>OZ038416.1:8007481-12807481 GCA_964036255.1 Caenorhabditis virilis
AAGAAGAGAAGAAGAAGAAGGAAGAAGAAGAAGAAGAAGAAGAAGAAGAAGAAGAAGAAGAAGAAGAAGAAGAAGAAGAAGAAGAAGAAGAAGGAAGAAGAAGAAGAAGAAGAAGAAAGAAGAAGAAGAAGAAGAAGAAGAAGAAGAAGAGAAGAAGAAGAAGAAGGAAGAAGAAGAAGGAAGAAGAAGAAGAAGAAGAAGAAGAAGAGAAGAAGAAGAAGAAGAAGAAGAAGAAGAAGAAGAAGAAGAAGAAGAAGAAGAAGAAGAAGAAGAAGAAGAAGAAGAAGAAGAAGAAGAAGAAGAAGAAGAAGAGAAGAAGAAGAAGAAGAAGAAGAAGAAGAAGAAGAGAAGAAGGAAGAAGAAGAAGAAGAAGAAGAAGAAGAAGAGAGAAGAAGAAGAAGAAGAAGAAGAAGAAGAAGAAGAAGAAGAAGAAGAAGAAGAAGAAGAAGAAGAAGAAGAAGAAGAAGAAGAGAAGAAGAAGAAGAAGAAGAAGAAGAAGAAGAAGAAGAAGAAGAAGAAGAAGAAGAAGAAGAAGAAAGAAGAAGAAGAAGAAGAAGAAGAAGAAGAAGAGAAGAAGAAGAAGAAGAAGAAGAAGAAGAAGAAGAAGAAGAAGAAGAAGAAGAAGAAGAAGAAGAAGAAGAAGAAGAAGAAGAAGAAGAAGAAGAAGAAGAAGAAGAAGAAGAAGAAGAAGAAGAAGAAGAAGAAGAAGAAGAAGAAGAAGAGAAGAAGAAGAAGAAGAAGAAGAAGAAGAAGAAGAAGAAGAAGAAGAAGAAGAAGAAGAAGAAGAAGAAGAAGAAGAAGAAGAAGAAGAAGAAGAAGAAGAAGAAGAAGAAGAAGAAGAAGAAGAAGAAGAAGAAGAAGAAGAAGAAGAAGAAGAAGAAGAAGAAGAAGAAGAAGAAGAAGAAGAAGAAGAAGAAGAAGAAGAAGAAGAAGAAGAAGAAGAAGAAGAAGAAGAAGAAGAAGAAGAAGAAGAAGAAGAAGAAGAAGAAGAAGAAGAAGAAGAAGAAGAAGAAGAAGAAGAAGAAGAAGAAGAAGAAGAAGAAGAAGAAGAAGAAGAAGAATGTCGGATGTTATGATTCAAACAGGAAATTTCGATTTTGCAGCTTCTTGGAAAATCTGGAATTTTTTAAACGTGTAATTTCCATTTAACATGTAAAGTTTGAATTTAGGCGAAGAAGGATTGTAAAACACGGAAAAAATTATGAAAGAAAAGGATGAATATTTGAATTTGTGAGAAAAATGGTTCGTTCCATAAAATTTGTAAGAATTATATTGTTTGGGGGGATTTCTCTATTAAGCTCAGTTTATATCAACTTTTAAAGTCTTCCTTAGATCAGAGCTGGTTAGAATAATGCTGTATCGATACCTTGAATTTTTAAAATTAAGTGTGTTTGCATTAGAACTTCTAATTCAAAAGTAAAACTCTATTTAAAAAAAAAAAAGGATACGGTATATTGCCGAGAGCCCAGTTAAATTTTTTAATGTGCGCCTTTAAGATGTTTGCATACTGTCAAAAAAAGCCTGAACCTTTTCGAAAAATTTTCTCTTTTTTTAATAATTTTGTTTTTTTTAACACTTTACTAAAAATAGGAAATGAACGCTAAAAAAACCATCGAAAATGAGCAGAATTTACTTTGTGCTAAATCTAAGATTTCAAGTTTCTGTAAATTTTGAAATGGGAATGCAATTCTTTTTTTTTTAATTTTTCGAAACAAGCATGGTTCTTCTCTTTTCAGGTAAATAATGATGGACAATTCTGCAAATGATGAAAATATTCCTAATTATGCCCTCAGCTTCCGGAACGCCAACTCAATTACTCTCCGGAAAAAAGAGAAAAACGGTTCGAAGCTGACAAAAATGTTAACGTTAACTGATGTTATTGAATGCGGTATTTGCAAGAAGATTCTGTACAACGCTACAAGGTAATAAATTTAAATTCAAGATATTTACAAAATTCGAAGATTCTTGCAGTATTTACCCATGCCTTCATTCATTTTGCGCTGGGTGTATTTCAAAGAAATGTTTACAAAATCCAAAATGCCCGACGGTTAGTAAAATAGTTGCGTTAATTCGAAAGAACCAGATTTTTAGTGTTCAAAACCATCATTCGAGCTCATGATTAATAGTGAATTACGAGAACTTGTCAACAGATTCCTGGAACAGAATCCAGTACGAGCAAGAACGGAAGAAGAAACAGTGGAATTGGACGAGAATGAAATGCGATATTTAGAAGAACAAATCAAGAGTACCAAAACATCTGAAGAATTCGCTCAAAGATTTAGTTCTGGTGTTCGAGTTTTCATGCGAAATGATATCCAAAAGTAGGATTTCTCGCATATTGTCCTCCTTTAAAAATTATTTAGGTACAAAACTGAGAAAGATAAAGAGATATTTGCACGCTTCGTGAAACTGAAAGGGGAACACATGTATAGAAATAGAGTGGATTCTCCCATGCACATTAATGATACCTTTGAATGTCTCCGTTTGCGAAACCGTCCAGTTTCGGAATCGAGAACGCCGCATTTTACCAAAAATCAAACCGTCATAAACGATTTGCCATCACAAAGTAGGAACTTTAAATTGTTCGACACTGTCAAAATCTTAAAAGAATTTTTCAGGCCAATCGCCACCAATTCCTCCTACTCCGAAAGTTATTCCCGCTTTGCAAGCTCCATTATCTCCACGTAAGTTACTTTTATAAGCATTCGTTACTGTTAGATTATTCTCGACGTTTTTCCAGGTACTCAACCGCCAGTCAAACAACTACAAGTGCGGCAGCAAGTTGCTTCGGGAAGCAGTAAGTTTATATCAAAATTATTGGAACAGTGAAAAGTTAGATAATACAAAAATGGAGTTTCTAAGAATTTTACTTTTTTCTAATGAAAAATACATATTTTTCAGACCCAGAGAGAATTGATTATCTAACAACTTCGAGCGTTTGTAATTCACTTGCTGATGAAGACATCAAACCAGTTGTGGCGACAATTTCTACTCCAACTGTAGTGGGGAATCAATCTGCATCAACTCCACTAGTTCCAGCTCGTGAAACCAATCCAAACCCGAAAAGGAGGCGAAAACCAAAAACGAAAAACGATGAGGAACCATTTGTCCCAAGACAATCCGCAAGATTAGCAAAAAAACGAACGGATAAGGCTGCTAGAAACTAAATTCATCGAGTTTACCCATCATACTGTTGTCGAGTATTATTGTTAGTTATTCATGTCCTTATTTCAGTTATCACAATTGTAAATTATTGTTCTCCTCATGTAGAAATAGAATTGTTCTTGTTAAATAGTTAAAACGATCCTTTCTTTACTTGTCATACATAATTCATGTAAAATGTTTCATTAAAACAACTATGTTATTATTTTTCAAGGGAACTGGGGTTTTCCATGTTGTCTTTTCCATTGGTGTTACTGTACTTTTTGTTTATAAATACTGTTCGTTCAACTCGATTCCAAACGCGCACCACTGTTTTCGCAAGTTTGTATTGCCTTTTCCGTGTCCGTACGTATTGAAAATATTATTTTTGAGTCATAAATGCATTTTTGGTATCTATTGGACCAATTATGAAAAAAAATTTTTTTGGTCCGTGCACCGGAACACCCCAAAAAATCGAGGTTTGTCAGTAGAGCGCGTTTGGAATCGGTTTGTTGCTACAGTAACTTGAAAACCCTTTTCAATTGATGTCACGACCATGTAGTTGAATTTCCTGATAACAGTTCTTATCAATCATCTTTTAAATATATCGTTCTTCATATTTTTGTTTTTTTTTCCAATACTAACTTTAACTTCATCTATGGTATTATTTGGGACTTCGCACAAAAGTCTTGATTAAAAATTTAAATTAGTACTTCAAAAATTCTACCAACTGAAAAAACATTAGTTTTAAACACTGTTAAAAGTTCAGAAACCGTTGTTTTTAGTTAACAGACAAATGGTATGGCGAATTAAAAATAATTTTTAAAAAATGAACGTACGGTTTCTAATTTTTGAACTGCCGCCAACAAAAGTGTATGCACCACGTACATTTTACCAGACGAGCAAATTAAATAGCATTGCTCGTCAAATTTCACGTAGCGTTTTTTATGAAAAAGTTCACCGTCCGTACTGCATGTGATGTTTTTATTTACGCATTTTGTTCGGTGGAATTTGGTGTTCATTCTAAAACAGCAATTGCTGACCAAACACCACTCATTCGTAATTTTTTTCAGCCCCAAAAAATGTTCATGAATTTGCTTTCCCAGGTTTCAAATGCGATCTTCCCTCAGGTTAGTGCCCCTATAACTTTTTAAGAACATTATTTACATAAAATTTTATCGATCTAATATTGACACCAATGTTTTAGCAACCCTTATTTTTTACTAACAAAATCAGGTTAAGAACTTGCTGTGCATTTTTTTCTTTCATCAAAAATCATTATTTTTTCTAATATTTAGCGTCATTTATCGAATTGTCATCATTTTAGCCACAGACTACGGCGTATGAAATGGCCTCGAGAATCAACAAATTCACTCTCTCTCCGGCCGAACAAACTGCGCTATTTTTTCCAATCTAACCTCCTTTTCTCTCTTTCTTTTTCATTTTTGCAGTGTTCAACACAACTACGGAGTTGTTGTTTCATTCCTAAGTATCGCATTTTTGATTTTTAAAAAAACATTTTCTTATTCACACTTTTCCAGGTCGAAGCCGCCCAAAAAATGTCAAACCGAGCTGTTGCTGTTCTTCGTGGAGAGGTTGTCTCCGGAACTATCTGGATTACACAGGTAAACAGTTTTTAAATTTTTTTTTGATATTTTTTAATTTTTAAGGAGACTAATAACGATCCAGCCGTCATCACAGGAGAAATCAAAGGACTCACCCCAGGTCTTCACGGATTCCATGTCCATCAATATGGGGATTCTACCAATGGATGCATCTCTGCTGGACCACATTTCAATCCTTACGGAAAAACACACGGAGGACCAAACGTGATAATTTCAATTTTATCGTAAACTGAAATATTTGTTTGTTTTCCAGTCTGAAGTTCGTCACGTCGGAGACCTTGGAAATGTTGAAGCCGGAGCTGATGGAGTCGCCAAGTAGGATATTGTCATGCGAAATATGAAAAATATGCAAATTGCAGGGTTAATATCACTGACAAATTGATCACATTGTACGGACCAAACACAGTTATCGGAAGATCAATGGTTGTTCATGCCGGAACTGATGATTTGGGTTAGATTTTATTAAATAGTAGTAAACCTTTACCGTTTATTTTTCAGGACAAGGAGTCGACGATAAAGCTGAAGAATCAGCAAAAACTGGAAACGCCGGAGCCCGTGCAGCTTGCGGAGTCATCGCCTTGGCCGCCCCACAATGACTCAATACAGCATCAAGACTCTAAAATTGTTTAAAGCGTCGTCAATCCCACAACATTCTACTATAATTTTTTTTTGTCAATAATACTCGGTTATGGTTTTCTATAGATAAAAAAATCAATGTAATTGGTGTTGTTTGTATAGAATGTCTAGTTGCATTGAAAATATTTAGTTTGCTTGTTTCTACTCTCGAGTCGCCTTCTTGGAGGTAAAAATGCTGCTCTCTAAAATGCTAAACAGAGGCGATGGGAAGAGAACACCAAGACCGACGCGCTCTATTGACAATAACAAACGCGTTCTTTTTTATTTCCCACATATAATTGAAAGCAGAACAATGTGGCTTCTGTATTCATAATTATTTTTTTCAAAACAATTACTCAAATTTATTCAATTAAAAAAAGTTAAAATTTCAATAATTTTTTTTCTCGCTGAATTTCAAACTTTTTTTCAAAGCCGTTCAGAATTTTTTTGTTTTAAAATTATCATCGAAGACGGAAATTTTTTAAATTCTCGGTCGAAAGCATTTATTTTCATGAAATTGTGGTTTTTATTTTATCGAATTTCTGGAAATAAAATTTATTCGAAAACCAGAATACAGAAACTGTAGGAAATTTTTAAATAAGTTTTTATCGATTTTTATCTGTGCGTTTTCTGACCCTGTGCCGAACAAGTATGCTATCATCTTAATGGCCTTATCTTAACATCACACCATCGACGAATTGTTAAATAACAACTTTTTTCTTGAAATACTCGCTTTACCCTTCATAAATTTTAATTTTCTTTCCTGCAGGATGAGTGGCGTTCTAGAGGTTTATGATTCCAAGAGGACTGACAAGTTGATCATCACCTTGGAGGGAATTTCTGGTTCCGAGACTATTTTGGCAATAAAGAAAAGAATCGCGCAAAAGAGTAAGCTTAAAATTAGCATTCAAAATAATGAGTCTATTGGTTGCAGAGTTGGTTTTGACCGAGGAAAGACAAGCACTTCGCTTGGAACCAAAAGGAAAACCATTGTCTGATAGTCAGAAACTTTCGGAGCTTGGATTATCGACTCAGAAGGGAGTTTTGTATTTGAAAGATTTGGGGCCACAAATTGCATGGAAATCCGTGTTCTTGGCTGAATATGCTGGACCATTGTTTGTTTATCCAATTTTCTACTTCAGACCTTCATTCATCTATGGGCCAGGTAATTATTATTCAGAAATGAGATGTTAAAGTTAATTAATGATTTTCAGAAGCCGCAAATGCTGATGTTCACACAGCCATTGTTTATGCATTCTTTGCGTGGTCTTTCCATTATGCAAAGAGATTGTTTGAAACCCAATTCATTCACAGATTCGGAAATTCAACTATGCCAAGAAGTAATTTGATTAAGGTATTCAAAATTATTTGAAAATAATCTCCGAAATACTTCGTTTCAGAACTGCTCATATTACTGGGGATTCGCCGCATTTGTTGCATATTTTGTCAACCACCCACTTTTTACACCACCAGCTTTCGGAAATTTGCAAATTTACCTCGGACTTGCAGGATTTGTTATTTCGGAGTTTGGAAATCTCTCCATTCATATTCTTCTCCGTAACTTGAGACCAGCTGGAACTCGCGAACGAAGAATTCCAAGACCTGATGGAAACCCACTTTCTCTTCTTTTCAACTACGTTTCTTGCCCAAATTATACCTACGAGGTTTCTTCATGGATCTTCTTCACTATTATGGTTCAAAGCTTACCAGGTATTTGTGAAATGTTTCACTGCTTCATTCGAAACTTTAAATTTTCAGCCCTTTTGTTCACCATTGCTGGATTTGTTCAAATGGTCATCTGGGCACAAGGAAAACACAGAAACTATTTGAAGGAATTCCCAGATTATCCAAAATCAAGAAAGGCTATTGTTCCATTTGTTCTTTAAATTGCATTTCATTTTCGCCTATTATTTATTGTATTTATTTCTAGAGCACGCGACGAAAGTTTCAATAATAATAAAGTTATGTTTATGTCCAAAAGAAGACCTGTTATATTTTTTAAAAACTATTAACAAAACAAGTTGTCTGGTCAGTTTACCCTTTACCTTTGTTTGTGCATTTCCGACGGGGCATTCTTCATTTTTACAAAAACACAAGAATTGTAGGATGTCGAATCTTCAAGGAATATTATTATGTTCTGGAAGTGGGAGTCGAATGCCTGCATTGACAAATGACATACCGAAATGTCTTCTTCCAGTTGTTGGGGTCCCAATGTTTCTTTATCCATTGTCTTCGTTGCTCAGATCTGGGGTTAAAGGTACAAATGAAAACAATGGAAATATCAAGTAAAAACCATAATTTATGAAAAACGTGTCACGCGAAGAAATCGCACTGAATTTAAAAAATCATTTTATTGTTCTCATTTCGATCCAATTACTGCTTCGGTGTTCGAATTAATGGTTACATTTTAAAAGTATTGGTTATAAAAAAAATGAAAACTGATTTTGTTGGCTGAGCAGCGTAAGAACTAAAAAAAAGATGATTTCGTTCTGAAACTTTTAATTCTTAACTCTGAATTTTGAATTTTGACACTTATAGAATGCTAGATGCTACACCAATAATGTTTTTTTTTCAGTAATTGAGATTTTTTAAATCTCCTTAACAGCTTTTTTTTCTTAATCTTTATTTCTTCGTTGTCAGACATCAAAATATTTGTGCGAGAAGCGGTAAAACCAGCAGTAGAAGTGGAAATCAACAAATCTGGCGTCCTGTCGAAATACCCCGCAGCAATTGAATATATTAGTGTACCGGTGAATCAAGATGATTTCGGAACCGCTGACTTGTTTCGACAATATCATTCGAAAATTACGGTAATTAGATCAATTTATTTGAAATACTCAATAAAGCTGTTTCTTTTCAGAAAGACGCATTAATTGTTTCTGGTGATTTTGTCTCAGATTCTAGTCTAATCCCATTTATTGATTTTTTCCGTTCGCGTAATGCTTCGCTTGTCGCATTGGTTGATGATAATTGTGCAAATGCTCCAGCTCCTGGACCGAAAGTCAAAAAACAGAAAGGTAATCTTTATAAATGTTCAGAATAAAAATAAAATAAATGTTGCAGCCACTGATCTCATTGTTCTTGATGAGAGAACCGAAAAACTCGCTTATTTATGCGGTGAAGAAGATTTTGACGGTTTTCTGAATACCGAAAAATTGACGGAGAAATTTCCAAAAATCGCACTGACTTCGAAATTCAATGATTGTCATGTTTATGCCATTCGGAATTCTGCCTTACAGTTTTTAACAAAACAAAAGTGAGTTTTTCTTTGAAAGTATTAGAGAAAAATTTGCTTTTCAGAGGATTTTCATCATTTAAAGCGGATTTCATCCCATGGTTGATTAATCAACAGTTTGAAGGTGAGTTTTTATAAATTAAATTCTTCAGAAATATTTTTTGAATATTCAGAAAACTCCAAAATTTCCTGTTACATCTACCGACTTCCACATGAAAATGGATTAGTTACTGCTCATGCAAATACAATTGGTGCATATTTTGAAGTCAACAAATCAGTTAGTTGTAAATGGTTTTTTTTGTCTTAAAAGTAGATAATTACAGATTTTGAAATCGTTTACAAGATTGATGCCATTGAAAGGGAACGGACGGATGTTCAATTTTAGACAAGACGGAATTGCAATGAATGATAGTAGAGTTGAAGATGATGTTCAGGTAAGAAGAAAACGAAGAAAAACATTTAAAAAAATGAATTTATTAATTTTGAACAGAAAATTCTGAAAAGAAACTTGATTTATGAAGGGTTTCACTATTTTTTGGCTTCTTTTCTGTGGAAGATGGCTTTAAAAAAGTTGAGAACTCCCGACAATTTCTAATTTTTTATTATTAAAAACAAGTCGAAAAAACCAGAGAAACATACCAAATTTTTGTGAAATTTTATTTTTTTACGAGTCTGATGAACTTTTCCAAATTTCGAAGTGAAATCAAATAAAAAGTCTGAAAAGTTTCTTATTTTTTTAACTGTATCAAAATTATCAAAATTCTAGCTTTTCCCTCGAAATATTCCAAAAATAACGTTTTCTGAAATAATATAATGGTGAAGAATGTACTCCACAATTTAAAACTGTTTAACTTTGAACTTATTTATGGGTTATCAAAATACTCTAAAGATTTAATGGCAAAATGCATTTATTTAAAAAATTTTAAATATGCTCATCATTACATTGAGCATTCAGTTTTCGTTAACTTCCCGCATTAAATTAAAAATATGCACTTTTGCGAACTCGTGGAGACTATCTGTGTCTCCTTGTCCCATCATTATTCACTAATGACCTGCGTTCGAAGAGTTGCCAACCAAGTCATCACTCACAGTATTTTCGAAAAGTCTCAACCATATGCTCTTTGAGCCTGCACTTTTTTTCCAACTTCAAAGTTTTATTGATCAACTCACATTATATTTCAGGTTGGAAAGGGCAGTAATATCAAACGAAGTGTTGTTCTGGAATCGTGTAAAATTGGAGAAAAGGCGAAACTAACGGAAAGTGTTATTTTGAAGAATGTTCAAATTGGAAATGGTGCAACGATAACGAATTCGATTGTTTGTGAAAATTCGGAAATTGGGGAAAATGCAACAATTATTAATTGTATTGTTACAAAGGGGCAAAAAGTTTCAGCGAAATGTAAGTGTTAATTTTCAAATGTTTGTTTTTGAGATAAAATTGATTTTTTTACAGCAAAAACGCAAAATGAAGTGGTCGAAGAGAATGACGAAGATTGGACAGATGATTAGATATAATTATGGAAATTTTTAGTGAATTATTGATTTTTTGCTTGGTTTGAAGTTTTTGTTGGTACTTGTTACTTTAATTAATTATTATAAAAATTGTTTTTTAGACATTTATTACAACATTTGGTTTTGAGAGGCAGTCCATATGAATATCTTGTTTTTTTTCAGAATATTCGATTTATATAATAATTGTTGCAGAAATTATGAAGAAATGAATCCAGTGCTTTTAAAGTCGGGACTAACATTTATCGTGTTTACATGGTTATCACTAGTGGTTAGCAATAATTATGATGTATTCGAAGAAACACATTATAATTGGCTGATCTTTCCAAAATTCAAGACACAGAAGGGAGTTGAACAAAACAACGAGAGGTATCATGTAGAGGTGAATAAATATTTTTAAATCTTTCTTCAAATTGTTTTTTTTTTTAATTTAGAAATTATACCATGATCAAAAGGATGGAAAAGATATGAACAATGGGTTATATCTGACATATCATCGGTATTTTTTGGAAAGTTTCACATTGAAATCTGTTAAGCTTTTTGAAAGGTAATTAATTTTGATTTTAATTCATAAATCACAAAGAGAGGTTTCAGAAAATTCTCGTTTAATGATATTTGTTTCAAGCCACATGAAAATATTCTCAAGGAGAACATCCAAACAGGAAATGGGTCGAAATACTTGGAGAGATTGTCATTTGAAGCTCGTCGTCTATCCCCTTGCTTGATCGTCACACCATTGAATTGTTATCATGATTCGTATAAATTAGAATCGGAGATCAGTCGCTGGAAATATGATGCGGATTATTTGAATCGAAGATTGAGGAACTCGTATTTGGAAGAGATTGATAGGAATGAAACGAAACCGTATGTGAAGGCGAATGGTAGGATTTTAAAATCTATATTTTGAGCACTTTTATAAATTTAAGTAGAAAAAATCACGATTTTTTAAATTGCTCTATTCATTATTGAAAAAATGACAAAATGTTAATTTCGAAAATACAATTTTAATGTAAAAATCATAATCTCAAATTAAAAAAAAAATTTTTATTCCAGACTCATTAAATCTCATCGAAAAATGGTCGGGATTGATGGAAAAATTGGCAAAAAAGCAAGGAATTAATGCAGATTCATTGTTTACAAATATTCAGACATGGATAGCGGTACTTTTTCTTTCTAAACGACTTCCAAATTATTATTATCATTAATTTTCCAGAGTTTAAAACCAAAATCAAATAAATGCGCTGACCCGCATCGTTCATGCGATGAATATTTGGAATCTCAAAATTATTACAATATGTGCATTTCGATGAAGAATTCGGATGATGAAAAAATGTGGTCACAGCTAGATTGTGTGGATGATAGGGAAAAGTTTGTTGAATGGGTTCAGGATAAGGAGTTGGATGCAATTATGAAGTTTATATCAGAGAATAATTCGGCTGAAGTTGAAAAGGTAAGATTTTAAATTGTTTTTGATTCAAGTATTTAAAATTTGAAATTTTAGAAAAGAAATTGCCCTGGAATTTTTGGCCGTGAAATCGAATTTTTCAATGAGGAACGAAATTTTGGTTATAAAGAAAATGGAACGAATTTTCTGCGATTTGAATTTGCTATCATGAGACCGGAACAGTTGCTGGAATCTTTGGTAGATATATTTATTCATGGGTTAATAATAATTGAAGGATTTTTAGAATGAGCAGTCGAGATTAAACGAAGAATCTTCTGAATGGACAATTGACGATGCAAAAGCTATACTGGCGGAATGGAGATCGATTCTAAAAGAGGAAATAAACAGAATAAATTCCGCAAAATCTAGCGTTAAATTGGGGATTCGAACAACATTGGTATCTAATGAAACTGGTGATTTGGATGGAAATTCGCGTAAAATTAACACGTTTTTCCAATTCGCAATTATCAGCTTTGTTATTGTTTTGGTGAGTATAAGTTTCACTGCGGAGTTTTGTGAAGAATCAATTTTTCAGACAATTTTTTCAACTATTATATGGTTCAATCACATTACATATTCCCTATTTCTCTTCGCTCTTAAAATGGTTCTAACAGTCGTGATTTTTGTAAATTTTTCCGTCGACTCGAATGGATACATTGTGATTTGTGAACGATATTTTGTAAGTTTCCCCTTCCTTTATAATCGAAAAACAAGATAACATATATTCCAGTATCTGACTGTCCTTACAACAATTTCCAATTTGTTCTGGACGACAATACTATATAATCAAAAGAACCAGACTCAAAGAGGTCATTATTGTGAAAAACGAACAACAGAACGTCAGAAAAGTGATTCGAATCTCTCGTGGATCAGTGATGGAGTTAGTTCAACTGTTCTTCAAACTTGGACATTTTCGCAACTTTTGAAAGCGCTTGATTTGCTTGTCAAACGAGGTATTTATTATTTTTTTTTAATTAAAAAAATGTTTTTTCTTCAAACTTCTGGTATTAAAGGGATTATTTACTGATTTTGGGTTTCTATTCTATTTTTCTCGATATTTGAGTACAATCAACATTTTTTTTTCGAAATTTCCGTTTCTAGCACACGAAAAAATAGATTTACAATATAATTCGGCGAAATGGCCTAGATGAGTAAAGAGTCACTTCAAGAATAAGTTTCAGAAAGCCGAAAAAACCCGTATTAGAAACCGTTCTACCAAAAATCGATATTTTTTCCAGAAACGATCCGGAACACTTATAAAAAGATTGATCAACCGTTGAATAAGAAACCATTCTATCAACTCTGGCTGTTATTTTTTGCCTACACCGGAATTTTCATCTACTTTGGACCCGAATATTCAACCGAAATCATACTTTCCATTCTCCCTGGTTATTTTGTATACTTCATCGAGGAAAAATGGGTGGTTTATTGCATGACAAAGGGTAAGCAGGAAAAAAAATGCCTTTGTGAAGATAAGAACTTTTTAATCGGATTACAGAAATTGAACTGAAACGAAGTCGCCGTGAAAAAGTGTCGTGTTCATTGGAAAGTGTTCGCGATTTTGTGGTCGATGAATTCTCGGGAGATATTGAAATGAAAGATGTTGGAAGGAGGGAAAAGGAGATTAGTAAACATTTGTAAGTTTCGGAAACTGTTTTGAAAATGGGTTTAATATGATTTTTTTAAAAATTTCAGTGGAAGCATTGAGAACGAAACTTTGCTTAATTTCAGCACGAATTCAATTCCAAATCGTTCGCAATTTTTAATGGTAATTTTTCTCTAAAAGCATAGTGCTCAAATTTATTATTTTTTCAGGGTTATCCTTTACGTGTCGTTCAATTAATACGGTTTTACATAATTGGATTTCATTTGAATATTCTGGGTTGTAGTCGAAAAGTAAGTTTCTTGTGTTCTATGAACCTTTTCTTCTGCAATTTGCAAATTTTAGATTACATTATTAATTGTATTAATTGCCGGTCTTCTCATAGTGTTATCAGTTTGTTTACTACTCGTTCCCATTCACTTTCAACCATCTTGGAGGTACAATCAACAATACTTGAAATATGACGATGTTTGGATTAAAATTCAAATCAAAAATCATACCAAACGATGGAATTATTTGGATGAGAAGTTGAAGGAATTTGAGAATGATATTGGTATAAATATCGTGGAAAAGTATACGAATTCGAATATTGAATATTTTCAGATAAGATTAATGGTTTGAACTCGATTTTGGGTTTTGAAAAACTTCAGAATTGCACGAGCTTTGGATGTTTGGAAAAATGGTACAAATCTGATGCGATTACATCCGCTATTAGTTCTCCGTTGATTCTTCCGAATCGGTTTTCGGTTGTGAATCGATATGAAATTGCCAATTTGTATGAAGCGTTCAATATTGTCAAGGTAATTTTATTCATACAGAAGTTGAAGTGGAGCGAGTGAATCCAGAATCCCGAATAGAAAAATTGCGGAAATGTTGCTATTGTCAAGTTAAAAAGTTTGGATCATCCATTTTCTACTAAAAGACCGCAGCGCAATCGCTCGCATTTAAAAATAGAACGTCTGTATGAGAGACTTAGATTTTCTGAGTAGGTCAAAACCAACTTGCATGATCAAGAATATTTGACTTGATAATATCAACTGTCCCCATATTTTTCTCGATATTTCCAGGAGCAAAACCCATGATTATGCCTACACTTTTTTCTTTCTGAAAATCACTTTTTTTTTATTTCAGAGTATTGATGATGCTGTTCAAAAGCTGAATCCGAAATCAGAAGAAATGAGTGTTGAAGTCAATGGATTGATGTATGATAGATTCCACAAATATCTTATTTCTTGGTAAGTGTGACCAGTTGCGCCTAACTCCGATTGAATTCAATTAGATTCCAAAGTTTTGTCGACCACCTTTCTTTTTTTTCTGGTTTTCCAAGTGTGCGAAAAAAATGTCCACAAACCACCTGCTGACAAGTAATCATTAGGTGAAATTATCTCAACATTCTTATTAATACTTAAACCCCCCGAACAACAAAAAAAAGATGACAATTTTCTAGAAATTTTGTGCCGTTTTTCATTCTCTTTCAATTCTCACATGCTAAATAATAACTATCAAGAAAATCTCTCAAAAGTTCTCTTGCACTTTTGTTGTTCGTTCTTTTTGGTTTCCTTTCCTCTGCCCTCAATGCTGGAAAAAAGTGGGCGGTCGAGCGGTGGGGGGAGAAAAAAAGTAAAAGAGTGAGGAGAAAAATGGCAATATGAAACAACATGGGCGGTCTTCTTGAGCCCTGGGGGTAGAGGACGAAGAACATGAACAACTTGTATGCAAGAGCGTTTTTTTTTATCGAGAAAGCGGAAACTAGGCTGAATCGATGATGATTGGGATACATGCATGACAAAATGAATATTTTACGAGAGGAGCTTTCTCCTTGTTTTGTTGCGCGAGAAAAGAATGAGAACTGGAGATTTTTGGATTGTTTTAGTTGGAAAAATCAGGAATTAAGAGAACGAAATGCTAATCCAACCAGAAATAGTTTTTTGGACACACAATGTGATGTGAGCTCTGACGTGATAATAGTAAATGAGAGCATTGACATTTATAAATGTGGGAAAAAACCACACACGATGCTGAATAAGGGTCTTAATATCATTGATGAAGTTTGATGTTAGATATTGGGCAACATCCGAATGTTTTATGCTAAATACTGCGGCTGCCGACACTCAACATACTGGAAAATTTGAGAATTTCATTTTTCCGCGAATTTTACAGCGTGTTGAGTGTCGGCAGCCGCGTGCGTGAATGCGGAGCGTTTGTTCAAGAATATTTGAGTTGACGATAGTAGAATTAAATTTCTCAAAATGCGTTACAAGGAAGAACTAACGGTTACGTCTTTGTTTTTAAACGTAATCCCCTTCAGGTGCGAAAAGAATTTTTAAAATGGCAATTTGACCGAATTTCGAAGTTCCACAATAATTCCAAATTCATGGGTATTTTTAAACACTAAAGTTCTGACTTTTCATACTTTTTCTCGGCGACTGGAAAAACGAGTTGAGCGGAAACAATTTTCTTAAAATTTGATTATCAGTCGTGAAGTATCGTTTTTCAATCGAAACATCAACTGCCAGCCATAAGTTCACTATTTTAAGAATTTCTTCACATTACCCCCGTTTGAACACGAGAAAAATGATTACTTATCGTAATCCTATAATTTGTGGCGTCGAAAAGTTATTGATAAACCGAAAAAGGGTATTTTTTCTGTTTTTTTTCAGTAATAGTTCGATCAAAACGCTTAATTGGGAACAGAGTGAACGGTGGTCTTCGAAAAATTGTTTGGACAAAAATAATGAAACGAAACGTTGTAATAACACTGAAACGCATTATCATCACGAGAATCGGGAAAAAAAACCACCAAAAAATAAATATAAGTAAAGTGATCGATCATACCATTGTGGAAGAGACCTCTTCCACGAAAAAAAGAAAAAAGGAAGTTCTCGCCCATATTGTTGTTTTCCAGGCGATCATTCGTTCAACGTGAGCTGTTTTCATCGGTATTCTTTGCGATTGGAGTGGCTGTTTTTCTGAAGTTATCGGTTATTGGAGCGACTTTGAAAATTATCACTTTGGTACGGTTTGTTTTTTGAAAAAGAGGATATTTGGAATAGAAGTGAAAAAAGTAAAATTTTGATACAATTGTTAGCTCGTAAAGACTATATGCAAGAAAATTATCCAGTTACGGTGTGACGAAGTGACCCGAAGTCGTCAGCTGCAACAACGCTATGTGTACGTTTCACCTATACGAAAAATTGCACACATGCGAAAATACAATAATTGTTCTGGTCTAATACGAACGCGTACAACCAAAATGAAGCTTTCGTTTAAAAAAAAAATGAAGTATGCTCTATTCTAATTTTTTCTCTCCGAATAATAAAGTTGCATCCCTGAAAAACCGCGCCGCACAATTGCAAAATGCCACGCCCCCCACCCAGTTTTCAATTGCGGTGTTGAATTTTCTTCGTTACAACCATTTTTACGTATATTATATGGCCTAGAAAACCAATTCGTGACCTAGGATTTTAAGACAAAATATATATGTAGTTTTTACATATTGTTTTTAACTATTACGCATGATTTGTCATCAACCAAACGTCACATTGCTATTAATCGAAGTTCAGTCGAGCTGAAGCTTTTCCCAGATTATTGTTTATGAACTTTTACATTTGTGTACTTTTCACAATAGGGGTTTTTTATCGTAAAAAAGGAAAAATGCGAAATTATCTGTAAATTTGAAAAGTTGTTTTTCTAGGTGTCGATTTTCGTGGTGGCAACAAAGTTGGAAATTGGTGCATTGGTTTGGTTATTATTCTCCAACTCATCTGAAGACCATAGCATCCTGACAACACTTGGACTGTTCTTTGGATTCGTCACAATCTATTTCCCATTCCTGGAGATTGTTGATTTCTCGAACAAAGCAAAGCAAACGTTGAAGAAGAAGACCATAATTCCACCAGTCATCGTTCTCAGCGAAATAGCGTTATTCACAATCGGATTATTCGTAGGTATGCAAAAAGTTCAAGTTATTTCTCTCTTTTTCTGTTTTTTTTTCCCGTTTGTCGCCTGAAAGCTGGGAGGCGGAGCAATTAGAGCTCTTCTGGTCGCCCACCCCTAGGACGGCTAAGCTGTGAGTGAGCGACTAGTTTTTTCCCTCTCTTCTCAACACCGACAGCTACTATAGTTTCAATATTCATGATCTGCATACTTATTTTTTCTAAAAAAATTTCCGTTTTCCTTTTTACAAACTGTGTTCAGTTATCATTAGGAATGTGTGGTCGTTGTGAACTTTAAAAAATGCTTTGTGAAAGAAAAAATGAAAGAGAAAAGATGCAGCATTGAAAGTGGCAGCTACCGTACTACTTTCAAGACCACCCATTGCGTTTAAACAAGATTCAATTTTGTCTTTGATGTTTTGTTTGGGGGGTGGGGATTTTTAAACGCAAATTTTTAGAGCCGCAATTCTCTGGTTTCTCAAATTCCAGCTGGTCTAATTTCATGTTCTCTTAAAACGAGACCACCCAGTTTTTGTTGCTAATTGAATTTTTGGACATTGTGCATTTCTTCATTGTTTCGTTGATTCTTGAGAAAATGTTTCGAATGGGCATTCTTGTTTTTCGAAACATCGAACAACATGCTTAGTAGAAACTAGGCCACCCTGTGTGCATTGACGGTGTGATTAATAGATTGCCATTTTTCATTTCGTTTTTACGAGAACACCATTTTATAGCGAGGGTTTTTTCATGTTTTTCTCTAGCGTTTAGATTTATTGGAAATTCTTTGACGATAATTATAAAAAATGAAGAAACTTATAAGCTTTTGAAGTGAAATTTGATACCACACATCAGCTGATGTTTTAAAGGGTTTTTTGGTACATTTTGACATTCTTAGTGGTGGGATTTGATTGTGGAAAAGCAATATTTTGTTTTTTCCGTCAGATGTGGCACTTCTTAATACATTTTCAGTCATATTTATGATTCTTCCAAAGTTTTAAATCAAGTTTTGTAACGCTTCATTTAGTCTGAAAATTATTTTTTGTTTTTAATTTATTATCTAGAAATTTCACATTACCAGGATCAACTCTAGAAGTTTATCCTGGTAATGTGAAATTAGGTTCTTGGCGCGAAAATCAGAACTTTACTTAGAATTTTGTCAATTCACTGAATATTTAACTGAATTTACAGTAATCCAAACAAAAATATCACAGTAGCAAAGTATATTCTCTAAAACGTGATATACTAAATAATTTTATTCTCATGGTTGTCAACATTGAATAGATTGCATCTACATTTCATATCACTCTTGATTCGTTTCAGGATACAAAAAGAAAGGTGTATAATTACCGGATTATGCACCAGAGTGCCTCGTGACTAATCTTTCGCTTTCTGTGTTGCAAATTGCTATTTTCGTATTTTTGTTTATCGGCTATATTTGTCAACATTTGTACCTTTCATATTATTATTCTCTTATTTTTTTGATTAGTTTCTAGATATGAGAAAAGTGCGAAATTAAAGGATTAGGTAAATTTAATATTTTTTTTCCATTTTAGTGAGTTTATAATGATTTTCTTCTAACTTTATGAGGACTCCTTTGGGAGGTCAATCTTTAACATCACAATCTTCTTTTTTTCATTTTGTATGAAATACGTCAGTAAAAAGTAGAGTAGTTGAAACTCTAAAAAAAGGAAACTTTTCATGTTCAATATGTTTTTGGTGTATGTTCTCGACCACCCATGTTTCTTTTCTGACGAATTAGCTTCCATTTTTCTTCATTTTTGAAGACATGTCAGTTTTTAGAGTGTGTTTTTATACTTATGCATCAACGAATGTTTTATAACAGACCGTATTAGTCTGAAGATAATTTTAAATCATCCTTACAACACTGATTTCATATTGACCCTTTCGAAATCCTCATTTTTCAACGATCATTGTAATCAGTCACAGGCGGTATCAGAGAAAAAAAAAATTGAACAATTGTTTTGCTTCGGTGGTTCGATTTTTGAGTGCTATTCAATCATTCTCTATCTTTTTCCACTGGTGGTTCAAAAAACGATACTATCAATCTTCCAGAACAGAGTATATGATCTTGCATTAGTTTTTTTGAAGAGGAAAAATATAGAATCATTAATCAACGGTAGGAAAAGGTCACTTGAAATTTAGTTAAAGGTAGGGTGTCACTTAATTTTGAAGCTTCTGCTTTCCATTGTGTGAGTTCATACAAAAGTCCTACTTTTCATTGTCGAATACTGTGAAAGTCTTGGATTTAAGTTATTCAAATTTTTAAAAATCATTACAACACTCTACTAGAAAAAAAACATTTTTCAAGTTTTTTTTTAATGCTAAGGAATTTATTTTTCGAACTCAATTGACGCCACTGCAAGAAATTCTCGAGCACTATCTCACCTTTGAGTCTAATTATAGAAACTTTACTCATATCAAGATAATAAATTTAATTGTGGGAAATGTTGCATTTTTATAACTCGGTGAACTTCTTTTTATTGGGTGGTCTATTTTTTTCATAAATTTTTCAAGAAAGTTTATCAATAAATTTTTGACATTTTCAGCGGCAACCGTAATATTGTTGATATCGATAAGATTTTTCGATCATATTGTGCCAAGTGTCCTATTGGTTTTGGTGATTTTCGTCATGTCGATCATCAATTCATTCGTCGTTTCGGCTGGGATTGTTCAGTTTTTCGAGAATAAGGTTCGGTTCGTATTGACGAAGGAATTGAAGAAACCATCATCGATTGAAAAGATTCGGAGATGGTTCACGAAACTCGGTATTTTGATGAAAAAAACGTTGGATTTCACAAATGTTCTGGTTTTTAGACATTTCTGCTCCGCATTCACTACGCGCCAGCAATGTTGAACTTCATAGTTTGCCAAGATCGGTGGAGGAAAGCAATGAAGAATCTGAAGACTCGATTTATGAATCGGAGGAAGAAAATGTGATGAGCGGTAAGCTTTAGAATCTATTTTGAAGTTTTCTAATAGTACGGGGAGCATTTCTGTATTTTAAATGTAATATATTAAGATTACGGTATAACATTTTTATTAAAAATTTTAAATTGGGCTTAAGAAAACTTGTCAAATTTCATAATTATCGATTGAGGCTGATCAATCTGGCCTGAATCAGGAAATACGCGGTGATATATTGATTTTATTAAAAATTCTGCATTTTTTCAGAAGCTGAAGCTGATGAAGAAGTTCTTGCTATTGTCAAAGAAATAGAAAGTAGATGGGAAAGTCGAAATGAAGAAATTGATGAGAAAGAAAAAGAGGACTTCTTGAGAAATGTCAAAGCGTCGAATGTGGTTCTTCGAGGAATGATTGGCGAGGAAGCGACGAGATGCAGAAGGAAGGAAGATTTTTTGAGTATGTTTAAGATCTTCAGTTTTTTCTCTCCACAAATTTAGAATTTTCCAGATGCCAGATTGGCAAAAACGGAAGAGGAGAATTTTGATCAGCCGTCGACGTCTAGTGGACCTTTGAACTCGATGAAATATGAAGAAAGTGTTAAGAATTTGAGTGGAGCGGTTCAGAATGAGAAACCGCATAAGTATGCGAAATATTTCCCGGCGCACTGTAGTAACAGACTTATTGATCATTTGATGGCTGGAAAGGAGTTTGTGGAACCGAGTGACGAGGAGTGGGCAGTAATGAAAGCAAATGAGGAGTTGAAGAGAAGTCAGATGACACCGGCTGAATTGCAACATGAACGAGAACTTTATGAAATGTTGGAACAAATTGCATTGGCTGAAGAATTGCAAAGACAGGAGGCGTTTATTGAAGCGGAAGATGCAAGGATCAGGCAAAGATTGTTGGAACGGGAGGAACGGAAAAGGAATAGAAGAAGAAGGCGACGGATGGAGGATCTTGGGTTGAATGATGATGAAGGACTTCAAGACGATGATGACCAGTTCGATCCTTCCAATCAACCTTAATTAACCGAAATAACGTGTTATTCTACATGCTAAAACCACATAAAACAACTTAAAGATGGTGTGTCACTTAAACTATTTATATTCCAAACAACACAATTAAGTGGCACGCTACCTTTAAAACTTACGAATGTTTTTGTTTGGGTTTTCAAACTTCTAGAAACATAACCTGTTTAGGTTCATAAATATTCTGTTTTTTTTTGTCTTTTGCCGCATTTTGTGATCTTTTCTAAACTTTTTTGTTTAATATTTAAATTCACGATCTCACAATGTCTTGTCTCCTCTTTCTTGTCTACTTATGATTCCTTCTTCCCCCGTTGTTTTGTCCCGTTTTTTGCAAAATTATCACATCCTAGTTTTTTTGAGAATTTGGTCTGTATAATAACTCAAGGATTTTGTAACCTATTTCATGTTTTTATTATTGTTTTTAAACATTCTTCTTGCATTCTTGATAACATTTTCGCAATTAATATGAACGTTTTGAATTATTTTTAGATTCTTGCTATTTTTTCTAAAACTAATTTCCTCTAATTCGAAACAATTTTTCGAAATTGGATATGGTTCGAACAACAACCTAGCAAAACAGCTTTTAGATCAATGTTTTCAATGCGGGAGTGTCCGCTTATAGCCAGAGTCCATTGCAGAATTTAGCACAATTTTGAATTTCAGACGTTTTTTATTTTCAAAGATTTATTTTCACTTTAAACTCAGGGAATTATCGGCATCAAACGGCTCGCATGCCGCCACTCCGGCACGTGTGCCTCCCAATTCGTACGAAAGCCGGAAAGGCTTCGAAACTGCACTGGTGCCGCTTTTTGGAGACTTCAAATTAAGTAGGATGGGTTAATTAATTTGCGCTTCTTCAAATTATTAATTAATTTGCCTAATTTGCGTCCGTTGGTAGTTAAATTAAGATTAAAGACAGTGGGTTGGTTAATTAGACCCTACCAGATTTCTATTTCAAAAATTAGAGCTCTCTCTTATTGGTATAATTTTTTTTTTATTTTTATTTATTTACGCGCGGAACAGCAACGTGAAAAAAGTGTGAAACAGTTCACAATCGAAAGAATAAAAATATAAAAAAAATATGATCATAACAAAAAGAAACCGTGATTTTTGAAAGAAAAAGAAAAAATAAAAAATAAAATGTAGAAACATATTTGCAAAAACCGGAATAAGGGGAGGGGGGGAGGCAAGAAGTAAGAATGCTGTGAAGAGATCTAACCGCACGGCTGTGAGCTTGATTTATAACCCGTTCTGGACACAATGAAAAATCTATTAAATGGATTGAAAAGCTTTTTTAAAACAAATATTGAAGAGTATAGATTCCTTTTTTTATACATGAGGAGAAAAAAATAGCAATCTTATCAGTGTTCTGCATTGATCTGACTTTCATTTATGGCATAATATAATTTCTTGATATTCTTTTCAGAGAGTTTTTTGACTCTCTCCAAAAACTTTGGTACAGTTCTTGGTATGAAAGCTCTTTTACGGATTCCCTTTTTTGGAATTGGGTAGATAATATTAAACTGTGACCGGGTCCGAATCTTTTTGATTGAGAACATTTGTTTCCAGGATATTTTTGCCTTATTGAACAGAACATTTCGAAGGAACTTTTGATCAAGATACTCACGTCTGTCGTTTAGAGTTTGAAGATTAAACAGTTTTAACCGTTCTTCATAATCAAGATAATTATGATCCGAAAATTTAATAATTCTTCCATTCATACGGGAGAAAAGTCGGCGAGTAAAGTTTTTCTGGACCTTTTCTATGTTTTTGGCAAATGAGTCACAAATTGTGTTTGTCACTGGGATACCATATTCCAACAAAGAGCGTATATGTGACTTGAACAACGATATATAAAACTTGGGGTTATTGTTCGAGAATGATTTAAATATTGTGAACATAGCCGAATTTGCTTTAGATATCATAGTTTTCCAATGTTCTTTAAAGCTTAAATCAGTCGTTATATAAAAACCCAAGTCTCTGATTTTGCTAACCCTCTCAATGATACATCCATCAATAATATAGTCTTTTAAAACAGGTTTTTTTGAAATAGATATAACTTTCGTTTTTTGTGCATTGAGGGGAAGTTTATTTTGTTTAGCCCAGATGGTAATATGGTCTATGGCCCGTTGTAGCGGGGCAGGTACCTACCAGATTCCAATTTCAAAAATTAGAGCGTTCTCTCATTAGTAGAATGCAATTTATGCGAAATCACACCGATAAGTACACGCGTCACAGCAGCCGTCCAAAATTACAAAAATCAAATTTTGAATGCGCGCGTGTCCGTCCGTGCGGCGCGGTCGGAATTGGCGCGAAACAAAATTATTTGAACGTGGCTATATTTGGTAATGTTTCCTCGGCCACCTGGGCTCCTATTCGAATTCTGACTTTTCTTCTAGAATTTGGATCGTATTAACTGACAACCTGCCTTTAAGAAGCCAAAATACGAAAATTTTCCAGATAAGATTCAACTTCAACGAAATATCCTCTTTGAAGTCGACAGCTTCTTGAAAAAAAACGATTCTTTATTTTATTCCATGAAATTCGATTTAATAAAACTAGTAAAATGCTTGGTCATAGTAATCAAGACATCGATTAATATTTGGAAATTCCCAACCGTTGACAATTATTTAATAATAAATTCGCTGAAAATTTAGACGGGCAATATTTCCTATCGAGTATGCGGAAGTTCCCGCCCCTACTTGATTCCAGATTTCTCCTCCACGGAACGAAAATATTTGTTCACTTCATCCGTTTTGCGTTTCCTTTTCCTTCCTCAACCCCAAATTCATTCATGTTCCTTTTTGTCAGTCGTTCTCACCTTCTTCCGCCTGTTTCAGCTTATGCTTCTGCTCTCCACATCCCCCAACCACTTGTTTCTTTTCATTTTGCTCCTTTTTGCTCAGCAATCGATTTGTTTTGTTTGAAACAAAAAAAAATGAAAAATGCAACCAAGTGAGTAGCCCATATATATACTAACTATATACTCATTCCGTCTCGTCGGACATTTTTCATCCTATATTATTTACAACCAATTTTCTCTATTTTGTAAACACTATTTTCAGACTTGAATACACACATTTCATTAACATCTCTCAAATAAACAGGAGAATAAAAAAACACATCAGAGAAGCACAAAATAAGAAAAAAACAGTGAACGAAAGAAAAAGCATGAAATTGACAGCTAATAACTACTTCACATTTTGTCGATTTCTCTATATCTCTCCGTCTTTTATTCCCTCTTCTCGGCTTCTTTTTCTTCTACTTATTATTCAAACTTTTGCTCCAAGAATTCATCTTCGTTCAATTTTGCTCATCTTTTTTTAGTTGTCTTTTTTTTGCGGATTAGGGGCTGAATACAAAAGACGGAATATTCGATGTTCGTCGGAATTCCGCTTTTTTTCATTTGTTTTATTTCGGCTTTTCATTGCCGAACAATGTTACTTTTTTTTTAATTTTTGATCGGATGTTACAATTAAAAATTCTTGGGAGTTGGAGGGCTTTACGGAGATTATGAATGCGTCTGGGAAGAAAATAGGCTTCAGACTCATTCCAAATCTGTATTTAAAAGTTTCTAAAACCACCTAGAAGCCGAGAAAACGTGCCTCAAAACAATGGCCTAGAAAAAAGGGCCACCTGGCCGAACTTCTTCCTATGAGCTTTTTTCGTGTTTCGTTAATAAATAGTTATGCAGAATTCTTATGTCAGTCCTTTTTAACGTTTTTTCATCTTAATTTATGTTTTGTTTTTCATTTTTTTGTACTTTTCATGCCTGCGGACTAGTTTTCGCAGGTGGCCCTTTTTTCTAGGCTATTGTTTTGAGGCGTGTTTTCTCGGTTTCTAGGTGGTTTTAGAAAATTTTAAATACAGATTTGGAATGAGTCTGAAGCCTATTTTCATCCCAGGCGCATTCATAATCTCCGTAAAACCCTCCTTTAATAAGAAAATCGATTTTCCATTGTATCTAGGCCTCAGTTTCTTAAAGATGAAATGCTAGTTATTTTAACTTTACTTTTTTTAAACTTTATTTTATTTTATTAAACAATTGGGATGCCTTGGAATATGAAAAAAACACAAAATCTTTAAAAAAAAAACTGAAAAAAGGCCGGAAAATTCTCAGTGTTCGGTGGAGCGCACATGCACACTCAGCAATGCGGAAAACGCGGGATTTCAAAATTTAAGCCCTAAAATTGGAAAATTGTTAACTGCCACCCTATCTTTAATCCGAATGAAATGGAAAAAAAAACATTTACATCACAAATTGCCCCGTGCCAAATGCAAAAACCTGGCTTATTTACACTTATTCTAATTTTTTAAAATTTCTTTTTAAAAACAATTATTTAAAATTTTTTAATTTGTATTGATTTTTAGTAAAAGACCTTTTTAATCCACCAGGGAGAAGCTCCCAGAGATTAAATTTATAAAAAAAATGAATTTCATCATAATACGTCGAATTAATGCCGAAAATAAACACAACATTTTTTCCTCGGCTTTTTAGAAGCTGATTCTTTTCATTTTTTTAAATCTTCAAAATAACTTTTTAATCGTCGGCCAAAATCCTTTGTTTATAATGATATTCCTACTTTTTATTAGTGTAGGCGTGACAAAGATCATCCTATTGGATTTTACTTTTAGTTTCGGGGTATTTTCTTCTATTTTTCTAAACACCAAAGAACACGAATTCAAAGGAAAGGAGTCGTTGTTGCAAAGTTCGCTTAATTCCATTTCATTTTGAGTTTTGCCGTTCTCTCTTTGACATTTTGATGGCCTTTTGAAAGTTTTTTTTATAGAAAAGCTAGGCGTAGAAATTACGTAATATTAGAAAGTGTCAAAATTTGTTCCTTATTTTTCCCTAGAAATCCGGATTGCATTTCTTCGGTAATCGTCCATATTCGATTTTTCAAATGTGTTTTGATTTTATCGGGTTTTCTTATTTTCTCGACTTAAAATTTTTTTTTTGCTATCAGTTGGTAGTTAATCACATTCTTATTCATCTGAGACCCATTTCTGAGCTCTCTGGACCCCCTCTCCCCTTTAACATTAGATGTAGGTGGAGTTTTTTTTTCTGAGGGAACCTAATCAGCACAATTACCCAATTTTTCACCAAAACAAATATTTATCTATTTTCCTGTTCTTTAAAGGCAGCTGGCCAGTTAACACGATCCAAATCAGGGATGGGCGGGAAAAACCTTTCGGGAAATTTGGGAAATTCAGAGAATTTTTAGAAAAATCGGGAAATTTGAAAATTTAACTCCAAATACTGGTTTCATCCTGATTTTATCTATCTTCCTCGGTTTTCAGAGTTAATAAGCATCCAACTATAAAAACTAAAGGATGAAAAAATATAAAAACTAAAAAAAAAAAAAAAAAAATTTTTTTTCTGAATCAACGCAAGATTTTGAATAAAACAAAATTTTCAGAATCGCATAAATGAGTTTAAAAATAAGAAAAATGTTATGTTTTCTTATTTGAGACTTGGAAGACATATTAATCGATTTTAGAAAAGTTTCGTTAACATTTGTAGCTTTATCTTTGGCGCATACAAATTGCATTGTACTAATGAGAACGCTTTAATTTTTGAAATTGAAATCAGGTAGGGTAAAATTAACTGACCCATTGTCTTTAACGGTTTCATTGAACACTTGAAAAAACAAAGTTTTTTAATGCAAAAATAATGCGTCTGAAAAATCTTGGTTCAATATACATTTTTCCTGAAAATCTTCAGTCTTCATTAGCTCATTCGTTGACTAGCTTGTCAAAGAATGAATGCATTTGTCAGATCACATTTTGTCTGTCTCTGTCGCTCCGCAGACCAACAAAAAAAGCGAAGAATGTCGGAAAATTTTTGTAATTATCTTTCGGAAGATAATTACATCTCGAATAAATTCTGAAATTGTCCCCCCGGCATCATTATATGACCTGCCGCCCCTGAATTGCTCTTTGGAATATGTTGTTAGAAAATTGTGTCCAATCATAAAAACCGAAAAAAAACTTAGACAAACATCAGTAATGTTATTTAAACATGCCATTTTGTTATTATCACCTTTTTTCGGGTTTTTTCTTTTTTCTGAAAAATCTAAGATTTCCTTATTTTTTCCGGTGTGTATATAATAAAGTGATGTGGAAAGAAATTCGATTTCTTTTTCCCACTTATTTAGAAAACTATAAGAATACAATAAAAATTGTAGAATAATCAAAAAAATCCTAAAGAAAATTAGTTGTGTCTTATTTTTCGTGAATATATTCATATTTTTTTTTCTTCATCAAATCCTTCTTCGATTATTATTATTATTTTTTGTTCGTCAAAGCAGAAATCCAATGAATATCCAATGTGAATTGAGAGAAATAAAGAAATAAATAGAGGAGAGCTCTCTCTCTCTCTCCTGCTCCATCCCCAACCAACCCATTCATATATAGATGAATTTCATCGAAAAAATGAGAAATGCAGCACAAAACACTCACAAACACACTCACAGCAAAAAAACATGCTCAATCACTGGTTTTGCAAAATCTGAAAGTGACATTTTTCGAACATTTTTATTTTTTGACTAGAGCACAATTCCCCCTTCGAAACCTTCTTCAACAATTACTATATAGAGACGCTTTCCGTTTTGTCGATGTCGACATTTCCGATTCAAATTTTGCTTCAATTTCTACTTTTGCTTCTTTTTCATCTTTATTCCACAAATTGTTTCTCATCTATATATCTGCTTCTTATTATTTTTTGAACAAAATATAAAAGTTTAAAAAAAAACTAATTTATTTTTTGATTGGATCGGATTCACTTCTTTTCGTTTTCTTTTCGTCACTAGAAAACATAACATCATTTAAAATGTACATATATTTTTCATTTCGATTGATCCAACCAATCTCTGCCATGAAAAACCTACTAAAATCGTAAAACGAACGAATTTCTGTGACGCTGTATACTGTAGACACAAACCGATTCCAGACGTGCTCTACTGACAAATCTCTGTTTTTTGGCGTGTTCCGGTGCAAGGACAAAAAAATATTATTTCATAATTGGTTCAATAGGTTCAAAAAATGAATTTATGTATTTGTTTAGTATTATTTCGTTGACAAATCGCCATATACCGTATACCCAGAAAAATGAACGCGCACTGTGGTCGGCGCTGGAAAAATGCCAACGTGGCAAAAACTATTAAAAATTCGTTGTTTTTAAATTTTTGATTAACTTTTAAACATTTTTTTTCCAAAACTTAGAAATATGTAAAAATAACAACAACTTAATCACCAAAACTGTTTATGATTTTAAAGACAATGTGCCACTTAATTTTTCAAAATCCTTACAAATCAAAGGCTTTAGGCAACTGGTAAATTAACACGATCTAAATTCACGGCAAAAAATCAAAATTCGAAGCCCAAGGGGTCCAAAGAACAATACCAATATGCTACTACATTCAAATAATTTTGTTTCGCGCCAATTCTGAACGCGGCGAGCATTCAAATTTTAATTTTTTCAATTTTGGACGGCTTCCATGACGCGTGTATTCATCGGTTTGATTTCGCATAAATTGCATTCTACTAATGAGAGAACGCTCTAATTTTTGAAATTGAAATCTGGTAGGGTCAAATTAACTGATCCACACTCTTTAACAAGGTCATTCAAGTTTGAGATTAGAGTCACCAGTGTATTTTTCTCATTTCTCATTTCTATTTTGTAAACTTTGGTTTTGCCTAATTTTTTCAGTTCACTAATGTAACCATTATATCGCAATAATTGTTTATTTATTAATAAAAAATCTCCATATTACAGATAGGATCAAAATGCACAATTCGAAAAGTGAATATATATTCAGAAAGATTAGTGGTAAACCGGTACGTTAACTGCATTTCGCCTCTTCTTCCTCATTATTACTGTTTTCAGCTCGATTTTCTGGACACAATAACTGAAGAAAATCACCATGATCACTGTGAAAATAGGCGATTAATTGAGAACGAACAGAGTGGAAATGGTCCGAAGAAGTCGGTGACATTTCATGGAATGAATGATTTGAGGAATAAATGCATTGCAAGCAGTGGGTTTTAATCTGTTTTTTTTCTGGGTTGATGAGATGATAATGTTAATGAGATCATTGTTAAATAGATGTCGGTGAGACACATAAATATTCTTTCCTAAATACGAGATTTATGATCTTTTTAAAGTTTTATTGCAAGTTTCGGAAATTTAAAGTATTTGGTTCCGTCTGGATGTTTCTATGGTGAATTTTTGCAAAATATAGAATTAAATAAAATATTGGTCTTTTAAAAAATAATCTTTATGGGCCCTACTTCACCGGGTCACGGTGGGCTAAAGTGAACCGACTATAAGAAAATTCAGTACGATGATTAAAAATTGAACGCAGAAAAGCGGGCGTGACATTTTTGCAACCGCGCGGCACGATTTCACAAAACGCGTTATATTCAGTTACTCAGGGACGCAATTTTGTAATTCGGAGTGAAAAAAATTAAAATGCCATTTGTAAAAAATTCAATTTTTTGTGTGTGTGAAATTTGTCGTAACGGTGTACACACAAAAAGCGTTGTTCGTGATGATAATTTCGGTTCACTTTATCCCACCGTCCGGGTGTTCCCGGAAAATCATCTGAATTTAAAATATTCGTCTGTTTTTCATTAAATTCCTGCTCATTTTTTAAATTAGTAGTTGAAACAAGTAATCTGAAATTGAATGGACTTGTGCAATTTTTTTTTCATTTTTTTTTCAAAAATATTTTGTTCAGAATTCTGTTTCAAATATCACCTCTAGTTTTTTTGTTATATCAATACCAAGGTTATAGTTAGTACAACCTAAAATTAAAGAAAAAATATTTACTTTTTGTTTGATTTCTATCCAGAACACTAGTTTCCATGCACTTTTTCTGATCATTCATACTGATCAAAGAAAGAAAAGCATGTGACAAATAATAACAAATCAACAATTCTTTTCTATTTTTTTTATTTTTCAAAATAACAAAAGTTTTCGAGATTTTTCTTAAATTATTATATACATATTTGCTATAGGGTTTTTTATGATAACTCGTTTTCAATTGATAGAGTGACTGTTTTTGTTGACTTGTTTACCGCCAGAAAAAAATGAATAAAAAGTGGAATTTTTTTGTTCAAATAATTATATATAAATGAGCATTAAATTGAAGGACAAAGCTCGAGAATCGAAAAATAGAGATAGAGAGTTTGAGAAAAAAAAATAACACAACAAGTTTATTTTTTTTTGGAAAACAAGTTTGATGTCTGGCTGCAAAAAAGTCAGATGACCCCCCGTAGAACATCAAAATAATGTTTTTGGTCCAATTTCATAATATTTTTCATGGCAGAAAAATATTTAAAATTACTGTCCGTTCACTATGTCGTTTATTCTGCACAAAAGCTCCGCCCCCAGACATTTTTTAAAATTGCAATTTTTATTAAGCTGATTTTTAAAAAATATAAAATTTCTAAGTTCGAGGATATTATAAATTTGTTTCTGTAAATTATGAGAGGAATAATTTTGAGGGGAAAACCACACAAGAAGTTGTTTTTTTTTTGATTTTTAAACTTTTCTGAAAAATATTTTTAGGCGGGGTTTAGAAAAACGAACAGATTGAGCTAAAGTTGTATTTTTTAATGAAATTAATTAAAGGAGGGCTTTATGGATATAATAAATGTACCTTACATGAAAATAGACTTCTTTCTCATTCTAAATCTGGTTTTAAAATTTTCTAAAACCACCTAGATGCCGAGAAAATGAGCTTCAAAACAATGGCCTAGAAAACGTATCCACATGGCCGAGCTTTTTTCGTGTTTTGTTGATAAATAATTATGCTGAATTTCAGTAGTTTTTTAAAATGTTTTTTTTTATTTTCTTGGATTTTTCATGCCTGCGGACTAGTTTTCACAGGTGAACAATTTTTCTAGGCGATTGTTTTGAGGCGTGTTTTCATGGCTTCTAATTGGTTTTAGAAAATTTTAAAAACATATTTGGAATGAGAATGAAATCTATTTTCATCCCAGACGCTTTCATTAGCTCCGTAAAGTCCTCCTTTAAAAAAAACATATATTTACAGATATTTTTAAAACCCGAGTACGAATACGTGTTCTTTCCAACATTGCCTCTATCTTTAAGAAAATAATTGTTTTCTGTATTTTTTGTTGACACGAAAAAAAAGCAGTTATTTGTTTATCCAAAATATCCAAAACGTTGCGGATTATCCCTCATTTTTTCCTCATTTCAAGCTTCTTCTCGTTCGTTTTTCAAACGAAGCGGGGCGAAAGAAAAACTTCATTTTTTCATTCTTCCCTGTGTATTTTTTTGTTGTCTGTTTTGATCGTTCCCAAGAGACCATCATTTTTCAGATTTTTTCTATCTGTCTTGTTTGTTTTGTATGCATTGTGCCCCCCCCCCCACTCTCATTTTTTTTTGTCGCAACTGTGAAGACAAAAAATTGTTGAAAAATGCAACTGAACATGCGACACATACATTTATTTTTTTCTTTTGGGATTTTGGGAAATCATAAATTAAAAATTAGGGTGCTCTTATGAATTTTAGTTGTATTTATGTGTGTTTTTTTCAGAAACATCCACAAAATCACGCTCAAATATCGTCCAGAGTTCATCGTCCGCAGAAGATAAGGTGGGTTTTGATTTTTATTTATAAAAATCGTTAGTTTTAAAAGAAAAAACGGGTCTCTCGGAATTTTCTTAAATTGTTTCTGAATTAAATTCTAGTCGGAAAATTCTGCTAATCTGGAATTTTCTTTAACATTTTTAAAGCTTATGCTGGAAATTTTTAAACTAAAAATTTAAAATTCGTAACCGAAATCAGAAGTGTCAAAGTTCAATTCAAACACTGATTTCTGTACTCCTTAGTTGGGCTTTCACCTTTGCGGAAGCTCCCGATTAAAAGCATTTTAGTTTTGAAATATTATTGAACTTCGAAAAGTGGGCTAAAGTGAACCGACTATAACTAAGAAAATTCACTACGACAATTAAAAATCGAACGCATAAAAGCGGGCGTTTTTAGGGCGTGGCATTTATGCAATTGTGCGGCACGGTTACACAAAACGCGTTATATTCGGCTATTCAGGGACGCAATTTTGTAATTCGGAGTGAAAAAAATAGATTAATCCATACTTCATGCACTTAACACAAAAACTTCATTTTTTCACGCGTTGTAGACGTTAAAATGCCGTTTGTAAAAAAATTCGAATATTTGCGTGTGTGCAATTTGTCGTGACGGTGTACACACACAAAGCGGTGTTCGTGATGACAATTTCGGTTCACTTTATCCCACCGTGAAAAACAGCCTATCAGTTACTTTAGCTGATTTAGCATTTTTTAAGAAAAAATGCATACCAAATCTGAAATTCAGGAAGATTAACATTTGCCTTGCATTTCTCACAATATCCTATCATGTTAAAGTTCAATCTTCATTTTTCGGAATAATTTTTTGACTGAATGCTTTAAGTTATGTTTTTTTATTGCATTGAAACTTCTTCTTCGAAAACGACGTTCAATATCTCAAATTTCAGAATTTTCTGTAATTAGTCAACAGAGAACTTCTATTACGTATCTCCTCAAGCGATCATTTGACTCGTTGAAACAAAATTATGATTCAACTATAATATCTGTTTCAGGAAAGATTAAAACGATTAAACTCTCAACCAACAACTTCATCCTCATCACGAAAGAGATCAATTTTCTATGAGGTCAGTTCAGTTTATGACACTTTTTAGTATTATTTCAAAGAGTTTTTGCCTCTTGCTCATTAATTTTGATTAGTTCTAAATACTAGGAGAGCGGAATTTTTGTTTTTTTTTCGCTTCAGAATTTTCTTGATATTTTTCTCAATAAAAAAAAACATATTGTGTGAATAATAACACAAAAACAACAAATTTAGTGAAAATATAAAATTTTGAATTTTGAAAAATAAACAATACAAATTGTTTGCAAGTCATGAGACAATTTTTGGATTTTTTGTTTTTGTATTTCGTAATAAAATTGTTTTTGATGAAATTTTCTGAATATATGTTTCATCTAAAATGGTTTTTTTAAATAAAATTATCATTTTTTATTCAAATTTCGAAATTTCCTTTTTCTTCCTTATATTAAAAAAAAAATTTAAACTCGGTATTTTTTCTTCAAAAAACTTTAAAGGAGGGCTTTACGGAGATAATAAATGTACGTTAAATGAAAATAGACTTCATTCTCATTCCAAACCTGTTTTTAAAATTTTCTAAAACCACCTAGAAGCCGAGAAAATGAGCTTCCAAACAATGGCCTAGAAAAAGTGTCCACCTGGCCGAACTTTTTCCTATGACCGTTTTTTCGGGTTTTGTTAATAAATATTTATGCAGAATACGTATATTAGTCCATTTCTAACTTGAGCTTTTCAATTTTTTTTGGCTTCCTCACGTAATAGCGCCCGCGGACTAGTTTTCGTGGACACTTTTTCTAGGCCATTGTTTTGAGGGTTTTCTCGGCTTCTAGGTGGTTTTAGAAAATTTTAAAAACAGATTTGGAATGAGAATGAAGTATATTTTCTTTTTATGTATTAGCTGCTCACAAAATCGGCTTTATAAACGAGCAAGCGCGCTCTAAAAAACCGACACGCTCGCATGAGAAATATAACGAGGGGAGACTATACGCAGACAACTACCTCTCGCCAAACAATACTCTCTCGCAGAAGAGGGAAGCCCACGTTTATATAACCGATTTTGTGAGAGGACTATACTATTATCATCTCCTTACAGCCCTCCTTTAAAGAAAAAATTGGAAATTTTAGGTTTATCTCAATTTTGAGCTTTGAAAATGTTTTAGCAAAAATTTCAATAATCGTTCCGAAAAAATTAAAAATGCAAAATTTATACAATATTTTCTAATTTTGAAACTTCAAAAAATCTCGAAAAAAAATCAAGTTTGCATTAGCTTTTATTCCATTTTCAGACGGATTCACAAAATATTTTTCTATATCATGTCAATATAGAATTTATTCCTAATTCCCAATCAACATGATTTCTGAGACCTGAAAAGGTTTTTCATTTTTTTTATCAGCGATTTCTCAAAAAACATATTATTCATGTCTATAAATCACGATTTTTTCCATTCATTTAACAACATGCAATCTATCCTTTAAAGGATAAAATTCGAAATGTGGTTTTCCATTTTCTTTTGCAAAACCGCCGCCCATCTTACTTGATTTGAAATGTGAGATTTGAACAAAAAAGTATATATATATGTACAAAATGTATATATGATTTAATGTGTTCAAGTGAATATACATATATATTCTACACCAGAGCGCGCGCAACACTCGCACACGATGCACAATTTCTCGTTTTTCTTCTCATTTTTGCTCTGCTTACATCGTCGACCCGCAGGCCATTTCCGTCCGTCCGAGCTCTTTCAACCACACTTTCTTCCTTCATTTTCTGTTTTTTTTCTTCCTTATTCGTCTTCCTCATTCTTTGTCAATTTTCAGAATCGCATTATTTCATAAAAATCTGGTAGACTAGGTGTTATTATGAAATCTTTAAGTGGCACGTTATGAAATCTCGGTTTCAGTTGGGGCGTTAAATAAGCTTCGACTATGGATAATACATATGTTCAGAATTTCCGCTTGGATTCTGACTAAGGTTCAGTGGCACGACAAGAAAATTTAAAATTTGAAAACAGAGCCTTTTTGGTTAATACCAGCTTGATGTTTAAGAATAATTTCTAAAAGTCTCGATTTCGAATGATTCGGAGAATGTTACTGACACAGATCCACAGATCTGATCTTTATAACATACCCCTTATCTTTCTCGAGCTATACCATTTTTAGAAAAAAAATATTTTCCGCGTTTTCAGTTTATCAGTTTTGGATAGGTCAATTTTTGAGGTTCGAAAAATTTTTTTAAATAAAATTGGGTTTAAAATTTAAAATTTCTGTCTACAAGGTTTAAAAATTTTTTTTTTCCAATATTCTGACAGTATATCGATCTTCAAATAAAATCCGGAGTAACCAGTCTTCTCACTTATAGTTTATAAAAACCGCAAATGATCCACCCTCAGAAATGTAACTTCTTGTTAATCTTATTTAAAGACAAGGTGTCACTTGATTTTCAAATTTCTAAGTGCTATATTTTAAAGATCATCCTGTAAACAACATGCTAATCAGACTGATATTATCAACTTAAAAATTTTGGATCATCCGTTTTTTATTGTCAAGCTTAAAATTTTGAATCATTGCTGAAAGACCGCAGCGCAGCAGCTCGCGTTTAAAAATAGCACGACTGTGTGAGCTTTTCTGAGTAGGTCAAGACCAACTTGATGTTCAAGAATATATTTTTTTGACAATAACAATAGCTTGAAGCTTTTTTTTAAAAACTCCTGAAAAAGAACAAAAAATATTAAAAATCTTACAGTTGCTTGCTTTTCAAAATATATCACCCTTTTTTGAAAAATATGAGAAGCGCAATTATTAGCAACAATCTGCACTCCTAATTTTAGTATTTCTATGCTCGTACACAATTAAAAAAGATTATATTTATTCAGAGTTCATTCAAAATTCTCAATATCTCAATCAAAAAATAATTGTTCTTTCTTAAAAGTCCGTTTCAGTACATCGTACTTATGCGGCACATCCGGCCCTCCCCCGCAATTTCAAACTCTGTGAACATTGTATTATTCCTAGTGCCTTTTTTTCAGTTTTTTTTTTAAATTAAAATAATATTTCATTTAAAAACAAACATAAATCAACTACAATTCTTGTTTTTTAAGCCACCAACAACGAAAAAAAAATATACACACACACACTTATCCTGTCCGTAAATAGGATTTATTTTTTCTTCTCCATAAGTGGGGGTGGTCCACTCGTTTTGCATTCATTCTCTCTACTCTAATCTCCAAATACTCTTCAAAATAATTTTTTTTTCTTGGCTCTATTTTATTTTTTCCCCCACCCCCCATAAAGTAAGTGTTCGGTTACAGAAAAACATTCCCCCTTTTTAGAGGTCTTCTTTCTCATATATTTTTCTAGTTAATACTACTACAAAGCGTATGAATAGTGAAGAATAGGTCTCCCATTTGTTCTTCTCGAATCAAACGAGAAAAAAAAAGATCTTGTGTGGAACATTGCCGATTCATAACCTCATGGTGAAGACATTCTTGTCAAACTGACACATTTTTCATTTTTTTTTCTTCTTTTTTTTTGAGCATCTCAAACAAAAAGAACCACATTCCCTTTTTTTTACTCGGTTTTACAAGAAAAAAACCAAATTTTTTTGGGGTATCTGATGCTAATTTCCTTTTTAAAATAATTTTCGAATGATGCACTCAAAGTGCGTTCAAGCGCAAAATAATTTTTTAAAAACATGCAACAACGTATTTATAATTGAAAAGAAAACATATGTCGCCAGATGATGAATCCGATGGTGGATTTTTTTGTGACATTTATATATTGGATTATATATTTGATAGACGAAAAAATCCCAAATTTTTAAATATTTGGTTTTTTTGAATTTAGAGCTTCCATAGACCAACTTTTGGCTGTGGCCTAGAAACCTAACAAGGATTCCTAGGCCATTATCCGGAGTGAAAAAAATTAGCTTAGCCCATTCTTTATGTATTTAACGCAAAATTTTCATTTTTTCATGTATTGTAAAATGGCGTTTGTAAAAAAATCGAATTTTACCTGTGTGCAATTTGTCGTAACGGTGTACACACACAAAGCGTTGTTCGTGATGACAATATCGGTTCACTTTAGCCCACCGTGCATTAGAGATTGGTGCTCCCTTTTATTAAAAAAAAATTATATGTGAATAATAATAACTCAAAAAACAACAAATGTAGTGAAAATGCAAAATTTTGAATGCTCAAAAATAGCAACCAAAATTATTTATAAGTCACAAGATAATTTTTTTGATTTTTTAATTGTTTTCGTATTTCACTTTTACAGTTTTGTAATTTTTGATATACAGAAATATTACAAAAACTCTAAAAAACAATATTTCTTGAGAAATTAGAACTGTGAAGTTAGGTGCCCGATTCTCGGGAGCTCCCCATTTCAAAATAGTTTTTTAAAAACTCGCCTAAGAAATTTTGAAACATAGAATCACTGCGGGATAAAATGAACCGAAATTGTCATCACGAACAACGATTTGTGTGCGCACACCGTTACGACAAATCGCACACACAGGCAAAAATTCGAATTATCAAATCGATGTTATTTCGACTCCCGACAGTAATAATATCGCCGTGTTGATCAGAAAATACACCCACTTATTTTTTTAAAATAAATAATTGTTATTATTTTTCGACAGAAGTGTTGGGAAAGAGGGGAATGTCAAAGGTCATTCTAGCTATTATTTTGGTGTCTACAGAGTTTTTTTTTCTTTTCAAAGCAAAGTACAATTATGGTTCATGAGTCTTTATTTTGGAACTCTTTATATATCTTTATCTTTATCTTTATTCATTTAATTTCAACATCAATCTTGTCCAGCTTTCAAATCTTTAAGATTGATTTTGCATGAGTTTCATGCTTGAAAATTGTTCCACTAATTGTATTATGAGAAGCATAGAGGATGATTTCATCGAACCGAAAATGTAATATGATTTTTGATACATTTTTCGGCCAAATTTCAATTCTGAAGTTCTTCTTCGTTGCAAAATAATGCCAACAAGAATTTCGTTTTCTTTTCAAAAAATACAATGGATGAGAAAAATTGAATTCATTTTTTTCTAAATTGTCAAACACATTTGTACCCCGATTTGCCTATAAAAATATTAAACCGGCGAAAAACGATAATATTTCTTTTACGGTTTCGATTGAAAGGCTTCATGTATGGTCTTTTTGTTCGTTTTACAAAAATTGATACTATTATACATCTGCATTGAAATTTTGGCTAGATCATTGAATTTTTTTAAAAAGAAACATTTTTATATTTCCTCAATATTGAAATTTTGCAAGATGTAGTTTTAGATTAAAAATTTTTAGAATTGATCTTTGAACAGAAACGATCAGCTGAAACTCGAATATTAGGATTTAAAGGCAGTGTGCCACTGGTTTTCACCCAATTTTTCTGTTTTTTTCCTTGGTAGGATTCTTAGCTAACAATCCTGCATCATTTTGAATATATATCAACCGGTTCAAGACGAAAAAAGATTTGTTGAAACCTTTCAAAAAATCAAATTTTATGGTTTCTAGTCCGATTCATTTTTGAACGGCTGAAAACTGCAAATCTATTGTATGATCATTCCGTCATTCTTTTCAAAAAGAAACATTCAAAAAATTAAATATGACGAATGAAAAAAAAAAGGAAACGAATGTTTAAGAAAGAAAAAAGTCTAGTTAATTTCCATTGAATGTGTCACTTTTTTTCATGACGATATTTCTGTTTCTCCTGCCACTTTTTCTTTCCGTTTTCAACTAATTGCATCGATATACATATATATGCTCTCTTTGCGTGTGTGTGCTACTAGAGTAATTAGCATTTTTGCTCTCATCTCCCTATTTTTTTCCATTTTCTACTACTCCAAATGTGTTGTTTCGTCTAATAGATTTAGACTCGGGGGAGGGGGAGGTGGTTCTTCCATCTAATTCTCCTTTCATTTTGATTTATTATATGTGATTTCTTTTTATGAAAATTTAATTTCATATTAAGAAAATATATGCATGAATACGGAGCATCGAACAAACTCGTGTCGTCTTTATTAATTCAAAAAGATTTCAAGGAGATTATATGGAGAATGAAGCCATGTAATGTATATCTTTCGAATTGAATTTTGGAAATTTTTCGAATAAATTTAAACGTTTTTTTTCGTCATAAATAAATGTTGATAATATTTAGTTAACGGAAACAAATTAATAGTAATGAAAATGCTTAAAATGGCCTAGAAAACCACATTTTTTGGGTTTCTAGGCCGCATCACTAGATTTTTCAACGTTGCTTATATTTGAACTCTTTTGTTATTTTTCGTTCGTTTTTTTTTGTTCGCTATGAGTTATTTTTTTATACGATTGAAATTTAAAAAATATTTAATAGGTAATTAACACCTGATAATTAGCGAATAATCCAAAATATAAGAGACTAAGTCTGCAATTCATAATTATCTAGCATCGCGTTCATTTCGAGGACCAGTATCCTACTTTTTAAGTCTCCTATTATTCAAATCTTCTTCATCTTTTTAAAATGTCTCTATTTTTCAAAAATGCAAATTACCACTTCATCCGCCTTCTCTTCCATTACCCTTCAACTCCATTGAGCCATAACTAATTTATCTCAAATCGTCTCAATGATGGATTCAATTTCTTCCATTTGTTTTTCTTCCTCCATCTGTCATATCTTGCAATTTTCAAATATTCAACAAAGGGTCTGAAAGTTTTGATTTGTGAGCTCCAGAAGTTTCGTTTCGAAACTCGTGATCCCCCCATCTCAGACATTCACTAAGCTTCGAGCACTTGTTTTTTTCCTTTTGTTTACACCAATTTCTGATGATATTTTTGACCAAAATTTCAGTTTTTATAGTTTGTGATACTTATTCTTATTCTTATTAGAAAATATAGTACATTTTGTCCGGAACATCTATCAATTTTTAAATCTGAAAATTTAAGAAAAAAACACGGAAGTTCAAGAAAACAACAAGGTATTCCTTGGGGGGATGAGTGTTTATCTGCAAAAGTTAGTCAAGGGTCACTTTTTTGTTTGATTTTCAGGTTTACTGATTTTTTTTCGTTATTTCCGGGAAAAAAGGTCTTGTTGAACGGATCTTTGTAGGAGATTGAAGGTGACTTAAGCTCGCTCTAGTTAGACATTTAGTAACGGCAAGAAACTTATTTTGAGCGCGAATTAAGCGCTGATGGTTCGAATTCAAACGTTTATAAAGCGTGTAAATTTAATTTTCTTCTCAGTTTTCTAAAAATCATTTAGTACGCTATATCACCCACTCATATCCTCAAATTAATATTTCAAAGATTTTCCCTATCTTCAAAAAAAAACCAAATATATTCTGTGATGTAACTGAACCCTGCCCTTGAAAAGTCCAAAACCAAACTTATCATAAATTCCATTGAACATGCATCCCATAGCTGATGTCAGGAAGAAGAAAAAAAACTAGAGTTTGAACTACATATTGTCCTTTTTTTGCTCCTTTTCTTCACAACTTGTACTTCTCCCCTCCGACATTGCTCATGCGTGCACTCAGACCGTCCTTTGCTTTTCTTCAAAGATCCTTCTTTTCACAATAATTCATTCCCACCTACCCTGTTGCCCTTGAGAGCTAGACTTGGAATTGTATATTTTTTATGAAGAATTTTTCCAAAACCAGTGTCGCCTTGCTCATTTTCTTGTTTTTGTTTTGATCGTTGTAAGCAAATAAACAACTCGGAAAAAATATTGAAGAGTGGCTTTTTGAGGAAATATGTACGAAATTCTATAAATATATACATTCATATCTGAAAATGCATATCAAATTGTGTTGTAATTATCACGAATTGTTATTCAATTGATGACGTTCCAGTTTAGTCACTCTTCTTTTAAAAATTCTCTTTTTCCACTCAATCTTCTGCGTCTTCCCAGCTTTTACCTCCTCGTGTCGTTCCTTTTCCATTTTTTTTCTTTCTCGGCGTAGAAAAAAAGAAAGAAAAATTGTGTTTTGTTTTTCTTGAAAATTTTTTTCGTCCCTCTTTTCTACCCATTTCTTGCGTGTAGTAAATAGTGTATTTCTCTTTTTTTGTCCACTCAAATATCATAGGACAAGATAAAAGAGAACCATGTGATTTTTTCTTCATCCGGGAGGCTACTTGTTTCTTTTCTCTCATTTATTCTTTTTTTTGATGTTCGCGAAATTTGTTTTAAGCTTTTTTAATTGTTTGGAAATTCTCGCGGATTTTGATATGTGACTTTTTAGTTTTAAGAAAATTAGAAATTAGTGCCCACTCGATAAGCTCGCCTTAAGCTCAATATTTTCTTCTTAAAAACGCTGAAAAGGGTTTTTTGTTTAGAAATGAGTTTCCAATTTAATAAAATAGTATTTTAAATTTTGAACGTTGGTGGAAATATATTTTTTCTTTTCCGGGAGCACCCAATAATTACAAAAAAGCATATCTAATTATTTTCTCCCCCATTTTTTCATGCTCCCTTATAATTTTTTCATTTTTAAAATGTGAACATATCAGAATTATTAACAACATTTCGGTTTATAAATGTTGTTAATATGAACCCTGAAAAAACTAAAAGATTATAAGAATAAATCGAAAATCAAGAATCTGCCTTTTTAATTTTTATTTGAGCTCATTTTCTGAAAAAAAACGAGTGTTCGAAGCTCTTGATGACACATTTTTTAAAAATAAATCCGAAACATTTGAAAATCGCTTTAAAGGAGGACTTTACGAAGATATTAAATGTATGTTAAATGAAAATAGACTTCATTCTCATTCCAAATCTGTTTTTAAAAATTTTTTAAACCACCTAGAAGCCGAGAAAACGCTCCTCAAAACAATGGCCTAGAAAAAGTGGCCGAACTTTTTCAGATGAGCTTTTTTCGTGTTTTGTTAATAAATAGTTATGCAGAATGCTTATATTAATCCTTTTTTTATATTAGTTTCATTTTAATTTATGTTTTTTTTTGAATTTTTCATGCCCGCGGACTAGTTTTCGCCGGTGGCCACTTTTTCTAGGCCATTGTTTTGAGGCTTGCTTTCTCGGCTTCTACGGGGTTTTAGAAAATTTTAAAAACAGATTTGGAATTAGTATGAAGTCTATTTTTATCCCATTAGCTCCGTAACGTCCTCCTTTGAATTCGTTCCTGAAAATTCTTAAGATTTTCAATAATATCATGTTTTTTGTGGGAATTTTCCTTCTAAATTAATGACCTAGAAATCAAAAATCAGCGAAAACTAGGTCAATCACGTTTTTATTTATTTTTCAATCAAATGTTTTCTTTATATTTAAAATAAGATTTTTTCTAGAAATCTTACATTGTAAATCTTCCTTTAAAATTACCATCCGATCTATATTTGGTCGAATAGAAACCGTTCCAAAAAACTAGAAAATTAATGACCATTGCATCTTTAGGGTATCTTTCCTTGTTTTTGTCTAATCATTAACAACATGTTTTTCGATTGGTTCTATTTTTACATTGACCGGAAGTTTAGAGATTATTCTAAATATTTATTCGTTTTACTTTAACTTGTATGATCTAATGAGAAAAAGTGCAAATGTTGTTCTGAATTGAAAAAGCACAAAGATCCGGAAAAAAAAGCAATATAGAAAATGAGAATTCTGGCTTCCCTTTTAATTTGCGAAATTTAATATTGTAAATCAAAAATCAGAATCATTTGATTTATTTGTTATGCCATGTTCATGTTTAGTATGATTTTTTCCTTTCTTGCAGATGGGTGAACGAATTCGGCTGTTTTCGACAGCATCATTTGTTTCGCCAGCGAATATGAGACCGACATCGTCTTCTGATGATAATCGAAGGATTGAGGAGGAGGAAGAAGAAGCAATGGCGGGGAAGGAACGAAAAACAATGATGATTGAACAGAAACCATCAAGCAATAATGGTATTCCATCAAAATCTCATTCGTTGAATAGTTTTGATGATTCGACAGGTGGGAATTTCTTTTTTTTTTCTTCAAGTTTGTGAACTTTTTTTAGACGTCGGGAAAGTTTAATCAGGTGTTGATGTATTTTTGCTTCCTTGTTTCTTATGAATATTAAACTATATATGACTAATGTAAAGAATTGCGAAAAACGCATTCAACTTTTTCAGAAAACAATTTTTTATTAAAGACAGTGTGTCAGTTAACACGATCAGTCGAGAATTCGAGACAAAAAATCAAAATTCGAAGGTCTAAAAAATAATACCCAACATTTAGCCAAATTGAAATAATTGTGTTTCGCGCTAATTATGACCACGTCCCACGATCCGGTGCCTATTCTAATTTTGATTTTGTCAATCTTGGACTGCCGTTGTGAGGCGATCATCTTTCGATTTTTTTATTTTACATAATACTAATAAGAGGAAGCTCTAATTTTTTGAAATAGATTAGTTAGGGTCAAATTAACTGATACATTGTCTTTAACGTGGTTCTCAATTCTTGTCAAGAATATATATTAGTCTGATTACCAGTATTACTACCTTATTCTTTATACACATTGTTACATCTAATAACCTATCAATAGTCTCTTGAATACTTAAAAATTCCTATAGATTCGGAATTTTTGGAAAACTCATAAGGCGGGAAAATCTGTTTTTAAAATTTTCTAAAACCAAATAGAAGCCAAGAAATGAGCTTCAAAACAATGGCCTAGAAAAAGTGTCCACCTGGCCGAACTTTTTTCTATGAGCTTTTTTCTCGTTTCGTTAATAAATAGTTATGCAGAATGCTTATATTAGTCCTTTTTTTTGTTTTTTTTTAATTTTTCATGCCTGCGGACTAGTTTTCGGCGGTTGACACTTTTTCTAGGCCATTATTTTGAAACTCATTTTCTCAACTTCCGCGGGATTTTAGAAAATTTTAAAAACAGATTTTGAATGAGCATGAAGTCTATTTTCATCCCAGGTGTATCCGTAAAGCCCCCCCCCCCTCTTTAAAATATTCTGAGGAATTGAGTTCGATAAACTGTCAAATAAACCTATTTTTAAAAATTGGTCTCTTTGAACTGTTTCTGCACTCCAATCTTAAAAACCTAATAGCGTGAATTCTTCCCAATATTATTCATAAAAATCTTCGGTTGTTTTTATTGTTAAAGCGAACGAACAACATTGTGTACCACCACCACTTTTACGTTTTCCTGGGCGTAAAAACGTAGATATTGTACTTCCGCTATAACAATTTTATAGGTAGTAAAAATATTTCAATATTTTCTTTGCTAGACAAAACCAATCTCCAGAATTCCTTTAGTTTATGAATTCGAGTAGGATTTCAAAATTTGTAATATATTTCAGCTTTTAGTCCGAAATGGCATGTAGTTCTTATGATCTTTTAAATAGTGAAAAACATTCAAGTGACATAACATGAAATGAACTTTTAGAACCAGAATCTTTAAATAAATATCTTTCTTCTTTCAGTGAGTGCAGAAAATGTTTATTTCTCGAAAAAAAGGGGAAGTTGTCACTTTTTTTCTAATTTTAACTTTAAAGAGAATGTGTCACTTATTTTATATAACTTTTTTCCGATTCAATACAATTTGTGGTCAAATAATCGGGGCCGTTACTTTGGTTTTAATTTTTTTCTTTGAAATCTGACTGGAACATTGTCTTTAAGGTTATTCCTCATTCTAGGATTTTCAACTATATTAGTTATTCTAATTAATTTTGAAAATATCACGAAATCTTGAAGTGACTCTTTTTTTCAATTTTCTCGGAATATCGATTCCCGAAATTAATGTACAACATATCTTCACATACGTATATATATAATAGTTGTAATTGTAGTAGCACTACAATTGCAATTTTTCCTTTTTACTAAAGTGGACACAGAACATTTCGAACGGAAATGGCTTGTTTTCCGCTTCCGTCCCTCCACTTTTCTACGTTTTGTGACACATTCATTTTCTTCAGCACCCGTAGCTTCCGAACACTAGAAAAAAAAAACACGCACGAACTCTTTTCATATTTTAGTAGAAAATTCCTTATTCGGACGCGTTCTTTTTTTTCTGCGTTTTTACTGAAACACATTAGGATTTGGCTCATTGAGCATTCTTTTCAAATTAGATGAAGAATGCTCTAAAGAACAAGTATTTTTTTTCTCTCTTAACTTTTTTTTACTCATATTGTTTAGTTCATCGTTTCTTTTCTTGCAGTACCAGTGTTCGTGTCAGCTCGATGCCCGTCTAGTAGAAGTCGAAGTCGTGAACAACAACAACCGCAACAACAACAACAACAACAAAAAAATCGAATGACATCTGCTGCAGCTGTTGGATCACTATTCTCACTTCAAGGTTTGTTTCTTTCGTATTTCACCCAAAAAAGGAAGGAGAAAAGTTCCATTCTATGCGTCAAACAGACCACAATTGTCTTTTCGATCGGCCCTTTTTTGCACCCCTCCTTGAATTCTTAATTATCTGCATTCATTTTTATGGGAAGGGGGGACGATCTTTCTTTATTTCGTGTGGTACCAGAATGCCGTCATTTTTGAGGAAAAATGGAGTTTTACTCCTCCATCAGGTCATGCTTCTTTATACCCAGAGAATTTAAATAAAATATTATTAGTGAGTTAGTCTCCAGGTTTAAATTGATAAAAAGTGAAAAACTAAATGTAGAAACTAAAAAAAATGAGAAAAAGAAACGAAAAAACCAGGTGGCCTAGGTCCGAAAAAAGTTAGTCCCCCGCTTGGTTTTCTAGGCCATTTGAGGTTTCTCGTTCTTTTTTATTATTTTTGATATTTTTTGGTCAATTTTTACCAATTAAAACTCATAGAAAATCAAGTGCGGGCACTCAAATTCCAAATTCACTATAATATAAATTTTTCTGAATTGATCCACAGAATTAAGTATTATAAAAACAATTAACTATGTTTTTTCTGGTTAAATGCTTCTCCAAATTTAATAAACACACAAACATGGCGGCATTGCATGTGTCACACAGACGTTTTTCATTAGAACATGACATTTTCTTCGTTTTCTGATCAAAAATGTTACCTCGTTTCACATATAGCATGAATGTGTTTATTTTTTTTCTCATCCATCCTCTTTACATTAGGCCAATAACTTTATCCAACCCATTTTCTAGGGTTTTTTTTTTCTAGTGACGATCATAAATTCATGTTCAGATTCATATGTATTCAGTACATAAATATATATAGAACATTTTCTAGGAATGGAACTGGATCTTGAAAAAGGAATCGAAAGAGATGTATCACAGCTCGGGATTCTTTGTCATCATTGCTCAACAACTGATCTAGCATGTCCCAAAGCTCAAAAGGTATTTTTGAAAAGAGGTGTTCAAATTTTTGAAAAATCTTGTCTATTCAAGGTCGTTACTAGTGTTTTTATTGTTAAAGTTTACCACAGGGTGGGTGAGTGATTCCAAATGAATTGCCTGCCAGGTGCACCGAGTAAGGGTTAGTTGTAGAACACACATCTGCCTGGTGTATAGATCCATTAACTACTATTGAATTTTTGTCATTCTTTTCTCTAAAATTTTATTTTTTTCAATGCAACAGGTTTGTTATTTCAAAATTTAAGCATTTTATTAAATTATATAGAGATGGGAATTGGGTGCTCCCAGATATAATCAAAATTCAGTTCAAACAATCGATTTAGTAAAGTATTCCTGTTCATAGATTACTCATAAAATTGGAACCCAGGTTTAAAAAATTATTTTTAAATTTTATCACAGCAAAAAATGAGCCTATCCTATGATTTTTCGGGAAAATTGCTTAATTCATTTTGAATAAAAACATATTCACTTTTTTTAAAATCAAGTTTGATGGAAAAAAATGAAGTTGGAATTAATGTTATTTACTGTCAAAAAAACACATTTCTAGGAACTTCCGTCCCCATCAGCTTCATCTGTTTACTCATTAGCCCGATCTGACCTTTCAAACGAGCCGCTTTGTCGAATTTGTCACTGCTGTTGGCCGCCAGATTCAAACGATCCATTAATATCACCGTGCCGTTGTTCAGGATCTTTGCAATATGTTCATGTATCTTGCCTTATGGTAATCTCATTATTTTCAATTACTCATGGACCTATGCAGAAACTAAAATTGCTGCAAAAAATTGCAAACAAATGCAAAAAAATCAATGCAGAAACTTGCAAAAAATTGCAAGAAATGTCAAGAAATTGCAATTTTTTGCAGCCGATTTACGGGAAAAATACGGTAATCGTTGCGAGACCATCAATGAAAACGGCTCTTGACCGTATTTTTGGACGCACACCTGTGAAATTTGTGAGGGTCTCGCAGCGAAGAGTAAGAACCTTTGATGGTATCGCAACGATTACCGTATTTTTCCCGTAAATCGGCTGCAAAAAATTGCAATTTCTTGACATTTCTTGCAAGTTTCTGCATTGAATTTTTTGCATTTGTTTGCAATTTTTTGCAGCAATTTTAGTTTCTGCATAGGTCCATCATTGATCAATCTAATTCATTTCCAGCACTGGTTAGATATTTCATCTCGAAAACTTCACCGTCCTGCCATTTGTGAACTGTGTTTATATAAATATAGAAGACGTCGAGTGTTGAAATATCGTGAGATGAAGCTTCCACAATGTGCTCAAACCGATATCCGATATTATACCCTTTTTGTTGCTGCAATTCTAATGATGATTATGTCTGCATTTGCTACGGTTGTTTGCTTTCAGCTAGAGAAAAGTTACGGGCTTCAAGGAAATCGATCGGGGTATTTTATTTGTGATGCATACCAATAGACACCTAGAATATTTTCAGATCACTTTCAACTATTGTAGGAGATGCTGGTGATTTAGGCGTAGTTCCACCGTCTTCTTTATCACCAGATGAGTCAACGTCTATAAATGCCAGAAAACGTCCCGGTAAAACCTCCAAATGTAGTAAGAGTGTCAAAAATTAATAATAATTTTTAGATATTTCGATAAAGGAAGAATTTGCAAGAAGAGAAGATACTGAAAATATTCTTTCAACTGTTACTTTGATAGCTGCCATGGTGTTCTTTTTAAGCTTTTTCCTTGCAATGTATGCTCACGTTAAGGTTTGTTTTTTTAAAACTTTATTGTTTTTAGTATGTAACGAGATATATTTCCTTCGGCACCAATGAGCTTCTGGAGCGCATTCGGAACTTAATGAAACAATTCAAACTAGAAAAGCAAACTTCGCTTACTGAACATGTTACTTCAATATTATTAGCTTAAAGGAGGGCTTTACGTAGATAATAAATATACCTTAAATGAAAATAGACTTCATGCTCATACCAGAACTATTTTTAAAATTTTCTAAAACCACCTAGAAGCCGAGAAAATAAGCTTCAAAACAATGGCCTAGAAAAAGTGGCCGAACTTTTTCCTATTAACTTTTTTCGTGTTTCGTTAATAAATACTTATATTAGTCCTTTTTATAATGTTTTTCCCTTCATTTTAATTAAAAAAAATTTTTTGGATTATTAATGCCCGCGGACTAGTTTTCGCCAGTGGCCCATTTTTCTAGGCCATTGTTTTGAGACGCTTTTTCTCGGCTTCTAGGGGGTTTTAGAAAATTTTAAAAACAGTTCTGGAATGAGAATGAAGTCTATTTTCATCCCAGATGCATTCACTACCGCTGTAAGGCCCTCCTTTAAAGTCAGTTTTAGATTTTTTTTAAATAAAAAGCTCTTAAATTAAAAAGCTCTCGAAATTAAATTCAAAACTCAAAGTCCCTATATACTTCAAGAAAAAAATCACACCCATTTTTTTGCGAATTCATTTCATTTTCCCTTAAAAATCTCTCACCTATGTATATAATTATTTCCACCTCACATATGTATTTAATTAAAAGGTATATATTTTTCGCAATGTCCTTTCTCTCGTTTCTCCCCTTTTTACTACCAAAAATTTTTAACTATTCATCCTAGCAAAAGCTGCGAACAACACAATAGAAAGCGCCCCTCAGAATCAGCCAAAAAAAAAATTTTGGAGAAGCATGAAGCGTGTAAAATGCAAATGTATTCCAAAACATGAATGATTATTATGGAGATGATGAGAGGGTTTAGAGAACACAAAAATAACATACCGTATATGAATATGCATTTCAAAATGAGGAATGATGCGTTACGTTTAAGTGAAAAATGATGGGGTCCCCCCCCCTTGAATATAGTGGATGATTATTAATTGGAATATTATGATCATATACATTTTTTTTACAGTCGGGTCTATCATTCTGTGGATATTTGACATTGTGTTGGAGTTCGAATTTGGAATGGTCAATTGAGGAATATAAGCATTCAAGGGATACCCAATATTTGAATAAATTGGAGGAGTTGAGAAGGAAAATTAATGGTAAAGTTTTTTTTTAATTAATTAAAAATATGTTGGGATTAATTAATAAAAAAAGACCACTGAGAAAAACCTTAGTTATTTTCCTCATTAAAGACAGTGTCCCATTCCGAAAAAAACATAATTTTTCGAAAACTGTTTTTCATATTCGTCCTATTTTTAATCTTGGTGTTATTTAGGTTCTTACAAGGAGGGAAATTACAAAATTTCGATTATTACCTCATTTTCGTCGCAATATGAAATCCTAAAATATAATTCACCGTTGGATGGCTTGGGCCAAGTTATGAAGCTCTAATACTGTAGTTAGTATTTCTTTATTCAAAAAATTTTTTTGACACTTTAAAAGTCCATAACTCGGCTTAAGCTTTTCCTTTCAAAACTTTATTTGGATTTTGTAAGAATTTTCGAAAACAGACTAAGGGCTTCATATTGCTCCCAAAGTGGAGTAGTATGCGAAATTTGAGCAAAACACATTTTGGTGAAGCTTCATTGTTAGTTTTTTAATTATTTTAATTTTTAATTAATTATAAATATATTATTGTCAACTCAAATATTCTTGATCTTTCAAGTTTGACCTACCCAGAAAAGCTAAGTCTCACAAAGTCGTGCTATTTTTAAATGCGAGCGGTTGCGTTGCGGTCTTTTAGTAAATTGGAAATATTTGAAATTACCCCCTAAATTCTTCAAATAAACGATTTCTTTAAAAATTTTTTCAAAATCCTTAAGAAAATCTCCAACCTTGAAAAAGAGAATTTTTGTTACATCAGCTGCTGCACCCATTCAATAAAAAATTTTATTACCCACAATCAACAACACGAAAATTTACAATTTATGTTCAATATTTACCTAAACAAGACGTTCCCTTCTCTTTCCTAACAAAATAATGTCTTTTATTGTTAAATACAGCTGTGATTTTCGCGCACAAGCCACCATTTAATCCAAGGAGAGACCGACACTTACATAAGTAATCCCCCCCTCCCCCGTTCATATTGCCAAGAGAAACAACATATTTCGAACAATTATAATAAATTTACTACTTGCAGAAAAACAAAAGAAAGCGGCCGACGAAGTTGAACCATTGAGAAGTTCGGTAATTGTTCTCGAATGACCAACAATTCTGCATTATTTTAGGGTTTTTTTTCTGTATTGAGGGAGAAAATTACAGAGATTTTAATTTTCATTTTTCTGAAAATAAAAATCGATATATAAGTGAAATGCAACCGCTTAAAAATCGATTTTTTAAAACAATGTTCGTCTCTGTAAAGGTCTCGTTCAAAATATTCCAAAATTTTGTTCGTCATATGTACAATTACAATGCCATTTTTACCTTCGATTCTTCCATTTCCCTCCCAGCATGTGAGGCCAAACTCCGCCCACTCACTTTACAGTACTAATCAAGTTTTATTCGAAAAATTTTCCTTCTCTTCAAGTCTTCATACCTCGGGTCTCTCACAATTTTTGTAGGCGAGAGTTTGGCGCGCTGCCAAACGTATGTGGTAGAAAAGATGTAAAAATGGCATTTCTTAATTCTCTAAATATCCATATTTTATGATTCTCTCAAATGAACATGACAAACGATGGGTCTCGTTTGAAAGGAAAAATTTTGAAGTGTTTGTTGCTCATTTTGTTTTTTTTTAATTTTGATATCCTATTATTCAATGATGTTTTTTCAAACCGTTTTTTTCTGTCTTTTCCTGTGTTAACTATTTTTCGAGGTTTTTGTGATGAATCGAATCAAATGCCCGTTTTTCGAAATTTCAAAAATAATATTTTTCTCGCTTGTGTGTATGTATTTGATTTATTATTTTTTAATATTTAAATCCCCCCCCCCCCCCCTCTCAAATCGGTTCCATTGCCTTTTTTTTCTTTATGCTGATATTTTTCATATTTCTTTTGTGATTAAAAGGAATGAAATTTAAAAATTCTTTAAAAAAAGTTTTCAAAAGGAGAATGTTTGCCAAAAAGACAAAAAAATGTTATAGTTTTCTTGACACAAAGAATTTATCGACACCTTGACCAGTGGTAAGAGTTTTATACGCTAATCCTTCCGATCCAATCCAATCGGAACACTTTTTGACGCAAATTATTATATTCCTTTTCTCTAAATCTCTCCATTTAGCACACTATTTCTATAGGAAATCAGTTAGTGTTGTTTCCATGTAGTAAGTAGTTCTGAAGGTCGAATCTAATTGATTCAACGGTCTGCGTATCTTCTAATCACTGTGCTATTTTTTCATCAATTTTCCAATTAATTGTTCTGTTTTGAGAGAGAGAGAGAGATTTAGAGAAATAAACAAAAAGGAAAAAAAAGAAGAAGTTTGAAATCGAATGGGTCAGTCCGGGATATTCATATACGTCAATTTCAATCAGACTAAAAGTTCTCTTTTCTCTTTCGATTCGATTCGCGGGTGGTTTTTTGTGTATGTGTGGTTGGGTTGGTTGCGGCCCTGGTTGAAGTCGAAACATGACAACGGGTTAGGAAGATTGATTTTGACACATTTGGGAACAATTTATTAGACGACGCGTCGCGGTTTTCGATGGTATTTTATTTTCTCGTTTCTTGTTCGGGTATAACTTCATCATCGTTAAGGGGTGCGGGAGAAATCGTATGGCGGGTGGCAAGGAAATGAATTTGAATTTATTTTTATGTGATTTGCGGTGAATCACATCAACCAGACCACCCACTCCCATCACCTTTTTCAACATTATTTTTTTTCCACCTTTTTCGAAATACGATTTTTCAATTTATTTCATCAGTTTTATTTCTTTTTCGGGTTTTTGAACTTGTTTTTTAATTGAAAAAAGCCTTGCAGTTCTAGGAAAATTCAATTTTCTGAGTTTACTTTTACTTAAATCACTTTTTAAAGATTTATTGGGACGAACTTACGTTGAGTAGAAAGATAAAATATTTTCTAGGCCATTGTTTTGTTTTTTTTTTCAAAAAATATTCAAAATCGATCCAGTAAAAAATATTGATTTTCCACCAAACTTCATGCCCCGGAGAGTTTCAGTTAAATATTTAAGAATCTAATCTTGAGTTGGTTTTCCATCTGTGTCCAAAATTTGAGCAGAATTAATTTCAGTGTATTGTCCCCAAATATTTATGATCCCTTAAAAATTCCAATTTTTGGAATTTTAGAGGATAAAATGAAAAGATACTCTGCCTTTAATAAATCAAACTATTTGCTCCTGATACAGTTTTACAAATCATGGAGTATATAATTTTTAAATTTTTAAAGGAGGGCTTTACGGAGATAATAAATGTATCTTAAATGAAAATAGACTTCATTCTCATTCCAAATCTGTTTTTAAAAATTTCTAAAACCACCTAGAAGCCGAGAAAATGAGCTTCAAAACAATGGCCTAGAAAAAGTGTCTACTTGGCCGAACTGTTTCCTATGTGCTTTTTTCGTGTTTCGTTAATAAATAATAATGCAGAATTTTTATATTAGTCCTTTTTAATGTTTTTTAAATCTTAATTTATGTTTTTTTTTCATTTTTATTTGGATTTTCATGTGGACACTTTTTTCTAGGCCATTGTTTTAAAGCAACATTTTCTCGGCTTCTAGATGGTTTTAGAACATGATTCGAATGAGAAAAACAGATTTCGAATGAGAATTAAGTCTATTTTCATCCCAGGTGCATTCATTTTATCCGTATATCGCTTTAAAAGTGTATCAATTTGACTAAAAAATTATTTTATTCGAGCTTAATGAAATAATTTTTGACACTTCCAAGAACTTTTCAATTCTCATCTTTGTCCTAGAAAAAACCGAATAAGGTCACAAGAATTTATTAATGCTTTTGTCTCAAATTTCAATGTTTTGTATATTTTTCAAATGTATAAGTTATAGTTCAAATTTTGCAACCAACACTTTCCCGAAATCCGAAATTTAAAGAAAATATTCCCTTCGTCCCGCAAATTTCAAAGAGAAGATGAAGATGCACAATGAACCGATTGAATTGAATTGGAAAATTTCTAATTGTGTGAATCGGAACATTTCAAATTCATTCTGAATAATCCATTCTAATCCATTTTTCTTTTGCTCTTTTGCTCAAAGAGCTCGCGCCACGGGCAGCTGTTCTTTCATTCGAAAAAGTGAGTGCGCGATCAAAAATTTCTTCGGACGTTGGCGGCTGTGATCGTGAAGATGATTTATTAGATGAACACAATGTTTTAAACTCAATCACATCCGATCCCTTTTTCTCTCACTTTTTTGTTTTATTTTTATTTTTTCTTCATCATGGGTGGTCCTTGTTCCATATTTTCCACTTTCGAATGGAATAATCAAGTGTCTACTTTTGTTTTCAAAGTATGATAGGTTGGGTTGGGCTCTTGAACACTGTGGTAAGCAAGCATTGTTAACGGATTAATATATTCAATGAGAAGTGGGAAAGGAGACCCGGAAATCATATGGAAAAAAGGACCACCCATGAAGAATCCAACCAATAATATGGCAAATAATTATGATTTATGAAGAATCAAACAGAAAAACAAAGGTATCAAGTTTCTCCGGGAAAATAAACTTTTGATTGTCACAAAAATAGAAAAAATATGGTTGATGTACAGTAATATAATGCTGAATTCTGTAACTTCTATGTTCAATAGCAGAAATTCTGTAAAAAACATGATTTTAAGCTCCCCCCCCCCAAGTTTTCAGCCAAAAACTTCGAATTATGATCCTTTCTGTAAATTTGCGATTCATCAGTCAATTTTTTAAATTTCAATTCAGGTCTTTGGAAAAAATATACATTTTCCAGTTTTTTATTCAGAATATGTATTTTTTTCTAAAAGTTCGAATCTAAAACTTAACGATTCTTTGTATAATTGTTTTCTTTTCGATAAGAGTCATTGCTTCAAAAATTTTCAAGAAAATCGTGTCCAGAACACTTTCTTAAAGACATCTGTTCAGCTAATTTGACCCTACCTGATATTAGTTTCAAAAATTAGAGCGTTCTCTAATTAGTACAATGCAATTTATATGAAATCACACCGATAAATACACGCGTCATAGCAGCCGTCCAAAGTTGCAAAATTAAAAATTTGAATGCGCGCGTGTCCGTGCGACGCGGTCGGTGTCCGTGCAACGCGGTCAGAATTGGCGCGAAACACAATTATTTGAATTTGGCAACATAGTGTTATTGTTATCTCGACCGTCTGGTCCCCCATTCGAATTTTTAGTTTTCGCCTTAAATTTGGGTCGTGTTAACTGACAAGCTGCCTTTAAAGACAGGGTGTCATTTTTTTCGTTTTTTAAAGAAGTATATATTTTTCAAATGTTTCGTTCAAGTCTTCAATCTCCAAAATCTGAAACTCTTAAATAAAAATCCCCATTTCCCTCCAAAAAACTACACTCAAAACATCTGTCAGCTGACGTCAGTGACTGAACTTGTTATATTGGGCGGGGTTTGGAACACTGCCAAAAAAACTTATCAACCTTGGTTCCCCTCCTTTCTCTTCTTTTTTTGAGCCAAGTTTTCACCATCTGTTTATTTTTCAAACAAAATATAATGGGTAATTCAATCCTTCTGTGAACACAGAAGAAAAAAAAACTTTTTCTTCTGTGAAAAGGGTGAGGGAATTTTTTTTGAAAGTGGGGCGGAGCTTCGCGGACACTCTTGTGGGGCGGGAGACGGCTGACTGCTGTGTGGTGTGGTGTGTATGTATTTTGTTTTGTTCCCCTCCTATGCTTTTCACTTTTTCTATTTCTTTTCTCCTCAAAAATTGGTTTTTTTCTCCCAAAAATTCATCTTTGATTTTCTTACAGTTTTTTGTTGTTGTTTCGTTTTGGAAATCCGACTGGCGGCTTCTTGATATTTGGGTTTAAATTGGAATGGGCGGCGGACGGACCAACGCCGCCCAAAATTTACTTCGACTCGTTGTTGTCGGTGGTGGAGGAGTTGGAAAATCAGCTCTCACTATTCAATTTATACAGGTTTGTGCAAATTTTGGGTTTTTATTTTCCAAAAAGACTTTGAAAATCGACATCTAAACTGATGATGTTCAGAAGTAATAAATTTATGATTATGTATATGAAATTTCAATTTTTTTGAATGGCAGATTCTAATTTGAACTTGGCATCAGTACCTAACTAATCGAAAAGAAAGATCACGGGATGTGAAAATATGTATTTTAATATTTTTTTAAAATTTTGAGACCTTGGCACGGTGCCAAAAAAACCTAAGGGTTTAACGACCGGTTCTGAAATTCATTGGCTAAATATTTTCCATTTGGAACCATTTGAACATTTTTGTAAAACGGGAAATTTTCGAATTTCTGGAAATTGCCTCCAGTATGTGGAATTTCCTAGTTTTCATAAAATTTTACCGAAGAAGTTGTTTTTGGTTTTTTTTTCGTAAACTTCTATTTTCTGCAAACATTTCAGAAATTTTAGAAATCAAGATCCGGTTCTGAAAAACAATTTTTTTTAATAAATAAGAACTTGAAATCGGGTCAATTCTATTTCGGAAATAAAAATATGAAGCTGTTTTTCTTAAAAATCCGAAAAATTTTTATGATCTTTGACCAAAATCTAGTTTTTGAAAATTTTCCATATTTTTTTATCCCTCCAAATCTCTCCCGTTTTTTTCGACCACACACAGATGTACACCAACTAGTCAATTTACTAGTAATAGTAGTACAACATGTTGATGATCAATTTTATTTCGAACACCTGTATTACATGTTCAGCCACAGAATAGCAATCATTTCAATTTTCCCCCCTTTTTTCAACACCATTCCCCAAATTGACACTTTCAAAACATGACCTTCAGAGTTTTAAAGGCAAGGGGTAATCGAATATTCTTTTTGCTATTGCATATGTATACTATATTTATATATTAAATACATATTTTGATTGAATGACAGACTGCTTATGACACAACTGATAACAAATTCAATTTTATTATTCAAAAAAAAATCGATTTCGTGAGAACATTTTCTTCAAAAAAAAACTATTAAAAATTGATTTTTTTTTCTCTCTCTTAGTTTCACAAATAGGTCTTTTTTCGTGTGCTTTGTTATCGGAACAAGCACAAAAAAATAATCCTTTGAGAAAATGCAACGAGAAAAAAAAACGTAAAGTTGCATATTGAATGTTTGTTGAATAAATGCGGAGAGGACCCCGATGAAAAAACATTTTTTTTGTAAATAGTATTTTCTTCGTATTTCATACAAACAGTTTTTTTCTATGTATATGTATGTCTATTTGTGTCCTTCTGAGCAATACAAAAAGATTGCGCTTGGCATACATGCCATCCACTTGAAAATAAAAAAAAGGAGTTTTCTGGTGAATTTTTTATTTGGAATTAGAGTGGAAAAAAAGTTGAAAATAAGAGAAAATGAAACATAAAACAACATTTTTATTTGGGAAATTAATAAGGAGCTCCTACAAGTTTGAGATCGAGGTCTGCAAGCGCGCTCTATAGCGGGTATGGTCTCGTTAGGGCGATGAGAAAATAGCATGGTGACAAGGGAGACGCAGAGTGAAAAGATGGAAAGAGTTGATGAGAGTTAATAGGGAGATCGTCAAAGTTTTGGGAGATGGGTACTAAGAGCAAAAATTTGAAATTCAACTCATAATCGACTTTAAAGACAGTGTGACACTTATCTCGAGACTTCATAAACCCGAATTGAATTTTTCTCGCACTTTTTTTTTAATTTCAAGCACTTTTCACTATTCAAAATACTAAAAATTGATTTCACAGCCGTCTTCATTTTTGTTTGACGCGATTTGTAAAGGATTGCATGTTTTTTTGAATCTTCTAACAAAATTTCAAGTTGTTGAAATCCCAAATTTTTTGTGTTAAAAAAATACAATTCCTAGTTTTTTATGAATAAAATTTAAAAATCAATTTATTTAGTGGAACCTTATCTTTAAACAAAACAATTTCCAGAGATATTTCGTGCAAGATTATGATCCGACCATTGAGGATTCCTACACAAAACAATGCTTCGTTGATGAGGACTTGTGCAAGTTGGAAAGTGAGTTTAATATTATATGAACATTCTCTAAAATATATACATATTTTCAGTTCTTGACACTGCCGGACAGGAAGAGTTCTCAACAATGAGGGAACAATATCTCCGAACTGGAAGTGGTTTTTTGATAGTTTTCGCAGTCACGGATAGGAATAGGTGAGCTTTTATCTTTAAAATATAAATTTGAATTAAATGGCAGTGCATTATGGCACTTTTATTTATTATAATGATGATGGCATTATGTTTACATTATTATTAATATAAATATTTTGCAACATGAATATACATCTGGCGGTCAAGTTTATGATGTTATTCTATTATTTTGTCAAAAGTTCACATTTCTTCTTTAGCTTTTCGTTTTTCGCCATTCAAACAGTCGACGAAAAGAAAAATGGAAAAGAGCTCCTCAAATTCGGCTCATCCCTCAAAACCGTCGTGTTTTCTGTTTGGTCATTCTCTTTTGTCTTTCTATAATCTCTCTTATTTTTCGAATAATATTTCGTCCGATCCACCTCATATTTGATCAAGTGGCGGGAGGGTTGAAGATATTTCAACATGGTTGATGACATTTTGGAAAAACATACAAAAATGCATGATTCGTTTCTTCGTTAGGCGAGCCATTTGTGTTTAAAGGAACGAATTTATTCAAAAAAAGAATGTGTAGGGGGGTGATGTGTCATAGTGATTGATCAAAAAATCTGAGAGAACGAAGCACAAATGTTTCGTTTTTCCTGTTTTTTTCGGAAACACGCGATGGATTGAATTGCCATCTTCTAACAAATTGCCGCTCTCAGTTTCCTGAACGAATGAAATAAATAAATAAAGCTTTGATAGGTTTTGAATATCCATTTTATTTTAGGCGTAGTATTTTCATAAACTCGAAAATGAGCATTCCGGATGAAAGACCTCGATGAAATCTTTTAAATCAACATAAAACAGTACGGAAGGACTTTGGAATTAAAACTAAGAATCATAAAAACAGAAAATTTAAATTATTTCATTAAAAATTAAATTTTTGTTTCTAAGGATCAATACCACAAAAATTCCGCTTTTTGAAAATTTACCAGGAAAAACTCTATAAATGCTTGAAAAACGATGAAAATATGATTGTTTATAAATAAGTTTTAAAAAATCCAAAAAAAACCATCAAACCGTTTTTCGCCATAATGACCGAAGAAACGCTTTTTGGATTTCTAGACCGTTTGTTTTTACTCGGCCGGATATTTTTTTTTAAATTTTTTTTAAATATTAGTTGTTTACAAATTCTGTTATATAAACGTGAAAAAACCAGTGTCAAAAAATCGACACGCCACGCGTGAGGGCAATGGGAAGGGTTGCGTTGCGTTGTATTATTATCCCTCACCATACACTATTTCGCAAAATAGGGAAGTTCACGTTTATGAAACCGATTTTGTGAGACAATAATACTCTATCATGGACAATTTTCTCTGAAAAAAAACTGAAAATAAAAGAAAAACAAGAAAAAAAATCAGGTAGCCGAGAAAAACCAAACGGCCTGGAAATCCAAAAAGCGTTTCTTCGACCATTAGTGCAAAAACCAGTCATACGGTTTTTTTTCGCCATTTTCAAGTTTTTCTTTGGATTTTTTTCATTTATTGATAAAAAATCATACTGTCATCATTTTTCAACCATTTATTTCGTCCCCTCAGCCTCCCCTTTAAAATTTGGGAAATTAGTCCCTTGAACGTAAAAATGGGGATCCAAATTTCCTTTTTTAAATCTATTTTCCTCCTATGTCGTTGCAGCCAGCGGTTCTTTTTTTAAACGTTTCGTTTTAATATTGAGTTGGCATATTCAAAAATTTGATAGGAAATCAGACGTAGTTGTGAAAACCTTTAATTCTGTCTTTAAGAGAAATTTAAAGTGGTCACTTTTTTGTTTTCGAAATTTGTTGCCAGTTTTGTTTTCAAATGGCTATTTTAAAAATTCCTTTCTTTTTTCTGCTTTTCACAAACACAATTTCGAGCCCAACTGTTGTTGAATTATGCATTTCTTGTTCCCTTCTTTCCAACCAATCTCACACTTTCGTTGTTCAGACATTCTTTCAAAGTAGCCTCCGAAAAGAATTGTTTTTTCCCTCAGACGAGAAAAAAAACTAAAATATACGAATCTGACAAAAAAGTTGTTTTTGCCCATCAAGCCCCCCACCGGATATCAAATCATTCGGAGCATGAAAATGTGCAAAAAAACTTGTTTATTCCACAACAAGTTAGTTTTTTTTTCACATTTTCATGCTCGGAATGATTTGATATTTTCCGACATGAAATAAAAGAAAAAAGGGCGGTATTTTGTCACATATCGACCTTGGATGAACTCTTCTTAATGACTCATTCGATACATTCAAAGAGACTGACTGATATCGTAATAAATCGGCCCCAGATTTTATGTGTTCTAGGGATTTTATGATGTTCGGATTGGATTCGTCATTAAATTGGGGAAAAAAAGAAGTGTAATAAACAACAACAATACTTGAACATTTTGAAGAAAATGAAGGGTTTACAGGGTGGGGAATAAATATAGCGCCGTACTCGAGAGGGTATAAAAACTTCAAATCAAACGATTTTTTTCTGCAAATTCAACAAAAACTTTATTAAATAATAACAAAAATAATGGCATTAACAGTTTTCGCATCTTCCACCTTTCGCCTTGATAACAGCTCGAAGTCTCTTCGGATACGAGTCGATGACGGCACGGAGGTAGTTGGCATCAAGATTATCCCAGGCCTTCTCGAGAGCAATCTTCAGGGCCTCCAAATTTGGATAGTTTTTCGTGGAAACCTTCTGGGTCAAATATCCCCGCACTGCAAAATCCATTGGATTGAGATAAGGACTAGAATCCGGCCATTCAGCGGAAGCGATTAATCTCGGAAAATTGGTTTTGCACCACTGTTGAGTTGCTTTGGCGGTTTGAGCAGGTCGACCGTCTTGCTGGAAGATCCAATCTCGGCCTCAGTAGTGAAATTTGGACCAAGGCAATACTGCGGACTCAAGAATCTTCTTGTGTAGTATTCACGGTTGATTTTCGCTCCGATATCAACGAAAACGAGCTGCTTTTTTCCATCGGCACAAATTCCTACAAAATCCATTACTGCGGCCGGATGAGAAGTCTTATTGAGAATTTTTGCTCTTTGACAGACAGTCTCAAAGTCCCTAGCAATAATCCTGTTGTTCTGTCTATTTTTATTGGCTTCAATAGTGAACAACTTCTCATCTGTGAACAGCGTCTTTAGGTGCGTGCCTTGCAGCGTGCCGCGAAGGAGAGCTCGACCTTTTTTCAGACGAAGGTCCTTGTTCCAGTTTGTCAGGAACGCTCCTTTTTGCATACGATAAGCAAGCATGTGAAGCTTCTGTTTGACAATAATTCTCATCGATTTCGGACTCGTTCCGAACTCCGAGGGCATCTTTCTCATGCTTCTTTCCGGATTTCTTCTGATTCTCTCTCTCATCGCTTTGACGACATCAGGAGTTGTTACAGTGACCGGACGACCACTTCTCTGCTTTTATTTTAAAGTTCAGAAGTCCTTGAAACGCTTCAGAGTCCAATTTACAACCGATTTTCCCACACCAAGCTTCTGAACAATCTCAGAAGAACGCATTCCTTGCCTCGAACATTCGATGATGGCCGATCTGAATAGGGAAACAGCCACCATGATCCTTAAAATTGATATATTTGGCTGAAACTTGGTGGAATAGTCAAAAACAAAATAATAAACAAAAAAAATATTACTGTACGCCATCTCTGCGTTTCCGCAGGCGCCAGCGTTTACGCAAAGTTGCGGCGCTATATTTATTCCCCACCCTGTATATGAAAATTGTTTTTTTGTTTCAGTTTCGAAGAGGTGCGGAAGTTGCACGAGATAATATGTCGTATCAAGGATCGCGATGATTTTCCCATTATCCTGGTTGGAAACAAAGCAGATCTTGAGAATGAGAGACATGTAAGTTTTTAAAAAATTATTTGGTAGAGGTTTTGTGAATCTCTGTCTAGAAAATGTTTAGAATATAAATTTTGAAGAGGTAGTTAACATTGAGTTAAAATTCCGAATCGGATTATCAAAACAAAAAAATCCCAATAATATTTGCTATTTTGAAAGTTGAATATATATATTTTCCATTCATTTCTATCCGTCAATTCAAAGAAGCAATATTTTCAATCAGCTTTATCATTTTTATAAAATTCTTGAAAGTGTAATTATTTTTTTAAAAATTAGCCTTATTTTCCGAAAATCAAATTTTTCAAAGAGAGCATCCCAGTTTTTAACACCTGAATCTTGATTTTTTCTCCAGGTTGCCCGACATGAAGCTGAAGAATTAGCTCATCGTCTCGGAGTACCATACCTCGAATGTTCGGCAAAACTTCGAAGAAATGTTGATGAAGCATTCTTTGATATTGTTCGTCTCGTGAGGTAAGTTGATACCATTTTAATGGATGGCTTTACGGAGATGGGAAATGTACTTTAAATGAAAATAGACTTCATTCTCACTCCAAATCTGTTTTTAAAATTTTCTAAAACCACCTAGAAGCCAAGAAAATTTGGATTTTTCATGCCTGCGGACTAGTTTTCGCCGATGATCCCTTTTTCTAGGTCATTGTTTTAAGACGCGTTTTCTCGGCTTCTAGGTGGTTTTATAAAATTTTAAAAACATATTTGAGATGAGCGTGAATTCTATTTTCATTTCAGATGCATTCATTATTTCCGTAAAGCCCTCCTTTAAGGAAAAATTCTGGAAAAAATGTAAAACAATTTTCAGAAAATACCAACATGATGAACGAATGCCAATCCATGATGACCGAAAAATCGAGTCACCTATAAAATTGAAGAAAAAGAAAAATTGTCGAATACAGTAAACCTCCTTTTGTTTTTGTTAATCGATCCGTTCCAACTCAACTTTTCGATTTTTTGATTGTAAATAAAATAATCAATATTCTAATCGAAATTGTTTAGTTTGAACGTCCAGCCTTCATGACTTTCATGTTCGTTTCTTTTTCTCTTGTTTTAAAATTTTTATTGTGACAATTTTTTCTGCCTTTTCTCTATCAAACGGGATTTTCTTTTTTTAATTTTTTTTTTCAAAGAATATTTTACCTCATTGCGTAATGAGACACCAACTATATGTTTTGACATGAACATTTTACATGATTTTATTTTATATTTATTGGAGTACAAAATGTATCTTATTTTCTTTCTTTTACCACCTTTTTTTCTCCTCGCAAGCTGAAACTGTATACAGCTCCCGGTTAGACGATGTATAGTGTTGTTTTTTTTGTGAAATTGGAATAATAAATTTATTTTCAAATAATGTTTTATTGCGGCTGATCACACACCCAAAAAATTCCATTTCAAAAAAAATGCAAATAAAACTTTAATAATTCTGATAATTGTTTAAAGGAGGGCTTTACGCAGATTATAAATGAAGTTAAAATGCAAAAAAAATAATACTCATGTTATAAATGGGGTTTAAAAATTTTTTTTAATTCGTAGAAGAAAAAAAAACAGAAAAAACGAACCACCTAAAAAAAAGGGGACCGCGGAAGAACTTGTGTTTCTAGTCCGCGAACGTTTGGTTTCCTAGGCCACCTATTAAATTTATTCATTTATTCATTTTTTTTTTGTTTTTTTTTGCATTTAAAATGAAACAAGGTTATAATTTTGCATGAAAAACAAGCTGATGAATGTTTTTTTTTATTTCAGTTTTCATAGCCGTACTTTTTGTTTTTTTTCTGCTATTTTTTTCAGAATGGGAAAAACTAGTGTTGTATTTGTGTAGAAACTTAATAATTGCAAAATTTTGCATCACTTTTTGCACTGTTTTTCATTTTAAATGCAAAAAAAAAACAAAAAATAAATTTAAAAAATAAATAAAAACGCACAAATTTAATAGTTGGCCTAGGAAACCAAGCTGTCGCGGACTAGAAACACAAGTTCTTCCGCGGTCCCTCTTTTTTTTAGGTCGCTCGTTTTTTCTGTTTTTTTCTTCTACGAATTAAAAAAAAAATTTTTAAACCCATTTATAACATGAGTATGATTTTTTTAAACGTTTTAACTTCATTTATAATCTGCGTAAAGTCCTCCTTTAAATTTTTCTGAGTGCACGTTTAAAGGGAGGTGTGTGCCACATGTCTCAAGGGTCTCGTGTGGAACACCGTAAGAAGCGGATGATACTCGGGCGGTTTGCCAAAAATAGTTATTCCGCGTTGGTTTTTTTTTGAAGATCATTTTCTCGCCTTCCTCGTGGTTTATAAAAAAATATTTGGAATGGGTATTTTCTCTATTTTCATCCCCAATTGTATTCGTTACCTCTGTACAGTCCTCCTTCAAATTCACACATTTTAAAACATCCAAAATCAGTGCTCAGTTCAAAATCTTCATTTAGACAACAGTTGTTTATTTCAACTATTTTTTGTGTCGCATTTCATCGCAACATTTTTTTTACAACCGCACTAGAATTGTCATTGAAGCTCCCATCATAAAAACCAATTCGTCAACTCTTCTCTCAATTTTATGTCAGATTTTGTGCTGTCCACAACAATCCTCTTTTTTTGATGAGTTTTGAGAAACCACTATGAAGGGGAATTACATGAAAACAAAACATTTTTCAGTCTTTTTTGTTTTGTTTTGTTGTCCTTCCAAAATGCACCTATGAAAAAATAAACGATGATTGAGGAACAATTATTTTTTTTTTCTAGTTCAGGAAAAACTATCCCAGTTTTCCACATGATTTATAGCAGTATCCGTTTCTAGTAGAACAAATTTTTTCACACTAAGCTCACTTCTTTTTTCTCCAAAAAAAAGAAAAAGAAATAGGGAATTATAAGGGCCAGAAACAGAAGAAAAAAAAACATATGTCAAGAGTGATGTTTTTGCTAATCCAAACAGCACCACCCCAATTTTTCATATATTTTACACCAACCCATAGTTGTTTGGTTTTTTTTTCGCCTATTTTTTCTTGAAAATGAAACAAGGGGACCAAACATAAATAACAGCTATCAGATTTCTGTTGTAGTACAATCAAAAGTTTATTTACATAAATATCCATTACATTCGCCTTTTTTTTGTTGAAACGGGGGAGTGAATAGTTGAGTGACATGAATCAGTGTTTATGATTGAAAAAATGGGAAAAAAACTGTATAGCTAAAAAGAGTTTTTTTTTCGGAATTGAACGGCTGGATGTAAACAATGTAGTTATAATAAATATTTATATTTAAAACATTTTTTGAGCTGAAAAATGAGTGTTAGGGGGGTTAAAGCAATTTAAATAAACCGTGTTACGATAAGATATACAAACTCAGTGAATTCGTTTGGTTGGAATTAAACTGGTTTCTCACCGCATTGGTAGGATAGGAAACAAGACAAAAATATCACTAGAATATGAGCAATCCTGGAAAATCGCTAACCATAAGGGAAATTTCGGGAAATATTTTTAATAGAAAAAAATCAAAAATTCGAAAAGATCAAGCTACAAAAATCAACGAAACTTTACTAAAATTGATTAATATGCCTTCCGAAGTCTCAAATAAGAAAACTTAACATTTTTCTTTTTTTTTAAACACATTTATGCGATTCTGAAAAACGTTTTTTATATTCAAAATCTTGCGTTGAATCCTGCTTTATTTTTTAGTTTTTATTTTCATCGTTGGATGTTGATTAACTCGAAAAACCTAGGAAAATCGATAAAATCAAGATAAAACCAGTATTTGTAGTTAAATTTTGAGCAGGTGTCAATTCGAGAGAAAATTAATTCGGGAGAAAGACAATTCAGGAGACGTTAAATACGGAAGAAAAACAGTTCGGGATAAATTGAAGATTTTTAAGGGCGAAAAAAACAACCTGGCATAATTTTTTTTTGCAAAAAAACAACTTTGATTTTAAATTTGAAATCAATTCAATAATTTCAAGGTATTTTTTCATTCTTTCTACTTGCTTTTTTTGGTCTTCCGGAAATCACAATTTCTCCGGAACTGTCTTTCTCAAGAATTGTCCTTGTCCCGAATTAATTTTTTCTCGAATTGACACCTGCTCAAATTTTCGAATTCCCTCGATTTTCAGAAATTTGAACATTTTGAACAAAAGGCGGAAAAAATTGCTTCGGCGGTTGGATTACATCTTTCGATATAACCTTGTTTTCAAGCATTGAATTTTCTGAAATTCTTAAATAAATCGAGAATTATTCCTACACGGAATAAGGAAGGGTAAATGAGTTGATGTATTACTGTCATATGAATAAAACACATCGTATTGAAAACTTTAATATTTGCACAGAATGTATTGAAAAATGAAGACAGAACTTAGTTTTTCGATTTCTTCGAAGATGACCTTGCCTTTGTCGACACTGGTGGTGGACAACTTGGTGACTGTGGTGAAGGCTGCGGGTCAACTTTCAGCTGTTTGCTCTTTGATCCTATTTCTTTTGATCCACTCCTTCTAGACTTCGGAATTGAAGATGTTATAGAGCTGTTCTTCACTAGAGATGGTGGTTCACTGTCTTTCTGAAATATAAAAAAGTATTTTAATTTCTATACAATTATGTTAGAAATTAGTGGAATATGAACTACAAAACCCAACAGAACTACTTGCTCAATCCATACTTTTTAAAAAAATCTTACTTTTTTCTCGTCTACTTTCTTGTAGAAGTTCCATCCTTTCTTGACTATATACTTCTCACCGCCCGGAATATCATTTGCATTTGGGCCAAAACCACTGGCTAACAATTCCTAAAAATCACTTTTTGTTTTTCTGTTAAAATATTTCTTTCACTTACGGTTACAGTTTTTTCAGTCGCCGATTTTTCCTCCTCTTGCAAGTTCACATTATACTTTTTGCAAATTTCCTGAACTTTCGGGCATGGAGGTAATCGAATTGCGTCAAAATCCATCGGATCGGAAAGTTGTGCTCCAATTTCCTTCACTTTCGAGTTTAACTGAAAATCATTTGATGTTTTTTAAACTATCAGAAAAAATTACCGTATTGAATATCATTTCATAGTCTGGTCTGTCGGGATACGTCAAAGTGTTGAAGTGTTCATACATCGGTATTAAACCTCGTGTTAATCTGAAACGTTTCATCTAAAGGAGCTCCAATTAAATATTTAAAAATAACTAACGGGTCCGACTTCATTGCGTTTTCCGTCAACTCTGTTTTCAGGATCTCAACCTTGTCCGGATGTACTGTATTCGACCATGGAAGAGGTACTCTCAGTTCCAGAACCATATATAGCCAAGACCACAAATCATCGACTCTTCCTAGTTCAATACGTTTATGCATATTTATTGAACAATATCGCAGCGTTCCTCGAAATCGACACTGTAAAATTTAAATTCTAGAATTCTTAGACGGTGAAATGAGCATTTAGACAACAATTAGATTTGAAAAATTAAGAATTGAAATTTTTTTGAAATTTTGAAAAGTTTTACCACTGATCTTGCGGCACGAATAATCCACGTAGCCCCTTCGTCGTCCTTTCTAGCAAATCTCCGAGCCATTCCAAAATCCAACAAATATACGACGTGTGAATTCCTCTTGTAATCAATTGCCACATTACACGGTTTAAGATCTCGATGAGTGTATCCAACTTCGTGTAACTTAAAGAAAAACAAATGATTACAATTAAAACGTCCTTGTAATTACCGTCTTAATTGCAAACAACATTCGGATAGCTAATCGAAGAATCGTCGAGTCCGAGAATTTATTCTTCAACAATTCGGATACTTTCGTCAAATCGAATCCGCAAAGCGTCATGATCAAAAACGGGCATTTATTCGCATCATAACCCGCATCATAAACTTGTAACGCTGCATTATTTCCCTTCATCAGATCCATAACTTCCTTCTCAATTCTTAAAACACTGACTTTCATCACTCTTTCAATCTTCATTGCCGCTTCTTTACCATCCTTCACATTTAGCACATGATAAACTTTTCCAAATTCCCCTTTGCCTATTTCTTTAACCGGGATCCAATTATCTTTGATAAACTGAAAAACCCAACTAAAAGTGTTCTGAGAAAGTTCTGAAAATACCAAATCCATATCCAGATGAATACTTTCATTTTTCAATCCTACTTCCTCGTCTTCACTCATTTCTTACAGGGATTTTGTTACAACTTTCTTAATAAAACAAAGAAACATAAAATAATGGATGTATTGTGGGCAAAAGTTCAGAAAATGACACGTGGGCTGTGAGTTCACGTTTTCATAAAATTCGATCAAGCTATTTGAATCAATAATGTGACAGATTGCATCCAGAAATTCGATGTGATGCACAGCGTTTTCACAAATTTTCGGAAATCAGTAGAGATTCAGCTCAAGAAAAGCATACACAAGTCAAGTTCAGTTAACTGAAAACAAATCGAGACTATAGTTTAAAGACAGGGTGCCAGTTAAAAATTTCGCCGCTGCGGCGATAAGGTTTTAAATTACCGCGTGTTTTGAATTTTCATGTGCGCTCCAATGAACAGCAGTCATGTGTGTGCGCGGTAATTTGAATTTTTGAATTTTTTGTGTGTTTTTTTCACATTTCTTTCGTTTTTGTCCGATTTTCGGCGTTTTTTTTGCTGAAAGTCATTAATTATTTTTAATAAGTGTCAAATTAATTTTTCTTACAGGAACTAACCGGGATTCCTCATAAAATGCGGAAAAAACGTTGCTTTTCCCAATTTTCATCCAAAAATGAAAATTTCGCTATAATTTTGAAAGCAGATTAAATATACGTACGTTTCGCAAATAAATTATTATATTTCTAAAAATGTCATTATCGTTTTTTAACAGTTTTTGTTTGTTTTTTAGTTTTTTGAATTTTTTCGAATTTTTCTTTTTTTTCGGTATTAGAATAAAATTTGCCTCAAAATTGTTTGAAACTGATCGTACCATACTTTACTTATGTTATTCTACTGAAAAGAAACATTTTTCACTAAAAAAATTAAAAAATAAGGGTTTTGAAAAAAATGTAAAAAATTCAAATTTTTGTGCTTCCCGCCAAAAAGCGTACGTGAGCGTACGGCGGGAATTCAAAAATAATTTTTTTCATCTTCCGGACGGAACTACAAAATTGTTTTTTTCGTCGGGATTTCGCATGGAATATACTAGAATGTCGATAGAAAGACGAATTTTTCACAATTAAATCCATATGGGGTAAAAATAACTGGCACCTGTCTTTAATACCTTGGAAAGTGGAGTTCGAAAAAATTATTTTGTTTTTTTTTCAAGTTCTGCTTTAATTCTAAACGAAAAAACTCAATAATTTATTAAAAAGTTCCTGATTCAATTCTCAACAGTTAAAGGAGAGCTTTACAGGGATAATAGATGTACTTTAAATGAAAATAGACTTCATATTCATTCCAAATCTGTTTTTAAAATTTTCTAAAACCACCAAAAAGCCGAGAAACCCCGCCTCTAAACAATGGCCTAGAAAAAGTGTCCACCTGGCCGAACTTTTTCCTATGAGCTTTTTTCGTGTTTCGTTAATTAATAGTTGTGCAGAAATTAGTCCAGTTTTTTCATCTTAATTTATGTATTTTTCATTTTTATTGGATTTTTCATGCTTGCGGACTAGTTTTCGCCAGTGGCCCCTTTTTCTAGGCCATTGCTTTGAGGCGCGTTTTCTCGGCTTCTAGGTGGTTTTAGAAAATTTTAAAAACAGATTTGGAATGAGAATGAAGTCTATTTTCCTCCCAGACGCATTCCTTAGCTCCGTAAAGCCCTCCTTTAATTCTAAACGAAAAAAATGAACACGTTCCTGATTAAATTCCCAACAGTTAAAACATCGTACTTTACACTGAATAGCCATCCCTTTCTGAAAGTCAACATTTACATTTTGCAAACAAAACGTTACGTGTGAAAAATATCATTTTTCAAATACTTAATAATCTTTTCTCATTTCATATTTCAAAAAATGATTAAAAATGCAATGAATGTCGCAAAACAACAGGTTTGCGAGCTCTCAAGAGAAACAACACGTATACGAACGCGTTCTTTTCATCAGGTCAAAAAAATTCGATCAAGAAGTGAAAGCAGAGAAAAAGTGGCCAAAGTTGTCAAGGATAATGCCCTCCAAGCAACACCATCTACAAGAGAAGCGGCAAAGGTGGCGGGAAATGTTAAAAATTGTGTCTCACACAATTCAACTTTGTGAACTCTTGATGCTTTCATTGTTGTTGGAATAAAGGTTCGAGGATCTCCCGTTTAATTTACAATTACCTAAAACTCTTCATTTTCATTACGGTAATAATTATTTTAAGAAAAATATATGGGATTTCAAACAATATGCGGAATCTGGATGTTGAAACTTGGAAAATTACAATTAAAACAAATGAAAAAAAAAACAAAATTGTGGAATTTTGGAAAAAAACAGGGTAAAAAGTGTTTACATAAGAACATAAGAAAATATTTAAAACCGAGCTCATCTAATCGAGACGAAAAAATATAAGAACTCGATAAAATCTAAGGAACAGATCAGTACAAGGTTTCACATAAATAACATAATTGGGGGAATCAAAAACAACAAATTTCCAAAAATTATGCAGCAAAATAACATTTGTTGGGCGGGGAAAAATTCAAATTTTGATGTTAAGAATTTTTTTCAACAGTTGAAGGTGCTTGATACCTTTCTTGATCTTTACTCTAAAGCCAAGAGGAACATTCAACTCATTCTTCATTTCATCATCGGTTAAGCACATCAAAGCTTTTCCATCACACATCTCTCTTTCGAATGATGCAGATGTATTTTCATCTGCGATGTACTTCACCCAATCACGAACATTTTCCTTCTGTAAATCGTGAGACATTTTCAAAATTGTGCATTATTTAAATGTAAACGTAAAAATGGGGACCGAAAATATGTTAAAATAGCTTTAGAAGTCACTGAAGTTATGTTTATAGGAAGGCATTTTCAGGGCTCCAACGTTTAATAGATTAGGATCAGATATTATATTTTTCGATCTCACAAGAGAAGTATTTTAGATAGACTCACCGTCCAGTTCGTGTACAACAAATCCGAATTTTCCGGAAGATAGAACAACCCATCATCGATCACCGGGAAAGCAATAGAAAAGCTATTGTTTGGACGCGATTTTATTTTCACTCCTTCTGACACTGCATTGATAGCGTTTCTGACTGTAAACACATTTTTTATCACATTAAAATAGCTTTAAATTCTTACATCTTTCTTCATAGATCGATGCCTCTCCTGGATCATCTGACCCGTCAAATACTACATTGAAATTGGAACTTGTTGCTTCCATTACTTTGCTGTCATCGTGTGGTCGGACTTCTTTTTCGATGTCATTCTGTCTCAAAACTTGTTGTTGTCGTGGAGGTGTTGAATTTTCTTCTTTAAGTTTTGCAACACTCATATCTTCAGCTGGGAATTCAAGTGGAAGTATAACTGGTTGCTCAACTGGTACTGCAACCATTTCTTCATTTTCGACTTTCATTTTTTCCGCCACGGCAGTTGGTTTCTCAGCAATTTTTTGTTCGATTCGAACTTCTGAAGGTTTTGCAATAGGATTCGGAATTTCTTCAATTTTCTCACCTTGTTTTGAGATTCCTTCCACTGGCTGCTTTGGAGATGTTTTCTTGACCTTGGGGCTATCATCATGTGTTCTTGGCGAGATCGATGAATTCATTGATGGAACGGTGGTCACTTTACGAGTTGAGCGGGTTTTTGCAACCTCAGCTGGTGATTTGACCACATCTGGTGAAGATGTACTGACATTCGAGTGTGATTCATCATTTTTCTGGTTATTATCTGGTGTTTTGAGTTCATCCCTAATTGACTCGGCTAGTTCCACTGGTGACGCCATCGTTGATCTCACTTCAGACACATTCTTTCTCCTTTTTCTTTCCGGGTGGGCTTCTCGACTATCGTAGCTCTCGTCGCGATCTGAAATTCATTTGTTTTTGGAAATCATTTTCAAAGTACAACTCACCGTGCGAACTAGTTTCCGATCCACCCCTATTTCTTCGGCTTTTTCGAACTGATGGTGTTGGACTGGGTCCCTGCTTTTGTGTTGCTCGTCTAGGAGTCAACGACAATACCCCATTCTTCTCAAGTTCTTCCAAAGTTCCTCCCTCTTTAGGTCCGAAATCCATTCTGCGGAGTTTATCAAGCTCCGACAAACGTTTCGGCCTTGGTCGCGATGTGCTCGAACCTTCAGCATCTGAAGAATATTAAATAAAATCCAGATAAAAATTCTATATTTCAAATTACCATGTTCCTCATCTCTCTGATGATCATCTTCCATTTCTTCCGCTGGTTCTTGTTCAATTTCTTCAACCTCGTAATATCGAGCTCTTCTTCCAGTTCTCCGCTTCTTCGCTTCAGATTCTTTTTGCTCACCGGTTGATCTTGATGCGCGTTTATTTGAAGGCGCTTTTTGCTGTAAATCACACTTTTCAGCTAAAAAATTATCTCACTTCAGATTTTAAAGGGGTTTTAAACCAATTATTTTTATATTTTCTATTGTCAACAAGTAACCTCTTAAAAATCTGTAGATTTGCTTCAGAGAACCATTAATAAATTTTCCTTTGTATTTTAAGAAAACTCAAACACACCTCATCCTTTCTGATTTCACTTGAAGCTTTTAGAAGCAATTCTTGAACCTTCGATTTAACCATCAAACTTCTTGGATCATCTGGAGTATCTTCGGCGGCTCTTCTAGATCCATTTGTATTTTTTGGTGGCGATGATAGCGTCGCAGCCTTTTCCTTTTGAATTTCAGCGTTTGACGTCCTTCGTTGTTCCATCTCTCTTCGTGCTTGCAAATCTCTTGCTTGTTGTTCAGTTACATCTCGGAAAAGACGATCGCCGAGAGTTGTAGGGCCAAATTCCTAAAATTTTAAAACTATAATTAGTTTTTTTTAAATTTTACTCATACCTCAATTCTAGCTCTTTCATAGATTGTGACCTTGGATCCACTATTTCTCTGAGATCTATCTTTATTGAATTCATCATTTTCTTCGAATAAAATTTTTCCAAGGGTAATTTGGTCGATCATACTGATATGATCCAAGCTTGGAAGTGTTTCAACAATGTGGTTTCCAGGTTGAGTTTCAACTGAGAAAAATGGAATTTTTTAAAGAAATGCTCTAAATGTTTAGATCTTACTTTTATCAAGTGCTGGTGGACTTTCTGATGCGACTTGTTTGCGATTAACATTATCAAAATTCTGAAAATAGTTTATTTTAACAAAAGTATTTTAAAAAGCTGAACAAACCGGATTCGACCCCTGTTGATAAACCGTCACGCAACGTATTTGTTTTTGCTGGGTACCTGGCAACGGAGGCGGTGGACGAAGTCTCAGCTGAAAAAGTTAAAATTTTCCAAACAATTCCTGATTCATAAGGAGTAAACATCAGATTTTTGGGAAAATATATTTTGAAAACTCACTTCATTCATAGGACGAGTCTGAACTGGTAGAAGAGAAGGATTGTGGTTATTATAAACAGGTGGATGATGTCGCACTGAAAAAAAATAGAGTAAGAATAAAAAATGGTTGATTTTCTATTCACCTGGTTGTCCTCCGTTTTGCTTTGTATTCTGTCCCGGATTTAGGTTTTTTGGGGCGTTATTACCTTGGAAATTTTTCGAAGGTGCTGGTGCAAGCTTCTGGGGTGCGGCTGCTACCTGATTACGTGCCGGTGCTACTTGCACGATTTTCTGCATAACTGGCTGGAGATTCTTAATATTAACAGGAACTGGTTGAAGGTTCATCGGTTGTGGAGTTGATGGAACAGGAGTAGCTGAAGTATTTTTTGGAGATGAATCTTTTGTAACATTAGCTGGTGGAGAACCACTGGATGGTGAAGCTTTTGACCCATTTGAAGTTGGAGAATTTCTCGATGATGAAGCTTTTGAGTCATTTTCTGGTGGAGAATCTATCGATGATGAAGCTTTACGTCCATTTGCTGGTGGAGCATTTTTTGTCGTCGAAGTTGTTTGAACATCAGGTGATTCATTGCCGTTTGATGCCGGAGGATCATCAGGAGTTGCTGGATTTGTTTGAAGGGGTTTTGGAGGTGTCGAAATCAGGATTGGATTCGTTTGCCCGTCCTCTGTTGTAACAGGAAGTATTTGCGAATTTTTTGGAAGTTTGCAGGCAAGAAGAGTACGTGTGACGCCCTGAAAAAATGAAGCATAGTTTGAAGTTTTTCCAAGATATGGCATTCGATTAGGGTTAAGGTTTAAAAACGTGAGCACGTTTAAAAATGTGAGCAAACTATCGAAAATATTAAAATTTTGAATAATAAAATTATAACAGCAAATGCAAATTATATTTAGAGATTGTTATGCCTACATTGATAAGATAACAATCAAATTTTTTGCGCAAACATTTCATGAAATTTCATAAAACTCATTTTTCACATTTTCGCTGAAAAATGTGATGTCCCTTTAAAATGGTAGAATTTCGGTAGAGCGTAGTTTCTTTTTAAATATCATGGCGGTATAATTATGTGAAATGAAATTATCTTGAAAGATTTTCTTTGTAATGGGCCGAGGTTCAAAAAAACAATACGAATGACTAACGCAAAATTATGAACGGAAAAAATTATCAGTATTTCGCTTACCCCATCATCCGTATAACTTAAAGGAAGTCGTGTATCTCCAGCTGCTTCATTCATCTGAAAATATTCGAATTTTTTAAAAGAAAATTGCATTAGTAAACAAAAAATTAGTAACAGGATATTTTTCCTATTCCAGAATCACTTTCAAACAAGTGCAAAAAAAGAAGGAAAGTATGAAGGGGGGTAGAGAGTGAGAGGACGAACAAACGTCCATTGGAAAGCAAGGGCGGGCATCAATCGATACACAGAAATGTGTGAGATGCGACAGCAGCTGATGTCCTATTGGTCAACCGTTTTTTTGGGTGTGAGTATGACAAGATTGAAAGAACGGGCAACGAACATGGTTTAATAGGAATTGTGTGAAGACTATAAATTTTTCTTCAAATATAAAAAAGAAAATACACAAATAACGAGAATTTAGAAGAAAAAATCTAGAAGGCGAACAAATGCTTACATGTAAGCTGCATTCAACAAATTGGAATTTTCTCAAATTTGGCGCCTTTACTATGCGCCAAATAATAAGTCTTTATTTGGATTTCAAGGATTCGAAGTTCTAAATTTCACGAATTCCATAAGAAGATAAACTTTGCAATATTATGACTTTCTCAAAATGGCCAATGAGGTATGAATGGTAGGAACAGTCCGAAAGAAAACTCTGTAGGAACCATATGTATAGTTCCAATTGGTTTACTTACTAGTTAATCGTGCGTTTGAAAGATGATCGCCAATTTTACAGTATACCTATGCTACGCCTGGAAGGTGTCCTGGCATTGTGCCAGTTCATAGAGCGTGTATCGAGTACGTAGAAATGAGCGAACATCAATACATATTAGATTTTCTAAACGTTTCCTAATCGAATTTTTTGTTTCCAAAAAAATATGAATGCGAAGAAAACCAGCATTTCGAAATCAAAACTTTCGATTGGCGCGCATGACTCATCAGTCCACATAGAGCGAGTTTGCTTAATTCAAAAATTGGATGTTTGCTCTTTTTGTGCACAAAAAATATAACATTCCTGAAAAATATGATTTTTTGAAGAAACGTTCTCTATTGTTAACTTCAAATAAATAATAAAATCATAACATACTATGAGCAACACAATTAATTGCATTTGTTTTCTAATATGAATGGAAATTCGTTTCTATGCCAACAAACATCTAAATAACAATGTTGAAGATCATTAATATTAAGAATGTCAAGAATATTAAGAATGGCGTATGGTTTCTCTAATCTGTGTGCTCCAAATGGCTCCAAATGGCGTTGCTCCAATGAAACACATACGTTTACTTGATTATTAATATTTATTGAAAAAGGCTATTATTCATTAACATCAATGCAATAAACACTGTTTACTTGTTACTTTTTTGCTTTATTTTGAGTTTCTCATGTGTCGAAGATGATTCAATCACTGATGAATTTTCGAACAATCTAAAACTGTTCATTTTCCTCTGAATTAACTTTTTTCACCTTTACATTTTTCATATAATTCGTCGCATTTTGTTGTGGAACGTTAGAAATACTTGAATCCCCACTAGCATCAACTCTCTTGGATTTTCTTGAACTTCTAGATTTCCTTGAACCGCGTTCAACATCTTCAATGTCGCGGTCGCGAGATTTCTCCTTTTTCTCCTTTGATGACGATTTTCTTTTCAACGGAGAACGAAAACTTCGCGCCAATCGATCGATTTCACTTTTTGGTTCATGCTCATCGCGTCCGCTGCTCTTATTATGGTGATCATATTTATCATCTCTTGACAATCTGTAAGATGCACACATACACCAAATTGCACAACAAGTGAAATAAAGCGATGTTGTAATTGCAATGGACAGAGTGAACCACTGGAAAGTTTGAGAAATCGTTTTTTGTGTCGCCAAAATATTGTTTTACCAATGGAAATTCAATCACTAGACTCAGGTTTACTGGGGCATTTCTTTCTGTGGAGTTCATTGTTACTGTTTTGGGGGAAATGAAGCATCTTTTTCATCATTTTTACGAGTATTAATTGTTGTTCTTTTTGTTCCGCGTGTACTCTATTTGAAACTCTTTTTTAAAGAGTTATTTTCATTACACATCGACGGATTAACAATTAGATGTCTCTACTTATTTTAAACTGATACCCTACCTTTAAGGAAAACATCTAACTTAATTTTCTAGAGTGCGATGAACGGAGGGCTTTACGGAGATAATAAATGTACCTTAAATGAAAATAGACTTCATTCTCATTCCAAATCTGTTTTTAAAATTTTCTAAAACCACCTAGAAGTCGAGAAAATGAGCTTCAAAACAATGACCTAGAAAAAGTGTCCACCTGGCCGAACTTTTTCCTTTGAGGTTTTTTCGTGTTTCATTAATAAATAGTTATGCTGAATGCTTACATTAGTCCTTTTTTTAAATGTTTTTTCATTATTTTTTTGCCTGCGGACTAGTTTTCGCCGGTGGCCCCTTTTTCTAGGCCATTGTTTTGAGACGTGTTTTCTCGGCTTCTAGGTGGTTTTAGAAAATTTTAAAAACAGATTTGGAATGAGTATGAAGTCTATTTTCATCCCAAATGCAGTCATTAAATCCCTCCTTCAAACGAACAAGTTATCGATTTGATATTTTAAAGTCGCAGTTCAAAAATTTACATTTTTCCAAATTCCATCCTTAGGCACGTTGTCGTTAACCATTCATTGTTTACTTTTTTTTATTTTGAATAATTTTATTCATCGTTAAAAGAATTTCACAACAATGTAGCATGTGATTTTCAAAAAAAAAATGTGCAAAAAGAAATGGAATGTTGCAGAATGAGATGAATTAATTAAATTAATAGTCTAATACCATAATTTGAAACTAGAAAGCTCTAGAAGTACCGTTTTCATAGAACATTTTCATAGAAAAAATACTATCATCTATTCAGAAAGGCAAAGAGAACATGACCCGGAAAAAATAAAGCTGTAAAAAAAATGTTAATTTTCAGAAAACTAGGAAATATAATCACAATAATCGTTAGACGTTTTGAACAAGATTATGATGTTCTTCAAGGGATGTAACATGTGCTGAACTGCTCTTTGTTTGCTTCAAACTGATTTGGAATGGTCGATCGACACCTGCAAAAAATAATTTTTAAATGCTGAAAATTTCGAAGAAACGATACCTTCCAAAGTATGCAACATCTTTTTGACAGTTTGTCTCATTAAAGAACGGTATCTTTTGGAAACAACACAATAAAGGAAAAAGTTTAATGAAGCATTGAGGAAGACCATTTGTTGTGTAAGGCAGGTGTAAAGAATCGCTTTTGGATGGTATTGACCATAAAGGTCGAATAGGATTCGAGCTGGTGCTTGAGGTCCGATACAAATGAAAAGCATGAATGCAACTGCGAAAAGCATTGCATTCGCATGCATTGTACGATTATTGCGGGATTCCTGAAAAAAACAGCGTTTTTTTTTTGAATTAAATTTTAAAATGTATTATTCTCAAAAGAAATTCTAAAAAAGCGTGCTTAAAGGAAGGGTTCCAGTTTATTTTGCCGAAATTAAAGTACACAACGAAATTTACTGAAAATATGTTAATCTCAAAAAACTATCAATAAAGAAACGATGAGCTCTAGAACAATAAAACGTTATTTGCATTTTTACCCGAAATTTGGTCAAAATATTTGGGAATCGTACGTTTTTTTCGGACCGTATTTCGGACGTTTTGAGAAAAATACATATTTTACCATTCGGAACTTTAAAAAAGAACAAAGGAAATTCTAAAAAAGCTCATTTTGATTAAAAAATCATAAAAATGTTTCGGAACATACGTTTAAAAAATTAATTCACCTTACAATTAAATTCAAGAGTCAGAAAAATGAGTAAAACGAAAACTTTAAATTTTAAAAATTAATTTTTTTTAAATCTTCAATAATTTCTTAATTACTCTACAAAATTTTGATCTTATTTTGTTGTATTTAGTTATTATAAAACGTAAATTGAAAAATTGAACTTTTGAAAAACAATTTACAGATCTTAAAAAACGGTAAAAATATATTTTTCTGTGAATTTTAAAAGCAGTGATAATATATTTTTCAGGGCGTTTTAAGAGATTTCTAAATCTACCGGGTTTTTTCATTCTATTCCGGGAGATTTCTCAAGTTTGAAGGTCCGAAAAAACGTACTGTTCTCCAAATAATTTGGTTAAATTACGGTTAAATTACGGTAAAAATGCAAAATAGGTTCTTATTTTCTAGAGCTCATTGTTTTCTTCATTGCTTTTTTTCAGAACAATCATATTTTCAGTAATTTTTATTACTGTAGTGAAAGTGCGGTTTTAAAAAAAAATAATATTTTTCACTCTAATTTCCGATTATGATTAAAAATGGATTCTTAAAGACAGCGTTAAACTTTTGTTGATTTTTCAACGTTTTATTGTTTTATAAAATCTTGGAATAAATCCTATGTTCTCTTCATATTCTTGACCTAACGTTCGACAAAATACACTGGAACCCTACCTTTAAGTATTTTTTTAGAATTTCTTTTGAATTGATCATTTTCTCTTACCTGTTGAACAAGTGCTCCATCTGACAATTTAGTTTCCTCATCCCTTCTCGAATCTTCATCAACAACTCTTCTCAACGTAAAAATAATCCGGCTATTCATATACAAAAGGGCAATGATTGGTAGTACATTGAAAGCAAACAATGATACATAATCCATAATTCGATAATATATCTGCAATAAAACAAAAAATAAATAAATATAATTGTTATATTTGTACATTTGTTGCATTTTCGCCACTAAAAATAGCTGCGAGTTTTATTTTCTCTCTCCCTATTTTTCCTATGTGTCAATTCATACAGTAAATACATCATTTTTCGAATTGCTGCCAACTAATTAGAAGTGAATGAAAAAAGATATCGGGTTACTGGGAGCAAAAGTTTAAACGGTTTTTGAGTAAATAACATTTCGTCAAAATAATTTAATACCTGTAGATAATGGTTGTTTGACATTAAGATGACATAGTAGAATTGCGCAGAGTTATCTTCGAAACATCTTCGAACATCGTAGGCGAGTGGCCATTGGATCGAACATAAAAATGAGACGAATAATCTGAAAAAATAAATTTGATGAATTCAAAACAAAAGTTCGGAAAAGTCTTACGCCATCATGACTGCATTTTTTGAGTTTCGGTTTGTGCATAATCGATGTGATCGAAGTGGATGAACAACACATGTGTATCTTTCGATATTGAATGCAACAACAATTCTGAGAAAGAATTATTAAGTAAAAGAAAATATTGAAACATTTTTGTTTTAGATGTATTTATACTTCGGAGTGAAGGGCTTAAGAATTCATAAGATTCATTATTTCTAAAATTTTCAAAACAATAAAATATTTAGTGTGAACCCCAAATCAATAATACTTTTCAGAAAATAGTCGGGAGTTCCCACATTGCAATAAATCTAGTAAGTGAACTTGAATTTGTAAAATATATTCTATACTTGTTTTGCTTTTTCAAGAAATTAATAATATTAAAAAGCAAGCTTAAATTCACTTCAGATTTGTGAAAATTAGCAAAAAATGAAAAAAAGTTTTTTTTTTCTGATATTTTAAATCGAAATATTCAAATTTTTTCAAATTTCTGATAATTCTTATTCAAGAACACCGATTGTTCGATTTAAGCATTAACCTTATTAACAATTAACTTAAATTAAACTTTTCGGGACCTCCCGATGCTCTCTTTTCAAAACATCATGATTCACTCGTAATCAAAAAACTTACAAAACACTGCACTTATAAAAGGTCGAAGCCAATGTCCTTATATAAAGTACAACTCTTGAATAAAAATGATTGAAAGAAGTTGAAAATGCAAGGCTTGGAATTGAAAGTGGTGTCACGTCCAAAGTTGCAAAAATCAGGAACAATGTGTCACAAATGGCAAGAGCTAATAATAGATTCCTGTAAAATTTTAAATTATTGATTTTTCAGTTTTAGGTGTGTGCCAGTTAAAAAAGACACGGGCGGTTCAATTGAAATCAAATTAGCTATGAAAACAGGTGAATATTCGTGTTCATTAAAATTTTTTGGGGTTAATTCTTAATTCTGATTTTTTTTTCGCAATTTACATTTAATCAACGAATTTCAATTAAATTTTTAAAAAATCATCGTGTGGCACACTGTCTTTAATATCAGCTCATCTAAACGTTTATCTAACCGTAAATATTCGACACCTTGTTTTTTTTTGTTTTTCTTGGTTCTATTCCATTTATAACTTTTCGCCTTATTGTTAATAAAACTGGCACATTGTCTTTAAAAACTCTTACCATGATGGTATCCGCCTTGCTGCTTTATTACTGGTCAAAACCGCCATATTCAATAAATTACAAGCAAGTCCAATAAATGCAATAATGGGCAAAACTGTAACATTACTCCACCACACAATATTAATAGACTCTTCATCGTGTTCATGATGGGTAATATTGGAAAAATTGCAAAAATCATGAGATGGAATGATTTGCTCAGATTGTGAAGCACCTTCGATTGCAATCAATTCATCCATTTTTGGGGTCTGAAACACTGAAAATGAACACAATGGACGAACGCTAACAATAAAGGAGACCCGAATCAAAAAGGCAGAAAAAAAAGAAGAAAATTAAAAGAAAAGAAAAAGAGAATGAGAAGAAGTCAAACTGTCGAACAGTTAGCCACGCCTTTTAGATCAGCTAATAAAGAAAAGATAGAGAGAAAGAAACAAAACTCTGCTAGGAACAATTCATTATTTATTACTTCTTCTTCTTCTTTTGTTGTTTTTGGTACTGGTTTAGGAAAGCGGATGAAACCGATGACCAAATGTGTTTTGATTAAAAAAAAGTGTGTTGATTCTGTAAGCGAAAAAATACCCCCCTCTTGTTAGAACATATCTTTGAGGAGATTTATATCAGAGAGGATTTTTTCGGTCTTTGAAGGCAGATTCAAAAAAAAGAGAAAAATAAATAAGAATGTTTTGATTCTGTTTCTATTTTATTTTTAGAACGGATGGAATAACAGACATGTTCGAAATGCTCAGACCAAACTTCAAATTTTTGGAATTGGGCTTTTGTAATAAATAAATAAATGAAAAAGAATTTAATAGGATTAGTTCAAAGAATTGGATCTGAAAAAAAAACAAATTCTTTTTCTGGAAGTGAAAAGTCATAAGCGGGTGTTCCCGAAAACCCATTACTAAAAGATCTATCATAGGTTGCAGTTAGTAGACTAGTCATTTAGTTAAAGGAGGGCTTTACGGAGATAATAAATGTACCTTAAATGAAAATAGACTTCATTCTCATTCCAAATCTGTTTTTAAAATTTTCTAAAACCACCTAGGAGCTGAGAAAATGAGATTCAAAAAATGGCCTAGAAAAAACAATGACCATTTTTTCTAGGCCATTATTTTGAGGTGTGTTTTCTCGGCTTCTAGGTGGTTTTAGAACATTTTAAAAACAGATTTGGAATGAGAATGAAGTCTGTTTTCATTTAAGGTACATTTATTATCTCCGTAAAGTCCTCCTTTAAATTTCATTGGCGAAATTATGAGTTTAAAAAAAAGAGGGCATTCATTGTCGGAAGAAATATTGAACAATATATTTAAAATTTTGAAATCAGCATCAAAATTAAACTACAGAACCCGTTGAAGTAGACACAAAATGATCATGAAAACAAAACAACCTCCTAAATATGACGTTACTCCCTCTTATCGTATTAATAGTTGAATAAATACAAGAACTGAATCTGAAGAATAAAATCGCCATTAAATCATGGAGCTCGGTACTCTTTAGAAAAAGTTAAAAATAAGTGGCACTCTGCCTTTGACGTCAAATTCAATCACCGAGCAGATAAGCGATCTGTGATCCATCACTTTAATTAACTGCGTGGGAGGTACAGTTCATTGGAAAAAAAACTTCAAAAGTTTGCGGGAGCTTCCGACTAACAATTGAAAAAAGTTGAAACTCTAAGACTTAAAATACTGATGTCTGGACATACAAGGATCCAACCAGTTCGAGCAGGATTTATTCTTGATGGTAAAATAACTAGCGAGGTCTCAAACGTACTAAAATATCTTATTTAACTTAAAACTATCCTTTTTCGTAAGTCTTCAAGAATTCTCGAAACCTTTAGAAGTAACAAGAATTTCAGAATTGTTGTGAATATTTGATTTTCGGATAAAATTCGATCCACTTTTCAAAAGCAAATCGGGAGCATCCATAGAATGCCCCAACCCAATTACAGTTTTTAAAATCAGGAGAATTGGAACAACAATCTCTAACCAAATTCAAAAACATAATTAAGGCAGAGTTTCAAACATCACAATCAAAAATATAAGGAAAAAAATCGAGAAGTGACGAAACAAACAGAACCCCCCAAAAAACCATTCCATTCCATTCGTGTGTGTGTGTTTATTTTTAGAACCGAAGGACAACAGGTGAACAGTTTCAAGTAGATCGATTCACTTCAAATAACATTTTCATCCCACCCACATTCTCAAATTAAAAAATAAGATGATTCTCGAAATATAAATGATTCAAATTTATTTTGTTTTTCTCTTCTTCGAACCATTTATAAACATTGTCCGAAATTGATGATGACAAACCTAATTATGAAGGAGAAGAAGCAGACAAGACTAAAAATGGGCATCTGCGAGAAAAAACTGCAAAAGTGAAGGCGATTGTAAAAAAATTACAACATATAATTGAGAAACAAATTACTAGACAACACAATTAGGGAGTTAGTACCAGTACAAGTTTTCAAGGTGAACACGAGGTTCAAACAAGGTCACAATTAATCAAGCTTTTCCCTCTTATCAATTTATATTTATCAAAAGTAAGGGAAATTTTAAAGAAAAATGCAAAAAAAATTATCTGGCGAGTGACCAAAGGAGCTCGAAAAATGTTGGAATCAATATGACTGGCCGAAATGGTGCTTTGCTTTCGTAAAAGAGATTGTTTGTCTGTTTGTGTAAGTGAGTCGGATATTAGAGAAAATACGTTTTTCGGAGGAAAAAACTACAGTACGCGTATAAATACACACACGCCGCTGGGCATGTTTTCCGGACTGATTTTCCAATTGTGTCTTCAACCGGTTTTTTTGTTGTGTTTACAACCGCCCACTGGGTTACGAAATTTTAATTTTTAAATTGAAACAAATGAGATGGTACATTTTCAAAGACAATTTTTTCAAAATAATAGCCTCGAAAAAACTTTGCAATTTTATTCTTTCATAAATATCAATCAATCGGAAAAAGTTGAAAAACATTTTTATTCCTAATAAAGTTTAATTTTGTTTTCTATCTAATCGAATTAAAAAAAGCATCCTAAATAAAATCTTCACCACTGCTCCCATGAATTTTAAGCGCACCCGCATAATTCCCGCTTACGCGTGGATGGGCTCTCTTACCAGATAACGCAAGTTTTCAATGGTTTCCTAAAACAGTTATAAAATTAATGTCTTAACGTTGTTTATTCGGTTAACAAAATTTATAAGAATTCCTATGGAACATTTTTATCACGATTTGGAAATGAAGCGGATTTCCAGAAATATTTAGTGAGTCGCGAAAAAGCGTGCTAAAATGGGAAGCTCCCGGTGAACGCTGGACGGAATTCAAATCAAGATTACTGATGAGTTGTTATAATTACCCGAGTTCAATAAATCGTGATTTGTGCTAATTCAGAATACGGTTTTTTGCACATTCAACTTATTTTTCGACCAATGCATTAAATTCTAAGAAATTGAATTTATATTTTTAAAGGAGGATTTTGCGGAGCTATTGGATGAAAATAGACTTCATTCTCATTCCAAATCTGTATTTAAAATTTTCTAAAACCACCTAGAAGCCGAGAAAACAAGCTTCAAAACAATGGCCTAGAAAAAGTGTCCACCTGGCCGAACTTTTTCCTATGAGCGTTTTTCGTGTTTCGTTTGTTATGCAGAATACTTATATTAGTCCTTTTTAATTTTTTTTCCATAATAATTTATGTTTTTCCATTTTTTTAGGATTTTTCATGCCTGCGGACTAGTTTTCGCCAGCGGTCCCTTTTCCTAGGCCATTGTTTTGAAGCTCATTTTCTCGGCTTCTAGGTGGTTTTAGAAAATTTTAAAAACAGATTTGGAATGAGTATGAAGTCTATTTTCATCCTAGATGCATTCATTAGCTCTTTAAAGTCCTCCACAAATTGAATTTATATTTTTAATGGAAAAAATTAAATAGTATACTAGTTCTCTCTCCGTAATCCTAAACCCAAATGCGTGTTTAATTTTGATTCAGATTCAGAAACATCTTAGCTTCATTTTCCATTTCTACTTGTATACTATTTAAAAGTACGCACATTATGTAGCCTATGTCATCTCGTAACAAAATATTTATTTAATGATTCGATGAAAACTTTATAGTTTCAATCACTACTCACAAACACTCAAATACCATAAACAGCCCCGTGTCGAAATGAACCTCTGTACACATAAATTGCTCAAAATAAGTTCCGAAAAAGGATTAGAAAACGCGAGTGACGGTTTCTCTTTCCCTATATATAAATTCGTCGTTTTCGTCACTTTTTCATTTTGCTTCTATTTGTGGCTCACCAGTGGCCCGATTCATTCCCGAGTTTACATACTCACGCGCGAAAAAGATGGAGAAGAAGAAGAAGCACAGTATATATGTTTTGTATTTACACAATATATTGTATATGTCTCACTAACCAATTCAAATAATCTCACGAATTCTTCATTCAAAATACTACCATAAAAATATGTGTGTGTATGTATTCTTGGTTACTGTAAATTTCACGTTTTGGAGAACGGAATGACAAAAAAAAGGGAACGGTTCATAGATACGAAACGAAAAAGATCATAAAAGTGAAAGGTAGTGAATTTGTTTCGAGAGTCGATGAAACAAGGGCGATTTCTCCATTGATATGGCATAAATGCCTCCCCCCTACAAAGTGCCAGAGGACGAGTCTCGAAACGAACGATTGATAAAGATAAGTTGATAAAAAGAGAAGACTTTTCTTTTCTTCACAAATCCAACCGGTTTTAAGTTTTTTTCGCAAAATGCTTTTCATAATAATGGTTCCTCTGAAATTATACAGTATATCTAGATGTTGTTTTTTCTTATTAACACTTCTGATAAAGATCTGAATAATATTAATAAAAGACTTGTTGAGGATCCTGAAACAACATCCTATCCTTCAAACAAAAAAAAAGTGAAATGTTATCAATTGAGACATGTTATTAAGCGGAATCGTTCGAAAAGACAGACAAAAAAATTGAGAATGATGGATTGCGCAAGCCGCACACAGACAAGCAACATTTGAGTCGTTTTTTTTGTCTTTTCTCTTGTTCTAGGATTTGATAATAATTTCTTCGTTCAAATCAGGATAGGAACATGAATACTTTGTTGTTTTCACAGATCTTTGGATGATGGATTGGACGGGCGTTCTAGGTGCGATTTTTTAAGTGTTTCTTAAAAAGTTTTGGGTTTGTGGTCATCTTAAAGACAGTGTGCTACACAATTTCATTTATAAAAATTCGATTCAATGGTATGTGTCATTGTTTTTTTTATTACTGATTCGGCAATTTCATCTGTTGACAGACTTGAAAAATCGTGCCATTTTTGTTATGAAAAAGTAGATAATGAATGAAACAGAAAGCAAACGTTGAAACAAACTTCAAGCTGATAACAATAACAGTCCATAATACCAATTTTATGCATTATTTTTTGAAAAACACTAGAAAGGCCTCTGTTCTTACGAAAAAAAAATTGGGAGCACCCGCAAGTAAAACATGTTTTAAATAGAAATAATTAGACTTCGAAAGATATTATGCTCTGAATAATGGAAAAAAGGGGGCTGTTCCTGCAGAACGTGGTAGCTCTATTTCAGAGTATACAACTTCGAATAAAGTCACATAGATGTACGGCGGACTGATTTGCGTCCAGACCTATAATTGAATAATTAGCTCTACCGTTTTATTTATTTTATAGCTCTACCGTTCCGGCCGAAAGCGAGAAAAAAGCGAAATAGCTCAAAATGTGTGGATCACCTAAAGAGGTCCTCTTCTCGCGTTAAATTTTTGAAAATGATTAAAGGAGGTCTTTACGGAGATAATGAATGCGTCTGGGATGAAAATATAATTCTTCCTTATTCCAAATATGCTCTTAAAATTTTCTAAACCACCTAGAAGCCGAGAAAGTGAGCTTCAAAACAATGTCCTAAAAAAAAGGGGGCCACCTGCGAAAACCAGTTCGAAAGCATGAAAAATAGAGTAAAAAGCATAAATTAAAATGAAAAAACATAAAAAAGGACTAATATAAGCATTCTGCATAACTATTTATTAACTAAACACGAAAAAAGCTCGTAGGAAAAAGTTTGGCCAGGTGGCCACTTTTTCTAGGTCATTTTTTGAGGCGCGTTTTCTCGGCTTCTAGGTGGTTTTAGAAAATTATAAAAACAGATTTGGAATGAGTATGAAGTCTATTTTCATTTAAGCTACATTTATTATCTTTGTAAAGCACTCCTTTAATGATTGGAATTTTCTACTCTTTTCATTACAAATCTATCAGTCCGAATGAATATGTACTTTAAATAGCTTATAATGCGCATTTTTATAGATTGGTGAATCAACGCCTTAATGGTAACAATATTTCCGTGAACTCGTGCAAACTTTTGAAAGTTAATAAAGTTTTTTTCACGTTGCTTCTCCGCACGTAAATAAATAAATAAATAAATAAATAAATAAATAAAAGTGGAGAAAAAGTTACAGTATCTTTCAAGAACTTAGAAATGAACCTCAAACCTCCAGCAATTTTGTTAGCAATACATCGAAAAGAAAAAAAAGTTGGAAAAACATGATTGAAAGGTGTGTTTTTGTGCAGATGAATAATAAAAAAAGCATTTTTTTCTCGTCCGTAAAAATACGACGAAATTCAATGAGGATACTGTGCAAATACAAACAAGAACTGTCTCATAAAATTCACCAATATTTTTGTTTATTATTATTATTTATTACAGCTAAACATTCGCTCTTTTCGAAATTCGCAAACATTTTTATAGTGAACGGAAAAAAAATTAATTGAATAAATTAAATCGTATCTGCTTTATTTATCAAACATCTAACTTTCTCACAGACTTGGCCTGTTCCCGAAAACAACCAAAAACAAAAACAACATCCCAAAAAAAGTAACAACAAAAGACAGAAAAATAATTTTGTGGGGGGGAGAGAAGAATATTAGTTTCTTAAGAGTCTTTTGAGCATTTATGGACCTATTCAGTTTGAAAAAAAAATACAAAAAATGTCGAGAAATTCAATGCAGAAATTGCAGAGAAATGTCGAGAAATGCAGAGAAATAGCAATTTCTCTGCATTTCTCGACATGTCTTTTTTTCGACCCAGACGGTCTTTTTGGGTCTAAATCAGATATTTTGGGCATCTAAGGGCCATTGGGACTCACTACTGAATTTTTGGTAAAATTTCCACAATCATAGACACGAAAACAAACATTTTCCATAAAATTGTTTAAAGGGACACAGATTAAATCGTTTGGGTCTTGAAGAAAACCAGTTCAAACAATGCGGAGAAATAGAAATTTCTCTGCATTTCTCGGCATTTCTCTGCAATTTCTGCATTGAATTTCTCGACATTTTTTGTATTTTTTTTTCAAACTGAATAGGTCCATTATTCAAGAGCCGGGAATCTCTAGGCATTAGTAAACAGCAAACGAGATGGAAACACAAAAAAACAACAACAACAACAAAAAATAGGAAAATTGGTGGTTAATCCGGACATGAAATGGAGAACGAGACAAAAAAATCGTATCAAGCGAAAAGGACAAATAAACTATTATTTTGAGTCTTTTATTTTCTCCTCAAAAAACAATTGTAGTATGTTTGTTGGAGATTAGTTTTTGTATCAATGGAAGTCAATTGGGAGCTCCCGGAAAATTCGAACACAATTGAAAGATCGGTTCAGTATTACATGTGGTTTGAAGTAATAGTGTACGTGTCATAAAGTTCATTTCTGCAGCTCCCCGACATGTATTAAACTGAGAATTTATCTCATAAATAGGAAAAAATTTTATGTTATATTCAGATTTGGAAAAAGTAGACATCAGTTCTGATTCATTGTGTGTTTATAGTGTCCTTTGTAGTTCATATAATTCTTTCGATTTGCTTTTTGTAGATGTACTTTGAAATTTGAAAAGCAAATTAGATGACTCAAACTAATGCAGAATATGTACGGATGAAACTAATGCAGAATAGATAACGACATTGAGGTACGTATATTCAGTACTCAAACAAATGTACCTAGGACCTTACGGAGCTAATGAATGCATATGGGATAAAAATAGACTTCGTTCTCATTCCAAATCTGTTTTTAAAATGTTGTGAAACCACCTAGAAGCCGAGAAAACGCCCCTCAAAACAATGGCCTAGAAAAAGTGTCCACCGGCGAAAACTAGTCCGCAGGCACGAAAAATCCAACAAAAAACATTTAAAAATGGACTAATATCACCATTCTGCATAACTATTTATTAACGAAACACGAAAAAAGCTCATAGGAAAAAGTTCGGTGAGGTGGCCACTTTTTCTAGGCCATTGTTTTGAAGCTCATTTTCTCGCCTTCTAGGTGGTTTTAGAAAATTTTAAAAACAGATTTGGAATGAGAATGAAGTCTATTTTAATTTAAGGTACATTTATTAGCTCCGTAAAGTCCTCCTTTAAATTGAAAAGTAACCAAAATAATCAGAAAAAGCGGTCAAATAAACCCGCATATCAAAAAAGTTTCAACTCGATTGGAATAAAATTCGACGATTGAAAAATATTTCGAAGCGATGAAGCATGGTATTCATTGAAGTTCAAAAATAGTACAAAAGGAGTTCAAAAAACCTCATAAAAAGGTTTTGTTGTAGTTTTTCAAAATATTGTCCCTTTTTCACAAGCTTGTGTACAAGCCTTTTTTTCAAAATTCCAATTTCGCGAACTCTAGCTTTTTTGGTTTCAAATTATTTCGAAAAGAAGAATTAATGAATCTAAAACAATATTTGAGAATATTTTACGAAAGCATGGCGTTTAAAAATAATTCTGGCCAATAATTGATATTTTATACTCCCCAGACATTTTTTTTAAACTGCCACATGTTTTGCGATGATAGAAATAATTTATAATCACTATAAAATTTGAAATATATTTAGAAAGAAAAAACAAAACAAAACAAAAACAGATAAATCAAAATTTTCCTGTTAATTTTCGAATAAGAAGTGTCCAAAGCAAAAGAGGATTCCTACGTTGAAGATGTGGCGAATAGATGTCAAAGTTGTTCTAAAAGTGTACTTATGGGTCCGAAAAACTATTTGTTTTTTGCTAACCTTTTCAATAATTGAAATAATATGGTCAATTGACGCAGCAGTTGCAGAAAAAGCAGGTCGAACAGCTTTTGGAACAATTTCAAGTTGAGATCTTGCACTTGATAAATATGTTCTTGATTCCTTGACTAGATCACGAACAACTCCTTTACTTTCATCGAATTTCTTCTTCTTGTACAAACTATCAGGAGTTGCATCATTCAATGACATAACATCACTTGGAAGAAGAACGATTCCTCGAGACAGTAAGGGATGTGTAGATCTGAAAAACAATAGGTACTTTTGAACGATTTTAGGCAAATTTAAATTTATTACATTTTTTTTACAAATTTTGGAAAGTTTGTTCACAATTAAACTTTGACAACCCGAAGAAAAAATACTTTCAGAGCAGCAAAGTTCTAAAAATCACTTTTTTTGCAAAATTACCTAATCAAATTAACAATTGCATACGCTGCCCCTATATCATTAGCCACATCATGAACCGGCGGCAATATAATAACTTTTGAATATCTTGCTAAAGCATCAGCTTGGAGAGAAAGAAGAGAACCAGTTGTAGAACGACCATAGTTAGAAACCTGCGAAAACCTTCTCTATTTCTAATATAAGCAACAAAAAAAAATTACCGCATCCATGTTCACAAATTGACGATCACCAATAGTTGATTGACGACTTTCAACCAATTTTAAAAGTAAGTCAGAACGTGCACGTGGAGCAAAAACACAAAGAGCTATAGCAACAGGTTGTCTGAAAATTGAGAAATATTAAATTTATTTTTCGAATTTTCGAACCTTGGAACGGGCAATGCTGAAATGCCATAAATCGATGAAATAGCGTCTTTCCAAAACTGAAGTCGATACATCCCTGAAGTGTCGCCTTTTCTGCTATCAACTTTGTCACGGATTTGAGCTAATTCAACATTTAGTGCATTCAACTGTAATTTTACATATATTTTTTAAAAACACCTCGAAGCTTTGTACCGCTGCAAATTCAGGTTGTACATCTTTCGGCATTGTAAGAATCGACAAATAGCTATCAACATCATGTTTACGGATCAACTGTAAAATTCATTTTTTTTCAGAATCGTGGTTAACAAATTAAGAATACCTCTATACAACTTTGGAATGCCTCTTTTGCTTGCTCTTTGGTAATTTCTAAAATTCGAGTTTTGGTTTTTAACGTTTTTGGCACACTGAAAATTAATCATTTCGTTGGAAAAGAGCCGTGGAAACATACCGAGCACCCGGAAGATTACTAAAATCAGGATTATTTTTAATATTATCTGCGAACGGAGAAGAAGACGGTTTTTGAGAATAATGGCGAATAAAAATTGGAGAATTTGAAGAATTTATTCTTCGGAAGAATCCTCTGAATTCTCCACCTGTGGAGTAAGGTCTTGCACCACTCTCGATGTTGATTGTTGAGCCTAAACAATTAGAATTTCACAAAATTCGACAAAAACTAAATATACCTTCTCGTTGTAGGCCTTCATGAGCGCAAATTCCGGTGACATTGCTTTCGCACGATTGTCGAAGGTGATGAAGGATGGGCAATTGAGTGCTTCGTCGCATGTTCGTTCGTGATGCTATAAAACATATGATAATTCCAAATAATTGGAAAACTTGGAGAAACCTGGTCTTTCTTAATAAATTGGAAAGGAGATGCCAAATACGAAGTTCCGTAGATGAGCGCAATCAATGAGATGAAAGTTTGAGCAACAACGTCAAGTGGAAGATTGATGAAAGGCTGTTCAGTCAGGCGAAGATAGAAACGGTGTTGAGCAGCGGAATAAGCACAATGGAGCAATGACAGCAGAGAAATAATTGTGATTGCGCTGAAAAAAAGGTCTGACTAGATCAATTTAAAAAAAAATAAAAACTAACCGATAAGCAGCTGACATTACTGTAATTGTCTTTCAATTAGGCGGTTTAAGAACACCGCAGATTTTAACAGTCTTCGTTCCTTTTTCTCTGAAAAACAAAAAATAAAATTACTATTTCAAACTGTTCAAATATGTTCCTAAGGTTCTTGAACCTAGTAAAATTTTTCACATCACAAAAAAATGATATATACATTTATTAAACTCTTGAACGATGGAATGGAAATAATTCTGAAAGAAAATTTTAGAAAATCGGAGATAATATGATTTCTAGGAAGCTATTAGACAATTTCGAGAAAGAAAGAAAACTGGTAAAACAACAAGTAAATAAATAATGGTTATTATGAATTCTCCTCTTCGCATTTCACATGAGTAACAAGATTCGAAGACGATTTCATGATTTTATCCTTTATCATTTTCATTTTTTCATTTGCAATTTGTTTCGTTCCAAATTTCTCTTCAAGTTTTTCGAACATTCCCTTCGTTGTTTGCGCGATCTTCAAAAATATAACCGTTTTAAATACGAAAATAAGAAAGATTTACCGATTTTTTGAATCCCATCATCAACACTTTCTCATAAACAGAGCTCATTCTTCCACAATCGATTGAAACGGTAACGCTTCGCAAAACGTCCGTTAAGAACGCTGGATGCGCACTTTCTTGATGTTCCGATGATTGATAAACGCATTTTTCGTGTAACGAAAATAACGAAATATGCGCAACATTCCTGGTGTACGTTGTTAACTTTTTCGATACACGATCATAATAACTTTCTTCAATGACGGGAACAACTTGAATATCTGTCATTCTTGAAACCCAGCGTGGAACACGTTTTAAAATTGAATTTCCTAAAAAAGTATTCATTTTATAATTTTGAGAAAATTAATCTCACCTTGTTTCACAATTAGCTTCTTTGTGACAATTGTATTATCTGTGATTTTTCGTTCCAAAACATCTTCAGCAACAATGTGCTTTGCATGCGAGTTTGGGTATCTGAAAAGGTTTGCATTTTTTTAAATATTAATTTAATATTATTTTCACAGAAAAACTTATTCAAAAATTCTAAAGTGGCATGCTTGAATATTATTGAATAGAAAGAACTAGAATTTATGAAAAATACAATTTTAAAAATAATATAAACTTACCTATCCCAGAAAACGGAAACCACCTCATCAAGAGAATACGGAAATGATGTACGCGGAGCGTCCCAAAATTTCATTTTTGTAAAATCTGAGAAAAAACGCGATTAAAACACCAAAAATCTATAAGTCAGTAAATAAAAGTGCGTTTGCAAGGAAAATAATAATGGTCGGTTATTGCGTACCCTGCAGCGTAACTGACGACATTTGTGCAAAATCGCGTCAAAAATATTTAAAATTTTCAGATTTTCTTTCATTTTTCTTAATAAAACATTATATGCACTAATTCTCACAGATGTGGTTTCTTATTCTACTTCTCTTCACGACCTCAAAATGTATAGCTGTTGAAAAGGGTAGTTATTTTTCCTCTTAAGCAATTAATCGGAAAAGTTTAGAAGCGGATTTATGGAATGATCCCAACGACCCAAGTGCGCATAAAAGTGTTATCAAATCGGTGTCGACTGAAATTCTAGAAAAGGCGAGTTTTAAAAAAGTTGATTCAAGTATTTAGGGCGTTTTCAGAAAGATCAAAGCCTACGCTTGATTCTTCGTCAATTTATGCACGAAATTCATGTAGATTACAGTAATCCAGATTATGTTCACCGAAATGTTAAGTACGTAAACGAGCAAAAGAATGGATAGTTCCACTTCGGATTACAGAATCGAAATTACAAAACATGGAATGACAACAATTTCTAAATACTTAAACGAAGAAGTTGAGGATTCTATTGGAACTCGGGAAAATCTGCGATCAGCACTTTCTAGTGTTTTCACAGTTGTAAGTAGCAAACCTGGAATTTCTTAAAATATTAACTTCTTCAGCAAGAAGATAGTCCATTACCAACTTGGCAAGATTCCGTGAGATCATTCCAACCGTATCTATTGCTCTTGAATATTTTTATCCTTCCTGCAGCCGCAGTTGTTGTGATCCGATCAATAGTAAAACCTAGAAACTTTTGGATACTCGTTGTTTCATCTTTAATCCTAATTTCAATTTATTCTGGTTATAACAAAAAATACCAGGTAACTCAAAATTAAAAATCGTAAAACAAAATGCTGAAATGCCCTCAGGAAGCCGAAGCTCGTCGATTTGCACAATTTCAACAGTTTAACGGTGGTCATGTTGATGCATGCGCTCCAGAAAGTCTCGTTCAAAGAATGTTTGAAATTGTCGCATCGCCGTTTGTATATTCTCAGAAATCGAATTGTCTTAAATATATCGAGGTATTTATAAAACATTTTGCGAAAACCTTAGATCCGCTTTTTCAGTCTCAAACTATTTCAATTTTTCACGAAATTTCGATAATTGAAGTTCTGTCGGAAACAGTATCCAGCGGATTTTTCGCATTCCTTCCAGCCACTGCAAAACACATCAATCGATTCTTCAGAGAATTGTATGAAGGGACGCCATTGATTGCCCAAATCGTTATGACAGTTTTTTTGGTTATTTTTTATTTTTTTAAAGCAAATAATATTAAGTTTTCAGCTTTTAATGGTTGGAACAGTGAGAACACCATTATTTTCCTACGAACCCTTACGTAAGATATTATACTCAATATATTTTCTGAAGAAAAATCTCATAATTTCAGTGCTCACATTTGGAAGTACGACGATTGGAAAAATTGTAGGATGGCTAGAAGGTGGAGATACTGTAGCGAATAATCCAGTTCAAATTAATACGTTGCCACCGATCAATAAACCAGCAGTTGAAGCACCAAAACCAAAAGCCATAGAACTTCCAAAAACGACAGAAAAGCAGAAAAAGAGAAGAAGTGAAAAAATCGAAGTACCAATTGTACCTGAAACACATTCCAGTGGTGATGAGAGTCAAAAAGATTCAGGTATGTGTTTAAAGAAAGTGTAGTATTTTTATGACGTCTTCTATTGCAAAAAATACTGATGCATCCAGACATTCTCGTGTATCTCGTTAAAATTTAATTTATAATTCACGATTACGCGTGAAGCATACGATTTCTAAAACAAATTGTTGGCCCTTTACAGTTGAAATTTCAAAACTGACATGATGTCTTTATCTACTATCATTCATTGGTTTAAATTAAATTATTTCAGAAACGGAATGGAATGAAGCCCGCAACGCATCATCATTATCAGAGAGCAGCACTTAGTTGAAAATGTTTCCTTATCATTGAAAAAGATGCATTTGAAATAGAACTGCTCTAAAAAACACTCACATTTTATTTATGTATATTTATTTGTTGTTTTTTCTTTTGTATTCATCACGGTTTTACGAGTACTTTATTGTTGTCGGTTTGTCAAATATATCTTGCCAATTACAACGTGTTTTAAGTTCAAAAAGTTCAACTGTTTTGTCATCTTGATGTATCTCTGAAAGTGAGAATTGTTTTGTTGAAGTCATGAGACCGAAAGATTTTAAATGTTTGATGCTAAAGTTGAAGGCTGAAGAGAAATAGACGAGAAAAACGCATGAGAAACATACATTTAATCAGAAGGCATTCATTGACCGTTCACACCAAACCATTTCCTGTCAGTTCCCTCATTTACTTTTTTATCGAATTAATTCCTTTCTTTTAATTCCTTTCTTAATAATTTTTCACAATTTTTTGTTATTTTTTTAGAATGATCACGTCACGGATTTTTCTAACACCGACGAGGAGTATAACTTCAAGGAATTTGAGTAAGTGTATTTATTGTGTTTAATAAATGTAAATTTTATAACGATAGATGTAAATTTTAAAGATTTAGAAAATTTATTATTTTTTGGAAAATTCGAGGTTGCATTTTAAATCTTAAACAAAATTTAAAAAATTAAAAATTAAACAACAAGATTCCGTTAGCTACAACATTTTCGAAAATTGAATTCTCTGAAAAACGAATATTAAAAAAACAACCATGAGATTTTAGAGATTCAAAAATTTTTTAAATTGCAATAGTTTTGAAAATAATTTCAAATTCTACTATAGTAGTATACTATGTTTCCCATTTAATATATTATTTTTAATTCTAAAATTAAGTGTCTAATCTTCAAATTACTCTAAACAATAACAACCTCAATTGCAATCAAACATTGTAGGTAGATCGGTCAATCAACACATGCGAAAGACGAAACAGCCACAGAGTGGCCTTATCACTTTGATCAATAGGAAACAATTATCACTTGTGCTGCAATCAACACGCGGTATTACCGATTATTCGGCAAAAGATAGTCGAATCAGTTCAAGGAAACTTCGAAAAGTTGACGGTGACAACATGGATGGAGCTGCAATTACCGCCGCTGCTCTTAAATCTCAGGTATTTGTTTTGAATTTAAAACATTATTTTATGATGTGAATTTTCGATAAAGAATGTTTTATTCCTAATAAAAAATAATTTGACTATTAAACTGAAATTTTATGTCTTACATCAATTAATCCAAAGAAAACCTATGTAAGAGAATATGTGAAAAATACTGTGTAAAACAAGATAATATTTATTTTAATTTAATCCTACAAAAATACATCTCCTCGACTTTTTGAGTTATTACTAATTTGATATTTTGACCTGAATTTCAGTCTTAATCGAAAGAAATAGTCTTTAAATGTTGAATTCATTGTAGTCTTAAATTATCATAAAAAATCACTATGTTTATCTGAAATTTGGTGTTTTAAACTTTGACCATTGATAAAAATATAGATCATAAATGTTCTTAGTTGCCTTATCAATACTAGAAATTTGTGATCAAAGAAATATCAATAGACAACATAGAAAAAAACATGTTACAGGGAGTGGAATACATGTTCGGAGTTGTGGGATTTCCAATAATTGAAGTTGGAATGGCTGCACAAGCACATGGAATCAAATTTATCGGATGTAGAAATGAACAATCTGTTAGTCTCAAAAAAACAACTTGAAAAAATGTGGGATTTAGGCTGCATATGCTGCACAAGCATTGGGCTACTTGACCGGCAAGCCAGTCGCCCTTTTGGTCGTTTCCGGACCTGGAATTCTTCATGCTATTGGTGGATTGGCAAATGCTACAGTAAATTGCTGGTAAGCGGACTTTGATATGAAAAAATTCGAGTTAAGAAATATTTTAATATTTTCAGGCCAGTTATCTGTATTGGAGGAACTGCAGATGTCGATCTTGAGAATCGTGGAGCCTTCCAAGAATGGAGCCAACAGGAATCAGTTCGAAGTGCATGTAAACATGTCAGTCGACCAACGAATTTACAAACAATCCCCGCCCACATCGAGAAAGCAGTCAGATCAGCAATGTATGGAAGACCGGGAGCTGTTTATGTTGATTTACCAGGAAATTTGGTGTTAACATCAACAGAAGAAGATATTCAATTCCCACCACAAGTTCCGCTTCCGCCACCAGTTTCTATTCCACCAATTGCACAACTTGAAAAGGCTGTTGAAACTTTAAAGGATGCTAAGAAGCCGTTAGTGATCGTTGGAAAGGGAGCGGCTTGGTCTGAAAGAGGTGCAACACAAGTTCAACAATTCTTGACAAAATCAAAGCTTCCATGGCTTGCAACACCAGGTGGAAAGGGAGTTTGTTCGGATTTGCATCCAAGATTTGTTGGACAAGCTCGATCATTGGCTCTTCGTGAAGCGGACACTGTTTTATTGATTGGCGCGAGATTCAATTGGATTCTTCACTTTGGTCTGCCGCCGAGATTCCAGAAGGATGTGAAAGTTGTTCAAATTGACCTGTGTCCAGAAGAATTCCATCAAAATGTGAAAACGGAAGTTCCATTGCTTGGAGATATTGGCGAGACGTTGGCCGAAGTATACATCTTAATATTTTGAAAAGACTAGTAATGAATTAATGTTTCAGTTGACACCACGTCTTGGTGAATGGGCTTATGATGAATCTACAGAATGGTTCGGAAAGTTGAGACAAAATGCGGAAAAGAATAGAGTTTCTGTCGAAAAATTAGCAGATGATCATTCTACTCCGTTGAATTATTATGCGGCTTATCATCCGGTATGTGAATCATTTTAATTTTTCTCTGAAATATAATTTTTTATTAGATCCGCGAATTCCTTGCAAATAATGATGTGATTGTTGTAAATGAAGGAGCGAATACAATGGATATCGGAAGAACCATGATGCCATCTCGACTACCGAAACGTCGTTTAGATGCTGGAACCTTTGGAACGATGGGTGTTGGACAAGGATTCGCATTGGCTGCTGCGTTGTGGGCTAGAGATAACTCACCGAATACTAAAGTTCTCGTTGTTCAAGGAGATAGTGCGTTCGGATTTTCAGCAATGGAATTGGAAACCATCGCTAGATATAACCTTCCGGTTGTAACTGTTATTATTAATAACAGCGGAATTTATAGAGGGCTTCTTCCTGAAGATGATCAGTCGATTGAAGGAGATAGAACATTGGCGTAAGATTTTCAGAAGTTTTCAATTTATTCAAACATAAATCAACGTTTTCAGACTACCAGTTCTCTCACTGACAGCAGAATGCCGTTATGAAGAAATGTGCAAAGCATTTGGAGGAGAAGGATATGTTGTCCGTTCAGTTCCAGAAATCAAGGATGCTCTGGAAAAAGCGTTCAAGAAAACGAATGGCCCATCTGTGATTAATGCGCTCATCTCCACCGATTCCGAAAGAAAACCACAAGCTGATCATTGGTTGACAAGATCAAAAATGTAAAAAGATTGTATTGAAAACTGTGATATTTATATTTTGTAGAATGTTTATAGTACATAAACCCGTGCATGAAAAACGAAGTAAGAACACATAAAATAAAATATATTCAAAGTCTTAAACGAGTTGGGAAAAATTCGCCAATATTCTCCTCTGATGAAACAACTCTGCTTCCAAATGGACTTTTTGCTGAGTTTTTGACTTCTTTGCTTGATCTCATATCCCGATCGGTTAGTTCATCAAGCCGCCATCTTTTGAAGTCATCCATATCGGAATTGTCACGGAAAGATGGCTTTATTTTTCTATTTGTTTTCTTCAAAAAATCTACAGATATTATTCGTGCTCTTGGGGCCTCTTCTGGTAAATCGAATGTTCGAATTGGATCAATTTTTGTTCTGAAAGTGGTATATTAAGCGGCGGAAAATGTGACAAGCTTGAATTAAGCGGGAAGTATGGTAGCCTACCTCAATTCCTGCATTCTAGAAATCCCAGTATTTTGAGTGAAACAATATCCAACAAGAAAGAGAATCAACAGAACAAAACGCATCATGAATCCGCAACAAAGAAAACTGAATATATCGAAACTATTAATTTTTCGGTGTGTAACATTTTACCCTTGAACCGCCCAAATCAAGGCCTAATCAAGCATAACCCTACGCCGAAAATGTTGTGTAATTTTTTTGAGATAAAATCTTGTGTATACTTTACAAAAGTGGATTTATTCTTCGAACTGAAACCGAGAAGAAAGAAGATTTGTCGTTGAATAGCTAACTGAAGCTTCCGCAGCGTCGAGCGCATTCTTGAGATCGTCTGAACTTTACCAACCAATTGAGGGCCACGGACTTCATTTTTTAAATAAGCAATTTCAATAAGAGAACCGTGATAACTTGAATAAACTTGATGTAATACATAAATAAATCAAACTGTATTGTTTAGAACTTTCAACTGAATTTGGATTTTGAATTCGAACTTTTTTTGGCAAATTTTTCCAAGGTGAATGTTGCCTTCGGTATTTAAAACTCGAAGATGAAAGATTTACACTTAAAAATTTGGGTATAATCCAATAAAATTTCAAATTTTTCCCTATATTCGATGGCGTCTTAGAATTGGCAGAACTCTGAACTTTAAATATTGAAAACCTTTAATTTAAACTAGGCCTCGTTCTGAAACCGGGGCGTAACCTAAATATTCTAGGTTATTATACAGTTTTCCTAATGATGGTTTTATAAACCGAATCGCTGGAAAATATAGATTTTATTAAATTGTGCTACTAAACCAAGGGTCCAATAAGACGAGTTCGTCATCAGCCCAGTAACCTAAAGAGCTTCACCGCTAATTTTTTTTATAATTAAATGTTTATTAAGTGGTACACTGTCTTTAAGCTCCAGGAATTCTGGCATTGCCTGATTATTTTGATTTATTTGTTATAGCATGTCTCTAAAATGAAGATAGGTAAGAGAGTGGGGTTGGGGTATTCTAAAGGAAGGCCACAAGGTTTTTTTAAACACACTTCGAAGTGAAGTACTTCCGTATCAAAAATTTATTACCGCTTAATGAAAAAAACAAAACAAAACAAGAACAAAATTTCAGATACTTGAACAAATTGATTTAATTGAGGCAATCAGTAGACTCTCCAGAGAAAGATCCAGCCAAGTTGAGCTCTCCGATATCGAATGTCTTGTCAGCAGTTTCTCCCTCAGTGATGAAGCTCTTTGGAATCTTAATCTTCAGCTTCTTGTAGCAGACTCCATTGTAATTGCATTTGTGGTAGATGTTGACATGTGGATCAATTGCGGTCAATTCTTTCTTGCTTCCTGCCAATGTGAATGATCCTTGTCTATCGGTTGAACGTTCGTCGAGGAGTTTATCAAGCACTAAAAAAATAGTTAAAAATTAAGTTTATATTTGGGATTTTGACTTACAAATTTCCTTTTCGTAGAGTTTGACTTTAATATTTTCAGCTGGTTGTCCATTACATGTTACTTTTCCAGTAACTTTCACAGATTGAACCGATCCGATGAATGGAAGGGAATAACAGGATGAAACACAAAGGGCAAGAATGATGAATTGACGCATTCTGAATGACAAAATAATTAAAAATTGTCAAGTTTATAAACAAAAGATTTGAGTATAAAAAGGATAACAACAGGAAGTGATGTGAATTCGATGAATCAGAATTAGATCATTGATAACGACAAATATATATTTAGAAAAATAACTGATGAAATTTGCGATCATTAGATGGACACATGAAAGTATCAAAATCAAAATCAAAATGAAGTGTAAAACGAAAAATGACCGTTTCAACCTTCAAAACAGAAAATTCTGTACACAAAAGTTTGTCTTCAATGCCATGTCGAGAACACAGAAGTCGATGAGAAACAGAAAGTTTTCTTTTGTCGATTTTCGAGCGACACTTTCTATCGTGATATGATTAATGCTTTTTGTTGTATTATCATGACCTGACTTCTTTTTTTGAAAAAGAAAAATAAGAGAACTGAATTCGTATCTGATGTTTAGTTTTTTTCAGAAGAAAAAATTTGAAAAAAAAAACGTTTGAAAAGTGAAACTATTATGGATCAAAAATGTGCAATTATAATCCGGTTTTCAGTTCGAACAACAACAACAAAACAGTTTCGAAGATTGAACTTTTAACTATTTTTTGAAGAACGAACATTCAGGACAATTGGGCGGTAGAATGGGGTTGCAAGTTCCGTCTTGATTGATTTTCCATGCGAGTTTCAATTAAAAAACATGTATTTAAGTTATAGCTTTCCTGATTTTGAATTTTTCCGAAAATAAATATTTCTTCTATATTTGGATGTGAAACATTTTTAAAAAACCCGATTAATGAAAAATAAACACTGTTTATCATGGAAATAGGAGTTTTTCATCCTCGTACGAATGGAGGGATTTAATTCGGGTCTTTAATAGTAAAGCCAGAGTTCCACTTAACTTCTTAAAGGCAGCTGGTCAGTTAACACGATCCAAACCCAAGGCAAAAAATCAAAATTTGAATGGGAGCCCAGGTGGTCCAAAGAACAGTACCAATATGTAGCCAAATTCAAATAATTGTGTTTCGCGCCAATTCCGACCGCGTTGCACGGACACCGACCGCGTCGCACGGACACGCGCGCATTCAAATTTTGATTTTCGCAACTTTGGACCGCTGCTATGACGCGTGTATTTATCGGTGTGATTTCGTATAAATTGCATTGTACTAATGAGAAAAAGCTCTAATTTTTGAAACTAAGATCAGGTAGGGTCAAATTAACTGAACAGCTGTCTTTAAAGGAATGTTTTACGGAGATAATAAATGTACCTTAAATGAAAATAGACTTCATTCTCATTCCAAAGGGGCAACCTGGCCGAACTTTTTCCTATGACCTTTTTTTCGTATTTCCTTAATAAGTAGTTGTGCAGAATGCTTATATTAGTCTTTTTTAATTTTTTTTAAAAAATTTAAATTTATGTTTTTTTTTCTTTTTTTTTTGGATTTTTCATGCCTGCGGACTAGTTTTCTCCAGTGGCCCCTTTTTCTAGGTCTTTGTTTTATGGCGCGTTTTCTCGGCTTCTAGATAGTTTTAGAAAATTTTAAAACCATATTTGGAATGAGAATGAAGTCTATTTTCATCCCAAACACATTTATTATCTCCGTAAAGCCCTCCTTTAAGCATTATAAAAACGTTTCTATCAATTCTTCAATGCAGTTTTATGCGAAAAACTTCCGTAATAAATTTTAGGAATTTTTTGGTTATTTTCTGTAGAAATATCGATGAAACAATACAAAAATTAGATGATAATTTTATATGAAACTGGTTTGTGTTATTTTTGAAACGTTCAAAATTCTAGACATTTGTGATAAATGGAATCTATTGATATTTATTGATTCCGATGCGATGACATAAATGTTTCTGTGCGAGATTTCTTTCACGATTTGACTTTAAAGCTTCCTTTGACTAATTCGTAGGAACTATGTATCCATAATGTTGTTTCCAACTGGTTTTCAAAAGTTCAAAGAAACCAACATTTGTTTGACATCGTTTCGTTCGAAGAACTGAAGATTCCCATAGAAAAATGTTCGAAAAACTGATATGAATGTGAAATTTTTAAAAATTCGAGAATCGCCCATAAAACTTGTTTGTACAATCCGAAAAAGTGTTTACATTTTCTAAAACTTTTAAAGAAAATTCGAAATAATAAAAAAAAATACGTAATTGATTTTCTTCTGTCAGGCCAATCAATTAACCACTCGACCCCTTATATTTTTATGGCCTGTGGTCAAATTGAAGAAGGAAAAAGAAGAACTGTAATAGTTTTGTTTCAAAATAGTCGAATTTTAACCGGATGCCGGAGACAAACCGCAAAAATGTTTCTTCGAAAGTAAGTGTAAGAATTTGATATTTTAATTTCAGTTTCATTTTTTTATGTTTTCCCAAAAATCGAGTTTAGTCTCACAGCATAATATTTTTTGCCACTTTTCCCAAATTTCTCACAAAACTTTTGATCTTCCACATTTAGTGGGTCAAATTGGCGCTATATAAATTCACTAAAAAACTTATGTAAACACAATGACGATATTATGCAGAATTTATCAATTTTATTTGGATTTTTTCCAAAAATTGACTAGCATCTATCGCATGATTATCTTCCTTAAAAATGGTAAGTTAGCTCATATTCCACTTTAAAAGGTGTTTTAATTCTTTGAAAACAATGTTTTTCATGATTCAACACTCTTTATAACGTTCTCTGCAGTGGGTGTAACATAGTTTCAACCTTCATCCCTCCCCTAGCATATAAACGCAAACAGCAACTAGTTTTTGCCGTAGCGCGTAGTGTAGTGGTTCCGTCGCACACCCGCGTTTGACGGGCCAGTGGTTCGGTTCCACTTCAGTACTTATGATAGATAATTCCAGTTCTGCTACTGAATTAATGTGACGATTACTTTCCCCGACTGAGGTACCATTTTGCAGATTTGGCTTCGTATTATCCCCCAAGTTATTTTAATCTTACTCCTTACAACACATTTATTGATTGGTGCATGGGTTTTTCAACTTCTCGATCCGAAATTAGAAGCGCTTCCGTTTTTTGAAGTTGTCTTTTTCGAGTTTGTGACAATTTCGACAATTGGCTATGGGAATGTTTCACCATCGACGGACGCTGCAAAATTGTTCACTATATTTTTCTCTATTATTGGAATTCCACTTCTACTTGTTACTTTGGCAAATTTCGGAAAATACTTGACCAAATTTTATTGGAAAATACATAGCTTCATTAAATCGGTAAGTGGCAATTGTGTGAAATTAAAATGTATTATAATTTTAGAAAAATGCAAAATCAAAATTAGTTAGTGAGACACCAATGCCGATTCTGGTCATAAGTTCGTTCTTCTTTTTCACATATTTACTTGGTGTGGTATTCATTCCTCACAATGGCCGCCCTTTTGGAATTGATGATATTTATTTCAGGTTAGTTATAGTTTTGAAAACCAAAAAAATACAAATTAACCAAATTAACCAAATTTCAGTTTCATAAGCTTCTCGACGGTTGGATTTGGCGATAAGTACCCAATCACTTCAACATTCAATAACTTTCTCAAAGTTCTGATTTATCTCATGACTGGATGTATGTTGACCACGATTCTCTTCAATGTGTTTAATAGTTGGCTTACTCATATCAATTACTTTGGTCGGCGTTTTAAGGGAGCAAGAGATGTTGAAGTTTGGGTCGGTGGGCAATGCATAACTGTATCCGAAATTACTTCAATCGTTGCTCAGCAGTTCCATGTGAGTTTATATAATATCTGACCACGCGGTCGATTTAAAGAGTAGACGACAACCCTTAAAATTAATCATACTCTTTATTCTTTGACTTAATGTACTTATTCAGGCTTCACCTCGAGAAGTTCGCACAATTCTGCAAGATCTAGATGAATTGATGGAGAACGCCGTGAATCAAAACCATCAAGAGGAGATCATAAACTTGTAATGAAATGAATCCATAATTGTATTACCTAATAGTAAATAAACGTCATACTTTTAAGCTCTTAATTTTTTACTGTTTTATTGAAAGCATTGAAACCATCGTCCGGTTTCTTAGCCATTTTAAAAAAATAACTTTAAAAAATCGCAAAAATGTTTTCTGCAGGAAGTGGGATTCGAACCCACGCACCCATACGAGTACCAGAACACTCAGAGACCTCGAACTCGAGGCAAGCTTTTTCAATCGCTTGAGTCTGGCGCCTTCTCAGACAATGGGGGAACTGGTTTTTTATCAGTTTTCCGACTAGTCGGCTAACTAGTAATGAACTAGTCGGCAACTCATAATGAACTAGTCGGGAACTGATAAAAAAGCAGTCGAATTTCATAAATTCGATTCACGCAAAAAATCGTAAAAACGCCATTGAAGCTTTATTATAACAATATTTATTAAATAATACAAAAAAAAGAACACGGTTCAAGGATAAAAAAAATAAAAAAATATATAACAAAAAAAAACGAAACCAAATACTTAGTAAATGTCGAGGTAGTCCTGGGATTCATTCTCAGCGTTTCGGTCATTATTTTCCAGTTCTTTCGAACGCGATTCTTCTCGCTTCGGTCTTAAACATAAAAAAATTAAGTACATGAAAAATTTAATGAAAAGACATGAAAACTTACTTGCTGTGGTGAAATGATTAATCCTCTACGTTCAACTCCAGTGAATCATCGTCACGTCCAAAAACATACCAAGACAACTCTGTAATTTTTCAATACTGATTCATATCATGTTTCTAAATATTAACCTTTTTAAATAATCGAAAACATCCGGCTTCATTGTCGTCAAGCCTCTTGCTCCTCCATTCAAACCCTTTCGATATTTTAAATATTTGAGCACTGTTGACGAATAGCCCTGGAATTTGAATTACTTCGCAACGTTTTGTTTCATTTTGATGATGGCAAGTGAAAAATCGAAAAATTACCTGTTTAAGGACGTAAAATATCACTCATGAGATCATCGTTATGGTTGTTTCCAACCGACGAGTAGGGCCTTTCATTCGGGTTTGTAGATAACCTGAATATACTATAATAGCTACCTGAATATACTTTTTTAAGCAAAAAAAACTACCTGTTGAATAAAACATCAGTTTCAGCTAATTAATCGCGATTTACAACATCTGCAAAGGTTTAAATATATATTTATCTAATAAAAGTCCAAAAGTAAAAAAATAATAAAATTTAAAAATATTAAATAAAAATGTTCGACTGGTTTTTTGTCAGTTACTGCTAAAAAAGCAGTTCTCCTTTTGATTTGGACTGGTTTTTTACCAGTACTGCCAAAAAAGCAGTCGAAATGGCCTCGAACTGATAAAAAAGCAGTTCCCCCATTGTCTGAGTTAGACCGCTCGGCCATCCCTGCACGTTTGTAGACCCCGAAATTGTCACTGATATCAATGAGGTCATATGCCAACAAACAACAGGCGAATTTCTAGGTAACAAGTTATTTCTTGAACAGTTCTAACCAAAATTTGGGCAATTCTTTGTTGTTATTAATTTCCAGCAAGTTGTACTATTCAGGATTTGAATTTTATAAGTTTGAATCTCCCAAGAAACTAAGGAAAGATGACATAAGCCGAAAAATGAGCTAAACCCAAATAACTCTATTCATTTTTGTAGTTTTTTTCGAACTGCTGAAAAACATAGATGGAAATCCAAAAATCTGAAAATAATTAACAAAAAATAGAAAGTTTCTAAAAGGTTGTATTTGCTTGGAGAGGTCAAAATGTTCCAACGTACTTTAATGTTTCCACGCATTTTTGCCTCGTCACCATTTAGTTTTAGAAAAAAATTATATTTGGAAATAATACTTCATTAAAATATGACAACTCAACAGCAAAATACAGAATTTATGGATAATTTTAACTGGGTTAATGCGAATAATACCAGTAATTATACAACTGCTCGTAAGTTCTAAAAATGGAGGTTGTTAGTTGCAAAAACGAGAAACATTTAGATACTCCACGACAAAATTTGACAACATCTGTTCCACTTTATAGCAGAAAATCGAACTATACAAATGCGCAAACATCTGAGAAACCGGCACCGGTTCATGCTTATTCAACTAGACCTCCAAATCCTGTTGGAAATACATATATAAGAAGGAATTTACCAATTCAAAAAGCAACACAAAATACCCATATTCAACCGGAGAAGCGGAAGAGAAGAATTGAGCATTTTCAGGAGGCATTTATGAGAAAGGGGATCAGATTATTTCTCGATCGAAAATTAGGAAATGGGAAATATAGTAAAGTTTACAAAGCGCACGATTTTCATTCTGATCGGATGGTAATTTAAAGAATACATTTATCAAAAGATTTCAAAAAATTTTCAGATAGCTCTGAAAGTAATCGATTTAACAGAATTGAGCAATGATGTTCGTGAAAAGTTCCTTCCTCGGGAAATCAGTTGTTGGCAAAAACTTCGTCACAAATTCCTAGTAGCTATGCATGCACAGTATGAGTCTGGAAATATGATTTTCTTTTCGATGGAATTTGGAAGTCGCGGTGATTTATTGAAATATGTTCAGAAAAATGGAGCAATTGATGAGATACAAGCTGGAATTTATATGTCACAATTGATAAGAGCTTTGGATTTTATGCATAAGGTTCATTTATTAAATATTTATTTAAAAATATATTTTTTCAACAGAAATCAATAGCTCATCGAGATGTGAAACTTGAGAATATTATGTTATTTGATGGATGTATTAAACTTTCGGATTTTGGTTTTGTTCGTCAAATGGAGAAAGGAACATTGTCTGAAACATTCTGCGGATCAAAATCATATTCAGCACCTGAACTTCTCAAAGGAACATGTTATGATCCATTCTTATCCGATATTTGGTCAGCGGGTGTTGTTGGATTTGTAATGGTTACTGATCGTATGCCATTTAATGAGTCTCTTCCTAATCCATCGATTGTTGAAAATCAGAAGAACCGGAATTATCATATTCCGAATAGGATGAATTTGTCGCTAGCTTGTGTTACATCTATTGAACGGATGATGACGTATGATGTGAGTTTTCAACAATATTTTTAAAAGATATCGAAAATTTTCAGGTCGCAGTTCGCCCAAACTCATCTGATTGTCTTGCTTTGCCGTGGATTGCGCATCATAGAGAAATGAAATGATTGGATATTCGTTGAAAAATATACGTAAAACTCGATGAAATGAAAATCGTTTACATTTCAGTGATCTAGATTTTTGATGCTTGATGATCGATAAAGTTTAATTCTCAGAGATATTTTAACAAACCCACATTCAAAAAATGTTTAAAAATTAAGAGAGGATGGAAACGCTTCAGAAATTAGAAAAGTCTTGCTTTGATCTTGTCTCGCTTGCTTGAAACGAAATTGTTGATTTTGGCGCAAAAATCAATAATTCGAGATGGAGTCGAATTTTACAAATTTCCAAAAAATCACATGAGTGGCAAGACACTATCCGAAATCCAAAAAAAAAAAACCAACCATAATTGTCACATCTGACTATGTGTCGAATTATTTAATTTTCTAAAATGGTTATAATTAGCGGCTAAAATACAGAAATGAATCTGAAACGAACAGCCCTCACAATAAAACGCTCATTTTCTTAGAGTAAATTTTAAAAGAATGAATCTCAACTCAGAAATGACAACAAATAATTTTTCAAGAAAAAACGTTCATGAAATTTTGAAAATTTTTTAGAAAATGAAGAAATGAAAATCCGCAATCATTAGGTATCAGAAAGTTCATCCTCTTCCGGATGGTCTACCGGTTAAGTAATTACTTCTTTATGTGAACCGATGCGAGTTCAATTCCAATTAATAACTTTTGAATTTTACTACGACATTAACTTAAAACTACGCTAAAATTAGGCTTAAAATAGGCTAAAATTAGGCTAAAATTAGGGTTAAATTAGGGTTAAAGTAGGTTTTAAAAATTGGCCTTAAAAATAGGCTTAAATTAGGCCAAAAATAGGCTTAAATTAAGCTTTAATTAGGCTTAAATTAAGCTTTAATTAGGCTTAAAATAGGCTTAAATTAGGCTTAAAATAGGCTTAAATAGGCTTAAAATAGGCTTAAATTAGGCTTTAAAAAGGCTTAAATTAGGCTTAAAAAATAGGCTTTAAAAATAGGCTTAAATTAGGCCTAAAATAGGCTTAAATTAGGCTTAAAATAGGCTTAAATTAGGCTTAAAATAGGCTTAAATTAGGCTTTAAAAAGGCTTAAATTAGGCTTAAAAAATAGGCTTAAAGTGGACTTAAAACTAAAAATGAAAATGAAACTAAAATGACAACGAAAGTCCCTCTGTAGAATGCCTAAATTCATGAAATTTCCGTTTTTATGTTTTCACTGTTTGTTTTAAAATAATATTTTCGGAAAGAGGCATTATTTTTGACTTTGAATACATGGAATTAAATTGTCAAAACTCGAACACTATAATCTTCAACATCAAAAATTAGACTTTATTTCCAGAAAAATTTGTTTTTTCGTCACTCATTTAAATTGTGATCAATCCGTTCAAATTCGAAACCGACTGATTCTCTGAGCAAATCATCAAGTTCAAGTCCGCCATGTAGACTGCAACACTGATATTTCAGTTGAACAAAATTGCTGCACAGTTGAAAGTTTCCATAATAAAACGTCGAATCGCGAGTGCATGCCTTGTCCCATATGTTTTTACAGTCACTCCAGAAACAGTTTTCCTAAATTGAATGTTGAAAATTTTCAGCTTCATTTTTTTTGGTTTATTCTGTATAAACCTACCATAGATGCATTCGCTAAAACTATGAGAAAAACGACGAATAAAATAATGATTTGTTTCATTTTTGAATGAAGAAATAAGATTTGAGAGGGCTGTCTTTATTTATAAAACAAAAAAAGCGTGTACAATTTACAGATAATTACTATTATGAAAAACACTAATTAAAAAAAAAGCAAATGCAAATTTTTTGAGAAAAAAAAATTTCCGACCGCGACGATTACTTATTGGTTTTTTAAAAAATTTGATGGAATGAGTACAAAACGAACATGAAGATGAAATGGCAGTTTGACAAAAAATGAAAAAAAAAAGGGGAAGAATTTCTTTGAATTTAAGCTGAACTTTGTACGCGAAGCCGATTTCCATTGCAAGTTTTACAGAGAAGGTGTTGATCGATTGGATAGCAGCCTTGTCCTTCCAACTGAAATTATATTATGATTTTTTTGGGTAAGACTAAATATATGTATTTGGGGCGGTATTAAATTGTGAATGAAGCGTTCACGCCTTCTAATTGATTTTTAAAAATTGTAGATCTTAAAAGCAAAAACCTTTGAAGAAAGTTGTAATCCGCAATCTTCGCACTTGTAGCAATCGACGTGGAATGATTTGTCCATTGCAACTACACGAACTGATTCTTTATCACCGTCTTGCGGGACTATTGGTTTACTGCATGCAGCACATCGGGGAGCGAATTTACTGAAAAAATCGGTTTTTGAGATGAACAGAAAGTGCGGACTTTCTGGGAAATAAAGTGCCAAAAAAGTATTGAAGGTCATTTCGGTTTAGAAATTCAAAAAAATTTTTCATCTGTGTTTTAAATGGACTACTTACTGAATTAGGGTTTCAATTCAATTTTCATCTTCTTCACAATATTTGAAAACCTATAGAAGCAAAAAATTTTCGAAATTTCCTTCTGTAGGACACGAAAAAAACAGATTTACAAACTAAGGCGGCGAAATGGCCTAACGGCCGCGCGCGAGAGAGTGTTTGCAATTGTTAGGCCATTTCGCGCCTTATTTTTGAAATGGGTGTGTTTGAGTACTTGAAAAGGAAATTTCAAAAAAAAATATTTTATAGGTTTTCAAATGTCAAGAAGAAGATGAAAATCGAATAAAAACCTAAAATCAGTAAAGAATCCCTTTAATTTGACCGTTGACTCGGTTGAAGCCCCCCACATGAAATAGGGATTCAATTTTTTCATTTTCAGTAACGTTTATGATTCTTAAAGAAAACGTCAAAAGTCCCCGAATCTTCAAATGTTTGACAACATTGTCATTATTGTCGTAAATCAAAATGATGGAGTGAAACCATGAAGGCAGTTGTAAAAAAAAATAAACATTTTCAAAACAAGCAATTTTTCAAATGAAAATATTTAAACAAAGTTTTCAACTACGAAAAAGCATTGATAGAATTGTTTGCGGTTGCTACCGATAATTTTCAGAAGCTCTAAGAATTATATTTTTTCATAACAATTTTTCGCCAATTCCAGGTTATGAAAAACACAAATTTGAAAGAAATTTAAAAACCAGTTTCTAGAAAAAAGTCAGAAAATTCTAATAAATATTTTTTTCGAAACGAACATCGTTATTTTTTCAATGTTTTTTTTTCACATCAAAATATTTATGTAGTTTTCCATGTTTTTTTGTTTTTACTTTGAATTATTTTCAAGTTTCAAAATTTAGAAAACATTTATAAGAAAAAAGACCAACTCACTCATGGAAGCATGGAACACAATGCACATTATTCTCCTTGTCCAAAGTGAACGGAATACCATCAAGTGATCGTTTGCAAGAGTAGCAAACAAAGCAATTAACATGATAAACCCCTCCACAGGCGCGGAGTAATTTATCACTAATCGATCGATGACAAGCCGTACATTTCTCCAGGGATTCCTGAAAAAAAACCGCATTCGTTTTCAATTTCATTAGTTGATTTCGTCTTCTTCTTTTCAAAGATTATTCAATTTCAGTCATGTTAAAATTGAATTCAGAAGCACAAAAAAGAGGATAGGATAGTTGAAAACGAATCATCAATTTTTTTTTTCTTTCGAGAACACACAATTTCATGGACAATTTAGCCTCAAGCAACAATTTTATGTTTTTTTTCTCCGTCATAAAAGAGAAAAGTGCGTTATAACGATGATGTTGACAACAGTCGATCAACATAAAATTGTTGTGGTGATGTTGAAAATGAGAACGGAAATACAAACATCTCTTATTTGAATCGGGAGCTCCCGGAAATGGAACCGGTGAGAATCATTGATAGGGGTCAGATTTTTGCAATTATTTTAGAATAATAAAGAAAATGAAGTATTTCCTTAACGTTTTAAATTTATATTTTCTTAAAATTGACTAAAAATATTTATTGAAATTTTAAAATTGTGTCTTCAATATACTTTTGCCATGTTTCAAAATGTAACTTGTGAAAGCTTGCAGGACCTATGCAGGAGCTATCGACACTTTTGAGGATGCGCTCAAAACTAATCAATTTCTTATAAACAATTAAAAATCTTAAAGATAATATGCCAGTTAATAATTTCAACAGAAAAAGTAAGTGGTACATCGTCTTTAAATGTTAAAACTTGAAATGAGGGGGGGGGGGGATTTTATAAATGAGCTTTGATATTGGCAAGATGAAAATTCCTGGCCGCTCAAATTTCTCAGTTGGTCTTGCGCGTTGCGGTCGCATTGGAAGTTCCCTACGATGCTACGCAAAACGAGCGGTCAGAAATGTTCATCTTGACAATATCAAGTAGGGTTAAGGTACGAAAATGTTATTTAATGTTCAGAACTCGAATAGTGAAAAATATGAAATTCAATGATTGTTCTCATTCATGTGTATGTATCTAATGTCTTGATGACGTGACTTTTCTCCCGATTCCAGAACACAAAACATCACCCTCCCAAATTTATATATATATTTTTGGTGTTTTAAATTCTCAGGAGAATCAGCAAAAAAAAGAAGAAAATTGTGATTGAGTGTGTTAGCATTTTTCAAGGCAAAGACAAAGTTCACGAAAATTTATATGCTTCCCCGTTTTCTTCCAACTGAACCTCAAAGATCCAAAAGATGGGCCAAAAAGATGAATATATGTATGCTGTACGACCTTCCGTTGTTTTTTTGAGTGGTTTTTTTCTCGTCGCTCCTGATGGGGGGGGGGATAAGGTATATAAAACATTCATCAATTTGAGAACAACTTTTTTGTCTTTTTTTGGGGCATACTTATGCTCTGGGGAGCTTTTTTATGAAGTGGTACTATTGTTGAAAAAGGACTTGTGAATGGGGGGGGGGGGAGGTTGGTACGTGTTGGAATTCAAAATTAGATGGCGGAGGACAAAAAATTGATTAACAATAAACATTTTCAGAAACGAATGGTGAATGGGAATTAGAAAATTGAGTGTAAAATCATATCGAGAAATTGTAATCCTTGCATTTTTATCATAATCAAATTTTCTGCAAATAAGCCTTCTGAAAATTTCAGCGTTTCTTTCTAGTAAATTTTTTGCCAACAACCTGAGGGACTCAAGCGCGCGCGCTTAGAAGTAAAATCGGTCAATAATGTTTTTATAGGCCTAACCGTTTTGATATGCCAGTTTTAGTTTTTCCAAAAAGCACATGAGGTTGCATAAATTCTACTGATAAATACGGTGGGCTAAAGTGAACCGACAATAACTAAGAAAATTCAGTACGACAATTAAAAATTGAACGCAGAAATGTAGGTGTTTTCGGGGCGTGGGATTTTTGCAATTGTGCGGCACAGTTTCACAAAACGCGTTATATTCAGCTATTCAGGGATGCAATTTTGTAATTCGGAGTGAAAAAAATTAGATTAAGCCATAATTCATGTATTCAACGCAAAAACTTCATTTTTTCATGTGTTGTAGGCGTTAAAATGGAGGTTGTAAAAAATTCGAAATTTTTGCTTGTGTGCAATTTGTCGTAACGGTGTACACACACAAGGCGGAAATTTTTCCTCTTTCCTTGGTTTTTTTTACAAGCCGTGGTGATGACAATTTCGCTTCACTTTATCCCACCGTGTAAAAATAAAGCCTTGGTGAAAATTAACGGTAGAAAATATATTTTTGTCTTGGCAGTTTTGTACGGAAATTCTGTATTCCTTAATGGAATTCCTTAATACAGTTGAAAAAAGGTTTAACCTTTTCCAAAATTCACCTGATAACAAATCTCACAAGTCGGTTTATCATCAATGTTATAAAATGAGGATCCGGCCAAAGTTTTAGCACATCGTCCACATTTGAAGCAATCAATATGAAATATTTGATTCATCGCATTGCATCCAGGTTGATCGGCTGTGATCTCTTTGCCACATCCAACACAAATGTCTGGAAAATGGAAATTTTTTTTTGAAATACGATTTTCAGTTGAAGTTTATGTTTGTTTATTCATTTTAAATGTAAACATTGTAAGTACATGACATGTGTTTGTAGTAAACTCATTGAGCATACAATTGTGATGTTTCAAATTAGTCAAGTTTTTTTTCGACAAAGAAATTAGGGAAAATAGTTTTGGAATTAAACGAGCTTCACAAAAAAAAAAGAATTTTGCTCATTTAAAATTATTTTTGAGCTCTCAAAATATATTTAAGTTTTAAAATAAATTGTTATCATAATTCAATTCGCTTCTCTCAACAAACCCACCTTCTTGGTCCGCCATGACAAATCTCGAAAAATAATAGTAACTCGTTTCAAAAATTTGTCTAAAAAAATTTCAAGCGAAAAAATCTTGAAAAGTGTGACAAAGGGCGAGAAAGACAACACCGGGCAAAGGGCGTGGCCAAAAATGGGAACGAAACGCCCACCAGCAACAAAAAAATAGAAGAAGAAGAAGAAGCAGCAGGAGCAGTCGCTGGCAACACTCACAAACTGATGACGGGCAAAAACTTTTATTTTTTCTCGTTTTTTTTTCAAAAAAAAAAAAACGAAGAACAACAAAAAGTGGGAGGAAACGAAGGGAAAGAATCAAACAGTATTTAGTGATGTGAAACGAAACGGAGAGTTAAAAGAGTTTTGTGTTGAGGAGCAGCACAACTGTTGCTTGTTTTGTGGAAAAAAAGAGAGAGAGAGCACATATCCTATTCGATGAAAACCGATTCATTGATTTTTTCCTGATTGCTCCTCTTCACTGATTCAGTTTTGTTGTTCAGAAGATTGATGAAGTGATAAAATTTACGAGCAGGATATAAACAATAATCAGTTCCATATGATGACAAGAGATCAGAGTGCTCCAGTAAATTTTTTTAAAGAGTATGTAGAAAGTGAACTCGTGGCGACCGAAATACAAATGTTTTTCTTAAAGGATTTATTTTATCGAAAAGTGTTTTCAGGAATTTTTGAACTTAAAGGATGACTTTACGGAGACAATAAATTTACCTTAAATGAAAATAGAGTTCATTCTCATTACAAATCTGTTTTTAAAAATTTTCTAAGACCACCTAGAAGTCGAGAAAATGAGCTTCAAAACAATGGCCTAGAAAAAGTGTCCAATTGCGAAAACTAGTCCGCGGGCATTATTATGTGAAGAATTCAAAAAACATCATTTATAATGGACTAATATAATCATTCTGCATAACTGTTTATTATTGTCAACTCAATTATTCTTGATCATTGCGTTCGTAAGGCTGCTCAACCTCACAGCCGCTCCGCACGAACGCGACGCGGCTGCCGACACTCAACACACTGGAAAAAATTTATTTTCCCGCCAATATTTCAGTGTTGAGTGGGAGGTCGCCGCGTCGCGTGCGTGAGGAGCGGCTGGGAGGTTGAGCAGCCTTCCGAACGCAATGATCAAGAATAATTGAGTTGACAATAACGAAACACGAAAATGCTCATAGGAAAAAGTTCGGTCAGGTGGCCACTTTTTCTAGGCCATTGTTTTGAAGCTCATTTTCTCGGCTTCTAGGTGGTTTTAGAAAATTTTAAACACAGATTTGGAATCAGAATGAAGTCTTTTTTTCATTTAAGGTGCATTTATTATTTCCGTAAAGTCCTCCTTTAAATGAAAGTGGGTCAAAAGATGTCTATTAAATGAAAATAGACCTTGTTTTCAATCCAAATCTATCTATGAAATTTTCTGAGACTTTCTGAGGTTTTTTTTTTCTGATAACCGAGTCAATGCTCTTCAATGCCATAAAGAATTGAAAACTAGTCCACTATTAGATTAAGAATCGGTAAAAATTGAAAATTAAATTGAAAGTGATTGAGTACGAGGTCTATTTTTATTTCAGTTACATTTTGAGTCCGCCTTAGTTTCAATTATTTCTCAAAGAAATTCTTATAGTTTCGTCACAATCATTTAATATAAACTGCGCAGAATCTAACTGGAAAACTTTAAAATTAAACACATTGTGAGACACATCAAAAACAAATAATTTTTGAAATTGATTTTAAGTAAACCGGTTCTTTAACTAGACACTTGACTTGTAGTGACTATAAATTTAACTGTAATCTCTTTAGAACATTTTCGGGAGCTCCCGCTAGAAAAATTTTGAAACTTGGAAAAGTATCTCAACATTAATCATCACAGTTTGCAAGAAAAGTATAAAAACCACATGGGTGAGCTGGAAAAAAAGACCTAATATTTCTTTCGAGAAAGCATGATCAATTGTCGTTTTGTCCTCTTACAACATTTTCGAGTCTCCATCCTTCGGGACTCTCTTTTCCCCCCACCTCGTCACATTTCTCGTCAACAAAAAAAAAGAACTAAAAACAAAAATAATCAATCTTTTTCCTCCTCTTCCACTCGCGATGTATTTTTTCTCATTGGTCCGATAGTTTGTTTCAAGTATTTTGGTTGTTTAGAATCTTGTTTTTGTTGTTATACATATATGTTCTGTGTGATGGTCAGCGAAAGAAAAAAAATGGGGGAAAAGCTAAAAAAGAAGACAATGAATATGTAACGAGATGGAAGGATGTGTTGGAAGGGAGGAATGTTTCCGAAGAAACAAAAAAATAGAAAGACTTACTGATATTCATGATTTTTCGAGTTGTTGTTGATGTTTGCGTCGTATAATTACTCTTTCGAATTTCGCTTGGTGGTGATGGATTTCGGGGATATTGCAGAACACTTGTCTGATTACTGTAGGTGGATGCAGATGTGTTGTTGTCGTATGGATTACTGTAGAAGGAAGAAGCATTCGATGAAGAAGAATCCAAGGTGTTTTTCATCTGATGAACAAGATGATCCACCTCGTCACCATTGTATGATTCCTGAAAAAAACGTTTGGTATTTTTGTTTGAAAAAGATCGATAAAAATTAATATAGAACTTCATAAAACTCCAAAAATTTGAGAAATAATTTGAGAATTATGGGTCATCATATTTCTTTCAAAAAATTACAATCTTACAAATCCAGAAATTATTTTGCAGTTCGAATTACGGAATTTTAAAGGAGGACTTTACGGAGATAATAAATGCGCCTTAAATGAAAATAGAGTTCATTCTCATTCCAAATCTGTTTTTAAAATTTTCTAAAACCACCTAGAAGCCGAGAAAATGAGCTTCAAAACAATGGCCTAGAAAAAGTGGCCTAACTTTTTCCTATGAGCTTTTTTCGTGTTTCATTAATAAATAGTTACACAGAATGCTTATATTAGTCCTTTTTATGTTTTTTTTTCATTTTAACTTATGTTTTTTTGGATTTTTAATGCCTGCGGACTAGTTTTCGCCGGTGGCCGCATTTTCTAGGCCATTGTTTTGAAGCCCATTTTCTCGGCTTCTAGGTGGTTTTAGAAAATTTTAAAAACAGATTTGGAATGAGAATGAAGTCTATTTTCATCCCAGATGCATTCATTATGTAAAACCCTCCTTTACTTAATTTTTTTTTAGGATTCACTTAGAATTTCGATTCTTCGATTTTAAGACTTCAAAATTCTCCTAAACTTTTTCGTGAAGCGCCCAGCATCGTTATTTGCTCGAAACATTTCTGTTCTTTGTTAATTTTTTTAAAAATTTTCGTTTTAAAATTTTTGAATTTAGTAGTGCATCCCAATTTTTAGCATGAACCAATCGGATCTACAGACACTGAGATGAAAAGCATTTGGAGAGCCAAAAATCATAGTAAGCTGTATTTAAATTAATTGAAATTCAGAAAACAGGTGGAAAACATCAGACATATTAATTTTATCTCAAAACTAGGAAAAAAAATGATTTTTTTTTCTATACTTTCAGCAAAAAATTTTGAAATTTCGATAATTTCTCGTAGAACAAGTTTTTTTCAGAGAGGTTTTTGGAAGCTCCCCCCATGATGAAATAATATTTTTCAAGCCGAACGTGTTTTTTCAGCCTATTTATCATAATTTTTTGAATTCCCAAGAGTACTACGAATTTGAAAAAAAAACATGTTCGTTTCCATTCCAACAATTGCCGTTTTACAAATTTGATTAATTTCATCAATTTCAATAATTTATGTCTTGCCATTTTGCCCTCTTCTCATGATGGACGAGAAACAAAAAACAAAGAAGAAGAAGAACTGAAACTAGAAGCGTCACAATTTATGTTGTGCCATTATTCGTTTTTCGTTTATTTCCGAGGCAAACGATAAGAGAAAACGTTGGGACGAAACAAAAAAAACAACATGAAGAATCAAGAAGAAGAAACCTATTTAAAAAAAAGGTTGGAATCGATTGTGTTTGCCTTCTGTTTAGGTTGTGGAAGGAGCACATGAAGAAAAAAATTGGAAAGGACGGAAAATAAAAGTGAAGAAGAAGTATTTTGATGAAGGAAATACTAAAAATGGCAATGTAATAGAGGATGAGACGCAGGGAAAAAATGAGGCAAAAGCTCGAAATTGAAACACAGCGCCCCGTGCTCCTTCTTTTTTTTCCGGCTGCCATATGAGGCACCGTCGTCAGAAGCATTTCCTTCCTGGAACTTTTTTTTGGAAGTTTCTCAGCTATTTTTGGAATTTTATGGGTAGGAAATATTAGGAACTTTTTCCATTTTCCGGGGTTATAAGATATTGAAAATATCAACTGAAAAACCGGGATCTCCCGCTGTTGAGATGACTAAAAACATTGATCTCAAAATATGATTCTTTGAAAGAAATTCACATTTTAGCTATATTGAAATATGAAAGGTGATGAGTTTTATGAAATTTGAAACGCAAAGAAGAGCATGAAACATCAAGGGAATTGAATTCTGATGTTTTACTTTAGTGGCCTAGAAATACAAATTAGGAAGAGATAGGCCAAATTTTATACGAGACATATTTACCAGTTAAAGGAAGGCTTTAAGGAGGGATCCTGATATTAAATGCACCTAAAATGAAAATAGACTTCATTCTCATTCCAAATCTGTTTTTAAAATTTTCTAAAACCATCTAGAAGCTGAGAAAATTAGCTTCAAAACAATGGCCTAGAAAAAGTGTCGACCGGCGAAAACTAGTCCGCAGGTAAAAAAATTGGGCTCAGTTTTAACCCTCAACTAGAGGTTAAAACTGAGCCCAATTTTTATTTCAATTGCAATAATTTTTTAGAAAAATACTGAATTTTATGTCACGGTCGGGAAACCGCGAAAAAATTTTTTAAATCAATAAGCGCAATAATAATAATAATAATAATATAATGATAAAGAAAACATACCTTTAAAATTCTGGTCATATCGAATGGCAATGCAGATGACGGATTTCCACCGGACTTCTGGAATCGATTCGCTGCCTTTTGTGAGTCTGTCAATCCTTCATCTCTCAACTGTTTTGCCAATGAATTCTGAACAAAATTCCTTGCTTTTGCTTTTTGAAATACTTCATTAATTGATGGCTGTTGTTGGTGTTGTTGTGGCTCAGGCTGCTCAAAAACATAATTCGTTGTGGAATACTCATGAATTCGCTCTCGAGCGTTCAGAATCGGTGGTGATGTTGAACGTTGTTTGCTGAAAAAATGTTTCAAGAGTCTAGTTTTTCAATAATTGTTAAAACCTTGGATCATATGGTTCAGCCCATTCAAGAATAGTCTCACTTGTCCCATATTTTTTGTCATTGTTGTTATTGTTTACCGTGTTCGTATTCGATGTCGGTTTCTCAAAATAATCGTCGTCTTTATGATAGGATCGGAAATTTGTAGGATAAGAATATTTGGTAGAATATGGAGAAATATAAGTGTCCGAAGATGCAGTTGTAGAAAAATTTGAATTTGAAATTGGTTTAGAATATGTGTTACTAATATTAGAAGAAGCCTCTCGAGTTATTTGTATTGGTTGGGGTGACTGAAAAATAAGAGAATTGGATCTGAAAAACTATTGGAAGAGGATTACTTGATTTATCGAATTGGAGTATCGATGAAAGTCGCTGATCGGACTAGATTGCCTGGGATCAATGGACGAAGCATGAATCTGAATTTTTCATTTTCTTCATTTCTCGAATTTCACTTACCGGTTTTCTGGTCGGATCGAATTCCAGTTGTTGAGGCTGCGCGCGGTACGTCCGATCTCCGTCAAACACTCGTTGATCCGGTCGGTCCACTCGTCCATCGGATAGATTCTCGATGTCACTTCGTACCGATTCGTTGTAGCCGGTCTTGCGCAGACGAGCGGCAGCGTGCTGTAGTGCCGAAGCGTCCACTGTGGGACGGGACGGCTTGGGCGGCGCTGGAAAATTTATTTTATGAGGGTCTTAACAGAGGATCTGCATAAATGTTTTCATTTTAAAATTGTGCTTTCAGTCACCAGAAGAACTTGAACAAATTTAGGGTAACTGTGAAGATTTATTTAAATTTCTCAAGGCGAAATACTTCACACGGTGGGATAAAGTGAACCGAAATTGTCATAACAAATAACGCGCACAATTGCAAAAATTCCACGCCCGCTTTTCTGCTTTCAATTTTTAATTATCGTACTGAATTTTCTTAGTTATAGTCGGTTCACTTTAGCCCACCGTGCTTTAAGAATTTCAGATTGTGTTAAATCCTAACTTTTGTACTAAATTTTTAGCAAAATCTGATTTTCTGAAGATTATTATCCCCATTGTGAAACCTAAGAATCAAGAAAATTTAAAATGTTTTAAATCAAAGTCCTCGGGAGCTTCCAAATATTAATATGGAATTGAATTTGGTAAGATCTTTTGATATCTGATTTTAAATTAAGGTGGAATAATTTTTTAAAAATATATAATGTTTAGAAATTTGAAAACAGATGTGATAGTAAAAATAGATTTAAAAAATCAGGTTCCATGTTCAGAGATTTGTTTTTTTTAATTTATAAATTGTATAATTTTCCTCAATTTCCAGAATTCAAAAACTATTGTCCTAAACCTACCAGGTACGGGATTGTTGTTACGTCGTGGTGCATCCTCTGTCTTCCATTTGCGAGATGGTAATATCGCTGACTTAAACCTCACATTTCATTAATCATCTTTTTTTGATTATTTTACTCACGGAGTTGAGTAGAGGGGGTGGTGGAGGCGGAGGCGGGGGTCCCATAGGTTCGAATCGTCAAATGAAGAAGTCAAATTGATGTATGAACGGGAGCGACCGATGCTGAAAACAAGCGGAAAGTGCAAGTAAACAATGTTTTATATCAATTCACAAAAAATCAATAATGGCAACAACAAAAATACCTTGGAGTAGAATAATGAGGAAGTGGGGAAAGGTAGCTCATATTATTAATATTTTGATGAAATAATCAAGTTATTTTTGGTTTCTTCAAAAACGACCGTTGAATGAACCCGATCAAGATTGATTTTTTTTTAGAAGCCTGGGGACTATAGTCGTGGGAGCAGGATATTTCTCTTCATCTCTACACTCTCTTCAGATGCTTTGATATTTTTCAAAAATTTTACACAATATAATTTTTGCTCGTTTTTGAGGTGATATCAGAAGAAAGCCAGGAGAAGATCTGACACTTGAATTGTTAGAGAAACATGAGAAAATTGCCGGAAAATTAGAAAGATGTTTTGGTTGGGATTCGATAAAGGGGGGATCAACATCCATTTTCCGGACACACACCGAGACATGAGGTTTTGATTTGAAAATAGATTTTCTGTGGAAAAAATGATATGGGAGGAGGGATGTTTTGTGAAAAAAAAAACATTCACTAGTGATTTATTGTGTTGAAGTTCGAAACATTGGAGGACATGAATGACACTGATGGGTTTTTTGTCGAGAACTCACATTGGTTGTTCGCCGAAAAATTTAAAATAAAGTAGTGGTTTTGAGAAACGATTTTTTTTCATTTTATGAGACTATGATCAACTTTGGACCACTACCTTTGAAGATCAAATAGCCTCATTCAAATCCAGATAAACAACTTTAAGACGTCTGTTTGCTAGTTTTCAATTTTTTTAAAAATCAGAACCTATTTTAAATGTATTGAAAAAAATTAAAATATTTATTTCGAGAAAAAATGGCCAATGAAAACCGCAGGCGGTAAAAGTTTTACACTGCCACTTCTGGGGCACAGAGCGTTTTATTATTTTTATTCATAAATTCTTAGTGGATTAAAACAGAACTTAAAAATCAGGAAACAAACAGTTTAAAGGAGTTCTAAACACGCTTCCACACCACCCAAAAACATCGAAAAAAAAGAAAGTTGTAGAACAAACACCGTTTTAAACTTACACGGTAAGCCGCTTTCTAGGGTAAAACTGTGGTTTTCGATGTATTTTTATTGATTTTTCTTCATTTTTGTCTTACAGTTTTTGTTAGAATAAGAATTTTTGTTACTATTGGAACACGCTGAGTGTTTGTTCTGGGTCCTCCTTTGAAGTTCAGCGATTTTTCGAACAGTTACCCGACATTGGCTCGACTACGAACCAGTGAGTAGAAACGGTTCGGTTTTCAGAAAACTGCCGAATTATTTTTGTGAATATCACTGAAATTTTTGAAAAAATGAGCCCAATATTAAGTTTTTAAGTTTTCATAACTCTTTGAAGAGTTTGGGCAAAGTTATGGGTATTCAAAGTTTCCACCCTTCTGAAAAATTAGAAAAAAACCTGTTGTAAAAAATTTTTTAGCTTGGATTGAACTCGATGAGAAAAGAAAAATTTCAAGATAGTTTTCAGAAGGACTATAATCATTATTGGCTAGAACTTTCCTTTTTTCAGGCAATAATTTCGCTTTTTGATATCGAAAAAATGTTTGATTGTCACCTTTTGCATATTTATTCAAATAATGCAAATTTTTTGATGACTAACATAAACGCTTATAATTTCAAAAGTTCGAAGAGCAAAGAAAAAACTCATTCAATGCATGAAAAACGAAGAATTTATGATAAATAAACCGATTTTACGACGGTGCTTTAAAAAAAAAGAAGAACGGGGAGGAAAAATGTGTGAGAACACATTTTTTCACAAAACATGATGAATGGTGTCCTTTTTTTTACAGGCAAGAAATACGGAAACGCTGACTTTTTTGAGATGAAAGAAAACAATGGATGACTGTTTAAATTGTTTGTTTTTCGAATTACTTTGAAAAACTTTTGAAATAGGGGTTGAGAATAGGAAAAAAAAGAATTTTGAGAACCGGAAATAGCGATGATGATGAAGAACAAATATGGGTGGAAAAAATTCCGAAAAATTCCGAAAAATGGAACAAATATGGTATAAAGCAGACAGGATTAACCTATAAAACATGTATAGATAACATAGATTTTTTTGTGGTTTTGCGGGGTGGAAAAGGAAGTGTGACATAAACAAAAAACAGTGGAATACAAAAAGCGATTTGGAGATTTTTATCTCAGTTGTTGAAATAATAGAAGGAGAGAGGGAGAGAGAGGAGGTTGAAACTTCTTTTGTACAAAAGAATTTTGTTTTCGGGAATAGGAATGAATAATTGTTGTGGACAACTAATTACGGGACAATTTTGGGTTGAATTCAGGATTTTACGAAATTTTGTTTTCTATTTGATTATTGCGAACTTTGAGGTGTTTCAAGTTGCACTTTTTGTTTCCAATTTAGTTTTTTTACAAGTTTATATGTCTAGAAATGAGCGGGAGCTCCCCCATTGAAAAAGTAACGTCAGTAATGCCATTACCATTTTACACGGTGGGATAAAGTGAACGGTCATCACGAACAACGCTTTGTGTGTGTACACCGTGACGACAAATTGCACACTCGCAAAAATTCGAATTTTTTACAAATACCATTTTAAAGCCTACAACGCATGAAAAAATGAAGTTGTTTCGTTAAGTACATAAAGTATGGCTTAATCTAATTTTTTTCACACCGAATTACAAAATTGCGTCCCTGAATAGCTGAATATAACGCGTTTTGTGAAACCGTGCCGCACAATTGCAAAAATTCCACTCCCTCCTTTCTGCGTTCGATTTTTAATTGTAGTTATAGTCGGTTCACGTTAGCCCACCGTAATTTTGTGTGGTAATACGAAAATATTTCAAAGTAATTCTTTTTTCTCAAAATTGAGTTCATTCCAAATCAAAAAAAAATTCAAAAACCAAGTTTTAAAAAAACGGAGCTCTCAAAAATCAAGTCATAAACATTGATGGAAAATAAAGAACATAAAAAGCAACATTGACCATAATTGTAATAAGGGATATATGATAATCAATATATACATATAATATGGGATAGAAAAAGTGGCGAACTGATATTGATACGACAACATGGTTTTAGTGTCAAATATATGCATAAACATAATATAAATTGAAAAATGAACAGATATATATGAAAAGAAAAAGAAAAAGAACAAGGAAGGGGGGTTTTACACAACAAGGTTAAAAACTTTGAATGTTAATTAGCTGACTTATTTGAACATTTTCAATGATAATTCGACAAGACAGCTTATTAAGTTTTATTTCCAGAAGAACAAGAGATCGGTTGTAATGATCAGACATCGATTAAAAAAATTTTGTTATTTAAATATGGAACTTTTGACGATTAGGAGAAAAAAGTTGTTAAAAAAGATGAGTCATTTTTGAAAATAGAAACGCAGAAGGTTAGTGGAACAACACAGTGGGTGGGGTGCACTTTTTGATTTTGAACATTGAACAGGCGATGGGGAAAAATATCATAGAACGGGGAAAAAAGAAAAAAATTAAGAGTTGACCAATGGGATCTGGCTTAATAGTTGGTGTAATATGCATTTGGGACATTGATTGAAGGGAAATGAAGAATGGGGGGAATGCACATCGCGCAAAAGAGTTTGACAATTTGTTTGTGATGTTAGTTCGAGAATGAGTCGAACTAAAGGTAATGTGATACTTAGGAACATTTCGAGACTAAAAGGGTCAGGAGAAAATACTGTAAGGTTGATGTGCAAAAGAGAATAGGCAGCGAAATTCCTTCTTTCTTCCCACGGGAGAAGAAAGAAGGAAATTCGCTATCTACCCCTAAAAAATTATTTTTTTCAAATTTCCTCAAATTACGTTCCTCTAAACTAAAAATTAACTTCATAAGAAAGTCTACATTTTTAATAGATCTTCAGTACGTTTTCGCAAAGTTACGAGTCTTCAAAGTTCATAAATTACTTCATAAAATAGAATAAAAACCATTTATGATGAAAACGGACCATAAATTTTAATTTTCCGATGAAATTTTGGGAGTTTTATATTTCAGTTGGTTGTTGGTTTGATGTCTCATTTTTTAAATTTTTCCACAAAAAAATGAAATTTTAAAGTAGTATTGTTTCCATCACCCAATTACAATTGTCTCCGACTTTCTTGTTTGGTATGTTGTGAGGGAAAACGTTTTTTGTCGTTTTTTTCAGGTGCAGTCAATTTCACTGTTGAAAAAAATCAAGAATCTGTATTTTTGTGAGCATCCCGATATAAAAATAAATGTCTCATCAAAAAAATTTTCTCAGGTTTTTTTCATCACTTCTTTTCAAATTCCCATCTTTTATTTTAATTTGTTTTATGTTATCTTAAATATAATGTTAGTATTTTATATTAATTATAATTATATAATTTCAATAATACCAAGGGGATCTAACTGAAGAGCCCCAACCCCGTGGTTGACCGTCTTAGCTTAGGGGCGAAACGGTCTTAAGTATTAATTTTTTATATTTAATTAGTAGTACTTCTACATTTATTATCTCCACCCGCGTCTATTTCCAAGATCTTTTTTTCACAATTTTTCCACTATTTATGCGAGTCGACCCGCCTCACACGTTCCTAGTGTTTGCAAGCGCGCTCTATCGAACAATGATACATTTCTTACTCCAAACCGGAATTATAACCATTTTAGCAAATTTTTTATAATTCATAGAAATGGTGTGCCTTCCTTGTATATTCTTGCCAATTATGATGGCGATTTATATTAAATTCATCATGCCATACCTCTACAGGTACATTTTATAACGTTTTCGATTTTTTTAAATTAAAAATATTATTTCAGGATTTTACCACAAAGTTGGGTTACATTTCTAGATCCATACTTATATCCAACGTGTCCTATTGAAATACCAGAAGGAAAGAAGAGTGGTAAGCATTTGAGTATTCTGTGAAAAAAAATGTATTTCAATAAAACAACTTTTTAGAAGAAGCTTCATCGGAAAAGACAGAAGCATGTTGCACTGCTACGGGTGAGGAGACCAAGAAAGATCAATAATTTATTCATTGTAAATATAAATAAATGCTGTGATATTCTTTAAAACTTAAAAATTAATAGTCGATGTCTGTGATTTTCGACATCAGGCCTATTGGCTATGGCACAGTTGCACCAACGTGAAGCTAGGATCTTGATATTTTGCATGGAGGGTACCTAGGCCCCCCTTAGAAAAAAAATACATCATTTATTTGGCCACGCCCCCTTTGACCTAGTGAAAAAAATCCGGGTGGTCCCAAAATCGAAATTTTTAGTTTTAAAGATAAAGTCAAAATCTCTTCGGTAATCGATTATCCGCACATTTTTGAGTATTTTTCATGTTGACACCTAATTTCAATCTTGTCGGCATCATGCCGAAAATTTGATTTTTCTCAAAAAGTGGTCCAAATTTTCCAGTTTTTCCCATTTTTCGATATGATGAAGTACTTGGCCCCGAATGGAAATATGAAAATTTTTAATCCTTATGATGTTTCTCATCAAATACCATGTTGATTTAGCGGAATCCCTGTAACCTTTTTGGGGTTTCAGGGCAAAATAGGCGAAATTTTAGCAAAATTCCAAAGGGTCCCCCCTATGGAAAAAGTTTGCAAAAAAATTTTAAAATTTTAAAATTTGCCAATATTATCAGAGGGACTCTTATTAATAAATATTTAGTGTTTCCCAAAATATGAGCCATCTTGTGGACCTATGGACGATGTAGCAACAGCTCAAATACCTTCAGTCCCGTACACAGAAAACTGTTGCCTGAATTGGAAATCGCGATATTGAATGAAGGTTCTTTGAGCTGTTGCCACGCGGCCCATAGGTCCACATGATGACTAATATTTTGGGAAACAATAGAAATTTCTTAGTAAGAGTCCCTCTGATAATATTGGCAAATTTTAAAATTTTAAAATTTTTTTGCAAACTTTTTCCATAGGGGGGACCCTTTGGAATTTTGCTAAAATTTCGCCTATTTTGCCCTGAAACCCCAAAAAGGTTACAGAGAATCCGCTAAATCAACATGGAATTTGATGACAAACATCATAAGGATTAAAAATTTCCATATTTCCCGTCGGGGCCAAGTACATCATCATATCGAAAAATGGGAAAAACTGGAAAATTTGGACCACTTTTTCAGAAAAATCAAATTTTCGGCATGATGCCGACGAGCTGGAAATTAGATGTCAACATGAAAAATACTCAAAAATGTGTGGGTAATCCATTCCCGAAGAGATTTTGACTTTATCTTTAAAACTAAAAATTTCGATTTAGGAACCACCCGGATTTTTTTCACTAGGTCAAAGGGGGCGTGGCCAAATAAATGATGTATTTTTTTTCTAAGGGGGGCCTAGGTACCCTCCATGCAAAATATCAAGATCCTAGCTTCACGTTGATGCAACTGTGCCACAGTATGTTCGACTTTCTGGGACATCGACTCTTAAATATTAAAAGTATCCAATGGAACAATTGAATGTTTTTCTCCATTTTCACGAACAATGAAATGATTGGTATTGATAGTTGTTGAAAAATACCAAGAATTATGATTTCCATATCGAATGAAGTAAAAACCATCCAAAGGGACTTCATACTTCCAATTATCGATTTGTGAGAGTGCTGGTCTTTCGCATCCAACAGTCATTTCTTGCCATTTGCTAGTTTCATTCTAAAAATGAAAAAATATACATTTCGTCCAACTTTAAAAAAGGAAATACATTATCATCTTCGCTGTAGAAAAGGAAATAATGGAAGGAGCTCTCATTATGAAGGAAGAACTCAATTTCATCCCCTTTTTTCCATTCGAACTTCTGAACGGTATACTTTCCAGCTGGTACAATAACGGGTAATAATTCGACATATACTCGATCAATTTTTGGAAATGGAGAGTTTGGAGTAGAAATTGTTTGAATCAATTCACCACCCAGATCAGCGGGAAGCATTGATCGATCGATGAATCTTGAAATTGCATCGATCGCCGAGTCCGAAGTAATCACTATTTTTTCCTGAAAATTTAATATATAGGCTCAATTTTGAAAAATACATGTGAATTTTATGTAACGCTCCAAAAAATTGGAATTTTTGTGCAAATAAACCTATATTGTTTAAAGGCATTGCACTAAATGTTTTTTTAAAAGAGAGATTTTCGGAGATAATAAATGTACCTTACACGAAAATAGATTTCATTCTCATTCCAAATCTGTTTTTAAAATTTTCTAAAACCGCGTAGAAGCCGAGAAAACGTGCCTCAAAACAATGGCCTAGAAAAAGTGGCCACCGGCGAAAACTAGTCCGCAGGCATGAAAAATCCACAATGATTAAATTAGTCCTTTTTTATTTTTCTTCATTTTTTTTGGATTTTTCATGCCTGCGGACTAGTATTCGCCTGTGGCGACTTTTTCTAGGTCATTGTTTTGAAGCTCACTTTCTCGGCTTCTAGGTTGCTTTAGAAAATTTTAAAAACAGATTTGGAATGAGAATGAAGTCTATTTTCATGTAAGGTACATTTATTATCTCCGAAAATCCCCCTTTAAAGATCTTATTGTTAAAACAAATCTAAACCTTTAAATAATACCTTGTAATCAGATGGCAAGAATGGAGAACATGCTTGATATAAAACATTGGCAAACGACGGAGCATTGACAATCACAATTTTCTGAAGAAGTTGTGGATAATGATCGAAAAGTGTTCCCCACATGATTCGATACGGGCCTGTGAATTGAAAACATTTCATTTAGTGTTTTTTGAGCTATAAAGTTTGTTTATGTTGCAAATAAAATGAGTAACTCTTTTAAGGAAATTGATGTATAGTTTTTGTTTAGCAATTCTTCTGTTTGTTTATTTTCAAAAAAAAAACAAAGAATTCTTTATTACCGGTCAGGACAGAAATAAGCTTTGTGCTAAACGAAAGTCCATCCAAGTCCATAACAAAAAGCCCTCCACTCTGTTGTCCACTTTTTCGCTCAGCTGCCACCACTTTTTGATGGACATTTTCCATCATTCTTAGCTTGATTTGCATGAATTTGTGCATCTGTGCAAAGGAAATAAAGATTTTCATCTTTTCATTTTATTTATTTATTTTCATCATACCAAAACATTGTCAACTAGTCCATTGATATCAATTTTTCCTGTTTTTTCAAACATGAAGATTTTGTTATCGTCTGGATGATTTTGTCCTATGACATCGATTGGAACGAATTTTGAGAGTTCGTCTTCTTCTGTTTCGTGTTTCTCAACAATTTGATCCAATTTTATATTTTTTCGAATGATTAAATGTCGCTTAAGCGCCTGAAATTAATAGATTTCGATAAAATTGAGGTTATTTTCTTTAGGATCTCTTTTTTTTAAATAAAAACGAACCGTTGCTGCTTCTTTTTCATCATTACTGTAAGCAACCAACCATCTGAGAATATTAAATTCATGTGAACAATAATCATCATCATGTCCTTCAATCGATTCAATAATTCGTTTTATAGCTGCTCTCTGTTCAGGTAACATAATTAGAAGAAAAGAAAATAAGAATAAAGGCGTCTGGATTTCGAAAAGAGTGAAAATACCGAATAGAAAGATTTCGATTAGATCTCAAAAGGTTGCGAAAACGAAGATCCATTTATCAGATATAGATTCCAGAATACATGAAACTTGTTGAATTTTATGCATCGCGCTCGCTCGCGACCACATGTTCAAAAGTTTAAAATTTTAAATTCCATCATCAAAAAGTGGTTTTTAATGTTCTTTAATGAGAGTGCACGATAAAAGCATTTTGTGCAGATGTGCATAGTCTGTGGAAAAAAGAGAACACAATATTTTTCTCGGTCGTAAACTATTAAATGTTTATGTGAAAATGTATTTAATTGTGTGCGATACTGGTACTAAAATATATATTTTGTCATTTAATTCTTCTGAAGAAATCTATCTATCTTTAGTTGCAGGTTGTCTTTGCTTTGTTTACATTAATCTATTTTTTGCACTCAAGTACTCTTTAGTCGTTATGAAGGAGAGATCTCTTCGTAAATGTTGAAAGAAAAAAACATTCCTCGATTTTTTGAACACCCGCCAGTTATATGTGTGCATTTTTGCGTAAAATGCGTTGCAATGTGCAAACACCGTCATATTTTTATTAAATCGTAAATTCAAATTTTTCAATTTTTTTCCTTTTTTTTTGGATTTTTGTACGAATTAATGGAACTACATGTAGCAACCTGGTCTAAAATTAAGTTTACGATTTTATTTGCACCTTTCGGCTAAATTTAACAACATTTGTTACTCAATTCCGCAGAGATTTGAAATTTGAGCAGTTTGTTCATTATTATCACCCTCATCATCATATAATTTGGTCCATCGTTCCTCATATTCAGCCGTCAGCTTGGTTCATTGGAAAAGAGGGTTCAATTCATTGTCTGTCAATTTCTCGGAACCCTCCATTTCTTGCACAGTGTCCATCCACCATTTTCACTCACAGCACACCAGCACATTTCAATTGCATTGGTCATTCGGCTAGCGCGCTTTCTGTCTTTTTTCATCTTTTTTGCCTCTTTTTTCGTCTTCTTTTCCTACCAATTAGCCTCTTTAAATCTTCGTACGCTGAGATATGTTCTATACCAAAACGGAGATTTTCGACACTAGTTTTGGCTAATTTTTTGGTCTGGTTTTGTATAGTTTTATGTACAAAATTCAGCCGTTACTTATGTGGAATCATTAAAACATTTCGTAACTCTTTTTCCATTTCGGGTTTCCCTTTTCAGGGATTATAAGCTTTTTCGATTTCGCAATGTTCTATTCGTCTAGAGGTACTTTCCATATCTAGTTCAATGCATTTATTTTTTCTCGGGTTTTAGATTTTTTAAATGTCTTGAATATCGCACTTCATATTAAAATTATATTCCCGTTCACGTCATAAAATGATATTTGTACCATTTCTTTCTCTCACCTGTTCCCTAACAACACGAAACGATTATTCTATGATGCGACTATTCTTTTGGATAAATTGTTGGAAACTAACAAACTGCGGAGCTTTGATGAAATGGAGTAAGGTGAATTTGTTCTTGTTTCAAATTATCTTCACCAAAAGGTCCTAGTTTTCCTCCTCGAAACTGATTTGTCGAAAAAACAATTTTTCAATTTCAACCTTTTTCGATTAAGAATGATTTCACTAGACTTCATCTTAAAAGAAACCGTTAGAACCTTAAAAATCTTCCCTAGCCAATTGAAAAGTTGAAATTTCTGTCATCAACATTTCCAAAAAAAGAAGAACTTGTGTTTCTGTTTCATCAACACAATGTTGCATCTTATTTCCCGCCACCAACTCTATTTCCTAAAAAAAAAGAAGAAGATCTATCTCACAACATTGAGAAAGAAAAAATTAAGAAATGTGAACTCAGCGGGTAGAATGACTCATCCGGTTGCTTTTCATTCCTGCATCTCTCAACTTCTTCCTGTATTTCTAAGTGAGGCCCCCGGGAGACACGCACCACTCACAGTCTCTTTTTTATTTCAATTTCTCACTTACAACTGTTTTCGCTTTTATATACGCGTACAACAATACGCAAATCTAACCGATTAATCGATTGTTTCATTGTCGAATTTTTCTTTCTTTCTCTTTAGTTTACTGTTTGGTGCATTTTTGCTGATTTCTTATCATAATTTTGGTCAAGTTCTATACGTCCTGTTTGCAGAAAATTGACAATGATTTTAGTATGCCCTAATAAAATTTATGTAAGAATTTTTATCGATTGTTGGTGAAATATGGAAAACTTGCGTTTAAAGCTATTTTAATATTTCTTTATGTTTTTTTAAAAAATCATTTTACTACATTTTCCAGATTTCGGTTCATTAAAAAGTTTTTTCAAAGGCTTTCTTTTTACCGGAGAGTTTTTTAAAAAACTAAAAATTTTATTGACTGAAAAATTTTAAAGCTTTTGTGTTTTTTTTTCGAAAATTCATATTTTTGATTTCAATGCTTCAGTAAGCACATTCATTTTTCATTGTTCTGTTCTTGCATTCCTTTATCCTGGAATTTCGGTTTCCTTTTTATTAAAAATGGTTTTTATGGCGCTTTTTTTTGAATTATAGAGTTGTCTTCCCTCAAAAATCGAAGAATTCATGAAAATTCCAAGGATTCGTTCTATTTTGAAATTTTAAAAGAATTGCATTCATTTGTCAAATTCGAACACTTAAACGAGATATCATTCATGATAGAGAGTGGAAAAAGAAAAGAGCATTGACCAATTGGCATAAGCTGGCCAAACGGCGGATACACCACCACTAAACCTCTTGAAATATGGTCCTTCGTCTCAATTTCATGACGTTTCGTCGTGTTCGTTTCTCGCCAATTCGTTTCGATTTTCAACTGCCACCTTCTTTCAACAACCCTTATTGAGGGGGGCCTTTTTTTGCACCCCCTGTTTTCCATAAAAAATCGACATTTCTTATGGTTTCTTTTATTTGTGCCGATGAATGTATGTATTTGTAGCTGGAATGGTCATAACAAATGCAAAGCCACTCTCTTTCCCGAAATATTGAATGACACACAGACAACACAGGCCTTTTTTAGTGAAAGAGCACATTGTTACCTAACATGCACACGTTTTTTCATACGCACTAATATTTGTTTTGTTTTTTTTTTTGGGATTTTTCCATAAAAGAGTGTGGGTGTACGAAATTTTTAAACTTTGCTATAATACTTGAAGTATACTCCCAAGATAGAGAAAAAGGAAATGAGGTTCACAAAGTGGGATTATTTCAATTTTTCGGGGGTTTTTTGTTTGTTTTAGTTGCAGAACCAAAAATGGCTAAAGAGTTATGATCGTAATATTTTGTAAAAAAAAATGAACATTTTCAATTCGAAATATCAACAAATTGTAGACTTCAAAAAATTATAATTTTGTATAGGTCAATACTATCTAAATTTCGTCGATTTTCTGGAAGACCTTTTTGAAATTTAAAAATCTGATAAATATATTTTTAAGATTTTATTTCCAGAATTATTGTCCTTTTCCACCAATTTCTAGAAATCCTCAACGTGTTTCAGTAGAAATTGTTGGAAAAATTATATTTTTGATGAGCCTGAAGTTAATACTGACTCAAATGAGTCTGAGCCTTCCCATACTTCTATCATTTTTATAGTTTGATTCCTTGTGACTATTAATCACTTGATCTCAAGAACCTCTAAAAATAAACAATTTCTTAATTGTTGATCTTCAGTAAAATCCTATTTTTTTTTTTACTTCCTTCGGTTTCTTCGGTCAGATAATAAGTTATCTGTATGAGATGACACAAAAAAGTGGCAAAATGTGGAGAACAAATATTTGAAGGACGAATAACTCGCTACTTATCTATTCTCCCGCTCTTTGCGTTTTTTTTTCTCGATTTGCCTAAGCAGTCTGAACAATTTTTGAAAAAATTCTGCACTTGTTTCCTAATTTTTTTCTTTACAAGATATTTAATTTACGATATCACTCGATGTCTTTCGGTGATTGTTTGTTTGTTTTTTTCTTAGATTGTGGTCAAAATGACTCATGAGAGGGCAGTTGACAACTTTTCTGCTTCTTTTTCAATGATTCATTTGTTTTCAAATAGTTATATTTTTTCAGATTTATCGAATAATCGTTTTATCATAAATTAACCATGTCTACTACTAAAAGCTCAAAGGTGCGAATACGCAACTTAATTGGCCGAATTTTTTCGCCAAATGAGAGGGATAAGGATGAGGAAATTAAACCGTCTTCTTCTGCAATGGATATCAGTCAGCCATATAATACGGTTCATCGAGTGCATGTTGGTTATGATGGACAAAAGTTCAGTGGACTTCCGCAACCTTGGATGGATATTTTGCTCAGAGATATTAGGTTTTTTTTTAAATATCTACTTTTTATGTTAAATATTGAAAAAATTTTAGTCTTGCTGATCAGAAATCAAATCCGAATGCTGTGGTAACGGCTCTCAAGTTTTATGCTCAGACAATGAAAGAATCCGAAAAAACGAAGTTTATGACGACGAATAGTGTATTTACGAATAGTGATGATGATGAAGTATGATGATCATAAGATAATCGAAAATTTCCAATATTTATTTTTTTAGGTTGATGTGCAATTGACGGGCCAAGTTACAGAACATTTGAGAAAGTTGAGATGTAGCAACGGTAAGTCCTCGTTTTATTTTTGAAATACGTGAAAACAATCCCTGAAAAGGGAAAGAAAATATCTGGAAAATGTTTCATTTTAATCTAAAATTCCTTTTAAGTTTAGTTTTTCCACTTTTTTTTAGTTTTTAATATAAATTTCTTAATTTTGGAGCTAATTCAATTTTTCCTGCAGCCCTTTATTTAGAAGAAAAAAACCAAATTCATTATCTGAGCATCGTAATTGGTTTAGAGTTCCATCTGCTGACATTCATTAAATAACCCGTTTCCGATCTGATTGAGTAAAATAAATGGTTTACGTTGAAAAAATATTTTTTAATCAATTGAACTAGTTCCACTTTAGGAATTTGTTTGAGTCATATTTTAACAAATACACTTATAAATAACTCAACTGCTTAAAAATATCCAAAGTGTAATATCATTTAATACATTAGAAAAAATATGCCAAATTGGTTTTTTAGGTTCAGTATCTACTCCGACATCTTCGGTTTCTGCATCATCTTCACAAATTCGTCCTTTAACAAATGGAAACAATCATTTTTCATCATCTTCCACTGATGCATCTCTTTCCCTATCCAGAGATAATGTACCATCACCAGCTCCTGTTCCATCAAGCGGTATAATTAATATTTTCGTATATCTCTTATTTAATTTAATCAATATTTTCAGAGAGCGCACCACAACTGAAAACAATGACAACTGAGGCGCCAAAATTGCATCCAAGAATGCACATTGCTCCACCACCACCGACACTTCCAGTAAGAAGCAAGACGACTGCAATCACCAGTCAAAATGGAACGCCAGTACCTGGAGCTGTACCACGTATTCCACCAAAAGTTCCACCAAAACCATCGGTGAGTACTTATTAATATTTATTTAGAAAAATTAGAAATGCATGAAAAATCATGTTTTCCTTTATTCGTCCGCTCAAAATATTTTTGCAAAAATTAAAGCATCCAGCAGTTCGTTTTCAAACTAATTAATATTAGAATGATTGAGAATGTTTCACGAATGTCTTTTGTTTCGATAGAATGTGATAATATATCAATTACATTTATTTTTAATTGCATTTGCTTCTACGAACTACAAAAGAAACCTCCAGAAGAAAAAATAGATAGTTGTGTTGTAATTGGGTGGCAAAATCGAACCGATCCTTATGTTTTAACGAGATCCATTAAATTGGGTGAGGAAAAAGGGTACGATCATCATTAAAAAACCATTCAATTTTTTTTCTTGTCATGAAAAAGCTTGACGTCGAACCGTGGGGTTTTCATTTTACAACAATCAAAAAAACAAGATTGAGATAAGTTTCGTAACAGCAAAGAATGCATATGCCGACAGCAATTTATCAACTTTTTGTTGTTTTTTTTTGGGTATTTATGAGGACGAGAGAGGGGGAATGAGATATTTTTTGAAGCATTGTTGATTGGTTGATATGAGATAGAGAAACATTGAAAACGATTTTTTGTGAGTTTTTTTGTAGTTTTCATCGTTGGGTATTATTTTAATTTTTAGAGTTACTACTTTGATGAACATAACTTTAAAATTGTGAAGTGCTCGGTTTTGAGTAGTTTTAAACGCTGAATCTAGAAATTCAGATTTTTTTGTCTCTTAGATTTCTACCGTTAGATCGTAATAAATTATCCCATTTTGAGGATATTGCGTGCCTTACTATTCACAAATCCAAGTCACTGAAAATAATCCAACAATATTTTTGAAAATCGGAGTTTTAGCATTTATTTTAACTTGTCTTTTTGTCGACATGAAAAGCTCCATATTCATCGTAATATCAGCTATCCATTTCCACGTCGAAATTCTTGTGTGAAACGATAAATTTGGATAATTTACGATTACCTAGATGCATGTCGTAACCAGTCAATCAGTTTGGTGATTGCATCAAGGCGAAAAGAAGACATATTGGACGTCAATTCTATGATTTTTAGACATCATTCATAAACAAGTCAATTGATGAGGAGAAGGAGGTGGAGGAAGGAGGTTGCTTCTTCTTCTTCTTCTTCATTTTCTTCATTTTTTGCCTCATCATCGGCACGAAAGCGAATACGGCATTCGCTTTCTTTGCATCTTGTTTTTCTCTTCTTCAGTTACTGTGATGATTTGCAACAGGTTGATATTATGCCATTCGTTTCGTCTTGCACAGGCAGACCCCCTGTGAAGACGAAGAAGCAGCTAACAACAGTAATGAAGAAGGAGAAGAAACTTGTATTTTATGAAACATAGACCGGTCAGAGGTCTTTTTCCCCTTTTTTGGAAAAGGAAATGAAGCCTAATCATGTTGTATGGTTTGTTGGTTGATACTTAAATACGAATGCCGGCAAAGCAACATTAGCTAATATTTGTTCATAAGTTTTCTCGCTTTTTCGTATGGTTTCCGGTTATGCCGAGGAACACCTTGTTTTTCCTTTTTTAAAGATTTTTTGAATGCAATATTGTCTCAACTTTCTTTGTTGTATTCTCAACATTTCAATTGAAGCTTTATTCATGCATTCCGGACAAAAAGTTCCATTTGATTATTTGAACTCGCGAATTTACTCAATTTTCATCGGAGTAAATAGTTGTCACTTAATACTTCCGAAAGTATTAAGTGAGAATACTATAGAATGCTTGGGTTGATCATGTGAATTAATGTGGCATTTCTAGACATTTTCGCCAAACTTTTTTCTAGAAAACGATATTACGAAGTAGTAGTTTATCTTTAAGAAAGGCCAAAAATACGACTTTTCGAGATATGAATTGTTTGTGTTTTCATTAGATTTTACTTTTCTGACCGTTTTTGCTAATTTTCTTTTCAACAGAAAAAATAGCGACGTTTTTCATCAATGTTAGATGAGAAAAATTACAGCCAAGGAAAAAATTGTGAAAAATCAGCATTTCGCTTGATCAACTCCAGTTGAACTCAGTCAGGCATACGGTACAACTCTGTCATTACATTTTCAGTAATCAAATAATTAGGACCTTTCATTTACACCAGATTCGTTTCTTGTTCGAATTGGAACCGAACATACCTTCGCTAGTTAGCTTTGGAACCAACTTTCACTTTCAATTTATTTATGCAATTAAATAATTCGGGAAAATCTCATTTGATCGGTCTCTTTTATTTAGCCGATTTTTCTTCTTCTTTTCTTTTCAGTTTATCGTTTTTAATATTGACTTTTCCTTCAGTCATTTTTTTTTCTCCTTCCCATGTCATCATCGTAAAATCTGAAAGACCAATATTGTGTCGTATTTTGAAAGAACACACATTTTTTGCGTTGATTTGAGAAAAGAAAAACTTTTGGTTGTGTTGATGGGCTCGTAAAAAAGCGGCGGAACAATAATAATAAATATAATTGAAAAGGTCACGACAAGAAAGGTTTTGTGAACCTATCTCGTCTTTTTCCAATATTTCATTTTGGTGAATCAATCGAATTTATTAGCCCGATTGACACACCCATAAGAAAATAGCTCGAATTGAAAACGGATAGGTGGGGGTTGTTGTCTACTTTCACACATTTTTATCTTTTTTTTCCCCCTTCACCTTTTTATTTAAAATACCTTTATGTTGTCCAATCGGCCATGCATAATCTCCCTGTTGTTCAACATCATCTTTTCTCTCGCTTTTTTTTAACTTCAATCATTTTTGTACAATAATACTGCTGCGTTTGCTGCAGTTGTCGAATTAACCTTTCGACACAAACCAGCTGTCTTATATTTAGGCTTGTACTTCTCCTTCGTCTTCCTCTTTTCATTCATTTGAATTTGTGATCAATTTTTCCGATCACCTGTTCAAGAATCCCTTGGCATTTATCCAAGGTATCAGACTAGACGCGCACTGGATTCCATTTATTCTGAATTTTTGAACAATGTTTCAAAACACGATGGCTTATGATTGGCATGATTGGCATATGAAGCCAAAATTGAATGTGTTGTCGCCGTGGGGTGTATATATCAATCATATTGGAAATGAACTGCTGGTTTGCGTTTTTTTTAATTTAAAAAATCGATTCGAAATATTTAAATTTTTCTCAAAAACTTTCGGAGTCATACAATTAACTTTCCATTTAACTAAAAAAAAATAATATAACAAAAATAATATGAAAAATGATGCATGTGTGTTGTCTTCAGCATCTGAAAATTGCTTCATCTATTGGCTCATCCGGATGTTCCTCCCCTTTACATCATTCCTCAACCCATTCTGTTGGAAATTCCCTTTCAAATGGAAGTGTTGTCTCGAATACCTCATCAGATGCTGATATTCCATTGTCAAATGTAAGTGTTCTTCTTCTATTTCAATCTATCCCCGAATGTTGAAGCATGCCCCATTTGCTTTTAAATTTTGTTACAAATTGGAGTATTGTATACCTTGTCCTAATTTACATGTTTTCAGAAAGAGAATAACAAACTCGTTGAGGATAACAATGCAAATGTGACCGAGAAAAAACAAGAACCAGTTGAAGAACATCAACCAGTACGTGTTCGTGCTCAGCAGAGGGAGAAACTTTCGGATTCGGAGGTTTTGGAGCAGCTTCGTCAAATTGTTAGTCCTGGAAGCCCATTGGGGAAATATGATATGAAAAAACAGATTGGTGTTGGGTAAGATATTTTCTTTAAATGTTTAATCAACGGACATTTTTAGTGCATCTGGTACTGTATTTGTTGCCAACATTTCTGGATCAAAGGATGTTGTTGCGGTTAAACGAATGGCATTTAAAACTCAGCCAAAGAAGGAAATGTTGCTGACAGAAATAAAAGTTATGAAGAAGTATAGGCACCCAGTAAGAACATTTTAGATTTTTTTGTGAAACGGTTTTTTTGTTTAGAGGATTGATATTGTGATTACTCTCCAAATTTAAGCAATTAAAAATGTATTTCTAAAGTGTTAATTTTTCAGAATCTTGTCAATTACATTGAATCATATTTGGTAGACGCAGATGACCTTTGGGTTGTAATGGACTATTTAGAAGGAGGAAATTTGACAGACGTTGTCGTCAAGACAGAGTTAGATGAAGGCCAAATTGCAGCAGTTTTAAATGAATGTTTGAAAGCTCTTGATTTTCTTCACAGGTTTGTATTTTCAACATGTTTTATTCTGCAGCGGTTTCTTTTTTGAAGTACACAAATATCCGCCGAACGGCTAGCTACTTAATCGAATAATCTTTTTGCGAACTGTCTGGTACAGATATTTTATTAGCTAATCGAATTAGAAAAAAGTTTACGGTGTTCTGTTCATGTTTTTTTTTGGTTAAATGAAGATGAATATCTTTTTGAACAGGGGAGACTTTTCTCCGTTTTTTCAAATTCGTTTACTTTTCAGACATTCCATTGTACATCGAGATATAAAAAGTGATAATGTGCTTCTTGGAATGAATGGGGAAGTGAAACTGACTGATATGGGATTCTGTGCTCAAATTCAACCGGGTTCGAAAAGGTTTGATTTCGAATAAGAATCTACGAAAAAAGGGTTCATTAATTGTTTTACAGAGATACAGTCGTTGGCACACCATATTGGATGTCACCAGAAATTTTGAACAAGAAATCATATAATTATAAAGTTGACATTTGGTCGTTGGGAATTATGGCATTAGAAATGGTAGATGGTGAACCACCATATTTGAGGGAAACACCATTGAAGGCGATTTATTTGATTGCACAAAATGGCAAACCAGAAATTAAAAGGAGGAATGAGTTGACACCGGAATTCAATGATTTCTTGGATCGATGCTTAGTTGTTAATCCTGACGAAAGGTTGGTTTACCATATTCATGCGGAAATTTATTTCAAAAATGTTTTCAGAGCTGATACTTCGGAACTTCTTGCTCATCCATTTTTGAAACGTGCAAAGCCGTTATCTAGCCTTATTCCATATATCAAAGCGGTCAAGGAATCATTAGGTCAATAATTGAATATGATTTTCCTGTCTTTATATGTATATTTGAAGTCGAACAATCCAATGTTTCAATCCCAGTGATATTTATCTTTTTGCTCTCTTTCTCTCTCTTTATTTCATCCTTCCTCTTTCTTTTTCAGTTTTATCATTACCAGTTTTATGCTAACCTAACAAAACACAAAGCTCAAGTTATTATCGAAATATGAATGAAAAATTTTCCGTGTTTATAACTACGGTTCCATGTCCTTTTTGTAGCCTATTCTGAAATATATTCCAGTCGCTGCATTATCCATTCATAATCCAACATTGACAGTTTTATAAATTTATTGAATATATTTACACACAATCAACATTTACCCAGCCAAGTATCATTTTTTTCCATATTGGGACGTCCCCATATCTTTAAGACTTAACGTATTGTTATTTTATTGGTTTGAATTCTTGTGAAATGTGAATTGTGTCAGAAGAAACCTTTTCCCGCATTTTGGTGTTTTGGTATCTCTTGCCCCTAGTTTAAACCGAAATAATTCATACTGTTTTACTGGCTCTTTCGTTTTATATAGTTCTCTCCTTTTTAGTGAAATGCCCAAGTAGTTATTATTAACTTTTTTTCATTAAAGAGCTGATTGATTTGCCTTTTCATTGCGAATAAAATGCTGTGAATGGATATTTAAAGATTGAGTGACATCAACAATGCATCATTATAGGAATGTGATTTTGCAGGTACATTGAAACGATCTTTTGGATTATTAGCTTTTCGATAAAAAGGTTTTTTCAGGTTTCTGCAAAATTTTATTTTGAGGAAAATATTTAAACATCAAAATTTGGTCAACAATCTCGTGATGAAAAGATTTCCAGCCCTAATTTTTGCAATTTTATTAAATTTTCTATTTAAGAGTTTTGTAGTGCACCTTCTCAACATTTAGAAATTCAATTCTTGGTACATTCCAAACAATCTAATAATTTGATTGAAAATTTAAATTGGAAAAAAGACAGGTAACATTAATTCAAGTTTAAAGGCACTGTTCCACCAATTTTCCCCACAGATATTAACGTTCATTTTCGAAAATTTAATTCAAACGAAAGAATTCCATTTTTGTCCATTTATCGCCGGAGAATGACAAACAACATCAGATAAAGATAAGAATGTGGCATTTGGGCAATAATGTCGGAATTCCTGGAATTTCAAGTTTTTTTTCAAAATTGGTTTTTTTTTCGCGCAATAGTGGACTGTTATTGTGAATTTATTATTTTTCGAAAGAGAAGATTTCACCTTAAAGGAGGGCTTTACGGAGATTATGAATGCGTCTGGGAAGAAAATAGGCTTCGGACTCATTCCAAATATGTATTTGAAATGTTCTAAAACCACCTAGAAGCCGAGAAAACACGCCTCAAAATAATGGCCTAGAAAAAAGGGCCACCTGTTCGAACTTTTTCCTATGAGCTTTTTTCGTGTTTCGTTAATAAATAGTTATGCAGAATGCTTCTAGTAGTCCTTTTTAATGTTTTTTCATCTTAATTTATGTTTTGTTTTCATTTTTTTGCACTTTTCATGCATGCGGACTAGTTTTCGCCGGTGGCCCTTTTTTCTAGGCCATTGTTTTGAGGCGTGTTTTCTCGGCTTCTAGGTGGTTTTAGAAAATTTTAAATACATATTTGGAATGAGAATGAAGTCTATTTTCATCCCAGGCGCATTCATAATCTCCGTAAAACCCTCCTTTAATTGAGGGAAAGGCTTAATTTTTGAAATTTACTGGAACGATAGTTTTGAGTGTTCGGCAGCACGATTAAACGAGGGATTTATGAAGATAATGAACGGAGATAGTGAAACTGGGATGATAATAGTCTTCATTCTCATTCCAAATCTGTTATTAAAAATTTCTAAAACCACCTAGAAGCCGAGAAAATGAGATTCAAAACAATGGCCTAGAAAAAGTGGTCACCGGCGAAAACTAGTCCGCAGGCATGAAAAATCCAAAAAAAATGGAAAATCATAAATTAAAATGAAATAAAAATAAAAAGGACTAATATAAGAATTCTGCATAAGTATTTATTAACGAAACACGAAAAAAGCTCATAGGAAAAAGTTCGGCCAGCTGTTCACTTTTTCGAGGCCGTTGTTTTGAAGCTCATTTTCTCGACTTCTACGTGGTTTTAGAAAATTTTAAAAACAGATTTGGAATGAGAATGAAGTCTATTTTCATCCCAGGTGCATTTATTATCTCCATAAAGTCCTCCTTTAACTGGAACGATGGTTTTGAGTGTTCGGTAGCTCGATTAAAATGGAAACTGTACTCTAAAACTATGATATATAAGGCTCCAAAAAGACAAAATCGAAAATCGTCATCTATCAACTATTATTTTTTCCAGTAAAAACGAGCCCAATATGGATTAAGGAAGGTGTATTATGTTGCAATGAAAAATATCAACTAAAAACAATTGTTCGTCATCCATTTCACTTGTTTCACATCTCTTCTTCCATTGCCTAAAGTGGTCGTTAGTTTCTCTAGATTCTCCAGATTTTTGCTTATATTTTCTCTCAAAATTTTTCTTTTTTTTGCCTCCCCCTTCTATGGTCTGCTCCGAATTCACAATTCGTTTTTTTTCTTCTTCTCGCTCTGCCACTCACTTTATTCCAATTTTTATTATTCTCCGTTTTTATATTGTTTCGTAATTTTTGCATTTTTCGAATAAACCAGTGTTCATTCGTATTTTTCTGTTTGTTTATTTGAGACCGCCCATATTTAATTATTTTATTCTCGTTTCGTTCAACGACTCTCACATTTATAAATATTTAATAAAACTAATCCATATTTTTCCTCCTTATTTTTTCACACAATTCACACAATTTACAATGCAAACAGAGGCTCATTTATATTTCTTTTCTCACCAGCGCTGAATTTATACACTCGGGTTTTCCTTTTTTTTTTCAAAAAAAAAAGCACGGAGCTCGAGCTTTTTTTTCCATTTTCCTCATCTAAATTTCCTCCCACATCATTCATTTGTCAACAGAAAATTCGAAATCGAACCACTTGAAAAGTGTGTGTTTCTTTTTCCGCTTTTTATAATTAATCCGAGTTTTCTCCCACCCCATTCAGTTTTTTTTCGTTATTTTGCAATAGCAAATGCAAATCTGTGTTTTAGTTCGGTTCCGGACTGAGATTTTCAGGTTCCTACAGGGTGTTCAATAAATACTGCAGGACGCCTTAGACACAGATATTTTTAAAACTACGGGACGAAACTCTTTGAAACTCCGAATAAATTTAATGCAAATATATTTGTATTAAATTTATTGAGAATTTTCCTACTCCTTGCATTTGTGTTTGAATCGGAGTCACGTATTGTAACCGAGTTCAAGCCCTCGCTGCTCGCGGGTTTCAGTTTACATTTTTCAACGTTACTGACCGCTCAATTATCATAAGAATCTGAAAATTGGTCGAATGAAAGTTCGATTCTCACTTCAAACATATATTAAACTTAAAAGCTTGTAAAATGAGAAACAATTTTTCACAGGCGCAGTTTTGGGGACCTACTTTTTCTTTTGTCAATTTTGGATCCATCAAAAAGTGAACTTTTCTGCATAAAATGAGATAATCTTAATCTAGAACCCTAATTTTTCAGTATGGAATGTAGCTAAGGGAGAACGATAAAATAAATAAAATGATTCTAGATTATTTTCAATTTTGACTGTTTTTCCAACAAAAAAGTGTGAATTTTATAGTTTTTCATACGATGTCCAAAATCAGGTAGTGAAGGATGATCCAAGTTCCCTAAAAATTATTACTGCACGTTAATAAGCTCCAAAAGGTTTTTCAAATGTAAATAAAAAGTTTCTGAATAGTTTTTGGATCAGAACTATGAAATATGAAGCTGCCAATATGAACGAACATAAACTCGCGAGCTTCGAGCATGCGGACTTGAAATTGGGTCTGGTTTTTCCTTCATCATTTCTCTAAAAAACGCCCTAAGCACGTGAAACTTTGAGATTAATGAGAAATAATATCAGGGAATTGAAATCAATGAAATTCTCGCAAGAAAATTAATTTTTCGTTGTACCACAATAGGATATTCTTCCTGCAGTATTTATTGAACACCCTGTATAATTTAAATTACTTTTTTATTCATCGAGGTCCGTTTTTCAAAAATGTTCAGCTTGTTATATTTTTTTAAACGTTTTAGAAAAAAATTAATTAAATTAATTGGAATTTATTTGACCCCATAGAACTCTGAAAATCTGGTTGGGATCCCTTCTGGACTTCGACTGAAATTCTGAAAATTAAATTCTACTAAAAACCTTAATGCAGAAAATATCATAAAATTGTTAAAATTACAGAAAATATCGGTTTTTCTGGAAAACTATCGCCATTCCTTGTTTTCGAGAGAGAAAAAAATATATTAAAGTTCGATATTAATTAAAATTTATCCATGGGGAAGCGTTTTCTAGGGTTTGGATGACGTTTTATTTTTTAGTAGTACATGGACGGTATGTTCAATATTTTGAGGCAATTTATGTAGATAAAGAATTCACTAAAATTCCAAACTTCGCAAAATTTAATAGTTTGAAAATTTGTGTTCAAAATCAGATTACAGGAACATTCTTTTGTGGCCGCACTCACTTATGGGAGCTCCCGTGAGATGTTTCTTTACAATTCCTTTGTAAAGCTGTCAATACGAATTTAAAATTGATCCTCATACTTTCAGAAATTCCTAGAGCCTGAAAATCTGTATTTTAATTTATAAGTAAGAAAAAACCAGCATCACGGCGAAAACCAACATTTCAAATCAAATTTGCGGAAAATCAAATTATTTAAATTCTGTATGTTACCGACTCAGCAAGACATAATTTATATATTTTTCTCTTAACTTTCGAATATATTCTGAACAAAGTTTTAAAAAAAAAAGTATTTTTAACAATGTTTCTTTTAAAACATCTTTCATATATTCACAAGAACGCTATCTTTAATCTCGAAAGCTCAAGTTGACATAAGAATGTATTGCTGAATTATTATTTTTTGTTCTCTCGAAAAAACTACAAAAAATGTAATACTACATTTTTTTCGCTCAACGAATTGACACCTGCGCACTATATATCCTTATTTTTCCTTCTTTTTTTTGGATAATACTAATCCTTAGAATTATTATGGAAAATTCTAGTCAATCTGATGTAAGTTGTCATGTTTTTTTCTATTCAATTATTTTCTCCTCCCCCCCCTCATTTCTTTTTATTTTATCAGTTATATCAAAAGCAATCAATTCGCACAACAATATACAATTTCTAGATGAGCTTTTCCGGTGAAAGCGGAAGTAATTTTGGTGATCGAGTCATTTTAAATGTTGGCGGACAGAAATTTGAGACTACAATTGCGACACTTGTGCGGGTTCCTGATACGGTATATCAATTGAAAGATGAAATATTCGAAATGAAATGTATGACGTTTTCAGGTTCTTTCCGTAATGGTTAGTGATCGTTGGAAGCTAGGCGATGAACTATTTATTGATCGAGATCCGAAACATTTTGGGAAAATTTTGAATTATTTGAGAGATGGGGATCATTTTGTTGTGCCGTCTGATGCGGAAGCATGTGATGAATTGAAACGGGAAGCAAATGTAAGGTTTTTGAAAATAAATTAGGAAATTAAGCGTGCACGCATAATCCGCGCTTAACATTTGGGATGCGTCAACGCTTATGTTTTTAGTTATCTTTATCGATTTTCCTCATTTTTCTGGGTGTTTGAAACCTTATTGTTTTCTCTCTGAAAACTCATTTAAACCAATCAGATTATGATAACAAAATAATATCAGTTTTATCCAAAAAAGTTAGGTTTTTAAGTTCAATTCTGTTCAATTCATACAAACAATTCTTTAATCCATAAATGTTTATTTTTAGAATTTCCTGTCCATGTTCGTATGTTAAATACTACAGCCTAGGCTAATATGCTAATAGGCTAATAAGGCTAAAAAAAGGCTAATATATTCGAACTTTGAACACTGAATTTGCAGAACGTTTGAAATAATTTTTTAAAAAATGACTACGAGTCTTTAAATTAAAAAAAATCTGTACATTAAATCATGAGTTTTTGTTTTCACATATTTCCAAACTCCAAAAGAATTCGTTCTAGTTTTTGAAAATATAATTTCAGTTCTACAACATGCCCCTTTTGGCAGACTTATGCTCCCCAATGAACATTGATGTCGCAGATGTCGTACAATGGAAAAGAGATGCGATTGAAATATATTGGAGACCATTTGTTCGATACATGGTGGATGATTCACTCACATTGCCATTTATATATGATAGAAACAATCATATATTGGCAAGATGTATCGCTTGTGAGGAGTTCCAAGATCCTAAATGCTCATATCTTTTTGATATTAATTATACTGCTTGGGAACCAATGAAACATCACATGTATAACATGACTGGAGAAATTACTCAGGTTATAATAATATGGTTGAATAATTTTAATTAATAATTTTTTTTAGTTAATGGGTGACCAATGTTGTATTGTTGCATGGGACAATGGTCAACAAATTCATCTTCCGAAATCTGCATTGATGCGTTTACCTGGAGTTTCACAATGATCTCATTTTTTGAAAATTCGACTTGTATTAGTGACAAAGTCTATAATGAATATTAAAACTCATACGAAATTATTACTATTGTGATTTTAGAATTGTTCTTTGATTTCAAAATAAAAAATTTTATTCAAAAAACTGATATTCAACTTCGAAAATTCGGAAAAATTCAAATCAATGGGCCCTTTACAGTGGTCCTGGGGTCCTCTACTTACTGTGCTCAGTGACTTTATTTTGTCTTGCACAGGGTTTCAAATTTTTAACCTGAAAAATAAATAATTTCGTTCATACTCGGACAAAAAAAACCAATTTAACTAATCGGAACGCTGACTCAAATTTGATAATAGCTTCATGAAACGTGTATGGAGCTTGATTGCAAGAAACTATGTTCGGAAGTTCAAAGATATCAATTTGGTTCGGAAAAAGTCAAACGTGAGTCTTCATTAATTGGGTTTAGGACGCTTCAAACACCTTAAAGGCAGCTGCTCAGTTATTTAACAGGATCCAAACTCAAGGCAAAAAATCAAAATTCCAATGGGAGAACAATATCAATATGTTGCCTCATTCAAATAATTGTGTTTCGTGCCAATTCTGACCGCGTCCCACGATCCGGCGCGCCTTCAAATTTTGATTTTTTCAACTTTAGACGAATGCTATGGAGAGTGTATTTATCGGTGTGATTTCGCATACATTGCATTTTACTTATGAGAGAATGCTCTAATTTTTGAAACTAAGATCAGGTAGGGTCAAACTAACTGACCCAGTGTCTTTAAAAGAAAAAAATTACAAAAAAATACAATTGAAATTATATATTTATTCTAAAGCCAACACGTAATAAAATCACTCCTCTAATAAAACGATAAAATGAAAGGCATTATAATTTTTAACGCATTCACTGATTGGTTTTGATTTTGAAATGGAAGACGTTAATTCAACGGATTGTAGGACTGCAAGTGAAGTGTCATTATCATCGATTGAGAATGTTCGCAGAAAAATGGTCGGCCTTTCACAGTCCTCGTTTTCCATGAATCTCAAACACATTTTTTTTAGATCCTCATGAAACTTGAAGAAAATGAAAAATCAAAATTTGATGATGAATTATCTGAGAGAACCGATCTCGAGCCGAACTATAAAAATTGGAATGAAACTGATCGTAGTGTAACGGAAAGTGAGCAATTAACAAAAAGTGAAATTCCAAGTGAATGGGTTGATCAAAAAGATGACGAATATACAATGATTGGTGGATATAAGGATAATAGTGAACCAACTGCATTGAATAGTTATTATCAAATGATGGAATTGAATAAGGAACCAATTGAGAATATGGTTCGAATGGCTAGAGTTCCATCACAATATCAATTAGATGCTCTTTCGGAAATGTTCCTTTTTGATTTTCCTCAAAATGCGTATGTTTTTTTAAACGTAAATAAATTTGCCGAATCTCCTTATTTTCCAGAATCCGTTTCCAAAAACAAGAGGAAAATTTGGCGTCGACATTAATTGCAAACCCATTGGTTTCCAATCAAGATTCAAATCAAGTTTATAACGGAATGACACCATATTTTGTGCATTCTGAATATGTCTCCGAAATGCTTATGTGAATTTTCTCATTCAATAAATAAAACCTTTCTTTTGAAAGTAAAACCTTTCTTTTTGCGTTTAAGTCTTTAAAGAAGAAAACAACCTGAAAATGAGAATTTGGGATTTACCTAAAGTCATCGTCATCTCAGTATTTTATTTGAAAACTTTCCCGCATTTAAATATTTGATGTTTAAACACTTTCTCGTTTTTTTCTATTTTAAAATGTATTTTCCCGCCAATTTTCCAGTGTGTTGAGTGTCGACAGCCGCGTGCGTGCGCGCGGAGCGTCAGGGAGGCTGAGCAGCCCTCAAAACGTAATTATCAAGAATATTTGAATTTACAATATAATTTGCATTGATTTTTATAACTGTTTTTAAAATTAAATATTATGTTCGAAGGAAAACTTGTTTATTTCATTTCCAGAAAAAAAACGTATTATTTAACAAATTACTATTACTTTAATTAAAGATTAGGGTGCAGCTGCAAAACCTAGAAATTGATTAGGCGCTTCAATTCTTGGGGGATTTCCGAGTGAAATTTGATGAAGAATTGGAGCAAGTTGTTCAGAGTTCAACACAATTACATTCTGATTTGGTGCGGTTTTTGTAGATTGTGGATTTGCGTTCGGAGGCATTATTGCTTTTTTCTGTTCACCGCCTTTTGAAACGGCGAATGGTGATGCTCCTGGAAAAAGCGGTTGAAATTTAGAGGGTTTTGCTTGTTTTTGGCTCCTACTTGAACTGTTCTTATCATGTTTTTCTCGTAGTTCGGCGAGTGCATGCTCTGTCTTTGCTTTATAATGCAATCGGATGAAAAACTGAAAAAAAAACTATGAAAACGTTTTAAAAACAGTGTTCCCTTATTTTAACACTAAATACAAATATACGCGTAAAACATTAATTCAAGAAAAATTTTAGGAATAATAACGGACTTATTGTCAACATATTGAGTTGCAAAAAATGTACTTTTAAATAGCGTAACACCCTGTCTTTAAGAATCTTGAAACTTACATGAGATATCAAAAATAATATAATTACTATAATAATTATAAACATGGCTGTATCAACGACCAAGCGAACATGATCTGTTTTCACAGCTGAAAAAATATTCACGTATATTTCTCAAATCCAATCGAATCTTACAATCATTGACCAATAGGGATGTAATGGTTGATGTTGCAGTCGTTGTTGTGGTTCGGACAGATGAATCTGGTGAAAAATCGATTGTTTTTAACTTCTAACTTTCTATCACTAACTTGACATAATTTTATTCACTCTTATAACTTCTAAATGATTTCATTGAGGAAAGTGATAAAAGTAAATAAGAAAGGTTTATTAAGTGACGTGAATTTTAAAAACGAGATCAACATTGATAACTTTTTGTAAGTATTTACAAAATGCAAAAAAAAATACAAGCAACAACATTTAAGTAGTAAAAAAATGAAAAGAGAGTTAGTCTGGAAATTTTCCCATTTGTTTAATTCGATCAATCGTAAATGGTAAAGCGTAAGCCCCTGTATCAACCTCATCCAAAATCTGAATATTTCGTATTGGAGGTTCTTTCCGAGCGTCCGCCCACTTTTTCATGTTGCGGAAAATGTGAAGCTTCTCAATTCTGTTAAAAAAAAACCAAATTAAATGTGTATAGATTTTCAGTCTACTTTGTTTTAACCGCAATTATTTCCAAAATGTCTCCCGTTAGATAAAAACAACCCCGGATATCAATGAATTTCAGATTTGGAACTCCGCACGAGCACATTTCAATTATTCCCGTATTTTTAATACTTGTGAATGATGCCATTAACATCTCTAATCTGTAAAGATTAGTTTAAGGGTTGGAAAAAAAAACAACATTGCTTACAGAATATTTCTAGCGAATGCTAATAATATTTCATCGTCTACAAAAAGCATATTAGAAATATTGACCCTTTTCAGCATGTTAAGATTATTCGCAAGACAAAGAATAATGTTTTTCGAGAGGTTTATACAATGGCTGACGTTGATTTCAGTCAAGTTCTGAAAATTAAGAAGTTATTTTCAAAATCCAATAAAGTGAACCCACCGCTAATTTATTAATCGAAGTCAAATTGTAAAGTGTATGTACATATGAGAGATCTAGCGTTGTTAACCGATCAATTCTAGATGCCGAAACTTCCAGAAATTCTCGATCAACTATGCAAAAATGTATTGATAGTGTTCTTAGAGATGATGGGAACATTCCAATATCAATATTCGAGATGTTCGCATTTTCAATCCGTAAATATTTTAGTTTCGGCATTCGCTTTCTAATAACATCCAGAACGGTTTTCGATAAGACATGAACACTATTAGAATTATTCTTTGTGATGAAGCCTTCAAGTCTGAAACGGTAATTTTAAAATTTTCTTAATTTTTTGATGACTAAATAACATACGTCAACGATTCGACATTACAAGAGAAGACAGAAGAAACAAAACGATGAACTTGCTTTGTAGAAATATTGTGAGGTGATATAAATATTGTATTTTTCCAAATTTGCGGATGAGGCGATAAAAAATACCATCGACGGCACACCCTGAAAATCTTTTCTGAATGTTGTGTGCGTCGTAAAAGCGGAATATGCTACTTTTCGCAGTCTTAGAAGCACTTTTAGATCCCTTTTTAAAAATAATCTGAAGAAAAATAATACCGTGAGCATTTGGCGACTTCCTTGTGCGGTAAATATGAAAAAATATTGAGTAACATATCATCCGGAACCTTATGGAATGTACAATTCATATCTGTTGCAAAACAATTTTTTAAAACCTGGTCCACACATCTATAAAAATTTAAGTCGATAGAAAAACGACTGCGAACCATCCAAATATCTTCAAATGCATTTTTATTCATCAAAGACAAAACATGTGGCAAAATATGCTAAAAAACTACAAGAAATGCGACTAGGAAGCGAATAAGTTAATTGACAGAGATTCGGTTGATTTTAAAGAATTATGCAGAGGTAAATGATCTTAGTATTCTTTAGATTATGCCTAATATTTGAAAATAGCAAAACCCATAATAAAAAATGGAAAAAGACGGGCAAGTGATGCAAAATAGACACGGATTGAAGAGAATGAATGTTACAGAACACATTAAAGTTTTTCGTTGATATGTTAAGTTTTGGCTCGCCATTCTTCAGGCACCGCACCCACGTCAACATATAAATGATAGTATAATGGGCGGGTTGTCACTTTTCGAATTGTCCATTTATCGGTTTCATTTAAACCATCATATGATACACGATTGGCACTGTTTCCAAGAAGTTTGTAGCTAAAACATTGGAATTTTATTCAAATATTTAAATATATTTACTTACATCAATTTTGGAGCTGTTCTCTTCCTCTTCACGTGTTTCAACATTGAATATCTTCCAGTTTCTGGATTTGGCCTTTCAATTGTATAATTCAATGATAATATTCTTTGTCCCATATCATCATCTTCACCTCCCCATGCCCAAAATTGATTGGAATATCCATTAACTGCTCGATAATCAGCAATTGATACAGCTAATACTCCTCCTACTATTTCTTTATACCATAATTGATATCCTAGATTGCTAACAAAAGCACCAAGATGCCGAGGTTGAGGAGGGCACGAATATGGATTTCTATCATCCTGGAATTTGATTTTGAATATTTTATTGAATTATATTTGAGGTTTACCTGTGGAAACATGTCGACGTCATGAAAAACAACACAATCAACACCAAGCGATTCAGCGAAAATGAATGCTGCATTCATTATTCTACCCTTGTTGAACAAATCATTTCCGTACTGAAAATTAGAATCTTTTTTGGAAATCGAAACAAATAAAAAATGGTACCTGTTCTGTAACAATGAATCTGAAGTCTAACCGTTGTCTCTGAAGAATTGGAATCAAAAAGTCAATAAGTCGAGTTAAATGACTTTGTCTGTCACGATATGGAATAATTACTGCAATCTTGTCACGCGCCTAGACAACAATTTAATTTTCATTTCAAAGAAAAAATATTAACCTTGCAATCTTTTGGTTTCCAAGATCCGCCTGGTCCAAGCTCTGGATGTACTTCATGTACTTCACCTTCCTGAAGATTTTGGATCAATAACACTGCTTGAGGTAAGGCACCTTGCAGGTCTGGAATTTTGTCAACAACAGGGCATGATCCATCAGTTTCAGCTCTAAAAAACGCAACTTTTTAAAAAATATTTAATTAGATATAAAAATTACGGCTTCTTACATGTTTATAGCTGGTTTCGGTTTTGTAACTGATTCTTCCATGTTAAGAAAGGTTAACGTCTGTCGAGCCAATTCTAATTCCACTGGGTCTCTTATATCATGAACTCTGAATTGTAAGAATCATTTTACCATGACATTTTATATAAAATCAATAACCAACTTCTCAGTATTTACGTTCCTTGGTGCTTGTGAACTAGAGCTAGATGTGCTTATTTGTTCAGATGTAGCTGCTATTCTGAAATTTTGAAAATAAATTTTTTAATGAATTGTCAAAAAAAAATTACCTTCTTTCGTCATATAATACTGAATTGCGAAGTAATATCACATAAATTAATGTCGAAAAAACCGCGAATATAATCAACCGTTTTGGAGAGAAACTTCGGAGAATACAGCTCGATGAACGCATTTTCTTGTATTTTTAATTTTTGATTAGTGCATAGTAGAAAGGAAGCTGAAAAAATGAAGATTTAGGAGGACAAAAAAGTGAAAAGTGAATATGCATTATTCAAGGTGGTAGAAAAAAACAGAAGAAACGTCTACATGACGACAACAACAGCTGCCATTATGCTTTTGCTGCTATTGAAAAAAAAACGAAAAACGAGGACAAGTAGAGAAATAGTGTTCTTTAAATGGAGACTTCGAGTTTACAATCGTGTTCATTGATGCGCCAAGGACGCGGAGATTGACACACAATTAGATATCCTTGGCGCATTTGAATATTTACTTTATTTATTTTTTTTTCGAAATATTTTTCAATTATATTTTTTTAGTTGGCAAGCTGAATAATTTATTTTTGTTTCAGAAAAATGGCCTCTATCCCTGTTGAGGTGCCTATGGAGCTAGACGTGAAACCAACATGCGAAACAGTGCCAGGTTTACCACAAAAAAAGTTTTATAGGCAAAGGGCACATTCAAATCCTCATTCCGATCATGATATTGAATATCCAATTTCACCTGATAAGTAAGTTATATAATTCTATCATTCAAAACTCTAAAATTTTAAATTCAGAATGGATTGGTCAAAACTGTATGGAGAATTTAGCGCAGGAAGAAAAGTTGAATTCGCTGATATTGGGTGCGGTTATGGTGGTTTATTGATGAGACTTTCTCCAAGATTTCCAGATACTCTTATGGTCGGAATGGAAATCAGAGTCAAAGTGAGTTTCCCTAAAAAAAAGTGTGCAAAAAAATTTTTTTAAAGGTTTCCGACTTCGTGCAGGAAAAAATTAATGCTCTTCAAAAACATCACGAATCAACGGGAACTTATAGAAATATTGCTTGTTTACGATCCAACGCTATGAAATATATGCCAAATTATTTCCATAAGCATCAACTATCAAAAATGTTTTTCCTTTTCCCCGATCCGCATTTCAAAAGTAAAAAGCACAAGTGGAGGATCATTACGCCGACATTGCTTTCTGAATATGCTTATGTTTTACGTCCAGGAGGTGAGACATTCTTATCATTCTAAAAATTTCATAGATCATTTACCATTCACCGAAAGTTTGCAATCGTTGTTAGTTGTTATCAATCAGAATAGTTTGTTTCTGTCGCAATTGTCTTTTTTTGCGATCCCGCGTGGTTGATTCGAATTGATTAAAGTTCGATTTTTGATTAAAAATATTGTTTAATTCACTTTTGATTTATTTTTCCAGGTTTGATTTACACAATTACGGATGTTAAAGATTTGCATGATTGGATGGTTAAGCATTTATCCGAACATCCATCATTTCAACGATTGACCGATGAAGAAGAAAAAGCTGATCCAGTTGTTGAATTACTTTATGAGAGCACAGAAGAAGGGCAAAAAGTGACACGAAATGAAGGGCAGAAATGGCCTGCAGTCTTTAGAAGATTGCCGGACCCGTCACTTTAAAAGGAAAAGGTTCCCCATTTAATCCCTTGCATTATTTATGAATAATCTCACTTGTATCTGTTTCCAATGTTTGTTGATGTTGTTTCTTGTTATTGCTCTACGGTTTTGTTGATTTTTTTCATAAGAATATAAATTTTATTTAATTTTTGATTGAAAATGTTATTCAAAGGAGTTTCCCCAGCTCTTCGTTATTTCTCTGGTTTTCTTTAAACCCTTTTAGAAATATTTTTTTTAGAGAAATCAATTCTGGGCAATGGGAGGCGGCGGTGAAGATGAATATGAATCGCTACCAACGCACAGTATTCCCGTGAGTTTATTTCTTAATGAATAATACAAAAAATGTAACTTTTAGGTGCATCTGGCGGCCGGTGCACTTGCTGGTGCAGTTGAACATTGTGTTATGTTCCCATTTGATTCGGTGAAGACGAGAATGCAGTCACTTTGTCCTTGTCCTGAAGCGAAATGTCCGACACCTGTACATTCATTGATGAGCATTGTCAAACGGTTTGAAATCTTATCCAAAATATTTCACTCGTAGATTATTACTTTCAGAGAAGGTTGGCTCAGACCGCTGAGGGGTGTAAATGCTGTTGCTGCTGGTTCGATGCCAGCACATGCTTTATATTTCACAGTTTATGAAAAATTAAAGGTATTTTTTCTTGTTTCTTTTTAGTTAACTCAACTACGAAATTTTTCAGGGATATTTGACTGGAAACACAGTTGGTCATGGAAATACACTGGCATATGGAGCTTCTGGCATTGTTGCTACTTTGATTCATGACGCAGTTATGAATCCGGCAGAAGTTGTCAAACAAAGAATGCAAATGGCATTTTCGCCATATGGATCTTCAATAGAATGTATTAGATGTGTCTATAATCGAGAAGGCATTGCAGCATTCTATAGATCCTATACAACACAATTGGCAATGAATGTTCCATTCCAAGCTATTCATTTTATGAGTTATGAATTTTGGCAACAAGTAATCTGTTCTTATTTATATTTAGTTTTCAAATAATTTTTCAGAGTTTGAATCCTGAGCACAAATATGATCCAAAAAGTCACTTAATATCTGGCGGACTTGCTGGTGGATTAGCTGCAGCACTTACAACTCCAATGGATTGTGTAAAAACTGTTTTGAATACTCAACAAGCTGCTGAAGTTGACGGTGAAGGAGCAAGTCGGCGGATTCTCTTAAAAGCAAAATATCGTGGAATATCGGATGCGATGAGAACGATTTATACCCAACGCGGATTAGCAGGATTCACTTGTGGATTGCAAGCTAGAGTTATTTTCCAGGTGAATTTGAAAATAGAAGTTTTCATTTTAAAAATGCATGTTTATACAGATTCCTGCAACAGCTTTATCATGGTCAGTGTATGAATTGTTCAAGTTTATGTTGTCTTTCGAAGGAGGACATTCGGTCTGAAAATGAAATCAATAAAATGCATATCAAATAAATACAGTTTTTTTTCGTCTTGGAACTCATTCTAGGATTGTAGGTTTAGGTTTTTCAGATTATTCGATCGGAATCAAAAATATGTGTAGGCATTTTCTAGAATTATTGTTTGTTTTTGTTTTGAGAAATAGGGTTTTATGATTATTTTTTTATTGTTTTGCTCCCGATTTCTTCAACGTGGCCTTTATTGTCTTCGCATCACTATAATTTTTGTATTGTTTCTTTTTTCACGGATATCAGAATAATAACAAAACGTTTAATTATTTATGTGAATTGAAAAAGTGATTGGTTTTCTTATCGGTATTATATTTTCCGAAGAAATTTCTTGATTTGTTTTATTTATTTTTTGATTTGCATTTTTTATAGTTTTTAAATCATTAGCTTGGACTGTGAGAGCTCCGTGTGGACTGTGAGAGCTCCGAAATATTTAAAAGTTCGAATTCCAAAATTGAATTAATTTCTCAAAACCTTGTTTGCAGGAGCTCCCAAACGTGCTCGATTCTGTAAACTTTTCCCATATTGAAGAAACCAACTGATTCTTTGTTATCAATCTAATCAACGCAGACTAATGTCCACTATAAACTACAAAAAACTTTCACTTGACAATTATTCACACTCCCTTCATTATTTCTCTCATGGGTTTCTCTTTCCAACCTCACTAGTGACGCTGATGTTTCTGTACTTTACTTCCAATGCGAACATATTGAACAAACATCGATAAAAATGTGACCGAGGAGTATTTTTTTCGTCCTTTTGAAGTTGGATATTTTGTTTTCTGAAACATTATAATTGTTTTAAAATCAAGTGTTTAACACCCATTTTTCTAAAATTACAACAATCTTTCTTTCAAAACCCGCATTCCTCTTTTGTTCTGAAATTTTCAAGGAAATTGTTTTTGTTTCCAAAATTTCGTTCTAGTTTCGAACTGCCCGAAATGAAAAAATATTTATTCGTTTTTCTAAAAACACGCTATCGTTTCGGAGAACATAAATACTTATTTTCATTTTTTCACTAGTAATAATCTTCTCGCAAGTAAATATTAATAATGACTATTGGTGGCTTTTTCACACTCTCGTTGGCTCAAGAAACATGTAAAAACGGGCCTGATTCGTGTAAAATTGATAACGGTAATTATTAAATGACGTTTATTACTGATCTCTTTCTTTTTAAATATTTTGTTAACTCTGAAAAATATTGACGTTGTTCCAGGAATTATGACCTGTCACACTGCCCAACCATCTTCTAGATGCATTGCATCAACTTTAGCTGTTCTTGCTGGAGGAGCTGTTATTGGATATTTCATAGGATACAAGCTTGCTCAACGCAATGTTCGTTTTAACAATAAGATTCAACTCGATTCGAAGAAAGTTGCCGACAGTATTGACATCGAGGATATCGGAGAGAAGAAGGCATTCTGTAGATGCTGGAAGAGTGAAAAGGTTCGTTCGATATACTTTTTCTGAATATTTTTTTTTAAATGTGTTTCAGTGGCCATATTGTGATGGATCCCACGGAGCTCACAACAAACAAACCGGTGACAATCTCGGCCCAGTTATTGTCAAGTCAGAGAAGAAATAAACACCAGATATTCTGTTCGATGCGCTCATTATTTTATTTATATTACTTTCTGCCTTATTCAGCCCCAGTGATACCTTTTTTTTAAATAAATTGTTTGTAAGAAATTAGTTTATCTGAAGGGGTATTTTTAAAAATACTTCAAAAGCCACGGGGAAATAAATTAAAATAAGTAGGGCGGATAAATTAAATGCAACGGTCTTAAAAATACCAAAAGCGAATCGAGAGAAATCGGATACCCATCAAAGAAAATAAGATATGTAAAGTTAACATAATTAATGATCAAACACCGTATCATAATCAACAATAAGCCTATAACAAAAATTGTTAAGATTGTTTAGTTGTGAAATGGGAACTTGTTGATCTGTTGGCCATGTAAGGTTCGGCCCAAATACAACACTTAGATTATTTGAAGTCATTAGATTTGTTTTGCTGTTCTCAGCGACCTGAAAAAAATCGATTTTATATATTTTAGGGAACCCCTCCCGTCCATACCTTCGTCAAAAAGTTGATAACTGTTTTCAGAAGAATGTAATTATCTCTGGGTAAAAGTTTCACGAATTCTTTAACAGCTGCTGTTTTCTCGGTCTTTGGAATTTCTGAAAAATTTTATAAAAATATTACAATTATATAATAAAAATTTGATACCTGATAAAGCTACCAACTTCGGATACAGTGCATTTGTGGTAAGTGGCTCTCCTAGGTTTCGAAGGAATGTTTTAAGTAATACCGATGCATGAAGACATCCAATATATTCATTTTCTTTGTATTCTGGGTCGTTTTCGAAATCGACTTTCTCTCCTGAAAAAAATTATCCAAATATGCTTCCTGAACTTAAATTTAATATACCTTTATTAATTCTCTCTTGTAACCTCTTAATACTTCCCAAATTTGCACTCTTCCTGAAAACTCCTTCCATATTCAATGCATGATTTTCCAGATATTCGATCAATTTCTCAACAATTGGTGGAATATTTCCATCACAATGCGATAAAATGCTGTAAAATAAATAATTTACGTGAAGATATGAGGTCATTTCATGGTTGGAATCTTTGGAATGTTTGAAAACTCTAGCTATTTCGATTTTTTCTCTCTTTCTTAGAAAATAAACAGAATATTAGTCTGTGGAAATAGTTTTAAAAAACATGAGCGATGATATGACAAAAATTGATGAACCGAGCGAATGCCAAAGCTGCTCATGCCTTGAGAGACGTATTTCGTTTATGTCGCATCAGAAAGCTAGAAGACATTCATTGGTATTTAAGTTTGGGGAAATTTTTATGGAAAAAAGGTTATATTTCCGATCGCTCGCCCGACAATGTCTTACATGGATATGAGTTCACACGACAATCAGAAACAGAATGAAGAAATCGAAGAATTGAAGAAAATTATAAAGAGGAACATTATAGAAATCGAAGGATTGAAGAGAATTATAAAGAACAAAGATTCGGAAATTGCTCAAAAATCGATTCAAGTAAGTGGACTCAGCGTACAAATCACCGCCAAGATGGGTTAAAGGAGGGCTTTACGGAGCTAATAAATGTATCTTAAATGAAAATAGACCTCATTCTCATTCCAAATCTGTTTTTAAAATTTTATTAAACCACATAGAAGCCGAAAAAACACGCCTCAAAACAATGGCCTAGAAAAAGTGTCCACCGGCGAAAACTAGTCCGCAGGCTTGAAAAATCCGAAAAGAAATGAAAAAACATAAATTTTAATTTTAAAAATATTTTAAAAAGGACTGATTCTGCATGCATAATTCCACGAAAAAAGCGCATAGGAAAGAGTTCGGTCAGGTGGACCCTTTTTCTAGGTCATTGTTTTGAGGCGTGTTTTCTCGGCTTCTAGGTTGTTTTAGAAAATTTTAAAAACAGATTTGGAATGAGAATGAAGTCTATTTTCATTTAAGATACATTTATTAGCTCAGTAAAGTCCTCCTTTAAAACTCCTTGGATGGAATAATTTCTCAGACGCAAAAAGTGTTCGGACGTGCTAAACAACAACTGACGGAAAAAGATGTAGAGATCCGAAGATTGACCAACGAAAATGTGGACTTGAAAGGACAAATTAGGGTGGCTATTAGAGTTCGAGAATTTGATCAAAAAGCTGTTGCAAATTTTGCGATAAGGGACGATAACAATGTGAAACTCGAACAAGTTTAATATTATTCGAAATCTATCAACAAATTAATCCTTTTCAGAACGAATACAAATTCGAACATATTTTCCGTCCGTACACTTCACAAGAAAATGTGTTTCGTGAAATTCGTGAACTAATTCTGGTTGGTTTAATTTCTTTTCTGCGTGTTCAGAAATCGAAATCTAATTTTAATTTTATTTAGTGTGTTCTTCATGGATATAACGTTTGTCTGATTGCCTATGGACCAACTGGAAGCGGGAAAACGTTTACAATGAGAGGAGGTTGGATGAAAAACATTTAAAAAATATAAATGTTGATTATTTAGAAATCATCGGGTCCGAAGGCGTGATCCCAAGAGCTGTTCGATTTTTGCTTGATCGTTCGTCTAATGATTTGGCAGTGATTGGATGGAATATCAAGTTCTCAGCTTCGTATTTAGAGGTTTATAATGAAGAAGTTTACGACTTGTTGGAAAGGAAAAAAAGATGTGATGTGAGTTGAGAGAAGATTTCGAAAAAAAAAACAATTATCTTACGTTTTAAGGTGAAAATAGCTGGAATTGGAAGCTCGACAAATGTTGCAGGTCTTCGAAAAATTCCAATAAAACGTCTAGATGATGTGGAAGAAATAATGCAAGCGGCAGATAAGCAACGTTCAACAGCTTCGACTAATTGTAATACACACTCGTCTCGATCTCATGCTATTTTCCAGATTTATGTTGAAGGTAGTAATAGTTCTACAGGTGAGCATTTTAAATTTTAAAATTGTTTTTAAAAAACCATTGCTTTAATTGCAGATGAAAATATTAATTGCTGCCTAAACCTTGTCGATCTTGCTGGCTCGGAAAGAGCTAAAGATTCTGGCGCAGAAGGTGAACGATTCACGGAATTGAAGCATATCAATCAATCGCTGATGACTTTGAAAAACTGTATTCGCGCACAAATGGGTCAAAATGTGAAACATGTGCCGTATAGGGATTCGAAGTTGACCCTTCTTCTTCGCTCGTTTTTGGGTGCTGGCTCGTCGAAGACTATGTTTATTGCTCATTGTAATCCGAATGACGCTGCCGAAACTAAGCGAACATTGGAATTCACACAAGATGTAAGTTATAATGCGGGAGGACCCGAAAATCATATTTATGAATATTTTACAGCTTCGATCGACAAATATTGGGCGAGCACATGTTCAAACTCCGTTAAAATCATTTGTGAACTCTTTTTGATTATTTACAATCAATAAAGACTTACAATTCTAATGAAACTCCGAATTGTTGAGTTGGTAATGGTTGTGAAGGTGGGGATTCTGGTCTTGTAGATGTTTGAGAAAGTGATCGGTCATGATCTCGAATAGGTGTTGGGAGGTTCAGCCTTAAATTAAACAATTAGCTGAAAATTTTGAATTTTTAAAAATGTTACCTGGAAACTGAAAGAGCAATCTCTAATTCATTAATACACATGACGTAATGGAATTTGTTTTCAAACTTGTTGGAGATAAATCCTTTGAATAGACTGAATAATATACGAATGAAACGGGTTGGATGCACAACATAAAGCGCTTTGAGGTTCTTTTTGAATCTGTCGAAAGATTGATATAAGTTTTCTTTTTTTTCTTTTTTCTAAATACCTTCTATCAAGTTCTTTGTAAGCTTGGAACATCCATCTAACCGGCGGTTTGTTGTGACTTCGAAGACCATAATGGAAATATACAATTGTGTAGTCTTGGTCAACAATCTAAAAGATGAATATGAAGGTCATAAATATTATGAAAATTATGAAACCTTTTCTAAAACTTGTGTTAGATATCGTAGAAGTCTGCTATGATCGATTTCTTTACTCGATGGAAGTCTGTAGGCATAAATCACAACAATTGGTCGACCAACTCTGTCACCATCAGCAATCACTTGTACAATTTCGTGAGCTGCTATATCACTATAAATATCATCGAATGGTTCAACGGAGCCTGAAAAAGAGAAGGATTAGATAAAGGGGGAGTTTTGGATATTTACCTAGTTCTGTTTCAAAGTCCGCAGTTTCGAGGAAAGATCGGGAAGCTGTCATACGTGATGGAATACTTACTGAAAAGAGTGTATTTACGAGTAAATGAATAAGAGAATTGAAGGCAGGGTTCTACTTAGGTTTCAAATTATTTTTTTGAGATTACAGTATTACGGCCGTAAAATAGTATTCACATAGGTCTTGATTTTTATGCGCATTTACGGATTTTAATAACTTTCTTTTGCAGAAGCAAGAATTTCGGTTAATTTACTATTTGTTGCTTTTTTGAAAAGAGTTCGAAATATAAGGTTTGGTGCAAAAATACTCAAATAGCAGAAATTTCAAATTAAAAATTTATTGAGCTTATGGTTTTTTTTAATTATTAAGAAAATTTTCAACAGGTGGCACACTGCCTTTAAAAACTGGATTAAAAAATGAAAATTTTAATTGAAAAAGTAGTTGTATTTTGAAAGCTAAAATAAAAATGAAAAGGTTTTCAAGTTTGAACTTTTAAACTATTAATCAGTGAAATGGATATAATTAGGTTACAACAAACCATTTAAATCATCAGGAGTTAATAGATCATCGTCTGCGTATCCATCTTCAGGATCAACGAATTCTGAATTCTCTACATTGGTGTCATTTGTGAAAGTTGACATCTGTAATTGAATCAAATTACAAGAATTTTAGTTTGAAATGAAATGGCGGAATTGAATAAAAACTGCAACAAATGAGTGAAAACATATGAAGGGTTGGCCGCATTCTCTCATCTCACCCATTTTTATGTCAGATGAATCGTGAGGTGGGAAACATTGAACATATTGAGGAAAAAGAGAGGCAAAAACGGCAAGTGTGAGAAGAGAGATGATGGGGAATGAAGAGACGGAGAGAAAAGGAAATAGCTTTGGTATTATTCCAATGCTACACAGTTTGTCGTGGCTTGTTCTACAGAAACATATTGATAGATTTCTTATATTATGAATTGTGATGGTTAATGGACAGGAATTTGTCATTATTGACATATGATTGTGAGAAATAGAAGAATGATAAAAAATATTGTTTTTATTCGATAGTTTTCCAAATGATCGGAGAAGAATTGAATGTGCAAACAAGGGAACATATGGGGGGAGAAGCAAACAGAAAACCCGATGAAAAACAGAAATTAATACTTCGAAATGGGGTTTTGAGTTTACCTTTGGTTTGTTATTGAAATAAAAATGTTGAGGGGTAGAATGATGAAGTTATGAATAAGTTATGAGCTTTTCACAAATTTTTCACTTTTTCAGATCCGGTTTAGACTAAACTTTCATTACTGGAAGTTGTTTTTTTTTCGAAATTAGTTTAATTAGAAGAAACCGAGAATCTTTTTTTTTATAGAATGAATTTGATTTTTTGAAAAATATGTGGAAAAAAGTTTCATTTTCCCAAAATAAAAATGTTCAATACAACTTTTTTCAACACGGAACTAAATTATTTGCGACGTTTTTTTGGAATTTTTTGACAAATTTTCTCAGAATAATATTTTTTCGAATAATTATTTGACCTAATTTCAGAATTTAGGATATTTTCTCGAATTTGGACACTGTAAACCGATTCCACGAATCAAAATTTAAATGTCCGCCACCTGAAATGATGTTCGGTAGAGCGTGATTTCGTTGCAGGACGAAGAGTTCCTCTTCCACGGCCTCGATGGGAAACTAGTCCGTTACATATATATATTTCTTTAATTTCAAATTCAATTAATTTAAATACGCAGCTTCACTTTTATCATTTTATTTTGTCATAGTGATGACCTAGAACTCACATATATTTTTCTAACTCATTATTTTTCAGACCAAATTTCCAAAGCGGCAGAAAAACGAGATAAGGTTTTCGACCTTTTCAAATTATGCTCCGCGTTCGACGGTCTTCAAAACTTTTATGCCAAATAAATTGTGCTCTTCCGTCGACATCTTCTTACCACACACATAATGAAGTGAGAAATATCAAAACTATAAATTTGAAGGAAAAAGTTATTTTCAGCTGCGTAAGAGTTTCTTGGATTACTTTGAATCGAAAGAGCATGAAGTAATAAAATCAGCCCCAGTGATTCCTAGTTCAGATGATGGAAGCTTATTATTCACAAACGCTGGAATGAATCAGGTTAGTATTAGACATTATGTTTCTGCAAATGATATACAAATTTTAAGTTCAAACCCCTAATTTTAAATTCAAAAGAGCAGCGGAGAGTAGCAAATATTCAAAAATGTATCAGAGCAGGTGGAAAACATAACGATTTGGACGATGTTGGAAAAGATCTGCATCATCAAACATTTTTCGAAATGATGGGTAATTGGTCTTTCAATGACGCGTTCTCAAAATATGAAGCATGTGAATATGCATGGAAATATCTAGTAGATGTTCTGAAAATCGATCCCAGTCGTTTGTATGTATCATTCTTCAAAGGATCAAGTTCTCGCGGAATAGGGAAAGATGTTGAATGCGAGGAAATTTGGAAGAAAATTGGGTATTTTCAATAATTTTATTTTTTTTAAATCGAAATAGAAAAGTTTCAGAGTTCCACCTGAAAGAATCCTTCCATTTGGAGAAGAAAATTTCTGGGAGATGGGAGCAACTGGACCCTGTGGCCCTTGCACTGAAATTCATTTCGATAGAATCGGAAATCGAGATGCATCGAAATTGGTCAATGTTGATGATACGGTTGTCGAAATTTGGAATATCGTGTTCATGTCAAATTTAAGAAACCAATCGGGAAATATTGAATCGTTGGGAAGGAATCATATTGATACTGGAATGGGCTTCGAAAGGCTTCTTTCAATTGTTCAGAATAAAAATTCGAATTTTGATACGGATGTTTTTACGCCAATATTGGATAATGTTTCGAAAGTATTAAAAATCTTAAAGTTTCATGTAGAAATCAAATCTTTCAGCTCACGAAAAATAAGTCTCAATACAGTGGGTCCATTGATTTCCAAACATTATCTGGACGACAAGATTGTGCTTTTCGTTTAGTTTCTGATCATATTCGAGCAATCACATTTGCAATTTCTGATGGTGTTCAACCCGATTCCACTGGTCCTGGGTACAAATTAAATCATATCGAAAATTAATTAATTTTTATAGATTTGTTGTACGGAAGATGTTAAGAAGAATATTTTTAAATTCGACGAATTCGTTGGGTATCGAGAGGTTTGCAACTGCGGAACTAGTACCTGTCGTTGTAGACACCATGGTAATCATTATTTTAAAAATTGAAATTGTGGAAAAAATGAATATTTTTAGAAAAATGTATACCCAGAATTGTATTCTTCTTCGAATTTGATTCAAACAACCATGTTGGATGAAGAGAAACAGTTTTGGAAAACTGTTGACAAAGCTAAAAAGGTGTTCGACAGAGATGTTAAAAATTACGATGGGAATCTTGTATCAGGTGAATTTGTTAAAGTTTCAAAGTTATTATTTCAAACCAATGCTTTTTTCAGGAGACACAGCATTCTATTTACACGATACACACGGATTGCCACTGTCTGTGACAATTGAATTAGCAAGACATATTGGAAAAGAAGTAGATGAAAAGGAGTTTGAGAAAATCCGACAAAAAGCACAAGAAAAATCATCGAAATCTTCAAAATTTACCATAAATGCTTCGATTAATGAATTTCCAAGCTTCAGTGATAAATTGAAGTATGATTATAAATTGGTTGGAGATGAATATGGTAATTAAAATTTCGATTGTTTCTTTATTTTTTTAAACGCAGAATTCCCGACAATCGAATCCAAAATCTTAGCGCTTTACGAAAATGATCGAAAAGTGTCGTCAGCTTCTGGAAAATGTGCGATAATCCTAGAAAATTGTCAATTTTATGCAGAACAAGGTGGTCAAGCTTCTGATAAAGGAACATTGAATTTGAGAGGGGTTTGGGATTGAAAGTATTAAATTTAAAGTTGTCAACAATATTTGTTTTTAGAAACCAGTGTTCCGTGTAGAAAATGTTCGAAAAATTGGGCAAGTTACTATACTTTTTGGTGAAGTTCTGGATGATCTCCGAATCAATGAACATGATAAACTAGAGCAGAATATTGATGTTGAACGAAGGTGTGGATTAATGAGAGCACATTCAGCGACACATTTGTTGAATTGGGCATTAACAGAAGTTGGAATTGGAAAGGGACAAAAAGGATCTTCTGTCGGTAACATATAATAGAAAGTGTATAAATTAAAAATCAAGTTTTTTTAGATGACGATTATTTGAGATTCGATTATTCATCTAATGATTCTCCAAATCGATTAGAATCTTTGAAAAATGTTGAGAAATTGATATCGGGTACAGTATCCAGCTCAGAATGTACGGCTATCGATTCGATGACTTTAGAAGAAGCGGGAAATGTAGAAAACTTGCAAGGCGATATCAAAAAGGTCAGGCAAAATCGTGTTTAGAAGAACTTATTGAAGATCTTTATTATTTCAGGATATAATAGGATCATCTATGGTTCGAGTTGTGAAGCTAGGGCCAGCTATAGAATGCTGCGCTGGAACGTAAGAACTTTTCTAAAAACACGACTTTGAGCAGTTTTTCAGGCATGTTTTGAACACTTCATCGATCGGAAAATTTGTCATTCTAAGCGATAAATCAAGCAGTAAAGAAGTTCGAAGGATAATTGGAGTAACCGGAGAGAAAGCGAAAAATTGTATATCGTATTCGGAAGAAGTTCTAGAAATTTTGAAGAATTGTAAAGATGTCAAAAAACGGAAAGCAATTGGAAAATCGATTGATTGGAAAAGGATTCCATTACTCAGACAAAATGAAATCTCATCACTGTTTAAATAGGAAGTTTGTATTTAGGAGTTTGTTAATTTTTTTTCTTCTTGTTTTCCCGAAACCTTAGAATATAAATTGTTTGACGATACAACTCCGGGAACACCCGATTTTTTTTCACAGCTTACCTCGATTATGCAATTTCGGAGTGGTTCAAAAGATTCTCGATTTATATGACGGTCATATAAGTACACCTGTTACTGTCTAATAATGGACATGGAAGATGATAATCTATCCATGAATAATAATGATGTACAATATAATCGGTGGGTTCTTCTTTACTATGCGCGTTTTTTTTTGTTTCACTCTTCACTACTAGCGATGACGTAACAATAAGAGACAATCGTATTGGTTACAAGGGGTTAATGAGCTACACTGCATTATGGCGGTTTCTATTGATGTTGTTTTATAGCTGAAAAGAAGAAAGTAGGATTGAGTAATGTTTTTGGCAAGTTGACTGATTATTATGTTTTGTAATAATATTGGGTCAATTCTAGTTATTTGACAGCCATTACAAAATCTCGAAAGAGCATTTTGAAGTTAAAAAGTGCTGATTATTTATTTTGCATATAATTTCATTTCGAAACTTTAAAACAAGCAATTCTCAAGTTTCACTATTGAAGGCTGATGAGATGAAATCTAGTGGCACACTGTCTTTAACTACTGAAACGTCTATTTTCTCAAAAAAAAAGCTCATAACTCCTATCCCATATAAATTGTTTTTGACCGGCTAATGACGTCGGTAGTTGTTTAATTCCAAAATATGAAAAACATCAAAATAGGTCAATAGAAATATCACCTTTTTCTAATACTTATCAGCTTAATAAAAAAATGAAGGAAAACGATGTTTTTACTGATAAGAATTTTGAGCATGTTGCAATTTATGTTCGTCTACTAGGAACGGAAAAGTGTATGTTCGTATAGTTATCGGCATTCGAACTTTGTCAGATCGCTATACTTTTTAGCGGGGAAAATCGATTTTACAACTCTTGAAATCAGTAAAGTACTGGAAAAATACCTTTAAAATGATGTTGCCATTTTGTTCAATGTCTGTTTGATAAAATTTCGAATGGACAGTAACAGTCGGTAACAGGCTGCGGCCTTACCTCAGAAAATTGGTGCCACTGATAGGCGAAAAGCAGAAAATGGTTTCCATTGAGTTGATTACTTGTATATATTTGGTCATTTTTACCCGCATTTCTATGATATATAAATTTTGTTGTTGTTCTAGTTTTCCGTTGATTTATTCATTTGATTTTATCGCGAAGTTCAATCTTTTGAGGTAGATTTTGACAACTGTGTGTTCGGAAGACCCCCCCCCCCCCCCCCTCAAGGTGATATATGAGTTTGTTGAAGGATTTTGAGATTACGGTTACGTTTTGTCTGGTAAAATATGGTTTTTGAAATATCGGATCATAAAACCAAAGTACTTATGATCACTTGAGCTCGATCGGAACAGAGCTTTAAAATGTAATTGGGATGAAAATAGACTTCATACTCATTCCAAATATGTTTTTTAAATTTTCTGAAACCACCTAGAAGCCGAGAAAACGAGGTTCAAAAGAATGGCCTAGAAAATATTCCACCTGGCCGAACTTTTTCCTATGAGCATTTTCCATATTTCCTTGATTAAAATTTATGGAAAAATGGTAAAATTAGTTCATTTTAACTTAAGATTTTGAATTTTTTAGCATTCTTCAAGTAATAGTGTCGGCGGACTAGTTTCGACACTTTTTCTAGGCCATTGTTTTGAAGCTCGTTTTCACGGTTTTTACGTGGTCTTTAAAAATTCTGAAAACTGATTTGGAATGAGTATCAAGTCTATTTTCACCCCAGATGAATTCATAGGCTCTGTAATGTTCCCCTTTAAACTGAGAGAAGATTTTTAATTTTTTTCAGATCACAGTCCGAATATACGCACTTCGATTATAATTAATTATGAAGATATTTCTTATCAATCATAATTAGAGTTGAACTTTTCGTTCTATTTCGAAAAAAAAAAGAAATAATCTAGGTTTTCCTTGCTGCAAAAAAAGTTCTGAGATAAGCTCTGAGAGCTGTCGCAACTGTGTTTCTTGCAAAATTTATTATTTGATTGCAAATGTAAATTTTTAACAAGTTTCCTGTCTTTATTCGCCGTATAATCATGGGAAAATCATCGTTGCTTCCTATTTTAGATATTTCTGAAGAATCACCGAAAACATGAATTAAATTAAATTTTAATCTCAAGTCCACAATAGTTTAATATTTTTCACACTCTCGACAAAAGTAACAATTCTATCTCCCAACCAATTTCTCGTCATGATTATTATCTCAACAACCCTCACAGCAAACATTTCTTAAAATCTCATGTCACTTTACATCTCAAATTGAGTTCTCAGATAACCATCATCGTCGTCATTTTCTGCTGATTTCTTTCTCTCACCTTCGCCCACCATCGAACTCTTCACACCACTTCAGAATTGGTGTCAAACAACCCCTTAAAAACATGAGGAAAATTGTGGAAACTGACGAGGAAGATGAAGATGAAGATTGTGATGAACGTCAGGTATTTGTCGCTCAATCATAGATAAAAGCTGAACTTTGTGTCAAAAATGGTTTAAAAAATGACCACCAAATTGTTATGATTTGCCAAATGTTCATGTATAACAAAACTCGTAAAATGTCACATGAGACATACCAATTAGGAGCCAACCCGACGGGGTTCTTTCCTCAATGAGTGACCATTTCTCTATTTGTCAACTATTTTTTCTTCTTCTTCTTTTTTGTGATAGAATGAATGATAACATAACCTCTCCCCCCCCCCCCCCCCTTACTCTTATAAACATACTTATGCATGCCATTCATGGTTATACGATGAGCATATAGTATTTGGATGAAGAGCACAATGTGACAATATAATTGATCATGAAGATTACTGTCAATCATCGTATTGGGAGTCATACAGGGTGTATGAAACATGCGCGAGATCTATTTTTGTAATTTATGGAATTTTTATTGGTTTAGGAAACGGGAAATATGGGGCATCGAAAGATAAATAAATTTAAATTTTACATTGATTTTATGGAATAATAGAAGGTACGGAGAATACAGATTCCGGTCAAACTGATATTTATTTTTATTCAAAATCTTTGATAGAAAGTCACATTTTTAGCATCGGGAGAACTGGAACACGGTGGAATAAAGTGAACCGAAATTGTCGTCACGAACAACGATCTGTGTGTGTACACCGTTACGACAAATTGCACACAAGAAAAATTCGAATTTTTTACAAATGACATTTTAACGCCTACAACGCATGAAAAAATGATTTTTTTGCGTTAAATACATAAAGTATGGCTTAATCTAATTTATTTCACTCCGAATTACAAAATTACGTCCCTGAGTAGCTGAATATAACGCGTTTTCTGTAACCGTGCCGCACAATTGCAAAAATAAACTCCCGCCTTTCTGCGTTCAATTTTTAATTAATTGTCGTACGGAATTTTCTTAGTTATAATCGGTTCACTTTGGCCCACCGTGTGGGAGATCTGTGCCGAGTTATGACAATGTGAGAATTTTTTAAAAGTTTTAGTTTGGTTCATAAATTTTTCAAAATGTGTGCCCTATGGGTCAGACCAGTAGATGCCAAAAATTAGTGTTCTTCGGTCCATAACAAATCAATGCTGAGAGTTTGAACAAATTCCAATTTGTTGACCCGCAATACCTCCTCTGGGAGCTCCCGACTTCCAAGGGAGGTATTGGACCAAACCATGATTGCTCGATTGTCGACATATTGAACCGTCGAGAAGTTTCATTTTCACATTCAAAGTCTCTATTTTCCCTGTTCAGTACTAGGTTGTGATAATAGTTTTGGACTCTGCTCCATTTTCTACCCGAACGTAGACCCATAAACTTCAACTCATAAACGACTTTGGCCTCATCATACACGCACACACAGTTGTCTGTAGGTTTCCTCAATTGAAATACATGATGCGTACTAATCATCAATGTTGCATAATAGCCGGTGTATCTCAAAGTACAGTGTTACCACACACGGACACACACATACACGTCAAAAAATCATCATAAACCTCCATGCCCGAGAAATGTAAATTAAGGGGGGAAAAACGAAGATGCGCGAACACCTTCCACTACCATCTTTCCCAATTTCTTTGTTCGCATTTGATTTTTCGAGGTGATTGCAATGGCCCGTGCTGCCAGTCATACACATCTGCCAGCATGTGGCCCTAACACCAAATCATGTTTATGACTTATTTTTTTTTATTCATACACGTATTTGAAAAAAAAAGTAATGTTCTTCTCAAATTACCGTTACATGTAGGTACTACAGAAAAGTGCAGTCATAAAAACGGTGTCCCACGGTTGTGACACACAAACCTACAACACATATTTTCCCTTGATTTATTTGAACATTTTTTGAAAGTATGTAGAAGAATGTTTTATATGAAGAAACGATGTCATAACGAATTTATTCTTAACGCACATGAGTTTCGTTTAATACGACGCGGTTGCGACGAATTGTTGTTTTAAAGACACAGTGTCATTTAAAAAACTAGCTCCGAATAGCCGTAAATTACTAATATTTAATATCCTACAGCTGCTCATTTATTTTTTTTCGATTATTTTATGCTAATCATATTAATCACTGACAGTAATCCGGATAATTATCTCAAAGTGACATGAATAGAGATAAGAATGCGCGAAAATGAGGCGAGACATGTCACATTGATATCAAGAGCTGATAACAGAAGACAAACAGCAAATATGTGTAGCTGACTCTTTCGGTTGAACCCCCCGAATCCAAAAGTAGAAATACTAGTACCAGCCGAATCAAAAAAATTGGTTGTGATGTCCTCCGATGTTGAAGAAGGTCAGTAGCTACAATCCGAAATTGCCAGCTGTACGAACACCTGGTTATTCCGACTGTATCATCTTCATCCCCCCCATTTTAACAATAATTTTGACAACTTTCACTACATGAGTTTACCCGAGTACATAGTAATGGAATATTACCTTGTTGTTATTTCAACCAACAATTGCTCTTCACTGTCGAAACAATGGAAGTGATGAATTAGCGGATACTCCGTGGGGGAGCGCAGAAAATCATTTGAAATATTGTGGAAAGAATGAGAAACACCTCGGTGTGAACACATTTTCGAGTAATGGGTGAGATGTTCACAGAAGATTTATGGAAATGAGATATTTGACCGGAAAAAGAAAGCTTATGGGAAGTACTGAAAATCAAGAATTCGGTCGTTTTTGGAGTTCTACCCATGTATATTGTTTCAGAAACAATACAATGTTTATTTCCGAAAAAAAAAACCTTGGTTTGTTTTTAAAGACAATGTGCCACTTATTCCACAAATAAGCTTATCTGCAAAAACTCACTAATAAGTGAGGAACGAAATAGGGTTAGTGTTTCACTGTTTTTCTCTCGGATGACGACTGCAGATCGCGACTTTTTGCTGAGCACAATTTCAATAAGAATGCCCCCATCAATTACTTAGCTTCTCCAAAGTTGCCTTACCATAAACCAAATTTTCCAATATGAAACTTATCACATAGATCTCGGGTGTTGAACCGGGATCCCCGCCGGGATACCAACCGGGATCCCCGTCGGAGTTCCGGTGGGGATCCCGGTTCAATCCCGGTGGGGATCCCTGTTCGTATCCCGGTGGGGATCCCGGCTAGGATTTGCTTCCCCCCGCTAGTTGAAAAATGGTCGGCGGAAAAAAAACTCTCTCCGTCACGGATAGCATAGCTAGTGTGTTAAGCAATGACAGTGAGAAACACATCCCGGAACCGAACCTGTGACGACTTGACCTGCTGCTTGCTTGATGAGGAGACGTTGAACCACTTGACTATACCTGAACATGTGAGGAAAGGGGGAAAGTGCGCTTATATGTGAGCTTGCGCCAGAGTTCCTTAAGAGTCGATATAGGAGAACATGGATAATCATAACTATTGTTGTAGGAATCCGAAATGGCTCAAATTTTGAGAACTGAAAGATTAAAACATGCTTAATCAAGACAGTTAAGAATTGTTCGATTTTCTTCAGTAGTTTTTTGTTATGCATTACTTTCTTATAGTGTTCGAAAAATGAATAATGAAACCGATATTCACGAAAGAAAGTTTCGATCTTGGATTTCCGGTCTCAAATAAAAAGGTACTTAAAAACGACGATCTTAATACAGTAGCGGTCAAAAAGTAACATTGATTTTTCTGTCATAACTCCGCGCATAGTTGAAATATATTGATGAAATTTGGTTATGTTATGCAGTACATGACTGGAATCTAAATTCTTAAGAGCCAATGTCTCAGAAAGTCGAAAATACCGTGGCACACTTGCACCAACGTGAAGCTAAGATCTTGATATTTTGCATGGAGGGTGCATAGCTCTTAGAAAAAAATATAGTTTTTATTTGGCCACGACCTAGAGAAAAAATCCCAAGTGGTCCGAAAATCGAAATTTTTAGTTTTAAAGATAAAGTCAAAATCTCTTCGGGAATGGATTACTCGCACATTTTTGAGTATTTTTCATGTTAACACCTAATTTCCAGCTGGTCGACATCATGCCTAAAATTTGATTTTTCTGAAAAAGTTGTCCAATTTTTCCAGTTTTTCCCATTTTTCGATATGACGAAGTACTTGGGCCCGACGGGAAATATGGAAATTATTAATCTTTATGATGTTTTTCATCAAATACCATGTTGATTTAGCGGATTCTCTGTAACCTTTTTGGGGTTTCAGGGCAAAATAGGTGAGATTTTAACGAAATTCCAAAGGGTCCCCCCCATGGAACATTTTTGAAAAAATTTTAAAATTTAAAATCTCCGATATTATCAGAGGGACTCTTACTAATAAATATTTAGTGTTTCCCAAAATATGACCCATCTTGTGAACCTATGGGCCGCATGGCAACAGCTCAAAAAACCTTCAGTCCCATACCCAGTAAACTGTTGCCTGTATTGGAAAGCGCGATAGAAACTGAAGGTTTTTTGAGCTGTTGCCACGCGGCCCATAGGTTCACAAGATGGCTCATATTTTGGGAAACACGAAATATTTATTAGTAAGAGTCCCTCTGATAATATGGGGAGATTTTAAATTTTAAAATTTTTCAAAAAATTTCCATGGGGGGGACCCTTTCGAATTTTGCTAAAATCTCACCTATTTTGCCCTGAAACCCCAAAAAGCTTACAGAGAATCCGCTAAATCAACATGGTATTTGATGAAAAACATCATAAGGATTAATAATTTCCATATTTCGCGTCGGGCCCAAGCACTTCGTCATATCGAAAAAGGGGAAAAACTGGAAAATTTGGACCACTTTTTCAGAAAAATCAAATTTTAGGCATGATGTCGACCAGCTGGAAATTAGGTGTTAACATGAAAAATACTCAAAAATGTGCGAGTAATCCATTCCCGAAGAGATTTTGACTTTATCTTTAAAACTAAAAATTTCGATTTTCGGACCATCTAGGATTTTTTCTATAATCTAAAAATGTTTTTCTTTCAAATGCAGGTTAGCTTGTATTAATTCAAGCTCTAGCCGTTATCATATTCAGCGTTTAATGTGTCGGATTTACTTCAAAAATGTGTTACTATTGGACTATTCTAATCTCTGTTGGTGATTATTAATATTATATGCAATATTAACAACATTTTTTCCAAAGAAAATATGACATAGAGAGATATAGAAGAGTTTTCGGTTTTTTATAGATTAAATGTAATTTTTCTACTTAAATGTGGCTATACCAATGAAAAAATTGATAACTACAATAATCAGATAAACAATCATATTGAAAAAATGAGAATACATTTGAATTCTGTTTTGATAAATTTATGAAAAAATCGCCAAACTATTTTTAGTCGATTTTCACCAAAAAACTTTTGGAAAATGTTAATTATGAAGAACAAAGACGTATACTTCACTTTTTAAGCACATAAACTATTTTTGTCGGTTTAGATTCATGCTTAAACACTGTGGTAACAAAATGAAATTTGACGATTTTCATTTTTCGAGTTTATTTTTGATTCTAGTACCCGTGAAAAACTGAAATGTAAAAAATGTCTGAACAAGCTCTCTTATATTCAATAAGTTTCTTTATTACAATTATTTTCTCTTGCCGACATCACAAATTCCCTGTATCAAAAAATCTGTGTTTAGCCGGGATCCCCACCGGGATACCCGGTGGGGATCCCGGTTGAGTTTTATCCCGGTGGGGATCCCGGTTTGGAAAATTGCCTCTCTCAAATCCCGGTGGGGATCCCGGTTCAACACCCGAGATAAACAATATTTTTCTAGCTGAAAGCCAAATTTCCTTAATTTTTAGGAGTCTATTCATCCGCTGTTCTAACCCCCTTTCACCGTGCTCTTTACATTTTCTGTACGTAAGAACTCTTACAGCAAACAACTGGCATTTTATGATACATACGTCATCGAAACATAATATTAGTAATCTGTATCCAAATTGCTGCCATTTCTCAATGGGATACCTCCCAAATCTTAGATATTAGCACTCTCTTCACTACCGCAAAAACTACAAAGAGCTCCAATGTTCCTGAGAGCAACTTTGTCACAACAGACGTTACAGAGGATTATTATTCATTTTTTTGTAAAGTGCTCATAAAGAATTGTATTGTCTTTATTTGAGCACACATTTTTTTGTATTTGTTAAGTTTCCCCATTAAAAGGTTATACTGATATTTCATAAAAGGGTGAGAAAATGTATGTTATTGAAAATATTATCAATGGCGATTTTTTCATTCAAAAATGGTTAATTGAGATGTAAATTGAGGCAATTAGTCGTTCAGGTGGTTAGATCTAAATCATGCATACGTCATTGATATCCAAGAAATGAATTGTGCATTATTGGTAACAGGTGAGCGAGAATGGGGTTATTGCGTATTGAGCATGCGGTTCCGTCATAACTTTTGCTCCGGCAAACAATGTTATGATTGAAGCCCAAATGATGATTGCGTCAACGGGGGCACAACAGGTCGAAGAACCGGGAGAAGAAGGACCATCTGAAAAATTGTCAATCTAGGTCATGACGTGGCAAGATGAGGATTTGAAGAAGGTGTTGCGAAAGACTCCTTTCTTTGTTCTATTCAGATTTGAAAATCTCATTGATAGAGTGTTTTTGGATTCAAAATCTTGTGATCAATTACAATGGAAATCGTTTTCTTTTATAATCCATTGATTGCAACAGACAATGAGAAAGTTGTATGAAAAAATGAAACTTTTTTGACACATTTCACACACTTTACGATTTACTTTCCTCTGCTCAAATTGTAACGATTGTAGAGATGTATTTAAAATATACGTAGTGGTAAAAAAATTATAAAATATAGTTTTTCTGTCCAAAAGAGACCTATTCAACATCTGTCATTCAAGCTTACCTCGTTTATCAGCTAATTATATCAATAATGGTAATTATCTCAAGATGGCTAATTAGTGAATACAGCACGACACCATGTAAGGATATTGTAAAATCCTGAATAAGTGCTCAGCTGATGAGCCGGGAGCACATGAAGACGTCTAAATTAAAAAAAAATTAGCAGATTGCAATGAAAAACTGGAAAGCAAGAACACAAATTTTAACCCATAATAACCTCGCGGGAGCTCCCGCTTTAAATCTGCGTGTCTGAGAATATAATAATAGGAACCAGAATCCAAATTTCTTCTCATCAATTTGAGTCGAAATTTAGAGAACCGTTTCCCTGCTCAGAAAGACCGTCTATTCATTTTATTCACTCCATCAATATATCTCATTCAAAATTCGAAAATTCGAATTCCATCTCATTGAAATTTTCATTTAAAAACGCAACATCAAATTCTTTGAAATTCTTATTATTCTGTGATCTCATTGTCAAAATGTTCTCACTGAGCCATATGGTAAATTTAGTAGAACTAGTATCAAAATGTGTCTTCTTGCTGCTTGTTTCTTCGCTCATCACCTCTATTTTTTCCTTCTTCTTCTTCATTTCTTTCACTCGTTCACCCCTCACAACCCATTGGGCCAGGCAACCTACGACAGTGGGCGGAGACTGAAGAAGGTGTCGCAATCGCCTCCCCCACCCCCAGGTCCCCCCTTCTTCCTCCCGATCTCCTCATTCCGATAGATACAGTGCTTTGCGTTCAATTTTTTTCTTATTTTAAGATCTGGTCCCATTATTATTATTATTGGCAGCTTATTATTCTCGATTTTCAATCAATATCATATCACAATTATTATCATCATAATTCCAGATGAATTTCGAACAATCGGCTGGACCGAGTGGTTTCAATTTGTTGCTCGAATGCAGTGAACAGCTCTTCGATTCACCGAGCACATCACAAACTGCAGATATAGTTAAGGTAACTAATTTTCTATCTTTAACTTCTTCTTCTCCTTTTTTTTCAATTTTGACATGCACAGCAGGATACTTGCCCTTGTAACATAGTATTCTTTGTTTGTTCTTCACAATTTATTTTATTTCCGAAAAAAATGGAAGAATTTCAACACCTTTTTGCGACTTGCTTTAGCCATCGATTCAAGATTCTTATCTTTTCGTTCGCGACAGTCCCGAAAAGACTCATTTCATCCTTTTCCTCATATATTGACATTTATTCTTCCTCTTTTTCTCATATTTCTTATTTTTTGCAGCCAAATGTTGCATTTCCACCTCGTCGTTTTATCAACAATAGTCATGTAGATCGGGTTTTGAACTCGAATTTGAGAACATCGGTTTATAATCAAATTGATGTTCATATTCAGTTGGATCCAAGATCTCTTATGAATCTAATGGAGCAAGAGGTAATCTAGTTTCGTATCGTGGACTAATTATATTCAATTTTCTGTAGGAATACTTCCAATCAAACTATCATTATTTCACCGCTGTTCAAGAACACATCACAGCTTTTCATCGTGAGCAAGCGTGTGAATGGATCTATGACGTGGCAAAAGAGGAAAGATGTGATGGGGATGTATACCTTCAAGCTGTTGCCATAATCGATCGGTTCCTCTCTTATCATAGTATCTTTAAGCACGATATTCAGGTATGTTTAGATATATGAGATCCTGATTCATAAATATTTTTCTCACTTTAGATGGTTGCTGGTGTCGCATTGTTTATTGCCAGTAAACTGAAGGCAACTCATCCGATCAGCGTACGAAAAATTGCCTACTATTCTGATGGAAGCTGCAAACTTGAGGACATTCTCGAATGGGAGCTTCTGATGGTTCAAACCCTCGAATGGGAGACCGAGTCACCAACAGCGTTCGATTTTTTCGATCAACTCGTTGCCCGCCTTCCACAGATCAATCAACTTCGAAAAGAGTTCCAGGAAGTCGTTCAACGATGTCAGAAAAGTGAGTGGTTTTTTTTCGTTGGTTGATCGAAACAAAAAGACCTCCCCTGAATAAAAAGGGAACATTTATGTATCCAAAAAACCGCTCCCTTTTCCCTCAATGAATGGAAATGGTCGCGTGCCGCCAATGATGCCTAATCTCTAAAATCGAAGTCGTTTTTTACATGTTGTACTTTCTTTTTTCGTGTTTTTTTCTCCATCTTGGTGCTGGGGGGTGACTCTAGTTTTTTTTTGATGGGTGGTCTTTATGTGCTGCGGTAGGTCGTCGGGACAACAACGGAAAAACAGATAGGAGGAGAACCGTTGTTAATTTGCATAAAATTGCAATTTGTTCCTAAAAACTAGGGTCGACGATGTAGATAAGCGACCCAGTAAATGTTAGGATGGGTACAGTATAATTTTTCATAAACTCTAGTAGTGTACTTAATTGAAACCTGTTTTTTTTTAATACGAAAAGAAACCGATTTTCATCGCGGGAGGTCTCTGTATTTATAATGAGCTTAAGGATAACGAAACATTTATTCGTTTTTCTTTTCTACAAAAAAAGGAAAAGAAAAATAAAACAAACACAGTTTTTACAACCAGTAAATAGCCCTCCTTTCAAATGATTTAGGAGTATTTTGTGTGTATTTTGCGTACGGCTCATTGCACATTTGACATCGTTTCATCCGACTTTTTGAGGACAAGGTTTAGCGCCTTTGTCAGGGCTAGGTTATGTTAAAAGGTTATGTTAATCATTGCTCCCATTTTTCTAGTTCAAAGAAGCCCTTATGACGAAAAGCATCGGTTAGCTTTTTTTCTCACATTCTGTGATTCATTACCAAGTACCGAAAGGTACTATGCGGCTTTGTTTCAAAAAAAAACGAAAAAAGGAAAATGCCTTCGTTTCTCCTCTCAAAAAATAGCTGAGAATGCACTTTTGTTCAAAGAAGTGTGACAAAGTAAGTGCGGGAGACTCAACAGGGCCATCTGTCGATATCAGCAGGGGGGTACAGAGATATTGATTTTTTCATAAAATATAATGTAAATAATTTGACATTTAACATCTGCCACAAAAACTAGAGCAAAGTAATCTTTAGCATTTTTGGAAAAATATAGATTACTGTAAAATAGGCGATAAACGAAATGAAATCCAACGGCTGGTGTCGGCGCTATTTTGAAATTGAAACAATTAGTAAATGAGCCTGTTACGTTTAAACCATATAATTGCTGTAGACAAGCCGCCGACAGTAAGTATTTAGTCGAAAAAAAGAGGAAATGGTTTCTAATTTCACATGTTCAAAAATGTTTATTTGTACTGTAGGAAAAAAAGCATTCCTTCGTCGGTAAACCCCTTTATGTAATCAGATACACATGCCAAACGCAATCGCCATCGATCATGAACATTTTCATGGTCCTTCTTGATATTTGTATATTTGTTCTTGAGCTTATCCCCATTATTCAACTTCATTATAGGATTAAATATAATGGGGGGACTAGATAATAAATGAAAACTTTCATTAAGTTCCACCTGGACATTTATGTATGTATAAAAGTCTGCTGCACGCGTCACCCTGTACATAAATACGATGGATGATTGAGATAAGAGCAACACGACTTTCGTCGTCGTCGGCACAGGCATAGGGGGGATGCAGAAGGTTTCGGTTTTGATTTATGACTGTTGATGTTACATAGGAATAACATAACTTCACACAAAAGAGAGTTTTGAAGACCTTTGAAGAGAATCCAGAGCTACCGTCCAACATATTTTGCCCATGTCAATTTTTCTAAAGTCCTGAAATTCCTGGAAAAATATATGAGAATTTTAAAATCCCGTTTCATTAAAAGAAATTGTACCACTTTAGTGTAAGCCTAACGAAACTTATTACATGGAGAATCGGGTGCTCCCGCAAATGTAATTTTACTAAATCCTGATATTTTTTAAACAGTTTGATCTTGATGCGATTTAAATTTCAGTTATTCTAAATTTTTGAAAAGAGCTTGCCTTCATGAAGAGTGCTTTAAAATTTCTGATTTTCAAAATTGCGGGAACTTCCGATCCTCTCCCCCCCGCCCCATATTCAAACAAAAGTTGAATGCTTTCAAAACTCCACGACATCCGTTCCACATCCAATCAATTCATTGGCCAATTACCCTCGTTCAGTGTTTTTTTTTCTTCTTCATTCCAATCAGCACTTTACTTTTTTTTCTAACCTCAGTTTTTTGTCTCCCCCCAAAAAAAAACTTTGGAACTGTGATGAATGACGGTGTAGAATAGGGCGAAAATCAAAGAAGCGCAGAGCCCCTTTTGTGCCCTGTATGCCACGCGCTTCTTTGGTTTTTTGTGGGTTGCACTTTTTTTTTGTCTTTGGGAGCGGGTATAGAGGGCGACATAACATTTCTTCGTCATTTTTGGTATACTTTTCTTCTTGTCATTTGAATGATGTCATTTATTATCGTTTGTCAATGGGGGGTTTGAATTCAAATTATTGAAGCTTGAATGATGGCAGCAGTTATTCAAATATTCATTAGGATCAATCAAAGAACCATATAAAGAAGGGTTGACCCGGAATATAAGAAGAATTTGAATCATTGACATTACTTCACATAATCCACTAGTGCAACAACAGCTGTCTTTCGAATAATACCATTTTACCATCAATTATGCAACATTTTTGCGCATTTGAGAGAAAGAGAGGTGCCCCCCGTGCTTTGACTCTGTCAACAGGTGCTCCAGTAATCCTTTACAAGAATAAGCACAAGGAAGGAGGCGGCTTCTAGAACAAAAGGGTGGTAATTGCGCGAGATCATCAGCTTATTATGACGTGCTGATGGTTTTGAACGTCTTCGTTTTTTCTAAGAATTTGAATCTTTATAATCTGGCGCCCATGAAGACGAATAAGTGACCTCTAGAAATACAGTAATACCATGTTTATGTTAGCATAGATAAAGAAAGAACCGTCGAACTTCATGAAACTTCTTTTGGCGCGTTTTTATGTCCAAATTTTTTTTCTTCATGCCATTCTAAAAGGTGTGAAAACGCGCACTTATTGAAGAGACTAAGATTTTTTCGATTTTTGTAGAAGATAATCATCTAATACCCCCCGTTTCCCCGTCACCCCCAGAAACATACAAAGACAAAAAAGGGAATTCAAACATGAAATAAAAATAAATATTTTTTCAGTGCACAAATTGGCAACAATTTTACCATCGGTGCAATGCTCAATTGCTTTGTGGTATGTCGCTTGCTCCCTGCCTGATGTTGTTTTTGCTGGTCATGTAAAGAATCTTATTTTACACATGTTTCAATTGCAAGTGGTAAGATTACAAATAATTCCAGATTTTTTTCCTATTTCTCATATTTCTAGAACCTTCTTGACTCCTACATGCCAATGGTTCAAAGATGTCTGATTCCTGGCAATATTTACGAGCAACCCCACCCGGAAGCCGCCTACCAACAACATGCTCCACCATCATCGTCGGACAATGTCACCCCACCACAAGAATTACAACAACAACAAGTGGTTGCAGTACCGATGGTTCCACAAGTCCAAATGGTTCTTCAACAAGTCTCCGCTTCTGAAATGACGCCATCCACTCCGTTGAACGATTCGGGATTCTGTTCGGATGTTTCGTCGCCGGAATCGAGTGAGAAGAAGCGAAAATTCCGTCGAAGCGATTCGTTGGACGACGATGTTACCCCACCGAAAATGCTTAGAATACATTGAGTCAATTGCTTTTAAAACCAAAAATCTCAAAAACAATCTCGTCCTTTATGCTATTTTTTTATTCTTAATTTATTTATAACGCACCCGGTGATCATTTTATCATTTTATCTTTTTCATTATTAATCTACCCCTTCGAGCAGCTTGTTCAGGTTCAATTCTGAATCCCAAATGTTCACCCCTCCCCTCTCCGAGAGCTTGAGTGTTCATGAGCCTTTGAAAATTAGGAAGCGTTTTACTGAAGCCTAATTTTCACCCCTTGGCAGCATGTAACATTCAAACTTCGGCATGTGATTAGTCAAAATCTTCCCCCCGTCCCTGTCCCCCCGTTTTTCTTAATTATTTGCTTATAATCATTTTACCAGTCTTTTCCAAAAACTCATGACAACTAATATTATGTTCACAATTACCCATTCAATTCTTTCATGTCCTTTTAATATATTTTTCAAACAAAACGTTTCCCTGATGAATATTGTTGTTTTCAAAAATTAATATTATGTTGCTCAAAAACTCTTCCAACCAACCCGCTTCAATTGTAAAATTTAATTTTTGTCGAATTTTTTTGACCGAAAAAATAAAGTTTGAATTTCGGAGAGAAATTGAAGGTTTGTTAATTAAGCATAAAAGTTTTCGACACATCGTGCCAGGTACCAAATTTTTTTTCGAGAGTGATTCGATATGCCTCACATTTTGAAAGTTCAGAGTTCAGTTGCGTCAAGAATGAATTGTCGATTTGTGAAATGGGCTGGGGATGGGGATGTTTTTTTAAAGACAGGGTGCTAGTTATTTTTACCCGATATGGATTTAATTGTGAAAATTCGTCTTTCTATCAACATTCTAGTATATTCCAAGCGAAATCCCGACGAAAAGAAACCATTTTAGCAGCGGACGGAAGATTAAAAAATTATTACCGTATGCTCACATACGCTTTTTGGCGGGAAGCACAAAAATTTGAATTTTTCACATTTTTTTCATAGAAAAATACAAAAAATTGAAAAAGCTCAAAAACAAACAAAAATTGTTTAAAAATGATAATAACACTTTTAGAAATCTAAAATTATATGCCAAGCTGATTCATTTTTCGGAAAATTGATTTTTTTGGGTCGGTGATGAGTTGTGTTGATTAAATCTGTAAAGGTTTCAAAAAATAATAACTCGAATACCTGCGAAATAATAATTTAGTTGCGAAATTCTATCTGCTTTCAAAATTCTGTCGAAATTTTCATTTTTGGATGAAAATTGGGAAAATCAATGGTTTTCCCGTATTTTATGGAGGATCCCGTTTAGTTCCTGTAAGAAAAATTAATTAGACACTTATTAAAAATAATTAACGACGTTAAGCAAAAAAATGCCGAGACTCGGACATAAACGATAGAAATGTTTTTAAAAAATTCACAAATTCAAATTTTCACATTTTAAGCATTGCTTTCTCGGATTTTAAGCATTGTTAACCAGAGTTGAAACCCATAAGCGTGATTTAAGCGCGGATTTGGGAAATGAGGGTTGATCATACAAAGTATCCATATTGAATTAATATTTCAAATTTTGGAGGATCATGACTCGGTAAGTTCATTAAAAAATTCATCACTTTTTACAAATTTCCTACTTCCGATCTCTTTTCGGCAACTCATCATCATCATTTTATTTCGACTTCCGAAAGTTTAGTACCAATCTTTGAAACAGAAATCTTTTCCCACTACCATCATTTTATGATTAACTGACCACACCCGTCGTTATTAGTATATCTTTGTTTCTTTTTGAAGTAAAAAGTAGTTAATTATGTGTTAGATGTGGTGCGTGTGAGTCGGCATCCTCTTTCTGTCCACAATTTTATAGCTTAAGCAAACCAGCCATCGAAATTCGAATCTCATACGAAGATTTTGAATGTCAAATTTCGTAATTAAACATTTATCTAATTCAAAAAATTGGAAAGAAATGGTTGTGCATAGTAGGAAAAAAGTGGGTGGAAGAACAATGAGAATAAAGGAAGAAGAAAAAAAACAACTGGGTCATTTATTTTCTAATAAACGGTCAATGACTTTTCGTACAACTTGCTGATGATGTCACGATCTGTGGATTTTGGAGAGATGGCAATGTTTGGAACAGAATGACTCGCTGCTTCGGTCAATGTGTCTGGAAAATTAAAACGAATGTGAGTTTATGTAAATTTCGGTGGCTCCCAAAAATGTTAAACTTTGCGCCAGTGGTACCTTGAAGGATGACTTTGCGGAGATAATAAGTATAACTTAAATGAAAATAGACTTCATTCTCATTCCAAATCTGTTTTTAAAATTTTCTAAAACCACCTAGAAGCCGCGTAAAAGAGCTTCAAAACAATGGCCTACAAAAAGTTTCCATCTGGCCGAACGTTTTCGTAGTCGTTTTTTTTTGGTGTCGTTAATAAATACTTATGCAAAATGCTTATATTAGTCCTTTTTTAATGTTTTTTCGTCTCAATTTATGTTTTTTTCATTTCTTTTCGGATTTTTCATGCCTGCGGACTAGTTTTCGCCGGTGGCCACTTTTTCTAGGCCATTGTTTTGAGGCGCGTTTTCTCGGCTTCTAGGTGGTTTTAGAAAATTTTAAAAACATATTTGGAATGAGAATTTAGTGTATTTTCAATTAAGGTTCATTTATTATCTCCGTAAAGCCCTCCTTTAAAGTTACTTTCCCAAATTATAAATATTTTTCATAAAATTCCCCCTTCCGTACAATCAAATAAAAAGCGAACGCGCATAATACTCGCTTGAAATTTATAAGTTAATTCAGCAGGTGCGATGATGTGTTTTATTTTAATTATGGGGCATTTTTCTTCAAACCACATTCTGGCCCCAATTCTCACCAATATCAGAAAATTCGAATCCCATTCCTTTCAGCCCATTTGGAACCTCAAAATCTTTCATATAAGCCCGTAATTGATCACAAAGTGTTCGAGAAATATATTCATTATCAGCATTTGCTGGAATATCAGCACCCAAGTGTTGAGCAGCCACCAAATGACGATCCGGACATGCGGCGGTTGTGAACTCAAAATCAGCAACAGCGGTTGTCATAACCGACAATCCATGAGGAATCAACTTTTTCGTTTGTGGATAGTCATGTGCAACACATTTTTTCGCTTGTGAACTGAAAGAAACAGTTGGTTTGAAATTTAAAATTCAAACTTTGAGTTTTGAATTCATCAATCAAAACGGAAAAGAGAATCAGAGAAATGTACATATAAATAGACTCATTAGTCAATGTTTTGCAAAAAGCAAAAACTTTTTTTGATTCCGTGCCTGGCACCCAAAAGATGCAACGCATTTGTTTATGATACTTTTAAAATTGAAAAGAACGGGGGGATAATTTTTAAGTAAAATAAATACCTGATTGGGTAAGAAAGTCCGTGGCATAAATGAACTCCAGCATTTCCGAAACCAATACCAGCGAATGAACTAGCTTTCAACATTTCAGTTCTGGCTTCTTCGTCAGTTGGATCGAAAACAGAACGTCGGAAATATTTTCCAATGATCTGAAGCGAATTAAGTCTGATCAAATTTTATGAAAAAACACATACTCTCAATGCTTCTTTACTCCAAACATCACTGATTGGATTGGATCCTTGATAAACTGGCCGGATTTGTGGATTGGCAGGTCTTGGCGCTCTTTGATCAAATGGAAGAGCTGTATAACTTTCCAACGCATGACAAAGAACATCAAATCCAGAATAAATAGCAACATTTCTTGGCATACTCATAACATTCAATGGATCAACAATTGCCAAATATGGTTTAATGCATCGGAGGCGAATTCCAGTTTTACATTTATGTTCTGGAAGATCCATGATGGATGCGGCTGTTGTTTCACTTCCAGTTCCAGCAGTTGTCGGAACAGCAATCAATGGAAGCATTGGATTATTTGGTTGAAGGGATTTTCCAAATGGTGGACCAACGAAATCGAGGAAATCCGCTTCAGGATTTGATGCATAGAGGGCTGCCGCCTTCGTGGTATCAATCACCGATCCTCCACCAACGGCAACAAAACTATCGAATCCCCGCGCTCTTGCAAATTCAACTGCGTGAAGCATACTTTTATCAGTTGGTTCGATTAGAACATCATCGTATACTTCAAATGTTGCACCCACATTTTTCAAAGCTTGTTCGGCGTTTCTAAACCAATGATTTTTTGCGGGGAACTTCATGAACAAAAATCTCACTTGAATGCAATAGTATTCTGAACATTTTTATCAGTGACTAACAATGTTTTCTTAGCCCCCAAGTGCTTGATATCATGTCCAATCTTAAAAATAATAATAAAGGTCAAATATTGATAAATGGGTTTGAAACAGAAACCTCCAACGTGACTCCTTTACCAAATCGAAGAGTTGAGCATACCATTTCGAATGCGTAATCAGTCGACTCTGAATAATGGGTGGAATATTTTACAGTATGAAATAATTATTTTGGAAAAGTCAATTTTTGGAAATGCGGGATCGGACTTTTAATATGTAATTTTTCTGTTCTTTTTTCATTCGAAAGATTTCAACAGGGCTGAAACCCTTGGGAAGTATAATTTGCTGAAATTTTGCGCAATAGTTGAAACTCGACCTAATATTAAATTCTCAAGTTTTTAACCACTAGAAAACTGATCCAATGAGCAAAGGTAATTAAAAGTGATGTTTGAATAGCTTTTTGGATTAAATTATTTCGAGGGTATCAGAAATTTTAACTGCAATATGCGTAAAAATATTTTAAACTATTTTTTTACGCAGATTGCAGATATACAGGGTGTTCAATAAATAAAGCAGAAAGAATATTCTACTGTAGAACAACGAACAATCAATTTTCTTATGAGAATTTCATTGATTTCAATTCCCTGATATTATTTCTCATTAATTTCAAAGTTTCATGTGATTAGGGCGCTTTTTAGAGAAATGGTGAAGAAGCAACCAGACCCAGCTTCATGTTCGTAAGCTCGCAGATCACGAGTTGTGCTCGTTCATATTGGCAGCTTCTTATTTTTCAGATCAGATCCAAAAACAATTCAGAAAATTTTTCAAAACCTTTTGGAGCTGGCAAACGTGTAGTGATAAATTTTTAGGAAATTTTGCTCATCCGTCACAACCCGATTTCTGATATCGCATGAAAAACTAATGGATTCGCACTTTTTTGTTGAAAAAAATGGTCAAAATAGAAAATTATATAGAATTTTTTTGTCGTTCAGCCTTAGCTTTTTTTATTTAGAGTTCTAGATTAAGATTAGCTCATTTTATGCAAAAATTGTCACTTTGTTGTCACAAAATTGACAAAATAAAAGTAGGTCACCAAAACTTTGCCTGTAAAAAAATTACTTTACATTTTTTCAAACTTTTCAGGTGAATATATGTTTGAGGTAAGACTCGAGCTTTCATTCAAGCAATTTTCGGTTTCTTATGAAAATCAGTAATGGTGAACAATGAAAACTGAAACCCGCGAGCAAAGACGGCTTGAACTACCTCACAATACCTAGCTCCGGTTCAAATACGAATGCAGGATGTAGGGAACTTCTCAATAAATTGCGTAAAAATATATTTTTACTAAATTTATTTCGAGTTTAAGAGAGTTTAGTATCGTAGTTTTGTAAATATCAATGTTTGAAGCATGCAGCAGTATGCTTTGAACACTATGTAGAGTGTAGTTTTCAAATTGATTATAAACTGTATCAAAATGCACCGATTCGATAACCCATAGAATATTAAAATTGATTCCCAAAAAACTTAAAATCTTCACTGGATATAATTTGGAAATTCCTAAATATCACCGAGACATCCCGCATTTCAAACAGAAACCCATGAAACTCACTATTATTCCCGTGAAGTTTGGCCAATTTGAATGGTGAAGTGGCTGGATTCGCATGATGAGGACAGCATGCAGAACCGCTGATTTTACCAAGAAGTCCTCGGGCAGCTGAGGCACTCATTCTAAAAAAATTAAATAAACTTTTATTGGAAAAAATAGTTCGAAAAATGTCTTGTCTTTGAAAAAAGTAAATAAATAAGATAAAACAACACAAGTTGAAATGCGAAATAATGAAATCTTATCTGAATTTTTAAATGAATAAAAACAGAAACAGAATCTACAAAAATTGTAAAGAAAAAAGATGGTTTGAGGAAATATTGAAAAATCATATGATTAAGGGAAGAGATACTTAAGAAAAAGAGGAAAGAAAGAGATGAAACAAACAAATCAGATCAATGATCAGTTTGAGAACATTTATGTATCGGTTTGACACGTGCTAATAAAAGGTTCAAACTGCAGAGAATGAGAGAAAAACATGGTTTTTGATATTGGAGAAAAACGAGGAGAAAAAATAGGAAGCAGCACGTTGTTGATAAGCAAACAAGCGAAACAATATGATCGAGATCAAAAACGGTGAAAAAAAAACTGAATTTTTGGTTTTGTGAATAGAAAATGGATACATGAAAAAATAGACTTATCAATGTTTATCTAGAACATGTTTTCAACAGTCAGAAATATTATGTATAGAAGTATTTATAAGATACATTAAAGCCAGTGTGTCAGTTAATTTGGCCCTACTTGATTTCAATTCCAAAAATTAGAGCTTATTCTCATTATTACAATGCAATATATGCAAAAACGTCCTCATAGCATCGGTCCAAAGTTGCAAAACTTTAAAAAAAACAATTATTTGAAGAAGCTGACCCAATATTCAGATTTCTAATTATTTTGCGAAAATCAATAAAAACAACAATTTGAGGAATAGGTAAACAAAAAAAATAACTGTTTGCGTTTAGATTTTTTCACGTAGCTGCATTGAATTTTCTGCGATTTTTTGTTCCTTTTAGTTTCTTAGTAGGCCCGTCAAAGAGTAAGTTTTACAGACTTTCAAAAGTAATGAAACACAAACCGAATCGATTTTTTTTGATACCAATCCGAAAATTCTTTAAAATTTCGTGACTAACGATCTGGAAATCCAAAATCAGTAAAAACTGGACTATATCACCCTTTTCTTTGGTTAATATTACTTTTCGTAATAAATAGTTGGAAAACGATTTTTGACTGGCAATTTAAAGACAGTGGGTCAGTTAATTTGACCCCTACCTGATCTTAGTTTCAAAAATTAGAGCTTTCTCTCATTAGTACAATACAATCTATGCAAAATTACACCGATAAATACACGCGTCATAGCAACCGTCCAAAGCTGAAAAAATCAAAAATTTGAATGCGCGCCGGTTCGTGCGGCGCGGTCGTGGATCGTGCAACGCATTCGGAATTTGTGCGAAACACAATTATTTGAATGTAGCCACATAGTGGTATTATGTTTCCAACCACCTGGGCCCATTCGAATTTTGATTTTTCGCCTAGAATTTAGGTAGTGTTAACTGAAACGCTGCCTCTAAAGGCAATACATATGTTTTCAGCCTTATTTAAAATTTCAACGAATTTTTTTTTCAGATCGTCACAAGTCTTCGCCTACACGGTCGTTCTTCTGCAGTCCAAATTCAAGAAAACTTGAAAACCCAAACATCTTCAACACCCGCTCTTGTGTGTACTTTTTAAATGAACTTAATAAATAATTGTATTTATCATCCATTTTTGTTCTGATCTTTTGAATTCAGAAACTTAAAATTTAACGTGTTCTTTTCGGTATCACGAAGTTTTTGACATAAAAATTGAACGCGGTTCCACATTCCTTATTTTTTTCCATGAAGTTACATGGTAAATTTCCGTTTTCCTTCCATTCAAACATGCTCAAACTTCTTCAAAGTGGAAAACATTTTTCAAAGGAGAAAAAAAAAACATTTATATCTGAATAACAACCCAGCATTCTACATATTTCAGTGATATTTTCAAGCTCCGTCACTTGTTAAATCGATGTTTGAGCTGTAATATTTCGTCCCCCCCCCAAATCCTCCCACCCATCGCTTCCTTTCATTTATGTTTTTCATTTGATTTTTCATTTTTCACTTCAACATGCTTGCTCCATTCTTTGAAAAAGCACCATCACTGATTATTTCACCGGATGGATCGGTACTTTTCGAATGTATTTGTAATGCGAATCCTCAACCAACTATCAAATGGTTTTTGAAAGATAAAGAATTAAGCGGTGATCGATATGTTCAGAAAATCAAGAGAATGGTTGGGAAATATACTGTAACTCTTCATATCAAGGTTGGTTTTCAAATTCGAGTTTTAAAAAAAATTAGCTTTAAAAAATATTGGAACATCAATTGGATGTTTATAAATAATTCTTGAGAATAGATAGACTTTTTTCAAGTTCAGAGAAAACAGAAATGTTCAAAGATTTTTTTAATCGATGCTTTTGCATTAATGAGTTGAAATTAAGTGGGACACTGCCTTTAACATCGTCTTGCGTCTTCTATAAACTTCCTGGATTTATAAATATTATAATTTCAAAAAAGATAATATAAATGTAGGTATTTTTATTGTTGAGCAATTCTGAAGGAATTATTTTTTTTGTACCATGAACTTCTGAAGTTCGTGCACTCAAAAAAATTGAAATATCTTGATTATTTGAAAAAATCATGCTTAAAGACAGTGTGTCAGTAAATTTTCCGGTCGGAATTGCGGTCGGAAAACTAAACACAATTATTTGAATGTGGCTACATATTAGTATTGTACTTTGGACCACCTGTGCTCCCATTCGAATTATTATTTTTTCCCTTGAATTTTGATCGTGTTAACTGACTGTAGCTGCCTTTAAAGACAGTGTGTCAGTAAATTTGACCCTACTTTGTCAATGAGACCATATATTCTAAAATGTATTTGTTTTCAGAATCCAACACAAGATGATCAAGGAGTTTACAAAGTGACGGCTACAAACAGCCACGGATCACATTCAGTCGAACAACAGTATATTTACAAGTGTACAGGCAAAGAAGTCTTCAAAACACTTGACTGATCGTTGATAAAGTTTTGATAGAATCTTCTTTTATTTATCGCAAATGTGGTTGTCACATGGTGTACTTCAGTTTTTGATTTTTTTTGTAACTTGATTAATTAATATTTTGTAAAAATTGTAAATTAAATACTTTTAAATTTTGAATTAGAAGATATATTTTGTTATCACACATAATGAAAACCGGTTAACAAATCGAGAAAATCATAAATACCATACACATAAAACTTTATGAAGTGGCAAAAAGATTAACCTTATACAGTTTTTTTCAGACTAATTAAAACACAAAACGTTGAATTTTATTACCATCTCCATCTTTTTCCAAATGGTTTTTATCTATCGATTCCCTAAAAGGATTCGCATGTTATGAACTAAACACTTCTCGATATCCTTCAATCAATTAAACCTAAAAGATTGGAGAAAAGAAACTGTTATTTGTAATCTTACTACTTTTATTCTCGATCAGCTTCATCTTTTGTCATTTTCTCGTAGTAATATTAAGCCTCCCCCTCTGTTTCCGTTCGATGTCCTTTTTCTCGATTTACACTTATTTTTTGTGGTGGTGAGTGACAACAGTTTCACTTGTAAGCAACATTTACCTCAATGTCAAACTCGTTTCTTCTCACTCAATTGTTTTCAATTCCCGCTATTATTTTTGGAAAAATTCAATGATTATGTTTCAACTATTGTTCTTCCAAAAAACTCCTTGTTTATTGTGGTCATTTTCAAGGATCGAGTTTTTGAAAAGTGTGTGGGTTTTGGTGTGGAACTCCCTTCATTAAGCTGAATGTTTTAATGAATCATATGGAAATATTTGCAAAGTCAATTGCATATGAATCATAAAGAAGAATTTTTGAAGATGTCCTTGGAAGATATGAAAATGAATATAATAATGATGTAGAACGGAAACAATCATTTCAATATGTTTTTCTAAATTCTATTGGAGTTTCAAATTAATATTTAATATTTCCTTACCCTTATTTTAGTCTTTAAGAATTCAGAATGCAAAAATATGGATAAAAGCTTACAATTAAATTTTTCTAACCTTACAAATATTTTTTCCTATGATAAGCTCTTAGTAATGGTTAAATTTCTTATTAAAGACAGGGGATCAGTTATTTTAACCCCATATACATTTTATTGTAAAAATTCCTTCTTATTGGACTAAATACAACGTATGCCATTAAAAATTGCGGCGTCAAGCGTTCAATTTAAGGCAGCCAACCAAAGTCAAAAAATTAAAAATTTAACCCTAAAATAGGAAATTTTTAACTGACACACTATCTTTAAAATCGTTTTTTTCGAACATCTCAAAAAAAGGAAGAAAAAGTGAAGTTTTCTTGAAATCTCAAAATCTTTTTAAAAATTATCAAAGTCCGTTCAATATGAGCCGATATTAGCAATTTTTGGTCAAATTGTAAACGCAAATTGCATTCTATTCTCGGAAAATCTGTTCTGATAGTTCGTTAAATATTAAGCGCGACCGCGTAATTTTAAGCGCGGTTTTTTTTTAATTTTTTGAACTGTTTTCCGGTATCTCAAGGTATCTTAGTTTTTTTCTTTAAATGTGTCTGGAAAATATTTTTGGAAAGATAACAGCCGACGTCAGGAGGAATTTCGATTCATGGCGGCTTTCCAGTTTAAAAACCGCACTTCTAGAATGGTTCGAATTACGTCTAGATATAACAAATTGAAAATTCAAATTTTGAATTTTAAAAGTTTCTATTTCTCTTTTTCCCGATATCTTTGATAATTTGTAAAGAAAATTAATAACGTTTCTTGATGTTCGCTGAACACTAGTGACGTACTTTTTGTCATTCCTCAATATACCGATGTTCTTCTCCATCAGATGGATAATAGAACATTTCAAAGTCTGATGAATTGCAAATAATTCAAAACCTTTAAAAAAACTGATTCATTTTCTCAGTCCCATTTCCGATCTATTTCGGCACGAACAAAGACATCAATCTCTGTGTTTTAAACTAAAAAATGACAAAAATCTTTCATTTTTGCTAGGTTATTCTCTTGATTTTGAACCGTTCTCCTCCTCCTTCTCCTCAACCATCGAAGGCCATCCAGTTCTTGAGACAAAGTGTCACACACATGCAAACACATCATGAATACACGCTCAATTCCCGCCCCCCTTTTTCTGATTTCGACTTTTTTCTATTGATAATATTGTTATGATATTTTGAATTGTTTTGTCCTATTGTTTTCAGCCCCATATTTAAAGTTTCAATTTTGAAATTTCATTCCATCTTTGGCAAATTCAACCTTTTGTTTATTGGGAAAGTTCTTTTCCAAAGTTCCATGTTTATCTCAAAACGAAAATTGATAGCATTTTGCAGACATCTTCATTACAAATGGCGTCATCAGAGAAGAAAGATACCATGAAATCACCAATTGAGGAAACTGTTGAGAAAATGCTGAGAAGTGAGTGGATTATGGTAGATAATTCCAAAAATATGAACTTTTTTTACAGTTCGATGGTTGGTATGTCTTGGAGCTCTTCTTCCAGGAGCCGGATGTTATTTTGTCGTTTCATATACTTATATCTTCCAATTTCACAAAGTTTCCAATTTTTCGGAATGCAAGGAATGCCCTAACTTGAATATGTAAGTTTTCATTGCAATCTGGAAAAAATTGTCAATTTTGCTACCTTATGTAAAAATGGGAATTTCTAAAAAAATTCAATTTCGCGCCTCGAAATATAAAAATTATGGGAACTTATTAATAGTCGATGAATTTTTTAAAAAACTGATTATCTAGAAATTGACGATCATATTTCTGAAATTCTTGAAAAAATTAGTTGATACGATTTTTTTAAACAGTTCCCGACTTTTTTGAGCTACCGGAGAAAAGCGGGAGCTTCCGACAATAGTTCTCCTAACATTCTAATTTTGAAAACATTGAAATCATTTTTCAAAAAAAATTGGGTTTGGGACATTTTCTAAAAAATTGTCTTTCAATTTTTCCAAAAAGTTTTCGTCCAAAGTTTTTAAAAATCCTATCTGAAAAAAAATTTGAAAAGACAGCTGTAATATTTGGATTTCACTTCTATTTACTCCAGAAGATCGGAGGCATCCAAAAAATTCAAAATGTCATTAACAAATTTGAAATTAGAAAATGTCTAAATCCTGAAAATCAGTTAATTTTTTAACTTTTCTGAGAATTATCATGCGGGCGAACATTCGAAAAAGTAATTAGCAGTTTTTTTAAAATTAAATATTTCCAATTTGCAACACAAAACTAGAAATTGATTTTAAATGTTTTCAATTAAGTTTTTCATAATTAAAATTTTATTTTTAATTATTTCTCCAAATCTCATTTCAGAACACTTCCACCAGTCTCCTATTCCATCGGTGTTTGGGAACCACAAAAATTCATCTGGCTCTTCATCATGTTCATTCATCTTCCACCACGCATGTTCTTTCTTACTGTAATTTCTAAAAAAAACCCCCCCACCTCCCACCTTTAAAAAAGGAAAACTCTTCAGCTCTACCGTCGCCTATTCCTCAATGCCGCCCCAAAATCGAAATGGTATCAACGAATAACCTGGATGTATTTACAAACTCTTTGGATGGAACCATTCGGTTTGATAATTGTCTCCGTTGTTGATATCAATGGTGGTTTTATCATTCATGCAATTGGATTTGCAATTTGGATCATTTGTTTCAATTTCAACATGCTTTTCAATATAATTCTCCATCATTTTGGAGGAATCCGCGACTCTCATCAAAGGGTTAGTTTAAAAAAAAAAATAGATATGAGGAGTTTGGAAAACCTTAGATTAATTGAAAACGGGATATTTTGTGATTATGTCTAGTTAGTTCAATTTTTAAGAACTAGAATAAAAATAGCGATTTTAAACACAAATGGTCAGTTAAAGGGGGACTTTACGGAGCTAATGAATACGTCTAGGATGAAAATAGACTTCATTCTCATTCCAAATCTGTTTTTAAAATTTGCTAAAACCACCTAGAAGCCGAGAAAACGAGCTTCAAAACAATGGCCTAGGAAAAGTGGTCACCGACGAAAACTAGTCCGCAGGCAGGAAAAATCCAAACAAAATATGAAATAACATGAATAAAAATGCAAAAACATTAAAAAGGGATTAATATAAGTATTCTGCATAACTATTTATTAACGAAATACGAAAAAAGCTCGAGGGTAGGACAATTCATTAGAAAACTAAAATATTATACGACAAAAATATTAGACGACAATTTCATTAGCGACTAATTCATTGGAAAACCATTTCCTTAGAAAATCGCATTGGAGCGCGTTTGCTGGAGGGTAGGCCTTGTGTTTGTAGCGTTTCAAGACGCGAACGATATTTAAGGCGCATGCGCCTTGAAATGTCTGCGTCTCTCAACGTCACATGATAAGGGCAGTTGGTTGCCGGCCCTGATCGTTGTCTGCATGCCCAAAAATGTATATACCGCGCCCAGGTGGGCGCCGCCGGTTCAATTTCCCAAGTTTGAGGTTAACCTGAGGTAGACTTAAAACTTGGGTAATTAAACTGGCCGCGCCCACTTGCGCGCGGAATATACATTTTTGCACATGCAGACAACGATCAGGGCCGGCAACCAACTGCCCTTATCATGTGACGTTGAGAGACGCAGACATTTCAAGGCGCATGCGCCTTAAATATCGTTCGCGTCTTGAAACGCTACAAACACAAGGCCTACCCTCCAGCAAACGCGCTCCAATGCGATTTTCTAAGGAAATGGTTTTCCAATGAATTAGTCGCTAATGAAATTGTCGTCTAATATTTTTGTCGTATAATATTTTAGTTTTCTAATGAATTGTCCTACCCTCAAAAGCTCATAGGGAAAAAGTTCGGCCAGGTGGAAGCTTTTTCTAGGCCATTGTTTTGAAGTTCATTTTCTCGGCTTCTAGGTGGTTTTAGAAAATTTTAAAAACAGATTTGGAATGAGAATAAAGTCTATTTTCATTTAAGATACATTTATCATCTCCGTAAAGCCCTACTTTAAAAAGTAGAACTCTTGAATTTTTGACAGTTTGAAACTTTCGAAAAACCGATTCAGAATCTCCCTTCAAAATGTTTCGGTCATCAAAAACTCGCGAATCTCCCCTCAATTTAAAAATGAACATTTTCTTCAGATGGAAACAACATGGCGATTAAAAGTGATAATTTTCCTCGTCGGTTACATCTGCGCAATTTCAACCCCAATCACCTATCCATATTTCATGGCTCATTGTTCACCAACAGGTACTTTATTCATCAATGATCTTCTTCTTCTTCTTCTTCATCTCATTCCTCCCCTATTCCCCTTTTCAGCATATAACTTGTTTTCACTTGCCGAATTAATCGAAGTCGGTTGTAATTCGCTGTTCTATGCAATTGCCTATTTCGACTTTCCAAAAACTCGCATAACAATTGGCATCAAAAGTGTTCAGAAGAATCTCAATGAACTAGGGAATCAAAATGTCTCAGCTCTACCTCAGAAGAAAACGATGATTCCATTTGCATGACAGCTCACTTTTGTTAGAACAACGGGTATATTTTTCAAATTATGTGTATGTAAATAAAATCAATTACTTAAAACTTATCATAATTCATCTCGTTTACAATGTATTCCACAGTAACGGTGCAAGAGTGAGTATAAATAATAAAATGACAAAATAATACAAGAAAATGCATTGATATCGAGATCGTGAGAGATCTTTTGATAATTGAAAAACTCGAGATCTGCATAATTACTTCTTCTTCTTCCGTTTTCTAATGTTAGTTTTCTCCGGTGTTGATGGTTTATCATTCGTACATGGAGTTTCAGTTTCTTTCTTTTTTCTAGACGGTTTCCTAAAAAGACGGTATTTGAATTTACAACAAAAAAACACCTAAAACAACTTACGCAACAAATTTGTCATTTGCCACAAATTCCTCTTTGTGCTGTTTGTTATAACTGTAATTGAAAAACAATTCAGTGTCCGCCGCGAGTTCTTCGTTTGCAAATATTGCTATGCGGTGCTCACCGTTGACGATCAATATCTGCAATCAATGATTTTTAAATATTTATTTGAAAATAACTAACCTTTCCATAACAATTACTATGGTTATCTGAATGATTCGCAAATCTGCTCAAATTTCCCATTTTGTAGGCATCAATACAAAGTTGGTCATTCAAAGCTGAAAAATATGTATTTTTTAAAAATTCCACTTTTAAATATTCAACAAACCAAATAGATAACTATTCTTGAACCTATCATAAATATGCCCTCTTCTTTCAGCTTCAGCAGACGAAATACATTCTCCAGTGTATTCAAGAATCAAATCCCCCTTTTCAGCAGGTTCATCAAGAAACAGTCCATATCCAGCGATTTGTGATTTACTAACACGAACTTTCTTTCCAAGGCCATATGTAATTGACCTATTCTTACACATATTTTGGCCAAAATCTTTAAAAAACAAAATGATAAATAAACAAATAAGAAGTATTTGGAATAATTACCACATCCACACGATTTACACGTGGCTGGATCACATTCCCATTTAGCATAGAAACATTGACATTGTTTCGTTCGGCATTGTCCAGGACCACATCGACATCCAGGAAATTTCATACGACAAGAATCATCACATGAACAATATTTCCCACAAACTCCACTTTTGGCGCAACCACAATTCCCTCCTCCACATGGACCAGTATGTTTACATGGTACTAAACGGAAGGTATTCGCAAGTTTTCCAATACCAGTTGACCATGTGTTTTTTCTAAAATTCTTGTGCATCTGAGTAGCTATTCTGCAAAAAATAAGTTTTTCTTTCGCATTTAAACTTAAGAAACGTACACTTTACTCTTTTCACGATCAGTATATAGTCTCATTTGCGTAGGAAGTCTTGCCCAATCCAAAATTTCCTCATAAGCCTAAAAAATAAAAATTAAAAGTAGATCTAAAAATAATTAAATAAAAACCTCTCGACAACTATAGTTATGATCAGTTTTAGCGTTGCGTTCAGCTACAAATTGACAGAACTCATCAATATCAACACCCTGTTTATATAAAAGTTTAAATTGTTGGTATACACAGTAAATGAAACTAACATTGACGAATCTTCGAAGAATTGGTTTAATTGTTCTAGCTACTTCATGTTTATCAAACCACACTTCAATTTTGTCGTTTAGCTCTTCTTCTTCAGCCAATTCCAATTTTTCTGTTATTTGCTGAAAACGAGTATGATTAAATAATTATACATATCAGAGAAGGGTTAGGAGCAGACACTGATTCTTTTTCAATGGAAAACTCGTTTAAATACACTTCTGTTCTTGACCCTCCATTTAGTTTTAAATTTTAAACCTCTCTTTTAATTTCCTTGTAGCACTCATCCGAACATTGATTTTCAATTTGTTTCGGAGGAACGGGAATCTTTTTGGATTTCCATCTTCCTCCAGCAAATATTGCAGGAATCCTTGCACCTAATCCATGCAAAAGGCAGTCATGCGTCTTACACTGAAGACATAATTCAGGTTTCGGTTTAGGATTATCACTAGACAATGCTGATTTCTTTGCCTTCTCGAGTAGATCCTTATCTTCACATTCAAACTTGTCCAACAATTTTTTAAATCTGAATAATAATAATAATATTTTTTGTAAATTTAATTTTCAGTTCAATTACATCTCTGGTAACTCTTTGAATCCATATTTATTGGGGAATAACTTATTCAACGAATAGTAAACAACATCTGGATCTCCTTCATAATCTCCAAAAATTTTGAGAATAAGCATGTGGAGCATCCAATCATTCAAATAATTCCAATTATCTTGATAACCGTGGATTCCCTACAATTCTAGATAAGTTGTTAATTCTGAACAAAAAAAAACCTCTTCATACAAATTAATCAGAGCTTGGCTAAGTTGTTCATCATCCTGATCCTCATTCATATAAGGAATATGTGAAAGCTTAAGATTATCGGCAATCGGTACATTATGTTCCGTATGAACCCAATAAATCATTTGCGGGAATACTTCGCCTGTTTCGATTGGTTGAAAAGTAATGGTTTGATCTCGTTCCTCCGGAGTGAACGAACAAATTGTCGTCGTACACCCTTCATAAATATCAAATTTTCTAATTGAAAAACGAGGTCTTCCTTCCATTGGAACTCCGTTGCTTCTTTCCCGAATATTTTTTGGCATATTTTCAAGCAATTGCATGAAATCTGTCTGAAATAAAACCGCCTTGATAACGATTAATAATTTAATAAGCTACCTCAAGCTCTTTATCAACATTCCGCTGATATTCTGCATTGACTTGATAATATTTTCTTCTGATAATTTCACTAGCATCTTCAACTTCGTCCGAGTCAAAAATTTTGGGCTGAAATCCAATCAAAAAAATATTTTGTTTATTAAAAATCGATATAATTTACATCAATTTTAACAGAACTCTCATCATCGAAATAACTTGTACTTGTACTTTGTTGTTTTTTTCTAATCGCGGTTGATATCTTCCGGCCTTTCTTATTTTTGCGTTTTTGCTCTTCATCACTATTCGAACTTTCATCATCACCTTCAGAATCATGTGGAAGCTGAACAGCGCTTTTCCTTGCAACTTGTTTTCTCGAAAACATTGTCGAAAGCTCAAAGAAATAATTTAGAACATTTGAAGTGGCACATTGTCTTTAAGCACTGATAGTTTAAAGAGAAGGTGTCACCCGACATTTTTCATCGAGAATTACAGTTTATTGCAACCGAAAACCTTTCTTAAAATTATAAAAAAATAAAATATGAAATGTTAAACAAACATGACAAAACTAGTGCATTCTAATTCCAAAAAAAATGAACAATTCTTTATTTAGAAAATAAATAACAACAAGATCTTCATGCAAAAAAGCCTATCGAAACAAAAATTAAATATTAGCCTAAAATAGACTAAAAATCTAATCTAACAAAATAATATTCTTAAAACTACCCTAACGAAAAATGATAATAAGCACCGGTTTAGAAAATCCACCATGTTTTTTGTTTTCCTTTGTTCAAGTCTTTTTCGAGATCTTTCAAAAAGTTTTCTACATATTTTCGAACTCTTTCATCACCACTTCGACTCATTTGAACAGCTTTTCGAGCGTATTCTAATGCATCATCCTGAAATAAAATGTTGAGTAATAAAATTGTAAAACTGAATTTTACTTTGTGTCCAGTATGAAATAAAGCTTCAGCATAATTACAATAGTATCCGGGAAGCATGTGTGCACATTCATTTACATATAAAATTCTGTCGACTCCGATTTCGAGGTATTTTTTGGCCAGTTCAAATCTGCGTAAAATTTTAAATTTCTTTTAAGAAAATAACAACTTACTTATTTTTCAAAATTAAGGTTGCCCCAAAATTATTGAGCATATTGATTGAATGAGATGAACTAGGCCCATAAATTTGATAAGAAATCTGAACAAAACATTAAAACGACGAGTTTATTGTCTAATATTCTTACTTTCATGACTTCATCCATATATTCCTCTGCTTCAGCAAGTCTCGAATCATCTCTATAATTGATCTAAAGGAATAAAACACTAGAATAATTCAGCTCTATCGGAAAATTACCAAAAAATTTGCGTATGCTTCCAGAGCCATTCCAAAAAGCGCAATTGGATCGGTAAACACGTGACCATATGTGTCAACTGTATGTCTATCTTCAACAAGTGCACCGTGAGCAACACTGAACTTTTTCATATGCTCATCCATAATCTGAAAATATAAAAATAAGTAAATCGGCACTGAAGTTCATATTCCCTGAAAAATCGAGTGATATATTTAAATTTTGAAAAATATTTAAAATTATTGAAGTTTTCACGATCATATCAAATGCTGATCTTTTAAAAATAGATATAAAGTCCCACCTTCATTTGTCTACGAACACAATGTTTAAAACCACTTTCAGCATTGTCAAGTTCTCCTTTATTGGCCAAAATATCAGCGAGTTTGAGGGAAACACCGATGAATTCTGGATCGAAATCTTTCTTCCCGTGAAGTTCTACTAATCTGGAATGATTCGATGTAAAAAGTGTCCGTTTGAAATTTTTTGTTAAAACCTTTGAATAACAATTCGAAAATATCTATCAGCTTCATCCAGATCGTTCTTCTCATAGAATGTGTTTGCCAATTCATCATAAACCCTAAAAACTAATTGTTATTTTGAAGAACTATATTTTAACAGTAATGCAACTGAATTATGATTAAAAAATTCGTTAATAACAATACCTTGTAATTGGTAATTCTTCTTTCCTTTCAACTGCTTCTTCCAGCGCAATTTGAAGCACCTGAACTGCTTCATTATACTGCCTTCTTTTCCGATACAACCACGATTGTTTCACTTTTTCTTTCAATGGATCTGCATCTAATTCAATTTTTTCAATTCCTAACACATCTTTTATAGTTGTCATCCAAGAAAGTGCAAAGAGTGTCGTTGTTGGAGCGGCAGCAGATTTCCCAAAAAATTTACCACTCCTAAATAAAATCGACATTTATTTGTTTGGAATATAAATGTTTACCATTTTCCTTTATGATTCTCTTGTTTCTGCTCTTGCCTCTTCTGATATTGTTTTTGATTGTTCAGTCTTCTCGAAAAAGTTGAAAACGCGGCCGATGAGCACGTTGTCGTATTCCTAGCATATATCCGAAATAAAGAGGGAAACATCTAAATAATCTGAATTATTAAATTAACTCTTTGTGAGTAAAAAGATATTACAGGCTCGGTTGAAACGAAGAGAAAATAATTGTACACGTTTACAAAAAACACACATTTTTATTTAATTGTATTGAAACCCGAAGTATTTGTATTTATATTACTGACTATAATGTTTTCTCTAAAAACCTAAACATTTCGAACTAAAAAAAAAGAAAAAAATGAAGAAATCTACATATTAATCCATTTTCAATGCAAAACTGGAACCACATGAACATCCTTTCTCGGCAACTGGGTTATTGACAATTCTAAACGATGCTTTCATCAAATCTTCGACGAAATCTACTGTTGCTCCTTTCATATAGCCGAGTGATAACTGAAAAAATGAACGTTGAGAATATATGAAAAATGGATCAGGTAATTCCTATTTCCTTGATTGTTATCTTTGGATATAGGTTCACACGTCCGTTTTACCAAAAATTCACCACATTTTTAATCGAATAAGGAAATTCTCACCTCATCAACCACAATTTCCGCGCCATTCTCACATTTCCAAAATAAATCATCAGAGTTCGTACCCTTATCCAATTTAATTTTATATTCAAATCCTGAACATCCACCACCATCAACTTCAACGCGTAGTCTTTCCCCATCATCGAGTATTTCCTGAAAATATTACTTTTAGTAGAAAACTCCTTAAAGATTTCCCTCTCCAAACCTTCAATCTTTCCGAAGCCTTCTTCGTAATTTTCAATTGCTCCTCACTTAACATCTTTCTCTGCTCTTCCTGCCTCCGACAAACCGAAAAACTAACATTCCTCGCAATTCCAATCGGCTGATAACTGCATGACGGGATTTTTGATAAATTCAATGACAAACGAGTAATTTGTCGAGAAAACATGAACGTCTTCTGGAAAATTGAAAAAAAATCCATAGTAAATAATTAATTGGAAACAAATAAATACAAAGCGGTACAAACCGCAAAAATCAATTGATATTCAGAAAAAAAGATAATTTATATAGAAATTTATTTCATTTAATGAAAGATTTTAGAATGGAAAAATTGGCAATAAGACATATATTTTGAATTGAAAGATTTCTGAGTTTTTGCAGATTCTCTGGCGAGAAAATGCACATAAATGAGAATATTGAATAATTCTTCTGGTTTTGAGATATTTAGTTTTGTAAAGCATAAAATTCTAACGTATCCTGAAGTTTAAAATGGAAAAGAAAAATTGGAAAAAGAAGGTTAACAGGAGCTATTGCAATATGTACATTGGTAAATATTTGTGACCATCAATTGTTTCATAATCATCTTCGAGAAGAACTAGGAAGTGTTGGACTTTGTTGATTTGATCTAATGCGTTGTCTTTCAAATCTTCTGTAAGAAATATATATTTTTATGTCTCTTATTTCTAGAATACCCACCTTTCCATTTCCTCTAGCAATTTTGGAGTATATCTAACAACTAATTTCACAGATCCCACTGCTGATTTCAGTAGATCTACTGCTTTCTCGTGGCATTCGTTTTCAACATTCTGAGAATTTCGTTTTAAAGTTTAAAAAAATGTAAACATAATTATATCTTACCACTCCATTTACAGCGATTAATTGATCACCGCGTTTTAGGCTTCCTTGTCTGTCAGCTACTCCTCCGGGTATTATTCTACAATATTTTTGTTTAAACAAAACAAAATAAAAATATATAATTTTGAATTGAATATTACCTCGAAATATAAATAGGCGAGTTTTGTTCCTTCCCACCCATCACATTGAATCCCAACCCTTGGTCAGTTTTCGGTAATTCAACAATCCTCGGATGTGAATATCCTTCTGCTGCTGCAAATGTTGCCACTGTAGCTTTTGCTGTCGCAGCCGCCCGTGCCTTAACAATCACAATTACAAACGGTTTACTTAATCGCAAACAATACCTCTGGTGTGCCCTCAGTTTCAACAGACTCATAAATCGTTTCATAAACCTCCCTAACAGCGTTGAAAAAATCAGATTGCAAAATTTTTTGAAGAGTCCCCAGCGTTGGATTAGTGACTTCTCCGGTTTTTTGAACATGATCCATTAGTTCTAAAATCCGCTGAACATCCCGTTCTAAATTTGGTCCTTCGGGATTTGCATCCATTCTGAAATAATTATTAGATAGCGATCAATAGTGAATAAAATTTAAATATTTCAAATTGGCAAAAAACCAAATAATAATAAAAATTGCATCATCAACAAATAGATAATATTTTTATCGAAAAACAATGAACAGAAAACAACGTGCTAACCTAATCTAAAAAGAAAAGATCCCGTAAATCATAAACAATTTGAACCTAAAAATCAAACTTCATGGCGGAGGGTATGATTTTGTGACATTTCGAATGGAATAACGTTAAAAGTTAATTTGTACAATTCTACGTTTCTTCTATATTCATATTCTTTCATTTCATCAATATTGAAGTCTGGAGAGCACTTTTCTCGCGAAATTCTGACAATTCCATCGCAATCTGCTCTCAGAAGCCTCTCTCCTCTGTCGTTTTCATAATAGACCTGGAAACGATTATTTCTAATTTATAATATTGGAGAAAGGATTACATTTAGACCAGGATGATAGTTCATTTTGAATTGATTGACCAATAGATCGTCTTTTTTGACGGTTTCTCCATCTTTTCTGAAAAAAAAACCTTTAAAATATAAATTTTATATGTAATTGAAAACCTGAAGATTCCACGGTACGGGAGATTTTTTGGTGGCCGGAGTAAACCGCGTGCTTGCTGGACGACGCATACTTTCGGAAATAATGTCTTGAAGCTCATCTGAAAATACATTATTTAAATGATGCAAGAAAAAGAATACAAAAAAATTATTTAACATTTCGATCGAAAATTATAACGAGTAAATTTAATATTATAGAAAATAAGAAGTCTGAAAGTAGTTTAAATCCTAGATTGTGAAAAATTTTACAAACTATTTCAAAATTTAGTACAAACAGAGCAAACAGACGATTCAAAAAAATGTTCGGCTCAAAATATTGAATTATCGTCAAACTACGGTGAACAAACAAATGTACGCAATAGTCCGCAAACACCTTCACTTACTTTTGCAGACCGTAGTGACGCGAACCTGCAGATCTAAAAAGCACGCGACTTTTCGAAATTTTTATTCTTTGCATAATTCCATTTTTTTTTCATTTTTTCAAGTTTCCACCATTTTATCGTTTATAAATTTCATTAATTCATATTATTCCAGTTAAAAACCGTCACATATAACCATGGGAAAGAGAAAGTCCAAGAGAAAGCCACCACCGAAAATGAAGGCGGTCATGCCGCTAGACACCCAATTTAATTGTCCATTTTGTAATCATGAACGTGTGTGTGAAGTAAGAATGTAAGTGATAATTGTGAAACATTTTTCTAAGTTATGTTTTCAGGGATCGAGAAAAGAATATAGGATACATTTCATGCCGTGTTTGTTCAGAAGACTTTCAAACAGTGATCAATTATCTTTCTGAACCAATCGACGTTTATTCAGATTGGGTTGATGCTTGCGAAACGGCCAACACAGCTTGAGGTGGTTCTCGATATTATTCCTTTTCTTACTGATCTCCACGCTTTTTTCAATTTTGTATATTTCCATCCTCTTGCTCCAAAAGCGAATATAATTTAGCTTTTTTGTTTTCAAGGTAGAATTTGGATGATTCTTTATAACTGTCCATTTCTGTTGTGATATAATGAATTTTTCCCAACCAGAAACTTGAAAATCCATTCACTTGGGTTTACAATGGGACTTACAAACACCATTCAAATATCTACCTTTCACATATCTAAATTTTTTCACATTGAAAAACACTTCGGTAACTATTTTTCAAAAATAAATTTCCTGTTTCTTACCAAACAACTGTACAATCCTTGTTGTCCGTTTTAAATATTTAAAATAATAAAATACAATGTTTATTTTTGAACTATCGCACAAGAATGGCAATTACGGCAAATTATGTCAATAAAAGTGACTAAATTACTATTAGACTAGAATTGAATATCAATTAAAATTAATCTAGATATAGTACAAACTAATTACGCTAATAATTTGAAATATGATTCAATTTTGAGCAAGCCTCAATCAAACATCCTATCGACCATGCTTGAGCTTGACAACTTCCGTGACAATAAGCTCCATTTTCATTTGTTAATTCGGGTAGCGATCTCCAAGGAGAGTTCTGGAAAACAACGAATTTAATAATAATTTTTGAAATATCCCAACCAAAATATGCTGGTACGATGAACCAAGTCTTGACTGTACTTGTTGAATAGCATATTTCAGCTCATTTCCTCCCAATTTTTCACCGATTGCTAATCGAGCAGATAAATAGAACCCAGCAACCCAAAGCCATTCCTGAAACGAAATTCAAAATAATCGATAATTGAAAATAATTTTCTAACCGGTCCTTGATGATAATTCCAACCTTTAGCAATTGATTTATCTGTTCCATCGTCATCATTATTATAAAAACCATTATAAGACCAATCACTGCAAAATATAAATGAATTTAGGAACGTTTTCACAAAAAATCTCACCTCGGATCCAAAGTTTTCATTCCCAATGGCCCCAGCAACACTTCAGCAGTATTCAAAGCTTTCCATCCATTTTCAGGTTTTACCAATTCTGGAGAAACAGCAAGCGCAATTGCAAAATTACATCTCAATTGATAATCGGTAAATTTGAAGGTCGATCCAATAGAATCTTTCACAATATTTCGACGATTCACAAATTCATCAGTACAATTTTCATCAACGAAGAATGAAGCCTCAAAATTCTCTCGAATTTTTTGAGCCCAAAACTCCCATGTCCATGATGGATCTGAAATTTATTTTAAAATTGCTTAAAATGTCAATATTTTCTGAAAAATATACCCGATTTAACAGAATTCCTCTCAATTTTTCCATTCTTCTTCCATTCAGCCAAACTAACCAAAATACGATAAGCAAGTGCTTGCAACTCAACAGCAGCTCCATCTCTTGGTGTCGCCGGTTGCCCTTTATTTCCTGCTTTTTCACTACTTCCCATTTTATCCATCCATGTTCCACAATTCCATTGATTTCCACCATATACAAAACCATTTTCTTTATTTATATATGCCGAAACATCGAATCCTTTATCAGTCATTTGTTCATCAATTGCATTTCCAGCATTTCGTTCTCTATATGATATTCCATCGAAATGTCTATCAAGAGTTTCATAAATTGTCTCAATAAGTGGCTGTCCAACTTCCGATTCTCCATAAATTGTATCATCAGTTGGATAAATACGACGAACGGGTGAACTCAAAATTTCGTATCCATTTGGTGCCATTTGAATATATTTTACAATTGAAACAAGCCAAAACCATATAGCATCTCGACAATTGTATCTAGCACCTATAAAAAGTAATATTATTGATTTATTATAAAAAAAAACTCTATACCAATTCCTTCAGCCAATAAATTTGGAATCAGCCCGTGTCTCATTGCTCCACCATAAGATAAAATAATATTTTTAGCATCATTGAATCTTCCAATGTGCAATAAACATCCCGGTAATGCGATGAATGTATCTCTTCCCCAGTTTCTCCAAATACCAGTGGCAAAATGTTCCAATCCGGCTGATAGAGATGATGGATGTACATCTTCCAAGGTTAGGGACTGTGGAAGAGGTGCGAGACCAGCGCCAGGAACATATCCCACAAGGGCAACAGTCGAAATGGCAAGCCAACGATATAATGATGATGAGCTTGCAATTTCGCTAAAAAAAACACTTTTTGAACAAATTGAAAAGAGTGAAAAACGTACGGATTTAATTTAGAGATGAGAACACTTCTAATCTTATTATGAACAAAAGAAATGATGGCCTCAAAATAACAAGGTCTCAAGTAATACGGAACATTTTCCAACGGTTTCAGAATTCTTCGTATTATTCCGGACACTTCTTTCAACTGTTCAAACTTATCCAGCCTATTTACAATATAATCACACAACCATGTTCCATCCCTCAAGTTTTGACACAATGGATGTCCTAGATCATTATTATCTCGAATCGTTTCAAGAACTTGAATCATCCCTTGAATTCCACAATAGACGAATTTCCCAAAGTTTGGAACTTCATATCCTCCTTGCTGAATTGTTGAATAATCTTCGGCTTCGCAAGAAAACAGAAGAGGATTGAATGATTGAAGAGTGATACGATTCAACGACTCTGTTAATTCTGAAAAGAATCAAATTATACCCTTCTTTTGAAAAAATTAAAATACCTTTTTGAATATTTCCTCCATTAGATCCAATGGACGAATGAATAGCGTTAATTGCATCTCTTGCTGAATTAGTTGGTCGAATTCTAAAAATGCCGCCGTATTATAAAATTTTCCGATAGATTTCCTTTTACTCACTTGAATCCAATAACCGATCCCGATGGGAAGTTAGTCAACTCAATATGTCCATCAGTCTCACCATGCAATTTGAACATATTCGAAGAAGAACCATTTATTTCAACATTTTCTTTAACATCCAATGAATAATTCGATAGTCCAATCAATACTTGTTCATTCTCTTTCTCCCATTCACTCGTGATCTCATTCAATTTCATTTCAAACAGAACTTTTTCCAAAACTCCTCCTGTCGGAATATGCTTCAATCCATCCGGATATTCAACATAATTATTGTTGAAGGAAGTATGTGAAACAACTACAACCGTTTCATGACTTATTGGATTGTGCCGTGTGATTCCAACAATATCCCGATTCATTTGATCGACGAACACCTGAAAAAAAGGTTTAAAAAAATTTTAATCGATAATATTTATTCACCTGTGTATACCCATTCTGAGCTAGCCATAAATGCAATTCATTCAAAACCTTTCGTCCCTTAATTATTCCCTTATCGAAACTAACTTCCTCTTTCTTGTCCCAACTTGCGTACGGCCTTTTTTCCGATACCACATGAATCTGTAATTCAGGATTAAAAAAAATAAAATAATATTGCTAGAAACTTACATGATCTCTAACAAGTTCATCATATCCCCTATTCGATCCTACTGCACAAGAAGCCATGGTAAGCATTGCAGCAGTTGGTAGAATATCATAAACACTTCGAGTTTTGATTGGTGACGGATTATCATGTGACTGATCGAGAAACAGACCATGTGCAATTGCCGGTTGCGTGAGTCGTACCCTTTTCTGCAAAAACGCTCCAACACAATCACCACCATATCTAAAATGACAGGAATTTAGGAGAACTCGCTTTATAAAATATATAAACCTATAAACTAGACGACCTTGTTCATGACTATCATTCGCCGATTGAGCTTCACGAATTAATGAAGATATACCAAGTCGATTAACAAACATATTATCAGCATCTTCGCTGCCGGTAAACAATTCAGCGAATACATAAATATCTGGTCGAATTTCTCGTGCATATTTCAACAATTTTTCAGCAACATGAATTGGGGTTCCATGCGCGTTATCAATTCTAAGACCATGGAATATTTTCGCACATTTTTGACTGAAAATATCATAATTTCTCAACTTCTTTTCTTTCCAACCAACTCACGTATACTCTTTCATATAATTCCACAAAAATGGACTGTCTTCTTCTTTTTCACCATAGTTCAATTTCACAGAATCTCCCCAACAAACAAGCTCTCTTCGAAGATAAACCTGCGATGTTGGAAGGGCGAAATTGTCCAACGGATTGCTGCTCATAACCCAACCGTTGAAAGCCATCAATAATTGAGACTTTTCTGGGTCGTATGCCAATTTTTCTTCCTCTTCCCAAGTCGAATCTTGTTCAAGATGAAGGAAATAGCTGCAAAATTAGTTAGTTTTCAAAATATAAAGATGTGGATCATTATCATTACTCAGTAGTTAGAGGACTTTCTTCTGTTACTTTTCCTCTTCTCGGCCCATGATCATCAAGTCTTTCGTATCTTATATGACCCATTACAGCATTCAGACCAGCCAGGATAATATGCCAAGATTGTTCGCCAGCTCGGGAATTCAATTTTTCGACTTCTTTCTTGAACGATTCAATGCATTTTTGAATTCTTTCCTCTTCTGAGCCACTATCTCCTCGTTCTCTATTGAACAATCTCAACGCTTTTTGAATATCTATTGTGCTTCCAAATCTTCGCCATTCTTCATCTTGGATTATTTCAATTTCATCATGATCGAGTGGTTCTGAAGGGTAATTAAATAAATTTTTTAAACAATGTCTCAAAATTTTACCGGTTGTCGGTCCATTTTCATTTTTTATTCCATTTACAAACTGCTCCACAATTTTCCCAACATTCACTTGGAAAAACTCATGTAATCGTGCTTTTGGCAATACTTCGGCTCGAAGAATGTATTCAATTGTCTGAAACCATCTACCGTTTCGAAACTCATTTTAAAGAACACCTACATTGATATGATGAACATTTTCGACAACTGGTGGAATTCCTCTATTTGTCCATACTCCTTCACCGATTTGCTTTCCAAAATGATGATAGATTCTAAAGAAATAATAGTTAACATTACATTTATATTCAATTTACCTATCAATTACATAAGCAGGTCTCAAGTGGGCACTATTATTGCAATTGTAAGCAGATTCTGGGTCTTTCAAGAGCCATTTTGCATTTTTTGCTGCATGATTCCAGACAACATCTTGTACAGTAAGACAGTTCCATTCTTCCTCTAATTCTTGTACTAATTTACTAACATCCTCGAATGTATATTTTTTGTCAGCCTGAACATGGAAATATGTATTCCAACAAACTTTTAGAGAAAGGACTCACCGAATGGAGAGTTGGGTTCAATTCATGATGGTCACTAAGCGAATAACTACTGTTTGAAATTCCGAGCTCATGAATTGGTGTTAAATGAATCATATTATAACCACTGTTTCTAGCAACTTCTAATCTTGATTTCCACGAAGGCAAATCACCAAGAAGTTTGGTAAGATAAGTTTGGCAAGCAATTCCATCTAGTGGTAAATATTTGCCATTGACAGTGAGATTAGGCAAAACTAGGAAATATCCACTGCCAGATTCAAGTGGACTGAAAAAATGTTAAAATGAGATTTTCAGATGAGATGGAAGAAGAAACTAACTTGTCTAGAACTGAGAACGAATACTTAAAGGCACCAGCAACATTACATTCAACTTGGCAGTATACAGAAAGATGATCGTTTCCGGCAGACCATTGGAGATTTTGATCTCCAGTCAAACTTGTAGTAACATTGATTTTCTTTCCAAGAAGGGAAGATCCTCTCTTGAAACGAACAATCCAACCTAACAATAAAGTATTTTTTCAATAGAAATAATTTAATCCTATCTTTACCTTTCTCTATTTTTCTTATAACACTGTCTAGATTCTCTCCCTTTTCAAGTACAATGATCCTAATTTGGCTTGTTTCATTGCTCATCTAGAAAAATTATCGTTGTAAATTGATATATAGGTTCCGAGGAATTGTGTGCGAAAATAAGAAAACAATGGCATAAATGATATGATAAAATATTTTTACAAATATTGAATTTTGCCCCTAAAAATTTTAAATAGTAAGAAAAGTTGTTTAGGTTTAGAACTTCCACATTTCTTTAAAATTTGAAGCATCTCCTTTTTCATTGAAACAACTTTTTGTAGTTCTTTCAAGAATTAAAAAGGGGGCTCCGGAGAGCTAACAAATTGGTTGCAGGTGAATAAGAATATGCTTATCTATTAATTGACCGCAAAAAAATTTTAAGCCGAAAATTTTTTTGAAAAAACCGAAAAAAAACAAATCAAATTCTAATTCATCTGAAACCCATTTCTCAGCTCTCCGGAGCTCCAGGAGCCCCCTATAAATCCCCTTCACATCTCAATAATTTTTTAAAAACTTTGGATCAATAAAATACTCACCGTATTTATTTTAAAGACGCATATCGATAAAGTTATTATCGTTTCGAGACGGAAGAAAGAACGGCTGCGCCTTTAAATGAGTTGTACTGTAGGGATAAGTTCCACAATTTTTAAAACAGATTTCATGTTTTATTTACTTTTCTTATTCAGGCCACGTTTTTTAAATATATTTATGTTTAAAATTAAATCGGAAAAATACATGAGTGTTTTTCAATTCGAAGTGAAAAAGTTGAAAGTAGGTATCATTTAAAAAATATATTACAGACCAATTTGTTTGTTTTTAGTTCACTGTTCATTATAGAACTTTAGCCTTCTAATTCTAAACTCGAAAAATCTTACGTGTTTTTACATTTGCCGTAGTACGTGAGAATTGTAGTAAGTTATCACATTTTACAACGATTTCGTTTTTTAAAAATGAGTTTTTAAGTTTTTTGAGGATGAAAAGAATGATGGGCCATAAAGCTTTAGTGCGTCCTTCCTCGTGGAATTTTTTTATAATCGGGAATGTCAGGCGCATTTCAGTTTCCACGTGGATTCATCCTAACCGAATGCATTGCAAAAACAAAAAACGCAGAATATCATGCTCGGGTACTCAGGCGGGATCCCGCACGTAGTTGAAAACGTACTCCCGCACGGAATTCCGTGCGGGATTACGTGAAGACTACGTGCGGGATTACGCCAAGACAACGTGCGGGATTACGCCAAGACTACGTGCGGGATTACGTTAAAAATAAGTGCGTGTCCAATTTACAGTAAGATTACCCGTTGAAGGGACATAGCCAAATACGACTTCAAAAATATGACAAGAATTATATATGCATACAGTTCTAAGATGTCTCTATTCTCTCTTTCCCCCATTATCTCAATCTTTAAATTCTGGTGTCTTTTTGAAGCAAGGGTTTTAAAAATTGGCCCATTATTTTATGTCCCCGACATCGTACGGGCGGCGCCCACTGCTACCTTTTTCATTAGAGAGTTTGGCGTAATCCCGCACGTGATTAGAACTTAGAGAAATCAGTGGAATTTCACCAGGCGTAATCCCGCACGGGGATTACGTGCGGGATCCCGCATCACTATTATTACGTGCGGGATTACGCCGGAGGAAAATTCCTCTCACAAACTACGTGCGGGATCCCGCCTGAGTACCCGAGTGAGGATACCGAGATTTATGAGTTAAAACACTGATCAATAATATAGGGTGTAGTTAATGTATAAGAAAAGGGAAAACGGTGGAAAGTTTGTTGATTAAAGCCGTACGTTCTTTTTTCAGTAACCAACACAACTTCAACAGGTCAGGTCAGCATATTTAGAAAATCTAGTGACGCAACAGACCACGTTTACGAATAACTAAAACAACGAGAAAGTATATAAAATACTGTTGTTTCGATAAAACCGTAACATGGCGAAAACAATTTGAAAAAGAAAATAAAACAGCAAGTAAGTGATGTATGAAAATCGTAAAAAAACAGTAGATAACACTTGTCAATGATCTTTAATCTCTTAAAAATCTCGAGATGAACTTTTATCTTCAAAAATTTATCGTCAATATTTGAACCAATAACAAAAGAAACATGAAAACAAAGTCTTAAGCTTCAAAAAATCAAAATTTTTCTCGTGGCCCCACGTCGAAAAGATGGGAACTGCATTTTTTGAAAGTTTAGAGATGAAAAGAAAACGAGAGAAAAAGATAGGCTTCAAAATAAGAGATTTTACGTGACTTGAAAAAGAACTGCCATGGAGGACAATGTTTCTCGTCAATTTGTGCGCATTCACTGCAGTATCGCGTATGATTGCATGCCTTGGTGTGTTTGAAATCAATTCCAAGTTTTTTAAAGATTAATCGTGTGAAATGTTTTTTCGATTTTTATGCGCATCGGGTGGAAAGATATTTTCTAAGAAGTGCTTTTTAAAATTCTAAAAAATTAATAACTATAATCATCCTTCAGATGTTCTTGGAATCGAAAATTTATTTTTTTTCGTTTTTTTATTGTCAAAAGTTACAATTATCGTTATTAATTTCGTTCCGTTGTCAAACATAATTTGTTATTTTCTTGCTATTACTATGATAACATCTTAGTTTTTCTTTTCAGAAAGAAGGGGAGACTAGATGAATTTGAAGTGATCGACAAAAATGACTGCAGTACAACCAATGGTATTATTAACAAATCAAATGAAAGCTTAAACCAAATACTATAAACTTCAGAACACTTTCAACATGAATGGTCGAACAACGGTCGGAAATGTGACATTGACTATCCAACCATCAACGTCGGCAACTCCAGTTCCACCAAGGGGGAGATTTATGAACCCTGGAAGTGCGGTGAGTCAATTCATGCAATCAACATCATCACTAATTATAATATTTTCAGTTTCAAATGGGTATGACTGAAATGATGGGTGATGGACCAGGAAGAAGACTGCGGAAGAATGTGGCAAATGTTCGACGGCATGTTGATTATGTTTCTACTGTTCTCAATCATACAGAGGTAATATTTTCAATTATTTCTAGTTTTTATAATCTTTTCAGACTCGGTTATGGCAATATGGGCGTCAAAAGGTTATCCAACAACCTGATGTTTTGTATCAAAACGCTGCATTACCTGTTCATTGCACAATGGATACTCCAATTGATTGCATACTTACAAAATTTATTAGAACTGCTATGAACAAAGTCAAATGTCCGGTATACAGTTTATGTGTATGTTTCAAATAAAGAATTAAGGATTTTCAACCACAGATAAATGTTTTTAGTGGTCACCAGAAGGAAAACGATTGATAACAGGCACGCAAACCGGTGAATTCACACTATGGAATGGTACAGCATTCAATTTCGAAACAATTCTTCAGGTAAATTGGATAATTACGGTTTGGATGTTTTTTTCGTTGTTTTTTATATTCGATGACAATAATAAAGATTCACATCCAAGCACACTTCCGTTTATTTGCGGTATGATTGATGTGAATAAAGTTGTTTTCATTAATAAAAGGCTCTATCTGGAATACACAAGAATTATGTCTGTCTATCGAAAATTGAATATATTTTTATTATTGAACCTGGTATCAAGTTGTAAGCTTTGTGAAGAAAAATTAGATATGAACATGAGTGCGAAACCGACTTTTTTCGACCTCTACTGGACCACTATCGAATGAAAACTTTAAATAACCCGTTTTCAAGCAGATTTAGGAACCTATTTAATAATATTTTGAAACGGTTTGATAATCCGTGACTTCAATTTGTTAGATTTTCAAAATACCGAGAAGTGAAAAAGGATTTGTGAATAGATTCTGAATATTTTTAAAAATCTCGAATCTAATTAATAACAGTAGTTTTAAAGAAATAGCTTCGTTATCGTTATCACAGTGTTTATGACGCATGTTTTCAGGCTCACGATACCGCTATTAGAGCATTGAAATGGTCATCAAATGAACAATGGTTATTGAGTGCAGATCAAGAAGGATATGTCAAATATTGGCAGCCAAATATGAATAATGCGCATATGTTTTCTGCTCATAAAGAAGAAGCTATTCGTGGAATAACGTTCGTTTCATTGTTTTAATCTTTCCCAAATAATTTTTTTTTCAGATTTGCTCCAACTGATTTGAAATTTGCCACCGCTTCAGATGATGGAACTGCCAGGATTTGGGATTTTGCAAGATATACAGAAGATCGTGTTTTAAGAGGTCATGGTTCGGAAGTAAGATGCATTGATTGGCATCCAACGAAAGGTTTAATTGTAACTGGATCGAGGGATACACAACAACCGGTGAAATTATGGGATCCAAAATCGGGATCATGTTTAGCGACACTGCAGGAGCATAAAAGTAGTGTTATGTCGGTGGAATTCAATAAGAATGGAAATTGGCTGTTGACGGGTGGAAGAGATCATTTAATCAAAATGTATGATATTCGAATGATGAAAGAAGTTCATACTTATCGAGCACATAAAAAAGAAGTTATTTCTGTTGCTTGGCATCCGGTTCATGAAGGATTATTTGTATCTGGTGGTGGTGATGGTTCAATTGTTTATTGGCTTGTCGATTCAGAAAAAGAAATTGGATTGCTAGAACATGCACACGATCAAGCAATTTGGGCAATGAGATGGCATCCATTGGGACATATTTTGGCTACTGGATCGAATGATAATAATACAAAGTTTTGGTCGAGAAATCGGCCTGGTGATACTGTTGAAGATATTTTTGGACTTTCAGCGTCTACGATGGTAACAATTGATATATTTTTAAAAGTTTAAACGATTTTTAAAGTTCCAGATTGGACATTTGGATAAAGAAAGAGAACCAAGACTCAATCCAAAGATTATGTCCGAGGAATCAGCTGTATTCAAATCCGATATTTTCATTCCAGGGATGGGTCTAGATGAAGAATTATATGAGCAGGTTTAAGATATCATTTTTAGACATTTTTTCATATTCGCATTTTCAGCTCAATCGTGATGCTCACATTGGATCAGATTCTACACTTCTTGTTCCTGATGATGTTACTAGAACATTCACTGGACCGATGATCGGGGCAAAACGAACACTTATCAAACAGCCACCTGCTAAAAAGGCACAACGTCAATTTGAGAGAATGTGGAATAGTTCCAAAGGAATCGGAGCAGGAACTGATGATTTTGCCACTGTTATTGGTGGAATGGGAAGAGAAGATGCTGACGGAGATGCTGAGCAGTTGAGATCACATAAAACAAGTTTATTAGGAACCCCATCGACACCATCACTTTTGGGTCCTCCGTCAACTGGAGGGTCTTTATTAGGGCCAAGTCAACCAAAACCGCCAACAGTGAACAATCCGTTGCCACCGCCAGCAGATTATAATAATGTTCCACCACCTTCCGAGAAAAGACCAATGTCTTCATCATGGAGAAATCCAATGCAAAATCAATCACATCAACATCATCAACAATCGAATTATATTCCAAAACCCAATATTGATAGGATACCGAATATGGAAAGAACTCCGAACATGGCACCGGTGAAAGCACCCGACGTTGTTCCACCAGCACTTCCACCTGGAATCAAGTTTGATAAAAATGGAATGCCGATTATTCCACCCGGCCTTCCTCCACATCTTTGGCCAATGCCACCAGGAATGAAACCACCACCACCAGTCATGAATCAAAAACCACCGGGAGGTGACATCGATTATCGAAGTGCACCAGGACCGTCGGGTGCAGCCGCACCTACACCGAATCTTGGAAGCGACGTTGATTTTAGAAGCATGCCTCCAATGGTTTAAATTATTATCAATGATTTTTTAAATGTTGTAATTTCAGATTCCACCACCACGGTCTCAAGTTTCACAACAAAATGATAGCTGGAGAGGTGCAGCATCACCAACACCAAGGGGGCCGCCGCCACCAATGATGAGAGGTCCACCACCACCATTACAACAGAGACAGCCGTTGAATGATCCAAGAGCTGATCCAAGATCCGATCCACGATTGCTGATGAAGGTTTTTATCTACATATCTTTTGTATATTTATCGCGTAATTTCATATGATTCAGGATGGTCCGAATATCCCAGAAATACCACAACGTGACGGTGCCTTACCCCCGATACCACCAGCTTCATCTTCCGTCCCTCACTGGATGCCACAGTTTGAAAATGGTGGCAATCCGGCTCAGCCACCACCACCACAACCAATGGGAGTTGGACGAGGTGGTCCAATTCGAACACTTCCACCGAATGCACGACAACAAGCATCTAATGGACCACCGCCGCGAGGTGGGGGAAGAAATCCACCGTATTGATTTATTGTTCGTTTGGTATGATCTTCATCATTTTTTGCTTTGTTCACTTTTACCAGATTTCGAAGAAGCGTTATTAGCGATTTTTTGTTTTTACTATTATTTCCTTTTTTTAATTTAAAATTAGTTCAAAAATGAAGTGTAAGTTTTTGAATTTATTGTTTTTGATCTTTATTCTGTCGAATATATGAATTTTTGTTGTTTCGTTTTTTCTCATTTTTGAAAAATTTTCTTGGTTGTCAACAATCCGACTATATATTAAATGTTGTAAGAGAGTTAACCCAATTAAAAAAAAACAAGTTTAGATGGCGAAGAAAAGACTCAGATATCGATCAATATCGATAGAAGATGAAGATTCGATATGGGAGTTTATTCATAAGTTGGTTTCATGTTCCTTTTTTGATAAACCATTTTTCTTTCAGAAGTGTTGTCGAAGAAAAAAGATTCAAAAAAGCGAGCAAACGTCTTTTTGAGGCTTATGTGGAGGAATCGAAATGTGTTTGGGATGCAAGCAAATTGACGGCATAGTTAGATTTTAGATTCTAAAAAATAGATTTTTACCAGACCGAAATATCTTGGGTTTGCATTGTTGACGTTAGAGAATAATATAAGTTCAAAATGACACAAGTAGTTAAAATTGAGGTTGTTCTATGAAACTCCAAAGTTTTGTTCATTGAACATGTTATGGAAATGCGTGCCCTGTATAGCAGTTTTAAATTAGCGGAAAGTCCAATTCAAAAACTAGAAAAGGATTTACTTGTAATTTTTTTAATGCTTCAAAGTGTCAATAAGTTCCTTAGAACTAGTAAGTTTACTTTAAGGATCAAGCTGATCTTCTCGAAAAGTTTTAGTTCTGAAGACCTTGGTCGGAAATCTGTTTCAAAAAAAATACGAAATACTAATTTTTTCAGTTACAATGAACATATGCAAAACTCGTTGTACAAATCGAGGATTCCTGCTGCAAAAATGCTGGCACTTTATAAACAATTGAGAATTACAATTTTTCAACATGAAGAACTATTGTTCGTTTCTATTATAAATTCAATTTAGAAATCATAGTTTTTCAGGCTTGAGTCAACGTTCAAAGTAGTTCTCAGAATCGACAAGTATAGATTGCTTCATTCCTATCATTTTGTTGGAATGAATAATGATAACGTTGTGGATGATGATGATGATGAAGAAGAAGAGATTGAAGATGATATACCAGCAAGTATTGATCCATTTCTTGAGACTGGTGATAGTCAACCAAGTGGTTCAAATCAACAAATTGTATGGCTAGATGATTTGCAATTTTCACCAAAACTGGAGAGCAAAATGTGGAATTTTGCTGTGGGGTGAGTATTGGTTTTCCAAAATGATTTGAATATTTTAACCTTTTTCAGAAAAGTTAAAGAAGTTCCAATTAAAAGCTTCATGACGGAAGAGTTCTGGAAAAGCTTTCAAGATGAAAATCCTCTGATTTGCACACCGCCGAAAATTCTTGTTATTTAGTGCGTCGAACGGTTTTCGGTTTAACAAAATCTGGATTTTTTTCAGTTTCAATAAAATGCTCTTCTCGTTACATGAAAAAGATGTTGAAATTGAGACCAAATTGGAAATTATGAAAACATTGATGGTTCCATTGGATGCTGATACAAATAAAAGGTTTTATCATAACAACGCTGGTTTCTAACACACGTTTTTTTAAAGATTTTTGAAACACCATGGGATTTTGGTCCGCGTCGACGAGAGAAATGTTCCGATAAGCTGGAAATTGCAATCGAAAACACCAGTGGCAAGGAAATCGAAAAGTTTGAATAATGAGCCATCAACATCTTACAAAAGAGTTGAAATTGAAAATATCAAAGATAGTCCAAAAGATTTGAATGAATTCTTGCCAAATCAAGATGAGAATGTTGGAAAGAGTCCGGGTGTTAAGACCAGATCGAAAAGTGAGGTTGTAACACCTGTGAGACCAATTGTAGAAATAAATGAGGTAATAAATGTTGGTTTTTTTCTTTAATCTTGCTAATTTTGGTTCTTTATAGCACAAAAGACACGTTTATAATGAAATCGAGACAAAAGCAATGTGGGATTTCGTTTGGAAGTGAGCAGTTTTTGAAAATGTAACCAAATCATTCTTTTTAGGATGTTGTTCGACATGGAAACTGGAAAACCTTCGGAAAATGAGCTATCAGCCAAAAGTGATTTATTTTGGGAAGTTTACAAAGACGGAGTAATGACGAATAAATCAATCTCTAGCTTATGCTCTCAGTGAGTTTTTTTTTTCAATTAGGTATTACTTAGGTTTCTTTTAGTTTTCGAAAGAAAATGATACCGAATCTGTTGAAAGCACCGTTGGAAAGAATTCAAATTCTATGGATCTACAAATTGCTCAACATTGCAATTGATGAGAAGTTACAAATTTTGTGAGTTTTATATTTTTTATTCACCTGAAAATTAACGAAAACATGAATTAGGATTCAAAACACGTTCAACGTTGAACTTCGACTTTCTGAAAACCGTCTTTTGTCTTGGAAGTATGAGAACGAAGCAGAGACCGTTGACACAAATGTCATGCAACAAAATAAAGGTTTTAAAAAACATTTTTTGAAAATGAGGATGTTTTTATTTCAGAGAATGTGGAGGCGAATATTAGTGAGACTGTTCCGACGAATGAGGAAAATTTCCAGGTTGAGAGTGAAACAGTTATGACGGAAGATTCGAATGGAGTTCCAGTGGTTGATATGGTTTGTTTTTCCTCATGTTCAAGTTTTTTTTGTAACTTAAACTATTATTAAAGCGTTGTGAGGAGAGCGATCAAAGTGTGGGAAATGAAAATGCGGTGGAGACTGTTGACATTGATGAAGAAGAGGAAGCAGCGGTTTCTCATTCCCCGGTCATTATTGAGGAAGTTAACGATGAAGAAGCACATCATCTGCCGAGACATGAAGATAAATGTGAAATCCTGGTATTTTTAAAAATATTAAAAAAAAAAGTTTTTTTGTTTGAATTTCAGAAATTGATTGAGCGAGTTGATGAGATTAAACAATCGAAGCAGCGATCGAAGAAGGCAAGTTTTTGAAATGCGGAAATTTTATATCTGATAGAATTCCTTTTTTTTTTCAGATTGAACACGTTACTTTGATGTTTCAAGTAGCCAAAATGATTGCCGCTTCTCACGTTCCTGACAAAACAACAGCTTTGCTTTTGATGGATGACGTGATGAAAGATGTAGTAAATAATCTGATAATTTATAGATTAATAACCTTTTTTAGACAAAAGATCCCGAAGATGCTCTCAAAACCGCAAAACGTTTGATTCGTTGTGAAGACATGACAGAGGTATTTATATTGAGAAAAGAAAATTCAATCATCTAGAATTTTAAAAGAATTATTTTGCAAATGTTTCGTTGTATAGAGTTTGATGTTTTTAATCTTGTAATCTTTGAATTTATTTAATGTTCACAAATTTGCAGAGGAAATCGGAACTACTCAACAAAGGAAGATGTCTTCTAGTGAAAGAAATTCATGATGTTCCACGATTCGAGGATGATTTTACCTCACTTATCGATAGATGTTTGTCCGAATGCTTCAATAGCTCATGGAACGAAATATCATTCATCTCAATCGTTGCTCGCTCAAAACCGAAGATTCAAGAAGCAGTCAAAGCTATTTGCTGAAAACTTACTTGTTTAATTACGTTAATCCGTTTAAGATTATTTCTCGTTTTATGAAATAAATGTTATTTTTAGCTTTTATATATTTTTCTTTTGCCTGTTTTTTTTGGTTGAATATCCAATTGTTTTATTTTCTGCAAATGTGTTTTCTTTCTAAAAACACAAAAACTTTGCTTTTTAAAAATATTTTTGTTAATGTTTTTTTCCCACAATCATTTTCATTTTCCAAGCCAAAATTTTTAGTTACGAAATTTGTTTACCATTTATTTTTCTTTTCATTTGCAGTAATTGTCTTCTTTCGATAAGCAAAATGAAATACTTCGAAAATATTCCAGGAAACTTTTATTCCAAAATTTTCTCAAGCCCTTTTATCAAACGAAAATTATGATCACTTTTCAAGACTCTAAATATCTTACATTTTCAAATTAATTGTTTTATTCAACGGATATAAATTGCTTTTCGAAATAAATATTCGAATTTTACATAAAACCTGAATTCGGCTAACTTTTTAGCAGGGTTTCATTTGTAAGCTAAGTTTATCGATTTAAGCCTACTCTTATAAACTCGGAAAGTTATAAATATCTCAATTGACTCATTGTAGCCTATAGAAATCGCTGGAAGAAATTTTAATCCAATCCCGAAATTAGGCCATAAAAATTAGTCAGAAATTCTAATTTCAACATTTGCCGCCTTATTTGTAATGTGCGTCATGGCTAGAATTGTTGGCGCCTTTGTGTGCGCCTATGGCTCGATGATCAACTAACACAGAACACACATACACAAAATAAATATAATACACCCTTCTTTTTTCTCAATGTATATTCTATCAACAATTTCGATATGTTTCTTCGATGTTCTCTCATTTACATTATGTTGTTAAAATATTTTTATAAATTGCTTTATTTGTTTTCGCGAAAAATAATACCGGGTTTTTTTAGTATATTGGTGAATTATGACGTGGCAACCAGATGGTAGTGAGCTTCAGCAGGTTTTTACCATTTTTATAAGGATTTTATAATTTTTGTTTCTTCAGGTTGTTGCATTATTGCAGCATTCACAATCTACAGATAGAGAAGTACAGAGAAATGTTCAGCAAAGATTGAATCAACTCAATGAGCATCATACATTTAGTTGTTATTTGACATATATATTGGGTGATTTGAAAGATAATGTTGATGTAGGTTTTGTGATTGTTGTTGTTTTTTTTAAATACAAAAATTTTAGCCGACAAGTCGATCACTGGCTGGACTATTACTCAAAAATAATATTCGATTAAGATGGAGTCAATATCCAGCAGATGTTAAGAATTATGTGCGATCGAATTGTTTGAAAAGTATTGCAGATGATGAACCTCTTATTCGAGCGACTGTTGGAATTATTGGTAACAATATTATTGATTTTTTAAACATTTAATAAGTATTTTTTTTAGTAACTACTATTGTGGTCGAAGAAGAAATCAGCGATTGGCCAGATTTGATGGAAATATTAAGTAGAATGTTGGAACAGCCAAATGTTAACATGCAAGAGGTTTTATCTAAGAACATTTTCAACAAACTCGGCAATTTTTCAGGGAGCACTTGGTGCACTGCAGAAAATATTCGAGGATTCGGCTGATCGATTCGAATCTGAAATTCTGAATCCAATCATGCCGAAAATGTTATATTTTTTCGATCATCAATCGGAGAAGTTGAGATCGTTGGCGATGAATAGTGTCAATTGCATTCTTATGGTGAACAATGATCCAATCGATGCAGTTATTGATCCATTTTTGACTTCATTGTTTGCCAGAGCACACGATCAGGATGAAGTATGATTTTTATATTAAAATTTTTTTTGAATTTATATTTACAGGACGTACAAAAACAATTATGCCGGTCACTGACCTTGCTTCTCGACTCTCACATTGAAAAAATGATGCCTCATTTACCAAATGTTGTTGACTATATCATTATGAAAACACAAGTAAGCATTTTTTTTTTGATAATTCATTTCCATAAGAAGGAAACATATTTCAGGATTCTAATGAGGCTATCGCATTAGAAGCTTGTGAATTTTGGTTGTCACTTGCGGAAAACAATGAGGTACATATTTATATCTTTTTTTATCGAAAAAATCACGCACGAAAATGTCTAGATTTGCCGACAATTGTTACATCCGTTCCTCGAGAAACTTGTGCCGGTTCTTGTGAAATGCATGAGATATTCGGAAAATGATCCATCACTCAAAATCAACGATGAAGATGGCACGGTACCTGATAGAGATCAGGATATCAAGCCAAGATTTCATAAGTCAAAGCAACAAGGCGTTTTGGGAATGTCGGAGACAGGGGTTGGTCTTTTTTTTAAAATTTTAATTACATACGAAAACCCAGATACTTTATCTAATCTTTTAAAAAAAGTTATGTTCTGTGAAATTCACTTTTTTTTTTAAATATTTGGAAATTCAACATGTTTTATCAAAATGGCTAAATTTGAGAAATGTTAACTTTGACTAGTTTTCCATTTTCAAATTGAAAAATAATCCATTATTAAATTGAGAATTTTCTGTTTTTTTTAATTCGAAAAATACTCTAGAAATTTGTTAACTTATATTTCCAAAATAAGTTTCATTCAGGATGGTGAAGATGATGACGATGACGACGATGATGATGAGATGGGCGGTGAATGGAATATACGTCGATGCTCTGCGGCTTCACTTGATGTTCTTGCTTCGATTTTCTCAAGAGATCTTCTCGTTCATCTGTTGCCAATATTGAAGGAGACATTGGTTCATAATGATTGGCTTGTCAAAGAATCCGGAATCTTGGCTCTTGGTGCAATTGCTGAAGGATGTATGGATGGAGTCACTCCACATTTAAACGAATTGGTACCATTTTTGTTGAATATGCTCTCCGATAGGAAACCACTCGTCAGGTTAGTTAAATATTAGGTTATATGGGGAAAATGCGTTTATTTTTATTTTTAGATCTATTACATGTTGGACACTATCTAGATATTGTACATGGGTTGTCACTGATGAACAAGCTCGAGTTACTTACTATCATCATCTTTTGGGAAATGTAATTTTAAAAAAATGTATTTCTCATTCAAGTATAAATTTTTAGCTTTTGAACTGTTCATTGGATCCAAATAAAAAGGTCCAAGAAGCAGCGTGTAGTGCATTCGCAACGTTGGAAGAAGAATCGGGTGAACAATTAGTGCCGTTCCTGCCAAACATCTTGGACACATTGGTCAGGGCATTTGGTATTTATCAGGTAAACAAATTACTTATTCTCGTTTAAAAAACAAATGATTCATTATTATTCCCTCCAGGCGAAAAATCTATTGATTTTGTATGACGCTCTTGGAACACTTGCCAATTCAGTAGGTGAAGCTCTTTGTGAGCCACAATTTGTTCAAGTGCTGATGCCGCCATTGATGGAAAAATGGGAACGTCTTAATGATGATGACAAAGAATTGTTTCCACTTTTGGAATGTATTTCTTCAGTGGTTTCCGCGATGGGAATGGCATTTTTGCCGTATATTCAGCCAGTTTTCAGAAGGTGATAATAGACTTTAAATTAATTTATTCAAACGTAAATAACAATTTTAGATGCTTGACACTTGTACAAAAGTGTATCGAACAAGTACAAAAATATGCAATGGCTCCAAATGATTATGATCCACCAGAGACTGATTTCATGATTGTAGCTTTGGATTTGTTATCAGGATTGGCTGAATCACTGCCAAATCAGATGGAAGGATTAACCAATGGAAGTAATATTGTGGAAATGATTATTTTCTGTGCATTGGTAGGTTATAACGAATTTATTTTTGCTGATTCAGAAAATTAAATTAATTCTTAAAAGTTTATTTGAAAACTTTATAGATGGAAGATCAATCTTCGGATGTTCGTCAATCATGCTTCGCCCTTCTCGGTGATTTGATCAAAGCGTGTTATCCACAAATCCGACAGCATAATCGTAAAAAATTCGCATTTTGAAATAACTGATATTTATTTATTTTCTAGAGACGTTTGTTTTCCTTCTCGCTCGCAATTTGGACCCAACCAGAATTAGTGTCTGCAACAATGCGATTTGGGCTCTTGGAGAGCTATCATTGAAAATGGGAACAGATATGAAACCATATGTTCCGGTTATTATTGAGAGTTTGATTACTGTTATCAATACTCAACAGAACTCACAAAGAACACTAATGGAGAATACAGGTTTTGTTTTATTTTTTTTTTAATTCTTTTAAATATATCGAAAAAATTTTTTAGCAATAACAATCGGAAGATTGGGACAATTATGCGCTGAAGAGGTTGCACCGTTCTTGAATCGATTCATTCGCCCAGTTTGCTACGCGTTGAGAAATATAAAAGATAATTCGGAGAAGGAAAGTGCATTTGTTGGATTGTGCCACATGATTAATTTGAATCCAGTTGGAATTCTCAACGATTTCATTTTCTGGTGTGATGCGATTGCTTCGTGGAATCAGCCGAATCCGGAGTTGAAGGATATGTTCAGCAGAGTGAGTAATTGAAATTAAATTAAAGAATATTTCAAAAAACTGATTGAATATATCAGTTACATGTTTGAACATATCTTCTGAATAGTAAAATCGAATAAAAACTGTTTTTTTTCAGATTTTGAACGGATTCCGTATACAAGTTGGTGATCTTAATTGGTCAGGTTTTATTTCACAACTGCCGCCACCTCTACGTGAACGACTTTCGGCTCAATATGCAATTTGAGCAAAATAATGAGCGCAATCCATGATTTATTTTTTGTTTGTTTTGTTTGTTCAATTTGTTAATAATTTCACAACTTCCTGAAGCCTATTATAATTGGTATTTTAATTATTCACTATTTATATTATCATTTCTACGTTGTGTTGTTCTATGTTCCGGGCGCAAAATGTTCCGTTATCTGAATGCGTGTAAAACCGTCGTGTGTGTGTGTTTTCTTTTTGTTTCTGAAATGTCAATTTTACAAAATTTTGTGTGACGTGGCAACTAATTATAATTATATTTATTTTTTTCCTGTCTCACATTTCTCTCACTTTTCGATTTGTCTCTCGTCCTGGAACGTGTACTGTGTTTGTCCTTATTTCTAGCGGTGTTTCTAATTTATGTTTAGGTTTTTGTGTTGTTTTTGAGAATCGTTGTCTAGATTGTCGAAGTTGCTGAAAAGAGTTTCGTCAATGTTGGTAGATGTGATTGTATGTTTCACGATTTATGTTTCTTTTAAATCATCTCCTCGTAATTTTCATTGCAAAATCGAAATAAAGTGTATGTCAGAAAAAGTGTATATTTTTTGACACTTTTCGAGTTATTCTTTGCTCGAAAAAATTGAAACGTAAAAAGGTACATTTCATTTCGATACACCAATTCATTTAAGCGTGAACCAATTTTTTTTTGGGTTGCCTGCCAGCTGAACGGAAATTCGGCACATTTGAGACGAAGGAAAGGCGTCTACGGTTGTTGTATAATGTTTTCATGATTTTGAAGAGCAAAAAGGTTTTGCAAAAGTTGACGGAAGAAGAGGAAGAAGTAGGAGTAGAACTGGTGACACTGGAAGACAACCACACTCGTAAAATTGCTTTTATTTTAATTTATTCTCTTTTCTTTGTTGGCGGATTCATTTTTGACCTCTGAACAGAAAATGTCGATGATCTTTAGAACGAGAAACGTAAGAAAATTCGAAAAAAAAACGATTTTTCGAACTTTCTGACGTTGAATTTAATCGGTTCCAAAAACCTATAATAACTTTTAGTTTTGAATATAAACGGAAGACGTCATGACTAAGCGTTGAACAATCGCGAATGGTACACAAGCGTAAATTGAGCGAGCGCGCTTGAAAACGCCCGAACCGTTACTGATTGAAACGAAATATCATTGAGCAGATTATCTAACAATGACTTCACCATATTATTCAAGTGATATATTTTGGGGGAGCATTTCGACTTCCTTGAAATTTGAGACGGATTCGAGGTCAGCTACTTGAAGAGGAATTTTTCAAATGAATTCTAATTTTTACATTTTCGAAAGTGTTTTAAAATACCTTGTATATATTTAAAAAATCAAAATACTGCAAGATTTTAGCCGGATTGTAATTTTTCACCAGGACGACCAATTTTGATGAATTATGATTTATTTGAGAGAAAAAATGACAAGCTTTTGGTTGACCGAGCCCTCTTTTTTGGGGAGATGTAGGAGGAAATCATAAAAATGAATGTTCTTTTTTTTTGAAATCAAAAGAACTTTCTTATTCAAAAAAATAATTATTTCATTTTTTTTCAAAAAAATAGGTTGGAATCACTTGTAATTTCAAATAAGTCAAAATTTATCGAAATTAGTTGCCAACAGTTTATTAACATTTTTTAGGACATGTTCAGAAACATATAAATTGTCGGGAGCTTCCGATTCATTTCATAATAGATTCTCATTAATTTTGCATTCCAAAAAATAAAAATTGTTGCAAACGAGAAACGATTAATATACACGATGATGAAAATTACCAAACTGAAAACATGTGATCGAGTTAATGTTTAACCTCATAAATTTAGGAACTTGATTATTCTTTTAAACAGGAAATAAATGGTTTTAACATATAGTTGTTTTGAACTCACTTGCTTATTCATGGAATAATTTAGAATTTAACCCTCTTAGACATGATATATTTTTTTCCATTCCCGGGTTCTCCCGATCTTCATTTAACATATTGAAAGTGTTCAAATCAATTTTTTTCGGATCAATTTGTTTCCATAAAAAAAATCGAAAACAACAAATTTTGGAAATCTATTATTACAAGTTTAAAGACATGAATTCACTTAAAGGAGGACTTTACGGAGCAAAGGAATGTACCTTAAATGAAAATAGACGCCATACTCATTCCAAATCAGTTCCTAAAATTTTCTAAGACCATGTAGAAGCCGAGAAAACGCGCATCACAACAATGGCCTAGAAAACGTTTTCACATGCGAAAACTAGTCCGCAGGCGCTATTACGTGAGGGATCCAAAAAATTGAAAAGCCCAAAGTTAAAAATGGACCCTTCAATGTTTGTAAAAATAATACGCGAAAAGCTCATAGGAGAAAGTTCGGTCAGGTGGCCCCTTTTTCTAGACCATTGTTTTGAAGCTCATTTTCTCAGCTTCTAGGTGGTTTTAGAAAATTTTAAAAACAGATTTGGAATGAGAATGATGTCTATTTTCATATAAAATACATTTATTAGCTCCGGAAAGTCCTCCTTTAAGTATCCGACGGTAAAACGGTGAAATTCGAATATGGATCATTTTTAGCCTAGTGATTTCAATAATGATGCCCCACGCTTTTCTTACATTTGGCCTTAAAAATGAAGTGGCACCTTGTCTTTAAGAAAAATATCACGAAAAAATAAGTTTTTCCCCTTGAATTTTTACAATATCCTTTGTACTATATATTATTTTATAACTCTTATAACTCAAAAGAACGTTCCGAATGAATATTTGAGATATCTCCAAAATGTTGAGTTCTCTCTCCATCAACTTTTTTTTTTCATCTTGGGAATTGGCATTCAAGCAACAAAAAAAAACAAACATAAAACGGTTCTTGGTTCGTCATACCACTGAAAAAAGAAATTGACGTCCATTATTTAACTCCGGAATATTTATGGGAATATCCTTATAAATCTCATAAATATACAACTCTTGATTAGCATCAAAAGAGTAATTTTTTGTGCAAAACAACGGACCACTTCTTTCCTCCGACGGGGGGAAGATTTTTTTTCCCATTTTTTTTCTTCTCCGAAATTGCATTTTTTTCCTCAATCTTTTCGTCCGTTCTGAAAAACCCATAAAATGTTTTGAGGGGGGCGCCTAAACGTTTACTGAACGCATACCAATTTTCAAAGCCTCTGAAATTAAATAATTTTTTCATTTTTCTGTCTTTCTCTCGTCGTTTTCGCTTCTCAACTACAGAACCCAATGAATAGGAGGGAATTTGATTTAAAACCACTACACATATTTATTTTTTTTTTCTCCGTTTGATGTGAGGTCGATGAATATTTCTGAGCAAGAGAAAAGAGGTTTTTCGTCATATTTATATAAACTGATATCTTATTGAGGTTCTTGATCATCATATTTGTGTTTACGCATCCAATTTTGTTTTTTACAATTTTAAATTTTATTTGCAAAGCTGAAAACGAAGTTTTGAATATAAAAGTGGTTTATCATCGTAAACGGAAGTTTTCTGAAAGTAAAACGAAGGAAAATGTTAGACGGTGTCTCTATTTTCGAACATATATCCGTTGTTATGTTCCGGTGAAGAAATAATTGTTCAGAGTACACATTTTTCAACGAAAATATTGAAGTTTTACAATGATTTTAAAGATAATGTGAACATTTCTGTAAGATCGGAAGGCTTTTTTAAAAGTAACTTCGATTGGATTCTTTATCAATTTTTAATTCTTTTTGCTTTTTTCTAAAGTGCCTGCTTACTCATTTTCAATTTTGGTTTTAATCGACTCAGAATCACATATTATCAATGGAATCCACAAAAAAAGTTTAAAAACCTCGTTTTGAGCAAAACTATTCCTCAAAAACCAAAAAACGGGTGGTGGCACCATCCGTTTTGCACTGGAACCGTCTGTTTTCGGCACTTTTGGGATAGCCGTTTAAATTCATTAATAATTTTTGATTTTGAATAGATTAGAACAAAAATTGAAAATCAGCAAACAAACACTTTAAAATATTTTGTACTCGAATTCATTTTTCAGAAAACTCACGGGATATTCAAATTCATAAAGATTCTATCAACTAAAATGTTTCCTTTCAGATAGCTTTAAAGGAGGACTTCGCGGAGTTCATGAATGCATCTAGGATGAAAATAGACTTCATTCTCATTCCGAATCTGTTTTTAAAATTTTCTAAAACCACCTAGAAGCCGAGAAAATGAGCTTCAAAACAATGGCCTAGAAAAAATGGTCACCGGAGAAAACTAGTCCGCAGGCATGACAAATCCAAAAAAACAAGTTAAAATGAAAAAAAAACATAAAAAAGGCTAATATAAGAATTCTGCATACGAAAACACAAAAAAAAGCTTATAGGAAAAAGTTCGGCCAGCTGACCACTTTTCTAGGCCATTGTTTTGAAGCTCATTTTCTCGGCTTCTAGGTGGTTTTCGAAAATGTTAAAAACAGATTTGGAATGAGAATGAAGTCTATTTTCATTTAAGGTACATTCATTATCTCAGCAAAGCCATCCTTTAAATTTTTTTCAAAATCGAGTTCTTAATTCTTAAATTGTTTATTGAGCCCTGGGACTAGTTTTCCATAGGCTGAAAATTATCTATGTTAAAGTTTCCAAGTATGTTTTTAATTAGAAAAAATAAAAAAATAGATTTGTTTGTAGAATTTCGAAAATTTGTGGTACAAATCAAGTGAGTGGGATGTTGTTTGTTGCGTGACTCTCCACAATTCTTCTAGTCGGACAAAAAGTACACTGAATATCAAATTTGGTACTTTTTTGGAGGGTTTTGTCCAAAGGATTCATTTAAAATAGTAAATAGAAAAAGTTCCAATTTGAAATAAATCTTTTAAACTTCCTGGTGGATTTAGTTTGGGTTTTTTTTCAATTTACATAGTCCAGATTAACTACCCCCAGCCACGTCATTTCAATTTTCTTTAATTTAAACTGAAATCTTTTATATATGTATATGACAAGTAGTACACCTTGCAAAATTCCATTTCATATCTTTGATTTTATCCCAAACCAATAAAATGTGTATTGGTTTTGATGTCACTGATGCGATTTCGTCCGCATGTCAGTTATTGTTCAAACACTTTTATTCATGCTCAAAATAAGAAAAAAAAGAACCTTGTCGAAAACAAATCGTGTTATTTGTCAGAATCGCCTATTATAAACAAAAATGAAGCAATTGAATTTATAACTTCTGATGTGAGATTCTTAGTAAATTCATGCCTATTCAGTTCAATTTTGACATCGAAAACAATTCAAGACACAATGTTTTTTTTTTATTACTTTCTTATTTGATATACCTAAGCCCCGCCCATTTTCCTATTGGTTTCAGAAGTCGAAAAAACCGAGATTTTTTGGTGTTTCCGCCCTAATGACGTTCAAACATTCAATCCTCTATTCAGACTTTGTTTTTTTCCCCCTATCCCCTCCGGAAAAAATAACACTCGACTTTTGCAGCTTTTAACATGCTTATTTTTTTATTTATCCATTAATTTGATCCAATAAATAAATTCCAGCATTTTTTCCAGATAAATAATATGCGCATAGAACGTTACGCTATTTTGTTATTCAATTTACTTGTTACTCTTGTATTCTCTTCAGGTTTGTTAAAAATCATGTTTTTTGGAATAATATACAATAAATTCTCAAGAAATATACGGGAGCTCCCATATGTTCAGAAAAGAACCCGAGTATTAAATTTCATTTTGGTTTCCCTTTAATTTGCGGGAACACCCGATTTTCAAATCAGCAAACATTCAGGACCGAGAACTTTCCGAACTTTGGATCTTAAAACAACTTAATTTTTGTTTTACTTTTTCTGTTTAACATCTAAGGCTTAAAATGTTCAAAACAAAAAACGCTTCGGATATTTTTAAAGAAAAGTATGGATGTACAAGGAATGGAAGTACCTGTAGCGTTTATCTCATTTTTAATTTTTAATGAGACCTAGCTCATTTGAAAAAAAATAAGCTGGTACAGGAACTGCTTTCAGAAACTTCTACGCAAAAGTTTGAGCATGATTTTTTCAAGCTCAACGTCTGAAAATTTGCAAAAAAAAAATCTAGGCCATTGTTTTGAGACACGTTTTCTCGGCTTCTAGACGGTTTTAGAACATTTTAAAAACATATTTGGAATGAGTATGAAGTCTATTTTCATCTCAGAAGCAGAAAAAGCACATTTACAGGGTAAGGCGGCGAATGACCTAACAATTGCAAACACTCTCACATTCGCATGCTCTCTCGCGCGCGGCCGAGCGGTTAGGCCATGCGCCGCCTATCCTGTAAATGTGCTTTTTTCGTGTACTAGAAAAGGAAATTTCGATAACTTTTTGTGCTTCTACAGGTTTTCAAATACTGTGAAGAAGATGAAAATGGAATTGAAACCCAAATTCAGTAAAGAGTCTCTTTAAAGAGCTGTAACTTGGCTCTAACACAATACCTCAAATTGAAACTTTTAGGTTATCATAATGAAATGTCAGCAAATTTGGATGAAATTTGGGGCATAAACTAAAAATGGTTTCTTTATTATAACCTCAAAGTTTTAATCAGCGATATTAATTTTGACCAAAGTTACAGCTCTTCAAAGTTTGTTGCTAAATTTCAGACTTTGAGCTTGGAAAAATCATGCTCAAACCTTCACTTAACAGTTTTTGAAAGCAGTGTCTTTATCAGAGAAAAATTATCTTTCAAATAAGATATGTCTAATTAAATACTGAGAAAAACGCTTCCTGTAATTCCCTTGTTAAATACATTCCCATCTGATGGGGACTTTATGAAAATTAAACAATATGCCTGGAAAACCGAGATTATATTTGTAATATATTTCGTTCATACTTTTGCCCATCATTGCGAAAACAAGCCTTCTTTTTCAAAAATAATTTTCTAATTCAGGAGCTCCCGAAGTTATTAAATTTCGAGAATACTTTATAAATCGTAGTAAAAAATGTGTGTTTTAACTCTAAAATATTAATAGCGGTCAATGATTTTTATCCCGGAACAAGTTATGAATTTGTTTTGTTGAACAAACTTTTTCTTTTCGTTTTTTCTGCTTTCGACAAGGAAACTCTTTGAAAATCGAAGTTTGACCCGTCGATGGAGAAAAAAAACTATCAAAAAATACACATATTTTTCAATAATCCGGAAACGATTTTTAATGGCTCAACGCTCTTGTAGGCTAAAATCTGGCTTTCGAATTACATTATGCTTGTTGAATATATCTAAAAAAATTGAAAACTAGACAAGTAATACCTTCGAAATTGGGGGAACTTTTTCAAAATGTTTTCGATTCTCAGATCAATATGAAATTGCGAATCATATATTGGCCAAGTATAAACCAGGACTTATACCAACAATCAAAACAAATAAACCGATTGAAGTTGCTTTTTCAATAGAGCTTTATCAAATTATTGAAGTGGTAAGATATTCAAAGAAATACTTAAAAGAAATAATACAAAGATTTTAGAATGAACCTCAACAATATTTAATGTTAAATGCATGGGTAGTAGAGGTTTGCAATATATTTCAAAAACAAGCAACTTACAACAGTTTTTCAGAGATGGCAAGATCATCTATTAGGTTGGGATCCAGCAAAATTTGGAAATGTTACTGAAATAATGCTTCCACATCATAATATTTGGTTGCCTGATACGACATTATACAATTCGCTGGTTATGAAAGATGACGAGAATCGAAGATTATTACATGCCAAAATCACAACTTTGGGTGAATCTGAAGGTGCTTATATTGAGATGCTTTATCCTACTATTTATAAATTATCATGTTTGCTGAATCTTAGATTCTTTCCATTTGATGTACAGGTAATTGCTTTTTTGTTTTCTAGGAGTTATTAGGAAGCTAGTTGTTTTCAGCAAAACAAAAACAACTAAAGATAATGTACAACTTGATTTCAAATTTCAAGAATTCAATTATGAAATGTGTTTTTCTTTCCAAAGCTTTAAAAAAGATGACAAAGAAAACAATTTCAGTGTTCTTTTAATTTCCTGTATTTTTCAGTTGTATTATCTGAAACGATATCTTTTCTACTTTTTTTCAAACCATTTGTTATAGCGGTTCAATAAAATTATATTGAAACGGCTACGGACTGTCCTAACATTAATTTAACAATTCGATTTTGAAGATAAATTACTAAAATTAGGTCATATCAGTTTTTCTTTAACGGAGGACTTTAAGGAGATAATAAATATACCTTAAATGAAAATAGACTTCATTCTCATTCCAAATCTGTTTTTAAATTTTTCTAAAACCACCTAGAAGCCGAGAAAATGAGCTTCAAAACAATGGCCTAGAAATAGTTTCCACCTGGCCGAACTTTTTCCTATGAGCTTTTTTCGTATTTCGTTAATAAATAGTTGTACAGAATGCTTATATTAGTCCTTTTTAATGTTTTTTTGGATTTTTCATGCACGCGGACTAGTTTTCACCGGTGGACAATTTTTCTAGGCCATTGTTTTGAGGCTCGTTTTCTCGGCTTCTAGACGGTTTTAGAAAATCTTAAAAACAGATTTGGAATGAGAATGAAGTCTATTTTCATCCAGATTCATTAGATCTGAAAAGTCCTCCTTTAAACTGCCCTAGCTAATTTGGAAAATTAAAAATCCCCAAGTTTTGCTAAGCCTTCTTTTGGACTCCATCTTCACAATTGAGACATATTTTCATAAATATTTAAATATATTCAAGTTGAACACAAAATATAATATCATTAAATTAATTTTTATGCTCATCATCTTTGAAAATTTCATTTTTTCCAGTCTTGTCGATTATTATTCGGAAGTTGGACTTTCGACAACACAAAAATCGATTATTTCCCGTTTAACGATTCTTTGGCCATCGGTACCGTTAATTGTATAGAAAATGAAGGATGGAATGTCTTATCAACAAAAGGTTGGCTCTTCTGAAAATCTGTGTTTTTTTCTTAAAATCCGAATTACAGTTGTTCGCCAGGAAAATAAATACGAGTGCTGCCCTAATAATTACACTCTTCTCGAATATCATCTAAAAATTCAAAGGAAACCATTGTATTATATCATTAATTTAATAATTCCAACATCGATTATTACTCTAATTTCAATTATTGGATTTTTCAGGTTTTATCGGGGAGTTCCCAGACACAATTAAACCTATTTTTCAGCACTTCATCTATCAACGAACCCAGGGAAGAAAAAATAACTCTAGGAATTACTACATTACTATCAATGTCTATTTTAATATTCATGGTTTCTGATAAAATGCCATCAACATCTTCATTTATTCCATTGATCGGATTATTCTACACATCTATGATTTTATTAATTTCCTTCTCAACAATATGCTCATCAGTTGTGATTTATGTCCAGAAACAAGGTATCCGTTCATTCCTTGGTCGAAATTTCCACTTTTTTCCCAGGAAACCTCGGAAATCCTCCATCGAAAAAACTGATGAACATCGCTAGAGCAATAAATCGGTTTATTCGCATGCAAATGCCATTGATCATGAAACAAGCATATGCACAAAAAGCGAGGGTTTGTTTCAAAAGAAAAAATTTTCTTTTCGGAGGAACTATTTATAACTTCAGGAGGAAAAATTAAGAAGACAACAACAACAAAATGGAAGAAAACAAAGTTTATGGACACGAGTTTATAAATTAGCTAGAGAACAAGCAAGAAAAACGTCTCAATCTTCCAATAAATTGAATGAAATCGTCTCTCCGGAAAGATTATTGGACAATGGTTCATCGAAAAGGTGTACCATAAATAAGGATGTTACTTGTATAAGTAAGTGATAAAATGAAATTTTTAAAGAATCGGTTCTTCCTTCCGCGTTTTGGAATATTATTTTCATAGACTTTGAAACATTATCGACTTTTAACACTTTCATTTTTACACTATTTGAATTCTATTGCTTAAAGGCAGCTTGTCAGTTAACACGATCCAAAATCTAGGCAAAAATTCAAAATTCGAATGGGAGCCCAGGTGGTCCAAAGAACAATGCCAATATGTAGCCAAATTCAAATAATTGTGTTTCGCGCCAATGCCGACCGCGTTGCACGGACACGCGGCAATTCAAAATTTTATTTTTTCAACTTTGAACCGCTACTGTGACGCGTGTACTTATCGGTGTGATTTAGCATAAATTGCATTGTACTAATTAGAGTACGCTCTAATTTTTGAAACTAAAATAAGGTAGGGTCAAATTAACTGAACAGATGTCTTTAAAGAAGGGCTTTACGGATATAATAAATGTAAATGAAAATATACTTCACACTCATTTCAAATATGTTTTTAAAAGTTTCTAAAACCACCTAGAAGCCGAGAAAATGTGCCTCAAAACAACGGCCGAGAAAAAGTGTCCACCTGGCCGAACTTTTTCCTAGGCGCTTTTTTCGTGTTTCGTTAATAAATAGTTATGTAGAATACTTTATATTAGTCCTTTTTTATGTTTTTCTTCATTTCAATTTATGCTTTTTAATTTAATTTTTTTGGATTTTTCATGCCTGCGGACTAGTTTTCGCCGGTGGACACTTTTTCTAGGCCATTGTTTTGAGGCGCGTTATCTCGGCTTCAAGGTGGTCTTAGAAAATTTTAAAAACAGATTTGGAATGAGTCTGAAGTCTATTTTCATCCAAGACGTATTTATTAGCTCCCGTAAGGTCATCCTTTAAATATTGCCTTCGTTCACTAGTCTAATTATTCATGCGAATTATAGGGCTGAGAGCGCAATAAATTAAATAAACCTTTAATGAAGTGCTCCAAAAATTCCAGAACTAATTGAAAAAAAAATACGAAAACATTTAAAAGGTGAAGTTATCTTTTTGAAAAAAAGGAGCTCAATATCATTACCCGCCCCTTTAAATTTTGAATCAACGAGGCTGAAATATTCAGGTGATTCGGGAATCATTGCACTGGGTGGTGTTGCAGCGTTAGCTTCAGAAGACGACGATGCAGATGTCTCCTTAATGGACATTGACGCACCGACGCATTCTCGCCCTACACGCTTACATAAAGCATCAACATGCGGAAGTTTTGACAGTATGCTTTTTCGCCAAATAGACGGTATGTTTCCTTTTTCAATGCGAGCTCAATATTTCGTCGTTTTCAGTTCCCGTCTCTCCTCGATCAGCTCGAAACATTGCCGAAATAGAATACGACTGGCTCGCCGCATTACTCGAAAGAATATTTCTCATCATTTTCCTTCTCAGTTTCGTTCTCACTTCAATCGGCATCAATTTGGTCGGTTTCTTCTATTGGTGGATGGTGCCTGATACTGTTAAAGTTTAAAATCAGTCTGACTAACATTTAGTTTTTAAAACCTTATTTGATAAAAATTTTTTAAATGAAAACAGTTTATAATAACAACAATACAAAATTAAAAACATTAACAACAAGAAAATAGGTTCAAACTCAACAACAATAAACAAGACCTTCTTTTTTCTATTTTTGTTTCCATCCATATATAACTTTCATATGTTCATATCGTTTTCTATCAGATTCTGTCACAGACGGTCTGATCCTTGACGCAGCTAATTCAAAATGTCTCATTCCAACGCCATTCACACTATTGTCGTTCTGAATAGGTTTGATTTGTTCGAAATGTTTGTTAGTCAATTTTACCTCCAGAACCCTGGCCTGTAGCGCAAGAAGTGATGATTCATGAATAAGTGCCGATAAATCAGCTCCACTGAAACGAAAATTTGAAAAAATTATTGAATATCAGTGAATTCTTACGTGAATCCAGAAACTTCTGGTAATTGAGCAACTTTGTCAAAATCAACATCCTTGTCAAGTAATGGACGGGTTCCATTCTACAAGAACACATTTAATAATTTCTATCAGCGAACGAATATTACCTTTGTACTTTTCTTAAGAATATCCGCACGATCATCAGCTGATGGAAAATCAACAAAAAGGATTTTATCAAGACGTCCGGGACGAAGAATCGCAGCATCCACAATATCCGGTCGATTTGTGGCACCAATCAAAAACACTTTTTGTCTTCCTTCAACACCGTCCATTTCCGTCAATAATTGATTAACAAGCCTTGCTCCACCTGATGTCTGAAAATGAAAAACTTTAATTTTATCACATTTTTAAAGACAAGGTGACATGTTTCATTACTTTTTCATCGAATAACTTGTGTGATGCTTTTCAAATAATAATTACCTCATTATGCGATCTCTTCGGACAAAGTGCATCAATTTCATCAAAAAAGATAACACATGGTTGGGAGTCTCGAGCTCTTTGGAAAACCGTTCGAACAGCTCTTTCACTTTCTCCGACATACATGTTCAATAATTCCGGTCCTTTGACACTAATAAAATTCATTCCAGTTTCATTAGCAACTGCTTTTGCCAACAATGTTTTTCCACAACCTGGTGGTCCACATAACAAAATTCCTTGTGGTTTACTATCAATTCCAAGAGCTGCAAAGTCTTCGGATCTTTTGATCGGGTACTGTAACAAATTTTGAAAATTATATTTTTTTTTATTAAAAAAAACTTACCAAAATGCTCCATTCCAATTGTTTTCGAATGTCTTTCAATGCACCAATATCATCCCAACTAACATCAGGAACTGTTGCAAAACCTTCTCTCTAAAAATAAGATTTAGATTAGTTAGTTTTTTTGCAAATAAGAACCTTAGCAGCTGGCTGAATCTGTTCCAAAGCTCTTTCAAAATCTTCAAACGAAATTCTCAACCCTCCACTCAATTCCGACAACGTTTCTGGATCATCTTCACCTTGTAACCATGCTAATACCCTATCCAATTCCTCTTTAATTTGCTCATTTGTTAAATTCTTCTGTCCATCATTTTTCGCCACAATTGTATCAAAAACTCGATCAATTGCCACTTTCGCCGCTTCTCTGATCAATGCTTGCAAATCTGCTCCAACATAGCCCGGTGTCAGTTTTGCAATTTGTTTCAAATTCACATCGTCGGCCAGGCTTACTCTAAATTATATTATAATTTTTAAAATATTAACAAAAAACCACTCACCGACAAATCTTCTCCAAAATTTTATTCCTTGCCACTTCGTCTGGAATTCCAAGTGAAATCTCATTTTCGAATCTTCCCGCTCTTCTCAATCCACTATCAACTGCTTCGGGTCTTGACGTTGTACCAATTACGAGAACACCAGAGGATGACGAATTCGTGTTTTCATTATCAACTGCAATGCTACCGTCCTCCCCAAACACTAATTGATCTTTTATCGGTTTTTCTCTTGGTGGAAGTACAAGTTCTGGAACACACAAAATTGAAAATGGTTTCAGGTTACGAAGAGTTACTTTCACTCATTTTTTTTTAAATATTTGAAATTAATATTTTTCTTTCTGATTTCGTAAATTCCAAAATCAATTTAACTTTTCAGTGGCCTTATTAAAATATTACAATTTTTTAAAACAAAAAACGTCATACCATCTAATGAGCTGCATAATTGACTAACAACTCTCCTCTCCATTTCCCTTTGAGCAGTTTCCCTTCTCGGAGCAATCGCATCAATATCATCCAGAATCAAAATACACGGTGCATTCTGTTTAGCCGTATCAAACAATCTTCGAATCTTCTCCTCCGTTTCGCCCGACACTCCAGAAACCAATTCAGTCGCCGCCAATTGCAACATTTGGATATTGAGCTCTCCGGCGACCGCTTGTGCAAACAATGTTTTACCACATCCTGGCGGTCCGTGAACAATAAATCCTCGCGGTGGGTCGACACCAAGAATTGAAAACGTTTTCGGTCTTTTTAGATGCATTGCCAATCTACAAACTTCCAAAAATTGTTTGTCACATCCGCCAATATGCTCGAATCGAACTGTTGATTCTCTTGGTGAAATATTATCCGTAACTGCTCCTAATCCACGCGGTAATGCTTGTTCAGAAGCTGGGCGATTTGATGCGGATGGCATTGAGGAACTCTTCAAAAAAATACCTTTTTTAATAAATAAAAAAAAGATTTACATTACCTTTCTTCCATTTTTCTTGCTATTACTATGAGCCAAAAGTGTAGATAATTGTGGTACTGGGAATGGAGTCTTCTTTCCGGCTGCATTGTTTGAATATATTAGGTCGTCCGGAAAGTAATCGCAATTTTTTTTCTGTTTCACCTCGTTCATTTCTCGAGCAGTTTTTTTCCGTTTTTATTTTTTTATTTTATGCATTAAGTCTTTCACAATGAATACGTGTTTCCGTATTTCAGATAATCCTTATTATGGCTGAATTTCTCTTGAAAGATAAACATGCCTTCAGGGGCTGTTTCCTTTACGAGTTCCTGTTGGGACATTCGGCCGCTGTTGCTCATCGAAATTTGTGCGATGCGACAGGCACGGACACCCTCAAATATGAAATGGTGAACTTCTGGTTCCATCGCTTCAAAGAAGGTGACGACGATCTCTCGAACAAGCCACTCACCGGCCGCCATCAGACGAGCGTTTCCAGAACGAGCTGAAGTAAGAGCCCAGATCAATTGTTCGTGAAGTTTCTTCGGCACTTGGGCTACACAAAACAACAGTACACAACCACTTCCGAGCAAGTGGAAAGAGCCAAAGTTTGGTCAACTTGTTCCTCACGTTATGACTGATCAGAAGAGCATGCGTTGCCTTGTCTTTGCTCTGCCGAAAACGGAGCACGGAGTGAATTCAAAATATTTTCATTGGAGATTAAAAGTGATGTGCTTTATTCAATCACAGTAGAAAGCTTCAATGGGTAGCAGCTGAAGAAACGCCAAAAACAGACGTAAAAGGAAAAAAAAAGTGACGCTTTCGATTTGGTGGGACAAGAAAGGCATTATCTACCGTGAGCTTCTTCCAGATCGAGCCACTGTCAATGCGGACCTATACTCTCTCTAAATACAAAAAATGTACGATCAACACCACCTCCTTCGCCCAGGAGCCTCACGGATTCTCTTACTTCATGACAATACAAGACCACATGTAGCTTTAGCGACCAAGGACAGACTGCGGGCACTGGATATCAAAGTTCTGCCACATCCACCGTATAGTTCGGACCTTGCCCTAACTGATTATCATTTGTTCCACTCACTTCAAAGCTCTCTCAAAGATTTGCAGTTCGACGACCGAGAGCACCTGGAATCGTACCTTGATGACTTTTTCGCCTGCCAGCCTCCGGAATTCGACGCAAAGGGAATCGAACAACTTCCGCTGCGTTGGCACGAGTTCATCCAACAACACAGTTACTATATCACTCATTGATAATTGATTTCAATTAATAAATTTTTGTTTGAAAAAAATCGAAAAAATTGCGATTACTTTCCGGACGACCTAATAGATTCAAAATTGACTTATTGGCTCGATTATTCGTCTAAAATTTATTTTTCTTCAAGTTCTTTTGATAATAATGGAAATAAAACCTTCAAATTCTCAATGGCTCTTGCAGCTTTTTCATGATCACTGTCACTATCATCACTAGATACTAAAATTGTTGCAGGCTTCGAAATTCTGAAAATCAATCTTGAGACATGAAAATGATTTGGAATTGAAACTCACACATTTTTAGACGGTGGTGTCGCTTTTCTTTTTCGATTCTCCAACTTTGCAACAGTTTCTTCAATAATAATTTCCTCCATTGGCTCATCTGCCGGTTGTTCGTCTACCACATCTTCGTCTTTTGAATTTAAAGTTACTCTCTCAAGAATTTCTCTAATCATCGCTGTTAACACTTTGAACTTTTTCCTTTGATATTCCCTGTAAATAATATCACAATTGGATGAAATATGTGTCGGAATATGACGTTCTTTTAAAAAATAAAAGGTACGTGGTCAACAAAAATTGTAAAATACGTTTTTTGACATTATGTACTTTTTGACCCAGTGAAACTAAAAACTGACTAAAAACTCACGGAAACTTCTGCTGCAAATCATAAGCAACACTTTCGGGTTTGAAACTCTTCTGTCCCGCATAATTTCGACAGTGCTCCTGAACCCGCGGAAGCAAGTTCGGATCACTTGCAAACCCAACTCCGGGCGCCATTTCTGAAAGAAAAAATTATCTATAGGAGGCAAAACTAAGGTGAACAAAAAATTAAAGTCATGTGGATATTGTTCAAAATAACAGTGGCCTAGAAAAGGCTTTGATCTGGGCGTATTTCATTTTTCGAGGTTTTGATGTGAAATTTTTATGAAATCTTGTGAAAAAACAATTAAAATCAGCATTTATTGCTACGAAATTTTTCGAATTTGTTTTTCATGGTATTTATATATTATAGACGCCAGCGGACTAGTTGTAAGAAATTTAGCAAACGTGTCGGTTTGAGTTTCATGTTATTTTTCCGCATTTCCCCCTCTTTTTATTAAACATTAGTTGAAAAATGAGAATTTAAAGAAAAATTAAGAAACTGACCGCATTTCAGTTTTCTGGCCTAGTTTTTTCCATTTTGGTTTTCTAGGACATATGGAACCGAAATAAAATATTCCGGATTCATGACATTTATTAAATATCTTCTAATTTTTCCCCATGTTCTTTCAATATTAAAATCATAATATCTAATTAAAAATTCCCATATAACTTTCTGCTCGCCAAACAGTTGAAAACTCAACTTCTGAAAAAATTACGTAATTTAAAAATATTTTTATTCGACACTGTCAAGTATCAAAAGAAAAGGTTATAAAAATAAATAAAAATTTCACGATTATTCAAATTAATTAGGCGGAAGGAGAAAACACATAATAAATTATAATATAAACTTTTTGGCTCACTAGATATTTAAAAAAATGGGGAAAAAAGTGACGGGAAGAAATATTTAAATAAATGATGCAAAATATACAATCAAAGAGTTTTTTTTTTCAAAAAAATTTGATACATATGAAAATGTGTTGTTCGAGTGTGTGTGTGTGTGTTGGGTGAGTTTTTATAAAAGTTGGTGCTCTAATCTATAATTTTATGAAAAAAAATATATAATATGCAATGAGATGATGATTTGTAAGAAAAAGGAAGGAGAAAACATACGACTTTCAAGATCAGAATGAAAAATGAAAAAATAAACAACGAAATGATATGAGTATAAATATTTCGAACAATTTTTCAGAAATAAAAATCCCACTGGGAAATCAAACGTTTTTTTTATAAATAAAAATTGCACCATTAAATTATTTTTCAGCGCGAATTAGTGAGCTGCATTTGCATAAGTGATGAAGATCGATTTAAAATAAACATTTTAAATTTTGTTGTTTGGAAGCACACAGGATTCAATTAAAGAAAAAAAACAAGGCGGAGGAGTAAATCATCAGATTATATGATTATAAATATAAATATATATATTTTTGTTCGCTGCCATAAGAAAATAAGATATTTGCCAGATATTCTAATAAATGCCGTTTTACCCTTTTCATTGCGCGTTGTTGTTATTGTTTTTTTTACTTGGTTGATTATAATGGATTGGAAATGCTATAGACGGAAATGATACAAATTCTCAAAAAGCATTTCAAGTGTAAAACGCCTGATCGGTTTCTTCTGTTTTGAATCCATCCAGTAGTCCTTCTCGTATTTTCGTAATTTCCGTGTCCTTCTGAAAAATTAACATTTTTTAATGAAATAAGTAGCTCTCAGTATCGAAAAGTCAAAAGTTTGAATGGAAAAATGAAGAACCTCGAATCTTACTTTAAAATCATTTGCATTCGCCTCAGGAGCTACTGCAGCGGGCGGTGGTCCAGCTGATAATGGTTGTTGACTTAAGGGTCCTGATGGTGTTGATGGTTGTTGATTCGCAGCACTTTGTACACTTCCAGGAGCAGGGGTGCCGCCTGTTGCACCAGTTCCACCTCGCGGTGTTGATGCAGGCGATGTTTTTATATCTTCTCCGTTTATCAGCGATGTTGGAGCCCCAACACTTGTTGGCATACCAGGTACGCTACCTGGCATCCCTGGAACACTTCCTGGCATTCCTGGCACACTTCCAGGCATTCCAGGAACACTTCCCGGCATTCCTGCTACATTTGATACATTTTCTGCAGAAGCCGGTGGTTGAATTGATGGAGCTACTAGAGGATTTGCCGTGCTTGATGGTGGTAAAACCTGATCAGATAGTCCGAACTGAAAAAATACAATTGAACTCTAGTATTGTATTAAAGATCATACCGGCATGGCACTGGAACTCGCAGGCATTGGACCAGGCGGCATTCCCATAAACGTCGGCAGTCCGGTTAAAGGATCTGCACCCGGTGGTGGCATTACAGGTGATGCCATTGAAATTCCAGGAATCCCCGTTCCATTTGGCATCATTCCGCTTCCACTTGGACCACCAGCGAACGCTTGACCAGGTCCTCCCATGAAGTCATATCTCGGCATTCCAACAAATTCTTCTGAAAATACCATTCGATTTTAACATTCTACTATAGGAAAAGAATATCAGACATGAAAATATTTTAAGAATATTGGTTCAGGTCATTGGCTTCAGCTTTTTTCAGGAAAAATGTGTTTAGAAAATGAAGATCAACATCGAAAAAATATAAGGGAACGGAATACATTTTCGAAATTTTTGGCCTAATTACGGTTTTCAAAAATTTTATTTTTGTGTATTTTTCAAATTTTGTTCGCCATCATTTTGCTTAATAAGCATGTTTCGTCATTTCAATCCTGACGAAAAATTTTCCAGGTGCCAAAAATTGGCCCGAACATAAAATGGTTAACAAAAAACCTAATGGATCTTGATAATGTTATTTCTTAAAAATAACATCCCCAATTTTAAACCAATTTATATTCTTTTCAAATTTCAATATTACCTGACATTGGCGGTCCACCAGCTCCGGGCCTCATTGCTCCAGGAACAGGGAACCCACCTCCTGGTGGCATTCTCATCGAATTTGCAGGCATTCGACCCATCCTTGGATCAGGAAACATTGGAAATCCTGCTGGAGGCATTGTGCCTGGTGGCATTCGATTATGTGCAAACCTGCCACCAGAAAAATGATGGCCACCCATAATTTCAGGTGTCATTCCCATTGGAGGTCCGAACTGAAAATGAAAGATTTCGATAGAAAATTTGAACAGAGAAATAATCTTACATGTCCATTCATTTGTGGTGGGTGCATCGGTTGTATCAGATACTGAATAATAAAAATTTATCTCAAAATAAAAAAAAAATCCGAAAAATCTCACATCATGAAAATATTTAGCATCTTGTGTGTATGCACCACCATCTCCTAAATCTCTTCGTTCTGGCGCAGCACAATAAAGATCCCAAAAAATTCTGCAAAATACTTAATCTTTTTTTAAAAGCTCAATTTTGAAACTTACAACCACCAATCTAGCAAGAATGAAGACCCCTTTTCCTGAGGTTTAAAATTTGCAAATGCCGGGTTGTTCTATAAATTTTCAGGTTTTTAAATTAAAATTGTTTTAGTTTAAATACATTTATGATTTCTTCTTTGAACGTTTCTGCGGTTTTTGTAGCTCCTGCTAACGTCAAATACTCATAAATCAGAGTTGTCAACCTGAAAAATTTGGTATTCTATTAAAACTTGAATTTTTGAGAAAACCAACTTTTCTTTCGCCTGAATATCACTCTGACATTGAGCTAGTCCTCCATGGGGCTGCATTGGCATCCCTGGTGGACCATTTCCACGAGCTTGTTGTGTAAACATTTCGAAATTCACAAAGACATAATACAAATTCTGAAAGTTGCAATATTTCGTTCAAAAAATGTGAAAAATAAAAATTGAAAAAAAAACAATGTGGCTTAATACAAAATTTGTAAGTATGAATACAAAAATTGATTGTTTCTGACGAATATTCCAAAGAAGTAAGGATTTACAACTACAAAAAAAACAGAAAATTGTAATCTAAATATGTATTGAAATGTAGGCGATGAAAAACGAAGACATGACCGAAAACGAGGGCGAATCGAAGAGTAGGCGACTAAGAAGCTACTACAACAGCCAAGAAAGGGACGGCGACGACAACGAACAAAAAATAAGATGAACAAGGACGAGACTCAGTCGCATAGACGTATAGAGCCTGAACGGGTGTGTATTATTGATGCAATTGTAGACATACAATACAAAATGACGAGACAACAAAGAAGCTACGAATTTCGGCGTGGTGGTGCGTTTCTCTTTGGTAAAAGAAAAAGACGGTCTGGCTAGAGATAGGGTCGAACGACTAGTGACACGCATTGTTTGAGCAATAGCTAGGTACCTCCTCCTCCTCCTTCTTCCTCTCCGTCTTCTCATCACATAGTTGTAGTGGTGACCCTTCCTCAGTCTGGCAAACAGCCAACTTTTTGTCTATTGATCATAGCTACTCTCTCATCTCTCTTTTCTCTACGCTTCTGATGTGAGATTCACATTTTTTCAATCGGGTCTCGTTGCGACCTTATTTACTGTGCTTGCAAGAAAACCATGAAGAAAAGGGGTTGAATTCATAAACGCGATTCTCTCATTCTTAATCAAAATAATTAGAGATAATTAGCGAAAAGTTTAGTTTGCCTCGATTAGGCTCAGCGAAAGCCAAATGTGTTGGGGAATATGAAGTACGCACTAGTACTTTTGAAAGTATCAAATCAACGGGAATATTGAAGACATGAAGCAAAGCAAAAATCGATCATTTTTTCGACACTGTAAAATCCAATATATTTTTAACGACATCCAAAACATCTTTTGTAACAGGAGAAATGATAAAATAAATATTAATCTCATCGAAATTTCGCAAAGAAATTTCAAAAACGTGGAAATTAAAAGAAACCCCTACAAGAACTCGGTAATTTTTATAAAAAGAAGAAGAAGGAAAAATAATAAATAAAAAGGGAAATCGTTATTTAACGAAAATAGAATTAAAAAAAACATTTTTTGTGAAATATTTGATTTACTGTATACTAATTCTTCGCCGTGGCGAAACAACATTTACAGTTTGTGGGATGCACCTTTAATATCTCCTGCACAGTACAGTAACACTATTTCTACTTTTTTTCACATTTAATTTTTCCTTTTCTGTTTATCGGCCTTTTTCACAACTTTAAAGGAATCTCTTTCAATTGACAACCAACACCTAAACCTTTTTATTGACTTAACACGTAAGATTGTTCCACAAAAACAAGTTGATGTGTTTTTCATTCCAACATTTTAAAAATAGTTTTATGAAGAATATTTTTCATGTTTGGGTTCCTTCGATCTATAGGAGAAAGTTTCTGAAATGTAATAACTGTAAGTTTAACCCTTGTTTAATCGAATAAGAATCCAAATTTTTGTGTCAGGAACGTTTCCGTTAAAGTTGTTTTCTAGTTTTCTGCAGATGGTTTTGTAGTGAAAGCAGTGCCCTATCGTTTCGGATTATAAAATTTTCTAGGATTTATCATCTCGCCAGGTATAAGACAATAATTTAAAAGCGATAGCTGCAAGATGCGGCCGAAATGAGATTCTGATATTTAGAAGGAGGTTAAAGGAGGGCATTAGTGAGTACATAGATGTGAAAAATTTATGTTATAAACGAATTTCAAAATTTCTTTAAAATTTCATAGAAGAAAAAACGGAAAATAACGAGCTACCTGCAGAACAGTTGAATATAGGTTAATCCATTGGAAAACCAAATCATTTTCGACAAAAACATTTGCAGCATTTCAAGACGCGAACGATACTGCTCGTTTTTTCCGTGAATTAAAAAATCAATTTTAAACCCATTTATAAAATAAGTATGTCATATTTCGGCGATTTAACGTCATTTATATTCTCCGTAATGCCCACCTTTAATTAACGTTAAGATCGTCATGAATCATATTTATTGATTTCGACAGCACCAAGACCAGTTTTTTGTACATATTCTTTATTCGGTCAGTTCTCGATAAGCAGTCTTCATATGACGAATAATTTTAAAGTTTAATTACTGAGAAAATCGGTTTTCTTCAAAAGCTCTGTAAATAAATCCATTTCCCTGAACAACACGAGCAAGTGCGCTCCAATGTTCGGTACCGATAATTTCAGTGTACTTCTGGTGAACGATTATTCATCGAGAAGAGCTGCTCGCTTATTTAAAGAAATGAATTATATTCAATAGTTAATATAATCTTTATTTTAATGCAGAAACGTTTAAAAAAAATATTTAAGTTTCGTATATTTTAAATTCTAATCGTTCATTTGCTTTCTTTCTTTCTTGAACTTCTTCTTTGAATTTCATTCGAGTTTCTTTTATTTTTTTGTTGAAAAATGAGTAGATCTTCCAGAAATGCGTCTAACTTGTACACTCTCTCTCCGACGTATTGTCAACAGTGGTTATCATCCATTTGATGTGATTCCTAAACCGGATATGTGGATGAAACGGGAACGACTTAATAGATTTACAGCGGTCAGTGTTTTTTTTTCAAATGATTAGAAATGTATTCTAAAATATTTTGTTTTTAAGTGGCAATATGCATCTGAAAGGACCACAGTCAAAGGGGCTTATCGGAAACAAAATAAACTTTTTCATTATTTGAACATGCAACGATTGGATGAACCGAAAACAGAGAAATTTGTGAGTTTTGTATGACTATTTAAAAAATGTTTTTTGAACAATTTCTGGATGAAAAAAAATAGAAACTGCCTGAAAACAATAAAAACATCGGTATATTCTTTCAGTATGCCGAAGAACGAGTTCGAACAGCGCTTGCCGAACACGATATGGAATACCCAAAGTTCAAGACAATTCTCTCAAAATCACACATTTTGCTTGATAACATAGTTCTGTCACAGTTAGCTATTTATGAACCTAGATCATTTAAAGTGAGGTTTATCTATAAATTCTTTTGAAAATTCTGATTTTCAGAGTTTGGTTGCATACGCAAAAGAACTTGGCCGACAGGAAGGAATGCCAGTTATTCCAGATGATCCGGAATTTGCATATGATGTTAGTATTTTTTGAAAACCTTTTGGCTTTTAATTTTTTAAGTTCATATTATTTTAAAATAAAAGTAATTAATTGAAAAATACAATTTTTAAAGAGTTTTATGCTCTGGTGAGACCGTGTTAATTAAAATATCCTATTACATTTAAATCATTTTCAGGTTCATGCTGATAAATCAATCCTTCGTGATCCACTTCCTCGCGCTGTTGAATATACCCGTGGTGCCGCTGAAAGTCATACAAACAAACCGCGAAAATTGAAAGAGGACGAGTTTTAGACAAATATTGGTATCTATTTTTTGTTTTATAGTTTAGATGATTTGTTATATTCTTGTTACAGTTTTTCTTTAGAAAAGTATATAAGAAATAAATTATGATTCATTAATGAAAAAGCACAATAAAACAGCTGAAAATACAAGAACCCGTGGAGAAATATTCAAAGAACCGCATAATTTTCCTTCTTGTCAATGTGGCAATTTGTGATGATAACAGTGTTATGCTCAAGGAGAGGATCATGGCCAGATGATGTTCGAACAGGACTAAAAAACAAATATTTTGCTTTTTAATTAAAAAGATAAATAAAACCTCGAAGGAGGCCAAAATTTAGAAAAGAATTTGATGACAGATTGGACACATGCCACGTCACGGAATGCGGATCGGATTCGACCATTCATTGAGCATAATAATGTGAAAATTATGATTGATGTTAGAAGAGTGAGCAGTTCAGTTATATCACCTGGAAATTATTTTAATCCTTGAGAATCCGATCAATTATTTACCTAATTGATTGATTAAAGTAATTTCAGTGATAGTTGATAAAACGGCAAGAACACCTTGTGGTAGTTCGACAATAATGAAAAGTATCATAATTGCGAGGATCATGTTAGTTGTTCGCTGATGCTGCTTATCCCTCTCGACATTTGAAAACCTTGCGCTTAGCACTTGAATCTTTTTCAATTGATCCAGAATTAAGCAAGTCATCATGCATAGAATGATCTGGAAAGGGATCAATTTTGTTGGAATTGTGAACCCCAGATTTTTACTGGGATATTATGCATTTACTGCGATTTTTACTAAAGAAAAACTAATTTTTTTAAACTGATGTATCAAAAAAAAAGTTAACAATAAATTATCCTTTCAAGAACATCTCAAATGTCACCAGAAAATGAATGTTGTACTCTATTCAAAACTATTTTTTGAATTTGCTAGAAGTCTAGAAAACGGGGTTGCAAACAATGGCCTTGAAAAAGTTACAGTCTGTGAATTTTATCAATACTTATGAAAAATGCTTTTTTTAAACAAGTTATAACAAAACCTTTGTTTTTTGTTTTCAAAACTTGCTCAGTTTTTATGTTTTAAATGCCCGCGGACTAGATTTCATTATGCCTAAGTTTTTTCTAGGTCATTTTTTTGAAAACTTGTGTAGAAATTTAAAAAATACATATTGGAGATTTCCTTTCGTGTAATTGGCATTCAAATTTATTTAAAAAAAACCGTTAAATTTAAAAGGTGGACTTTACGGAGATAATACACGTGCCTTAAATGAAAATAGACTTCATTCTCATTCCAAATCTGTTTTTAAAATTTTCTAAAACCACCTAGAAGCCGAGAAAATGAGCTTCAAAACAATGGCCTAGGAAAAGTGGCCACCTGGCCGAACTTTTTTCAATGAGCTTTTTTCGTTTTTTGTTAAGGAATACTTATGCAGAATGCTTTTATTAGTTTTTTATGTTTTTCACTTTTTTTGGATTTTTCATGCCTGCGGACTAGTTTTCGCCGGTGGCCCCTTTTTCTAGGCCATTGTTTTGAAGCTCATTTTCTCGGCTTCTAGGTGGTTTTAGAACATTTTAAAAACAGATTTGGAATGAGAAGGAAGTATATTTTCATCCCAAACGCATTCATTAGCTCCGTAAAGTGCTCCTTTAAATTGAAAATCATGAGTTCAATATTTTTACATTTTTTTTCGAAATTAAAATTCTACGGCAAATAGTTTCTGATGAGCTTTCTCTATTCCCTCCACTTCCAGCTGAAAACTCACCGATGGAACAATTTTCGCAAATAAATAAAAACACCAGAAATTGAAATTTCGAAGCCAAATGACGTCCGTATATGATAATTGGAATGCTATTTTGTTTTTTAAACTTGGAAATCGTTCAGCACATCCCTCATTCTCTGGTACCTAAAAAAAATTAATTAAATGTTTCACTTTGATCGCCCCCCTCTCTGCTTGGAGGTTGTTTTAGTCATGGAATGTTTTTTTTTTAAACTTTTCATGCATCTTTTCTTGGCGTACACAGTAATTAAGGAAAAAAAGAAGGATAAAAACTTTGATGATTGAGACAATTTGAAAGAAAGTGTGTCTCGAATAATTTTAATTGGATCTCATTAGTAAACCAGGAAACTACAAAATAAATCTTGTTCAAAGAAAAAGAAAACAAAATTCTTACTTGTGCAACTTGTGATGTAAAATGAAGTGGAATGCAGATAATTATAGCAGCCGCATAAATAAAGATAATTGCGTTTCGAGATTTCTGAAATTTAGTTTTTAATTTGGTTTATAATTAACCCAAGCACAAACCTGCCACGTGAACCAAGGAACATTTGAAGTAGATTTTGATAGTTGAGATATGGAGAAAAAGCGAATTAATGATAAAGCAACGACATGGAATACCTTTAAATAAATTGAAGTATATATTTTCGGAAATTAAAAAAAAATTACCGCTGACATGTGAACCAAAACTGATATTGTTACAGAAAAATGCATGGTAGTTGCCATGTAATAAGAGAAGAAAAATGGTTGGCACAATTGATCAGACATGAATTTAAAAAATGTTGAATAGAGGAAATTGATGCATAGTGCGAGCTGACTGCTGAAAATGAAGGTTGAAGCATTTTCAGAGAAAATTGGATTTGTTTATTAAAGATAGTGTTCCACATATTTCAGTACATTTTTCTGTTGCGAAAAATTAAACTTTTAATTTAATTTTCACATACATAAACAATAAAAAAGCGATTATTAAAGGAGGGCTGATAATGAATGCGCCTGGGATGAAAATAGACTTCATTATCATTCCAAATCAGTTTTTAAAATTTTCTAAAACCACCTAGAAGCCGAGAAAACGCACATCAAAACAATGGCCTAGAAAAAGTTTCCACCTGGCCGAACTTTATCCTATGAGCTTTTTTCTTGTTTGTTTTTAAATAAATAGTTATGCAGAATGCTTATATTAGTCCTTTTTTTGGATTTTTATCCCTGCGGACTAGTTTTCGCCGGTGGACAATTTTTTCTAGGCCATTGTTTTGAGGCGCGTTTTCTCGGATTCTAGGTGGTTTCAGAAAATTTTAAAAACAGATTTGGAATGGGTGTGAAGTCTATTTTCATCCCAGATGCATTCATTATCTCCGTCAAGCCATCCTTTAATATTCTTTACGTTTCGGAGCTATAATTTTTTGCTGTATCGATAAAATGTATTTGGGAGATCAGCAGTTCAAAGAACTTTACTTTACTTTTCTAACCGTTCTTCCTTTTCATGATTTCCAATTCGAAGAACATTTTTTGCCTTTTTTTCTAGAAATGTTCTTTAGTGTACTTTTAATCTCGAAATCTTGACTTCTGTTCATACTGCCAGTTGAAATGCCCATAAAACTTGTACCACTTTTATCCAGACTTCAATCTTTTGGAATAACGACTCTATGTTCTAAAGAACATTAATTTTCCGTTGAATTAAAAACGTACTCATTATTAAAATTACACCGGAAACTCGTGGGTAGGACCAAAACTATACATTTATTAAAAACTTGGTCTTTCGTCATTTTCTGAGTCCCGACGTCTAGAAAACTACAAATCTCAAAGATCTCAATTAGTTGTACTACTCGAGCATAAATTGATTCGAACCTTTCTTTGTCCTCATCCCCGATCTAATAACCTCCATCAACCAAAAAATATTCTAAGGAATCTTCTGTATGACTCAATAAAAACATGGCCGAGATGCAAAGCACTTTTTTCGATGCTGCTACGCATGGATGCTTTTGTTCGATTGTTTTCCGGCGGACGACCCGACCCGCCTTCCAAAAACTATATTTTTCTCTCTCTTCAAATAGAGACAAAAAAAGGAAATCAAAAGAAATCCGAAGGAAGCAAGAAAATTCATGAGTTTCCGGGCACAGATGATGATGATGTTTCCTTATTTCCTTCTGTGACGGAACAGAAACCCCGACAAGAAGAGGAACTAGAAAACAACATGGTATAATTATTGTATTTTCAACCCTAAGAAATCCATGAAGTTCGGGAAAAATTCGAGAGCAAAATATGACCCTTTGGCCAAATTCCAAAACAGTAGTTCTGAGCTTCTAGACCAGAATTAGCAACTCTTCCGCACTTTCCGGAGCACCCGTGTTTTCCAGGTGGGGAACATTCGGGGGTAATTTTGAGGCTAGCAGCTTTCTTAACATTTTTTAATAAGCATTTTACGCATTTCAGTTTATAAAATGTTCCAGATACAACAAAAAAGGTTGCAGAAAAAAGGTTGCAGAATAAGCAGTTTTTAGTATTTTTTAAAATTTCATTGTGAGGTTCCGAAGCTTATTTTTATTTAAAGGAGGACCTTACGGAGCTAATGGATGCGTCTGGGATGAAAATAGACTTCATACTCATTCCAAATCTGTTCTTAAAATTTTCTAACACCACCTAGAAGCCGAGAAAACGCGCCTCAAAACAATGGCCTAGAAAAAGGGGCCACCGCCGAAAACTAGTCCGCGGGCATGAAAAATCCAAAAAACATGAAAAAGAACTAATATAAGCATTCTGTATAACCCTTTATTAACGAAACACGAAAAAAGCTCATAGGAAAAAGTTCGGCCAGGTGGAAACTTTTTCTAGGCCATTGTTTTGAAGCTCGCTTTCTCAGCTTCTAGGTGGTTTTAGAAATTTTTAAAAACAGATTTGGAATGAGAATGAAGTCTATTTTCATTTAAGGTACATTTATTAGCTCCGTAAAGCCCTCCTTTAAATTATCTTTCAAGAGTCAGTAAGATATCCAGTGAAAACATATGCTCTGAATAAGCTATCAACATTCAGAGATATCATAAAAAACAAAAGTCAAAAGATTAAAAGATTTGATTATTGAACTATGCCTAAAAGTGAACATCTGACGCCTAAACTTGTTGCTAGTCTTAAAAAAAATCAAGATAATAATATGCATTAATCACACACACACAGTCATAAGAATTACCAAAAGAATTTCCGAGAATTTCATTCTATCCGAAAGTACAAAACGTGTGAAATTTCACTTAAAAATTATTTGGGGTCAATAAAGTATAGTTAATATTTCTACAGTATTTAATAAAATAACAAATAACCCACCATGATATTGAAATCAAAAACATATTTGTCGGATTAAGCATTGTTGATAAAGTGGCAATTGAAAGCATATGTCCGAGGCCACCAGAAATACACAACACCAAAACCATAGGTGGATGAAGTATCCTACCGTATTCCATCACCACCGTCTCAAAAATCGTTAAATTTTGCTCAGGAATGCTCATTCTATAATATTTTTCTTTCTGCTGATTTTTCTTTTTCAATAAGAGATCATCTAGATGGATCAACAAGCTATACGTAGATTATGATTCAAAATGCAAAAATATGCGAAAAACACTGGATTTTAGAGGATGATCTCTCGAAAATTCCGGTCTTCACCCGACTAGAAAAAAGGCGAGCGAGTCCAGAAATATTCAGATAAAGAAATATGTAGAAAGAGTCAATCAAGATGTGGAAATTTATGATAATTAAGTTTCTGGTAGGGACAAAGAAAGAATAAACGGACAATTGGTTTGTAAAAGAAAAAGTACAGAAAGTTTTCTGGAAATCAAGAGTCATGGAAGTTTTCCCAAGGGGGTGACAAAAACCAAAAACTGAACTGGAAAGGTATTAAAGAAAGTAATCTAGAAAAATAATGGGAAGCTATGCAAATAATTTGCTCAACAAATTCTAGGCTGAATAATGTCAATAATAAATAAGCAATCAAGCAAAATGGAAATATAAACTAATAGTGGTAGGGATACAACGGAACAATTCAATACTGAAAATAATTACATTTTCAGAATTTATTAGTTGTTTGGAAGTAGAAGAATAACCCTTGGAAGCAGAAGAAAAACGACTGTCATATTGAATCCATTTTCAGTCGAAACAATACAAAAACTCGGTTCAAACGCCTTTAAGGGAGGGCTTTACGGAGATAATAAATGTACCTTAAATGAAAATAGACTTCATTCTCATTCCGAATCTGTTTTTAAATTTTTCTAAAACCACCTAGAAGCCGAGAAAATGAGCTTCAAAACAATGGCCTAGAAAAAGTGGCCACCTGGCCGAACTTTTTCCTATAAGCTTTTTTCGTGTTTCTTTAATAAATAGCTACGCAGAATGCTTATATTAGTCCTTTTTATATTTTTTTTTCATATTAATTTACGTTTTTTTTTCATTTTTTTTGGATTTTTCATGCCTGAGGACTAGTTTTCGCCGGTGGCCCCTTTTTCTAGGCCATTGTTCTGAGACGCGTTTTCTCGGTTTCTAGGTGGTTTTAGAAAATTTTAAAAACAGATTTGGAATCAGAATGAAGTCCATTTTCATCCCAAGTGCATTCATCAGCTCCGTAAAGCCCTCCTGTAAGAACAAGCGGGAGTTAAGCGCAACATAGATATTTTGTGATTTTTCTGCAATAAACCATCGGTTTTTAATTTTTTGTAAAATTGTGAGTCACAAATTTCAAAGCAGCAAATGTCAAATATTTATGAGGTAGTTTGGAGGATTAATGAAAAAGTTGGATAAAGAAAAAATTCAGTGAAGTCAAAAAAAGATCCAATTCCATGATTTAAAAAAATAAAGCCCCTCCCCTCCCCAGAAAATAAACCAAATTCGTTTTTCCTGAGTCTAAGTGAACCAAAACCTAACCTAAACAAAATAGGGGTGGGCGGTCCTCCCAAAAGAGGCGTATTTTCCTATATTTTGTCTACATCTGAGAAGAAAAAAAGAATGGAAGAAAATTCATAGATTTGTGCTAAGATTATGTACAAATAACACGCGAATTTAAAAGAGATTCTGGAATTAAAAAAAAATTTCCTGTTCCTTGAAACTTTGCGGGAAGATCTGCAGAACTTCTGCAGAAGTTAAATATACAGATGTTCTTGGAACTGCCGTTTGGAATTTCGTGGAAAAAGGTCAAAAAGGATGAAAGAATGCAGCGGAAAAAGGGCGAAAATTGGGTTTAGATGCAAAACGAGTGTGTTTTAAAAAAATACTGAAAGAACGGAAAATCTCGGATATCTTAAATCTGAGAAATTTCGAGTTTGAATTTCTTCTCTCTCTTGTTTTCCATAAATTCTTTCAATGGGTGATTGAAGGTTGTCGAAAAAAAAAACAGGATTATGTTATGCTCATGTTTATCATAAAATACTTTCTTTTCTTTTGAAAACAAAATGTAAATAGTACAAAAAAAACAAAACAAGGTAATCATGAATTATGCTTCATTACACTATGTTCTTCAGACACAATAAATTACGACCTTGATCTTGTTTTTGATTTTCATGAGTTGTTTATAAAAATAGAAGATTAGGTCTAATTGTCTAGGATTAGAAGCGTTATGACAAAATATGATTAGTTGTAAGAATGTAAAGCTTCCTCATCTGTACATCCGACGGACATTCAGATAAGGTCAAAGATGACATATGGAAAATGTTTGGTAATTTTTTTTTAAAGCTTTCAAAAAACTGGTGAAAATTTTAAATGTCTCAGAGAAACAACAATCGTAGAATATCATAAAATTACCGTATCCCAAAAAAGGGCCCGCTTGGTCGACCTTCTAAGGTTTAAGGCTTCAGAATTCAATGATCCAAAGCTGCGGCGACAAGATTTTGAATTACCACGCTTTATGGATTTTCATGTGCGCTCCATTGAACAGTAGTGTGTGTGCGCGGAAATTTGAATTTTTGAATTTTTTGTGTGTGTTTTTAAAATTTCTTTCGGTTTTGTCAGATTTTCAGCAGAAGTAGAGTATTAATGGAAACAACCAAAATCTTCGTGGCAATAAAACTATATTTTATTGAATTCAACGTGTTGTACATGATTAAATTACCGTACTTTCGGATTCCTCGTCGATTGAGCAAGTTTACTGAAGCCTCGTGATCCCTATTTTACATTCATTTTTTTACTCCGTGTGAGATGAAGCTCCTCCCATTTCCAGCAGTGATGATGTCTACTTAGAATTTGATTCTTTGTGTGGTGTTTTTATTGGGTCTCACCACGAAAATTTCCTTATTTATCGCCCTGTTAATTTTTCGATTTCCTTACGAAGTTTGTGAGTTACAAGTTAATCAACACCACAATTTTATATAGACTTAAAATCAAAGCCCATCAAATTGATCTCTAAACAATACAATAGTTTTAAGAACAGCTAACCCTAATGTCTTTTGGGAGAACTTCTCAGAAAATCAGAAAAAAACCTTTCTCCCTAATCCTAATTCTACTTAATTTATTTCAAACCGGAAAGTTATTCTCTAGTAAGAAAGGATTCCTTTCTGGAATATCAAAAGATTAGAGAAAATAGAATAAAAGTGAAAAAAAAACAAATTATTCGTTTATGAAGGAAAAAATGAGATTATGCATTTTTAGCGATAAAACAAGGCGAGTCTAGGCAAGGAACGGGAATTTGAGGAAAAGTTCATATGAAGAAAATGCTTAATGCTTTTGAAACAGAAATGTGATCAATGAAATTCACTAATGACACTTCGGAAGTGAGATGAGTCAATCAAAATTGAATGTGGTGAGTCAAACAAACAAATTTGTGCTGATTAAAGACAGTGTGCCACATAACTTAACGCAATCAGAATTGAATGTAAATCGTAAATTTTTGAATGTCCAATTGAATCCATTTCAGTCGAAACAATACAAAAACTCGGTTCAACGCCTTTAAAGGAGGGCTTTACGAAGCTAATGAATGAATCTGTGAGGAAAATAGACTTTATTCCCATTCCAAATCTGTTTTTAAAAATTTCTAAAACCACCTAGAAGCCGAGAAAACGCGCCTCAAAACAATGGCCTAGAAAAAGGGGCCACCGCCGAAAACTAGTCCGCATGCATGAAAAATCCAAAAAAAAACATAAAAAAGGACTAATATAAGGATTCTGCTTAACTATTTATTAACGAAACACGAAAAAAGCTCATAGGAAAAAGTTCGGCCAGGTGGAAACTTTTTCTAGGCCATTGTTTTGAGGCGCGTTTTCTCGGCTTCTAGGTGGTTTTAGAAATTTTTGAAAATAGACTTGGAATGAGAATGAAGTCTATTTTCATTTAAGGTATCCGTAAAACATGAAACATGTTGGATTTCGAATTGGTGCCATTTTGAAATACTGTATAAAATTAAATAAAATGAACATAAATAGCACCAAATAAATTGATTTTAATACTGAAAATGAAAATTACTGATAGCATAGAACATCAAATGTGTTTTGTGTCGAAAATTTTTCAGCTTCTTTTCAACCAACGCAGACAGTTTTAATGAATAGACGATGATTACTAAAGATACTAACTTTTATTAAAGATTCACACTTTTCAAAATGCCCGAACTTATTCAAATAAACGACACATATTGTTAGACCCCCCACTCTTTCGAAAGAAGTGTGATTCCAATTGAAAAAAAAAGGGCAATCTTAAATTGGATAGCATTTTTTGGGGCGTGTGAAAGTTCCGAGAAGACGTGCACAACACAACTCACTAGGAATCCTATTTTCGCGTCAGACGTTTTTTGGAAAGTACATAATGTATATGGGTAGGTATGTGTGTGGATAATAAAATGTGAAAATATTACAACTCACAACTACCGTATACCTGAGATAGCCATGCGCCTTTAAATCCACGTTTTTTCGAGGTCATCCGTTTGGCGGTTTGTAACTTTTGAATGGCTTTATCAATTTAAACAATCTATAGCTCAAATTAAAGATAAAATCATGAATTTTAATAATATCGTAAAAAAATAAATAAAAATTAGTGTTTTATATATCAAAAATAGAGAAAAAGAAGAAACTTTTTCGAAAAAATAAAAAGATGGACTTCTTGTGTATTAAGCTATCATTTTTCGGATTCTACGCATTAAAAAACCTTTGTATGCAAAAAAGGTTAAAAAAAATACGGTGGGAAAAAAAGTTATACGACATAGAAAATTAGGATCGCCCCATGCGCAAGGCTGTGTGTGTGGTGGAGTTGTGCTGCACCAAATGCAAAACTTTTATTTCGTGTAACTTTTGAACGGATTGACCAAATTAAACAATTTATAGCTTTTCTGAAAGGAAATTTCTTAAAGATGAGTCGCCATGTTAAAACATTAGATAATTTACTTTTTTTCAATTGAAAAACAAAAAAATCTTTGGAAGATTCAATTTTTAACACATTTGAAAACGTTATTTGCATATTCGCAATTGAAAAAAAGTAAATTATCTAATTTTTTTAACATGGCGACTCATCTTTAATAAATTTCCTTTCAGAAAAGCTATAAATTGTTTAATTTGGTCAATCCGTTCAAAAGTTACACGAAATAAAAGTTTTGCATTTGGTGCAGCACACCTCCACCACACACACAGCCTTGCGCATGGGGCGATCCTAATTTTCTATGTCGTATAACTTTTTTTCCCACCGTATTTTTTTTGACCTTTTTTACATACAAAGGTTTTTTAATGCGTGGAATCCGAAAAATGATAGCTCAATACACAGGAAGTCCATCTTTTTATTTTTTCGAAAAAGTTTCTTCTTTTTCTCTATTTTTGATATATAAAACACTAATTTTTATTTATTTTTTACGATATTATTAAAATTCATGATTTTATCTTTAATTTGAGCTATAGATTGTTTAAATTGATAAAGCCATTCAAAAGTTACAAACCATCAAACTGGTGACCTCGAAAAAACGTGGATTTAAAGGCGCATGGCTATCTCAGGTATACGGTAGTTGTGAGTTGTAATATTTTCACATTTTATTATCCACACACATACCTACGCATATACATTATGTACTTTCCAAAAAACGTCTGACGCGAAAATAGGATTCCTAGTCAGGAGTTTTTTTTTCGAAGGAGAGAATTAAAAAAAAGAAGAAGAAGAACCTTATCACATATTCATGATCATTATTTTGAAGAGCAAAAAAAATAACATGATTTTTAAAGATAAACTTGTTTTTTTTGATTGAGAAGAAAAAGAAGGATGAGGAATGAAAATGTAAAAGGAATAAAGAAGAAGTGCATGGGAAAAGGAAAGTGAGGAAACAAAATCGAATTTAAATATCATGTAAATTTTGCTGATTTATTGTCCCTCCGGATTTCCTGCAAAGATTTAAGATAAGGAAGTTTTAATTTTTTTAAAAACAAAGTGGAAGAGTTATTCCCTTCAAAAAAATTGACCAAACGTTAATGTATGATGGGTCCAATTTCCAAGAATTGGGAAAAAAAAAGTTTGTTCACTATTTTCGTGATCATTGAAATGTTAGCTTGGAGTAAAACACATGTGAATTGGTGCACCTTTTCAAAAATTAGTACAAACATTCCCGAAATGTATACTGTACTCAAAACTCAAAGGCCAAAAACAAAAATAAATACAACAACCTATTTTTGGGTTATTTACAAAAAGAAATCATTGACGAATACATAATTACGGATTCACAATCTTTGTCTAGGTTTTAGTGATCAAAACGAAGTGACGAATGCCAAATTTATGACTCTCACTTTTTTTTTCTTTGAAGTGAATTTTTTATAGACTTTCAGAAAGAAATGAAAGCCTGGGAAATGACTCAAATGGTTGGTGATCATATTAATTTTTCAAGATCTTCTGAACTTCGATATCTATGAGAACCTTCTGTAATGGGCAGACAGAAAAACTTGCAGTTATCGAAGAATATAACAGAAAAAATTTATTGAGCTCAAAACAAGCGCAATTAATTTGATGGGTTAACATCCACATTAAAATTTTCTATTAACTGTAAGGGCAAGGATTTTGATTTAAAGGATGACTTTACGAAGATAATAAATGTACCTTAAATGAAAATAGACTTTATTCTCTTTCCAAATCTGTCTTTAAAATTTTCTAAAATCACCTAGAATCCGAGAAAACGCGCCTCAAAACAATGGCCTAGAAAATGATTTCCACCTGGCCGAACTTTTTCCTATGAGCTTTTTCGAGTTTCGTTAATAAATAATTATGCAGAACACTTATATTAGTTCTTTTTTATGTTTTTTTGATTTTAATTTATGTTTTTTTCATTTTTTAAAGATTTTTCATGCCTGCGGACTAGTTTTCGCCGGTGGCCCCTTTTTGGCCATTTAATGAAATCTATTTTCACTTAAGGTACATTTTTAAAAAAGCATCTAATCGTTTTGGCGAAAGTATCCAGATCTCATCCGAGAGAGAGCCATCACAATTTTCCACAAAAATGAAGGATTTCTGTACTTATTCGGAAAACCTCAATTTCAAGGAATGCACCAAAAAGTGAATAAAAAGGTCAATTTTCGGAATTAAGAGACCCCAACAAAAATATATAAAAGGTTCTATACAAGCTTTCAGAAAAATGGAAGAAAAAATAATCCGAAAAAGCGAGCGTGAACGCGTAATTTGCGCTTTATGGAGGGAGTCGTGAGGGTTTAGAAGAGTTGTTGGCATGCCTTAAAGGAGGGGTGGCTCCGCAGAGCTCAAAAATGAGTTTCGGGTGAATAAGAATATGGTTATCTAATAAAAATTAAAAGCAAATAACCTTTAACTAGAAAAATAAGAAAAACCGATAAAAATTAAATGTTTTTTAAAAATCGAATATGGCCGAAGAAATCCAATCTGGGTTTCTATGCCATATAAGGAAAATACGGAAAGTTGGCCCAAAAAGCAAAATTGTAGTTATAGTTTAGAGTCTACATTCGATTTCTAATAAGGAAATTTTATTAGGAATTATTTTTTTGTTTTAAATTGGTAGATAACTATATTCTTATTCATCTGAAACTCATTTCAGAGCTCACTGATGCTCCCCTTTAAGTTCTATAGCTCGAAAATTTTTTAATTTTTTTGAAAACAGCGGAGGTTTATGACTTTTACGAAACAATCAGAATTTTCCGAAATTCAGGAACACGATAGAAATACATTTTATGATTCTTTATTGTTAATGTTTATATCTAGAAACATTTTGTCTTCAAAAGTTTGGTGCAGAACGCTAACTAATTTTCCAAGAATTCCAATATAAAACGTGTGAAAATTGACTCAAAGTCACTTGATTTTTTATTAAATTTCAGCATTTTTGAACAATTATCTAAAATATAATTTTCAAAATTTCCCACATCGAAAAAAATACGAACATCTACTAAAGGGTAAAGTTCAGTCCGATGAATAAAAAGTTTAAACTTCAGAAAAAAAAATGTTGGAGCTTTTACAAAAAGTGCGTAGACATTTACGTTTTGAATTCTTTATTGAATTTCCCGGTTTTTGAATGACCTACCGTTAGGGAAACACTTGAATGAGCAAAAACCCGAAATTTTCGAAAGTACACATAAATACCTTTAACGAAAATTATTCATAAGTTATCTAGGTTAGAGTAGAATTAAAAAAAAATGATGTATAACATTTTTGTGTTGTTGTTTTGTTGCCGTTAAAAAAGCTCTTCTTCTTTTCTTTTTTCTTGGTTCAAATACTAGAGACTAATGTGACTTTTGATATGAATATCAATGAATATCCTAGGATGTTTACAGCTGACAAAAAAAAACAAGGAAATACATATCTAAAATGTGCAAAGGATGAGCCTCTTTGGAATCTTTCAAAGAATAAAAAATGGAAAAAAGTCGAAACATTTGAATAAAAAATTGATGTTGTTGAAAAAAAGGTGGCGGAAAAAGATTAAAAAACAAAATCGTTGGAATCAAGGGGGTCAGACATCAGATGATACGTTTTTCGATTAGGTTTCAGTTTTTCGCTTCGGAAATGAGGTTTTTAATACTATGCTGAATGAAATGCAAAAATAAAATGCTAGACAATAGATTTCTGGTTTTTTTCTCTATTTCCTAGGGTAAAGAAGTTTTTTTTAAAGCGAATTGGCGTGATAAATAGCTATTTTCGAAAATTGGTTTGACAATTTATCTCCAGAAAACTCTCTTTTTTTTTCGAAGAATTTGAAAAAAAAAACACTTCGTTCGAAGAATTTTTGAAGGGCTCTATTTTTGATTTTATGAGAAGGCTTGCAGAAGTATTTAAAAAAAAACATTGATGTTCTATTTTTGACAAAAAGAATGTTGTGAAAACCGTGGGAAAAAGATGGGGCATTTAAAACTTGAAAAAAAAGTCTGAGAGGTGTTTTGTTCAAAGATAGAATACCACTTGAGTTCGAAGATTATGTTTTGATCATAGGAACCGAAAAAAGCAATTAAAGACAATGTGCCAGTAAAATTGAACCCACCCGATTTGAGTTTCAAAAAGAAGAGCTTATTCTCATTATTGCAATGCAATTTATTCAAAATTTTATCGAAAAATAGCGCCTCATTCCGCAGTTGAAAACTCAAAAACGTTCGCAGTTGAAAACTCAAATTTTCGATGCACGCCGGATCGTGCGACGCGGTCGGTGTCCGTGCAACGTGGTCGGAATTTGGCGCTAAACACCATTAATTGAATGTGCCGATATATTGGTATTGTTATCACGAGATTTTTTGTGCTCTTTCGAAATTTCTAGCCTTGAATTTTTTGATCGTGTTAACTGAAAAGCTGCCTTTAAAGACAGTGTGTCAGTTTAAATGATATTTGTGCCTAATGGTAATGTTACATAGGTAATCAAAAATCATTCTAAAAGCTATAAAACTTGTTGTCAATTTTGAATAATAAATAAGGTAAAATACTTCAAAAAAAAGGAAGAAAACCAAGGAAAAATTCATTTTTTTCAGCATTTAACTTTTTTTTATCCACATGTCATTCTTAGTCCCATAAAAGTTAACTTTCATAAATCTTATCTTAACTTTCTTAGAGACAAAAATCTGGGAATATTTTTTACGTTTTTTTTAAATTTTAGAATATTAAGGACAAAAGCTCAAAATATTTGAACAGTTGAACTGGCAGGTTTCTAACATCAAGAAGAAGTAGTACATGAAATTAGTCAGTTTCAATTTTCAATTTAATCTGACATGACATCCGATTTTTTGAAAAGTTACGCATTTCGTTAAATAAATTAATTTTCGAACCTTTATATCAGATTGAAAAGAAGTCGAAAATATAAAAATAGCCGAATTTCAGCGGAATATCAACTTCCGGCCCTTTTTTCTATCAGAGTTTAGATAATAACTAATTTCCTGTTTTAAAAGGGGGCTGAGGGGACGAAATAAATGGTTGAAAATTATGAAAGTATGATTGTTGATAAATAAATTTTAAAAAATTTAAAAAAAAACTCGAAAATGGTGAAAAAATATTCAAAAAAAAAAACGCCGCAAACAACGTTTTTTGGTTTCCTTGGCCGTTTGCTTTTTCTCGGCCGTCTGATTTATTTTGCGGCCGAGAAAGCCAAAAAACGTTTCTTCGGCCATTTGGGCGATTTGCGGCGTTATGGTTTTTTTCATTTATTTATAAACAATCATACTTTCATCAATTTTAAACCATTTATTTCGTCCCCTCCGCCCTTCTTTAAGACGACCAAAAAAATTAAATCAAAGAAGCGGAAAATAGACAAACAATAACTTTTAGCTTCACAAAAACCGATTTCTTGCAAAAATTGCTGTTTTTTTCATATTGCTGTCCAAAGGGACAAAAAATAGTGAGTGACTAGAAACAAAAACCTTTCAAAAAATCAGATATAAAGATGAATAAAACCGATATTATTTTAAGAAGAGAAAATGAACATTTTTATGTTTTATAATGCGAGAGAAGAGAAACTGAACCGGGGACGACAAAAAAAAACAAAACAGCACAAACAACAATTTGCGAGCATTGAAAAAAAGATAATGAGTGAAATTTGAAAATTAGAATGAGAAAATATTCGAGGTGCCAAAAAGAGGTTCAAGAAATAAAGTTCGTTGTGAATATTTTAAACTTAATTTTCGATCTCTTTGTTGCCATTTTTGCATTTTTTCAGATAAGAAAAAACGTTGTTTTGTAATTTTTCTGAAAATCCATCTTTTGAGAATCAGTTGTCTCCGAGATTATATATTTATCAACTCTTTTCCGAGCCATCACAATTTTCTACAAACACTGCAAGATTTCTGCACTTTTTCTGAAAGCCCTCCCCCAAAAAGTGTCTAAAAAGTGAAAGCAATTTTCCGAAATTAATGAAATCCCAATAGAAAACATTAAAAGTGATGTATTATTCGAATTTCCAAGAATATTGAAAAGCAAAAATTCTTCGATAAAAAAAACAGGTGGTGATATATTTCATTCTTGAAGGATGACTGTGGACAATTTCTAAAAGGGTGAAAGCGGTCAGAAAAGGTATTGATTTGACAATTAAAATAAATCACGAAAATCTGAAAAAAATAGGAAGTCTAATGAAATTGGAGAGGTTGCCTAGTTCTCACCAATTTGGGTTTCTAGGTCGCGGATTCTTGAACAAGAATGAATTTTAACTTCTTGAAGGAACCCTCAAAAAATCAATTTCGTGATTCTAATGATTTTTATACCATTTTGCTGCCCGGATTCTGAATTTTTCTATTTAAAATGGTATAAAACTGCCATGATTTGAATATTTTGAGGAAAGTTTTGGAGAATGTCGAAAATTCTAAAATCCCGGCACAAAGGAGGACTTTACGGAGCTGATAAATTTGCAATAAATGAAAATAGACTTCATTCTCATTCCAAATCTGTTTTTTAAATTTTCTAAAACCACCTAGGAGCAGAGAAAATGAGCTTCAAAACAATGGCCTAGAAAAAGTGTCAACCTGCAAAAACTAGTCCGCAGCCATGAAAAATCCAAATAAAACAAAAATTAAAGTGAAAAAAATTTAAAAAAAAAAGGACTAATATAAGCATTCTGCATAAGTATTTATTTACGAAATTTATGAGCTCATAGGAAAAATTTCGGCCAGGTGGACACTTTTTCTAGGCCATTGTTTTGAAGCTCATTTTCTCGGCTTCTAGGTGGTCTTAGAAAAATTTAAAAACAGATTTGGAATGAGAATGAAGTCTATTTTTATTTAAGGTACATTTATTATCTCCTTAAAGTCATATTTTTGTGTTTTAAGATTTTTTTTTAAATAAAAATTAATTTTAACGCTTTTTTGGGAATATCAGTCCCATTTATCGGATGTTACCGTACTTATTTGAGTCTTGAGAAAATTTTTTTTGGAAATTTCGAAGAATAGTTCAAAATAAATGAGCTCTATGCAAAATGTTCACATCATTCGAATAATCTGAGGACAGATTTCCAAAGAACTCGGATAATTGGAGTTTTACAAATGGATTATTCATGATCATCTTCTTATTTTCTTGAAATACAAGTAAAAAAAAATCTTGAGCGAAAAAAAGCACACAGAAAAGATAGCAATAAAATACATGGTTATTAAGAGACCCAGGTGGTAATTTTATGTCAAAAAAATAGAAAAAGAAAATAGTTTTTTTTTGTAACTCATGTTTTTGTTACAAATTATTGTTTATAATCTGATTTGGTTGGTGTTCGGTTTGTTGTTATCCTTTTGAAAAAGAAGAAAAAAAATTGAATTTTCAAAGTGTTCAGTTTCTTCCGAACTCAAATTGTTTTTTTAAAGAATATTATCTTTCTGGAAAAAAAATGAACACTGAAAATTCTCACAATTAGCAAGATTTTTTTGGAAAAGAAAAAGAACCCTCTTTTCCTTTTAACCTTTTTTTTGTTTTGTTTATTTCAGATGCTCCAATTGTTTTGATTATTAGAAAGAACATATTTTTTAAATATTTTTTTCGAAAATTGTATAAAAGTAGGGTGGAAAGAATTCAAAAAATAAACTGAAGTCATATTTTTTTAAAAGTTTATTCGAAACAAGATAAAGACAAAACGAACGAATGTTATTATATGTAGTTGAAGGAGGAAAATAATGGGATGATGGTGCTGGAATAGAATTTAGTCTTTGAACTAAAAAAGAGTAAAAACAAAAAGTAGCATTTTTATGAAGCAAAATAGAATATTTTCCAATAATTTTTGAATGTTAACAATTTTACTGATATAACTCCACTCAAAAAATTACAGAACGATGCCGGATGGATAGTAATAAGTATCTCACAAGTCAGGGAAAGCAATGCACCGGAAAATTTTTTTTTAATTAAAAAATAAAAAAACATTCTAATTTTGACTTGTCCACTGAGAGTCCCGGGAATTTACAGTTTTGCTCTAACATGTCCGATTTTCAAAAACTTCACTGCGAATGAAAGCTAGAGCATTACTGACCTCCTTAGTAAAATAAGGCTCTAGCTAAAATATTTGATACTGAAATATGAATTTATTTTTCATTATTTTATTTTTCGATCAATTAAAGCCGCCAACAAAAAAATGTGTAACATTACTCGAAAATTAGGTGGAGCTTCAAAATTTCGCTAAGGATGTCAGTAATGCTATAGCTTTCACCAGCCGTTTAACGCCGCTACGCGGCGGTAATGAGAGAAATAGTGTGTAAAATGAAGAGAAACAGAGACAAACTCTAACTTTAGGTTACGGTAACTACCGTAATACTACAGTAATCCGCACCAAATTTTCACAGTGACCTTACAATACTCCAAAGATGTTACCATGAAAGTTTGGTCTCGATCCGACCATTTTGAAAAAAACGTGAAAAAAATTGTAGTACTGTAGCTACAGTAATCTTACAGTAACCTGTGATCCAAACTGTATTTTTGTGAAGCGCTCCGAGAGGCATGACGATATGCCAAGTATGGGACAGATCGGTCGAGGGGTCAAAAAGTTTTCGTGTGAAATGCTGGTACACACACACAGAACTATTCGCTTAGTAAGAAGAAAGATTTGAAGTGAAGTTTTTGAAAATTGGACATGTTAGAGCAAAACTGTAAATGCCCGGGACTGTCCATGGACAAGTCCCGGACAAAATGGGAGTGTTCTGGTGCATTGCTTTCCCTGAGATATAAATCACAAACCATCGGAACCATCTGACCGAACTCAAGATAATATTTTCGAATATCGATAGAGGCCAGCAAGGAAACTTTTTAAAAATATGTTCACCGAGTTCTTTCGAACATTTTAAAAATTCATGGTAAGGAAGTGAGTCAACGAGATCTCGAAAACGAAACTGATGTTCAAAGGTTTCAAGCAAAAATGAAATATGAAAAATAGCCAATAAAACTTTTTTTTCAGTTATCGAAAAGAAGCATTTTTTAAATGGCCCAATAAATGACACGGATGTGTATGATCGGATATTTCACTGTTGCGATGCAACAAGCTGCTTATAAATTCGAACAGCATCGGTGTGAAATAGGTGCAAGCTCGGTGCAGAAAAAATAATGCTATTTTGAAATATGGCTTCACCAATTGACATTTTTTGTTTGAGGATTGTCTCCCTCTCTGGAAACGTGATTCGTCGGTGTGTTTGTGGACAAGTTCCGGAACAATTGCAGATTTGCTCTTACTAGAAATCAAACGATATACAAGCTTTAACCTAGCATTTTCAGCATTTTGCTCTTTGACCAATCGCACTAATAATTCAGCGCTAAGAAAACGTGATACAATGAATTCAACCAACATATCCGATGTCATACGTCTGCCAAACAAATTAAACGAGAAGAACTGTTCTTTGATAAACAAGGGTTGAGAATAATGAATTATCAAATTATTCCACTTCCGAGAGTTCAAACACCAAGATGTGTTGAGAAATATTCAGAAAATGGACTTTTAGAGTGAAGAATTTTCACGGGGATTAGATGGGACCAAGTCAAAGCCTCATTAAAGAAAAACTTAGAAAACATTTTGTTTTTAAAATTTTTAATATTAGTACCTAAAGGTCTATAAAAAATGGATCCTGAGGACTTTATGCTTCAATCTAGCTAGTCACGAATTTTCGAATTGTAAAACCTTAAAACTTGGAACCTGGAGCTTATGAATATTATAATTTTGGAATTTTAGTTAAAAATTTCGCCACTGCGGCTACAAGATTTTAAATTAACGCGCTTTATGGATTTTCATGTGCGCTCCACTGAACAGTAGCCAGTTGTGTGCGCGGCAATTTGAATTTTTGAATTTATTGTGTGTGTTTTTTAAATTTCTTTCGTTTTTGTCCCATTTTCAACGTTTTTTTTTTTGCAAAACGTCGTTAATTATTTTTAATAAATTTCAAATTAATTTTTCTTAGAGGAACTAAAAGGGTTCCTTCATAAAATTCGGGAAAACGTTGACTTCTACTGAAAAGAAACATTTTCCACTAAAAAATGTGAAAAAAATAATTTTTTTTTTTAAATGTGAAAAATTCAAATTTTTATGCTTCCCGCCAAAGTATAAAAAGAACATACTTCCTACAAAACTCAAGATTACATTATGATCTTGATTGAGTTTCGGCACTATCGAATTTTTAGCAAGAAAGCGATAACAAGTGAAAACAAAATTTCGTTATGAAATGGAAAATAACACTCATTATTGGTTAAAAAACAAACCCGAGGGAAATATTGTTTTCATTTTCATTATTTCCCATTTTCAGCTTCATCAATGATCACATTCTCAAAGTTCATTAAATGTTGTGAACATTTCTAATCTCATTTCAAAAAAATATATATGAGTGAAATTTAATTTTGTAATAGATTACTTGGAATAGAGTGCGTTTTGGTTCGAGCGAAGGATTAATAAGATCAAAATGAGAAGGGCAAAGAAGAAGGACTTCCGAAAAAATGTAGAAAAAAGTTTTAGTAATATAAAAAAAAAGAGATTTGTTGAGTATGCACTTGTCACGACATAAATGACATACAATGTTTTGAGGACATTGTTCTTATTTTTCGTCAGTGTGTCCAGGAAAACATGCAAAAAATACGAAGATGGAATAATAAGGTTTCATGATGTATATGCTGAAATTCGAGTGGCTGGTGCTGCTTTTCCCTTCACAACATCCATAAAATGAAATATTTATGATGATGAATATATTCCAAGAAAGAAACGGAGAAGAAGATTGGTAAAAAAGTAGAGAAGTGATTGCTTGCCCAAATGACTAATGCCTTTTTTTTAGGTGACTGAGGTGAGATTTGAAATATTTGTCTATCAATTTATTATTCAGGTTTTCTCAAAAACGTGATTTCTTACTCGGTTTTTAACCTAAAAGGAAAAATTGAGGGTGTTATGATGTTTGAAGAATATTTTATTGGATGTTTTTCGGTTTTTTTGTCACGAATATTGAAAGTAAACATTTTTAAATGATATTTAAAAAAGGAAACTTTTTCTTCAAATTTATTTAGAATTCATGGAATCGCGAAGATATAAATAAATTCAAAGAAAACTGATAACGTAAGATATGTACATTGATATTAGACCTTAAAGACAGTGGGTCAGTTAATTTGGCCCTACCAGATATCAATTTCAAAAATTAGAGCTTTCTCTCGTTAGTACAATGCGATTAATGCTAAATCAAACCGATAAATAGACGCGTCATAGAAGCCGTCCGAAGTTGAAGAAAATAAAAATTTGAATGCGTGTGTGTCCGTGCGACTGTGTCAGAATTAGCGCGAAACACAATCATTTGAATGTGGCTACACATTGGTATTGTTCTTTGGACCACCTTGGCTCATATCGAATTTTGATTTTTTGCCTTTAATTTGGAACTGACATCCTGCCTTTAAGTAAGAAAAAACCTTGGGTAAACTATTTCAAGGAAACATTTGAAAAAAAGGAAAATTTAAAGAAAAAATAGTTTCGTGTTGATACCATGAGTGCAATAGAGCAAGGCAATGCTCTATTTCTAGGAAATACTGTTCCCCTCATGTACACGCACTATAAATTGGATAAGTGCCAGGACACCTTGAATATATTGTCAAGCTGAATTTTCTTGGCCGCTCATTTTTAGCTGCTCCACTGAAAACACCGAAGGCGACGCGACCGCAACGCGTGAGACCAACTGCGAAATTTGAATTTGAACGCCTTGTGGTCGCGCCGCCTTCAACGTGACTGTTCGCGGACATTTATAGTTTTGCGTTGACGTGGCCTATTTTTCACAAACCCGACGGAAAATGAAAGCTGTAGTATTACTGATCTTTACTGTGATTTTAAGTAATAAGTAAATTCTGAAATTTGAAAATTCAAAATGCTAAAAATATCTACATTTTAATGCGAATCGAATGAGATCAAAAGCATAGAAAACCGATATGAGAATCTTGAGATATGATAGTTTTAAAAATTCCCAAACAACGTTTACGATGTACTCAACTGATATTTTAAATTGCTCTTAAAATTTTTCATTATTTAATTTTTTAAAATAAAATAAAATAAATTCATTGAGTTTTTGAAAAGCGACCACTTAACTACGAAACTAGATCATCTTGACATCATCTTTAACACTGCGCGCAAAATATGTTTCCTAACTTAAGATCAGCTGTGACGTGGAAAAGAAGATATTTTCGAAAATGTCAACGAAACATGCTGAAGAGCCCAAAGATGAAGTAGGTTTTTTGTCACTTTTTACAATTTTCATAAAAATTTGAATCTAGTTATGAGCCACCAAAAAACGAGAAGAAAATTCGATTCGATTACATGCTTCAGCGGGAGTAAAACAGAAATAAGAAAAACTGGAAATTTATTGAAAAAAAAATATAATCTGAAACATATAATTTCTTAAAAATTAACAAAAACTCTAAAATTGATCTATTGTTCAAGTCCTTCATAAATTCGAATGATTTTTGTGAAACAGAATGGCTCAAATTGGATACCAGTACCACCGTAGAACTTCGATTGGAACTCGACCCAATGAAGACGAATGGCGTGCAAGAAAGCGGACAATCCTTCCATAAGAATCAGAATACAAATGGAGAGAATTGAGAAAATAAGGTAGAAAATGATTGTGATGGCAATCGATCCACCCCATCCTCCCATTTTCAACGAAATGTCGAGAACCATTGTCCACAAGACATCAGAAAGCTCTGGAAATGCCAACAAGTATATTATTAAAGAATTCTTCAGAAAATCTTACGGGCGTGAGCAAGAGAAAGAGCCCAAAGACGAAGATAAGAAGCAGTGTGGGAAACGCATCCAAGAACGAATTCGATTGTATGAATCGCTTGATGAACCATCACATCTCCGAAGTTGAATTCTCCGTGTTCTTCAGATCCATGTCCCAAATCAACTGGCAATCCTTTTCCATGTCTCCATTTGATATAGAATGGTTTCACAAGCAACATCACTGGAACCGAGATAACAGCAATAAGAAGAAGAATAACTTCGATCAATCCTTGTTTTGGATACCATTGTTGCAAATAACATTGATCTATAACAGTGTATGATACTGTTTGATTGTTAACAACAACTGTTTCAGTTCCATTGTATAAATTGGTAACAAATCCTGGCTGAAAATTATAAGTTATTTAATTTAAAAGTTGAAAAAAATAAATTGTATTACATCTCTTGATTTGACCATGAACATATTGATAAGACCAATCAAAAGAGATGGAGCACAGTTTGGTCCTGGATAAAGTTGTCCGAAAATGAATGCAGGTTTGACCCAGAAGAAAATCCATTTAACGATAACTTGAAGGCAAAGGTAGACGAAAATGCAACCAAGGAATAAGCATTGTGGAATAAAAACGAAAAGAATGTCAACCACTGATCGATTTCCGCTAAAAGTTCATATCAGAATCATTTTTCTAAGGAAACAAAACTTACAGATGATTCATCAATGAGAGCAAAATACCAAAAGCCATCTGTGCAATACCCAAAATGATGGAAGTTTTCATTTTCATTGGATTCAAAAAGTTGAGACGATTCTTTGCAACATTCCAAACTGGATCAACACCGAATGGATATGGACCATATTCATGATTGAATGCAACTTCTGGAGGGAAGGTGAGATCAAGTTCTGTTCCAGCGGCGGCTCCTTGCTTATCCATTTGTTCGAGAAGTGTCTGTCTAAAATATAACCATTATTTCGAACATCTGAATAATTTACAAACTTGTATGGATTGAGCCAACTCGAACCAAAGATGTTAATCGACTTGGAATAGAAATCATTGTAAATAAATCCGGTATAGATGGCGAATGTTCCCATAAGAAGAATGACATAACGTCCACCGAAGAATGTGTTGAAAATCTGAAATTGTAAAAGTGATTTGTAAAAGTGTGTTAAAAATAGATTTTAAAAGTGTCACCTCGTCTTTAATCTTCGCCGCAATCAATTTCTTTTCGAATAAGACCAATCCTAAAGCAGCTAAAAACATAATAATTCCATGTCCTGAATCTCCGAACATAACAGCGAATAAGAATGGGAACGAAATAATAATCCATGGAGCTGGATTGACTTCCCGATAATTGGCAATACCATAAGCATCGACAATGTTTTGGAATCCTTGGGTGAACTTGTTCAGTTTGAAATAGGTTGGCGGATATTTATGAGTTTCCATTTCGTTCAAAATTGCTGGAACTGTTGATCCAGAATGTACCTAAAATTATCATATATGAAAACAACATTGATATATGATAAAAACTAACAGTTCCTTGATGAAGTGCTCCCTTGATGAGACCAATATCAGCTGCCGGAACCCAGCATTCAGCGATCAAGCACTTCTGCGTAACATCAACAGAAAACATGTTCAAAGTATGGAAAATTGATTTCAATTTCAACAACATAATCCCCCATTTGCGAAGATTTACAGCAGCTGCGTGCACGATTTTCGTGCGGTATTCCAAAGTTTTATCAATGACACTCTTCATATCAGCTGTCTGTCCTTTGATTTGATTCAAGAGTTTGGTTCTTTCCACCGGATTCTCAGGGATTTGGTATGGTTTTGCGTGGAATCCGTCGCAGATTTTCTTGACTCTTGCGCGAAGTTGCTCTCCGGAGAAGAATAAAATGAACACACATTTGTCTTCAACTTCATGCGTGAATAAATCGGTTCTTTCGGTGATAGGGACAAATTTGGCGAAGACTTTTGCACGACACATACGCCAAAGGAAACGTTCAAATGCGATGATTTTCGATCTTTTGACGACTCCGGTCACAAATTTCAACTCATTTTCATCGCGAGCATTCTTTTCAAAATCGCTTCTCACTCCGATGGTGAATGGTCCAGCTTCACCACGAACAGCCTCAGAAATTGAGAGTGCAGCTTCACGTTTACTGTTCTGAAAATTAAAGAATTATCATTTTTCATTCAATTATCAAATTTACGGAATCTAAAAGAGTTGAAACATGCTCCAAAACAGCCTTCATTTCCAAAAGTTGAATATGATTAGCCTTCAAAGTCTTTGTGTTCTTGTTAATTTGAAGCAATTCTTCTTCTAATTTCTCGAAATTTGCTTCCATTTCTCCCATATGTTTTGGTTGCGGAGCTGGAACATGCTCATCACAATCTGGAATCGGAATTTCATCGCTTTCGGTTTCATCCTCAATGTAGCCTGAAATATTTAAAATTTCAATTAATTGTTCATCTTTTTCAAGGATTTACGAAGTTTTCTTTCCATCTCATCACATCGTCTGGTTTCATTCACAAATTTCCTCTGATATGAGTTCAACTCTTCATTCAAATCGATAAATTGAGCAAGACCAAGCTCTCCTAACTCGGCGACACATTGATATGCAGATTCTGATTGGAAGAAGATTTGGCACAATTTCATGTGCTCCGAACGATAGATCGAACCCATGGTTTTTTTTCGGATTTGGTTTAGGTTCCCTAGAAAAATATAAAAGGTTTTACGTGGAAAAATTGTGCAAAAAATAGAGGAATTTTAGAATGCAAAATGAACTTATCGATGGAAAAAACTGAAGACTGAAAATCGACGAGTAGTTTTTCATTTTTGTTATCAATTGTCCAGCGTCATGTTATCATTTGAAAGCAGTCGGCAAGTGAGCATAGAGCTGGCATTTTGATAACATTTAAAAATTAAATAGAACCGGAATTTGAGGAAAATTCAGAAAGGTTAATGAAAATTTTCAGATTTAAATAGATTCCTAAAGTATTGAAATTAATCAATATTCCGAGAAAGTAGTGAGATCCTGGAGATATAAATTTCAAATGAACGAAATTTTAGAATAAGTTTAAAAATTCCTTGCTTGTTAAAGGATGACTTTACGGATATAATAAATGTACCTTAAAGACAGCTGTTCAGTTAATTTGACCCTACCTGGTCTTAGTTTTAAAAATTAGAGCGTACTCTCATTAGTACAATGCAATTTATGCGAAATCACACCGATAAATACACTCGTCATAGTAGCGGTTCAAAGTTGGAAAAATCAAAATTTGAATTCGCGCGTGTCCGTGCGACGCGGTTGTTGTCCGCGACGCGGTTGTTGTCCGTAATCGACTCAGAATCACCTATTATTAACGTAATCAACAAAAAAATTCAGTTCAAAAGCTTAATTTTGAGCAAAACGGTCCCTCAAAAACCCAAAAACGGGTGGTGGCACCTCCCGTTTTGCACTGACACCGCCTGTTTACGGCACTTTTCCGGGAGCTGTTTTGGACCCACGGGCGCCCGAAAAAAATTTTTTTTGGCAAATTCATTAATAATAGGCGTTTCTGAATAGATTAAAACAAAAATTGAAAATCAATAAACAAACACTTTAAATGAAAATAAACTTCATTCTCATTCCAAATCTGTTTTTAAAATATTCTAAAACCACCTAGAAGCCGAGAAAACGCACCTCAAAACAATGGCCTAGAAAAAGTGGCTACCTGGCCGAACTTTTCCTATGTGCTTTTTTTCGTGTTTCGTTAATAAATAGTACTACTACTAAAAATGCTCTTCTACACCTGAATCTTCACAATTTTAGCAATTTTTTTGATCTGTGTCGAGTATCGAGTTCTTCTAGATCGATTCGAGAATTCGGTTTATGATTATGGTATTGTCAACTAAATTATTCTTGATAATTGCGTTCGGAAGGCTGCTCAACCTCACAGCCGCTCCGCACGCACGCGACGCGGCTGCCGACACTCAACACACCGGAAAATTTGAAAAATTAATTTTCCCGCAATATTTCAGTGTTGAGTGTGAGGTCGCCGCGTCGTGTGCGTGCGGAGCGGCTGTGAGGTTGAGCAGCCTTCCGAACGCAATGATCAAGAATAATTGAGTTGACAATATGCCAAATCAATGAGTTTCTTTAGGCCTTCACTTAAGGCTGGTTACACTAGAAAGTGAAGAATATGGTTTTTTAACAGACTTTTTGGATTTATAGCTTGAAATGAATATTAATTTCATGAAAATTGATCGATTTTGAGAAAAGTTACACCTCATCAAAATTCAGTCTGAAAAAGGTTAAAACTTTAAAACTTCTTAACTTTTCTGGAAATTTATATATTTGAATGATGTTTACAACATTTTAAAGCATGAAATTTGAAAATTTTAGAGTTTTAGCTTTAAATTAATATTAATTTCATACAAATTGAAAAATTTCGAGAAAACTTAGATCTATCCAAAGTTGAGCACGAAAAAAAATTGAAACCGAAATTTTCAACTCCCATAACTTTTTTCAAAATTTTGATTTTTCTATAATTTTAAAAGTAATTTAAAGCAAAAATACGGAATGTTTAGAGAGCTTCAAATATCTGTAAAATTTAAAAAAAAAATGTAGGGAAAAGTTGCATGTTTTCAAAATTCAAGCTGAAAAAAAAAGTTTTATTTGCAAACTCCCATAACTTTTGTTAGACTTTATATTTTTCTATAATTCTGCAGAATGTTCTACTGTTTGATCTTTTTTCTGAAATAAATTGTTTATCTGATTCTCTACGAAAAATCTATCAATCATATGATAAACATTATTACACATCTTCCACCTTTCTCTTTTTTTTTGCCATGTTATTCCAAGTTTCGCTATGACAGAATACACACTTCCAACTATTTATTTAATTTTCAGCTTGTTTGTTTTTGATCATTTTGGTAATTAGTCACCCGTTTTCCGCTTCCTTTTTAAAAACTTTTCTAATTATAGACTGTTCACCAACAAGAGAACCATTTCCACATGGTCTCAATGATCGTCCCGATCCTTTTTCAAATGCCGCTGGTTTGGGACCAATACACCGGAACATGAAACATAAATTTCAGCGAATTAAACCAAATTACAATCAAGATAATGAGTGGGGTTTTGAAGAGGATGAGGTACTTATCATTTTGTATTCTGGCATCGCTGATGTTTTTCTTAAGACACGCGCAGTAAGGTCAGAAACTCCAAAATCTGCTTCATCGGTATCATCATTACAATCAAAATCTACTGATACGAATACACCAGAACAATCTGAAGATACATTGACAGCAGAACAAGCGGAAGATTTGAGAACTGCTATATTAAATGCACAATATGGAATAACTACAACAGATTTGCCTCCAGATCCAAGACATAATGGACTTCTGAAAGATATTGGATCAGTTGGTGAGTTGCCTGAAAATTTTTTTTTAAAAGTAAAGCTTTAATTTCACGAGTGATCCATTTTTAACTTTGGGCTTTTCAATTTTTGGATTACTGGCGTAATAGCGCCCGCGGACTAGTTTTCGCAAACGTTTTCTAGGCCATTGTTTTGAAGCCCCTTTTCTCGGCTTCTGCGCAGTCTTTTAAAAACTGGTTTAGAATGAGAATGAAGTCTATTTTCATTTAAGGAACATTTATTAGAAGTCCTGCTTCAATTATACTTAAATTTCTTTTCGTAAGATACTACCGCGTAGGCCTATTCTCTGGCGAATTCAATACTTATTTTTTATGCGTTCGCGCATATCTATTCAATGATATCGGTTTTCGTTTTATGAAAATATGCTTCAACATCTCACCTTTTTCATCGGATTACAAATTACAACCCATTTTCTTCTCATATCTCATTTCCAGGCGTTGGTTTCGGTGTGGGAGTCGGCGTTAAAGATCAAGATCCCGTAAGCGTCGCAACGGGTGTAAGCGTAGGTTTAGATGGATCCGGACCAGCTGGTGGTTTACCTCAATTCCTTGAAACTATCTTTCCAAGGCCGGTATGATCTTTTTCTAAAACATCTTTGGGGGTGAATATAGTCAATTTCTCGATTTTAAGCAGTGGACAGAAGGTAATAGTTTCTCAATTACCTGCGGCACCACTACTTATAATCGAAACACGACTTTATATTAATAGGAATATGAATATGAATGTAGTAAAGTGGACAGGCAAGAATGAATACACAAATTCACCGGTTTTTATAGTGAATTTTGGAGGCAAAAGCTGAGCACACATTCCTGAAATGTTACAGTTTTGCATGCCTCCTTTTGTGTTATATATATATATATATCTCCTCCTACTCCTCTTTTGCGGCTTTTATGTGCATAATTTTGTCAATATGAGTGGTTTATTAATACTGTTATTATTAGTAAAGCGATCTCCCGCTGAGCAAAATTCATTTTGAGGAGGCTATTTTCCAAAAAAAAAATATAGAAACGAACCGTTGACGACGACAAATAGCAGTGAATGACAAAATGTTGTTTGGGCGACGTCGACGACGGTTTTGTGAAGGAATTGCGGCGTCCGTTCCCATGAGCCGCCCATAAAAAACACATTCCACGTTGTCGTCTTCGACGTGTTGGTTTATGTCATACCGTATACATATTTGAATATTTATGCATAAATATATATTTTTATTATTTTTTGGACGGACGGCGGTGGCGACAGTGCGAATATAAAAATTTTATACAAAAAAAACGTCTATTGGGGGAAAAAAAGGGAGGAAATAATACAGCAGCAATGTGCTTTTTATATTTAGGGAGAACAACAATCATTGAATGACTATGATGGAAATAAGGACTTGATTGTGTCAGGGAAAGCGTCGAAGTATATTCAAGCGGCAAGGGTTTGTCAACTGTGAACAAATGTATGAAAATTCGTATAACAATTATTTTCAGCTCGGCTTCATAAAGATTCCTCAGTATGCACCAGTGAAATCATTAGTCGGTGTTAACAGCGGAATAGGAGTTCTTGGAGCTCAAGCTCCGTCAACTGGATAATTTATTGATATATATATAAACATGATTTCTTGAAAGATACGGGAAATTCTGATTCTTATTTTATAAGTTTTCCAAAATAAAAAGGTTTTACAATCTTAGTGAAAATGGAAAAAGTCTTTTATAATTTAAATAAAGAAAAAAAAATATTGAGGAAACAAACTGAAAAATAAAAAAAATTCAATTAAAGGGGGCAAGTTTAAATTATTCGACTGTGGTCAAGAAGCCGAAATTAGAGAAAATGAGACCTTTCCTCGAAATCCCAGATAAGAACGATTAATTTTTTTAAACCGAATTTTTAAGATTTTAATGGGAATGTAAATTTATGATCACGAAGGATGTGCAAGAAGTTTTCCATGGCAGTATAAAAAGTTTTTTGTTAGAAATTCAGTAGCCGTTTTTTCACAATTTTTATTTTGATTAACGGAGGACCATATATGTTGCTAAATCGATCTGAAATTCAATTTTAAATACCTAAACAATAGTGCAAAAATGTGGTCTTAGTTGACCCTTGGCTTAATTTGTATTGTTAGACGTCGAAAGTTTTTTTTTTTAATTTTTAATCCTTCAAATGTTACTTCATTTTTTTGTACTTCATCTTTTTACTTATGTTCTTAAATTGTACACCGTTGGTTGCTAAAATTCACTTGTGCGAAGGAAAACATTTTCAGAATTAACCACTGATGATAAGGAACACGGATGTATGGAAATTTTATTCAAAAATCTGAGTAGGTTTTGATGGAAAAAAACTATTTTCTAGAAAAAGATTTTTCAAATTTTTATTAAATAACAACTACTAATATCTGTTCCCCGTCTTCCAGACCTGGTTAACATTTCACAATTGGATGCTTTAACTATTTTTCATGCAATAATCTTGTCCACGTAAAGTCCCGGACATTTACAGTTTTGCTCTAACATGACCGATTTTCAAAAACTTCACTGCAACTGAAAGCTAGAGCATTACTGACCTCCTTACTAGGAATCCTATTTTCGTGTCCTACGTTTTTTGGAAAGAACTTAATGTATATGCGTAGGTATGTGTGTGTATAATAAAATGTGAAAATATTACAACCCACAACTACCGTTTCAAATGGAAAACAAAAAAATCTTTGGAAGACTCAATTTTTACCACATTTGAATAGGTTATTTGCATATGCGAAATTGAAAATAGGTAAATTATCTAATTTTTTAACATTGCTACTCATATTTAAGAAATTTCCTTTCAGAAAAGCTATAAATTGTTTAATTTGGTCAATCCGTTCAAAAGTTACATGAAATAAAAGTTTTGCATTTGGTGCAGCACACCTCCACCACACACACAGCTTGCGCATGAGGCGATCCCTAATTTTCTATGTCGTATAACTTTTTTTTCCACCGTATTTTTTTCGACATTTTTTACATACAAAGGTTTTTTAATGCGTGGAATCCGAAAAATGATAGCTCAATGCACAGAAATTCCATCTTTTTATTTTTTCGAAAAAATTTCTTCTTTTTATCTATTTTTGATATATAAAACACTAATTTTTATTTATTTTTTTACGATATTATTAAAATTCACGTTTTTATCTTCAATTTGAACTGCAGATTGTTTAAATTGATAAAGCTATTCAAAAGTTACAAAGCATCAAACTGGTGACCTCGAAAAAACGTGGATTTAAAGGCACATGGCTATCTCAGGTATACGGTAGTTGTGGGTTATAATACTGTTGCCTCATTTTTATTCCAAACGCGCTCCATAAACTGGCAATTTGCCAGCACACCTTCCAAAAAACAAAATGCAAACGCTCCACGTTATTCACGTGAGAAATCGTTTGCATTTTGTTTTTTAGAAGTTGTGCTGGCAAATTGCCAGTTTATGGAGCGCGTTTGGAATAGAATTGAGGCAACAGTATTTTCACATTTTATTATACACACACATACCTACGCATATACATTAAGTTCTTTCCAAAAAACGTAGGACACGAAAATAGGATTCCTAGTTAGTGAAATTTTGAAGTTTCACCTAATGCTTTAAAGTGTTTGTTTACTGATTTTCAATTTTTGTTTTAATCGACTCAGAATCACCTATTATTAACGGAATCAACAAAAAAATTCAGTTCAAAAGCTTAATTTTGAGCAAATCGGTCCCTCAAAAACCAAAAAAACGGGTAGTGGCACCTCCCGTTTTGCACTGACACCGCCTGTTTTCGGCACTTTTCCGGGAGCTGTTTTGTACCCACGGGCGCCCGAAAAAAATTTTTTTTTGACAAATTCATTAATAATAGGCGTTTCTGAATAGATTAAAACAAAAATTGAAAATCAATAAACAAACACTTTAATGTTACACTTTTTTTTGTGGCGGTTTTAATTGATCGAAAAATAAAATAATGAAAAAGAAATTCATATTTCAATATCAAAGATTTCAGCTAGAGCCTTAAAATTTTACTAAGGAAGTTTTTGAAAATCGGACATATTAGAGCAAAACTGTAAATGCCCGGGACTGTCAGTGGACAAGTCCGGGACAAATGGGAATGTTCCGGTGCATTGCTTTCCTCAGTCCATACTCAAATTGGCAAAGTTCCCTAATTTTCACTATTGAAATTTAACTTTGAGATGTGTTTTTCAAACTCGCTGTTGATTCTTTCAATCACGTTTCATGAATTAACCCTCCTCTACTGATAACGAACAATTTTCAATGATAATAAATTTTATACTAACGTGCCAACCATGAGGTTTCTCAGTGAGTTTGTTTCTTTTTCTTTTTTCCTGTTCATAAAACAAATTCTGTAGCATCATTGATCATATGTTCTCTTTATTTGGCTCATGCTGCTATAAAAGATCTTGGTGCTCCAAATTGGTCATGTGATTCACAAGTGATGGCAAAGTGATCCTCTAAAATAAAATAAGATATCATAAAGCATTATTATCTTCAGAAGTAAAAAAGTTCCAACAAATGCACACAGTGTCCGTTTCGCCGATATTAAAGTCATCGGAGCGTTAGGAGATTCATTAACTGCTGCAAATGGTGCAGGAGCAAGAGAAGGAGACCCATTGGCAGTTATTCTTCAATATAGAGGGCTTGCATTCCAAATTGGGGGTGATAAATCATTAGATGAACATATTACAATAGCTAGTAAAATTGGTACAAATTTAGATTAAAAATAATCGAACAATTTAAGATGTTCTGCGAAAGTTCAATCCAGAACTGATCGGGTTTTCCACTGGTATTGGATCTGAAAATGTGTGGGAAGTTTCGAAATTGAATATGGGAATTCCTGGAGCAGAATCGAAGGATATAGTATCACAAGCAAGAAGTTTAGTTGCTACGATACATGCCCATCCACAGGTACTATCAACTCTTTTTTCCAATTTGAAAAGGATTCTAGATTGTTTCAAAAATTAACATTGCCAATTGTTCCCAAATTTCAGATCAACATAAAAGAAGATTGGAAATTGATCAACATCTTCATTGGTGCAAATGACATCTGTGTCTATTGCGAAGATCCATACTACAACTCAACCGTACGCTTTCTTTAATTCCTCCCCATATATTAAATTTCTTAAATTTTCTCCCATATATTAATTTTCTTTCTGTTAGTATTTCATTCCAGTCTCCACATAGCAAATCAACATTCAAAAATAACATCATCACAACTGTCAAAATCTTACAAGACAATCTTCCAAGAACAATCGTTTCGTTGACAGGAATGTTCAACATGAGAATGCTGAGGAAAATCGATCGTAAAAGATATTTTTGTGAAGCGTTGCATACGTATGACGTTGATGATTGAGAAAATCGGAAATAAATAAGAATTTCCAGATTCGAATGTGATTGCGAATCGAATTCAACGTTTACAGATGATGAGATTCAAAGTGTTTGCTTCGGGTTTATGGTATGTATTGAGCAAAACGAACTTTGATTCACGGTCAGGGATGGGCGGGGATTTTCCCGATGCCCAGCCAGGAAATTTCAGTTCCCGAAAATTTTCATGAAAATCCGGGAAGTTTTTTAATAGAAAATATATCAAGAAAATTCGAAAAGATCGAGCTACTCAAATCAACGAAACTTTACTAAAATTGTTTAATATATCTCCAGAAGTCTCAAATAAGAAAACTTCAAATTTTTTAAAAACTCATTTTAGCGATTCTGAAAAAAATTAGTTTTTATCAAAATCTTGCGTTTATTCCTATTTTATTCTTTAGTTTTCATCTTTGGATGTTTATTAACTCTGAAGACTAGGAAAATCGATAAAATCCGGATAAAACCAGTATTTGGAGCTAAATTTCACGGCTTTTTAGACCGGGAAATTTTTTTCCCGTAAAATTTCCCGGACATTCTTTCCGCCGTTCACGATATAGTGTTCGAAGACAATTTCAAGTAATTCTTTTTTTTCGAAATTCGTATTCGTATTATGTACGAAAAAATATGTGAAAAAAACAGTATGAAATCGAGTCCACTCCTTAAGTTCCCGGTTTGATACTAAAGAAAGCTGCAATCGAAAAGTGAAATATATTTTTTAAAAAGTTTATTTCTTTCTTTGCAGGATGCTCAGAAAGAAATTGAACAGAGTGGAATATTCGACAACAGGGAAGACTTCACATTTGTTGTTCAGCCATTTCTGAATGGAGTCGTCGATCCGCCATATTCTGTAAATAATTTTTTTAAATCACTTTTTGAGATTATTTCCCTATTTCAGAGCCCTGGAGAAGTTGACAAAACATTCTTCGCTCCCGATTGTTTTCATTTTTCGACGTCTGGACATGCAAAAATTGGAATGCATTTATGGAACACTATCGTTCAGCCGGTAATAGTAGAACCAGGTTTAATTCTTCCAAATACATTTTTCAGGTTGGTGTCAAGCAAACTAGCGTGAATCTCAGCGATTGGAGTGTTGGAGTAAATTGTCCGAGAACGGTATAATTCAAACATAGTCCATCATTATCATCGTTTTCCAGAGTTGCCCATTTTTTCCAACAACTAAAAACAGCAACAATTGTGCAACATTCTTAACACCAAATCAATTGGATTAAAATAAATTCAAAGATTTCAACTGTGATATTTATTGACGATAAAACGAATGAATGAATGAAGCGTTATTAAGAATAAGTAAAACGATTAAATTACAGTTGATTAAATAATAAACATAGAAATTTGGTACTTTCTTCAAGAAAAATAATTAGCAACACAACTGGTCAACTTCGGAATGATTAAAGATTTAACGACTTGGGCTTGGAGTTCTTGAACCAGATGTGGCTCTTCTTTTCTTTGGGGATGGTGAACGAGAGGCTGACCGAGCTCTGTCATTTCCGTTCCGCGGGGACGGACTACGAGAGTTTCTGAAAAGTTTTTTTTTAAAAATCATAAACTGCTTTCAAATGTATACCTGTCGCTCGAACGACTGCGACTGCTCCTTCCTCTTTTTTCATTTCTTTTCACTGGCGAACGACTTCTGCTACGAGAACGACGTGGTGGTGGAGACCGGGAACGGCTTCTACTCGATGATGGTGAACGTTTTCTATCGCGACTGCGGCTTCTAGAGCGAGATCTGTCTGGTTGAGTGTCGTCGATACATTTCAATTTTCTTCCGTTGAGTTCGTCTCCGTTCAACTTCTCCATAGCGCGGCGAAGATCATCCGCAGTTGAGAAACACACAAGTCTGAAAAATGAACTAATCCTCGCTGAAATTTACAACTAAATACTTACGCTTCGTTCAAGTTTTTCTTGTGAGCTTCCGAGTAGGTTGGTTCGATTCCAATGCGACGGATGTGATCTTTGATGTCCTGAATTCACAAATTGAATATCCCTGTTATTTTTATGAAATGCGTCGCATTGTCGACAGCTTTCAAGGGGCCAAAAATTAAGGGCAAATTGATTGATGTATGCACTAAGCAATGGTGGAAATGTCATTGTGGTCGAAAGATTTGTGAATGAGAGCAAAAAGAGGCAAAAAAATTGTATGATTGAACCACCAAAGGCAAACAGCTTGATGTCTTGATTACCAAGGCCCATTGAGCTGTATCATTCAACATTATGACTATTATCTTTTATTTTTGGTTTAGTAGAACACAGAAATTCTTATTAATGAGTTTTTAAAGTCGGTTTTATCCATATACCTACCTGCCAACTGTAGCGTGTAGAAAGGTTTTCAATAACGAGACGGAACCGAGTTGAGCACGGACGACCATAACGACTCGAAAACTGTCTTGAATCATTTCGTTTGAAACTATCACGACCTCTTCCTCTGTCTCTGTCGCCGCCAGCTCCGCGATCTTCGTTGTATCCCAATTTTCTTCTTGGGAACTCGAGGATTACTCTTTCTCCGCACAAATCCTTTCCATTCAAATCGTGAACTGCATCTTCGGCATCGCGCGAATCCTCAAACTCCTGAAAAATAATTTGACTGATTAAAAAAAAATAATGAGATAACTAACCACAAAACCAAAACCATTTTTCATGATGATGTCAGCTAGTTTTCCATATCCACGGAAGAAGTACTCAATGTCGCGATCAGACGCACGGTGGGAAAGACGGCCGACGTAAACTCGGGTCATTCTGAAATATGAAATTAAAATTTAATACCGAATCAATAAGGACGAGAGAGCAAAAGGAGTTTATGAGTCCTTCATAAAAGTGTTTTCGAATACAGCGTTCTGCAGATGTGCGCAACGCGGCAAATATCAAAAAGTGCGTCAGTCACTATGTTTGCGCATTAGCGGTGCACGCGAAGCGGTTGCGCTGCAGTAGCATCTACTTCGATTTTTCAAGCATTAATTCAGGTCGGGCCTACTATTGAGTTTTTTCGTTTATCTTTTTATCTTAAAATTTCAAAAATTAGGAGATTAAGATTTAGTGTTGATTGCTTAAGAAATGTATAATAGTCGATTTAAAAAAATCTTTACGATCAAAAGGGTGGTAGAAATCTAATTTTCGAATCTCAACCTTGGTGTTTACCATGAATAAATGTAAAATGAAATGTTATGAGTAGGTGAAGGGATTATAATTATAAATTAAAACTAATTACTACATAAGAATTAATTAAAACTAATGTAGGTCGATAATAAAAAAAATATAAGACAAGAACACAATGTTGCTTTGTTTTTAAATGCAAATGACAAGAAGAAGTGAATCTCGCTTCTTTTTCTGACGTTGAAGTAGGCGTGGCTCAATCAAGGTGTTATAAATCAGACAAATACACCAACGCACCCGTATAGTGTGAAAGATTGCATGGCCTCCTTCCCAACGGCGCTAATCTCCCTGCGTTACTATAGAAACTCCGATGATGCTATCGTATTAAACACAACTGCGCACATAAATCTCGCGCTCAATAAAAACACATTAGTTAATCTCTGCAAGATATCATTTTTTGGGGTTATTACGCTTTGTTTGTATTACGTGTATAGCTTGTTTCCCTCAAACTTCGTGTTATTTGTTATCTTAACTTTCTTGGTTTTCAGAATGTCCGCCCGCATTTATATGGGAAGAATTCCATCCCGTGCTTCGGAACGCGATGTGGAGCATTTCTTCAGAGGTTACGGACGTGTCCGTGATGTTTTGTTGAAAAATGGATTTGGGTTTGTGGAATTTGACGACAAACGTGACGCAGAGGACGCAGTTTACGATCTCAATGGCAAAGAACTTCTCGGAGAACGCGTTGTTCTTGATTACTCGAAACCAAGAGGAGGAGGTGCAGCTGGACGTGGTGGAGGAAGATTCGGAGGAAGCGATCGTGGTTTCGATCGCGGTGGTCGCTATGGTAGTGGACCCCCAAAAAGAGAAAGGTAAATAAATCAGTTTGTTTAAAACGATTGTTAAAATTCATTTTTTTTCAGCCGTTATGGACGTCCATACAGCACTCGTCATCGCGTCGTTGTCTCCAATTTGTCGACCAGGATCTCCTGGCAGGTTTGTATGAGCACATTTGTAATTAACGGCTCGAATCAGGATATCCAATCTTTGTGAAAATCTAATAGTATAATTTAAGCAGCATCTCGTTTCAAAAACTTTGCTCGGTCAAGTTTGAAATGGTCCTTGATGTATATTTTGGGATGTTTCCTTGAGGCTTTCGGCGGAAAGTCGAGCAATCACTGATTTTGCGCTTCTTGACTTTGTTGGAAATTTCGTAGAATCTGTACTGAAGATCGGTCTTGATCTGGATATTCGTGACTTCGTTGGCCAAAATTCCTTGATTTGACTTCTCTCATGTCTTGCTTTTGGGTGTAATTGGTAGAGGCGGTCCTGTATGATGAAGGATTTGATTTGAAATGGAGTAATATCGTCCAAATGTGCACAGGAATGCATATGGTATGAAATATTGAATGTGCATTGAGCACTAATTGATTTACATGAAATATGGCTAACATTTCCTTGATAGGGTATTACTGCGCGAACCCCCAGACTTACTAAATACCTGTTACAGTAAATAACCTAAGGTACTTGTTTTAGGATCTCAAGGACGAAATCAGACGCAATGGTGTCGAGCCAACCTATGCTGAAGCTCACAGAACTCCAAACGAGGCGTAAGTTCACTCTGCAGATATTTATCTCGAATATTTAATTTTTGTAGTTCTGTTTGCTTTGCATCATCAGATGATTTGAGAAAATGCGTCGAAAAATGCGATGGATTGGAGTTGAACGGAAGAAAGATTAAGATCACCGAAGACACTCGCTCCGGTGGAAGATCTCGCAGCAGAAGTCGTAGCCCTGGAAACAGACGCCGCTCCCGTTCCCGCGGTAGCAGCCATTCGAGCCGCTCACGTTCTCCAAAAAGAAGACGTGCCAACCGTTCGCGTTCTAACAGTCGTTCCAAGAGTCCTGAAAGGTTAGTTTTTCGTTTTTTTTAAATAAAAAAAACGACCCAAATTTCAGAAAATCACGATCTGCTTCCCGTTCACCACCACCAAAGAGAGGATCCCCAGCTCGTTCTGAATCTGGTTCTCCAAAGCGCTATCGGTCCAGAAGTGGCACACCAGACAGAGACAATGGTGATAACTAAAATTCTAAACACCCTTTCTCGATAATCCAGTTTTATACTATTTTCGTTAATACCTAAATTTATACTGTTCCGCTTATTTTCTGAAAGAAAATCAATCATGTTATGTTCAGTTGTTACATTGAAGCAAACTGTTCTTTTATTTTTTGTTGTTTTGCAACTGGATCTCAATAAATAAATTATGCGGAATAGTATAGAGAAATTATAAAACACAATGAAGGAATTATGATAGCTATTGGGGAGCTGGTTGCACTAGGCGGGTTATAAATCACATCAGTTATCAAATCATATTGAAATGTTTTCCTCATGTGATCCCAGAAATTATAGTCATTTTGAAACAAGTCAACGTCGTGAACAGGATTTGGCTGAATTATGACATGGAGTAGCGATTCGTTTGTAGGAAGCCATGTAAAATCCGATGACGATGGATTTCTGAGAATAAACAAATACTTAGTAAATCGAAAAAAAGGAAACAAACCCGAATTTGATAAAATTCGTCAATGATTCTATGAAAAAGTTCGAAACCTTTTCATCATTTTCATTCATCTCAAAATAATTATCTTTGTAAACATCCCATATATAAGGAAACTCTTGGCAATGATAAGTTTCTGAAATATTATCATGCGACAAAAAAGTGAAAAAATAATTTCAAACCTTTGACAGGAAAATTTGGATCAAATTCATCTTCATTGAAATATTTGAAATGATAAACGAATATATTTTCAGAAAATTCGTGTTTTTCGCGAATTTCTCGAAGAACTGGAATATCAAATTGTATGTTGGATTGGATCTGAAACCAAGAACTCTCTAAATCTCAGAAGGAGATTGATATAGTAGACCTTTGTCTCCTGTCTCATGAAAAATGAATAGTTCTGCTCGAATGTTGTTTGTTCAGGAATAAAATATTCCGATGCTAAGTCAAATGCTTTTTGAGAATCAATACCATAAAAAGGCGCGATTGATGAGTTGATATAATCGGAAACAGTTGCACGACCAATATATGGAAATATTTCTGGAGATGATTTTAGGTATGCTGAAAAAATAAAGATTTGAAATGACAAGGTTTGGGGTGAAGAGTCAATTTGAAAGATCATGCAAAATATCCAATTTTTCACCAATTTTCGACACAATGGTCCCTTCATTCTGAGATTATGATCGATACCGAATTGAATTTTCAATGACATTCCAAAACTTTAAAACTAAAAGCGGATGCTCCCGCCGGGAACTGAAAATTTTAGTGCGATATTTTTACAAGTCAAAAAAGTAGACTGAAGTAGAGTTTCAGCAAGATATCTAGTGCAAATCAATTTAACGTCACTCAGACAACATTTCTAAATTCGATCTAAACACGCTTGAAACCTGCGTTGCGGTTTTTTTCGGATTTTCAGTTTGTTTTCGGTATTTTTCCAATAAAGCGAAAAAAATTTATTTTTTTCGGCATTTTTTCATGGCCGACGAAAAAATGTATTTTTTTTCGGCGGCACCCCTGGTTTGGATCCCTTTTAAAACATACTAAAATATAACATTTCGAGGGTTTGAATTCCAATAAAGAGGTTCTGATTTCTTGTTCTGTTGACCAAATTTGACGGAAGATCGGGGATTAAATCATCACCCATTTCAGGCCATAAGCTTGCGTCTATCTGAAAAATTAATTGCCGAAAGAAATATCAGTTGGAATGGTAACTTGTACTTAAACGATAATAAATGGTACCTGTGATGAATATAACTGACTGAGTGGAATACCGTTGATACATGTCAATAGTTCCGTTTGATTGGAGAACGGACATTTTAATTTATCAAGAATGCTAAACTGTAAAAATATATAAAGTTTTAATTACTATTTAATTAACCTCAATGATTGTTGTTTGTTTTTACCGACATGAGTTGAAATAGACCATGAAGAACCACTTAACTCAATAAAATTACGAAAATACTCTAAAAATTGAATTTTGAGAGAATAAAACAAGTTAAGAACTTATATTACTTGAAGTAATCGGTGATATAGAGTGAATACTTGTACTAGTTGAACCAGCACTATGACCAAAAAGGGTCATGTTTTTATTATCACCACCGAAAGATTTGATAGTCTGATTTATAAATTCAAATGATATAGCTTGATCCCATAATCCGATATTACATGGTAACACGTCGGAGTCACATCCAAGGCTTAGGAATCCTGTAAAAAATATATTTTATTGAAAAAATGAAATGTGTCAAGAGATACCTAATGCTGCTAACCTATATTGAATTGTAACAATGATAATTCCTTTTGAAACAAATTTATCAGCGAATGAGTCACAACTCGCATCGTTACCAAAACCTGACATTTTCAATTTTACTTCGGGAGGTCTTGTTTTCGATACCTTCTTGAAACCCGCCACCATGTATGAAAATCGCAACTGGAAGAGTAGTATCATTCTGAAAAAAAATGAACATTGATATAAAAATAGGGATCAAATTAACTTGTCTATCAGATGGAGTGAAAATATTAAGATATAGGCAATCTTCACTGAATTCTTCCGAATATTGCGGTCTAACATTAGGTATACATTTCAAAGAATAATTAGTTGCATCAATAATACCAGACCATGGATTAACTACTGTAGATTTCTAAATAAGTACAACAGTTAAATATTTTCTAGAAATCAACCGACTTTCAATCTTTCTGGTTTATTTGCAAATGGTATTCCACGAAAAGCATCAACCTTGTAGCCGTGTGCGGTGACCATTTTGGTTCCTTTTACATATCCGAAATCAGTTTTTAAGACAATTTCATTATCATCAATTGTGGAGACATATCCAAGGAATAGGAACAAAATAATGGGACTCACAGAATTCATTAAATACCTGAAAATGTTAGTAAAACTTAAAGAACGATTTTAAGTGTTCAAAAAACATTGATTTCCAAACTATATACAAATAATTTATGTGGAATTTTTTTCGATATATAAACCCATCATGAACGGAATAAATTTTATACATAGTTGATTTTTTGAACTACTTAGTACAATTTTATTTATATTCACGTAGGCGAAGTAGTAATTCAAGATAGTGTTAGTTCCACATGTAAAATCGGACTTTAAAGACTAGATATTTAAACAAAAATGTATGAAACTTTATAGTTGATGGTTTAAAGGGATTAGTTATGATTTTCTTTTTTCAAAAAAAAAAAATGAACAACTGTTTTGAATTTTTGAGAGAATTTGAGTGAAAAGTATGAAATGTGACCATGGTTCGTCAGAAATGAATTGTTGGTTTATTTATTGGAAAACAAAATACTTTGTATAAATAATAGCGGAATTGAATCATTTTTTGAACCAAATAAAAGTTAGTTGGATTTGTCGCAAAAACATTAAAGGGAAAAAGAAAACAAATCAATAAATAAATGTTTCGAACATAAAACGTTCACAATTTGAAAATATTTTTCTACGGGAGGTCCCGACTTCTGCTCAAAGTCTGAAATCAAGAAATTGTAAAAACAACAAACAAATTCACTACAATCGAAATTTTGAAGAAAAGTAATTAGAAACTTTAGAGGAATATAACTGGGATTTGAGATAACAATAGTGACTCAATTCAGAGTACATATTCACTCAAATTTTTAAATAAAATTTTTTATCTCAATGAGAATAAGTTCTTTAAAAAGTTCTTAAGAAGTGGCATTAAAAATCATAATAAAGAAACAAAAAATGATAGTTACTGATCGGTGAAAAGAATTATAATAATTGAGTGCACATTTAAGTAAATGGCTTACAAGATACACAAGACACAAACATTCTCCTTTTCTCTGATAACAGAATAATTTTATGTTTTTTCTACACAATAAAATTATAGATTTTATGTATTTTTTTGTAATCTTTATTTGTCATTGTTTTTTGTATGAAGCTTAAAAATCTGGGAATAAAAATCGTCAGTTTCTCTTGATAATTGAAGTTTTTCACTGACATCAAATGCAGTTGGAATGGTTTCGACACCTGAAAAAAATTATTAAAATGTTTGTTTCAGAGAAAAATGTTAGTTTCATTCGTACTTTCAGTTGAAAAAAGAAGAAGTTCAATTTACATTCATTGATTGATAAAAATGATAAGAACATGTATCATCTTTTGTGTTTTGTGATACAAATTAAAATTGCTGGCCATCAAAAATCGAAAGCATTTGCTCGAATAAGAGGGAATTGATTGTGCAATAATAGGAACGAAGGGAATATAAATGTTCGCACATTAAACATGATATATCTCATATATTCATTGAGTACACCTGTCCTGTCGGAAGTTGTTTTTCTTCAAAAATATATTAAAATACAAAGGAAGAATTTTTCTTAGTTGTTTGAGAGAATACAAAACGTTTTATGTTTTTGTTTGATTATTTTAAGTTTTTTCTTACTATTAAAACCGTCATTTATAAATTTCATTAAGGAATTGTAACGCTTAATTTCAATCTTAACGGAGGCAGGTTCTAATTGTTGCTAAATCGGTCTGAAATTAAATTTTAGAAACCTAAACGATAGTGAAAAATAGCAAAATAGAAGAAATGGTAAGATAAATTCACCCGGAATCCAACTTAGGTTTCAAAAATGTTAATGTTTACACCAAAACAGCCAAGTTGGATTCCAGGTGCCGTTATTTTCGCATGTCTAATTTTTTGTAATTTTTCACTGTTGTTTAGTATTATTTAAAATTTAATTCTGAATAGATTTAATGATATTTTTCAATTTGCGTAAAGTCATGAGGATTTAAACGAATCCAAATATAAAAATCAAATGTTCAGTATTCAGATTGATACAATTAATGTAGAATACTGCTGAAAAATAACTTCAAAATTTACATTCGCAAGGGATTGAAAACACTATAATTTTAATGTTGTTATTTGTATCTCTTTTTATTTTGGGGAAAAAAAATCTTATTAGTGTTTTGTTGGCAACTTGCCATCCAAGACTTATATGCACGTTATGCGCGTCCTTCCTTTTTTCAGGTATAAATTAAAATATAAAATAAAGTATAATCAATATTCTTTTCGCATTCCTCCTTCTATGATCAATATCTAGCCTCACCCCCATTATTGGTACTTTATTGAACTTGGCACATTGATTTTTTTATCAGCTGATCTAAAAACCTCAATTTTTGTAATTTTTTGTACATTAGCAGACTCCATGATTTTCATTTTGGTTATTATACATATGGTTATTATACATATGCTCAGTCAGTATACTTACTCTTCCAATATTATTATCGAGAAAAGTCAAGTTTTGTCTCAATTGTTTTTGTTTTAAAGACAGCTGTTCAGTTAATTTGACCCTACCTGGTTTTAGTTTCAAAAATTAGAGCGTACTCTAATTAGTACAATGCAATTTATGCGAAATCACACCGATAAATACACGCGTCATAGTAGCCGTCCAAAGTTGCAAAAATAAAATTTTGAATTGCCGCGTGTCCGTGCGACGCGGTCGGTGTCCGTGCAACGCGGTCGGCATTGGCGCGAAACACAATTATTTGAATTTGGCTACATATTGGCATTGTTCTTTAGACCACCTGGGCTCCCATTCGAATTTTGAATTTTTGCCTAGATTTTGGATCGTGTTAACTGACAAGCTGCCTTTAAAGGAGGGTTTTACGGAGATAACAAATGTATTTAAAATGAAAATAGACTTCATTCTCATTCCAAATCTGTTTTTAAAATTTTCTAAAAACCACCTAGAAGCCGAGAAAACACACATCGAAACAATGGCCTAGAAAAAGTGGCCACCTGGCCGAACTTTTTCCTATGAGCTTTTTTCGTGTTTCGTTGATAAATTTTATTTCATTAACTCCGTACATCCCTTCTTTAAAGAGTAAAAAAGAATTATCTTCCTTCAAAAAATGAAAAATGTTTTCTTCCATCATGATAATCATCAATGGGAAGCTATTTGTGTAGTAATAATGTTGTATACATTTTTTCTCGAATTTTCCTTCTTTTCGTATAAAATCAAACTAATATTCCCATTGAAAATCTTTATTAAAATTCATAGATATGAATATTTGGGCACTCATATTCATAACCAATAAATTGTTTGTTTTCGTATTCAGAATAAAAGAAAGGGGGGGGGATTTAGAAACAAACAATCCCCGTAATTTACTTCCTTCCAATCCTTTTTCCCTTTGATGCAAAATAATATTTTCGGGTTCAAATACAAATCTGAAAATTCGAATTTTATAATAACATGTATGAAGATAATCGTTCTCTAAAAAGTTGTTTAGTCAAAGTACTTACTTCTCGTGCAAAATTGGTCCAATTATATTTTCCTCTGCAACATAGTGTTTAGAACTTTTGGTGCATTTTTTGTGCGACTTTTTTTTCTCTCAAAAATGTTTCGTAAAAAAGTTTGAAATGTGGAAGACCAACCATTTTTTGAATATTAGGTCGTATATGTCACACATTGAATGTTCCAATTCGCAATGGGGAAAACCCCAATATATTACTATCTATTATTTCAAACCCTTTCATCTCTTCATGTACACCATTCTCATTAATGTCTATTTTTGAAGATGACTAAAGGATTTCTTAACTACTCTTGATATCCAATCGAATAGACGTTTTTTGAGCAAAGGAGCCCAACCTTAAAACAAAAAATTCAAAAAAAAAATGCTTCAAGGAGGGCTTTACGGAGATAATACATGCACCTTAAATGAAAATAGACTTCACTTATTTTTAATTTATGTTTTTTCATTATTTTTGGATTTTTTATGCATGAGGACTAGTTTTCGCCGGTGGCCCCTTTTTCTAGGCCATTATATTGAGGCGCATTTTACCGGCTTCTAGGTGGTTTTAGAAAATTTTAAATCAGATTTGGAATGAGTATGAAGTCTATTTTCATCCCAAGTGCACTCATTATCTCCGTAAAGCCCTCCTTTAAGTTACAAACGAGTGAAAAACATTGACAAAATTCAGAAACAATGGGCGGCAATTTCTAAGGGACTAAGTTCCCCAACAGTTTGTTCCTCAGTTTTACAAGGTTTCCGCTGAAAACCTCTAAGACATAAGAAACAAGAAATAGGAAAAAAACATGAAATTTGGATCACTACAGAAGTATTTGCGTTCGAAGGACTAATTTCCCAAAGCTAGTCCCCCCGAAAATTGCTGTCCATCCTGTATTTTGTTCCTTGTCCATCCTGTATTCCATGTTCCCTGTATTTTGTATTTTTTTCACTTTTTTTGTACCTTGCACATTAAAATTTTTTGTTGTAAGAATGGGTAGGTATTGTCAAAAAGAGTCGATTTGTGAATTGGATTCACATCTTGCACACCACTTCATTATGAGCCCAAAAGAAAAAATTATAAAATTTTTTATTAAAACTGACAAAAATTTTTTTTTCAGAAAAGTCTGAACAAAGTTATTGACATTAAAAATTCTTATTTCGCATCATAAAATTTTTGGAGCGTTAATATTTTTAAAAAATTGAACATTTGAACGTAAAATGTAATATATGATCATTTTAAATTAAATTATTTTAAAATTCTGAATAATTAGCAAGCCATTCAGTTGGTTCTAATATTTCGTCCATTTTCAATCTTTTTCTTCGAAACCAAATTTATTTGAAAATTCTCACCCGATTTTTTCTCATTTCAAAACACGAAAAAGCTCTTATTGCACTTCATTAATTTATCTATTTCCACCCATTCATTTTTCCGTTTTCCTTCTCTTTCTCTAATTAGCTTCATCTTTTTTTTTCAATATCATATTACAGCTTCTTTTATTTTTTCTCGTTCGAATCCAGCAAAGGCTTTTCGATATTTTAAAACAAGAACAAAAAATGACAAAAGAACTCTGGTGCAAGTTTCTCAAACTCGATTTGAACACCCATCACTCTTTTTTTTGTTGTTGTTGCTCTGTGTTCTACGTTTTTTTGTTGTGTGACTTTTTTCTTTAAAAAAACGAAGTACATTTTCTTTCTATTTCAATTTGAATAATCCCAACAAAAAAATATGAAAAAAAATTGGGAAAAAAATTTTTTGAGTCCAAAGTACGTTTTCAGCTGGAAATCAAATAGTCCTATTTTAAGAGAAAATATATTCTTTTACGGGCAAATAAAAGTTGATTTTCTTGAATAAAACTAATAATAATATGCTTGAATACATCTGCAAGTATATGTATATCTTATGGGCAAAACTATGGTAATTATAATGAAGTTATTTAATGAATGGTTACTCTTACTCGTTGCTTAAATTATCAATTCTCGAAAGCTATTTTTATTTAGAGTAATATGATGTAATATATCGCTTCGTGTTAGAGGGTAATTTTGAGTTCTCCCGACGCAAAGGTGCAGAAAAACACGATAATGCGGTATTTGGCCAGCGTGAGGTAGTCGGCTTCGATGCAAAACGAAACGAAAACTAATGTTACTTAGAATAATAGTTCAGTTCCAATATTCTAATTTCAGTTTATGACCTCAAATATTTATCACGTTGACTGGCGAACTATCTTCAAAGAAAGTGTAGCAATTTATCTCTCATTGTGAAGCGCATAGTTGTCGTGGGCCCTTTGCGGGTCACTTGTTTCCGGCCCTTAGTTGGGCTCGAACTTTTTGGGACGTTCAAGAAGCATTTAAAGGAGGACTTTACGAAGCTAATAAATGCGTCTGGAATGAAAATAGACTTCATACTCATTCCTCATCTATTTTTAAAATTTTCTAAAACCACCTAGAAGCCGAGAAAAAACGCCTCAAAATAATGGCCTAGAAAAAGTGTCCACCGACGAGAACTAGTCCGCAGGCATGAAAAATCCATTAAAAATGTTTAAATTAAAATGAAAAAAACTTTTAAAAACTTTAAGAAAGGACAAATATAAGCATTATGCATAACTGTTTATTAACGAAACACGAAAAAAGCTCCTAGGAAAAAGTTCGGCCAGGTGGCCACTTTTTTTAGGCCATTGTTTTGAAGCTCATTTTCTCGACTTCTAGGTGGTTTTAGAAAATTTTAAAAATAGATTTGGAATGAGAATGAAGTCTATTTTCATTTAAGGTACATTTATTATCTCCGTAAAGCCCTCCTTTAATTCTCCTTTTATTATGAATTGAGGCCGGTCTTGTCCCAAAAATAAGCTTTGCGACCTTTTGCTTTGTAATTTCTCATTAAAAAAATAAAAAGTCCTATGTCCTTCACAGGTTCTCTTTTTTGGTTGAAGTCCTGCATGTTCTGCATGAATATAGATAGGATTCATCCGTCTCGATTACTTCCCGATTTTGCCTAAACGTGCACATATTTTGAAATTGATTGCTTCTTATTTCTCAATATGTTTGTTTTCATGTGACTTCTTAGCTTAAAATCCCCACAATTATGAATCTACAAACAAACTCCAAACCATTCTTAATACGTAATTATCACTGTTTTTAATAAACACATTTGCAAGCCTGAAATTATATTCCAATATTTAATCACAGCCTTTCTGAATCTGTCATTCGAAGTCACCCGCTCTGAGTATTCTGTGATGCAAATGACAAATGATTAAAAAATACTCTTCGTAATCCGATTAGAGGTTTAGTTTTTTGAGATGTTTAGAACATTTTGTTTTTGAAGAAATAATTTTTGAACTGAAAAACTAAATTACTACGATATTCGTTACAGCGTTTCCAAGTATGGTTGAACACTTTTCAATTTGTCGAGGGGGCTTCTAGAATCATGAATACGGTTTATCCCCGGAGATAAGTATATTATTCGTAAAATTTGTGAAGAAGCCTTCTTTTTTATCAGTTAAAAAGTTTACGAATAAAAATTTATACAATCAGAAAGAAAACTTTCGCCACAAAAAGAGGAAGACATTCAAGAGAATAGATTGAATTTTTCAAGGAGTTTTGTGAAGGCTCTTGAACGTTTTTTCCCTATCTCATCCCTTTCTCTCGTTCACATCATTTTTTACTCTTTTTTATGTTTCCTTTTTTGTACTTATAAAGTTCGTTTCTTCTGTAAAAGTTATAGAACCTTTTTTTACCTTGGCAGGTGGAAAAATGTTTTTTTTTCATCAGCAGGTGTAAATCGGAGAAAATTTTATTAAGTTTCATTGCTAAATGTTTATCGATGGAAAATATTATAAATAATTGCATGATAACATACTATATAAGTTGGGTTATTTATCATGTATGTTAAACATTACCGAGTTGATTAGATCTGTGTAGTCAACCTTCACATGATTTATATTTATATCCGACTGGAATTCGCTAAAAATTTCAGGCTTTCTTGAGAGTTCTAGGTCAGAATTCTTTCTTTTATCCATAGTTTCAGACACTTAAATGAGGGCTTTCCGGAGCTGATGAATGGAGGGATGAAAATAGACTTCATTCTCATTCCAAATCTGTTCTTAAAATTTTCTAAAACCACCTAGAAGCCGAGAAAACGAGCTTTAAAACAATGGCCTAGAAAAAGGAGCCACCGGCGAAAACTAGTCCGCAGGCATGAAAAATCCACATAAAAACATAATTTAAAATGAAAAAAGATTAAAAAAGGACTAATATAAGCCATCTGCATAAGTATTTATTAACGAAACTCGAAAAAAGCTCATAGGAAAAAGTTCGGCCAACTTTTTCTAGGCCATTGTTTTGAAGCTCATTTTCTCGGCTTCAAGATGATTTTAGAAAATTTTAAAAACAGATTTGGAATGATAATGAAGTCTATTTTCATTTAAGCTACATTTATTATCTCCGTAAAGTCCTCCTTTAAATTAATTTTTTCCATTTTTTAAAAAGTTCGTTCCCTTTCCTACCCCCATGGTAAAATTATCAAAAACAATACTTTTTTGAATATAAATATATATATCCTTGTTGTCTACCCTTCAGAGTAAATAGCCGAGAGCATATCCAAGAGCTCTTCTGAGAACCTCATTAAAACAGCATCCAAATTCGAAAAAAAAACTCCAGTTTCAATTATCTTTTCAAGATATTTTTTGAACTTTTGAGTTCATTCATAATAAGCAGTTCCTCCATCCCAATTTTATGAGATCATCTCAAAATCCATAATCCGTTCAATATTACTTCGTAAAAACTAATACTTATTAGCATTTCATTTAAAATGTTCATCTGAAATAAATCCTCTTTTCAGCATCATTGCTTAAAATATACATATATTCATACTAATATGCATCATCTTTCCACTTTTTTTATTCTATTCGTTTTTCGGTTCAGTGAATTATGAAAAGATGGAAAATATATGAAGAATAAGAAGAAGCAAATTTGCGATGAATATTCGAGGCGATTTTTTTTTCAATTTTTTTCCGTTTTGGTTCATTTTAAATCAAAATTACATTTATTGGAGAACTGAAAAATATTGCATTTTTGATTATATTTCATTTTTTCAGTATTTATCTATAATTATTTATAATGCAACATTTCTCGTAAGGAACAAATACAATGCGTATGTATATAGAAATCTAATGGCGACCAATTAAATGAATAAAGTGGTTTCTGATGGAAACATTTTTTGAGAAATACGTTTTCTATCTTAAGATCTTAGCGGACACACTCGCATGTAAGCCAGAACTTAATTAAAGAAGGTCTATACACAGGTTATAAATATTGCTTAATTGATCTGAAATTCAATTTTATAAACGTAAAAGATAGTTAAAAAATTTGCAAAAAAGTAAAAATTCGAAAATAATGGCATCCGGAATTGGAATTTGGTCTCAAAAACGTAAAACTTTTCACTAAAATGGTAGCCAAGTTTGATTTGTGCCCTTATTTTCGAATTTCTACGTTTTTGCAAATTTTTTCACAATCGTTTAGGTTTTTTTAATAAAATTGAATTTCAGATCGATTTAGCAACATTTATAACCCACGTACAGTCTTCCTTTTACTAGTTTTTAGAAAAAATAGCTCCATTAGATAGCTAAATAATATTAAATATGTTAACATTATCTATGAACCTATTCAGTTAGAAAACAAAATACAAAAAATGTGGAGAAATTCAAAGCAGAAATTGCAGAGAAATGCAGAGAAATTGCTACTTCTCTGCATGTCTTTTTTTCGACCCAGACAGTCTTTTTGGGTCTAAATCAGATATTTTGGGCCTCTAAGGGCCATTGGGAATCACTACTGATTTTTTGGTAAAATTTCCACAATCATAGACACAAAAAAAAATTTTTCTTTAAAATTGTTTAAAATGACACATATTTAATTGTTTGGGTCTTGAAGAAATCTAGTTCAAAAATGCAGAGAAATTACAATTTCTCGGTATTTCTCGGCATTTCTCTGCAATTTCTGCATTGAATTTCTCGACATTTTTTGTATTTTTTTTTCAAACTGAATAGGTCCACTAGTGTTTCTGATTTTTATAATTCTCAATCAGTATCCCTTGATCATCGCTAATTTTTCAAATTTTATTCATGAATTATATTATTATGCTATTCTAGAACTTTTATGTATGTAGCTTCATCTTCTTCATAAAGTTTATAACGTTTAATATTTTTCCTGTTCCAAATGTCATGCATTATTCAAAAGAATGAAGCATTTTCGCACCCATTAATTCCTATATTTTTAGTTTTTTTCTTCGCAGCAACAACTACAAAAAAGTTTTAATTCGGAATTTTTGAAAATTTCAAATTTTAGTTTCAATTCGGTGAACTACTTTAATTGAAAATTTAAGAAATTTTCTAGGATTTTTTGGTCGAATTTTCTCACAATATATCTATATAATTTATGAGAAATGTCGTCAAAAAATAAAAAAGTTCACAGCAGTTGTCCAAAGCTGCAAAACATGAAATTTGAATTGGTGCGGTTTTCATAACGCGAGTCGATTTGGCGCGAAATGAAAATATTTGAATCTTAGAACCAAGTTATCATCTTTTAAACTACTATTCTAATTTAAAATTCTCTGTCTCTCTAGATTAATTATGAACCTCCTGAGTTATTGCCACCTTAAAAATTTTGGATCATCCATTTTCTACTAAAAGACCGCAGCGCAACCGCTCGCATTATGTCTCGACCCAATATAAGTACTTATTTTTAAAGTTGGAGAAATTACATTCTGATAAGTGAAGTTTGTTTTAAAATAAATTTTAGCATTTGATGACAGCTGCAAAATGTACCATTTGAATCAAAATTTTCAGCACTACTTTGATTTCGAAATTCATTAAATTCGATTGAATGCGTTTTCATCTCATCAAATGATCTTGGCTTCCTTTCTTTATTTCTCAATTAGATGACACTTTTCTTTCGTCCGTCCGCCCGCCCGCCCACAAAAAACCAAATTTTGGAGGGGTTTTTTGCTTCATACGCGCAAATTTATAGACTTTTGTTTAGAATAGGGGGATGCATCCATCTGGACCGAACTGACCCTCATTCTTGAAATTACGTAGCCATTTGACATGGCAATTGATGGTGCATTTGTGTCGTTCTTAAAAGAGAGTAAGATCCAGGCTATTTTACCGCAAACGAACAATAGGAAGAAGAAAAAAAGGGACCGCGTTTTATAAAGAATCTATTGTTCACTCTTTTGTTTAAGAATTGCTCCGAATTTTTATGTTCGCTTTTTTTACATTCAAAAGTTTATTTATTTAGAATTATTTAGTATGTAAATGACGAATGCACGAATTAATTTATGAGTAGTAGTGGTGCTGAAAATATTCAGAAAATCTAGTAGTCGAGATTTTTCAGCTCAAGAAATGAACATGTTTCGCGTTTAAATTTATTGATCATTGCGAAAACAGTAATAACTTTCTTCAAGAATATCTTTAAAGGAGAACTTTACGGAGATTATAAATGTACTTTAAATGAAAATAGAGTTCATTCTCATTCCAAATCTGTTTTAAAAATTTTCTAAAACCACCTCAAATCCGAGAAAATGAGCTTCAAAACAATGGCCTAGAAAAAGTGGCCGAACTTTTTCCTATCGGCTTTTTTCGTTTTTCGGCAATAAATACTAATGCAGAATATTTATATTAGTCCTTTTTTATGTTTTTTCATTTTTTTGGATTTTTCATGCCTGCGGACTAGTTTTCGCCGGTAGCTAATTTTTCTAGGCCATTTTTTTAAAGCTTATTTTCTCGGCTTCTAGGTGGTTTTAGAAAATTTTAAAAACAGATTTGGAATGAGTATGAAGTCTATTTTCATTTCAGAAGCATTTATTATCCCCGAAAAGCCCTCCTTTAAAAGTCCTATCAGAACAAATTTCAAAAAAAAATCACTATGCTCACTAAGGCCCTAATTTCAAATCAGAAAATTAAAAATAAACTATCTCTCTCTCTCTCTCTCGGCCAAGATTATTCATCATTACTACACCAAAATCTTAAAAAATCGTAGGTTTCTAACTAATTTTTTTGCTAGAAAATTTAGTATCGCTCTGATTAAACCATGCATTTAATTCTCTTCTACAACCATCCACTCAAATACACATAAATAAATACACAAAAAGAGCATTTCCTGTGTGAGAAAAAATGCTCTAAATTCTCTACGTCTCTTTGTCATTTAGACGGGTTTACTGGTTGAAAAAAAAAGTTGAACGACGTTCAAGCCTTTTTCGTCCAGTTTTCCTCCCCGTTTTTATTGTTTTTGTTCGTTTGGTTTTTTTCTCTTGTAGACATCAAAAGTTGTTTTTATTCTCCCAACGGACCATTTGCAAAACGTCTCGATAGGTTATTTTAGAGATTTCTTTTTTTCAAAAACTTTTTTATTTTCTTCCGAATATTATTTTAGTTGAGGGGGATGGATTTTGATTTGAGTGGAGTTGAGAGAGAAACAAAATTGGAATTTTGTGCATGTTTGTCTTTAGAATTATTCATGGAAATTCTGCTTGAACTTAAATTTTTACGATTGACGTAGACTTGTTTTAAAAAGAGCAATTTTTAGATGTTTGTACATATATTTGAAATGTTCCGTTTCCTTGAATTTATCGGGAGCTCCCGGAACATAAAATGTCTTACAAGTTCACATTTCATTGAATATTCGCTACCAACATTAATAATACTAAGTCTTCAATTTGATATTGAGCTCAAAATGTTATCTTCTGAAATTAATATATGTCGTTCGGAATTTTCAGCCAAAATCCAGATTAAACGTTTTTTTAAGAAAAAATAATTCTTTATGTGCGTTTATCCGTAGAATGTAGTTATTAAGTAATGTTTTGCTTCGTTTATAATAATTTTTGAGACCAATGTAACAAATAGTTTTTCATTTTATTGTAGATTAGATTCGTGGAATAAGAACCTCCTACTCGCTTGTATGTGTTCTTGTGAAAACATACATTTTCCCACCATAATGCCCCCAAACATTATAATTTTAACTCTTTTTTAAAAGCTGATTTTTTTTTGCTTTTGCAATATAACATTTATAATGATTTAGTGGTTTTGAGTTAGATGTTTTGTCTTCAACTAATATCTCAATTTTTTGAAGTTAATTCAAGACTTTTAAGACACACCCCGAATTAACGGATTGCAGACATAATAAATGTCTCATTCTATGAAAATAAAGTTCGTAATCAATCCAAATCTATTTTTAAAATTTCTACGCCTGAGCTTTTTCGATAGTTTTAAGTATATACGTCTCAGAAAAGGTGATCACTCGTGTCTCTAAAGACAGTAACCACTGAAAGTGACTCAGCACGACCTTGCAAACATCCCTCCTTTAAAGGAGGACTTTATGGAGGTAATAAATGCACGTAAAATGAAAATAGACATCATTATCATTCCAAATCTATTTTTCTTAATTTTCTAAAACCACCTAGAAGCCGAGAAAATGAGCTTCAAAACAATGGCCTAGAAAAAGGAGCCACCTGGTCGAACTTTTTCCGATGAGCATTTTTCGTGTTTCGTTAATAAATAGCTATAATGCTTATATTAGTCCTTTCCTAATGTTTTTAAAAATTAAATTTTTTTTTCGTTTTTTGAATTTTTCATGCCTGCGGACTAGTTTTCGCTGGTGGCCACTTTTCTAGGCCATTGTTTTGAAGCTCATTTTCTCGGCTTCTAGGTGGTTTTAGAAAATTTTAAAAACTGATTTGGAATGAGTACAAAGTCTATTTTCCTCCCAAATACATTAATTAGCCCCTTAAAGTCCTCCTTTAAGACAGTATTGTCGAATCTGAAATTTTCCGAAAATGTCCTGTTGGAACACTACAACACTTGCATCATTTTAATCCTCCATCCACAAAATCCTCGAAGATTAATTGTATTTTAAGAAAATCAAAATATTCCTTGCTTTTTTTCAATTTGCTAATATCTCTCAATTTCCTGTTTCTTGTTCTCATGAATATGTTCCGGAATTAATATAAAAATATTGCTCAAAATAGTGCAAATAATTCAAGTCTCTGTTTTTTCTTGAAAATCACATCGATTTTTATATATATATAATTTGTGTCGGTTTTTTCCTTTCATGAAAACCGGAAATGATATCTTCAGAATTCCCCCCACTTCTTTCCCTTTTTCTTCTTCAATTTGTTCTTGTCAGGAAATAGAACAAACTATCAATTTCCTTCTCCCTCTTCGCCCCGTTTTCTTTTTCTGCTTGTTTTAATCCACAAAAAATTGCTCGACTTTCTTTCCTTTCTGAGGAGGTGTTCTTTTTTCGAGTTGTTTCTTCATTATCTTTCGAAACTTTTTAAACATACGTTTTTCTAATAAAAATAATCCATCGTTTCCTTCCATCTTCTCAATTTTTCTCCACCCCGTCATATATGTTCAGCAATTCATATCTCTCAAATTTATAAAAAGACTAACGAAGGCTTTGCTGCTATTTTTTTCCCTTTTTTTTCAATTTGATATACTTTTGATCTACTGAATTGGTTTTTTTCTTCCCTAATTGGAAAAACCACTTCTTATTGATTTCATAAGTTCGTTTTCATTTTTTCTGCCGTTTATAAAATGCACTTGCTTAATCGTAACAAGCCAAGTTAAAAACAAAACAAATTTTTAGACTACAATTATTCACTTTTTTGTTCGTATTTGAAACCATAATTTGTATACGAAAATTTATGGCATTAAACCTTTCGAAAGTACCAGATTTGCGTTAAATTTATGAAGTTCTTTTTTACGACACCGATTTAATAAAGGGTTATTTCTCGTCTTTTTTGCGGGGCCGTTTCAGTTCCTGGTTATTTTGAAGATTATGTATATCTCCAAATAGAGCCGAAACCAAGGGCTCACAATTAGAATCAGGCGTGAATTAAGCGTTACGCCCAAATTTCAGAGTCGGCCATATTTTAATGTACTAAATAATATTATTTTTTATTGTCAAAACCCCTTTCTAGGGACTATAATATTAAGGCGCTGGTGTCAAAAAAACTGTTTCAGAAGCATACTGGAAATAATTCCCAAAATTTTCCAAAAACGTTTTGTTTTGCGGACTCATAACTCGACTCACAAGGAACATTTAGCAGAGTTTTATGACACATCTGATTCTCCATATTCCATTCTATGCACCCTCAACTTTGTAGAAGGTTCTCAAATGGCAACTCCGCGTAACTCCCTAATAAGAGCATAGTTAGTCATTCATCAGTGGAGCGCGGATCAAGCGTGACTTTTCTGTTTTCAAAAGCCTATTTAATTTTGTTTTCTCAGTCTTCTTTTAAAAAAATAATTTAATCTCGAGTATCATCTTTTTTACTAATCGGTGTTCATAAATCTCCTTCAACTTATTTTTATATTCAAAAGATTGTTTTCTGTCGTTTAAATCAGGGGGGTTTTTTCAGATTATTGGAATTATTAAATGTATTAGTTTTTATGAACAAAAATGCGTCTGAAAGCCCTTTAATAGTACTAAAAAATATCATTCTCTTTTCTCCCTGTCTGGTTTTTTTGAAGCATTCAAGCAAATATTATTTCCTTTCTTATTCCAGAAGCTGTTGCCATCAAGCTGGAGTCGACAACTTTTCATACTTCTGAATATGATATTACATATTCATCGCTTGGAAAGTCATCATTCGGTTCATTGTTAGCACCGCTTAGGACAACATCTGATAATAGTGAACAGAATCGGTTGGAAGAGTACATAATGTAGAAAAACATAAAAATACATTTTCAGAGCTTCGTTATCAACACCAACTGATCAAACCTTTGGGACATCAGATGACGAAGAATGTGAAGATGATGAAAGGTAATTTTTTTAATAATTTAATTTCTTGAAAATGTTCTTTCTATTTCTATTCTCTCTTGCTCCATTTTGTGGTTCCCACAAAGATAAGGGCTCTCATTGATAGTTTATGAGTTCTGATATTGGCAAGTTAAACATTTTGGATTATCCATTTTCTACTAAAAGACCGCAGCGCAACCGCTCGCATGTAAAAATAGCATGACTTTGTGAGAGCCTTAGATTTTCTGGGTAGATCAAAACCAACTTGAATGATCAAGAATATTTGAGTTGACAATAAGGAAAAAGTTCTGAATGTTTTTTAAAAACTTTATTTTATTTTTTGAAATTCATTAGACCTGATAATTTTAATTTTAGCCTCCCAAACGTTGTTGGGATTACGCAGCAGAAGTTGAACCGATTTAATTTCATCACTGATTTTTTAAATTCGAAATCCAGTTAATCACAGTGTTTACTCCTTTTTGTTCATTAAAGGAGAGCTTTACGGAGATGATAAATATGCCTTAAATGAAAATAGACTTCATTCTCATGCCAAATCTGTTTTTAACATTTTCTGAAACCACCTAGAAGCCGAGAAAACGCGCCTCAAAATAATGACCTAGAAAAACTGTCCACCTGGCCGAACTTTCTCCAATGAGCTTTTTTCGTGTTTCATTAATAAATAATTATTCAGAATACTTATATTACTCGCTTTTTATGTTTTCTTATTTTTTTTTCATTTTTTATTAGATCTTTCATACCTGCGGACTAGTTTTCGCCGGTGGCCCCTTCTTCTAGGCCATTGTTTTGAAGCTCATTTTCTCGGCTTCTAGGTGGTTTTAGAATATTTTAAAAACAGATTTGGAATGATAATGAAGTCTATTTTCATTTAAGGCACATTTATTATCTCCGTAAAGTCCTCCTTTAATCAATTTTCATTCTGTATATCTCAATTGAACTTAGTTTCAAAAAGATGAGATGCTTCGAAAAAATTCATTTTTGTGATTGAAAGCTCCCGCAAATCAAATCTAACATGGTTCCAGAAATATCCTGTCCTGTTCGAAATAACTGAAGAAATTAGAGTTCTTTCATAAAGTTTTAATTTTAATCTCTATTGATTTCTAATAATAATAATTGATATTTAGCAACGGTTTTATATATTTTTCAGGAAAACTAAAATGGTTTCGAAATTTTGATCATATCTGAAAAAAAACTTCTATTTTTCACAATTCTGAAATTCAAGAAAAAAAAACGACAATAAATAAAGAAACGTCAGTTTAAGAATTCTAAAAAAAAGTTGAGAAATTCCGGGAACTCCCGATTTACTGAAACGAACTAGAACTTACATATACAGTATATTTGTATTTTCAGAAACATTTTTCTTAATCTTTAACATTCAAAATAATAACAGGAGTGACTTGAAATCTTGCCTATAACAAAGTGTGAAGTTGTTGTAAAAAAAAAGCAGTAAAATATATTATCTTCTTCTTCTCTTTCTTGTTGAGCATATAATCCTCTGTTGTCGTTCTCAATCAATCATTTTTAACTCTGCGAACAAAAGTGAAATGTTTCGTTTTTTTTTCTATGAAATTGCTCGTCATGCCGGAATTTTGTTCAATTCGTGTTTTTTTTTATTTATTTCTGTTCAATTCGAAATATATAAATTTGTCTGAAATCTCCATTGAAATTCCGAACTATTTCTGCACGAAATAAACAACCGGTTTTTCGATTGGTGGTAAACTGCTGATTTTTTCTCCATTTTTTTTTCCCGCTGCCCCGTGTTGTGTTGTTTGAATGAGAATCGACAGTTTGCAGAGTGAGTGACGGCGCAACATAGCGTGTCCATAAAGTTTTGGACGGTTTTTGAAACTTTTTATTTGATGAAATTTATAAAACGCTTTTTTTTCTCGAAAAACGTTGTTTTTTTTAAATACTTCAGTTCCTTGTTTAAAATGATTAATTGATTTTCAGTGATCAAAAATGATTGATTAATCGACATCATTTCATTTAATTTTCTTCTCTTTCTTCTCCCAATAATCGGTATTCGTTGGTTATTTTAACGGTTAATTCTAACCTTTTTTTATATTTTTAATTTGGCAAAAAAAAGAAGTTCTATGTTTTTAAAGATTTCAAAATTATCGATTTTAATATGTCAAGTGACCCGACCTATGATTCCAAATAAACGGTCCACAGATTTTTAGGGACAACGAAAGAACAAATTATATATTTTTTCCTTTCTTTTTTTTTGGTTCTTCAAATGTTGAATGGAGGATAAATGGTTGACCTTGCCGGCAACAACTTAACCCACCCATTGTACTCGAAAAAAGGTTTATGACCTCAGGAATTTTCGGAGAATTTTTCTATTTCATCGTTGATTTGGTGGAGGATTTGTGTAGTGGACCATACATTTTTTGATGGATGTTGCTGTTGTCATAAAGTTTTTGAGTTATGAATTTTGATTATTATTTAATTTTATTTGTAAGAAAAATACATTAATCTTTCGACTTAATCAAGTGTTTCTGTTAGATTTCCTAGGTTACTTATCATCTATTAGTTGTTTACAAATTCTGTTATATAAACGTGAAAAAAACTGTGTCAGAAAATCGACACGCCACGCGTGAGGGCAATGGGAAGGGTTGCGTTGCGTTGACTTATTATCCCTCACCACAAACTATTTTGCAAAATAGGGAATTTCACGTTTATGCAGCCGATTTTGTGAGACAATAATACTTTAAGATTATTTCAATTAGCTTAATTTGAAAACCTTGAATCACAAGGTGTCAGTAATAATAGGTTTTAGAGGCTTTCTTAACAATAAGTGATTTCTTATTAAATCTAATATTTTTAAATACCAGAAAACTGGACGGCAATTTTCCTGGGGTGGACTAACCTTGGGAAGTTAGTCCCTCGAACGTAAAAACTTCTGAGGTGATCCAAAACTCATTTTTTTTCTATTTCTTGTTTCTAATATCTTTTGTCAGCCAGTGGTTTTCAGCGGAAAACTTGTAAAGCCGAGGAACTAACTTTTGGGAAGTTAGTTCCTTAGAAGTTAGTCCCCACCCCCTTTCTGGATTTTGTCGATGTTTTTTTTCACTTTTTCCTTGAGAATTTTTATTTGATTTTTTTTGTTGTTGTCGGTTTGGTATGCACAAAAAGCGTCGATTCGATAAGAAATCAGGAGTAGTTAAGAAAACCTTTGAAAATTGAAAACTATGAATACACACAGGCAAGTCGCCAGGCGCACACGAGGTGTCTGCCAGGTGCGCCCGGGTGTTTGGTGCGCGTCACGCACACACCAGGCGCGCCTCAGCGAACCTTGTTTTGCAATTTTCAAAGAGCCTTAAGAAATTAGCTGTTTTTTGCAAAATAATTAAACATAGCAACTTGATTCGTATTTTTTCAACATGACATGTTATTTGTATGTCGTTAAAACACTTGAAATTCAATTTGAAGAGTCGTCAATGTAAAAAAGTTTAGTCAGCTTTATCTATTCAAAAAGCAGATAAATGATGTGTCAAAAGTATCCTAAAATAAACAATAGTTTGTTTTCTTTACAACTGTAACTAAAATTCCAATCCTCGATAGTTTTAGGACATTTTTTAGTAAAACTGTAACATGCATTTTTGACTGAAATTGGATTTTCCGTAATTTTTGGTTTTTGACACACATTATGCAATTTCATGGTTAAAATTGAAAGATTTCAACAAATTAAATGGAAGAAATTATTTTTTGTCCCAAAAACAGGAGACCCGCATTTGGAACCTCATCCACACGTCAGCGACATTCGCTGTGGCGCACCCCGCGGACACGTGGCGTGCGCCTGGCGACCTTTCATTTTTATTTTTTCAGGTGGCTTCTAAATTCATCAATGCTTTATGAAAATAGTTAGAACTGAATGAAAAAAGCTTGTAAATAATGATTTCTGTAAATGTTAAGGTAATTTCATCCCAATTTCAAGCCAAAATGATCTTAAATCTCATTCTGCTTTCAAAATATCTTATTTTAGCTGTTAGAACCTTTGAAGATCAGTATTTTAGTTTTCTTTTCTTGTTATTTCTCATTTCTATAACAAATTTATCGAAATTTTGCCATAAAAATCGAATTTCAGACGGTTCTGTCTATCATGTCGAAAAATAGTACAAATTGGATTTGCGCGCCGCAAAATTGCTGAAATGCGAGCCATGCTCTTGCGTGGGCGGAGCTAACGAAATTTTCAGTGAAAAATTATTTGTTTTTGCGTTTTTTTTTTGCTTTTCTTTTCTTCAAAATGAACAAAAACTGTTTTTTTCTTTTCTATTAATTAATTATATTATTTTGCGATCATTTTTTATTAAGTATAGTAACATATCGTCCACTTAAAAAAATATTTTAAATTCAATTTTAGAGAATGTTATTTTCTTTCAATTCTTGTTCAAAATCACTAAGAAACTCTGAACTGAATATAAAAACAAATTAGAAAATAATTCAACATCGAAGAATTATATTTACCGCTTTCATTTACTTAAAAAAACTTTTTTTTTGCATTCGTTCTTAGTTTCTCGATATGTTTACCGTTACCAATTTTCTTCGTCTATTTTATGCCGCATTCCTTCTTGAAAATACACAGATATCTTTTACGTTTCAGACGTCAAAATATTCGAAACATCAATGTCGATTTTAAAAAAAGAGCAGTGTTTACATCCGTGCTGCTGGATGCATGGAAGCGCGACAAAGTGTTTTGCACAAGACCGTTCGCGTAAGTGAGAAGCCTTATATTTCGGCATGATTTATCTCTATTTTCAGGTTAATCTCTAAATAATGAAGTAAAAACTGGGTGAAATGATGCTATCACGGAAATAAGGAATACATCGAAACAATGTAAGCTTATTTCCTTATCGACTAACGTCAATCTCTGTAATTTTCAGAACCCTGTAGCTGCCTGCAATCAAAAATTAATAAGACCCGTTAAATGGACTACAGACAAGATTCAAGCAACATGGGCACTGTTCGACAGAGATATGAATTTCGGATCATTTTAGTTTAATTGCTGGGGAGAGATCAATGCAGTTTTCTTTGTTCGCAGAAAAGTTCTGGACGTAGACGCCGAAAATTCAACATTAAATTCTATTTTTGTGTTTCTATCGCTCAATTTCTCGCGTCGACGACCATTACTTTTCTATGAACTCAGACCTGCATCGACCACAACCTGATTTTACCCATTTTTGGTAGTTTTTTTAATGTACCATGAAGTTTTGCACTTTTCAGAAACTTTTTTGGTCTAAGAAATTGTAGTAGTTCCACATTTTTCATTTTTTTCACACCTCTAAAAACGTTTTCTCATTCTAACATTATCATTATCTTAAAAATGGTTTTTTTCTTGCTCTTTAAATTCCAAACCGTTGTTTTAGTATGTTTCTCACTGTAATGATGTAAGACCCATTGTTTTTTTCCTAATTTGGTTTTAATTGATCTGATTTTGTTCTAAACTATTTTTCATTTAAATAAATGAATAAAACAAGTTTGATAAACTAAAATACGCGTTAAATGCTATCAAATTTACAAAAAAATGAAAAGAGAATGAAGGGAAACCCAAGCCAAAATTTTTCAAAAAGGTCGCCAGGTGCGCGTGGCAGACGCCTCCGGCACGCCGCAGCTGGTACGTCGTGCCCGCCACAGCGAACAAAAAAGTTCGCTGAGGCGCGCCTGGCGTGCGCGTGGCGTCCCATCGCGACTTGCCTGTGCAGTCTGTAAGGATCGAATTTTGGATTTTTCAAGGATTTTTCTAAAAATGTAAATAGGTCAAGCTTCATATCAGCTTTGTACGATTCTCATTTATTCGTGCTTAGACCCCAAACACGGTTGGATAAAGTGAACCGGCTATAACTAAGAAAATTCAGTACGACAATTAAAAATTGAACGCAGAAAATCGGGCGTTTTTTGGGCGTGGCACGGTTTCGCAAAAAACGTTATATTCAGCTAATCAGGGACGCAATTTTGTAACTCGGAGTGAAAAAAATTAGATTAGGCCATACTTTATGTACTTAACGCAAAAACTTCATTTTTTCATGAATTGTACGCGTTAAAATGCCGTTTGTAAAAAAATAGAATTTGTGCAATTTGTCGTAACTGTGTACTCACACAAAGCGTCGGTCGTGATGACAATTTGGGTTCACTTTATCCCGCCGTGTCAATCATGCACGGCTTGTAAAAATGAACCTGTGTCATTCGCGCGTGAACAGGCTGGTTGCGCATTGTCCGCAAGCGCAGATCAGAGAAAAACCTCTTCAAACTGCACGCTATTTACTGTAAAATATCGCGTGCCACAGTTGCGTTTATCTTGCCACGCCCATTTCTGTGCAAAAATCCTGAATTGTCGGGCGAAAATTTTTCCTCTTTCCTTGGTTTTTTTTACAAGCCGTGAATCAGCAAAATTAACTGAAACACAATATTTATTGCACATAAAGGTTCTTTCTGAAATTGTTATTCTGGAAAAAGCTAATTTCCCACCTATTTCTTTTCAACCTCCCGTTTTCCATAACTCTTTCGAGGAGCTTCAACAAATTGCCACTTTCGACGGCGTAAATAAAATAATAATAATAATATTCTGTATATTTCGCATTCAAAAATATTCTCCCCCCCGTTTTCTCCGTTTTCGTCCTGTTTTTTATGGTGCCTTTTTCCCCTTTCCATTCTCCCACAAACCCAATTCGATTTTTCCTATTCGTTTCGCACTTTTTACCTCTTTTTCCCTCTCTTCTTCCTTTTCATTCGTAATTGAGCATCTCTTTTATACTTAAAATTGTTGAAGGAATATTTTCTCAGAAAATCTAATTAAAACCATTCGAAAGAAGGAGAGTGAGAGAGGAATGAGGAAGGAAGATGATTTTGGTCAATTCTTTTGTTCTTCCAAATTCCCAAATGAAACATTTTTCCATTTTTCGAAACAAAAACAGAAGAAATTTTGTATATGTTTGTCGATAAATAGCTTCAATTTTGTTTCATTCTTTTTTTTGTTATTTATGTAAGATTATGTGTACTTAGACACAAATTTTTTGGCACGACCTTATTCAAAAATGTGTACAAAATATCAATATCTGATGCATATTTTTGTTTGAAAATTTTCGCTGCTCTCATTATTTCAATCAATAATTTAAAAAAAAACACGAGTTGTTCTTAAAAATAGCGTACCACTCATTTTCAGTCGATCATCGTTTACTTCTTAAGATTATATTGTTTCTCAATGGCCTTATTTAAGTTATATGTAAAACGATATTGGAAATTTTAGAGTAAGCACATTTTATTGTCAACTCAAATATTCTTGATCGTGCAATATTGTTTTGACCTATCCAGAAAAGCTAAGTCTCTCACACAGTCGCGCTATTTTTAGACGCGAGCGGTTGCGCTGCGGTCTTTTGGTATTGTCAAGTTAAACATTTTGGATCATCCATTGTCTACAAAAACCGCGACGCGCAACCGCTCGCATTAAAAAATAGCACGATTGTTTGAGAGACTTAGCTTTTCTGGATAGGTCAAAACCAACTTCCATGATCAAGAATATTTGAGTTGACATTAAAAAATGAATAATCCAAAATTTTAAAGTTGACAATAATAAGAAAATAGTGAACCCCTCTAACAGCTGAGCGTTCGCGTATTGCTTTTTTCACGCTCACATGATGCACGGTTACGGGAGATAACAATGTGTTTGCAGACATTCTGGTACAGATAACAAAGTTTCAGTTTTTTAAAGGTTCATTAAAGGGGGCCAGAGGGGGCGAAATAAAAGACTAGAAAATGATAAAAGTATGATTTTTTATAAATAAATAAAAAATACAAAGAAAAACTCGAAAATGGTGAAAAAAAACCATAAAACCGGTTTTCGCCATAATGACCGAATAAACGCTTTTTGGTTTTCTAGGCCGTTTGGTTTTTCTCGCCCTCCTTATTTTTTTTTCAATTTTTTTCAGAGAAAATTATCCATAAAACTGTATTTAAAAAAAATCAAGTGGCCGAGAAAAAAAATGGCCTAGAAAACCAAAAAGCGTTTCTTCGGTCATTAGGGCGAAAACCGGTTTTATGGCTTTTTCGGAATTTTTTTTCGCCATTTTCGAGTTTTTCATTGGATTTTTTTCGTTTATTTATCAACAATCATACTTTCATCATTTTTCAACCATTTATTTCGTCACTCAGGCCGCCTTTAAAGATATTTTTATGTCTTAGAGAGTAGATGATGCAAGCGCGCTCTATTGTACTGGAGAGAAACATCAAATATTTTGATGAGTCATGAAAAAGTTTTATGACATTCAGAAAAATGCGACATTCATTGTGCCAATTGGTAGCGAGTTCCATTAGGATAAAAGTTTTAGGTGACTGAAATTCCATGATGATTGTTAGATGAAAATCGGGAGCTCCCGCTTTTTTTTTAGTCGATAACACGTTTTTCTTGTGCAAATTTTCACATTAAACATTATTTCTCTGAAAATCTAAAATATTCCAGATTTCTTTTGTAATTATAAATGTCCAATTCTCTTTTTCGATGGGAACTTCTGACCTTCGGTTCCAAAACTTTTGTTTGTATTTTCCCCGCATCTACAGTATCGGTCCTTCAATTCTGTTTTTTTTCCAGTCCGAAGTGACGTGTAAAAACGTTCTCCTTCTTCAAATATATGTTACATTTCCAACCCAACTGAACAAATATAAAATAGCAACAGATGAAGAAAAAAAAAGGAATTGGGTAAACTCAACCAACAACCCAATATCTCAAATTTCCTTCTTTTTCTTCTTCTCTCCACTGTCTTGTTTATTCTTATTTTATTTTTATAACATTTTTGATAAGAAACACATTTTTTCTCCATGCCCTCTCTTACTCCATTTTCTGGAAATGTCGTGTCATTTGACCATTTGTTCAGGTTCTTCATTTATTTTTGGAATTATTTGAACACTTGATCCACTTGAAATTTAGCAAGAAATCGATCGATTCATGCCATACTTGAACAATTTTGAAATAATATTATTTACCCTTTTCGATAAGGAGTTTCTTGTTTATTTTCACTCATTTCTTTCCATCTAAAAAATTATATAAAAATATCTTGAAACCATCGAAATGTTTTCGACGATCAACAGAATTTAATGTGATTTATCTTTAATTTGTGTTTACCTAAATGCAACATGATTTTTGATTCAATATAAAAGTCTGACAGAAGTTTTCGAAATTTTTCTCTGTTGCGAAATGAGAACAAAGAAACATGAATGATTTATGTTTCTTTAGAATTTTAGCGGAAAAAAGAGCTTTGTTTAGAGTTCTCGATGGAGCACTAGGGGATGTTGTTCGTGACAATTTAATGAAGTTTTTTTTTCTCTGAAAGGGGGATGGGAGTTACTTTCAGAATCGAACATGATTCAAATTCTCTCTCTCTCTCTCTCTCTCTCTCTCTCTCTCTCTCTCTCTCTCTCTCTCTCTCTCTCTCTCTCTCTCTCTCGTAGAAGATTTATCAAGGTATCGTGAAAGAATTCGTACATAATTCGAGGGCTCTTAAAGGCAGTGGTTTAACAAAATCATGTAAGAAATTAGGATATGGTTCGCTGCATGTATAAAATATTTCCATTTTGAACTTGTATATAATTCAGAACTTTTTCACATTTTTTGAAAAAGTTCACTTCTATACAATCTCCTGACATTTTGAAGATAGCAAGTCATTTGATATGATCATAATAGATCTAGAAACCTCGAATAACGTTGCGTTTAACTCTAATATATTTTATTTTTAAAAAGTGGCACACTACCTTTAAAATCACAGATGCAGTCTCGAACTCTTTTAAAAACGTAATTTTTGATTATTCTTGTTTACATTCTGAAGATTTTCATGTTCTAAGAAAAACTTAAAACCCCCAGTACTCGATAGAAATATTTGAAAACACTAACGTAATTGTTTCGCTTTTCACTAATATTTTTCAAAAAACATCAGTATACATGTTTCTTGTGAATATTTCATTCTAGACATTCCACAGACGCTCCCCCCTTTCCTTTCTCACACTAATACTTCAAAATGCATATTCCCATCAGAATTACAATTTTTCCTATAATTTTTTGGGTACATTTTTCCAAAAAGAATTGAAATTTTTGAGATCACTTGGAATCGTATTTCAATTCAAGGGGGAAATAATACATATATATTCAAGACACTGGCAATTTAAATGGGCATTGAGGGGTTTTTTCACTATAAAAAGATCGGTTGGAATTTTTGGGAAGAGAAGAGGGTTTTGACTTGTGATGATGATTTCAAACTTCTGATTCTTCTGGTGATAAACAATTTTATCGTTTAAAGACACGGTATTACTGTTTTTGACGCTATTGGTATTTTTGTATTGTAAGCGAGTAGTATGCGTTTAGTACTGCATGCTATAAATTTCTTTAGTTAGATAATCGTTTTTTTTTCTTAAAGACACGCAACCACCCACTTTGGAAGTTTAAAAAAATGTTATATGGACTCAGAACATTAATGATATACAACATCTAATGTGGCGATGTTTGAATTATTATTTTTCACATACATTTTCGTATCAGCTTTTTTATTTTTATTTTGATGAAATATTTACTACAAAATGTTATTTTTTGTTAGGCTTATCACAATTACAATCGGTTGAATTTAATACAATAGAGAAGACAAAGTGGCACCTTGTCTTTAACCAGTGGTTTTTTGTTTTTATTTTAATCTTTCTGAAAACATTGCAAGCCTTTTTCTGCTATTATTTTAGCAGTGTCTTCATTTTTTTTTCATCCAAAAAGAAACCGGGAGCTCCCGGAGTTATTTAATTCACTTTTTTTTAAAAAGAAACAACCACACATCCCTTCTGCGGTTGATCCCGACTCTCATTTAATCTCCCCCACCAGAAACCCTTCCAATATACATTTTCCTAGAAATAAAAAACCGGAGAGCTATTTAATTTTGTTTACATCGTCGTGCCATTCATTTATCCTTTCCTTTCCTTTTCCCCTTCTCGTTTTTTTTTCTCATTTTCCTTTTGAAAAAGTTCATGAATTTGAAATTAATTGAAAATTGTTTGTTTGTTTGTTTGCTTATTTGGTTGTCAATCAGGTGAAAATGAAACCAAATATGGTGATTATATATGTATTTAAACCCCCCGTGTAAAATGTTCGTTTATTGTTGCGGTTTCATTCTCTCTCTCTTTCATTTTCGGCCCGTTTTTTTTGTTCTCTAGTTCTTTTTTTTTATATTTTAGTTTAGTTGTTTGCTCGTTCTCTTCTTTTTTTTTCCTTTTTTTATCGATTTTTTGCTGTTGCGAAAAAAAGTAGAAGAAAAAGAGTTATTTGATTCTTTTTTCAACCAAGTTCTTTGAAGATTCTTCAGTTTTTTTTTGTTCCTTCCCGTTTTCGTCCATTTCGGAACACTACTTAAAATTCATGTTTTGGCCTTGAGTTATTTGCTAATTCACTGTGAGACCTCGATGAGGTCGGATAGGCAAAGTAAGATGGGAAGAATAGAAGAACAGCAGCGGAAAAAAAAACACAGAAAATTCAAGGACATTTTTATTCCTCTTCCATGGCGTTGTTTATGTTTTCTAAGTCAAGTGTAGTGGATAAAAGTGTGGTGCGAAAATTGAATGATTAATCAACTCTTTTGTTGGAAAATCGATTTTTCAGTTTGAACAGCCGAAAATATTTCTTTTTTTTTGTTTCGTCAGATTTATTTCGAAAGAAGAGAGATTTATTCTGAACTAATCTATCAAATTGATCATTGTTGTATTTGTGTTATTGTTGGTATTTAGATGTGTTCTACTTTTTTTTCTGTCCGTCTTTGACATCTGCTTGAACTTTTGATATTGATTTGTTTTCAATTTATTAATTTATTCTACTGAAGGGTTTTTAGAAGAGGAGCTATATATAGTTAACTTGATGTATTAAAATTTCACATAATTTCACAGGAGGACTTCACGATGCCAATAACTGACTATGTAATGAAAATATACCTCGTTTTCAATCCAAATCTATTTCTAGAATATATAAAAATACCTAGGATCCGAGAGAAAGGACTGACGAACGTTTGTAGTCTTAATATTTATCTATTCGTCTATTTATTAGAAAATTTGAAAAATATTATTTAATTTAGTATGAGGTCTATTTTCATCTCAGTTATATTTACTAGCACTTCAAATCCCAACTTTAAAGGATAACAACATTTTCTCAAATTTTAAAAATCTCTAGGATATAATTTTTTCATGTTTTAAATTGAATAGTTATCGAAAATTATGAAGCCTACAATTCATTTAATATAGTTTTCTGATGTGGTTGAAAAATGTTTTTTTTAAAAACCCTTATCCACTCAGAAACTGTAGTTATTCGATCGAACGAAATTTTCCTTTTCAAATAATCCGATAGTAGTTTGAAATATCCCGCAGGGTCTCAGCGGGAGCTCCCGCGAACTAATTTGCTCAGAAATTAATTTTACTTTAATTTCAATATTTTCGAAACAGTTTTAAACCCTATTTTTATGCATTTTGAAACCATTACTCTAATTGAAATTATTAACAATAACTTGACAGTAAAAATTGATGAGAAATCAGGTGTTTCAATAAATTTTAACTGCTTTTTTAATGATTTTTTTCACAGTTTTGAATTTTAATTATTTCTGCGGGAACTCCTTCCATCAAATATTTATTTTTGGCGCTGATTCATTTGAATTTACTTTTTTTTTTAAAAAGTTGTATAAATAATATGATTTCGCATCATAGTTCTATTTATGAATCATTAAACATCAAAACAAACAAATAAACTTTCAAATTGAAGTTTTTGCTTCAAATTATTTGAAATATCAGCAGTTTTAGTATATATTTTCACACAATAATTAAGGACCTTCACATTGTATACCAACTAAAGAATTGAACTAAAAATAGAATACAAAGGCTGATGAAAAATTTATTCGTAACAACAACTTTTCCCCCCTGTCAGAAAATTTTCCAACTCTTTTTTCTCTTTAGTTAATTGAGTCATTTCATGCTCTTTTTTCTTCCTTTATTTCTCAACAACTTCCTGTTCGAATGTGTTTTTTTTTTCGACTTTTTCAAAACGAGTATTTACCACTTTAGACAAGAAAATAATCGCTGCTTTTTGTTTTTCCGGATTTATTTTTAAGATACAGAAAATGTTCATTTTTCCAAAACTTGGTATTTTTTCAGCAAAATGTCTTAAATTACTCCTAACAGGATTTTTTGGACAATTCTAGAAACTTCAAAAAATGCTACAAATATTGAAAATTTGCAAACTATACTTATATAGAAAAATATTTCACAATCGTTTTGCGGAGTGTCGTTGGGAATTTCCTCGCAACGCGCAAGACCAACTGAGAAATTTGAATTTGAGTGCGTAGCGGTCGCGTTGCGAGGAAATTCCCAACGACACTCCGCAAAACGAGAGGCCAGAAATTATTATCTTGACAATAAGTTTAATTTGAATCAGAGAATTTCGAGACTCAAGATCGTTCATCACAAGGGAATCTATATTGATCCTAATTTAGAAACATTAAGCCATGATTGATTATCAACTTTTTTTCTCATTCGTACTAATAATTGATAAGATAAAAATGGTTTTCTCGAATGAAAAACGAAGCAAAAAATAATCATAAGAATGTTAACATTCTGAAATAAAGAAACAATTAAAAACGGGCAATAATTTCGTTCGTTCCGAGTCAAATTAACTCTCATTAACCTCCATTTTTTTTGTTGTTCATTCGATCGTTTTTTTTCCTATTTTTTCTTCTTCTTCATTCCTACTCTCCCAATCGACATACGGCTCATAAAACGGTCTTATGAGACATTAAAAGTGTTCATCTGTCTCAGCAATTTATCCTATTTTTTGCCTTTATTTCTTCAATGGTTTTTTTTTCGTTCCTTCCAATTCTTCTGCTGCTGCTGTTGCTGCTACTTTGAAAATGTCGTTTCCGAATTGATTTATACTTATTGCTGCACTTTCTCATGTCATACCACCACCCTCGTCCATTTGTTTTTTTTTTGCTTTTTTTTTCTTTGTTCCATCGATTTGCCACGTCATTTAAAATAGGATTAAAAAATAAGTGTATACAACAATGGCAGTTTATCCCCCCGCTCTTATTTTTTTCCCATGTCAAAAGATGTTTTTTTTCGGTTTTCTTCCGCTGTTCCTAGTTTATCTTCTTCTATTTCATATATCCGGTGTTGCCCAATGAAATGTGGTATTTTCCATATGGTGCATATATAAATGTACATATGTTTGAAGTATTATAAAACAAATAACAATCTGGAAATGGGAATGTAAAGAGGATGTGAAGATCCTAACTAATAGCATATTTTTTGACAATTTTTGGATAGAAAATTAGACATTTCATCCAAATATCGATTTTTTTTAAATTTCTTACTAATGGACCTATTCAGTTTGAAAAAAATTCAAAAAAAAAACGAGAAATTCAATGCAGAAATGGCAGAGAAATGCCAAGAAATTGTAATTTCTAGGTATTTTTTGAACTATAGTTTTTTCAAGACCCAAACGATTAAATGTGTGTCCCTTTAACGGACCTATTCAGTTTGAAAAAAATTCCGAGAAATACCGAGAAATTGCAATTTCTCGGTATTTTTTGAACTATAGTTTTTTCAAGACCCAAACGATTAAATGTGTGTCCCTTTAACGGACCTATTCAGTTTGAAAAAAATTCCGAGAAATACCGAGAAATTGCAATTTCTCGGTATTTTTTGAATTTTTTTTTTTGCAAACTGAATGGGTCCATAAAGACTATTTTATACCAATATTTCTGTCGTTTATAATGCCGCCCATCTTCAAAAGTAATAAGTCTGACAATTTTCGTTTATTCGTTTGTCCATGAGAACAGAACAATTTATTTATTTTCTCTATATTCGAATAGGACGAATGCCTATTTGTTTAAATTATTTTTATAGGCTCGCAAAAACTCACAAAAACATCGAACACAGTTTTTATTGTTATTTACATATTTATATTGCCAAATCTATAAAAAACCGTTTGGTTTATGACTTTTTATTCTTCGGACCGTTCGTTCGCATAAATCTTATCGAGCAGTAAATATTTATGATTTGTTTTTCCCCTAAAATACATTCCGTTTTGATTGAACGAACATTGTCAATCAAAACGAAACATCCAATTTCTGAAATTAATTCTAGGTTCACAATAAATTGGCGGCTTTGTTCGTTATAAAAAAGAATAGAAAGGAGACGAAGAATTGGGAAAGTAGTGCGCTACCAGAAGAGTAATAGAGAATTGCAATGCCAACGCGAGAAAAAATCGACAGATGGCAGAATAGCAATGTAGTTTTTAGAGACACAGACACATTTGAGCGTGTGTTGTTTCGTTTTCTCTTTTTTTTTGCTTTTTTACTGCCTTTTTGTCAGATAAAAAAATTTATCATATTTTAGAAATCTGAGAGAATGCCGCCGTGGTTTTTTCGAGAACTATTTAAAAAAAACATTGTTTTCTCTTACTTGCTAAAAGTTTTACATTCATCTTCTTGCACCCACATTGAATAGGTTTTTATCTGCAACTTTTGACGTTTTCAGGTGATATATAGAATTGAAACGATAAATTTTTGATATCTAGATGGAGGCTACGCAGAAAACTAAGTATGACACTGAAATTAAGGCGTTTTGTAAAGAAACAAGAGACATTTTTTATCGCGTCGTCTTTCTTACGACACTACGCTAGACCCCTTTTTATCCAAGTGCGATTATTAATTTCATATTTCCTGACCACGACGCCTCATTTTTTAGTTTTTTGCTTTATCTTTTTTATGGACCTATTCAGTTTGAAAAAAAAAACAATTCTAAAAATGACGAGAAATTCAATGAATAGGTCCAAGAGAAATGTAATTTCTCGGTATTTCTCTGCAATTTCTGCATTGAATTTCTCGGTATTTTAAAATTTTTTTTTAAAAACTGAGTAGGTCCATAATGCATTAAGAGAAAAACTACAAAATTCGAATTTTTCGTAGTTTGACGTAACGTTTGCGTTCGTCGTGAGACCAACGTGATAAAAAGCAACTGCGTCCTTTAATTTCTTGAGTACGGTATTTTTTTTGTCGATAATAATTAAATATCAATATAATTTTCTAAGAAAATCTTGAAATTCAAAAGTTTATATTTCATAAAACTGAAAAAAAACAATAAGATTTTCCTTGACGTTTGTCGAACTTATATTAATCCAATTATTTCAATCGATTTCTCAATTTTTGTTGTTCTCTCTAACTGCAAGTCTAAAAATATCGAAATAGGAAATTGTGAACCTAGCAATTATTTCAGAAATAATTGTTTTCATTCGTTCAAAACCTTTTCTCATTTCCTATATTTTGTTTTTAATTTTGCTTATTATAAAACGAACTATATTTACGCGTTGATAATCCAAAATAAAGAGCCATATATGTAATTTAGTTGAGAGGAAGGGGAAAAAATCGAGACAAAATGCCATATTTGCACCTGTCCTGTACACTCAACTAAGCCATTCTTAATTGGAATACCCTTCATCATTCAATCTATTTTAGAATGAAAGAGAACAATTTTCCAATATATAAATGAAGCAAATCTCTCTCTCCCTCTCTTTCTCGTTTTTTCTGCCTTTTTTAAATGGAAAAAGGAGCTTTTTACATCTCTTGAGAGAATCAGCCATCTCCGTTGCCGTCTCTTCTTCAGATCCATGACTTTGCTGCTTATACTTCATCTGATTTATGTGGATTACATTTTTTATGCGCATCCCATCCAACACTCGGGTTTCCATCTCTTTTTTCGATTTTTCCTTGTCTTTGGAACTATTTTAGAAATTTCGCATCCTAATTCTGATATTCGATGCTGTTTCCGTTTTTGTTTTTATTTCCAAAAAGGAAAAAAAAACGAAGAAGTCAAACAAAAGGAATTTATAAAATGTTATTTATTTTTTGGCTGAAAATGAAAGACAAATGAATTATTCATTTTGAAGAATTTTTTACTTTTTTGAAAACAGGAATTCTTCATCATTTTTCAGTGTGAAAATATATTGACAAAAAAAAGGTAACTTCCCTTTCTAAAAGCCAATTTTTTCCATATCGGAACAGAAATCGAAAAAAAAGGCGAATAGGGGAAAAAAATTGGCAAGAGCAAGTGGGAGGGGAATACGTCGGCGTCTATGAAATTTTCTGTGCTGTTTTTTTGAGATTCGTGCAGAGTGTGTGTGCCAAATAAGCCTCAATTTTCCGCTTCTTTTTTTCTGACATTTCATCCACATTTTTGTGACGATTATGTTTAACCAACATACATTTTTTTGGCATTGTTAGTTTTTTATTTTCTTTTTATAACTTTTTTTAAACGAAATCTGTAAATTTAGAACAAAAATTATTGATTTATGGATAATTTTTTCAACAGTTTTTTCTCGATTTTTTGGATAATTTTCCTACCTTACGTTTTTTAGCTTAATTCTTACATTGGAAACACATTTAATACAAAATCGTGATTCTAAGTACATTAATGTTTGAAATGTACAACTTTGTGGTTCGGATTTTTTTGCAGCTTCTCCCGTGAAATCCTTTCATTTCCATTTTTTCTATCGATGTTTACTCAACACAATTTCGAAGGATTCAAGCGGGACTTTTTTATTAAATGTAAATGCTGACGGTTTGAAGGGCACAATTTTTAGTAGCCAAAGAATATTGCAAAAATGCTTGAAAAAAACAAATAAAATGTGGTCCTGGAACCTGGAAAAAGCTACAAACTTGAAAAATGTAAGGATTTGAAAACTTCATGGACCTATGCAGAAACTAAAATTGCAAACAAATGCCAAAAATTCAATGCAGAAACGTGAAAAAAATTGCAAGAAATGACAATAAATTGCAATTTTTTGCAGCCGATTTACGGGAAATCTTCGGTAAAAAGTTCAAAGGTTCGTACTGTTCGCTGCGGGACCCGGCACACATTTCACCGGTGTGCGTCCATAAATGCGGAAAATACGGTCAAGATCCGTTTTTCTTTGATGGTCACGCATATATTTTTTGCATTTGTTTGCAATTTTTTGCAGCATTTTTAGTTTCTGCATAGGTCCATCATAATCATATCAGCACAGTAAATACCGCGAGTAAGCGTGGCCATTCTAAAATATAATATTCTCAATTTGTAGAGCTTATTTTCAAGCTAACCGCGAATTTATCCCTATTACGTGGCACTCAAACGCATCTGTAGAATGTTCAGGAAGGCCCTTGCTCAAATCGGTTGAAAATGCAAAATGTTTATTTATGAACTGAAATCCGCATATTTTTCGTGAGAAAAAAATAGACTATAATGTCAATGTAATTACGTAATTCGATACCTTTTTTCCAAGAAATACACATCATCGTCCTTTTTTGCTACTTGTTTATAAATAAAAACTAAAAGTAAGTGTTTCCCACGATATTCTTAACATTTTTTGTTGCCTATTCCTTCAAAATTTGCATATTTTCTATCTCCTTTTCTTCTTCTTTTTCTTCTTCCTTTTTTTTCATTTTAAGTGTACGTCTGTTGACGACCACTTCTTCATTCTTCTTGTCTTCTTCCGCATCACTGCTCAATTTTGCAACTTTCAAAGTGTCCCCCTTTTTTACTTTTACTTACTTCTTTTTTTCTATAATAATTAAAAAAATAGCAATTTTTTGCAGATTTTCCAAACAGTCAACACCAACATTGTACCTAGGTGCATCTACAAGCACACAACAAGAGCAAAATTCAAATAATAGTTTTTGCAAGAACAACCGAAAATTTTCGGATTGTCATCAACAATTGAACAAAACGACTTCATTTCGAGACTTGTCGCAAAATTTTGGCCACGGAGCTTCAGATAATGTAAGCGTCTCTCGTTTTTTTTCGTTTCGTTTTATGATGAAAATGAACATGTAGCTGTAATTTGTTCCAATGATGAATGCTAATGAAGTATTCGTTTTCTTTTTTTCGTCTCATCAATTTTGTAGAGCAATTAGGTTTTGAGGGAACTCATTTGGTAAAAAATATTGGGATAAATTGAGCTTTAATTATTAACACAAAAAAAAACAGATTTTACAGATAAATGCGAGTGTAGATTCAATGGAGGGCCTACCCCTCAGCCGACAAACTGATGAATTCAGGTAATAAATCATTAATCTCATGAATATAAAAAAATTATTGATAAAATAAGCGAAGCATTAATTTTGCAAGAATTATAATTAAATTTGAAAACAGAAAAGTCTAAAATTGACATAATCCTTTTTTCAGTAACTTCACATCAGCATTGCTCGAACCAACTCAGCATCATAACCATCATGATGGAATACCCATGGATATGGGCAATCAAATGAATGAATACTTGGATCCGAATAGTTTTGGTGGAAGTAGTTTAGATTATGATGAGTATGGTCAGTCTAGTTCAATTTACGGAATGAATCATCATGATACATTTGACAAAAGTTATGACAATGGCGACCATCAGACGAATATGATGAAATATGAGCAACCCACGCCTATACAACAACAGCAGCATCAACAAACGTTTGTGTTTTTGACTAATTGTATTATTGATTATTAGAAATTTATATTTCAGAAGTTTCGTTGCACAGTTTCCAGTGAAAGCAGTTGATCCGATGAGTTATGGACAGAGGAATGTTGCACCGTACGTTTTTTAAAATTATTTTTTGAGAATTTTAAAGTTATACAATTTTCTTCTCTTGACAAAATTCATGAGAAAATTTAAACATTTCCCTACAAATGACTAATTTTCACACGATTCCAAAATTTGTTTTCTGCAAAAAACTCAACTGCCCTAAATTTACCCTTTTAAAGTTACAGTCTGCCACCACAAAACATCAATAACAAACCTATAAATAGGAAACCAGCAGCACCGCGGCAAACAGTTAGTAAGAAACAAGAACCTGTTGATCCGATGAGAGTTGAATATGAAGTGCAAAGAAATGTTTCTCAAATATTAAATGCATCAAAACATCACAAAATGACGGCAGAATCGCAACAGAAGACCACCGTAGCACCTTCAATACAACCCGTTAAACAAGTGTTTAGTTGTTCCGGATGTAATAGACAATTAGCCAATGCTAGAACCTTGCAGGTATTTAAATTTATCTTTTAACAAATTCTTAAAATTTTACACTATTTCAGCGTCATCGTCAAACTTGCACTGGCTTATTAGCGTCACCAAACTCTAATTCTATGCCTCCACCGATGACACCGTCTCAAATGGGTACGACAGCTTCAAGTCCATTACCAACACAATTTCAAATGACTAATACTTCATATAACTCGCAAACAGTTACTAATCAAACGTATTTGGATAATAGTTTTGATCTCAAGGTAATTAAACAGTATTTTTCAATATTATTCAATTTTTTACAGATAAATTATGTAAAAGAAGAAACGAGTTATTCGAATTGGCCTCAAAATGATATTAATTCAGTACCTCAACCCGCAGCGGAACAAGGGAGTTCTATGAATGATAATTCTATGGATATCAAACCTGTGATTAAAGTTGATGAAACGGAAAAATATCAGGAACAGGACAGCTCTTTTGAAAGAAGGTTAACAAAACCAGCAAAATTGTACGTTAAATATATTTTTTGCAGTTTGTCAACAGGACTAGATTCTGAACTAGGAAGACCACTGTCTTTAGAAGTTGACGATCCGTTGTTGCATTCGTCATCGACGTCATTATCTTCGAATTCACAAGGAACTCCTCAAAATTTCCTGTAAGTTTTAATGAAATAACATGTTTTTTTTTTAAATTTGTTTTGTTTTCAGATGTGAATCTTGCAAGAAGGGTGTGTCGTCGATGAGAAGTCTGAAACGGCATCATACGACATGTAAACAATACATTGCAGAGTTTGGCATTTCGCCAGAAGAGTGAGTCTATTTTTGCAATCTTGTGTTTTAATGTGTCTGACGAGTTTTTTTAATTATTGTCTTTTTTTCTTTCGCCAGATGTTCTTCATAAATTTTTGAAATTGTAAAACGTTAGAAATGTTTGAAAAATAATAGTATTTCGATGGATCTCAGTTCATTCTAGATGTACATTAAATAGTAGCATTATTGTTCATTTCCCTATCAGTTTTCTCTCAGTTTGAATGTTGTGAAAGTGGTTGTCTTTTTTTCAGTAAACCCCCTCCTAAACCGCCGACAAATGCTCCGAAAAGAGTTAAAAAACCGAAAAATGGTGCGAAACTAGATGAGGATAAAACAAGTGGACGTGTACCGGTGACTAAAATCATTGGAGACGTGACAACATCGAAAGATGTCAATCCAGCAATGATAAAAGTTGATAACAGTCCGAAGAAGAAAGCAACGAAACCGAAAAGTGCATTGCTTGAAGCGTTGTCAAGTGAACCAGTGAAAGTAAAGGATATTGTCCATAATCCGTATGCAAGTCCTCAAATGTATTCCTATGGTGGATATGGTCCCAGTGGTTCCAATCAATTCTATCGACCAACTATGGGACCACCACAACAATCCTTAAACACATCACAATGCTACCCGTCGACATCACTCAATCGACCAATTTCATATCCTCCAATTAATGCATCGACTTGGAATTCGTCTTCGATGCCAAGCTGCTCGAATTCACAGTTTTATCCAGATTCTTTTCATTCTGTTGCACCGAGTACATCAAATAATTCAGCAAATGAAGATGTAGAGATAAAAGATAATAAAACAAACAATTGTGAATGTGGAACGGTTCATAAAAATGGAGAAGAAGAATGGTAAGATAAACATTTTCCTTTGTTTTTTTTGATTAGTTGTTCAATGTCGTATTTGTGATGGTTCTATCCTATATTTATTATTAAGTTAATTTTCAAATCAATAGAAGCATTATAAAATAATAAGGACATTGAGAGAAATGTAAGCTTAACGTAATTCCGATTTTTTCAGCCTTCCAAAAGCTGGACTCGCGTCGAACAAATGTGAAGATTGCTCTCGGCAGTTGTGCTCCGCTAGTAATTTGAAACGACACAGAGCTACGTGTAAAGCTGTGTTGCAAAGGTATTTGGTTTTATACACGGATTTTATGAAAACAATTTTTGTTTTAGGTTGAGTGGATCAACGTCATCGTCGCAGCCATCTACACCGCTTGCACCAAGTACTCCGATTACAGTGACTGCAGTTGTGACTCCTTCTGTTACGGTTGATTCGACAATTAGTGTTTCTACACCTCATACAACAACAGTTACGAGTAACACTTCGTCATCGTCGAATATGACATCGGTGCCATCTTCGGCAAGTCAATCTTTGACAGTTCACGTTTCGTCGAGTCAATCATCGACAGTTCAAGCTTCAGCAAGTAACGCTGCGAATCCAATGACCTCATCGGCGACGGTCACATACACAAAAGTGAACGGAATCAGTGGAACAGCATGGACATCGACGCCAGAAAAGTTTGTATCCTCTGCTTCCCCGACAAAGCCAAGAACAAGTTCGAATGTTCAAACTGAAGGTCAAAGTCGAATGTACACTGTTCAAACTGACAAGTCTTTTGTAACTGTTGGCGAACATTTGAGAGCTCAGCATGTTAATCAACAGAAAAAGTTTCACAATCAGAAGCCTATTGGCGGGCCGAATCAACCGATGAACCAGAATTTTCAATCTGCCGGACAGCAACAAACATCACAAATGCAGACAATGAAATATCAACATAGTATGCAGAAGCAACCAATTTCTTCTCTAAAGTCTCCTGTCAAAAGTTCATTTGGAGTGGTTGAACATCAAAATACGGAATCTGTTCATATAACTTCACATCCATTGATCCCTGAAAAACATCCATTTTTGGTGAGTTTAATTATTATGAAAGATATGAAAAATATACATTTTTTTAGGAAACATTCAGTGATTTTGGAAGCGATGATGATTTGGATGATGATGATTTAGATGATCTTGATTTGGATGATCTTGATGAAGAGATGCAAAAAGGTGGCGACTTCTTTAATTCGCAGCAAGAGTCTAAAATAAAGGATAAATCACAAAGCAAAGTGGATTCAGAGCCGGCATACACGGTGACCACAACGCCTAGTACGAGACCACCTCCACCTCAATCAACAGTTCAAGCTTCGCAATTCCAAGGTCAGATGATGCCAGTACAACAGAATTTCCAACGCGGTCCACAACAGCAACATCAACCGCAACAAATGGTTGTCCAACAAAAGAATCAAATGCCGCTTCTTCAACAGCATCTACAGCAATCGAATCAGCAACCGTCTCATAGTCAATTTCAACAAGGATCGGCTCAAAATAATAGACAACAACAACAACATCATCAACAGTTGCCTGTTAATCATGATCAACACTCGAATCAGTTCCATCAAAAAATGCAAAACGTAAATCAGGCAATCAATCAGCAACCGATCAATCAACAGCCAATGAATCAACCGGCTATGAATCAACAAAATATGAATTTTGGTGGCCAGATGAATCAACAATTCAATCCGCAAAGAGTACAAGATCAACATCAGTTCCAACAACAACAAGCAGTTCAGCAATATGAGCAGCCGAATCAGTTCCAACAGTCGAATCAAATGCAGCCGATTCCTCAGATTGGTAATACTTCTCAATCGATTCAAAAACCAACGTCTTCAAAATCTAAATCATCGAAAAAACCAAAGGATGTTGGAACAACGAAAAAAAGTAATGGAGTAAAGATTGAGGTGACACCGTGTCAGTCGGCTTCACCATTAGACAGTATTATCACTTCTGAGCCGTTGCCATATGTTAAAAATAACGAAAAACCGAACAAATTCGAGCCGGCAATAGTGCATAACTTTGATCCAGTCGCTATCGAAGTAACTCCTCTGACTCCTTCAAAGCCGATTAAAAAGCAGCAGGAATATCAGTGTCCGGAGTGCTTGAAATTGTTAGTTTGATATTTATATGATTTGTCAGATTAATCTTATTTTTACAGGTATTCATGCAGGAAAAATGTAAAAAGACACCGAATGGCCGTTCATAAGCTAACATCGGAAGATATTGCGAATAAACCAGCGACACCTGTCACTCCAGCCATGGCTGCTGCGTTGCAAGCTTCATCATCAGCTCCACCACCTGTTGCTGCACGTCGGCATACTGTTACTGGAAGTGCTCCGACCGTTAATGAGATTGAAACAAAGGGCGTAATAGGAGATGTTAATTCAGCATTATCCCCCAATCCGAACATGCAGAAGAAGTTTTCGTTACAACAAGCACCGTTGGCTCAGAATACTGAAAAACCGCAAGCTTCAGTTCAACAGCAACTGCTTCTTCAGCAACCACAGCAACTTCAGCAGCAATATCCCCAGCAGCAGCAACCACAACCGCAAAATCCACAACAGCAGCCGGTACAACAACAAAATCAACAGCAGCAGCAGCAATATCCGCAGCAACAGCTCCAAAACCAAATGCCACCACCACAGCAGTTTACTTATCAACAGGCTCCAACACCTCAACCACAACAACAACAGCAACAGCAGCCGATGCAAAATCGTCAAGTATTGGCATCACCAAGACATTCAGCGGACTCAATGCTTACTTCACCATCATGGAGTAACTCGAGTGCATCTACGTCTTGGAGGAGGTGCAGAAGTGGTGAACTTGTGGATGATGAAGAGTCGAAGGAAACTGCCAGAATAGCTGCTGAATTGAAAAGATCGGCTGAAGAGGAAATGGCAGAGATTGAAGGCAAGAAACCAAAGCCTGAATTAGCAGAAGCGGATACGACAACGTTCACGGAAGACAATGACAAATATGGAATGACGAATCTACCTCCCTTGTCGACTTCTTCAAGCTCTGGACTACCATCGTTGTCATCTCCAAGTAACGAACATCAACAGATCAATCAACATCATCAACAACAACAACAGCAACCATCACAACAATCGTCTCAGAACTATCCAAGCTCATCTTCTGTTTATCAACCGATGTCGAATGTAATGGGTTCGTCGCTACCAACAGTTTCGAATTGGAACAATTATGACCGGAATCATAATGCTAATCAACATCCACAGCAGCAGCAGCAGATTCAACAAAGTCATCAATTATCAGGCTACATATCTCAAAATGCTCAGAATTCTTTCCAAGGGCAATATTCGAATGACCAACAACAAGTTCAGCCTGTTCAGCAAATGCAACAACAGCAGCAGTATCAGCACCACCAACAAAAACCGCAGCAGCAACATCAACACCAACAACATCATAACCAACATTCACAGTTGAAAAGAGATAGTTCGAAAATGCTTGGAAATCAACCACAACATGAAACTGATCAAATTAAAAGACCGAAACTGCCACCAATTCATTTGCCACCGATTCAGGATCATCATCAACAGCAACAACAATATCGAATGCCCCAACAGTCTCCAATGATGCAGCATCCGTCTCAATCTCCGATGATGCAGCATCCGTCTCAATCTCCGATGATGCAACATCCGTCTCAATCTCCAATGATGCAGCATCCATCTCAATCTCCGATGATGCAACATCCGTCTCAATCTCCAATGATGCAGCATCCATCTCAGTCCCCAATGATGTTACAGTCACCGATTCAGTCGCATCAGAATCAAATGGTCCCGCAATCACCGATGCAACAGCAGCCGCCACAGTATCCAATGCAACAGTCTCCTTTGGTTCAACAAGCTCAATCTTCTACAATAAGTTATATGCCGATTCAGCAACAACAGCAACAGCAACCAAATCGACAACAGCATTATCAGATGCCAATCCAGTCACCATTAAATAATCAACCTCAGCCAATTCGAAGTGATTCGACAATGTCCATTCAATCGCCGATGCAGCAACCACAGCAGCAGCAATTTCAACAGCAACCACTGCAGCAGCAGCAGCAGCAACTTCAACAACATCAGCCTCAGATTCAACAACACCAACAACAACAACAACAACAACAATTTGTTCCGAATATCGAAAGTCTACAAGATGGTCAAGTAGCTCAAGTGTTGCATCAACCAATGTCTTGCGAGTCAGCACAACCGTCTTCTGATCAAGTGGAACAAAAACCTGAAGTTTCCGCACAACAATCATGTCCATCAGGAGGTGAAGAGTCGTCGGATAACAAATCCGATGCTCCGGTGAAAAAGAAGAAAACTCATATGTGCTCTGGATGCCAAAAAATATTGTCTTCTGATTATTCACTTCGACGACATCGATCTACGTGCCCGGATGTAAAAACTATGCAAGCCACAAAAGCATTGTTGTCAAGTCAAAAGTCATTGGATAAGAAGTCTGGGTCAAGGAAGACAATATCACCATCAGATATGCAACTCTCATCCGATAGTTTTAAAACTAATCAGATGAATGAGACAATACCGAAAATGAATGCACCGCTGCTATCGTCGGCGCCATGTACACCGGCACCGTGTGCACCAGCATCATCGATTCAAGCACCATTTGCTCCAGTTTATTCTGAACATTCACTTCATCTGCAACAGTTTCCAAACGGTGTGGTTGAGAAGAAAAAATCTCCTAGTGAAAACGGAGAGGTTCCAGATAGTACAACAAGTCAAAGGTTCGTATCAACTAGCATACCTGATTTTTAATCATGAATATTTATTTTTTCAGACATGACCGTTCTACTTCGCCTGGGCTTGATTATTTGCAACATGATGTCGATTTTTCGACGGGAAATCAAATTTTCTCCAGTGGTGAAACATTGCAAGAAGAGCAGTTTGATGTAACAACAGGGGTTGTCGAAGAAAAACCGGAGACGCCACCCGATCCGAAATTGTTGGAAATTATTACTGATAATCCATAGTGAGATAATTTCGAATTGTAAACTATTAATTTTTTCAAAAAATTTGTAGCGCTCCAATGTATGCGACTGATGAGATGATATTTCGATTCAAGGATTACCATCGTGTGAGACTTTCGAAGAGATTGTTGGCCAATTCGTCAAACGTTTTTGCCAACTTACAACTTTATTATCCGAAAGTTGATGGTGATTTTCATTTGACTGATTGCACATGGAAAAAGTTCCGAGTTTTTATGGATGTTATTACGAAGAAAAATGGTATACAAGGTTTGTTGATTTTTCGAATTTCTTAAAGATAGTGAGCCACTTTTTTGTTAATCATTGCAAAATATTTACTGTATACTTACTGATGGTTTCTATTAATTTCGTGAGCGTTCCACAAGAAACTAGACTCAAAACATTTAATTTTTAGAGAACATGAGCTAATCTTTTCTTAAAGGCAGTGTGAAAAATTTTTTTGATTTAATGCATTAAACTAGAAATTGCCACCTTTAAATTGCCAGTTTTAAACATTTTTTAAAAAATTTCTTTTTTCAGCTGAAAACATCGATATAATAATTGAGCTGTCAAGGAGATATCAATTTTCGGAATTGAAAGAAGTGACCGAGAGATTTTTGAGATTTACGGTATGATTATTATAAAAAGTTTAACTTTTAAAATTGCGCATTTTTCCAGCTTCCACGGTATTCTATCATGCATGCGATTCGATTGTCAGATGCATTCAAACTTCACGAAATAAAACAACATTTGTTTGATACAATGTCGATTGATATGTTCCGGTTAGTCGTAATTTTGTGTGGTGTATGGTGTTTTGAATACTATATAACCGCACTGAAACCTCTCCTGAAATACGTATATAGAAATTCTTGCAGAAGCTTTCGTGCGCTAAGTTCTGATCCAAATTATCGACTGATGAGCTCGACACTCAAAGCGGAATTGCTGGAAAAGTGGGGAACATTTCTGTAAGCTTGGAAATGATTTATATCTCGTTTTAGAGATATTTGTTAATGTAGACGCAAATTTGTGCTCATTATAACCAAATTTTGTAATATTATTTTTCTAATGATTATCTCATCGATTTGTCTTATCATGTATTTTTTTTTTGCTCTTATTGATTTTCATCTAACAAGGCTTTCTTTTTGATAATTTCTTTATCGGTACCCTATTCTTCATTGATACTCTAAATTTAGTTTTGGGTTGTTTCGTTTTTATTCTTTTTTTGCCAGTTTTTTCCTCACCTAATATTTTCCAAATTCTCTTTATTTCTTTTGTGATGATCTCTGACTGAAATTCTTCTGTCCTGGTGATTTCTAATTGTTTGTTTTTTTAACTGTTTTTTTTTCTATTTGATTCTCTCGCTAGTTTCTTTAATGTCATAAGACTTAAAAGAACTCTATTGGCCAGGTATGTTAGTAAGCCTAGAGATAATTTTTTGGTGATGTTTTTGTCTCATCGTTTCAAAATAAGAACTTCAGGATTTTTGATGATCCTTTACACCTCTATATGTGTCGATACTAACTGATCTCTTTCAACACGTTTGTTTTCCGGCTGTATTTTTTTTTCTCGAATATTTATTACAAGTGTATTGAAGAGAGTGAATAACTTTCTTCTATTATTGATTTTTTCTTCCATTTTTGAGTAGCATATCATTATGAATAGATTTGCGGTTTAGATCATGAAACAGTCAACTTTTATTTTTTCTGTTTTATATTTCCTTTATGCCATTATTTTTTAATATTGTTTCTAGTTTTAACATATTTTTCGAAGAATTTTATTAAACTTACTGATTTTTTACGTTGTTTAATAAATATGGTCAAAAATAAAATGTACATATCACACTGCATAAATACAGGCGAAATGTTACCTTGAAAAATAGGATGTTTCAATGGGAGATTTTGCGGGAGCTCCCAAACCAAAATTAGACGAAGATCGGGTTTCATAAGTAAATTTGATAAATTTAAGATAACTGGAATTATTTTTTCTTCGTGACAAATGAGTTGGGTTCATATTTTGGACTGAAAATACTGAATTTTGAAAAAAAAATTTTTACGTAATTTTCGAGCTTCAATTATCATGTTTTATTATATTTGTTTTAACGTAGGGCTTTACGGAGCTAATGAATGCGTCTGGGATGAAAATAGACTTCATTCTCATTCCAAATCTGTTTTTAAAATTTTATAAAACCACCTAGAAGCCGAGAAAACGCGCCTCAAAACAATGGCCTAGGAAAAGGGGCGAAAACTAGTCCGCGGGCATGAGAAATCAAAAAAAAAAAGATAAAAAAAGAACTAATATAAGTATTCTGCATAACTATTTATTAACGAAGCACGAAAAAAAGGTCATAGGAAAAAGTTCGGCCAGGTGGCCCCATTTTCTAGGCCATTGTTTTGAGGCGCATTTTCTCGGCTTCCAGGTGGTTTTAGAAAATTTTAAAAACAGATTTAGAATGAGAGTGAAGTCTATTTTCAGTTAAGGTATATTTATTATCTCCGTAAAGCCCTCTTTTAAATGGTTTGATTAAAAATGAAAAAATTGTGAAAATTTTCCAAGATTTCTGTTTTTTTTCTTCTGAAAACAATTCATTCCTAAGAAAAATTAAAGTTATTTTCCAGATTCATTTTTCGCAAGCTGACGACCGTTCCCTTTGTATTTTCTTGGTTTCAGTCACATTTGCCTTAATTGCATTAGCATATTTCTGTACAAAGTTTATATTCAGATGGGCGAATCGAAGGTGAGCTCCTAAGCATTATTATTGTCAAATCAATAAAAATATTTAAAGATACGCTCAGTTACTGGAGGAAGAAAATGAGAAGTTGAGAAGAGAGATTGATGTTCGATGTATTGAAAATAAGGAAAAATAAAAAGTATTTATCACATTTTTGAAGTTAACAATAAACCCGGAAATTTGTTATAATAAGCGTGAAGCTATAGACTCTCGAAGTTTCTGTTGTGTGCTTCTTTGTTGGTTTTCAATTGATTTCAAAGCCATTTTCATCTCATTCAATGCTCCCTGATACTTTTCTTTTTCTATCGATTTTTTCCTTGTCTGAAATTAATATTATTTTCGAAAGATTCTTTCAAAAAATTAATTACCATCTCTTTCAGCTCTTTCTTCAGCTTTGAGACTTCTGCTAACGTATCCGGTGAAGTTTCCAGTTGTTTTCTGAAGTTTGTGAGATGTGCATTTCTTTAAACAAAAATACTCACTTTAAGTAAGCCACAGATTGTTCCAGCTTATCCCTTTCTAGCTTTAAAACAGAAACAAATGCTTCTTTTTCTTCTCCAATTTTTTCAATTTTCTTGTACAAATTCTTCACTTCAATTTCTAGTCTTTGTCGTTGTTCTTCTTCAATCATTTTCTGTTTTTCAACCTCTGATAGTTCATTTTGAATCTCGATTAATCTATCGAGTTGTGATTGCATTTCTGAATTGAACACTTTCTATTTTAAAAAATCATTTTTCGATATAAACCAACCTGATATTCGTTCATCTTTGTCTCTACAAATTGCCTCAAATTCACCAATTTTTTTCGAGAATCTCGTTTCAATCGACTCGAGTTTCTCCTCCCATTCTCGATCATTCTTTCTCAATCGTAAGTCCGTTGAGATTATTTCGTTGAGTTGAGCATCGAGTTTTCTGAAAATCATGTGATTTTTTTCCGAGAGTTCCCGACAGTGGGGGTTTTCTGGAGATTTTTATCTACGGAAACAGTAATGAGAAATTTTAAAAACATCCAAAAGTTCAAAATGACTCACTTCTTCAGGCTTGTTATTATTTCCTCCTTTTTGTCTTCTTCTTGTTTTTGATTTGTTTTCTCATTTTCCAAAATATTCAATTTTGATTCCAATTCATTTACTTTCATCTTTAAGCTTTTTTCGATTCCTTGATATTCATCCAATTTTGAGTTCTTCTCCCTTATTTTACCGGCAAATTCTTCAGTTTTCTCGAGAAATTTTATATCGGCTTGTTTTGCCTGCTCCCGCAAATTTGAGATGACTTGATTATAATGCTCAAATCTGGAAAAATAGTTTTTTTTTGCTTAAATGAGGGCTTTAAGGAGATGATAAATGTACCTTAAATGAAAATAGACTTCATTCTCATTCCAAATCTGTTTTTAAAATTTTCTAAAACCACCTAGAACGCCTCAAAACAATGGCCTAGAAAAAGTGGCCACCTGGCCGAAGTTTTCGCCGCTGGACACTTTTTCTAGGCCATTATTTTGAAGCCCATTTTCTCGGCTTCTAGGTGGTTTTAAAAAAATTTAAAAACAGATTTGGAATGAGTATGAAGTCTATTTTCATCCCATACACATTCATTAGCTCCTTAAAGCCCTCCTTAAAGCCCTCCTTTAATCGAATCTACAATTAATAAATACCTTGGCGATAATCGTTCATCATTTTCTTCCATTATTTTCTTTAATTTAAGATCAAAGTGTTCTCGAATGTCAGCTTCTTTCGATTTTTCCTTTCGTTTCAGATCATGAATTTCAGACTTTAGACTTCCAATTTTTTCTAAAAGTTTATCGTTCTCATTGACCAATTCTTGACGATCTTCTTTCAATTTTTCAATCTCCAAATTCTGATCAGAAAGCTCTTTTTTGAAAACTGTTTGTAATTCTTCAATGGTTTCAACTTTGAACTTTTCATATCGTATCTGAAAATTGTGAATTTGATCGAACCACCTGATTAAAAAACCTCTCGTTCCTCATTTGCTTGCATCATATTTTTGATAACCTCTTCACTCTTAATCTCCAAATCCATCAAATTTTGACGATTTCCAAAACTTTCTGTTTTTTCTTGTGCAAGACGCTCAATTTCCCGTTTGATTTGCTCATTTTCACGTTCTATTTCAATATACTTTTCTTTAAGACTTCGATAATTTTCCTGCGTTTTAAGAACCAATTCTCGTTCCACCTGCGAGAAATTAAAGTTTTTTTGTTTGAACAAAAGAGTCGATTTTTTAAAATGACTTACAAATAATATGCGATTGAGTTCATCGATTTCCGAATAACCAGTTGCTGTTGAAAATATAGGCCCAGTTTCATTTGGATTCATCAATTTTGAACAACTAAAATTTATTTCCAAATCAATAAACAACAACGAAAAAGGGAATAGAGAAGAAGAAGAAAAAGAAAAAGAAGAATGGGATTAAATGAGCTTTTTCTCTGTGAGCACACGTAACCCGCATGTGCACACCCACGACATATAATTGGGCATGGTGACAGATGTTCGAATGCTACTTAAATGTTGGAATATTATGCACCCTGACAGATGAAAAAGGGAAAAAGAAATGGATATGATTTTTTTAAATGATGAAAGTCTGATATTTAATAAAAACCCATAATTGAATTAAAAGCTCAACGGAAAATTGATAAAAAAATGTATAAATTATAAATATTTGTTTGCAATCGAATTGTTGCACATTTCAAAAGAATGCCACCATCCGACATCCTTATAAACCTTTGATTTTTTCCGTGTTTGTTCCTTGTCTTGAAGTATATCACAAAGTGAGCAGAACTCGTAGAAATCATCTTCTTTTACGATTCTGAATATATAAATATATCGAATTAAATAGTATTTAGTTTTCTTTAAATTACCTCCAATTTTTACGCCATTCGTGGTAAGAAAGATACAATTTCTTGTCTTTTTTCAATTTTTTCAAATAGTTTACCAGTTCAGCGATTGTTGGGAAGTCTTCGACGGCTATGTATGCAGAGTCGGGAACCTGCAATCAAAATGTTGAATTCAGTAGGAGTATCGAAATAGTATGGGGAATTTTTGAAATGAGACCTATATCATTCGAAAGAACGTCTGGGATGAAAATAGACTTCATACTCATTCCAAATGTGTTTTTAAAATTTTCTAAAACTACCTAGAAGCCGAGAAAAAGCGTCTTAAAACAATGGCCTAGAAAAAGGGGTCAACGGCGAAAACTAGTCCGCGGGCATGAAAAATCGCAAAAAAAATAGAAAAACATAAATTAAAATGAAAAAAAGGACTAATATAAGCATTATGCATAACTATTTATTAACGAAACACGAAAAAAGGTCATAGGAAAAAGTTCGGCCAGGTGGCCACTTTTTCTAGGCCATTATTTTAAAGCTCATTTTCTCGGCTTCTAGGTGGTTTTAGAAAATTTTAAAAACAGATTTGGAATGAGAATGAAGTCTATTTTCATTTAAGGTACATTTATTATCTTCGTAAAGTCCTCCGTTAAAGTCGGAATTTTGTCAAATTTGTAGACCAATTCAGATTCTCCTCAGAAAATCGTGTTTTGGTTTAAAATGAGAGATGAAAAAATATCCTATTTTTTTCCGAGAATTACAAATTTGTTTACACATTTTAAAAGGAATTAAAAAATTTAAATTTTAAAGTTCATATTTTTGTCAAAATAAACTTACACCAAGATCTCGATAATACTTCCTCGCTAGCACAATCGGTACAGCCATTCTATTACCCAACGTCTTCCAGAACTTTTCTGTCACATAATCTTTACAATTCGAATTTTCGATCGAAATATAAAACTTGTAAGGTTTTATCAAATCTACAACACATGCCGATCCTTGATTATTAACTCCTTGACATTTTGGTGGTTGTTTTCCACAACTTCCCCAAACATCTATCTGAATTTTCATTTTTTCAATAACTTTGGAATTCATTCCAAAACCCACATCGAACCCGCTATCAATGATTTTCTTGACAATATCAAATCGACGATTCGGTGTGTGACAATTCGATGCCAACCATGTTGCATCTTTTGTTTTTAGATCCCAAATTGCATCCAAATCCACTTCAATCGATTTTTCTAATTTTTCAATTCTCCCATATGGTGCAAATACATCCGCATCTTTTCTATAAGTCATCGTCCAATTAATAACATCTGAAAATACAGGAATTGAAAAAGGAAAGAAAACATTAAATTCTAACATCCTGCAGGCCTAAATCCATCGTTGCTTGGACTTTCCAAACCCCAAAGAATGTAAGGAATTTCTGATTTTCTTTCTGACCAAACTTTGGATGGAATCTGAAAATTTAAGATTTTTTTTAAACACGAAAGTCGTATTATTCACCTCGGGCATTCGATAATCAGCATTGTGAAAAACGACAGCATCAGCATTTGACAAATCATCGGGATTTGATGTTATTTGGCAGTAAGACTAAAATAACAATGAAATTTAATTAAATGTTTCATTTCATAATAAATTGGGAAATTATCAGCTTTCAAAATTTTTGCATTCGGTGGCACACTGCCTTTAAAGAACATTTTCAAACTCACATGTTTAGCAGCACATTTTGCCATAAATCTTTCCGTTCGAATAGGTTCTCCGAAAAATTTTGTTGCTGCGAAAATGTTTATGTTCCTGGTTTTGGTTTCATTAACGGTCTCATTATGTTCAATTTCCCACAAAACACCTCAAATTGAATTGTTATGTTAGAAAAAAATATTTGAATATTTACCTTTAATATAGGCTGAAGATTGATACAGGTGATAAACGAACATTAATATGCACAAATAAATCGCAACAATCAGCCACCGGCCCACATATCTTGATGAAAACCAAGAAGCATCGGTTTTCATACTGAAAAAAATGTCAACATGTTTAAAAAAGGGTTTTTTTTAATTCAATGATAGTCTGGAAACAAAAAACAAAAATAGGAAATAAATAAATTGAAGTGAACTCCTTTATTACCATAGAAACAGAGATATTTTCATTGTTGCTAGCCGGAAAAGAGGGAAAATAGATGAAAATTTCAATGAAGGTCTGGTGAAAAAACATCGCAGCTGGTCATACGAAAAAATATGAATAGAATTGATATTGTGTAGACCGGTGAGAATTGAAACAGTGACAAAAGAGGAAAAAATACAATAAAGGGTAGTATTTCGATTTTTCTGTACTATTTTGGTCAAACTGCTTGCGTGTCGCCACAGCGGACGCTGCATTGGAAACGGACTAACTAAATAACACTTACAACATCTTTACCTTATGGACCATTAATGAACGGAAAATAGAATAAAAGGAAATGAGCATCGTCGTGTTTCAGCAGCACGTAACGGAGCTATCAGCAGGACAGCAAACAACCAACTGATGTCGTCATTTTCAAAGAAAAATCATCCGCATGGTTCACGCGTTCACGTTCAATTGAGCGTTCATCTTTTTATGCATCGATTCCATCAGCAGCGTAATCGAAACGTTAGCCTTTTTTTTTTTTTTGAAAAAACTAATTATTGTCAAGTTAAATTTTTTTTTTGGCAGCCCTTCACTAGTCGGAGCGCGTTGTTGCCCTTTAGCCGCGGCACCTGAGACGAAATCATCGTGAGATTATGAAAAAAGGGCAATATGCATTTTCCTGGAGTTTATAAAAATATAGTTGCAAAGTATACAATTTATTTTTAATGTGAAAACTAATCAAGAATTAAATGCCAGTTTAGACATAGTGGTCTTTACAAATCCTCAATCGACCTATTTTCCCCTCGAGAGGAAAATAGTTCTTGGAGGATTTTTCTTTGGAAAATTAAACCGTTTTTTCAATGGGTTTTGAAGGGCCTTTATTATTTCACAAAAATTATTCATTAAAAAAATGTTTAAGCGTATTATTATAGCTTTTTCCGACTTAAAAAAATCCAACTTCCGACTTCCGAATTAAAAAATTCCGAATTGCACTTTTTCATGCTCTTCCGTTGCTAAGCAATTCTTTTAAAAATTATTCATATATATTTTCTGAATATTTTTTCCGATGATTTCAACAATCCGTTTTTTCCAACTTCCGGAGCATCAAATGAGATGAATGTTAAAGAATAATAGAATTTTTTTCAGTCTCAAATATCAGATTTTTAAAAAAATCCTCAAGGGCCTGTAAAAACGAAGACAAAATAGTTGGTTATATTTATTCAATTCGAATAATATCAAAGGAAATAAAAGGCATAAAAATCAAAAATAAAAATTCGTTGAAATACTTTCCGTGGGTGTTTATAAACATCGTCGGGAAGATAATCGAAACATTCGTGTGTCATGAAGAAACATTCGTGTCACGACACTCCCGCAATGAGCAGTGGAACATGAATGAGCACTTGTTTTCGTAGTTGCCATCCTCCCATCCGAAAAAGAAATTTCAGATAGTATTGTCAACTCAATTATTCTTGATCATTGCGTTCGGAAGGCTGCTCAACCTCACAGCCGCTCCGTACGCACGCGACGCGACTGCCGACACTCAACACACTGGAAAATTTGAAAAATTTATTTTCCCGCCAATTTTTCAATGTGTTTAGTGGGAGGTCACCTCGTCGCATGCGTGCGGAGCGGCTGTGAGGTTGAGTAGCCTTCCGAACGCAATGATCAAGAATAATTGAGTTGACAATAGCAAAGGATAATGAGTATTACGAATAGCGTGATCGTTTTCGTTGACTGCAATATGCTGAAAGTGTTCGCGATGGAGGAAAAAAAATCCTTTGATTGCCTTACATTAGCAATGTGTGCGAGAGGATTGCTTGTATTGATTACAAGTTCAGCGGTTTCCGTGTCAGAGTTTGTGTCGTATCGTTGCTTGTCTTCTAGTGTTCTATAGACGAACAAGAGTATGTTTTCCAGAAAAAATCCCCAAAAAAGACAATTATTTTCACATCAAACACTTTTGTTCTTCCCGATGATTTCACTTTCAAAAAACAAATGGAAAACATTTGTTCTGGTTACCATATCCCCCTCGGAATTCTCTAGGTCACAGCAGGATGCCATTCGAAATCGTTTTGCGCGAAAAACACCGAAATTCTAATTAATTATGTTGAGAGGAAAATCAAGTCGTCGGCGGCAAATGCTAAATAGAGCATGATATGTACTACATCAAACAGTCACTTACAGTATCATAAAGTGACATTGCGTAGAATGTCGGAATTTCTTTGCCATTTCATGAGGTCATCTTTTGATTGATTTCTATCCGAAATTTCAATATGTAATCTTTCGTAATAAAGCTGCTGATTACGTATCACTATTTTTATTATCAATCGAAAAACAGGATTTCGAACAAGTTTTCGATCCAATTTTTTTCCAATTTTTCCAATCCATTGTTATTTTATTTTCCCAACAATGAATACCTGCTTTCTCCTAACTACAATTTTATTATTATTTTTAGAAAATGTTAAAGCACAAGGTATTATTTCATTTACAGACAATTTGATTTTCATTTATTTTGTTGAGATTCTGGTGATGATCCAACGCTTTCTGCGACGGTATTGGGTGGTGATTTGGAGCCGTTTGATATTCCGTTAGAAGAGCTGGAAAAGGATACAAAACAAGTGACAACATTGACTGAACAATGCAAAAGATTTGTCAATCATTATAGGTACATTTTCAGGTTTTTAGTTAGGCTTAACGTTAGGTTAAAACCTTTTTAGAGGTTAGGTTAAAAAGTTTGCGTTTAAAGGCAGTGTATCAGTTAATTTGACCCAACCAGATTTCAATTTCAAAAATTAGAGCGGTTGTACAATGCAATTTATGCGAAATCACATCAATAAATAGACGCGTCATAGCAGCCGTCCAAAGTGTTATTTGGACCTTCTGGGCTCCCATTCGAAAGTTGATTTTTTTGCCTTGAATTTTGATAGAGTTAACTGACCAGCTGCCTTTAAAGAGCACTTGACAACAATTGAAGTTCAATATTCATATTCCCTCATTTTTAAAGGTATTATTGTCGAAAATCCAATATTGCCACATATAACGAAGAAGTTCGGATAATATGCGAACGATATAGAACATATTGCTCGGATCGGGTTTATCCGGCCATTAATCATGTAAGTAAATTCAGAATTTTAATATTTTAAATTTAAAATCATATTCAGGCTCGGCGACAAATCAAATTTTGGGAAGGATCAGGGCTTCCGAAAGCTACAATTCATTCGATCAGCAATTGTTATTCTCACTGTAAAGAGACGGATCCAGTGTTTGTTTTACGCAATCAGAACTTCATTAAGAAACTGCTTTGTTCAGATGCTTGAATGCTTGTGAATGTCTTCATCTTCAATGGATGATGAATTATGAATGTTATCCAGGAACTCGAGCACCAGCATACAATAATTGTCAAAGATGGGCGGCAAAATGTCGTTTTGTATGGAAACCCAAACAAGATTACACACCTGCTGATTATCGTGAAATGGCACCTCCTCCACTTGTTCGTGGTGTATTTTATGGATATGATGCTTTGGCATCCCATCGAACATTTGATAGACCCCGTGATCATGGAGTTTCCTTCTGGAGAGGAACAAACACTATATTGGTCGATTGGCCGGAAGGTATTTATAAATTACCAAAAATGTGCATTTTCATTTTTATTTTCAGGAAAAGTCGCCGGTGGAACAACTTTCGAAGTTCCATTTGCTGGTGTTAATGTCATTCCAAATCAATTTAATATCGGCTTCCCGAATGTTCAAAGAGCTATGAAAGAATTTACTAAGTAAGATTGGAACAAAATCAGTTTTGTATGAAAAGTATATTAATTTTCAGACAAAATCCGGATCAGTTGAATCCTGGAACTGGGAGAATGTCAGCATTGAGTACAATGAAAAGAACATGATTTTTTAAAATATTTTAATATAAATATCATTAATAATCAATTTAATAAAACATTTAATACAATTATCTACTATTGCAATCGGTGTGAAATCAAAAAAAATTGTTCTTGTTAATTTTGAAAATTGGACTGTTGTAGACCAGTTTTTAAAATTTAAAGCAAATGTTCGAAAATTATTTTTCAGTTTCGCAGAAGCTCCTGATACTAAAGATGTTTTCTAAGTCAGAGAAAATAAAATATTTCTTTTTAAAAAACTTATCAGTAACGACAATCCTCTTTTCAAATCCATTTCAATTAAGACTCGGGTGATCCCGCAAATGGATCAGGTTAGAAATAATTAATCAGAAACTATGAGTTACTTAAAGGATGTTTCCATTTAAAAATTTTCCCTCAATTTTTTAAAGAGCAAAATTTTAGTTGAAATTTTGAAGAATTTGTTTATGACATTCATTGGTACTTTCCATCTTTTTAAATTTAAAAATCAACAGTCACGAAACCCTTTAAAGGAGGACTTTACGGAGATAATAAATGTACCTTAATTGAAAATAGACTTCATTTTCATTCCAGATCTGTCTTCAAAATGTTCTAAATCCACCTGGAAGCCGAGAAAATGAGCTTCAAAACAATGGCCTAGAAAAACCTGACCGAACTTTTTCCTATCAACTTTTTCGTGTTTCGTTAATAAATAGTTATGCAGAATTCTTATATTAGTCTTTTTTTATGTTTTTTTATGTTTTTTGCATTTTTTTTGGATTTTTCATGCCTGCGGACTAGTTTCCGCCGGTGGCCACTTTTTCTAGGCCATTGTTTTGAAGCTCATTTTCTCGGCTTCTAGGTGGTTTTAGAAAATTTTAAAAACTGATTTGGAATGAGAATTAAGTCTATTTTCATCTATGGTGCATGTATTTTCTCCTTAAAGGCCTCCTTTAAGTCCTAATACTAAAACAACATAAGAAAGGTCACTAAAAAACCCCTTCTAAAAATATTTTCATATGTATTTTGTTTGTTAGTTGTCAGTTAGTCTACTCAATTCTCATTTTGTTCTTTTTGTCATCTTTTGACATCGTAAACTCGTGCACATATTGTTGCTTCTCCATCTTCTTCTCCTTCTTACAAACATGAAAATTAGTAGCGTATTTTAATTGTTCATAGCAACAACATGAATGACCCCCTCTCCTCCTGTCTACAAATGAAATGGAATGAAATGCCTTCGAGTTTATGATGAGCCCCAATTGAAACCCATATGGGCATTCATGATGCGGGACCAACATCAATCTTAACAACTTTTAACCACAATACATCTTATTTTCATTTTCGACGATATGTGTTGGTGATGTTAATTGCCTTTTTAATCCATCTTTTTCTAATTTCCACCACCCCCTCCCTTTTCACCAGCCACCTTCTAAATAACAACAACCACAACAATTATTGTTTTATGGGTGTAAACGAAAGGAATTGGTTTTGAATGAATCAGAATTTTCGAGTGAAACTCATCAACCAATATTGGTTATTTTGTGTATACGGTATTCCATCGAAGACTTCAAGTCAACAAACATAATACACAAGCGAATTTAATTTGTTTTACTCCTCATTCTTGTGCAGAAGTAAAGAAAGAAAAATGAAAGAAAAAAAGATTAAAAAACATTGTTTTGCGACTAAGAAGTGGCATGTGTATTAGGTATTATGCTCACAATTGTTTTTCTACACAAATTACTAGAAAAATGAAAGGAGTCTTCATTGCCTCTACAGTAGGAAAGAAAAACATATCAATATTGAAAGAGGAGTGAGTTGTTGTTTTGTTTTAATTCAATAAAAAGACGTCAGGAAAATTGTAACAGGGAATTTGAGAAGGGTTTAAGTTTTTTTTCAGCGTGATGTTAACGGCTCAGAGAATAAGAAGGTTGCAAGGGTGCTCTATTTAAATACAAAAGTATACGGTAGAAATAATTAGTCTCGGCACGAAGCAAAATGGAAGGTCTCGTAAATCAAAAAAAAATGCGAATCATTGTCGAAATTGGACGTTTCCGTAAATTCAGAATTAGTTTTGCGCGTCACTACGATGCTACCCGGTGGGTCGTTTTTTAGCGTAATTATTTTACAACAAAAATTGGAATATTTTTTACGCATTTTTTGAGTATTTTATGAGTTTTACGTTTTAAATCTGATTCCAAAATGTTCCAAAACACCAAATTTATTTCCCTTTACGTTTTGGAAAAATTGGAACTTGGTAAAAACCACCATTATGACGTATTTTTGACGTTTCGACGTTTTTTCATTAAAATGCGAAAAAATATTCAATTTTTGTTAAAAAATTATTACTCTAAAAATTACTCTCGTCACTGCGTAACGTCGTAGTGACGCGTAAGTGATTCTGAATTTACGGAAACGTGAAATTGGTGGGATCTTCGCAAGATCAACAGAAAATTTAAGATAGGTTAATCTTTTGCCATCTGGATAATTTCAGCTTCAGAATGAGCAAGTTAGAACTGTGAACGTAGTTATTTTTTCTAAATTCATTCCTATAAAACAATTCATTCCGATGAAAAAAGAGCAACTTTCAACCGCTGCGATGTGTGGTCGATATGTTTTCGTATAAATTGCGTTGCACTAATTACAGAAAGCTCTAATTTTTGAAATTTAAATCAGAAAAGGTAAATTGACTGATACACTGTCTTTAAAACTCACTCGAATTTCCACTAAAAGGAAAATCGCAAACACATCAAAAACTTGGATATTCTATTCAAACGATGAACTAAAATTAATCAACTGAGTATTGTAATTTCATCAATTCTCCCTTGATACATTTGTCCATACATCCAAGTGAATCAATCAATCAGACACATTGCCGCCAAATGGTGTTTCATTTTTTGGTGAAACACGCGTGTTGAAATGAGATGAGGTGAGGAAAAAGGAGGGTGCCATCATCAATCGAATCACCGCGCATCTAATGAGATTCGTTGTTAACTGTGTGTTGCAAAAAACACCATCGGATCAAAACGATGAAGGAAATCAGCTCAAATGAAGCGAGCACAAATCGAATAATGTGTTTTCGAAAAAGCCGCCGGCACTTTTTTCCGTTGTTTTCTTTACAAGACGCCAAACCGTCTGCAATCAACCGTATGCCAACAACATTGTTACAAAAACATCATAACACCTTTTGATGAGACCGACACGGGTTTAGTCCCTTTTTGAAATTTTGTCTAAATGATTATCTTAAGTTCTTTCCTTTTTTCATCATTCGTAATATATGCATAATTTATAATCCTTATTTTCAAAAAAAAACGTTCACAAAGAGACCACCGCTTGAAAAAAAAACGTTGAAAAGGGCGCTAGACGTTCCTAGTGAACTTAATGTGATTAGTTGTGCTATTTTTCATCATAAATTATTATTATTAGATAGCGGTATGGCAACAAAAAGTTATGAAAGCAAAAAAAAACTGTTGAATACGGTAATAGAGTAATAATAATTTAGGTGTCAATTATTTTAATGGATGGGTTGGGTAGTGATGTGAAAAAATGAGAATTCTCAAGAAATAAGGTAGTTTTTTTGTCTGTTGAAAGGTTTTTATTAGAATATTCTAAAATGTGATGAATAGTTATTAGGTATTAAAGGATTGCATTTTGATACTGTAGTTGATATTAGTTTGAGATTTTCGAATGAAGATTTAAAAAAAACACGAAGACGAATTTTTGTCAAGATCGATATTCCAGAAAGTTGATTTTTTCTCGGAAAATAAAAAAAATCATCCAAAAATGAATATATGTATTAGGATATTTTGAGAAAGAAGACAACGGTTATTCTCAATGTTGCTTGAAAGTTCAATAAAGATAGAGTGTCACTTTATCTCAAACCACCAATAAGTCCCAGATGGCCTACCAGGAGTTCTTTATCAAATTATAAGCCTACATCACGTAGTTCTTATTGTCAAATATTCTCGATCATTACGTTTTGAGGGCTGCTCCACCTCACTGACGCTCCGCACGAACGCGCGTGGCTGCCGACACTCAACGCACTGGAAAAATCGCGGGAAAATGAATTTTCAAATTTTCCAGTGTGTTGAGTTTCGCTAGCCACGTGCGTGCGTGCGGAGCGTCTGTGAGGTTGAGCAGTCCTCAAAACGCAACTAAAACCAATCAGTTCTGTTCAATATTGACTTAGGAAAATAAAGATTATCGCTGAGAGCCTAAAAAACGTATCGCAAGTAGCATTTTTTATAGTATGTGCCAAAAAGGTTCATAGTACTTCGAAAGATTATTTTTTGGTTCAAATCACATAGTTACAAATCAAAAATTTGAGGGCTTCATTATGTGCTCATTCTAAACCAGTCTTCACAATTTGAGCTACTTTGTAGGTTGAGATGAAACACCTGTGATCAACTAAGTTATGTAAAATTATTGGAAGTTTCAACTCTTCTATTATAAAGTTAAACATTTTGGATCATCCATTTTCAACTAAAAGACCGCAGCGCAACCGCTCGCAGGTAAAAGTAGCATGACTATGTGAGAGACTTAGCTTTTCTGGGTAGGTCAAAACAAACTTGCATGATCAAGAATATTTGAGTTAACAATAACACAAAAGCGTCAAATCCATATAAATATAATATTATGATTTGGATACTGTAGCTTCAAAAACTAAGACGAAAAATCTACACAAGAAAAAAACAATCGCATTTATAATTCAAATCTTTATTCTAACATTTTTGTTCCAAATTTCTTTACACCTCCGTTCATATTCATTTTTTCGTTCGTTTCTCGTTTTATTTTCTTAGTTTTTCCAACAGCTTCGATATGACAGTATTACTTCCTTATAATGTTCGGTTTAGTATGTCTTTCGCAGCTGGATACCATTTCAGGGTCGTTTGATGCTTCCTTGAACAAAAAGCATCATATCAAAATATGAACTAGTTATTTTACTCGAAAACAACAATGTCGCTTTCTAGGTATTGAAACAATGAAAAACGAAAGAAGAAAAAAGGTGTTGAATATTGAAGAAAATAGTGATGAGATGGTTGATACGATCATCGGGAATGCATTCGGATTGGTTGACTCCTCCCACATTTCTAGGTTTTGACCGCCCATCTAAGATTGTAGAAGCGGATGGAAGATGAGTGGGAGGAGACCAAATATGGATGTGTAAAACAAATGAAGTGAATTTTGAAAATACGAAACACTGCTTTTGGATAATTATCATAATATTACTCTATTTTATTCCGGATATTATTTTACATTTTTATTCTTTATTTTTCTAAGACTACTGCTGCTGCATATTTGCTTGTTTTGTAAATTCCTTGAAACAATATGCCTAGGCCTGGAAAAGATTCATATGATGAACAGGTTCGTGGATTTTATTCTAAAATTTTTATATCTTATCATAAACTTTGTGATGCTCTATTTTTTGATTATAAATTCGAAGAGCTTAAATAATTGAAAATCTTTATTTTCCATTTCTACTTGATTTCCAACTTTCTGTAAATTAAAAATTTTCAGTAAAATTTAAAAAATAATAAAGTTGTATTTATGGTACCAATTAAGGAATTTAGCAAAACTTTTTGAATAAAACTACAGCTCAAAACTTGATTCATAGAATTTTAATTTAAATTTCTAAAGCTCCAAGAAATAAATAGATTAATATCAAATAAGGTTGGAAACTGTTTCCCAATGTGAATTTTCATCTTAAAATTTTGATTTTTAGATGCTATCTTTGTAAAAGTCTCTAAATTTTAATTGAAAAGTATCTTGAACTGAAATTGCCGAATTTTCGGAAGGCACCGTAAACATCAATTTCAAAATTTAAGCCTTTTTCAAAAAACTACAGTATTCCTCCCTGCTTCGCTTAGAAATACTGATTTATAAGAAAATTTAAGAAGCATCTGAGTTAATTCTTCGTAACATACTAATTTATTGATAAAAAAGAATGTGCCATTTTCGGTAGCTCCAAATTCTTTCTTCCCATCATTATAAGTATAAAACAGTGTGATGTTGTCAACAATTTGCTTTTATAAGCTCATTGAAAAAGTTATCTAAAGTTTTTGAAAACAAAAGATATCTTCACTGAAAACTAATTATTCTAAAAATTACCGATGCAATAACATCAAAGTTTCATAATTTTAAGTTAAAAAATAATATTGATTGATTTCGATGCTTTGAAAATGTATCACAACCATAATTCTATTGAAAATTCAAAGCTTCGCAGAAAGCCAGAGGTGAATAACATTCAAAACTTCTATAAATTTCCAGAAACCACCATATTCATACATTTGGTTAACATATATGGCAATCCAAGATTCCGATGAAAAAATGCTGCCTTTAACGGAAATTTACAAATATATTATGGATCGATTTCCATTCTATCGAAAAAATACACAAAGGTGGCAAAACTCTTTACGCCACAATTTGTCATTCAATGACTGTTTCATCAAAATTCCGAGAAGGGCTGATCGACCTGGAAAGGTAAGTATTTAAAGTAGGACTTTATGGAGCTTATGAATGTAACTGGGATGGAAATATACCTTCCAGATCTTTTTTTAAATTTTTTCAAATCTACGCAGAAGCCGAGAAAAGGAGCTAACTTTTTCTAGGCCATTGTTTTTAAGCTTGTTTTCTTGGCTTCAATGTGGTTTTAGAAAAATTTTAAACAGGTTTGGAATGAGTACTGATTATACTTTCATTTATTGGCTCTGTAAAATCCTCCTGACAATATTGTTATTCTTTGATTTTGTCAATTATAGGGTTCATATTGGGCTGTGCATCCGAATGCGTTGGGAATGTTTGAAAATGGGAGTTGCCTTCGCCGGCGGAAGAGATTCAAGGTGAGTATTACCGTATACCATTTATGAATGTTTTTTTGTGTAATTGTAAGCGCTTATCAATAATTGTTAACGAGTATTGAAATAATATTGTCCACCTCTACAGTAATCATACAAAGAATCGGGTGGGGGGAGAGAGATGGTTGATTGTTTCAAGGTTGTGAGTAGATGATGATTTGTTATTAATTGGTTGAGAATTGATTGTTAATTAGCGAAATCATCAATAAGTTTAAAACATAAGTAGTTATGATGACAGTTTTCAATAAATGTTTCAGTCAGATCCCGGCGATCGCTTCCGTGATTATAACACAAATTTTAGCATCTCTGTAGAATCTAAAATACTTATAGATATGTCATGTACAAAGCAAAGAATGATTGATTATATATCTCCAATAATGTACGGTATTACATTCTGCAAAAATGTATTTAGAGTTTAAAACACAGTTGTAGTGGGGTTAGATTTGACTAACAAAAAACTTCAGAATGTTTAGAGGCAATTTTTTTCCTTAAAGTAGAGCTTTACGGATAATAAACATACCTTAAATGAAAATAAAGTAAATTCTCATTCCAAATCTGTTTTTAAATTTTTTTAAAACCACCTAGAAGCCGAGAAAATGAGCTTCAAAACAATGGCCTAGAAAAAGTATCAACCTTAAATTTTTTCCTATGAGATTTTTTCGTGTTTCGTTAAAACTTATGTAGAATGCTTATAATAGTAATTTTTTAAAGTTTTTTCAAGTTTTTTTGTTTTAATTTAAACATTTTTTATGGATTTTTCATGGCCTGCGGACTAGTTTTCGCCGGTGGACACTTTTTCTAGGCCATTGTTTGGAAGCACATTTTCTCGGCTTCTTGATGGTTTTAGAAAATTTTAAAAACAGATTTGGAATGGGTATGAAGTCTATTTTCATCCCAGACGCATAAACTCTCGGTTTTAAAATTTAGATTCATAACTTGAGATCAATTGTTTCACTGAGTTAAGTGGTGACAAAATGAGTGGCTAGGAAATATATCTTAAAAATAATTTACTGCCCGAGCCATCCGAAGTTATCGATTTTTCGATGATATCGGCTAAAAAATCCTTCGGAAAAATGTTCAATTTCAATTTTTTCAATCACATTTTTCCAATTCATATTGATTTCTTAAACATTTTGATTTCCGAGCATTTTTCTAAAAAAGAAAAATAGGGTTTCGCATTTGGATCTAAGATGTAGCGCGTCTGTCTACACCTTACGAAACCGTATTTTCAGCTCACAATCCGTCTATTTTTAAAAAATTTCTTAAAATAAGCTGGACCCAGGAAACCGGTTTCAAACATGGATTTCGTTTTCTAGGTTTCGACAAATTTGTAGAAGATTTCAAAAATATATCTTCACTTACAAACAAGCCAACATGCGAGGAAAAAAATAGTTTTTCAAATTTTCTGAAAACTGGTTTTTCATTGTCGGAGTGTTGCTCATCTCAACTAATTGTAGAAAGATTTAAGTACATCTCAAAACTTTTATATGAAACCTGATAAATATTGCGAAACAAAGAAAATTTATATCCAAATAGAAAAGAAAACCACAATATTTATTGTGGTACTTTTTTTCGTTTCTAACTCAAATCTAAATCAATCATTTGCCTCACAAGGCCAATGAAATGTTTTGTCAATTTGTCTTTTCGCCCATCATTGAATTACTGTACTTCATACCTTTTTTTTCTTCAAATGATTTCAAATGATGCATACCGCCTATGTCTTTTCGTTTATCTTTGTTCTCTCGACTAATACGGTAGTTATATCAATGAACAAAGTTACAGTAGTCTTTAGCTAAAAACTGTCCTACATTTGTACATATATATATTATTATAAATCAAATCAAGAGATGATATCCGTTTATAAAAGAACACCCGCGAAGATGCACTTTTTTTAGAGAGTGACAGAAAAAAAAACGAAATGCGCATCAATTGTCTTCGGAAACGGTGTTTTTTGTGTTGGTCGTCATGGTCAGTTATCCATATCAATTTGGATTTATTAACTTAGAAAATGAAGTTTGAAGGACAAAATGTGGATTTATATACATATAGAATTCATTTAAATAAAAGTCCTGGGGCTTCTGAGGTACTTCTGAGGTACAATCAATACTTCTTAAAGATAGTAAACCAAATTCCAATAATAAGCTGAATGTTTGAAAAAACATAAAAATTACTAATATAAGCATTATGCATAACTATTTATTAACGAAACACGAAAAAAGCTCTAGAAAAAGTTCGGCCATGTGGACACTTTTTCTAGGCCATTGTTTTGAGGCGTGTTTTCTCAGCTTCTAGGTGGTTTTAGAAAATTTCAAAAACAGATTCGGAATGAGAATAAAGTATATTTTCATTTAAGGCACATCTTAGTATCTCCTTAAAGCCCTCCTTTAATACTCAATAAGAGCTGTAAAGTTTAGTAGATTTTTCTAAAATAAAAATGATTTAGTGTATATATTTCAACTTGAATTTTCAAACAAACGATGATAAGCTAACTAATTTCGGTCAAAAATGTTTTCTCATAAAAATTAAAAATTAAACAAATACTCTTAGAATATAAAATCAGAAGCAAGATTTGCTTTTAAATTTTACGAAGAAACGTTTAAGAAAATAATATTTAAAAAATTTAAAAAAATGAGTTTTTATTTTAAGAAGCAATTTTTTGAATGTCTGTTGGATGTGGATTTTTAAATTTAAACTTAAATGTCACAATTTAGTACACTATCTTTAAACATTAATAATCTTAAGCTAAATGCCGAATGTTACGCAATTGAAAACATCAATTTCAAAAAGGATTTTACAAAGATCACTTTTTAAAAAAATTCTGTTAAATTTGAAAAAGACGTCATTAAAATATAGAGATGAACTTAAACACTTTTACCCGACTAATAATTTTTTTTGAAGAACTGACAGGTGATCTGAAACTCTATCTTTCAACAATAGTACTTTAAAGCAATATTCTAACCTTGAAAACAAGAACCAAATTCTTGTGGAAAATATCATAACAGCTCAAAAAAATCTTTATTTCAGGCTCGAGAACAAGATTACGAAGATGACGAAATCCCCACAAAACTATGTCGGAAGAATCCATTGATCGACACATCACAACTATCTCTTTTCCCGAACCTTCCATCCTTCCCAACATCCCTTTCGAACTTTGGCTTCATTCCAACCGATTCGACAAAAACAACAACAAACCCTGCTCCATTCATGTTCAACCCTCTATCATTATTCCTTATGCCACATTTATTATCAACTCCGCCATTATCTGAATTGTCTGAAATATCGAAAACACCGTCACCTGATTCGCATCATGCGACACGATTTACAATTGAATCGATTTTGAGTTCTTAAAGATTTTTTTAAAAATTAAATATTATGTCTTCATCATTATGCTATTTTCTTTTTTTTTCTGATTCGACTATTATACATGCGGTTATTTTCAGTCTTGAATTGTATCGAAGAGTTTCCATCCGGTTTCTGGTATTTTTTAATTATTATACTTATAGCCCTATCTATAAATTTCTACTGTTTTTTTCTTCCTTTTCCTCTCTACTAGTCCTTTTTTTTCGTTGTCCACTTTTCCGCAATATTAAAAATTGATTTTTTAATCAGTGTGATATTGAATTATTGTATTCAGTTTTATAAAAATAAAAATACAGAATAATAAATAATGAGATTTGTATATTTTCAATTATGTTTTTCGAAAAACCGCCAATAACTCGAAACGCGTCAGCAGATGTGTTATGACGCAGAAAGCGTTTTTCGAACACCGCGATTTCAAAATTTGCGTTTTCTGGAAATTTCTTCATTTGTTGTTTCTTTTAAATTAAATAACGTTTTTTAAAACATTTTTTAAACTTTCTGTATTTGATCCCATTTTTTGTTTCTAAGGAATATAGGTTTTTTCGAGATTAAAAATGTAAATAATCTGGGTTTCTCATAATATAGAAAACAAATAAAAAAATTTCGTGTTTTGTTTTGAATGTTTTCTTTAATTGTTAACTTTTACACAAATGACACTCAAAATTTGAATTCCGCTATATTTGTAAACTTTATAATGCATCTTTACATCCCTTTTTGGTCTAAATACACTTTTCATTACATAATAAAATCTTTTAAACGAATGTTGATAAGTACCTTGAAATCAATTACCTTATTTTTATTTCCAATTGATTCCAAATTCGAATGGTCATGTTCTCAACGAAAATAGGTCTGTTGATTTATAGCTCAATCGTCAATTTTTCCCGTAATTCCGTTCTCTGTGAAAGATATTCCGTCGCTTTTTCTCAACTGATTTTCTCTGTAAGAAGTGTAAAACAAAACGATAAAAACTAACCCTATGATTCGTAGTAAACAAGATACTGATAAACACGCCAAAAAGTTTCTTATCAATTTTAAATATCTACAACGATTGGATTGTTTCGTGCACCGTTCTCGGTTGTTTTGAAGAATCGGCGGCATTTTCCTTTTTTTCAAACAAAAGTTTTTTAAAAATAAATTTCGTCTTCTTCTTGTTCTTTCTGCGCTTCTTCTATTTTTTGATGAACGTGCATTTGTTTTTTCTTCGTCGCGATTGTTTTCAAACTATATGAAAATATTAAACTTTTTTTAATGATTTTCAAGCAACTTTCAGTGTTAATCATAAGAGAAAAGTTGTGAGAATAACATTTTGTTCTGTTGCACGAATTTTTGTTTTCATCACGTTATCCTTCTCGCAGCCGTTTTTCTTTTTCACTCTCCGGTCTCTCAAAAAAAAAGAAAAAAATGAGAAAAGCCGAGCTGCTCCGCTTTTGCACTTGTTCGATATTTTTCTTCCAAATGCTTGTTTTTTTCTAGATTTTTTGTCACATTTAAAGGGAGTTTTAGTTAATTTTCAGGAATGTATCCTTTAGAAGTGTCAAGTTTGATTAGTCAATTTGAAAATCCTTAATTTGATTGTGTTATCAAATTGGGGGTTCAAAGGAATTAATTAAAAAAAAAATACTAATTGTGGAATATGAACACTAAATAAACAACTTATCAAGTGTCAACGGCATGCCGCTGCAACTATTTTTTTCAGCTTTGCTTTTCTGATAAGTGTGGCTCTCACGAAATTTGAAAAGTGGTTTAAAAATCGCCAAAAATACATAAAAATTAGCTTTTCTATTTTTAGTTTTCTTATTTAAAGTATTTCGAAGTATTAACGTAGATTATTGCCCTAAGTTTGTGTTTTTAATCGGAAAAATGCCAACCTTCGACATGAACTCACATAATGGCCTAGAAACCTATATTTTTGGGGGTTATAGGCCACATTTCGAAATTCGTTTAAACGTGCTTTATTTCATCTCATTTTTTCAACACCAGTTCTTTTTTTAAACTAACACTATTTGCCTCAGTTTGTTTTGAAGCTAGCGAAATCATGATAAAATAAAGAATTTAGATATGTTTCAAAAAAACAAACATTTCTAATTTGTTTTTTTTGTCTATTTATTTTTATCACGCTGATTTTCGACATGCTTGTTTTAATGACCAATAATCGAGAAAACAAAGTCTATGATTGTTTTCTTATTCTTTTCTTGAAAATTCTAGCAACAACATTCACCAAATTTTAAACGTACCATGTTGTATCTTTTTGCCAAAGACACATGTCGCTCAATCAGTATCATCATGTCTGCTTCCTCTTTTTGATCTCTTGTTATTTTTTTCAACGCATACGTCATTTAACACGAGGTTTTTTTTGCCTTTGACCCGTGGCCGTTATAAAACAACAAATTCTTTTGATTATTTTAATTTGTTATGTTGCTTTTTGTTCAACCTAAAAATATTGATTTTATCAGGGTATATACCGAAATATTATCACAAGTAGAAAATGCCGGATCATGGACGTATGCCGAGGAATTTGTCCTCAACTAAGGTTTGAAGAAATTTCTTTTGTAATAACCAGAAACATTAATTTTCTCAATTCAGATTGCGAAAACACTAGCAGGAGAAGAGCTCGATGATAAGGATTTGCTTTACATGGACGAAGGAAGAACTGCAAGAGAAGAAGGAAGATTTATCTTCGAATGTGCATGGGAAGTAGCGAATAAGGTTATTTTAAAATAAAATATTCTAAAAACGGGGGTTTTAAAGGTTGGAGGAATCTATACAGTGCTCCGTAGTAAAGCACAGATCAGTACCGAAGAGCTTGGAGACCAATATTGTATGTTTGGCCCAATGAAGGATGAAAAATGGCGATTGGAAGTTGATCCAATTGAGCCTGAAAACAGGTGCGCTCTATTAATTTTCTTGAGGAAAAATTATATTCAAAATGTATTTTAGAACCATTCGAGCAGCAATGAAGAAATTCCACAATGATGGATTTCGTTGTATGTATGGAAGATGGCTTATTGAAGGTTATCCAAAGGTTATTTTGTTTGATTTGGGATCAGGAGCTGCAAAAATGAACGAATGGAAGCAAGAGCTTTATGAGAAGTAAACTTATTTTTAAAAATACATTTTATAATATAAAATTCCAGATGCAAAATCGGTATTCCACATGAAGATGTTGAATCTAACGACGCTGTCATTTTCGGATTCATGGTCGCCATCTTCCTCCAACATTTTAGAAAATCGGTGACATCTTATACACCATTAGTTGTTGCACATTTTCATGAATGGCAAGCCGGTGTTGGTCTTCTGATGACTCGCCTGTGGAAATTGGATATTGCAACAGTTTATACAACCCATGCAACACTTTTGGGACGACACTTGTGTGCCGGAGGTGTTGATTTATATAACAATTTGGGAGAATTCGATTTAGATGCTGAAGCTGGGAAAAGAAAGGTAAAACTATGAATTGAAACAATTCTTTTCTGAAAAGAATTATTTCAGATTTACCATCAATACTGCTTGGAGCGTGCAGCTTGTCAAACGGCGCATGTTTTCACCACTGTTTCCGAAATCACCGGACTTGAGGCCGAACACTTTTTGTGTCGTAAACCTGATATTTTGACGCCAAATGGATTGAACGTCGTGAAATTTGCGGCACTCCATGAATTCCAAAATTTGCATGCTCAAAATAAGGAAAAAATTAACAACTTCATTAGAGGACATTTTCATGGCCATCTTGATTTCGACTTGGACAAGACTTTGTATTTCTTCACTGCTGGACGGTAGTTCAAAAATATGTTTTGAGTAATTTAATTTCAATATTTTGAAGATACGAGTTTTCAAACAAAGGAGGTGATATGTTTATTGAATCATTGTCAAGATTAAATCATTATCTTCAAACGACGAGTGATCCACGACACATGGGAGTTACAGTTGTTGCGTTTATCATCTATCCAGGTGCGTTTTCATTACATTCATTGTGAAATTTTAATTTTTCAGCACCGGCAAACTCATTCAATGTTGAATCTCTGAAAGGTCAAGCTGTTACAAAACAGCTGAAAGAAGCAGTCGACAGAATCAAAGAGAGCGTTGGACAGAGAATTTTCGATTCTTGTCTTCAAGGACATTTGCCAGAGCCCGACTATTTGCTGTCGCCACCTGACATGATCTTGGTAATTTATTATTATTTTTTAAAATAATTAATTTTCCCAAAATTTCAGCTTAAAAGATGTATAATGGCCATGCAAAAATCACAACTGCCACCAATTTGTACTCACAATATGATTCGTACTGATGATCCAGTTCTCGAATCTCTTCGACGAACGAAACTTTTCAACAGACCTAACGACCGTGTTAAAGTAGTTTTCCATCCAGGTAAATGCTTCTTTTTTAAAGTCTGTCTTTGATTATGGAATTTTTTATAGAATTCCTCTCGTCTGTATCACCACTCATCGGACTTGACTACGAAGACTTCGTTCGCGGATGTCATTTGGGTGTTTTCCCATCCTATTATGAGCCATGGGGGTAATTTTCAAGGATCCTTTTTTTTAAAGATTAAGTTTCTTCAGATACACACCAGCTGAATGTACTGTCATGGGTATTCCATCGATTTCGACCAATTTATCAGGTTTTGGATGTTTCATGACGGAACATGTCGAAGATCATGATGAGTTGGGTGTCTATGTGGTTGATCGAAGATACAAAAGTACTGAAGATTCGGTTGTTCAACTTTCGCAAATCATGTAAGATTAATTCAAATTTATTTAATTATGCTTGCCCGTATTTTCTAAATTTGTAAAGGCTGAATTTTGAACATAATTTTGAGCTCACAGAAACAAAAAAGAGAAGTAAATACATTAAAAAATCTTTTAAAATATAAAATAGGTAAGATCCTATGAAAATTTTTTTAAAGGTACGATTTCTGCGGTTTGTCCCGTCGCCAACGAGTCATTCTTCGCAACTCAACTGAACGACTTTCTGAACTTTTGGATTGGAAAAACTTAGGAGTCTTCTATCGGTAATTCTTTCAGTTTTCAGATTTTTATGAAACAATTATTACAATTTAGTGACTGCCGCCGTTTAGCTTTGGAGAGACTTCATCCAGATATTGACAAGATTGTGAAAGAAAATGAGGGAAAAGTGAGCTTTTTTGAAAATTGAATTAATAATTTTTGTTTTTCATTATAGGTTCCATCAGCTGCTACTTCAAGACGCCCATCAATCCATGGCAGTGATGATGAAGACGAGGAATGAAAAATCTATAATCCCTTTTGTATTTTTAAAAAAATATTTTTCTCACATGGCATTATTTCTCCAGATCCCCTGCCATTTTTTTTATAATTTGAATATTTTATGTAATTTTTAAATACCATTAGCCTTTCTTTCCGGTGCCCTTCTCCTTCTCCCCGTTTTTATAATTTATTATTCTACACATTTCATCTTGCCCATATTTCATAGATTTTATTATTTTTCATGTTCAATATTAATTGCTCAGTGTGCTCTACGAGCTCTTATCAGCACAGATTGTTTTATTGCATGGTTCGATTTGAATAATAGAGATTTATTGAAGAATATTCTAGCAACGATTTTCGATGTTTGAAACGCAACAGCAATTAAGATGTTTTTTTTGTGCAGACATTTTCCATTCTCGTGTTCCGCCCAGTCTTGTTTTATCATATCAGTTTCTCGAATTTTTTCGAAACTGAAGGTGGAACGGAAAGAAAAAAACAGAGTTGTCAATTCAATTAATACTGAGCGTCAATTGTTCGCAAATCATGAAGAAAAAATGAAGAAGCATGAAGTTCAAGAAAGACGGATTAACTGGAGTGACAATTGAGAAATGATAATCAAATAAATCGCAGTCCATTTTTGTGGATAAAAGTGGCTCAAAATTGACGTTGGCACATAACTCAGGGAACGAAAAGCTCCGATGGTCCACCAGTATCCCACCTGTGCTCGAAAACTGGAAACAATTAAATTTGAAGCAAATGTTTTCATTCTAAAAATTTGAAAATTGGTAGACCACACCTGATTCTGAAACAACAGAATTCACTCAAAGGAGGGCTTTACGGAGATAATAAATGTAGCTTAAATGAAAATAGACTTCATTCTCATTCCAAATCTGTTTTTAAAATTTTCTAAAACCTCCTAAAAGCGGAGAAAATGAGATTCAAAATAGTGGCCTAGAAAAAGCGGATACCGTCGAAAACTAGTCCTCAAGCATGAAAAATCCAAAAAAAATGTAAAAAAAAAACATTAAAAAAGGACTAATATAAGCATTCTGCATAACTATTTATTAAGGAAATACGAAAAAATCTCATAGGAAAAAGTTCGGCCAGGCGGCCCCTTTTTCTAGGCCATTGTTTTGAAGCTCATTTTCTCGGCTTCTAGATGGTTTTAGAAAATGTTAAGAACATATTTGGAATGAGAACGAAGTCTATTTTCATCTCAGGTGCATTCATTATCCCCCGTAAAGCCCTCACTTAAGTCCTAAAACTAAAAAAACTTTCCTTTAGGGTACATTTATTATCTCCGTAAAGCCCTCCTTTAAAAAGTCGGATGAAACGGTGTAACTATAAATAATAATAACTTTTACGAATTGGTCACTTATTTTGGTACTTAACAGTCTATGAAATGAAAAGTGGGAAAAAGAGAAGAAAAAAAACAATAAGTGTATCTAATCGAATATAAGAATCTTGTTAACGTTCCTTCTTCAATTTCTAATTAGTTGTGTTTTTTTTATTTGTTGCTACCGACCGCTTAGCATAAACGTCGAATAGGTTCCGCTTCTTCCGCTATATCTCCAATCATCTGGTCATTTATCAGTTTGAAGATGTTGTTCGAGAATGAAAGTGCAAAAAAAGGCGATAAGATGGAGAGGGGAAATGGTCTACCTATTTCATGCAAACTGGTCTCCTAACGTTCAGCTTTCGGCTAACATCGCCGTCATTTTTCGTCGTCTTTTCGTTTCCTTCTTTTACCCATTTTTTTGTGGATTTCGGAACAAGATGAACAAGTCATCAAATACAATATGATGAACGGTTAAACTTCATTTCGTTCCGAAATAAGTTATTTCCTTCGCCCAACGTTTTGGCATTTTCTAATAAATTCAGATGTATCAAAAATATGTTGTTGGCATGTGTTCCACTTTGGTTATCACCGCTATGTATTACCAGTTTTTTCTTTTATCATAATTATCTTATCCTCGTAGCCTAAACATTCGTTTTTTTTGTTTCAGATGTTTTTACATCTTTTAATATTTCTGATTTCTACTGGCCAGATATATTGCTCGGATGGTCTGAAAGGCCTTTTCGAAACAACTGGATTTCATTGTTATAGCAGGTAAACTAAATTATTTTGAAAAAAATAGATGATGTTGGGTATTTGAATTTGTTGTAATTAAAGTATAGTTTGTTAAATCTGATGAACCACGAAAAATTCTCAAATTAGATCCATTTGAAAATTTCATTTAGGTATTCAATTCATATTTTTCTCAAGCTCTGCTATTTTGTTCACGAGAGATTTTAATCATGTTGGAACATTGCCAAAACTGACTTGTTTAAAAATATCAGCTCTTCATAGAAACGTGCATTAAAAAAATCTTATAGAATCGGGAGATTTGCTTCTGAAAGCATAAGGATCGTTTCAAATTCATGAAATTAAAGTTGTACTTTAAGAATCCAACTGTCCAAAACGAAATTTTATTCTCGTATTCAATCCAAATCTAGCTGTTTTCGAGTTGTCTTTTTAAAAAACATCAAGGTTAAAGAAAATGGACTAGAAAAAACTTCGGAATGGTCTAAATTGTTTTATGCGCTTTTAACGTGGAATTTTGATGAAAATGAAGTATGCTCGTTGTCAATATGAAAGATTTTTAAAATTTTTCCTAGATTTTCCATGTAATTTACACCCGCGGACTAGTTTTCATTTTCCTGGATTTTAGGCCAATATTTTGAAGCGCGCCGTTTTCTCGGTTTTTACTTGGAAAATATTATAATCGATCGGATTTTTACCTTAAAAATACTGATAATACTAATCGTCCCCAATATTATATTTGAAAAGTAATACCCCTTTATCTTACTTTGGCGAAATTTTTTAAAAAATTAATGGAAGTGACCGCGAAAATCGAATGAAAATGTTGTTGGTATGAGTGACACGCTGCCTTTAAGGAAACACCTTTTTTTTACCTATTTATTTTTTCAAAAAGAGTCCCTAGTTTATATAGAAAATGAGTTTGAAGATGCATTTCGTATTCTAAAACTTCGTTCACCGAAGAAAAAAACTTCGTTCACGAATTTTCCAGAGATTCTATGAAATTGCCACGTCATTTACATGGAAAACCACAAGGAACAGATCCTCCCTTCGATTTATCTGTTTTTGATCAAAATGGACATAAAGTACAATTTTATGAAATCGGAAAACTTTATAATGGTTCGTTGAAAATAGTCTATTTTTATATTACTCAAATATTTTCAGTAAAACTGGAAGCCTATATACATTTTCGTGGTTTAATGCTTCAACCACGATTATGTACTCCAAGTGGGCATATTATCGGTTCTTTGAGAGGTGGAAAATTTATCGACGACGAACAATATGAAACACATGGTCATTTTTTCGAATGGCATTTCATGATCGTTTCAAAACCGTTTGAATAAAACCAATAATAATTATAGGTATTGGTTTTCATGAATGTGGCAGGCTGGTAACCAACGATTCTATAACCCATAAAAATGACGAGAAAAAGTTTTTGGCTGAAGCAAAATGGATGACGACTCGTGATGTTGGGAATGTACAATTTGTGTTAGTTGACAGAGAAAAAAATATGATGCCTCGGCGCACAGCCGCACACACATAATAGCACTTTACGAGGCAGTTATCATGTGGAGAGATGGCCGAGCGGTCTAAGGCGCTGGTTTAAGGCACCAGTCCCTTCGGGGGCGTGGGTTCGAATCCCACTCTCTTCAGTACCTTTTTGCATTTTCAAAAATCGGAAATTTATTTCAGGGCCACAATAGCAACAGAAAATGTGGTATATTGGGAAAAATGGAGACCAATGAGTGCATTTTTGAAGTCACCATCATTGAAAAATACAAATCCAGATCCAAATATGTTCGTTTACAATCTACATAAGGTAAATAAGAAAACAAGTGTTTTTTTGTGTTTACCAGAAGCTTCTTCACCTATTTGCTATCGAATAATTGAAAATTTCACAGGAAGAAACGAACGAAATTGTAACAACTGAACCTGTTCTGCCATCTCAACACCCGCTATTTGAAGAACAGAAGGAATTTTTGAAAATGAAAACGCCGACGATGATGATCTCTGAGGAAAGATCAGAACACTCTGAAGATGTTTTTGATATCGACGGTTCACTTTTTGAAGATGTCAGTAAAGGAATAAAAGATGGGAATGAATCTAAAATTGAAGTGACCGCGTCAGAGATACATACTTCGGATGAAGCAACAACAATGATACCATTCAAATCAACATTGTCTGTAAGTGAATTAGAAATAAAAATGATATGAGAAGTATATACTTACATATAATTTTTCTTTCAGCAATCCTCAAAATTTATAAATGAAAATATATCGGATGTTTCAAATTTCATGGCTGGAAGAATGTTCAAAAAATTTGAGCCACTGAATGATACAGTCTTGCGACAAGATGATCTTAAATTCCTTAATGCTCATACTCACCTTCAACACGATTTTGTTGACAATGACATAGAATTAGAAGGTTATTATAAAACAAAAAGTTCTGAAAATTTGTCTTCGTTGGAAAATCGCCACTTGACCGCAAAAAATGTGTACGACGTAGTCAGTCTGGACAGGTTGCCAACGCGAACAAAAGTCAGAATTTTTGGCTCTAAAATAATAAGGGAAATGAATTTAAAAGATTAAAATAAAATTTTCAGAAAAATGCCAAAATAATAATAATCCATGCGAAAACGGCAGCAGATGCTCAATTTTAAATAACACAATCACTTGTGAATGTTCACATGGATTCACTGGAGAATTTTGTACAGGTAAATACTTAAAATTGATGTTTTGTTTTACGACAACCGCAATTTAGAAATCGATAAATGTATTGAAAATGAATGTGCCAACAATTCAACATGTTATAATGATGAGAAATCACAAACAGGATATTCTTGCAAATGTGAAAAAGATACCGTCGGGCAACATTGTGAAGGTATTTTTTAAGCGCATAATGAGTTACAGCTTTTTTGTTTTCAGTGGAATGTGAACCCGATTATTGTAAACACGGTGGACAATGTATTTTGAGAACAAATGGGAAAATTGGATGTAAATGTGTTCAAGGGACAATTGGAGCACGTTGTGAAAGGGGTAAGTTGAAAATATCGGGAACTTCTGCAATAAAATTTGGTTTCAATAGAGGAAAAAACTAATTTTCATTCTGAAATACAATAGTCTAAACATACATTTACTTAAAGGAGGGCTTTACGGAGCAAATAAATGCGTCTGGGATGAAAATAGACTTCATACTCATTCCAAATCTGTTTTTAAAATTTTCGAACCCTACCTAGAAGCCGAGAAAACGCGCATCAAAACAATGGCTTAGAAAAATCGGCAACCGACGAAAACTAGTCCACAGGCCACTTTTTCCAGGCCATTGTATTGAAGCTCGTTTTCTGGGCTTCTAGGTGGTTTTAGAAAAACAGATTTGGAATGAGAAGTCTATTTTCATTTACATTTATTATCTCTGTAAAGCCTTCCTTTAAAATTATCTGAACATGGTAAAATTGATTGGAAAATTATTAACAACTATTCTAGTTTTAATTCTCAGTGTCAAATAGTCAAAATGTTTAGAAATCAATGAATGTGGATGGGGAAAATGCCAAAACAATGCCAAATGTGTCGACTTGTTCAACGATTATAGCTGTGAATGCTCGAAAGGATGGATGGGCAGAAATTGTGATAGTACTAACCTTTTTCCCAATAAATTTGAAATTATATTTCTTTGCAGGACCTTGCAGAGACATCTACGGAACATGCCGAATTTGGAAGCGGGAAGGACAATGCGAACAGATGAGAAATGTCACCGAATTCTTCGATCTGAATTGTGCCGCCTCTTGTGGTGTTTGCGAAATGGCTGATGACACAGGTTCGACCTCTAAATTCAATTTTTTTTTAAACAGCTGTGTTTTCCAGACGATTCATATCTTCCCCTCCAACCGATTCTTCTACCATTAGCATGGATGTTAGGCGAATGGCAATCACAAATAAAAGGATGGAATAACCATACAACGGACTATCCAACGGATATGGAAGGAATGGCATATAATGAGACAATCACATTCGCAGCTGCTCCATCACTCATGTTTGGAACACCTTATATTAATTATTCGTGAGTATTTGAAAGAATTTTGATCTTCGACAATAAGAATTTTGCAGAGCAGTCATGATCAGTGAAGAAGATCCATCAAATGTTCACCAATATAATGGATTCATTACAATTCAACAGTATAAGGATGAAAATCAAGTGAATGAAAGAGGAGCATTGACATCGATTGGGAATACAGGCAATGAAAAATATTTCGAATTTTCGTTGAACAACACAACTTCCAGGTCTGATAATGATCGAAGAAGGCGATATTCTTGACGAGAAATCATCATCCGATGGAGGTCCAACCTTCATGTTGGCACCAACTTACACATTTTATCAAGGAGCAGCAAAATTGAATAAAAATCCTGAAAAGGTTAGTTTCAAGATCTCGACACCATTCTATCCGTAATTTTTTAGATGAAACGCTGGTTCACAAAGAGAAATAATCGGCTGTTACAATACATGGTTCGAGAATTCAAGGGGCGAACACACAAATTTACAAAAATTTACAAGAAGACAAAAGACTTCAAGTATTTATAACTATTTTTCTAGTCATAATATGCATATTGTGCAATAATAATTTGAATGTAAATAAAATATTCGAAATATTTATTTATATTTATAAAACTATTTTATTATCCATTGCTTGCTGTTCTGGCTTCACCTCAGCTTCTGGAGCCTGTTGGTCAGGAGTAACCTGAATAGGTTTATCATCGACATCCCATGGTTCTTTATCAGGAAGGAGTTTGTCGAGTTCTTTCTTTCCTTCATCATAATCCGCAGAAATCCGAGCATGAGATGCATGCTGTTTTTGAAGCATTGTGAATCCAGAAATGTCCTAAAACATTTCAAATTCCTAGGAACTTCTCTACAACACTTACATAACCATTATTTTTGATCCAAAGATAGTTTTTAACTGCAAATACAGGTACGGCCAAAACTGGAGAAATTGACAAAAACCATCCAAAAATATCGAAAAGTATTGGATATTTTGTTGCATCTCCCATATATGGATAATCTCGCATAAATGAAAAGCCAATTAAAACAATTCCAAAAATTGGGGAAATTAATTTCCAATTCCAATAGAAATATGGAGAAAGTGGACCAATTGCAGAAGTTATCGGATTTTTTGCCTCCCCAATCATTTCAATAATATCTTGACGGAAGTTTGATCCTCCATAAATCCAAACAATCACAATAACCTCAATTGTTACAGCACAAACTGATGAGAAACCAGCTCCATATTCATCGTACAGTTCGAACCAATAGAGACCAGCCTGAAAAGAAGAAAAATAAATTAATTAATTACTAAATAACAAACGTTAGTAGAGAAAATAAGTCCAGCAGTGTACAAAAATAGGCACCAAAGGGAAACAACTAGCCACTTCTTATTGCGAACTGATTTATGTTGATCGTAGATGCATGAACAGAACACTTCGACAAGAGCTGAAAACCGGTTGTTTAATCGGAAAGCAAGTGGGATTCATACCTATCTCAGTACTAATAGCTAAAAGGAACAACATCACAAAAAAGAGAAACGTCCATAACCACGGAAGAGGCATCTGTGCCATTGCTTCCGGATACACGACAAATGCCAGAGAGAGGCCACTTTGAACAACTTCAGGCACTGTTACTCCACGTTGGACAGCAAGAAATCCGAGAATTGAGAAAACCGCCGATCCTCCTATCAAACTCATAACTGTGTCACCGATAATGATAACCATAGCATCCTGAAAAGGACTCATTTTTAGAGCCAAATCGTACATATAAGTAATCAAAGTCAAACCTTGAAACAATTGTGTCTTCTCTTGCTATATGATGCCATACTTATCAATCCTCCGTGTCCAACAGATAATGAGAAACATAATTGTTTCAATGCTTCAGACCATGTTTTAAATGCCCAAATTTTCGAAATATCTGGTTTTCCAAAATAGTAGTAAAGTCCTGTTGAAGCTCCTTCCAAAGTCATTCCACGAATTGCCAGAACTACTACCAACAGGTATGGTAAAATTACAGTTACCTAAACATTTCTAATTATGGTTAATTATAGCCAATGGCTGATAAAGAGAACACACATATGAAATTTTTCCCATTATTTTCATCCCTTTCAAAATCAATAGTGCCGTGATTATCCAGCAAACTGTCATTGAGGCAAATATGGGCCAGTTAAAACCACTTATGTCGTACAAACCAGTGGATGGTGCAATTACATTGTATCTGTTAATATTTTGATGAATTAATTTGACATTTTCAACCCTTACCGGAAATATTGCTCAGTTGCACTCATGACTGTTATGTCTTTAAGCATACGCACATCAAAACATTCTCCATCGATATAAAGCACCTTATCAGGTATTGGGAAAAATAATTCATAACCTACGGGTATTTTATCATCACACAACTTTTGTTCCAGCATGTTCATGCATGTCTCTAAAGAACAAAATCAATGTGTTATATCTAAAACACAACTATGATAAACCTTTGACATTCCATGGGTTATTACAATCATTCCAAATATTAATATGTCCTCTGAAGATGTTGACGATGTAAATTGAAACCCAAGAGATTATAACAATGTAATAAATGGCAACGTATGCTGCAACGAGAGAAGACATCCATCCAACTCCTTCCAACGCTGGCATGATTCTTCGGAATACAATTGGTGGAGATACTCCTTGATATTGTCCAGCAAGGAATTCCAGATAAATTGCTGGAAGTCCGAAAAGAACTGCACATGTTACGTAAGGAATCAAGAATGCCGCTGAAAAAATGAATTCAGATTTTGTTTGAATAAAAAAGCAACAAACATCCTCCATTTTCATAAGCTCTTGTTGGAAATCTCCAAATGTTTCCAAGTCCAACGGCCAATCCTAAACATGTCAAAACAAATTCGAAATTATTTCCGAATTCATCTCGTTCATTAGCACCAGGAGCAGTATCGGAGGAAGTTCCTTTGCTTTGCTCTTTTTTGCTTGCTAATTTTTCTGCATCTAAATACTATTACTTTATATACATTTCTGAATGTAGTGCCATACCAGGATTAGTTTGAACATCCTGTTGCTCCATTTTGTATCGATCGCATTAACAAGGTACTTTCAAATAAACAAAACTTTATGAACTATACAACTAAAACTGCTGAATGTGATGAATACAGTCAAAAGTTCACGTAATTTTGACAGATGACGAGAAAAAAAAATAATGGAGTCGTTTTTTTAAATGCTCATATTTTAAAGACAGCGTGACAATGATTATGGTTCGGCAAAACACTTGTAACGTCATCTGAATAAATCAGCTTGAGATTGTTTACTATTTTTGGGTTATGATTTTATTTTTCACTTCCTTGCGACATTGTAAAACCAGATTAAACGAAATATTTCTTAAACCAGGAGTTGCGTGCCGCTACGCGGCAAAACTCCTGGACTACGGCTCGCCTTCGGCTTCGCTTTCCAACACGCCTCCGGCGTGCAGCTTTTGTTAGATCAGATTTTGTTTGACTAATCTAACAAAAGCAATTGTGATAAAATATAAAATTAACATTTTTCAAAGTTCCTTTAAAATTCGGCATTTCAAAAACAGTAAGCATTGTCTACCTGTACATAACAGCTAGAAAACGCGCATTTCTCTTTAACCTACACTCATCCTAATTTCCTAATAATAGCTTTTTCTACGGCTCGCCTTCGGCTTCGCCCCTTACACGCCTTCGGCGTGCTACTTCACTCTCAGTTATTTGACGATTTCACACCTTTTGATATTAGTTGTCGGGACCGAAATATCTTGATCGAAAAGTATTGGAATGCGAGCCGAAGGCACAGAAGAAGCTCGCCTGCGGCTCGCTTCTTCCGTGCCTTCGGCACGCATTCCAATACTTTTGATCGATGTTCAAACGCCGCTGCGCGGCGAAACTATCCTTCAAGTATAACAATTTCACTGGAAAATTTCAAAACCAACCATAATTGTCTCATTTCATTATTCATCGAATTATTTAATCTTCTAAAATGGTTATAATTAGCGGCATAATTAAAGAAATAAATCTGAAAAGAGGTTTATGTGAAAAGAAGTTCTTCTGAAAATAAGTTCTTCTTTTACTCTAGCTCACCTCACTTAGTCATCACTATAGAACGATCATTTTCTTCGAGTGAATTTTTCAAATTTGACCTAGTTTCTTGACCTATTTTTTAAAACTGTTTCTTTTGTGAAATTTTGACAAAAATTCGAAAAAAATGAAGAAATGAAAATCCGCAATCATTAGGTTTCAAAAAGTCCCTCTTCTTTCGGTGACTTCGATGGTCTACCTGTTAGTAATCATTCCTTTACGTGAACCGATGCGAGTTCAATTCCGTTCCCCCTACCTCTTAATTTTACAACAAAAAAAAAGTTCACAGAAAAATGTTCACAGAAAAAAGTTCACAAAAAAAAGTTACACAAAAATAAGCCCCGCCTCCTTATCCATTTATATATAAGGATTGTCAGCTTTTGACTGAACAAAAAAATTTAAAAATTGGCAGAAAAATGTTTCAAGACATTTCGAAAAAAATAATGAAGAATCTCTTTAACGATACCATACTTTAAATTAATTCTGCTTCATACCCTTGTTTTTTTAAACAATTTATAAGCCGAGTTATTGCTTTCCAAGATTCCATTTTGACAATTTCCAGACCTTGATCTCTCAAAAACTATTCGTAAACCCTCCGGTAGCAAAAAAATGGAAAATAGTTTATTCACCTGCACAAAATGCTTTTTTCAAAAACGTTAGAAATTATTGGAAACATCAGGAAACACCTCTAATACTTCCCTTGTAAATTTATTGTACAAAGAGAAGAAAACTTTTTCAAAACTTTCAAAATTCAAATTTATATGCCAATAGGTTGTTACAATACGTGTTTCCAAAATTTAAAGGAAGAAGTCGATACCTAGTCATAATATGCATAGTACCATTGTGCAATAATAATAATTTGAATGTAAATAAAATATTCGAAATATTTATTAATATTTACAAAATTATTTTATTATCTATTGGTTGTTTCCAGATGCATTTTGCTGGTTTGCATTTACTTCAGCATCTGGAGCCGGTTGGATCGGTTCAGGAGTCGCCTGAATAAGTTTATCATCGACATCCCATGGTTCTTTATCCGGAAGAAGTTTATCGAGTTCTTTCTTTCCTTCATCATAATCCGCAGAAATCCGAGCATGAGATGCATGCTGTTTTTGAAGCATTGTGAATCCAGAAATGTCCTAAAACATTTAAAATTTCTATCAGAAGCAATTTTTTTTAAAATACTTACATAACCATTATTTTTGATCCAAAGATAGTTTTTAACTGCAAATACAGGTACGGCCAAAACTGGAGAAATTGACAAAAACCATCCAAAAATATCGAAAAGTATTGGATATTTTGCTGCATCTCCCATGTATGGATAATCTCGCATAAATGAAAAGCCAATCAAAACAATTCCAAAAATTGGGGCAATTATTTTCCAGTTCCAAAAAAAGTAAGGGGACAATGGACCAATTGCAGCAGTTATCGGATTTTTTGCCTCCCCAATCATTTCAATAATATCTTGACGGAAGTTCGTTCCTCCATAAATCCAAACAATCACAATAACCTCAATTGTTACAGCACAAACTGATGAGAAACCAGCACCATATTCATCATACAGTTCGAACCAATAGAGACCAGCCTGGAAAGAAGAAAAAGAAATAAATCAATTAATAAATAACATACGTTAGTAGAGAAAATAAGTCCAACTGAGTACAAAAAAAAGCACCAAATCGAGACAACTAGCCACTTCTTGCTACGTACTGATTTGTGTTGATCGTAGATGCATGAACAGAAAACCTCGACAAGAGCTGAAAATCGAATCGTTGTTTAAATCGAGAAGCTAATGAAATTCGTGTACCTATCTCTGAACTTATAGCCAAAAGAAACAACATCACAAAGAATAGCATTGTCCATAACCACGGAAGAGGCATCTGTGTCATTGCTTCAGGATATACGACAAATGCAAGAGAGAGACCACTTTGAACAACTTCGGGAACTGTTACTCCACGCTGGACAGCAAGAAATCCGAGAATTGAGAAAACCGCCGATCCTCCTATCAAACTCATCAATGTGTCGCCGATAATTATAACCATAGCATCCTGAATTGTTTCTTATAGTGGTACTAATCGTACATATAAGTAATCAAAGTCAAACCTTGAAACAATTGTGTCTTCTCTTGCTATATGATGCCATACTAATCAATCCACCATGTCCAACAGATAATGAGAAACATAACTGTTTCAAAGCTTCAGACCATGTTTTAAGTGCCCAAATTTTCGAAATATCTGGTTTTCCAAAATAGTAGTAAAGTCCTGTTGAAGCTCCTTCCAAAGTCATTCCACGAATTGCCAGAACAACTACCAAAATGTATGGTAAAATTACAGTTACCTAAACTTTTTAAATCATAGTTTTTAATCAAATAACAAACAAACATATGATATTTTGCCCATGATTTTCATTCCTTTCAAAATCAATATTGCCGTGATTATCCAGCAAACTGTCATTGAGGCAAATATGCCCAGATTAAAACCACTTATGTCGTACAAACCAGTGGATGGTGCGATTACATTGTATCTGTTAATATATGTATGTATGTTGATTTGACATTTTCAACCCTTACTGGAAATATTGTTCAGTCGCACTCATCAAAGCAATGCCTTCAAACTTCTTCACATCAGTACATGTCCCGTTGATATAAAGAAACTTATCGGGTTTTGGGAGACCTGCTGGAAAACCTGGTGGTTTTTCAACATCACACAGCTTTTGTTCCAACATGTTCATGCATGTCTCTACAACAAAATAAATTTTTTGTATCTAAAACACAACTATGATAAACCTTTGACATTCCATGGGTTATCACATTTGTTCCAAACATTAATATGTCCTCTGAAGATATTCACAATATAAATTGAAATCCATGAGATGATAACAATGTAATAAATGGCAACGTATGCTGCAACCAGAGAACCCATCCATCCAACTCCTTCCAACGCTGGCATGATTCTTCGGAATACAATTGGTGGAGATACTCCTTGATATTGTCCAGCAAGGAATTCCAGATAAATTGCTGGAAGTCCGAAAAGAACTGCACATGTTACGTAAGGAATCAAGAATGCCGCTGAAAAAATGAATTCAGATTTTGTTTGAATAAAAAAGCAACAAACATCCTCCATTTTCATAAGCTCTTGTTGGAAATCTCCAAATGTTTCCAAGTCCAACGGCCAATCCTAAACATGTCAAAACAAATTCGAAATTATTTCCGAATTCATCTCGGTCATTAGCACCAGGAGCAGTATCGGAGGAAGTTCCTTTGCTTTGCTCTTTTTTACTTGCACCCTTTTCTACATCTAAATAGTTTTAAAGCGTTTTTAAAGCGTTTTTGAATGTGGTGCCATACCAGGACTAGTTTGAACATCCTGTTGCTCCATTTAATATCGATCGCATTAACAAGGTAGTTTCGATTAAACTAAACGTACTGAATTATTCAACTAAAACTACTGAATGTTATGGATACACTGATACAATCAAAAGTTCACGTAATTGTGCCAAGTGTCAAGAAAAAATAAATATAATTTTGTTGTTCGATTAAAATTCTCATATTATAAAGAAAAAATAATTATCTGTGTATATGTCCTCGAACGAAACGTGACTGTTTTAAAATATTAATATGTGCGTGGCACACTGTCTTTAAGTTACGGTGTCATAAACAAATACGACTTATAGCGAAAGTTTTATTCAATCACTTTCATAAAATATTAATTTTTCATACTTCAATATTTTCCTCCATATCCCAAGGTTCTCTATCTGGAAGCTGCCTAACAAATTCTTTCATCTCTTCATCATAATCGGCCGAAATTCTTTCATAAGAATTATGTTGCTTTTGAAGCATTGTTAATCCAGAAACATTCTGAAACAAATAACAATAACGATTTTCAAATCAAAAACTTACATAACCATTCTTTTTGAACCAAATGTAGTTTCTGACTCCAATGATCGGAATAGCAAGTGCTGGCAGAGCTGACAAAAACCATCCGATCATATCAAAAAGTATTGGATATTTTTCAGCATCTCCATTATATGGATACTCTCGCATGAATGAGAAGCTGATTAGTATCATTGCAAAAATCGGTGAAATTATTTTCCAGTTAAAAAAAAAGTAAGGGGACAATGGACCAATTGCTGCGGATAGCGGACTATTCGCTTCTCCGATCATTTCAATTATATCTTGACGGAAATTCGACGCTCCATAAACCCAGATTAAAGCCACTATTTCTATTATTACAGCGAACACCGATGAGAATCCCGAACCATATTCATCATAAAGTTCAAACCAATAGATTCCAGCCTGAAAAGTATGAATCAATAAGAAAATTCAGAAGAAAAGCAAACATCAGTCGCGAATATCAATCCAAAGAGGAATAAAATTGAACACCAAGCTGACACAACAAGCAACTTTTTGTTACGAAGTGATTTATGCTGATCGTAAAGACATGAACAAAAAACTTCAGCCATTGCTAAATTCATGTTATGAGAAACTCAAAAGAATCGGAATTCAAAACTAACCAACTTCGGAACTGATAGCTAAAAGGAACAACATCATGAAGAACAGTAATGTCCATAACCATGGAAGAGGCATTTGTGTCATTGCTTCAGGATATACAACGAAGACCAATGAAAGACCACTTTGAACGACTTCGGGAACTGTTACTCCACGTTGGACAGCAAGAAATCCGAGAATTGAGAAAACCGCAGCTCCACCAATAACACTCATCAATGTGTCACCAATAATAATGATAAGAGCATCCTGAAAATTTTTAAATTTTTAAAAAAGTTTATCGAATGAAAATCCAACTCTAAAACAGTTGTGTCTCTTCGCACTATATGATGCCATACTCATCAATCCTCCATAACCAAGGGCAAGTGAGAAACAAAGTTGTTTCAATGCTTCGGACCATGTCCTAAACGACCAAATTTTTGAAATATCTGGTTTCCCAAAATAGAAGTAAAGTCCTGTTGAAGCTCCTTCCAATGTCACTCCACGTATTGCAAGAACAATAATCAACGCATATGGTAAGACAACGGTTACCTTTAATCAAAAGTTCATTCAATATTTAAGACATTTAGAAGAAACTAACATAAGAAACTTTTCCAATGACTTTCATCCCCTTCCACATGAGCAAAGCCGTCAAAATCCAACAAAAGGTCATCCAGGATAGAATTGGCCAATTTATACCATTTATGTCATAAAGACCATTAGAAGGTGCTAGTATATTATACCTGTTTTAATTCATAACTTATTCTTTCTCACAACTTGTTAATACTTAAAATACTGCTCTGTTGCACTCATTACCGTCACATTTTTCAAACTTGTAAGGTTGAGACATTTACCATTCAAATAAATCTGCTTTTCATTTTTCAAAGAACCCATCGGCAGGACAGGACCCGCAACATTACACAATTTTTGTTGAAGCATATCCACACACGAGTCTGTAGAAGAATTTTAATATATTTTTATCTTTAAGTTATATATTTAACCTTTGACATTCCATGGGTTATCACATCTGTTCCAAATATCTAAATGACCTCTAAAAATGTTCATAATATAAATACAAATCCATGAAATAATTGCGACATAATAAATAGAGACCAATGTAGAAATCAATGCACACATCCATCCGATTCCTTCCAATGCTGGCATTATTCTTCTGAAAACAATCGGTGGAGATGCTCGTTGATATTGTCCAGCGAGAAATTCCAGATAAACAGTTGGAAGTCCAAAAAGAACTGCGCAAGTTAGATACGGAATCAAGAATGCAGCTGAAAACCTCATTTTCTGTTCAAAATATGTAGAATTTAAATTTTTTGAAAAGCACAAACATCCTCCATTTTCATAAGCTCTTGTTGGAAATCTCCAAATGTTTCCAAGTCCAACGGCCAATCCCAAACATGACAAAATAAATTCAAAATTATTTGCAAAGTTTTCTCTTTCTGGCTGTTTTCCTTTTTCATTTGATTTGTTTGATATTGATTCTTCTTTATTTTCAACATCTGAAATGTAAAATGATGAACGTCATAAACAGAAGTTTGAATAAAAATAATATTGATTAATAAATAGCACACCATGTTGTTCCATTTTTGTATCAAATTCAGTTAATATCCTTGTTATAAAATCACTAAAAGATAAAAATAAACATCTGATGCCTGTTTCGTTGTATTAATTCTGCGTAGGTCACGATTCTTCAATACACTCGTGGAACCAATTTGTTCTCTTAAAGACAGTGTCTCAGTTAACCTGACCTTACCTGATTTCAATTTCAAAAATTACAGCTTTCTCTCATTATTACAATGCAAATTATTAGAAAAATGTCGATAAACCGTGCCTCATAGCAGCGGTCCAAATTTGCAATAAAAATCATAATTTAAAAATCAAAAGTGCGCGTGTCCGTGCGACGCGGCTGGAGCGAAATACAACTATCTGAATGTGGCTACATAGTGTGTTTTCTCGAGCTCCTTTGTTATCTTAAAGAAAGGGCGTTAGAAATTTTAAAAGTGTTTTTTTAACACAAACAAGGTTGAAATCGTTTATTAATCTCTACAACATATTGTACCCAGAAGATTCTTTTTCGGTGCCTTCGTTTGAATCTAAAATAATTAAAATTTACAAGCTATCATTATTTCCTTACTTTTATCCTGAGATTGAGTCTTATCGTCTGCCGGAGAACGTGAAAGGTCGATTTGTTTCTCTTCCGACCATGTCCATGGTTCAAAGTCCGGAAGTATTTCCAGCACTTCCCTTTGTTCGTCACTATAATCCTCGATGATTCGTTCATAAGACACATGTTGTTTTTGAAGCATTACAGCACCTTCCAAGTCCTGAAATTTATTATTAATTTCAATTTTTAACAATAACAATAAATATTTACTAGATTGTGTTTTCTGAACCATAAAATATTCCTTGTTGCAAAGAGTGGGATCATAAGAAGTGGAAGCACTGAAATACTCCATCCAAGGACATCAAACATTGGTGGATAAATATCAGCACGTCCATCGAATGGATACTCTCTTATGAATGAAAGACCAACCAATATAACACCAATCAAAGGACTTATAAATCTCCAATTCAATAGGAAATACGGAGTTGTCGGTCCAACACAATGCGTGCATCTATTTCGAAAGTTTCCAAAAATTTCCGATATATCTGCCTTGAAATTGTCCGTTCCATAGACCCAAGAAATAACAATCACTTCGATGGTAACATTGCAAACCGATGAGAAACCAGCAGCATACTCATCAAACATTTGGAACCAGTAGAAACCAGCATCTGTTGAGAAAATCAATCCAACACAAAACAAGAAAGTGCACCAAATTGATACAACCATCCATTTTTTGTTTCGAAGTTTCGGGAATTGATCATATAAACATGAGCAGAACACTTCAACGTATGCTGAAACTCAATTTTTTTCAAAATTCAAAAATTCCTGAATACCGATCTCCGAACTCATTCCAAGTAAGAGTAGCATGATGAAGAATAAAAACGTCCATAACCATGGAATAGGCATTTCAATCATTGCTTCCGGGTATACAACGAATGCCAAAGATAGACCACTTTCAACAACTTCTGGAACAGTCACTCCTCTTTGATGTGCCAAAAATCCGAGAGTTGAGAAAACAGCTGCTCCGCCAATAACACTCATCATTGTGTCACCGATAATAATAATGAGTGCATCCTTAAAAAACCATATTTTTAATAAAAATTTAGAAAAAAACCACAAACCCTAAAACAATTATTTCGTTTCGCACTATAAGATGCCATGCTCATCAATCCTCCATGTCCAACCGATAACGAAAAGCACAATTGTTTCAAAGCTTCGGTCCATGTTTTAACAGCCCAAACTTTAGTAATATCCGGTTTTCCAAAATAATAGTAAAGTCCATCTATAGCTCCATCTAATGTTACACCTCTAACACATAAAACTAGAACAATTGCGTATGGAAGAATTACAGTAATCTGGAAGAAAATAGGGTTAAAATATGGTTAAAATTCAGGGGAAAATATTACATATGAAGTTTTTCCCATAATTTTCATTCCTTTCAAAATAATTAATCCAGTAAGGATCCAACAGAATACCATTGCTAGTAAATTTTGCCAGTGTACTTGTGTTATTTCGTCCATACTTCTTGAAGGATTAATAATGTTATTCCTGAAACAAAATAGTCATTAAAATTTCAAATATTTCATCATCTCTAACTTGAAATATTGTTCAGTTCCGCTGATAAGAGTCAGATGTTCTAACCCCTTAGCTTCGACACACGTTCCATTGATATAATACAGTTTTTTTGGTAGATTTGTATTTTGTCCTGGAGGACTTGGACCATTACACACTTTTTGTCCTACCATGTCGATGCAGGTGCTTACATTGTTCCATGGATTGTCACACTTTGTCCATTTTGACATATCACCTCTGAATAGATTTACCAGATATAGACAAATCCAAGAGATGATAACAATATAATAAACTGCAACACATGCTGAAACAACAGAAGACATCCAACCAACACCCTCCAGAATTGGCATAATTCTTCGGAACACGATTGGTGGAGATGTTCTTTGGTATTGCCCGGCAAGGAATTCGATATAAATTGCAGGTAGGCCAAAAAGAAAAGCACATGCTAGATAGGGAATCAAAAAAGCAGCTGAAAAATTAAGATAATTGAGAATTTTTTAGATTAACAAACATCCTCCATTTTCATAAGCTCTTGTTGGAAATCTCCAAATATTTCCAAGCCCAACTGACAGTCCCAAACATGTCAAAATGAACTCAACATTGTTGCCAAATCCTTCTCTCTCATTACTTTTATCATCACCTTTTCGGGAACTTCTCTTCGAATTCGTTTTTCTAGCATCCGTGTCTAGAATATTTCAAAAAAATGCGGAAAAAGTAAGTGATTTTCTAACTTACTGGTAGTTTCCGCACTTAATACCGATACCATTAGAAGATTTAGTAATTGTACAGTTTTAACTAATTGCACTAAAACTTGTAATAAGATATTTGATTGTTTGAAGAATTAAAAATCGAAAATGAGAGTTATCTTTGAAAATCAGCAAACGTGGTTTTATGTGTTTTGGCAATTGACATCTCATTTTGTCCCAGATCATAATTTCAACATTCATTATTCAAATTCAATAAAGGAGAGCGATTGAAAAATGACTAACTATTCGGATGAAGAATATCAAAGACGTCTTATGAAGAAACATGGAAGTTTCAATCCGTACACTGTTCTTCAACGCTGGCCGTCTCAGACATTTGTTTATGATTGTGATGCGAAACCGTTGGAAGCAGATCTTCAATCGGTAAGATATATCGAATAGTAGCTTAGATTTGTATCGATTTTTTAAAGATTGTAACATCACTTGACAGTAGTGCCAGTGTTATGAACAGAGTTGTAGTTCCAGAAGTTGTTCTGCACTCGGTAATCTAAATTTCAAGATTTTAAGTAACTTAGGCAAAAAAACCTAAAAGATATTATTTTAGCTTATAAAGGGGTTACCATTTGTAATTTTCTAAAAATTAATGTCGTATTTTTAACAATAAAATCAATATATTTCCTAGGAATAAGCATTAGTCCTCTAAAAATCGATAAAAAATGAATTAAGCTGAAATTTAAGCGTAAATAGACCACATGGAGCATGCATTACAATTTCTTTTAAAGAAAACGCTACAAATCTTAAAAAACCATGTACGTCCAATTCCACGTTATTTTGCCCACAATACTCACTACCTAAAGACACGGTGTCACTTTTTTAAATTGAGTCATATGTTTACGTGCTTTTTTTAAGTGTTTTCTTTGCAAACATAATTTTTGAGTGATAGAGCCATTTAACATAAATTAGAACGATTGATACAATTTTTTATTGATCTTTAAAAAAATTACAGTTCTATAAAACTACTAATTTCAGGTTTATGCAAGCAATAGTGATATTGACACAAGATCGACTGGGAATCCTTATGCCCATCATCCAAATTATACAACTCCTTCACAATATTTTGCACATTTGGGTGAAGAAACAAATGTATCTGCATCAGTTTCTGAGAGTCAATTGTTAACCATTGCTGAAATTGCATCACTTCCAAATCCATTTGTCTCAAACAATCAGAAATATGAGATTATTGGTGAAAGAACCCTTATAACTGCTCCAAATGATATTGTAAGAATACTTTTAGTTTTTACAAAATGGTATCAACATCTCACAGACTTTGAACAAAAATGCGTTCACTGCTCAATCGATTGAAGATCTTAATAAATTGCAAGAGAGTTTTGCTTACAAAGGAGGGAGTTCAAACTTCCCAATTCGTCGTTCAACATCGGCTGAAACTTTGAACAAGAAGCTTTTCAGCTCTGAATCGATTTATGAGATTTCCAAACTTCAAGTTGATTTTGAACCAAAAGATAGTTTTGAGCTGCAAACAAATTTGTTGAGAATCCAAGAATTTTCACCACAATCTCTCAACGATCTTCGCAAACTTAAGAATCTTTCGGAATATTCTGATTTTAATGGCCCGACTCATGGAGTGTCTACTTGTATTGGGATTAGTCCAGCGTCGAATGTGAGCTCATCTTTCTTCTTTTTTTTCATTTTGTATTTTTATGTTTTTTTTCAGGAAGTTGCCGAATTCGAATACTTCGAGAATGTACAATACGGTGGAATCTAAAATTAATTTTTGAAGAAATAAATAAATGCTATCAACCCGAAATTTATGGAATAATAAAATATGTGTCAAATAAATTATTTGATTTCAGCGAACCAATCTGCCATTTCTCGATCACAGTCGTCATCCTTTAACTGGAAAATTATCAATATTTCGAAAAGTCAATAAATTTAAGTGCACTCACTTGTGTATGAATATTGGGGTAGACCAAGAAGTAGAAAAGGCAAAAAATGATAAAACCGAAAAAGAAGATCATTTGGGTGATCCAATGAAAGCGATGCATAAAAGTTGGAGAGAATTCGAACCCAGAATTAGATTGAATACCTGAAAATTGGAATCTAGGAGTAGTAACCAAAAAAGTTGTGGATTCGAATATGGAGTTCCGAAACGTTTTAAAGGAGGGCTTTACGGAGATAATGAATGCATCTGGAATGAAAATAGACTTCATTCTCATTTCAAATATGTTTTTAAAATTTTCTAAAACCACCTAGAAGCCGAGAAATGAGCTTCAAAACAATGGCCTAGAACACGCGGTCTTCTGGCCAAACTTTTTTCCTATGAGCTCTTATCGTGTTTCGTTAATAAATAGTTATTCATAATGCTTATATTAGTCCTTTTTTAATTTTTTTTAAATTTTATTGGATTTTTCATGCCTGCGGACTAGTTTTCGCCCGTGGCCCCTTTTTCTAGGCCATTGTTTTGAGGCGCGTTTTCTCGTCTTCTAGGTGGTTTTAGAAAATTTTAAAAACAGATTTGGAATGAGTATAAAGTCTATTTTCATCCCAGGTGCATTAAAACCCTCCTTTAATATAACGAACTATTTAGGCTAAATTTAAAAAAAAATTAAAATCGTATAGTTTTTAATGGTACACTGTCTTTAGTAAAGAGATTTTAGCACCAGGTGTCGAATTATTTCTGTAAATTAACCAGAAAACTTACTTCCTTTTGTTCGGTTGTTTCTGCACAACGGTGTGTCTATTTGAGCTTGAGCTAGAGAAGTTTCAGGTGACGCTCTCAAAAAAAAACAATTATCTCGCTCATTACTAATTTTCAAACAAACTTCTTAATAGCCGATGAATTCTCATATGTGAACGTCGGTACACCGTTTGGACTTTCCATTCCAGGGGATGATATTCCATTAACGATACGAATCATTGGAAGCATTCCAGATGCAACGATTGATGTGTCTCTGAAAAATAAGGAAGCTGTAGTCTCGTGAGAATTCGATGAATTTTGAGGAAAAAATTTGGAACTTCGTTTTTTTCTTTTGACCATTTTCGAGTCTAAAACACAAGAGGACGATCACGCAGCAATCCCAAGACGCGAGAAATTTTATTTTTTGCACGAATTGAAGACATCTCATGTGATTCGAGTATTTGAATAGTTTCTCGTCGATTTTAAAGACAGCTGTTCAGTTAATTTGACCCTGCCTGGTTTTAGTTTCAAAAATTAGAGCGTACTCTAATTAGTACAATGCAATTTATGCGAAATCACACCGATAAATACACGCGTCATAGCAGCCGTCCAAAGTTGCAAAAATAAAATTTTGAATTGCCGCGTGTCCGTGCGACGCGGTCGGTGTCCGTGCAACGCGGTTGGCATTGGCGCGAAACACAATTATTTGAATTTGGCTACATATTGGCATTGTTCTTTGGACCACCTGGGCTCCCATTCGAATTTTAAATTTTTGCCTAGATTTTGGATCGTGTTAACTGACAAGCTGCCTTTAATGGTTAAGCTTTTCTGGGATTTTCATCTATTTTTGATGAAAGGAACAGCTTGAGAACTCGAAGCTTCAGCCGAACTTGGAGCATTTTCTTTTCAAATAACTGGAATTTTAAAAAACTAACCTTTTAATTAACAATCGCTGTCTCATATATTTAACAGCTGCGAGCTTTATCAATGAAAGAAAAACAATACAGAAGCATACACCAAGATAGACATCCATTGCTTTGATATAACTAACTCGTGGCATAACTTCATTATAAGAAAATAACAGAAAAGTTATCGTCAAGATAATTGATATCATATCCTATAAAAATCAATATATTTCATTCATAATCTTTTAAAAATCACCTGGAAAGAAGTTTCATTTTCCATCCACAGCGAAACCCACGAGGTGATAACAACAGCAGTTGATGGAATAATCAATTGAAGGAAACAAAATCCAGCGGCTCGATTGAATACAAAACATACATAAAGACGAGAATAATCACCAGTTGCATAAGATTCGACTCGACTTGTAACAAATGCTTCTTTGATTTGAAAATCAGGAAGGCGGATTTTATGAAGTTTTAGGGATTCGATTTGACCATGCGACCAGAAATATTTCACTTTGTCAGCTGTGTAACCATCTGAAAATTGAAAGGTTAAAAATTGAAATTTTTATATAAAAAATAATACAGCTTTCAAATCCCATCTTGCACAATTGTGAGTCGAATGGAAAGAGTGTTAAGTCCATGCCGCAAGTAAGAACAAGCGATAGCCTTCGACTGTATAAAATACTTCCATTATTCCGAAGTCTTAACAGCGATCTATGAGTGATTGATTGTCTTCGAGGATTTTTTGAAGCTATCGCATTAGGAACAAATGTATCCGGATGCCAGAGGTAATTTGAATAACTTTCATGAAGTGATATTTCTGTCTTGTTTTTGAACTTTTTCGGGTTGTATTTCAATCGATAATCCCTCCAAGATTCACGATAAAACATCTCAATTGAATAATCCTGAAAAGGTATAATTGAATAGTAAGAAAAATGAAGTGAATAAAAAAACCATTGTAACTTCAGAAACCGATCGAATGTTGCTAACAACAATTGAAACATTAACATGAACTGGACCCTCGTTTCCATCATCAGGTACTTGACGATGGTCATATTTTACACTTTGTAAAAATTGTAAAAAGTCGTGGGTTTCACTGAAAACGATAGAAATTGACATAAAATATTTGAAAAAATAGTTACCCTTGCTCAAAAATCGTTGCTTTATCATAAATTCCTTCACGTCGCCGATTATCTTCTTCTTCGTTTTCCTCCTCTTCAGAATCATCAGCTAGATTCATTTTCTTGCGTAATCGAAGAGCAGCACGGACGCCAAAACATATCTTGAATTTTTAAAATTTACTTGCAGAATTTTTGAAAAATGAGAAGTTTTTAACTCTAAATTTATACCGATTTTTGAGTTCAATTGAAATCTGGATGCTCCCGCTCGAGTTAAAGAGGGTGTGCCATCGATATAGAAAAAATTAATGATTTTATTGATAACTCAATAAAATTTGAAAATGATAAATTGACATTGGCCAAAGTAGTAAAAAAACGGTTTATAACTCATTTTGTAATATATTTATCTCAAACTCATACCTGTACACATTCTAACAGCAGCAATAATGTGAATATTTTCCGATGAACCAACATCATAACATTTTTTGTCTCTATTTTGAACACTGAAATTTTGTGTATCAGAAGAAGAAGAACAAAAAAGAGGACGAATACTCTAACACCGTCTTAATGTCATTGAAGAATTTGAGAATTATGATCCCAATGGGAAATCATGAACTACAACTCTTTTTTGTAGAACTTCATAGAAGAAGAGTTCATAGAAGAAGGTCACTAAACTGTGATTTATGAATTTCTGGGACAAAAAAGATGATTGTTGAAACTTTTGGAAAGAAAATGAATGATTTCTCATCGAATCTCGAGTCGAGATAACGAGAAATGACGACCGCACGAAACTCATAAAATTGAGCTACACTAGAAATGAAAATAGTTGAAAAATCAGAGAGAAAAGTTATTCAAAAGGAGGAGCAAATGATGTCGTTTTTTCCTCTGTTTATGACATCTGATGGCGGGAAACAAGAAGCAAAAAATGAAGTTTTTTTTTGTTAAATATGTGTTTGAATTGGCACCACTCCAACTTATTTCGTTCTCTTGGGGCGAATGAAGAGAGAAAAGTCGGGTAAAAATGGAACAATCAAAAATGTGTCAGAATTGGTGAAAAATTCGGGAGATGAAAGAGAGAACGAAAAATGAAAAATGTTCTTGTTTCAGAAGTTTTTAGTCAAGTTTTTTTGAAACATGTTTCACTTTTTTGGCATGAAGTTCAAACAACAAAGATTTGTGCACTTTGATGTGTTTCCCAACACATTGCCGGAAAACAGATTTGAATGAAAAGTGCTCAAAACAGGGTGAAAAAGGTGATTTTGACTTGTTTTCCGGAAGCGAGGAACAAAGTTGTGAAAACTTACGTTGAAAAACAAAACCATAAACAGATTTAGGGGTTTCCATGGATTTTCACGAGGGAGCTCCCAAAAAGTGATGTTTTGTAAAATTAGTACAACTTTATATTTCTTGCCAGATGTTTTCCCAACAGAAAACTCGAAATTAAGATGCTCTACAAAAAATTTATGCAGTTTAATCGAAACAATTCCAAAATTTTGGACAAAAGGAATCAACGAACTTTTGCAAATGATTATATACCAATTAATTGCAAAATTGCAATTTTTATAGATTTCTGAGAAGAGCCAAATATCTGGATTACGGTGTTTTCCAAAAATTCGCGCAGCATCTCCATTTGTAATGCTCGCCTAGACTATGAAATAATCGTGTTTAAATTTTTTCACCTTTTTACAATATTCTGTTTCAATTTTTTTTAAATGTCACCTTTTTACAATATTCTGTTTCAAACTGTAAAAATAACTTTTTTTTAAACTTAAGTACATGTTCGTAAAATACATGTTCGAATTTTCGCAAGTCTACAAAATGCTGTATATAAACCGTTTTCAAAAAAAAAATGAGTTGAGTGTTTTCAGTTTATACCCCTAAATTTTTGTACAAATTTGTTATAGAGTTTTCAAACGGATCAATACCGAGTGGACTTTAAAAACAAAAAAAATATATGATTTTTTTGCAAACATTCTGGAGAAGTTTCAAAAAGAAACATCACAGAAATAATTTTTTCCAAGGTAAACAAATTGTTTAGTTGAGATTAATCTCTTTTTTCTTTGATATTGTCTGAAATTCATAATTTTGGCGTAAAAGCCGTTCTTTGGAGGTAAAAACTTTTACTTAAGAACTCAGGTAATTTTTCGCGGATCTATAAAAGTGGCGGATCCGGCGCGGAGAATGCACGGGGAGGCAAAAACCAGTGCGCGGATCTTCCATTTCAATAGTAACTAGTTGAAGTGACGGATCCGCGCATGGGAAAGTGGCGGATCCGCTACTTTTATATGCGCGGATCCGCGAAAAATCCCCTGAGAAAATATTAGCGACAAAGTCTAGATTAATTTTTTAGAAGCTGAGTTTAGTTTGTTTTTTTGAACAATGAGCAACACGACTTTTTTTACATTTTGCTCTGACCTTGATTGTTAATTTACAATTAACATTTCATTTCATCTAATTTCAAGTCCTAAAAATGGAACATCTAATGAAAATCAAGCAGAACAAATGATGCGTAGACGAAGTTTTCATTCTTCTTTTTCAAATAGACACATGTAACAAACAATTTTAAGCCCCCAGACATTTTTTGCAACAAAAACGCACTTTTTTGTTGCAAAAAATGTCTTTTTAAATCTTTTCGAGAAAATACTAATTATTGTAAGAACAACAGCTCGAATCCTTGGGTTTTTAAAACATATTTTTTAAATAAAAAATATATAAAAAGCTAGATAAAAAATGTGCGACTGCAAGTTTTGTTTTCTTGGAATCTAATGAGATTTTTCGGAAACATACCATAAAATATTCAATTTTTTTATTCTCATGTTTGGCAGAATTCTAAAAAAACTATTGGATGAAAAAGACTGAAAATGGAAAGCGAAGAAAGAACCAAGAAAAAAATTGAAAAAATAAAATTAAAATGAACAAAGGCACTTTTGAAACCAATGAGTTCTTCTCTTTTCTGTCTGTCATTGCAATCAAACTAAAAACTCCCACAACTTCGCATAAATTCGAACAGAAACATGTGTGGACAATCGAATACTAGAACAATATGTACGAGTAGGAGGGAAGGAGGAGGAGGAGTTTGAGCTGTCAAAAATAAAGAAAAAACATTAGCTAAAAAGAATATGAACAAAAAACAACGGATATTTCCATCAGAAAATATACATATAGATGTATAACTAATGGTTATTTAAAACAGAGACAATGTCTTGTTTTCAGGAGATCTCGAGCGAGACTTAACGTCTTAAAGGTTTTCTTAACTATCCCTGATTTATTTTTAAACCAGGAGTTGCGTGCCGCTACGCGGCAAAACTCCAGGACGACGCCTCGCCTTCGGCTTCGCTTCCTAACATGCCTCCGGCGTGCCCCTTTTGTTACATTCGTTTCAAATAAAGATTACTTGTTATGAGATTCCAAACATGGTGACCTAATTTTTCTTTGAAATCCGGAGTTAGTTGATCGTTTATCATATATTTGGATTTCGCTTTTATTATCTACAATCATAACAACGACTTTTTCTACGGCTCGCCTCCGGCTTCGCACTTTACACGCCTCCGGCGTCACTTTCAATTATTTACCGATTTCACACCTTCTGAATTTAATTGCGGGGACCGAAATTTCTTGATCGAAAAGTATTGGAATGCGAGCCGAAGGCACAGAAGAAGCTCGCCTTCGGCTCGCTTCTTCCGTGCCTTCGGCACGCATTCCAATACTGTTGATCGTTTTTCCAACGCCGCTGCGCGGCGAAACGCTTCTAATCTAAATTTTAAAAAAATTCACTGGAATATTCTCAAAAAAAACCAACCATAATGGTCACACTTGATTTTATATCGAACGGTTATAATTAGCTGCTTAAATTAAAAAAAAGAATCTGAAAAGAGTTCTTTACTCTAGCTCACCTTACCGTTTCCATTAAAAGTCTTCTAATTTCTAATGTTTTTCTCGACTTATTTTACTTTTTTACTATTTTACATCTTTTGTTACGCTATGACTCTTGCGGGTCTTAGTTATTATATTTATTTACTTTTTTTTTACTTTACTTTATTACATGTCCTTTTTTTATATTCCGGTGAATAAATCAATCAATCAAAAAAAGTAGTCATCACAATAGAACGATCATTCTCTTTGAATAATTTTTTAAAGAATGAATTTAAACTCAGAAATGACAACAAAAAAATGAAGAAATCAAAATCCGCAATCAATAGATTTCGAAAAATCCCCCTCTTTCGGTGACCCCTATGGTCTACCGGTTAAGTAATCATTTCTTTACGTGAACCGATGCGAGTTCAATTCCACTCAGTAACTTTTGAATTTTACTATGAAAAAGGCTTCAGACACACGCCCCGCCTCCTTATCCATTTATATATAAGGATCGACTCTTTTCGACAATATTTGTTTCAATACAATTGTTTCAATATTTAGCAAAATTTAAAAACTGTAAGTTTAAAAATCCCAAAAAAACAAAGCAATTTTCGGGGGGACTAACTTCGGGAAGTTAGTCCGCCGAACATAACAACTTCTGAGGTGATCCAAATTTCATGTTTTTCTATTTCTGGTTTTTTATGTATTTTTTAGCCATTGGTTTTCAGTGTCAACTTCATAAAAACGAGGAAACCCTTTTGCGACCTGAGTTGTCAAAAAAAACAAACATAAAAAACACCATAGAAATCATTTTTTATTAAAGTAGAAGATTCAGAAGCACTGATTAACCGTCGAACATTCACCAACTTGTGTTTGATCCTCTTTGATTCTCCGATTCTCTTTCAACCATTTTATCAGATGCATCCTTCACTTCAATGACTTGTTTCACAACATGAGCAAGTTTGGATCCCGTTCGGACGCTTCTCCTCGTGCATTCTTTTTTGAATCTTCTACACCCCCAAGATTGGTGTCTTTGCAGCAATCCGATACTCATCATTACAAGTTTCCTTTGGGATTTGTATTCTTCGAGGAATTCGTCTATGCTTTTGCAGTCAAATATTTCCATTTTGCCTAATTTTTATTCTAGTAAAATAATATGTAATGCAGAGAAGGATGTAAGGTTACAGAAGGATATATTTACATTATTTTATCATCACGTTCTAATCTTTTGAGGTCAAAACGAAACCTAAAAATACGCTTTGAAAGTTTTAAAATTTATGCATTTTTGTTAAAAACTTTGAGAGTGAGATGTTATTGAAATAATTGACGACATACTGCTTTCTCGAATGATTGTTTATAAATAAATGAAAAAAAATCCAAAGAAAAGCATAAAACGGGTTTTCGCCCTGATGGCCGAAATTGATTTTCTAGGCCTCCTGATTTTCTTTAAAGTTTTTTAAAATACTCTTTTATCTCTGAAAAATTGAAAAGAAAAGAAAAGCATGAAAGAAAATATTTTTTTTGTTTTTTTTTTCATTTATTTATAAACAATCATACTTTCATCATTTTTCAACCATTTATTTCGTCCCTAAGATCCCCGGTAAGGTTTTTTTGAATTTTTTTGTTGTAATCAAAATGTAGAAAAATAAAATTTGATTGTAAATCAAGAATTTTTCTGTTTCTAGAAATTTCTGACCCAAAAAATTCTTTCATGCAAGCTGCTCAAAAAAAGTTCGCCACTCTTCTGAAAATTTAAAAGAGTTAATTCCATTTATATTTACAAATACTATCATTCACAATTCCAGAAAAAAATAATAAAAAAATAACCCTATAAAGGAATGAGTTTTAAAGATGATATGTTCATCCGTAATCCAATTCTAAATTTTGAAACTTTTTTCCATGAAAATTTTTAAAAAATATATAAATTTAAAACATAATTAATCGTCTCCTTCACTCAGACCCATTTTCAGATTGGTATATCCTGTCGGAATGGCAAATTCCACAATTTTTTCACCGTGTGATGCAATTGAAATTTTGATTTTGTAGTCGCCCTGGAAAAAAAATAAGTTTTTTCGTTGTGAGAAAATATGAATGTTAACCTGCAACACATCGAGCAATGAAATTCCTAGGAAACTTGGTGATGGTGGTAGTTCTAATGTTGCGTTGAATTTCACTTTATTCTGAAATTACAATAAATTAAAGGGGGCATCAAAATAAGTATTTTTAATGTTAAAAATAAATATATTTCTTCACTCAAAGATCGAAAAAAAATCAGTTTTCTCACCTCCAATTCCTCCAACGTATGTACACCCTTCTTCTCCAAAATCCGGCAAATTTCCACAGGTACAAAATTGCACATTTCAAAGCTACACAAAGAATCCGGAACAATGAACATTTCAGAATGTCCATTCAAACAAATGTTGTCTGCATCGAGTGAAACTGACACTGAAACCGCACCCGATTTGACAATATCAAAGTCTTTTGAAGTTTTGACAGCCCCTTCAGTGATGACAAAATATCCAGGCATCACAACATTCACCTTCTTTTTGTGACAAGATGGTTTCATTGCATGATCATAAACAAGAATAGTTATATTTTTGACTTTGATTGGTAAATTTTCTGAAAACAATAATATTTTAAAATAATTTTTCAAATCGTTTACCTTTTCCATAAGAATCAATAGTTATAACATTATGAACTCCATCTCTACATTTCGAGTAAACACCAATTAGAAAAATATTCAAAATAATGGCTAATATAGATGTTTTCATCTGAAAAATAAACAAGAATTACCAAAAAAGGAGTGACACATTATGAAGTTCGAACAATTAAAAAATCCATATGAACAATACAAAAAAACAAAAAGTTAAAAAAATCCGGTTTTATATGTTCGTCAAGGTTATAAAAATGTTGCTTGAGGAACCAAAAAGAGTTAATTTCAACAAATTATATATTTTGAAAATGGCGGTTCATTATCAAAGTAGATCAAAAAAGGTCTGAATATTTTAGAAAAATACATTTTTGTATTCGAAAAAAAAAGAGACGTTTGAGGAATTTGTAACCTGTTGATTGACCTTTCCTACTCAATGACGTTTTTGTTGTCTAGAAATATGTTGTAACATTGTAGTTTATATTGTATCTTGAAGAAAAAGTGAACAGGTACAAGTGACGTGGTCACTTGAAGACACACCATCACATATTTAGCAGTTGTGGCATGTTCTGGCCGATTTGGATGATACTTTACTCGTATTCTGATAATTCAAATTTCAGAAATTGGGACATAATGAGTTGTTATTTAAATTTGAAAGGCCTAGAAAAGCATTTTTTGGTTTGGAACTTGTGAGAAATTAACTGCCTAAATAGGGGCATCGTAATTTTTCACAAATTTAGGTTTCCTGAAACTTTGGAGATATACTAAGAAAATTAACAGTTCATGAAACTTTGGAGGTATACTAAGAAAATTAACAGTTTTATATATTTTTCTAATGTTTTGTATTTTCTATATACACGAAAAGTTCATATTTTCGTTAGAAAATTAAATAAAATAGATCTATTATTTTAATTTAAAAATGTTCGTTACGCCGATCGGCGCGAGGGATGCGAGGGAGATCTTGTTGAAAATTGACATAAATATAAAATATTATTGGCTAGCGGACCTTCATAGTAAGATAATATTTTGTCGAGCGAAAAGTTTTCAATAAAAAGTAAAATGTTACAGTCAAATTTGAATATAACACTTCATTTCAAATTGGTCAACTGGAGAAAAAAGCATATATTTTCATTTTCATGTTGAATAAAAATATAGGTGGAGAAAAGCGAAATATTGTGAAGAATGCCATCCTACGATGTTTTAAACGGGCATCGTCGTAAAAAATTCGTTATTAATACATAAAAATTACATACAAATGTCGGATATTAAAATAACATAAAAATGCTTCCTCAAAACGGGCATTGAAGCATTTTTGTGAGAGCAAATCGCAAATCTTTAAAATATTTAGCAATATATCTGGAGAGAGCCACAAAAAACTTTCCTATTACGTAAATATAGCATATTTTTATTCTGAGCAAAGCCGATTCGTTTTCCTATGGATCCACGAACAACCTTTAAAAAATACAAACAAATAGATGCAGAATCTATCGGATAAAGAAGATGTCTCTGATATGAGTTTTTTGTGTTGAAATTTCCCTCTTTTTTCGCCCTAACTTATTTATAAGAAGAGTTACACAGTTCCGTTCTTCTTTTTTTCGTATTTCTGCTTACAGATTCACAAAAACACTCTAAAAAACAAAAAATGAAGCGGTAATGCGGCGTGATATCTTAAAGACATGGTTTTTTTTCAATTTCGTGCATTTAAATAACAGTTAAATGCAATAAATTTCGCCTGGAATCTAAAAAATTAAGAAAAAACGTCCGGAGGTCATTTAAAAAAATTTCCCTTAGCGATGAAGTGTTAGAATAAAAACAAGAATTTAGCGAAAAAGTGAATCGAATGAAAATTCAGCTATTTTTCTGCCCTGTTTGAAAATTCACTCGTTTCAAGAAGACTTTCTGTTTCTTAACACGCATTATCTGAGAGTCTCGAACAACTAGCAGAGGCGATGTCACAATAAAAAAAATTTTGCTCCCGATTTGGGTAATATTTCATATATAAGTTGCATATGAGCCCTGAATCAATTTCGAGAATTTTTGACAGGCTCCGCCCACTTTTGCAAGTGCGGCACAGAGGAAAAATCAAATTGCTAACTTTTTCCTCCGTAGATAAAAATCAAAAATTTAAAAAGATTATGAAAGAGCATTTGTCACTGATCATTTTTACTTCAGACATCAAAGTCCTAACTCATGGGCTTCATGGTGAAAACTTCTATTTTTTCTTGAAAAAATAGGGTTTTTCGACTTTTGGTCATGTCACAATAACTATGTGAAGGCTAGTTTTAGCATTTTTGAAATCTACGTTACAAAATACGTATTGTGGGTAATGTGTCGGTACTGATCGTTATATGCAAAATGTTTTAGGCTCCCAAACATGAACCCAACTCAACCCAGACGGAAAATAGGTATTGCCATATCGAGAGTAAACTTTGTAATTTCAGCAGTAGCAACATAAATAATGTTAGATAATCGTTTATATTTATAAAATTGATAGTAAATTGTTTCCTCGATGCTGAATTTCTCAGGAAAAATCGAAAAAACAGTGATTTTTGAAAATTTTTGGCAATTTGGCAAATATCGTTAGGTTTCTATAAAATTTCGCCCTTAATCTTGCTGAAACTTTAAAAACAACTCAATTCATAATAGATCTTTAATTCGCGATGTAAACTAGATGTATAATCTGCCATCAAATATCTCAAAATCAAACATAGAAAAATGCCAAAATTTGACACTTTACAGGGTTTTTTTCACTAGGAGTGTTTTGCAGAATTTCGATGGATTATTCAATGGAACCTATTTTATATTAATAGCTGTATTTGTATTATTAAGCTGTAAAAATTTTCCGACCGAACAGTACCGCAATACTGAGATATGACCGCTCGAACTGTGACATCTGAAAACCGCAAACTAGGAAAAAACGTCAAAGTTTGACTCTTCATAACTTTTGAACCAGTAGACTATTTTGCTTCTTCCATAGCTTATTCGGCAAGAAAAATCGTTTTATTTAATATAGTATAAACAGAATTGTAAAAATTTCACTAAAAGTTATATAAAATTGGATGTAGACGTAAAAACACCTTTTACAAATAACTTTGCAGACGTGATTATACGATTTTTAGATAACGCGAGCTCGAAAACCTATGAATATGACTAAAATGTTATTGGTACCGCCTAAGATATAAAAGAAACAGAGCAAAATATCACGCTAACCGCGGTTTTTCAAACTAATTCAGAGCAATGATCTTGAGACCGTTGAAACTCTATTTAAACATCATGTATAGAATATTATTAAAGCATATTTTCATAATGCATTTTAATTAAATTATTTAAGAACAAAAAACTGTTGCATCTATGTGTGAAACTGTTGCAGAGCACATTGCTCCGAATAAGTTTGAAAGACCGCGTTAGCGTGATATTTTGCTCTTTTTCTTTCATATCTCAGGCAGCTTCAGTATAATTTTTGGGATATTCATAGGTTTTCGAGCTCGTGTTATCTAAAAATCATATAATCACGTCTGCAAAATTATTTGTAAAAGGTGTTTTTACATCTACATCCAATTTTATATAACTTTTAGTGAAATTTTTACAATTCTGTTTATATTATATTAAATAAAACGATTTTTCTTGCCGAATAAGCTATGGAAGAAGCAAAATGGTCTACTGGTTCAAAAGTTATGAAGAGTCAAACTTTGACGTTTTTTCCTAGTTTGCGGTTTTCAGATGTCACAGTTCGAGCGGGCATATCTCAGTATTGCGGTACTGTTCGGTCGGAAAATTTTTACAGCTTAATAATACAAATACAGCTATTAATATAAAATAGGTTCCATTGAATAATCCATCGAAATTCTGCAAAACACTCCTAGTGAAAAAAACCCTGTAAAGTGTCAAATTTTGGCATTTTTCTATGTTTGATTTTGAGATATTTGATGGCAGATTATACATCTAGTTTACATCGCGAATTAAAGATCTATTATGAATTGAGTTGTTTTTAAAGTTTCAGCAAGATTAAGGGCGAAATTTTATAGAAACCTAACGATATTTGCCAAATTGCCAAAAATTTTCAAAAATCACTGTTTTTTCGATTTTTCCTGAGAAATTCAGCATCGAGGAAACAATTTACTATCAATTTTATAAATATAAACGATTATCTAACATTATTTATGTTGCTACTGCTGAAATTACAAAGTTTACTCTCGATATGGCAATACCTATTTTCCGTCTGGGTTGAGTTGGGTTCATGTTTGGGAGCCTAAAACATTTTGCATATAACGATCAGTACCGACACATTACCCACAATACGTATTTTGTAACGTAGATTTCAAAAATGCTAAAACTAGCCTTCACATAGTTATTGTGACATGACCAAAAGTCGAAAAACCCTATTTTTTCAAGAAAAAGTCGAAGTTTTCACCATGAAGCCCATGAGTTAGGACTTTGATGTCTGAAGTAAAAATGATCAGTGACAAATGCTCTTTCATAATCTTTTTAAATTTTTGATTTTTATCTACGGAGGAAAAAGTTAGCAATTTGATTTTTCCTCTGTGCCGCACTTGCAAAAGTGGGCGGAGCCTGTCAAAAATTCTCGAAATTGATTCAGGGCTCATATGCAACTTATATATGAAATATTACCCAAATCGGGAGCAAAATTTTTTTTATTGTGACATCGGTTTTTCGAGAGTCTCAGATAATGCGTGTTAAATGTTTCCTAAAAGTTCTTCACTACTATTTCTTCCGTGTGATTTTTTGATGTCACTCGTGAAATAAAAATAAGTTCATTTTTTGTACTAAAAAAAGAAAAAAAAACTCGAGATGATCATTTAATCTCTGAATTTGTTTTCACCGGAGGTCTCTAAAGAAAAAACAAAGATATTATGTTGATCATTATCCTCAATAGTCAGCTGCTCTCAAACAGATATTTTATTTTTTTCTTCTGGTTACAACAATAATAAACTATAAACAATGTTAAAAGCCGTCATCATAATCGCTTTCGAGTTATAGCTCAACCCTATTATATGTATATTGCCACCACCCTTGCGACCTGAGTTGTCAAAAAAACAAACATCAAAAACATCATAGAAATCATTCTTTATTAAAGTAGAAGATTCAGAAGCACTGATTAACAGTCGAACATTCACCAACTTGTGTTTGATCCTCTTTGATTCTCCGATTCTCTTTCAACCATTTTATCAGATTCATCCTTCACCTGTTTCACAACATGAGCAAATTTGGATCCCGTTCGGACGCTTTCCCTTGTGAATTCTTTTTTGAATCTTCTACACCTCCACTGAAAATATAATTTAGAAGATGAGTAGAAGATGAGTTAACTTACCTCGTACGCTCCTTTATGCTTCCTCAGTACCATAAAATTATGGAATTTACTACAAGATTGGTGTCCTTGCAGCAATCCGATACTCAGCATTTTGTCTATCAGTTTCCTTTCGGATTTGTATTCTTCGAGGAATTCGTCAATCCTTTTGCAGTCAAATATTTCCATTTTGCCTAATTTTATTCTAGTAAAATAATGTGTAATACAGATATATGAGAAGGGTAAGGGTATATATATACATTATTTTATCATCACGTTCTAATCTTTTGAGGTCAAACCAAACTCTTTGACTTTGACCAAACTCTTAAAAAAAACTCTTTGAAAGTATTAAAATTTATGAATTTTTGTTAAAAATTTGAGTGTTCTCGGATGTTATTGAAATAATTGAAGAGATATTTTTTTACTAGAATGATTATCAAATTGCGTCTTAAAAAACGAAATAGCTCGATCTAAAATAAAAACCAATCAGCTTGAACTCGAAAAACGACTGTAATGGAATTTTTTGGCTTCTATTTTTATGGAACTTAAATTGAATATATTTTTAAAAAAAAATAATTTCTGGACAAATGTGAGAATTTGTATTTTTTCGAGAGCATTTTTGTGAAAAGAAAAAATTTTGTATTTTTGCTCCAAATTTTCCCAAATTTTATCCTTAAGATCTAAAATTCTAATTTTATATTCAAAAATTTCAAGAATTCTGGATTTGAGTGAAATTTACTGATTTTTTGTATAATGTTTCTAATTTATCATAATCTCGAATGATTTTCAAATTGCGTCTTAAAAAACAAAACAAACAAACAAGCCAAACAGTTTGAACTCGAAAAACAAAAAATCTGGAATTTTAAAAAGTGTCTTCTGAAATCAGCTGGCATGAACCTTAAACATACATTTTAAAACGTCATTTCTGGATAAACGTGAGAATTTCTATTTTCCAACCACCATATCCCCCTCACCGCCCCACCCTATTACATCCCCCCACCCTACTACATCCCCCCACCCTATTACATCCCCCCACCCTACTACATCCCCCCACCCTATTACATCCCCCCACCCTACTACATCCCCCCACCCTACTACATCCCCCCACCCTATTACATCCCCCCACCCTACTACATCCCCCCACCCTACTACATCCCCCCACCCTATTACATCCCCCCACCCTACTACATCCCCCCACCCTATTTTTTTTTACTTATTTGATATTTAAAAAAACACTTTTTCAAATCCACATTTATTCAGCCCATATTAAAGTACGTTAAATAGCCAATTCAAATGCACCTGGCACTCTTGGTTCACTTGCTTCGTTTCGTATTTCCGTGTTCGTCTGTAAAAAAAAGAGATTTTCCGATGAAGAAACATTATAGATGTACCATCTTTTTTTGCAGGTTCTGAAGGGGTCGAGGTGATCTCCGTTCTTGTGACGAGGTGATCTCCGTTCTTGTGAGCTATCGAGTTCGTGGATGATAGATCTTGTGGGCGATCGGCGGAGTTGGATTCAGTTTTGTTTGGGTAGCTGAAAAAATGATATTCGTAAACGCAATTTCGATTTGAATTCTTACATTTCAGCCATCAATCCTTTGAACTTATTGACTGTTGCTGGATTCACATTCCATTGTTTGCATATAACAGTTACTGGATCGCTGAAACATTAAAAAATTTTAAAATACGGAAGAGAAAATAATTACTTATTTGATATCTGATGAAGCAAGCACATTGTTACTCTTAGTGATATTCGTGTCTGAGCAAATTTGGAGCCAGCTCGGACACTTTTAGAAGTGCAGTCTTTTTTGAATCTTCTGCACCTCCACTGAATTTAGAATTTAGAAGATGAGTTGTAATGATCAGGGAATACTTACCTCGTATGCACCTTTGTGTTTTCTCAACACCATGTTTCCATGACATTTACTACAATTTTGGCATTCCCTCAGCATTCCACTACTCATCATTTTTTCTATCAGTTTCCTTTCGGACTTGTATTCTTCAAGGAATTCGTCAATACTTTTGCAATTAAATAATGTCATATTATTCAAATTTATTCCAGTAAAATAATGTGTAATGCAGAGAAAGGTATTTACATTATTTTATCATCACGTTCTAATCTTTTGAGGTCAAACCAAAACCTAAAAAAAACGCTTTGAAAGTTTTAAAATGTATGAATTTTTGTTAAAAATTTGAGAGTGTTCTCGGATGTTATTGAAATAATTGAGGAGATATTTTTTCTATAATGATTTTCAAATTGCTTCTTAAAGAAAATAAGACAGCTCGATCTAAAATAAAATCCAGCCAGCTTGAACTCGAAAAATAAAAGATCAGGAATTTTTAAAATCTTGAATTCTCACTTTTCCTAGCTTCGTCTTATGAAATCAGCTGGCGTCTATTTTATGGAACTTAAATTGAATATATTAAATTAAATTGAATATACATTCATTTTTTGTTAAAATACCGCAGCGCAACCGCTTGCAGCTAAAAATAGCATGACTTTGTGTGACTTACAAGATCTTTTTTTTTGTATGATCTTTTTTTTGTTAGATCTTTTTTTTTTGACCTTTTAAATTTTTTTTTAAATTGAATATAAATTGAATATAAATATAAAAATAAAGTAATTTCTGGATAAATGTGAGAACTTTTATTTGTTCGAGAGATGGTAAATTTGCTCCTAGTTTTTCTAATTTTACATTCAAAAAATACAAGAATTCTGGATTCAATTTAATACACAAAAATATACTGATTTTTCGGAAGATGTTTCTAATTTATTTCAACTAAATGATTTTGAACTCATTTTTAAACGGATACCTATAATTTTCAGATTTTCAGGGTAATGAAATTGAATCTCGAAATTTCGAAAAGTTTTATTAGAATTTACAAAATAATATGTACAAATAAATAATGTTATTAGAAAGCAATAGAAATCGAACCAATAATATAAACAAAAATCAAAAAGATTGATGCAATATTGTTAAGAGCTGAATGAACCTGAAGCCAGTCTGATGTCGCATCCTGAGACATCTTAATTATTTCAATTCAACTGTTCTGTTTTAAAAAATGGTTCAAAACTTACTTTCGATGACGTTCCATCGGTGATTGGATCTTGTTCAGATCCACAACATAAATTAGCATTCAAAACTGAGGCAAGGAGGGTGAAACGGTGTGCTGAAAAAGAATATTAAATCAGGATTTTTTTTCTTTTTTACCTGGAGGAACTTTTCGGCTTACTCTACTCATCGCTGAGATCATTACAGTTGCAATAAGACTCAATACAGTCATTCCAATGGTAAAAGCATAAAAAACGTCTGAAAACCACTATAATTATTTCTTCATGAAACATTACACTTACAAATCTTTGGAACTGTATCTCCAAACCCAATCTGTGGAGTTTTATCAGCCAAAAATTGGAAGCTCATAAATTGAAGCAAAAGAGCAAACATTTTAACATAAATCTGTTGTTGGAACTTTCCAAAAAATGGTGCGATCAACAAAATCAATGCTGAAATAAGAACTGGAAGGGTTAATTCAAGAGCAAGAGTTGAGGATTTGCGGCTAACTCCGAGACAGATTTCAAGTCGTTCAGCTCTGAAATAAATTCAAAATATCGAAAAATTAGATCAACGTTTTTTTATTTGATACCTAATATCACCCTCTTGAGTTCCTTTAAGAATCCAGGTTGTATCATGATCAATATGCCAATTTGTTCGAATTCCTGTGAAGTCGAGCATTGCGTCGTCTTTTTCATGTTCAAGGAAATATTTGATATATCTCTTGTATAATGAAGATTGGAGATTGAAACAACAATGTTTACGATCCTAGAAAAAAAACAAGAATATTGAAGGCTTCAAAATATTAAAATTACATTTGGATAGTCGGTATAATCAATTGCACAATGAGCATGCATTCTGAACTCCAAGCGAGCAGTCACATTTCCATTATAATTAGATTGAACATCATTGAAAGTGACATAATCAACCGATTGGGAAACAGTTTGATATTTATCAGAATTGATATCTGGAGTCCATAATCGTCCAGTCGATTTAATTTTCAGGCTTTCGGTTTTCCATTCTTCCGGATTCCAACGAAGACGTCTGTCTTTCCATGCCTCAAAAATTCGAGAATTTCAAATCCTCTGCTCATTTTTCCCAAAAAATAAGCTTGAACATTATTTTTCTAAAACTCACAACTTTCAAATATCCATTAATGTTCATCTCTTTGAACACTTCATTCATCCACATTTCTCGAACACTTCCATCAAGAACTTGAACATCCAATGTTTCACCAGCAGCGACTGTTGGTGGAAGAAGCATCAATGCATTGGTTTTTCCTATAATTTTTACAAATGATTATAAGAAAAAATGGTTATATTTCTTTTTTTTTAACATTGTTTAAAGGAGTGTTTTACGGAGCTAATGAATGCTTCTGGGATGAAAATAGACTTCATTCTCATTCCAAATCTGGTTTTAAAATTTTCTAAAACCACCTAGAAGCCGAGGAAATGAGCTTCAAAAAAATGGCCTAGAAAAAGTGACCACCTGCGAAAACTAGTCCGCAGGCATGAAAAATCCAATAAACATAAATTAAAATGAAAAAAAAACATAAAAAAGGACCAATGTAAGCATTCTGCATAACTATTTATTAACTAAACACGAAAAAAGCTAATAGGAAAAAGTTCGGCCAGGTGGCCGGCCAGGTTTTCTAGGCCATTGTTTTGAAGCTCATTTTCTCGGCTTCTAAGTGGTTTTAGAAAATTTTAAAAACAGTTTTGGAATGGGAATGAAGTCTATTTTCATTTAGGGTACATTTATTAGCTCCGTAAAGTACTCCTTTATAATTGAAATTGATCTGAAATTGAGCAAAATGAGCCATGTCTCATTGAAAATGACCAGAAACCCTTCTGGTACATCCCTTGTAAAACGTTGGATCAATTTTACATCTTCCACGAACATAATTTCCATATAATCCTTTTGTTTTTTATGATTATTAGGTGACCTTTTGTTCACCAGGAGAACAATAGGTGTCCTTCGAATTAATTTTAAAATGCCTACCTTGCATACGATCCGCCTCATTTGTTAATTTATAAAATAGACACTCCTCCAAAACTTGGTATCTATGATGAGCAACATCCTCGATATCTGAAAACCAAATATAATGAGCCAACCAACGATCAAACAATTATTTTCTTCTTTCGAATCGGACACTTGTAGTACTAATAATTAACAGGTGCACGTTCAATAACATATTGCTTTCAAATGTTTATTTGTTTATCGACAAACTGTGTACATAGACATTCATTCGATCATTTGATACTTTTGAGAAATTTACTTCAACCTCTTCCTCTTTCATTTTCCTACTTATTTTTCCTTTCAGGTTGTCATGACACTTGACCTCAATTATTATGCATATAACAAAAAACGGAATATTGTTGAATCATTCCTTTCCCTCGTCATCTGTCAGATGTGTAACAGTTAAAAAGCGGAAAAATGAAGATGACGACCTCAGGTCGTAATTGTCGGAAAACGATGAATCGAGGAACGGAACATTTCAACAGACGAACAAAAAAAACACACGCGGAATGGGGAGAATGTTTAGGCCCCCCTCCTGTAACCTCGTAACGCTAGATTGGCCATGGTGCGACGATCATCGACACGTTTTAACTGTATTGGAAAAACCTGGGAGAGGGGGAGAACGAATTCATAATTGCCTACAATCTGTTTTGAGTAGCGGATGGGCGATGGATTTGAAGAGACAAAAAAACAACAATAAACCTGTTGAAAATCTGAATGGTCAACATGGAATTGAAAATCGAAATTTTAAAAATGCTTTAGCACTTTTTAGCAAAACAATAAATAGGAACGTAAAGAAACATTAAAGACAATGTATCAGTTAATTTGACCCACAAAAGATTTTACTTTCAAAAATTAGAGCGTTCTCTCATTAGTACCATACAATTTATGCAAAAATCAACGACCGTACCAAGTAGACAACAAAATTTGAATTATCCACGCGATTGTCCACGCGGCGTGGAATTTGCGCGAAATACAATTATTTGATTATGGCTACATATTTGTTTTTTTAGACCTTCTGGATCCTATTCGAAGTTCGCCATGAATTTGGATCGGATCGTACCATGTTCCGAATTTAAAGAAATTTCGAACCATGAATTTGGATTGGATCGTTGGATCGTTGAATTTGAGAAGTTGTCATTATTCCTTCTTATAAAAAACAAAAAGCCCACAATTTATTCTTAAAGGCAGCGTACAACTTAATTCTTAACTATCAGCTTCATTCATAGACCGTGAAACGTCTTTTGGATTATATGAATTAACTGAAAATCACATATTATAATCCTAGTGAATGAAATTCGGTCATAAGTAACGCTTCGCTAGCTTTTTCAGGTCTTTGAAAATTTTCTATCTCACAAATCAGTGAGGTAACTCTCAAATATAATTTCTAACTCTTTTAATCTGCTGAAAAACAGATAAAAAAGGCCACAAAATGTGTTCCCTGATCAACATCAAATTTCTAGATGTTTTATTGATTACAGTTGATTCCGATGTATTGAAAGTAAACGACTCGAAAAGTTCAATGAAGTATCAATCCCAATTCCACACGATGTTTAATACCCACTTACCTGTGATATTACTTTTCCATTTACAGTCGATATCGTAAGCGACGGCAGCGCCTACCAAGGTTAATAACGTCAACGAGAGCCTCATCTGGGCTGAAAAATTCACCAATTTTCTGAAGCGGGAAAACGGAATCAAAGAAACACGAAGAAAATATTCCAAAATAGGAATGTTTTTTCAAAGGTGTGGGTCTCCTGTTGGTCACCACAACCAGCAGCAACCATAGAATGGAAGGAAAATATTTGCACAAGAAACGAAAACGAATACCGGACATCGACACAACGGCTGGATAGAAGAAGGTCAATATAAACAGAAAAAAAAGAACATTTGGGACAAAAGGACAAGCTGAAAAATAATGAAACGGGTACGCCTTTTATACAATTTTCAAGTGTTTTGATCTTGTTTAAACTTTTTTAAAAATGAGTTGTAATTGGGTGAAATTTGTTAAAATTTCGACTAGAAAAACAAGCCTCTAAAACAAAAGGTAAATAATGGGAAATTGAAGAAGAACAAAAATGTTTATTCAACTTTTTGAGGAAAAGCGGATGGATGGGATGGAAAAAAATCAAAAGACGAGTGATTTGACCGTCCGGCTCGAGAAAGGAAGAAAAAACTACATTTGTGAAGCGGAAAGGTGCTTAAGAATCAAGGGAAAGACTGGCTGACCAAATGGGCGGTACATTATTATTGGCCTGCTGCGCGCGTACTGAATGAAAGGGAGGATTTGGTTCGACGAGGGAGGGGAGGACGTACCGATGGTGGTGGTGTTGTTGGAAAGGATTTGAGGGAAAAAAATTGAGGGAGGAAACCACACCGAAATGACCGATTTGAACGGGTGGAATAAAGAAAAAAATAACACAACCGGAGAAATGATGAATAAGAGGTTCGACTTGGGTTAAATAAACTTCAAACATCTTGTTTTTGTTGTTGCTTTTTGATGAGCGCAGGAATTGACAATGAGAAGTTCAACGTGAAGACAAAAACATGTTTAGGTACGAAACGCAACAAAAATACTACCAGTTTTGTTACATAATCCCCTAAAATAGATGCCCAAAATTCTATAATCTTTTATTACAGTTGAAACGGCGTCAGATGTTTTATTTTAAAAGTCTTCATTTCAGTTAGGAAGCTGTGATTCCAAAACGAAGTATTTCCAAAATACATTTTTCTGAAAAATTTAATGAACTTATCGAAGTGCGGCGAAATAAAAACTTCATTAATATTTATCAATCAGTGTTATTGAAGTCAACACTTTTCAAAAATTAATCCCCCCCCCCCAAGGTCGGGCTTTAGGCTAATAAGTCTGGGATGAAAATAGACTTCAGACTCATTTCAAATCTGTTTTTAAAATTTTTTAAATCCACCTAGAAGCCGAGGAAACGCGCCTCAAAACAATGGCCTAGAAAAAGTGTACACCATCGAAAACTAGTCCGCATGCATGAAAAACAAAAATGAAAAAAACATAAAAGAAAGGACGCATAACATTATTCAATTAACGAAACACGAAAAAAGTTCGGCCAGGGGCCCCTTTTTCTAGGCCATTGTTTTGAAGCTCATTTTCTCGGCTTCTAGGTGGTTTTAGAAAATTTCAAAAACAGATTTGGAATAAGAATGAAGTCTATTTTCATATAAGGTACATTTATTATTTCCGTAAAGCCCACCTTTAACTCCCAGCGGAATTATAATTTGCACAATTGTTGAACAACATTTTCTTATAAGCTCAATATGAAGTTCTAAAAGTTCTACCAATCACATGGACGATGGATCGGATCGGATTTACGAATCTCCGAATTTTAACTTTTTTATATCTTCTCCATAACTCGGCTTAATCATTTGAAATGAGTGCGAAATTTGGCATGAATAATAGCGACGGTTTCAGCAACTTTCCAATTTAACGTAGGTACCACCTTTTACCTCCTTTTCTAGAATTTTCATCAATTCAAGATTATTATCGTAGCATTGTTGGAAAACTCATAATTTTCTATTATCCCAATTACTTTAAAATTCGTGTCAAACAAAAACATCAACGATGACAAAACAAAACGATGAACTCCTGATTTTTCAAAACGATTTCAACAATCGATATTTTCAGTAAATATTGATAAATCGAATTCAAAGAAAATAAGCTTTCTGATTTATATTATTTAGTCAAGGGAATTTATTCAATATAAATTCTCTTTAAAATAAGCTGGCATTTTTTGACACATTGAAACTTGCAGTAGACTTTTAAAATTTACTGGGAAACATGCACTTCAAGGTAACCCAACACTCAACATCAAACATTTTTTATCTTTAACATGAATATTTCACTCTCAGCGCAAGTCATCAACGCGACTAGCTTACAACAATCAATTTATTCATTTTTTCAGGCTTTATTATTGAAATCCATATTTTATGTCAATATTATTTATAGAGTTCTAATCATAATATTTAAAATTTCTCATAAAATCCTTCAAAACCATTTTACCGGTCAATTTGACACCTTTGCTCCCATGGTACTCAAGCGCTTTCGTTCTTTTGTTCACCCCCTTTGCTATTGTTTGTGATTGTGTGAACAATTGAAGTAAAAATGACGTGGCACTTAAGTGAAATCTCACGAGAAAGTGTTTGTCAATGATCATTCGATAATATTAACACAAAAACGGAAAACACTGAATGTGAGCATCATAGTTCTAGTGCTCAAAATAAGATCTGCGAATATTCAAGAAAAAACTCTCTTCCTCGGCCCAAATTCAGTAATGTACTAGAAATCCAAATTTAAGAGTATTCTAGGCCACATCCTTAAATTCGTTTGCTCGTATTTCACCATATTTTATATTATTTTTTCTGAAAATTTTGGTTTTCCAGTGTTTCTGGAAGAAAAAAAACAGGACGCATTAACTTCGGCGAGCGATAACTTCTATGTTTACCTACCTTTGTATTTGGAATTCAGGAGATGATGCTGCTGCTCATATTTTCGTTTGAAAAGCAAGTATACACACATATACACAACACTGGGGAGGAACATTGAAATAACCAATTCGAGACGGTGTGAAGAGCATACAAAACGAGGAGATTTAGTGAAAAAGTGAACACATTCAAAGAGGTCGGTCGACATCTGCTTTTGAGCACTGAATAACCGAATATAAATTGCATATGGGAGCACTGTTTCATTGCTTTTTTCGAACACTTCATTTGTTTTCTTTGTTTTTTGTTGTTTTCTTAAAACATTTTTCAAATGAAAAAGTATTGTTAATTTTTCAGCTTCAAATTCCGGTTGCAAAACAAACAAAAACAAAGGTTTTTTGTTTGGTCATGTAAATATTATTGAAAAGTTATTTGCTGTCTTATCTTGCAGGAATGTTTTAGAATTGAACGAATGGTTAACATCATTTAAAAAAATATAAAGCATTGTATTGTTTGTTTATTTTTGGAAATAAATTTATTTCTCAAAATTTTGGTTTTTTCTGCTCTTAATTTCTATATAAGAATTTTCGTTTAAAAAACGCCCAAATGTACTGTAGTATTTTTTTGAAATGCATTTTTTTGGTAATTTCTTTTCTTCTTCATTTTTGTATTTTTTCCCCTTAAAAAAGCTCTTAAAAAAAAGTTTAGTTCTCAATGAATCTCGTTAAATCATTCGCGGATTTCAATTAAATTTTCTCAATCCTGATATTTTCTAAAATAGCATCCCTCATCAATTTCCGCCATTTCCTTCGAAATTTCTCATCTGTTCATTTTCGAGTTTCCATGACAACGAGTTTCAAAAATAATTCTTCGTCAGACGAACAAGTATCATATTCATTTGAAAATTATATGTTTTGGGTTGTTTTAAATATTTCCTTCTTTAAAAACAACGGGAAGAGCGCAGAAAATGATTTTTTGTGGGGGAGCTCCCGAAATGAAATCGATGAATTTGTTTTATGTTGTTCCAATAAACATTTTTCCTTGATTTCTTGAGTGATCCTCTCATTTTTTGATTAAAATTGTGAATTAAGAAATAAATAGTGAAAATATAATTATTACTCATTCCAAATATATTTTTAAAATTTTCTAAAACCACACAGAAGCCGAGAAAACGCTCCTCATAACAATGGCCTAGAAAAATTTCCCATCTGGCCGAACTTTCACGAAATAATGCCTGCGGACTAGTTTTTCGTAGGTGGCAACTTTTCTAGGCCATTGTTTTGAGGAGCGTTTTCTCAGCTTCTAACGTGGTTTTGAGAAATATTAAAAATAGATTTTAAATGAGCATGAAGTCTATTTTCATCCCAGTTATATTTATTAGCTCCTCAAAGTCCATCTTTAAATTTTTTTTTTGGAATTTATATATAATTTTCTAGTTGTTATTTTGATTTTCATATTTTCGAGTACTTCAGACAATCTATCAAACATTTATACAAAATTCTGAACCTAAACGACCTCCTCTAATTACTAGGTTTTGACGCCAGATGTTTTTTTTGCAGGCTCATGAAGCGAGTCGATCCCCCCATTTTCTTCTTCGAATTCATATTTTTTCGCTCCGAACAAAAAAATTTGTTCACGACATCATTTTTTCCAAAGAACTTTATTTTTACTTTGATTTATAATTGGCTGTACTTTTTTTTGCGAGTTTACAGCAGTCGTTTTTCTTTTCAAACAAACTAATAGCAAACGTTTTTGAACTTCCGATTTTATTCAGCACAAGTCGGAGGTCCTGCCTTCTTCATAAATTGGCATACAATCGGAAGTGACACGATTGAGATTTATGAGTATTTCAAATACCTAACCTCAAAAACCCCCCTTTTTTCGTATTTTTATTTAAGATTTTTCCTTTTTCTCTTCCAAAATCAGGTTTCACTTAAACATGTGGTTAAGACCATTCATGTTTTGATAATTTTCGATAGTCAAGCAAAAAAAAAACAAGTTGACAGTTGACCAAAATGGTTTGATGGATAGAAAAATAGCAGCCATTACATATTTCCCGTTTGGTGTTATTATTTTATTTTCCCTTTTTTTTGAATCGTTGATTTGAATTTTAACTACGAAAAAACCAAAAGAAAAACAAGTAAATAGAAAGAAACAAAACAATTTGCAAGGCCCCCACTTCATATTTGTGCCATGCTTTTTTCTATGAACATTGTTATTTTATTAATTTGTTTTCAGTTTGAAGTCTAGCGAAGTTGTAGATTTTTTTAATATTTTTGTATTTTTGAATTGTTAAGAAAAAGAAGAAATTCAGAACCTTCTTTGTTTTCTTTTTTGTACATATTCTTACAGGAAGACATTTTAAGAAATATTCTGAAAAAGAGGGTTTTCAAGCTCGCTCTATTTTTTGAGGGAAAAATTGTGAAATATTAAAGGAACACTGTCAGATATTTTAACCCTATTGTAACTTAAACATTTTTGATCATTCATTTTCTACTAAAAGACCGCAGCGCAACCGCTCGCAGGTAAAAATAGCATGACATTGTGGGAGACTTAGATTTTTTGGGTAGGTCAAAACAAACTTGTATGAACTAGAATATTTGAGTTGACAATATCAGCATGTGCCATAGCGCACGTGAGTTAATTGCCAGAAAATAAACAGTTTGGCTTTCTGATTGTTGTAATTATGTTGTAATTAAGCAGCCATTATGCTTAACTAAACTGCAGAATAAATTTTTCGATGTCAATCTATCATTGATAACTTCACGATAAACTATGTCATTAAATGTCTCTGTATTATGACCTACATAGAAAAAGATTCCGAAAAAAATATAGACGTACTGTTTGTTCATTTCAATTCCAAACAAAATTCCAAATGCACCACTGTTTTCGCAAGTTTGTATGGCCTTTACCGTGTCCGAAGGCGTTGATAAATTTCTTTTGAGTCATAAATGCATTTTTGGTGGCTGTTGGACCAATTATAAAAAATAATTGTTTTTTGCCCATGCATCGGAACACTCCCAAAAACCCAGTTTGTTCGGTAGTGCGCGTTTGGAATCGGTTTGGCTCTACAGTAATTAGCTCAACTTTCGTAAATTAGTTCAAATTTAAAAACTGTTTTTTCTTAAAGGCAGAGTTTCAGTTAACAGAACCTAAATTCTAGGCAAAAAATAAAAATTTTGAATGGGAGCTCAGGTGGTCGAAATAACAATACCAATATGTAGCCAAATTCAAATAATTGTTTTCGCGCCAATTCCGATCTCGTTGCACGAAACACGAGCGCGCCGCACGATCCGGCGCGCAATCAAATTTTCATTTTTTTGCGACATTGGACCGATTCTATGAACCGTGTATTTATCGGTGTAATTTCGCATAAATTGTATTGTGCTAATGAGGGAAAGCTTTAATGTTTGAAATTGAAATCAGGTAGGGTCGAATTAACTGAAACAATGTCTTTAATAAAAAAACACTGTCTTTAATAGTGATATTTTGTATCTAACTCTCCTATTTCCTAGAGAGAACGACAAAACTTTAAAATTTCACATTGTGTTCATTTTCAGTTTAATTCAATCTGTTTTTATAGTTTTTTTCCTCACCTTTCTACCTCCTTTTCTCCCCTTTCCCAAACTAAATTTTGTTGCTATTTCACTCATCTGAATGCCCTTCATTCTCCCACCCTCTTCACACAGTTTCATATATATGCCTGTTTTACCATTTCAAAATGTCCATAAATCGACAGACAGCAGCAGCTTGTTGTCAAATTCCTCGTCCGGTTTTCTCTTTTTTTTTTCTTCGACAGTGTCTCTCAAAAGCTCGATATATTTTTTACCGTAAATTTTCTATCATCTTTTGTTGTTGTTATTTTTTAGTTGTAATGTAGATTATTGTTGTTTTTGTTTTAATTCCTTTTTCTAGGAAATTAATCTCAGTTTCATTTTTCTTTTTTTGAAATCTATATGAAATTAACGGTCCTTGAAGTTTGATTGACAAATTGGGAGCTCATAAAAATATCAGTTTTAAATATTATTTTTATTCAAGAAATATATATATATATATATTTTTTCTTTGGATCATCTGTCAAACTCGAACTTCATATTAATCCGTCATATTTTGTTTCGCTACTCAAAGTCACCTTGGTTTCCACAATTTGCAAAAAGTCCGTATTTACTTCCACCCGAAGCCCCTCCTCATCTCAGCTATTTATTCCCAAAATTTCCGATTCTTCTTCCGTTTTTTCTACAAAATCACGAGATTTTATTATTTTCTTCTTTTCGTTTTTTTTTCAAACCCGTTGTCCTTTTATGACCAATTTTCTCACAACAATAAAAAATGTTGTTCAAAGGTTTTCTTTTTTTACAAACATTGAACAAACTTCGTTTTATTACTATTATTAAACGTTTTTCCAGGTTGTTTGGGACAAATGAATGGAGGTGTTAGGATAATAATCGAAAAATGAAATCGAGTTCAAGCTCGGAGAATGTTGTCCGAGTGACTGAAGACTTGTCGGATTGTAGGAATCGGTTAGAGGCTGGGATTGAGGAGAACCGAAGGAATCGACAAGTTATTCAGAATATTAATGATCAGGTTAGATTTCTTTTGTAGAGTTATATAATGGAAAAATTGTTTTGAGCTTAAAGGAGGGCTTTACGGAGCTAATTAATACGTCTGGGATGAAAATAGACTTCATTCTCATTCCAAATATGTTTTTAAAATTTTCTAAAACCACCTAGAAGCCGAGAAAATGAGCTTCAGAACAATGGCCTAGAAAAAGTGGCCACAGGCGAAAACTAGTCCGCAGGGATGAAAAATCCAAAAAAATGAAAAAAAAACATTAAAAAAGGACTAATATAAGCATTCTGCATTACTATTTATTAGCAAAACACGAAAAAAGCTCATTGGAAAAAGTTCGGCCAGGTGGACACTTTTTCTAGGTCATTGTTTTGAGGCGCGTTTTCTCGGCTTCTAGGTGGTTTTAGAAGATTTTAAAAACAGATTTGGAATGAGAATGAAGTCTATTTTCATTTAAGGCACATTAATTATATCTGGAAAGCCCTCCTTTAACGGAAAAAAATCGTGATTCGGAAAATGTTTTTAAAAACTGCCTCCGGCTGCATATCACAACTTTTTTTACTAAATTTTATTTTCATATTTAATTAATAGAGCTCTCGAATTTTACGAAAATACAGGTTTAATTCTGAAATTGTTTCCGATTTTTAGAAAAACATGAGATTTCTGTGTTGAAAACCATAATTTAATGAATAAATTTTTCCGATTTTCCGAAAAAAATGTGCAAGACTTTTCCAACAATCTCGGTAGTTCGAATTGTTAATTATTTTGTGAATTAGAATCTAAATTTTCTAAGGAAATGTAAATGACTTTATTTTTATTTGTTGGATCAAGGTTCCCACCATGATCAAACTACAAACGCAAATTTATACAATCAATATTTTTTACTTCTATTTTTCAAGCTCAATTCTGAAAATTACAACGAGAAGTTATAATGATATTAAAACATAGTTTAAATTAAAATTAGTTTAAAGCAACATATTTCAGCTTCAACGTTATCGTCAAAAGGTTCAAGCAGAATCTGTGGATTCATTCCCACAAGGGAGCGCATCACTCCTCGGATCGGATATTCATCTCAACCCGGCTCACACGCATCAAAATATTTCGATGCCATCACTAACTATAGACATTCCATTAAACACTCATACAACAATTCATTCCGCTCGTTATTATAATAATACACCAATTGAACCATCTTCCTCATTGAGGCACAAATCATTAGGTAGTCGTGGTGAGACCTTTTATCGTTATCGATCAACATCACCTATTGGAAGACATCGAAGTTCGCCAAGATTGTTGTCTTACGAAGATGGACAACAGACGAATGATGATGAGAATATTGAACAACTTTTCGGGAGATTGAAAGATGAGCTATTCAAGTTAGTTTTTGAGATGTTTTTTTGAAATGGAGGTCGTGACTAATGTTAATAATTAATTTTTAGAAACAACACCCTCGAAGAGGTAAATGAGATGCTCCGCGAAGAAAACGATGCAGCTCTAACCGCAAACGAACACCTCCGAGTAGATGCCACAAATCTCTCAAAACAACTTCAAGTACTTCAACAACAACAACACACTGAAACAATGCGATTCCGTGCTGAAAATACGGTAAGCACCAATTCCATCTCAATCATTTTTCATATTCCCCCTCATAAATCCGTCGTCATAGAAAATAAGTCATTTTATGAGGGATTTCAAGAAGGCAAAAAATTTCGTACTTGTCGTGTGTGTTCTTTTTTCCTTTCGAAAGAAACCGGAAGCTGCCAAGTTTCGCCGAACTTATTTTCTTCAATTATTATTTCACAAATTCGAGTTGACAACTTACTTCTTATTTCCTTATTCGTTTTTCTTTTCAGCGCTATCGGAATCAAGTTGAAACTCAACATCGCAAATTGATCAGCTTATGGAAAGAGTTTACAGCTGTGAAGAGACAGGTTTACTGAAAAATAAATTGGAATTATTTTGAAATTATTATTTATTTAGCTTCATGAGTTGAAAACTTCAACAGCTAATGATATGGATAGGCAATTAACAGAATTTACAAGGTGTGCAGCATTAATGAAAAAAGCAATCAGAACGGCGGAGCAGAAGGTTTTTTTCGATTTCGCATTATCTTAAAACTAATTGAATTAAAGAATATTGAGTCGAAGGATAGGATGAAACGAGAAAAGGATGATATTCTTGATGAAACGCTTCGACAATTAAACACAATCACAGAGAATTATATGAAGGTTTGATCTTTCTAGAAAAGAACATTTCAAACAAAAAACTTTAATAATTTCAGTCTGAAGAAAAAGCGAATGATCGCATGCGTGAGCTGAAGCTAAAAGATGAAGAAGTGCGGAAGTTAAAGGAGCAAAATGAAGAGTATTCGGATATATTGGAGCAGCTTTCAAGAATGACATACGAAATGGGCTCAAATCGGGCTAGAAGTCAAAGCCCTCAACTCCCTCGTATTTCTTATAGTTCGTGTTTAATTTATTATATTTCTTTAATTTTGAGGCAAGATCCACTCATCTTATTAGTATCAAATTTACATTGTTTTTAATTACCACATGTTTTGAAGATATGCTCTGCATTTTGGTGAAGTTGAAAGTGTGATCCATTGAGAATTTAACATAGTTATTTAAACCACGTTTAATTTTCGTTGATATCAGAAACTTCTAATGTTAAACTTTTCTGACCAACAAGTATTTGAAATCTCGTGGGATCAAATTAACTGACCCACTGTCTTTAACATGGACACCATCTCAATAAAACGAAAATTGGAGCTGAGCTGATGAAAAATAAATTTGAAACAGTCTATGAAATTTAACTATTCTAATTTTGCTAAATATATGTAATATATGTAGAGGTTTGTTGCCTGCAGAACATTGATGGCTACTGTAGTTTTAGCTTTCAACACGAATAATTTCTCATAATAAAAGGGCAAACAAATTAGAGTAGTCATACATAAGAAAATAGAGCAAAAAAGATTCGGCTGTTCATTTTTCCTGAAATGTACAATATCCCTGAAAAAGTTCTGAGTTCGAGTGTAAAGCCTCAGTTTTTCGAAAACTCATGATGGATTAAAGTTTACAATATGAACTATTACAGAGGAAAATCCAATGGACGTCGCACGGAAAATGAGAAAGCTTCTGAGCACAAAGAATGGTGAGATTGACGAATCGAAAGAAGCAGTAAGACAAGCTGAGAAAGATCGTGATCGTGCTAAAAAGGATTTGGAAAAGGAAGAGAAACGAAGACGGGAAGAACGAGAGTCTGAAAGAAAACGATCAAGTATCTATTCACAAAGGGAACAGGACTTGAAAACGCTCGAAGATGATTTGAAAAAGGCTCAAGAGAAAATCAAAAAATTAGAAGAGCAGAAGGAAAGCCAAGAGAAATTGACTTTATCTGTTCAAAATTCCCTTTCGGATGCTCATCGGTGAGTTTTTAGTGTTAAAAACGGTATCTTAAAGACAGTGTGTCACTTATTGTGAAAACGGTATTTTAAAGACAGAGTGCCACTTATTGTTAACATTGATAACTGTGTTTTTATCAATAAAAACAAAAGCTTATAAAATTTCAGACAGCACAAAGAGTTCATTGAAGAATTGATGGTTCGACATCGTGAAGAATTGAAAGAAAGAGAAGTATCATATGATGACTTGCTTAAAAACCGAAGTTCTGATGAGAAGTCGAGATTAGAGAAAGAGCGAAATGATAGAGATAAAATTCGAAAAGAGAATGATGATTTGAAGGAAAATCTAAGAGCTCTGAAATCAGATTTGGCTGCAATTAAGACTGATTTCGAAGATAAGATGATGAGATCAGATGTGATTGAAAATGAAAGAGAAGAATTGAAGAAAAAGTTGGAAGATGAAAGGAAACAGAATGATGAAAAGGATATGGAAATAGCGGAGTTTAGAAATAAAATCGATGAAATGCAGGAGAAAGAGGCAGATCTGAGGAAACAGTTAGTGGATGCTCAGGAAAATGTTGAATCAATGGAAGGAAGCACAAAACTGAATGAGGAACAGTTTTTGGAAACAAAGAATGAGCTCTCAACTATGATGGAACAAATCGAATCTTTGAATATGGAGTTGGAGGGGAAAAATGAAGAAGTTCAGAATTTGAAACAGGATATTCAGGAGAAAGAGAAGGTTATTCAAACAATTCGAACAAGTTCTCACACATTGACTGCAACTTATGAAGAAGCAAATGGTGAAATTGATGTGTTGAAGGTTGAATTAACACGTCTTCATGATCAACTAAATGATAGAACACGCCAAATTTCAAATATTAATGAAAAGTTAGATGAAGCTCTTCGAAAGAATGATATCTTAATGGAAGATACTGCAATATGGCAAGAAAAATTCGAGACTTCGAGGAAGGAAATCGAAGAAATGGAAAGAAAGAAACAGGAAAAAATGAAGGAGGAAAATGAACTGAAGTCGTTGTTAGATGATTTAAGAGCAAACTTCGATAAATTGACAAATGATTTGAAGCAGAAAAATATCACCGCTGATGGATTGAATGGTAAGAGATCACAGAGCAAAAAGGTTTATGTTCTTGTTTTTCAGATGAAATTTTGATGTTGAAAGAGCAATTGAAAAAATCAGAAAAAGATCGGAAAGATGATGTGGCTAGATTGGAAGAATCGGAAAAAAGGAATGAAGCTGATTTGAAAGAGGATTATGAGGCGAAATTGAAGTTTGTTGAAAAGGATAAGGTTTGTGGAACATTTATTTTTTTTTCTGAAAATATTAAGGAGACGAAATTTTCAAAATATATTGGCATTCAATTTTTACATGCACGCTTAATCCGCGCCTAAAAATCCGGATTGAGCAAGTTTCTACAGTAGTTCTAGGTTTTCTTAGCGTGCTTGCTAAATTCACGTTTCATGCAGTTTTCTGATGTTTCAAATCCAGTTTTATTTTAGGAAGGCCTGGACAAATTTGCACGAGAAACTGAAGGAAGATTGAATGAAGTCACAAAAATCCATGAACTTCTGATTGAAGAGCATGATCAGTTGAAAATCGATCATTTGCACACGAATGAAGAGGTTGAAAAACTCAAAGAAAAACTGAAAAATGAGATGGAAAAAGCGAATGAACAGAATGAAGCTGATCGAGTTGAATGGGCTAATGAACGGCACCGGGTATATCATAATACTTTTTCTGAAAAAAAAAACAAAACAAAATTCTAGCTCGAAACATCGAAAAATGAAACAATTCAAGAGCTTCAATCTGCAATTTCAAAGCTAGAGGATTCTTTGAAAGAAAAAGAAGATCGAGAAGTTCAGTTGAGGAAAGATTTGGAAGATGCTCAAGCACAGATCTCACATTTGGAGGAGCAAGTGAGAAAACTTCAGGGAGATGATGAAGAGAAAGAGTTGGTTTTTTTGGGAATTACTGAAATTATGTAGTGATTTAGGGAAGATCGGAAGAATGAACTAAAGATTTGGAATGAAGAGAAAATGAAACTGATGGAAGAAAAAGGGGAAGCCGTTTTGAATGCAACAAAACATGCAACAACAATTGATCAACAGAATCGAAAAATTGCAAATTTTGAAACAGATGTTGATAAGCTCAATATTATCATCGCAGATAGTCAGTTTAATATTCTATCGATTTTTTCTTTCAAAGTATGTTATTTTTTCAGAAGACAGCACAATTCATGCTCTCGAATCAAACACAATGGAACTGATCTCAAAATGTGAATCAACTGAACAAGAACTAGAAAAATTGAAGGATGAATTAGCGATAATGTTGAAACAAAATGCAGATCTTAAAAATGGAAAAGAAGGATTAACGGAGAAATGGAGTGAGGAGAAACGAAAAATACAAGAATTGTCTGATCAGTTGAGGGATGCTAACAAGAATTTGCATAATATTCGGATGAAGAATGTAAATTTGGAAGAGAAGAAAAATGAAATCGACCAGAATAACACAGTTTTAAATAATAAGGTAATAAGGTTGTAATGAGAATATCAATCAATAAGTTTAATTTTGATCAGATCAAACAACTAGAACTTCAATTGATGGATAAATCTGCAAAGAATGAAGTGTCCGGAGACTTGTTGAGAAAAATGGAGCATGATGCTCAAAACATGTTGAAACAGGCTCAAAACGAGCAATATCGAATGAGTGATTTGGAGAAGACTCGAAAAGCATTACATGATGAAAATCAGAGATTGGCCAATGATTTGTCAACGGTGAAAGCGGCTTTTGAAGCGAAACGAGAGAGCAGTAAATCGGCGATTAGTGATATTTTGGTTCAGTATAGGAAGTCGGAAGAGAGGGCAAATGAACAAGCATTGGAGAATCAGAAATTGAGAAGTGAATTGCAGACGGCAACGTGGGTTTTCATAATCAATATTGTAAAATTGTGAGGAATTTTTAAGGATCAGACTGGAAAGACTTGACAATAAGACAAAAGACATGGAAACAAAGTTAAAGGAAACTCATCGCCGTCATGAAGATGTTCAATCAAAACTGGAACAGTTCCAAAGATCAGCATTAGAATCACTTCAACATCGTAAGTCTTTGAAGATGGAAATCATAGAAAATATAGCATGATAATTAGAAAAGAAGTTTTAAATATTCAGTTTCTTTGAAACTGATAACATCATAATTTATAAATTTTAAGCATTCATTCAGTTCTTCACTTTTTTTTTTGAAAACACCAAATCAATGAATTATTTTCAGCGATATCAACACAACGTCCGAATCGATCACTTTATGTCGATATTCCAAGAGCAGCATCTAGCATGGGATTGAATGACTCATCGGATGATGGAGGATCTATGAGAAGAACTCCATCCGTTCGTTTTGCTGATAGCAGTAGCAATATTCAACGAACTGTCGATTCAATGGATGTTAGTTCATCAGTTGGTGTCACTCTCCGATTCTTGAAAGAACGAATCGAACAATTAGAAATCGATAAAGCTGAATTGAATGATTACCTCGACAAATTGAAAGATGATCTGAGGGAGAAGAACGAGAAATTGTCGGAGAAACAAATGACGGTTGAACGGCTTGAAAGACAGTTGATACATACCACTGAAGGTTTGATGGATAACAAAAATTTCATAAAAAATGAAGAATGTTCAGAGAAAACCACAATTGAAGCACGAATGAACAGTCAAAGACAATTGTATTTGACAAATGAAGAATCGAGCAGATCGAGAGAACATGAGACGAGAAGTATGAAAGCGAGAATTTCAAGTTTCGAATTGCATTTGAGAGAGAAAGAATCAAAGATTTCACATCTGAAAAAGGAGCTGGATGTGTTGCATGGACAGCTTCATGATGCAATTGAATCGAAGAATAAAATTGGAAGTATGGTCGGAGAACAAGAATCAAGATATAGGGAAATTGAAGAACAATTTGAACGAGCTGCAAGAGAACGAGATTCAGCGACAGCGAGGGTTCGGAGGCTAAGTGTTGAAAATGAGGTATTTAATTTCGATAATATTTTTTATTAATTTTTTAAACCATAGAATTTCGTTCGAAAGCTGGAACAATATGAAAAAGAAAGAGAGCAATTAATGAGAGAGATATCAGATGAAAGAAGAATCAATGAAAAAAGTCGGTCAATGTTGGAAGAATTGAAATCAAATGAGAAGAAACAAGCAGCAACGCATGCTAAAAAATCGGTAGAAGTTGATGAAAGAGCTATTCAAGATCAGAAAAGAAAAGAAGAAATTCAAAATGAATTAACGAATCGAAATATGAATCTAAGTCGAGAATGTGATCGATTGAGAATTGAAATGAGAGATCAATTGAATCGAATGAATACAATTAATCTGAAAACAATTGACAGTGATCGCAAGAATGAGGAACTGAGCTCAAAACTATTAACTCTTCAGAATAATGTGGACGCTTTAAAAAGATTTGAAATGGAGTGGAAACGACTGGAACTGGAAATGAGAAATGAATTGAAAGTCTTGAGAAAAGAGAAATTAGTCCATACTTCTGAAATTGAGGATTTGAAGCGAAGGAATTTAAGGAATGAAACAGAAAAGAAAGAAATTGAGGGTATTCGAATAAGATTGGAAAGAGAAATAAGTGCATTGAAAAGGCATTTAGATGCGGTAAGTTGTCGTGCCATTTGATTTTTTCTAAAAACTATAGTTTTGTTTAGCTGGAAGAAGAAAAAGGAAAAACAGAACATGCAGTTAAAGAAACAATGAATGAAAGAAGAGCCATCGATAAGTCATTAGCATCAATGGAGAGGGAGAATCAGCAGCTTTATCGAAATTGTGCACAATTGCAAGCACAAATTCAACAATTAGAACGGGATGCTGGGAATCGATCAGTTGCCAAATTGGCAAAAGAGCATACCTTGCTCGAGGCAAGGATTGCGTCGTTGATTGAAGAGAAGAGACAGGTAAATTTTGTGTTTTTAATGCTGGAAAACAAGGAAAAAATGTTCATTGCACATGCTAAATGCACTTTTTAAATGAAATAAATCTCAGAAGAACGTTTCAAAAACTGAACGATTTGTGATGTTAAAAAATAGTAAGGTATTGCAACCGTTTTTCTGAAATTGAACATTGAGCAACTAGTATAAAAATATATCTAATACGCATTCCCAATCTGTTTTTAAAATTCTCTAAAACCTTAAAGCTGAGAAAACAACTCAGGGGAATAACGGCTCGTAAACGGCTCGCGTGCCTCCAAAAAGCGGCTCGCGTGCCGTGTCAAAACGGCACGTCGAAGCACGCGTGCCGAATTGGGCGGCACGCGTGCCGTTTACGAGCCGCTGTTTCGGCACGCGAGCCGTATACGAGCCGATTTGGAGGCACGCGAGCCGTTTACGAGCCGAATTAGAGGCACGCGTGCCGTTTAAGAGCCGCTTGCTGGATTTTATTGGCGTTCAGTTGAAATTAGACTTAAAAACTGTATTTTGTGATTTGTTTGAATCAGTGCACATCAAATGATCAGTGCACACCGGCTCGGATATGCTCCCCCCCCCCCCCTTCCGAAAAATTATAAAATTGAGAATGAGAAAAAAATAACAAAAAGTCTCTCGAGAGGCTAGTTGAAAAATGATTTTTAAAAATAAAAAAAAACAGTATTGTCGCCGCCATGGTGTAGCATAGCAATTTCTCGTAGCTTAGTGTGAGTTGTGTGAAGCAATGGCAGCGAGAAACTCAGACAATTCGGGAACTGCTTTTTTATCAGTTTTGGACTAGTCGGTTAACTAGTAATGAACTAGTCGGGAACTCGTAATTAACGTTATAAATTTTCGCTTTGGACTGGTTTTTTACCAGTACTGCAAAAAAAGCAGTTCAAATTTCGATTTGGACTGGTTTTTTACCAGTACTGCCAAAAAACCAGTCGAAATGCCCTCGAACTGATAAAAAAGCAGTTCCCCCATTGTCTGAGAACACATCCTGGAACCGAACCTGCGACGACTTGACCTCCTGCTTGCTTGATGACGAGACGTTGAACCACTTGACTATACCTGAACATGTGAGCGAAGAGGGAAAGTGCGCTTATGTATATGTGCGCTTGCGCCAGAGTTCCTTAAGAGTAGATATAGGAGAACTTGGATAATTATAACTATTGTTCTAGTAACCCGAATAGGCTCAAATTTTGAGAACTGATAGATTAAAACATGCTTAATCAATTAAATTAAGATTTGTTTGACTTTCTTCAGTTATTTTTTGTTATTAATGTCTTTCTTATAGTGTTCGAAAAATAAATAATGAAACCGAAAAAAAATTAAAAACAGAAACTTTTTTCGGTATAAACTCAAGCTTAAACATCCCCTTTGTTAACAAAATGAAATTTGACGTATTTTGTCTATTTTCAGCACGATAGGTTTTTCCTTTTTCGAGTTTCTTTTTGATTCTATTACCTAATCTCATCCTATTTAGAAAATAAACAAACATTTCTTGGGTTGATATGGTTTTCCACTATAAAATTTTGAAAAACATGTATCAAAAAAAAACATTTATTATCATGTATCAAAGCTTTCTCCAAAAAGCGGGTTCACCCGCGTAGTCCGGAGACACACATTGGGGTTGGTTTGCTTTTTGTGTTCACTGCTCTATGCGTTTACTCATCCATAAAGTTGCAGAGGGAGGTATAAATATTATATTCGGCCTAGGGCACCAAAAAGGTGGGGGAGACTGAAATTTTTCGAAAAATACAAAGTTACCCCGATTTGTAAAAGTCCCACGAATGCAATCGCAATGTGGTACAGAAGGGTTCTTATATTCAATAAGTTTCTTTATTACAACTATTTTCTCTAGACGACATCAAAAAATCCCGTTATTCAAAAAACAGTTTGTGTTGGGTGGGATCCCCACCGGGATTTGCGAGAGTTAATTTTCCAATCGGGTTACCCGGTGAGGATGCTGGTTTGGAAAATTGCCTCTTGCAAATCCCGGTTCAACGCCCGAGTTCGTTTTCGAGGCCCATAAACTGGAGAAACAAATATGAAACTATATTACTTTCCAAAAGTTTTTAATTGGATAATCTTACCAAGAAACTGTGAGAATTTTAAGGCATTTCGGTTCCTTGACGATATATTTTGAAATAATGAAACACATTCAGAAAATGATTAAAATTTGAAAAAAAACGATGGAAAAATAAGGATTTGTCACTTCGATGGGTCGTTAATGAATTGTGTAAATTTGACATTCAGGCACGCGTGCCGATTACGAGCCGTAGCGGCACGCGTGCCGATTACGAGCCGAAGTGGCGGCACGCATGCCGTTTCGCGCCGAAGTGGCGGCACGCGTGCCGTTTCGCAGCCATTCCGGCGTGAAATCGGCACGCGTGCCGATTACAAGCCGCCGAGGCACGCGTGCCGATTACGAGCCGAAGTGGCGGCACGCGAGCCGTTTGATGCCGATAATTCCCTGAGAAGCTTCAAAAAAGTGGCATAGAAAAAGTTTCCAACTGGCCGAACATTTTCCTTTTATCTTTTTGCTTGTTTTTTTAAATAAATGTTAATGAAAAATCATTTAATTAGTTCGTTTTAAAATATTCCTCACGTAATAACGCCCGCGGACTAGTTTTCACCACTTTTTCTAGGCCATTGTTTTGAAGCTCATTTTCTCGGCTTCTAGATGGTCTTAGAAAATTTTAAAAATAGATTTGGAATGAGAATGAGCTCTATTTTCATACAAGGCTCATTCAATAGCTCCGTAAAGTCCTCCTTTAAAATGGGAATTGAAAATTCTGACCAAACGCATTTGAAACAAGAATCAGTCTAAAAAAAATGTAAACTGTACGATTTTTTAACAATTATTTTGTCCACTTTTTGTAAGTTTAATTATTTTAAAAAATTCATGAGCGAAACCAAATAAAACGGTAAAAACCCCCTAATAATTTAGCTACAATCAATGCTCGATCAAAAAGATTCATCATACTCGCACAAGCGAAAACTTCTCGAATCACAAATCCAACTTCTTCGCGAGCAACTCGAATCGGAGAGAAGGAAAAGAGCACAGAAACCGGCAGTTGTAACAGGACCAGCTAGTCGAAAAATAGTCCAACATTCATCTGCATTTAGGGTATGATGGCATGCAATATATCCTTCCTCTTGTAAACTCCCCAAACAAAAAATGCATTATTATTTCTCAATTATTAGTTTGTTTTTTGCTTCTTTTTTAACCCGTTTTGCTTTATTGTCCAATTTAACAATTATTAATAGTTCAGATTTTTATTTTCTAACCTGTTTTTGTCCTTGTCTTTCTTTATTTGTTTCCTTTTTTTTAAATATGATCTCTTATAGAAATAATGATCTATTTAGTCCTAGGCCATATCCATCTCTTAAAATTCTAGTCAAATCACTACTCAACCCCGGTTGAAAATGCTTTCTGAGAAACTTATCCTGCCGTTTAGATTGCATTTTTCATGATTAGTCAATGATTACTTAGATTTTTGTATGCAATGATACCTTTTTTACCCTTTCGGTGAAAAATAATAAATTTTCAGTTGTTATATGTTGCTTCTTGAGTAAAAAGCATGACGCATGGCCGACGCTGGGTGGTCATATCGAAAATGACTTTGAAAAGAACAAAAAGAAAAAAGAAGTTTCTTTCAGCGAACAATCGAACACAGATCTGTGTCTTGTGAACGAGTGGTAATGGAACAGAATTATCAAAAATATATTTATTCTGATCAACCAACGATCAGGAAAACAACTACAATTATGAATCAGACTCCGCCTATTTCGCCATTGTCACATTCTGATTCTTATACATCGGGTACATTGATTATGTGAACATTCCGAATACATGTATTTGTTATAATATTGTTTTTTTTAGAAAACACTTTTCAGGGGGCTGGGGGTAGGACTTTTTCGTGAAGAGCTCCCGCAAATGATCTCAAAAATTGTCAACGGTACGCAGTACACCGTTGACGATTATAAATCTTGTTAAAGGCAGCTGGTCAGTTAACACGATCCATATTCAATAAAATCAAAATTCGAATGGAAGCCCAAGTGGTCCAAAGAACAATACCATTACAAATTTAAATAATTATGTTTCGCGCCAATCCCGACCGCGTTACATGGAGCATTCAAATTTTGATGTTTTTAACTGGCCCACTGTCTTTAAAGTGCGTGTTTACTTATTTTAAATTTTGGCTTTAATCTACTCAAAAACATATGTTATTAATCGATTGAAAAAAAGTATTTTAAAATTCAATTTTTAAAAGCTTCATTTTGACTTCATTTTGACCCTCCAAATTCCCAAAAAAACAGCAGGCCCATCTCTTGTTTTCCGCACTTTTAGGGAATCTGTTTCCGGCCGAAATTGTTTGTTAAATCCGTTCATAATTGGTGATTCTGAATTGATTTGAAAAGCAGTAAACAAACACATCCATGGATCCCATTTGAATTTATTAATACGAACATTTCTTTGTGATTTTCACTCGATTTTCACTCGATTTTTCATGTATAAAAATTCCGAATTCGTAAATACTTGAAAAATGTTGATTTTATTAATGCGGGAGCTCTCGAGAAATGCCCAACTCTCTGAAAAATTGAAAATTTTGTTGAACTCATTGTTTTTTTTTCCATGTACATAATATATTATTATCGTCGTCATACCGGTTCTAGAATATAAATATTGCATTTCTTGAACATTTATTTTTGAAAAAAAAACTTTAATTTTCAGATCCCGAGCCTTGGAAACAACATCATTGAGAAAATCTTCCGTAATGAAGAAATGTATAAAGTTTCCGTTTTTAGAATTGTTTAGAGCTTATGCATGAACGGGGCTTCTTTTTTCTCTGAAAATATTGTTTATCTAAAAATAAAAATAAGTAATAAAACACAAGAAAGGCACAAAATATCGAGAAATTGGAGAAGAATTACAATAGTCAGTACTGTTGCAGAAACAATATGTCCACCTGAAAACGAAATTTTAAGCTTTCACTTTTTAATAAAAAAAACCTTTTCGGAGGCGAAGCTTGATCATAAAATGAATAACAAGCATTTTGGACGATTGTTGAGTTTCCAGGACCGACCACCAGGTTGTTTTGGTGCCTAGAAAAAAATTTTGGGTTTTTATTTTTGTCAGTTGATACTACCAGCATTCAGAACGATATGGTTCGTATGTTGACTCACGAGTCATTGGTTCAGTGATTTTGACGCAAAAAACATTGGTCTGGAATCAAAATGAGGTCATTTTTGATTTTTAATCATTGCATATTAATTCTCGTTAATCCTATGACTCCAAGATTTGAAAACATGTGTTGGTTTTTCATCCTCGTTACTTTTTTGGGTCCCATGTGGTCCTCTTTAAATTAAAAAAAAATAAGTGGCACAATGTCTTTAACGCGTAATGGACTAATTTTTATGAATTATGTTTTCGATCGTGTTAGTTTAGCTTGTGATTAAAATGAGCGCAATAAAGTTTAAAGAAAATAGTACCTCACAATTATTGTTATATTTCAAACATGAGTTATCCTGTCCAGTGTCTTTATGCCCTCTCCAGCCTTCACATTGATGGCAAAGTATCGTTTCACCTTTAATTATAATTTAATTTTCACCAAAATCCTTCGATAATTTACCAAATTGAATGAATGAAAATAATAGTATAAAAAACATAAGAATGTTGCCGAAGAACATAGTAAAACGGAAGTTTGGCCCCAATAAATGGGACCTTCTCTGACAAAAACCTCACACAAATTTACATCGACAATTTATCGGCTCTAACTGCTTCCACATGTTGTTCGTCTTCTTCTCGGCAGGAACAATTCATAATCGCCGTCTCGTTTTGCTTCACGCCAAAAAGGACTCAAGAATGTCCTTTCAAACATTCATTTACACACTATACAAATTTCAGAAAAAAAAAGAAACAATCATTTTTGAACAATCTATTACTATAAAACAAGATTTCGAAGATGTCAAAAAACAAAAACGAAAACAGATGATTACAGATGAAACAAATGGCTTATGAGAAAAATTTGCCTAGACATGAATTTACAGAAAGGAAACATTAACAAAGGAAACAGAAAGAAAAAGTAACAAGATTTTGACAGAGTGAGCAACTAAAAAACTTTAATTATTACAAAAAAGATGATCATTAAATAGAGAAAACAAATCTACGAACAAATAAATGATTATACATTTTACAGTTTCAATGGATGCAAATGTAACCATTTAACAGAATGATATGAGAAAGAAGCATGAATTAATTCATTGCTTATTATTGTGATAACTGTTGAAATTGAAATCGAATTCTTGGTGATCGGAAGAGAATGAATTACGACGAGATGTCCATTCATTGCTTGTAGTGTTGGTTGTATTGGTCGACGGAGTGAACATCGATGAAGCATTGTCACAGATGTGGAAACTTTCCAACGGTGTCGCGAAATCGTAGGTTCTTCCCATTTTTTGCAAAATTTCGATGATTTTCTTGCCGCTTGAGAATCTGAATTCATAATTTTAGAGCTAAATTCATCGATGAAAAAGTACCTCATCAATCGGCTACGCTCCTTTTTCGCACGAACATAAAGCTTGGCTAGCCATCCTTCAAACTTTTCCTGGTATTCCATTCCGCTGTATTTATTGTTGACCACCGCCTCACAACAAATTTCGAGCATTCTTTGAACAACATAGTTTCCGAATTGATGGAAGATGAGAATGTCGAGTGCGTCTTTTCCAGTCTCACTAAAACGGCAATTACACAACAAACTATTTATTCTTCAAAACTTACGGATGTGGAACGTAACCATCGAAAATTTCTTCCATCATTTCGGTCAAATATGGCAATGGAGCAAATGTGAATGCTCGTTCAACAACGTGAGAAGCGTATTTTTCTTGCGAAAGAGATAACAAACTTCTGCTGAAAAAAAAACAAATTCATGTCAAATCCCCCTAACAAATTACATACAGCAAACATTTTTCAATGATAGCATCCCTATACTCTCCAAGAATACCCGGCGTCTCAATAATGTGTTGAATGACATAATTGGCGAATTCGTTTGACGCCAATTTTTGGCAACGGCTCAAGATTCGTCCCATCAATTTGCGCAAAACACGGACTTTGTCATCTCTGTCTTCCTGAAATAGAGCATTTTACCGGAAATGGATACATATCAATCAAATTGTGTACCTTACAACGGCTATTGCTTGATGACAACACTTCGACAACCGTTTGAACAACACGACATCCATATTTGTCTTGACAAATATCTAGCAAATGATCTTCATCATTATTGCATAGGAACGTGACCAAAAATTCCCATTTTCTCAATTGCATTTTCTTTACAATTTTTTGAATGACATGATTTGCATTTTGATCAGTGCAGATGGACATCAATTGACGATCTCTTGGAATGGACTCAACCAAGGAATCAGCAAAACGAGGTTTCAGTTTCTATAAAATTAAATACTTAAAATAGTACGTGATATTCTAATTACCTCAAGAGCAGTTTGAACAACACGACACGCGCTTTTATCAAGGCACAAAACACTTATATCAGAATTTATGTATTTTCTAATAATGTCTTGTTCTGCTGTCTTTGAGTATTCGATAACGCGTTGGAGGAAAAAGTTTCCAAAAATATTTTTACACAAAGTCTGCAAAAAGTGATTAGGTTTATAGAAAACAATATTAAATCGATATACCAAAAAGACAGCACGTTCTGAGAGCACTTCTTGGCAGATACGATCACGAAGCTTTGGAGATATGTTTTGAGTCTTTTCACCGTAGAAATTGCTTTGCAGAAAGCTGAAAATAAGGAATAATTTGTTCTAACGAGCATCCTAGCTCACTGGCATCCGGATTTGTCGGTTGCAAAACATATGAGTAGGTCTTTCTCAACCACAAGATCAAGAGTGAGATCGCTTCGAATCTCTCTGTTTTCATCCAAACACCACGGTGGAAGAGTTGTCAATCGATTCATTCTGAAATCAAATTTTGATTCACTGAAAAATTGAACACTCAACCTTGCAAAATTGCTTGATTTCATTCCAATTGGAGAGTTTGGGGACATTCGTCCTGTGAAACTATCATCAAGATTCAAACTATTGAAACGGAACGCGAAATCGTCAGATTCGGATGACTGCGGAGTGGCCTACAAATATTATTCTCTTAAAGAAACAAAGTATGACTTTATTTACCCTATATCCTTGTGGAGACACAATTTGACGGTATGATTCTGCGAACGCCATTGGATTTATCATTGGAAGCATAGGTTGCAATATTGGATTTGTCTTGAAGTAATCTAAATTATTTAAAATCGAGGTTATTATGAGCACTTGATTTTACCCATGCAGTTTTCATTGAGATAACTATCACGCAATGTTCTTTTGTCATTCTCATCGCGTCGGGAATTCTGAAAGCCGTTGAAAAACCTCTAAAATTGTATCAAAACCTACTTGATCGTTACGATTGAATCGAGATTTTCTGTGGAGGTAGTTATCGCGTTCCATCGAATAACTAAAAAAAATCTTTAAAAAAAAAAGCAAAAGCACAAGCAATGCAGAGAAAGTAAACATTATTAATTTTATTTTTGGATAATTTCGTGATCGCGTTGAAAACTATTAGAGCTAGATATTCCTGCAACGTGAACGAAAAATCAAAATAAATTGTATTTTTAGGTTCGAAGCGATTTTTTTTTTGATTTTTTGAATTACTTACAGTACTTCAAGGCGCACGTAAGATCGTTGCGAGACTCTTCGTGTTTTTAATGTTCTGTGCCTTTAAAGTAAACTGTAGGAAAATTATTGATTTTATTTATTTTTAATTTAACATTGTATTTGTTTCCCATTTTTATTCCAAGTAAGCTTGTTCTTTTTCTTCAATTATTCTGACGAGATTTATAGTCAAAACATAATAAAATAGTCGAATATTTCGAATTTTAATTGCGGAAGATTTTCTCGAGAAAAAAACCGAAATATATGTGGATTGGAGAGCAGCATCTGGCATTGTTTCACCCTGACAAGCCGTATATTCATTCAGCTTATTAGTTTCTTGCACATTTCACTACACTCCGGCTGTGAAGAGCTTCTAGAGTACGCATATCTGATGCCATTTCGTCACTTTGACCCCGAAAATCATTTTTCGAGATACTTTCAAATTTCTTTGTCAAAAATCCCTTTTCCTTTCTTTTTCAACACTGATTTGTTAATCAAACATCCAAGATACATCCATCAACCACCGGTCTAAATATATATTATTTTAGAAAAATACCAGAATACTTGACTTGTTCTTCGTAGTCGCGCAACAAAAAAAATTTGTTCTTGTGGTTCCCGTTGTGAGAGGGATTTGTGCGGGCACCCATAGCTGCTCATACATACATACTAAACACACAGCTGCTGATTGTCTGCGTTTCTGTTACAATTATGATTCTGTGGCATTTTTAATGACGACACAATCGCTCATTCCATTTTATTTACAAGTAATCCATATACCCTCATGTCGCTCGTTTTTATTTTTCCAAAGTTTTTATAATCGAATTTTTTGGAACAACCCTGTTTTTCTTCTTATAAAATGTTCAAAATAATAAAAACTAATTAAATTGAAATTGAAAATCGTCCAGAAGTGACTTTGTGAATTTAATTGAAAAATAGAACACACGAATTGAAAATTGGGTTTCTTCTCCAGTTTTCCCATTCCATATTGGTGGTGTTGGTTGTGTTGGTGGTGACAAAACAAAATAGCTCACAACCGAAAGAGAATGGGGTATAAATTTCGAGTAAAATGGACAAGTGTCAACGCAATAGTATGGTGATGTCCATCGAGTCTTCTCCCCTTATGTGCGCCTCCAACCCACTCCTCCAGTTGTTCTAAATTTCTTCGCTGTCCATTCCATTCCATTCCATCTGTCCTATTATTCATGGTTATGCCTTTCCGCCTTGAGCTTCTTCTTCTTATTCTCATTCTTCGTCTTTTTTTCTTTTCCTTCTATGAATAAAAACAAGATGACAACAACTCTTTCAAGTTTTTTTTTGCTCCTTTCCTTTTATTGTGAGGAGCTAGTCCCGTTTTGGCTATTTCAATCCCCTTGTGGTTAAAACCAAGAAACTTTCTATTAGATCTTTTCACTCTGCTGCAGGAGTGCATTTAACAACGAAATATTATTTTGAAATTGTACTTACGTATAAAATATATAAAATATAAAATTTATTTCGAGTTTTTTCCACTTTAAAAAATAATTTTTCTAATTTCTGAGCTCATGCGCTAAATCCACGTTTTTGTAACATTTTTCTGCGAAATTTGTAGGGCAATTTTACCCAATTTTCAAGTAATATGAGATCAATTTGAAATTCAGTTTTATCTACCGAAAAAATAATGAAAAACAAACAAATCGTTAGAATTCAACAAACAATGAGGATTTTTGCCCAATTGTAACGTTTTCTGGATTTTGAGATTATTTAATTGCCTTTTTCTTTAAATTGTTGATATTTAGATATAGTTTTTACCCCCAATTGGACAAATTTAAACTTATTTTTAAAATTTTGTTAAATTTTGAGTCCGTAAAATGTAAACGATATTTTTAAGCCAACTCAGTCTCTTTTTTAAAAATTAAGTTATTATTCGTAACCATTAGATTGCAATTCAAATGTTCTCGTGTTCATCTCGAAATTCGCAATATAAATCAAATTAAATTGTTTTCTTTTCCCATTTTCATCGAACATATGCAGTCATATGGAGGGAAAAAGCAAGAGAAAACCATTTTCCATGACATTTAGTTTATGTGGGCTTTTTTCTATTACATTTTCAACAAAATCGAGAAAAATCAAAACAACTGACCAGCGTTTCAAATGAAAAACAAGAAAAAACCCCCCCTCCTATAAAAATGTGTGCATTTTCGCGCCGTCGTGTACATTTTACCCGTCGTTCTCTCTATCATGCATCAATTGTAGCGTCTCTTTCTCTTTTTTGTTCTTTTTGCACTGAACACAGAACGAGCGCATTTATCAATTTTTGTTTTGCTCTTCGTTTTCTTCTTGCGAAAATTTGTTTCTTTTTTTGATTTATTATTTAATTTTTTAAATAAAAATTCTAGTTTGGAGAAGAATGACATCGACACCTCCAAGGTTGAATGATTCGTCGTTTGATGCATCTGATGTTGCTACTCCTATTACTATTATTGAAAGGATACGAATAAGAGATGATGATCCGGATGATGGAAATAGTAATGATGGTATGTATTTCTCAAAACTTTTACAATTAAAAAAAACTAAGCAAAAATATAAATTTTCAGAAGATTTCGAAAATAAATCCCAATCAAGTGCACAATTCTCGCAAGCATCTGAAGCAACGACGACTGTAAAGCAGCCATTTCCTCAAACAACAACAAAAGTAAGTTTTACTGATTTTTCTTTCATAATCCCCATTTTTTATCCGAATTTTCCAGGTGTACTGCCATATTGATGATGAACCAACCCAATATTTGATGGAAGTTCATGTCCCACCAGATTTGATCACACTAGGAGACGTTAAACGAGTATTAATGAGAACGAATTTTAAGTATTACTGTAAAGCACTTGATCCGGATTCTGGATAGTGAGTATTTGCATTTTAAGAATACATTTTCTTTAAAAATTCTAAATTTCAGCGAAGTTAAAGCTGAAGTACGTGATGATGCTCAATTGTTGTCACCATTACCGAATGGAAGGTTTGAGCTGTTTTTGTTGACTGTTGAAGGTTCAACGCATTCTGATGGCAGCAGTGGGAAATTGAGAAAGCATAACATGGTGAGATTTTATTTAAAAATTTTAAAAGTCGGAAAATGAAAAAAAATCAGAATTAATAACAAAATTTATCATTATTAACAAATTGCTCGCTCCTCTTTGAGCAAATTGCTCCTCATTAAAAATTTGCTCCTCAATGACTGATCGGAAAATGAAGATCAAGTTGAGGATAGTATCATATGTGGGATACCGCGGATTTAGCCTAGTAACGAGTTTAACTTTTTTTTCACTTGACAAGGTGTAACGACCTTAACTTTTTTAATGAGTATCCAAAAATATACGTTTTGCCTTGACGCACTTTCGGATATTCGTTTTTAAGTGTGTTTTTCAGCGTTTTTGATGCTTTTTACGGTTTGTAGTCGCCTTAACTTTAAAAAAATGTTTTTGTAACGAGCTTAACTTTGAGATTTCGAAATGACCTAATCCCACCTATGGATAGTATAGAGAATATTAATTTTTTGTTATAAATTTCAAAATACGTACACAAAAAATATATATTTCAAATCTCAATCACTTCCAAAGATGTTAGAACCATTCTTTTGCCTTATTCTCAAAATATTGTTTCTTATAACATGATTAAATGAAAAATCCGTATTTAACATTGACAGTCAATAGTTTTATTTAAATAAGTTCAAGAAACCTAACTGTTAAAATTTTTGTTCAACCTTTTCACTTAAAGTTAAGGCCTCTCTTCCGAAACAGAATGATATCCCAATCGAAAAAATATCGTTGAGATGTTAATTTCAATAAATACTAACAAAAGTTCAATTTATATTATTTTAGGTACCTGCTCCAGCTCCTTCGAATAGCAAACACATGCCAATGAATTATCACCATGCTGCATATCAACTTGACAATTCTAGTGAGCTTTTTATACTTAAATTTAAACGAATATTTTAAGAATTTAAAAAAATACAGAAATCGATTTTATATCTCAAAAAATAACACAAAACTCCAAAAAACGTATTGATATTTTTGGATTTCTCTATATTTTATCCATTGTTGTTCCCTTTTCTATAAAAATTCTTAAATTCCAGTGATGAGCACGGATTCTGAATCGGTCTTCTCTGCAGTCGTTCCAACTTATCTCAAAAATGCCTACGCTCGTCGATTCCCGCATTATATGGGTGGTAAGTCGTTTTAATTATGATTGGTTTTTTGTGTTCATCCTGGCAAATATTCTTGTTTTCAAAAAAAAACATTTAAATGGAATAGAACACGAAAAACCTGTGAGAAAATCAAGAGAATAATGTGTGTGGTATGATAAAATTGAAAAATCCGGTCTGATGATTGGTTGCTTGAGCCGAAAGAGAGCGTCGTTTATCCGTGGTGTCACATTCAATTGTTTCATCTCTTTTCTTCTCTTTGAAATGATTCGTAGGATATATGTGTGTGTGTGGGTATTTGTGTGTTTATATTTATTGACAACTTTTTATTTTGATTCGGTTGTGATAATATTTCAACAATTTCTTTGGACATGTTCGGAAAATCTCTGTTAACCCTATTGTTCTGGAAAAACATGTATTATTCAATGAGCTGAAATTGTTGATCTGATTATGCTTATTTTCTTTGCAACTGATCTTGAAAATTTGTTTTTCTTCTCTATACGGAAAACGTTCATTATTCCGAGCACATCAAAAAGTTTTCTTTGGTTATCTTCGTTATTTTTTTAAACTAGCCTTCGTTATTTTTTAAAACTAGAACATCGATCAAAATACTGGATTCATAATAATCATGAGAATTTTAAAATTACATAAAACGTTCAATGATTCGTATAAGATCGAAAAGCATTCATTCTTTGATCAGCTACAAATCATTCATTTCCGTTTTGGATGGAACATTGTTTAAGAAGCGTCTCCCAGTAATTCAACAAACTCACCTCCACTTAAACTCTGTTCACAATTGTCAATTGGCTCCTCTTCACAACTGATTCTTTTTTTATCCGCTCTTTATCTTCTTTTTCCTCGTTTTTTTCACCTCCTAATGTTGTTTTACTGTTCTACAATACTCTTGAAATCAAACGAAGATGTTTGCCTTTATCTGTCTTGGTTGTTTTCCCCTACTCTTTTTTTTTTGTTGCTAAAAAGCTCAAGTGACCCTCGTAGAAAAGTTATTTTGAGACGACGCGAATCGAATCTTCGCCAATGGTTGTTGGTTATCATGTGAAACGGATTACAAGAAGAATCCACTCGGTTTTTTTTGTCTCATTTTGAAATTTTGAAAGATCGAGCTCAAATCATTTTAATCGATGGGATTTGTTTGCACTGTCACAAAAGTTTATTCTTTTCCTTTATCTTATCGTTTTTTTTGCGCTCAAAAGTTTCTGCATCAGTTTGATATTTGAGATTTCGACATTATCGTCTACAACAGTTTTTTAAGTGATTTGAAAATTGCTACTTTTTCAAATATTTCGAAATTTAAACATTTTTTTTGATCAATGCACTATTTTTATTCATTCGAATGCGTCTTGATGATTTTTGAAACCATCTAAATTTCTGTCGTTTTGTGTCAGAGGTTGATGTTTTCAAATTAACATGTTTTCAATTAATTTTATGAGAGTCGAAAATCATAAATTAAAACTTAAAAATATATTTAAAGACAGTCCCATATCCTGCTTTAAATATATTGATTTTTTAATATTTATACAATTTCTTTTTAAATTTTGTTCGGCGATTTTTATCGTTCATTAAATTATTAAGACTTCCGGAAAATTTTCAATTATCGTTGTAATCCCTTTTCAAAAAAAATTTTTTTTTAATCTTCGGAAAGTGCTTGTGTTTGATATGGAACGAGGCGAAACACATAATTTTCGAAACACGTACCCTTAAAGACAGAGTGTCTGTTAGCCAAATTCAAAACCAAAAATCAAAATCCAATGTCATCCGACTTTCCCCTTATCGATTAGGACCATCCCTGTTGTTATTTAAATGACGTTGGGCGTTTTTTTAAAATATTCTCTGTTTACAATTATTCACACTTCAATGACATTAATTCTAAAATGTTGCCCTATAAAAGTGTTCAACGAACGCAATTCACACTCTGTTCAATCCAATTCTAAACTTTAAACCTCGTCTTACATTGATTCTCCCCCTTGTCTCTTTAATTATCTTGAAATTGCTTTCCCTTCATTCCTCCGTTTATTTCCCGCCATTTTTTTTGTTACGTATTGTGACAAAATGAACGAGAATGCTCTTTAGTGTCATTAAACTTGGTCTCTATGAAGCAGTAGCAGCACATGATGACAGATGAGATTCTTCTTTCGAATCATGTTTCTAAATCCGAGTGCTGTCGAGCAATATAAATTTATTGCCTCCCATCGTGCAATGAATTCCCCGCTTGTTTTTTTTCTGTTCTTCATTCATTGACTTTTTTCTCTTTAACTCGACCTTTTAATTTATAAAACACTACTATATCTTGTATCAAAGTTAATCGTTTCTTTTTACTCTTTGCCAATCAATAAACTGTATGGTTTTTGTAGAGCTAGTGACCGAGAAAAAAACCACTTGAATGACGAGTGAGACTCGACGATCGGATTTTATTCGAAGTTTTTTGCTTAGTAGCAAAGAGAAAATCACGTTATCGAATTATGTGCCACCGAATAGGAATTCGAGAGGTGTTGTGAATGATATAGTAAATCGATTTGAGATGAAAGGAGGCGGTGGTCGAGTTAGGAAGGTACCATTGGCTGAAATGGAAGATTTGAAGGATAATAACGTGATGACGAAAGAACCAAAGAAACGGCGGGAATATAATAAAAATAATAATCGATTTTTGAATACAATTTTGAATATTGCTAGTACATCGAATGAGCAAATGAGATCAAAGGATGAAAAGGAGAATATTCCGAAGAAGACGAAGAATTGCAAAGTGGCGGATGAATCGTCAAAATCTGAAGCGACGAAAAATCGACCGTTTCGAATGAAACGAACTTTAACCGATTCGACGAACAACTATTCAACAAATGCTTGGAAAATGGTCTCTGCAGCACTCGGAGGTCCGCTTAAAAAACGGCTGAGCGAAGGAGCGGCCACACTTATTGGCGGAAACAACAGCAGCAGCGGTGGTGGTAGAGGAAGCACCGACACATTACACAATCAGAAAAAACAAAAAAGTGCAGCTTCTTCATTTTTTGGAACGCTTATCAGATTGTCATCTTCTTCATCGTTGAAAGATATTGGTCAAGTTAAAGTGGCTAGCACTTCTTCTGTGGCAAGCCCTTCTGCCTCTTCTTCTACTACTCCTTCTTCTCGTTCAATTCATTCCGCTGCTGATAATATTCAAAAGAAGAGGATTTTCGGAAGATCTCATACTTGTGATTTGACGACAACTGATCGCCCTCTATTAACTGATGATGATCATGGATTTATGAATGTTTCAAGTCCATCACTAGAACGACTTCGACCAACGACACTTGCTGGCACTTCAGTGATAAATAGCGAGAGGAAATTGATTGGAAGAAGAGGAACAATGAGTCGAACAATGTCGCTTATTCCTACAACTTCACCACTTCCACCACTCTATGAGGATGAAACATGCAGTACGAAAGCGACTGTTGAAGAAGGAACGAAACGAAGGCTGAGAAAATATGTTGGAAGTCATACAACGAGCACGTATCAAGGAAAAAAGGATTCAGCACCCGATGCATCACCAAGAAGGCATTTAATTGGATTTTTACACCGAACTTCTCATTTATCATTGACATCGGAATTGAGTGGAAATGCTTCGTTTTATTTGATTGGTATGTTGACGAGAATCTTTTGAAGATGAATTCAGAAGCGGGAGTTTCCACAACTTTATAATCCTTTGCCACACTGTTTTAAAAATCGAAATTGAATTTTAGCGGTTTTTATCAAAAAATTTTCTAAAACTTGAGTATTGCCAGGTTGAAATTCCTTAATTTTTTTCATATTAATAATAACCATATTTCCAGGACATCGAAGGAATGTTGAAGAGTCGACAATTGGCTCAGAATCAGATGCTAGGATATTTTCGGATGATGATGACAGGTAACCAAAAAGTTTTTTTCTTTTTCTTTTCCCCAATCTTTTTGGTCCCACAAGTACAATTTGGTCGTTTTCCCAAATTTTCCTTTAAAAATATGAGAATATCAAGTGCGGTGACAAATGAGTGGGATTTAGTTGGTGTTGTGCACATCATACACACGCACTCCCTGTTTTCCCATAAGACCCCATCACATTGACTTCTTCGACTTTTTGACTGGCTATTTTAGAAGAGGAATTTTGTCTTTTTCATTTTTCATTCATAAACTATGAGTGGTTACGTAACGGACGATGATTTTGCTAGTTCTGATGGTAAACCGTATTATTCGACGACATCGACATCATCCGATTATTATTATGCAATTGGAAGCACACGTGATGTGTTAGTTTTCAATTTAAAAAATCGCGATTCTTTTGTTGTTGAAGAACTTTTAGTACAATCCATAAAATCAGGAAGAGAACAGAAATTTTAGGTGACTCTCTTTTTAATTGACGCTCATAAATCTCGCGGAAATCTTTCTTTTTTTTTCGCCCTGCTGATCCTGACAATTGATGTAACGCGGTGTTGAGAAGATATCGTTCGATGGGCGGAAATTAAGTGCAGAGAGATTTAATTTGAGTTTTATAAAATGGGCGTTTAGTGAACGATTCTTCAGACTTCGTGGGAATTCTTTGAAATTTAAATATTTTGGTTTTTAATTGAAATTCACGAAAATTATAATTTGGACTTCAAGGACCTCAAAATCCCAAAAAAGCCACAAAAAGTGACCAAAAGTGATGTTTTACATCTCTAAAAAAACGTCTATAAACTTTCAGAGGATCAACAACCACTGACTTCACTTCGGTGTCCAGGCAGCATGAAAAAATGGCAAAGAAACGGAATAAGAAGAAGAATTTCAGAAAACCATCGAGAGCTTCTTCTTTTTCAAGTATTACAGGTTTGTATCATTCTCTTTCATTCCATTGTTAATAATATTAACGTTTTCCAGAATCATCGATGAGCTTAGATGTAATAACGGTGACTTTGAATATGGATACGGTCAATTTTTTGGGAATCTCAATCGTTGGTCAAACTTCGACAAGAGGAGATAATGGAATTTATGTGGCTAATATTATGAAAGGTGTGTTTTTTGTCTTTGATTTTTCAAAAAAAAAACAAATTGAAATTTAGGAGGAGCAGTTGCATTGGACGGACGAATTGAAGCGGGTGATATGATTTTGCAAGTGAATGAAACATCATTCGAAAATTTCACAAACGATCAAGCGGTTGATGTGTTGAGAGAAGCGGTTAGTAGAAGAGGACCGATTAAGTTGACGGTTGCGAAAAGTTTTGAAAACGCGCCACAAAGTTGCTTCACAATACCGAGAAATAGTCGAGAAGAGCCGGTAAGGCCGATTGATACGCAAGCATGGATTCAGCATACGAATGCGATGAGAGGAATGCCGAGTATTATAGAAGGTTGGGTGAAACTATCGATTTTTTGATAATAATGAATATAATTTTATAGAAAGTGCCCCAACTCCAATTCCTGGAGAATGGCCGCATGGAAGGCCACAAAGTAGCTCGACAGTTACATCAGGATCAAATGGACAGAATACGGTAGTTGGAGGAGTTCCAAATGGAGGAGGACATATTCAATTGGATATTCATACGGATAAGAAGAAGGTTGTCGAAGTGATGGCAATGCCAGGATCTGGATTGGATATCAAGAATAGAACGTGGCTTAAAATTCCAATCCCAATGTCATTTTTGGGATCGGATTTGGTTGAATGGCTGCTGGATCATGTTGAAGGATTGAGGGAAAGAAAAGATGCAAGGAAATATGCGGCGGATTTATTAAAACTCAAATATATTGCACATGTTGTGAACAAGATTACGTTTACGGAACAGTGTTATTATGTGCTAGGTGATGAATGTTCAGGTATTTGAATTTTAGAAAAAACAAACGTTTTCGAAAGAAAATCGTTTCAGAATACACTAGGTTTCGAAACGAAGACGGAGGCCCAAAATATCAGTGGACTAACGCTATGAACGGAATGTCTGCAAACGGACCAATGGGTTCACAAGGACCTTTGTATGGAAATAAGGCTATGGCGCCATCAATGGTGAGCGATGGCGAATCGCGCATGTATGTTATGCACATTTGAGTCTCTCGTTTATCTCTTTTTCATCATTTTCCTTCTTTTTTTTTGCATTTTTTGATTCTCTCGCATGCCGGTGTCCCAAAAATGGCAATTTATGTATACTAACAAATTCTTGTTCATCATAATTGTTTTTTTTGCCTTGTTCCATGAAATATCAAAATGCCATTTGTTTGTTTTTTTTTCAATTTTTCTCGCAACCGGTGCTTGATTTTTATTTCGAAGTTCCTATATTTATTTTGATTGATTTCTCTCATTTTTTGTCCAACGAGTCTTATTTTTGTTCACCCCACACCAATTCACCATGCACAGAGAAAGAAAAACGTTGTTTAATAAACGTTCACACCAATGTTGCTCAATTAAGAATTTATTATAATTATGAATTGAATATATTCTTGTTTTGGATGTCAACTCTATTGTTTTATCTTAATATTTTATGTTTCCACTTGTGAGATGTTTTTGCACGTATTCATAATTGAATAAAAATTCAAAATTTGAGTTTTTTTTAAAAGAAGATAAATATTTTTAATATACAGGTAAGTGGATATGCTTCGATGCCAGTTTCACCATATCCGAATCCGATTAAACGGGAAGATCAGAAAAGTCAAGCGAGCGGATCAAGTGGTGCAAGTGCTAGAATGTAATTAAATTTCAAATAATAGTAATTATTTCAAAATATCAATTTTTGCAGGCGAAGTGTGATTTTGCCAAGTAAACCAGCATCGATTGGAAGCGGTGGTGGAAATGAGGATTTCCATGACATGGCGGTATCCAGGCAATCATTTAGAGCCGCAATGAATCATCCATACGAATTTTTGATTGATAAGATTTGATGATCTCGATGAATGACACGGGACTCGCGATATTATTCATTTTTTTCTGTTCACCCCCAATTTCATATTTTTACAGAATAATTTATTTTTGCGATCAGAGCTTTGTTAAATCTTATTGTGATGAATAAACTTTGTTCACTGGAATTAAATAAAATTTTGAACAATTTTTGCCGATCATGAATCTCATTAATAGACCCAGATGACTATTTTTTCTTTTCTTCAAAAGATGGCAGAGAAAGAAAAGAGAAAGAGTTAGTGGACGAAAACAAGCGTTAAATTTCCAGATGTTCGAAGAAGATTCATTTCATTTGTGAGAACGATCGATAGTAACACTTGAAGTTTTTATTCAGTTTTTCGAGTACATAATGGTTATGCTTTGTCTGCGCTTGGTTTTCAGCGACTTTTTTTTCACGGCTGGTGTTTTTATTTCTATTAGTCGGTGAAGTTTTTAGTTTTAATTATAATAATTATTCTGTCAACAAGAGTACCTAATTTTCTATTTAAATGAAAGTAGGACTTTACTGAGCTAATGAATGCGTCTGGGAAGAAAATAGACTTCATACTCTTTCCAAATCTGTTTTTCAAATTTTCTAAGACCCCCTAGAAGCCGAGAAAACGAGCTTCAAAAAAAATGGCCCAGAAAGTGTCCACTGGCGAAAACTAGTCCACAATCATGAAAAATCCAAAAAACATAAAAAAGACACTAATATTAGCATTCTGCATGACTATTTATTAACGAAACACGAAAAAAGCTAATAGGAAAAAGTTCGGCCAGGTGGACACTTTTTCTAAGCCGGTCATTTCTTTCAGGCTACAGTCTTTCAGGCTATATTTGGCCTATATTACTTTCAGGCTATATGTCTTTCAGGCTACATGTCTTTCAGGCTATTTTTTGCTTTCAGGCTACATGTATTTCAGGCTATTTTTTCTTTCAGGCTAGTTTTGTCTTTCAGGCTACTTTTGTATTTCAGGCTATTTTTGTTTTTCAGAATACGATTTACTTTGTATTTTCAAACGAAGAAACGTTTTTTTTGGCTTATTAGTCATAACCCAAATCAGCTAGATTAGAAACTGTCACTTTATAGGCTGAAGGAAAAAAAAATAGAAACTAGCCTGAAAGAAAAAAATAGCCTGAAAGACATGTAGCCTGAAAGACTTTATAGCCTGAAAGACATATAGCCTGAAAGACATATAGCCTGAAAGTAATATAGGCCAAATATAGCCTGAAAGAATGTAGCCTGAAAGAAATGACCTTCTAAGCCATTGTTTTGAAGCGGTCATTTCTTTCAGGCTACATTCTTTCAGGCTATATTTGGCCTATATTACTTTCAGGCTATATGTCTTTCAGGCTACATGTCTTTCAGGCTATTTTTTGCTTTAAGGCTACATGTTTTTCAGGCTATTTGTTTCTTTCAGGCTAGTTTTGTCTTTCAGGCTACTTTTGTCTTTCAGGCTATTTTTGTTTTTCAGAATACGATTTACTGGGTATTTTCAAACGAAGAAACGTTTTTTGGCTTATTAGTCATAACCCAAATCAGCGAGATTAGAAACTGTCGCTTTATAGGCTGAAAGAAAAAAAAATATGCTGAAAGAAGAAACTAGCCTGAAAGAAAAAAATAGCCTGAAAGACATGTAGCCTGAAAGACTTTATAGCCTGAAAGACATATAGCCTCAAAGACATATAGCCTGAAAGTAATATAGGCCAAATATAGCCTGAAAGAATGTAGCCTGAAAGAAATTACCTTTTGAAGCTCATTTTCTCGGCTTCTAGGTGGTTTTAGAAAATTATAAAAACAGAATTGGAATGAGAATTAAGTACATTTTCATTTAAGATACATTTAATATCTCCGAAAAGTTCTCCTTATACCTTTTGAATCCTGAAAATTGATTATTTTTGAAAAAATACTGCTTAGTTTTGAAAAAATAAGCACCAGAAGATCTTTTTTGAATTCAAAGATCAACAAATTTTGTCGGTTTATTTGCTCATTGTTTTTCCACCTCGAAAAGTTCCCTAGAAACAGTTTTCAAAGTATTGCTTCCGAAATCTATTATTTTCTTAATTCCTACGTAAATGTTGTATTCTTTTTCATATAATTTTCATATCTTTAATCTTGAATTAAAACTAATTGAACACAGATGTCAAAAAATGTCTAAATGGCAATAATTGAGAATCAGAACAAGAGCGAACAAACAAACAAGTCGAAAGATACCTGTGTTGGGCTCCTAATACTCGCACACTACCAAATGCTTAGGAACTCATCTGTTTACATAGCCGATTTGTTTCTTCTTTACTCATTTGTGCTTCTTCTCTTCCACACATATTTATAAATTACCACAATTTGTGCCGTCGGTCAATTTTCAATTCTCGTCGCGATGCTTTCATTTTATGCTCTCAATTTTTATTTGGCGTTTTTGATTGTGTTTCCACAGTTTACAACGGAACAGACGTATGGTAAGACGAGACGTTTGAAATTTATCAAAATTAGAACTTTTTAGGAAATTTGTGGTGTCAGCAAGGAGATAAGAAGAAATATTCACCAGCTGAATGTCCTGAACAAACTTTGGAATGTTTTAAATTTGTATGTGATGGAATAGAAGGTGAATTTTCGAAAATAAATTCCCTTAAGTGTTTAATTTCGTTTTCAGATAGTTTTGTTGCACGGGGTTGTGGAGTTTCGGTTCTTACGACAGCTGCAGGACTTCCAAATGAGTCTTGTCATCAAGCACAATCAATTTGCGAACAAGTCGGTGGTCAATCTTCATGCCATGTTTGTGGGAATAAACATGTTTGTAATTCAGTTGCTCATTCGTCGGTTTTAGTTTTAATTTCCGTTTTATTATTATTGGTTTTTGCATGATCGAATTATATTCCTTTTTTTTGAAAATAAAATATACAATTAAAATAAACTAATAATTACGATAGCAACGAAGTGTCAAAAACTTAGCTTCACACTATTGGAGAAGAACTTTCCAAGATTATGGCTTATTGGAGTGATAGTAGAATTAATTGAAAACATGTTTAACATAACTTCGATGAGACAAACAAAGGCTTAAAATAAAATAATATCAAAAGGTAATCACTCTTAGGATTTGAGTCGTTAATGATCAAGAATATTAAATAGTTAAAATCTTACTCCTTTTGTCTTTTTTTTTAATCGTTTGGTAAACTTATAAGGCTTAGAGCCGATTATTAATACTGGTTAAAACACCTTGACAGTCATTATTGAGTTTGTTTATTTCTCCTTCCATTTTTTTGTTGAACTTTGTTGTTGATGCTATAAATTAGTTCGTTTTTTTTTAGAAATTCTACATAATTTACATACCGTTTAAGAAATCAACTTTTTGATTCGTAATTTCTTCCAATTCTTCGAAGTTGCTCGCTTGTTCGTTTCTTACTGCACATAATTGTTCGAGTTCCATCATATTCTGGTCATGCTTATCATTTTCATCACTCAATTTCTTATGCAAGTCTGAAAAACATGGTTTTTTTTCTCTTATTTGGGTGTTTTTAAACTTTTTAATTCATTTTCATACGTCGTTCGGAGTTTTCTAAGGTCTGCTGCAGAGGAATGAAGATGTTTAATTCTTTCAGTTAGTTGATCACCGTCTGCCTTGGAGTTCTATAAAAAAATGAAGTTAACAACATTTTTTTAACAGAAAATTACCTTGAAATGAACAGCAACACGATCTAAATAAGTAGATAATGACTCGCTGCTGTCCATATTTATTGACACTTCTAGAAAAAAACAAGTATAATATAGAAAAAAGCTATAAATTATTTAAAAAATCGAAATAAAAATGCACAAAATTATAATTATTGTTCAAAATTTAGAGTTTACCGCCATCGATGGTCTCGCAACGAATGTGTTGTGTAATGTTGTGCGCCTTTAACTGCATCTGTTAGCGTTGCGCCGATTTACGCACTCTCTTCACTTTATTTTTGTTAAGCAAGGAATTAGAGGGAATTTAAAATTTTTGAAAAAATTTTGGTATGGGTACATCCTTTTTGTCACGTTTAGATGCCTTTTTTCTCGTTTTTTTAGGCGAATATTTATTTCGTCTAATTTCGTAACAGTTATATTGATTTGTATCGGTTTTTTGTGTGTTTCACTCATTATAATGTTGATTTTCAATGATTTATTCTGTATTTCAGGTCAAAAAAAATGAAGCAGGCGCGCTCAAAACGTCGAGATTCTGAAGCAACAACAGATTCAATTGCAAGCACGCCAGAAACAGACAACTCTGCAAGAAGCTCTCGTAGAAGTCGAGTTCCGAAAAGATTTCATGATGATGAATATACTCCACCTGCTGCAAAACGAAGATTAGTTCAATCAACAAGAACATCGATAAGTTCTGATGCTGAAAATCTGATTGCTAGTCGAGCTCCTTCAAGAAGCACGCCTGTTCCGAGACAAAACACACCATCAACCAATTCAATAGCTCAATCAAAACCAAAAGGGTATGTTATTTAAATTATAATATTCATTCAAAAAAATATATTTCCAGGCGTCCAAAAAAAGTCGGTCGAAAGAAAAAGGAAAAAGAACCTTGGGAAGAAGAAGTTGAAGACGACGTGGTAGTGACCTATGACTCAGATCATGAGTCTGATGAGGATTTTCCTTCGCCATCAAAAGAATATGAACATGATATTGAAGAAGAGGAAGAAGACCTATTATTAGAAGTGAAACCGGAAGTTTTCGCAGATGAGCCTGCTCAATCATCAATATGGGTTGAGTTAGACCAAGAAACCATTCCAAAATTGGAATTACCTGAAAGCAGTGAAGATCTACCGCTTCCTAAAAATGCAATAATGGATTCTATAGAAGTATGTTCATATTTTAAAGATAAAGAAAACCAAGTTCACTTTTTTTCAGATTTATGATATACTTCGTAGTTATCATAGAACTCTTCGTCTAACCCCATTTGCCTACGAAGACTTTTTGGCTGGATTGATTTCTAAAACTAATTCCTGTATTATGGCCGAAATTCACATGTGTTTGCTGCGTGTTTGTCTAAAATCGGATGACGAGGAACAAGTAAGTTTTTAAATTTCGATATTTCGCTTAATTTCGTTTCCAGACACACTTTTCCGTCAGTGATACTAATACCGGAGTGAATGTTTATATTCACAGCATGGATCAAATGACATATGCTGAGGTAATTGAATAGGTATAAGATTTCCAAATAGCAGGGGTTGTTTTTTTCAGATTTTGAGATTGTATATTGAAGCCTATCCTGGAGTCGATAGCTCTGTTTTAGATGCTATAAATACTGATAATTATCCATATGTCAGTTACGAACCAAAGTAAGAGAATTTTATTTTTTTTTTCGAAAATGTGTCATTTTTGCAGAATCGTAGTTCTACTTTTTATGTGTTATCGTTTTTTATATTCTTCTGAATATCGAAAATTGATCAGTAATGTCGGAAAATTCCAGGTATTCAAATTAATTTTTAAAAAAAACATTGATAATAAATAAATAATTTATTATTGAAAAGACATTCGAATATCTCTTTTGAGATGATGCTAATTATATAGATATATTATTTACATTAAACAAATGAATTCAATCCCGTTTTAGTTTAAAAATTGAAACATTGAAAAATTAAACAATCATATCGAACCAAAGAGCAAGATTTTCCCGATTTCCTCGAAATTTGAGTTTTCTTATTATTTCTTCTCAGAACGATGATTCATGTCGAGTTTGTGGTAAATCAAATGGAAGAATAGTCGGATGTTCTCGTTGTGACGCATCATTTCATCCAGAATGTAGTTGTCTTGACCCATTTCCTGATGTACTCGTGTGCAATTTATGCACACAAAATTCGATCCGAGGAGTGGCGGATTCACTTTCATTTGATGAAACCGTTGATAGAGAACCTATACGATTAATGCCAATTGGAAGAGATCGGCATGGAAGAATATATTGGTTTATTGCTAGGAGAATTTTTGTGTAAGTTAATTGTTCAAGAATTTAGTATTGTGATGCAGAAAATGTTTCATTATTTTCTTTGATTTAAGAAAAACATAAAATTATCGAAAGTAGAGTGCCCCTGATTTTGGCATTACCTTGTTATCAAAAGTCCAAATTCGCATTTCTGTGCCTACATCTTTAATTTAATTTTCTTCGAATTTTTACCGCTAACTGGCACACCTTAAGAATTTATGAGCTTTTTCAGCCAAACTCACGATGATACGGAACTTCGATACTATACCACTGCCCCACAATATTATAATCTTCTCAAATGTCTCGATCCAATTTTTTACGAAAAAGAATTGTGCGATTTTCTGAAGGAAAAATTTAATATGATTCTCGAGCAAATGACAATTACAATTGAGATGTCAATGGATAGAAGAGATTCTCAAATGGAGCAATTTGCGCAGAAAAATTCCATGACGTTTCGCTATGATTTGATTTCGCAAAATTTTCCTGTTATGTATCTTGATCGAGATAATAGTGAGTTTTTTTAAAAACGTTTTCTAAAGACTGTTTTGTTTTTATTTTCAGTGAGACAAATTGCAAGTATTTTGAATCAAAGTTCTATTGAATATGCATTGAAAAATGAAATAAAACAAGAGGATCAAGAAGGGGTTTGGTTTCCTGATTTTTTTGTATATAATAAAGTTTTCTTTAGCACACGTTACCACCAGTAAAGTCAGAAGTGGAATTTGATTTAAGCTTGATAGGTATACATCAAGGGCGACTGATCAACACGTTTTGGTGTGGTGGTGCAACAGAAGAAGAGCTGATACAATATTTTGGGAATCAAATCAACGATGAAATTGTGCACGAAGAACATTGGAGAATGGGAGATGTGAAAAATGATCATGAGTTTATGTAAGAAAAGAGATTTTAAAGATTTTTTTAATAATTGAAATATTTCAGGAAATATGTTAATTATTATTCTAATAATGATATGGCAGAAAGTTTTCAAGCGCGGAAGAAAATTGCGGATAAACGGAAATATATATCAACGAAGTTTTGCGTTATGGAAGATGCACCATATAATTTCCAGGTAAAATTAAAACATTATTCAAATTATTTCTAAAATACGTTTTTCTTAAAAAAATATATATTGTTTTCTAGTGGGGAACGTCTCAAAACAATTTCATCAACGGTGATTCATCAATTCATGCGGAAAACTTACGTTTTGTAATTTCAAAGTTGGCTACAAATGTTCCAGTTGAATTGATGCATAGACGGTGGCCAGAACAAGCGACGAAATTCAAAGAGGTATTTTTAAAATTGACAAAAATATGGTTTTCTGTCAATTTAGCTCTTTTTTCGTCAGAATAATATCAGTACGGTTTTTCAGAACCTCAAACGAGCCAACACTCACGGAAAATTGGCGCATTGTCTTCTTCAATTGGATTGTGCACTTCGGAAAACACTGTTTGTAGCACAATGGTGGAATGGACTTGGACAACTGAAATTCCAAAGAAATACGATTGAACAAAGAGAACAACAATCGAAAGAATTGCAGAGGGTTAAAAAGCTTGAAAGTGTGAGTGTTTTAAATCTGAAATTTCAGCTGAAATTAGAAAATATATTTTCCAGGATGCTCTTTCCAAGGAACTGGACGAGAAATTCATCAAAGTGAATTATACAAGGACGAATTCACCGAATTTTTATATATTGAGACAAAAGGTAAACTTGAACAACTTTTTTAAAACGAGCCATAATAATTTTTTTCCGTTTTTAGGGAGAATCTTATCGTAACGCTGGGCCAAATGAAATGGGTGGATGGAAATGGATTTCTAGTAAATATTCGGCTAATACGAAAGAACGTGCACAACTGCCTATCATTCCAATTTTGGATGAAGATTCGAATTTAGTTATTAGAGAGGTTGTTTGTTTTTCAACAAACATTGTTTTAGTGAATTTTTATTTTTAGGATGAAACAATTGCAAATAGAAAAGCCAAAAAATTGCATAGTTTAATTGGATTAATTCAACAACGGAAACAAGATGCAGTGAATCGAGAGGAGGACAGACAGAGAACTGCGGCGAGTTTTAGTTTCGCAAGGAATTGTTATTCTCCGTCATGCAATAGACAAAATACGAGAAGGTTTGTTTTTAATTGTCCCAACATTTAACAAAACGGAAATTTTCAGATCAGTTTGCGCAGATGGTGATAAAGGAATTGTTCAAAGTTGTTATTCGGTAAACTGTCGCAATAATTTTGGGAAATATTGTCTAAGTCAAAGTGAGCGGAAAGCAAAAGTGAACGATGTGATAGGAGAAGGCAGAGCTTGGAAAATACCAGAACCTTTTGATTTTATGTCAAATGGTGTTAGGAATATTTTTGTTGTTGAGAAGAAGTAAGTGTTGGTTAAGATTAATCATGAATAAAAATTGGTTTTTTTAGAATCATACGAAAACTCGTTAAAACTGCTGGCAGGACGATGGTTTATATTCCGGGATTTTCAACAACTGCAAAAATGAACACGACGGTTTGGAATTATCCAGCACCGCGGCCTTGTTTTGATCTCTGTTGGAGGTGGGTATTTGGTTTATATTTTTTATAAGATATTACCCATTAATTCATATTGTTATACGATAATCATATTATATTCAAAAATTCGTGGATTGAGTTCTAGGCGTTTTTGTTAATTGGAACTGCGTTTTTTTCCTCATTCAATATTACCGCCATTTTTAGATGGAATACCTTGAACGCGCATTCTTTGCATGCTGTTGCACTTCAATTGAAACTATTATGGATATCCATTCGCTGGAACGAAATGGAACCGGAAGATAAGCACCCTGATAGAAGGGTAGTTATTGATATGCCAACACATGATGAAAGAAGAAGAATTATCAGTCATAAAGAGATGGGACCATTTGGACAATATGAACGGTTTGTAATTATTTTTTCTTAACTTAAAAATACTCTTTGTTGTGCAGATACCTACTTGAAATTGAAATTATACCGTTGCATAATGATGAAGTGGAAGAGGATGATGAAGCATGGAGTTCGAAAAAAGAACGAGAGAAAATGGTTGCTCGGACGAGTTCGAGAAAAAGGAAACAGGGTGGTGGAAAAGAGATTAGAAAACCAAGAGCGATCAAAAAAGAATGGATTGATGGTGTCGATTTGAGATTGTTTGAAATCAAGGATTATTGGAAGAAATATAATGAAGAACTTTCAAAATATGATCAGATGAAGCCGGCTCCATTGGCACTACATGTCGTACATGTCGTTCCATTAAATCGACCACAACAGTACAATAGAGTTATCAATACTGTTCCTATTCAACAAACTAGGTGAGTGGTTTTGTAATTTATTTAAGAAATTTATGAGAAGAGATAAACTGGCGAAATGTGTTTTTTTTGACAGTTTCCTAATAGTCGTGATTTAAATCAGTTTAAAAACTATCGATTTTTTAAAGATTGTTCCCGGCTCCAGCAAGAAATGGGGGTCGTCCTCCAACACTAGAAGAGAGAAATCGTCCAATAGGTTCAGTTCAAATGGTACTAATTTCATATTTTCACTGAATATCAAACTAATTACTTTCAGTATAATCGTGGTATGCCTCATCGTCAAAATGATAAGAATCCATCACCGGCATATTATCCAGTGAATCCGTCTCAAGCGGCATCTAACAATTTCCGTACAGCTGCTACCCGACCAACTCCAGATTATCGATATCAACAACAGCCGTCAACAAGTCGAGCTGTGACTGGCTCAGAAATGCCTCAGCGTATGTCTTATGTGCAAGGTTATAGTCAGAACCAGTTCAAAGCGAGACAATATTCTAACGGATATGCGACTCCTGCACGAATGGTTCCGAGTGCTGGACGACTTGTAACGCAACCAATAATTCGGCGGATCATTCCGGCGCCGCAAAGAACCGCTGTTGTGAGGGTATGTATTATTTTTGAAACAGTTTTTGGATTTTTTTGTTTGTTCAAAATTGCAATACATTTTGATTTTTGTATATATTTGGATCGATATTCTTTGATTTGCTGAAATTAGGAAGTCCTATTTCAATCTTTTCACTGAAATTTAACATTATGACACTCACAGATTTGTTTTTCCATTATTTCTTTATAAATTCTAATACCTATTATTTCGATCTATATTTAATGATTATTATTATTCAAAAAAATAGCTAGATAACGCGTAGAAATTACATAAAAACTGACTTTTATCCAACTTTATGAAAAACCCTCCATGTAGAAGTTCTCCGATGCAACTGCGCTCTAATGACACGACGCGTCACGTGCGAGATGCGTCGCGGTTTATGGGTTGCATTTTTTTAAAACAAAAATGTTCTATCATTTATTTTTCAAATATTCAACAAAAAACGCTACAAATTAATATGTTTATTTATAAAATATTTTTCAGTCGGTTGGGGAACCGCAACACGTCGAAATGCGTCGAATGATTGTTCAGCAACCAAGTGGTGGACAACTAGTTGAAGAAGCAGTTGCAGCCAATACTAGTGATGGCGACGAGCAACCTCCTGTTATTCCGAGGTTGGAATTTCGTCTCACATTGATTTATATTCAATTTTTATGAATTTTTAGATACGATCGAAATACTGTGAGCGTTCAAGAACAACCTGTTGAACAAGCTCGCCCAGTTATAAGGCATACGTACACGGGAACTTCAACTTCGCAACAACCGACACTTCAGAGAAGGATGATGGGAAATAATGCTGTTCTGATAGTTAAAAAGGCGGCAGATGGGATGATTGTTCGATCACACAACGGAAAGGATCAATTGGCATCAGCTCCTGTTCCTGGAACGATTGTAGCACAACAACCAAAGAGACTTTATTCTCTAAAGCCAGTGATGGGAGGACAAAGACAAGTGATGACTGCTGCTGGTGCTAGAGTTGTAAGAGTTGCAGGACCTGGTGAACCGATCAGAAGGATTATTCCGAATCCAAATCGAACCATTCAACAGGACGGCGAAGAAATACCGGAAGGAGTTGTTCAACAAAGACAGTTCATTGTAAATCCAAGTCAAATTCGAAAGACCAATGTAGTTCCTCGTGGTGGCGCGACAATGCAAACTGCACAACAACCTCAGCCAATGGTAAAATTTTCCAATCTCTAAAAAATCTGAAAATTGTTTTTTCTAGGTAAATGAAGGATCAGTATATCAACAAAATCCGGACGCTGGCGTCATGGACATTCCATTTGAGTATCAATGAGTTGTTTTCCCCAACCGGCTCAATCTTGTTACTCAATAATCAAATCAACTAAATCTTACCGGGTTTTCTAATGATTTCCGTTTGTTTAAATTTTCTGTTTTTATCAAACTTGATGATTTTTCCAGTTTATGACAAATTCTCGTACTGAAATCAAATATTAATTTTATTGTTTTTGTCATAATTGTGTATTTCATTGATCTAAATTCGATATTAAATTTGCAAATGTTAAATAAATAAAGTTTTTTTTGTTTTTGTTTTTGAATTAATAAAACAATAATAATAATTTTTGATATCTTGTACGAGATGCGAAATAAACACTGAAAAAACAACAAGATGTTGAAAGCGGATTAGGAAAAGAAAAGTTGGGGGGAAAGTGACTCCTCAAATTGGAATGGATGATGGCGGCTGGATTTTGCTGAATTTGGAAATGAAATCGATTTTTAAAATAATTTCAGGAAAAAAGAATGGTTACGACAGTGAAACCGAAGCAAAAAGTGACAACTTATCGAGATTTCATGGCGAGTAGAGGATATTTGGATTCTTCGAGATATTTGTAAGACTTTTAGTCTGGTTTCTGAGATGAGAAGAGAATTTCAGAATGCCTGCAAGGCCATTGATTTTACCATTTGAATTTAATGAAGAAGAAGAGAGAGAAATAAGTGAAGCGATAGCCAGAGAAGAAGAGCTTATGAGGCTTGAGGTAGTAATTATTCACAATTTTCCTGAATGTTATGGAAAATCGGTTTTTTGGAGTATTTTCAAAAAAAATTTATTGGAAATAATACCACAGAAATCATTTGTTTTCATTAGAAACCACATGTCGTAGTTTTGAAAAACAACATTTACAACTGTTGATATTTCTGATTATACATGGAACATTATTTTGATAAGAAAATACCGTTTTTCAGTTTTTTTAAAAGTTTAACTACAGAAAGACAAAAAAAGGAAAATAGTTTAACCGAAAACCCGAACATTCTGTTTACTTATTAAAAATACACCATTTGTAGGAAGAAAATAAATCCGGAGGACATGGAAATTATGATAACATGGGATTTCAGTCATCGAGGCAATTTATTTCGACCGACGTTATCAAACAACATCCATATGTTTCGAATCTTCTTCCTTCTGTCAATGATACACCTGACGATAAAATTATTAAGCAGGTGAGTTGCTCCGATGAAAATCGGGAGCTGTTCGAAATGAATTTGATGTCTATGAGATCTTTCGAAGTTTTTTGCAATAACAATAATATAATATTTTGAGGTGTTGGATATAATGTTTAGCCAAGTATGTCGCTGGGATAAACAATATGGATGGGCTAAAATGCATATGAAAAGAGCGAGACAAAAGACGGATACTGAAAAGATTCAGTAAGGTGTTCAAGTTTTGAAAATTAACTTAAGACACCTTTTCAGTTTGCGAAAAATTCGACTAAATCAAAGAGAAATATTGTTGTCGGAGCATATTGATCGATTGAAAAAGGAGATTAATAAGAGAAGAACGAAAATGGAGAATGAAGCTGAACAACAGTGTGGTTTATTGACTCCGTGGAGAAAAGCAAGATCAAGACCGCAAAAAAGTACGTTTGTTTTGAGAATTTTTTGATCTGAAAAGTTGAGGTTAAATGTTAAATAATTCTCGTTTATAAAAGTAGACGAAATAATTCAAAATATGTTTGAAATTTGGAACTCTTCGTCTGAAAATTTTCTTAGAGATTTTAATTCCTATTTTTCTTCAAAAACGTTAGTTCGGTGTTTACCAAATTTTAACTGTTTGCTTCCAATTGCCACATCGAAACTGTTATTTTCATTTTTTTTAATTTAACAAAAAAAAAAAGATGTTTTCGGTGGCTTGGCAAAGTTTTAACATTTTTCGAATTTGTCAAAGCCGCAGAGAGAACACCCGACATTTTTCAAATCTTCCTATAAATTATTTATGATAATTGGTTCATTTGAATCTCCTCGATTTGAATGCTTGGATTTCGCAACACATCTTTTTTTTTTTTGAAAATAATTCGTACCCATGTGACCATCCCATCAAATGATTCATCACTTCCTTTCTAATAGAAAGCATCACTTGCCTGTTCCCTTTCCGACCTTTCTCCCATTTGAATACGAATGTTGATCACGTGATGTTCGGCAGAATAATTATAATTGCACGAAATCTCAAGAAACGCAGACAAATCCAATGGTCATTCGAATGATGTCATTGTTTTTGTCATTCTTTGTAGTGGTCACTCCCCAGTAAACATCTGGACGTCCAAGTCTCCTCAATTTGCATAGTGTTCTTCCGAATTTTCGGGGAAATAGTGTTGAGGTTGAAGAGGAATTGAAAAGAATGGGGAATGTTGGAGAAGGGTGTAGAGAATGCGGGAAGGTTCGAGAAAAAACGTGCAAATACGATGGGAGGAGAAATTATAGTATATTTAAAACGGTTAAAGCAACATTTTGGGTTCAGTTTGTGTCGAACTATGACTGTAGTAACTTTGATTCCTAAGAAGTCACCTCCGATCATTTCTAAACCTATTCCTAAATTCGCGAGTTTTTGTGACGATGATGCCAGCGAACTGGAGGATGATTTTTCTGAAATTCTTCCAAAGTTCGCATCGGCTGATTATGACTGGAAATGTTTTGGATATTTATTGAATGAGCCAACAACATCAGTTAAAAAGTCTGATTGTGAGAAAAAGGTTTTCTCGAGTCCTGATATTAGAACAATTGGCAAAGGTAGACGGAGAAGAATCAATTCTGGTAGGTCCTAGAATTCCTGCTTAAAAAGTTACTTTAAATCAAAAAACCTACAAATTCGCGAACCAACGAACTGAGAATTTCAAAAAAAACTGAAATAATGAGAATTTCCTCTGGTGGAAGCTTTTCTAAGCAGTATTATTGTCCCTCGACATTATTTTTAAGAAATCTAATTTATTGGGTCTGTACACTATTCTCGAATTTTCAGGTTCGAAACAACCGAAGACTTCCGCAGTCCATGTCTCATCCGAATCTCATGCGAAGAAAGAAGTTTTGAATCCAGCTGATATTACACTTGGTGGTGATACATTTGATTATGGAAAAGAAGAAGAACAACTGAAAACTGAAGAAAATGCGGAACCGCAAAAAGAGCAAACTGAAGCTCAACAGCAAAACAATGTAAAAACAGCGAAAAAGTTGAATGCCTAAAAAGTTTAAATTTCAGATCGAAGAGAGAGAAAAACGAGTTTCCGAATCAGACTCGATTGCCTCCGGTGTTGCTCGTCGCCGTAGAACTTCGAAAAGTGATGATGATAGTAATAAAACAACGCGTGGAACGAAAGAACGACGATTGTCCGAATCACAGAATGAAGAATCGTTTGGTGTGAAGAATGACTCGATGTCTGATGAATCGAGATATGCGGAAATCGACAAGAGCATTTTGCACTGTGTTTGTCAAAAACTTTATGATAGTTCCAAGTTTTATATGGCATGTGATATGTGTTCGGGATGGTTCCACGGAGAATGTGTTGCAATAACAGAAGAACAAACAAAGAATATGTCTTCTTGGACTTGTCAGAAATGTTTCGAAGAGGAGAGAGCTGTTAAAGACCAACCACAGCTTTATTGTCTATGTAGAACACCTTATGATAATACCAAGTAAGAAAAATATGTTTAAAGTTCAAAATATAAATAATTTGTTTTCAGGTTCTATGTTGGATGTGATGCATGTCAAGGATGGTTCCATCCTGAATGTGTAAAAATAACCGCCGCTGCTGCTGAAGCTGCAAACGAATATATTTGTCCAAATTGTGCAGAAAATGAGACCCAAAAGGGCTATGAATCTTCATCATCTGAAGGATCAGTTACCAGCAGAGCAAGCTCAAGCCTTCCACTTGAGTGAGTTAAATAAAAAATTGTTTGAGTTCTAAATTCATCATTATTTCAGTCGAAATGATTATTCGCATGTTATGCAACTTCTCGAACTTCTTCTTGAACATAGAATGAGCTCACCATTCCGTCAGCCTGTAAATATTATGGAATTCCCCGATTATTTGCAAGTAATTAGCAAACCAATGGGTAACATTTTGAGCACTTATCGTGTCATTCCATGAAAGATCGTTCTATTTTCAGATTTATCGACCATTTCGCTAAAAGTTGACAACTTGGACTACACTTATCTTCGCGATTTTGTGGCGGATGTCAATTTGATGTTTGAAAACGCGAAAAAGTACAATCCACAAGATCATGCAGTCTTCAAATGCGCTGAAACAATGCAAGAAGTATTTGAAAGACGCTTGATGGATGTTCGTGACTCGATCAAACAAAATCATACTTCGACGAATAGAAAACGCCTAGAAAGTGTTGGAAATAATACCCTTGATGGTTCATTGGATATTGAAACAGATCAATTGCTTTCAATTGATCCAAAAACCTTCTCAATGTATGACTACTGATCTTATATGTCTTTTGTGTGTGTTTTTGTGTGAATTTTGTTGTTGCACTACGTTTTGAGACCTTGCTTCATTTTTTTGACCTCAAACTTGTAAAATGAAGTGATATTCTCATGAATTTATCAACTTATTTATATTGTCATCGTGTAGATTGGTTTTTCCCTTACAAGTCGAGCACGATCCTTGTCGGTTAGGTTGGGTGTATTTTTGAGTTCCGCCCAATGAATTATAATTTCCTGCAAAAATCGATTTTTTTAAATTTTATTTTTTTTTACCTGATCTGATGGACAACTCAGCCTGAAAATCTCCTCACCATAACCACTTTGCATATAATTTTTGACATTGATAAGATCTTGAGGAATATCATAGTTTTTTAATCCTTTGGCAGAGATTCGAATCGTATGTAAGCGAGTGAGAACAAGGCAATCGATTTGAGAAACTTGGTCGGAGCAGAGAAATTTTGTGCCTTGAGTTTGGAGGAATTTGTCTAATCGCAACAGCTCCGTATTCAAACCCTAAAAATCAATAAATTGTGGGAATTTTTGAAGCTTAATTTTCCCAAACCGTCTCATTTTGATCTACATTTTTCAAATATCTCGCGAATTTGATTAAAAGATCACATGTAGCATTTTCGGCGTCTTCAACGTTTGGTCGCTTTGGTTTGAGTGATTCGAGAAAATCGAGAATATCATCCTCAGTTTCAAAGATTTCATCGTCATCGGTGCTAATCCCAGGCACGTTTCGAAGTCCAGTCTGGATTTTTAGAATTTGAAATTTAATTCAGAAAAAGAAATGAAAACCTGTTTAAAATCATCACTTTTCTTATTGATATTCACTGTTTTTACGTCGAATTTGACATCTGGATCGCAATTTGCATGAAAGAGACATCTCATGAACAAGTGATGGGCTGAAAATATATAATTTTTTGAATATGAAATACAAGAACTTATTTAAAGGCGGAGGATCTTGAAAGAATATATTTATCTAGGAAATTACTATTTTTATTGTCTACAAGGTACCAAAAAACAATATTTTTTGCCCGAGAAACATTAAAAGGAGGGCTTTACGGAGATAATAAATGTAACTTAAATGAAAATAGACTTCATTCTCATTCCAAATCTGTTTTTAAAATTTTCTAAAACCACCTAGAAGCCGAGAAACCGCGCCTCAACACAATGGCCTAGAACAAGTTTCCACCAGGGCGAACTTTTTCATTAGATTTTTTCGTGTTTCCTTTTTTTTATGTTTTTTTCTTTTTAATTTATGTTTTTAATTTTGTTTTTGGATTTTTCATGCTTGCGGACTAGTTTTCGCCGTTTGACACCTTTCCTAGGTCGTTGTTTTGAGGCGCGTTTTCTCGGCTTCTAGGTGGTTTTAGAAAATTTTAAAAAGATATTTCGAAATAGTATGAAGTCTACTTTCATCCCTGAAGCATTCATTAGCTCCGTAAAGCTCTCCTTTAAATCGATAAAGTTAAAAATGAAAAAACTACGAAAAAAACGAAAATAAACAAGAATGAACATAGAAATCCGAGTGTCTACCTCTCCTCGGCCCGCTTCAAGCTTAATCTACATTATCGTCGAATTTTATTATTTGAAAAATAATTATTCAGAAGTCTGTATAGAATAAGCTAAAATTAATTAAAATCGATTTCTTGGTTCAAAATCTATAAGCTGGTAAAAACGCCTGAAACTTGCATTTCGCAAAATGTAGTACCATTAATTATTTTTTTAGAATTTTATATTTTTTTTATCATTTTTATGAAATTCACCAATTTTTACACGTTGTTTTTTATATTTAGACCCAACAAAAAATGAAAATTTTTTAAAAAGTACTGTACTTTGAAAACACACCCTGGAAGACCACCTAGTTTAATTTTATTTAAAAAAAAAAGGTTTATAAAACTTACAGAGCGGATCTCCAGTTAGAACGTTATTTCCAGCTGCAAGCCACAGAACAAATTTGGTCATTTTTAACCTAAATGTGAAGAAAATGAAGAAAATCGAAAAAAAGTGAAGTTAATAGAAAAATAAAAGGTCACGTGCTTTTTCACGTTAAAAAAAAGAACCTCGAAAAATGAAAAAATATTTTATGAAATGAACTGTTCTAGAGAATAAATACTTTTTGAGGTGATAAAAAAGGGCTGTGTTCTAACGATAAGAATGCTAGAATTTGAGGTGGAAAAAAGAACAAGAACCGGCAAAAAATGACATTTTTTAGTTGCTGGTTTTTGAATGAATGCCGAAATTCTCTCGGTGAAAAATGTAGGGGTCTGAATTTTTGAGTACTTACTTCAAACTGAATACACAAAAACCAATGAATCGTTTATTAATATACTTTGAGAAGAAGTGATAAAATCAAATTACTTCTGACAAAATATGTTCGGAATGTTGAGGTTGAGAGAAAATTAATAGAATTTTGAAATAGTGTATGACACTTTTTAACAAGAAAAAATACTGATAAAATTGGTTGATTGAAATTTTTTATGAAAAAATAAATATAAACAAAAGAGTTTGGCTATTTATTTTTTATAAATTATTTCGATGTGTAATCGATACAAGTGGCCCATTTTGCTCCAGGACTCGAAAATTTTTTCTCTTCTTTTTTGTGGCTCTTTGCATTTCTTTCTCTTTTTTTCTATCTCACGTTATGTTGGTTCACTCGGGAATATGTTATGGAATAGTTAGTGTCTGAAACAGAAAGAAAAACAAACTTGGAACTTTGATGCCTTGAGCTCAATTAAAAGGTTAACGACGTTTTCGAAAAAAAAAACAAATGGCATCAAGAAGCGATTTTTGAGATATATCTTCGAGGGGAAAGTAGATTGAGGGATGTTCCAGAAGAATTTTTAACAGAATTAGTAAAAATAAAACATTATTTATTATCCAGAATTTCGATACATTAACTCTACCTGCTTTTTTAAAAAATATGGTTATCTTCAGGAAACATCTTCCATTCTTCTGGTGTTCAACTTTTTTTCTTCACATACTTCCAGTTCTTCTTATCAAGTTGTCTGTTGTCTTCCAGGAAAAATGATAAATATACTTCGTCTTTCTGAACGTCTTTCTGAATCAAATTATGATCGGGATCTCCCGCAAAGAGACTTGTTAGAAAAGTGTATTTCACAACTGCGACGTATTTTGACAAGGAAAACTGCTAATTTTTGAAATTAAATTTGAATTTATCTCTATAGAGATACATTCAGTTTTATCTCATGTAATCTCATTGAAATATTTTAAAACATTGTTCTGAACTCAATTATGGTAGAAAACTGACTTATTTTTGAAAATTAGTGGAATATTGGAAATTTTTCACTTTTTGCGTTCATTTTATAATTTTTGACCATTATTTTCGAATTGACTTTGGCTTCTTATTAATGACTTCTGAAATACTCAAAGAACATCGATAAAGGTTCAAAGTGGCCGCAAGATAGGAAAAGAATCCTCTACCGGTGTAAATTCAAATTTAAGTTCAAAAATAATCAGTTTTCCTTGTCAAAATACGTCGCAGTTTTTTCAAAATGTTTTCTATTTATCAAATGAAGAATCTAAAACACTATTAAAAAAAGTATTCAGAAACTAGAAAATGCAGATTCCAGGAATTTCTGAAACACGCTTTCTAAATATGATCTTAAAAAAAACGAGAAATTATCACTTATCCCGTAAAACATGTTTTTTTTCATTTTGACCTACATTATTTATTCAAATTTTGACCAATTTGAAAAAATGGGATAATGTCGCTGCAAAACATCGGAATGTTGGATTGGAAAATTCGAGCAATTGGTAAATCCCGCCGGAAATCTAAAATACTTTTTTAAAACAATTTTCATAGGAATTCCTAATTTTCTGAGTTATTTCGACGGATTCCGCTTTGTTGTCATTTGCTTGAATTACTTAAAATGTCAAGAAATTTTAGCTAGCACTCCTACGCCGCGCATTCCCCGTCCACAGTAATTAGCAGTTACAGTGCCCACAGTGATTCGTTATTTAGGATTCTCAGAGCTATTTTTTTTGCAAAGCCCTAATAATTGTTACTTTTTTTGAGACTACAAATAGAAGGCTCTTTTAGTTGTGCGTGTCCTACCCCCCCCCCCCCCCCCCCGCATTTTTTCTTTACATCCAATGTCTATGCCCTCATACTCTCTCACTGCATAACGCAACCCCCCCCCCCCCCCCCCCCCCAACAAACGCCCGCCATTTCTTTCCTCAACCCCCCCCCCCCCCCACCGATATGTATTTATCGATTTTGTTTTATTTTTTACTTTTCTTTAATTGTTGCGTTATTTTTTTAGCTGTAAAAAACAATTAAAATTTCAGGTTAGATGACTGATGGGATAGAAGATCGTCTACTACCTCAAATCTTCGAAAACATAGTCATGGAAACTATAATGGAAAGTTTGATTGCTGAAGAGAAGGCGAAAAATTTAACCGGTCAAGAAAGTGAGGAAAGCGACGATGATGAGATTAAACCGACGATTGCACAAATCGTTGCTGAACTCATCACTAATTTTAATGATACCTCCAATTTGAATCGGTTGATGATTAAGCATGGATTTTTGAGAAATGTGCAGTATTGTAAGAAATGTCAGAAAAGGATGGGATTGAGGAAGCGCAGGGAAACACATGAGGTATTTATTTTTATGAATTTAATAAATATAATCTTGAAAATCAAAAAGAGTAAAATATTGTATCAAAAGAGGACACTTACGGAGCTAATGAAAAAAAACGAATTCCAAATCAGTTTTTGAAATTTTCTAAACCACCTAGAAGCTGAGAAAGCACGCCACAAAACAATGGCCTAGAAAAGGTTTCCACCTGGCCGAACTTTCTCCTATGAGCTTTTTGCGTGTGATATTGATTATGGAAAATGCTTAATTTAGTCCTTTTTTTAGGGATTCTTCACATAATATTGTGCGGGGACTAGTTTTGATCGTTAGAAAACTTTTTCTAGGCCATTCTTTTGAAACCCATTTTCTCAGCTTCTAGGTGCTTTTAGAAAAGTTTAAAAACAGCTTTGGAATGCGCGTGAGGTCTATTTTCATCCCGGTTGCAGTTCCCTAGCTAAAGTCCTCCTTTGAAAATTTGAATCTCGAGCGCGAAGTTGCATTTTCTAGTTTTCAAACTTTCGAACTTATTTCCCCTTTTTCATCCTGAATTTCAATTTTTCCAGTGGAGATGTCGAAGACCAAACAAGACGGACTGCTCAGTATGTTCAATCAAAATCGGAAGCTGGTTTGAAAACTCGAAACTCCCATTTTCCTCAGTTTTCTCATTCTTACTAATGCACAGCAAAAAGTGTGTTATTCCAAAAAAAATTAGATCGACTAGTCACTTTTTTTTCAGTGAATCTTCTGCAAGTATCCGGGCAGAGTTGAATTTGACAACGCATACTATTATCGAGTTTAGAAAAACTGTGTTTGCATTATCAACGAGAATTGCGTCAAGATATCCAGCAATTGGTGGGATTGGAAAAAGAGTTGAAATTGAGGAGATTGCTGTGACAACGAAACGAACATGTGCAAAGGTTGTGGCTCTGCCAAATTTCAAACTTATCGCAGGTTCGTGGACTTTTTTCAAGATTAGAAATGGGTAAATATATTTAGAAAAAATTTATTTAAAAAATAATAAATGCACCTTAAATGAAAATAGACTTCATACTCATTCCAAATCAGTTTTTTAAATTTTCTAAAACCACCTAGAAGCCGAGAAAATGAGCTTCAAAACAATGGCCTAGAAAAAGTGTCCACCTCGCCGAACTTTTTCCCATGACCTTTTTTCGTGTTTCGTTAATAAATAGTTATGCAGAATGCTTATATTAGTCCTTTTTTACGTTAAAAAATTTTTTTTTGGATTTTTCATTCCTGCGGTCTAGTTTTCGCCGGTGGCCCCTTTTTCTAGGCCATTGTTTTGAGGAGTGTTTTCTCGACTTCTAGGTGGTTTTAGAAAATTTTAAAAACATAGTTGGAATGAGTATGATGTCTATTTTCATGCCAGACACATTCATTAGCTCCGTAAAGTCCTAGTTTAAAACAAATGTCATTTTAAAAAATTATCAGAAATTTGTATGAAATTTTAGGTCAAGTCGTTGGCTCAAATCAGTGCTTTGCCCGGCTTATCGATGAAGAAAGCTCATATGAGTCTCCAAGTTCAATTGTTAATTTATACGTCCTCGGTGGTTCAGAAGTAACAATAAGAAGATCAACTGATGAAATGGATGAAAAACCAGGAACTATTTTTCATTCAGTGAAGCAGCCAACAGCTGATAGTTGTGCATTGTCAAATGAACTAATTCAGGACTATTTAAATGATCTTGTAGTCCGAATAACCGAAGGTGAAAACTACCTTTTTGCTTGTTGTGATGAAATTCGAAAAGGTGTATATTACTGACTGGTTGTTCCCCCTTGTTTTTAAAGCTGGTTTAATCGGGTTCATTTTTATTGGTTTTTTTTGTGTAAATTTATTTATTTATCTGATCGTTATTGCGTATTTTTCTGACCTCTCAAATGAAAACGTTTATTTTGATCTGTTCCGTAAAAAAACATTATTATTTCTCAGCAAAAATTTTCTATAGAATCATTTCGATTTGCCCTAATGTTGAAAGTTTCAAAATGTGCATAATGTACATGTTGCCATTTATACAGTACCCAATTTATTCAATATTTATCGTACTCTTCTCAATGTGTTTGGTACCAATGTGCTCAGTAAAAAAGAATAAAAAGTGAGGTTTTTAAGTTTTGAGATGATTTTGAATTAAGATTTTTAGAAAAGATTATAAATTGCTTGGTAGGAATTCATCAGAGAAGTCGGAACAGGGTAGTACATCTGATAAATCTAAAAAGAGTCTGAAAAGCGAATACAGTCAAAAAAGTCAAATGAGTCAAAGAGAGGCTAGAAAAACGTTTGTTTTTGAGTAAAATATTAGGAAAATGAATGAAATTTCTTATTAGGATTGACTCAATTAAAGTGATGAAAAGTCATCATCATCCCCAATCTCGATCTGATGTATCCGATGCACGATATTTTGCACAAACTTCAAGAAGCGTCAAATCTGTAAAGTCTGACTCAGAAATGACTGAAGTGATTGTGGTACCAATTGGAAAAGCGAATCAGTTAGAAATTTGTTTTTGAAGCTAATTATAAAACGGATTCCGTTTCAGAGATGTTGTAAAACCTTCAATCCTTGATCCGCCATCAAAGGAAAAGGAAAGCCGATCGATTGAATCGGAGAAAATTCGACGAGTGCAATTTTCAACAAAGTTGAAGAGGTCGAAGACAAAATAAACATTTGATATCTATTAATACAAATAAAATCATCACATATACTATCAAATTATTATATTATTTTAAAACATAAAATTACAGAAGAAAATGAAAATTGTGACCCAAATTGAGATATTTGCTGATGAATTACCATCAAGGGATGAAGAGCACCATGTTTTGAGGTCTTGGTCGGGTTTTGTTTCGTCAGCGTATCGTTGAAGAACGTCCAAACTGCAGTAATCACTGTCTTGTGGGCAGCCGTCTAATCCTTGAGTGATTGTTTTGAAACCTGCTCCTGCTTGTTCATGATACACCAACTGAATGGAAAATTACATTAATTATGTTTTTTTTCAAATTTATGTTGTTTCAAAGTTATGCGGATGCTACCGCAGCCGGTTTGTTTCTAATGTAGAAACAAACCGATTCCAAACGCGCTCTACTGACAAACATCGATTTTTTGGCGTGTTCCGGTGCACGGACAAAAAAATTATTGTTCATAATTCGTCCAATAGACACAGTAGAATATTTTTGCAACATCATACTGTCTGTTCTTTAAAGACAACATATCTGTTAATTTTTATACTTCAAAAAAATCAAAATTCGAATGGGAGCCCAGATTGTCCAAAGAACAATACCAATATGTAGACACATTCAACTAATTGTTTTTCGCGTCAATTTCGACCGCGTCGCACGATCCGGCGCGCATTCAAATTATGATTTTTTCAACTTTGGACCGCTGCTATGAAGCGTCTATTTATCGGTATGAGTTCGCATAAATTGCATTTTTCAATGGTAAAGCATAAAATGTCACTTACTTTGAAGTATGGCTTCTTGTCAACATTGTCAACATAAAGTTCGATAAGAACACATGCTGAATACATTGGATATCCACCTGCTGGTTTGATAACATATTCTTCAATCAGAAGAGATGAGAAAAATGCATAAATTGTGGTGTCATGCTGAAAACAATTTCATTTTCCCCCTGGCTCTAATTTTTTTCAATATAATTAATTACCACAGAATACACATAATTCCGAAGATTATTAATCCAATGACAATTTGTAGCGTTTGAACCTTGGCACGAGAGCTTCAAGTTGATGTGGTTAACAACATCGTTCAAAAGTGTTCCTCCGCGAATTTTTCTAAGAAGAAGCCCGACATCATGTCCATTTACGACATTGTTTGGGGAGTCTGTACATTGGTCAATATTTAAGCGTTGCTTGAAAATACGTAAAACTAACTGAAAATTCCATTCTGATAGAGTTGGACTTGATCATTGATAGCATCAGCCAGGTTGTAGAGATCATAATTAAACCAAGAGTTTTTTGATTCCAATGTGTCATTGAAATAAATTTGTTCGATGAAAAGAGCATTTGTGACGACCCACAAGTTGTCGATATCGACTGATTGTCCGCAAAAAACTGTCAAGTTGGAGAGAAGTTGTTGTACCTTTAAGATGATAAGAATGTGAATTATTTGCTTTTCGTAAAAAGTTTAGAGATCATAAAGTTATGGTGAGATGATAATGTTTTTTAACCCGGCGGCTTTTCTTGGACAAATGAAGAAAGAAATAATAAAACAATTTCAAGTAAACATCTTTAAAGTGTGGCATGCTGTCTTTAAGTTTTAATTAATTGACTTTAATTTCAATTAGCTAGCAAATTTTCGTTAAAGTGTCTGTTTTATTCTTATCAATTTAGTTATTAATAGACTCATAATCACCAATAATTAACATAATCAGCAAAAAAATCAGTTAAAATGCTTCATTTCACCAAAAACGGACCTCGAAATCCTAAAAAACAGGTGGCGGCACCGGTTTTTCACTGCCACCGCCTGTTTTTGGCACTTTTTCGGGAGCTGTTTCGGACCCGCGGGCATCCGAAAAATATTTTTTTGGTTAAATTCATTAATAATTGGTGCTTCTGAATAGATTAAAACAAAAATTGAAAATCAGAGAACAAACACTAAGTACTGAGGAAGTACTGAATAAGTACTGAGGAACTATGAAAAGAGTTTCGAAAGTAAAACTCCCAAATTTGACAGGAACACTTTTTTTTGAACATGAAAAATTCGGTTTTTACCAATCTTCATTTTTTTCGTTCCTTGCTCCATTTATTCCGTTCACGATTTCAAAAATTTTCCGCACTTTATAGTCCAAATGCGATTTTTTTAAAAAGTTTTCTAGCTCTTTTATTCTTTCTCATTTTCATGGTTTTCCACCATTCCAAGATGGGAATTTTCCACTAAAATTTTAAAGGAATCAGATCTTCAGATTGCCAAAACGGCTCAACTGAAATTTGAAGGTATCATATTGAGCACAAAATAAAAAATAAAACTACAAAATGTAACAACTTACCACATCACTTTGAGTAAAGTTCTGTACTTCAGCTGATTGTTTTGCCAAGTTCCAAACTTCTTCACGCAACGGACAATCAGCTTCCATGTTTCCGACCTGTAAATTCTTCGTTTAAATATTTTTTATAAATATATTGGAATACGTGATCAATGCTATCATCAACGGTATGAATTGGAATTGGAACGAATCCTCTTGGCCATCCAATTGCATCTGGATAGTCAACACCGGCGGTTGATGAGTTATCGTCTTGTCCATATTGTCCCAACAAATTTGAATATGCGGAAATTAATGTTCTGTTCACATCAGTTGAACGAACGTAGATCTGAATTTTGATTGTATTTTTAATTTTTTCAAATAAATAACATACATGTTTCGAATTATAAGTCGGCAAAAGAAATTGGTATTTGTTCACAAAACGATCACGAAGCATTCGTCCAAGATTCAAGTGTTGAAGCATTCCAGCCTAAAATTTGTCAACTTTCTAAAAAAAAGAAGATAAAATGAAAAGTAAGAATACCGGTGACAATTGTCCCCATCCACCTCCACCGAATGTCCATGCCGATTCTTGAAATGAGTCAGTTTTGAAGGTTGTAGTTGGTGATCTATCTCCATGTCGCCACATCTGAATATCAAAGTTAAGCGTTTAATAACCGTTGAACAGCGAAATTTACAGTTTGGACAAAGAGAAGCTCTTTCGTTCCATCCGTATATGCTTCGATTCCTTGGAATAGTAGGAACAATGAAATTAACAGCATATTATCGAAATTGAAGCGACCAATAATTCAAAGACTGACGAAACACTTCGGTGGTAAGTAGAAGAAGCTTACTAACTCTGTTATCTACTTCATATTGTACTATACATGTGAAATTAAATACACTTATCAATTTACATGCTACGGTTTTCTTCAAGTATGCACACTAGTCTGTTGTCGGTTTTTTTTTTATTATTTGACAAAGACTTGTTGCGGGAACAGACATGAAAAACTCGTAGATTTCGGTGAATTTTTTCATTTTACATTTTGATTTCTGAAAAAATTGACTCATTATATCAAAATGTTGGCCAGAAGGAGTTAAATTCTAAACTTATTATATTAAAGACAGTGGTTCACTTGTTTTTTGCATTAACTATTTTAAGTGGTGTTGTATTTATATTTAAAACATTGATACAAAATTAAAATTTAGGTGGATTTTAAAATTGTTGAAAATGATTCAATTTCGAAGAAAATTGATAACAAAAAATATTTTATTTACAGATTGCTGAGAAAAATGAATGTAAAAATGATCGACAATAGATATGAAGCATTGAAACCGCTTTTCTTTAGAATATCAACATTGCACCAAGAATTCAAATCCATTGGTGGCGCATAAAAAGTTGCATAGGTTTTGAAAATTTCCAAGGAGCACCATTCACTTGCACAACCAGGTACTGCTGAAACCATAATCATTCAATAAGAAGATTTTAAACGGATTACAAATGTACCTGTTGTTATCACATTTGACAAGGTGTCATTCTCATTTCGATGATAAATAAGCTTGAAAAATGGTGCATTTGTTGTGGTGTCTTCCCATAATTCTAGAAGTATACAAGAAGCGTATAATGGGTATCCAGGTGGTTGCACAGCGATTTTTGTAGCATTTAATAATGAAAGAAGTGAATAGAGTGTAGTGTCATGCTGGAAGTGTATTAGTTTATTTTAAAATATAAATTAAATTTATGCTCACAGCAGAATATGCCTGGAACTTCAATTTATTAGTGTATATACATTCCGGTCCAGTTTGGTTTTCACAGTCCAATTTTCGTTGCATTCTGTTATAAAGATCATTAATTAAGGTTCCACCACGAATTTTTCTTAATGTTTTTCCGACATCTATCTCGTTCACAAACACGCCTGAAATCTAGTTGATACCTAAACATTAAAGATATTTCCTGAATACCTTCAATTCCAATTCCATCCTGAAAATCTTGAACTTGTGTGTTCACAGCATCAAGTTGAGCGTAAAGTTCATCCGTGTACCAAGGGGTCATGTTTTGGAAAATTAAAGGGTAATTTTGTTTCTAAAAAATCGATTTTTTAAAATATTTAATCAGTATTTATTTGTCGGGAGCTAAAACATAAAAAAGGTTTTATATTTCGTACCTCAATAGTCAAAGCACCGCGTAAAATCCACAAATTTTCAGGATTAATCTCTTCACCGCAATAATTTGACAATGTGTTCATCAATGTCGTAACATTTGTACTATTGAAGTAGCTTTGAACTTGAGTTGTTTGTTTTGCCATCCCCCAAACTTGGCTCTGTATTGGGCAATAATTATCAACAACGAGTAACTGAAAAAAAAGGCAATTTTGTAAAATTATAACTTATTCATTTACATGATCGCTTCCTTCATTAATTGTATGAATTGGAATTGGCACAAGACCTTTTGGCCAACCTTCAACTGCTGGGTAGTCGATGCCTGTAACATCAATGCTTTCTTTCATCAACATTCCCGTGCCGCCATAGCTCAGTCGGTTAGAGCGTGGGTCTAATAAGCCCAAGGTCGCAGGTTCGACCCCTGCTGGCGGCAAACTTTTGTTTTTTTTTTTCGTTAAAAAATACCTGCGCGATTATAATTTTCTCCGTCTTGATCACCATACATTCCAATCATGTTTGAAAATGCTGATAAAAGTGTGCGGTTTTTGTCAGTTGAACGAACAAAAACTTCTTGTTGGTCGTAGTTTGGTTTAAGAAATTTAAAGGGATTTCCTTTGATATATCGATCTCTCATTTGTCTTCCAAGTTGAAGTTGTTGTCGCATTCCATTCTAAATTTTTTAATGCTCTAAGGTTCTTAAAGACAATGTGCAACTTATTTTGACGACTAATACATTTAAATTTTTTCCAGGCAATATTAACTGGTACACTACCTTTAACAGAACTTCAAAATGTCAGCCAGGAGGGAATAGAATCAACATCGAAAAGATGGTTTAAATGGAAAATACGATTTAAATTAAGTGGTATACTGTCTTTAACTTTTTTAGTAATTTTTTGAAAGTTTGTGAAACGATGCCCCTCGTTTCTCACAGGTGTTAATTGTCCCCATCCACCGCCTCCCATGTTCCAATAATCTTCTGTGAATTTGTCGTTGTGATAGGTTTCGGTTGGAGTTCTGTCACCATGTCTCCAAATCTATAGAAAATCAGGTAAGATGTATAAATTAGGGAAATATTACCGCCTGTACTAGTATTAATTTATAAGTTCCATTCAAAACATCCGCTGAAAAAACCGCACTGGTGCCTATTAATAAGAATAAACAACTATAAGCATTCATCTGTAAAAATGTTGCAGATCTTTGACAAATGAATGAAAGTTTTGGCAGCAAAAATGAAACAATTTGACACCTTTTTGAAATTTTTTGTTGACCTAAATGATATCGAAAGAGGTTTAAGAGGTACTTTTAGCGGATTAATTTGAAAGTTGAGAAAATATTTGAATTGAAACAAAAAGAATTGATGATAAATGGGTAACGGCTTACTACATTTTGAGCGAAATCGAAAGAGGGAACAGTATTAAAAAACAAAATTTTGAAAAAATATAGGCAGTTTTTGTTATGTGCAAAAAGTTATGTGATTGCCACTTTTAATATAGTTTGGAAAAACGTATACGAAATAAAAATAAAACTTTTGATCCTTTCTTTTTTTCGTATAATAACAAATTATAACTCATGCACTTGGAAGAAATATGCACTAGTTATTAATCCTATGAAATGTTTTGTTCTTGTTCTTAGAATCGATCTTCTAACTATTTTATTCATAATTATAATTATATTTTTTTTACAAAAAAAATTGACTATAGGCATGCATTACGCGTACATAAAGAGAGAAAAAAAATGAAATAAAAACACACTGATCTTTAAAAAATGGTATATATTGAAACCTTTTTGGAGGTATTTCATGATTAGAGTACAAAGCTCATATTGACTGTCATGAAGGGGGGGTTTTTTCGAATTAGTTGTCAAAGGAGTGGCGTCGGGCTTGAAGTGGGCTGAAAATGTGATTTCGGTGACATTAAATAGGCCGCGAGGAAATAAAAAAAAAAGATTAGATTTTTGGATAATTGGTCGGCGAAATTGAGTTATAGGTTACTAACTAGTTCTTTAAATAAGGATATGATCAAAAGGTTAAAATTCAAAATGTTGGGGACATTGGAAGAATTTGCACTTTTGCACTTTCGGTTCTTGAGGGATTGAATAAAATTATGGTGCTTCTTAGTTCTCCTATTAATTGAAACAGCTACAAATATTATGAGGAATGAAAAAACTTTATGGAAATTTTAACCCGAGCTTCGGATTTTTAGTAAAATCAATTAATTATTACGATTTCCTAATTTTCTCGAATTTTTCAATAGAACTTGCTAAACGTGTTCCAAACCATTGGGAGCTCCGAAATTAAATTTTATCTTTTAAAAAATGTGAAGCTGATCATATGATCTTATCATGGAACGTGTTCTTATATTTACTTCCTAATCCACTTGAAAGAGACAGGAGATGGTAAATATTTGAACTCGAAATTCTCATCTGAAACAAATAGTTCCTTGGCGGTTCTTGTTTTTTGTTCAAGTGTTAATTCTTACGGATGCACCCGGAAAAATTGAAATTTTAACTGACGAAAATTGCTTTTTTTGTTGATTTTCGGTGCATTTTCAGTAATTTTTTCTGAAAAAAATCAAGATTTTTCGGGAGCACCCCGATTATTAGATGAATTTCTTAAATTTGAGTTAAACATAACTTTTCTTTGAAATTAAAATTCTTAAATAGTAGATATTCTATATATTTTCTCAATATTGTTGCAATTTTTAAATAAACTTACTTGAGTTCAGAATACCTTCGAAGATATTTGGTTTCTTCGAATGAGCGTTGTTCGACAGTGTGCTGGTCTTCTTCATCTTGACGACGCAAGCGATTTCTAAAAACGTATGAATTCTCATACATATATTTTCAAATGTCTAGAAACAAACCTGTATGTTGGACGGAATTCAAAAAGTAACCAAGCAGCTCCTACAATGCATGCAAAAATAACGACAACAAATCTGAAAAAGAATGAGATTTGGTTGTAATTGGAGATTTTCAATGAACCGCTCAATTTTGGAAATATTGCGAGAGGGTAAACATAATATTATGTGGAAGTTAAAATTAAAATACAATTTCTAAAAAGATTCTATTTTTAAGAATTCCTTCTCAGAAATAATTGTGTTTTTGAGAATACTGTTCCTTCTATAATAAACCGTATAAGATCAATCTGAAACTTACGTGAATCCGAGAAGATAAAGTCTGAAAATATATGACTCGCAGCAACTTTTTTCAGTGCATTCGGTCGGAAAACCACATAGTGTCATTATTTTTAGGTTTTTTGAACCCTGAAATTGTTGTAAACTTTAGTTTTTGAAAAATCCGTACAAGAATTAAGAGAAAGGGTTTAACAAGAAGAAAATTGATGATGGTCTTATTTAGAAATGTATGGAAATTGGGAACAAATTGTGAAAAAAACATAAATTTCTGATGATCGCAACGGAATAATCAAAGTTAAGAGTTCAATGTTTTCAATAAAAATTTAGAATTCAATTGGTTTCTGAACAACCTGTCTTGAAATGAAAAAGAAAACAACACTCTTGTTCTCAAAGAAAATTGCCGGAAATATCACTGCATTTTCAGATGGAAAACAGCAAAAACTACTTCAAATTGGAGTATAACGGATCTTGCTAGAAGTTGACATGTTCGGAAAGTTTTTTGCAAGGTTGACGGTAGGTGTTTTCGTTTTGGGATATTCATAAACCCAAAGAGAGTTGAGAATCAGAAAATTTGAAATTCAGAGCATTATTGTGAAAATTCAAATAATAAAAAATTTTTCTGAGACATTTCTAGTTTTTCGAAATTTTAAAAATTTCTACGTTTTCTTTTAAATATGGACCACTGCTGTAAATTGATTATTTTTAGGCAGTAAGATTAGTTCCATTCAAACTTAATACGAATCGAATTTAAAGTTTGGCTACCCATTGAGACACAGTTTTTTAAAAAATTAAATTATCGGTCGAGTTTGAAAAAATGTTTTCAAACTTTAAATTTTTTCTGTGCCTTCCGAGGGCTTTGCGGAGCTCATAATTGCGTCTGGGAAAACTGTTTACTCATTCCAAATCTGTTTTTAAATTTTCTAAAACCACCTAGAAGCCGAGAAAACAAAGCTTCAAAACAATGGCCTAGAAAAAGGGGCTACCGGCGAAAACTAGTCAGCAGACATGGATAATCCAAAAAAATGTTTTTTGAATTAAAAAAAAGGACTAATATAAGCATTCTGCATAACTATTCATTAACGAAACACGAAAAAAGCTCATTGAAAAAAGTTCGGCCAGGTGGACACTTTTTCTATGTCATTGTTTTGAGGCGTGTTTTCTCGGCTTCTAGGTGGTTTTAGAAAATTTTAAAAACATATTTGGAAAGATAATGAAATCCATTTTCGTTTAAGGTACATTTATTAGCTCTGTTAAGGTTCTATTTTAAAGACACACGCTAATGGTTCAGAATTGGGAATTTCTTACATGTCAGTACGCATAGTTTCGCTTTCTGAGTTGTAATTTTTTTTAAATTTTTGACGAACATTTGAATTTGGTTAACTGGCTGATTTAATTAAATTATGTAGAAAAATATACAATATTAACAAAAAACTGATGAGTTAAGATTAAGTGGTATATAGTCTTTAAGTGGGGTTAAGTTGGAAATCGAATATTCGACTCAATTGGCTCCTGCTACGTCATCAGGAACCAGATTAAGAACATTGACTGTATTTCTCACGGAATTTTAATGAAGTCCTTTGGTTTTTGGTTCAGTAAAACTATTCACAATTGGAATAAATTATGGCAGCGCTCTTTCGATTCGATTTTTTAAAGATAAATTGGAATAAGGTTCTGATGATAAATGATGTAATTCTTCATAACCTGAACACAAAAATGAAAAATAAGAAATATGGAGAAAAGTCAAAGATGGGGACAAGGAATACTCGAAGAAAAAAAAAACACAAGAATGCATATGAGAATGATGGATTGCAAAAAGAGGTTCGTTCATATTTTTGTCGTTTTCTGTGTTTAGTGCACATGCGACGAATAAGTAAGCCCTTCTGACTTTCTCAAAGCAATTATATTTGATACGAAAAGCAAAAGAGAAGTTTTACATTCTTCGGAAGAGTGTGACATCGGGGTGGATGAAAAAGAAACACAATTGATCCGACTCGCCAGAGATGAAAAACCACAAATAAACAACGGAAAACTGTGGATAAATAACAACAGTTGTCTCATGGATGAGTTTGTTTTTCGAAAAACGAATTGAAAAAAGAGGTCCGAGAAGAAGGAAGGTGTAAAAATGACAATTTCCTCAACAATTGATTTATTTTTTCTCGTTCACTGACGAGTCCGAACAAGGATTCCATGGGATATATATGGATGGATTTGTGATACAAGAGATGTCGTTCTTCTCTTCAAGTATAAATAAAAAATAGCTTGCGGGCAACACAGAACAAAATAGTGATGGACTCAGTCTCTGGCACACCAGAATAAGCTAAATGTATGTTGGTCCAAACAACTGGAAAAAAAACGAAGGGAGAAAGATAACCAACTGAAGAAAAAAGGAGCCGATATTTTATTTTTTTTTGTTGTTGACTGACTGGGGTCGTAATATAATCATGATGATCAAAAAAATGTATAAATATATTAGGATTCTGTAGTTTTTTCTGGAAATAATAACATATTGTTCTTGTTCTGGAAAGGAGGTTGGAAAATGTAAAGAAATAAATAAATAATTGTTTTTTGGGATTGAAGTCGCGAAGATCCTTAGACATTTGTCTTCAGAGTAAACAGACACCAAAAGGGACACCAAAACAACAATTGTTCAATTTTAAGATACAGAAATAAATGAAAAAAAATGAAAGGATTATTTATAAGATTTTTTGATGGAAATTCAAAAATCAACTTCACGATTAAATGATAAAAATGTCCTACATTAATTACTAATCATTTATTTAAAGGGGGAATCGGTCCGATTTCATATAGATAAATGAGAAGAAGCTCTGAATAAAATATATTACTTGAAAAATACTCAGCTCTTTGATTTTCATTATTGGAAACTCATTGAATAAATTATGAACTGATTTTGATAATTTTAATAACTTTTCATTAATTACTAATAAATTATTTAATTCCTTTAAAGACAGGGGATCAGTTATTTTAACCCCATATGCATTTTATTGTAAAAATGCCTTCTTATTGGACAAAATTGAACGTATACTATAAAAAATCCCGGCTTCAAGCGTTCAATTTAAGTCAGCCGACCAAAGTCAAAAAATTAAAAATTTTAACCCTAAAATTTAAAATTGTTAACTGACACACTATCTTTAAATCAAGAATATTATTAGAATTCTATTCGGAAGTTTTATTAAAGCAAAGGACGAAAAAAGAACCAGAGCGATTTTTTAAATTACACGGAGTTCGTTTAGAAATTTCGAATTCGAGATGCAACAGTTGTTACTAATTAACGAAATGCCCCCATAAAAAATACATTGAATAAGATTATTCGAGTTGAAAAACAACGAATACGATTACCGAAGTTTGATTACATATTTTTGTGTGAACTCGAATTGAACGCTTCTTGTAAAAATTTAAAAAAAAACTACGCTGATTTTGCGGTTTTGCTCAAACATGGAATAACGTGCTCTAAGCGTGGATTGGAAGTTTTCCAATTATCCCTTCAATATTTCGTTCCAAAAGGTTTCTATTTTCAATAGCCATAACCATATGAATCGAATATGAACATGTGATTATGTTGAAAATGGAAAAACAAAATTTATTTTACTTTATTTGTATCAAAAATTTTTAAACGACAGAAAATGAATAAAAAAACGAAAATATTCCACCGTGCCCATTTTGGACAACTTGAGAACTATAACTATCTTATAAAAATAATAATTTTTGACTGTAAAATGACATCAAGGAAGTCTGGAAAAAGGAAGTCCTATTTTTCTGTTGTCTGATTCAAGACGGTCTAATCAAATTTAGAAACATTCGAATGCTCTCCTCCGTTCAACATGTTGATGGATAAAAAGTGCACAAAGGGGGCACTTTTCAATCTTTTTTTTTATGAAATCGCAAAAAAAATAAGGAAAAATATTTGGAAATCTCATGGGAGAAAAAGTATTGTTTTTCCTTTCTGGGGATGTTTGACGTTTTGTGAGTTGTGTTGTGAGCAACACAGAAAGAGAAAATTGGTGCTTGAAATTCCTTTTTTCGTGTGTTGAAAATGAGCATCTCGAAATTGAGCAATTTGACGTACTAGATAAGAGTCAACCAGAAAAAAATAAATAAAACGATTTCAGAGTCGTTCGGATTGTGCACAAGGAAATGAGAATGCTTTTTTATTGCTGTGAATAAACATGCAAATGTAAGATTCATTTATTTTAAATTACTTAAAACAACTAGATGTTTTTTATTGAAATTTTTTATTGAAAACCTATAAGTCAGTAAAAACTGAAAAAGAAGGAAACGGAATGAACGTTTTACTCAAGAATTGGAATTGTGAAAATTTGAAGAATTGGAAGAAAAGCTGAGACGGAACAAAATAAGATGTATGTAGCAAAACAAAGTTTTCTTTCTGGTTTTCGTTTAAACTTGTTGACTACGAAAAACACTCATCCATGGGTGCGAAGTGACCATACACGAAACTTGGAGTAAATATAAGAGAAGCTTCATATGCTGAATATCGGGAGCACCCACAAATTCAGGGAGATTTTAAAATTATCTTCAGAATTCTTTAAAATGAGCTTAGAAATGACAATTTATATTTCAAAACGATGAAAACACCTTACTTTCATAATTTCGAATAATAACGAGTATACAACGATATTTCACCCTAACAGCTTTCGAATGCGATATTTACAATTAGAGCTTCGCCTAATAACTTCAAATTAAAAGAAATCAATATTAAAGGAGGATTTTAAGGAGACAATGAATGCATCTTGGATGAAAATAGATTTCATTCTCATTTGAAATCTGTTTTTAAAATTTTCTAAAACCACCTAGAAGCCGAGAAAACTAGCTTCGAAACAATGGCCTAGAAAAAGTTTCCAGCTGGCCGAACTTTTTCCTATGAGCTTTTTTCGTTAATAATGCAGAATGCCTATATTAGTATTTTTTGATGTTTTTAAAATTTTTTTTGGATTTTTCATGAATGCGGACTAGTTTTCGCAGGTGGAAACTTTTTCTAGGCCACTGTTTTGGAGGGTAGGCCAAGTGTTTGGAGGCACAAGTGTTCGTGCGTTGAAAAAGTTAGGCCACGCACCTTGTAGAAGCGTTTAGCCTGAAGCAGCATGAAAAATAATATTAAATCATTAAATGGGAAATCGAATTCTACTTCGACTATTTTTTTCAACCATGGAAAATGCTTTATAAAAAAACGAACACATGTGCCTCCAAACACTTGGCCTACCGTCCTGTTTTGAAGCTCATTTTCTCGGCTTCTAGGTGGTTTTAGAATATTTTAAAAACAGATTTCGAATGAGAATGAAGTCTATTTTCATCCCAGACACATTTATTATCTTCGTAAATCCTCCTTTAAGGGAATTACTCTAAAATTCGAAAAAAGAATGCTCGAGATTTATTTGATCAAAACACAAAATTCGTATAAGAGCTGAACATCAATACAATTGAAATGCAATAGCCTTGTTTTTGGAAGAAAGTGACGTTTCTTTTTTCTTGAACAATGATATACGTTGCCGGCAGTTATTCAGAACATTTTCGCGAATTGGCAGGGATTTTAGAAAATAAGGGTAATATATTGTTTGATGATTGAAATATTTATCTAAACGTATTATTCTAGCAAATTGTATAACTCTATTTTTCTGTAGCCGAATTGAATTAATTTGACAAGTCATTTCCATGATTATATTTCGAACTTTAGATTTCCCATTGTGAAACAAAAAAAACTGGAAAATGGAAGAGGATTTTGAAAGGAAAAAGAAATGATAGGAAGTGGTCTGATGTGAGCCCAAATTCTGGATGGCTCTAAACAAGTCAATTTGGACATTTTGTGCACACCCCATTGTTGTTGAGGATTTTTTTTTTGGTTTAGTTCTCTGACCACAAAAAGATTGAGAAGACGGCATTTTTCATCGCTTCCTATTCATCTCTGCTTCATTTTTCTTAATTTTCGAATTACACAATTCTTCGACTCCAGAAGGCTTAATTCGTGAGAATGAAAGGAGAATAACGTCGATGTTTATTGGTGAAAAAAGGGTTTGGAATGGAAAAGAAATAAATAAACTGGATGGAAAAGGATGAGCATCATCTAGTTTTATAAATAAAAGTTTGAATGGAAGAATTCCATTTGAGGAATGCGGGTCTACTGCTTTCAGCATTGAAACCAAAAAAAACAACGAATTCCACATAAAAATAATGGGTATTTCGAGAAAGAAGTTTGTGCTGTTTGAGCGCATTACCCAAGACGGCATTAAAGTAAATCGGACATAATACGACGGATTTTTGTCTGGGGATAGAGCATTTTTTAAAACCACTATTTATTAGACAAATCTTCGGAATTAAAATTCCTCAGAAAAAATAAATAGTATTTTGTTGTCTTTTTCATATTTTTTGCCGCAGATTTTGTATAAAATTCCAATTTTCATGCCAAAAAATCATTAAAATCATTCGAATATTGAAATCCAACAAATTTTGAAAAACCGCCATTTGGATCCTAGTAACCGCGCTCTGCCGCACAGCTATACACTCGTATACACCTGATGGAAACACGCTTCGTAATACAATTATTTTTTCTTTTTTTTTTAATTTTTAAAATAAAATTTTCTCATTGATTGTTCTAAGCTTCTGAATTTCAAAAATTGTCGTTTCATTAAACTATCGTTATAGAAAATTATCAAGAATATTTTGTTTTGAAATATATTTTTTTCAGATGCATCGAATAAACGAACTGATGCAAACATCCCAGTCATTGCATACCAGGTGTCCTTGAAAAGGTATATATTTTTATTCAGCAAATTTCATAATTTCGCGCATAATTTAAGAACTTGTAATATCTGCAAATTTTTCGTGTTCTTTGTTCGAGCGTTCTGTTCAGACATGGACTATTTAAAACTTGCGTGTGATTTTACGAGTGTCATACTTATGCGACACCAAATTGTGTTCTTGTTTAAACGCTTTCCGAGTTTCTAACGCTCCAGCTGAGACGGCGAAGTCGGAAAACGAGAATTCATACAGTTAATTCTTTAGGAATTAGATTACCTTGCAAGATTGAAATTTTATCATAATATTTTATTACCTCAACAACGTTTTTTCAGGCACCTAGATCAAGGCCAATTCCCTTCGAGTTCAAACCAAAACCAGGATAAACCATGTCAGAAGGTAACTTATTTTATTTAATAAAAAATCATGCACAATTTAAGAACTTGTAAAGTCTTTACACTTAACTTATGTTTCGGCAACGTTCTGTTGCAGAAATTTTTAGTTTTGTTGTATTTATGGTTATATGAGTGTCATAATTGTGCAATATAATAATCGTCTTCTTGATTAAAATTTCCTTGCTTTTTCCGAAGCCACGCATGAGCTGTGAATTACAGGAAATATCATGAAGATGAACATTCAAAAGTTTATGGCAATTGTAAATTTATAATTTTCAGAAGACATATTGGAACTCGAAGAACAAGGATCAACGAAATTCGGAAAGGTGGAAAGGACTTAATCAGAAAATGCGAAATGTTCAATGCAGAAACTGGAAAATTCCTTGATCTTTTGTTTTAGTTTATTAAATTTCTGCATTGAATTTTTCGCAACGCTTCGAAATTTCTGAATAGGTCCAAGGAATTTTAAATAATGTAATGTTTGAAGCGTGGAATAATAAAGTTTTATTTATATATATTTTTCTTGAATTTTATTCACATTCCACAAAGGGTTCAATCATCCTATTTTTGTTACAATACTTGTACTAGATAGGTGATAGAATGATACTTATGTGAACTACCATAATTATAAATGCAAGGTGAAAAATATTGTCTCGCTCACTTTATTTCCGACACAAATTTTCTGCTGCTCATGAAACAATTATGGAAAAACAGCATCGCAAGTTGTCCCGTCTTTCTCTCTATATTTACTCTTTTAAAATGTAAAACGTGGATATTATTACAGTTGAAACCAAAAGAAAATTGTTGAATTTCTATATTTATTCATATCCAACCTGATCATTACGATCTAAATTCCAATGAATTCCGATTGCATCATATATGGTTGAGTATTTTGGGTTATAGTTTTTTTGTAAACAAAATTGTATAGATAATTTCTTTTATTTTTAAATTCATTGTGACCCGATAAAAAATATTTTCAGTCGTTATCAATAGCTTTTGGTCGTTCTGAAAAATCAATTGATAACCCTTCGTATTTAGTTGACCGGAGCCGCGTCCGATTCCTATCTGTCTACCAATCATTTTATCACAACTTTCACTTTCACAAACATTGTTTCACACTGTACATTCATATGTACCTTCTTTTTTTTTTAGAATCAATTGCGGATAGTCAGGGAGACATGTGGTTTTTTGTTCAAAATTTAACCTCGTCAAGATGTAAATTTATGAAATGAGAACGATAGGAAGAAATGACCCGTGACTACTGTCTTTGGCACCGAGGGAAGGCGGCAATTTCTCTCCTGTTCTCACTTTTCAGTTGTATTTCATCTGCCGGGCGCGCTATTGCACACCAGTCACATGTGTGGCACTGCGTCCTAATTTTTTACAACTCACGCGGTTTTGAAAATTCATAAAAAAGAACCGATTTCATATATACATTGACTTTTTGGCGATTTTCCCATTCATCTTATAGTTTTGTTTACTTCGCATTTTTGTCCTTTCTATTTGTATTATGAAGGGTTCCGACAGTTTTTGAGTAATTCAACATAGGTTAACCTTTAGTCTCAATTTCTCAAACCTATAGGTACATGCGCATTGGCAATTCTCCAGAAACGAACACAAGTAGTTATTTATTTATGATTCAAGAGATAAGATGAAATCTTTGTTGAAACATATCAGGTGATCTTTAAAGTTATAGTCTGTGGCATCAGTGAGAGATGGCAGAGCCGCAATTAGACAGTTGTTGACTCGTGAAATCACTTGCCTGGTCTCGAGGATCATTCTCTGGAAGCATGCTTATGCCATGGTTCCTCATTTGTTAGTTTGCACTGCAGTTCTGCTTGGATTGTGGCTATAGCTCTAGAGCATAATTGTCTGGAGTTTATAGAAACCGTTTTTTTTCTTTTTAAAAGTGTTTCTTAGTCGCTTTATTCGTAATTTCTTGTAAAAGTCGCAATTAATTTTATAATGTCAAAAACTTTACGATATTCCCAGATTTTGAAAGAGTTTAGAAACTTTTCCAATCGATAAAAAAAAAGAAACATGACATCTCTTGTGTTATTAGGTCTCACCGCGAACCCTCCAGATATAAATTGTCATACGGTATTTCCGTTGTTTGTCATTTTTCATTCGCACTCGATTTTTCTTGAATTTTCGTCAAAATGAATGAGGTTAACTCGAAATTTGAAAGAATTTTTTGTATCAAGAAATTCACAAAACATACCGTAACGAATTTCTGGAATGTTCTTCGCGTTAGGACCAATCCTCACAACCGCACACCGTTATTTTCTTTTTTTTTTTACCGTTCCAATACCACAACCTTCGTAAACTATCCTTTCTATTATCAATTTTCACGTCCTTTCAAAATGACCTCGAATCTTTTTTTTTCATCCTATAGTTTCTTTTTTTTGCCTCATCAATTGAAATTTAACAACTTACTACGTGTACCTGCGAAAGAACAGCGACTATGATCATTTTTGCGATTGCCTTGTAGCTAGTAGATATGGCGCCATGTTACGTGCATGTCTCATTAATTCGTTTATTTTTTGAATTGTTTTTCTGATAACGAAACAACATAATTATTATTCATTTTCAGATTAGCACAAACGCGTAGAAAGTGAAGATCTGTTGCGAGTGAGACAGGTCCTTCAGGTCGGTTCCTTTCATTATTTTTAAAAAATGAATTCAAATAAACGTGTGAATTATTCTGTTGTTGTTTCGCAATACAAAACATCGCATTTTGAAAAATAAAAAAAATATTTATTATGAAATCGACATTTTTCGGATCTGATTTGTGAAGCATTGTCTGATTGTTTTGTATTTTATATATTTTTCGCGAAAAATATGTGTGTGACTGCGAAATAACAATAAAAGAAGAAGAAATCAATATAAATAGGGCACATTTTATTGTTGTTGTTGCTCTCATAAATTTTGAGCGAAATTTTCTCAAAGATTAATTTTTCCAGGCTTGTTACGTATTAAACCCGGAAACAACAAGGTTAACAACTTCGGAAAATGTTCTGCTTAGAGGAAGACGAGGAAATGCCACAACAAGAACAAGGACGAAAAATCGGTGGCATGTTCCAATATGGTTAGTTATGTTAATACTTTTCCAAAAAAATCAGGTGTTTTGTTAAATGACATCATTTCTTATGTAATCTAACGCCTACTCAAAAGCCACCGGGAATTAGAGTTCTTTGTTGTAATTACATGGTTTGCGTAATAGTTTTTGATGTTTTATCATTAAGTTTTCCCTCGTTGATTATGACGAGGTAAAAAAAAAACTCTTATCAGTCTATGTTGAGAGCATCTAACTCGCAGATATTTGTCGAAAGAAAATTCGACGTTGTTGACTTATGAAATCATCACAAACAACTGACTAGTTCTTGCCGTTTTTTTGAATGAAAGAAACTGTTCTAGAAAAAAAAAAACTTGTCACAATAATATTTGAACAAAAAATGAGATCAAAAGTTAAAAATATAATTTTTGGCAGTATGTCTTTCTTAATATTTGGAAAAAATTACTTCTAGATCGGCCATGCCTTATGAAGCGGCACGATTTTCATATTTCCTTTAGCACATCATGTATTCGAAATTCCATATTATTTCATAATTTGAGAAAACTCAAGAAAATTCTTTAAAAAATCTCCTTTTTGGAAGTTTTCCATTGAATCTTAGTTTTATAATATTTATAACATGAATGGTGAAAAAAAGAGCACTAATGACAAAATTATCATAATTTATTCATCCCCCCCATGACTTTTTCCTTCGAATTTTGTTTATCAATTTGAACAAGTTCAATTTTATGACTTACAGTATTTTTTTTCCAACCGAGTACGAAAAAATGTTTTATTCCGTTTTTTTTCGTAAAGTTCGTACTAGACAAATTGCACTATCAATTCTTATCAGATCATGGGAGCAAAAAGTGATAAAAATATCTCTCAAGTTTCTAAAATAGTCTAGCGACATTGAGGCATTACAACAATATCAGAAGGGTTCAAATTGTATCTCTTTAGAGCATTTATCATAAATTTTTAGACCCCTTCTTATTCCAGTTTTTCACAACATGAAAAGAGTGTGAGGTGATTGAAAATATAGATTGTTGAAGTAGAGAAAGGAAGACAAATTGTACTTTTGTGCTGCGTCTCTTCAGATAGATGTATTTGGAATCAAAGCGGGACAACAGTCATGTGAGAAATGGAAATAGTTAGAAGCGAGAGAATGTGATGAAAAATAAGTATGAAGCGTTTGAAAAAAAAAATCAAAAATCAAAAGGACGAATATGTATAAACAATAAAGGTAACGGGGGAGTAAGAATAGGTAAATAACATTTGAGAAGTAGTATGGGATGATCGATGTGGATATTTGTTTTCATTTTGTTATTATGATCTTGCCGGTTTGATTTTTCAAAAAAAAATCATGTTACATTTTTTGTTCTAAATGTTTGATCATTTGACCATTTTATCCATCTTGCTAGCAATATAATTTGAAATCCTTAAAACAAATATTTCCACGCAAAAAGCTATATTTGGACAATTTAAAAAATTGTTCGGTTTATAAATAAAGACCACTTTTTTTCAAAAATGACATGCTTATAAAGATATTATTCAATTTTTTAAAGCTTTTCTGATATTTTGGGAAATTACCATTAAGTGTCCTTCGTTCCATTTTATTGTTTATTTCAAACTTCTGAATGCAAAGAAAGATAAATTTAATGTTCAAATTTTAACGTAAACAATTTTTTGCATCATAGTTGAGCTTTGTTCGCATTTCTCATTGAATAAAGAACAAGTTGGTTGTCATAAAAATGCTTCATCACAATGTGCTTTTATTATTTATTTTAAATAATATATTATTCTGTTTGTTATTAATAATTGTTTTATTAGAACTGGAAATTAATTCTTTTCCTATATTGCATAGATTGGTCACAAGTTTCATTTATAAAAGAAATATCAAGAAAACCTTGTCATAAACATTTCCGGTAATTTTTAGAGACATTCTGTGGTCTACTTTCAAGAAGAAACGTGTTTTTACCGAAAAAATCACAAAAACCGAAATGTCCATTTATGTCCTGTTTATTTATTTTTTGCTTTTTTCAACGAAATACGTCCGTTATTTCGTTCACGATCGAAATGTGGCCATGAATTGAAAAAATACATTGAAACTGCGAACCCACAAACGGATTCCACTGAACTCTTTGGGAATAAAAACATTTAAAATTAAAATTTCAAACTCCCAGACAATCAGATTTATCATACGGTTTATTTCTCTTTATCTAGATTAAATCCAAGTTTTTTTTAAAATTACATTGGTTTCAAAATATTAACGCTAAAATAAGTGGAACTCTTCCTTTAACAGAATAATCTTTGGCCTATTTTTTCTACAACATCATAATATCGAAAGATGTTACATCGCTCACATGTTTTTTTGCTTCCAACAACGGACCTATTCGTCTTTTTTTCCTTGCACATGGAACTTGTCTCTTTCTTCTCTTATTCCCACTTTTGTCCACTCATTTTTTTTCTTTCCTTTTTGAAATCGAGAATTTTCCATGCTTTGTCTTAAAGTTCCCTTTATTATTAATCATGATATTTATTGAATGTGCTTGCTTCCTCTGACGAAACATGTTATCATGTATGTTAGGACATATATAGAAATTGAAGGTACAAAAGTTTGTGCATATGAATCATTGCACTTTATGTAGAAAAGAACCACCTTTTGTAAATTGTGTTCATTGCCAGCTGCACCGGCAAAATAGATATATTGACTATTTTTAACCTTTCAAATTGGCAAAAAACGGGAGGGAGAATTATATGTCGTATGTTCGCCACTTTTCGAGCATCTGCCACCATTCACAAAGCCGCCAGTATCCCTTGTCTCTTTTTTATTGTTACTCAGCTGGGTCGTTGAAGGTCAACATATTTAAGAATAAACAAATGATGTCATTTAAGGACTGGGCTATCCGTGCAATAAGATTATCCCGTTGTATTCCTGGTGGAATAATTGAAGTAATAAATGTAGTAAACACGTCTGTTTTGGTTTTAAATGGGAAAATGTATTAGTCTTAATTATTTCAAATTTTCTTTGTCTCGTGAGACCGCCTACCTGCTAATCGAATAACTTCGAGTCGAGCATTATTCTTCATTTCGAAGTAAGAACGAGCTTATCATCTGATAACCTAACAATTTCAAAGAAATAGGTTGAGACAACCTTCTAGAACAAACTGGAACGATTTTTGAAAACCTTATTGAATTCTCCATTCATCATTTTTCCATCATACAACTTTCTAAAAGATTATATGAGCTCGATTAACCACTTGATTATATGATTATGATCTCGAAAGTTCTAGAATCTTCAGTCCTCTTGTATGCTTTATCAGTGATTTTATCTTTTGTCATTTGGACATATTTCATTCGAAAAAAATATTGTTGGTTTTTTGTGAGCTTAATAATTTTATGTGTTATTTGTTCTTATGAGTTTTTCCAACTGCGCGTGTGTTTTTTTTTTCAATGGTGTGAGCGTTTGAATGTTGACGAATTGGAGGAGAAAAATATGATGGTGGAAGATGGAGAAAATCGGACAAGGAAAGCGCTAGAACGTCGGGAAAGAGTGCAGACAAGCGAGTGACCAGCGAGAAGCATACCCAAACCACCAACCAACACACTGTCAGTAACTGGTGATGTGACGAGAGATGCAGAGTTTTTTTCTCCACTCTTCTCTCCGCCTCTAAATTGTGGTGTGTTGTTCGAACCGCGCTCGCGAACATCACAGTAGCGTGCGTGCGTCTGTGAAAGAAGGTGATCCATCGAACCATCGTGTGCAGAATCCATTCTGATCTTGGTGTAGTATTTTGAAACTGTGATTAGCGGATATTTTATATTCGCTTTTCTCGATTTTCTAACTACCTCAACACACTTCGCCAGAGTCAGTTGTTTGTATTCGATCGTACAAAATTCTGCCATTTATCCAACCGAACATGTCTCTCCTTCATGCCGGTTATCCACAACAACCAACAACAACGTTTTCCCACCACCGGGCTCCTCTGGTTGTCATTAACGATGCCAATCGAAACAGTAAGTTTTTTGTGAAGATTTAAGTATTTCTGTATATTTTGCTTTGGATTTTGATGTATTGACTGTTATCGGCCATGTTTCTCAATTACTTGTTAGTTAATTTTGAAAAGTTATATATTTTATTCATAATGTGATTTGGATCCTATTAGATATGACTGAAATCCAAGAATTATCCATTTCATATCTTAAAGTTTTACTATGCTTGATATCTGATTTTTTTCCTAACAATAAGGTTATAATTTTGAAATAAGGGAGGCCTATTTTGCAGCCTGTGTCATGTGACTATGCAACACATAGTCTATCCTATGTGATGTGTTTCAAAATTTATGCATCACGTGCCAATTTGTGACAATGACTGGCACTCGCATCTTAAAACAGAGATCCAACCTAAATAACTATTGGGACTAAACATCCAATGTTTTGATGAATTATATGAATGTCTGAAAACGTTTCAAATTACATCCTTTGTCTTCAACAACCGAAATTCGGTACTTTATATTTATAGAGCCATAAAGCCGTCGTTTCGGTATTTTTCAAAAGTGCCATAATTCATGAATGATCTTTGTTTGTCAGTATCGGCGGTTTTTCGCTTTTTGTCTCGTTGTTCCTTCCTAATAACACTTTTATATTATGTTCACTGATGAGTTTTTTTCTCTTGCATCATCACATGTCAAATTTTCATCATTCATCATGTTCCGTTGAACTAAAAGACATTGTATTCTTGTTCTTTTTCCAAATTCAATTTCTTTTTTTTTGCAGACTCGGCCGTCGGTGGTGCCTACCATCTGCAACACGACGAGAACATTGGAGGAGGGCAATATCATCTTCGTGGTAACGGAATGCGACGAGTCAGCGACGCGTCTTCGAACGGATCGTTTGAGAACATGTCAAGGTATTTCGATCAGAGATTGGTTCTCGGATAGAAATTGGATTTTTTAGACCCGCTTACACTGGTCGCGATACTGATCGTTTTTTCGGAGGCGAGTTCGAGCTTGATGATGAGGCTCCTCCAACCAGTAAGTTAAAAAAAATTAATATCTCTATCTAATCCCAACAGGGAAAATTAATAGGGAAGCTCTGCAATAGTGACATCATCATTTAAAGAAAATATAAATATTTGTTTTTCAGACGGAGTCTACGATGAAGACTTCGAGGACGAGGATGAGCCGGTGTCTGAATTGGTTCCGATCGGAGGAGGAACTCGTCGAGTTCCGCGTACTCCGAGAAGCAAGTCAACATCCAAATGCGGTTTCTATGGTTAGTCACAAATCATTTTCTTCTTTAGTTTATTTTCTGATCGATGTGTAGCTCATCGATTGTAAATATTTGTGTTATTTATTTGTTTGTTCTATTGCTTCGTTGAGCAACAGCTTTTTGATCGGAAAAAGAAGAGAAATGTATATCAAATTGCATAAGTAAGAAATCGTTTTATGACTGCTTTCACATTTTACGTTATTTCGAAAACTAGGGGCTGAGAACGACAGTAGTATATTGTTTACAAAACAAGATACTTTTTGAGTGGCAAATTATGACAAATCACCAGGTGTCATGGATTTGTCAATATGTGAACAGGTACCGGCGGGGGTCAAGAGAAATTATCCAAATAGGACTTCTAGAAAATTCTGAGATGATGCAAATATTTTACTAGAATTTTCTACAGTTGCATCATGGTTGTAATTCGTTTTTGTTTCATTCTTCGTAAAATTAGTTTAGAATCTAATATTAGTTGTTATTCTTTAAAAAATAATGAGATTCAGAGGTATATCATTTTGTATTTTAATTTATATTTTCTATATTTTCAGACTTCTTCAAGCTCACCGATGACCATCTCGGATCGGGTGCTTATGGAAGTGTGAAGACCTGCACTGCTCTTTCGACTGGTATGGAATATGCTGTCAAGATCGTTTCCAAAGATGGCGAAAGGCATACGAGACAACGCATTCTCCAAGAAGTCAAGATATTCAAGGTGTTGAGAAACCAACCTCAAATCGTTCAACTTATTGAGGTCAGTTTTCCCTTTTTTGTATCCCGTATAATTATAAAATTGAGATGTTTTCAGTGGTTCGAAGATGACGAAAACTACTATCTTGTCATGGAAAAGATGCTCGGAGGACCGCTTCTCCAACAAATTCTCGAACGTGGATATTTCACTGAAGAACAAGCTCGTCGGGTTACAAAGGACATCGCCCTAGGATTGAAGGGAATGCATGATCGTGGAATTGCGCATCGTGATGTTAAACCGGAAAATGTTCTTTGCACCGATCCCCACCAAGTCTCACCGGTGAAATTGTGTGATTTGGACTTGGCCAGTCAACGTCAACCATCCGATCGTCATGAATATCAAATGAGAGAGGTTGCATCGGAGCCAGATTTTGCTTCACCGGTTGGATCGGCTGAATTCATGGCACCGGAAGTTGTTGATGCGTTTGTTGGAGATTCGTTGAAGTATGATAAGAAATGTGACACTTGGAGTTTGGGAGTTATTCTTTACATCATGCTTGCTGGGTATGCTCCATTCCAAGGAGAATGTGATGATGAAAACTGCGGGTATGTCAAATGATGTTTTTTTTCTCATTTCATTTCAAAAACCATTATTTTGTTTGCAGATGGTGTGAAGGACAACCATGTGACAATTGCCAACAAGAGTTGTTCCATCGTATTCAATCTGGTCAATATGATTTCCCAGAAGAAGAATGGAGAATGATTTCTGACGAAGCGAAGGATTTGGTTAGCAACCTTCTGAAACGCGACCCGATTGAAAGGTAAATTTGATGTTTTGCTTGAGAAGTATGTTTATAAACGAACATGTCGCCTATCTCTCCCACGTTGTGGTTAGTCTTGTGCGTAGAGGCGCGACATGTTGTACAACCATGCGATAGGTGCGGGGTTCAATTCCTTCTTATCCTACCCTGTGTATGCAAAATGACACATGGCGTCTGGAAATGGAGGATATATGGAATTGTTGGTTAAATGAATTATGTTCTGAAATTGTAGGATATGATTTGTATGCTTTCAAACATTTTATCAATTATTAGGAAACGATTTCGTCATGAAGGATGGTATTATAGATGTTTTTTTGCAGATTCAGCGCGGATGACGTTTTGAAACATCAATGGATCCAACAACAATCCGCACCATCGACCATTCTTCAAACTCCATCCAATTTGATACATCGTAAAGATTCGGTTCGTGATGTTCAACAAATGACTGAACATTTCAATGTCATGCATCGCATGACTGCTGCAAGATTGTCGGCAAGAATGGATCAATTGAATTTGGACGATGCGGCTCAAATGGAGAATGGAGGGGCGATTGTTACAATCCAGTATGTTTCTTTTTGTTATTGAAATATAATTGTTGTGCACTAATTTTCTATTTTTCTAGCGATCCAACGTTCTTGTCAGTTGGGGGTGAAGGATTTGGTGGTTCATACAATAGAATGAATTCGTCGGCTAGAACTATAACTAGTGCTAGGAACATTGATTTTACGCCACCAGTCAGTCGAGCATCGCCAACAACTCCTCCACCATCTACTGAAATGTTCAACGACAGTGGATCGTATAGTGTTTATTCTCCGAATCAACATACAACTCCTTTAAAGCCATTGTACTTTGGAATGGCAACAGATGAAAAGGATGAATCATTTCAATTGTTCGGAGGTGGTGAAACCAATGGAGTTGGCTTGAATTCTGTACAAATGACACCGAGACTTACCACCGAAGATGATTCTTCTCTTGGATCGGCAAGTCCACCACAAAATGATAATCAAGATAATGTAAGAGTTTCGGATTTTATGAGTTTAGAGAGAAAATTGTATTTTTTTTCAGATGGGTAAACCAATCCGTTGTCTCGAAGCAAAAGTAGAGGTCTAAGCCTGTAACTTCTCAAAAAAGTAAAACTATGTGTACCTTCCTTCTGAACCGTAATCAATAGTTCTCTTGTTAACTTCTCTCTATAAAAATTGAAGCAGTTTTAGAAATTGCCTACGTTTTTTTGATACTTCTCCAATATGTGTCGGTGCTGTTTCTATTTTTTTTATTCTTCTTTTTTCCTTAGTTACCATCGCTTCTAATTTTAATTTCAAAACAGTTTAATTTCATCCGTGTAAATATAGTCATCAGACGTGTACAGAATGGTGCCTCGATTTTTAGTTTTGTATCCTTTGAAATCTGGGATTGAAATTATTGATTGGTACGCCATTACATTCGCGTGTACAAATTGCATTGCTGGTGTTGTTATGAGAATTGTTCTCTCTCTATCTCCTCCCAATCTAATTGTTTTAAAAATCTGTTTTTTTTTTTCCCTGAAAGTTGTTTTTCATATTTGTATTTATCATATTTTCTTTTTAATCTTTGAAAGAACTTGTAATCTGTAACATCGCCACAACCATGTCACTTTGAGAGCTGGTAAAGATTAAGAAGCTTATTCTATCTTTTTGATTTTTACCGGTTCAATCTTGTATTGTTGTTGTTTTTGCAATTCATTTATAGATCTGAACAAATCGTTTTTCTTGTGGTAAAAGGCGATTTGTGTTTTTTCCCTTTCCAACCGCAAAAAAAAGCGTAATGTTCACATCTAATAACATCTGTACTGGATTGTAATATTTCTTTTAAATCTTGCTCTCAAATTACATTGAGAGCAAAGCCATGTACAAAATCCGAGAAAATTGTGTTGTTTTGGTACTTGAAAAAGTGCCAGAGCCATCAATTTTTTCCAACAACGCTTTTTCCATCGCCCCGTTTTTAAGACATTCATGAAGAATTCATGTCGGTGTACATACTCGCCTTTTAGTCGAAAATTGCCCTTCTCGAATAAGGGAAAAAAGTTCTGAAAATCAAAATTCAGAGCACGGTTTTCCCTTGTTCCCAATTTGGATATTTAAGATTTCGTTGTTTCTATGAGTTTCAGTGAATTGCATTTCGATTTTGTTTTTTAAATCATGAAATCATGTACACCCTCATTTTTCTCTGATTTCTATCCATTCTGTACATCTTCTCCAGATCTTCTTTTTTTTTTGTAAGTTATTGTCTAGTTTTTTTGTTTAAGAAACAAGCCTCGTAGAAATTGTATTGTATCATTTTAGGGCTTAGACAAAATAAGAAAATAGCGAAAATTTCCCCAAAAAAAGTTTAGAAGGTGGAATAGCCACTAAGATTTGTTCTTTTTTTTGTAAAAAATAATTGGTGTTATTTATACACTTTTGGAACATCTTTTAGAACATCTCCCATCCCAGACCCGTTGAAAAAACATCTCTGAACGGTGAATTGTGATATTGAATTCTTCGTTAGGATCGGTTTCTTTTTCCAACTTTTTAAAAATATCGTTTTTTTTCGGCGATCTCTTCAATGTCACAATTTTTTTCATATAACCTCTATTTTTGACCAAAAATTGTTTTGTATTGTCAGGCCAAAAAATGTGATTAGCTTTGGCTTTGGGACTTTTTTCTTTTCTTTAAAATTTCAAAGTTCTTCAATTTGAACAGCATTTCAGATTTTTTGGCCTGAAATTGATACATTGTACCATCTTCTTTTTTGTGTCAAGAGAGATTTACCTCATTCTGAGGTATTACTTCTAAATTCACTCTTCTTGGAACATTATGAGTTCATCTATCTTTTTTCTTCATCTTTTAAAATTTTTATTAATTTATTGTAAAATCGTGTCTTTTTCTCTGTATCTACTGCATCCGTGTAGTCTCTCTCTCTAATATTTTCTTATTTATTTTTTCCTTTTTGAATGATTAATGTTCTCGGAAAATAAACTGTGAATAATATAAACGTTTTTATTTAAAAAAAAAACAGGGACAGCATGAAATCGAATCTTAATTTGAGATCTGATAAAGTAGAATGACTGCAAAAACAACATTAAAATCCATGAAAAGGAACGTAAAGCAAAAATGGGAAAGGAAAGATCAAGAGGAAAATTGAAAATAACCGGTAACGCTAATCGAGATGATTAATGCTTTAGAAACAGGAAAATAGGACGAATAAATGGGAAGGAAAGCAATTTTCGAGTATTTATGACCCAGACTACTGGGTTTTCTTTGTTTCCACTTGTTTCGTCTGATCGGTCTCTTTTTCCAGGCTGGTACCATACTCGTTCAGACGAGTTGGATCGACACGGTAAATCCAGCGTTGATAGACGTAGATCTGGAAATTCAGATGGTTGATTTCAATAGAACATATTTAAATAAAAGTTCTTGAATATGAGCCGCTAACAAATCGAATTCTATTGTTTTGAAGTTTATATGTAAAAACTAGATTTAATTGATCGGGTTTGGAATTATCCGAGAATAGTTTCAAAAGAGTGAAATTTTCCTAATAATAGCGCGCAAGTTCGCATGAAATCTAAGCGGGCATTAGACAGTAGCTTAATGACATATCGACACTTCCGTTTCATATTTTCATGAAAAATAACTCACCAAGAAAATAATATCATCCCTGAACACACCAATACGATACAAAAATGGCATTTTGATGACAAATGCGAATAAATCATCAATGAATGTATTGATGAATTTATATGTCAACATTCTCCACGGCAAATGTGCAACTGATTTCAACTTATAATTGATAAAGAGCTGGGGTGTCATTGTGATGAATCCAAAAGTCAACAAATATCCATAGAGCATATTGAGAACCCATGAATACCATCCTTTGTGCTCGTTGTACATAACAGAATAAATCGAATATCCTATCAAAAGTGGGAAGAGAGCAAAGCTTAAATATCGGAAAGCCATCTGAAAAATTAATTTATTGTATTATTATTTTTTGATTATAATTAAACCATACCTCGTCATAAATTTTGGTATCACTTTCAACATATGATCCTTTATCACTAAATCTGATTTTCGGAATGATTCCAAGGAGTTTATCCTCCCTGTCAATTTTCAAATCGACAACCTTTGGGATTTTCCAGCATTCAATAAGAAGACCAACTCCAACGGAACATTTGACAACAAAATTAGTTTCATTGTCGCAAATGTATAGAAAAACTATGACAGATTGGAAGATGTTGAACAATACTGATCTGACTGACAATCCAGCTAAATCTTTTCTTTCTCTCCAAAATTGAATATCATTTTTGAATGCCAAAAACTCGAAAACCGAATGGAGAACTGATACAAGCATTGTAATCGCTAAAATTAAACAATTTACGGATTAATCGAAAAAAAGAAACAAACCAAGCAAAATCGGATTCGTTTCCAAAAACGCTTGTTTCAAACTATCCTGCCCATCATCATCGCTGTCTCCTGGAAGCATTGCTTCCCAACGACTTTGTTGCTGAATATTATAAATTTCAGAAAAATTTCGACAAACAATATTATAAACCTTTTGACTAGCATACATCTGATATTTGAACATAGAAACCGGATAAAAGGTGATTGAGATATTAAGTTGTTTGACAGTTTCATTGATAGGCATATAATCCGCATTGAGATTCCAAAAAGTGTTGAAAAACAAAATCGGCTGATAAAATTTACCATCCTGTGTGAAAACGATATCGTCACTTATTTGAGGAGGGATTGCACCTATAAAATATTTTTTGAAATAAGGCTGAAATTGCTGTAATCTACCTTTCGTCCATGCCGTCTGATCATCAACCAAATTGACTGAAATATTCGGATGCCAAAAATTCAAAACCTCAAATTTCATAGTCTCCGCTTTTGCCAAATCTTCTTCACTTTGCTCGCTCTTTCCAGTCAACAGATTTGAAGTCTTTTTGTAAAACTTCTTCTTGAATTTATTGAGCATGGTAACACGATGTACAACCTGAAAATATTAATGCTAAAACCAACTGATTATTTTCTGTAAAATACCTGATTTTTGTTGAATTTCTCATCAGCTGGATTAATCGTATTTCCCGATTTTGTCAAAAATGAATGCAGATAAATTGACTGATTTCTGATCAAAAATTCAGGAGTTGGAAATGTTGCTTGAAATATGTATGAACCATCCTTAATATTTAATAATTGCTTTTATTTGGAAAAAAGAACAAATCTCACTCCGTCTGGTCCACCATTCCAATCCCCATATCTCAATGATTTCAAGCTCCATAGAAGTTTATCAGAATCGTGGTAAGTTTCTGATGGTTTTTCCTTAAAAAATAGAATTTTCGGTCAATAGCCAAATATCTTGAACTCACATTTTCATCCAAGTAGAAATAAATATCATATAATTGATTAGGCATAAAAATATTGGAAGCAGCTCCAACAGAAACTCCATTTACTGTTGTGTTTGTAGAACTCGGCGAGAAATACCCCTTGAGAAATGAAGAAGCTATGTAAAAGATTACAATTTGTTTGAAAAAGGCTGATATGCACGCCTTCCATAGTGGCTGGAAAAGACACAATTATATAATTTCGAAGCTTTCAAAAATTACCCTAGCCTCTTCGGGAGGCTGAACTGCTGGTGGCTCGGCCATTTGAGGAGCTGAAATATTGTTATTAAACAAAGGATACTTACAAGGGACCTTTTTTAAAACACTATTTGGTTTACAATTGTTAAGCAAGAAACTAATTCCTTACAGTACACCTACTACAAAAAATATTATAAAGTGCATTCAAAAACACAATTCATTTACAAACTGACAGTAGAAAGAAGATTAGTTTTATTTTGAAAATTGGCAGCAATAATACAGAAAAAAATAATAATACAAGGGTGTCATAAATGTAGAATTGTACAGAAATTATAGTACATTGAACGAAAAAAAAAAGTTTTAAATGTCTTCTCCTCTAGCCTTTTTGTACTTCACATAATCCTGAAAAAACGAAGAATTTTTCTTATCTAGGTAGTTTTTTATGGCGATTCTGAATTTATTTAGGCCATTTCTAGATATTTTAAAGAAAACTTTTACTAAACCAAACCTTGAAATCAAGAACAATTTTACTACTTTGAAACCGTTCGACTTGCAGCGAATTTCTTAAATGTTCGTCTATATGGCCATTATAACCTGCTTTTCTGATTAAATGATGAATTGTTTCATGTTTGTTCCAACCTGAAATTGATTTAGTTTCTTCAAAACTGTGAAATACGATTGTTTCACCCTGCTCCGACGCAACCTCTGGAAGGAATACTGCATTTAATGTTCTTCCACCAATATTGAACCAAATTTTGATCCCATGAACTCCAATTTGCCAGTCATTATGATGTGCGGCATCTTCAAAATTAACCAAAAGAGATACCTAAACTTCGAAATTCATTTTTTCTAGAAACTGACACTTACACCACATTGCAAATCAGACACTTCCGATCTCGAAATTGGATTAAAGCGACGATCTTCAAAAGCACTAATTTTTGCATATTGTGGCAAACCTTCATGGAGTCTGAACAATGTATTCAAGAAAAGATTCAGGAACATGAATCCTTACCTCAAATCGGAAAAAGTTCCGATGCATCCTCTTAAATCATACACTTTTCCTTTCTTCCATGTAACAAAAAGTGGCCTGAATTTTTTGTTACATTAAACATTTCCTGAAACTTTAGCAGTTTATAGAAGCAAGATTTTCAACTTCCACGGAATATATTTCTTGAAATAACTGGAATTAATTGTACTTGAACGATGTGAAAAATAGTGATAAAAATTTGCGAATTGAAACATTTTCAAAAATAAAATTTCGACGAATATTCAATTTTATGATAAAACCCACATTGATGCATTTGGAATATTTGATTCTATTTTTGGTGGACTGTCGTTGTTCAATTTGGCAATAATTGTGTCAAAACACAAAACTGCCATTTCGATTGTTGCAGTAACCCCTCCAGACATTGTTCAGTCCTAAATAAAATCCATGCTTTTTTTCTGTTTTTCAAATCGAAAAAAAATAAAGAATTATGGTAAAAAACCAAATGAATAAAATTAAAGGAAGAATGAATAAGAATTTTCTATTAAATTCAAAAGATAACAAATAAATCAATAAAAAATAACAATGAAACAGTAACAACAAAAACAAATGTTTCTTTCCTAAGCATCATCCGTTGACATCTCTTTTGCAACAAAATCATACATCTGCTTATTAATTTCCTTCAATCTTCCGTTATCTGATTTCAATTCTTCAATAGTTTTCAACAATTCTTTAACTTTATCATTCGATCCAATTGCGGAATTCTTTTTCGGTCCATTTTGAATAGACACATTCTGTTGGTGAAGTTGTTTCTTTTTCAACTTTTTCCTCCGATTTTTGCTGATTTCTGGAGCTCCTTCGACTTCATCATCGTCTATTACAATCACTTCGTCATTCTGAAAAAAATAAATTATTCATAATGTTATATATTTTTTTAAACCTTCGATTCCTGCTCTAATGTTTCAATAGTTTTTATCTTCATTAATTCTTTCGAAGCTGATGCACCCTCCTAAATATTTTATATCAAGGGAAAATAATTTTTAAAGTAGGATTACCGTTTCCATCATCATTTGATAAATTGTATCATCTATCACACTTTGCCAGTGACTCTGAAAACAACGCAATATTCGAAAGAAATTGCATCAAAATCACCTTGTCAGCATTGAATTCTTTTGAAATTTCAACAACTAATTTCTCCATTTTAGTTGGTTCTCTTTTCAAATCCCACACCGGACGCCAACTTGATGTATACTCGCCACTTGAGATTGATTTCCAATACGGAACAAATTTCAATGTCATGATTGATGATCTCATTGTTGAAACTTTGAGACATTGATGACTACTGATCTCCCAAATGCAATATTTGCCACCAGCATCTCCAGAAGCGAGCAGTGAACCATCAGTATTTATGGACAATCGATTGATTTCATCAGAGTGACCATTTAAAATTCGGAATTTTGTGTTATGTTCGTCATTTGTTTGCACCAAAATATCTCTCTCATTTCCCTAAAATAATATCGTATCAAGGATTTTATTTATATGATTTCGAAAAATGACACTTACCAATTGGAAAATATTAATTTGTGCAATATTCCCAACATCTGTACCAATAAACATGCGAGTTTCAGCAGAATCGATAGCACAACTTGTCAGTGGACGATCAGAGGAAACCTGTAAGAATTTAATTTTTTTTAAAGAAAATGAGACCTTAACACATAGGTGGGATCGGGTCATTTCGAAATCTCAAAGTTAAGCTCTTCACAAAAAAAAAAATTTTTAAGTTAAGGCAACTACAAACCGTAAAAAGCATCAAAAAAGCTGAAAAAAACACTTTAAAAACGAATATTCGAAAGTGCGTCAAGGCAAACGTCTATTTTTGGATACTCATTAAAAAAGTTAAGGTCGTTACACCTTGTCAAGTGAAAAAAAAGTTAAACTCGTTACTTGGCTAAATCCGCGGAATCCCACCTATGCCTTAACAAACCTTTAATATCACAGAATCCAGTGAAATAGAATGTAAACATGCAATATGATCCAATCCTGAAGACAAAATTCTTGGATTCGTGCCATGTGTAATCTTCAAGTCTGAAACTTCTAGAGTATGGGATGCCCATTTTCGAAACGGGGCTACTGTATGATCCCTATCTGCTGAAACCAATCTAAAATTGAATATTTTGAAGAGTAACTACACACAATTTTACTTACTCTGTAACTAAATATCCATGAATTGCTCCATCTTTAGATGCGGAAAATAGAATCGAGTCATCGTCGGAAAGAACAAGATTTGTGATTTTTTGATAATGAGCATCAGTAACTGACAATAATTCGCCACTTGATAACTATAAGAGAAGATATTGAAGAACCACTTTTTTGTTTGTGAAAAACAAACCATCCATGCGAAAATTTGTTTTTTGATGGCGATGAACACGAGTTTTCCAAATTTATCACTGCATATTGCTGACACCGGGCCGGGAAGAACGGTTTTCTGGTGAAATCTGTCTTTATTGTGCGTGGCCAGAACATGAACCAGAGGCCGTTCTCTTGTCGTGATTATCACATGTTCACCATTTTCACCTTAACAGCGGAGCATTTAGTTTTAGTTGAATGAATTGTTTTTACCTAGTGGTTCAACAAATCCTGTTGAAGCTCCTTGCAGTTCAGAGCCTTTGTAACTCCAAGAAGATACCCCAGTTCGAGGATCGACAATAATTGTGGAATGTGGATCAGCACTGCCGCTACTTATCAGTAACATCTGCATAATTATTTAATAAAAATTCAAATTAGGCGAACTAGTTACCTCAAGTGGTTGAGATCCGGTGATGGAGCTCGTGTCGACTCCAAACATCGCCATTTCTCAACGCCTAAAAATATTGCGTGTAATAAACTCATTCCTTCATAGAAAATTTAATCAAAAAACTGCCAATAAATAACAAAACATGTGAGGTACTAAATTATTTATAAAATTTCACGAGATCTTAATTTGAATTCACCCAACATTCATTTTTAAATTAAATGTTTCATTCCAAAGAAATATTAATACGGGGATAGCTTTTTTCCAATGTGTCCTATGATTAAACATTACTAAAATTTAGGTACGATTTGTGGCTTTCAGGGTGTATAATAGCAGAAACGAAAAAATAGTTGTTCCAATAAATCGAACTTGTTCTTTCAAATGAGCTAGGTGCCGTACCAAATAATTACGATCATTACCTTGTAAAATTTTTATTTTCTACTTTAAGCTATACAGCTGCAATTTTCATATCAACAAAGAAGAAAATTAAATAATTGCAATATCCGAAAAAAATGAAACTCTAGATTATAAAGTAAAGCTAAAAAAGGGAAGAATATTAGATTTTCAGGTGGTAGACGAAATTAAGAATATCGGCGCCGAATCTTAATTAAGAAAAAAAGCCAATGCAGTTTGCTCATTTTCCTCAATTTCTCCGAATTCGGTAGATCTTGATGAAAATGTTCATGCAAGATACTAAGTATTTTCAAGAAAGCTCTGAAAGTCACTTAGAAATGAGCGTCAGATTATTTACCAAAGACTATTTAAAAGAAAAAAGCTTGAAAATGAATTATTATTCAATTTTTATACCTCCTGAAGTTGCGTCAATAAATCGAGAATTGCGTCAGTGGTTAGAGCCATGACGCACAATTTGGAATTATTTGAAAACAAGTGAATTCTAATTTCTACAGAAAAATTCGTCATTTCTACAATTAAGAAATAGGATTTATTTTCGCGGTGAGAAGGTTACAATTCTAACAAAGTAAAATATAAATCGGAATATCCAAAAAGTTAAAATAAAGGAAAACAAGTATAAGCGGTTCTATGGAAATTCTTTTTTTACCGAAGAGAATGGCTAATAGGGTAATTTCTGGCTCCTTTTTCAAAACTATTAAATAACGCTTCGAAGCAGTTTTGCAGAAAACAATTTTTGTTTTCGGAAATTTCTATATTTTTTCAGCGAAAGAAAAAACACGATAAAATACGCATTATTCTACTTTTTCTTAACATTTATTAAGCTGTTTTCAAGAAATTTAATGACGATTATCGAAATCAGCAGGTTCGAAAACCCTCAACCTCATAATTTCGTTAAATTCGGAAGTTTTTGTGATTTTCGCTATTTTCAGGCCTACAACTAAAAATGAATGTGGTACGGTAGAAATTTTTTTTTCATTTGACCTGCCCGCAATTAGTCGAACATAATATTATTCTGCGTCTCTCAATATTTCGCTCAGGCGGCACATCGCCCAAAATTCCTTCATTTTGTTGTGGGGATGACCTGGTGGGTGGTGATCCACCTTTTTTCTTTGTTTTTATTGATTTTTGGTGTGGTTTTAGAACTTTTTTAGAACTTTTTTCGTTTTTCTTTCTTATCGACGGTTTACAGCAAGGAAGAGAGAATAGTTTAGACATTTTTTAATCAATAACTCTTCAATATTTCCTTATTTTTTAAAAGAAACTCTTTATTTTTCTCTTATTTATTTTTTTCGAGTGTTTCCCCCAAATTAAAGAAATTAAATCTTTCTTTTTCAGAATTCAATTAACTGAAAGTTGTAGTAATGATGTAAGATCGGTCCGGATTTTAAGAGTAAAAATTTCAATAATTTAGTTTATTTTTTTCTTTGCACGCGCCGCAAAAATGTTTCATTAGATTTTAACAATAAGAATCAATAATTTAGTAGCTAACAAGTCCGGGTAACCTTATCACAAAGGGCAGCGTCGTCTGTGCTGGTGCTGAGCCGTTCGGTTATGGGAATCGGATAAGGGACCTCTTTGGAACGGAGGCTTGAAGTCGTACCACGTCGGCTAGATGACGCGTATCCTCCTTCGGGGGGAGCGGGGTTGGGAGACCTTTTGGAGCGACGCGGTGAAGACGCACCAGCTTATGTGGCACAGAGGCTGCTTCTAGTGTTGAGAAGTGCCTGGGACACATCTGGAACTAGGAGTTTAGAAAAATATTGAGTTTTGAAACTTCCAGCTGTGGATAAGGATCCGGAGTTTTGTTGTGGTCGGGTTGCTTGCAACTCGACACAGTTCCTACGATGACTCTACCGAGCATAACCGCGTATTTCTTTAGTCTCTAGATTTTTTTTCGCTTTTCAAACTTTTATTTTCATTAGGCTTCAGTTAGTCTAGTCATATTTATTCGAAAAAAGTTTTTAATCGTTTCCATTTGACCGATCTTGCGAGTTTTACATTTTTCCTGGCACCCAGCAACTTGTTCACGTCACAATGCTTTGTTCCACACTACTTTCATGAACTGCTAATTGGGTGATTTTTTCATGCGGTAAGCTCCAAAATTGCAACGAGTTTAGAAATTATCTTTGAATTTCAGAAAATTGACACTGTGCCAACAACAATGGAATTTGATCGATTGTGGAAGCTGCAAAGCGGGAAGTGGTGAAATTGGAGCACCAACAACGAAGCAGCAGTTGGTGAACGAGAAGTCGAAGATTGGAGTTGCACACTGCAGTGACTATTGAAGTTTTCTGGAACTAGGCTATCATGGATGCTCCTCAAGTAAGTTTTCCATTTTTATATCCTGTTTTTCATAGTTTTTTTAGGCTGGAGCTGTTATTCTATGATTCGACAAAGGAAAACGATAATGAGTCGTCCCAATGGGAGTCTTTCGCTGGATGTTCCCTCCACGTCCGCTCCGTTACTGAACCAGTGGTCACCAACGGAACCAAGATTGTTGTTCACACCAAGGAGGATCAAGTTTAATTCCTTGGAGAGTGGCGCATCAAGGATATCGTCAAGAAGCACTCTCAAAAACGTTGGAAAGAATGCTGATGCTGAAAACGCCGACAAGAAGCCGAGAAGACCAATAAGATCAAGGAGAAATATCTCGAGGATGAAGAGCTCAACAATACAAAACCAATTTGGACCAGAAATCATATGACAAATCAATCAATGGGCAAAGCAGTTGTGGAGTGGGCACGATGACGGATAACATCTGTACAGAATTTGTTTGAAATTCCAATAGTTTGATGTTCAATCAATTTCTGAATTTCAGTTGCTCTGATGGCCAACATTCAACTTCGACCCAGATTGGCATCAACGTCATCAAAGCGCAGAGGACCAGATATGCACAGTTTGTTTGAAATCAGGACTTTTAGACGTTTAATCAATTTTCAATTTCTAGGGATTCCTGAAATCCAACGAGACCGGCAACAACGACAACGAAATGTCCAAACGTGTGTTGCAATTGGATTGATTCTACTATGGGTTTTGCAATATAAACGCATTTTATGAATTAATTTTTCAATTTTCAGTTCAATTGGAATCAATCATCTGGAGGACGTCAGCACGAGCCCAGCAACATCCCAATGCACTCAAAGCTCGACGATGGAAAAAGTGAGAATGCTGAAAGATGACGGATGCATTGCTGGACTTGAACCGAATGAAAATTGATATTTACTGCACATCGATCGTTTGGTTGGAAGCTCATGACCTTGATTTTTAATCAATATTTCATTTTCAGTGGTGATCACTCTACTCAACAACAACAACAATTCACTGTGCTCAACAATCCAGCAACAGGAATACTCATCCGGCAACATTTCAAACTGATGGGACAAATGCCGAAATTGGATTGGTTCAGCGACTGGTTTTACAAAATACCAATTCATCGGTGTGCTGACGTGGGGCTTTTCAGTTCTGCTACAACAACCATCACAACGACACCAATAACTTCAATAATGAGACAGAACGTTTTGCAAAATGACTATTGATGCCGTCAACAATGGTTTTGCAGCAGGAATTTGTTGATGGTCGATGGAGCACCTGGGAGCCAGAAGAGCATTAAAATCGGACTTATCGGCGATTTATTTGAATGTTTTGATGGGACAATCAGCACTTTTGGTACCGACTGGGACCGAAGACAAGGAATCCATCAAGTTGGATTCTATCTTCAGGATTTCAACACGCCCAACATCATTGCTCAATATTTCACCAACAGCACCAGCGTTCAGAATGATTGGACGGCTGAAAGGTAATAGGATGGGTTTCGCAATTTGGTTTTTGAAAAATTTAATTTGATTTATTTACTTATAAAAATAGAACACTTTTTAGATTTTCTCCAATCAACATTCCTTCAAAACGTCGATAAGGATAAGCAAACTGGTGTCAAGTTCAAGGAATCGAGCAAACGGCATTTGAAAGTTAACAACATTTGTAAACAGCGACAACAACCACATCAGTCTTCAGAAAATGGTCCAGATACATTGAGAACTGATCCGATTTAGACAACAGACACGGCTGATGGGATCCGATGTAACTAAGAAACACGAAATTGGCAAATGATGGACAATATGATTCGAATTGATCGAAAGCTCGGGAATTGAGAATTGATATGAATGTTCCGTTTCAAGCGATGACTAATGATAATCAGCTGTTAATCGGTGAGTGTGTTGAAATTTTTAAATTTTTTTGAAAACTTTAAATTGAAAAGTATTTTTGATCGCATTTTTAGAACTAATTTTTTGTTATGGGCGGCCGAAGGCTATCTCCAATTATTCATCTCGTTATAAACTTGTAAAATTTCTGTGAATTCCAAACAATTTTTAAGAATGATTATGATTTTCAGTGATTTTTTTAATTTCAGATACTCAACATCTTCGACTTCCAACAATTGATGATTAGAGACAACGACCACATCAAAATGTACGTCTATTACATCTAAAATCTTTCACAAATATCTGGAATTTTTATGGCTTTGCCAATTTTCAATTTTCGAAGAGAAATGTCTGTGGATTCACATTTTTTTCAACATTTATATATTTTTTCCAGGCCAGCGCATCCACATCACCGTCGCCGCAACGCCAGATCGAATTTTGAGTGATGGAGTATTAGCAAACTATGGACAATGTGGTGAAAACGAAGATGGTGCACTGAAAGTTATGGGCAATTATGACAAATTTTATTGATTTTATTTTCTGATATTTTTCTTATTTTTTTTAGTGTTGAGAAGCTCCCGACGGTCGGTATTCTAGAAATTCAGGTATGGGAACTTTTCAATGCTCACTTCCTGAATTAACAAACAGGAACGTTCCAAACTCTAATTTCATTATAGAATTCCTCCGTTGAAATTTTTAATAAAGTTGAGAAAGGGAGCTTCTCAACCCATTACCCATTCCAGTATGTCGGAGGTTGGTCAGGTCCGGAACTGGCCAATCTCTGGCGCATTTGGTAAGAAAATGGGTTGTCTGAAAGTCTGGGACTGTTGGTTGTTCAAACTAGACTTGAAATTTGTTGCGTTGAACTGATTGCTTCCTTCCTTGGTTACGACCAGTCATCAGATGGTCTAGAAAGCTTGTTCTTGTTCTCTTTGTCGTAGTTCTTCGGTTGAGTATATTCTGGTCTCTGCTCGCAACACGGTTGAAGTGCGTGTTTCGCTGTTGTAATCGTCGGTTCATTGTTCCCGCCAGATTGAAATTCGTTGTTATCTAAGGCTAGTTCGTCCTGGTTACGGTCTGTCCAGAAAACTCTAGAAGCATGTAAAAATTCTCATAAAATCCGATGGCCGAAATCAAATTTGCGAAAAAAGTATTCGGAAGCTGATTTCCAAAATTTTACATTTTCACTATATATTTAAAAAAAAGGGTTTTTTGTGGTCATCATCATTAAAATTTATGTCACCCTCTCTTTAACTTCATTTTCCGAGGAGTTGGTTTGGGTCGGCGACTTTCGAGTTTTAAATGACCTAACACAATCGCTAAGTGATCCGCTGCTGGCCGAAATAATATAATTGAGCAGGAATATTATTTTCCGGGCTTTTCGTGCGAATCACGTAAATTCAATTTCTCGGAACTGTTTAAATGTTTTTTTTTTAAACTGAATAGTTCCATAAAAAATAACAAGACACGATTTATTTTTCTTCATTAAAAATCATCAATAAAATGGGAAAATCAATGAGCTAGACTAGTTATAATTATAATATTATTTATACCGGTTGTGAACCGGAAAATCAAATTCTTTTTTTCAAAAAAGTTAAAACAAGATACATAAAAAATGGAATCATCAAATGACACAAACTACAATGTATAGGTAATTTCTTAAAGAAATCTTAAATAAAGATAAATAGTAAAGACAAATTGAATAACAATCGGAAATTTTTTTACTACTTTTTTAAAAGTTATAAACGCCGGTTTTGGAACCGAACAAGTTTAGACTCTCATTATATGGGAGTTTGGTAGGTTTTTGAAAAACCACCGAAAAATGGATAATAGTAGGATTCAAGGGAAGCTAAAATGTGGGTAAAAAGAGGAGGAATCGTAAAATTTTCAGCAAAAGCATTGGATGCTATAGAATGCTGAAAATGTCGCGAATTTTAATTTTTCTAAAAAATGACAAAAAAACATGAAAAGAGTAATGAGAAATAAATGGAAAATGATATAATTGAGATACAAAATACCGTAAGACCGACCGGCGGGGGATAATATAAAGCAGGACTGAGAATATAAGGTAAATCCAGAAATCAGAAACAGTTTGAATTTTTTAAATTTCGTTGAAATTTGCTCCTTTTCATTCAGTTTCCTTAATTAATTTTAAATTATCATCGGAAATGAATAAACCGAAGTATTTCTGAATTCTAAAGTTCTTAGTCCTCCTTTACATTAAAATTAAAAACAATGTTCCAATCATGAATGATGAGATTTTTCTCTTTTCGGCTGCGCGAACAAACCACTTGCCCATTGCTCCAAAATCGAGCTTACTCCCCCTGATGTCATTTCTGATGAAGCTTCCTCCTTTACCATTGTATTTTCAGCCGAATTGTTCCCGCCACTACTAGTAGATGATGTTATTTCATCCGGTTGTTCATTTCTCTCATTCTCGAATCCTTGTTCAGCCAACCCTGGTGGTGGACTAGTGCTCGGAGAACTTATAGGACTGTGCAAATCAGCTGGATCACATGGTCTTTTTCGTGTCTTCGCGTAATGATATCCAGCATCTTTGACAATTTGTCGAGCAAGTGGGAAAAGCTCATCACGTCTTGTGAGCAGGGATGGAACAAGAAGACATAATTGAGCAGCGGCTTCATTTACAGCTGTTTCGTGAAGTGTAAGAACCTGAAAATAAGAAATAAGTGTTCGAGTTTTTTTGAATAAAAAAACCTTATGCGGCTTTCGTTTTGTATCAAACCGTCCGTAAATTGCGGAAAATTTCCTGAACAATTGCACATGGTTAGGTGTTTTTGGAGTAGTTTGCATCAATTCAAGCACTTCTCTGTAATTATAATTATTTGGAAACTTTGTATTTTTTGCATGGTTTAAGCATTTTTCTTTTAAAAAAATTTAAAAAAACTGACTTGGAAACTCGTTTTTTATTCTGAATCAATCTCGGCGGAAGAGGTGGTAAGCATTTTGAAGCGGCAAGTGCACACTCAGCAAGTCGATTGATTTGAGCAGTTGAAAGAGTTGGATTCTCATTTGTTGGAAAATCTGCAAACTTCTGTTTTTTTTCTCTATAAACAACTTAACAAACTCACTGGGATCGAAATCGCCTAACGAAACAAAATCATTATTAAACGGTACTACAAACGGACTGGACGACCCCTCCTTTTCTTGGCTTGAAGTGTTTGAAGCGCTTCGAATTGTATTCGTTGATAATAATCCTGGTTTAATTGATTGTTGTTGTTGTTGTGTCCTTGTTGTTGTCCCAAAATTGAAGCCAACGTTTGTTGCTCGATTTCCATCATTTGATTGTGAAACTGCATTTGATGTTGACGTTGTTGCTGTTGTTGTTGATTGTGCAGCGACAATGGAGGTGTTGATTCTCGGCTGATGTTGCTGTTGTTGATCAGCGGCTGATGGATCGAGTAAAGTGGAGGAGAGTTCGACGGCTGAAACATTTTCGGATTCATCTTGAGAAGTGTTCCGGGGATTTCTAAAACAAAAAAGGAGATACTACATGTAATGCAAAAAAGGAAAGATTAAAGCGTGATTTTTGGACAAGGTGCTACCGTAACCCATTGAATTTGACTAACCCAACGATACCGAATTGCTTGTCGTTGCACCTGATGATGTTAATGATGGAGAAGCTGAAGATGTGTCGACAGTATCGGATGATGAATTTGATGACAAAGAATTGAAGACTCCTTTAAAGATGTTTTTATTAAATCGAAAAATCAACAACAACATACCCGGTAACAGTAATGCCATTGGGTCTGTTCCATTAATCGAATACAATGATGGAGGTGGTGGTCCTATTTGCTGAATTGCTGCCAAATTGAACGCAGTCTGATCTTGTGAATATTCGGTAAGAGCTTTTTGTAATCGTCGAACATGTAAAGGTTTCGGCAACATTCCAACTAATGACATGATTTCTAAAAACTCTTGTTCGTCACATTGCATTATTTGGTTGATGTCGTCTCCACCTGGAAACAAATCACTTCGGCTAATGCTTATCTTATTCATTTAATTTCAGAGTTTCAATTTTCAATCTCAGTTGTCTTGTGAAACTCTAAAAATTGAGCGCGTTTGCTTAATAAATCGAGTTGCTTAAAAAAGCGAGTTGCTCCACCCAACTTCGAATTCAATTTTTTAAAGGTTTCTAACACGGTTGAGACGAGACAATTCAGTTCGGGATAAATTTGTATAATCGTATTTATTTAGATTAGACTTTGCAACAGGTTAGAACTGTCCAAGTAATTCTTTCAAATAGAAGTTCAATCGTGAACTAAAAGCAAGTTTGAGCACCCATACTTGTGTTTTTACGCTTAACCCGCGCTTACATCAATGTGAACCAAAATACTCAGCTTAACCCTCGCTTATTTTTAATGGACATACGCATATTATTATAGTTTTATATAATTACTTTAAGTAGTGTAAAAACTCACCTTTTGAAATGAAAGTGTCGAAATATTGTACCAAATTGGCTCTTTGCAAAACTGCTAATAGTTGCCATTCAGATAAGGAAGTAGGTGATGACATTGTTTTTGGTGATCTGAATAAACATTCAACCAAATATGGAATGATCATCATTTTCTGCACATGGGAAAAGAGCCCCCTCCCGAAATGTGAAATAAAATGAATATTAATAATAAGAACAGCTGAAGAAAGACACGGTCATACACACTCCCATACCACACTGAGTCGTTATCATCGTTTTCAGTGCCATGCTTTTTTTTGTCGTGTCTGATCCTGAACCCACCCCATGCCTGTTCCATTATATGTCACTTCTCTTTTCTTATTATTTTTTTTTTAGAACAGTTCGTTTTTCTTTTTCTTCGTCTTTCGTGTCCACGCGAAAGACGATGGAGAAGAATCAGCAAAAAAAAAAGAAGAAAGATACGAGGAGGCGGAAAATCGGGCAATGGACCCAGAGACCAAAAAAAAAACAAAAAATATAACGAATATATGTATTGGTGATCGTTTGAATGGGGAAGGAAACTTTCGGGAGAAAACGTTTTTTTGGAAAAAAAAGTCAGGAAGACTTACAATGATCTATCGGATGAGATTGGTGCTGGTCGGAATGTGATATTATGTTGCTCTAGTTTAATTGGTATTGAAGTTAAAGATGAAACAGATGAAGAAGATGTCGATGGTAGACTTACTGCAAACATTTTGTTTTTATTTTATTCTATAATTTTCTACTTCAGAATTTTTACGCTTTTCTCATGTTAATTTATATCATCAAATATTTATTAAAATCTGAAGCTCTTCGAAAAAATTGTCTGGAATGTTAGGGAGTCAACAACTGTATAAGATATCAGAATAGAATTCATACTCAATAAAAATCCATTTTTTAATTTTTTTTTATAAAAAAAGACCTCAGAAAAACTTCGCCCTGGACGAACTTCGTTCTTTGAGCGTTTTGAATATTATTTTGATAAGAACCTTTGTTTTTGAAGTTTTATCGATTTTTCATGTAATTAATGCACACGGACTAGTTTTCAATCGTCAGAAGCTGTTCTTAGTTCATTTTTTGACGATTTTTTCTGAGATCATTTTAAGAAAACTTTAAAGGATCCCGGAATATTTAAATAAAGTGCCAAATTTTCTTAAATTGGGGAAAATTCATAGTCAAATGGAAAAATCCAAATTGGTCTATAATTTTTGAATTTAAAGGAAAACTTCGGGTAAATATGATATGTTCCTCAAACGATACGATATCATAAATTCTCAGGTGAAAATACAAAATTTGTGTAACGGTTATCATCCGTATTTTAATTTTCGGAATAGAAAGCTATAATTTACTAAATTTATAAGAATTATTAGTGAACATCAATCTTATTTTATGAATTTTATGAAATTACCGGAAACCATCACTAATTTATTCCAGATGCTCATCGCAATCCAAAAACAAAAAAAGAAAGCTTACGTGTCGGTTTAGTAGATGTAATGGGCAATGTCGATGCTGTTGTTATTGTTGGTGCTGTTGTCGACGCCACCGCTGCTGATAATAACGAAGATGACGACGATGGTGTTGACATCGTTCAATTGCCTTGAGTTCTACGCCTTTAGAAGGCTCACAAGTCGAGGAACGCTTCCAAACTGGAAGCGGCTATCGGATAGCCTCAGTTTACCTATAAAAATGAATATGAATCTTCTCAAAGAAGACTGAAAAAAAAGCAGAAGAAGAAGAAGAAGAACATGAAGAATAAAAGAAAAACCGAATCGTCGGAGAATTGACGAGGGGGGAAAAAAGAAGAATCCAGAGAATCCAGTTTTCAACCGTGAAAATGGGGGAATAGAAGATGCTGAAAAAAAAACGACATAGTACGGTAGACCCATAAAAAGAGTATCTAGCTACCTTTTTTGGTATAGTCGGTTCGTAAATTAGGACACTGTTTTTTTTATAATTCTCGGTTATCAAACATGGATGTCTAGAGGACGAGAATTCACAAAAAAAAGAAAAGAAAAATAAATGGATCAGACTGCGGTTTTTTAATAGTAATTTCATGATAATTCTAAGATTCATGATCATCAGATAAGGAGTTTTGAGAAAAAAACAAAGGAAAAAATATCGGGTTCTCGCGCAAAAGTCAGTTACGATAGGGGACTCAAAAAACTGAATTACTGAAGGATGGGAAGTCATTCATAGCTGCTTGATAACTTTTTTTAAAATTTTTTGGTAGTTAGGCCATTTTGGAAACATTTTAGGTTTTCTTCGGCGTTCGAGTACTACTATTCGAAATTTCGAAAAAATCGGGTTCCATTATAGGTTTCCGAATATGGGGAAGAAGATGAAGATAACTAAAAAATCATAATTCGGGCAATAATCCCTTTGATCTTCGCGCTTTGATGTACTTAATATGTGTATCCAAAAAACGTCCGAAAAATAGTAATTTTTAAAAACTCGCGGTCGGTTCCTATTTATTCGACAAACTTGGATCACTGGACAGAACAAAGAAAATATATTTCGATGTGCAACGTTTAAAACTAATATCGTAATCATGAAATAATGAAGGGAATATTGATAGAAATCATGTTACCTTTACTTATTCGATTTTCAGAATAGTTTGCATAAAACGCGTACTTTTCGATGATAGATAATCTTCACACATGCGTGCACAAATTTCGGGGCGTGGCTACCAGACAAAAACAATTATGCTCAGTTTTTCTTAGTTTAAATGTGTTTACATATCAGAACATATCGGAAGCTCCCGATTCTGACATACATGCCTAAACTGTTTAGTTAACAATAAAGTAACATCTCAACTCCGAACGGTCTAGAAATAACTAGCACAATGAATCGTTGAGAATTTAGACAGTCTCCTAACTATAGGTCGGTCAAAAAAAAAGGCAATGGTCGGTGGGAGTGGAATAGTTAGCGCCGACACCGAGACATCGAACCGAACAGCGGGGAGACTGGGGGGACTAGAAAAAACCTCCCGCCGTAGTGTTGAATGGACGTAAAAATGATGCGATGGGGAGAAGAAAGAAAGAAGACGAACATTTTGTGGAAAAAAAATAGCCAGAAGAAAATAGTTCACAAATTGACGAAGGAAGAGGACAAGTTTGGGACGGACAGAAGAAGGGCAAGAAGAAGAAAAAACACCTCACAAACACTGAGGAGAACGGGGCGAAACCGGGAGGGAGGGAGGGAGGAAATATATAAAACAACATCAGCGAGAATGGATGCCGAAAAAAAAACAACTGAGCGAGGAAAGAAAAGAGAAAGAAACAACCCCTCACACACAACACACCGGCGAGATGAAACCGATGCATATGAAAATTCGTATATTCTGAATACATATAACTATGCGGGCCGGGACACATGGCGGGAATCGAAGGAACGAGAATGGTCGGGCTGGGGGAAGCCAATATGTTTTTTAGACAAAAATTAAGATTCCGCTTGAAAAAAACCATCCCAATGGAGCCGAGGGATGGGTGCTCCTGAAAACTAAAAAAAAGACTTGTTCCAACGAAAATTCTCAAAATCAGAAATGACATGTTGTGTGAAGAAAAATTTTTTTTTTGAAAATATGCTCAGGGAAAGCAATGCACAGGAACATTCCCATTTTGTCCGTGGACAAATCCCGGACCGTCCCGGACATTTACAGTTTTGCTCTAACATGTCCGATTTTCAAAAAATTCACTGGAAATGAAGCTAGAGCGTTACTGAACTCTTTGGTGAAATTTTGAAGCTCCACCTAATTTTCGAGTAATGTTACACATTTGTTTGTTGGCGGCTTTATTTGATCGAGAAATAAAATAATGAAAATGAAATGCATATTTCAGTATCAAAGATTTCAGCTATAGCCTCCAAATTTTACTAAGGAGGTCAGTAATGCTCTCACTTTCATTTGCAGTAAAGTTTTTGAAAATCGGATATGTTTGAGCAAAACTGTAAATGTCCGGGACGGTCCGGGACTTGTCCACGAACAAAATGGGAATGTTCCGGTACATTGCTTTCCCTGAGTGACATATTTTTTTAAGAAATATTTTTTAATCTGTAAATTTTCAAATTCCAAATTTTCAACTCTCAAACATTTTTAAGTTAAAATTATAACTGAAATCACAATTTTAAAGATTTTTCAATATCTGAAAAAACGACAATTTTTAACTTTTTCAAGAGCGCCTTTTTTGACAGTATGACAGTTTGAAGCTCGAAAAATCCCATGATTAGAACATGACACCCCAGCTGTTGAAAATTCTTAAAATTTAGTTTTTTTGGATTTAAAAATATTGAACAAAAATTATGTTCAACGAAGCGAATTGTCAGTTTTGATTTTGAAAAGCCAACCATTTTTTAAAATTTACAATAAAAGTATTAAACACAATTTTTCATGGTTCAAAACTGTGAAATGGGTGAAAAAATATTTTAAATTCATTGAAGGTAAAAAGTTGAAAAAATTTCATTATTAAACTGAACTGTTACAGTTACATAGAGTTTCATTTTCAGACGCTTATTTCGCAGTCTCAATAAAATAATTTTTTAAATTTAAAGTTCACAATAACCAAAGATTATTTTCCCATTTTTTTTCTAGACCATCAACCACTTTCGCTGAAAAAAATTCTCACCAGACAATAGAGCACACTCGCGGGATCAGAAAAAAAACCTCAAAAAAAATCTAGACGATTGTCGTTCGATTGAATGCCCTTATAGCTGTACCAGGCGGAGTCATTGTATTCAAAAAAACTCAAATTGTCTGCACATCTGGTTTAAAATATAACAACGAACGAAGAGGTTTAGAGTTTGAGGGTCGAACGAAACCGATGGAATGACTAAAAAAAATCAGAACGATGACTATGAAGGTCAGATACAATTGAACCAGAATGTGAAACGAACACAAGTTTTGGGGCACGAAAAGGTGTTTGTGGGAAATTTTCAGAGAAAAAAAAATACTATGTCTGTAAAACAATCACACGAAATTAAATCGGGTTCTCCCGCAGACTAGAAATGAAACTTTGGCCCAAATTTCAATTTTTTTTAAATTTCGAAATATTAAAAAAAAATTGTATGCATTGGTAATTTTCAGACTACACTTTCGAAAAATGAAAAAAACAATCGAAACAGAGTTTTTTCACATACTTAAAAAAAATTTCCAGAAAGTGTTTCGAAATATATATGGGGGGCTTTTGAATTTTATTCTAAAATTCACTATTTCAGTTAAAATTTTGGAAATTAATTATTATCGTGCTATTTTTCTCAACAGAATGTAGGTTTGAACATTTTCATATTAAAAATAATATTACAGATATCTAATGATACTTGAAACTAACTGAATTTTGATAACAAATATAAAATGCAGTATTTAAAAAATATATTAAAATAAATTTTATTTAATTCATTTAATGGACCTATTCAGCTTTTAAAAAATTCAAAAAATAGCGAGAATTCGCAATTTCTAGCTATTTTTTGAATAGTAGTTTCTTCAAGACTCGAACGACTAAATGTGTATCCCTTTAATGGACATAAATATTTATTGCCATTTTTTCTGATTAGGATTTCATTGTGAAAATATATTATTAAATTTTAAATTTTAATCTTTAATTTTCGATTATATTACTAAACTGGCAGACTGTATTTAAAATTTGAAAATCGTGGAAAACTCACTAGTATACCATATAATTTTCTTCATGTTTTTCTTCATTTGGGTATAAATTTTTTCAGAAATAAATAAATAAACATACGGAAGTTTCGAAACAGTACATTTTAGAGCAAAATGTACTGCAAGTGTCCATTCGAGTGAGCGTTTGATAAACACTGAGCCATCTCTAACCGGAGGCGATAAAACACTGACTGAACAAAAAAAAACTCTAGAAAAAAAAGAACACATGATGATTGCATTTTTTTGTGCCCTCCTCTCAAAAGTACTTTTTCCCCCACATACTCTCTCTCACCCCGCCGTTCTATTCTCCATTTTTTGCGTTCAGTTACCAATGTGTTCTCGTTCGGAGAACAGCCCGGTACCGGGCGCGGACATGTCTGCAAAAAAAAAGTCGACGAGGGTCACAACCACCGAAGGAAAAAAAACGGCTGTCCTGGCACCGGCCAACTCCTATGCCTCTGAAAAAAATGAATGGCAGCGAAAGATATGGTTTATGTGTGTGAGAGAGAGACACTTTTTTTCGAATGGCGCGTCGTCCCCTGACATTGGACATGAAAAAAGCAACAAAAAAAACGAAGAACAGAAATCGAGAATATAAAAAACGATCCATTAGGTTCTGTGTAACTTTAAGAATGCGCGTGCAAGCGAAAACGAAAAAAAAACGAATGAATTCTGGTTAAACAGTAACGGGAAAAAAGTTTGTGAAACCGATTTTAAATAAATTATTTTGAATAAATTTAAAAAAAAGAGCCACATTCCGCTGACTTTCGCTTATTTTTAAAGCATGGCACTTTAAATACAGACAAAAATTGCTTACTAAGGATGCTAGGTTAAAGGAGGGCTTTACGGAGATGATAAACGTACTTTAAATTAAAATAGACTTCATACTCATTCTTAATCTGTTTTTAAAATTTTCTAAAACCATCTAGAAGCAGAGCAAACGCGCCTCAAAACAGTGGCCTAGAAAAAGGGCGACATGCGAAAACTAGTCCGCAGGCATGAAAAATAAAAAAAAACATAAATTAAAATGAAAAAAACATAAAAAAGGACTAATATAAGTATTCTGCATAACTATTTATTAACAAAAGCTCATATGAAAAAGTTCGGCCAGGGGCCCCCGTTTTCTAGGCCATTGTTTTGAAGCTCATTTTCTCAGCTTCTAGGTGGTTTTAAAAAAATTTAAAAACATATTTGGAATGAGAATGAAGTCTATTTTCATTCAAGGTACATTTAATATCTCCGTAAAGTCCTCCTTTAAGTTCCAGGGTCGAAAAATCCAATTTTTCGGCTTCTGAGCAGTGTATCTCATGATAAAAGCAATCTCGACCTCTAATATTTTCAGGATTTAATCATACCCAATATACTTTTAATTTCATATATAATACATTTTAGTCCCCACTGTAACTTAAACCTACCATCCCTGGTTAGTGTCGACATCCAAAGTTCACAAGGTGTGATCCTAAAATGTATTCAAATAATCGGCATAGAAAAAGTTCGGTGACTTGATTTTACACCCCGGATTTCCAAATATGTAAAAAATCCATTATAACTGCTAATTTCAATATTTTAGCTATTATAACATCAGTGTTCCAACTGATAATGTTATCTGTTGTTTCCTTTGTTTTCGCAGGTATTTCTTTACTAGTAGCAATACTTTAAAAATGCATTCTGTTTCACTAATCCAGGCTCAAAAATTACTTTTTCAGTTTTTTTGTTTATTTGTTTAAATTTTTTGGCCGGCCATCACGTTCTAGATGTGATTCTATACAATTCAGTCAGCAAACATCATCGGGTGATCCCGTAGTAGTATGTGGTGAATATCGGACGTGTTTACTCTGATTTTTTTCTCCTTATTGTGTCCAAACTGTGTTTTTTCGAAGGAATTTTTGAAGATGTTGAGAGGCTGCAAATAAATGTAAAAAATAAAAAATATTGTTTAACGATTTTACTAATGAATCCATTGTTCAAATTTCTAATACTTTACCTATTTTTTATTAGCTTGCAATTTTCATTTTTTTTTTGAAAACAGTGAGCTCCAAAATAACCCTGTAATAATTCAAAAATGAACAAGTGTTGAGGTTTTCGAACGCATTTTATGGCAGTGACAGATAGTTGAATTTGGGAAAAACAAAGTTACAACCTTATGTGAAAAAAGTCATAAATTTCTTTTATTTGTCCCCATTTTTGTGGAAAAACTCCATATTTTTAAATTTCCCATTTTCTGCCATTCTCCGAGAATAGAAAATCGCCAAAAAATAAAAGCACCGCGCCCATTTTGATATTAGCAGAAACAGAAAACTAATCGTAAAAGACCGGTCGCTTAGAGAACACAATAATTGGAGAGGAATAGAGAAAAGACCTTCGTCTACTTCGTTTTTAAATCACCACAATCTTCCTCTTTTTTTTTGATTTTTTTCGTGTTTTTCTTGAATATTTTGAAAAAAAAACAGTTGAAAAACATCAAACAAATGAGAGCCTAAAAGTAAGTCTAGGTTTCGCGAAATGCGACACCAAAAGCCGAAAAAGCAATGTTTGCTTTTAGAGTGCCACCAGCACTCCACAAAAAACTTATTGTTAAAAAAAACTTTTCCATTTTTTTTCAGATAATTGACCTTTTCTGAATTAAATGTTGAAATGAACTCAACGCCTGCCATTGATCAACTTTATGAGGAGATTTCGTCGAAATTCTGGACGATATTCTTTTTCTATATTGTTGCATCAATTGGATGGATTATGTATTGTTGTATTTCGAATAAAATGTAATATTTACCATTCGAATTTTAGTTGAATTCGTGATTTCAGAGAATTGGAGAAGGTGGAGAAGAATATTCATAAAAATGGACTAGTACGACAACTTGAATTGAGGTAAGAATGAGCTTTTTGATTCTTGAGTTAAAATGTATTGTTATTTTTATTTTCTAATCTTAATTGAAAACTATTCCTTCGAAATTTTTAATTTTTGTTAATTTTAATAAGATGAAAAAAGCTTTGTTAATCTTAATAAATAAATAAAATTAAATAAAATAAAGAAAAAATTATTAGTTCACAGTTCTTCATATTTCATGAAGTATGTAAATTCTGAAATTTTTATTTTAAAAGAATTTTTTATTCTTTGTAAAATGAAAATTTCTTTTTTTTAAACTGATTCAATGAGTTTAGTGAAAAATTTGAATGATTCAATGTATTTCAAAAATTTAATACAATACCCAGAAAAAGCAATGCATCGGTGCAGACCCATTTTGTTCGGAGCTGCACTCTCTTTTCCGGGTGGTCCCGGAAAATGGTTCAAAACTCTTGCAGTAAAAACGTCCATCATTTTCCTGCGCTTTTTGGGGCTGCACCAATATTGTCCGGAAAATCGCCCGGGCGCAAAAAAAATCTGGCATAATTTCAAAGTTATTTTTTTCAGTCTAAAACTTTTCAAAAAACAATTTTTATCACACACGATTAAAAACTGCATAGCCGCAATTTAATTTTGTCCGGGACCGCACGGAAATTTGTCCCGGACTACACCGTTTTATAAAGGTTTTGCCCCATGGCGCGTCTAGGGACAAATTTCGGTGCAGTTCCGAACAAAATGGGAACATTTGCATTTTTTTGGTGCATTGCTTTTCCTGATTACGTTTAAATTTTAATAATTTTTTGGACTTCCTTGATTCGAAAAGCTGTATGATTCGAATGAGATAAAAAAAAAAGAATTTGGAGCTACCGAAATGATTCCCGTAAGCTGTTTAAATAAAAAAATGTAAAATAAAAAATTGATTTGAATTTTAAAAAATTTACTAAAACAATTATTCTCTATTAAAAAATCTCGTATTTTTGACACCAAAGTTCGGTTTCGTTTTTTCGTATTTCGAATTTCCTCTTGTAATTTTTTCACTACTGTTACAGCACATAAAATCAAATTTCTGATCAATTTAGCACCACGTATGATCTGCGTTGAGCCGGTATCAACCTCTCTGCTAGTTTTATTTTTCTGAAAACTAATTCACACCATTTTTTGCCGAATTATCTATGTGCTCTTCGTTTTCAAATTCTCAAAATTTCCATCGGAAATAATGCTCAACTCTGTAATTTATACGTTTCTCTTTTTAGATTAAGTAGTTTTAATATGTTTTGCTTTTTATTTTAAGCAAAACTTTTTATTTTAAGCAAAACTGGTGAGACTCCCGCATAGTCCACGCTTACCTTAGGTCGTATTGCAATCGAGTCGAAACGACCGCACCTAGGATTTTTTATTTAATATACTTTTCCACTCTCTATTTATTTTTCTTTTTTCGATAAACTATTTTTTCCTTAATACACTGGATAATCTTCGTTCGAAATACCTAACTTATGTTCAAGGTTTGAAAAAAACTGCCATTCACTTGAAAACCTCAATTTTCCCCTTTTTTCCTAATACCATAACAACATTTCTAATACCACAACAACATGTAAATCTTAAAATTGCAGACGACTTCTAGACGCCTACAACAATATTTCAATTTCTCAACAACAACAACAACAACATCAAGGAGAAGAATCGAATGTGGAAACAGTCTGAATCGATTTCTCAATTTCGCTTTCCCCCTATAAAAACGTTTTCGATGATCCATCAAACATGTTTTCACCTTCCCTGACCTAGAATTTTCAACAAAAACTTTCTTCCAATTCTCATTCCTGACACAAAAGCTTCACATTCAACATTCCCGATTTCGTCAACAATGTTTCATCGTCTTTTTGTTATTCTTGCAATTTTCATCATTTCTTCTGAATGCTTTGACAAGCTCACAATGAGCAAGGATAAGAATACTAGAGCTAATATGAAGGTATTGGTTTATTTATACTGAAAAAAATAATTAAATTTTATTTTTCAGCACCCAATTTCGCGCCGTGTTCTTCGTTATGAACGATCAGTTGGCTTTGAAGATTTCCCGATGCCAAGTGAAATGCCACTTTATATTCCAACATTAGACTTCGCTAAAGTTAGACCGTAAGTTCAAAAAATAAATAACTTCTAAAAAAGTATATAATTGCAGAGAAATTCCATCAAAAACCAAGCACAATTCCCCTTATTCCGACTCTGACTACCTTCCAGAATTGGATTTTTAAACATATTGTTCGCTGAAATTTAAATATACCTTTAATACTTTGATAGCCTCGGGTGTTTATATCCTACTATTTTTATGTATATATTTTCGGGTATTTTCGTCCATTTTTAGAACTTTTTGCCGATAATAAAGATTTCATTTTCATTAGAGATATCGCGGATCGAAAAAAAAGAAGATTTTCGTCACTATTTTTATAATCTGAATTGAAAGATTCGTTGTCCTAATTTAGAATGACGCGTAAAAATAAAGATAAAAACATGGTCAAATGATCAGATGGAAAATTCGTGATGCAATTTTACCTTTTTTTATATGACATGTTTTTCGTTTTCTTTCTTTCAGACCGTACATCATCCTATTTCAATGGTCGGGAGTGGTATTTATTTTACATGTGATGTTGTTATTTAGGTTTTTTTTCGATTTATTCATAACGCTTGATCCACCGCTTGAGTTCGTTTCGATTTTTTTATTGGCGTTTTATCTAAAGTATCCAAAATCGCTGAAAGTAACAGGAATCTAGAATAAAAAATGATTTTAAAGACAGCTGTTCAGATCCTACCAGATCTTAGTTTCAAAAATTGGAGCATTCTCTCATTAGTACAATTCAATTTATGCGAAATTACACCGATAAATACACCCGTCATAGCAGCCGTCCACAGTTGAAAAAAAAAATCAAAATTTGAATGCGCGTCGGATCGTGCAACGCGGTCAGAATTTGGTGCGAAACACAATTTTTTGAATGTCTCTACATAGTGGTATTGTTTTCTTGACCTCATGGCCCCCATTTTAATTTCTATTTTTCGCTTTGGTTTTGGATCGTATTAACTGAAACGCTGCCTTTAAGATTTATTCTTTTACAATTTGAAGTGTCGATTTCAATGTTCAAGAATCAGATTAGACACGATCCACTTAAAAACAACTTTTTTTGTAATTCTGTTGAATCGGTCAATGTTTTTGATACAGTTTAAAATTTCAGGATTGGTGAATTCAAATATTTTTCAGTGGTTGTTTTTCAGCGGCTTTGTAGAGATTTAGAACAAAAAATTCTCAGCTTAAGCTTTAATGTTGCTAACAAATAGACGTACACGACCAGCTTAATTTTGGGCGTTCCCGAATAGTCCACGCTTACATTTTTCTTTGTTAATCAATTATTTCCTTACGCTCATTAGAGTGATACAAAAATGTATTCATAGGAACAAGATCTCGTGTGACGAACTTCACAAAGCTAAAGGATTCTTGATCACTAGTCCTTCCTGAGAATTTTTAATTACTCCAGTTGCTAGGATATCGCTTGTTTTTGTTATTCCAGTTGTTCCAGCTAGTTCTGTAGTCAAAGATATTCGTACTTTAATAGAGACTCCTTTTCCAATAGAAATACCACTTTTTTTTATCGGGATCCGCTTTTCACACTGATATGTTTCTTTATTTTTATTCACTGTTTCATTGCACGACATATTATTGAAAATTGCAATTATTTTCTTAGTTCTTCGACTTCGGATTAAAAATCATGCTTTTAGACACACGTTAGACTTTATTGAAATTTCAAGGATCAAAATTCATAGTTATTTTTTTTAATAACGAATATAATCCAGTTCTTTACCAACGTGTCTGCTGATTACTAATATCTACAAAACCTGCAGAAAAGATCAAAAATCGTTGTGATTTCTATTTTTCCCGTCTGTTGGAATGTTTACATAGATGCACTTTTTTTGATTTTCTGGTCAAAACGTGCACAACAAAATAATAAAACAAATGATAAGTAAGTAAGTATAACTGAAAAGAACTTTATTTATAAAACAACACAAACTTGCCACAAAAAATCACATATCAGATTGATAAAATACGTGTTCGAAGGAAGGTTTGATCTCATCTCTTTTTCTTCGATTCGTTTTTGAAGATTTTGAACTAGTGAAGGTTCAATCTTTTGGCCATTGATAACATCATCTTTTATTTCAAAAGAATTCCTATACATCATTTTGGAGATACCGGTTTAATCGAATTTTTTACCGAATCAAAGTACGTAGTTTGGGGCTGGATTCTTCTATTTTTTGCATGTTTTATTCGTTCTTCGAAGTCTGTAACCTTTCATTTTTCGCAATTTTCACGATTGAACGTACTTCGTTATTGTGAGACCACAAAATACGGTTTAGTTTGTCATTTTTCATCTAGACGATTTGTTTGCTGGTTTTATTCGGTTTAATTTTGGACTCAGTTAGCCGATAGGTTTTTTGAGTAAATGATCGAACACCCATTTTTGTGAATTTAAAGGAAGGTTTTACGGAGATAATGAATGCCACTGGGATGAAAATAGACTTCATTCTCATTGCAACTCTGTTTTTAAAATTTTCTAAAACCACCTAGAAGCCGAGAAAATGAGCCTCAAAACAATGGCCTAGAAAAAGTGGCCACCTGGCCGAACTTTTTATAGTGAGTTTTTTTCGTGTGTCGTTAATAAATACTTATGCCGAATGCTTATATTAATCCTTATTTTTTCATTTATTTTTATTTTTCATGGCTGCGGACTAGTTTTCACCGGTGGCCACTTTTTCTAGGCCATTGTTTTGAGGTGTGTTTTCTCAGCTTCAAGGTGGTTTTAGAAAATTTTAAAAACAGATTTAGAATGAGTATGAAGTCTATTTTCATCCCAAAACATTCATTAGCTCCGTAACGCCCTCCTTTAATTAAACATGCTGAGCAATACAAATTTCAATGATAAGAAATATTTTAGCTCAAGAAATAACCGATGCCTTTTTTTGGAAATTTAATTCTAAAACACTTGAACTTTTGAAAAAATTTACTGCCATTTTTAAATTATTTGAATTTTCAGCATGGGCCCAGAACCTAAAATGAAAATGGCGATGAAACTTTTGTTGAGTTCTAGTCTACCTGGATCTCTGAAATTTGAATGAAAATGTCATTTTTCCCATCCTACGTGTAAAAACCGAAAACTCTCGAAACATCATACAATTCTCTCGATTCACATTGAAACTTTGCATAATTCGCAAACCCAAAAATACCGAATGTTTTCCTGTGTGTTGGGAATATTGAAATCATGTATCACGTGGTGAAAAACAAGCCTCAAACGGGGCGGATTATTCTCCCGCTATCTTCTCGTTTTTTGTTTCTCGTGGTAAAGAGGTTTGGTATTTAAATGCAACTCTGAGCCTCATTTCATATTCGAGTGACCATTTTGTTCGTTTTTTTCCCATCCACACGCGCTGACATTTCATACATGTTCCATTTTTCAGAATGTTAATCGTCGAAAATCCACAGTTTTACGTCCGATATTTTTCGCATCGAAGAGTAAGTGTTTGTCATTTTTTGTAGTATACAAAATTGGAAAATGATATAATTGTCGTAATCTGAACGATAGAGACAAAAAAGAAAAGATCCTCCCTAAATGACTTTGAAAACAACATAAAAACAAATTACCAAATAAACGATTACTATCATTTCTCGGTGGTAGTACCACAATACCCATAACATTTAATTCGATCATGTTGTTCCTTTATCATTCAAGTTCTAGTGAACAACACTATGACCATCGGGTAAAAATATAATTTTTGCCTCTTCCAAAAATTTAAATTTCAGGAGATTTTTGCGGCGGCTTTCACTCTACCAGCTGATTCCATCTTCATCATAATGCTTTATCTTGTATATCCCGATTCCGTTCTGCCGTCTATTCTCTTCATTATCAATTTCACGATGGTTCTTTTTGCACTTCTAGGGATGAGTTTAAAAATTTCACCAATGATTATTCCGGCACTGGTTTGGAAGGTAAACAACTATTCGGCATTTCCGAGAAAATGGTCTAAAATGTTTTCAGTGTGGTCTTCTTCTATTTCTCTTATTTTTGGGATGTATTTCAGTTGATGCTTTTCAACAAATTCAATCGACAACTGAACAGGTCAGTGTGATTTTAAAGGCAGCTTGTTAGTTAACATGATCCAAATTCAAAGCAAAAAATCAAAATTCGAATAGGAGCCCAGGTGGTCCAAAGAACAATACCAATATGAAGTCACATTCAAGTAATTGTGTTTCGCGCCGATTCCGACCGCCTCGCAAGGACACGCGCGCATTCAAATTTTGATTTTTGCAAGTTGGCACCACTGTTATGAGGCGTGCATTAAACGATATGATTTAGTATAAATTGCATTGTACTAATGAGAGAAAGCTCTAATTTTTGAAATTGAAATCTGATATTGTCAACTTAAAAATTTTGGATCATCCATTTTCTACTGAAAGACCGCAGCGCAACCGCTCGCAGGTAAAAATAGCATGACTTTGTGGGAGACTTAGATTTTCTGGGTAGGTCAAAACCAACTTGCATGATCAAGAATATTTGAGTTGACAATAGGGTAAAATTAACTGACCCACTGTCTTTAAATACAACTTTCGTTCAAAACTTGAACCTGTTTTTGTTTGTAAAACAGTCTTTTTTAAAAATGTTACATTTCAAGAGGTTTCGAAAAAATTTTTCCGGTTTTTTCCATTTTATATCCTAAAAATCTAAATTAATATTCATGCAGTGAATAAAAATTTAATCAAGAAACTTATGTGATAAAAAAAATCAAGCGTTTTTAAAATATTCCCTTGGATAAAAAAAAATCAACTTTTTTCTAGGAAGCCCAAATCAATAAATCATTATCAATCTGGAAAGAAATCGCAATCACCTATCCACTCCTTCCATTCATCACATTGGCATGCGCATTTGTTTTAGCAATCGAAGCAAGAATATTTTTCTCAGCATGGCAGAAAATATGTTGTCCTTCTATTATCAACGACGAGTCTGATTTGGAAAAGGTAACAGAAACTTTTTGAGAAATAAATTTAAGATCGCAAATTTTCCAGCAACCACCATCATATAGCTCATGTCTTCGTGACCCTGAAAACGGCGTTCAAGATCTTCCATCTTATGAAGAAGCGCTGAAAAAAGTTGCGGAGAGCAGTCGTTCATCCACAACATCCACTACTCAATCACCAGTTATTTATGTAATTCCTGATCGAAATTTTCAAAAAGTTCAGCATATCTAACAGCTGAAGTTTCTTCTAATCATGTACATAATATTTCCTTGTTTGTTCTGACGAGTTCTGCATTTGCGGGGTACGATTTGTTGTTTTAAAATCTTTTTGTTGTGAAATGATTTTTCTCTGATCTCAAAGAAAAATGCAAAAATAATAAATAATAAAATTGTTTTGAATTTCTTATGAGACCAGAATATTTCACAACATGAAACAATAGAATTAACAAAAGGGGAGTGAACACTACCATGTGTTTCGTAATATGAAGTTTTTTTTTCGAAAAAAAAACGATTGTTAAGAGGACTACTTGAAGCATACACGTATATTTGCCATGCATACCAATCACTAATCCGCATGTACGTGAAGAAATGATTTTGAGTGTGGCAAAAGGGGCGCGGAAGAGTGCCGCTTGCGAACGTGTAAAAGCAAATACAGGAAGACAAATTGTGCTCTGCAAAAGCTGGTTTTGTGTTGCTCGAGACGCAGTGAAAGTGAATGAACTGTCGAGTAGGATGATGGGGGGAGAAGGGGGCGCGGCGACCGAAGAGACTATCCTCATCATTTTTATTTTCGAAAGACTCATTTTGCGGCTCCTATTCATTTTATTTCACCTCAATTCCATTCAATTCGATCCTAATACACCCGCCTGATTTGTTGTTATGTCGGCATCGAGATGGGAAGGGCTGCGTGAGTTTTTTGTTTTCAAATTAATTTTGTGTTTTACTGAGAATATATTTTCTGACTATATTTTTCTTTTTAAAGAGTTTCGGTTTTTGTACATTGTTGTAATTTAATTTCTGGGATACCGTTTCGTTGGACCTTTAAGATGTCTTGAAAGCCTGTAAACGTCGGATAAATAAATATTTTGAATTTTGCTTCTTTCTAAGAAAAGTCCAACAATACGAGTTCGTCATCCTACCAACCAAATTTTTTATTTAGGTTTCTTCCATAGTTACTTTCACTCCCACATTTATTAAGTTATACTTGTCTATTTTTTTCTGGAATTCTAAACCCTGCTTCATATTTTTATGGAACGCGTTATTTTTTTCTCTGATTGAACTTTTTTAAAGACACTGCTCGGTTAATTTGACCCTGCCTTATTTCAATTTCAAATATTAGAGCATTCTCTCATTAGTATAATGCAATTTATGCGAAATTACACCGAAAATACACCTCTCATAGCAGCCGTCCAAAAAATCAAAATTTGAATGCTCTCCGGATCGTGCGACGCGGTCGGAATTGGCGCGAAACACAATTATTTGAATGAGGCTACATATTGGTATTGTTCTTTGGACCTCCAGGGCTCACATTCGAATTTTGATTCTTTGCCTTGAATTTGGATCTTGTTAACTGATCAGCTGTCTTTAATTTCACTGAAACTGATAATTAGTTTCTTAAGCTTAGCACTTACACACCTCGTTTTTGGTATGCGATTATTACGCAAAGTTATATTAGAGAAGACAAACAATATTTTCAGAAAATTAAACATTTTTAAATATATCAAATAGAGAATATGAAAAAATCAATCAAAACGGAAATTTTGCAAAACAAATGAACCCCAGTCAAACAGGGCTTGTAGAATAAGATGAATTTCTGAATTTCTGAATATTTCCTTTACAATCAAATTTTAGAAAGGAGCACAAAAATGTATTTTATATCGATAGCCTAGAAACCAAATGTGCGGCCTAGAATCGCAATCCGGTCCAAGCCACCTGACCAATTCTTCAGCAAAACTCTCACATGGCATATAAAACAGTTTCGTATGACATTCATGTGAATTGCATCGAAAAAAAAACAAGAAAAACATCACAAATATTATAATTTTTGCAGAATTAGCCACAACTCAACAAACCACTGTAAACCGGCAGTTTGATACCAATGCCAACACAAATGTTCTTTTATCGAACAGCTTCGCACGAAGCGGTCTTGTCGGACAACAAGTCAATAGTAAGATTAAAGAATAATATCGGAATTCAATAATTTTTCGAGTTTTTAGCGGTCGATCCTTCATTCTATGATTGTATCTACGGAATCGCCAACAGTGGAAATACCGTCATCGAACGATGCTATAAAGATATTGGATGTTGTTCAGATGGATGCTGCAAAAATGGATATTGGTGAATATTTTAAAGACGTTTTAAAGACATAGTTTATGAAAATCTTAGAGTTTAACACTATGAGGCTCAAAATATTAAAATTAAAGTGCATCCTAAATTACCTTTATTATGAAAAGCAGTTTGAAGAAGTTTTAAATATAATGTTTTTGTTTTTAAATCGGTATAGGTTTCAAATATTCGGGAGCTCCCATCCTTTGTTAATAATCAACGAAACCCCCATTTTTCAGGCATAACAGATACGGATGGGCTGTTGCATTGATTGTGGTTTTCTGTGCATTGGTAATCATCGCATTCGTCATCTGGCTCGTCGTTTGGCTTTACAATCGTCAACAGGATAAAAGACAAAAGCGAGAGCTTTATGAGCATTACGAAGAGAACACCTACTCTGGAGTAAGTTGAAAAATATTTGCTCCGCTCATTTTTTTTCATCCGCTTTTCTTTTTTGTTTTATTTTTGAATGTCAATATTAATGTCAACTGACTCAACTTCCTCCTTAGATATATTGTTTATACAACGATGAGAAAGACGGAAAAAAATCAGAAAGAGGAAAAAAACGGAGGGGTGAAATTTAAATACTTTGTATTTAGGACTGGTTCGAGGTCATGTTTACATTGACATGACTGGTTATTATATAAATACATATAATCAAAATGTTTCAGCTTCCAACTCCTCAACCAACTCCAACACATTATCCAGCTCCACATGAACAATATTCATATGATCCAGCAAGAGATCATGACAATTATCGTTATTAATTATAATATTCTCCTCTCTAATGACAATTCACTTGAAAAAGCAGACCTGACAATGCCAATTGCTTACCATCATTAGATTTGTTATGTTAATTTCAAAAATCGCTTTCTTTAACAGGTCGTCGTGCCCCTCATCCCCACCCCAATTATTTGTAAATATTTGCTCAATTTATTAATAAATTTCTATTGAAATCATGATGAATATACATATTTATTACAATGGTCGAAAAAAACACATATGGGTGGAATCTCTGCTGTGTAAATACATTTGATGACCTTTTTTTTCGACGATCGAGGAGAATGAGAACATCGTGAACAAGTACTAAACACTTTTTTATGTACGAAGAAACAAAATGGTCAACAGGAACAAAAAAGAAGGTTTTTCAAAAAATTAAAGGGCGTTAAAAAGGTCATAATTTTTGTGCATTCGACGTTCAATGATATCTCGAAGTTTTTCAGAGTTCGGGCCGTCGAATTTATCAAGACGTTTGAGAACTGATTCCCAATTGCATAGGGATTCGTATTCGAATTTGTTGAAATCGTTTAGCAATTTCATTTGGGTTTCGACTAGCGTTTTCATCATGTTGTGAACATTCGATGAACAAGTTGCTGAATCTGAAAAAAAATTAATTTCAGAGAATATGTATCGATATTGCTCTTAATCTCTAAGAGCTCAATTGATAACGTTCAAATATCCAAACGTGCTCTACTGACAAATCTCGATTTTTCGGCGTCTTGAATCGAATTGAACGAACAGTACATGAATAAAATTAAAAATCAATTGGATGTAATAAGATCCAGAAAATCAATTCCAAATTACATTGTTTGCGGTAGCTCCCCATTTCTAACATAAAGGCTTTTTCAGAGCATTGTTTTTTTTATAATACTTTGCGTCTTTTAGCGTCGTTTAACCACCATTTATATTCCTTTATTCTATTTACAGAATCCCCTTTTTGAAAACCTCCAAAGAAACGTTTTCTTGTTTCGATGTGTGAGTGATAAAGCGAAGAAAGGTTTAATTTGTGACGTCACTTTCAACTGTGTCCTGGAGTTAAAAAGGTAAAAGGGGTCAAAATTTCTTGATATGTTGATATTTTGAATTTTAATGAAGATGTTTAAAAAATGTGGCTAATAAACTATGGAATATCAAAAAATTTCCTTAAAAGCGGAAAATATGTAATTGCAGGCCTAATAAGCTGTGATTGACTACATTCTATGTTAAAAAGATATCTACCTCTTGATAATGTTCGTCGTCTTCTTTCACGATTTTTCGCCTCCTCGTCATAGCTGCCGAATGATGAAGATTCGCTAGAACTTTTCGATTCACTTGACCTTTCCATTGAATACAATCGTCGTTCGTTGAATTTTTGTTTTACAGATTTCCTAGATCGTAATATTTTTGTTTCTGTTGGTTCCGTTGGAGGAATTTCTTCGACTCTTTTCAATGCTTCCTTTGGACTGCTTTTGTTTTTTGGTTTATTCGCTTTTGATGAAATTATCGATTTAACCGTGGCATCACTCGATTCAGGTTCAGATAATGAACTTTTCGAACTTTTCTTGCTTTCTGATATATCAGTTTTGGAGGATGATTTTTCGGACGACGATTCCGATTCAGATTCCGATTCCGAATCTGATTCTGAATCCGATGTTGACGAATCTGATGACGTAGATGAAGAAGCAGTAGATTCTGAGGAGGATGATGATACTTCCGGTGTTGTTTCCTTTTTCTTCTTCAATTTCTTCTCAGATTTATCGTTTTTAATTTCTTCTTTATTGAACACGGGACTTGGAGTCTTTTTCGATTCCGGTATGTTTTCAAAAACCTTGAAAAGTCAATTAGATGTTTCGAAAAGAAAAAAAAAATGTATATTCACCTCGTCAAAAACTATTGATTCAGCATCCGAACTTTCACTCAACACTTGCTTTTTGAATGGACTTTTTGCAACAACTTTCACAGTTTCTTTCGCTTCATCGAATTTTTCCTCTTCAATCGGCTCGAACTGCTGCAAAACAAAAAATAATTATGAATCTTGCAATAAAATTAAATTTCTAAAAAGTCGTGAAAGAGTTTGTATTCCCACCTGTTTCTTGTTCTGTTCATCCGAGGTGTTTTCCTTTTTCCAAACGTTTTTCTTCACAACTTCTGGAGTCTTAACCAATGATTGATCAATTGAATTTCGAAGTTCTCTTATTTCTTTCAGACTCTTTTTTCCAACTTGCATTCCAGGTTTTCCTATCGGAAGAATTCGAGTATTTTGACTATCTTTATCATCATCACTGTCATAATTGAAAAGAATCACTTTTTCACCACGACTCGATTCTTCATCAAAAATCGAGGACTTAAACGATTCACTGAAAACTTCTGTTTATCTTCAATTTTCAAAAACGCATTTCATATTTTTGTATTTTAATTCTTGCTCGTAATACTTCCATAAGAAACATTTTTCTGTTTTGTGTCAGCCATATTTGATGAATCTGCGTGAATTTTTAAAGAGAGTGTTCCAGAAATTTTATTTTTTTTAAGTTGAAAGATTTAGAAAAAGGGTTTTATGGAGATAATAAACGTACCTTTAACGAAAATAGACTTCATTCTCATTCTAATTCTGTTTTTAGAATTTTCTAAAACCACCTAGAAGCCGAGAAAACGCTCCTCAAAACAATGGCCTAGAAAAAGTGTCCACCGGCGAAAAATAGTCCGAAGGTATGAAAAATCCAAAAAAAAACAGAGATGAAAAAACATTAAAAAACTACTAATATATGCACTCTCCATATTTATTTATTAACGAAACACGAAAAAAGCTCATAGGAAAAAATTCGGCTAGGTGGAAACTTTTTCTAGGCCATTGTTTTGAAGCTCATTTTCTCGGCTTCTAGGTGGTTTTAGAACATTTTAAAAACATATTTGGAATGAGAATGAAGTCTATTTTCATTTAATGTTACATTTATTATCTCCGTAAAGCCCTCCTTTAATAATTTATGACATCTTATATTTTTTTGATTAGAAGCTTAAATTTTTCAGTTTTTCGGTTTAAAAATTGAAATTTTCATATCGAAAATGTTCCTATTTTTCCTTTCCTTGACTAAAAAGTTTTACATGATTTTCAAACGCACTTCAAAAAATCCGTCTCATCCGAATCAGTCCTAGTCAATGACGTCTGTTTCCGAAATTTCGATATAATTTCGGATATTGATTCCTTCCTCGGTTTTGCGGACGAAGTTGCAGACGTTCCCACTTTTGACGAAGTTTTGTTATTTCTCAATGCTTTTGATGATTCATCAAGTGATTCCAAATAATTCTGAAGATTTGTATTTGGTTTAAAGATTTTTTTGAAAACATACTAAAGCCGATGAAGAAAGTGCAGTTGATGAACGCATTTTTGAAATAAAACCTTTTTGCCCCACTTCTATTTGTTCAGTTCAAATTTGTGTGAATGTTTCCATGGAAACGGACTAATATCTCCCTCCGGTTTTACTCTTTTTGTTTCTATCAGCTATATAATAATGGACAGGAAAAAAGAGATAATTGATTGTTCTAGTGAAAGCCATAATTATGTATAACCAATTGTAAATGAACCCGTCAATCACTTTTAATTTGAAAACTTTTCAAAATGCCAAAACATCAAAGCAATGTTCGAAAAAAGTGTGGGATGGGGGGGGGGGGGGGTGAAGAAGAGGATTTGGAAATTCCAATATCCATCTCTTTATGTTCTCTTGATGCCTCATGTGTATGTTCAAATTGACCTCGACCGAGAACCGAAGGAGCGAGTACCTCAAGGTTACTTCTTCCATTTCCCCCCAATTTCCTTCCATCGACAACGATTTCATGCAGATATTTTTCCCTTTTTTCTCCTCTCATCATGTATTTTCGAATGTCGGTCGAGGTCTTTCTCCACCACAATTTCATTTTTAATTCTGGAATCTTCTTAGATTCGATTTGATCTCGATCCTCTTACTGTGTTTTAGTTTCGACGGTTTCTAAGTTTTTAAATAAATAATCAACAATGTAACTGTTTTTTGGCGATGAAACGGAAAAAAGAACTTCTGAAAAATTTTTCGAAAATTGGGGAGTACATTTGATTTAAGTATTTGTGTCCAATTTCACATTCAAAGGGTGGCTAAAATTAAGTGGGAAACTGTCTTTAAAGTTGAATGCTTCTCACAATAGTTTAAGCGTTATTGCAAAGTTAAAAAGTTTGGATCATCCATTTTCTACTGAAAGACCGCAGCGCAACCGCTCGCAGGTAAAAATAGCACTACTTTGTGAGAGACTTAGATTTTCTGGGTAGATCAAAACAAACTTGCATGATCAAGAATATTTGAGTTGGCAATACTAGATTAAGTATCATTTATTGAATAGGTGATTGAAGAGGTTATTTTCGAAATTTGCCTGAAATTTTCAAAGACTTTTTAATATTTGAAAAAATAGAACACACTCAACGAAATTTTGAATTCGCTAACCGGAGTTCCATTTTTTCACATAGCCTCATGAATCATACCGTTCGTCCTCCTCCTTCAACAAACCCCTCAAAATTGTTTCAAAAAGTGTCCACTACCCAAAAAAAAATTCAAATTCAAAAACCACTTTACTACAATGGCCATGCCCTCGGTTTGTCCCCTTCCTTCTCCCACCACAAACAACGGCTGTAATGCTCTTTTCTTTGTTCCGTTGATCGGCGCCCATTCCGTGCGCCAATTCATTTTTACACCCCTTTTTCTTTTTTGCCAGTTTGAATTTGTTATGTTCCCTTTAGTTTTTGAAGGGCGGAGCTCGAAATTGAAGAATTTCTGAAACAGTGTGTGTTTCCATTTGTTTACAACTTGTGTCATTTTCAGATTTAAAAATTTGCTATTTACAAATTATTTATAACTTTGAACTCAGTTCTTTTTGTTGTTCACTTTCAGCATCTTTAATATTCTAATATTCTAAAGTGAAATGTTGTCCTCTTCCCGATTTTCAATGTTTTATTCTCACTCTACTTCCGATTTTGTTTCCCAGTTCCCCTCCCTTTCATCGCATTATTTACTTCTCCAAACCGTGGTTGGTGGCAAGAGCGAGATACACCAAAAAATGAAGAGTCAACAAACTGAAAAAATACTACAACTAAACACATAGAGCGAGTCATATAGACATACGCAAAAAAAAAGAACGAACCGAGTGAATGGAAGGAAGACCAAACCGATTGTGGTATATTTGAAGAGAGAGGGAAAAGAGTGTGGCGTGGCTAGCGGTGCCAGGCTGGACCTTTGTGCCGACCCCCCACCTAACACTCGTCATTTCTCTCGAACCTCTTAAACACCCTATACTCTTTTGTTGTATTTCTCTCGATTCTCGTTTCAAATTGGTGCGTCGTTTCGGTTTTTTCTTCGGGGTTTCGTTTTTTTTTGTTGAGAAAGTGTCTACGGACGTTTTGCAGCTTACGCAATCCTTGTTTTTAAGCTGTTTTTTATATTTCTTTTTTACAAGTTAGACATTATTTAATTTTTTATAATTTAAGACTTCGAGTGTAACAAATCTACTTTTCGTTCTTTTCTGGCGTTTCAACCGCGCATAAGTGTGGCCATGTCAAGAAGAGCTGCCGACCTAGTTCAAGGTAAGCTTTTTGATTTGTTTTTTTTTAAATTTTCTTAAATTGAATCTTGAAAATTGTATTCTTTTACTTCATCTGCTGATGCTATATTCTATACATACACATCCTCTTAAATATACGCGCTTACTTTCTATTAATATGCCATTATGAATTTTTGTTGTCGTCTCCATGATATTTAGATTTCTATCTGAAATTTATATGTTTCCGTCCTCGATTAAACTATTTATTTACTTCTTAAATTTTATTTCTTTTTTACTAGTTTCTAATTAGAAAAGGGCAGCCTTTGAAAATTCAAGAAAAAGTTAGAGAATAACGTGGCACCATCGACTCCTTGAAAAGGAAACGTGCTCCGTTGATAAGCGCGAAAACGCTCTTTTTTGAATTTCTCTCACGAGTGAGCTCAAAATTCGCGCGTTTACTTTTTAATTAATTTTAAACCATATTTCATGTTGCTATTTTTTCAAAGATACCCGACACCCGATATCTCCAAAGTTCTACTTCCGTTTTATGAAACTTTTTGAATTTTTGTAATTTATAATCGAGAGTGATTAAATTGAATTTCTAATAATTCTCCAGTTTTTCATATAATTCTTCATTTTTGAGAAATATTAACCAATTTCCTCAGTTCCCGCCCTCGATGTAGCTCAAACAGAACACATTTCATTTCATTTCAGACAGTAAACATTTAAAAACCATCAAAATGTTGTTTATTTTCTCAAAAATCAAAGTTCCATCTAATGTCCAGTTTCTTTTTTTTTTCCACCCCGTTATCAGTTTTTCACTTTCCTATTTTTCTGCTCCATCTCTTTGAAATATTTATGTCTCTGACGAAATGCTAATGTCACCATTAAAATAAGTACCGGTCACTCAGAACGGAAAAAAATCGTTTTTATTAGGGGTTTTAATGCGATTTTTCCCATATTGTTTTAGGCAATAAAAATATGAAAATTTTTTTTTTTTGCAGGAGAATATACACTAGAGGACCCTTTAGAGAACACCGACAATTTCAATATTATTCAATTTTTGAGGGAGACTGAGTATGTTTAAATTCAGGATTTTAAAAGCTTAAATATGGGGTTTTTATAGTTTTGAAAGCCCAGAAGGTAATACTTCATTGGTTAGTCCAACTTCATCAGCTGATAGCATGCAACATTCCGGAGTCGGACCTGTTCCAGACCCATGTCTTGGAAACCAAATTTATCAGGTAAATAATACAAAATAGTTTTTTTTTCAAACTTTAACAAGAACTTTTCAGAACCGACGATTGCCTGAATCACCACCAATGACTGATATTGGTGGAAATGCATCTTCATCTTCATCGTCTTCTCATCATTCAGATCCGATGTTCTCGCCAAATGAGTTTAATGGATTTTCAAGTAAAATTCTGTCCTTAAATAAGGCTATAAAATACAATATTTCAGTGAGTAACGATAATGGAATGCTTCTTGGAGTAAACGGTTTACAAAATAATATGTTGCAACATGAAGCAATGCAACAATCATCGAATCGTGTAATGAACCAACAAGCTCAGAACTTTTGGCAGAATGAGAATCAACAACATCAGCAGCAACAACAACAACTCCAGCAACAGCAACAAATGATGCAACAACATATGCAACAATCACCAGCTCATTCGATACGTGATAACAGGCCCCAGATGGAGAATCTATACAACATATTACACGCATCAAATGATTCTGCGCTTACTAGCCCAATGTCCGATGATACAGTTAGCAGAAAACGATCCCGACTTGATACATGTGAAACACAGAAATCGATGAATGCATCAAATATGGCTGACTTCTCGAACGATGAGAATTATAATCATCAACAAGCGATCAAATTTGTCAAGTTTCAAGAGGATCAATGGAATACGTTGTATGACGAAAATTGTAAAGATTTGCAACAACTTCAAGTTCATGTTGTTGCTGATAAAGGCTTCAATTTTTCTAATCAGGATAATTGCTTTATCAACCAGAAGAAGAATCACTTCCAGGTAAAGATTGAAGAGTGCTACACGTTTTATTGCACAATATTATGATTTCGTCATTGTCGTAATTTCAACATTTTTCAGATTTCCGTTCATGTCGAAGCAAGTGATTCCATGCCCCCAAAATATGTTATCTATAACAACAACTATGTACCAATCAGAGACTTCAAACTCGCGTTCAGTGGCGCTAAAGCTGAAATGCCAACTTCAGAAATTGGTATTAAACAATCGAGAGCCGATCGAAAACCTCATCCTCACACTCCGGTTCTGTTTGAAATCCAAGAAAGACGCATGACAAAGGTGAGTATGAATGTTGCATTTATCCAGTTTTTCTCTTCTTTTTTTTCCACCCTGCCGTTTGATCGAAATTTGCCCTTTTGCAAGTTCTCTTTGTTTACTTGCGCACTTTATCGACTAATTGTGACGATATTCGATTGTAGGTCACCGTCCCGCGACTTCATTTTTCGGAGACAACAAACAACAATCAGCGAAAAAACTTCCGGCCGAACCCAGATCAGAGATATTACCTTTTGGTTGTCAGATTGTTTGCAAGTATTAGTGACGATGTCAGTGTGCTCATCCAGTCATATGCATCAGAGAGAGTTATCGTTAGGGTAAAAGTGCATTTTTTATTATTATATGTTCTGATATTGATTTGATATGTTTAGGCAACAAACCCTGGATCATTTGAACCACAAGATTCTGATGCTCAATGGCAGAAGAATGGAAACGCCTTGTTCACACATGGACCAGTTTCAGTTGGAACTGATAGAACAGGTGCAAAGTTGACAGTTGATGGAGATATTTATTTGACTGGAAGAGTTATCAATCCATCTGATCGTCGATTAAAAGAAGCGATCACTGAGAAAGATGCATCTGAAGCATTAGAGAAATTGTTGAAGCTTCGAGTTGTCGAATATGCATACAAACCAGAAGTTGCTGAACAATGGGGTCTGACTGAAGAGCAGAGGAAGAGAACTGGATTGATCGCCCAGGAATTGGCGAGTGTCTTACCAGATGCTGTTAGAGATATTGGAGAATATTTTACGATTGATGAATCAAGAGTTTTTTATGAAACCGTGTTGGCAACTCAAGAATTGTGCCGTTTGACGGGTGATTTGGATTCGAAGATTGATGAAAAAGTCGATGAAATCACCAAAAAATTGAGTGATTATGCGAGAAGAAAGAAGCTTGCAACATCGATGTCTTCAAATTTGAATGGAGATTCGAAGAGTTTGTCATTGTCGAAATATTCATTGACATCGACTGCTACAAACTTCACATCAAATGGTGACAATAAAAAGAGAAGATCTTATCGTAGAAGACATTCTAATGAAGAATACAATGCTTTATGCTCTTCAAAATTCACCCAAGGAACAATTGTGACATTGGTTGGTGTGATGGCAATTTGTCTTCTTGCCATGTCATCTTTGTATGTTTTGGATTGGCATAATAGAAATTATGGAACGAATCACAATTATCATGTTTTACCCCCAGCGTCGAAAGGTGAACCAGCGAATTTGGTAATTTCACCATGTATGTTTAAAATTATATAATTCTTAATTTTATGTTTTCAATTTTCAGTGCAATATATGCCGAGTTATCAACCGGATGCTCCCCCGTTACTGGCCCACTGTTTCTCACCATCTTGTCGAACTTATTGCTGTGGAGACAAACCAACATTTGACAACACTGCTGATGACGTAAGAATGGAAATAATCGATAGGTTAAACGAATGACTTTCAGATTATAAAAATCGACGAAGAAGCTGCAAATCGTACAACTGGTATCGGAAGAGCGCCAAACTTTAAAACAATGTCCTTTGGAACCGGAGTCTCAATTTCTATCCCGATTTTGAATATCACATTGGATCAAAGATATTGTGTTGAAAAGAGTTGCAACAAAAGACGAGGAATCTTCAATCTTTTCATTCCGGTATCGAGATTTATGCCAGATTCGCCAGTTGAAATTAAAATTGAGTAAGAATTTATAAAAAGGATATGAAATACTAAAAAAAAGTAATTTTTGCAGTGTTCCAAGACAAAAATTGATCAATAATTGTGGACATTTGTCGGATTTCAACCATAAAATGTGCCCATTGAGCAGATACAATCAACAAAGTAGCAGAGAATTCCCAACTTCTTATCAGGTAGGAAAATAGGGAAACTTCAATCCTAAAAAAAGTGTTGAAAATCCAAAATTCAAGATGAAATATTCCATATTCTTATTTTTTGCAGATTCTTGAGAACACTTTCGAGTTGTCAGTTGGTTCATACATCCAATCCGCATACCGTTTCCGTGTCGCATTCTCAACCGAAGCCTGCTTCTCAAATGAAGAAGGTCTTAATGGAAATTTCGAGGAATACAATTTGATCTTCTATCGAATGTGCACACCACAAAATGCAACTGCTGCTTCGGCGGCAACCACGACTACGACTCTTTTCTAAACAAAATCTTCTTGTTTTGAAATAAGTGTCACTTGTTTGATATTAGGTATCCTACTTGTTCTCTCAATAATCATTTCGCCGGCGGCTGATTGCAATTTCCTTCATATTATTTCATGTATTATTTCGTGTTTTTTTTCTTCTGAAAATTAATTCTCACCCCGGTAAGATAATACAATCTCCAGCTTCATGTACCGTTCATTTTTTCATCGAAAAATCTCTTTTGGAATTTTTAAAAAACATTTTTACTTTTGACTTTTATTCATTCTCCAGAACCTCATATTTTTCCCCTCTCATGGAACCTTATTTAAAAAATATTGTTTAAAAATCCAACTTTTGTATAATTTTTCAAAACCCAATCCCATTTCAGGAAAAAAGAAGCAAGTCTTGAAAAATAATTAATATTATTATTATTTTGGTCATTTTTATTGTGAAAACTATTGTTTTGTTTGAATCTATGTCAAGATCATCCACCCACACCCTTTTCCCTTCCCCCGTACACTAACATATTTTTAAACTCTGGAATTGAAATCCTTTTTTTTAATTAGGAAAGAATTGATAACAAGTACTTATTTACATTTTTCCTTTGCAGCTTTTTAATGGAAATAATTCTTTGAAAACTTGAAATACACATAATTTTACATGTAATTATTTATGATGATGATGATGATAATATAATATCTTGTTGAAAAAATTCTGTTCATAATAAACTGGTATAATCAATTTTTGTCTCAGAACAGAACGAGTGCTCTTATTTTCGAACCAGTGCTCCCGCCAAGTACGACGAGAGTGTTGAAAACAAGATTTTTAGTGAAAATTCCATTGATTTTTTTCAGAAGTTGTTTGAAATTATAATTTCACTCTTCCTTACTCTCATTACATCGGAGTCCAATGATTCGGACTCAATTACATGGTGTTCAATAAATACTGCAGGAAAAATATCCTATCGTGGTATTACAACGAACATTTCATTGATTTCAATTCCCTGATATTATTTATCATCAATTTAAAAGTTTCATGTGGTTAGGACGTTTTTTTTAGAGAAACGGTGAAGGAAAAACCAGACCCAACCTCATGTTCGCATGCACCCAGCACACGAAATGTGAATTTTCCCTGAAGTTCTATTCGACTCAGAAAGCGGGATTCTAATGAGCAAACCAATAGAAAAGCGTATTCATACATGTTTTATTAATTTCTTTTATATTCAATTATTTAATGACCGAAGAAATTCAATTTGGGTTTCTAGGTCATATAAGGAAAAATAACATAGGATGAGGGTAACCAAGTGTTCGTTTCGGTGGCGCGTACGTACCTCAAATGCAAAAAAATGTCGCAATCTTTCATCATTTGCATTTGAAATTTTAGTTTTTTGGGAGGTTTCTTCCAGCAGTACAGTACTCCACATAAAGATAGGTTCACCAATGAAAAGTTCGAAAAATCGCTAAAAAATTTCTAATTTCGAAAAAGTGTCCGATAACAAAAAGTAAGCATTTCGGATGAGAAGAAGATCAACTGCGATGGACCCGATGGTTACCATTGTTATTGGCATGACCTTCGGAAACAAAAATAAATATTCTGATAAGTTGTTTTATTATTTTGTTAAGAAAAACATTTTTTTAAAAGTTTTTTTGGTAGTGAACCTATCTTTTTGTGGGTTGGCGAGAATGGGTTCCAGAAAGTTCGGGAGTAGAAATTGGAAAAGCTCCCAAGATTGTGGATCAGTTGATGTCTGAAACCAGTTGGTACAGTTATGAACTCGGTTGATCCTGGTAGCGGATGGATCCGAAAACAAGTGTAGGGGCCATTTCTCCTGTGTGGTTGTATTGTTCATTCGGCTCTGATCTTCCGCTCGCAAGTTCGATGATTCGCTTGTCACTCGATTTCGGATTTGTTGATTTTCTTCTGGTCGGTATGATATTATTCGGTTCGTAAAAATTTTGAATGGTTTGATATTTTTTACTGTCCGTCAAACTTAAGATACCCTGAAAGTGCTAGTCATTTGCGTCCACGAGCCGCGCGGTTTAAAGTTTGTTGAGAGAGCGTAAACTAGTTTTAACATTTTTTAAACTCAGCAATTTTTAATATTTTTAGAATCTACGTCGAATTTTCTATCTATTAATACTAAAATTATCAAAATCCTGTGTGTTTGATTTTTCGAAAAATTCTGTTCTGGACTGAAAATGTCCAAAAACTGAAAATGTCCAAAAACGCTGAAAATGTCCAAAAATTAAGGCGAGCTTTAAAACTGACACAAAGGATTTTGGTAATTTTAGTACCAATCTTCGTCGTAGATTCTAAGAAAATTCGTCGTAGATTCTAAAAATTTTGAATTTTCAGCGTCTCAAAAAATGTTTAGTCTCATTTTAATGTAACCGACTCACTGATGCCAAACTTAACTTCCACCGAAACTTCCTCCGAAAAAAATGAAAAATGAATGAAAACATGAAAAATTATTGCAAAAAAATTGTTTTCAAAAAAATAAATAAAACAAATGGATCAGAAATTCAAACGCGGTTCGTCGGCATTTACGGGCATCTCGAACGTTTTTTCGCCATTTTCAGTTTTTTTTTCATTTTTTGGACCTTCTTTAACGATAACGTTCCTTCCGAAATAAAAGTAAACGTTCTATTGAATCATTAAAAGATCAGTATCGAAAAGAGACCCTAAAAATGGTTTACGAGATGCTTAAGGTTCGGTATAAAATACCGACTGAATTTCAGCAGCAGCATTAGTTTTCTATGTTGCAAGATGCTTGTAGCACTTGCATGCTATGCCCTTATACAGGTATCACATTCCCTGAGGATGCATCAAGTCGTGGGCTCAATTTCTGATGTTTCTGGATGCTCACGGAAGGGAGGTCGTGAGTTCGATGAGTGTAAAAGGGAATGCTCTCGTGATGACAAATGCATGGTAGGATATGTCTTTTTTTCATCTGAATTCATCCCCCAAAGTTTTTAGATCGCTTATATGGAGGACAACTCCAAGAGCTGTTATCTATGTTCTTATGGAAAAGTATCAAGGATTCTTAGTGACGACGACGATTCGAGTGTTTCAGTCAAGGTTGATTCTGATTCTGATTCCACTTCTTGCGAAGAACGGCAAGAAGGTGCGACGTTATTCGGATATGTTCTAGCAAACAACGGAGACAAGTTGAAATATAAGTTGAGGTGCTCGCATGGATCGTGGAAAATTTCCTATTTTGATTATAATAATGGAAACGGTGGAAACGCTCCCGCGCCTCCAGCGCCAGCGCCAGCGCCACCTCCGCCGCCACCACCACCGCCGTAGGTTGGCGACGATTTAATCGTAAACGAGGACCATGGTGCATCGGAACGTTTTACAGTGCGTCAGGAAAGTTGTACAATTGGTTTGAAGCTCAACGGCAATGTCAGAAATTTGGAGCAGTGTTAACAGGGATTGAAAATAAAGCGGAACATAAATATATCAAGAGTAAGTAAGAACTCACAACCGCGATTTAAAAAAAACAGGTCCAGACTCCATTTTGCCAAAATGGAAGCAAACACTTGGAATGGTGTTGCTCGGCGCGAAGAGAAACCCAGCTTGTGTGAAGCCACATTGGGATGCAAAGATTTGTGGAAATAAAAATTTGGTTTATCAATGGTCCGACGGTTTCACCGTTGGTACTCAAGGGTTTGCCTTCTGGACACCTGGACAACCAGATGGGCTAGTTGATCCAGCGACGTTAGTTCTTTTGATCATTGATTCATGTATTATTTTCGTTTAGACAAGAACAACAAAAATGCCTTACGATGTACATGGCACATAGGCAATATTCCCCAAGAGTTGGACAATTGGATGATCAATAGTAGGCTTTATGGAGGAGATTTAATTTAAAACATTTTTCTGTTTCCAGTTGCTCATGGAGGAACGATAAATGGAATCTTCGTGGTCTTGCATATGCATGCGGAAAACAACCATAAGGGATTTTAGAAAAAATTGAGAATGGGAGCCTGGAGAATAAAATATTTTTTTAATTAAAGATTGTCTCACAATATAAAATGAAGCTCTGGGAAACTAGATCCCTCAAAGAAAGTGTGTCAGTTAATTTGACCCTGCCTGATTTCAATTTGAACAATTATAGATTTCTCTCATTAGTACAATTAAATTTATGCGAAGTAACATATATAAATACACGCAGAGGTCCAGAGTTGAAAAACAAATCCAAATTTGAATGCGCGCTGAATCGTGCAACGCGGTCGGAATTGACGCGAAACACAATATATTTGAATGTGGCTAAATAGCGGTATTGTTTTCTCGACTTCCTGGAATCTCATTCCGATTTTTATTTTTCCCATTAGATTTGGATTAACTGACGCTGCCTTTAAAGGCAGTATGCCAGTGTTATAAAAATGTAAAAAGTGTGTCGACTTTATCAATCAGAAATCCATAAAATAAAACGTTGTGAATAGATTTGAAGTGCTCTCGAGATATTAAAAAATATGAATTCGTTGTAAGTGCGCCCCAATGAGAATGGACCAAGTTCTTCGTATTTATTTTATCGAAAAAAAGTATAGATAGATATTTTTGAAAAACTTTAAGGTACGAAACAAGAAATCTGAATCTCTATAAAAACGTTAAAGCAAATTTTAAATTATTTTAAAGGAGAACACTATGATGAAAATAGACTTCATACTCTTTCCAAATCTGTTTTTAAAATTTTCTAAAACCACCTAGATGGTGGATTTATACCAGTAGAAATTTTTCGTTCAAATCATAACATTTCAATAATGCGCTTTCAGTTGCTGACGAAGTATATATTTTTAAACCCCGGATACCTCACATTGACGAATATTGCCGTTTTCAACAATCAAGTTGAAGCTGAAATTGTCGTTGCAAATGGCAAATGGACCGGCATTAGTAAAATAATATGTTTATGAATTCTGTAGAATAATAATTATGTATTATGTTATGATTGAGTGGAGATATCAATAAGTGCACTGATTATTTATTTCATAATGCATAAAAAACGATCTACGAAAATATTAAAAAAAGCTCAAAAGCGTAAAAATAGGAAAGTTTTCATCGGCAACAAATAATTGAAATTCCTTTCAAAAACCAGGAATTGTTTTCAAGAACGATTCCCTATTAACTCTTTCAATCCACTGATGAAGTTTTCTCAAAAGATACAATCGATAGAAAATGGAAAGTATATAAAAACAAGCAAATAATTTGAACTCGTCCCGAAAGTTCGTGGAAAAAACAGCAAATAAGAAGGTGAGCAGCATCCAAGTACAAGTTTCCAGTTGAAGCGTTGCTTTAATGAGTTTGTCATTCATTTTACGAATTCCATACATTTCAAAAATTATGAGAAACGTTAGAACGATTAGAATGACCGGAATTATCCAATAGTCAAACACCGGTGGAATTCTGAAAATAGTTAATGATATGAAGAAAATATGGAAAAATGTCAAAATCTCGAAGACTGTAGATGCTCGAATGCTTCGCAGAAATATTAAAGGCTCTTGAACTGAATCAGTCGAATCCACGAAGAGTTGAATGTTTTGAGAAACTGAAAAAATTTATATACAACTGGAAGTTTTTGGACTTTTTTACGGTTTTGGGCTACCTTTTTATGTTTATGGTGTTAAAAACTGAAATTTCGAGAATTTTATGAGCTCGAACTAACGTCAGAGATGTTAATTTTTTGGGAGCTCCCAATTGCCATGCAGCAGTGTTCCATTTTGAACAGTTTCCATTTTTTTTATAATAACAATCAATACATTTTATTTGCAACGGCGAATGCTCCCGCTTATCTGTTGTACGCCCCCGATTTTCCAAACTTTGCTTTGTTCGCTTCAATTTTTGTAATCCTATTAGACACATTTTTTAGGTAGAAAAGTTATCAATTGTTTCACATTCAGTGGACACACCTATTTACTGTTCATCTATAAATTTAAAGATAAACGAATGGGAAGATTGCAGTCGACTTTTCAATATTTGCAACCACTGATAATTCACTTTCATTGTTAGTAAAGCAGTTATAAAATAAATTCATACCAGTATTTGGTGGGTCCGTTGACGGCTCTTTCGATTGCTGATACATTGTTCAAAATGAAAAAAATAAAGAATATTTTTTAGGAGAAGGAATGGCAACGAAAAATTGTTTTGAACGATTGATATGTGTTTTATTGAAATGATTCACTTCTTTCGCATTGTTCCTTCAACGCGGCCCCATTTTTTGTTACAGAAAGAAATTTTCGAAAAAAGGAAACTGATGTCAGTTTTTTTTTGATAAGTGCCGAAATCAAATATATTGAAGCAATAAACATTTTTTATGGTTGGAAGATAACGATGCACAGTTTCTGATTACTTTTTTACATCCTGGTAATAAAAATGAATAAAGATGCACACATGTATCAAAGTTTTTTATATATGATGACAATTGCATCTTCAATGATTTTCTGATCTGAATTCAGAATTTGGAAAAAATTGCATGGAAAAAATCAAAAATCTCGAAACTACTTTGATTTATCAAATTCGAGCCTATTGTGATGAAAAAATCACTGAAATCATTTTTCCAACACAGTAATTTCAAAAAGGTAAAATTTTCCATGCGCGATTCCGATAACTCAGTTTACAGCATTGAACCAATGTTCCAAAATTGAATTTTGAACTGGCGTGCAAAGTTGGCGGCAATTCGAAATTTCTTAACCATCCTGATTTTACAAGTTTATATATATATATATTTCATTTTTGTCACACTTAAATTTCGAGTAAACTTAGATCTCAATCGAAAGTTTATGATTTTTGATAAAAAACCTAATTTTTTTGAGAAAGGGGTGGTACACGAAACGAATGTGGGCATCTCTTATCAGCACTTGAAAAAAAATTATTTAAAACTGAAACGATTAGTACACATTAATTATCGGTAGCTTTGCCAGTCCTTTTCAATTTTCTCCTGACTTTATTATTTTTTTCAGACGATATGAAATCGTTCACTTTGGTAATTCTCGCCATTTTGGCAACATGTGCGTTCTCACAATGGAGCGATTATAGCTCAACTTCCAGCGGTGTCACTGGATCAACCGATTATCCAACAACTGAACAAGCATCAACACCTCTTCCAAATGGAAATGTCGACAGAGACTGTGGAAGAGATTTGTCAAACTTGTGGTTGGATGTCGTTGTTGTTGTTGATAACAGTGTTGGAATGACACAAAATGGACTCAATGCTGTGAGGAAAAAAACACTTTTATTTTAAATTGATCTATTCTCATTCAGATCGCTGCCCAAGTTGCAACAGTTTTCGGACAGGGAACTAAAATTGGAACAAACTATACCGATCCACGAAACACCCGTGTCGGATTGGTTACATATAGTACTAGCGCACAAACTGTATGAAAATTACTAAATTCTCAGAAACGAATTTTTAAAATTTAGGTTGGAGATTTGAACACATACACCTCTTTCGATCAGTTTATGAACGATTTGTTCTCCGTTCTTCAACAAACAAGTTCATCAACTGATTCTCTCACAGCTAAGTGAGTTCGATTAAGCTTAAATTAAAATTAAATTGATTTTGAATAATTCAGGGGAATTGGACAAGCTGAAACTGTTTTAACTAGTGGAAGAGCCAATAGCTTCCGTGCTAACTATCAACAAGCCATTATTATCTATGCTTCTGACTACAAGAGTGACGGAAATAATGATCCAAAACCAATTGCTGCTCGTCTGAAGGCATCCGGTGTTAACATCATAACAATTGCATTCGATCAAGGAGATGAATCACTCATCAACCAACTCGGAGAACTTGCAACACCAGGATACAACTTCAACAGCAAGGACATGAACACTGTTGGAGAGATTCAAGGAGCTCTTCTTCAGAGTAATACAAGAATTATCCTTTTTTGTTACCTTATGTCATTATTCCCTTTTCAGCAAATTGTTATTGTACAAGCTTGTGGACCCAATACAGAGCTGATTTCTATGATACAACTTCTCATAAATATGGTGTTTGCTTGAAAACCGCAGGACTCCAAGCCGGCTGGACTCCAGCAAAACTTTCATGCCAAAATATGGTGAAGAATGGTTACTTGGCTACTGAGTTCGACAACCAAAAGCACAACTTTATTTTCCGTAAGGATATAAACAAGATTCCTCTTTCTCAATTTTGGAACTTTTCAGAAGTTGTTCAAAACGATACAACAATTCATGTTCCATATGCGTATCACATTGGTCTCAGTTATACCAATGGTGGCTATTATTGGGCTCAACCATCGGGATGGCCACTTTTGCCAGTAAGAAAATTAAAAACTATAAGTCTTTCAAAATTCTATTATTTCAGTTGAGAAACAGCATCTGGAATCCAGGATATCCAAAGCTCACATCTTCAAATACGGCTGTTTTGAACGCACAAGCTAGTTCTGATTTAACTGTTGGATGGCAAAATATCAGTCCATTTGGAGCATCAAAGGATTATGTCTGTGAATCATCCTCATGTGATACCGACAAATATTGCCCATAAATCAGAATTGTTTCAATAAAAATTTCTAATTACTTTGTAATAAATAAAATTTCGATTAAATACACAGAAAAATTGCAAAAATTAGTATTCGTGTCAGTTTTCTCCTAATCATATTTTTACAACATCGAATAATAGCTCTCAACATTCAGTGTAATTCCCTTGTTGGAATATTTTTGTATTCCGAAAATGATTTAGAAAAGCAGAATATTTGAGCACACAGAAATTTGTTAAAATTTTGAATTGTATTTTAAGAGCAATAATGGAATCAGTGCCAAATCTCGGATATTACTTTCGATAGAAAAAACAACTGTGAATTTTGTTTTGAATCCAATTTTGATCAGAAATTTGAATACATTTTTAAACCAACTTTTTTTCTAAATAGTGATCCTTTCAGAGAAGAACTGGATTACTTGAAATGGTTGAACTGGATCTCTCTGACTCCAAAAACGAGACCGGTTGCGCTTTTAACCTGAATGGAGCAGCTAAGAATGTGATTTAATTTTTTCTAATATCTTACAGTGACTATAATTTAATAATTTTAAAAGATTTATTGATTTATACAATGTTATTATTATCAAACATTTCGATAATCTTTACTAGGAGCAGTCGAACAAATTTATTGAGTTAACATTTCCAAATGAAACATTTCGAAGCCAACACCCAGTTGATTGACATTTCTGATGAAAAACGTAGCAATCTTTAAGTTTTTTGGCTTCTTCCTTTCGTAATTTCTGATAAAGTGAGGTGTGCCCCTGTCCGTGAAAGATAAAGGAATGGTTCCGCGGAACTGCAGGAACGAAAAATGTTTACGTCTCGCGATGAAACATGGAATATTCATTTTTCTTTTTTCTTGTTCATCAGCACTTCAAACAACATTCTCTTATCAGCACTTGACAAAACCATTTAAAATCGACCAGATTAAGTGATATTAATCATTTTTTGCATTATATTGAAAGGCTACTAATATTTTATCATGATATAAAAATCAAAAATAATTTCCAGGCGATGAAATCGTTCAGTTTGGTATTTTTTGTTACAGTGGTGACAATAGTTTGTTCACAAAGTTCAACAATTCCTCCAAATTTTTGCTTCTTTTCTGTATATTTCAATTTGTGTCATGAATAAAGATAAAGATAAAAAAAAAAAAAAAAAAAAAAAAAAAAAATGGAAATGTTGACAGAGACTGTGGTAGTGATATGTCAAACTTGTGGTTGGATGTCGTTGTTGTTGTTGATAACAGTGTTGGAATGACACAAAATGGACTAAATGCTGTAAGGAAACAAAAACACATTTTCTTTTTAACTATTGTCAACTCAAATATTCTTGATCATGCAAGTTTGTTTTGACCTACCCAGAAAATCTAAGTCTCTCGCAAAGTCATGCTATTTTTACCTGCGAGCGGTTGCGCTGCGGTCTTTTAGTAGAAAATAAATGATCCAAAATTTTTAACTTGTCAATATCAGAAAAATTAACTTCAGATCGCTGCCCAAGTTGCAACAGTTTTCGGACAAGGAACTAGAATTGGAACAAGCTATTCCGATCCAAGGACCACTCGCGTAGGACTGGTGACCTATAGTAACACGGCTCAGACTGTAAGAAACGCAAAAGTATTCTTCAATACCAAAAATACCAAATTTAGGTTGGAGATCTGTTCAAATACACTTCTTTTGAGCAATTGATTAATGATTTGTTTGCAGTCCTTCAACCAACTAGCACATCAACTGATTCGCTAACTGCAAAGTGAGAAATAGCTAAGTATAGTTGAAAGTAAATCATCATTCAGAGGAATAGGTCAAGCTGAAAACGTTTTAACTGACGGAAGAGCTAGTAAATATCGTTCTAACTATCAACAAGCCGTTATTATCTATGCTTCTGACTACAAGAGTGACGGAGACAATGATCCAAAACCAATTGCTGCTCGTCTGAAGGCATCCGGTGTTAATATCATCACAATTGCATTCGATCAAGGAGATGAATCAATCATCAATCAACTTGGAGAACTTGCTACACCGGGATACAGCTTCTCTAGCAAGGACAGGAACACTGTTGGAGAGATTCAAGGAGCTCTTCTTCAAAGTAAATACAAATAAATTGTTCATCTTTTCTTATTTTTCCCTTTTCAGCAAATTGTTATTGCCCAAGTTTGTGGACTCAATACAGAGCTGATTTCTATGATGCAACTTCTCATAAATATGGTATTTGCTTGAAAACCGCGGGACTCCAAGCCGGTTGGACTCCAGCAAGACTTTCCTGCCAAAATATGGTGAAGAATGGTTACTTGGCTACTGAATTCGACAACCAGAAACATAAATTCATTTTCCGTATGGATATCGAAAATTTCTGTTTTTCCAAATATTGAACTCTTTTCAGAAGTTGTTCAAAACGATACAACAATTCATGTTCCATATGCGTATCACATCGGTCTCAGTTATACCAATGGTGGCTATTATTGGGCTCAACCATCGGGATGGCCACTTTTGCCAGTAAGAAAAATTAAAAACTACAAGTATTTAAAAATTCTATTTTCAGTTGAGAAACAGCAACTGGAATCCAGGATATCCAAAGCTCACATCTACAAATACGGCTGTTTTGAACGCACAAGCTAGTTCTGATCTAATTGTTGGATGGCAAAATATCAGTCCATTTGGAGCATCAAAGGATTATGTCTGTGAATCATCCTCATGTGATACCGACAAATATTGCCCATAGTATTTAAAAATGTTGATCATTATGTATTAATAAATACTTGATATTAAAAACATGGGAAGTTCAAAACCATTTTAATGTTGTATTCAAAATATCTACAAAAATCAATATATAAATAAATGAAAACGATGTGATTTTTGCTTCCGGAATTTCTCAGAAAGTGAAAGTGCAAATAAAATTGTGTTTTTATTGTTATCGTGTCTTGAAACGGTGCAACCTACTGATTTTTATTGATAATTGGTATGCAAGCTCCTAGTTAAACATTTTTTCGCATCATTCAGAACGAAAAGATCGCACGTCAGAACATCCTGTGAAAAAAATTTCGATTTTTCGAAACTGTTTTGCACATGTTGATTTTACAATGAATATTGTTGGAAAAATCACAAGTGTGCTTCTTATCTTTAGTGAAAATGTTTTCTAATGTAAAATTAATTATCAGCACCTCTGTCTTTTAATTTTCCTTTTTGCACACCAATTGGTTCAGAAAGTATTTTAGTTAAACAGAAAATGCGATGTTTCGCTGCTGTTTCAGTATTTTTCATTGGTTTAATTTACGCGCAGTCTTCACAGCCATTAACTCTGAATGTAGACCGACAATGTGGAACTGATCTGAGCAATCTTTGGCTCGACGTCGTTATTGTTGTTGATAATACAACTGGTATGGGTTTGGATGGTTTGATGCAGGTTTGAACTTTCGAGAAATTTCTAAAAATTAAACATTGTTTCATCAGATCGCTGCACAAGTTTCAACAATTTTCAGTCAGGGAACGAGAATTGGTTCAAATTATACGGACCCAAGATCAACTCGCGTCGGACTCGTTACATACAACAAAGAAGCTTCGATCGTTAGTTTCTATTCTGTTGATAATATCCGATCAGGATGCTGATTTTGTTTCAGGATGCTGATTTAAGCACCTTTAAATCTTCCGATGATTTAATGAATAGAATCTTCGAAAAGTTGTCAAATCCTAGCAAATCAACCAACGCCTACCTTGGAAAGTATGTTTCGAAATAACTTCTTGAAGTGTGAAGTACGCAATTGCAGAGGTTTGCAAGCTGCTGAAACAGTTTTGACTTCTGGAAGAGCAAATAACGTCAGGTCAAACTATAAACAACTTATTATTGTATATGCATCGGAATATGAGTGAGTTGGAAAAAAATCTTGAATGTAACTTGACTTTGGATTTCGGATAATTTTGTTTGAATTTCACCTCGAACTTTTTTTTTTCTCTTGAACTGCAAAAAAAATCCAATTTCTGGGATTCGGATTCAAATAATGGCCTAGAAACCCATGTTTTTCGGTTTTTAGTAAACAGCTCCAATGTTGCTAATATTTTTAATTTTTTAAAAACAAAAACTTAAAAAATAAAAATTTTATTTATTTTCTAAAGCGTCCTTTTATCTCAAATTAATTAAGTGATGAAGGAGATAATGACCCAGTCCCAATCGCTAACCGACTTAAAAGCTCTGGAGTGAATATTGCGACTGTTGCATTCGATCAAGACGGTGAAACTTTAATCAACAAACTTGGAGAGATTGCAACACCTGGATACGCATTTTCAAATACTGATCTTGATGTAATTTCGGAATTAACGAATGTTATGTTCCAAAGTAGGAACAGTTTGTTTCTAAAAATAAACTTTAAAAAATTAAATTTCCAGCAAATTGTTACTGCAATGAGATTTGGAATCATTATCGAGCCGACTTCCAAAATGAGTACTCTCAAAAGTATGGTGTTTGCCTATTCTCTTCTGGTCTTCAATCTGGGTGGAAGCCTGCGAAACTTGCATGCCAAAATATGATTAGAAAGGGTTATTTGGCCACTGATTTCAATCAAGCAAAACATCAATTTATGTATCGTAAGTTTTTAGAAGACCCTGAATTAAACTGTAAATGTTTGAATTCAGAAATGGCTCAAAATAATCCTGCAATGCATGCACCGATTGCATATCACATCGGATTAAGTTTTATAAACGGAGGCTTATACTGGCAACAAGCAGCTAATGAACCACTACTCCCGAAGACTGTAATATCAATAAAAATAAATAAATTATATATCATAAACCTTTTTTTAGTCAAACTTCACCTCATGGAACCCCGGATATCCTAACTTTTCAGCAACATCGAACGCTGTGTTCAGTTTACAACAAGGATCATCTCAAGTGGTCAGTCAAAAAAAGTAAAAATAAAGGAATTGGAATATATTTTTTTCAGATTGGATGGGAAAGTGGCTCGGAATTCTCTGTTATGCTTGACTACTTCTGTGAAGTTTCCTCGTGTGATACTGATAATTATTGTAATTCGATGTAAGAAAAATTCATCTCGTCATGAACATTGATTATAAAAATAAATGAGAGCTTGTATCGTCAGCTCATTTGAAATTCCCTCTCAAAATTTAAAATTGCAATCCGAAAATTCAGAAGGAATGTTTACAAAGAAAATGCAAATTTCTTTGTATTTTTGTGAAATTATGGAAGTTTATTCGTTCCGAAAGTCTGTAGGAAAGAGTCCAATGTGATCTTCAATTGAGCACTTTTGCCATTTCTGCTTGACGTACAACAGCTACCGTCCTTTGTCATAATAGAAGAAATTCATTTCTGAATGGTAAATGGTACCACTATGTTTCCCCCTGAATATTTTGTGCATGTGAAATTTAAATACAGGGAAAAACGCAACAGGCTCATTTTTTAAAATACGCATGAGTGCTGTCACATGGTGCACGTGTTTCATTCAAAAACACGATGTGCTAAAGTGAACCGATTATAACTAAGAAAATTCAGCACGACAATTAAAAATTGAACACAGAAAAGCGGGGGTTTTTAGGGCGTGGCATTTTTGCAATTGTGCGGCGCGGTTTCACAAAACGTTTTATATTCAGCTATTCAGGGACGCAATTTTGTAATTCGGAGTGAAAAAAATTAGATTAAGCCATACTTTATGTATTTAACGCAAAAACTCCATTTTTTCATTCGTTTTAGGCGTTAAAATGTCGTTTGTAAATAATTCGAATTTTTGCATGTGTGGTTCGTGACGACAATTTTGGTTCACTTTATCCCACCATGAAAAAGGTGCCCGGTTTTCTTTTCAATAGTTTTTCTTTGAGGTTCTTCTCTTCATTACCATTTCGAAAAAAATTTTTTTATTTCATTTTATCCCACATTTCTTTACTTCACCATCAATGTCGTCATTTTTCGACTGTTCACTCGAAATATGATATTTTTGTCATCATTATGGCTCATTACCTTGAACATTGTGTCATTTTATAGACAACAAAATTATGAATTTCATAATATTTTTCCACGCAAACGCATTTCAAGATTAAGAAAAATTCAAGACCCCAAAAGATATTGAAACATTCGACGTCATGCATCACATTCCCAATTTTGTATGCTCAAAAAAACCAAAAATTGTAGAGAAGGACACAATTTCTTTATTATTTTCATCATTACGAATAACATATTAGTCATCTTTCTTAAAGATTATTTCACCTCTACACTTGGCATGATTGTCCCAGTATCTGAAATTGTTTCAACAATAGCAAAACAACAACAATAACAAAAACAACAAACCTTTCAACGACCAATGGTGGAATGGCCAGCTTATTCCAAAGTTTAATAATAACAAACAATGGCATTATTACCCAAACTCCTGAAAAATGACAATTATTTCAACAATAAGCCTATCTCAGGGCAGCTCGGATCTTGATAATTATATACCGATAGCTATCCATGGATAAGCTTTTTGTTAAAAAATTTGGTTAGAATAAAGCTAAATTATGAATCAAATAATAAAAATATCGCGTTTTATACTGATTTAGAAATCTGCGACTCTTCATAAGACACAGTTTCTCATCAAATCTGTAAACAATTGATGGAAATTTAAACCATATCAGTTTACAGAGACGTTTATAGATATAGTTTACATTAATAAAAATAAACCGAAATTTGAGTTTAAAATTAGATCTATTTAGCAAAAAAAAAGAAAAAAAAAACAAACCATTTGGAACCCAAAAGATCATGAAATTGTCGAAAATATCAATATTTTGATTCATCGATGAATATTGTCGATTACGATCGCAAATAAACAATGAAAAGTAGTAAACCGTTTTCCAAAAAACCATGACTGTTGTTGTGAATGCGATTAAGATCGCGTGGCGGGATCGAGCAAATGCAAGTCCAACAGAAATCAAATTGAGAAGACATTCAACAATCATCAATCGACCAAGTGAATTGGATATTATGTCATCCGTAGTTTTGTAATGCATGTCGACAGAAGAATAGAGATTCCCTTTAAATAAAAATCAATTATTCTAGCTTCAAGGAAGGCTTTTTAGATTATAAAGTAATAGATTTTAGAAGTCTTGATACTAATTTTTTAAAATCATATTCACTTGTGTAAGGTAATAAAAACCGCTAAAGGAGGGCGAAAATAGACTTAATTCTCATTCCAAATCTGTTTTTAAAATTTTCTAAAACCACCTAGAAGCCGAGAAAACATGCCTCAAAACAATGGCCTAGAAAAAGGGGCCACCTGGCCGAACTTTTTCCTATGAGCTTTTTTCATGTTTCCTTAATGAATAGTTATGCAGAATGCTTATATTAGTCCTTTTTTATGTTTTTTCATTTTAAGTTATGCTTTTTTTTTCATTTTTTTTTTTGGATTTTTCATGCCTGCGGACTACTTTCTACCCTTTTTCTAGGACATTGTTTTGAGGCGCGTTTTCTCTGCTACTAGGTGGTTATAGAAAATTTAAAAAACAGATTTTGAATTTGTCTATTTTCATCCAAGACGCATTCATTAGCTCCGTCAATCCCTCCTTTAAAAATATACAAAGCTAAAAAAAATTCGGTGAGTGTTCTTCTGAGTGCTGAACTTAGAACTGTGAACCGAGTTCGCTGCACAACTGACGTTTTGTTGTGGATTTACGAGAACGTAAAGGAAAAAGCCTGGTGCGTCATGTACGGCTAACGCGGTGTCTACTCCGATGTTTACAAATCCGAAATCTTTTTGTAATTTTCCAGTTTTAAAATGTTTCCTTGGTCTAAATGTTCAATGATGTCATGTTCTTGCTCCCATTTAATTTTAACTTACACCCTCCGTATAAATATTTTCCGATTGGCTTTGATAGATCATTGGTATAGGGACGATTCAAAGTGTATGCGATGTCCATAGTGCAAATTATTGCTGAAAATTGTACGTCATGAAATACAATGTTCTAATTGTCATACTCGAGATAATAAGCCACAATGAGACCCATGGTGGTAAAACCGAAGGACGAAAGTCTTCGACAACTCTACGAACAGGAATCTGAAAATAATTTTGATTTCAAAAGAAAAACCCGTAACTTTTTATACATACCATTTGAAATTTGCTGTTGAACAATTGATATTAATTTTTCGAAGTGAATGGAAAATGTCAAGTTAATCTAGTTCTTCCTATTTCACGTTTTAGGTTTTTTTTTAAAATTCCACGACAACCGAGACATTTTATAATTCATGAAATCATGATGAAAATCTCAAGTCTGACGTAGTCAGTTAAAAATCCGTTTTTAGAATTTTTTGACAATCTCTCTAATTTCAGGGTTATGAAAATTTTTGAGTAAGTAGCATAAAACGTGAGCCAACACATTTTATGCTACGGTTTCTTTTTTTCCCCGCAACATGTAATTTTTGACTTTAATATCCAACTTTCAAAGTAGTAGTTATTCACTTCCCCAATCAGAGACCAACTCTCATTTTGTTCAACTAAACAATTCGAAATTTTATTTTTCGATAAAGCGCGTGATTGCTCCACCCTAGAGCATACACATCAAACACGTGAATTAAGCGGATAAACTGGCAAGGGAATGCCGTGTTTTTTGCTGAAGAAGAATTTGAACATTGGTTTTGGAAATTAATTTCTGAAAATAAGAAAAAACCGATCTTTAAACATATGGTATTTTGGCTGAAGCTCAAAAGCTCAAATAGCGGTGGATAAAAATTCATGGATACCATTATCGATCGTTCTAAACCAAATTGAACAGTTCTAGCGATTTTCATCCAAAATTTTTTTAAATGTGTATTATGGGAACTGATTTTTATCCACTAATTTTGAGTTTGAGAAAAGTTATACATCTTCAAATCTCTGGAAATTTTCAGACCGTAGTTTCGGAAAAAAACATGTTCTTTCAAATGATGTAGGCCAAATCAAAATCTTTAAAAAACACGTCAACCACTTTCTTTGCAAGAAGAGAGGGAAGTATTCGTTATTTATCCGCCAACAAATTTGATTTTGCTCGAACTTTGCACAATGGTTCAGTATGAGTCCAAAATGCAAGTGATCAGAGCAAAAAAATGATGTTTGAAGGAATATATAATAATACGCCTGAAAAAAATAAACATATATTTTCTAAACAACGTACAAAGATTGAAAATTGATCACACATCAACCTGTTCATATTTTTTAATTAACCAGTGAATTTCTAGGAAGGGGTTGGAGCAGGGATGGTCGGGAAAGACCTTCCGGGCAATTTTTCGGGAAATTTTGTTCCCGGTTCCAAAGACCGGGAAATTCGGGAAATTCGACAATTTAACTCCAAATACTGGTTCTATCCTGATTTTATAGATTTTCCTAGATTTTCAGAGTTAATAATCATTCAACGATAAAAACTATAGGATAAAACAGGAATAAACGCAAGATTTTGAATAAAACACATTTTTCAGAATCGCATAAATGAGTTTAAAAAAAAGAAAATGTTAAGTTTTCTTATTTGAGACTACGGACGACAAATTAATCAATTTTAGTAAAGTTTCGTTAATTTTTGTAGCTTGATCTTTTCGAATTTCTGATGTTCTTGATGTTTTCTATCTTTTCTATTAAAAAAATTTCCCGTCATGGTACCGGAAAAACAGGGAAATTTCCCGCCCATCCCTGGTTTGGAGGCTCACAACTCGGCACAAAACCTTCAGTCCAGGATGAAAATTTTCAGGCCTTCATTATCGATCCACTTTGATTTCCCAAAATTCAGAAAATTCCAAAAAACGTTGCGCATCAAACCAAAAATCTGTTTATTCAGACCAAAAAGTTACCTTTCCTATTTTTAGAACTCATGATTGCTTTATGACCATCTATTGTTTCAAGCACCTGAAGAAAAGCTATAATTTTCTATCATTTGAAGACGACAAATTGCCCATTCTAATTCAAAATTTCGAAATTACAGCTGATATATGAAAGTAAACAAAAACATTGATGTATTAACCGATTATTTCGAAAAATTAGTCAGATATCAAAAGTTCAGACAGTTAGGGTTGGAGCAGGCCATATTTTCAGATTTCGACACAACTTCTGGAATTTAGAGGTTTCACCAATTTTTACCAGTTTTATCACCGGTGGTCTTTTCAGGTATGTTTAGCAGTCCCAACTTGGGTTAGAACCGAAACGAAATATGAAACGGTATGCATTTACTAAATGATTTCATGGGGCTATTGGCATTTACACCAAAAATCTCTTATCCTAATGCACCAATTATATCCCCCCATACCGGTCAATTCCACATTTCTCAATTTTCCCGTTTTTTTGATTCTTGTCTGTCTGACTCAAATTCCCACGGCATCCAGTCCAAAAATCTCTTTTGGTTTCAAAGAAAGAGAAAAAAAACATATAATCTTTTTGGTGCACTTGATAGTTTTTTTTTTCTCGTCGTCCTGCAAAAACGACAAAGGGTGTGAAATATACGAAACACGCATGACCTAGTGCATAATGACTTGGCACCGAATTGGAAAAAAAGCATGTTGGTCTCCCACAATATATTAAGTTTCAGATTTATAGACGTGTGACGTGGCAAATTGATACAACAAACGGAAGCTCAAGTGGATGTATTTTTTCAAAGAACTGATAGAAATCACATGCTTTTTTCTCTTATTTAAACTACAAATATTTATACGCATAATTTTTTTATATATATGTGTATATATATAAACATATACGTCGTATATGTATGTATACTGGTTTCCCATTTTTCGTATCGTAGACAGTTTTCTTAACAGAAGAATACATGTAATATCAAAGGGAGGATTGTACAATTTTGTTACACGTATACTGGAGTCTTAAAGACAGTGGGTCAGTTAATTTGACCCTACCAAATTTTAATTTCAAAAATTAGAGCTTTCTCTCCTTAGTAAAATGCAATTTATGCGAAATCACACCGATAACTACACGCGCCATTGCTGCGGGTAAAAATTTTTAAAAAACGCGTGTCGCGGTCGGAATTGGCGCGAAACACAATTATTTAAATGTGGCTATTGTCAACTCAAATATTCTTGATCATGCTAGTTGGTTTTGACCTACCCAGAAAATCTAAGTCTCTCACACAGCCATGCTATTTTTAAGTGCGAGCGGCTGCGCTGCGGTCTTTTAGTAGAAAATGGATGATCCAAAATTTTTAAGTTGACAATACATATTGGTATTGTTCTTTGGACCACGTGGGCTTTGATTTTTTGCATTGAATTTGGATCATGTTAACTGACAAGCTGCCTTTAAACCAACAAGGCAGGTTTTAAGTCCCTCTGGAATGTAAAACATATATCTACCTTGTTCCTTTTTAAAAAAATTTTGGAGATTGGTGGGGGAATTTTCAGTATGTCTGGAATTAATACAGCTAATTTAAGGGATTATAAATACTTCCCTGATTCATCAAAACACAACATTATTAAATAAAAAACTATTAGCTTAATAATAATTTTTGCTCGATAAGGGCTTTGAAATAGAATCTTTTTTTTGCATTAAATAAATGAAACATCCAAAAAGATTGGCGAAAGGATTATAAAAGATTGTTTGCGTTCGTGCTAAATCCGATGCTCAATTTTGTTTTCTTCACATTTTCATCTGGATCAACAATTTTTACTACCGTTCTTTTTCCATGTTGTTTATTTGGGGGACTTGCGAACAACATATTTAGTTGATAATGTCAATCCTCCTAAAAAATTCAGATTTTGAGATTATCCACGCGAAGATGTGCGAGCTATTTCCAATGCCTCCGCAATAATCTACTTTTTAAAAGCTTGTAAATTTTTTGACTTTTGAACGGATGATGTGAAGGATTCAGAAAGTGTTCGATGTGATAAATATAATGAATTCAAATGCATCCTTCTTTTTTCAGATATGTTTTTGTTTCGAAATCTAAAATTAGCATGTTGGCACGAAACAGCAGTCCATCATTACTTTTTCTTTTCACGAGATCATTTGTTGTCTGACCAATTCCGGGCATATGACATGATTATTCAACGTTGTCAACATCAGGGATTCAGAATATCTCCTTACTTTTCCGACGCATTACACTTGTGACATAATGAACAGTTCGAGATTATTCAGATTTCAGCGAAAAACGAGTCAACATAATCATAGATCATTTATTTCATTTTTCGAAACAAATCGAGATATCAAATGTCATTTTCGCTCGAATAAAAAACATATCATTACTTCTAATTTGGTTGCAAATTTTTTTGAAGCATTAGTTCCTTAGCTCTGAGTGGTTTACGATCAAATTTGGAACTCTGTTTCACTACGCAAATAAAAAAGTCGAAAATAAGTCATAGAGAAATTATAGCGAGTTTTCAGCTGCTGCGGGTACACCTGTAAAATATTGTTGCAAAAAATAGCACGATAAAACATTATTTTCCTTATATATAATTCAAATAAAAACATTTATTTATTTATGACAATTTTTTTTAAAAGAAAAAATTAATTGAAAATCAAAAAAGCACTTTTTAATCGAAATTCTGAACTTGAAAGGTCAAAATTGAATTGGAGCTATTTCAATTTTCACCTCAGAATTCTGATAGACAATCAGTAGAGTCATTGAATATATATTTAAAGAATTCTGTAGTGAAGACGAAGGACGATATATTATTTACAGACAATGTTCCAGTTATTTAAAGTAACGTTCTTTCCCTTGTATAAACTCCCTTGTATAAACTAGGTTCACAGAAAAATGCGAGTGGAAATAACTAGCTTTAAACAACAAAAATTAACGCGAATTATTTTTAAGAAGACTTATTAATTAAGAAACAAGAATACTTTACGAAAGAAAGGTTAATTGATTGCAAAGAACAAAATAAACAACTAGCCTCAGCTAGGAAAAACTAGTACGCGACTAGAAACACAAAAAGAGCCCAAACACAACAAAACTAATGTGACGCCCGAAACGGTGGCCTAGAAACACCCGGTGCGGAGGCTAGTCCTCTGGCTTCTAGTCCTCGGCCATTTATCTCAACACTATTTCAAAATTAAGTGTTACGTCGACAATTTAATGAAAATCAGATTCACAGTATTTTCGTTCACAAATCTACATCATTGCCTGTTCTGCCACAGTAGAAAATCATTTGAATTTTAAGAAAAACGTTTAACTGAAAATTTTCCATTCCATATTTGGCCTTAAAATGTTGTGGGACACTATATTTAGGCTTCTAGCATTCCCTTAACAATCAGTTAATTGCAGGCTAGACGAAAAAAGTTTTTTTTTTAAATCCAATTTGTATTTCATGTGAATATTATCACTACTAATTAAAAACTCATATATCAATCATTATGTTGTCATTGTCCAACCCTGGGAAAAATTGGAAAATTGTTTTCATGGTCATTTGTTCTCGAAATTTCAGACGTATTTTTCTCTAAACTCTTTTTTTTTAATTTTCAGTTTCCATAAGCTAAGATATCTTATTTTTTGAACCTTGTAAAAACTGTTAACGAATCCAAACAAGAGAAATCGCGTTTTTCAAAGGAACACTGATTCATTATAGTGAAAATAATATTTACTTTCCGAATTCCAGACATTTCATCATTTCCCTTATTAACTAATTTGAATACATTTCGCTTTTTTTCTGTTTTCAGTTGTTTAAAAGTTTCATAAACCAATCTCTTTAAACGACACCTTCTTTTTTTCTCCGAATAGACAAATTTTGCTGTTTTATTCTGTTTATGTCACATCCGTAGATCTTAGGACTATTAAATAAAAATTGAATATAAGCCGTAAACAAAACAAAAACGAACTTTAAAATGTATTTATATTATCTCCGCCGTTCGGAAAAATATTGGAAAAAGTAAAAAAAAATTGTAAAAAAAAAATAAAGAACCGTAGAAAAAACAGATAAATCAAGATAAAATGATAGAACAAGCAATTGGCACCAAATCAATTGGATCTAACTAAAACGTTAATTTCTAAAAATAACATTTGAACTGTTTAACGAAAGAAAGAGAACATTTGAAAAAAACGTATCACAACTGAAGATCAACTAAATTCATTAGAAAGTAACCCAGAATTTCGGAAGAATGGAGCTTCACAATGGTTCACAGATGGAATGAAAAAGATAGAGAGAGAGAGGGAGAGAGTTCAAAATAAAGATGGGATCAAAAGTATGATTTTGTTTGGGTATTATATGAAATTGGTATAGTTTCAATGGTTATCTTTTAACAAAAAAAAACCCTAGCACATTTGAAAACTTCAGTTACATTTCATGTGGTTTTGAAAGAGAAGATAAGTGGATGTGGGGGGGATCAAAAAGGGTACAGACAGACGAGATCAATTTCGAAACTTTTTTCTCAATAACCCGTAATTAAGTTTATATTTATATTCAGATGTCGTCATTTTTTTACACTTTCGTTTAATTGTGATTCTTCATCAGGTTTCTCAGGGACAGCATCCATTTTTTATATCATCAAACGAACATTTCGATTCGCAGCACGTCGTCGCGATCTTTCCGCGTTTGCCAACTGAAAAAATGGACTAATGAAATTTGATATTATTTTTTGAAAAGCTGTTGCACTTTGTTCTCTGTTCTCACGATTTGAAATTCTACCGAATTTAAATCAAATTCGTTTCTAATGGAAAAAATTTTGACAAGACTTATTTTCATGTTTGCGTAGGAATATAACTTTGTCCCTAGCGGTTAAGACTAGATTATCGTAAATAGAAAAATAGCAGAACTTAAATTAAACTAAAATTCTGAGAAGCGAAGGATAATGTATTTTATAAAAGTCAAGCGATATTCAAAAAGCTCTTACCCATAAAATGTGAAGATCTTTTCGCCGGCTCATCTACCGTACACCCAGTCGGACAAATCTTCTTGACCACCATCGCGATTTTCGCCCCGCAGAGACGTTGTTTTCCCTCTGGAGTCCTTCTTCCCCTTGACAATAGAGTGACGAAACTGTTGTCATCGTCAAAATCTATCAAACGGTTTCGGAGCTGATGTAGAAGTCGGCTTTCTTCTAGCTTTACTTGATCGAATCGATGTTCGAGTTTGAATAAATCTGGATCAGTAGAATATGATGAAATTGGAATGATAAATACTGATAACAGAATAAATGTTGTTGTGAAAACTGTGAACATCGAAACAGGCGAATGTGTTTGAGTAGTAGCAATCATAATCAGAATAAAGAATGATAAAGTGAATATGAAAATGGCAAAAGCAGTAGGCGGAGCTAAATGTGATTTACACACGGTTAAATTTGTAGTAAGTGTTTTCTTAAATATAAAGGACGACGTATATATTAAATTTTAGTGAATCCGTTGAGTAGCAGACACCTTCCTTTTTATTCAGCTATTTGGGCGGGGCAACGACGAATGGAGAGCAGGTTGAGGAGTAGTCTAGATTTTGACAGAGAAGCGGAAATTCGCGATTGGGGCGGAGCCTTTGTTTTTCCCATCCATCTTCAAATCAAGCCTATTTCAGAATTGTATACTTGACAGAAGAAAAAAACACTGTTGTCACATGGGATTAATTTGAGTTGCGTAAATGCAAAAGTAATTGAGATGAGATGGGGCAGTTGAAAATGTTAGAAGCAGAAAAAAAATTGGAAGTCGTGTTCTTGGTAACCGAAATCGAGAGTGTAATTTAAACGTGAGCAACGTAACAAAAGTGAAAAGAACGGCAATGTTTTTTTTTCATTTGATTTAAAGACAGGGTGTCAGTTATGAGGACCTGAAATAAACTTATCCGAGTTTTAAATATGCTGAATTAATATTGTATTATGCTCAATATTACAAATTGGGGCGTTGTTCTCTACATTGGCGAATTTTCATTAAGACAATACTTTAATTAAGATCTTAAAAACCGGAACTCATTATTTTAAAAAAAATCGAAGGTTTAAACAATAATACAGTAATTTTAACAATTAGCTAATATTTTTAAAAAATTCAAACTTTTTTTTTTAAATTGACAATGTTATATGCAGCTCAGACCATTTTGAATACGATTTTAACGGCTTTACATATCTGATGAAAATGTATTATTATTTTTTATTTAAAAGTTTAAAAGTTTATTTTAAAGTTTAATTAATTTGTCGCAACGATTAAATTCTACTGTAAAAAATAATTGACGTAATATGTGATGCACTGTAGACTATTGTAGATAACAGTTAAGCAAATAATACCTAAGAATTATAGGATTGAAAATATTTAATTGGAAATTCTTAACGTTTTCTTCATTATTTCGGAAAATCCTAAATTCTAACATCATCAAAAAGTTATTAAGTGATCGGGATTGTTGTAAAAAAAATTTGTTCCAGTCTGAGCACAAAAAAAAATATTTTCAGTTAAAAATACATATTTTAAAAATTCTAAAAACAGTAAACATTTAAAACAATAAAATCATCAAATTGTAAAAAAAAAATAATCCAAAAAGTAGAAGAGCAAACAGAAAATATCTCAAGTTTTCTATCCAATTATCCTAATCTTAAATTGCGCAATAACTTCTGTTGTCCACCCAATTCATCGCAACATAATAATTACAGTAAATACAACAATATATCCTTTACCCATTACCTTCTCTACTCTTCGTTTTTTTTTTCAAATAATTCGGAACCCTGTTATTACAGGGTGGCTTTTATTTACGGGTCCCACTTTTAGCTGTAATATCTCTGAAAATAGAAAATCAAATGAGCTCATATTCAACAAATAATTTCTTAGAATATAAACAAATAGTTATCAACAATAATTATTCGATTCGGCCTCCTTTGGAGACGATGACCGTCTGAAGACGTCTAGGAATGGCATCAAGTGTGGCACGATGGTATTGGAGAGATAGTTTGTCCCATTCCTCGATCAATTTTTGCTTCAAAGCCTCAACATTCGAGTGGGGTCTTCCACAGACCTTATTCTGCAAAAATCCCCAGATGGAATGGTCCAGCGGGTTCAAATCCGGCGACGACGACGGCCAATCTTCCTTCTTAATGAACGCAGAAAAATGGTACTCGCACCACTGCTGAGTGAATTTGGCAGCGTGTGCTGGAGAGCCGTCCTGTTGGAAGACCCAGTGTTGATTCCCGAAGTGGGATGGGCCCAAGGCATCAGATGATTCTCCAGAATTTCATTGACAGAGTAATTTCGGTCGATTTTTAATCCTTTATCGACGAAAACCAACGGACACTTGCCATTTTAGCAGATGGCACCAAAAATCATTACACTCGCTTGGTGTGACACCCGAAAAATAGTTTTTCCGTTGTCAAAAGCTTCTTGGACATCCTTTGCAAGTACTTGATGATTCTGGGAGTTGAATTCTGCCTCCAATGTGAAAAACTTCTCGTCTGAAAAGACTGTCACTAAAAGTTCACCTCGTCGCGTGCCAGCGAGGAGCTGTTTTGCTTTTCGCAAGCGTTTTTCATTGTTACTCTCCGATAAGATATCAGTTTTTGTTACACAATATGGGGTGAGATTAAGCTCCTTTTTGACAATCTTTGTCATGGAGAAACGAGAAATTCTGAGTTCTTCAGCCATTTTTCTGATCGATCTATGCAGATTCCTTGTGATCCTCTCCCTGACAAGTTTGACCTTCGGTGGAGTTGTAACATTGACTGGCTTTCCTCTTCCGACACCGTCCTTGAGTGTCCCAGTCTTTTTAAAACGATGGGTTTCTTTGTAGATGGCCCATCTTAAAATTCCGAGTCGTTTGGCGATTTCTCTCGTACCAAAACCGCTGTTGTGAAGGTCGACGATTGAGTGCGATGAATACTCGGCGGTGCCATTTCACTAAAAATAAACCGATAATTCTGAAACTTGCTAGGATGAAAAATGAAGCAATAATTAAAAACATAAAAAAAACAGAAACATCAAAAACGCGCCCGCGCGCTACCACCATGGCGCCAAACTTTGGGACCCGTAAATAAAAGCCACCCTGTAAGAAAATTTAGACGAAGGCAGAGAAAGGCAGAGGTCTTCAAAATAACCTCATGAGCTAGAGATTATCAGTACAGTGGCAATTTGATGTACTCTCTATATTCGCCGGTGTAAATAGACAGCCGAAAATATATATATACGCCAAATCTGAATTTAATAATCATAGACTTGACAATTCTTAAAGAGACAGTCCAAATGTGCAAAAAAACGCACTTTGGGAGGAAGCCTAAAAAAATAAAATTGAAGATCATATTTTAAAGATTCGTTTTGTGATGAGACATCTTATTAATTTTTTAGATATAAAATGGTTTCATATATGTGTTTCAAAAGTGCAAACCCTCCATGACGGAAAATTAAAAAGAAGAAGAAAAAATAGCTATCCCTCCACAAAAAAGATTGATGTGTTCCGTTCCGTTTTTTCTCCGTTTGTCACTACGAGCGATTGGTGTTAATTGTGAGCACATTGCTACATCTTTCTGCCAGACATTGCACTAAATGCGGTGCAAAATTGTATCGATGAATGTTTTGGTCCTGAACATTCGAACTCGCGTGAATTTACTTGGTTCGAGTGTCGATATGTTGAGGGGTGCAAGGTCAAAACTTATGAGAATACCCCAAAAAATGGTAGAATTTCAAACATTTCAAATCTTAAACTGAAGACGGGAATACAAATTTGAACACTTCATTTTCCGGTTGCTTTTCTCAATATTTATAATAATTTTTCAATAATTTTTAAATGTATTATACAATACTTGAAATTTTAAAGATCAAGCCACATTATTCGCAGTGAATTTCCTGAAAAGTTTTTTTGATGACTATTATATTTTGAACTCACATATTCTCACTGACGCTCCGCACGCACGCGACGCGGTGGACGACACTCAGTATACTGGAAAATTTGAAAATTCATTTACCCACGAATTTTCTAGTACCGGCCACCGCGGCGCGTACGTGCGGAGCGTCAGTGCGGTTGAGCTTCCCTTAAAACGCAATGATCGAGAATATTTGAGTTGACAATACAAGGACACAATCTGTTGTTTTAATGGACACATTATAGTTCATTCGAAGTTTTTGGCGTCTAAAAATTCGTTTCCTGAACTTCCACAGCTTTTTCGATTTACTTGATATTATTTTGATGTTCGGTTTTATTATATCTTATACATATTTTGGTCACATGTTTAATTTATAAAAATATTTTCTATATTGAGGAGGGACATTAGGAACGTTGTAGTATTTTTTTTCATAATCCTCTCAAAAGAAAAACATATTTTTAATCTTGTGATATGTGGTTCAAAATCTTTTTTCCTCAATAAAGTTCCTTTTACCAACCATTTGTTCTATATTCCCATGTTTTCAGCTCATTAAAACATTAATTATTCATTTTGAAATAAATGGTCATAAATCTTGTCCAAAACACAGATTTATTTTTATTTTTCTCGGAAAATACATATAGAACAATCATAACAAGAAATTGGACTCGTCGTACAATTTCTGATATGTTTTTCCTGTGGTTTTTGATATTTTTAGTTACGGAATGAATGAGAAGAATTGAAGTGAGTGGGATGGGGGGAAATGAAAGATGAGCATCTGACGGGTTCGTATCAATCTTTCCTGCAAGAGTGTATGTCTGGTCTGCCATTTTTTGCTCTTCGCCGATGTTCGGATGGTGGCGCCTATTTTAAGATGGACCAGACAATGAAGTTTCTATGAATAATTCAGGGATTCTAAAATCGGTGAATGAAATCATTCTGATTTCACCGACAATTTCAAATGATGTTTTCCTGCGGATGTTTGTGTAAGGAATAATGTTCAGCAAGATTGTCATTTAATTCGTGAGATCAAATACCGTATTTTCTTCAGAAAAAAACGAGGAACCTGTTCGCTCCCATTTTGTCCGCGGATAAGTCCCTTACAGTCCGATTATGCTCAACGACACTGACGCTCCGCATGCACGCGACGTAGTGGCCGACACTCGCCACACTGGAAACTTAGCGGGAACATGAATTTTCTAATTTTCTCTCGAAACGCAACGAACGAGAATATTTGAGTTGACAAAATCTATTTTTTAAAAAAACGATACACGTATGTTTTTTGGTGGATTCGAATTATCAAAATCTCAAATGATGACAAATAAATACAATTTTCACCATCAAAATTTTCGGATAGAGCTTTGTAATTTCAGTTTTTTTCAGACACTTGTAAATATTCAAATTCCGATCTTATTAACTTCCACCTAAGGGATTTCAATAAAGGATTTCAATTCAGGATAAATCCCACAAATTTATCAGCATTTGATAATTTCCACATCTGAAAAGTAAAAAATAGCCGCCGTTAGCACGTCAGCCTCCGCCCCACCGTATCCACAAAACCATGCTGAACCCGTTGTGTTCACGTGTTGAAATCGTATGGCTGTTTTTCTTTCATTGCTCGAAACAAAAATAACATTGTTATTCACCCATTTCGAACAAAATCTGCCATCATTTGTAGTTCTTGCCAGAATCCAATCTGACGGAACTATATTTTCTGAGAATTAGTATCATTTAGTGAAAAACAACATGCGTCATTATGATTCCAGAAGAGACCGGTATAGATAGAAATAAATGATGATTAATCTACTGTTGAAAGTTTCACACATTGTTTTAAAACATTAATTCCGAAATATTTTAAACTTCAAATTGCATCAAAAATCAAACAAAAAGTGTTTCGCGAGAAGCCAGTTATGTCTGGTTTCAGGGATGCCCTTTTCTGATGTGTGACTTTATAAAATAGATAAATATACAATATTTCAATCACGCTCTGTGGCAAATATACTCACGAGGAAAGCGTGCACTACTGTACATAGATAGCTAGCTCAATCGATAGAGCTCACTTTGGATAGTAAGAAATTATACTCAAAAACTGTTAGACATATCGAAGTCTGAAAATTTAAACTTGAAGTAGAGCTACGACTTATCTCTATTTCTATCGAAATTGATGAAAATTTGAAAAAATCGTAATAAAACATTCTTAGAGAATTTTTAATTGGTTTTTGGAAATTAATTATTTCTATTGAAAATAAAAACCAAATAATTGGCCTTTGTGGTTCAAATTTTAACGAACTTTCAGAACTTGAACCTAAAAAGATCATGCCGTTTTTGAAAACAATGCTAAATAACGGCTCTAAACCTTACGCAATGGATCCAAGAAATTAAACATTATTTTTAAACGTTGGGTCGAAATATTTTGAAAGTATTTTGAAACTTTTGAATATATTACGAGTCGGAGAGACATCGCATAAATTGCATCATGACATACATCTCTATTTTCTACAGTGTGTGTAGCGTTGAAATTAAAGGTAGCTTGTCAGTTATTGTCAAGATGAAAATTCCTGGCCGCTCGTTTTGCGTAATATCGTAGGGAGCTTCCTCGCAACGCGAGCGGAACGCGTTGGAAGGAGCTGAGTTTGTTGTATTTATGTCGTACTATCTCCTTCCAACGCGCTGCGGTCGCGTTGGGAGAAAATTCCCTACGATGCTACGCAAAACGATCGGCCAGGAATTTTCATGAATGTCGCAAAAAACAAAAAAAAATATGTACCCACATTCAAATAATTGTGTTTCGCGCCAATTGCACGGACAACGACCGCGTCGCACGGGCACGCGCGCATACAAATTTTAATGTTTTCAACTTTAGACCGACGTCATGGGGCGCTCATTTTTCGACGTAATTTCGCATAAATTGCAATTTACTAAATTTTTGAAACTGAGATTAGGTAGGGTCAAATTCACTGATACACTGTCTTTAAGTGGTTTACTTCTAAAATGTGATAGTAAATAACTCTAGTAAATATACAATTCAAACCCTAGTGAATCTAAAAATAAAAAAGTAATAAACTATTCTAACATTAGTCTAGTCATTTCAAGTACTTTGATTTTATGTTCGAATACATTTTGCATCATTCCGAACCACTGAAAAAAATTTTCATGTTTCAAAACTGCACGATTTTTTTTTTCAAAATGAATTATTCATTTTACCTACTCCTTCGACGAATTCTCTAAAAATATACATTTTTTTTAGAACAATTAATTTTTTCTGGGATTTACTGAGACATTCACGGAAGTTTTTTTTGAGATGATTGATGAACTCAAATTCAAATTCGGGTTGGCTGTCTGGATAAAATGAAGGAAATTTTAAATGACAGAAGTGTTTCACGTATATCGGATGAAATTCAGATCATCCTTCCTCGTATAATTGGTAATTTCAACAAACTATATTTTTGAATATGCACTTTTCATGAAGATAAACAAGTTTTTCACTTCTTCGTTCGAAAATTTGGAGAAAAGTGGCGATAACAAATGGCACGAACGAACACTTTTAGTTTTATTAGGGGTATGGTTGGAACACTTTCCTTATTATCAACATTATAATTATTGCATTTTTTTGATGTTGTTATTATTGTCAAAAATGATGCTAACTAACGGGAAGAAATGAGCACCACAAATCACCAGAAAGTGGAGTTTTAAAATATAATTTCAATTTTTTTCTAGTCAACAGTCTAGAAATCTTATTTTCGAATTCTGGAACAAATAATATACCATTACACAGCGTCTTAAAATATATCTAAAATATGAATATGGAACGATTTAACGAAATTGGGGACAGTTGTTTCCTAGAAAAAATTTGGTCTCAAGGCCATTTTCTCTTATAATTACCGGAAAAGTAAGTTTTACTTTTTATGTTTTCAGCAGCACTTGGCAAGTATTTAGACCAATAACCTAGAAATCCAAAAATCAGTGAAAACTGGGCCACTTCGATAAAATGCAAACTTCTTCTCACTATTGGAAATTTTTTCCATATTTTTAAAAATTTTCTACCAGTCACAATGACAGAAAAATTATTTTCTGATATTGTCAAATATTCTCGATCATTGACTTTTGAGGGCTGCTCAACCGCAGTGACGCTCCGCACGAACGCGACGCGGTGGCCGCCACTCAACACACTGGAAAATTCGCGGGAAAATGAGTTTTCAAATTTTCCAGTGTACAACCGCAATAATCGAGAATATTTGAGTTGGCTATTTAAAAAAAACGATACATGTATCTTTTGTTGGTGGATTCGAATTAATATTCTGGAACGTTTCGTTCAAAAAAAAAAAGGCTGCTCATTCGCGCTGACGCTCCGCACGCAGCGGCCTACACTCAGTTCACCTGGACATTTGAAAATTCATTTACCCGCGAATTTTTCATTGTGTTGAGTGTCGGCCACCGCGGTTAAGCAGCTCTCAAAGCGCATTGATCCAGAATACTTGAGTTGACAATATGACAAGCTAAGTTATCATATCTTCTGCCTTTTAAAATAGCACAATTTGTTTCATCATCGAAAATTGTCTTTTTCTGCACTGTCATATCATATTGAAGAATTCAAATTCAGAGAAAAGTTCAAACACGACGTACAATTTGCAGAGTTGATCTTTGTAAAGTTAAAAATGTGTCAGTCTAAAAAATTGTTCATAATATCTAGTTTCAAAGAACATTTTTAAAGGACAAAAGTATACCTATTCACATGAAAATCAGTAAGAATTTGAAAATTTAGTATGCATTATTTTCTATTTTTAGGAATTATTTTAGAGTAATTCTTAATGACTCGTTGTGCAAAAGTACTTGAACGAACGTAAAAAACAAAATGATATTTTGATACTAATTGTAAGTTTCCGTGTTCGAAAAAAGAAATCAAAAGCTGGCTTTTATTTTAATATTTTACAGCATAGGCACTTCGTTTTAAGTGAAGAAGCCGTTACCGTATGCCATTTGAAATATTCCGTTGAGTAATTCAATCTGTAGACTAAAGTGCACAACAATTTTATGAAAATTACTACTTTCAGACGTACTTATGTACGCCTTTTATCGAGATAGGATTGTTTTATTGAATGAATAATCTTAGATTAAAATGTACGCAAAAATGTACCGGGAAAAGTGGGAATTTTTTGCGAAAATCAGTATTTAGAGTCCATGCGTCTGATCACATTAAAAAAAAACCATTGCAGGAATTTTTAAAATTTCAGAATTAGAATTTTCGGATTCAAGGAACTAGAGTTCTCTGATCTTTTCACTAGTTTTTTTGCAGAAACATAAAAGGTTGGAACAACAACTGAAAAGTGCAAATTGTCCGTATTTCGGTATCTCATATCTCAATAAAAAATCTCCAAACAATTTCAGACTACATTGATATTTAAAGGGACTCTTTACTGATTTTGATATTTAAAGGGACTCTTTTCTGAATTTGGGTTTCAATTCCATTTTCATCTTCTTCACAGTATTTGAAAACCTATACAAGCAAAAAACTATCGAAATTTATTTTTCTAGTTCACGAAAAAAAGCACATTTACAAGGTAACGCGGCGAATGGCCTAACCATTCGGCCGCGCGCGAGAGAGCATGCGAATGTGAGCGTGTTTGCAATTGTTAGGCCATTCGCCGCCTTATTTTGGAAATGGGTGTGTTTGAGTACTAGAAAAGGAAATTTCGCAAAAATATTTTTCTTGTATAGGTTTTTAAATATCAAGAAGAAGATGAAAATGGAATAGAAACCCAAAAACAGTAAAGAAACCCTTTAAAAACCAAACATCAAATAAATGGTACACTACCTTTAAGAAGAATAATGGTACACTGCCTTTAAGAAGAATAATTTGAAATTCTAAGAGCTGCCACATTATTTCTTAAAATAAAAATCCTGAACAAATTAATATTGAAATCAAAACTTCAATTTGAGTCACTCTTATCTTTTAAATGATTAAAAATTACGATTTTTTCAATATTTTAATGCAGTTTATGTCATACGGTAAATAACTGCGAAATTCAGATGGAAAATTTGAAAAGAAAAAGAATTCTGAGAATGTTATTTCAACTAATTCAGGTTCGAAAATTAACTTTCATCTTTCAGTAATTTTTAAAACTTATTTTCATTTACTTCATCAAGCAATTTCAAAATCTTTAGAGACCTTTTTCTACGTAGGCATGATTTTACTATGATAGTAAATTGTTGAAATTCACATGAATTTTCCTCAAATTATGAGACAAAAAATGTAACATTTTCAACCCGGTGATTAAAATATATAGTGCATGTCCAAATATATCATATTTAATATCCAATAATTTCTATACTTTCCAAAATTGCCATGTTCAGGCGTTCGGGTGTTCAAAACAGATGACATATATCTCTTGAACAGCGAGGCGTTCGAAACAAAAAAATTTCTTAGTGAAATAGTATAGTCACTTTTTCGCTTCTTAATTGATACTTTTGATTTTTGATGACTAATTGCACTGATACTTGCAAACTATTTGAGGTGAGAAGCATCATGGTTCGGGGAATATGGGAATTGATCTTTAAATATAGGTAGTTTTTCGTTGACGTAATGATATCAAACGATTCTTTTCTCAAAACACTCATATATACATCAATATGTTTTCATCCGTTGTTTTTAGATGAGGGGTGTACAAAAAGCAGAATACAAAAATTCGAAAAACAAAAAAAAGGAGTTGGTTGTTGATGCGAGCCGCAAGCCTCCTCGTGATTTGAAATTATTGTCATCTGATATGAATAATAGAAAAAGATACAATTTCCACCAAACTTTGAAAAAAACAACGATATGGTGTCGAGTTCATGGAAACAACATTTTTTAAAGACAAGCTAACACTTAATTCACGACTAATTTTTAAAAAAACTTCAGCTTACTGTGGCCAACGTAAATTTCGGCTCTGTAAAATTGTTAATTTTCAACAGAGGTACGATGCCCTTCATTTTTTGGAAAATTAATTTCCAAGTTACTGTAAAAATTGAAGTTTTGGAAATTGCGCATAATTTGCCTCGGAACAGGGAAAACTACAATAAATAACTACATCGAAGGAAAAACTAGTTACGGACCAGGGGTGCCGCCGAAAAAGTTTTTGACCGAAAAAAAATAAATTTTTTCGTCGGCCAGTAAAAAATGCCGAAAAAAAATAAATTTTTTCGTCAGCCAGGAAAAAATGACGAAAAAAAATAAATTTTTTTTCGTTTTATTGGAAAAATACCGAAAAAATTTTTTTTCGGCGTTCCAAGTGATTAATGAATCATATTTCATCAGAAAGAAAACGATTTTAAGGTTTTCTACCTTCATTCAGTTAAAAATTAGTAAAATAGTTGGAAATTGATGTAAAAAAATGGTATATTCAAATTTAAAAATCTGTTTTCCGTAAGACGGAAACACCGAAAAAAATTGAGGATAGAAAACCGAAAAAAATAAAATAAAAATTTACGCGCTTCGCGCAACCCGAAATAAATAAAACTTTTTCGGCGTAAAACACCCGAAAATCACGAAAACCGAAAAAAAATCGAAAAAAAACGGCAACCCTGTTACGGACGATAGTCCAGGCTTGGAAGATTTACTGCAGATACTTAATTAATACAAATCTCAAAAAAAAACAACTTTTCATTAGTATTTATAGGTCACTATTATTGTCAAGTTACATTTTCCTGGTCGATCATTTTCGGCTGCACTACTGAGAATTCCTCGCGACGCGACCGCAACGCATCACAATAAAGGAGAAATTAAAATCTTAGCGCATTTCGGTCAAACGTAACTATAAAAATTATGAATAGTGTGCTCCTAAAATGTATCATAACCCAATTAGGATCATTAAATTAATTGTGTTGGGTGGAATACTGTCTTTAAAAATGTATTTTCTGTCTAAAACGATGATGCAATAAAGTTTTGATTGATTTTTAAAAAATAACCAGAAAAACAATTTAATTTGAAAATACTATTATACACATCCGACCAACTCCCTCTAGGTTTTCCGTCTTCGAGTGTTAATTTTCAAACTTCAGTTCTTTGCCTTAAATTGTTTTTTTTTATTTAATTTAAATTTAAGTTCAAGCAAAAAATGGATAATTCACTTAAATTTTTTATGATAATTTAGTGGTATTAAATTGTTAAAAATGTATTTTTTTCAATATAGCCATATGATTGTAGAAATCTAAAACTCCGTTTTGAAAAAATTAACAAGGCAAACGGTTTAAGTTTGTTTTTTTTAAAGTTTATTTTGAAAACATTATTTTACACCTTCGGGAGATTATGTTGTCAATTTATTTAGAAAAACAAAACGTCAATCTACGCAATTTTTAAAAATCATCTGTCAATTGTTTTCTGATGGGAAATCGTAAGTTGTAACAATTACATTTTGAAAAAATAGACATTATCCATCATCATTTTTTTTGTTACAACTGTTACGTATCAGACAACACTTTATTTAAAGGAATACATGTCTGCAGGAAGATTTTCAAAGATTTCCTCAGGACATGTGTCATCAATAGTCACGTGTTTCCGGCGAATGGCAAAGGACAACAACAACAAACAACAATTGAAATTAATTTGAAACACACAATTTACAATGTTGATAATTTCAACAATTGATTTGATGAACATTCAAAATGTGTTTTGACAAATTTATCGCCAGGAACATTTTCATCAAACAACCACAAAATATAATTGAAAAGTTGTTCGGAGTAATTGAAACGCAGACATGTTTATCGGGTATTTTGTGTAAGAGTTTGGTCTGTAATTCGTCGGGAGCAGATAGATTTAGCGGCGGTGTAAATGTGTACACATCCAGACACGAGGAAACAAGAAGAAAAGAGATGATGGAAATCATTATCATTATTTTTAAGATCACAACAATATGAAACGAGTTGAAGTTGAATCAAGAAGATTTATTGCTTGCACTTCCAAAGAGAGGGGGTGATGAGATGGTTCAACAAAAAGTCCGGTTCAAATTGAGGCACCATATGAATATTATACAAAAAAAAACTAGTCCATGGTTCGTGAACAAATATTCGCAATTCGGTTTATGATCTTTTCAATCAGAATTGTTTTTAAAGCTGATTAATTAAATATTGAAAAATTATAACTTTTATAATACTAAAAACGGATAAAAGCAATAGATCATCAATATTTTTGGCGAAAATACTTTGAAGAAGATATTTGGATCGGGGTTTTTAATGTCTACAAACAGTAAGTGACAAAACTTAGGCATTATGCCAAAATTGTAAAAACCTCAAAAATGAAATTACTTATTCACAAATTGATTATTTTCGTTGTTAAAGTAATGTGGAGCAAAACTATTAAGAATACTTTGGACCAGTACAGTTAATCGCAAGACTTCGGCAAGAGTTCAGTAATTTATATAATATATAAATGTAATTCGAAAATTTTTTAACCGGTCTTAAAGGTAAGCTTACTGATACCCCGCCTTTAGGAATAAAAACAGTTCCCTAAAATGTCAACATTTTTTGGCCGCTCGTTTTACGGAGTGTCGTTGGGAATTTCCTCGCAACGCGACCGCAACGCGACCGCAACGCGCAAGACCAACTGAGAAATTTGTTTTTTTTTTTGTTGCAACTGTTAACTTTTTTAATCTGTAAATTCTTTTTTGACATTTTTATTCCAAAAGAACGGACGATTATGTATCGTTTACTTTCCTGTCAATTGTTATTCCGAATCTTTAGTCTTCCGGATTAGATCATTTCAAATCAAAAGTTTAATCTTATATTGTTTCAGTACTCATTTTTCCCTTGTAAGCTCGTGCATTTCTAGAACTTTTAATTGTTTTCTATAACTTTTAATCCACCGATTTCAAAACCATTATCAAAAACCTAATCTCATCCTCCTTTCAAATGGTCTATATAATCTAAGATTTAGAACATCCGGTTCAAGACGTTTTTCAATTTTTTTGCCGGTTAAGCTCATATTTTCAGGTTTTTTAAACAGTTTGAAGCTTCGGAAAAAAAACATTCCAAAAATGGGCTCCTCGATTCAGAAGTCTGCGACACACAATGGTTTTTTCTATTTCCAATCCTGCAATATATTTTTCATGTTTTTTCCTGTTTATAGTTCTGGAATCTTGCAAAATATATGTGGTAATGAGACTGGAATATATAAAATCCCCCACCAAGTTCCAAACTGCTGATTTCATGATACATTGTCACGAAATCCTTCAATGTTTGGGTGTGAAAAGTTTTCAAGATGTTATTTTTTGGCGTCTGGAGTCATATAATATTCTGAAAATATTCGGATGTTTTTAAATTAGGAAAATTGGCATTTGGTACCACTAGTCTTTGGTGGGAACGCAGTTTTAGCGAACAAGGTTTTTATCAGCCAAAATTGATTCCTTGGCCTATTTTAACAATTTTCGGATCGGAACAACTTAAAAGTGAAAGCTGCAATATCTAAGCTGACATATGTATAACAAATTCTCATGTACAAATAGTTTGATCTAATTCACATCTAACGGACGCGTCGATGTACCTATGTCGCACCTAACTGATCGCGTCATAGGTACATCGACGCGTCTACGTTCGTTGTTCATTTATATTCAAAAATAACTGGCACACTGTCTTTAAATATTTTTCTCTTGTTATTTGTGCATCAAGTTTTTTTTGCCTTATTTTTAAACTTTTTTATGTGACATGTTCGAATTTCAGATTTCGCAGCGTGGCTGTTTTTCATTTTATTTGTCAATTCTGAATATTTTCGAAAACTGTGTAAATCAAGTCTATAAAATTTTTAATTCAGGATTTTGAAAACTTGAAGCTTTCAGAAAACATCGTAACTTAATTTGAAAAGAATTCTTGTTTTTCAAATTCTTTGTTTTAAATCGTGTTTCTCGCTCTTCACTGATGCCCTCATTTCACACCTAACCCCTTGTCTTCATCCGTATGTTTCTTTAGTAAGACAGAAAAACAAAAATACACATTCTTTCCAGATTCTTAAGGGTGAAAAAAGAAAAGTTTATATTTTGTTCCTTCTTTTTTTCCGTCTTCTTATTCACCGACTTCCCGCTTGCACTTCTAAAAGCATTATTTTATATGATTTCCATAACAATATATCAAATGAAAGCTTATCCGACTAAACAGTGACATTTTTCATGTTTCAAATAGAGACAAGAACATTCCACTTTTTATGTATTGTTCTTCGAAGATAGGAGGAACAAAAAACCCGACAACTTTTAGCCTCTTTTTTCGGGTTATTTTGTCCGATGCTCAAAAATTCAATTCTTGTTCTCTTTGACACGTTTTTTGTTCAAGTGTTGATGCATTCTTTGACCATCCATTATTCATATGAATCAGACAAATTTATTTCGAAAAACGTATATTTAAAAATAGTCCCAACGTAATATAGCTTATAGTCATGTGACTCAAAATTAGCAGCTCATTTTCTTTCATTTTGTTTTGTGAGAATACGTATGATAATTACGATGTTTTATAGATAATAAATAACATATGGTTGAAACGTGCCAAAAGCGCAAATGTTTAAAAAAATGAATTGAATTATGTACATAGAAATCGACAACATTTCCAGTCACATTTTAGAGTTTTCGGTTCGAATTTTCATGAAAACTCGTTTTTATATAAGTATGGTAAGTTTAACGTAAACAAGCACTAAAGTTCCTCGTTTCCATAGTATTTTTTTTAGTTTCAGATTTTATTATCGGATGTCTGAGATTTTTGAGATCTATGCCCAAAAATATAATTTTTTTTGTTGAAGTTTTGCAAAAAAAGACTCATATTCCTCTTTTTTTCGCAACTGAAACTGATCTCCAAAAAAATGGCTCAGAGAATTTGTGTTCAAAGACAAATATTAAATTTCAGCTCGATTTCAGCGCATTTTGTGCAGAACACGGGGGAAGATTTTGTATAGAAAATTTAAAACTATAAAAATTTAAGCCTCGCATTTTGTATTTTCTATAATTTTAAGAAAATTTGGAAGTCAATTGCCGAAATTTTAATTTTGTTCGAAAATAAAATAATTGAACAGAAATTCCGGAAGTATACTTGAAACAAACAAAATTAAAATAATTTATATATATTTTTAAACTTCACCGAAAAAAAAAACTTGCTAGAAAACCTTTATTGAGGTGAGTTCTTGAATTAAATTTTCATTTATTCTTCGTTTTTTTTCTTCTGTGCTCATCCATCAAACAACCAAAAACCCAGCTCGAAAAAAAACAAGGTTAAATGATTTATTTAGCCGTTCTGCACAGAGAAATAAATGAATCACAAGGGTATTCTTATAAATGTACTGAAGCATCTGGAGGTCTTGGGCATTATGTCCACCTTCCAAAGTGCACACTTTCGGAGAATTTCGAAATTTGAATGATCATAACTTGAACAAGATTGAAATTCCACATATCAACTAAAATAAATCAATATTGTACCCCCGAAGCTTCATTCGCAGTTTCAGCCAAGTTATGATCCTTCAAATGTTTCTCTTTTTATAACCGGTTTTTTTCAATTTTATGTAAGAATTTATGAACTTTAAGGGTCCATAACTTCGCAATTTAGGAATGCAACATTTTGAAGACATCATATTAAAACCGTTTCGTTTTTGCAACATTTTTTCATTAACATAATTGAAGGCGTTTGCAAACATTTCGATGAAATTTGTTCAAACTTACTTTAGTTACTTGACAGAGAACAATGCTATTTTATATTCAACGCCGATAGGTCTTAACCAAGTTACTAACCTTAAAAGTACGCATTTTAACGAAAATTGTAAACTTTAAAGGACTATAACTCTGTTCAAACAATTAAAGGAGGGCATTACGAAGCTGTTGAATGCACCTGGGATGAAAATAGACTTCATACTCATTCCAAATCTGTTTTTAAAATTTTCTAAAACCACCTAGAAGCCGAGAAAACGCGTCTCAAAACAATGGCCTTGAAAAAGTGTCCACCGGTGAAAGCTAGTCCGCAACAGGGTTGCCGTTTTTTTTCGATTTTTTTTCGGTTTTCGTGATTTTCGGGTGTTTTACGCCGAAAAAGTTTTATTTATTTCGGGTTGCGCGAAGCGCGTAAATTTTTATTTTATTTTTTTCGGTTTTCTATCCTCAATTTTTTTCGGTGTTTCCGTCTTACGGAAAACAGATTTTTAAATTTGAATATACCATTTTTTTACATCAATTTCCAACTATTTTACTAATTTTTAACTGAATGAAGGTAGAAAACCTTAAAATCGTTTTCTTTCTGATGAAATATGATTCATTAATCACTTGGAACGCCGAAAAAAAATTTTTTCGGTATTTTTCCAATAAAACGAAAAAAAATTTATTTTTTTTCGTCATTTTTTCCTGGCTGACGAAAAAATTTATTTTTTTTCGGCATTTTTTACTGGCCGACGAAAAAATTTATTTTTTTTCGGTCAAAAACTTTTTCGGCGGCACCCCTGGTCCGCAAGCATGAAAAATCCAAAAAAAATGATAAAACTTAAATTAATATGGAAAACATTTAAAAAAGGACTAATATAAGCATTCTGCATAACTATTTATTAACCAAACACAAAAAAATCTCATAGGAAAAAGTTCGGCCAGGAGGACACTTTTCTAGGTCATTGTTTTGAGGCTCGTTTTCTCGGCTTTTAGGTGATTTTAGAAAAATTTAAAAACAGACTTGGAATGAGAATGAAGTCTATTTTCATTTAAGGTACATTTATTATCTCCGTAAAACCATCCTCTAAGTCGTGTGAAATATTGGGAGGATTTGATAATGGACCCATTCTAAACAGAGTAGGAAATTATAGTTCATCATCTTAAAACATCTCATATATTATTTTTTATATAACAATAATGTCCCAATCTATTTTATGTCATAAGCTATGAAAAAATTGAAACAATATATCGTAGCGAACATTTTTCATCCAACAATAATAGAAACATACGTTCATTTTTTTGTCTATTCTCCGACAAATTTATAATATAAATTATTCAAATGTGCATAAGAGAGTACAATCATTAACGCTCATCTCAGTTCCAAGAATCATCACTTTGTCTATTTTCGAAGAAGACTATTTCGATTTCATTTTTCTTTTTGTCTAGTGTTCAAAAAAAGGAACATTTACATTTTTGCCTCATTTTTTCCTCAATTTTATTCATAGCTTCATTAAAGTTCTCCTGCACTCATTTCCTATGTTGGTTCTTTCTTCGTTTTTTTCTTCTTATTTCATTTTGCAAAGAGAAGAACCCCTTTCCTCGAAAATCATTTAATCTAGCATTTTTTGTTTGGGGAACACCTCCAAATATACAAATATTTTGACCGAATCGAGGTTTTTATACGATTTATTGCAAACATGTTTTTTAGGTTCGGTTCATGTGCTTCTTTCAATTTTATGAGACAATTTTCAATATTTTTATGAGATTTCAATCATTTTATTTTGTTTTTATCCATGTTTAATATTTTCAAAACAAAACTGAAGTAGGTAGACATAAAAAGCCTCGAACAAACAATATTCGAAAAAAGAAATAATTGTCTGGAATATTATTTCAGAATCCAATGCAAAAACTTAAAAAATAAGCGAAATAAATTGAAAATATTTACTATGATGATTTATTTTCATTTCGTAAGAAACCAAATATTTATTCCATTTTCAGATCGGTATGAATAGGCTTATTTGCGATTTTTTTCTTGACGGGCGGTTCATAAAATATTGCTTTTAAAAATTTAAATCGGCGATTTTCTGGAATACTTCAAACGATTATAGCTAACTTGTTTTTATTCAGTTTTTTGGAACTCATAATAATTTCCATTTTCGACATCATATTTTGATATGTGTTAATCTTTTCTTTGAGAAATTCTGAAAAATATATAGGTTCTTAATTTTGATCCAAGTATTAAGTTTTTTTTTCTCATTTAATATCTTTCCTTCAATTGTTATCTAAATCTCAAAAACCACTGTTAATCTGACGGGGACTCGTGTTATCAATTAAACTCAAAACCCATGACGTTTGAAATGTGTTACCAAACCTTTAAACAGATTATTTTTAAACAATAGGATACTATACAGTATACTTACACGGAAGATTTAAAATAAATTTTTCTAAGAGTCCAAACCTCAGATAAAAAAGAGAAGTTTCTATTCCTACGCTCTAGAGTTTCTTGTAATCCGATATTTGTTAACTTTCGAAACAATCTCACTTTTGATTCAGACTGAAATAAGAAATTCAAGACCACTACTTTTTTTTCTAAAATCAATTTAAACTACGAAAACCTAATCAAATAACCAAAAGTCTTTAAAAAACGTTTAAGACTTATAAAGTTTGATAATGTATGTAAACTCAAAGAAAAAATAAAAAAAATCATATTTGATTATCGCACCCACGAAGCTTGAAATATTATTATTCTATATATCTAAGAACTATTGACGAGGGGTTATGTTCTCTGTTATTTTTTTAAAAATTCATTATTCCGATATTTTTTAAACACCTTCATGATTTTTTTGTTCCAAATCTTTCACAAATATTCCGACAAAACTGAAGTTCGGAATTGTAATTCAAAATCAAATAGTGGAAAAATAGAAGTGTTCTTCCAAAACTCTAGACCCTCCAATTTGAATTCATCCTCCTTATTTTCATTTTATTTCAAAAATCCTTTATTTTCCTTCATTCTCTTCTTTTAAATTGTTGTTATGTTTTGTTTTCTATTCGATCCCGTATTCGAGCATTAATTTGTTATATTTCCTGTTTTTATGATTTCAATTCTGAAAATTTGTTCCATATTCGTTGTCCATTTCAAAAAATTCGCTTTTGAAATGTTCCAGCTTATTGAGCGTGCCCGCTTAATTTACGCTTTAACTTTTTAGTATTTTTTTCCTCATTTTCATTTTGTGCATTTTTGTGGCTCTGCATAAGCCTAACTCGATGAAAAATGATTGCAGCAGCGTACGCTGGAATCCGTTTTAACGATCATCATGTTTTAAAACTGAAAGATTCATTTCGTCGTCTCTTTTTGGAATGACTTACTAACATGAAGGAATTAGTAACAACACATGCGGATTTCAGCTGGATTTACGGGTATAATAGCTATTTTCTGATCTTTGTTCTCTTCCATAAACGATAAATATCAAATAAATCCGCATGCAAGTTAGTTTTCAATTAATTTCTCCACTGTTATTTTTTTCATGATTTCATGATAACCCAAAAAAAAATGTTCGGATATTATGAGTTGTCAATCAAACGTTTTTTTTTGTAACTTTTGAGTCGTGTTTCTTTTTTACAACACCTGTCATGAGATGTCAGAAAATTTGCTTTCATTGCTCCACTTATTATAACAAATGTATCTTAACATCCGTCATTCTGTATTATACTTTTGTTTTTTTAATCCGTTTCTTTTGTATTTATCATAATGACGGCATATTAAATCCTCGATTCTTTCAGATTTTGACTCATTTCAATGTGTGAAGATGAAGGACCACATTCTAAAGTTTCATTAATACTTGTGATCATAGGTAATATAAACTGTAATTTTAATATTCGAATACTAGAATTCCTTCAGGCTCTGCAATTTCTGTAATTTCCATATCTAACAATATTTTATTATTCATCTCACTTATAAGGAATAATCGTTGTTTTAAATGCTACTTTCATGTAAGTTTTATTTTCCACTAGGAACAAGGGGTTCGAAAACCAGACGATTTCTACTCCAGATATTTTCAAAATTTTCTGTATTTTTTTCAGTTCATTTTGGCATTATGCTTCTTCGATATAATTACGTCCGTTCTTTACATGCCAGTCATCCTAGTAGATACTTTAAAGGTTTGTAATCTTGTTTTTTTCAAAAAAATTTTGATGAATTCAATTTATTTTTTTCTATCCGGCCACAAGTGTTTTATGGTTCGTTCGAAATGTAGATTTGCAAGAGTTGTGATCATTGAAAACATTTAAATTTAAAGAATAACAACACATTGGTCTCTCAACTTTTAAAGACGAAAGTTTTTAGGATTGGACGAAATCGGTCGATTTGGCAAGAGCTTGGTGGCCATTTTTCGCTTATGGGTTGACAATTACACATGTTTCAATGACAACAGCAAGGTTTGATTTTTTTTGAGACAGGTCGGAAGATACAAAATCAGAGAATAAACATGGAATTCTAAGCTCATTCATCTTATCTTAAAACTGGGAAATTTTTTTTTAAATCTGGACGCTAATCAACCAAGTCGCCAATTAAAGGGGGCTTTACGGAGATAATAAATGCAACTTAAATGAAAATAGACTTCATTATCATTCCAAATCTGTCTTTAAAATTTTCTAAAACCACCTAGAAGCTGAGAAAACACGCCTCAAAACAATGGCCTAGAAAAACCGGTGAAAACTAGTCCGCAGGCATGAAAAATCCAAAAAAAAATGAAAAAACATAAATTAATATGGAAAAAAATTTGAATAAGGACTAATATAAGCATTCTGTATAACTATTTATTAAGGAAATGTGGCCCCTTTTTGACAAGTTTTCTAGGCCATTGTTTTGAGGCGCGTTTTCTCGGCTTCTAGGTGGTTTTAGAAAATTTTAAATACAGATTTGGAATGAGAATGAGGTCTATTTTCATCAGAATGAAGGATGAATTCTATTAGCCCTCCTTTAATCGATATTTTTTCTTCATAAATTTTCATAAATCATTAGAAACTTATTTTCAGCTTCATCCTAATCGCTGTCCTTTATGAAAGATATCTGATCACTGTCAGAAGTTATATGCTAAAACAATTTCAAAGCAAAAGAAGTCTATTATGTTTCATTTGTCTTTCCATAGGACTTCTCACAAAGGGTGGAATGTTTCTCGAATTGGATGTGTTCTTGAATGAAGACTTGTCTTGTCGGGTGAACACTACACTTTCAAATTCCAACTAAATATTGATCATTTTCAGAATACCGTAAACGAATATTATGTCGATGTTACCCCAATCACAAAATCAGTGTGGTATGGATCAGTCTACAAATTTTGGATAAGAAATATTGTCACCGTATTTCTACCATTCTTCCAATTGTTGGCGATTAATTTGAATATTGTTCTTGAACTTCATACACAAATGAAGCATGCACTTATTAATCGAACACGTAGGAGATTTTCAATGAGAATGCAGAGCCGGGTAAAAATTAGCATGTTTTGAAATGAGTTTTGAAAATTTCAGACAAATATTCGACAAGCTACTGCAACTATGTTATTTATATGTGTGATTTATCTTGTTTCAAATGCTGTAAATGTATTTATAACAGCTTGGGAGTTTGTGGACTTTCAAACATTAACTGAAAGGTATCAAGATTTGCGGGAGCTCCCATTTTCCTTTATCACTTATTTTTAGATTCCTCGATGAATATATGTTGTCAGCCGATATATCTTCCGTTTTGGTTGTCACTGCTTGCGCGTTACGTCTTCCAATCTACTTGTTATGCAATCCTGAACTACGAAGAGCTGTCAAAAGATCAATAAGTCGAAAGAACGAACATCAACAAAAACTGCAACAAACCATTTCATTGATGACCAAAATTCTTGTCTAGTCTTTTTCTTGTTTTAGATGTTTTTCTCTTTCTCAAAATTTGTAAAAATATGTGATTATTGAAATTGGAAAACGGGTCGCTTAATTTGAAAAAAAATGAATAGTTTTATTGAACAAAAAAAGGCCCGTAATTGATGTTTCAAAAGCAGCACAATAGAATAATTGTCATGGAAATATTTTTTTTAAAAAATGGGAATAAAAATGGTTATGCGAATTCGACAAGTCCTGGAAGTTGACGAGGTTTATCTGAAATTGAATAGAAGTTTTAAAAGTTTTGATTGAATTTATTTTTAAAAACCTGTTTGTGCGGTGAAAATATCTTCGGTTATTTGCTCATCAATGTGAAAATCGATTTTTGGTTTGCCGAAGGAATCTTTTTTGTCTGAAAGAATGTTAGTTATGTTTTTCGAACATTTGAAGAAAATCATGTCAAACTATATATAAAAATCCATTTAACGAGAAATTGTTCCGTTCTTTTTTCAAAAAGTTCAGTTCTTTTTTCATTTTTTTTGTCCGAAAATAAGATTAAATTTCATAAAAACAAGTGTATGAAGAAGAAAATGTTCGTTTTTTTTTGGAAAATATTAAAGGAAGACTTTATGGTGATAATAAATGTACCTCAAATAAAAATAGACTTCATTCTCATTCCATATCTGTTTTAAAAATTTTCTAAAACCACCTAGAAGCCGAGAAAATGAGCTTTAAAACAATGGCCTAGAAAATGTGGACACCTGGCCGAACTTTGTCTTATGAGCTTTTTTCGTGTTTCGTTAATAAATAGTTATGCAGAATGCTTATATTAGTCCTTTATAATGTTTTTGTTTCATTTTTTTTTAGATTTTTCATGCACGCGGACTAGTTTTCGCCTGTGGCCCCGTTTTCTAGGCCATTGTTTTGAGGCGCGTTTTCTCGGCTTCTAGGTTGTTTTGGAAAATTTTAAAAACAGATTTGGAATGAGAATGAAGTCTATTTTCTTCCCAAGTGCATTCATTAGCTCCGTAAAGTCCTCCCTTAATTTAATTGAAAATGGTCTCGAATTTTGAACATATTGTAACTAATAGTTTTTCAGCGAATACGTCAAAAAATCTGAAATTCTTATCATCAATTTCATCGAAATATGATGATATAATCCTTTCTGGAAATATTTATGTTTTGTTTTGAAATTCAAAAATAAGTCGCTAAAAATTGATATTCCGCTTTCAATTTTCAGAAATTAAACTTTCCTAGAACCAATAAATATTACCTCCATTATTTGGAGAAATCACTTCAGTTTCACCTGATGCCGAAGATGAAGCTTTCACTTCACCATCTTTTGCTCCATTTGAACTGCTTGGCCTTTCTTCACCTTCCATTCCTTCACCATTTTCCTCTTCTGGAAACCATGGTTGTGCTGAAAATGTTCATATTTTCATCTCATCACAACCCCCAATTCCCAAACGTTTATGATTTCCTTCAGCTCCTTCAGTTCCAATCAATCTCGGTGCTTTTGTCATACCCATCGATCCAAATGAAAATGGTGGAGATGGTGGTGATTGTGGTGTCATTGGCATCGGCATCGGCATACCACCTCCCAAAAATGAGAAAAAGTTCTTGACATTTTCTAGAAAATTGCCAAGCTGTCCTCCTGGATGCATTGGACTAGGATTATTTCCAAATTGCACTTGACTTCCCATTTCTAGACCTTCTCTTCCTGCTCCAAGTCCACCATCAACTCCAACTCTTTGTCCACCAACAAGAGCGCCATTATTTGCTAAATATCTGCTTATTAGTTATCTATTAATCAACACAAAAAGCTATGCTAACATCCCATGGCAACTCCAGCCCTATTTCCAGCAAGGTTAAAGCTTCTATCTCCACCAAATCCTAAAATGTTAGCTCCTTGTCCCATACCCAAATCGAATCCTCCGCCATTTTGTGGATGTAGAAAGAATGAACCGAGATTAATTTGGGCCACACCTGAAAAATGATTAATTGCCAATCTTTTCATCTATTCTACTATAGGTCATTCAGTGTTACACAGCCTACTAATTGGCTTCACTTTTCTCGATAGCCCTTTGTCTTGAACTGCACTTATTACAACATGAACAACTAATTCACTGTTTTTATCATCTCTCCACATCATAATACAGTTTTTGGTTACCTTAATTTCGAATACAACAAAGCATCAGCTGACTATGCAGTCAAACTTTTATTAGAAATTATTTGGTTAAAATCTGATGGAATTTCAATGAAATTTCAGATGATGTTTGATGGTTTCTTGAACAGAATATTAGGACATATTTCTGCTTTTTATATATATATTATTTGCCTCATAAAATCCTTTATAAAATATAATTTAAAAAATGGAATAATAAATAGATTTGCAAAAAATTTTAAAAAGTTCACACGCGCTTGACTCCCGCTTAATCAAGATTTTTTTTCACGAAATGATACCCTGAAGTTATGTTTTTTAAAGAAATTTTTTGTGAGAAATCTATAATCAATTCAAATTCGAAAAAAATGCAAAAACATACCGTAACCAATTGCTGATAATATTATTAAAATTGATGATTTCATTCTGAAAAATATAATTTTTTGATTAAAAATATTCGAAATAATGCAACATTTCCGGAAGGATAAATACATAAATAATGAAAAACGAAGGATTTTGATATGAAAGTAAAAAGTAAACTATACGAAAAATCCAAACCAACTGACGCATACATAACAAAAAACGTACATTTTCCCAAGTAAACTGTAACTAGGAAAACGCATTCTCCACCCCTTTTCGTAGAAAACGAATGGAAGGGCTAGAAAAAAAAAGCTAGTGAAAAAAGTTCGAAAAAACACATATGAAATGAAACCTAATGCTTTGTTCCATTCCTTTTTGCCATTTGGTCACTATCATTTTTTTATCAGGTTTTTTTTCGATACTTTCTCTCTGTTTGAGAAATGCCTTCCGAGAGTGACCTTGGTCAATTTTCAAGTATTTATTGTTTGCCAAACGAAAAAAAATGTCTTTTTGGCAATGTTTTACACTTTTGAATAATAAGAAAAAGGTGGCATATTAGTTGAGGGCAATTTGCAGTGGTAAACAATGTTTATTGAGGAGAATCGGAGGTGACAAAAAGTACAGGCTGAAAAATGAAATGAGTCATTTCGGGAACCAAAATATGAGGAAAAGCTGGTTTGAAATAATTGAAATTTTAAGATATTGGTTACAAAATAAATTGCTAAGCGGGCTCAGTCGAGAGCATCTTCAAGGACCAATAAAAAAGTTGTGAAATTTTTTGAAAAATATTTTAAATACAAGAATTTACTTAACATCGACAAAATATGTGAGTATATATATTATTATCAAAATAATATTTCTGGATCGTCGTAGGGATTATTTAAACAAACATTTCTATTGGATTGTGAACACCGATTTTTAGGCGAATGAAAAGATGAAATTAATAATTAAGTGAGTCCATGTCTTTAAAGGAGGACTTTATGGAGATAATAAAAGTACCTTAAAGGCAGCTGTTCAGTTAATTTTACCCTATATGATCTTAGTTTCAAAAATTAGAGCGTTCTCTCATTAGTACAATGCAATTTATGCGAAATCACACCGATCAATACACGCGTCATAGCAGCGCTCCAAAGTTGAAAAAATCAAATTTTGAATTAGCGCGTGTCCGTGCGACGCGGTATGTGTCCGTGCAACGCGGTCCGAATTGGAGCGAAACACAATTATTTGAATGTGGCTACATATTGGTTTGTTCTTTGGACCACCAGGGCTACCATTCAAATTTTGATTTTTTGCCTTGATTTTGGATCGTGTTAACTGATAAGCTGCCTTTAAATGAAAATAGACTTCATTCTCATTCCAAATCAGTTTTTAAAATTTTCTAAAACCACCTAGAAGCCGAGAAAATGAGCTTCAAAACAATGGCCTAGAAAATGTGTGGCCGAACTTTTTCCTATGAGCTTTTTTCGTGTTTCGTTAATAAATAGTTATGAAGAATGCTTATATTAGTCCTTTTGCTATGTTTTTCATATTAATTTGTGTTTTTTTTTTCTTTTTTTTTTGGACTTTTGATGCCTGCGGACTAGTTTTCGCCGGTAGACCCTTTTTCTAGGCCATTGTTTTGAGGCTCGTTTTTTTGGCTTCTAGGTGGTTTTAGAAAATTTAAAAAACAGATTTGGAATGAGAATGAAGTCTATTTTCTTTTAAGGTGCGTTTATTATCTCCGTAAAGCCCTCTTTTAATATGAAAAACAGCTCAAAATAAACATAAAAATAAATGTTCCAAACCATGTCAAAGATGGTCCCGAATCTGAAATATTATAGTTAAAACCGTTTGGAGCAACAAATGTTGTAATCGAGGAAAAATTATTGAACAGAAGAAACTGAAAGACAATGCAATCTTTGGTGTCTAACTATTAAACTCTTTTTTTTCTTCATAAATTTTCTTCAAACAATCGTTACACTCAATAAAAAATTTTGTAGTTTCATGCTGCTGGAACTTATTGTTTCTCAATTTTCGGAATATATTTTCAAAATCAATGAAGGGGTGTATGTATTTGAAAAACGGTGTGCAACAATCGATTGAAAATTTAGGTGAAGTTCGGAGTATATTTTTCAGATTATTTAGAGACGAATGAAGTCCATTCTTTTCACAATCGGATCCGATTTCGAAATCCAGTATCTCACATGTCAAGCTTCATCATTTGAAATATCATTGGACCTTCTCGATTTAAAAAAAAATTCTAATTAGATGCTCAGATGTGCAACAGTGAGCTTAGAAGAAATGTAATATTAATTGTGATATCTCTTCTTTAAAAATATAAACTTCCGAAAACCAAGCAATCCCATATTCTCTCCCAATCCGAACACATTCCAAAAAGGAACCATCAGACGTTCATCATCTTTCAAAGCGTTCATCTCATTTTAGAGTCTTCAAATTGATCCGATTACGCGATGTGTCGTTCTTCTTCTTCTCCTTCCTTTCTCCTAATAGATGAGCATCTAAGAATATATCAAAACCGGCGTAATGTTTATACTAAATGGCAGCCATCTGTTAAAATATTTTAATATCCTGAATAGGATAGTTTTTGTTAGGACCCTTATTGAAAAGAAAGAACTCGTCATCGCGGATTTTTTTTTCTCTTATTTTTTTCCAAATCCCTCAAGATTTTTTCGCCATAAAAACGAAGTAAAGAATTCAAGTCTCCTTGGATACCAAAAAAAAAGAAGAAGAAAAAAAACTTTTGCTCGTTTTGAATAAGAGGGAAAATTATATCGAAGACAAATTTGTTGGCTATATGTACACCTCTAATATCTTTATGCTCTTTTCTTTTTGTTTCCTTTAATGCTTCTCATTCATTCGTTTCCCTTCACATGAATTATCTCTGCCCGTCTCTTCAAGAATCCAAGCACTCTCAAATTGGTATGTACATGCGCGAATTCATAGCTTCAACTGACTGCTCTCAATGGATTTCGCCCTTTTTCTCTCTCGCACTCGTCAATGTCCTTATTTTTATTCTTTTTGTGACGAAAGAAACAACTAAAAAATTTCAACATTTTTGAAACCAATTGCCCTTTGGTTTTTATTTCCAATATCCTTTTCTTTTTTTTTGTTGAATAGAACGAAGAAAGAGTTATTGTGTTGTTCACGAAAACCTTTAAGCCAATTTGCACATTTTATTGAATCTACCAAAAAATTCAAAACTACTTTTGCTTTTCTATGAATTTATTGCGTTTTTATAATGTTTAGTTGGAAACCTTTTTCTTCGGATTCTGAATTTTTTGACGTTTTGAGGGTACTAAATGAAGTACATATTATTACATGGCCATATGGTCTTCTTTTGAACTTTAACTGGGCACGGCGGTCGGAATGAAATATAATATATCCATATTTCATGTAAAAATAAGAAATTTAACGCTATTCGAAATAAATTTGTTTTTTTTACATTTTTATCGTATTTATTTTGTTTCATAAATCATACAGAAAAATCCAGCGTGCACGCTAAGGTGACGCTTGATGTTTCATGCTAATTCTTAGATTATGTATGTAATCGTGAATAACATCTATTCAGAAGTAAAATCCCAGAAATATTTATCATTTTTGAAATTACACCCTCATGATTTCCTTACTAAATTTTCAAAGAAACTTCGATGTTTTTAAATTAATGGGCATTTTTTGTTTACATTTTTTGGTGATCTCTGAAAAAATACGGACTAGTCCCGGACAAAATGAAACACCGGGATAATAATTTTCCTGATATTTAACAAAATGGCACATTATCTTTAACAACGATTTTGTTTCCTATAATGAGTATATTATTCCCAAACAATTTATTTTTTGTAAGAAGGCAAAATGTACCGAAAAAACTCAAAATATTGAGGAATTATTCAGAATGTGTAACATAAATTTTGAGCTTTTCTTAAAATGTATGTTCCGGTTTTTATATGTTCCGGTTTTTATTTGCTTTTGCGACATGTGCTCTTTTTGTCAGTGATACCTAAAATTGTTATTTTGGACAACCCCCGAGTTCCATGAATTGTTCTTTGAATCCAGGAATTGTTCTTCGAACCCATTAATTTTCCTCCATAAACTCTTACGTATGGCTTCTAAATTAATTGTATATAATCAAGAGTTCCTCATTCATTCAATACCCTCAAGACTATTTTCTAATTCCCTTCATAATCTTTTCAAAATCTTTTCTTGACAGAAAATAAAAAACTTATCAAAATGATTGATGCCGAGTTAAGATACAAAGTTCAATTCTGCAAGTTTTTTAGAAGCATTTTTTCTAAGAACACCTCACTAGAAAAAATGTATTGACGAATCTGAAAGGTTTTTTTCGATGCTCCAGGGATTTCTGAAAGTGCGGAAAGTGACACGTTTTTCGCCCTTTGGCCCTGAAAACACATTTAAAAAAATCATTTTCATTTGGATGAGCTTTTCAGCATAAACAACAACTGAAAATAACTATAAAAAGTTTTTTAAAACTGCATTTCTTGCACTCCTAGTTTAAGCTTACTTTACTACAAAAGGTGGGTGGATTGTTTATCCACGGAAAATATTCATATTTCATCAATGTTGAAACTACCAATTATAAATTGAAAAATGAATAGTAATGCACTTCTCAGCACAATGTAATTCATCTCATTCTCAATGCCACTTATCCAGTTTTCAGCTTTTCATATTAATAAATATATATTTCTCAACTAGTTACATTTCCCTCTTTCAAAAGAGTTTTCGTTTCCCCCCAATCAATAAAACAAAACAACGAAAAAAAAATAATTTTTTATGCATGATTGGAAAACTTGCCAAATATGCAACGACTTCCCTATATGTAGTTGTTTAGGCGGTATTTTTGAAAAAAAAAAGAAGGAAACTTCATAAATAAAAACAAACAAGAAAATGTATGTGTATTTGGTCCGGGAATCCGTTGTTTGAGCACTTGACAAGATTTTAAAACGCGATAAAAAGTTTCGTTTTTTGGGTTTTTGTTTTCATGGGGGATTTTTCCATATTAGTTTTCGCACATTTTATTGTTTCGTGAGAAAATATCATTTTTTTCTGACATTTTTTGGTTTTTTTTTGGTTTCGCATTGAATTTTTCAATGAAATTATTTTAAATCAGCAACCAATTCCAGCTTAGTGTCGGAACATGTGACCGATAAATTTAATTATCATTTTTTGCTATTTTTTTAAAGAGTGCTGAAGAACAAAAGTTACATGATTTTTCGATCTCTCCGGAAAAAGAAATAAATCAATTTTTTTAGACACGTCGTTTTCAATCTTGAAAATTGAGTTCCTTCTCAAATGTTCTTTGTCAAAGGCGAGTTTGAGCATTCATTCTACTCAGACAACTTATGAAACGAATTTCATTTTCTTTGTTTGTTCTGAATCATTTTTACAAATATGAGGAATAACTATTGACATGCAATATTTTTTAGAAAATGTTTTTTGACATTTTGATAGTCGAAATCTTTAAGAAACTTTATTGTTTCTGATCCGTTATCATTTTTTTTATTTATTTTTTACTGAAATTTGAATGATCTTAAAGGCAGCTGTTAACACGATCCAAATTCAAGGCAAAAATCTGAATTCGAATGGTAGCCCAGGTTGTCCAAAGAAAATATACCAATATGTAGCCACATTCAAATCATTGTGTTTCGCGCGAATGCTGACCGCGTTGCACGATCCACGACCGCGTCGCACGATCTCATTCAAATTTTGATTTTTTAAACTTCTGCCGCGTGTATTTTTCGATGTTTTTCGTTTAAATTGCATTGTACTAATGAGAGAAAGCTCTGGAAAGCAATACACATGAACATTCCCGTGGACAAGTCCGGACATTTACAGTTTTGCTCTAACATGTCAGATTTTCAAAACCTTTACTCCAAATGAAAGCTAGAGCATTACTGACCTCCTTAGTGAAATTTTGAAGCTCCGCATAATTATAATTTTTTATTATCGAGTAATGTTACAATAATTATCGAGTAAAGTTACACAAATCGGACACGTTAGAGCAAAACTGTAAATTTACAGGACGGTCAGGGACTTGTCCACAAACAAAATGGGAATGTTCCGGTGCATTGCTTTCCCTGAGTAGGGTCAAATTAACTGATCCACTGTCTTTAATTGACAAAGCGCTTACAAGAATTTTTACTTCTTGATATTCATTAATTCTTATAGGATATCATAAATATGATTCTATTCATTCATCCGTTTTCATTCGTTTACCTCAATCACCCACCCAAAACCCATTCAACCCATCATAATCATCCATTGAACAACAAAACGAAAAGAAGGGAAAAAAGTTGTGTTGTTTTCCATTCATCTTGGTAATACATACCCCTTATTTTTGTTCCTTCGATTCTTTTTTGAAAACAAATAAGGGAAATATAAATGGATATGTGCTTGATATTAGCGGTCAACGATTTCTGAAATTCTTCAAAATAATAATTATTAATATTATTTTTGTGGAAAACAAAGATTTAGAACCCTTATTTTTCTCGGACCCTTTATTTTATTCAACTTCCATTTTTTGTTCGTAGTCCTTCATTTTTTTCTGCTCATTCCCTATGCTCGCAATGATCCGACACAAAAAAAATGTGACATTAGTTTTCAGAGCATTTTTCCTCATTTTTTTTGCTTAAATGTGTCTTCTTGACATGTCGTCTTCTCGAAGATCGTGTTAATTAAAGACGTAGTATGAAAAAAAAAACAAAAAAATAGACGAAGAAAAATTAAAGGCGCTTAAGAAAAAAAACGGCGAAAGAATTTTATTTACCACCGTCTAATGTGATTTTTCAGCCTCGACGAAATAAATCTTTTTTTGTTTAGAGCTTCTTGATTTCATCTATTTTCAGTCAGCCGTTTTGTTTGTGTTTAAGTATTCTTACAAAGTTAAATTCGAAATTTTTTTGAAACAGAATTTTTCAATGCATTTTAAAAGACTATCCTTAAAACTGGGCCTTGCGGAAGGAAACACTAAAAAAACTGAAAGAAAATATTGATTAATGTCAAGATGAAAATTCCTGGTCGCTCGTTTTGCGTAGCATCGTAGGGAATTTCATCGCAACGCGACCGCAACGCATAGGAAGGAGCTGAGGGTGTTGTACTTATGTTTTACTATCTCCTTCCAACACGTAGCGGTCGCGTTGCGTGGATATTCCATACGATGCTAAGCAAAACGAGGGGCCAGGAATTTTCATATGAATAAATTATTGTACCAAAAAGTAGAAAAGTACAACCAAAAATATTCCTTTACCCACAGACTAACTTTCTTGAAGAAAAATGAAAGTTAGTCTGCGACATTCAGGATTTCCGCCTGGCAATGAAAAACGCCTGGGAAAAACGCAGAACATTTTTTTTGCTCATGAAAATGATAGCTCAACAAGCTTTTTATAAAACCCCTAGTTATATTGTTTCTTTTCATTCAATATATTTCTTCAAAACAGATTTCATTTAAAAAATTTTTATTAAAGACAATGTGCCACTTTTTTCTAATATTCCAATTAATTTTTAAAATAAATTGACTAATCCTAAATTTTTAGAATCGTCTAAAATCACCGGAATACATTTTTTTGGTGTTTTTGCACAATAGGATTTGGCGCGAAACACAATAATTTGAGTAAACTGTAGCATATCTTACCACCTATCCCAAAATAACACCTGGGCAGATTTACTGTTCATTTTCTCCGAGACATACTTCGAATCATTGCATATTTTCAATCTTGTCTGCGCAGTCAATGTTATAATAATAATAATAAAAGAAATAATTGAATTATCCTTGATAGATTTCATAAAAATCTTCTACGAAAACATCAATCTTTATGACTTTTGTCTTGTGTCGTTGTTCGTTTTTATTCTTCTGTATGTGTCATCCACCATGCGCATATGTACAACATTTAATTTGATTTCAACTCGTTGCCTATTTTTTTGTCCACATTTCTTCAAAACTTTTCCTTCCTATTTTCGGTTCTGCTCTCCTTTTCTCGTTTTGTGTCCTACAGAGTTACAACATAACATGATGTTATGCTCTCTTGCTCTTTTTTCTCGCATTTGGAAGTCAACCACTTCTGCTCCTTCTTCTCCATCCATCCATCCCCCCCCCCCCTCACTTTATGTCGCTTTTTGTCTATTATTGATCTCCACCCACGTCTTTTCATATTTTTAAATTTATAAAAAAAAGTTGAAATTTTTACATCGTCTTCTTTTGAAACGTTTATTTTAATAAGAAAGATCGGAATGTAAACATCTACATATCCTATCGTTTCATTTCCGTTGCTCATTATTTTCCTTTTTTATGCTTCTTCTTCTACTTATTATCTTTCATTCTAAATAATGCACATGACCAACAAAATGATGCTAATTATGCTAGGCATGAACTTTGCATAATAGTGCAATAAATCCACACTTTTTATTGAAACCTATTCTTATTAATTTTTTTTAGAAATCTATAGGAAATGTTATTACAGTATATATTTTTCTAAAAATATTTCGTCACCACTATTCTGACAAAGAGTGTGGTGTCTAATTATCGATGCATGTATATTTTTGGAATTCATCAGAATCCATTTTTGAGCAAAAAAACAAGTTTGATGAATGAGTTGATATTTACTGAAATGTATAATTATTTCGATGAAGATAATTGGGGCTGATATCACAAGGGGAAATTTTTCTTAATGACAGTGTCCCAACTAATTTGTAAAGTTTAAGTTTTCTCTAGAAAACAATACCGTAGAACATTTATCTTGAAAATACCAAAGTCTATGAAATTTTGAATAGTGCTCTTTAAATAAATACGGAAAACAGCAATAATTCTAATATGTTTCTCCTTAATTTTTTCTTCAGCTTAAAAATATAAATTCAATTTATCCAGTCGATTTGTGATTCTTCTCATTCGTATAGGGATGTTAGAGTTCAAGTGTATCACAGTCTTTAAAAAATAAAAAATAATATTTCCATAATGTTTCGATCTTTGTCCACTTATTATTTATGCATATCCGGTATGTAGAGCATGGATAAAAATCTTTTTCCTAGAATATTGAATCCCTTAATTTTCACTGATCTTTTTTAATATCATACTATATAATAAATCATATATAATCTCATTCAAATGTTTTTTAGTTGAATATATGAATAATTTTCTGAAAACTTCACTAAATCCTAACTTGTGTTCAAATTTCTCAAAGCTTTTGATATCGTCTTAAAGATAAAATGCTCTTTGCTGAAATGGCTCAGATAATTGAATAGGTTTGTAATTACATACCTTTAAGGATATTTACTTTATTATGAAAGGAAATGTATTTTTAATATTACAATGCTCCAGCTGAGAGCAGGTTGGGCTACATAAAAATAAGTGAACCACTGTCTTTAAGAGAGAAGCTCACTGTGATGGTGGTTTTTCACGAATTTTAGAAAAAAAAAATATTTTAAAATTTAACACTTGGTGTTATATACAATTTGTAATGTAATATTTCTCAATAAACATATCGTTGCACATTTACCAACATGGTTGCATGTGTGTATCCATTGTGTGGTCTGAATGATTCATTCAAAACCACCTATTTTGTTCTATTCTTTTCACCTACCTCACTTTTTTACGTCTTTCCTTTCTACCCCTATTCATTCATACTCATAATAAAAAATATATTTTTTACAACAATCTTTCCCCCATTTCCTTCTTTTTTCTGCAATATGTTATTGTGGTGAATTCTTTTTTTTTCGTTTTCATCGTAAACCTGACGATTCGAAGAAGGACGTATGTCAACACAGCAAAGCCTCTAATTTGTCGCCTGAAGGCGATAATTTGCGTTTCTCACACACGCGATTAAGGCCTAACAAATGCTGCTTCTTCTTCTGCTCTCGTCTTTTCCTACTGATGACAACAAGAAGGCATTGCTCAACACACTAATCTGTGTTTCGTTTGCTCCTCCTCCTACTCTTTCTACAACCGCACAATGATTGATTTTACTCATTTTTAATCTCAGAAAGGACAAACATTATGTCGTTGGATGAACAAAAAAAGAAGGTTGTGTGTTGAAAAAAATGCAGAAAACGTAAAAATAACAAAAAGTTTTAAACCTCAGAATTAATTTAATTCATCAATTGAAAAGGTTGTGACGAATTTCGCTGTCACATGAATCCGAGAAAGGCTATCTATCTTTAGAATTTCATTGTTTTTATTCTATCAGAAAATCCTGAAGTTGAGGACCTGATCCTGTTTGTTTGATCATAAACACTGCGAAACGTAATTGTAGTACTTAATTGTAGTATTGATTTTTCAATTACTACCTAAATTGTCATGTAAAAGAGGGCTTTACTGAGCTGATGAATGCATCTGCGATGAACTTCATACTCATTCCAAATCTGTTTTTAAATTTTTTAAAATCCACCTAGGAGCCAAGAAAACGTGCCTCAAAACAATGGCCTAGAAAAAGTGGCCAATTGCGAAAAATAGTCCGCAGGCATGGAAAATCCAAAAAAAATGAAAAAAACATTTAAAAAAAGGACTAACATAAGTATTCTGCATAACTATTTATTAACCAAGCACGAAAAAAGCTCATAGGAAAAAGTTCGGCCAGGTGGACACTTTTTCTAGGCCATTGTATTGAAGCTCATTTTCTCGACTTCTAGGTGGTTTTAGAAAATTTTAAAAACGGGTTTGGAATGAGAATGAAGTCTATTTTCATTTAAGGTATATTTTTTAAAAGCCCACAAAGTCCCCTTTAGAATGTTAACTTCGAGCTCGAACTCGTTGAACTTACACTTTAAGGTACACGTTTAATCCGAATTTTGTTTACATAGATATTTAGAGCACTCTTCTAAAATGTGAGCAAAGTTCTTCAAAGTCCACCTTGAATCATAATTCTCACACACATCGTTGTTCCAGAATTCCGCATCAAAACACAACATCTAGTTAACCGAATAAACCTCATTGTGTGATGGAGCTTGTCCCCGCTCAATTTCAGGCCTTCATACTTCCTGATCCTCTTTGCAGCTTCAAATCCACTCTTGTTTAAACTCTGGTGAAGGCGTGGGCGTAGATAAGCAATCTTGCAGAAATATTTCTATATAAGTCCATACGGATCAATGAAGCTTATTATTTGGAAAAATAAAAATCCCCACCTCTAATTGGAAATATTTTCATTAAAAGGTGTTGTTATTTTTCCCTTCAAATCGGTTAAAAATCCAATCTAAAGAAAAATTGATCATTGGTGTATAAAACCAGAAAAGAAAAATGTCTTCGTTTGGTTTGTCGTCGTGAAGAATATTCTAGAAATCTAATATATTTATTTGGCGAACGTTATTCATGAAGGATTGTTCTATGAATTCCAAAAAAAGAAAAAGTCCAGATGTTTGTGCCCGTACACCTGCCTATGTTCATTTTGTACTTTATTCCCTCAAAAAAAAAAATCTTGTTCGACTTTTTCTATTTTCTCAACGCCTTCCACATTTGTGCATTCAAGCGAATGATAGAATCAAATGTGCAATATAATATAATCAAGAAAAAAAAATATAACATTTGGCATTTATGATGAAGAAGTTCATTAGCACATTTTCTCAGAATCCTCGTTGTCTCCCCCCCCCTGCTCTTAAAGACAGACATTCAATAGATTTTATGACTTATTTTTATTTTCCTTTTTTTTTCACGAAAGAAATAATTTCAGAAAAAAACAACCTATAATATTTTGTTTCCTATTTTTGCGCCCTTTTTTCCTTTTCTTTAATTTAAAAAGGAAATTGGACAATTTTTATGTGAACCCAAAATGGGTCGTTAACATACCACCACAAAAATGAAAGAAGATTGGGTGTGTTCTATATTTTGGGTTCAACATTGAAAATTTAGACAATTTAGTGTTAAAGACTTAATTTTCGAAATGAAAAATAATTTTTATTAGAATTTAGAAAAGGATTTCCTTTTAAATCGCCGATTGACAATGGTAGTGCAGCAGACATGTAATCTTTCAGATGATGGTTCGACTCCGGTCTCGTGAAGATCGATTTTTACGAAGCTATCTCCCGAACCTATTTGAATTTTTATTAGTTTAAATCATTGCAGAGGGGGGTTGCGAACCAGTGTTATTTTCAACTCAAATATTCTTGATCATTGCGTTTTGAGGGCTGCTCAACCTCCCAGACGCTCCGCACGCACGCACGCGGCTGCCGACACTCAACACACTGGAAATTTCGCGGGAAAATTAATTTTTCAAATCTTCCAGTGTGTTGAGTGTCGGCAGTCGCGTGCGTGCGTGCGGAGCGTCTGTGAGGTTGAGCAGCCCTCAAAACGCTATAATCAAGAATATTTGTGTTGACAATAGTTATATTTTAAAGATTTATTTTTTTTTCTTTTAAAATCTGTTGTTGTCAAGTGTTCATATATGTCTTTACAAAAAACTTACATTCCAAATACATGACACATTTTTATTCATTTCATGTTTTAAAAAAAACTGACCAGCGCACTGCTATCTTTTAGTTCTCTTTCAACACACTTTTTTAATAACCAGTCAGATATTGTGTATGTTTTTGACATGTCAATTTCATTTTTATCCAATTTTTTTTTTGCTTTATTAGTTGACAATTTTCCTTTCTTCAACCGTGGTCGTAAATGTTATACGGTGCGTTATCCAAATTAGTTCAATTAGTTTTTTTTGACTATGATTATAAAAGTAGGACTTTTAACGACTTTTCTCTCCTAGTTGTAAATATTTTATGTTAGGTAAATTTTGGGTGCTTTATTGTTTTTTATAGCTGTATGGAACCAATTATTTTTTTATTAGATAGTGTTTTTCTTCCTTTCTTTAACTCATAATTATAGTCAAGCTAAATTTTCTTAGCTGACCCAGTGATAACATCAAAGGCGACGCGACCGCAACGCGTGAGACCAACTTAGAGGCCTACCACTCTTTAATATTTCTCATTGATTGACATCCTCTCCCCCCGTATCAGTTCAAATTACATGGCTTCATCCGTTTGACGAAGTTCATTTTTTATTCACACGACTTTCCGAGAAAGTCTCTAACATCTCTCTGAATAACATTTTCTTCCTTTTTCCTCGCTATCACCAATGGCAACAAAGCCTCCTAAAGCAAGACATCGTCTTTTTTTCCTAATCTATCCGGCTGTGATAGATTTTTGAAAAAAAAAGTTTTCGTTCTGCCCGCGCTGTTTAGCAGCTAGCTGTCGTCGTCGTCGCCCGCCCACAGAACCGGTGTTAGTGAGCTTGAAAAGCAGAAGAGAGCCGGTTTCGTTTTGCTCTCAACAACTTTCAGCCTATTGATCGCAGCGCAGTAGAAAATTTCAGCCACCGCGTGATGAAGATGATGATGATGATGACAAGTGTTTATTGCGAGCGAGCTTCTTCGTTATTTTTTTTTCACTTCTCATTTTTCTTCAAGTGTTGTGAATGTGTGTATGTTGCATGGAACTACCGGAAACATTTTACAAAAAAATGAGGGCTGTTTTCGCGGCGGTTTGCACTTCCGGAAGTTGCCACTTTTCGTTGGAAAACTCTCGAAACTTTTTATACTTCTAACAATCAATATAAATCCTAAATTTTTCAAATTAGTACGCATTTTTTATACTGATGACGAATTCAATCTTCGATGAAGTAAGTACTTGCAAAATTTTCTCTAAAAATTATCTCGATATATTTGTTGTTGATTACAAGTGCTAATTTCTGATCATCTAAATACCTATTATCAATTTGAAGGAATTCACGTTTGCACTCAAAATGTATATTTAATGACAATTAATTGCCAATTTAACTGCCACTGCATCTTTAAAACCTGAAAAATGCCAATTTTACTTCCGTTTTATTTTGTAAGCATATACCAATAATTATATTTTCACATGATCCCATCTAATTGCCCATTTTTGATATTTTCCCCGAGATTACTGTAATGAGTCATAACTATTAGTTGTTTTTATGCATAAATATAATTTTTGGTTTAATATTATACGATTTTTCATTTTTTTTTCTTTCAAAATCAAATTGCATAGTTTATTAATTTTTCATTTCATTGAAATGGAGTCTCATCTTTTGTTTTCAGTAACTTTTGCACTCTGATTTCAAAGCACATACTGGCACGGGGGTAGATCTAAAAATGAAGAAAAAAAATAAATGAGGAAGAAAAATAGATTAGAAAATTTTCAATTAGATTTTTTTCTGCTGTGAGCGGTTGGTTTGTTTTTCTGGTTTCTGAAGTTGATACGATGACGGCATTACGTTGCTAGCCGCAGCTCTTTTTCGTAGACAATCGGAAGAGGTGTTCAAGGCGGAAATTCAGTCCAGTTCTTTTTTTCTTGGTTTCACTGTGGTTCGGCCAACCACGACCTCCACCATTTCATTTCCGGTTCGTGCTTTCTTGCCCTTTTGTTCTCCTACACTTTCTTTTATTCATCATTCGAGCTTTTGAAAAAAAATTTAAATTTTACAAGTTTTTGGTCTTGGTGAAATTGAGTTTCTAGAAATGAGCTTTATTGTACAAGCAATTTTGACTACTGTCACTTCTGGAGGGATAGTTTTTTCCCATCTAGACCTGAAGCTACAATATACGAAAACTGAGTTTTACATGACTAAAACCAGAAAGTTCATGGTTAAATAGCACCTTGTCTTTAAAAACCGAAAAAAGAATTCTAATAGTTTTTATTCATGAGATTAAAGGCTTACTGAGAACATAATTGTAGGTGCGAACTTCATCAATGGTCTGAGGTTACATTCCTTCGATCTTCTACTATATTCTCAGTTCTCGATTGCATTTAAAGACAGCTGTTCAGTTAATTTGACCCTACATGTTCTTAGTTTCAAAAATTAGAGCTTTCTCTAATTAGTACAATGCAATTTATGCGAAATCACACCGATAAATACACGCGTCATAACAGCAGTCCAAAGTTGAAAAAAGCAAAATTTGAATGCGCGCGTGTCCGTGCGGCGCGGTCGGTGTCCGTGCAACGCGGTCGATATTGGCGCGAAACACAATTATTTGAATTTGGCTAGACATTGGTAATGTTCTTTGGACCACCTGGGCTCCCATTAGAATTTTGATTTTTTGCCTTGAATTTGGATCGTGTTAACTGATAAGCTGTCTTTAATACAAATTATCATAAAGCCGCCACTAAGAAGTGAATTCTATTTTTCTCTCATTTACGATTTCTGAACCTTTATTCCGTCATTCTCGTTTCCGTTTATTGCTTTGCATTCAAATGTTTTTTTTTTGAAATATGAATCATGCTCATTTTTTCCAGACGAATAGGTACATCATAGGTTCGTTTCCAACTCAACTTCGAATGCGAACCGCTTTTAGTCTCTCGGTTCTGTGTGCCTTAATTGGCGTCACAATATGTTCAGCAAATCATCATCATCATGCTACAAGAGCCCCGATTATCAATTTACAAGGGGCAGAGAATATGGTGGCAACCGTGAGAGAGGATGAGAATATTGTGTCAACTGTTCCAGACTTTGCAATTCTTTCAGAATCTGGTAAGATTGATTATTCTCAGGCATTTTAGTTTGAAAATGGGCTCATGTAGGATTAGTATTGACGCACTACATATGTAAAAGGGATTAGAACATTTTTTTGTAGGACCCGTATGCAACTATGTTCTCACATCTCCGATTAATGAACCAATTCCATTTGATATCCAAGTTGTTGATAAATTCACTGGTGCTGCCATACTTCGTGTTAAAGATGCGGCAACACTTGATTGTAAAAAACCAGAATATAATTTGTTGGTTCAAGCGGTTAAATGTGATGATGAGCAGAAGAGTGAAGGGTATTTAAATGTCGCAATATCGAAATTTAGATATTACTTTTATATTTCAGTGTTGCTTTGAAAATTAAAGTTGAAGACACCAACAACCATGCACCTGAAATTGAGAGCCCATGGTACACATTCTCGGTTGAAGAAGGGTCGATTATCGAAGAGGTTGGAGTTTTGAAGGCTCATGACAATGACTGTGGACATCCGAATGGTGAAATTTGTGAATATCAAATCACAAATGGTTTGAAAGAACTTCCATTCGAGATTAATAATCAAGGAGTTTTGAAAACCACTCAACCATTGAATTACACCCAAAGCAAGTCTTACATTCTAACAGTTATTGCAATTGATTGTGCAATGAGGAAAAGCAAAAGTGCATTGGTGACTGTCCATGTCTCGGAGAAATGTGTCCAAAAAGTGAATGCATTCAATGAAAGAGTCAATTATGCACCAGGAACTGGATCGAAATTGTTGCTCCCTGATGTTTCAATCGGTTTCTGTGAGGTTGAAAGCTCATGTGAACCGAAGAATGTCGAAGCAACTATTGAACTTCGAGCTGGACATGTTACTCAAGGCTGTGCAAGAGATACAGTTTATGATAATCAGACGATTCAAACATGTGGATTGTCGCCAGCTACTGTTAAATTGTTGAATGAGGAAGAGTTGCAAACATCATCTGAAAATCAAGTCGTCGCTGATAGAGGAATTACATTCGATGGAAGTCGAGGAGTTGCAGTATCAGCTGATGCTTATCAATCACTTATTCCTGATAAATTCGCTTTGAGCTTCTCAATGAAACATGCTGCTGGAAGCAAGGATGAACAGAATAACAAACAAAATATTCTTTGTGAAAGCGATGATTTCAGTAAGCGAAAAAAAATTGATGTGAAATATATCTTTCAATAATTTATTTTCAGACATGAACCGCCATCATTTCTCTATTTATATCAGACATTGCAAATTGGAAGTTGTTTTGAGACGCGAAGCCGGTGCCACATCAGACTTCCGGGCTGCTGAATGGAGATGGTCGATGCCTGAAGTTTGTGATAATGAATGGCATTCGTATTCAGTCCTTTTCAATGGAATTGATGATGTCAATATTGTTCTCGATGGAAAAATGTTCAAAGCCGACGAACGAAATCCCGAAATTCTTGACGACTGGCCGTTGCACAAAACCAAACAACAAAAAACGAAACTCGTTATTGGTGCATGTTGGCATGGACGACAACAGAAAATGGCTCAATTCTTCAGAGGTAATTTAGTGGAAATTTGAAAAGACATGACATATATTTTCATTCTTCCTCTTGTTTAGGTCAACTTTCTTCAATTTATTTGTTGAGCGGAAGCGTTGAAAGTGAACGAGCGATCAAATGTGCTCATACATGTCCGGAACAACTTCAATTCACTGGAGTTGATGAGTTGCTTGATGGTCAGAGCGCCACATTCTCATCAGATCAAACAACCCTTACACTCAAGGCTCAGACACCAAAACAAATTAGTCAGATGTTGAAAAGGGTGGCATATGTGAATACACAAGAGAAACCAGCACCAGGACATAGGGCATTCAGCGTTGAAACGGAAGTTACTTGTAAGAAGGATGATAAGAAGGTTCGTATAGAGTTCATTGAATGCGGAAGGAATCGCAATTGATTCAGTTGATAAAATGCCTTATTTTAAATATAAATATTCTCAGGTCAAACTTCCATCTTCAAAAGGATATGTATTCGTTCAACAAATCTCTGAACCAGTTCTTTCAATTAGTGCATCTACCCTTTTGCTGAGCAACCAACATAATGTCAAAGTTGGGCAGGCAATGGTCCCAGATTTGAGAATCACCGTTAGCCAGAATAATGCCGGTATTTAGAAACCGTCTTCAATTCACAGTAATAACTTGAATTTCAGACGGTGAACTTGAAGACGTCACATCATCCCATAAAATCGATTACTGTAAAATGCACCTGCAACCAGCAAGAGATATGGATGTTGAATACTTCTCATCTCCTGCATCATTGATCGCCGCTTTGAACATCGAATTCGAACATGACAAAGATGTAATTTATTTGAAATCCCGAACATAGATTCGTGCTCATTTTCATATCTTACAGGGAATACTTCTTCGTGGTGAAGAAAGTGCTCAAGGATACAAAGAAGTGCTCTCAAAGGTTCATTATTTCAACACTCGACCAGAATCCTACAATAAGAGAATCTACACGGTTCAATGCGCCATGTTGAAAGGAAGAGTTCTCAGCAACCAATTGTTTGTGACGGTGAGAAAAAAACAAAAAAAATCGGTGAAAAATGAAGGAAAAAGTTGCCAAAAATTCACATAGGCTTAGCTGACCATATTTTTTTCCGGGCGGTGGGAGCTCATAAATAATTCACAAAGTTTTTTTCATCTTTTGAGCAAAATGAGAATAGGTTCTAGTCAATTGACGAAAAAATATATACATAAATACGTCGTCTATACCCATTTTAGTAATTTTTTTTTGTAGAGAAAATATTATTAATAAAATTCTTTGTTGTTGTCTGAATGAGGACACTCTACTAACCCCCTATCCGTCATCATTTTCAAGTGTGCAATTGAGCTGAGCAATTGATGCTCACTCGCGTGAAATTGCCCTCATTTGCACATGCTCATTATGTCCTTCAGATGTAGTTCTAAGGTTTATGTTTCTCTGTTTTTTTTTTCATTTCTTTACAATTAACGGAAATATGAAGTTTTTCGGCAAACGGTTATAATTGTTTGATATAGTACAATGTCCTTGCTTAACTGAATTTATAACTTCGTTTTAAGACCATTTCAATAATCGGTTTACGCGAACTTTTGGGTAGTTTTTTTTTACTATTATTGTCAAGATGAAAATTCCTGTCTCGCTCGTTTTGCGTAGGGAATTTCCTCGCAACGCGACCGCAACGCGTTGAAAGAAGCTGTGGGTGTTGTACTTCTGTTGTACTAGCTCCCTCCAACGCGTAGCGGTCGCGTTGCGATGAAGTTCCTTACGATGCTACGCAAAACGAGCGGAACGGAATTTTCATCTTGACAATGCATAAGATTAGCCCTATCGGTAACAGCTTAAGATATTATGTTTAAGTCTCATATGGCACCAGTCCCGTACACCTTATCAATTTCAAATATTTCGTTTTGTGACCCACAATACAGCTAGAACACACTTACAGTACTTCAAAATATAAGTACTAAATCACCATTTTTTTCGAAGATATAAATATGACTCTTGAACTTAAAACGCAACACATCTAGAGTGGTATTGATATCACATAACTTTTCATCTCTCATCCGGAAATTTCTGCAAAAACCAACACACAATTATTTCCCCAGAGAGTGATCAAGTTTTGAAACAGCTGAATGTTGCGGCATTACTCGCTCCAAGACTTGTTTTTGCTTTTTTGAGAAACTACTTCTAGACTGTTTTAATGTAGTCTTTTTATCAAATTTTCTTTTCTTTTTGAGTTTTTTGTTTCTGGGAAATTATTCATTTGAGATGTCAAACATCATTAAATTGTATCAAAATCCCAAGATTTTATTATTATTATTATTCGACTTTTTAGGGCAGTACAAGTACATGAGAATATTCTTCTAGAATATAAAATGTTCCTATTTTTCAGATGACAATTGAATCAACTACCAGTACAACAACAACAACCACTCCAAGTGCACCAAAAGCAATCCAATTCACTTTCAATTCTGGTGAAACGGCTTTGGATAGTTTGGAATTGATTGAGAGACATTTTGAGCCTGCTTTTGATCAACTAGGAAGTTCGCGACTTCAGGTTAGTAAAGAAATAGATTTTAGGTGTGAAAAATCTAAGAATCTCATATTTCCAATTAAAACCCTCGCATGAAAAAAAAACCAATGACCGATCTAGTCCCCGCCTCTATTATTCATCATGATCTCATAAGAAACTTCTTGACGGAAAAAAAATGAAAAAAAATGAGTGGCCACGCAGAAAAAAGGAGTTCATCCCTCCGTGCACATTCCTCATTATTTCATCACCTCATCGATAGAAAAGAAGGGAGGAAAAGCAAAAGAATTTTCTCCTTTTTTTCGACTCGCTTCATCGATTTTCGTTTCTCAGAAGAAAGGTTTTTAATTATATTTCTTTCTTCTCTTTTTTTTTGCAACCGATAACAATGAATGAGCAGGTTGAACCTACGCATGTCAAAAGATTAATACTTCATATATATTATTGTGATCTTAGAAAAACGAAGAAGAACTTTTCCTATTCGTCTAGTTAATTTGTTTGAGTTCATTGCCAGAAAATAAAAATGATGTACTGCTTCTTATTTTCGGTTTCACTTCAATTCTTTCCAAATTCCAAAAAGGTGTCCAACGGAGTTCAAGTTTTCGGAGATTAGAAATTGATCTCTTTAGTTTAATTATTCATAGTGTATATCATTTTTCAAGCTTTATCTTACTTAGAACACGTGCATTGCTCTCAAAACATCGAGAAAAAATTGAAAGAAGATGTAAAAAGTAACACCCTTTTCGGTTCTTCATTTGAGCCGCTAAATAATATATGGGCTTAAAGTTTAAAATTGTCTTAAAGGCAGTATGTCAGTTAACACGATCCAATTTCAATGCAAAAATCAAAATTCGTATGGCAGCCCATGTGGTCCAAAGAACAATACCAATATGTAGTCACATTCAAATAATTGTGTTTCGCGCCAATTCTGACCGCGTCGCACGATCCGGCGCGCATTCAAATTATGAATATTTTCAACTTTGGACGACTGCTATGACGCTTGTATTTATCGGTGTGATTTCGCATAAATTGCATTGTACTAATGAGAGAAAGCTCTAATTTTTGAAATTGAAATCTGGTAGGGTCATATTAACTGATCCACTGTCTTTAAGGAGCAATGATTATAATATCCCGAGAATTCAATTTGATCCAGAAATTGGGATCCTCCGTAGAATTTTGAAACAAAAAATCGAAAACAACCAAAAACGTTTTTTGTCTTATTGCAAAATAATATTTTATTTTGAAGTTTGATTCATGAAAGCATGCGGAAAAATATCAAAACAATTTACATGAAAGTACGCAAAATCCTGCGGATGCTCTTGTGAGAAATGAATTGTCTTCGTAAACAATCATTCAAAAAATCGTTTACTTCTTTATTCTAAAAATCTTTGTTTTTATTTTGATTAGAATATTAATTTAGAGATATATCAATGAAATTTTTTAAATTGGTTTTAATTATCATTAAAATTTTTTGGTCACCATTTCATTATAACGATTTCTGTAAGTTTGTAGCAAAAATTTCAATGTGGAACAAATTTTCAAACAAAAATCTAAATATATGAGTCTTTAATTTTAAACCTGAACTTCCAAGACCAATGTGAACCAAAAATGACCTTTTTTATAGTATTCATGAACTCGTCCTCTCCACCAAAGTTTATTTCATCCGTCACAATTTTCCAACAAAAACTACCTAGAAATTCACTTCATTTTTTCCAGTCAACTAAAAAAATGAAAAAGTATTTTCATCGCCAAAATGGAAATTCAATCAAGAAAAAGCTATTATTCCGTCCTTTGAAGATGAGTGTGGTCCCCCTGCTCCAACAAAAAAAAGTAAAAAAGGAATCTTTTTCTTTCATTTTCCACTCAAGAATAAATGAATGATTGAATAAAGTCGTCGGGAAAATAAGGACTTTTCCAGTTAGATTTTGGTTGGCTTCATTCAAGAAAATGTGAATAAATTGTTTTTCATCGCCGTCTGGATCGTCATGAATTATTGATAGGGGAAATCCAATGAAAATGCTTCATTCAATTCCATTTTTTTTTCTCACGACGCATTTTTGTGAGATTCCAATCGAGATTGAATTCAGTGAAAAGAATACTGAAATTATCTGATTTGTTTCAATTTTCCAATTTTTTATTTAATCCTTGCACCTTCTGGCTTTCTCAATGGCATGTAGAAATATTTAATGTCTTTGGTCACGATAAGAAGAAAATATAATTTAGCAGCTGAATTTTTTATTCGATTTTTTTTTATTAGAACATGCCATGTATGTCCTTTAAGAAAACATCTTTTGATCTTAAAGGGGGACTTTACGGAGATGATAAATGTACCTTTAATGAAAGTAGACTTCATTCTCATTCCAAATCAGTTTTTAAAATTTTCTAAAACCACCTAGAAGCCGAGAAAATGAGCCTCAAAACAATGGCCTAGAAAATGGGGCCGCCTGGCCGAACTTTTTCAAATGAGCTTTTTTCTTGTTTCGTTAAAAATAATAGTTATGCAGAATGCTTATATTAGTCTTTTTTAATATTTTTTTTTCATTTTAATTTATATTTTCTTCATTTTTTTGGATTTTTCATGCCTGCGGACTGGTTTTCGCCGGTGGCCCCATTTTCTAGGCCATTGTTTTAAAGCTTGTTTTCTCGGCTTCTAGGTGGTTTTTGAACATTTTAAAAACAGATTTGGGACGAGAATGAAGTCTATTTTCATCCCAGATGCATTCATTATCTCCGTACATACCTCTTTTAAAGACAGTGGATAAGTTGATGAAAATGATAAATTAAAAGAATTTTAACTGGTTTTTATGATCAAAATTCAAATAAATTTTTATAAATTAAAAACACATTAGAAGTAAGAACTTGGAAGTTATTATAATAATTATAATTAGGAGAACCTTGGTCTTCCGCGTCATATGTCTAGTGGCATTCTGTTTTTAAAATTTATTATTTTGAAAATAGTACGATCATAAGATCAAAAAACCTGTAGGCCCCTTCTGAAAAATGTTGGCATTTTTTGGTTTCAAAAACGTTTTCCGATGTTCTCGAAAAAAGTTTGAAAAATGTTCGATTCACAACTTCTTCTTCTGAATCCCTTTATTTTTCAAACAAGCGAAAAAAAATCTGGTGAATTCCTTTCAACAACGAAAGAATAGAGAAGAAGGAAAAAAGTAGATGTTGTCTACCACTGTTTTCTTCATACTTTTCTATTTTTTTTCTTCTTCTCCTCAACTTCTTTCCTTTCCTTTCCTCGCCCCAACCAACCACAATCCATATTGACAACGACGAAAACGGCACGCGGCATTCCACAAGGACATAAGAGCTCCGGCGAGCTAGCGAGAAATAAAAAAAACATATAGGCAGTTGAGAGAAACGAATACACAGACACTTTTATTTTCTTTTTGTTGGTTCCAAATAGGGTCTCATTGCTTCTCGACAATTGGCAACTAAACAGATTTATTCTAACAAAAATTTTATTTTTCGCTATTATTTTTGGAATTACTTGAATTTCAAGCTCCGGAATGTTTGTTGTAAGTTTTTAAAATTTTAAAAAGGTGTTAAATAATGTAATTAGTTACTTTGGAGAATTGCTGAATTAAGATTTATGTGCATTCCTATCCTTTAAGCACATTTCAATGAATATTGGTTCCCGGTAAAATTAAGTGGTACGCTGCCTTTAAAATCGTATATTAAAGCCTGAAAACCGAATTCTGAGATTTGCTTTTTTGATCGACCAAAAAAATTAATTTCTGAAAACTTATCATGTGAACTGGGACAGATGCAGAAAAATTAAGCTGGCCTATTGGGTTTCTGAAGTTCAAACATCAAAAAAATATTGTTGTTCAGTTTAGTGAGAAGTTTTGGAGATCGAAAATTTCATTTGATGAAAACATTGAAAAATTTTCAAAATATGGACCAGTTATAAAAACATTTTTAGTTAATTTGTCAGGAACATTGAATTCGCTCTAGTTTGCTCAATCCTTTGCTAAAGGCATCAAGTTAAAGATAACGTAACACATAGTTTATGCAGTTTTTGCACGCAAAACAGAATTCTTAACTGAAGTTTAGTTGCTTGCTGAAACAATTTCTGGTGGATGGATTTTATCAAAATTCGTTACTGAAACAGGAGTTTTATTTATTGTATTTAAAACATAAAACAATTTTATTTATGTTTCGCATCAATTATTTGAGCTTATCAATCGGCTGGTACATTATCTTTAAGAGTGGATAACAATCGAATTGTCTTATACACTGTCATTCACCAAGACTAAAAAAAATTGGAGCCAATAAATAATTAGGTTCATTTTCAGAGAACAAGATAAACTGTCATGTTGCCTTTTTTGACAAAAATTCTAGGAGTTTCTTACTTTCTTACTATTATTTTGCCACTGCGCGGGAGAATTCCAAATATTTTGAATATTAATTTAGAAGTCAATACAAAAACATAAAAGTAATGATATTGTCTACATCAATCATCGTAAAAAAATTTCGAGTGCTTAATGGATACCAGTTTTGACAGCCTTTGTGCTATATTTTTCACATATTCGGTTGGAATGTATCATTTTAAATCCGGTCCTTTTTCAATTGCTTCTCTTCAATAGTGAAACTCCAATAAAATTTTTTAGCCTATTCAAAAACAACAATTTATTCAGTTAAGAACTACAAAAAGTGCTCATTCGGACATTTTTCATATGACCTACATGTGTCGTTTATTATTTCCGTCACTCTCTCTTTTTTTGCCGTTTCCTTGATTCATGACATCCTGAAACAATCCGGCGAAAAATCTAATATCCGGCTGTTGTTGTTTTTTTTTTTGCCAGAAAATCAAATAATCTCTTATCTTGTGGTATTAGCTGCTCACAAATTCGGCTTTATAAACGAGCAAGCGCGCTCTAAAAAACCGACACGCTCGCAGGCGAAACATAAAGAGGGGGAGACTATACGCAGACAACTACCTCTCGCCAAGCAACACTCTCTCGCAGCAGAGGGAAGCCCTCCGTTATGCAACCGATTTTGTGAGAGGACTATAGGAAAAAAAACTTATTTTACGGGACGTCCCGCTTTTTTTGCAATCGAAGCAAAATAAAACTTTACTATAAGATTCGATTCATCATTCTGTGTCTCGAAATTTGATCCTTACTAACAAATTGGCCTCCTCAAGCTATCTAATTTCTTCCCTCTTATAGTTTTTTTTTCCAGCTCTGTTTTTTTTTCTGCGAATGTGTGCGTGAGATCTCAAAAACTTCTTCTCATAATATTTTCATGACGAATATGTATCTCTTTTCACATTTATAAACTAAGAATGAGGAACAAAGATTTCTAGAAAAGTGTGAATATTTGAATTTTCAGAACATTCTGGAGATGGACCTTCCAAGGCCCAAAGCTCTTCTCTCCCACCATGGATATGATGTTGGACAAGGCGCAATTGCAGGTTTGTTGTTCATGTTTTTTTAAATAAATATCTTGCTCAAACCTATAATCCATGTTTCTTCGAAACGAACTCTTCCGAACTAGTAGCATAATTCGATTTTTTCGCTTGAAGTGAAGCATTCTTCACTGGAAATATATATTTCATCCACCGTAGCAGTATTATTGGGGGAAAGGAGGGGAAATCGAGAGAGCGCAAAAAAAGTTGTAATTTATTTTTTTTGGTGCGTCATAGATTCTGGTGCACTTTCGTTTTGGGGGGAAATGGGTAATTTTAGACAACGGTTATGCAAAATATTATGCCCTGGGATCATAAATTTGAATGCCCCCCCCCCCTTTCATTTAGGACAAGAAAATATAATTGGTTTCTCATATCATTTTTATAAATTTCGAAGTATTTCATTGATGAATGAATCTTTGTTTGTTTTTTTTAAATCGAAAAACGGCAAAAGTTCAAAAAATGAAAGAAAGAAATCAAGTTTGCAAACGGCGAGTGTCAGGAACTTCCGTAGAAGAAAATTTGAAAGTGAGAACAATTTCCATTCTTTTGAAATTTTTAGGAATCAGAAAACTGAAAGGAGATTGTAAAAAGTAACACCCTTGTTGGCTCCCGGCTTTTATTTCCAGCTTAAAGTTTAAAATTGTCTTAACTAAATTTAAAGGAGCTTTATGGTATGAATGCGTCTGGGATGAACATAGACTTCATTCTCATTCCAAATCTGTTGTTAAAATTTTCTAAAACCTCCTAGAAGCCGAGAAAACGCGCCTCAAAACAATGACCTAGAAAAAGGGATCACCTGGACGAACTTTGTCCTATGAGCTACCTTTAAAGCGCTCTTCCTAGTTTTCATTTTATGGAAGAATTTTGATGAAATTTCTTGAAAATGGGCGATGTTTTCGTTTCTAGGTAGTTTTGTATGGTGATTCTGAAGACATTAATGAAATTAGATCAAATATACCACGTATCCTAGTGTACTACAACCTTTTTCAAGAAAAAAACTAATTTCAACGAAAAACCCCAAATTTTCAATTCAAAAATATTCTTCGAAAACCCCCAACTGAAAACAATTTCATTGCAGGTGGAGCAGTGGCTGTTGTTGTTGTCGTTTGCGTAGGATTCCTGTTGGTTCTTCTCGTTATTGGTGTTCTTAAAATGCGAGATACTCCAATGCCACGACGACGAAGACAAAAGAGACAGGTATTTTAGAGTGGCTCCATTCAATTCAATTTGCTGATTGTTTTCGAATTTCAGAGTGACGGTGGAATGCATTGGGATGATAGTGGTATGAACATCACAGTCAATCCATTGGATGATGTTGAGAAACATGAAGTTGTTGATGAGTATTCGGATGATGAGGATGAGGAAGAAAGTGATGGTGAAAGGTGAGAATAATTTAATTCAAATGAAAAAAAGTGTATTTCTAGTGAATGTTCCTACCATGATGAAGAAGAAGACGTGTCGGAGGATGATGAACAACATTCAGAAGTTCTTCCACATATGGATTCAAACCAAAGAGTCGGTGGTCTTGAATGGGATGACGAAGATGCAATTGCTACCAATACCCGCTCCTATCGAGTATAATATAATCCCCAATTGATTTCTATTTAACAAAAAACAAACACTTCTATCCCGAAAGCACGGTCAAATGATAATTATTGAATAATTACGTCTCCTCCCCCATACGATTTAATTTTCTATTTATAATAATAATTACTTTATTGTTTCGTTTCCCCCCTCCCGGCAGAATACTAATTGATCTCTCATTCATTTTTCACCATGGCACTCTTTACTAGTCTCATAATTACATTCCGCAAAGAAAATTTATATTTTGTAAATTTTGTCGATAACAAATGTTAAATATACAAATGCACCATCATGTTACTACCATTATATAATACCATTCTCTTTTAAATGTTTATCTTATCCCCCCAAAACTTTGTCTCTTTCCTTTCTAGATTGTTTCACCAGTTTTTCTTTTTCGAAAAATAAATACAATCCGTCCACGTTTGTTTTATAAATCGGTAGATCTCGCAAATCACTCGAGGGCAAGAAAGTAATTTACTTCGTTTCAAAATTACAAATCAATTTTCAGGGGTTTGGGATAAAATGAGTCAGAGGATGCATTACTCATAAGAGGACATAGACAAATTTCAGAGATTGTGATAGTTCCAAAGTAGTAGTCGCCAAACGATTCTAACAGCTTGGCAGCATTGAAGTAGTGTCGATCAGAGGCACCCTGAAAGAAAAACAATGAATGTTGAAGAAAATGTGTTTACTTAATCTGTAGTTGTTTCAACTGTTACATATTAAGTACCAAAATGTATTGTAGGTATTCTAAATAGAGTCAATTTTTGGCAACCACCAGAAAACTTAAAGGACCATAACAGAGAGGTCAGTAAAGGAACCCATTTTACACTTCTGTGTACCATTATTACGATGGGCACCCAATTTTCACAATGATCACTAACACACTTCCTTTAAGACTTCGGGATTATCCGATGAACCCACCTGTGCCAAATATCTTGCATTCATCAATGTCAAATGCAATTTCACATCTCCATCGTGTTCCGCCTTTGCTACCCCACGTTCAATCAACCGATCTCTCACCAAATTCGCAATTTTTTGTGCCTCTTCTCCATTAACTTTTGCATAAAGAACGCTGGCATTTGAAGGATCATCATTCATAACATCAATACCGAACAAATCCACAACTAATTGTCCGTTACCACTTTGAATCAATCCCTTTACATCTGTTTTAATTTCAGCAAAACACTCTTCCACCTTTTTCATATCTTCATCATCCAGAATCCATCCAACCGCAAGTGTGATATGAAGACGTGCCGGTATCATGAAAAGCTTTTCGTTTTTACATGATTGCTGGAAAACAGACATTATCCATGCTTATAAAAACTCATGACTAACATCAATGTCATCACTGTCTAAAATCATTTGTTTAAATCCTTTAAAACTTTCAATCAATTGTTCGTTATCACAAGGAAATGCGACAAAATGAGTAACTCGCGCTGTTTTTCGAGCGTCTGCCACAAAAATATCAATTCGATCCAAACATCGTTGAACACTTTCCAGACCATGAAGTGAGCTGATCTCTATAATGATTTTTTAAAAATTTAAATATGTTCCAACAACAGGGAAAAACCACTAACCACAAGGTTTCACCTCATCCCTCCTCGGAGTCTTCACCCGACAGTTCGTCTGATCCTCCAAACTTTTCAGCGACCTCCGATTGTAACCAAAGAATTTTCCCATAAATGCAGATGGAATTGATGCACTTGAAAAAAACAACACATGTTAATTTGCATACAGTTTCAGGTTTATAAAAATTTGAATATTCAAAATTGTTCATAACTTCCTGCTTACCTTGCCACCCATTTTTTCCCATTGATTACAGAAATTCTGGGATCTTCTGTTTCTTCCACAGTTTCATTTTGATCTTCTTTTTCCTCAGACTTTCACGGCTTGTAAAAATGAACCTGTGTCATTCGCGCGTGAACAGGCTGGTTGCGCATTGTCCGCAAGCACAGATCAGAGAAAAACCTCTTCAAACTGCACGCTATTTACTGTAAAATATCGCGTGCCACAGTTGCGTTTTCCTTGCCACGCCCATTTCTGTGCAAAAATCTTGAATTGTCGGGCGGAAATTTTTCCTCTTTCCTTGGTTTTTTTTTACAAGCCGTGACTTTTGCTTTCTCGGTGGTTTTGCTTTTTGTTGTTTGATCTCAGCTGTAAAAATGTAGTGGTTATTTCTTATTAAATGGAATTTTTAGATGACGTTCAGCAAAGTTCGCAATCAAATGTTCTTATAGATATTTTCGAGAAATTGAAATATTTGAATACAAAGTTATGTTCTGTTAAATAATAATTTCGGGAGTTCCCGCAGTGTTTGAAGTCTTTTTGTTAGCATGAACTTCCTAAATAAATCCAAGCTCACGTTTCTGAAAACATCCGACCGCCGGTTCATCTTCATAAACATCCGGAGTATCTTGATAAGCCTCAAGTTTCTCAGGCTCCGTTTCTCCCGAACAATACGCCGGTTTTCTATAACATCTTCCCGAAACATTATAAGTTTCTGTAAACAGAGGATAGGACATCTGCAAACTTTTAAATTTCAAAGTTTATGATGTTAATTGGGGAAATATAATTGGGTAGTGATGGAAAACAAGTAAAATTCAAAATAAAAACATTGAAAAAACAAGAATTTATTTATTGGGTTCTATGTAAACAGGAAAATAAAAAATAAAATAATATAAGTGAAGTTTTGGTATTTTTAAGACAAAGTGAGCACAGATGAGACAAAAACAAATTACATTGTGCCGGCGACTTGTCGAATTGCTGACATTGAACGTTCAATCTCTTCGTCGGTAAGATCATATTGGAACATGAAGCGAGCGCTATAAATTTATAAATTTTCGAACGCTTAGTATATTCAAATGGTACTATGTCTTTAATTATTATTATTATTATTTGCTTACCTCGGTCTAATCTTGAACATCTCATCCCTATCCAAATGTCTCGCTCTTGTAAGCAAAACTTCAAACTCATCAAACAACCTCTCAACCAGCTCGTCCAACTTCTTCTCCGCTTCTTCATCATCACAATAAATATGTTTCATCGGGCTTTCCGCACATCCTTGTACACTAAATTTCGTTCCTTCCAACGCTTTTTCCAATTGTTTCAAACCATTTCTTGACATTTCTTGAACTTTTTGCACCCTTTCCGGCTGCTCATTTATAATCGAGATCGCTTCGGAAGCGGCTGTTGCAAGAAGTGGTGGAAGTGACGCTGAGAAACAATAACCAAGACCAGAAAGACGTTGATGCCCGACAACATATGATCGTCCAACACAGAATCCTCCAGTTGAAGCGATTGAATTTTCAAGTGATGCCATTACCATGTCTACATCTTCCATTGGTACATTGAAATGTTCCGTTACACCTGAAACAATATTTTTTAAATTTTTACTTTACAAATTAATTTATAAATTTTCTTCTGATCGATTTGGTGCTTAAAATATCTGTTTCCTAATTTTCAATTTTAGTTTTATTATTAATGGATTCATCAAGAAAAATTAATTTTAAAACCTTTATTATGAGCAAGACTTTAAAAAAAACAGAAAAAAGTGATTCTATACAGATTACAGCAAAAATTTAAAATCAGTAAACAACCACTTTATAGAACATGTGTTCCGACTATAAGACAAAATCAATTCGTTTTTAGATCTGTTTTGAAAAATCCAAAAACAATATCGAACATGTACGTACAAAGATCAAAACAATGTTTAGGTTTTATTTTATAATTTCTTGCATGTTTTTCTGGAAAAGGTCAAACAAGGGAAGGAATTCCATTCCTATTTACCAAATAATCTTATTTTCCCTTAAAAAACTTTCAGACATAGACAAATTTAATGAATATATTCAAAAATTCCAAGTCCATCCTTCCTACCCATCCTCCTTAACCAATAACCCAATTCTCATTCATAGAACAGTTTTTGATTTCATCTTCATATTTTTACATTCATTGCAACCAGTTATTTTGCACCCTCTCTCCAGACTAATCCACTTCTACAGTAATCCGCCCACTACCCAAAAAAATGGTTATATATCATTATGCCTCATTCAAAATTGCAAAAAAAAATGTCTGACGTCATATTAATTTTACAACCTAAATATCATTAATTTCCAGTTTGCGAAACATTTCTCAAACTTTTTTGTACTTATATAGGTGACTTTTTTTTTAGACTTTACACAAAAAAGTCGTTGAAAAAGTGGGTGGTATGATATGATAGTGATCATGACTTAACACCTCAGAACGTGTTGAATATTTTTGATAGATTTTTCATATTATTTTGTCCGATTATTGCGCATTTTTTCCAAATATGAAACAGAAATACTCATGTCGTCATACAATGCGGAAGTTTTGATTTATGAACTGAACAATAGAAAAGACAAATGTTTTCAAATTATCTCATTTTGAGGTGAATAGGTCCATCAACTGTTAAAAAACTTCTATTTTCTTTTTTGTTTTAATTTTCACCCATTGAATAGATTTTTTCGTGATTATTCTGTTTCCAAATATGGCTTATGTTTCAAATTGTTTATTGATTGTTTTTATTACAATCATTTTATACGATAAAAGATTGGAAGAAAGAACTATTTGAACGCTTCAATGTTTTATTTCTTGATTTAGTATTTTGAATATTTTCCTTGACTTTAAACAATATCATTTGATCCCATCTAATAAGCTGCCTTTAAGCAAACCCTTAAAATCGAAATTATTTTTGGAATTTAACATTCTAACAGTTCAAAAAACAGGTTTTATTTCTTATCATTCGTTCAAATGTAGAGGATAAAAAAGTCCAGAGGGATGAAAGATCATGTCAACAATAATTCGGAGAGGGAAAGTCGGGTTAGGCGTGACACTGAGATTTACGAAGGGTTTCTTAACTAAACGCCTTTTTTTATTAATAACTTCAGAATCAGCATTCTCGAAATTTCACCAAACATTTTCCACAACATGGGAAAACTAGGGATCGTAATCTAACGTCATGGTGAACAGCTTGAAAAACAATGAAATCGGTCCTTTAAATTTTTTGGATACAGTTTTTTAAAACTATAATTCTGAATTTATTCACTGGAATTTGTTAAGAACATACATTTTTCGAATAAGCGAGAGAATTATAATTTTCGAATTTTTTAAAATTTATCGTAAAAAGCCAGGATAGTTTCTTTTTCTCGAGAATAACACTATTTTTAAAAATTAGGATGACAGAACATTGCAGTAAATATTTCGCTGTTTCAGAGCCACGTGACTTAAAACCTGTATATCTCAGCCTAGATTTAATTGGCAAGACATGCCCATTTTTTATACGCATCTCTTTTCTCCTCTTAGAGAAAATCGAAATTCCTAAATTCCAGTCATTGTTCAACACGTGACAAGAAAAATAAATGATTTCGATGATGTGTAACAGATAATATGATAAGTTTCAGTTAGAAAAAGAACATACCTCTTGAAAAGTGTTTTACTGATTCTTTTCTATTTTTATCATAAGTCGTAACTTTTTAAACATCTCGACAAGAATATTGTAAGGATATTCCACTAAATTCGCTATTTATTAGTTATACTTTTCGGAGACTCCCGGAATGTTTTTTATAACTTTTAAAAAACGCGAAAAGACCTTCGCAAAGTCCGAAAATAGTGAACAATCGCTTTGTCTCATCATCCCAATCACCATGACCAACATCACAGAGACAAAACTTTCAGAATTGATCAAATCAATATGGTCTTTCGTTCAATGATGCCACTTTCCACGAATGTCACTGTTCTAATGGCTATCAACGTTAAAATTGGGAAAAAAAACTTGTTCCAAAGAAACTTTGACTTTCGAATGATTTTCGAGACCTTTAAAAAACTCGGTCCTGCATTTTGGAAGTTTTACCAATCACTTTGTCAATTTGATATTGATTTTCGGTATCGCTGGTACCTTGACCTTTACCTTTATTACAATAAACTGAAAAACAATAAATAGTCTTTTTATACCTTTAAAAGTTACTTTCTTTTAAGAACATGTATATCGCCTTTTAGAGCAATAAAATTCCAATCCACTGGAATATTTTGTAAAATTTGTATGTCTAATATTAGAAGTGGTATCGACGGAAATTATGAGCCTGAGTGTTCGCATAGTCTTCAGTCAATTCGCAAAAATGCAGATCATCTAAAGGTTCGACCATATTAACGATTCTTTATTTTAAGAAAACACCCTTCGAAACAATCTTGAATTCTTGTTTGTCATTATTTCAGTGACGACATGTCCAAAAAACCGTTCAAAGTTACATAAGACCTTGTGGTCTTCCCTGTCCTTTTCGAATCTCATCACCTTCAAATCTTAAAAAATAAGTACCGCCCATGTTCATTGTTCCGTGTGACACCTTCAACAAAAAAAACTTCCTTATTTTAATACACAGCTACTATATATTTCTCGCGATTCAGAACATTTCGAACGTTAGGACTGTTCTTTGTATTTCCATCCTTTGTTTTTTCCCCCCATCCCACATCTTATCTTTTCATTAATTTACAGTTACCGTATCTTCTGTAAAACACCCACATTCGATACTTCATTGAAACAATCAAGATGAAATCGAATTTCAGGTACCATGTTACCCATCACTGCATTCATTATAATACCCACAATATTCGCAAATCCTTTGAAAAATCCAGCAGCACCAGATGTTTTGAATGAAAATGCAGATTTTGGTACACCAAGCGATCATGACAACAAGGTTGCAACGGAGATTCAGAACGGCCTTGACGTAAGAAAATGATTCCGTTTTGAAACATCATTTAACTTCCGCGTTTTGGAAAAACACTCTACATCAGATAATCTATGTTCAGTGAAAATTAATTATCTTAGACGTGTGTTGAGTAGATTCAACATCACAACGATCTGGTCAATAATTATGTTAAAGATATTTAGTGAAAATAACACGTTTTCCCTTCAAACAATGCCATTTAGAAAAACTGCTGAACTTTTGCAAACAATAAAGTTATTGTGAAAGCAAAGAAAAAAATAGTTTTGAACAACTAATTTTCAGAAAAAAAGTTATATTGAATGAAAACATTTCAGAGTGTTCAAATTGCTCATCTGATGTCCGTCGACTATTTCACAAATTCCACCCTACCTTGTGACAACATCACAGCTCCAGGATCATGGATGATCTACTGTTCTGGACGACTTCTGCAAGCAGTTATGACGGTAAAGCTCTACAACGACTCGAAGACATTTGTTGACCGTCCGATGAAAAAGAATACAACAGGAGAGATGATTCTTGAAGAATTCAATACACGTTTCCCTGGTCCACTTGAAGATCTGTCTCGTGACGATGTCAAAACATTTGTCGATGAATTTTTCGATCGCGAAGGTCAAGAACTCGATGTTTGCAAATTAATTGATTGGAAACCTCAAGAATTCGAGTCTGTTGCTGATGAGACTTATAGAGAGTTGGCAAAGAGACTTCATTTCATCTGGATTCATTTATGCCGTCAAATGAAAAAAGATGTCCGAGATGAACCAGAACGGTTTTCCCTTTTATATGTTCCAAATTCCTTTATACTTCCTGGTGGTCGTTTCCGTGAATTCTACTACTGGGATGCCTATTGGATCATTAAAGGATTGTTACGTTCACAAATGTACACAACAGCTAGAAATATGATCAAAAACTTTGCTCATGTTATAAACACGTATGGCTTCATTCCAAATGGTGGACGGGTTTACTACCTCCGAAGATCTCAACCCCCATTCTTCGCACCAATGGTTTACGATTATTTTATGGCTACAAATGATCTACAATTCGTCAGTGACATGGTACCAATCATCGAAAAAGAATATCTATTTTGGACGGAAAAAAGAGGTGTAAATGTAAAAATTGATGAAGAAGATCTACAACCAATAAAAATGTTCCAATACCGTACTGAAGCTGAAACTCCAAGGTTAGAAACTGGTTTGGAATATAATACAGGTTAAAATTGTCATTTACAGACCAGAATCATTCCGCGAAGATGTTATTTCTGCCGGTCATTTGAATACCACCACCGAGCGTCGAAAATTCTTCCAAGATGTCGGAAGTGCTGCCGAGTCGGGATGGGACTTTTCAAGCCGCTGGTTCAGAGATCGACAAAATCTGACGACTGTTGAAACAACAAACATCGTTCCTGTTGATTTGAACGCTTTCATTTGCTACAACATGAATATTCTAGCATTCTTCTACGAGCAATTAGAGAATCCGATCAAACAAAACGAGTGGTCTACTAAATACAAGCAATTCCGTGATTCATTTGGAAGGGTATTCTATGTCCCATCAAGAAAAGGATGGTGAGTTATAAAAATCTCCAACAAGGCACACATTCACATTTTAAGGTATGATTACAATCTTCGGACACGTAGTCATAACACTGATTTCTACCCAACTATTGCTGCCCCATTGTTCACACAATGTTATGATCCATTAAATTACAAATTGGCTGCGGATTTATACACACAAATCAAATCAATGGGAGCACTAGAATATGAAGGTGGAATTCCCACATCCCTTCACAAGACTACTCACCAACAATGGGACTTCCCAAATGGTTGGAGTCCACTTAATCATATGGTTATTGAGGGATTACGAAAGAGCATAAACCCAACGTAAGTTTAATTTATAAAACATTGAATTTGAGTTTTAACTATCTTTGATATTTCACAGCCTTCAACAAGCTGCTTACACCATTGCTGAAAAATGGCTCCATGCCAATTTGGTAGTATTCAATGCTTCAAACGCAATGTGGGAAAAATACGATGTTGCTCATCCAGATTCGCGTCTTGCAACAGGTGGTGAATATGAAGTTCAGGCCGGTTTTGGGTGGACAAATGGCGCAGCTTTGGATCTGATTTTAACTTATTCCGACCGGTTGAAATACGCTGGTGATCGTCTCGTAACATTGTTGGGAACTGAACTACCACCAACTGATAACACGACTGATTCATCATCCAAAGTGCAATCAACAACACCGAAAATAACAACAACTTCAGTTTCTACTCCTACGACTTCTGTACCAACTACAATCTCTTCCTCAGGTCAAACACAACTCTTCACTTGTTTATGTTTGCTTCTTCTGTACATTTTCTAAACTTTTCAATTTCACAAATAGGCTGTGATTTTTTCGTCTCATGTTTTGTTGTAAAAACACGGGTTGTACATTTTTTTTTTCTTCTTCTAGTCGGTAAATAAATTGTTGAAAATTTTAACAACTGGTACTAAATTTGGGTGGGGGTCTTCACTCCAATAGAAATACTTATATGCCCCGTTTTGTTTGAAATTCATAATTTTTCCATTCAATTTTTTTAGTATAAATTAATTAATTTGAAAATGCAAACACTAACCTCTTCCAGTTTTTCCAATAACTCCAAATGACCAGCTTTCGTCAATGAAAACTCTAACCTGAAACAAAAACTCTTGTTTTTTATTCTTATTCATAATTTTGTATCCCATACCTTATATTTCCACTTGAATTCAATAATTTTTGTAAGTGGGCATAAATCTGCATGATTTGCATACAATCCTTCAACAACAATAAATCTTCGGATATTTTTTGCCTTCTTAGGATCTTTCTTGTCCCGAACCGCTTGTTCTTCTAATAATCTCTCGAGATCTTCCATATCATTGTGTTTAAAGAACTCAATTCGACTTCTCGATGCTTGAAGTCCTTTTTGAATGGCAAAATTGACACCTGAAAAAGAAAAGCCATTCCTTATAAATTTCAGAAAAAAATATATCCCACCTTCATCGGCAAAAATAACATCGCCACTTTTAGAATAAGCTGGGATAGCACTAGAAACCGTAGCGAAACCATACGAATATAAAACAGCTTCTTCACAATTCATGAACTTTGCCAAATCTTTCTCCAAATCTAAATGAACATCAACGGTTCCGTAAAATCCTCTTGGTCCACAGCTTCCAACGCCATATTTGAAAATTGTCGATTTTGCTCGTTCTTCTATTCTTTTCAATCCGATAAAACTTAGGAAATTTGTTGATGCCAAGTTTAGGTAACTTTTGCCATCGATGCTCACTTTTTTCGTCATTTTTCTGAAAACACAAAGTTTTCAGTTTAATTTTAATTTTTAAAAAACGTACCCATCTGCATATTTCGGATTCAGAACCGGATGATCCTGTGGCGTTTCCGGCACGAGCGGTTCTGGTTCCCACTCTGCAATCAATTCGTCTTTCAGCTTTTCCGGTAACCTTTTCGACAATTTTTCCTTCTTTTGCTTTCGACTTCTCACCATCATGAAAACAATAATTGTGATTAGTATCGCTTCAATCGAGTAATGCCAGATCGAAAGATCGTCTATACCAAAATACGAAGCCAGGCCCATTTCGTCTCCTGAAACCCAAAAACTATTGTTTGTTCAGTTTTGTTCGAAAAAATAAACGGTGACTAGAAAAATATAAGTAAATATATAGTAAATTAGTGAATGAGTGTATGAAGAAATACTAACGATAGCGGTGCGCGGAGAGTGAACAAATATAACATCATATGTATGTATGTATGTATATTATACAGAACAGAGCACGCGGTACAGAAATGGGCAAGTTCCTGTTCACAAAGAAACGTTTTTGAACATTATTACAATAGAACACGTGTGTAAATTATCCATAATTAATTCTAAATAATTTTTTGAAACTTTTCAGTAAGTTATTTTAAGTTTTAAAAAGTAATTTTTGGCAAAATAAGTGGGATATTGTCTTTAAGACGATTTTGTGGAAGAAATAGGTTTTAACGTTTCCTCCCTAATATTCGAATCCGATTTTCGAATTCCGAACGCCAAACGATTTTTTTTTTCGAAAATTCGCATGGCTGTAGTTTCAATTATGACGAAGAAGGTGAAAATAAGTAAATTCGATCAATAATCCCGTTAAAGACTGCAGGGACAATAAAATGTGATCGAGATGAACAAAGTAGTAAATTTTGAATTTTAAAGGAATATAAAAACTCACGGTTTCTAAAAATGTATCAAGAAATGGTAGAAGGACAAAAAGTTTTATTTGATTTCAAAAACACGCGAAGATTTCTCAAATTAACGTGATAATATAGAGAGGAGCTAAACTTTTTAACAATTCTGGTAGACTTTTACAACCCGTGAAATTGAGTATGAAGTCTTTGTTCATTATTGTCTCTGCACAGTCCTCGTTCAATCTTTGTTGTTTGTTTCGTTGTTCATGTTCGCTTAAATGTTCTGTTGAATATCCAATTACATGTTTGAAACTTCTGGATTAACTTAATTAACTTCTTATCGCATTGATAATCTTCTAAATGTCTTAGCAACTGCAGGTTAACCTTGACATGCCAATTCAATAATTAGAGAAAAATTAATTAATTAATAGCGTTGGATTGACAATAAAACCGATAAACTGAGAAAAAAAACATTAAAAACGTTAAAAAGAAAGATATAGAAGAAATATTTTCTTCAAGAAATCTCGAAAAAGTCTCGAAACAAGACGAAATAAGACAAGAGAACAGAAAACAGGAGAACAAGAAAAAATGATCACCCCATTGATTGTTCTCTTGTGTAAATATACCATAGTTAATAATTCTAGGTTTTTTCTTGATTATGAAATTTTTTTCTTGCATGTTATCAGTAAAATCTGACGTTTATTTATTTTTTATAAATTCTTAAATACAAGGTACAAGGAATTAATTTTTTGTCTCCAAAAAAGTTTTAAAAAACTCTATGGTCCATAAAATTCGACAACGAAACTGTTTCTATTGTTAAATATTTAGTTATTTACGTGAAAAAATATGCCTATTCGTAAAAAAAATAACGAAAAATATGAAAAATGGCGTCTTGTGCACATCAATAAGAACAATATAGTGCAAGAATTGGACTAGTTCTGAGCACTGGAGAGAACTACAAGCAAACAACCAGAGGGCGGATTTGGGTTTTGTAAATTTGCTTTTTGTTCTAAACGAAAATTTATAAAAAGAGTGTATTCTGAATTACCTGTAGTTTCGAGCATACTAGTGAAAACGACGCTTTATTGGGGAGAATTGTTTCTACCAACAACAAAAATCTCCAAGACAACAAAAGTTGGACACGTATTCTCGAAAAGGAAAAGAATTCATTAAGGACTTCGTAGAGACGAAAAATTAAGAATCTTCTCGAAATGAACAAAATGATTCTATTCAAAAAATTCTTCCACAAAAAATATGTATAAAACGTGAGAACCCAGTAACCTAGAGAGTGCGGCAAAAAAAGTAATTTTCGGGAATAGAGCTAAATCGAACGAAATGTGTAAGTGATCCAATTTTGGAATCATTGACACCAAATACCTTAAAGACAGAGTACCACTTATTTTCACTTTTTTAAATACGTTCATCGGCTCATCAAACCAGAGCACTGAAAAATAAACGAAACATTAAAATAATTTTAAATTTTCAGTTTATTTTGATTTCAAAAACAAAAACAAAAAGATAACAATAAAATAACAACAAAATCAACAATTTTTCCGCTTCTTTTTCAAAACTTTCTTCTTATTTGAACTTTTGACAGGAGTTGGGGTCGATATCAAGTTCATAGTTGTTGCAAGAAATCCAGGTGACGTTTTCTAAGAAACCAAATTCAATAGAAACCAACTATTAAAAATCTTACCACTTTTTTCGACTTTTTCTTTTTCTTTGGCTGCGAAGGTGTTTGCGCTAAACCTTCTATCTGGAAATATTTCAAAGTTTAAAAAATAATTTACTATTTTTAGAGATGTCGGCAAAGCGTAAAGCTCTGACACCTCATTTAACTGCATTAAATCTCATTTTTAATAAGTTCTAACATTTTCCGAAAATTTGCAAAGAAATGATTGATTTTTTACCTTTTCAGCTGTAGAGTGTACTTCAACATTTGTCTCCTGCAAAAATACATCAATTTTGCAGTTTTTTTTTCCAAATCTTATCAATAATCTTCTCTCGAAAATGTGTATCTTCTTTCAAAATATTTGAACTTTTGCTGTTAAAAATAGTAACCTTACCACTTCTATTTTTCTCTTCAACATATTATTCTTCTTCTTTCCCTTCTCTGCGTTGGTCTTCATTTTCGAAGATGCGAATAAGAAAGGCGAACAAAGTACATCATTATCAATTGACTTTTGTTCATCAATCGTAGAATTCATGATGCTAACATCCGCCCGTGAAATAGAGATTCCAATGTCTGACAGATCTGGTTCATTTTTGGTGATTTCACTAGTTTTTTCATCGGGGACTGGTTGTTCCAAAAGTTGTGAAAGGACTTCATTTCTGTTTTTAAAAAAAGTTTGTGTTTTTTAAAAATTCCGGTAAAGTTACCTCATCACGTCAATCATATTCTCATCTTGTGCTTCTCCCATTCTTTCTTCGGTGAATCTCAGCAAATTAGTTATGGTGGATATATCAGTCGAAGTTTGTTTATTTTCAGCAACGGAGATTGATTTTCTGATCCTTTCAACAGTTTTAATATCACTTAATTTTTCAGGAAATCTGAAGAATAATTCCTGTATATTTTTTAGTTTCTAAACTATTCGGAATCACCTGGTATCAATTTCTCTCAAAATCTTCGCTGCAAACTTATAAGCTTTCGCCATTTCTTCAACTTGTTTCAATACGTCTGAATGAATTTCACCACACAATGCCACAATCACTAAAGACAGTTGCTTCCATTGTTGCAGTTCCAATAATCCCATTGTCGAGTTCGCAGTTTTTATGCAACATTCTCGAATCTTGAACAAATACATTATTTATAAGTCAACCTGAAAGCAATAGAAAATACCTTATCTAAAACATAGATTCTCCGTAAATATGCGCATCCAATATATCGAAGAGCTGTTGGTTCAATTAGATATAGGTCATCACCGGAATTTGTGGAACGCTTTAACAAAAACTCAATTCTCTTTCTTTTTAATAAAAAATGTTACCTTATAAATATTATTCAATCGTTTTATAAATCCCATATCATTGTAACTTCTCACGAATTTATTCAAATTCCTAAATCTTCCGAAAAATGCTTGATGTCGATGGGCAGCCGCTTGTTTATAGACAAGCCATTTGCACATATTCTCCGCTTCAATTGAAATCGGATTTCGAAGCTGGTCAATCTGAAAAATTTTAGGTTCTGCGGATTGTGTCTTCAAATTCGGGTATTTTTAATTCACTCTTGAGAAGGTCGGTAGCTCCCGCGTAGATACAATTCGAAAGTCAGTGAAAAGCGGTATTTCAAAATTCTTGCAATATTTTATCAACTCCACTGGGCCTCTCGAACGAGTTGATAAAAACATAAAATCAAAACAAACACCTAAATACAATTTTTACTCGAAACTTTTAAAAAACTCACGATACAATAAATTGCATGATTAATCGCCCTAACTTTCGTCGAATCCTTGGTAGTTTCTCTTTGAAAAAATTGTGCAGGTGGCTCAATGCCAAAATCACCAAGCATTTCTGAACTTTTCATATCTAAATAATATTTTCGTAAAACCATAATTATACCTATAAATTCCCGGTCATCTTCATCACTTGTCGACTGTTTCTCCATATAACTGAATAAGTAGTAATTACGATTCCAAACAAATTTCAAATGTTAAAGATTATTGTAGGGTTTGAATACCACCTTTTCTAACAATAAAAACGTTGAAAAAAACTCAATTTTTTATTCTAAAACAATTATAAGAAAGAAAAAAAAACAATTATCAGTAACCAGAAAACAACAAAATCAACAACTTCGAATTTCATAAAAATCATATTATTATCTTCTCTTAAACTTCCTATTTCCTTTAATTTCAGCGCTCGGTGGTTTGAGCAATTGTGCAGCTCGAAGGGATTTCAAAGTTTGAGCTGTTGTGACATCAAGGCGAACCAAATCTGCACCAAGGGCTACGAAAAGCTTTTCCAGTTTTGATGGCGGACATGCGAACACTGACTGGAACGGTGTCAATGGAACCTTGTGTTCTGGTGCTAAAAAAATTGTCATTTTCGAATCATAGTTGCTTGATTTTTTAAAAAATACCCAAAGTAAGAGCCAATGCCATAGTATATGCCAAAAATCGATCATAAGTTGTTGCATTCAATTTGATTCTTTCCGCTTCTCTTCCAGTATATCCCTTATTACTCGTCGAATCTGAAAATTAACAAAAAAATAACGGAATATCCATATTTTTCTAAACTCCTCACCGGTAAAATATTCCGCTCTCACTTTTTGTCTCAACAAGTCCGGAATTTTCAAATCATTAATCTCTTTAGCCAAAATACTTTTCGACTTTCCAAGTTTATGAATCATTTCCACCATTGTTGCTAATAACAGATATGCGGCTGCTCGTTCATTGGTTTTTTCATTGTACATAATTAGAACAACAGCTTCTGGGATTCCTAGAAATATACAATTTTGGAAAAAAAATGAGTAAAATAAAATAAGTTGCGAAAAAAGTACCCGCTTCGATTTTCTCTTTCTTCTTCTTGTTCATAATTTCCAACGCTTCCTCGGCAACGGCTTCAATCTCCTCTTCACTCAAAAACACCGAAATCGGATAAATATTCTTTGATAAATCTGCTTGAACGGCTGGTGGCAAAATCGACGATTGTGCTTTCTTCATCATTGTAATATTATCAATTTTAACATCAACCTCTTCTTTCATATTCATGTTCGAAGCGAACGCAGTCTTCCTCATTTCGTCCAAAGTATCCTGTTTAATAGTTCTTCTTTGTGCCGCTTCGTCCATTTTGATTTTCTTCGACGAACCAAAGTCACTTGTCAAGTTTCGGCGCTTTTCAGCCCATTTGTCAGAAGTAATGTTGTAGTCAGCAACATAATCGACTGGTGTTTCTTTTTTATGAGCTCTGAAAGAAAAAATTGTTCATATTTTCATGGAATAAGAAATTTACCTCCTCCCGACCAATTTTTCCACATCTTCTGCATATTTACTTTCGAAAGAATATAATCTAGCTGGTCTATAATTCACTGTCCCATTTTCCGTATCAACAACTGCTACTGCAAAATCGAATCCATCATCGATACAATTCACTTCTTCCCCAATTTCGACTACATTTTCACTTATCTGGAAATAGAGGTGGGTTTTTTAAATAAAGAAAAAACAATGAATTACCTCTCCTTTGACTGTCAATATTGGTGCTTCTCTTCTCGAATCTCTTGTGCGTCTCTCGAAAGCTAGCTGAAATTAAAAATATTTTTATCAAAAACATTTTGAGCATGGATAGATTCAAAAATGAACAAAAAATAGAAATAATGGTAGGCATGTTAAAACGGAGGAATACGAACCCTCCGCATCCCAAAAAAACGATGGTGGAGGCTCCGTTTTGTTGCCCCCTCCGTTTTTTAAACGTCTAACACCTGTTACAGGTTAGAAAAACGTAGGCGGAGGCTCCACCTCCGTTTTTTTGGAGGCGCATTTAACATGCCTAAACAATGGTCTTATCGAGTTTTGAAAGTAATGGAATTTTCTGTGAAAAAATATATTTTTTTAACCTTTTCAAAATCGGTTGGTCGATTGTGCACAAAACTTGCAACAATATCAGCCTCATAAGCACTCTCAATTGCTTCTCGCTTTCTAGCATTCTTATCATGTTTATCCTCTTTCAACTGTTCATTTGTCAGCCACATCTGAAAACTCTATGAAATAACGCTTTAAATAATAAATTTCAGAGAATTGCAGCTTTTTTCAAATATTTCAGGTAAAACAAATGAATAAAACATCCAAACAAAGAAAATAAGCAGTTGGACAAAAACAAAATGCTATTTATTTATACTTACAGGTTATTGTTTTAAAAAAGGCAAAACTTTTCCAGGTAATATTTACTATTTTGCAATTTTTAAAAGATAGTGCATATCAGAAAGAATTATGGGTTGAACAATAATTTTTTAGAAAAACGAAGAAAATCATTTAAATATTATTTGAAAGTGAATTATTGTCGCCGAATGAGTATCACTTTACCGGCAAGAGTTTTGAAAAATTAATAACATTACAAAATTCTCCTTGAATATTTTCATATCATCTCCTCAAACTTGAAGACGTTTGATAAGTGAGTTGTTTTCGACCATTTCCGTTTGTCGTTGTTTTATTATCCGTTTCCGTATCTGGTCCCGTATGAATCAATCTGAACGTTCTTCCGTTGCTTCGTTTCGAATTTCCAGCTGAATTAGAAGGTGAAGACGATGAGGAAGAGGATGCTGTTGATGTAGATGGAGCACCGTTTTGAGAAATCTGAAACTTATAATTTCAGCAATTGTTGGTAAGTTTTTAAAAAATCACAAATTAAAACCTGAAAAATTCTTCCAACATTGTGTTTTCCAGTTTGTTGCTGCAAAACTTCGCTGTCATGGTTAATATATTGATAATTTTGATGTATTTCGTCTGCTAGATGTCCATGTTCATCTGAATGGAAAATTTTAAAAAACCATTTTTAGAATACACCAAAACCTGTTGCAACTGGTTCGGAAACATGTTCAATATATATAGCATTACTGGGTTCCGTTGCCAAATCATGACTAATTACATACCTGAAAAAAAGTTCGGGCATTTCAATAAAATGTGTTCAACTCACTCAATAGACTGCTCAGGTACATTAATAATTCCAGGTGATCCTTCTCCATCCTCTAAAGTATGCTCCATTTGTATTTGATCGTCTTGAATTATGTGGTCCGACATTTTTCTTAGTTTTTGATCGGGCGCACTAATATCTGTACTGTCTATTTGATCCGCTTCATTGGTCTTATCAACATTCTGTTAGTTGGAATATTTTTCATGGAAAAACAATTAATGTTACTTACATATGAGCGCTTCACATTCTTATCTCTTGGAATCAAGTCAATCAAAAAATCATATTGTTCACTTCGTTGAAAAGCAGCAACTACATCAGACTGAAAAAGTATATACTTCATAACTTTTGTAATTTTATTTTTAAAAAAACCTTCTGCATTGTTCTCCTACGGCCCTCTTCAACTACATGCCAAGCCAGTGTGGTTATCTCCTCAATGAATATTTCTGCAGCATTTGCAAGAAAAAACGGTGCATCTCCAGCGATCATCTATTTTCAAAATAAATTATTTCGAGCAAAAAATCTATAAACTACCAATTGCCTAACATCATCGTCAATTCGCATTATTTTCTTAACTCTGGCCATTGGAAGTGCCATGTGCTTAAAATGTTCCTTCACTTCGTTTTCTTTTATCGCAAGAATCCTATCTTTCTTTTTTCGCCAGAAATTATCCACTAATTGTTTTGTGTCGATCAATGAATAAGAAGGAATGAAATCAGGTGCCATATCCTCGTCTGACGATATATTTATTTTAAATTTTAAAAATAAAATTAATTAACAAACCTCTAATCAAAGCTCTAACATTTCCATTGACTGATTGACTTGACGTACCTTGTCCGTCATGAACCATTTGATGACTGTGTTGTAGATGTGAAACTTGATGATGTTGTTGTTGCTGATGATGAGACTGTTCATGCTGCGCAGGATAGTTCTGCGAAATATCTTCAAAAGTTTGTCGCTGTTCCGGATATTGTTGATAATTCTGATGACTTGTAGTCGGCACAAAGCTATCGTTCGAAGAGGAGCCTTCGGACTAAAACAAAAATTTATTTTAAATTATGTTTTTATTTATTTGACTTACACTATACTCTTGTGGTACATAATGCTCATTCAGTATAACTTTCCCTGGCCGACTTTGATATGACATTTCTGTTAAAATCAAATTTTAAAAACGACAAATACATAAATAAAAATAAAAACCAATATTGCTTGTCGAATTAATTGTTTCTGTCACACACCGTGACGCGAAAACACAGACGAGGACTAGTTTTCACATATTGATGTTTCTAGTCCACGGTCACATGTGCAAACACCATGACGCGATATTGCACTACTTGGAAAAACGCAGTTAGAAAGAACATTCAGAATATTATGATCATTATTTTCATGTAAATATGTGCAAAAATCAACAACAAGAACCACTTCCATAACATGTTGCTCATTCTATTATTCTATACATCATGGGTCTTGGTCCTAACTGGATTTTTCATTCTTTGTCAGGAATTTACCTTTAAATTCGCGAAAACGAAATCAGTTTCTACATTTCTAGCGATTTTCTCAACGATGTAATTCAGCAGCGTCCGAGAAGAAACAATCATTATTTTTTCCAGAGCCATAATTTTTGAAGCAGTTTTAATGTCAGAGGAACGAAAATGGAACAACCGAACAATTATGAATTACATTTATAACTACTTATGGTCGACGTCAGAAAATGATAATTGGCATTGGCACGTGAACCCATTAACTGTTCCATTTAGTCTTTTTGGAAGAATTCTTGTTATAATCTTTTCATTTTTTGGAAAATCTGTTGGATCCTTTGTTGCAAACTTATTATCAGAATTACCAATATTTGCATCTCTTCTAATTTTGCCATTCACTTTCATCTGTTTGATTATAGGTATATTTTGCATTTTCGGATATCAATTTAATCTTGGTTATGGCTTCGTGAAAATTAACAAATCTCACCGAAGCCCCAAGATATTTAATTGTCGCTCTTTTCAAAACTCCTCCAAGTTAGATTATTGTGTCAAAAAGATCAACGAAAGTTATCAAAAAACATTCAAATAAAGTTTTACAACAATAAAACTTATTTATCTCACAAACTATTTACTGTGAAAAAAATGTTATAAAATCGATCGACATCTGAAAAAGAGAAAGTAATATTTTAGTGTTGTTTCATTTGATATGGTGGAATAAGACCAGATGACTCAGCGCGAGCTTTCTTCTCGGCCTCGATTTCATCAAGGTATGGTTTCAAGTACCAGGTTTCCTGAAAATGGTATTTTCTTTACACAACAACAAAAAAATGAATGAAAAAGTTACCTGTTCCCATTGAGTCCATTCAGCCTTTGGAAGCTTTTCTCCATGAAGAGCGAGGGTATGGGCACGTGAAAGGCGAACTTTTCTTTCATCGAAAAGATGTGGTTGCTGGAGATTGAGACGTCTCAAAGCTTCGGTGACTTCTGGAGCTGGCTCGAAATAAGTGTCGTGGAATTGAAGACCGTACTCGCGCCCTCCCCAAAGATTGCTCCAGGCGAACTTTCTCAAAGTACTAGCGATTGTGCCATTGTAGGCAAAAGTGACTGCCTTTGATGCAGCGTTGGCGGCCATGACCTGAAAACAGTTTTTGGCAATTGAGATAAACAATAAACAAGTAATGTGAGCAAAATTGCATAAAGTATTTCGCGAATAACGAAAGTATTGAAAATCAGGCTCGTGAACTGACATCGAAAACACTATAGTAATCTAGACACATAATTTTCTTTAATGAACCTACTCAGAAACTAAAAACGACGCAAAAAAGCAATGCAGAAACGCAAAAAATTATTTTTTGCTACTGTTTTCACGTTTCTCCATTAAATTTTTTGCGTAGTTTTTAGTTTCTGGATAGATCCATAAATATCTTTAAAGGAATCAAACATTTTTATAAAACGAGGAATTTTCGCTGAACTTTTTTTCTCACTGGTTGAATTCACGCTTGTTATTCATAGTGTAACAAAGTAGTACACTGCTACAAGATGCACCAAAAAGTAATAATACTATTGTCAAAATAAATTTCTGATTAAAAGCTTTTAAAAGAAAAAGAAATCTTTCGAAATTTTGTATGCCAAAAATTTTTAGAGTGAAAGTTGAGTTTTTACGTTGGATTACATTTCATTTTGCTCAGAAAAAAATATAGAATTTTTCGAAACAAAGTAATTATCAAAAAATCATCAACAACCTTTTAAAAACGCGAAAATTCACAAAAAACAGCAAACAATTTCTTATCGACTGTGTGGCTAAACAATAGGCAGTCCCGCAAAAGTTGTAATTCCGTAGCATCGTTTGCAACCCGAATTTTAGCAATTTTTCTTTGAAAATTAAATTTCGTGTTTTTTTCTGGCTTTTATAAATTGAGATTTAGCTCAAAAAATAGAGAAAATTTTTTATTTACTTTAACATTTCACTCTTCATTTTTTAGTACTGTGAGATTTTTTTAATTAATAAATTTAAAATTTTCAGTTTCCCAAATGGAGATTCTAATCGAAAATAGGGACTTTGATGGCCTGAAAGATGTAGTCAAACAGGAGAAGAAGATATCGTAAGTTGAAATTTTATTTAAAATTTATAAACACATGATTTTCAGAAAAGACGAAGAATTAGTGACAATTAAGATTGATAAACTAGTTAGAAAACGTGGCTTGAAAGTAGTACAGTGTCCAACAGCAACAATTGAAGAATTTGCAAGACGGCATTTTAATTTTGTGCTGCAATTGACAAAAGCTGGAATTTGTTCAAAAAATGTGCCCGTTGGAACACTTCAAGATTTTTTAGAGACGAGCTCAATCGAACATTGTAAATTGCTTTTTGCAATTATTGAAGAACATATGCACGAGTTTAAACAGGTGAGAAGTTGTTATTTATATTCTTGTCAAAATTACGAAAATTTCAGCCACCTTTCAACGATCAAAATACAATCCTTCGTTATTGTAATGATCTTCTACGGCGTCTCAGCCGAACTGCTGAAACATCTTTCTGTGGTAGGATCATGTTCTTTTTGAGCAGATTTCTTCCATTAGCTGAGAAATCGGGTTTGAATCTAATGGGGCACTTCAACACTCAAAATATTACATTATTTGACGAGGTTTGATTTTTAAAAATTTCTCGATTTACAATTAGTACCTTTTTGCAGTCAGGAAAAGATGCCGAATCGCTGATGTCTGTTACTCCTACGGTAGCCGCTGAAAGTGAAGATATGGAAGTTGGTGAAATAACAGAAGACTTAAAGTAAACTATCCTTTGATAAACTTCAATAACTGTATTTTTTAAAGAGAAATACAAGTTACCCCGGAGATGTATAAGCAGTTTTGGTCATTTCAACGATTTTTATCAAATCCTCAACAAATTTACGATAAAGATAAATATTCAATTTTTAAAAGAGTGAGTTTTTTCCAAAGTATATGTGAACTCTCGAAAATCTAATCATGTTGAAGGATCTTTCGGCAATTTTGTCATTGATAAACACGAATAAACTTGATAAGGCCGCAGTTGAAGATGAAGACATGGAGAGAAAAAGCAAACGCGTAAAATTGAGCTCCGATGATATGTTTTTCTCGAAATACCTTACGAGCCCCAAACTCCTTGCTCTCCAGTTGAACGATTCACAGCTTCGAAGATATTTCCTGCTACAATGCTTAATCATCTTCCAATATTTATCGGCAGATGTTAGATTTAAAGTCGGCCCGAAGAAAATGGTGCTGAACGAGGAACAAACGAAATTTATAAACGACTGTGAGGAGAAATGCTATAAGTTACTTGCTGAAACATTGCCAAGAGGATCCAATTTTTCTTCAATCTGCAAGGTTTGCTACTTACAATTTATACTCATTAAAAGTTGTTGCTTTTAGAAAATTTTGCAACGAGAAGTTGAATGGTCCAACTGGAAGAACGGAGGTTGTTCAGATTTTGTAGACAAGGCAGATAGAAGTGGAATGCAGCAGTATAAAAAGTGAGCAGCTGTTTTTTTTGTAATTAGCACAAAAAAACATATTTTTAGGCGACTTCGTGTTGAATTCAATCCAAATGATCTCGATCTCGGATCTGCAGAACTTACAAAGCTATGGACAAACGAGCCCAAAGTTCTTGAGGCATGTAAAAGTGACAAAAGGTTCGGCATCTGATGTTGGTAAAAATTGAAATACTTTTCTCCAGAAAATTCACTCCGCATCTTGTTGATTTTATTCGTGATCCACTTGACGAATCGGATCCAGAACAACAGGTCGAAGAACAGTATAAGTATGTTTTTTTGTCCATAGTTGTGAAATTTAGTGGATCAAATCATATTTTTAAAGATCTGTAAACAATCCGGGATTTCAATGGAAAGCGTCTAGATTACTTTTAACTGCTGCACCGTGTTATGTTTCGAAATTGGAATCGAAAGAACCGATGTGCAATATGAAGGAATATCTTGAAAATACTATTATAAAGACTGCGAAAACAATGAAGGTGAGGTCACCAAATTTGTTTCATTCTGAATTTAAAAAAATATCCCAGGAGTTTAAAGAGGAGATGGAAGCAAGGGAAGCACGGGAATCAGATGCAAATTTAAGAAAAAAAGCTGAAGAATCACTGAAAAGGAATGTAGATGGAGTGAAAGTGGCCTCAACAACATCAGCAGCATCACCAAATCCATACAATTCGGATAAGTTGCTGACGGATGAGCACTTGGAGAGTTTGGCAGAAGCGTTGTCTCCCAAGACAAAACAATTGGCAGAAGTTTTTGGAATTGAAGAACATGAAGCTGATAAATTGTTGGAGAAAGGAACGGTAGGTTGAAAAGGCATTTTCGAATTAAAAACTTGTAATTTTCAGAATAAAGAGTTCTGCATGCGGATACTAAAAGATTGGACTGACAAAAACGGAAGGACCATTCGAACACTTCTCAATACATTAGTTTGTGATGTGGAAATTGTTGAAATTGCTTCAAAAATAACCAAAGTATAAACTTTTTTTTAAAAACCGGACCAAGAAACTATTTTTGCAGAAGTTTTCTCAGGCAACTGATTGATGATTCTTCAATAACTTATTGAGCATTTTTTGTATTTATTAAATAATTATTATTATATTTAAAGTTAATTATAAAAAAAGTAAGTATATTGCGTTGTTGTTCTCATAAATTCGGGTTCTTTTTTTAAAAACATTTTTTCAAACTGTTTCGTGTTTTTGAACACTTTTAATACCTCATTTTTTCCAAGTTTGACTTGAAAAGAAATAATTGAATTCCAGAAAGATGCCTTCATTTTTCTTAAAGGGTGGAAAGAAGAAGAACGATGCGACGGCAGCGAACAATCGGAAAAGAGTGAGTATCGAAATTTTCATGGAAAAAAGTACGTTAATTTCTGCAAATTTTCAGAAAACTGGCAAAAATGCGAGCGGGGGTAATGACGAGATTGCTGCGAAAATGTCACGAAGACAGAGGATTATGGCAGCGACGGAAGTCCATTCGGATGATGAGGTAAATTTAAAAAAAACAACTTAAATTGAAGATTTTCTGGATTTTTCACCGTTTATATGGAGATATGAAGTTGAATTATTGAAATTTAATTTTTTCACAGGATTCTCTTATGGGAAGTGCTCAAGGATCGGACGCTGGTAGTGATTTGGAATATGAAGATACACATGAAAGGAATTATAGAGAAGCAAAACAGTTACTTGAAAAAATTCAGGTTTTTAAAGTGTTATTTAATAAGTATAAAATAAATATTCGCAGACAAGTGTAAAAAATGACGAAGAAATCGCCGAAAAGTTGAAAGAGGATGCTATTTTGAAAACGGGAACGTCTATGAAAAAAATTGCGGATGTTGTTGAATTAGATGATGATGATGAACATAGTTATAAGGCCCATAGGTAAGAATTTTGGTAGTGGATTCGTTAAAACGTTTGTTTTCAGGTTAACACCACTGTGTGTGGTTTTCTCGCCAGATTCCAAATTTGTGATCAGCGCTGGGAAAGAGTCAAGTATCGTTAAATGTAATATTTTAATCTTTTTTTTTAATTCAAGACTATTTCTTCCAGACAATATCGACCAAAAACAAGTTGTTGGTGTCATCAAAAGAACAAAACACGGCGGAGATGCTCAAAATGCACATTACGGTGTAGTTCTAGCTCTAGCCGTTTCACAGGATCAGAGATTTATTGCATCGGGTGGATTTGATAATACAGTCAAAATATGGAACTTTGAAACTTTGGAACATATCAAAGATTTGAAAGGACACCGCGGAGCAATTCACTCATTGTGCTTTCAGCTAAGAACGAATAATTTGTTTTCGGCAAGCCAAGATCGTTCTGTAAAGGTTTGTATTTGTTCACAATGCCAAACACTTTTAGGATATTATAAACATATTTTCTTTCAGATGTGGGATGTAGACCAATTGGGATTAGTTGATACAATGTACGGACATCAAGATGCAGTTCAACAGGTTTCAATTCTGTCAAAGCCAAGGCTTGCAACTGCTGGGGGAAGAGATAGATCAGCGAGATTATGGAAAGTCGAAGATGAAAGTCAACTGGTAATTACCGTTTCTCTAATTAAAAAATTGCGAATAATGGGTCAATCCTTATGAAAATAAGCATTAAAGGATGGCTAAGATAACAAACATAATAAATTGTTTTATAATCAATTTACATATTTTTTCTTTTATATCTTGGATCTTAACTTTAACTGTGTAAAATGTCCTTGTAGAAACTCTATGGAAAGTCCTGAATTTAAAGACAGGGTGCCAGTTATTTTTACCCCATATGGATTTAATTGTGAAAAATTCATCTTTCTACCGACATTCTAGTATATTCCATGCGAAATCCCGACGAAAAAAAACAATTTTGTAGTTCCGTCCGGAAGATGAAAAAAATTATTTTTGAATTCCCGCCGTACGCTCACGTACGCTTTTTGGCGGGAAGCACAACAATTTGAATTTTTTACATTTTTTTCAAAACTGTTATTTTTTAATTTTTATAGTGGAAAATGTTTCTTTTCAGTAGAATAACATAAGTAAAGTATGTTGCGACCAGATTCAAACAATTTTGAGGCAAATTTTATTCAAATACCCGAAAAATAAGAAAAATTCAAAAAAATTCAAAAAACTCAAAAACCAACAAAAACTGTTAAAAAACGATAATGGCATTTTTAGAAATCTAAAATGATATGTCAAACTGATCAATTTTTCGGAAAACTGATTTTTTTGGGTCGCTGATGAATTGTGTCCATGAAATCTGTAAATGTTTCGTCGGTTTCAAAAAAAATAAACTAGAATACCTGTGAAATAATAATTTATTTGCGAAACGTACGCCTATTTAATCTGCTTTCAAAATTATAGCGAAATTTTCATTTTTGGATGAAAATTGGGAAAATCAACGCTTTTCCCGCATTTTATGAGGGATCCCGGTTAGTTCCTGTAAGAAAAATTAATTTGACACTTATTAAAAATAATTAATGACTTTCAGCAAAAAAATACGCTGAAAATCGGACAAAAACGAAAGAAATTTAAAAAAAACACACAAAAAATTCAAAAATTCAAATTACCGCGCACACACATGACTGCTGTTCATTGGAGCGCACATGAAAATTCAAAACACGCGGTAATTTAAAATCTTATCGCCGCAGCGGCGAAATTTTTAACTGGCACCCTGTCTTTAAAATTTAAATTGTTTCAGATGTTCACCGGATTGCCGAACTGTGTCAGTCTTGATTGTGTGGCAATGATCAATGAGGAGCATTTTGCGACTGGCTCAGCTGACGGGTAAATTTACTTTTTTTTCATTCTTCATTCACATATCAAAACAATCAAAATTGAACCAATTTCTTATCTAAAATTGTATTTTTTTCTTTCAATTCGTATTAGGAAACAAATTTTGAACTGGTCTACTTTGAAGTTTTCCCATTGTCATGATCATTTTGAACAAAAATTACAACACTAATTTTTCGCCTTCTATTTCCCTTTTTTCTGCATTCGATTTTCTTCTTTCCCCAACTCTTGTAGACCACTTTCGATAGTAATGTTTTGTTACTGACTCATCGAAAAATTCTTTTCGAACAAAAATGTTGAAAATGTTCTCTTATACAGTAAGAATTGTGGCCATTGTTTGTCCTTTAACCGTTTCAAAATTGTTAGAAAGACCTTTTTGTTTGTTTTTTGTTACTCTTTAATCTTTTTCTTAACTGAAATAGTTCAAGGGATTAGGTTTTTGAAGTTTTCCGAGATTCCCTTCATTCTTTGAGCATTTCTTCGTTCAGAAGCGCCCGCGCTTGCTAGTGGTGGCTCGCATAACTTTTTTTTTAATCTGAAATTATCAATTTTAAAAATGTTCGCAAAAAAATACATTGAGGCGAAAATAGTCAAAATTCTATTTAAAAACAAATAACATTTATAGTCAAGAAAACTACCCAATTAAATAATTTCCCTAAAACTGTTTTTTGCTTTTCTATTCACTAGTTTATTATTTTTCCAATGTATATATTGTGTTTCACATCCCTTTCCAAATTTCCATTCAAACCAGAATGACGTGGTCTCAAAAAAAAAGAGTCTAAGAAAAAAGTACGTGAAAATCTCTTGAACACCCGGAAAGACTTGGGCACACATACACACACAATTTTCTCCTTTCCAATGCTAATATTTACTGTTGGAGCGCGGCGCAACGTAAATTTCAAAGATTGGAGGAATTCCCGGGCACGTTGATTGTTCGTGTGCCGTCAGAGACGTGTGCTGTTCGTTTTTTTCCTGCGTATTATAGGTTCTCGAGTTTCACGTTTATGTATTCACGTTTCTTTGACCAGTTTTCATGAAAAAATATGTGGAAAGATTTTTCAACGTTGTTCGTGTTGCTGAAGATATTTTTGTTTAATGATTATTCAATTTATTCTGTAAGTCTGAAAATCTGAAGTTCACTTTAAACTTTTTTCAAGGAACGCTCAACATTTTCTAAAATTGAATTTTTCGAATCAATTTAAGCCCCCTTTCACATATTTCCATGCATGTTTAAAACTTGCTATATTCATCTGTTTTTAAGAATCCAATCAAGTAAAACATTTTACTTATACAGTATTAATCATAGAATTGATTAGAACTGTTCAAAACAATATAAGTATGCCTGTTTTCCCTTTTTTAGTTTTTTCTCCGATCGCATCATACACCTAATACTATAATGGATGGTCGTTGATGCTTCTTTCCTTGTTTATTCTATAAAAACAAGGAAAACTACTTGACACATTTTTTGTAGAGAAGGAACAGAAGATTCTTGGAATTTCGCCTATTGAATACCGATAAAAATTAAATTTCTGCTTTTGCTTTCCAAGTACATACAAATGTAACTGCAAAAAAAGTTATTTAAAATTCCTAGACCAAATATTTGACAAAAACGCAATTTTCTCTTCCCCTCTCATGAAAAAATCGTGCGCAAATTACCTGGCAACGAGTATACAACTTACTGAACTCACATATATACTTTTCTTCTTTTTTTTGTCGCCATTTTCACGTCATTCCACTCAAAAAATGAATAATTGTGGGTTTTTTAAAAGGAGATTATTTCAAGGTCGAGAGGAAAGAATACATGAGAATTCCACTTTGAAATTATCTAGTTTTTCTTGTGAAACAGGAACGTTTTTCGATGATCTTTTTTCCTGAAATACTGCATAGGATTCATAGTTTTTCTTTAAATTTGTTATTACGTTAAATAATTTACATTTTTTGATTATAACTTTCGCTGTTTTTCGTGTTGACAAGCAGATTAAAAGGAAATTATTCTGATATATAATGACAGATTGATAAGCTGGAAAAACTTTCAATGTGACATGGAATGCCGTTTCTTCCATCCATTTACATCATTTCCTTTAAAAGTAATCTAACCATGAAAATTTTGAATACTTTAAAACCAGTATGCCATAAGCAAATTGCCAGATGAATTTTTATTCATTTTCACATCTTTTTTCATTAAAATCGCATCGAATCTTTCCATTCGAAAAATGTTTATTATCCGGAATCCTTTCACTCAAATTCTTTTATCTTTTTGTCTCCTACTGTTTTTCTCTTTTGTTGTTGTTTTGTTAGATTGAACCGACGAAGCATGTAGAACTTTTTGAATTAGAAATTAATGTTCCGCAGCCAGATTCATTCGGTTTTATATTTCTTTTATCCGTTTCTTTGCATTTTTTCCTAGCTTTTCGGAAATTAATCCTACCAGTTTAAAATTGGTGGTTTTGTTTGAGAATTTTGGAATCAATTGTTCGAATTGCTTTGAAAAAAAAATGTTGCAAAAGCATAAAATATAATGTACACAAAAATATACATACGTCAACTTTCTTTTTTTTTTGTTTTGTATTTGTTGTTTGGATTGTCATCACCAAACAGCTGACGGAATTTTTTTTCCGGAGTGGGCAATCCTTGTTGGTTGAAATGTCATTCATTCTCAGTTCTAGTTTTCTCTGTAGGATGGTTTGAATAGAATCATACTTTGGTCATTTTTCATTTATATTTATTTATTGAGAATTAAATAATAATTATTACAGAACAATTGCAATATGGTCACTTTGGAAGAAACGTCCAGTTTCGGTTAGAAAAGAAGTGCATGGAACGGAAAATGGGTCTGGAAGATGGGTTGTTGCTTTGGCAACATTACCGTATTCTGGTAAGTGGTTTTGAAGATGAATAAAAAAATAACAGTACAGAGAAAAGGCTATATTTGTTTTTTCACACTTTGAGATATCTTATTTCAGAAAATGTTATTTTCTTAAAGATAGTGTATCACCTAATTTCAATCCCATCTGTTTTCAATGGCGGAAGTTTGAATTTCCATTCAATAAGCTAATAGGATTGTGTAAGACATAATAATTCGAATGTAATTAGTTATTATTATGCATTCCTATGAGAATTTTGTATATATTAAGCTTACTCTTTAAAATTATTATTCGGAAAAACAGCTGCATGAAATTGTTAGTTTATATGATTTCAAAATCCTCGGATTTCATTTTTTTTTAATCCGAAATTGCTATCCTACATAATATCCGTCACATGACCGCTTTCTTTTGATTTCGTAGTTATAAAGAAAATCCTTTCAATTCCCATAGAATCTTAAATACATAATCATAAAAGAACAGTTCGTGCCCCCTTTTTTGTGTAGAAATAATTCTTGCGCCTTTCAGTAAAAAAAAGCAGGCAGGTGCAATTTACACAGCTGTTTCCTCTCATTTTTCCCATTTTTTAAAACGATGTTTGCGCCAATCGATGTCGGTTGACTTTCAACCCCGTCCCGCTTTTTTTTTCCATTTTTCCCCATTTTCCAATTTTTTTTGTAGATTTGCTTGCATCTGGGTCAAATGAAGGAGAGCTGAAGCTATGGAAGATTTCGGAGGATTTCAAGAAAATTACACTGTTTTTTTCGTATTCTGTGGTTTGTTAAACCGTTTTGGAAATAATCAAAAGGTATATATTGTTCAGACCGGATTCATCAATTATCTTCAATTTTCCCCGAATGGACGAATGATTGCAGTGGCGAGCGGAAAAGAGCACAAAGATGGAAGGTGGTGGGTAAGTAACGGTTATATTTGTATTTTTTATTCAAATTTTTGAATAAGCTGAAATATTTTCTTTTCCAGGTCGACAAAGAAGCTAAAAATCAGGTAATTTTACTGCCTATTCGGTATACTGATGGAAGTGGACAATTGGATGAAAACGAGAAGTTGAAAGTTGATGGACAAGGGATTGAAAGTGGATCATCAGATGAAGATGATGATGAACAGGAAGCGGAAGATTCAGAGGTAACGTTTTTCCTTACTTTCATTTTCAAAACCTCTATTTTGAGGATGTTCTAATTATTTCACCCAATAAGAAAATTACTTCAAAAAAGTTGTTTTCATCTTTTTATCAACTTAATTTTCATAATTTTCAGAACGAACTGGAAATTGAAGAAGAAGAAGACGATGAATAATAAATCCAATTGTTGGTCAGTCAGTCGTAAGTTATTTATTTCAAGTTTTTGTAAAAACCCTTTTTCCGAATATCCCCCAAAGACTTTTTTGTCCTTCACGCCAAATTGTCAAGAAAACATGCGAAACCTGTCAAACTGACATTTATCCTTGTTAGAATGTTGTTTTTTTTTATCGGTTTGATCCATCTTTTCGGACATTTATTACGAGGAAAATTGGAGAAATGTCCTTCCTAGTAAAAAAAAATAGAAAGAGAAATTCAGCATGAATATGTCCTTTCGAATTGCGCAATATTTGGATTCATATCTGACTTTGAGATCTTTAGTTGTTTTGTTAGAGGATTTCATTCGGAAACCAGATTTTTAACTTTAGTGGTTGGAATTTGGCAGCTTATTATTTTTTGTAAGAAAAACGTTTGCATTTCGTAATTATTCTAATTACTAATTCGCCTTTTTCTAATATTTGGAAAAAAAATGTATTGTTGAAAATATGAAATTCTTTCGACAAGACAAAATGTAAACAACTTCAAGTTTCATGACCACTCCTTCCGTTTTCTATTATTGTGAAATTTCCTTAATTTTTTGTTTTCACTTATGAATCAACAAACAATTTTTTATTACGTCAGTCGTCAAATTTTTATTTTAAACGCAAATAGTTATTGTTCATGCGCGGAGAATTGGTCTTTCAGTGATATTCGAAATTTAGTATAGGAGTAACAATTTGTACTAACAAATCAATCAGGGGCCTACTCTTAAAGATAGTGAATCACAACTCATTATGTGATACCATGTCTTTAACTTTGTAAATATTCATATTTCTGTTATAACGGCTATCAAATTTATATTTAATCAACTTTATTAATGATTTTTAGATTCTTTTAATAACGTATTCAATTTTTTTAACGGAGAACTTAAAGGCAGCTGATCAGTTAACACGATCCAAATTAAAGGCAAAAAATCAAAATTCGAATGAGAGCCCAGGTGGTCCAAATAACATTACCAATATGTAGCCACATTCAAATAAATGTGTTTCGCGCCAATTCCGACCGCGTTGCACGGACACCGACCGCGTCGCACGGACACGCGCGCATTCAAATTTTTATTTTTTCAACTTTGCACGGCTGCTATGAAGCGTGTATTTATCGGTGTGAATTGCATTATACTAAATTGCATTATACTAATTAGAGAACGCTCTAATTTTTGAAACTAAGAACAGGTAGGGTCAAATTAACTGAACAGATGTCTTTAAGCTACATCACTGTCGAATAAGCCATGTTCAGAGATTCATATTATGAGAAGTTTTAAGCTATAATGAAATTCTTATAAATTAAGAATAATGAGCTATTAACTTCGTCCTTTTCTATTTACTTGCCTCGAAATTTATCAATCGAAATATGGCAAAATATCGATCGAAAAAATGCGAATATTGTGTGGGTGATAATAGAGGGTAGAAAAAAAATGTTTGATAAAAATTTTTTTGGTATGACGAACAAACACATCGAGGCAGAAACATTCTTTTCACTGACATATACACAACTTTTGTCACTTGAAAAGTTGTTCTTTTTTCATGCATTATTTTGTGGATCGACTGATGTTTTATTATTTTTCGGTAAAAGTCATGAGTTCTGTGAATTTATTTTGTTTGTTTTTGTTGTTATGAAAATAACCTTCTTGTTAGAAATTCAAGATTTTGGTTTTTTTTTTGAAATTTTGAATATTTGCATTTAATGCATTTTATGATCTTTCAACGAATGTATTTTAAGATTTTTTTATTATGAAAAAGACATTTTATATTGTCAATATTAATCATTCGAAAAAAAAACGGAACTGGTTTTGACATTTTTCCAATCTCGGAAATTTAAACATGGATTGAACCTCACCTATATATCGACCCCTCCACAAACTTGACATAGTACAAAATTGATTGCCCGTTTTTTTTCAGAAATGCGTCCCATTCTCTCAAAATTGGAATCATTTTTCATCTAACGCCAAAAATACCAGTTTTCGATCAATTGTTGTTTCAATTATTATTATTATTTGTTGATTTTTCTTCATCTCCAAACTTCTATTTTCTTTCGTTTTAAGTATTTAACAATTTAAATTTGAACCATTTTTTTGTTGTTTGTTTTTTGTTATGATTATCCTTGTTATCCGTCACGTCAATGTTATTCTTTTTCTACGTTGGCATGAGACAAAATAAAAATTGTTTTTCTAAAAAGTTATCATTTTGTCATTACTACGCTTCCAATGTCGCGTTTTATACCTAATTTTATGTTTCAGTGGATTTTTGAACATGTTTTTTGTTCTTGTAAAGGTTTAACTTTTAAATATTTGCTTAATATGATTTTAAAGAGTAATTTTCAATATTTTCAGCAGTTACTAATAGAAAGCAGGCGGGAAAGGAGAAAAATAAGAAAGTTGTCATACACGATAAACAGCCAGGAGAGGAAATGGAGCCAAATACGTTGTTAGCCACAAGTGAGTTTTAATCTTTGTAATTCAAACTGACCAATTGAAATCTTTTAAAAATCATGGAGTCGTTTTCTTTTCCTTTTGTTATATATGTTTCGCTATTTTAAAATGAAAAGGTCAAATTGTTTGAAAACGATAATCTCTTAAAGACAGTGTACGAATTAATTCACCCTCCTTTTGATTTTCTGTATTTTTCGAATAAAGGCAATAAATGTTCGAAATTCGAAAATTAGAAATGTTATTTATACATTAATTGAAACATTTTTTTCCAGTTTGTGGTGCTCGTGGTCTTTACGTGAAAAATAAGACGAGCTTAGATGCATTTGTGACGGTGACATTACAAGGAAAAGGATCTTTGAGAAGTCGAGCAGCAACGGAAGCAATTCACACAGAAGGTGATTGTCGATGGGATGAAGTTTGTGAATTGTGCGTTTAATTATTTCTAGAAAAAATGTATTTTAATGAATGAATTTACAGTAAATTGAGTGACAAGTTCAACCAACTTACTGTAGCTGTGCATAGTAAAACGAAGTTAGGTTCAGGAGGTAAACTTTCTCGCTGAACAGAAAGTTAAATGGAAAATCGGAAATCAATTACAGATTTGATTGGGAAATGTGAATTAGATTTGGAAAATGCAAAACAGTTGAATGGAGCGACAAACTGGTTAAGATTGAAAAAGAGAAGCTCAGATGAAAAGTATCGTGGAGAAGTGCAAATGAAATTCGAATTTTCGTACGAGAAGCCATCGATGTCAATTTCGTCGACATCTTTGAATCATTTGGCAAATGAACAGAAAGGTTCATAAAGTTCTCTCTGTTTCAAAAAATTTATATTGTTTCAGAAAGCGGTGGAGGATTGATGTCAAAAATGAAAAGAAAAATAAAACAAGCAAAGAGTGGGCATAAGCAGGCGGATGATGCGATGTCAATGGCATCTGCCTGGAGTGCAACAAGTGTCAAATCGACGAAAAGCGGAAGATTCTTTGGAAAAATTGGGAAATCGTTAGGATTGAAAGATAAATCTTCGACGTTACCAGTACCACCTGCTGGCGCATTTTTGACACCGAACGAGAATCATTTGGACAATTCGAATGGAATGTATGATACTTGTGCGACGGGTGGAATTGATGGGGCTGGAAGTAGAAATAACAGCTCATTCAATGTTTTTGACAATGTATCCAGACCGGGATCGGTTAATGGATCAAATCAAGCACATATAAATAGCAACAGTAATCCATTTGCTGATGCTGTTGGAGTGTTGACGCCTCAGGCTCCGTCAGCAAAGTCAAATCAGAATCAGAAGTATATGACTATGAATGGGACTGGAATTGGTGTCAATCACGCCTTATCTTCACCATTAATGGTAGGTGTAATTAATGGGGAAAAAACCAACAAGAATTTTTAAAAAACGAAACACTGCGAGCGCTTGGTCTTAAATACATTCAGAGTCCAACTCTTAGTTTACGCTCAATCCACGCTTTCAGTTAGACGTGGGCAAATTCTTAATTTATTAAAGCAGGCCCAAATAATGCACAACTTTTCGATATTTTTCACCCATTTTTGAAATTTCTGAAGCGTACTAAATAAATTATTAAATTTTATTTATGATTTTTTTCAGATGAATCATGACAGTTTCCGTCGATCTGGAAGTATTCGAAGTATGGCATCTAGTGGTTTTGAATCTTCTAAGCATCATGTTTGTTTCGAGAAATATGCAAATATCTCAAATGTTCTTATTTTTAGCAAAAAGGTGTCGATCCAAACAATACTAGTGACCTATTGGCTGTTATTGATAGTCTTAAATTGGAATTACAAGTGAAAGATTCTAGAATGAAGGATATGCAAGGATACATTGATACCTTAATTTCGCGAGTAATGGAACGAAATCCAGAGCTTTTGGCAGCACAGGCAAAGGAAAAGCCGAGAATGCGGTTCTTCTAAGCAATTGTACAAAACCAAAGAATATTGTGCTTTCTGATTTTCATTAAAAAACAACTTCGTGTATATTTTATAGAACTAATCTGGTCAAACATACTTTTTTCCTTACTTTCTTATTCATATAAACTTGTATTTTATTGTCGAAATTGCCCTTTCCCACTGCGATTATCTTTAAATGTGTTTTTTTCTTGTTAGCATGTGAATAGTATTTTCTTGAACCCTTTTTGGTCTTGGACCCCGGTATGTGAAGTTGCCCCAACGTGTCAGAATATTGTTTTGAATTTTTATGCGGAATTTTAGTTTCTGAAGATTTGTTTCAAATCAAAAAATAAAAAATTGCAATGAAGTGGTGGAGTTCAAAAAGTATGGCCGGAAGTGCCTTGGATTTTTATGGGAGTTGAAAAATGTTGAAAGTTCAATTTTTTAAAGGAAAGAAATGGAAATTGAAAGTATACTTGATGTTTATTCCGAACCAAAAGCTATCGAAGAGGCTAGAAAGTCTGACAAGGGAGTTATTCGAAGTTGCCGCTTAAGAACCTTCTACAAATTTGAGGGTACATAGAATGAAATATGGAGAATCAGAATCCGTCATAAAACTCTGCTAAATGTTTCTGTGAGCCGAGTTATGAGCCCCCAAACTTTTCCTATGGTTAAGGCTCTCCGCGTGAACTCACACTCTGGGAGATAGTCTATCGAATCTAGTACCACAGAAAATCAACGGTTGGTGGTTCAGTGGTAGTGTTGGGAGTTGGTGTGAGGTAGGGTATGGGTTCGATTCCCTCCCACGCTAAACTTTTTTGGAAAATTTTGTGAATTATTTCCAGCCGTCATTTATGCTTCTGAAACAGCCTTTTTCGCTGTTTTGACACCAGCGCCTTATTATTCTTGTCCCTAGAAAGGGTTTTTGACAATAAAACAGAAAATTATTTTTTTCAGTTTTAACACTTTTTTTGTCATCAAGTGGTGGGGAAAATTATGAAAAAATATTTTTTGTTTTTTTATTAGTTTTTTTGACGTTATTTCTTTGACCTTACATACGTGAGTTGGAATACTGTTGGAAACAGCCGTATAAATGGAAGGGGCAGGGGATATATCGATCAGTTATCATGATATCTACTCTGATCATCCTCGCCTACATCTTCTCCGTGGAAGAAATTCCGAAGAAGCCCAAATTGGAGAGAAAAGATTCCGTTTACATGACGACCAAAGCATATATCAGTAGTACGACTACCGACGTAGCCACCCTTATTAGTTTTTTGACCTTACTTGTCCAACCTTCCAGGAATGGCGGGCCTCGGCCTCCTCAATTTGACAATCCGACTGATATATGCTTTGTTCGTCTTGTCTACGGAATCTTTTCCCTCCAATTTGGGCTTCTTCGGATCGTCTTTTACCACGGAGAAGATATAGGCGAGTATAATCAGAGTAGAATTCATCATAACTGATCGAAGTATCCCATGCGCATGCCCCCTTCCTTTTATACGGATGTTTCCAACAGTATTCCAACTCACGTATGTAAGGTCAAAGAAGTAACGTCAAAAAAACTAATAAAAAAACAAAAAATATTTTTTCATAATTTTCCCCACCACTTGATGGCAAAAAAGTGTTAAAACTGAAAAAAAATAATTTTCTGTTTTATTGTCAAAAAACCTTCCTATGGACTAGAATAATAAGGCGCTGGTGTCAAAACAGCGAAAAAGGCTGTTTCAGAAGCATAAATGACGGCTGGAAATAAATCACAAAATTTTCCAAAAAAGTTTAGCATCGGAGGGAATCGAACCCATACCCTACCGCACACCAACTCCCAACACTACCACCTCAGACAACTGGGGAACTAGCCGTGCGGCAGTTTTCCGACTAGTTTTCCGGTCAGTCCGACTAGTTCCTCGACTATGGTGTGACTAGTTGGAACTGCCGACAGACTAGTTGAAACTGTCGAGGAACTAGTCAAAACTCTCGAGAGGCTAGTCGAAAATCGGTCGGCGGCAAATAAATTTCTCGCAGCCACCACGGGATTGCATCATAGCAATTTCACGTGGCGGCTGCGTAGTGGGGGTGGTGTTAAGCGATGGCAGCGAGAAACCCTTCCTGGAACCGAACCTGCGACGACTTGACCTCCTGCTTGATTGACGAGACGTTGAACCATTTGACTATACCTGAACATGTGGGGAAAGGGGGAAAGTGCGCTGATATGTGCGCTAGCGCCAGAGTTAGGAGGAGTACATGTAGGAGAACTTGGATAATCATTACTATTGTTCTAGGAAAAGGATTTGGCTCAAATTTCGAGAATTGGTAGATTGTTAATAATAGTGATTTTTTTTTTGAAAAAAAAATTATTTTCGTTTTTTGCAAGGTGAAAAATAATTTATCTCTGATCAGTGTGTAAATCCTAAACTGAAATTTGATAGACGCAAATAAGATAACTTTCATATTTACTAAACGATTAAAAAATACAGGGTGTTCAATAAATACTGCAGGAAGCCTACTGTGGTACAACGAACAATTAATTTTCTTACGAGAATTTCCTTGATTTCAGTTCCCTGATATTATTTCTCATTAATTTCAAAGTTTCATGTGATTAGGACGTTTTTTAGAGAAATGGTGAAGGAAAAACCAGACCCAATTTCATATTCGCATGCTCGCAGCTCGCGAGTTCATATTCGTTCATATTGGCAGCTTCACATTTCTTAGCTCTTATCCAAAAACTAATCAGAAACTTTTTATTTATATTTTAAAACCCTTTTGGAGCTTATTAACTTGCAGTAATAATTTTTAGGGAACTTTAATCATCCTTACACTACCTGATTTTGGACATCGTATCAAAAACTATAAAATTTGCACTTTTTTGTTGGAAAACTGTCAAAATAGAAAATAATCTAGAATCATTCTATTTATTTTATCGTTCTCCCTTAGCTACATTCCATACTGAAAAATTAGAATTCTAGATTACGATTAGCTCATTTTATGCAGAAAAGTTCACTTTTTGATGGATCCAAAATTGAAAAAAGAAAAAGTAGGTCCCCAAAACTGTGCCGGTGAAAAAATTGTTTCTCATTTTACAAACTTTTAAGTTTAATATATGTTTGAAGTGATAATCGAACTTTCATTAGACCAATTTTCAAATTCTTACGATAATTGAGCGGTCAGTAACGTTGAAAAATGTAAACTCAAACCCGCGAGCAAAGAGGGCTTGAACTTCGTTACAATATGTGACTCCGATTCAAACACAAATGCAAGGGGTAGGAAAATTCTCAATAAATTGTATACAAATATATTTGTATTGAAGTTATTCGGAGTTTCAAGGAGTTTCGTCTCGCAGTTTCAAAAATATATGTGTCTGAAGCGTCCTGCAGTATTTATTGAACACCCTGCATGTTGTACTTGAGCATATTGAAAATCAGAAGTGGGAGTGACTAAATTGTTTCTGTCTTTTTAAATGAAGCATAGTTCATTTGAAATATAATTTTACGCTGATAAAGGAACTGCGTTCAAAACTGCTTAGAACTACGAGAATTAGTTTTCGAGCTCAAAATCGGAAAAATACAAAAAATGCGCACAATTTCAGCGAATTTCGGGGAAATTTTAAACTTCTAGGCTCACAAAAAGGGCATTTTCAAAAAATGTTAATATTATGTGCTCAAATTTGGCACATTGACTAAAACTAATTTCCATATGATAGTTTTATTATAAAATATTGAGTTTGAGCCAAGTTACAGCTCAGTAAAGTTCCAGTTTTTACTTAAGCTTCTATAGTAGCGGTCAAAAAGAAATACATCTTCAGTATTTCTGTCATAGCTCGGCGCATAGTCTGATTTTTTTAATGAAATTTGGATATGACATGCACTGGAATCTAAATTCTAAAATACCATACAAATTTTGCATACCAGAGCCCATTTTTGATATTTTTTGTGATTTTTCGGGTTTTCAAACAGTGACAGTTACAAATGTTTTAGGAAGTTATGTAGGAGTTTTCATGGAAAACTATCTTTTTTAGTTTTATTAAAGGCCTGACTGTATTTTTAGATCTAAATAAATGCAAAGAGAGTATTCAAAAAAAAACTCTACCGATGAAAGTTTGGGAGCGAGTCGGTGAAAACGGTGGATCACCATAAAACCGACTAGATCTTCGAATCCAGTCGATCTTTATTACTTTAAATATTGTTTTTAAAGGCAGCTTGTCAGTTAACACGATCCAAAATCTAGGCAAAAATTCAAAATTCGAATGGGAGCCCAGGTGGTCCAAAGAACAATGCCAATTTGTAGCCAAATTCAAATAATTGTGTTTCGCGCCAATGTCGACCGCGTCGCACGGACACGCGGCAATTCAAAATTTTATTTTTTCAACTTTGAACCGCTACTGTGACGCGTGTATTTATCGGTGTGATTTCGCATAAATTGCATTGTACTAATTAGAGTACGCTCTAATTTTTGAAACTAAAACCAGGTAGGGTCAAATTAACTGAACAGCTGTCTTTAAACACTCAATATAACAAGAAAACATAAAAATAATGTTAATATAGCATATAATATTCACAATCGCAAACAGAGATCAGAATAGTCAAATAGTAACAAAATTTTTGAGTGAATCCGACACATTCAACGTTTTTTCTATTATTTCGAGCTGAAAATACAGTCGGTCTGAAATAAACCTTTTAAAAAAAGAGGGGGCTTATTGTGACGAAGGTAAAAAATAAAAACGTCAAATTTTGAAGCATTTTATTGCAGAAATGGTTGTTTAAGCCTGAATTTAGACACTTAAAAATAGTTGATGTGCTTAAAACATTAATCGTAGGACTCAATTATGCATAACTAACGTTTTCCAAAAGTTTTTTGGTGGAAATCGAAAGAAAAACAACATTCTTAAGGGTCTGAATTCTGGCTTAAACAACCATTTCTGCAATAAAATGCTTCAAAATTAGACGTTTTCATTTTTTATCCTTGGCACAATAGACCCCCTAATTTTTTAAAAGTTTATTTTTGATTCCGGTACAGACTTTCAACCATAATTAAAAAATTAAGTAAAAAAGTTTGGGTTGATGTGGTTTTCCACTAGAAAATTTTTAAAAACTGGAACCGATTTTCTTTTCTTCAAATTTTCGTTTTTAAGTTGTATGTTTTGCATTTTGATATTAACTACGAAGTTGTAGAGTTTGTAAAGACCTATCCAAAAATATAAAGAATAGTTTCAAGTTCTCATTATGAGCTGAGTTATGCAGTGTAAAAGTTTTCACCAAAAAGCGGGTGCACCCGTTGCAGAACATTACAGGTATAAATATTATATTCGACTGATAGCATACTGGTTTCCTTACTGAAAATTTAAAGAATTTCATTTTTCGATCGAATTAAGAATCAGAAACAAAAGAAAACTAGATAACAGTACTCGAAAACAGACGGATCTTCAAAATGTTACTTTTACTTGTTGCGCTTCCTCTGAAAATGCAAAAAAAACAGTTTTCCCCTTATTACAAAATTTGGTGAACTTAGATATCTTAAAAATAAGATTTTCTTGAAATCAATGGTTTGGAATCTCCTTCGACTTTTCCAAATAGTTTACTACTTTATTATTGTAATCGTGAGCACACCAAAAAAAAATTCCTGCATAACACCCTATTTTGTTTTCAGTCAATTTTGGTGAAAAAAACCTTTTTAACCCGAGATATTATATCAAAAGTACGACTTTTCAGGTTTTATTGCAAAAATGACATTTCAGATGAAAATGTTAAAGAAAAGTTGAAAATTACAACATTTTGCAAAAACTCGAGAAAAATTTCAAAATTTCACATACAGATCATGATTTTTCAGAAAATAAATGTTTTAAACCATTTTCAATAATTTGCGCAGTTTTTAAAAAATAAATTTTGATTCGACTAGTTCTTGGTCAGTTACGACTAGTTTTTGGGTGAGTTCGAGCAGTTTCGACTAGCCTGTCGAGAGTAACTGACCGACAGGCTAGTCGAAAGCGCCCGAACTCACCCGAAAACTAGTTCCCCAGTTGTCTGAGACTGAACCACCAACCGTTGATTTTCTGTGGTACTAGATTCGATAGACTATCTCCCAGAGTGTGAGTTCACGCGGAGAGCCTTAACCATAGGAAAAGTTTGGGGGCTCATAACTCGGCTCACAGAAACATTTAGCAGAGTTTTATGACGGATTCTGATTCTCCATATTTCATTCTATGTACCCTCAAATTTGTAGAAGGTTCTTAAGCGGCAACTTCGAATAACTCCCTTGTGAGAATTTGTTGAATTTGGGAATTGCTTTGGTAACATCGAAGAAAGATTCCGAAGTTGAAGAAGGAATCGAGATTTTGAAATGTAAATTATTGGGTTCTATAAATTACAGATTGGATGAACTTCACAAAGTTTGAAACGTTTGTTTATGATAATTCTCCATTCACTATTCTTTGAATAACTATTGTTTTTTTTTAATTTCAAAACGTTCACGAGCTACCGATAGGATATTAGCCTTAATCTAAACCGATCCTAATTTAAGACAAACCAATATTTTTTCCAGGTATTGTAAAAACGTCCGAAAATAGCAAAAATACAAGAATAGTTGTATTTTATTTAGCTTTTGGCTACGCAAAATTGAAGGTGAGATTTTTCGAAGTTTAAAAAACAATGTTAAATTTGAAATTTCCGCAGAATTACGAAAAGGCGATCGAATATTTGGACGCGTTGTTGAAAAGTGAACCATCAAATTATCAAGCAAAGGAATTGAGAAGAGTGATTTATGAAAAAATGGAAAAAGATGGAACTATTGGTTTTATGATCGCCGGTGGTGCAATTGCTGTTGTTGGTGGATTGTTGGTGGCCGCGTTTAAAAAATAGGTCCTATTTATTTATCTGCAAAATGGATATTTGTACAAATGGATTTTTTTCTGAATGAAATTTTGTAAAAATAGGTCCAGTTATAATTTTTTTAAATATTCATTCGAAATCATGCAACTTTGAATCGTTTGTACATATTTTTCGAACATGAATCAACAAAAAGCACGGTCGAAACCACTGAAATCTTTATCACAATTTTTTGACTCTATCAATGTCATACAACAACAAATTAATTATGTACACTTCAAAACATGGTAGTGCTAACATAACAACCGGAAAATGTGAATAAATTTTCAAATACCGGTAAAAGCCAATAAGCAGAAAAAAAACAAAAAAAAAAGTTCTGAATCAATATGAAAAGAAAAACAAGGTATTCATAAAGCACCACCAAATATTTATTGATTTCATTGTATTAGTAATTCACTTTCTTTCTCTATTGCGCTTTCTGCTCCTTTTTCACAGATCCTAATGGGTCACAACTATCCTCATCCAAACATTGTCGTTCGTGTCCGAAAAATCCGTCAGATTTTGCCATTGCGATCTAGAATACGCTTATTTGCATAGTTATTTTCAAAAATAACAACAAACCGTTAAATGAGTATTGTGATACTCCAAGAATGTAAGCCCTCCAACAAGGAAAGTTCTCAACAAAAATGGAACCTTATGGTCAAGAACCAAAAGGTAGAAAAGCAAGAAGCAGACAGGCAAATGTCTGAAGACAAACAAGCAGATCATGTTTGCATTAATGAGAGTATCCATGAGGGCTGATTGATTTTTCGATCCATAAGAAAGTCGAACCATTGTACGTAAATGAAGGAAAATTGTTTGAACCTGGAAGAATTTATATAATCTTTGATAAAGACTTTCCTGAAATATTAATACTTACCTCAACAAGTAAAGCAATCATAGCCAATCCGTAAAGTCGACCAGTTAGAAGAATAATTAAAAACGAAGTGATAACCAGTGAGTGATGAATCAAATATTCTTTAGAATTGTCCAATTCACCGTGAATATACATATCGAGTAGATCATAAACAAAATAACCTAAAAGAATTGATTTTTCATCTCAACATGGGTTATTTTTTGTTTTTTACAAGAAAATGTGATGCTTTTAAACCTATTCGACACTGTATCGGGTTTTTATCAATTAAAAAAAAACTTACCCATTGAGAACAAAAATACATAAGCCGCATAATCTCGGTGATAATCATATGGCTCCCGGATATAGTTGAAATCCGTCAAAAGACTCAAAATACACCCAAGTGCCGAGATCAAAGCATGCGTGAATGAAACTACTCTTACGGCGAATAATCGAACCTGGAAGAATTGAAATTGTTTCATTTCCTCGATTTCGCAAAAAGCACTTTATTGTCAGACCAATCGGGCTGCTTTGACTTGACAACATATCTTGAAATTAAATATTCAAGCCGTAAAACGACCGATATTCCGCCGCAGAATAGTAGTTTATTCATTCCGCCTGAAAGAAAAGGTTTAGCATCAAATTTCAATGTAGATAGAAACAACAATTATTAGACGGTATGAAATTAATTACCCCAAATGAAGAAGCAACAATAACCGAATGGTCGGAATTTTTCATTAAGGTCAAGTTCACGTCATATTTCGTACTGATTGTCTTATCAAAAAATAATGAGTTCAAAAATGTAAACAGTAAACTTCATTTAAATTAAAATTCAGTGAATATTCGAGAATAAATATCAAACCACATCATTTTTTTAAAAGTCAGTTTTTATCGAAAATACAGGAAAATGGTATCGGTTAAAAAAGTGTTTTTTTTTAATTTTGAACGTTACAAATTCGTGAAGAAGAGAACAACAATTTTCAAAAAAAAATGAATTAAATAAAACTGGTTCTATTTTAACAATAAACCTAGATCAAGAGGCCAAAAGTATTATAGGAGTTCAATAAAACCTACAATTCAAAAAAAAACATTTTCAAGCACTAAAATTTGAACACCTGATTAAAACACACTGTGAATTTTAAAAAAATCATGCGACACTATTTTGTGTCTGATTAAAAGCACACCGAAGTGAATTTCCTTGTTTTAAGATCAAAATCGTAGATAAATCACGTGGTTTACACCGAAGCGGTATTTTCACCGAATTTCTCAATTCTGCGAAGAGAAAAAAATGGAAGTACAATTATGACAGCTGCTTGTGTCTAACTATGTCAGATAGGAAGAGGAAGGAGAACTGAACGAACAAAATAACATAAAAAAGAAGGGAGGACTGCAAAAAAAGACTATTTGAAAAATATATGGAACAGAAAGGGGAAAAAAAATCACTACTTCACATGAGGCAGTCATTTTTCCTAGGAAAAAGTGAGGTTATTTGAGACAAGATTAAAGGTTGAGCTTTTTCTGACAGCTTTAAAAAATAAAGATTGCAGAAAAATATTTTTTAACTGGATAAAAAACATAAGAATAGAATTAATGCAAGATAATAGAAGTTTTCGGGTGTTCCCGATTTTTTTGATGTGTAAATAAGATATAACTGAAAATAGACCATGATAGCTCAAAAAGTGGAAAAATTGTTCAATCAAGAAAATTAGAATTTTTCTGTTAGATTAATCAACTAAGCTTGTTACATAAACGATCAGCAGAATATCTTCTGTTTTAACACCCGCTGTGAGACCGATGATAAAAAAGGAAAGATATTATAGAATTCCATATCACTGCGATATATCATACCACCCTGATACGCCATGATAAGGAAGTTGACTGATATCCCTTACTAATACTACAGTTTTTTTTTCTAAACAAACCATTTAAAAATACAAGGTTCACTCAAAAAATCAAGGAAAAGTGAATTATCGTCTACCTTTCCATCAGATAACGTACAATCATTGATGCGGGAAAGGTAAAAAGAACAAAGAATTAAAGAAACATGCCATTTTTTCTCTCGTTAGTTTTAGAGAGTTAGAACTGCAAATTGCGACATTTCTGACGTAGAGTATCTGATAAGAGAGGACTGCCAAATATTACGGTTAGTGTAATTAGGAGAATGAAATAGTGAAGTAGTATTTGAAATTATTGAACATTTCGAAATAAACGGTTAAAATAACTCAAAAGACCATGAAAGGCACATTTCATCGTGTTTGATATAAAATTCAAATTTTATAGAAACATTTAACATTCTTTCCGAAGAAAAACATTTTTTTGGCAATTTCAAAACATTTGCAGTGAAAGGCATGTAATTGTATGATTTTTCATTAAAAAATTGGTAGATGAATAGAAAAAAAAAGTAAACGGAGCAAACAATGAACAATTGTCTTGTAAATAATAAAAGTTATATTTTTCGAGGTTTCTCCATTCTTTTATTGGAGTCTTGTAGTTAGTCTCAAAAAAAGTAAAAATTTGAAAGGTGACATGGAATAGAAACAATATAGACTTTCTTATTCGATGATAAAGGCGGGACATCGGGAGCGCGCTAAAAAATAAGCATGAATAATGCAGCTGAGCTCAAAAATTAGCGGTCACCGGAAAAAAAGAAGTGATAATCGGGACGCAGAAAACGAATATTTCAATCAAATTGTCACAAAATAGACCAAAAAAATAAGCCATGAAGAGAACAACAATTTTCAAAATTCACACACCACAAAACCAATTCAAAATGACACTCGGCCTCAGCGAAATATAACTATAAAACACATGAAAATATCAATAACCGAGAGATATTTGCCGAATCAGCGTCAGTTCCCACGCTAAAAACCGGCTCAAATATTTACATAGGTGCGCAGTAGTAACAAGGTATGTCGGGCGAACGATCGAACGAAAAAAACCCCTTAACATTTTTTTAACAGTTTTTTTTCGTTGAAGTGATTTATTTATTTTCAACAAATTAAAGAAAAAACAGTAACAAGACAAACTCATAACAATAAAGAAACAAATTTCTGAAATATTTCAATAAGAAAACAACAAAAGAAAAAAAACATATAATTCAACAATAACATTTCTACTGCCGCCAAAGTTTTAACACTTTGTCTTTTCCACCACTAACCACTTTTGTCCCTTCTGGACTCCAATCAACAGTGTAAACCTCGTCACCATGTCCTGGGAGGTCATAGTAAAGAGACTTTGTTCGAAGTTCGAAAACTTTGAGTGTTGAATCGGCAGAACCGGAGACAAGAAGACGACTGTCGGCTGACCAGGCAACTTGATAAACTGGACCCACATGACCCCTGAAAGAAATTAAAAATTAAGTGTTTTTAAGAAGTTTTGCTTTGACAATTTTGAAATTATTTCATTTATGTGTTATCGATAAATAAACATAGTTTATTATTGAATTGGCCTGTAGCAAAATATTCAAATTCCACAAGTTTCAAAAATTACTATAATTTTTAACTGAAAAATTGAGTTTTTTATGGACACGGTTTTAAGGAAAACATTTTTAAAAGTTACCTCAAAGATGCAATATACTTTCCAGTTCTTCCACACCATAACTTCACAGATTTATCGAAAGAAGCGGATGCAATATATCTGGTATCCGGTGAGAAAACTACTTGATTAACCAATTGCATATGCCCTGTCATTCTTGCAACTGATTGTTTCGTATCTTTTGGATTCCACAGAAACATTGTAAAATCATCCGATCCACTGACAAGACGTTCTCCTCCAGTGACTTTAATTGCAGCATCATAACGCTTTTGAGCTACTTGTTGACACTAGAATTTAATTTTTCGTTTTTTAAATCAGAAAATAGATTTTAAATACCTCTTCAATGGTTTCTGGTTTTATGCATCTTTTACTTGGTTCGAAACAAGACGTTCTCAATGCATAATCTGTATTCAGTGCTAATGCATTGATCCAATGAGCATGTCCAGTCATAGTCCTACACAAAACTCCATCATCTGTTCGCCACATTTTGATGGTTCTATCTTGAGATCCAGAATATAGAAGTCCTTCTCCACCCCATCTAATACATGTTACAGAAGCTGTATGACCACTCAAACATCTAACAACTGCACTTTTGACTGTATCCCAAATGAAAATATTTCCATCTTTTCCAGACGATGCTAATAATCGACATTGTGGATCTTTATGCATTGGTTGCCATGCCAATTGTGTGATCCATTGTTTATGTCTGCTCAACGTTTTACCGATTTGTTCTCCAGTTTTAGCGTTCCAGACGTTTATTTGGCCGTTTTTGCAAGCTGATGCGATTTTCGTGGCATCTGGTGCCCATGCAATACAAAGAACCCAATTTTTGTGGGCTTTCAGAGTGAATTGCGGTAACTCTAGTTCAATATCCCATATCCTAACGGTAGTGTCTCCTGAACCACTGGCAAGACCTCTATAAATGATTAATATAAATATTTTGAAACGGAAAAAGTTAATAAACTTACTTTCCGTCTGGACTGAATTGAGCTGAAATAACAGGTTCTCCATGTCCTGGGATGCTGGCTGAACACCTTGTCACTGGTCGAACTCGAAAAACTGCTTGCGGTTGGTACACTAATTTCAAAGTCTTCTCGAAGTCAATTTTCTCAACAGATTTTTGAATAGAGTCTCTAATTTCAATTCCTTCGTCGGTGAAAAACGAAATCGGCACAGGATCATCGCTGGAAAGATAAATTACATTGAATGAAATATTTAAAAATTCTCACCTATTTTCGAGCAACTGATTACATAAAATTTGCAATTGATTCGTTGAAATATCAACAGGGACTAAAACTCCAGCTCCACCGAGTTCTTTGCCATCTTCACCGATAAAATTTACGGAAACTTGTGGTGCCTCCGTTCCTTCTGACATTTCCTGAACAAAATATCAATTAAATCCCAAAAAAACGGTAAATTTCGAAACTAAACATTTTTGAATGTCTCAAGAAGTATATCAATTTACAGGAACATTTTTAAATTTTTTAAGAAGGGTTTTGAAACGATATAAAAAAATTTTGAAGTCTTCCTTGAATTTCGATGAAACACTGTTCGTTGTCGAGAGGTGTTAGACAAAGTAAATTATGAACAATATCAAATGAAGAGACGCAGATTATCAATGGAGCGCTCTTGCACATATATTTTCGAAACGCCAAGTCTCGCAAGAAAAAGGAGGGTAGGCCAAGTGTTTGGAGGCACATGTGTTCGTTTTTTTATAAACCATTTTCCATGGTTGAAAAAAAGAGTCGAAGTAGAATTCGATTTCCCATTTAATGATTTAATTTTATTTTTCGCGTTGCTTCAGGCTAAACGCTTCTACGGGGTGCGTGGCCTAACTTTTTCAACGCACGAACACTTGTGCCTCCAAACACTTGGCCTACCCTCAGAAAAAGTTTTAAATTTTTTTCTTTAATTTACTTTTTTCGTCTAATTAAGGTTTTTGATACTTAATTTCAGTATTTATGAGAGTCGAAATTTTTATTTATTTATTATTATTTTTAAAAAAATTCAGACGCTACCTAAATTTTCTCAACATACCTATTTTTTTTTGAATTTCGACAATTATGTTCATTGTTTCAGCGATGCCTCCTGCCATTGTTTCGAATCGCGAGGAAGACTCGATGAACAACGAGCCATCGTTGTCAGGGAAAACTATCATTGGACTTATTTATCCGCCTCCAGATATTCGAAGTAAGTTTTGAGTTTATTAATTACGAGCGATTTTCCATGCATATTTTTTCTTTCAGCAATTGTTGACAAAACCGCCGGTTTCGTCGCAAGAAACGGTATTGATTTCGAAAATAAAATCCGCGAAAAGGAGGCTTCAAACCCAAGATTCAACTTCTTGTCAATCACTGATCCATATCATGCGTATTATAAAAAGAAAGTTCATGATTTTGCCGAAGGAAAAGTTGATGCACCAAAAGCTGCAGTACCGGTTGCTGTTAAAGAACATGTGAAGAAAGCAGAGTTCATTCCAACTCGACCACCTCCGGCATTTGAGTTTTCCACAGATCCGTCGACAATTAATGCATATGATCTGTAAGTTTAAAATTCTTTGACACGAATAAAACAAATTATTTTTCAGAGACTTGATTCGTTTGACTGCTCTCTTTGTGGCTAGAAATGGTCGTCAATTTTTGACTCAACTCATGACAAGAGAGGCTAGAAACTTCCAATTCGATTTTCTGAAACCAGCTCACTCGAGCTTCCAGTATTTCACAAAACTTGTCGAGCAATACACTAAAGTCATTGTTCCGGCGAACAATATTGTGATACAGCTACAAGATGAAGCGATTAACAAAAAGAAATTAATGGAAGACATAAAATATCGTGTTGCTTGGGAGAAACACCAGAAAAAACTTAAAGATAAAGAAGAAGCAGAAGCAGAAAGGGAGCGAATGGCGTATGCTCAAATAGATTGGCATGACTTTGTTGTAGTTCAAACTGTGGACTTCCAGCCCGGAGATACAGCGAAACTACCACCACTTTGTACTCCAAAAGATGTTGGAGCTCGTATTCTTCTCGAAGCTAGAAATGAGCAACAAAGAGCTGCAGCAGAGATGCAAGAAATGGATATGGAAGAATCGGACAGTGAGGACGAGAATGAAAATGCTGAACAACAGCCAGCATTCACCGCTCCATTGCCACCAACAATGCAAAAGGATGTCATTGTTAGGGATTATGACCCGAAGAAGGCGATGGCTCAGAAAACAAAACAATCAGAGAAATGGCTTATTTCGCCGCTTACTGGAGAACGTATTCCATCTGACAAATTGGATGAACATGTCAGATACAATACTGTTGATTCTCAATATAAAGAGGATCGTGAACGTCATTTGGGTGAAAGAAGCACCGAAGAGCCTGTTCTTGCACTTGGAGCTGATATCAGCAAGAATCTTGGGCAGTTTGCCGAACGTCGTACTGATATTTTCGGTGTTGGTGGTGAGCAAACTCAAATCGGAAAGAAATTGGGAGAAGAAAATGAAGCTCAAGCTGCGAATAAGTTGATTTGGGATGGAGCTGAAGAATCTCGTGATATGATTACAAAAGCTGTTCAAAATCAAGTGACACTTGATCAGCAAATTCATGATATTCAACGTCAGCATGGATTTTTGTCAGATCCGAATAAAGAAAAAATTGGAGCACAAACGCCACGTTCTACTACTACAACAGGAAATGTGACCATCACTCAAGGTATTTCGAGCAATGCCTTATCACAACCATGGGCTCCACCGCCGAGTCAACAACCACCAATGCCGTCAATTCCTCAACCACCACAAAATGTGAATGCACATCTGATGAAGCAAGATAATGGACCACCTGCGAAGAGACAAAAAACTGAGGAAGATTTGGAACCGGAGGAACAGTGGCTGAAGAAAGTCAATGGAAATATTGATATTGTTGTGCAATTGCCAAATGCACCCGAGTTTGGAATGGATTCATCCATTGTTCAATTTAATTCTGATATTCAAGCACCAGTAAGTTGAACATTTTTAGATCTCGTACAAGTAATTTATATTTCCTTTTCCAGATATCTGATCTCAAGCAACAAATCCAAGATAGATATGGCATGCCAGCGTCCAAACAAAAATTGGTCTCGGAGGTATTGTTTTACAAAAAAAGTGCGACGTAATTTCACGTTTTCAGGGATTCTTCATGAAGGACAACCTCAGCAGTGCTTATTACAATCTAAACAATCGGTCATTGATCTTTTTACAAGTCAAAGAGAGAGGTGGAAAGAAGAAGTAAAACAGAATCAGTTTCAAAATGGACTATTGTTATATTTATTTTCTTGATTTAACTTTAAAAATGAAAACTGTTTAATTATATTTTGAATTTGAAATCAACGGCCCCACATTCCTCTACCATAACCGAATCCCGGACCACGCATTCCTCCGCCGAAGCCTGGGCCATAAGGTCTACCGCCCCAACCCATCCCAGGACTTCCCCAACCCATTCTTGGTCCCATTCCTGAAAAATTGAAGATCCAAAGAAAAAGCAACAATTATTAATTCTCACCCCAACCCCATTGGGCTTCCGAAAATTGAATATATGTCAAAATTAGGAGTACGGTAAATAAAGCTGAGATTTTGAACATTTCAAACACCGTCACAATTATTCTTTTAAAAATTGATGTCTTTTATAGTGTTGACATTATAACCCAGGTGGAACTAAAATTTTGTGTAATTTTTGAAAAAAATTTCAAATTCAGGTTATTTTGTTATTGTTATGTTTTTTTTTCATTCAGCAAGCAGGCCAGAAACTAATTATTAAAAAAAAACAAAATAAGTAAATATAAATTAATTTTGTATCGTAGACCAAACATTTTTGAACGTCGAAAATTATTGTAAATTGACGATGAAGTGAAAAAATAATGTTTGAACATTGATTTCACTCAAAATCAGAAAGCCTTCTTCGTTCTTACATGAAAAAGTTTGCGAACTCTATAATTCAAGGAAAAAAATGTTCAAAATAGCATTTTAAATTCCCGCCAATAATGAATTTGCATCAGATTTTGCGTCAAATGTATGACACTGACGCGAAATTTGAAGTGTTGGCGCCGGCGCGAAACATTGAATTTCCAAAAACGGAGGGTTTTACCTAAAAACTGTCATTTAAATTTCATTTTTACCGAGCGTTTCAGTTTTCTATTCTTTTTCACAACTTTCCGCATGCTTTTATAAACCATTATCCAATATCAGCCGAATTTCGTCGCTGTGCAATTGATGCAAAGTGTGTAATTATTTTCGTTTTACAGCCCGGAAACTAATCATGCCACTGTCTGAACAAAACGTTCCAAGCGAGACTTTGAATGAAGAGAAAGATGACGGTCGTATCAGCCAATACAAGAACCTTTCGAAACATGATGTGAGATTAAATATTTTCAATTTCAAAAGAATGTAACGATTTTCTTAGGAACTGCGCCGTCGTCGTACCGAATGTAGCGTTGAAATTCGGAAGCAGAAAGGTGCCGATATGATGATGAAGAGAAGAAACATCGTCGATGTTGATGACGCTTTGTCAGACACGGAAACCTCGGATTCGGAACAAAAACCAAGTTCCACTCCAATAAGGCTTTCAAACGATGAAATCAAGAGAATCCTCTCTAACAACCCATCTGTTGACGACATGACCAGATGCTTCGAGTCGCTGAGAAAATCACTTTCAAAGACCAAGAATCCACCAATCGATGATGTTATTCACAGCGGATTGTTGCACGCGTTAGTTCAGGCGTTGAACATCAATGTAATTTTTTTCAAAATAACGTTTCCGCAATAATATTGATTTACAGAATGATAAAATCTTGTACGAAGCTGCTTGGGCAATAACCAATATCGTTTCTGGAACGACCGATCAAACCGTCGCAGCAGTGGAAGCTGGAGTTACTGAACCTTTGGTGACACTGTCCGTCAGTTCGAATTCTCAACTCTCTGAACAAGCTCTTTGGGCAGTTGCCAATATCGCAGGAGATAGTGCACAACTTAGAGACTATGTCATCAGTATGTTGTACAAAATTATCTAAACTCGCGAAAATCAATATTTTAGAATGTCACGGAATCGAAGCATTGATGCATTTGATGAATCGTGTTGACGAGCTTGAAGATTCGCATGTTCGCACTATCGCTTGGGCTTTCTCAAACATGTGCCGTCATAAGAATCCACATGCCCCAGTTGAAGTCCTCCGAGTCCTCAGCACAGGATTAACAAAGCTCGTTCAACATCGTGACCGCCAAGTGCGTCAAGATGCTTGCTGGGCGGTCTCTTATCTCACTGACGGCCCTGATGATCAGATCGAATTAGCACTTGAATGCGGTGTTCTTCCACACATCATCAAATTCTTTGATGAGGCTGACATTTTGATTGCTCCGGCTTTGAGAACTCTTGGTAATGTGGCAACTGGAAATGATCGGCTCACTCAATCGGTTATCGAATTGGGCACTCTGAACGAGATTGTCAAAATTTTAAGCAGCACCAAATCAACAAGTATTCTAAAGGAATGTTGCTGGCTGGTTTCAAATGTGATTGCCGGAACACAAGATCAAATTCAAGAAGTTTTGGATGCTCAGTTGCTTCCATATTTGGTTGCGATCCTTAAGAATGTGAGATTTGGTTTATAACAATAATTTTCATCATTTTTTCCCTTTCAGGGTGATTATAAATGCCAATTTGAAGCTTCTTGGGCTTTGTCCAACTTGGCCCAAGGAGGTACCGCCAAGCAAATCTTCTCGATGGTTGAAGCTGCAGCAATTCCTGCTCTTTGTGACCTTTTGCATCAATCGAACAACGACATGCTGAACAATGCACTTGAAACGATCTACACTATTTTGGCAACCACTTCTAACCAGTATACCCAATACTTTGTTTTAAAATAATAAGAATAAAAAATTTACAGCTACACACTCAAAATGGACGCAATCCGTGACCAAATTGAAGAATTGGGCGGTTTGGACCAACTCGAACGATTGCAAGAATCACAAGCGGAGAACATTTACTCCTACGCTTACCGCATCATTTCTGAATTCTTCTCGGACGAAGATGGTGAAGACGTCACCTCAGAAAACATGCCACCAACAGCCACCTACAACTTCTAGAGAGCATAAACACGGGCAAAATCATCGTCACTTTCTTTCCATTCCTGAGATTATCGCTGTATTAAGCTTTTGCAATGCCGCTCTTTTCTCTCATTTTTTCGTTCTGTGAATTTTGACACCAATTTTTTCATTTTTTATTTATCATTAATTTTTGCTCCGGTTTTAAGGAGATCTTCTCCTCACCCATCTCCCGCCAAGCATGGATTGTTTGTATCTAGGTTTTCACAATGCTCACCCTCTTTTTTTTTAAAGATTTCGAAAAATAAATTTGCTTTTTTTCGATTCGTAAAGCGTTTTCGCATTTTTAAAAAAAGAAGTTGCAGGGTTTTGATTGGCAAATGAGTTTATAATTGTCTTGACATTTAGAAATCGTTGTACGTTTATGGCAAATGAGAAGGAAAAGCTCAAAAAATGAACTTGCACCAATGGTCGCTCAAAAACCAAAATTTGTTGAAAATAAAACTAAATCTCGAAATCAAGAAAAGTTGCGGAAGTTACGAACACAAATCATAGGCACAGGACAACATTTAGACTTTCTACCCCGTCTCGAATTTTAACAGGGCATACAATACCTTTTGAACTTTTTTATCAGCAAAAAATGGTCTTACCAACTTTCTAAGTTCTTTTCGCCAAATATCGCGTCAATTTTTCGATAAAAAATGAATTTGATAAGAAATAAATCCTGAAAATTAAACGTCAGTTCTATTCGGAATCAAACTTCACACACTCAAAACAAAACAATCAAACGTCGAATTTTTCCGGTTTTTGTTTGATGAGTAATGAATTCACCAAATGATTTGAAAAATTAGTAATTTCCTATTTCACGGAATTCATTATTCGAATAATGAAAATGAAATCTTGTTAGAATATTTGAGATTGACCTGCTCGGTGGGATAAAGTGAACCGAAATTGTCATCACGAACAATGCTTTGTGTGTGTACACACGTTACGACAAATTGCACACATGCAAAAATTCGAATTTTTTACAAGCGGCATTTTAATTAAAATTTAACGCGTACAATGCATAAAAAATGAAGTTTTTGCGTTAAATACATAAGGTATGGCTTAATATCACTTTTTTTCAATCCGAATTACAAAATTGCATCCCTGAATAGGTGATTATAACGCGTTTTGTGAAACCGTGCCGCACAATTGCAAAAATGCCACGCCCAAAAAACGCCCGCTTTTCTGCGTTCAATTTTTAATTGTCGTACTGAATTTTCTTAGTTATAGCCGGTTCACTTTAGCCCACCGCTCGCGAGCCTTCAGTTAGCTTAGGATCAGCTGGCGTGCCGCTCCAATAGCGCGCCAGCTGATCGTATCCGCCGTTGCGGATCAACAATCTTTCTTTCCACGTCATTTTCGCTCAACTTTGAAAATTCCGTGAAGAATAAACCTTTATTGTTGGAAGATGTGGAAGTAAACAATATCTTACAAATTTTACAAAGGGACCTCAAACTACAAATAAATAGTTGCATCAGCTCATAGAGGAAATTTTTTGAGATTTTGACAATTGAAACAATTGAAAGAAGGGATAGGAGATATAACTACAACAAAACAAAAAATGTTGGCAACCCGTCAAACTACATCACAATTGAAAAATGAACGAAAGAAGATGTATAAGGTTAAGAATTCTATAATAAAGAATACAAAAAATATTCTTATTGAACAGCAGCGATGAGTTTCTAATATTGAGATCGGTTGAAAACCAGATATGCAAATGGAAAGTTTGAGTATCCGTTGGAATATTATGACGCTTCTAAAAACTTGAAGGATTTTCTGAAAAATGATTCAATTATGATTGCTCACTTCAATTGATATTCTTACTATTTAAACAAAAACTTTTCAAGAAGTCATCTGTGCATTTGTTTTCACAGCATTGCTTTGAGATGCTCGGTATTTCCTCTGAAAATTAAAATATTTTCTTTAAAAACTTAATTTATTTAAAATTCGTTCATTGGTCTAATGACATTCGTTTAGATCTCTATTCCAATTAACTCACACTATGTCTTTAAACTCAAATTTCGAATTTTTGATCTCAATTGAACTCAATGTATGATGTATAATTATCCTTGTCCCGCCAATTTTTTTTTGAAACATACGAGCCCTTTCAAAAGGTTAAGAATCTATGTATTTACCCGTGGGTTCATCCCACTCAAGTGGTCATGTTACGCAACGAAATTAACAAAAGACCACGTCATTTTATATACCGTAATTTGTTTGAATTTCGAACATCTTGGATATGAGTTGTAGTTTTCCAAAGTGATGGTGCCAGCTGGCACAGAATAACAACACAAAATTTTGTTGTTTTGAAAAAAAAAGATTTATATTTATGCTCCAATAATTATTTGGTCAAAAAAAGTTGTTTTTTTTAGAAAAAAGTGAAAAGAGAATCAGAAATCATATCAGAGAAGCAACATGACTCAAAAAGGAAGTTTTTTTTTTTTTTTTTTTTTTAGCAACACATTGAAATTTCTTCTTCAAAATTTGTTCGGAGCGCACCAGTGTACAATTGGCTCGATATGAAAATTATTATCTACAACTGGAAGGTTTACCTAAACGTATCTAAAATGTATCTAGTTGTGGTATCTAAAAGTCAAGGCGTTTGCCGAAAAATGTAATTTTGAAGGTATGTAAAGTTTCCAAATGAAAAGCGGAAATTTGTCAGACCCGAAAATAGTGTAGAGAATCTGAAAAAAATCCCCCTAACACGGTTTTGCAAAGATTTAAGAGATGAAGACGAAAGGCCGATTTCTCAAATCATGCGCATTGTCTCGAGTTTTAATTTGTCGCTGAAAAACATTGAGCCGAGTTATGAAAGACCAACGTCTGATGAAACTTGCCTGGATCAAAGTTTTTAGATTTTTTCATACACAGAAATGAAATTAGCCCCAGTTAAAATATTGTTTTGAAAATACTGAACTCTGAAAGACCGTAACTTGTCGCTAACATCCCAGTAAATGCCAAACGTTAAGGTATTCATATAGGGGCCGTAATAAAACAACTTTCCAACTAATTTCAGCTTATTTTTGGGGGCTGAAACATTAAATTTCCCATCTGATCGATGAACAATTTTGCAGACAAAATTTTGACCTCTTTTTTTCTGAGATTAAAAAGCAGCTGAGAACATAAAATGCGTTGGAGGATCACAGGTGCAAAAACCGAAATATTGTCGTGTTTCTTTTTCTTCTTCTTCTTCTTTTTTTAAAAATTTCTCAAAAACGGGCTTCATTTCTGTACAGTGGTTTTTTTCTTATTTGCAGAATAAATTTTTAAAGAGTAGATACAATGTTTTTTGTGCACTCAAAAAGACAAAATGTTCGTTTGCAAAAATGTAGCAATAAGGACATTTAGACCTTATTCTCAAACGGATTAGATTTTTTTGTATCACGAGAATTGTATAAATTCAGGATCAAAATAACCATTATGTCAATACGGAACAACCCTTAGAAAACAATTCGTGACATGTTTATTGGATCACAAAACAAAAACTAATCACTTTGGTTGTTTTTCAGTTTTCTCAGAAATTACCGTACTTGCTGGTGACATGTTCCCCTTTTCGACCAGGTTTTTATCAGTCATTTTTTCTATTAAATTGTTATTTTTTGTCTGTTTTTGCTGGCATCAAATCTGTTTTTGTAGGTTGTCACCCAGTTAACTTGAAAAGGAACAGAAACGATAAGGTGGGGAAATATTTGAAGCATGTGATATTTCCGGTTCGAACGTTTCAATCAACCTTTTGAACGTAAAAAAAAGAGAGTAAACAAAACGTCTTGGGAGGCATGATGAGAAATTCTCTCCTGGAGAAGTTGTTGGAGAAAGATGACACCTTTGTTTCGAGTGTTAAACTACTCTTAATCTTCGAGATTTTCGTGAAAATGGATAGAGGAAGAAACATACACTTGTTTACGAGCAATTGTATGTGTGTTTTGTTTATCTATACTTTTGAAGAGTTCTTTGTTCAAAGGGCAAAATTTGTAACAAACAATTGGTTCGGTTTTTGCTGAAAAATGAAACCGTTTTGTTCGGAGATCAGAAAGAAGATAGAGGATGCGATGAATGGATCTTTAAAAAGATGCGAACGTAGGATTGGATATATTTCTATATATGGGTTCAAAAATAGTAAATCAAAGAGCACAAGTCTAGTAGTTCTATGCATTTCTAATTTTCTTTTGTATTTAATATAGAAGTGATCATCTGCAATCCTGTTTCGTATTACAGTTTACAAAAGTGTATCAAAAGTTTCCTTTGATTTTAAAGGTGCACGTAATTTCGAGTTCAAATAATGAGTATCTTTAAAGACAGTGTACCGCTTAGTATGATTAGTATGATGCTGAAGGGAAAACAGCTTAAAATTGAACGTCAATCCCAAAGCTGAGACTGTGCTCTTTTTTGGCAGTAACGAGTCATCATTTTCAGAAAAAATCTTATAACTAAAATCCTGAAAAAGTTGTTTCTTTCACTTTTTAACGTGAATTTAAGATTTTTAGCTTGTTCATCTTATAGAAATGTTTCAAGATTTTTCTAGAATTTTTCTAGAACCACAGTCACTTTGACTTTTAAAAGTCACAAAATTATACCTTAAGTCAAGCGTGTACGCTTGATTTTTAGCTTACAATCAAACATTATAAAACAGACAATCAGGCTAAAAGAAAAAATGGTGTTTTAAGCGGAAGCGCTTGAAGATCGGGATCCAAAACGAGTCAACATTTTTAAGAAGTATGGTCTTTGAATGAACTATACGAGACAGATATACTAGTTTTTAAAGAACACTAATATTGTTAAAATAAATAACTTTGCTGATGTAAAATAGGAAAATTCCCTCGTTTTTCGTTAGACGATATTTTCACAAAGAATCATTGGAGACTTCAACAAGGGTCCTTCTTCAACAAGGCTCCTATTTTTACGGAACTTTTATCATTAAATATGAATTTCTCTGATAATTAACCCCCGTTCATATAAATATTCAACTAAAACGGCTTACCATTATATCCCCATCCATGCGGGCATAATTTCACCATTGTGCTCTTCAGCCTATCAGCACAATGTCGATTCGGTCTCGCAACAATCGAGCAAACCATTAGAACAATAAGAATGTAGTATGATAAGCGGAACATTTGTCACTTCTTTACAAATCTGAAAAAAAACCATCATGATCAAAAAAACATTAATTTTAAGTGAACAGAAGAATGATTAATAGATGTGTGTGTATGTGTGGGGGATGAAGAAGTTCAACGAATATGGGCGGAGCCGCAAATTGGGAGGAACAAAAAAATGGGGTGTTTCAGATTGAATAGAGGTGGAAAAAATGAAAAATAATATTTGGAATAATATGAAAAGAAAGGAAGAAAAAGGAGTGTTATGAGTAGGTGGGTGGGACTACAAAAACATCAAGAAAACTCGTGAATTTTGTAGTTAATAATTAAGAGAAGCTCCGATGAACAAGTCTCAGAAAAGTTAGAAAAAAAGTCATTATTTTGTGTTTTGGGGTTTTTTTTGCAAAAACAAGATCATCTTGATAAGAAGCATTACTTACCTATAAATACTCAAAATAATTGCTCTTGTGACAAATTTTTTGTCATAAATACTTATTCGAATAAATGCTTTTGTGCGGCGTCAGTTCAGAGAGAGATTTGGTATTATGTCTTGCAGATATTTTGGAAAATATATTTTTTGTTCCATAATATTGAAGCTCAAAAAAAACGAGAATCAAAAATTCATTTTAGGTAGAAGAACCCGGAAGAATGTTGGGGTTCAACCAAAGCTATAATTTAGAAACTGCTGTTATTTTACTCGGCACACGGAAAATATGGATATCCTTGAAAGATATCTTGTTTTGTTCATGTTCTCACAGCGATCTTCGGATTTTTTTTTCGGGGCAAATTTATGAACTTTCAAAGTTCGAGTTCGATGGGGACGGCGATCTTGGGAACTTGATTACTGTCTTTACCAAAGACAGGACTTCCATATGGCGAGTTCTCAGTGGACTGGCAGTAACGGGACTCAGACGGAACCAAAATTCTGATTATTTTCTTGAAAGAATACAACGACTATGTGTCGCTTGTATTCTAGGAGAATTCCTTTGAGTCACAGTTGTCGTTTCGACTGGTCGACGGAATCAGGCTTCATCAGGCTTAAATCGATTAATCTTGGCTCTTTGTTTCACTTTTCTAGATGCTCTCTAAAGTTCATCGGCCTGATTTTCGGCCCGATCCGGCCGGTGTTGGCAGGCTGAAACTACAACACTGGGCGGGATGGACATGTGATGGATAGTCTGCAGAAGCGAGAACTGTTTCAGTCACGTAAATAAGATACTAATGGGTTTCTCAATAGCTTCGAATAAATGATTCCTGATTATCCTCTTGTGGCTGAGATGTCAGCTCGTCTGGCAACTTGGTATCCACATGCAAGACGTGGTCCATCCTGAAGGATATTTTCCACCATTACTCACGCTAGCCACACCAAGCTTCGAAGGTTGCACTTTCCGTTATGAAAAGTCAGCTTATATTGTCAAGATTAAAACTTCTGGCCGCTCGTTTTGCGTGGCATCGTAGGGAACTTCCTCGCAACGCGCAGGACCAACTGAGAAATTTGAATTTGAGCGCGTTGCGGTCACGTTGCGAGGAAGTTCCCAACGACGCTACGCAAAACGAGCGGCCAGGAATATTCATTTTGACGTTACTTACTCTTAATAATCATACAAAAAAATCAAATCAAAATTTAATCAAGCGAAATGTTTCTGGAAAATATCAGTTTTATTAGAAAACTCAAGTTCTGTCTTTGATGTTGAAAAAAAACCAAAAATTTAAAAAATGTCACGCGTCTTATTTTTAAATCAACATGAAACATATGTAACATGATTTCCGGTTCCTTCTTGAAACCATTCCACGTGAAAACCTTCAGACAAATGACGTTAATAATAGAAAAGCAATGATGAAAACGGGGGGAAAAAATTCGATTCTAGAGAAGCAATGATAACCAGAAATGTAATATTCCAGGCAACTTAATATGTTTCTATTTCGTACCCTGACAGTAATCAGTGTCTTTGTTCAACTAAGAAACACGTCTATTTCAATTGATAACTAATACTCGGAAAATGTATTACTGTGATAACAAAAAAACAATTGGAAGTATTTCTTCCAAAGTATAAATTTGATTTTTGTCCTGATGTTCATATGATAAGCACGATAAAGTTTTCTTTTTTGCGAGAAACAAAAAACGGGAAATATGGAATGGCCTTGTGGAAAGTACGCGTGCACGATTTTGAAGTGTATTCCGATAATATCAAAATGTTTTCTTTCCCGAAAAATTTTTCTTGTAGAAATGACAAGTTCAAAGGATGGGTCATCTGTGAAAAGTAGGTTATTTTTGAAGCGAGATTTGGAACAATAATGATGGTTTAGTTTCGTTAAAACTAAAAAGTTAAAAAAAAAGTATCAGAACTTTAAAGGCATGATACCATTTAACACGGCCCGTTTAATAAAATCGTGTTTTGCGCCAATTCCGGCCGCGTTCATTTGTAGATGTACTTTCGCATAAACCACTTCAATGTACTAATGCGAGAAAGCTCTAATTTTTGAAATTAAAATCGGTCAAATCAACTAAAACACTGTCTTTAAATCGAAGGAGGACTAAATAAGCTATTGAAAAAAATTCATTCGACAGAAAATATTATTTTAAAGGAGGACTTTACGGAGCTAATAAATGCATCTGGGATGAAAATAGACTTCATACGCATTCCAAACCTGTTTTTAAACTTTTCTAAAACCACTTAGAAGCCGAGAAAACGCGCCTCAAAACAATGGCCTAGAAAAAGGGGCCACCGGCGAAAACTAGTCCGCAGGAATGATAAAAACTCATTTTCTCGACTTCTAGGTGGTTTCAGAAAATTTTAAAAACATATTTGGAATGAGAATGAAGTCTATTTTCATTTAATTTACATTTATTATCTCCGTGAAGCCCTCCTTTAAATCGAAGGAGGACGAAATAGGCTATTGAAAAATCTTCATGCGACAGAAAAAATTATTTTAAAACCCGAAAATACTATAAAATAATATCCAGAAATTTTTGGATATGACCTAAGTTTGGAATTTCTAAGGCATTTTTGAAAGATTATTGCCAATTGGCCAGTTTGAAAACTTAGGAAAGAATAACTTTGGTTAAATGGCCTCATTTTTGGATTTCTAGGTCACCGTCTTATTTTCTTTTAAAATATAATATTATTTCGATTTTTTGAAACAAAAATACTTAATACAACTAAAAACTTTGTTTGCCTTCTTAAGGACATAAATTTACTTAAAATCGTCTTTAAAAATTTTTAAAAAAATGTAGGCCCTCGAAATTTTCAAAATTAAGGGAGATATTGTATTTAAGCATTATCACCTCATATCCTCAGTTCCCAACTGAAATCTTCAAAAAACTTTAAAAAAAAGAACGTAATTTTAGTCGACAACTCCAATGAAAATGATGATAATGATAATTTCCTAAAATCTGGAAATTTGATTGGAAACTACGTAGTTCAAAAGTTCATCGCAAAGGGAGCATTCGGTGCAGTCTACGAGGTACTTATGCAATGTTATTTTGTTGTTGTTTTTTTTATTCGTTCAATTGTAATAATAACATTTAAAAAAGTTACTATTTTGGGTGAAAAATCCTTCCTTGGGGATGAATTTTGCACTAAAAATCGAAAATCGTCTGAATGCGAAGCAACAACGAAATTTGAAAATGGAAGTGGTGGTTTTGAGGTGATAATTTGTTAATTTCTTTTTTTTTTCGAGATCAAAGAAACAATGATGATAACAATTTCAGGCAACTACAACTATTAAAATCTTCACATTTTTGTGAGATACATTTTTGCGCAAGAAATGACAAATTTTGTATGATTGTGATGACGTTAGTCGGGAAAAATTTGAATGTGAGGAGGGTTTTTTTCTCGAACAATTTACAATCAAAGTGGTTAGAAATAAGGAACATTACTTCAAAAAAAAATTAGACAAAAATTCTGAAACTAATTTCCATTTATATCTGTTCACTGGCATTGTTCTTGTTTTTTTTATGGCTGACAAACGAAACAAATGAACCACATTCTGAACTCATTTTTATTAAATGTAACTCTATCCGAAGCTTCGATCCGGTGTTAAATGTTGCAAATAATCAAAACGTTGATATAGTTTGTGAAATTTGAAACTCACCTCATAGTAATTGACATTATTTCGATAGTAAATTATATTTCAGTGCTAACGATTTTTGGTTAATTTTTCTTTTTAATTGAGAAACTTTGAAGGGTAGAAACTTGATGTTTGCGGTCGTTTTCCCTATGAAAGGATGTTTATTTTATCACAAAAACGCGGTGTGCTAAAACGACAATTAAAAATTGAATGTAGAAAACCAGGCGTTTTTTGGGCGTCGCATTTTTGCAATTGTGCGGCACGGTTTCACAAAACACGTTATATTCAGCTATTCAGGGATGCAATTTTGTAATTCGGAGTGAAACAATTAGATTAAGCCATACTTTATGTATTTAACGCAAAAACCTCATTTTTTCATGCGTTATAGTCGTTAAAATGCCGTTTGTAAATAATTCGAATTTTTGCGTGTGTGCAATTTGTCGTAACGGTGTACACACACAAAGCGTTGTTCGTGATGACAATTTCCGTCCGTTAAAAACAAGATTCAATACTCTTAGGAACTCCGCGAAATTTGTAAAGATCAAAAATATTCCACAAAATGCGGTCTCCATGTTGCGATTCAATGCTTGGATGCTTTACAGCTTCTCCATTCAATTGGGTATCTCAATAATGAAAGCTTCAAATACATATGTTTTTAAAATTATAGATTTTTGCACCGTGATATCAAGCCATCTAACTATTGTATCAGCTTGGAAAATCCTAAAAATGTTGTTATGATAGACTTCGGATTATGTCGAAAATTTCTGAGCTCTGATGGAAAATTGAGACATCCGAGATGGCATACAGAATTCAAAGGGACATATAGGTTAGAATTCATTTGAAAAACAAATTCTTGTGGAACTAAATTTTGACGATATAATTCCAGATATTCTTCTCTTGGAGCTCATTACAGAAAAGAAAACAGCCGAAAAGATGATTTAGAATCATGGTTATATATAATTGTGGAATTCCTTGTTGGCACTTTACCGTGGTATACAGAAACAAACGAGCCAAATATCGCGTTTTCTAAACAATTGGCAAGAACTTCAAATCTTTCGGATTTTTTATCAGGTTGTCCAAAAGAAATGATACATATTTTGTTAGAGATTGATGCTCTCAATTTCTATGATGCTTTGGACTATTCTATAATTCGTGGACTATTGAGGTATTTTCTAATAGCATCACATTAATTAAAGGAGCGCTTTACGGAGATAATGAATGCGTCTGGGATGAAAATATACCAAAAATTTTAACTTGACAATACTAATGCGAGAAAGCTTTAATTTTTGAAATTAAACTCGGTCAAATGAACACTGTCTTTAAATCTAAGGAGGACTAAATAAGATTTGTGCTTCTCATCGAAAGGAAAAATAATAATATTTTCTTTGGCAAAACAAGCTCCAACAATTTTCATGATTTTTGTCTTTCGTAGTTTTGATTATTAAATGTGCATTTTCTAGAACATAAACTTTAAATTTAATTGCAACTTTATCTTAAAGGAGGGCTTTACGGAGCTAATGAATGCATCTGCGGTGAAAATAGACTTCATTCTCATTCCAAATCTGTTTAAAAAAAACCACCTAGAAGCCGAGAAAACGCGCCTCAAAACAATGGCCTAGAAAAAGGGGCCACCGGCGAAAACTAGTCCGCAGGCATGAAAAACCCAAAAAAAAAGAAAAAAAAACATAAAACAGGACTAATATAAGCAATATGCATAACTATATTTGAAAGAAACACGAAAAAAGCTCATAGGAAAAAGTTCGGCCAGGTGACCCCTTTTTCTAGGCCATTGTTTTGAAGCTCATTTTCTCGACTTCTAGGTGGTATTAAAAAAATTTAAAACAGATTTGGAATGAGAATGAAGTCTATTTTCAGTTAAGGTACATTTATTACCTCCGTAAAGCCCTCCTTTAATCAAAAAATCAACAAAAAACAAAATAAAATAATTTTTTCGTAAATCTTAGAAAATTATAATAGAGAGTTTCGAAACAAGTACAAGAATATATTGAAATATCACTTGACACTAAACCAAACATTACTCACTGTTGAGTACATAACTTCTTGAAAAATGTTTCAATTTATTCTGGTAAAAAAAATAGCGTTATGTCATATGAGAAACCTTGAAATTAAGCGAGATTCTATCTTTAACGGCAACTGATCATAGGGCAGTCAAATGATCTAATAGCTACAAAAAAAGTGTCGAGCCGGGATTCTTATTATTTATTTTCAATGTTCATCTTGAAGTTTTTTTTGTACCCGGTGTCATCTTCCATTTTCTGAATTCTGATCCTTCCGTTCCCAAAAAATAGTATTATTCACACGATATAAAAATGTGCCATTTTGTAGCAATAAAACAAAAAGTGCAAAAATGAAGTCTTCGTTTTTTTTTCGAAGTTAGTGTCTCTAATTATGATGTATTGAATTGCACTTGCATACAATATGTAGCGTTTTCTTGGTGATGTAATATGTTCCAAAAATGGGTGAATCCTCGGGGGTTGGGGGGCTGTAAAAAGATAAATTTTCATTTTGCAGAAAAGCAATAGGAAAACTGAAAATCAATGATGGAGAGGAAGTTTATGATTGGATAGTTGTTGAAGAAGTGAAATGAAATTTTATTGAAAATAAAGATAAGTCGGCTCAAATTCGGTCTGAATTTCATCCTATTCTGAGCACACTGGTGAGACAAATTTGTACTTCAATGAAGCTTCATTTGTATTTAAATATATTTTCAAAAAAATAAACCTAAAATAGAATGTTCACTTGGTTTATTTTTTCAAATTTTTAAATGTTTCTCTTATTTTTAAAGACACTGTGTCAGTTAATTTGACCCTACCTGAGTTCAATTTCAATAAAGTGAACCGAAATTGTCATTACGAACAACGCTTTGTGTGTGTACACCCTTACGACAAATAGCACACACTCAAAAATTCGAATTTTTACAATTTTTAATGCCTACAATGCATGAAAAAAAGGAAGTTTTTGCGTTAAATACATAAAGTATGACTTAATCTGATTTTTTCACTCCGAATTACAAAATTGCGTCTTAATTGGCGCCAAACACAATTATTTGAATGTGGCAACATATTGGTATTGTTCTTTGGACCACCTGGGCACCCATTCGAATTTTGATTTTTTGCCTTGAATTTGGATCGTATTAACTGGCAAGCTGTCTTTAATGGATTTCATAATGCAGAAAATACGGAATTTTCGAAGATCGTAATTTAGTGTGTTTGAAATTCTAGTTCCAGAATTTGACATTTTTTTTCCTTGTAAAATCACCTCTTTGCGTCAAATTTTAAAATTAAACGTGAAAACCCAAGACAGATTTTTCTTAGATTTATCCACTACTTTTTTTTTCAATGTCCACTACAGCGTACCCATGATGATGATAATCAATGTTCATAGTTCAACTGTTCCCTCTTTTCCTCTCTATTCCTCATTTCTCTCAAGAAATATGACTATTGTTGTTGTTATTTTATCTCGTCACTTTACATTATTCGTTTTATTTCTTCGTGTGCATTTCTTATGTATATTTTTTGAAAATTTACAGATTTGTTTTCATCAAATACTGCTGCAATGTTTCTACGGACATTAATTCCAACATCATCACATATTTTTAAAAGGTGAGGAGACAAATTAATAGGAATTGCATTTTTGGAACTTGCATTGTAGTCTACAACTGAAACAATGACAATACCCGAGATTGATAACGACACAAAAAACAGTTCTTCATTCATTTGTTATCTGCCAGATTTTTTGCCGATGAATAAATAAAACCATTTGCAGAATGATTAATATACCTGCATCACAATTTAGAAAAGTGGAGGATTTTCAAGAAATTGCAGACTCATTTTTCGAGTTCACCGAAGTTGAGAAGGATGGTTTCAGGTATGTGGTTTTTTTCATTTTTGAAAATTGTATCTGAAATTAGGATTTAAAAAAACATAAATTAAAATGAAAAAACATTAAACAAAGTGCTAATATAAACATTCTGCATTTATTAAAGAAACACGAAAAAAGCTAATAGGAAAAAGTTCCGCCAGGTGGCACCTTTTTCTAGGCCATTGTTTTGAGGCATGTTTTCTCGGCTTCTAGGTGGTTTTAGAAAATTTTAAAAACAGATTTGGAATGAGAATGAAGTCTCAAGTTTGTTTTCATTTAAGGTACATTTATTATCTCCGTAGAGCCCTCCTTAAATGCAAATTCCTGTCACAATTGTTTTTTTTTAAATATTAAATATTTCTTATTATTTCAATTACCACCTTACATACCAAAGTAATTTTCTTTTTATGCCACATCCCTAATCCACAGAATTTCAGCCCAAAGATTCTGAAGAATGCAAGACAAGGGCATCAATCTGCGGCCTACGGTGGATTAGTTTTTGCACAAGCTTTAGCTGCTGCTGAAAAAACTGTCGAAGAGAAATTCAAGCCACATTCAATGCATTCTTATTTTATAAATAATGGTATTAGATCAATTTTCCAGAAGTTTCAGTCTTAAAATCAAAATATTTTCAGTTGACACTCGACACCCGATAAATTATCTTGTGAAAAGAGTTCGTGATGGACGTTCATTTGTGACAAGAACTGTTGAAGCAGTTCAGAATGAGAAAATTGCATTTGTTTTACAAGCATCGTTTCATGTGGTAAGTTTTTTTGATAAAAATCACCTGATATTGAAAACTTTGATAATTATGTAATTTTTCAGAAAGAAAATGAGTCAATTGTGCATCAAAGTGAGATACCAAATGTTCCAGAACCGGAAACTTTGCCAAGTATGAGAGACGCCGTCCCATTAATTAAGGAGAAAGTTGAGAAAGGTTTGTGTTGGTTGGAAAATAGATTTGATGGGGGAATGAAGTAAATAAATATTCCAGGTGAAATTTCGCCAACTCCTGCAATGTTAAGACGTCTTCAAAGATATGACGCAGTTGTTTATTCAGATGATGCTGACCTTTTTGAGGTAATTTTTCAGAACTGAGAATCGGGAGCTCCCGAAAAAGAGCAAAGTCTAGAAATGAATTGAGTATCTTGTTTTCTTAATTATTATTAACTTTTAGATATGAAAATAACTGTTGAAATTTGAAAAAATAACAAAAATAATAAAAAAACGTTTGATTTTACAAAAATAATGTACCAGGGATGGGCGGGAAAGACCTTTCGGGAAATTTTTCGGGCAATTTTTTCCCGCTTCCAAATACCGGGAAATTCCGGGAATTTTCGTGAAATTCGGGAGTATCCGAAAATTTAACTCTAAATACTAATTTCATCGATTTTCCTAAGTTTTCAGAGTTAATAAACATCCAACAAATAAAAACTAAAGGATAAAACAAGAATCAACGCAAGATTTTGAATCAAAATAATTTTTCCGATCGCATAAATGAGTTTAAAAAAGGAAAAATGTTAAGTTTCTTTTATTTGAGACTTCGGAAGACATATTAATCCATTTTTAGTGAAGTTTCGTTGATTTTTGTAGCTTGATCTTTTCGAATTTTTGATTTTCTTGATGTTTTTCTATTTTTTTATTAAAAAAATTTCCCGCCCATCCCTCGTCGTTACATGAAATTTAGAGATGTGCACAGTGCCAATTAAATTTAATGTTTATGTTTTAGAAAATTCACATTTAAAAATCAAAACTACGAAAAAAATAATGAAAGCAACCTGTTTTGCCAAAGAAAATATTATTATCTTTCCTTCAGATGAGAAGCACAAATCTTGGAAATTATTATGGATATGATAGTGACAAGAAAACTGAATTATTCTTTTGGATGCGTACGAGAGGCGATTTAAATAACGATGAGAGATTACACAGGTTTTGTTCATAAAAGTTTAGATGAAATATGAATAAAACTTGTTCAGATTGTTGGTTGCATACAATTCGGATTCATTATTAGTTTCAACTGCTGTCAGCCCACATTTCGCGTTAGTTTCAAGAGGAAAATATACTTTAAAAAATGTATTTTCAGCACTGGATTTTTACCATCAATGATGTTTTCACTAGATCATTGCGTATGGTTTCATAACACTGATTTTAGAGCTGATGAATGGTTACTTTTTGAGACAAGATCTCACATTGCTTGTAAGCAATGGTGACGCCGTAACTCCGAAAAAAATCGAAATTTCAGCTGGTTCGAGAACATTTATTGAAGGAAAAATCTGGAAGAAAGATGGAACATTAGTTGCAAGTTGCCATCAGGAAGCACTGATCCGTTCCAAAGATGTGGAATCAAGGCTATAATTTTTTTCTGAGTTTTGGTTTTCAACAAACGGGTTTTATAAAATGAACTTTGTTGCCATGTGTTTTGATTTTATTGAAATTCACATTTATCATCATTTTTCATGGGTATTTTGTAGTGAGAAGTTTGGAAAAATTAAAACAAGTGAGAGTTTCCTTGGAGTCCTTAGGTTCCCTAGAATAGTAGGTATCCTAGCAAATTCCAATCCTTTTAAAAATTGGCATGTCCTCTGCGAACTTTGAATGTTTGTACCTAAAAATTAAATTTAAAACTAACTTCAAATTATATGGCAGCATAAAAAAATGTTTTGTCGTCAAAAATGAAAAAAAAAACCAATTGCCCTTGTTTACAACAAATTTTAGAGTTTCTCTGAAACCACCCGAAAACTACAAGGTCATTCGCCACTGACCAATCTCTGATAAATTATGTTTGGAATCACGCGGTTTGTTGATATTATAAACATTTTTATAAATTTTTTTTTCTGAAAACAGTTTCAGTAACATTAAAATAAAAACCCGTCGAATTTTTATAACCCACTTATTCAAATTTTCATCTGAACATCAGTATTACATTTCCCCCTCCTCGCACTAAAAAAAACCACCCCCATCTTTTGTCAACAAACCACAAACTTTGCAACAGCTTTTTCTCTCGAATGGTTTTTTGTTCTGAATTTTTTCTTGCTTTTGTCATCTGTGTCTCTTGTTTCAGCTTCTTCACTCTCTCAATTATTTCTTAGCTTCACAAATAATCGAGGTTTGCACAACGGTTTTAGGCTTCCGTGGTTTTTTCTCATCTTGGTTTTGTTTTTTATTGATTTTTGATGGACTGTTCTTTGAAATTGTTAAATTTTTGGGTTTTGTGAGACACGAGTTTTCAATTGTGTTATCTAATTTTTTGAATCAATTATCAAAGGCATCTTAAAACTTTTAAATTTTTTAAAATAATTAATTTATTGAAGCAATCTGAGCTCAAAGATGCATATTTTAAAGGTTGGGTGCCAGTTGAAATGTTTTTTTTTTTAATTTATTTCATCATCAACGTTCCACAAAATATAACATAAATAATAATAAACAAAGTGAATTACTCATTGAACTAGATGATAAAATGCTTAAAGGTTGGGTACCCGTAAGAGTATTCAACCAGTATTTATTTGACATAGAAAAACATGTTTCGAACTTAAAGGAGGATTTTACGGAGATAATAAATGTACCTTAAATGAAAATAGACTTCATACTCATTCCAAATCTGTTTTTAAAATTTTCGAAGACCATCTAGAAAATGAGCTTCAAAACAATGGCCTAGAAAAAGTGGCCACCTGGCCGAACTTTTTCCTAAGAACTTTTTCGTGTTTCGTTAATAAATCAGAATCACTCAGAATGATTATATTAGTACTTTTTTAAAAAATGTTTTTCATCTTGATTTATGTTTTTTGGATTTTTCATTCCTGCGGACTAGTTTTCGCCGGTGGCCCCTTTTTCTAGGCCATTGTTTTGAGGCGCGTTTTCTCGGCAAAACAGATTTGAAATGAGAATGAAGTCTATTTTCATCCCAGATGCATTCATTAGCTTTGTAAAGCCATCCTTTAATTGTGTAAACGGCTTAAAATTAAGTTACATATATACCTTTAAGAATTGTTTTCGATTCGAGAATTGCACTCACTTCAATTATCGTAAATTAAAAAAAGAAGACTTAACAAATTTATCATTCAAATTTATAAATCATATCTCATATTTCCATTTTCGATGAGAGTGCAGTGTTTCATCGAAAAACTATTTATACACATGTGTTGGATATAAATTCCTTTTAAATCGCATGTTTGTCACATGCGCCAGTATCCAACAGTTCTTTGAGAACATTCTCTACAGTAATCCGTTTTATTGTGTTTTGTTGATACTGTGTAAAATAGTGAACGAAAAAAATAATGATAAATTGACGAGGGCGAAGTATATCTTGAACATATAAATAACATGATAAACATGTTGTATTTTTGAATGTGAGTATTTTTGGTAAATGTGATCGTGAGAATCAACTGGTTGGCGATTATTTTTCTATATTTATTTTTGCTGGATACATTTTCAGTTTTCTGAAAAAATTTATGTTGAAATTAGCTCATATTTGATTTTTTTGAATCCTGAAATTAAAGAATTTAAGAACTGAAATCTAGAACTAGATATGCTCATACACACTTGCAAATCACTTCACTTGCAAAAAAGGCTCAGTTTCTCTGAAACAGTTTAAAAACACGCATTGAAATTGAACTTTGCTCTACTTTTTCCAACGTGCCACGCCATGTTTTCAATTTCAAACCCGCTTATCTGTGGTATTTAATGTATTTTCAACAAAACGTCACTTTTTTCGTATTCGAAACCATAGATCTCGATGAATAATAAAAAATGTGAAGTGGTCAAATAAGTGGGCCACAGATGATAAAATTGATATGAGGATTGATTGTGAACAAACAAAATTTTGGATATGCCCACCACATCTTCGAGCGTAAAGCTTAGTAATTTTCATTCACATTGACATGGGAGTTGTGTATCCCCCATCGGAATTCACAAAGAAATTAGTGAATTTTAGAATTATAATTTTCCAATTTATCCACCATAAATTCCTTTTTAAAGGAGGGTTTTACGGAGATAATGAATGCATCTGGGATGAAAATAGACTTCATTCTCATTCCAAATCTGTTTTTAAAATTTTCTAATAGCCTAGAAGCCGAGAAAACGGTCCTCAAAACAATGGCCTAGAAAATGTTGGCCGAACTTTTCCTATGAGCTTTTTTCGTGTTTCATTAATAAATACAGAATACTGATAGTAGTCCTTTTTTATGTTTTTCATTTTAATTTATGTTTTTTCATTTGTTTTGGATTTTTCCTGCCTGTGGACTAGTTTTCGCTGCTAGCCCCTTTTTCTAGGCCATTGCTTTGAAGCTCGCTTTCTCGGCTTCTAGATGGTTTTAGAAAGTTTTAAAAACAGATTTGGAATGAGTCTGAAGCCTGTTTTCAATTAAGATACATTCATAATCTCCGTAAAGCCCTTCTTTAAGGCCAGAGCGAATAGTTTTGTTTCTATCACAAATTTCATAAAACTATGATCTTTGTAGTTTACTCCATCATTTCCCACCAAGAAAAATTATATACAACACCTAGAATGTAGAAAATGCACCTGCTTTAACCTTTTTTTTCTCTGTATTGGGAAATTTTCCATCTTAAAAACGTTTCTCGTTTCTTTAACATTTAGCTCTTATTGTTGTTTTTCTTGCAAAGATGAGATTTCAGAGGATTTTCTTAAGCTTCTCTGGAAGTTGTTTTAGACTCCAGTGTTCAAAAAAAGTTATCTGTAATCAAAAACTAAATAAAAAATTCTAAAAATTATATTTTTTTTTCGAAAAACGATTTAAAGATAATTTCACACCTCGAAAGTTTTGATAATTTTGTATTCTGCCTCCCCCTCGAAAATGTTTATAAGCCTCCTTCCCCCCCCCCCCCCCCCCCCGTTTTCCGCGCTTCCTTCCGCTATGAAAACATTTTTTTCTGCAGAGAAGAATTGGGGAAAAAATGTTTTTAGCAGAGGGAAACGGAGAGGGACAAAAATATTGCAATGTTTCGAAAGAGTTGTTAGAATGAAAAAGAAAGGGGCCAACAGAGAGCAGAAGCTTTTTTTTCCATTGCTCTTTTCTTCATTTATTTTTTGGCTTGAACACGGAGAAGAAGAAAGGTTTTTTCCCGCTTTTTTCTTATTTTTCGATTTTTTTGTTTAGAAAACACAATCGATTTTTTTTAAAATTTTTTCAGACAACATGATCGATTTTATTTTTTGAAAAAAATAGGTTTTTTTTTGAATTTTTGCTCGAATAAATAGCTTTTTGATATTTAGTTTTCATGAAATCCATTTTGTAATATTTTTGTATAGCAAACGACTTTAAGAAAACATTTCAAAAAAAGTGAAAGTTTGAAGAAAAGTAGCAGAAAGCAAAAAAATTAATGTGTACTTTTGTACTTAATTTTAAAATTCTTTATCAGAAAATGTGAACATTTTTTCCTTGGTTTTTTTCCTTATTCCGTTTTTCTACTTTTCTCGTGAATATTATTATTAACTCTGAAATCAATTATTTTTTCCTGCTGAAATTTGTATGCATCATTCAATGAAACAGAAACGAATTATTCATTTTTTCTTAAATTGCTGTAAATTAATTGTAACAGCGAATTTTTATTTTTAAAAAACCAGAATTTTTTTTTGATTAAAGGAGGACACTTTTCACAAATGAAACTGGAATAAAAATAGACCTCATACTCATTCCAAATCTGTTTTTAAAATTTTCTAAGACCGCTTAGAAGCCGAGAAAACAAGCTTCAAAATAATGGCCTAGAAAATTTTCCACCTGGCCGAACTTTTTTCTTGGCAAGGTATTATGACGGATATTTATTGAGAATGCTTAAATTAGTCCATTTTAACTTACGTTGTTGCAGTTTTCTGTATTTTTCATGTAATAATCTTGGCGGACTAATTTTTGAAACTATTTCTAGGCCAGTGTTTTGAAGCTTGTTTTCTCGGCTTCTACGTGGTTTTAGAACATTTTAAAAACAGATTTGGAATGAGTATGAAGTCTATTTTCGTTTAAGATACAATTCTTAGCCCTCCTTTAAGTTGCTTGATAAAAGAATATGTTGAAAAAAAAAAGTTTTCCGATAATTATATCTCAGCAGAAAAAAGTATATATCGGAAACTTGTAGGCTGCAGAACACACACACATCAATTTAGAATGTGACAAAAATTTTGTTTATGTCGAAAATTTTCTGAGAAATAATATCAAATTAGATTAAATAAATCAACGATCTTTGTTTCGATGATTCCTAACATCATGCACCCATTTCCGAACAGAAATCATATTGCATGTGATGATAATGAAAAACCTATTTCGAGTTCTCACAGTGGACAAAATAAAAAATATATGTATAGATTTTTTATTTTTATCGATGTCTGAATATTTGTGTCTGTTGGTCATGATGTCTGACACTACATAACTTATTGAACCCATTAAAAAAAAAGGGAAAACGAGACGTTTAGATTCACCTTCGTTGCATGATAAAACAATTTTTTTCGTATGTACGTTTCTTTATGTGTAATCACAGCCAAAAACGACAGTATTTTGCACTGAAAACCGTTGAAAATATTCAATTTGGATGTGATTCTTGCCCTTTCGATAGGGCATAGAAGACAAGTGAAAGACTTGTGAAAATCAGGCGACAAGAATTTTATTTTGACTTTGTTACAACGAAATCGATTTCTTCTTGAAAACTTGTGATTTTTTGAAAATCATCACAAATTCACTTCGGAACTGTTAATTTTATTTGTTTCCAAAAATAACATTTTTCTCGATCATTTCAAGGACAAAACTGTACAAAAAAACACTATTTGAAGAAGAAAAGAAAGAATTTCAATTTTTTTTGTTTCGAACACAAAAAATTCCATAAAATTTATTTTTGTTTACCCAGAAAAAACGTAATATTATTCATTTTCATGAAATATTATTTCCCCCCCCCCCCCCCCCCCTATCCTGTAATGTTATTCATTTCCGAAGCAAATTTCCGAAAGGTGTTAAGATATTATTTCATTTCCTTATTTGAATGATTATTTGGGGGGAGCTTCCGGAATGATATAACTCTTAATTTTAACCCAATTTTGTATGCTTGAATTTGACTTTCAATAATCACCCATTCCATATTTTTTGCCTGATAATCGCATTTCATTTCCGTTGATAAGAAATCATATTTTTTTCCCTATTTTATTGCATGTTCATGAAAACTTTGATTCCATTTCAATTTTATCTATTTTTAGCAACACGTTTCGTTTTGATTTGATACTGATATTTCCATTTTTTACCAAAATTCCTGTTCAAAAGAATGATCTTGTTTTAGAAATAAATATATCATCCAAAAATGGCACGAGTAACAGTTCAATTAGACCGGCAGAAAGTTAGTCCCCGAATTTGGTTTTCTAGGCCAGCTGGGTTTTAAATCTATAAAATGTTTTTAAAAAATGTTGCAAAAAGAAAACAAAAATTTGGAAAATAAACCGGACCAAAAAAATCATGTATATTTATTTTTTTACCTATTCGGTATTATTATTATTTATTACTGGACAGTCATCGCGAGTCCACGTCCATCAAAGTAATCAATCAGTCAGTTATTATACATTTACAATCAATTATCTTTTCCATCTCTTTTATTTTGTCTCCCACTCATTTTTTGTCCGCCTTTTTCCCTTTTTTTGTCTTTTCCAAATTATTCCGATATCTCTATAATCATTCAATAATCGCTGGTCAATATCAATCCATTCCGTTGATCTTATCAATCCATTTGACATTTATATCGTTTTTTTTTTCCGCCAACAAAAATGTGGCCGACTTGTTCTCTGTCATTTTTGCACTTTTTGCACCCGCTTTTTATTATATTTTCAATATTGATTTTTGATTTAAAAATTGCAAGTATTCATTTCCGTTATTTTTAGAGAAATATTGATATTTATCTTTGTTGAAAATTATTTGTCAAAGTAATATTTTCAAAAATTCGTCAAATCTTCGTTTTTTTTTACAGAAATGGGAAAAGTTGTTGAAAATTCCGAATCATCATTGTCGCGGAAATCATCAGTTAGTCACATTGCTTCACATTCTGGATCTTCCAGTGAAACTTGTCGGGTTTGTGGTGATGGGAATGCAAAAACACATTATGGTGTTGTGACGTGTTTCGGGTGCAAAGGGTTTTTCAGAAGAACGTGAGTTTTCTAAATTCCGCTAAAATAAGAATCGAAGATAAAACTGATCAGAAATAATTTTATTTATTAGAAATTTTCTGTAAGAATATAATTGGAAAAAGAAATGTGTCTGAAATCCGTTCGTTTTCAGAAAAAAATTAAAAAACTCGAAATTTTTAATTAAAAATAAGATCCCTGTAATAGTGATCTAGGCGGATAAAGTTTATGAATTTCCAGGTTAAAACGTCCATCTGAATACACATGTCGTCACAATGGAAATTGCGTTGTTGACAGACATGAAAGAAATTCGTGTAGATATTGTCGATTCAAAAAATGTATCGAAGTTGGGATGGATCCAAAAGCAGTGAGACCTGATCGAGATGCAACTGGTAGACATTATCAAGGAAGGCAGAGACGGTAATTTATTCTAACTTTAATTAAAAATCCAATATTAATTTTAGATCAAAATTATCAGCAGATGATGAAGGTGAAGTAGATGCAGAGTGGATGAGAAAACTTCCTGTTGATATGCGAACAACTTTGATGCAGTTATTAAATATCGATCTGATTGTAAGATATAATAACAATATCTTTTAGAATTTTTATTTTCAGGTTGGAGGCGGTGATGGACACACAGAACCATCAAAATTGTATCCATTGCCATTTGACTCGATTCAGAAGTTACTTGAAGATCCTTCACTTTTGGATGGAAAAAGAACAGAGGTTTTTTTTTAAAAATAATTAAGAATATAATTTTAAATCAAGTACGATTCAGATGCGTTACGAAGCATTCCGAGAAATCAATCCAGATGAGCTTCCATTCATCGCACATCGGCGACTATTGGCAATGATTGACTGGACGGATCATCTTTTCGACATGATGGATCTTCACAACATGTCTGACAAAATGTCCATTGTCAAGCATAGTTATGCACCTTTAATGATATTCAGTTTATGTGCCAATACAGCAAGACACAAACAAAGCGATATCGTATGTATGAGCACATTTGGATATATTGGTAGATACGCACCGAATTGTTGGGTAGAGCCATAGTGAGTTTTTTTTTCAATAATAAACATCTAGAAACTATCGAATATATCTTCAGTCACTTCGGAAATCATATGGCAGAAAGATGCTTGGATGAAGTTATCGACCCGCTAAGGAGAATGAACTTGAAAGAGGAGGAGATTACACTTCTGAAAGCTATCATTATTTTGAATCCTTGTGAGTTAAAAATTTCCAAAAATAGATTTTATCCTGAATTTTTAGACCTCAAGACATTGAGCCCAGAAGGATCTGAAACAATAATGGATCTTCGTGATAGAATTCAAGAGACGTTGTATCATGTAGTTCGAGAAACTCATCCAAAAGAAGTGGCCAGTAGTCGATTTGGAAATCTTCTGTTACTTTTACCTTCCGTTATGGTAATTACACCTTTTTTTAAAGTTTTTTTAAACAATTAAAGCCTTCAGATTCTTGGAAAACTTGCCATTGAAAACCTATCATTTGTTGACAGTTTCGGACAAATGAATGATCGTTTGATGCATGATTTGTTGTCTGAAACAAAAATTGATGCAAATTCAAAAAATACATCACCGAATCATAATGGAATGGAGACTTCTCCACCAATGGGACAACAAGGTCTTGTTGAGCCGGTACAAGATGAACAAATGCCTGGTTTGGCAAGAAGACACAGTGAACCGAGAATGGTACATTCATCAAGTAGTTCATCAATTGATAGCATTGGGTCTTATCCATGTACATCAAATGACTCCTATCAGAATCAGATAGGAACATTACCTTATAAGTAAGCCACTATTCGAATTTTATATATTTAAATAATCCGTTTTCAGTTTATCATGTAACTCACTTCCCGCACAAGTCAATGATTTCGATGTTTCGCTAAATGCAGCATCATCTATGCCAAATCTCGAAATGTCTGAATGTGATCCTGAATACAACTTGACGATCACTCCGGACATGTACACGGATATGAGACAAGCAATGACGGCTGCAAATGGTGGCGCAATGGAGACGGATGAAGTGAATCAACCACCACAACAACAACAGCAACAGCAACAGCAACTTATGAATGGACAACAACGTCAGCCTCAACAATTACAAAGAAGTGATTCAATTCCGCAGTCACCGACGCAACCAATGTTTTATATTTCGACAGTGGAAAGTACCAAACACAAGTTCACTGTTACAACGACATCTTATGATCGGTAAGTTGATTAAACATTCATTTTGAAAGCAAAAAACCATTAGGTTTTTGGAATTTTTGAATTTTTAAACTACAACTACAAGCCAAATAGTATTGTCAACTTAAAAATTTTGGATCATCCATTTTCTACTAAAAGACCGCAACGCAGCCGCTCGCATTTAAAAATAGAGACTTAGATTTTCTCGGTAGGTCAAAACCAACTAGCATGATCAAGAATATTTGAGTTGACAATATTGGGATTACGGTAGGTCTCATTTTTGAAGAATCCGTATCTTTCTCTGGTAAAATACTGTGCGGACTGAATTAGCTCAACAAAATTTTGTGGCACAATGTCTTTAAGAGAAGAAGTTTGGAAAACCGTTTTTGAAAAAGCGGATTTTCATTCGATACCATAAGAGATTATTTCAGGTTCAATGGCACGAATGGCTCAATGAATGGCACAAATGTCAACACTCAACATTATCCAGACACCTATCAAAATGGTACCAACGGAATGCCAGGTCAAATCCCCCAAAATGCGTCATATTCCGGACAAATTCCACAAAATCAGCAATCAGCTCTATGCAAAACCAACTCACTTCCACCACAATACATGCAACAACAACAACAACAACAAAACTATGAAATGAGCAACGGTTTTGCACAGAATCAAATGTCACAACAAATGGAATGTGACGATGGAAATTATATAAATTTTGATCCACCTAGTTAGTAAAAAAAAACACAAAACTTGCCCAAACTGTCTTATTTTCTTGTTTTTCATGACAATTATTATTATTTTTGTTCGGTTATTAGTCAAATTCATGATTTTCTTTCTCAAAATTCTTCACGTGCCGCACCGTTTTTCCACAAAAAAAACGTTGAAAATCAAAAATTTTACGAGTTTTTCTTCAAAATCCACAGTTCCCCCGTCGTTTTTTTTCTTATTTTCTCAATTTCTTTGTTTTTTGTTCTTACGTGCATTTGTATGTAAAGGTGCTCCTCCCTATTTTTTCTCCTATAAATAAATCAAATATTTCCATTTTTCCCCTTTTCTGTTTGAGAGGGAATTCATGAAAAATTCTACGGTTTCCAAGGCGTGTCAGCCAAAAAATAAGGGAGAAATTCGGTCGGCTTGACGACGACATCCGGTGTGGTCCCCTGACAACCAAACTATTATTCTAGCATGTTTTTGGGGGGATGAATACTTCATTTTTTGCTCTCAAGTTATTGACATTTTTTTCAGAAAAGTTCGATAAATCAATTTATTTAAGTTTTGGAAACTTTTAAATTTTTAAAATACTAGGGTTTTTTCGATTCTTGGCGCGTTGCCAAGTCAATCGACAGCTCGTTCTGTCTATTCCGGCGGAAGTTTTTTTAGAAACTAGAAAATCTTGCCTTCTATAGATTTCTGATTTTAAGCTTTGACGAAAAAATAGTTTTTGTGCGAACCTACCGTACTCCGAAGTGAAATGCGCGGATATTTACACAGCTCAAGTTTAAAAATGTTTTCCCCGTCTGTAATTTTTAAAAAAGAATACTATAATTAAAGGCAGCGTTTCAGTTAACGCTACCTAAATTCTAGGCAAAAAATCAAAATTCTAAGAAGCCCAGGGGGTCCAAAGAACAATACCAACATGTAACCATATTCAAATAATTGTTTTTCGCGCCAATTCCGACCGCGATGCACGATCTGGCGCGCATTCAAATTTTCATTTTTGCAACTTTGGACAGCTGCTATGAAACGCGTATTTATCGGTGTGATTTCGAATAAATTGCATTGTACTAATGAGAAAAAGCTCTAATTTTTGAAACTAAGAACAGGTAGGGTTAAATTAACTGACATACTGTCTTTAAGGGAAATTCTGTGAGTATTCACCGTTTACTAAGTGTCATCTAAATTCCATAGCTCCTAAACCGAACGCACCTCTTAACGTTCCTTCCGTTATTTTTAATTTAACTCTTTGATCTCAGATCTTCACCAAAATAACGAATAACATTCTCTGTTTTCGTAAATTGAAAATTTTCAGACTTCACTTACTACCTCAACAATGGACAGATTCCTCGATTTGAATTGTAAGAAGGCTGATTGTAAATTCTCGAGCCGTCCACATGTTCATTGTAACAGAAATAGATGCTTTTTCGCTTCTGATGATTCCTTGATCATCTCGAACCATTTAACAATTTTTCATTCTACAAAGACCGAGATCCCAGGACATTTAAACTTCTTTCATATTGATGTGAACTGTGGAAAAGAGGGTTATAAAAAATGTTTGTTTTGAAAACTAAAGCATATTTTCAGGCTGCGAACTTATTCAAAAAAAGAGTCATTGGCACTGTCTTAAATGCAATGAATCATTTGAGCATTCAAATCATCATAACTGCTCATCGGATCCAATAACCTCGATTCTAACTCCTGAACATCCAAAAATCAAACTTCATGTTGATGTAACTATTGAAGAAAATGATTTAACACGATATCAATATTTCAGTCATGCTGTCGACCATTCTGTAAATTGAAGAAGAAAACACATTTTCATTGTAAAACCTGTGATCAAGGATTTTCAAGTATTGCCAAATTGAGATGTCATAATCATCGAAAGAAATCAACGATTAAAATGGAAAAGGATCCATTTGTTATAAGGACTCCAATCAGGTTCACATTGGAGGATCATTGTGATGTGAAGAATCTTAAAACTGAACAAAAATAGCATTGATAATTAATGTTTTTTATATTTAATTTCTGATAAACATCAATTTCAGTTTTAAAACTCTTTTTTTGACAATTTGATGAGATCGACAAAACCAAACAACGAAAAAAGATAACAACAATCAATATAAAAGGGCTCTAAAAACACACCAATAAATCTTTTTATTGTTTTTTTTTGAGACCATCTCATCCCTTTCTTCTTCTAAACCTTTGCTCCTGAAGATAAGGACAATAACAAAGCAGTAAAGATGTCAAAAGTGATAAACATTCAATTGAACGAAGAAACGCAGACAACACAGTTGTCTCGCGGGTGCGTTCGTATATCTCTTTGGCATCACACCCCTTGGCAGAAAAGAGCACAACATCATTTTTTTCGGTTTTGACTAAGTATTTTATCCTTTTTTTGATCGCAATTTACAGGAAAATGATATTCAATGCACTGTTGATATGTTCCATTTTTGTTAGAGGTAATTTTAAAATTTTCAGTATTTTTGGAATTCTGAAAAAAGCGAATTTTTAAAGCAAATTCTCTTGGATGTATGGTCAAAGTATGTGGCAACAATGCAAAAAATGAGTTGAGAAGATGTCCAGATATTGATGGATCATGCGGAAATTATCATACAGAAAGGTAATAAAAATTCATTCAAAAATATAAAATAGCCTTTTCGATGTCTTCCTGACATTTTTGTCGGCTTTTTAACATACGAATTTCAATAAAAATCAAGAGTAGTTTGGAAAAAGTGAAGAGTAGAAATAAAACAATAGCGCTTGAAGTTATCAGTCCAATATCTTGAAATGTTTCGAGTTTTTCGATAGAATCGTTAAAACACGCGGTTAAAATGAGATAAATGAACGGATGAAGGAAAGAGTAGATGAATGAATGAATGAAATTGATTAATTTTAAAGTTCGGATAGAATAAAGTTCCAATAAAATACCTAAAACTGTGAGGAATGGGAATTTTATGTCTGGGGAGTTTTCAAAGAATTTTGAAGAGTCGAAGAAACAGATCACTATCACTATTTGTATAATTGTACATAGGACTGAGAAGTTGAAAATGTAGAGGAGTAGTTTATCAATTGCCGAACATCTTGAAATTATAGGAATATCTGAAATGTTTTGAGAATAAACAGGGGTTTGCAATGGGCGACGACCCAGCTTAAAAGTGGCACACTGTCTTTAAATGCTCAATTATTTTTTATGGATAAATTATTTCGAAAAACCGTACCGTTAAAAAATTTAATGATATTCATCATTTTCAAACAATTCCTTTTGGTTGCACATATTTAAAGGAGGGCTTTATGGAAATAATAAATGTACCTTAAATGAAAATAAACCTCGTTCTCATTCCAAATATGTTTTTCAAATTTTCTAAAACCACCGAGCTTCAAAACAATGGCCTAGAAAAAATATTTTTTTCTATTTTCATTCCAGACGCAAGGATATGACTTATAGAAAAAATGTGTTTACATTCAAAATTCAAATATAAAAAAGAGTTACTGATAAGTTTCAGTAGTTCGCTTTAAAATTAAAGCTAACCTTGAAAAGCTTTATCCAATTCCTCGTGTAGAATAAAAATGACTTGCTGAAGTTCGGATGTCCTTAGTGAAGTATAAACAGCATGATGAATACGTTTAGAAGAAGAGGAAGCCATTTCTACGCGCTTTTCCTCCAGGCGCAACACAAAAAAACAATATTCTGGCACTCCGTAATATTTGTTTTTTTGTTGATATTGTTGTTGCGATTGCTTCCTCTCAAAACAACAACTGATGCCAAAAAATGAGAACAAATAGACGAACAAATAAGATTACCACATTGTTTGCATGATCTTTTCAGTTGTGATAATTTCGATGATAAAAGAGTAAATTCCAAGAATTCAGATCAAGTGGTGAAATTGTGAACGGAGTTGATGTTAAATGTCATGCTGGTGAACCAATCTATGCACCAATTGATGGTGAAATGTACTTTTGGCGTCCCTGTGGTGGAAAAAAGGAAAAGGCTTGTGCTGATCAAGGTGTTCGAATCGAAGGAAGAGGTCAATGGCAAGGATATGCGGCGCATATTTCGTCAGTCAAACTTTCATTCTTTGGCGGAGATGTTGATGCAGGAACTGAAATTGGTGAAGCATTGGATAGAAACTGTTTTTCGGATCCTGGGCAAAGAGATGTTGAACCTCATGTTGAGGTGAAATTGTTCAAAGAGGGACGATTGATTGATCCAACGCATCATTTACAAAATTGTGCGTTTTGACATAATTCAAAGAAAAACACCACTTGTTACATTTTTGAAATCAAAATGTAAATAAAATTTCTAAAAATTCAGGTATGTGCACCGGTCAAATTTGTGAATCAAACTCGCGAAACGTCCTTCTCGGAGAGCCATTCAAAACTGATAAACGCTTCAACGGAGTTCGAGGATGGGATGTTGAATGCCAAAAAATCTCGGATAGAGGAGAGGACGAAAGGACGCCAATGATCTATTCACCAATTGCTGGCGAAGTTGTTGGAAGGTAAGTTCTTAATAATTTGAACAAAATGCGAATTTTTCGGGCATTCTTTATGCGATTTGGCGCGTTTGCTCAACAGCTCCAAATTCCCTTATTTTCACTGAAATATCATTCACAAACTGAGTTTTCAATTCCAGAATTAGACTATTTGCTGATAGCAATGGAGCATACAGCGGCTGTGATAATGATGGACTTTTCATTGTTGGAACTGAACAATGGATCGGTAAGAATTTGATTGATAAGTAAAGTGGTGGTCCCTAATGGTGTACAGGTTCCACGAAAGAAAAGAGTTATGGCGAAACCAGTTTTAATAACAAAAAAAAACGCGAGAATATTTTACGAAGCTTCATTAGATTTTAAACAAGAAATAAATGATAAACAATAATTAATTATAATGAAAACAAGTAAATGATTTACAAGCATTTAAAAAAAAAACTATTTGAAAAAAATCCCAAAAATATACTAGCACCTGCTAGTCACCTTCGAGCAACAACGAACACTTAAAACCAACAAAAACGGTTTTCAACGAGTTTACAAATAAACTCCAAAACTAAGTCTAAACGAACTACAAGCTAGTGGCCTAGGTTTCACACTCAACGAGAAGCTAGTCCCCGCTTGTATTTCTCTTCCCTCTTACAGATATAGGAGCGGTCGAATTTCACTTTTTGTCAAAAATTGCAAAAACGACCTAAATTTACAAAATTTGGCATTTTCTCAATTTTTTCCGAATTTGAGCCAAAAAAGGCAAAAATAGGCTGTTTTCGCAAAATTTGGGTTTTCGGTAGTGTCAATTATTTCATCGTGAATTTTTAATATTCATGAAGCTGAATTTTATTCTTTTTTCTGATATGATGTTTTCAATATTTTCCAACAGGTTTTTTGGATATTATTAAAAATTTATTTTGAAGAGAAAAAAATCATCGAATAAAAAATGACAGACATTTTGTACAAAAAGAGAGAACAAGAAAAAACCGAAAAAAAAACGAGTAAATAAAAGGATTTCAAAATCCATTCAGAAGAGATCAATCCAATGAATACAACGAAAAGGAAAATAAAATTGAAGAAAAAAAAACATTGATTGAGCTCCGTGTTGTTGATCTCCGTGATGTTGAGTTACTTGAATGACGACGGTTGGTGAGCTCGGCTGGTTGCTTGGAATACTGTTCACTGGCGACTTTTGTCTGTAAAAACGGTTTCCTTAAATATTATATCACTTGTACATTAAACTGTTTTTTAATGTTTAGGTACGAACTCTCAAAATATGCCATTTCAAGATTTCTCAAAATTTTGAAATTTCATGATTTTTTAAAACATAATTATTCTCTTTTATAGTTTTTATCCTAATCCCATTCAAAAACTGATTCATTCAAGCCTAAATTCAAGAAGTTTGAAGAATTTTCAAAAAATGCCAATTTTTGCAATTTGCAAAACTTGGCATTATTTGGATTTTTCAAAATTTCGGAAAATTCATGATTTCTCCACATAATAAAGTTCTGTGATCATTTTTATCACAATCGGAATCAAAAAATGATTCATTCGAGCCTGAATCAAGAATTTTGAAGAATTTTCAAAAAATGCCAATTTTTGCAATTTGCAAAATTTGGCATTTTTTTGGATTTTTCAAAATTTTTGAAAATTCACGATTTTTTATCATAATAATGATCTCTTATCGTTTTTATCCTAATCCCAATCAAAAACTCTTTCATTTAAGCCTAAAATCAAGAAGTTTGAAGAATTTTCAATTTTTGCCAATTTTTGCAATTTGCAAAATTTGGCATTTTTTTGGATTTTTCAAAATTTCGGAAATTTCACGATTTCTTATCATAATAATGATCCCTCATCGTTTTTATCCTAATTCCAATCAAAAACTCTTTCATTTAAGCCTAAAATCAAGAAGTTTGAAGAATTTTCAATTTTTACCAATTTTTGCAATTTGCTAAATTTGACATTTTTTTTGGATTTTTCAAAATTTTTGAAATTTTTGAAAATTCCAGATTTCTTCTCATAATAAGTTTCTCTTATCGTTTTTTTTTCTATTCACAATCTAAAACGTATTCATTCAAGCCTTAAAGACAGGGTGCCAGTTATTTTTACCCCATATGGATTTAATTGTGAAAAATTCATCTTTCTACCGACATTCTAGTATATTCCATGCGAAATCCCGACGAAAAAAAACAATTTTGTAGTTCCGTCCGGAAGATGAAAAAAATTATTTTCAAATTCCCGCCGTACGCTCACGTACGCTTTTTGGCGGGAAGCACAACAATTTGAATTTTTTACATTTTTTTCAAAACTGTTATTTTTTAATTTTTTTAGTGGAAAATGTTTCTTTTCAGTAGAATAACATAAGTAAAGTATGGTGCGATCAGTTTCAAACAATTTTGAGGCAAATTTTATTGAAATACCCGAAAAATAAGAAAAATTCAAAAAAATTCAAAAAACTCAAAAACAAACAAAAATTGTTAAAAAACGATAATGACATTTTTAGAAATCTAAAATGATATGTCAAACTGATCTATTTTTCGGAAAACTGATTTTTTGGGTCGCTGAAGAATTGTGTCCATGAAATCTGTAAATGTTTCATTTGTTTCAAAAAAAAATAAACTACAATACCTGTGAAATAATAATTTATTTGCGAAACGTACGTATATTTAATCTGCTTTCAAAATTATAACGAAATTTTCATTTTTGGATGAAAATTGGGAAAATCAACGTTTTTCCCGCATTTTATGAGGAATCCCGGTTAGTTCCTGTAAGAAAAATTAATTTGACACTTATTAAAAATAATTAATGACTTTCAGCAAAAAAAAAGGCTGAAAATCGGTCAAAAACGAAAGAAATTTGAAAAAAACACACAAAAAATTCAAAAATTCAAATTACCGCGCACACACATGACTGCTGTTCATTGGAGCGCACATGAAAATTCAAAACACGCGGTAATTTAAAATCTTATCGCCGCAGCGGCGAAATTTTTAACTGGCACCCTGTCTTTAAGTCATGATTTTCATGAATTTTCCGAAATTTTGAAAAATCCAAATAATGCCAAATTTTGCAAATTGCAAAAATTGGCATTTTTTGAAAATTCTTCAAACTTCTTGAATTTAGGCTTGAATGAATCAGTTTTTGAATGGGATTAGGATAAAAACTATAAAAGAGAATAATTATGTTTTAAAAAATCATGAAATTTCAAAATTTTGAGAAATCTTGAAATGGCATATTTTGAGAGTTCGTACCTAAACATTAAAAAACAGTTTAATGTACAAGTGATATAATATTTAAGGAAACCGTTTTTACAGACAAAAGTCGCCAGTGAACAGTATTCCAAGCAACCAGCCGAGCTCACCAACCGTCGTCATTCAAGTAACTCAACATCACGGAGATCAACAACACGGAGCTCAATCAATGTTTTTTTTTCTTCAATTTTATTTTCCTTTTCGTTGTATTCATTGGATTGATCTCTTCTGAATGGATTTTGAGAGCCTTTTATTTACTCGTTTTTTTTTCGGTTTTTTCTTGTTCTCTCTTTTTGTACAAAATTTCTGTCATTTTTTATTCGATGATTTTTTTTTCTTCAAGACAATAAATTTTTAATAACATCCAAAAAAACCTGTTGGAAAATATTTAAAACATCAAATCTGAAAAAAAGAACTTTCAATACACATTCCTAATAAATTAGGTCTGCTATTGGAAAAATTTCGAGGCTCGTTGCGTTTTTTGGGTTTTTCAGATTTTCGATTGCATTTTTTGGAAAAAATGCCAAATTTTGTAAATTTAGGTCGTTTTTGCAATTTTTGACAAAAAGTGAAATTCGACCGCTCCTATATCTATTTCGAGACATTAGGACTATTTAATGACTGGTTTGATTATTGATAATTATCTTGATTAAACTAAGACAATTAACCACTCCACTAAAATTCATAAAGATAATTAATTGTTATTCCAGGTTTCGAAGCTCGTCTCTATAATGTGAAAGCTCGTGCAGACATTGGTTTTGGAAGAAAACGCATTGTTCAAGGTGAACCAATTGCGACTCGTCTAGATTGTGATAACAGTCCGGATAGTGTTTTTGTTGAATTGAGATATGAAGGAAGAGTTGTTAATTTAACTGATATTATTACTGCTGCCAATTGTAAACTTCCGGATCTTCCAGCACTTTGATCATATTATTTTTATTGAAATTATTTCTTTGTTTTTTGATACTCAGATAAAATGTCCTTCATACTATAAATCATAATAAACTTTTTCTTTTCGAACGTGAACTTTACTGGTTCATACAATAAAAATTAATTTAATTTAGACAGTTTTTAAATAAAAAATCATCGTAGAAACGAAATAATGAATAAAAAAGGAAGCGATAGAAGTGGAATTGAAGATGTAAATTCAGACGCTCATATATTTTTTTTCAAAATGAGTCTTAAAATTTTAGAAAACCCCTGATAAAAGGATGACCTCAAATAAAACAATCGATGATGCAGCTTCAAAAAGCCCAGATGAGGATTCGAATAAAAAGGAGGATGAAAAGGAAAAAGGGAAGGAAAAGGAATCGGAAAAAGAGAAGGAAAAGGAATCGGAGAAAGAGAAGGAAAGGGAATCGGTAAAAGAGAAGGAAGCGGAATATTATAAGGAAAAGGAATCGGTACAAGAGAAGGACAAGGAAAAGGAAAAAGGGAAGAAAAAGGAAAAGGAGAAGAAAAAGGAAAAAGGGAGGAAAAAAGGAAGGGAAGAAGGCGAACACAAAAAAAAGAAATCGAAGAAGACGGGTCACAAAAAGGGTAAAAAGTCTGCAAATGAGGATTCGAATGAAAAGGAGAATGAAAAGGAAAAAGTGAAGGAAAAGGAATCGGAAAAGGAATCGGTAAAAGAGAAGGAAACGCAAAATGATAAGGAAAAGGAATCGGTAGAAGAGAAGGAAAAGGAAAAAGAAAAAGAAAAAGAGAAGAAAAAGGAACAGGAAAAAAGGAAGAAAAAAGAGAAGGAAGAAGGCGACCACAGGAAAAAGAAATCTAAGAAGACGAGTCACAAAAAAGGTAAAAAGTCTGGAGATGAGGAAGCGAAACGGTCGCCGAAGGCTAAGTATTTGTTTCAAACACCGTAAGAGTCCTCTAGAATGATGATAAATACGTAAAAGTTATTTTTGTAGAAAAGATGAGACTAATCTGGCATTGTTGAATCTTGAACCAAAATTTGCAAACAGTTGTAGATTGTTCGAGGAGTATAAGGTGAAATTTTAATTGATTTAAAGGAATTGTCGACAATTTTAATATTCTCTGTATTTGTTTTGGCTACTGCAGCTATTGTAGAAAAAACCAGTTCCAAACGCGCTCTACTGACAAATCTCGGTTTTTTGGTGCACAGACAAAAAAAATAATATTTCATAAATGATCCAATAGATACAAAAAATGCATTTATGACTAAAAAAAATAATATTTTCAATACGCACGGACACGGAAAAGGCTATACAAACTTGCGAAAACAGTGGTGCGCGTTTGGAATCGAATTGAACGAACAGTACGAAGAGTATTGTGTAAAGATACTTTTTCAGGTAGCAATGCAACAGATCCACGCTCTTCTCATTAAACTGATGCGTCGTGGAAACAACACTGTAGACATCGATATTATCAGAAGTGGAAAAGGACAAACAGGGCCTGAAAAGCTTGCCAAATCAATATTTCAGTCACACGCTTTCTGGAAAACTGCAACGGATTATCAGCCCCAATTGAATGAAGCGGTGAAAGTAAATTGTGCCCCATTGGCTTCTGCGGAGAGGCATATGCAACATAAAGGACCGAAACATTTGAAACGTATCAAGAAATTTATTTTTAAAATTTACCCACAGGTTAGTGTTTGAAAGGTTCTCAGAAAATTATTATTTATATCAGTTTTTTTTAAATTATCGCTTTCAAATAACAGTTACAATTCATCACGGAACACTAAATTTTATTTATTTTTGTTTCTCTAACACCTTTTTGTGTTCTGGACATTTCGCTACTTTCGCCGTTTTGGGTAGACTCTATGTGTAGCCAAAAATGAGAAAAATCCAAAATTTTTCTTGAATTTCAATTTTTTCCAAAAACACTTTCGATTATATTTTTAGTCTTCCTAAATGCTTACTTTTTGTATTCGACCATTTTTTCGAAATTTGAAATTTGGCGATTTTTTGAACTTTTCACAGTTGAACCTATCTTTTCGAAATTTGATATTTTATCTTTCTTCTTTCTGTCTTTCTAGAAAATTGATAAAAGTTGCCTTTGATACCATAATTATCTCAAAGAACAAGCGAGAGATCCCGCATTCTATAATTAATAAATTACAACTTCAGTACGTTGAGCTGAAAAAGGAGCTTCAAAAAGTGGTCGAAGCACATCCGGAAAATGTTCATGCAATTGAGAATATTTGCAAAAAAATATCCGCTTTTATCCATGAAAATTATACGGAGGCGAAACATTGGCATGTCGGCGAAATACAGTGTGCATTTGTGGAACTTATGGTATTTATCAAATTTTTATAAAAAATTACAGTATTATCTATTTTCAGCTCTATAGTCGCACAGCTGAAAGATGTTGGTTCAATATTGCTGAACGGCGAACTAACAAGAATGCATTTACGGCTGAGCATTTTGATTTTGGCCAATTTTTTCCAAAGTGACGAGGATTATGATGTTCACTTTATTGTGTATTTATGAAAATAAATTCTTCTATTCTGCCAATGATGTTTTATATTTGCTTGTTTGTTTTATGGCATTTGAAAAAAGGGGGAGAACGATTGAATGATAATTAGATCTCTGGTTTTTGTGAAAACTAACAAAATAGAGTTGTTTCAACCGCAGAAGGAACGAAATTCTGAAATTGGAAAAAAAGGTCGAAAATGGTTTTTTTACTAGGTTGTTATTACTAGGTTGTTTGATCTACAGTACAACTTCCTGTTTACAATCGTTTTATTTGCTTATTATCAGAATTATCACACATCCTAAGTTGAGAAAGAAGAGCACATTCTTTATTGCTGAACTACGGTTCATCCGTTCTTACCGTACCCTCTGCTGAAATCTGAGCGTGTCCAAAATAAGTCAGAAATCAATGTTTCGCTTTTCTTATCAGGAAAAAACTCGCTTCGTCATTTCAGTGAATTTCGTTTAAACCTTGGTTTAAAAAAAGTAATGATAAAAGATCTAGTATTTATTAACTGAAAAAATCGAACTCAAAAACAAATTTCAATACGCTCTAAAATTCCGAAGAATATTAGCTTCTGTTTTCATTATGAACTTAAAGTTCACGACTTGGCTGAAAAAGTCAAAAACAAAATAAGCATCAAATTTCAATAGATGTTTTTTTTTCCTTTCCTGCTCATAAAAGAGGTTTTGGTTTATTTGCCCTATTGTTATCCATTTTAATTATACCAAAAATAGGAGCTAAATGTATTATTTTAGTACCACTAATCGTTTGTACATTTCATACAATTTGCTGAATACATACATGTAAAATGATGCCATCAATTTTTCTGATGTTTTGTTGATTCAGGTGTTCTTGAAATGGTATATAAAATACTTGAGTGACATGTCCAATTCAGTGATATCATCGAGTATTTCCCATTTTTCACTTTTTCACTTTTTCGGATTGAGAAACCCACTATCTGATTTTTTGCTCCAAATGATATGGAAAAATTAGACGGAATTAAGTTATCAGTTGGGTATAAATCGGTCATTTGTTATCTAATTTTTTTTATATTTTGTTTCTTGAAATGTTTCCATGTCCTCGTCGATTTTAAAAATTAATGAATTATTTCAAATTTTTAGGATGTTCACAAAATCCTTGACAGTTTTGGCACTTGCCGTGGCCACATGTTTGGCTCAACCAACAGGGATTAAAGTGAAAATCTTGCCTTTTGTTGACTCTTCACTTCCAGTCACTTTCAAGCAAATTATCAGTGAACCAGCACCAAAACTTCCATCAAATTTGGCATCTTACGCTTATGCAGTTGATTTCTCAGTTCCAGCTACATTGGCCCAACTTCAATGTGTTAAACAAGCTGGATATGGAGCTGCTTTCATCAGAGCTTATAACCCAGCCGGACAAGGATCTTTCGACTTGAATGCTTGCGCTTCTATTCAAAACGCTTATTCTGGTATGTTTATGATTTTTGATATTTTAAGCAATGAAAAACTGGCAACCTTCAAGATTAAACGTTGAAGTTTTTGGCTTTTATGAATACAACAGCATTCATAAAGAATAATTTTAAAAAACTAACAGTTTTCAGCTGGCCTCGGAATCGAGATTTACATGACTCCACAACCTGCATCCACCAAGCAAGGATATCAACAACTTGACGAGATTTATCAAGGACTCACTGCTAAGGGAATCACTGTTCGTTCAATTTGGATCCAAGTTACATCCCCAACTAACTGGCCATCTACAGCTACTTATAATGTTAACTTCATCAACAGCATTGTGTCAAGAGCTAGAGTGAGTTCAAAACCGTTTTATGATTTATGATCAAATTACTTCAATAATCCGATTATCGAAATTGATAAGAATTGTCATCTAACAAAAATTTATATAATTTTCAGCAATATGGTTTGACCGTTGGTATCTACACCAGCTATTACGACTGGAATCAAATCACCAACGGATGGTCATCAATTGGAACTGATGTTCTTCTCTGGTATTGGAATGTTTTGGGATCAGGAGTGAACGGAGAAACCCCAGCAACTTTCGCCGATTTTAGAGCATTCGGATGCTGGACGGCACCAGCTGTTAAACAATTCGCACAAGTTGAGACTGTTTGTGGATTGACTGTTAACAGAGATGTTTATGCTGCTGGATCAATGATGGCCTTGTCGGATGCTGCTGCAAATTCAGTTGAGGAAGGAAATATTGTGGTTGGAAATATTAATGTCAACTAAATATTTTAACCAAGTTTGAGTGATAAAACTTCAAACGAGCTACTTATGTATTGATTATTGTAAATTTATTGAATAAACAAGGTTCAAACTAATTTTTTGAAAGAAAAACTTAACATATCCAATAAAGATATAAAGGTGAATGAAGCCAAAGATTCGGTATAAATTAACTTAGGTTTTGCGATAAAGTTTCAACTACGAAGTTAATGCTGTGAGGCCTAAAAATTCAACAACGGGAGTTTCTAGGCCATAAGAGAAGTTGGTGTTTAACAACATACTAGAATTTGTGAAAGGTCCATTGTTCCTCCATGGTGTGCTAAATTGACGTGGAAATATTTGCATTTTTTGAACTCACGGTTTGTTTAAAAAAAACCAAGGAAATAGGAAAAAGTTAACATGTAATTGTGTTTGGTTGTTTGGCTGTAAAAGTAAAAAAAACAAACACAATTTTCATTACTCGAGAGTACCGGAACGTTACACTTTGTTCCCGGTACTGTACCTCGAAACAAAAAATGGTTATCGAAAAAATGTCGATAGAAGAACAATTTTGAACCGTAAATGTATGCATAACTTCACATGGAAAAACATCAAACTCAAATACGATATGCGCGTTTCTGAAAATTAAATTTTGTTCTCCGGAATTTTGATGTTTGTTTCTTTTTGAACTTTGTTTAGAAAATATTTTTAAACTGGTTCATTTTTTGAAAATGATTCAGTTCTATTTTCTAAATTTTTAGGATGTTCACAAAATCATTTACAATTTTGGTATTTGCTGTAGCCACATGTTTGGTTCAACCAAATGAGATTGCAGTTGAGATCTTACCTTTTGTCGACTCTTCACTTCCAATTACTTTCAAGAAAATTATCAGTGAACCAGCTCCAAAACTTCCATCAAATTTGGCATCTTATACATATGCTATTGACTTCTCAGTTCCAGCTTCATTGGCCCAACTTCAATGTGTTAAACAATCTGGATATGGAGCTGTTTTCATCAGAGCTTATAACCCAGTTGGAGAAGGATCCCTTGATACGAATGCTTACGATTCTATTCAAAATGCTTATTCTGGTATGTTAATGATTGTTTGACTTTGTTGACATAAACAAAAGCAAAAAAAAACGGTAGTTGTTCCATTAAGAATTTTGGATGTATCCAAAAAAAAATCGAAAATTTTCAGCTGGTCTGGGAGTCGAGATTTACATGACTCCACAACCTTCATCTACAAAAGTTGGATATGAACAATTTGATGAAATTTACCAAGGACTCACTTCTAAGGGAATCACTGTTCGTTCAATATGGATCCAAGTTACATCCCCAACAAACTGGCCATCTACAGCTACTTCGAATGTTAAATTCATTAACAACATTGTGTCAAGAGCTAGAGTGAGTTCAAAACCAATTTATGATTTAAGATCGAGTTATTCGAATAATACGATTACTGAACTTGATGAAAATTTCAGGACTATAATTTAACCGTTGGTATCTACACCAGCTACTATGATTGGAACCTTATCACTCATGCATGCACATCAATCGGAGATGATGTTCTTCTCTGGTATTGGCATGTTTTGGGATCAGGAGTGAATGCAGAAACCCCAGCCAATTTTGACGATTTCAGACCATTTGGAAGCTGGAACACACCAGCTATTAAACAATTTGGACATGTTGAGACCGTTTGTGGATTGGTTGTTGTTAACAGAAATGTTTATGCTGCCGGATAAATGAGGCCCAAATCAGAGGCTGTTGGAAATTCAGTTGAGGAAGGAAATATAGTAGTCGAGAATATTCGGTCCAAATAAATATATGTCATGTATTGATTACAAGGAGTTGTTTTTTTTTTCTAAAAACGGCTTCGGAAAATTACTCCTTGATCGAAAAAACTTTGAACTCCGCAGTGGCCTCGCCTCATGCTCCGCCTCTTCTGTGTCGTTGGTGCACGTTCAAATAGTACTTGATCGTGGTTCACTCAAATTTCTGAGATTGTTAAAACTATTTCGTTGTTGTCAGATGTCAGGATAATTGGTGAATTTCGGAAATCGAGTTCCCGGGTTCAATTCATAGGATGTTTTTGCACAAATTATTCTTCCGATGGACAGACAGACAAACGTTCACAGGATTCTCTCTTATTTATAAGGATTGTAAATTTAATGAATAAACAAGCTTCAATCGAACGTCAGGTCTTTTCGTCACATTATTGTCTGAATCAAGAGATCAAATGTTGGAGACCAATTTTTGGGGACCACATATAACACTCGAAACAAGAACCACCTTTAATTATAAAGTATTGTTTACACAATACTCACTTTATGAATTATTTTGGGAATTTATTCATTCCGCTTACCTTACACTTCCATATTCTTATTTCTTTATGCTTCGAGCAGTTGGATATCAAACAGATGACCAGTATGTTCGTTTATCTGCTTATTGTTGGAGCTTCAATTGTCCAAAGCCTGGGGCAGAGGTTGAATTTTTGGATATGACACTTCAATTGATGAATACAACTGCAACCATTGTACAAATAGATGCAGATATTGATGAAAGTTTGGAAATGGTAGCCAATGGCTCGGCAGATATTACATTAGTTACAGCAAGGCAAACGGTAGATAGAATGAAATATGTAAACCATTTCTTATTTTATTCTTAAGAATTGAAATTCATTTATATTAAGGTCGATTTTACGACTCCTGTAACTTATGTTTATTATGGATATCTTTTGAAAGAAATTCCCGAGATTGCAGTCGCTGACTATATCCTTGGCTTATTTGATCTCGATGTAAGTTTAGGATTTCAAGTTCTGGAAACCAATTTATTATCCTAGGCTCTTGCAGTTTTAATCGCGTTTGGGATCACTGTTGGTTCTTTGACATTTCTCTACACTTGGTTATTTAATGTAAGACTTCGTGGAATTTTCGATTGGATGTTTGTTAGTTGTTCAGGTATGAAAATCCTTAAAAAAAAATAAATCGAGAGCTATTTTGTGAAAACTTCCAGGATTAATGCGTCAGTTCAATTTCCATATATCTTCTCCAATTTGTGCATTAGTAGTGATCGGATGCTGGCTTTGGTGTTGCCAGGTAATAATCACATATTATGAAGCGAAACTCAAGTCGTTTCTTCTCTTATCTCATCATCGTGGAACAATATTCAACACATTGGAAGGAGTATTAGATGCAGCTGAACATAAAGGCTGGACCCTTGTTGTTCAAGATCGTGGATATACTCCATATCTTTGGTGTAACCCTGAGCAATGTGCACGATTAGACAAATTAAAATCAAAGTCGGGTTATTCTTGTTGATTGAAAAATTGCTCGAGTTTTTCAGAACGATCTATCTAGGAGCTGATGATGACTTAAATTCGGTAGTTGCCCAAGCAAAACATGTTGGATTTTCGGCAATTACAAATGATTTGGCACCGAATGACATATCTTATTACGACTTTGCTAGCAGAATATTATTTGTTAGAGATAATGTTATGGCACCTGAATTTCTGTCATATGCAGTTTCGAAGTGGGTGTTTTTCAAAAAAAATAATTTTAGAAACGTGACCGTTTTTTCTAGAAATATAAAAGGGCTTCGTGAACGGTTTAATCGAGCTGTGTCGCTGACTGGTGATGGTTACACTCAAGTTAGAAGTCGCTACATGAAATCATTTCCTGAATACTATTCAACGACACAACAATTGCAGTCTGTAAGTTTCTTATCATGCAAATGTCATGTAGAATCAATGATGGTTCCAGGTAACTGTTCTCCAAACAACCCATTTCATGCAACTCTACAAATTCTGTCTATTCAGTTATGCTATCGCTGTGCTCATCTTTCTAATAGAAATCCTGACCTTCCGGATTACCAGGCATTATGAGATATTTGGACACACTTACACTTATAACCTCACTGGCAATGAGTGGCGTTTCTTGAAACCAAAATGGCAACATTTTCCAAGAAGGAGCACTATTATTCTACCAATTCGAAGATCATATAGTCCATCAAGAAGAGTTTATTCAGTTGGCTGAGTTAGGCAAAAATTACAATTCAAGAATGTATTTTTTTCGGAAAAAAGGTAATACTGATAAGAAAATTAATACATTAAGAAAGTGTCACTTAATAATAAATACGATTTTTCGCAATATGTACAGATATTTTCGATTGATGTCTAATGGAGTTTCTTACTGAAAATAAAGCATATTATTGTTATTATTCTCTGAAAATAAATATCTTACCAATCTAGCTTGTCTCTCAACCCATTGATCAATAGCACTTCCGATCTTTTCTTGTTCAACGGTTCCTTCATCATCTTCTCCTTCGCTCTTTATTGGCTTTCTGGCTTTAACTGGAAGAGCAAAAGCAGCGGCTGGCCAGTTAGCGGTAACCTTCATAACATCTGGCCAATTGGCTGGAACTGGTGGAACATAATTGTAGAATGGTGTGGCTGGTCTCCAGGCGGCTCCGTAGGTTGACCCTGAAGAATCATTTTTCTTCGGGATACATCGAGTCTTTACTAGTTAAATCCTGCGATCTTCCATGAGATTCGAGGAATGAACTTCTTAGAATTAAGGATAGGAAACAACTTAAAACCAAGCCTTGAAATCGAAATCAATGAAAACTAGGAAAAAGTACTACCATACCTTTAACGTCCTAGCCAATCCCTTTCCAAACCACGAAAATTGACTCATTTTCCAAGTTTCACAACAATAAAAAACATGCGTATTTGTTTTGAAGTGACCGGAAGGCGGAAAGCAAAGAATAAATCAACAAAAAACATATGGGAGAGAAGAACAAATACTCATATTTATGTACAAAATCTAGACTTTTTGTTTGATTTTGGCCCATTTTCTAACACCTTCCTTTTGCGTAAAGTAACATGATCATTGTTGAGTGGTTCACAACAATCGAATCGTCAGAATCTCTGAATTAAAACACAAAAAAACTTACAAATTGGACAGCAGAAGTATGGTCCAATATCAACAGAATTTGTTGCATAGCAGTATGATTGTGGTGGACATTGTGGCCATGGTCTCTTTGGATCACATTCGATTGGAAGTGATGGTCCTCCTGGGCATTGTCCAACTGGAGCAACAACGGCTGGTTGGAGAAGTGGAGCTGGAGCCGCAAGAAGTGGAGCTGGAGCAGCCGCGAGGACTGGAGCTGGTGCCAAAGCTACAGGTGGTCTGAATGCTGGAGCAGCGAGGACTGAAAAATTGCTCATATACGCAAATGAAAAAAAACAACAATTAAACCTGGAGCCGGAGCCATCAAAATCGGGTTTCTTGGAACTTGTGCAGCACCAGCCATTGGAGAAATATATTGGCGACGTTTGCTGCTCTTTCCTTCTTCTGCAAAAATATTTAAAATCAACCAACTTCTCAATTGCTCATAATACCATCTGAAGGAGCAGCAAATGTGAGTGCAATAAGCACCGAAGTCGTCAATATTTTCCCGAACATTCAGATTTTTCAAATCGAAAATTGAAAATGGAGGAAAAGGAAAGAAAAGGTTTTGTGAATTGAATGGCAACAAACTTGATGCTTTTATACTTGCCCACCAAAGCTCATGCGTTTTTTCCGCGTTTTCCGGGTTGCTCCGTTTACCGCAAGAGGCGGAGCTTTGAACTTCTTTTCTGTTTGGAGAGGGGGGAAGGGGGGAAGCTTTTGACATTTTAGGTTATGTCGTTGTTAACAATGAAATCTAAAGTTCAGGTTTTTTGAAACCACATATGTGTCATTGTACAAATGGAACAATTATTGAAAAAAAATCGAGAACTTTGAAACATATAATAAAAAGCTTCTGGCATTGTGCCAGTTCATATAAATGAAGATGAATTGTTATAAGTGCCGAAGAAAATTCAAGATTCAACAAAAAAGAACCAAAGAACGGACGCCAGTTTAGGGGTATGTTAAAATTGATGGATTCAAAGATCGGACCGCTTAAAATATGTGTGGTCCCTGAACATTGTTGAGCTCAAATAATACCGCGTTTGAGTTAGACTTGATGTTTTTTGGGCTACTCGATAGTTTTTGGTCATAATTTTTTTTTCTTGGAACCAATCGATAGAGAATCAAGTTTTCCTTCATTCTAGATAAATGTACTTCTCGGTGTCCCTGCTTAAAGGCAGCTTGTCAGTTAAATTCAAGGGAAACATTCAAAATTTGAATGGGAGCCCAGATGGTCCAAAGAACAATGCCAATATGTTGCCAAATTCAAATAATTGTGTTGTGCGCCAATTCCGACCGCGTTGCACGGACCCCGACCGCGTCGCACAGACCCGCGTGCATTCAAATTTTGATTTTTGCAACTTTGAATTTTTGAAAATACGAGCAGGTAGGGTTAAATTAACTGAACAGATGTCTTTAATATTTTTAGCTCATTATTTCCAAAACTTTGGACTAAAAAATGCTGTTTCATTTTTCAAAGATATTTATAATCGCTTCTGAATTTTAGTTCTTAGATTGTAGCTCTTCTCTCAACCTTTTTACAGTCTTACTTTTCCAATTTTCCAATTAATTTTTAAGCTCCCCCCCCCCTTTTTATATAAAATTTCCTTCCCGCTATTTTTTTTGCCCATTTTCCAAATTTGCTCCGACCAAGTAACATTTGCCCTCTTCTCTCCAATCCTCCTTCCAACTTCATCATCATGTTCGGTCCTTTGTTCATTTTCTCACTTCACTCGATGTTCCTTTAATCACTAGACAAAACGATTTGTTTGTCATTAGCATGCATCAAGCAGCGAAAAAGAACAATGAAGTAGATACAACATAATTAACAGAAGCAAAAAAAAAAACGACGGTTGGGGAAGAAAACTTTTCCGGACATGCTCCTTTTCAGCTTTTGGATGAAGAAGCATAATTTTCATCCTCATTCATATCTCTTTTTTACTACCATGTGCCAGAAAATGTTCTTGTAAATAAAAAATTTCATTTTCAAATTTAAATGCGATCACCAAAGTCCAATCTGATTTTCAAAAATTGCAAGTTTAGGAAAATAAGTAGTAAAAAAAGGTAGTAAATAAGGAATTGTCCAAACTTGGTCACACGCTATTTTCATCTTATGTATTTATCCAAATCAACATTTTCAATATGTTGATCGTTGAGACTTTCTCTCGTGCATGATATGTTTATTCGCCAAGTTCGAAGAACAAGATAAATCGTCCTTTTTGTAATAAACATATCAGATGGTATATAAATGTGATGGACTTGAGTCTTGAAACTTAGAAAAACAATGAAATTATTTTATATTCTTCTCGTCTGCATTTTCTACATTTGTCTTGGACAAGTATCCGCTCAGTGGGGATGTAAGTTTAAATCTCTTCACCCGCTATCAAATTGTTCGATATATTTTCTTAATTTCAGGGGGACGAGGAGGCGGCGGCGGTTGGGGTAGAGGAGGTGGCTGGGGTAGAGGGGGTGGCTATGGAAGAGGATTCGGCGGACGAGGATTTTATGGAAGAGGATTCGGTGGAGGTGGACGAGGATTCTACGGCCGTGGCTGGGGATAATATATTGAGCTACTTGTAATTGTAATCTTCTCATTGTTTTGAATTGCGTTCTATTTATTCAACCCACTTCATACGACAGGCAATTTCGTTAAATTGTATCATATTTCTTCAAGTTTTTTTTGTTTTTGATGATTGATCATTGAAAATTATTCAGTATTTTTGATACATAAAGTATCTAAAGAATAGGTTTTCAAGTTTTCAGGGAAAATTCTGTGCTCAGTAGAGTTTAAAAGAATCGATTACATTTGCAATTGAGACATCAAAACAACGGTTAAAGGAAGACTTTACGGAGATAATAAATGTACCTTAAATGAAAATAGACTTCATTTTCATTCCAAATCAGTTTTTAAAATTTTCTAAAACCACCTAGAAGCCGAGAAAACGCGCCTCAGAACAATGGCCTAGAAAAAGTGGCCACCTGACCGAACTTTTCCCTACGAGCTTTTTTCGTGTTTCGTTAACAAATAGTTACGCAGAATGCTTATATTAGTCCTTTTTTCTACATTTTTTTTCACTGTTTTCTGGATTTTTCATGCACGCGGACTAGTTTTCGCCGGTGGGCCATTTTTCTAGGCCATTATTTTGAAGCGCGTTTTCTCGGCTTCTAGATGGTTTTAGAAAATTTTAAAAACAGATTTGGAATGAGTCTGAAGCCTATTTTCATCCCGGATGCATTCATTAGCCCCGTAAAGCCCTCCTTTAACTCATTTTGGATATCTATTCTGCGCACCTCGATGTGTGTGAGTACCTAAAAGCAACTGCGTTTCGAACCCATAGCGCATTTGTGTATTTTCTTAATCCGAGAAAATATTAGCAATTATAATGAGAGCCCAAAAAGTAGAAAAACAGTACCAATATAGTTAGAGTCAATTTAAATGACACACTGTCTTTAAAAAACGATGAGCTAGAAAAAGGGTTCGGAATGAACGAGAGAAAGCGTTTTTTTAAATCTCTGTTCACATCCATATTCGATTGAAGATCAATTTGGGGTAAGTGTTTGCTGCGGGTGCATTCCGAGCATAAGTATCAAACATAGCGATGAGAATTGTTTCACACTCTTTTGTTTACAAACTTTGGCTTGTTCGGATCACATATAAATAAGAAGAAAATTCAAAATCTACTCGAATCATCATTGGAGTATTCTTTTTGGCACTTGACATCTAAAATGAAAACGAGGTGTCAAGTTGCCGATGGATGATGAAAAAGAAGTTTCGATTGGAATAGTTGATTTGACGTGTAACCGGATGAATCACATTAGAAATAATATTGAACGTTTCGGAGACGCAGATCAGGAATTACGCATGAGCGCGAAGTATCGGTTTTTTTTGTTGACATTGGGGGAATGGTGAGATTTTTGGATTATTAATTTGTATTACGTTTGATATATTTATTTTATTGGGGAAAAGTTATATCATTATATTCTTCATTAAAATCCGAAATCGGTGGAATTCTGTGCGAGTTTGAAAACAACATGATGTAGTTTTACGATACTCGAAAAAAGTGCGCCTTCATCGACTTTGAGTCCGAGCCGAGTTCTAGGATAATGTGTAAATGGTTCAATGTCAGAAAGGGGCGGATCTGGAAGAGGTTGGTTTGTCGCACTGAAAACAATATAAACAATATATTAATTTCTAATTTTATTTCAGAATTTGAACCTCGGCGCAGCATCCGTCAAATTTCCTACGGAGCATGAGTCGCACAGATGAATATGGGCACAAATTTCACGATTTGGCTCAAATTTGTTCAATTGATGATAAATTTCTCCGAGAATATCTTCAACTGAAAAAACAACAACAATAATCATAGAAAAAAGTTGAAATAAATGTGAAACTTGCCAACACTCATACAAACTCTTTCTACAATTTCATTGAATCCCAATACAGATTGGCATAATTGGTTTGCATCCTGAAAAATAGTATTTTTAATAAATACTTCTTTCATTTTTTTTCTCATCTCTAGTTTTTTCCGCTCGATGCATAATCTTGGAACTTTGAAAATCAAGAAAAACTAATTAATTACGGAGATAATAAATGTAAATTAAATGAAAATAGACGTCATACTAATTCCAAATCTTGTAAAGGTAAAGGTAAAGGTAAGCCCGTTTGGTTCAAGCGTACCACACGCTGCGGGCAAGCTGCACGGTTATTAGCCGAGTGGTTATTGCTAGGCTTTTGGCACAAATTTCGACTTCTTCCGGGCCAGGGAAAGGTCTATTACCTTCGTGGAGAACCACTACCCATTCAAAGCTGGGTCGACTTGAAGAGGGATCGAACTCGTGACCTTGCGCACAGCAAGCGGAACCACTAACCGCTGCGCTATATGCCCTCAACTAAATTTTCTAAAACCACCTAGTAGCCGAGAAAACGCGTCTCAAAACAATGGCCTTGAAAAAGTGTCCACCAGCGAAAACTAGTCCGAAGGCATGAAAAAACATAAAAAAAAGGACTAATATAAGTATTCTGCATAACTATTTACTAACGAAAAACAAAATAGGGAAAAGTTCGGCCAGGTGGAAACTTTTTCTAGGCCATTGTTCTGAAGCTCATTTTCTCGGCTTCTAGGTGGTTTTAAAAAATTTTAAAAACAGATTTGGAATGAGAATGAAGTCTATTTTCATTTAAGATCCATTTATTATCTCCGTAAGGTCATCCATCCTTTAATAAAAGTTACCAATTGTTTTTTAAAAGAATGTGTAACTCCAAAACGATATTTTTAAAAAATCGAAAAATTTACCTTTTTCAGGGATTGACTATCAATAGCCCTATCAACCAACAAAACCACTTCCTGACACCTCGTACACAAAAACGTGAAAAAATGCTGAATATTTCGAAAAACGTCACCAAGATCCACAAACGCCACTGGCTTTTCAGCTTCGGCCGATTTCAGACAAAAGCTCAATAAAACAATCAAAAAAATGTTCATTGTTTTGTGAAAATTGAAATAATGAAGCTTATCAAAACAACATTTTTTTGCTTCTATCACAATATAATTCTCTTGATAAAAAGGTTATAAAATTATTATTTTTGTTCAAATCATCAAAATTTGAACAACATGAAAAATAAAAATTAACAACAATGTTTTTTTGGTAAATTTCATTCATATTAGTCACAGTTAGTATGGATTGGTTTTTTGGCAACAAAACAAAGAACAATAAAATTAAAAACAAAAAATGTGTGAATATAGACAAAATTTTCAAAATTCTTCATCTTCGGTATCTTCTCCTTCGAAATAGCTTTCAAATCGGTCATTAATGCAGAAGCTAAAAAAACGATAAATTTCAAAATAAAGCCGAACGATAAACTCACTTTTCAAACCTTCTTTGAATACCGTCATCTGGAAGGGAATTCTCCCCCTCGTGCCATTCGTGCGTTGTCAACTCTCCGTAAAAATCGTCGGGTGCATCCTCCTTAAAATCAAAAGAATACAAATCATACTCAAGAATAAATTAGTGAAACTGATTGAAAACAGAAATAGGAAGACAATAAATTAGTGAAACTGATTGAAAACAGAAATAGGAAGACAATCTTACATCAGAATATGAATCTTCATCCGGATAATCATTTCTCCAATTATCTTCATCATTAGAATCTTCATCATCATCTGCAGGAGCATCAGATTCTTCTCCGTCTAGTTGATTACTGACAAGTTCAGCTCCATATCTAAATACGGAAATTCAGGATCTCATTTCTCAAATAGTATTTTAAAAGCTTACCGATCAGTGAATCTAACATCAAAACACTCTTCCGTTATCTCCTGGTTTTCCAGAAACTCATTACTGTATAATGCAACATTTTGATTGTTGTTTGAAGAAACACGATAATAATCAAAAACCAGATCATCTTCCGTACTTTCTGGTTGTGCTAATGGTGCTGGAACCATTCGACGTCCGTTCATCTGAAAATAAACATAAACTGAAGAAAGTTTGTCATATCTAATTTCCAGAATTGAAATGAATTTAGCCCGCGGATTTAGCCTAGTAACGAGTTTAACTTTTTTTCACTTGACAAGGTGTAACGACCTTAACTTTTTTAATGAGTATCCAAAAATAGACGTTTGCCTTGACGCACTTTCGGATATTCGCTTTTTAAGTGTTTTTTCAGCGTTTTTGATGCTTTTTACGGTTTGTAGCCGCCTTAACTTTTAAAAAATATCTTTTTGTAACGAGCTTAACTTTGAGATTTCGAAATGACCTAATCCCACCTATGCCTTTACTTTTATTTTCATTTTTTACAAGAACATTCTTCAAACGACAAGGTAAATACCCACCACAATCTGTTCTTCATCTTGTTTTTGTTTTACATTATCTTCTTTTTCTCCCCCAACCACTCCGATAGCTTCATCGTTTACAAATGCCAATGGATTTCCACCAGAGCTACTCGATTCACCATCTGAAAATCGATTTTCTTAATATTAACCGTAATAAAAGTTTTAATTTACCTTCCATTCTTTCTTCGACTTTTTCTAGAGATTGCTTTTTTGGCAGATCGACAATATGAACACCATTTAAATCTTGGTCTTGATTTCCTGGTTCAATAGTTTTGAAAAGTTGGAACACAACTGGGTCGACATGCTGAAATAGGCTATGAATTTGAAATGAAGAAGATTTATAAAAACAAGCCTTAGTTTTCTTTATTTGAACAATCAATGCATCGTGCGGATCGGCACTTCTTTTACGGCTCACTCTGATAACAGGTATTTGATTCATTTTTCTAAAAAAAATAAAGGATTTTTTCATCTAAACTAATGAAAATATGAGTAAGTATAAATACATGTTTAAAGACACGTTATAAATTAAAATTTAACATTTTTAAATCACCGAAATATTTATTTACGAGATCAAAATAGCAAAACAAACATCCAACAAAACAAATGACTAATATCCTCGATCAATGTCATTAACTTGGGTGAACTTTTTGATAGAAAGCTCAAGCCGGTATTCTAATAGTGACAACTCTCCGATCAAATCTGTTATAGCGGAATTCAGAGCATCAGCTGGTGTGGTTTCAGCGGTTGTTTGAACTCGAAGGAGAATTTTGTGCTCCAATGGATGTGGATTTTTATAGCCGGCGAACAGAACTTGAGGATCTTTTAGAAGTTGGCTGAAAAAAATTATTTTATATGAGACAACTCTTTTAATTCTTACATTTTAAGCATATTTCCTAAGGTGTGGTCCTCCTTGTTAATTGTGAAAATGGCAGCGTTTGGAACTTTTGTATCCTTTTCGATTTCAATTTTCTTGTCACCTTCGAAGAGCAAAAATGATTCGAAAGCAGCTGGAGCATTCATTTTGGTGGCGTGGAGCTGTGTTTCTTAAATAAATCAATTTATTATGGAACGCTTAAAACTAGTAAATCTGAAAAAAAGTGGCAAGAAGTAATTCGCAATCTGACGCTACAAATTTTGGGTCAATAAAGTGGTCACTGACGCTTTTGGAAAGCTGTGCGCAATTGAAGTTTTCTCGAAATATTTGAACTCCCTCCTTTTTTCGGGAGTACAACAATACGAAATTACACATTGTATGCAATTTAGGGAAAATACATTTTTCGAAACTTTAATTTGTTTTTTGCTTGTTTAAACATTTTCCCTCCAAAAATAATAGACCTATGCAGAAACTAAAACGATGCAAAAAATAGCAAGAAATTCAATGCAGAAACGTGAAAAAAAATTTAATTTAAACGCAAACAATTATTTTTTGCAATTGTTTTCATGTTTCTGCATTGAATTTCTTGTTATTTTTTGCGTCGTTTTTAGTTTCTGGATAGGTCCATAAATAAAAACTAATTTTCAGGGAAAAATGGACACTGAGGATTTATTAGATAGATTGAATGAGCATAAACCTATGTCCACAGCATATCGGCTGATAGTAAGCGGTGTGTTTATAATTTATTTAAAAAAAAAAGTTTTTAGTGCGAAGATGCGGAACCACGATTCAGTGATAATGTTGCTAAAAAGCTGGTTCAAACTGCCAAGAGAATTGTGAAAGTTACAGAAACTGCAAAAATGAAGCTTAATTTCAATGTAACTTTTTCAATATTTTTTCGCACGGAATTACTTGTTTCAGTACAAAAATTTGGATTATTGGACAGCTACAAAAGTAAAGCACCCTTTACTACATTGTCAAGAAGCAGTGAAAGCAACAACATCAAGTGTTGAAAAGTTTCAGTGGATTGCACCTAAGAAAGTAATCGAAAACATTTTTTTCACACTACAATTTGATTTTTTCAGACGGAGATTCTTCTCGACACTAGTCTTTGCTCCAATACATGTCGAATTTTTATTGAAATTCCGGACGAAATTTTTGGAAATCGTGACTTTCTAAATTTGACATATGCTGCAAAACGAGCTCATTATGCATGTTCCATTGCAAATCTATTGAAATCTCTGGATTTTGATGACGTTTCATTCGTCGGAAACGGACCAGACAATTTCGATTTATTGTATCCAGAAGTCAATGTCGGCACAAAAGAAGGAACAATTTTGATTGGTTTTTCAAATGAAAGTATTGCGAAAAATCGGAGATTTATTCCGACAATCGGGAATTTGAGACCTTCAACGGTTTTCAAAGGCAAGGGAATTGATTTCCCGGAAGAAGTGGTTACTCCAAAATTCAATCAACGATTCTTGTCGACGATTGTGGAGCCAAAATTGAGAAAACATCTTGAGAATCAGATTAAAGTGATTTTACAATTTAAATCAAAAATAATACAGAAATAATTCAGAACAAAAACAGCATTCGAATTGCTCTCCGGTTGCTTGTTCGTTTTCTTAATAACCGTCACCTCTCAAATATTTCTAGTTTGGTTCTTCCCGCCCGTGTTCTTAGATTGATAAATCAAGGCCAGCTCACAGACAAGCAAGAAGTTCTAACTGTGATCAAGATCATCGTCAAAGATATTAGTAAGTAATTTTCATGTAAAATTTTAAAAAAAATCTAATTTTGCAGTTACCTGGGATCCATCAGATATTGAATACATTCTTGTGGACGAATCATTAGAAGATGAATTTGAAGAAGGTTACAAACAACATTTCGAAGTGAATTTGATTCATGATTTTTATAATATTGCCCATAGGATTGGGAGACACGATGTTCAAAGAGCAAAAAATGAGCTTACTTCATGTTTATCACTTTTTGGAGATATCTACGCTTTTGACTCTCTTTTCATTGAACAATTACCCGTTCATGCACAATTTGATCATTATGCGAGATTTACTGTCAATGTGAAAGAATTGAAAGGAATGTTTAATGTTCTGGGATTTGATGCAGTAAATAATGATGATCTTATCAGTAACTTTATGGAAGTCTTTGAAAAGGTAAGAATTTAAAAGATGTAAAACGATTATCTAATTATTATAGAAAATCTACGAAACAATGTCGGAAAGATTTGAATCAATGAAAATTGTGAGAATCGATGGTCCAAAATTAAAGTGGGATGTTGGAAGTTATGCAGATGAAGGAAATGAGAAAACTTTTCTGATTGGGTTCAGAGCGAACTCGCAATGGTCAAATCCGTTGACAGTTGGCCCACAAGCTCAAAACGAGGAAGCGAAAGGTAATTTACTTATTTTATTTCATTCAATAATTTGCCAAATATTTTCTAGTATTCCGTCAACTTTGGAAAGGTGTCAGTGAACTGCGGAAGTTTGCCGACACTCGTATTTGTGAATGCGTTGTTTGGGCAAATGAAGGAAATGATAAAATTGTGCTTCAAATTTTGCAGTTTATTCTTCAAAAGTTAGTCCTAGCTTTCACACTAAAATTATATTTGTTTTTAGAATCTTCGAACTTCCTGGAACATTATTATCTTGGCGTAATTTCGACCATTCGCAGATTTTGTCAAAACAGGCTGCAACAGAATCAGTGGCCAAGTCATTTGCAAGTCTTAGCGCTGTTTTAAGATCTTTGAAAGGAATTCCATTAATGATCACAAATGTTTATGGAATTAGTCCGTATATTCGAGGATCAGAGGTATTTTAATTAATCTTTTTAATGAAGAAAAAATAAAATTTCAGCCAATTTTACCATCAGTTTTTGCGGCTGGAAGCTCCAATTGCGACGCTGATCACATTTTGCCAGAAGGATCGAAAATTCCACCATTTACTCCAGCAGTAACGGTCCATATCAAATTGGAATTCTCTGGAAAATGGGGAAATGAAGTTGAAGCTATTAGAAGGTTGACTTCGTCCTTTTATGTCAAGGTATAGTTTTTTTTTCTTTTCTGAAAGTTTCTAAAATATTTTCCAGATTGCTGAAAAGCTCAGAGAAAGGGAATTGATTGCTGTTCCAACAATCGATCAGATTTTTGTGATTCAAGTGAGTTTTTTTATGTACCAAACAATTTTGAACGCACATTTTTTCTAGAATGGCATCGTCTTCAAACTTATTATTGTTCATGATAAGATTTTAGATATTTTGGAAGAGAAGGTAATTTATAATAGTAAATGATTTCAAAAAACGATTTTAAATATATAGGTTGAAAAATTAAAAGATTCGGGTGCGACAAGGATTGAAAGCTCGTTGGATGGAATGAGGTTAGCGGCATGGAAGAAAAGGTAATTTGAATTATTGTTTTCCCCCGTTCACAATGAAAAAATGCGATTTCAGGTTCATCACGGAGCCGTTGCTTCAGCTCTCACTTCAGTCGTTTGCTACTAGTCATCGCATGTTTGGGAATACGGTTCAGATTTTTAAAAGGTTGGTGGAAAGATTAATTTATTCTCAAAAACTTGATTTCTTAGATGGCTTGGATCAAAACTTCTTTCCGGGCATATTGATGATTTGGTTATTGAGCTTCTTACAGTTTCAGCTATCAGTAAAAAGGGATTCATTGAACCAAGGTTTTCATAAAACGGACGGAATAATCCTTATTAGTTTTTTTTCAGATCATCATGGTGTGCATTTGTTCGTGTTCTTCACCTTATTGTTAATCATAATTGGCTTTCTCGACCACTGATTGTCGACTTGGGAAAAAATTGGACAGAAGAAGAAAGAGCGAAATTGGAGGAGAATTTCATCAAAATGAGACCAATTTTACCACCAATGGTGATTATAACGGATGAGGATGTTGTTGGATCAAAGTTTACAAGAGAAAATCCGAGTGGAATTGTTTTGAAACGGTTGATTGCTTTAGCTGAAGAAGCCTTGAAGGTTTTGGAAAAGAATGCGATTGGAGAGAAATCGGTGGATTTGGATGCATGGTTGCTTCAAGAGGATTATTCTGCTTATGATGGAATAATTGAATTAGAAAGATCGGCTGTGGTGAGAAAGGAAGCATTGATGGAACGGAAACCAAAGGCTCATAGATTGCCAGTTGTTGAGTATGATCCAGTTGATGAATTGGTCTTTCAATTGAATAATAATTTCCATCAGGTACGATATTGAATATTATGATAAAAAATTGTAAATTTTAGGTCGCCATGTTCTTTTACAATAAATATGGAGGTACAAAAATTGGAATTAAATTCAAACCAAGTGAAGATGAGGTTCCAGCGAAGGTATACTTTAATTTCTATTATTCTTTAAAATCCTTATTCTTCAGATCGGACGCTGTCTTCTCCACAAATCTGTCAGCGAATCAGCACTTCGTTTGAACAAAGATGAAATTATTGAAAATATCAAAATAATAGGTCGAGACATTGTGTCGGAAGTTAGAATTTTGGGAAAGTAGTCCCGAAATAATTGTTTTTTTTCTTTACTTCTTCTGTTGTTATGAAATTGTTATTTGTTATTGTTTAAGGTTCTCTGTTTGTTTAATGAATTGTTTTTTTTTAAATTTATTAATTGAACTCTAAAATTGTACGTATTTAACGTTTTTTAATACTTTTATCCAAAAAATTCAATTCTCTTGGATATTTTTTAATAAAATTCTTTTGCAGAATGGCTGACGCACTTGACGAGCTGACAAGCAAAATGCAAGAAGGATTTCAGGTGGATCCGACTAGTTTGGGTAGGAATTTTAAAATTAGAATGTTTCTGAAATTTTTGTGAACAAGATATGTTCTAATGTTTAATAATCCGGACAAATTGCAGGTGAACATCCACGATACAGTCAATTCAAAAATTTGACAAAAGCTGCGGAACAACAGGCAAAACGACGACAAGATACGTTGGAAAGACATGCGGTAATAGAAATGTTAGCATTCAGTAATGGTTTATTTTATTTAGGATGGACGATTTGACAAATTGCTCAAACTGAGAAATTTGGCGATGAATGAGTTTTCCGATGAAGAAGATGGGGAATTTGATGAGAACTTGGAAGACATGGACACTCATAATTTTAAAGATAAAAGAGCAAAACAACGGAGGGCCAGGAATCGAAGGTAATTTGAAGAGTAGAATTGCAAATCAATCAAGGCTTGACATATTTCAGATATGCGGATCAGTTGATGTTGTCTGAATGGCTTGTTGATATTCCATCAAAATTGGGTGAAGAATGGACGATGGTAGCGTCGCCAAAAGGAAAGCGATGTTTGGTTGTTGCGTCGAGGGTTTGCTTTGAATTTATTTTTCCTTTAATCCTTTTGACTATTCTAGGGAATCACAGTGGTTCATAATAAAGCTGGAGTGATAATTGCACAGTTCCAATCAAAATTGCCGGGAGGTAATGCAAGAGCGAAAAGTGAGTTTCAAGTTGGGTAATTGTTCCAAGACAATTCTTTTTTAGATACATATACCATTCTCGATTGCATCTATGATAACAAACAATACTACGTTCTGGATTTATTGTCGTGGAATGAAACAGATCATGCAGAGTACCCATATGACTTGCGACAATTTATGTTGAACTCAAAATTTGAAGAGTATCCAGAAATCTCCCAAGTTTCTGATGGAAATAAGTGAGTATATTTTTTGGAACTCTTTAACAATTTGTTCATTTAACACTTCAGATACCCATTCCTTCCAATTCCGAAATGCTTGTGCAAACATGACGAAATGACAAAAATGATGAACGGACCGATGAATTTCGTTCTCGATGGAGTGCTGTTCTACTATAACCAAGTAATTTATGAGGCTGGACAAAGTCCCCTTGTTGGATGGTTGAAGCCTTTTATGTTGCCAGAGATTTTGAATGTTCCAGTGGCTGAATGGTGAGTGATTCAAGATGAAAATATATTGGGAAAGAATGTGAATTATTAGAAAATTTATCGAATTTGGCTTTTAATTATGTGTGCAAGTTAATATATCAAATTTTTAGACAAAATACTCGAACTAAAAAGAGAACGCTTTCTTTAAGATAAAAATACTCTTCTGGTTCGACAAATTATGCTTATTTCAGCTACAAACAAGAAGGAAATGTGTTTGCTAATTCTCGTCAATTCATCGATCAATTTAATGAAAAACACAAGCACAAGAGTCAAATCGAAAAACCGAGCATGGACACGTCATAGACACCATTTTTGTGGTTTACTTTTCTCAAAACTTTTATGCGAGATTTCGTATGGATTCATTTGTTAACTAAAACACTATTTCGTGTATTTATGTAAAATTGGTAAGGCTTTATTCGTAATTAATAATAATTTTTGAAGAACATTTTCCCCCTCCGTTTCATTATTTTTTTTCCGTTTCAAAAATCGAGTTCTCGATGACATTATGGGTGTACTAACATTCACTCGAAAGGTAATTTTTGTTTTAATTTTTTTTCTTTTTCATTCTTCATTTTTTTTCTAAAATTTCAATGATCCTGTGTTTCCTTTTTTCCCTGTTGTTTTTTTCGTGTAGCCTATTTATATCTGTTTGAATAAATTTGATGTTTTCTGATTATGATAATATAATATTATGAAAATTCAGTTATTGAACTATTTATTACTTTATGATTGTGTAGGAACAAATCAGAGTCTCATTTGCAGAAAAGAAGCATGTCTGCCGGAATTCCTGAGGATGTTATTGAGAAACTTCAAAAATTTGATAATACACTTAAAGAATTAGAAGACTTGGTGGAGCAAGTTGTTGAAGTTGGAGTGGAAAAGCATTATGAAGTAGGTTAATTTGTAATTAAAATAATTAACTCTTTTTTTTTGAAAATAAGAGTTACATAGAGAAAAAAAACGAAAAATCAGCTTTTATCATGAGATGCTAAGAATGTACTGAAATTAAAATGGGTTTCAAGATATATAATGTTTATCCTTGTGTTTTTAATGCTTTTGAAAATGTTTAAGTTGCTAGATTTTATATTCTTTGGAACTCTTGAGAATCCTGCAAATGAAGCTAAGAGGGGATTAAGAAAAGCACTGACTATCTCTGCAAAATATTATTTAATGTTTTCAGCGTAACGCTCATGATATGGCACTAGTCGATACATTATCAATGTTTCTTTTGGACAGTTTGCAATGGGCAGTTCACGGAGTTCGAGGAGAAGCTGCTAATAAAAATGAAGAGCTATTAATTGATTTGGTATGAACTTCAATAGTTTTGCCACAGTCATTAGTATATTTTAGGCAAGAACCAAGAGAATGCTCGCTGAAATGAAAGAAATTAATGCTCGTCAAGATGCGCCAAGAATTAATCAACAAGCAGCGGCGGTAATATTCTTAAGGAAATATTTTTATATAAATATCACAATACATTTTTTTCAGAACTTCGTTCGAAATGCTCTTTGGGAAGTACCAACAACTGACAAAACGGGTGAAAAATCGGAGAAAAAATGATTTTGAAATATGTTTGTACATTATTATTGTTCTTGTTATTTTTTGTTGATTTTTTCTATAAAGTTTTATATTTGCAAATATGAGTCCTATGTCCATAACAAAACAGCGTAATGTAAACACGCTCTATTGGACTAATCGTGTTGGAAAGAAGGTTTTCGGGTCAATCTTCCCTTGAATTCATTTACGATTTTGACGTGTAACAAAACAAGAAAAACGTGAATTTTTCTGGTTGGCTGTTGGCAAATGCTCTCGGAGCTTATTATTGCAGCGACTTTGGTTGTCAACGGATTTGCGGTTCTCAATTTTAATTTGTAAGATTTTAAAATAATTTTGGGAAAAAAGACTGAACGATACCAAATAAATCGTGATACGCAATATAAACGTGAAAACTTGTCTTTAGGCAAAAAAGCCAAGAATCAAGTGCATTTGGAATTGAAACCAGCGGATCGGACTCCCTCGGTGATAAAATCCGCAACTTTCTTATTTCTCTTCAATACTTTCGAGTTTTTGTCGCCATTTGGAACATTTTCATTATTACTTTGATGTTCTTGTAAGTTGTTTCAATGATTTTCGCAAAAACTAGCAATTTTTCAGATTCTTCTCCAATTAAATCGCGCAAAAAATGTCAGATACTTTAGTTTTTTCATCAAAGTTTGGTTCGGGTGTTCCGTTGGGTCGAAAGAATGGTGCAAGAAGGGGAAATGTCGGAAAAGTGAAACAAGAAGTCGAAGAAGACGATATTGGGGAATTAGTTGATTTTTCACAGAAAATAAAAGAATTGAGACTTGAATTGGAGATTAAAAAGAGAGAAGAAGCGAGAATTGAAAAGGATATTGCTCTTATTTTAGAAGAAAATACTATTGGTAAGTCGTTGTATTTGAATATTGAATTTCTGTTAATAAATAAAAATGAGTTGATATCTTGTCTTTAAGAAGAAAAAAAATATTTCAACTTTCGTCACTTTTAATAAATTTGCTATCGATATTTGAATTTCCAGAAGGCGGCGAACAAAATAGGTCATTTGGATTGGCGGTCACTCGATTGAACAATAATATGTTAGTTGTTGAAAATCAAGCAAAACAATTGACAAATACACTGAAAAACATTTCCACATTAGCGGATACAATCAGTGGACGAGTGAGTTATTTTCACAAAAACAATAAAATATAAGCTTTTTTCTAAAGGTTTCTGCGTTGGATGTTGCAAAGAATAGAGTGGTCGGATGTCTTCAATTGGCAGGTGATATGCGTGATTTGGGAACTTGTGCAGAAGGAATTGATGAAGCAATTAGGTCGGAAGATTTTGAAACTGCCGCTCAACATATTCATCGTTTCTTGACACTTGATGAAGCCGTTTTTCAAATTCGCGAGTTTAAGGATAAAAGTAATAAATTTGTATTTTTTTAAAAACAATGCTCATGTTTGGTTTCAGACGCCACTGACTCAATTCGTCATAGTTATGAAGTTCTTTCAACAGCCAAAGAAAGACTTTCAAAAATATTGAAATTGCGATTAGATGACGCTGTTAAAGAATTGAATGTTGCTGAAATGGAACGGTTAGTTTTTAAAATTTATTAGCTAGAAATATTTGAAATATTTTCAGATTTGTAAAACTTTTCCCATTATTGAATGAGCCGGATGAGGGATTGAAAAGATTTGGGGTTTATTTGAATCAGAAAATCGATAAATTGGCAGATGAAAATATAACGGTTTGAAAATCATATTTTTTTGAATCATAAAGCTTCTTTTCAGATTATGAAATCCGGTGGAACTGATGATAATCGGCATAATGTTCTCTATGCGGATACACTTTTCATGTTTTTTGAAGGAGTTGCTGGTATAATTGAGTCAAACTTAGCCATACTTGAAAACGCTTATGGATTGGAGAAACTTCTTGATTTCATGTTTATCTTACAAGTAGTTGAGAGTATTTTTGTCTTATTTGAATTTAATATTTAAGGAGAGAATTGATGAATTCTTCCGTCGATTGTTAGATGAATTTGACAGAAGAAGAAACGTTTCAACAATTGTGAAATTAGTGAATTCGAGTATGAGAGAAAATGAAAAAGATGGAGCTCCGGATTATTTGGAAATTGATCAGATTGTGGCGGAGATCTGTTTGATGAATACATCGACGGAAATGTATTGGAGATTTGTTAGTCGAAGAATATGTGAAAAAGAAGGTCAAGAGGTGAAGAACGATTCAGAAGGAGACGAAGAAGAACTAGAAAAGAAAAGAAAACTGAAAAAGGAAGAAAAACAGAAGAAAATGGATAAACTGTTGAATAGAAGTTTAGTTGGAACGAAAATGCAGGAATTGATTGGAAATTATATTTTGTTGGAGCATTTTTATATGCGAAAATCGGTTGAGCAGGCGTTTGGGATGGATGCAAAGGAATCGGATGAAGAATTAACCAGGTTTGTGAAAAAATTAAATATGAGGATAAGATTTGTCTTTTGCAGTTCGATTGTCGATGACGTTGTATTTATCATTCGCAAATGTATCAAAAGAGCTGCTGGAAGTGGAAATGTTGATAGCGTTTGTGCAACTATAAATAATGCTGTGGCCATGCTGGATATTACGTTTCATGGATATTTAGCAAAGAATATTAAGGTATTTTTAATGCTTACCAGATTCATCACAAACTTTTTGAATTTAAGTCTGGATACATGACGTCGAATTTTGCGACAGATGCACTCCAATCAGCACAAACTGCATACAGTGCTTATCAGACCGGAAGTTCAGTGAAAACTTCACAGGAAATACAGAAGGAATTGTTTCTTTTATCGATTAACAATTCTTCGAAAATGGCTGAATTATTGAAAGATCTTCAGAAAAGTTTATCGAATGACTGGAGTAGTGTTCACAGATCTGCGGTTGAGAAAAATAAGTTGGAACACTCGACAACACAGATTGAAGAAGTCTCGAGGAAACTGAGCTTGTTGGCAAAGTATGGGGTTGAAGAGCTGTTCAAAGCTATTTTCATACCGAAGATTCGAAGTGGATGCGAGCCATATAGAGAGATTTCACATCAATTAACCATGTCGGATTTGGAACATTTTGAAGCTAATGATCCGTTTGTTGAAGTGTTTTTGGCTTCTGTTGATAGACTATTAGTGGATAATGAGAAACTATTGTATTCGGAAAATTATCAAGTTAGTACACCACTTTTCGATAATTTTAGTTTTCAACTATTATTTTCAGACGCTTCTCCTAACAGTGTGCTCAGAAATTTCAATACAATTTGAAAAGGCCATCTCAAAATGCCAATTCAATAGATATGGAGTGTTACAATTGGACAGAGAATATCGCCAAATCAGTGCATACTTGACAAATGTTGCTGGTTGGAATGCGCGAGAGAAATGTGCAAGATTATCACAAATCGTTTCAATTTTGAATGTGGAAACGGTTGAAGAAGCGGTTGAAGTTTGGCAAAATTCCAAGAGTTCTAGTATTGTTGTGAGACCATTGACGCTGAAGGAAATGAAGAAGGTTTTGGCGCTGCGAGCGGATTTTCCAACGTCAGCTATTAAATCAATTGAAAATTAAGTGTAATGTTACTGCTTTTTGTAAATATAGTAATGGGTAATGGTTTCATGTGATTTCTATTTATTTCTTAAAATGAACCTAATTTATTCCAATCAAGGAAGTCTTCCAGTTTTGAATTCACAATTTTCGGTGGAATATCTTTCACACAAGTCAGATTTTATCTCTTCCACATGTTCTTGTCCGCGAACCTCTACGACCATTTTCACACGTTGGCTGGACATGTCATTGCGGAGAAATGCACGCTCCTGAAATTGAGGAATTATCAAGAAGTATTGAAATAATACATGAAAATTACCAAATATAAGTCACGAATATTTGCACGACGTTCCCCGATAATTTTAGCCAGTTTTCCCACTCCTCCAGGAACGTCAGGAATTATGACACTGATTCGAACAACTCTATGATCATAAGCCAGACCCCTATCGATACATCTTCCCAAAGAGGTGCTGTCGATGTTTCCGCCACTTAAAATTGAAACCACTTTCTTTCCACGCAACGCTTTCAATTTTCCCGACATTAAGGCAGCAATTCCAACAGCGGCTGCACCTTCACAAACAACCTAAAAACAAAGAATATATCTCAAGTTAAAATTCTCTTGTTAGAAAACCTTTTCATTTTCAATCAATCTCAAAATACTGACAGCAATATTGTTCTCAGGAACACTTATAATTTCATCAACTTTTCCTTTCAAAGATGCAAATGCATTCACACCAACTGTTGGAACTGCTAAACCATCAGCCAATGTTGGTTTACAACGGGTATAAATTGGTTTTCCAGCAGATAACGAATTTATTATTGATGGGCAAGTTTCACTCACAACGCCAATTACTTTTGTTTGAGGTGAAAGAGCTTTGACCGCTGTGGCCACACCTAAATATTTTTCGTTAAATTAATTATTTCAAGGAAAAAAACAATACCAGCAACTAAACCACCACCACCGACAGGTATCAAAATAGCATCAGGATATGGAACTTGCTCCAAAATCTCAATTCCAATGGTTCCAGCACCAGCCAAAATATCATAATGGTCATAACCATTTATATATGTACCGCCCATCTCATTTGCCATTTTAAGTGCGATTTTACGTGATTCACCAATATCTGCACCCTTTAATATGAAATCTGATGAAAAAAAATACATTGAAAAATACTTGAACAAGAATATTTGCTCCTAAATCCTGGCATCTTGTGATTTTCATCAATGGTGCGATTTCGGGCATAACTACGTTTATCTGGAAATATTTCAAGAATCGTTGAAATTTGATTTTTAAAAATAAATAAAATCAAGCAATAAAAAGTCGGGAGGAAGGCTTTGATCGTTAGTTAAGCGGAATTCTACAGGATTTAAAGAAAAAAGTGTCTTACTTTAATTCCAAGGCGTTTTCCATGAAGCGATAAAGCTAATGCGTGATTCCCAGCGGATGCAGCAAAAACGCCGTTTTTCTTCTTCTCCTCGTCTAAATTCATGAGTGCGAATCTAAAAATTATCAAGACATTGTGAAAAAGTGTAACCACTATTTCGTGCTAATTATTAAAGGAGGGATTTACGGAGATAATAAATGTACCTTACATGAAAATAGACTTCATTCTCATTCCAAATATGTTCTTAAAATTTTCTAAAACCACCTAGAAGCCGAGAAAACGAGCTTAAAAACAATGGCCTAGAAAAAGTGTCTACCTGGCCGAACTTCTTCCAATGAGCTTTTTTCGTGTTTCGTTAATAAATATTTCTGCAGAATTCTTATATTCGTCCATTTTTAAATGTGTTATTTGGATTTTTATTGCCTGCGGACTAGTTTTCGCCGGTGACCACTTTTTCTAGGCCATTGTTTTGAGGCGCGTTTTCCCGGCTTTTAGGTTGTGTTCGAAAATGTTAAAAACAGATTTGGAATGAGAATGAATTCTATTTTCATCCCAGACGCATTCATTAGCTCCGTAAAGCCCTCCCTTAAAGGGTACCACATTCCAAATTTAAGAAAATTCACCTTGCCCCTCTTTCTTTGAAACTTCCAGTATCTTGATTCACTTCCATTTTTAGAAACAAATCCATATCATACATGATGGATAACTGGCGAGATTTACGACACATTGTCTTCACAATTCCGTTTTGAATTCGATGATGAGCAAGTGAAATGTCACCGAATTGGAGAATCTTTGGATCATTCGGATTGCAGAATGGGTCATCTACCTGGAAAATATAAAATTCCGAATCGTTTTTATTTTGATAAACAACTTACAACTTCAGCGGAATCTTTTGTCCCGCTTGAAAATCTTCGCGCCAATGGTGTTGAGAAGAAATAATCTATCAAAGAATATTTCGATCACAATTAAGTAAATTTATGATTTTCTTACGATTTTTCGCAATTCTAGTAGACAACTTTGAGAATGAAATCATTATCAATTGAATAAATTGTTTAGAAATTATTTCTAAAATAAGTGGAATGAAATTGCACAAGAACAACGTGAACAAAAGCCAACTCAAACGTTTTGGAGCCAAATTTTCATGTTATTTCATCTAGAGTAGTATTTTCAATGAGGCGGAAGGACCAGCAGTGATATTTAGTTTCGTGAATGAAATCTGTTGAAAAGATACAGAATTTCAGTTTCGACGTTGGAATTCTGCGTTCTAAAAGTCGAATTACAGTAAGGTTCACTCCCTTAAATGTTGTCGTAGATTAACTGATGAAGATAATATTATTTCTTTTCCAAATTGGTCTGTGTCCGTGCAACGCGGTCGGAATTGGCGCGAAACACAATTATTTGAATGTGGCTGCATATTGGTATTGTTCTTTGGACCACCTGGGCTCCCTTCGAATTTTGATTTTTTGCCTTGCATTTGGATCGTGTTAACTGACAAGCTGCCTTTAACATTAAATACTATTTTATAAATGTTTCTTAAAAAGAAGATGAACTTTATTCAAGTTGTCAAACTTCTTGGGGAGCTCCTACGTTGTTTGCTTTGCTTACTTCGCTCTTAGGAACTATTGAAAATTTTTATTCATCCATTTTTATTAGAAAATAAATTATCGTAAACATAAACAACATTATTTAGATTTATGTGGAATAGATCACAGAACCTGCGCGATCCTGATCCATTATAATACTTGACCTTCTGGAATGCATATGACCAAAGTTAATACGATCTGATGAATGACAAAGTCCTGAAAAAGTCTTAATTACTGAATCTCCAATCTCATTTCGAAATACCTGCAACAGTCAAAGGATCTGGCATCATCGTCATTCGTTCCATTCTGTTCTGGCGTTTTATCCTACGTTGTTGGGACAAATAGAATACCACTGATCCGATTAACAACAAAATTGATATGAGGAAAACAAAAGTGACCAAATAAGCAATCCAGCTTGGAATTCGAGGGATTTTGAACGAAGCAGACGAGATGTGGAACATTGGTGGCTCTTTATCAATTCTTTCCAAATCGTCGAACATTCTTCCAGTTGCTTCAGCATTATTTTCAGAATTCTCGTCGGGATCTTGTTCAACTTCAGCTGCTGTGACTATTTGAACTGCTGGTGAAGTGACGGCAGGTTTCTTTGTTGTTGTATATGTTTCCAAAGACAGTGATAATTTCTGCTGATGTGTTGGTTCTGAACATTTTAATATGAGTTTGAAATTGAGGAACTTATGGTAGTTACAAACACAAAACACCTGTTAGAAACTAAGAAAATGTAATTTTTGAAACAAAACATCTTATTGTTAAACCTGCAAGTTATACAATTGTTTTCGTATTATATTCGCGGTTTGATTTTTGAAACTACATGATCTGTTGGATACATTAACGTATTATGCCATTTAGTCGCACATTTATTCGAAAACCTCACCATCATCCACGACACCTTTTGACATATAATTGTCTAATAATTTATCGATAACTTGTTGTGAATCTTTTGGTTCATAGCTGGCCTGATGGATTCTTCTCCGAAAAGCTGCAGCAAAAATCGCATCCTGAAGTTTTTGACGAAGATCTATCATCGAATTTTCCACTATTTTACGAAGAAGTTCATCCAAAAGTACAGTATCAAACTAAAAAATGTTGAACTTTCGGAATTAATTCTATTTAAAAAAAATACCTGCTGGGAAGTGACAAATGCTGACCCGACTAACAAAAATAAGAAAAAGCTGAACGCAACCATGGTTTTTTTTGTAAACTGACGACTTTTCTTGTCATGATTCAAGACAGGTGGTGTAATAATGAAGCTCAAAAAACTTGCAGATGCTCATTATTTACTTTGTCATCCCACAGATTTGTCGGGGGCAAAGGGTTTTCACGCTATATGGATATGCGATACGGTAATGATTGAAGCAGGTTTTCTTTTGTTGTTTATTTAATGGCTTATTCACATTTGATTGATGACTTTGTTTGTAAACATTCTAATTAACCCGGAAATTGAATAAAATCTGTGTAAAAAGCGATAAAACACCTTCTTAGTGCAATTATTATTTTTGATTTTCAAAAATCCTCCAAAATTTATTACCGTAATTTAAAGGAACATGCACTGAAGAGAATGCTACAGCAGACAAGTCGTGTCGAGACTCGTTCAATTTTTTAAGTGTGGGATCGATTTGATAAGAAATTTATCCGATTTTTGGCGAATTTGAAAGCTTTTTATTTTTTTCATTCAACAGCTGTCATTTCTGCATAAATCCCACCTTTAGTTTTTCCCCCGGAGAAACCTATAAAACACATTCAACACATTTATCAATTATTACTCACACTTTTCATTGCGAGAAGAAAATGAGATGATGAAAAAAAAGCACTTAACAACATTTATTATTTGTGTTCGTGGATTCATTGAGAATGGCACACTGCCAAATGCCAAAAAATATTACAGCATCATTTCATTCCTCGTAAGTAATAGGTCTCGTTCTTGCATCAATTGAAAAAGGGGACTTTTGTCACTCCTGTTTTCTTTCTTCATTTTCCTCCTCATCATCACCACTTTTTCTGTTTTCCCAAGTGAAAAGATGAAGAAAAGCCAGTTGTTTAACGAGTTTAGTAGCCGGTGACAATGATGCTCAACAACTATTATTCTCGAATTTCGATTTTTTCGTTTTTATTTTCTTTTTTCAAAGTACTAAATAATCGTCGAGATTTTTCCAGAAATGCGGGCGATTCTGAGCGTCGCCAAGTCTTTTCTTCGGCGTGGCGACGCCGAATCGACAGACAGTTTATACAATGATCCTGTTCTTCAGAATAATGATAGAACGGTTCATTCGTTTCGAGTATATATAAATGGAAGTCGAAAGAAGAATGAGTTGACACATGGTAAGTCGTTTTCGACAATGTTTCTTAATCTTTTCCTAACTTTGAACTAAACAACAATAAAAATTTGTCAGATACGTGTTATTTGTTATTTTCTCTAAAAAAATTTTCTGGGAAATAGATAATCGTCATTTCGAATTAAAAAAAACACCAAGGATTAAAATTTGAAATTCGAAAGAATGTTTAATGCTCTAATACTTCTCATTAAAAATGTAAAGACTTTTCACAGACGCCATTATTAAAATCAGATTTGATATTTTACAGCATGGCTCCGTATTTCAAACAAAACAATAACTCTGGAAATAACGAAAAAAGAATGTCTCGTCTGGCCACTTCCATTGATCCGTCGGTATGGTTACACGTCAGCCGGCATCTTTTTCTTTGAAAGTGGACGACGATGTCAGTCTGGTGAAGGAACGTTCACATTCCAGAGCCAAAGATCCGATGAAATATTCATGGTGATTTCGTAATCTTTTTAAAAAAATGTATTTTTTTCTGATTTTCAGCTTATCCAAACGATGATCGAAGAATACGCGAATACATCACTTGAAAAGAATGAAGACAGTTTTCGATATCAGAGGCAGCAATCAGTGCCAGTCAGCTCAAGAAGGTTATCAAATACTAGCAATTCAACAATTTATGGTAAATTTTAAGCGTGCTGAAATATTCTATCATTTCGAATCTTTAGGATCTAAATTCGGAGGAACAACGCCTATGTTAACGATAACCACGCCCAGAGATCGGAATTCCAACTCATCTCTAGCTTCAAATTTGTCATTTAGACCTGGTGGATCGAATAGTGTTCGGCCTATTCCTACGTCAGTACAGAGATTCAGAAGTGAAGGTTAGAATTTTTATTATTTGAATTTTTCTTATTATTACTATGGTTAATTTCCAGGTCTCGGCTCTGATGTTCTCACAATGGACAGCAATAACTCTACAATTACTTCATTAAACGACAGTGTTGGTTATCATTCTTATCATCGATCATCATTTGATCCAAGAAATAAGGGTTATGGTTTGACGGCGACGATCCCGCGTAGGCCAAGGTTTCCAATTTTGTTCTGTTTTTAAATATTGAAAATAGTCATTTAGGAGCGTAACCGATAGCGATTTTAGCGATGGATCGTTCAATAGCCATTTACCGCATGATAGTTTTCATGTTTTTCAAGGGACACAAATGTCATCGAATGATCAAAAACGAAAATCGAGAATTTTCGGGAATATAATGTAAATATGTTTCTTTAAAAACGAAAAAAAGCTCATTTTCAGAACTGAACGAATTAACCCTAACGCGTATAGTTCAAAAACAAGTGACATACAGAAAGGAGTACTGCCGTCTTATATTAATATATCTCCGAAAGAAGTTGAGCAGTTTCATTCTCCGAATCAACACTTTTTCCCATCAATGAGTAGTTCAGTGGTTGGCTCGGCAGCTTCTGAAATGACAGCAGCTTTAAATGCAATGTCGATGTCTTCTATTGCATATTCACCACCGTCTGGGAAATCAGAGTTTTTGGCAAGGTAACTTTCAATTTTTAATATGATAACTGATGTTTGAAAATTCCCGTCTCGAACAACCTTATCACTTTTCGTCATTTTCAAACGTTGGGAAGATGTTAGACCAACTTGCCACTTCCCCCACTGAAGAAAAGAAAAACTAATAAAATTGTTTTCAATATGTTCTTTTTTTTTAGGAATCCACTTCCATCTGAGCGAGTACGCGGAACTCCACCACCACCGTTAGCCAACAGACCCCTGAAACAGTTCGCCGTCTTTTCAAGTAACGTGTCGCCTTCAAAACTTCACGCCAAAAAAGTGACGACCGACGCGATTATGTCGCAAGATCAACGATTATTAGCAGTGGCAGAAGATCCAAGGCTATCAGCGATAAATGTCTCCAAAAATAGTGATTATGAGAATTTGAGAGATATTGATGTAAGTTTCAGAAGAGAAAATTATCATTAAGACCCCTTAATGACTATTTTAATTAATTTTGCAAGAAACATGATTTTTGATGTGAAATTTGAAATACCAAAAACATAAAAAAAAACTTAAGGAAAAGTGCAGAACACAAAAGTTCCGATGCTCATTAATAATTAGTATTTTCTGTTTCGATATTTCTGAACCGTATGATTATTTGTGTATTGAACTCTTTGTTTTCTCAGAGAAAGCAACAATACTGAATATTTACCTGCAAAACATCCAACTGAGAAAGCAACAAACAATTAGATAAGAAGTGTCAAATTTCATCCATTTTTCAGGAATCCAAAATCATGCGTGGATTGGACTATGAGACACTTATGGCAATGAATAGTTTACCCACTCCTCCGATAGATAATGAGCATGTACCTATGACGAATAAAACAATGATCGAAGAAAAAAGAGCATCGACTGTTGAACCGGCGACGGTTTCAAGATTAAATTATGCACTAATGGAACCTGTTGTTGATGAAGTAGATGTTCAGGAGAGAGGAAGTCGGTAAGATTAAAGAAATTCGAACTTTTAATTCATAAGCTAAGCTGCTCAAATTAAAAATCTGGAATTATTGAAAACTCCTTAGAACGCTTAATTTATTATGAAATTTCAATAACCAAGAACCGATTTGATACCCGTTCATCAATTCTATGTCATCATCAAGATTAAAAGAGGAGAGGATTACGATAATTTTCATGTTTAAGAAAAGATCTAATGTTTTCCACGGATTTTGATAAATATTTTATATTTTTAGAAACATGTTCAATTTAAACTTCGGCTGATTCATTGACGTTCTATGACACTTCATTCAAAAGTAGCCTTTGGTCAATTAAAACAAATAAATTCCATTCGAAAATTCATTTCAAGAATAAAACAAAATTCATTTTTGTTTTCCGGTTCAATAATTACCATTGTCTTAAATTCCATCGAAGCTGGCCATTTCGGTGCTCCAGTTTCTGGCGCTGAATTCATTACACCCTTTGAATTTCATCATTTTTAAGAAAGATTATTAAATTCATGATGATGAATTCTCCCCCACCTTTCTTGATTTTTATTTAGGAAATTTCGTTTTTTCGTTATTCATTGAAGCGTTATTTGAGGAAAACATAATAGAAAGGAAGTGAAAAATGGATAAACATGTTAAAATTTTCGAAAAAAATAATCGAGTCTGAAAGGGAATTGTTAGTAATTTCTTTTAGAGCGAAAAAAGGTTCTTTTATGGAAAATTAAAAAATACATAGTGCTTTTCCACCTAATTAATTTATTAAATAACATTATGTCTTTAAATCGAAAACCTGAGTAAAAATTCAAAAGATAACCCCTGGAATTTCATTTTTCGTAATTTGAAGTCAATGCAGTAAAACATGGAAAACTGATGTAAACATGATTTCATAAAGTTCTTATAAATAATTCAGAAGCTTTTAATTTGATTTCTAAATCAACACAATTTTTCCAGCTGCAAAACTTTCAATTATAAATTGACTTCCTTTTGGCATTATGTGATCTGTTTTATTCTGATAATCTTGTTTTTCAGCTGTTCATCAGTCGGCCGTTTCTTCGATATAAACTACACCCAAATAGACATGGATCGAACTCAAGCTCTTCAAGGTACACTTCGAAATAAATCATGAAAAATGTACCTGTTTTCCTGAAATTTGGTTATTTTTACATCATTAATTGTGAAGAAAAAACAAAAATAGATAGGCACCCAATTAAATTCCCAATACCTATTTTTTCTGTTTTTCAATCTACCAAATGCTCCTCTTTTTTTTTTAAATAAATTCCATGAACCCCGCCCCCCTTACCTTATCCGGTTCTAGTCAATTTTGTGTAAATATAGGCCCCGCCCATTTTTCATTTTTTGTATGTATTTAGTTATTTTGAATTTCGAACATTATTTAAATAGCAACTTCTCCTACTGTGGGCGTCGCATGACGAGTATTTTTCCGTCTTCTATTACCAAAATTTATATATATTTTTTAACTTCGTATTAATTTTTTTCATTCTTGTACCAGTTTTTTTCCAAATTTTCCCTGACGCATATATGTTTTTATATATTCGTTTATATTTGCCTGAAAATTAAAGAAATTTCAATTTTCATTTATTTTTTTTTGTATCTGGTTCCTCCTTGTTTTTTTGTGTGGATTTTGTTTATATATTTTCTGTTTTCGGGTCAAGTAATATTCAAAGGGGAAATGGGACCAAACAAGCTTATTAAAATTCGTTCCTCTACTGCACATATTATTTGCGTTTTTCTATGGGGTGAGAAAAAACATGAGCATCTCAAGATGTTTTATGAGATGAGTAAATTCGGAGGATTTTCGTAGTTTTTGAGATTTTTTCATTAGAGCTCCACTTCCATAATTTGGGTTTTATTACGACCAAAAAATCCGTTCGGTCTTGCCCAATTATTAAATAGATCGGAGGCTCCTAGCTTCTCGTGGATACCGATTGACTCAGCCATCCCCCGCGAGCCCGCCATGTAATCACTTCCCCCGCCCAACTTTTTTTGCAAAAGAAGGCATTTACCAATCATAAATTTTCTGCAACTTGACATAAATTCTGGAACTGACATGAAGACTAAAAATAGTAATTTAAGAATTTTTTTTTCATATTTTTTCATTTTTTAATATTTATGCCTTTTCTCGAAAAATCTTTCTGATTTCTGGTCCTTAGGACATTGAACTTCTTGCCCCACATTGCAACAATCTAAAATTCCCCCAAGGCTTTGTTTCTTCTCTTAAAGTCAAGGCAAAAAATTGAGGATTCGTCACATTTTGCCACTTTTTCTTCGCCTACTTTTCACAAAAAATGATGAAGTGAAGGGTTGTCTGTGTGAAGAGAGAAAAAATCATTTGGAAAATTTTGTTAGTTTAGTTTTTGTTTGAAGAAACGTCTTCTTTTGGATGTATTGAAAATGGAAAAAGTTAAAGTTGTTCAAATTAATCAAAGTTTTATATCCAGATGCTTAATTTCTAATATTTCTCGAGACCCTCGAATTTTGTGATGAGAACAAAAAATAAATCTGCTTTTAAATTCAGGAGATGTCTCAGTTTAATAATTTGTCTTTAAAATTAAATAAAAACGAAAATGCGAAGAAAGGCCAAAGGGTCTATTCGTGGGTCATTTCTGAATCCATTCGCTCTTTCCAATATCTCCGCATACGTAGATTTTCATCGAGAAGTACAAGAATGCAAATTAATTGTAATAATCCTTGAACATCGTTAAGAAGAGTTTGTTCCGATAAGCACGCGTGAAATATGCGCTAGTCAATTTTAGATTCCGTAGACTTCGCAGTGAGCTCTTGAAGCTCTGAGTTCTAAATAAATTTTACATTCAGTTTACAGGAGGGGCACGATTTTTCTGAACATAATAGGTTTTTAAAAAATTTTAAAACATAGGCTTTCTGCTTCAGAAAAAATGATAAAATATTAATTTTCCACTATTCTTCAATTAGTCTAAAAATTGATTGAAAGTGTTATTATGCCCGTCACAATGTCAAGATGAATGAATACATAAAATGACGCGAAACACACTTCGACCACCAACGCATTTTTATTCAAATTTGTTACTTCCGAAAGCTCCTCCCTCTTCTTTAATCTTCAACTCCATTTGTTTTCTGTTTTTGGCCACTCCTTTCTCTTTTATTCTTCGATTGTATATATTCCTACGACGCTCTAAAACCATAATGTCCCTATTCCAGAAGATGCAAACATTTGGCGTACTCCTATGTATTTTGGGATTTTGTTTGACAGTTGAATGTCTCCCATTTTATTCAAAACGGGAACTTGCTCCCTCATTGACACTTCATCGTTTGAACGCTTTGAAAGATTCGATTGATCAATTGAATGATATTAGCAAGCAGATTAGGTGCCAGGAAAAAGGTTAGCATGAAAATCGAAGACGTCTCTGGTAAATATGAAGTCTAAATGCATATGGGTGTTGAGTTGAATGAATTCTGAATTCTAATCTTGTTATTGCTTTGAGTTTAAAGGTACATACATTTGCGGAAACATAAAAATTCAGAGTTCAGTGATCTTCCATTCAACTGCACAAATACCTAGACTTTTAGCTTTTAATTCAATACATTTCCGTTTTTAAGACCTACTTTTTAAAGATATTGTCCTGTCTGAAAAGGATGTGTTTTCCGAAAATAACAGTGCATTAGAAAAAAGCAGTAAAACACAGGGCTTCTTATTTTATTACTCTAGTTTTAGTGCCGAATCTTTCGAATGACGTGGTGGTTCACTTGAAACCATTTAAATTTAGAAGGATGTATATCTTTCTCAGAATAATTATTACAATCTAGAAAAGTTTTATTAAAATAATTTCTGAGAAATTTGTTCGAATCATAAGAGAAAATTTATTTTGCAGCTTATCATGCAACATGCTAAAAAAATAATTTCTAAGTTTTTCGAAAAAAAAAAACAGAATTAAAAACGGTTTCAACAAAAGTGGGGCATTTTCAGCACACCTTTCAAAAGCAATCCGTTCAAAACGAATGATCTCTCCATCTCTCCGTCTCTCTGAATTGATTGATCCATTGGTGGTCCAAGATCCAGATATGATCCGACCGAATACAATTCGAACTCAGCAAAAGATTGAGCAATTGCCAAAAATAAGAGAACAACAAGAGGAAATTGCGGAGAAGATACCAACCGGCGATTTAATTGGACAAGAAGCAGAAGAAGAAGAAGATCCATGTGTGGCATTTTATAATGATGTTCCCTATTATTTTTAAAGAAAAAGAAAATGATGATCAAACTTTAATTTAACTGCATTTCTTTTTTTTTTGTATAAAACGTTTTGTTACGAATTTTTTTCAGTAGAATGAAGGATTTGAAAAAAGTGGGGGAATGAAAATTGAAACATTTTTTAAAGGGGGCCTGAGGGGGGCGAAATAAATGGCTAAAAAATGATGAAAGTATGATTTTTTATAAATAAATGAAAAATCTAAAAAAAAAAACACGACAACGGCGAAAAAAAATTCCAAAAAAAACCATAAACCGTAGATTTCCCTAATGGCCGAAGAAACGCTTCTTGGTTTTCTAGGCCATTTGTCTTTTCTCGGCCTTATGATTTTTTTTGGAAAATTGGTTGTTTTAATACTCTTTTATGCCTAATTTTCCCTAAAAAACTATAAATAAAATAACAACAAAAAAATAAATTTTAAAAATCAAATGGTCGAGAAAAGACAAACGGCCTAGAAAACCAAAAGGCGTTTCTTCGGCCAGCTATCGGCGATCTACGGCTTAATTGCTTTTTTTTCGCCATTTTAGACTTTTTTTAAGTAGGAAAAAAATAATAAAGACAATAAATGCCCCATTATATAGCTGTTACAGTAATGGGGCATTGTCTTTAATATTAAAACGCGAAGCAAAGACGGGGGAAAAAGGCATCGTGTTAAAAGTTGTATTACAAATTCGCTCGCGGAAGTCAAAAATATGTAATTTCATCTAAAAGAATCCTATATATTTTGGAAATTTTGAACATCATTTTCTATAACAATGTAAACCAAAAATCATGATAGTTGTGGCAAACGTCATCCTTTGACCCCCCTTCCAATCCGTGTCATCATCACTTTGCTATTCAAGGATATCCAGGGTTTATTCCGAGAATAAATTCACTAAAATTGTAGAGAAAAAATGAAATTCGATACGTATATTAGGATTTAATAAAGCGTTTGTTTCTTTGAAACTTCTTTGAATTCTCTTCATTCAAAATTCCTTCGAACATATCCGTTCCTAAAAAAACTAATTAAAGTAATATATAATTTTATTTTCAATAGAATATCTGAGAAATTTCATAAAAAACTTTAAAAGAAATCCATATAAATATGTGTGTTTGAAATATCATCGGGAAAAATATTGAACAAATGTATCGAGGAAGAAAAAAATGACAAGAATAGCATCAAAGAACATCGAAGAAAGAAGACAAAGTTGTAAAATGAGTCAAAATAATAAAAAAATCATACAAAAAAAAGATAAAAGCAGCCCGAACATACACCCTGATAGTTTTTATTTATTTTGTTATTGGAAATAATCATCAGAAGAATTTTGGATCTAAAGTTGAAATCAAAGATATATATTAAACCGAAACATCTGAATATGATCTTTCAATGTGTTGATGAACTGGTGCCACGTCACTCAATGGTTTTTTGAGCATTCGTCGGAGACGGGAAATTTCATCGTTTGCTCGATCGAGCTCTTCAGAAAGGCAACTTTGTCTGAAAATATCAAAATAAGATGAAATTAATATTTATAGACTTTCGCGCTAACCTATCTTTAAGTTTTTTGATATCAGTCTTGCACGATACGTTTTGCCGCAAAAGATCATGTTTTTCAGTTTGAAGTCGATTGACATCTGTCAAAAGAACTTCAAGTCTTTTCGCATCCGCCGAATGATGGAAGTCATCGACACAGAATGTGCATGATGAGGCTCGCGTTTGATTTGATGAAATTTCCGCAGATGACATTGATTCCTATAAATTAGGTATGCTCATAGAATCAAGTTGATAGTATTTACCATTCCAGTATCCGAATCATGTTCATTATCCGGTGATCCTTGTGATGATGCATCCCATTCGCCTCTGAAAATAATACATTCTGTTAAAGTTTTTCCGGAATAAGTTTGATTGCTTAAAAAAATCAGAAAATTCATTCTTCTTGACACTGTTCCACTGGCAATCATGAACGTATATTCGAGAAGGAATTGGAATTAAAACAATTCTCATTCAGAAGTTCCTATTCATAAATTAACTGTTACACAATCTTTAAATGAAGAACTGTACACTTATAATTAGAAAAAGGACATGGTTTGCAGAATCCTTACCTGTAAATCTTCGCTTCATCCCGTATCGGTGAGTGAGTTCTAGCTGATGCTGACGACGATGAAGAGGACATTTCCCGAATAGAAGTTTTTTTGACCGGTGTTCCAGAGACCACACTTCCCTGAGACATGTTACTATTCCCTCTGCTCACCACTCCACCAACTGCAATTGTGGCCGCCCGATGAGGTGGATGTGTGACCTCTTGAGATACTGATCGACTTCTTCCGATCAATGCTTTCTTCACTGAACTCAAGATTCCACTGCTCGGACTAGCTGGTGTTGTGTGTGCGGCTGATGCACCTTCCAATAACGGTGTTGCAAAGAATTCAGCTCGTTCTCTCAAAGTTCCAAACAGCCCATCTAACAAAGAGGCTCGTGTTCTTTCGGCAAGTTTTGCAAACTTCGAACTTTTGTATGCTGCGTTTTCAGCATTGATAAGTTTTGTTAAAATGAAATTTCGGAAATCATGTCCTCTTTTGAAAATGGAAGGTGTTGGAAGGGTTGGACCGAAAAATGGAACATCATCTCTTGCTGCAACAGACACTCGATATCTAACACGATCAGTGAGTGCATCAATCGGTTGAACAACAATATAGGAATGCAAGAAATTTGAGGCAATCATGTCTGGAGCAAACGGTGTATTAGCCTCTTGGAAGATAATTGCAACAATATCATTTCCAATGTGTCGTTTTCTTTGTAGTTGTTGTGCATCTCCGATTGTGAATGGAAGCATAGTAGAAACGTGGAACATTAGTTCCCGACCTTTGAATTGGGTATAAACTGATTGGTTGCCAGTTTGGTTGTGAACTGTGTCAAGACCACCACGATAACCCTGAAAAATCAAACACCATTTTAGAATGAGAGTTATTATATCGAAGTACTATCCTTGAATCCAGCCAATTGCACAGTCTCTCCAATAATCGACAAGAATTCATCGAATGCCGGACTTCCATGTGCATTTCCAAACAATTGTTCCTCTGTGGTTTGTCCCCCTTTTTGATAAATCACTCCGAATTTGTAAGTGTTCGTTAGAACATGCTCATCATATTGTACAATAAGTTCTGATCCACCTGGGAAAGCAACTGGAGAAAATTGTTCAGTCGTGATCTCTTCGCAAAGAAGTTTCGCCATTCTGGAGGCTGATGGACGGTCGGCGAGAGCAGAAGCTGACACAATTTCATGAATAGTTCCTTTCTTTGTGCGCAGGATTATTCGAAAATGATCACATGATGAGATGACTTCAGTTCTCACTGATAGCACTAATGGTCCAACAACTGGATCGTTTGCAAAGAAGTCATGGTGTTCCTGGAAAACAAAACAAGGTTTAGACAATTTTTTTTAATTATTGGGCAGTAAACAACTCATCTATGCCGGTCACACAGTTTAAAATTACATAGATGTTGGTCTTACCGAGTGGGGCCCTGTCTTTAAAGACAGCTGGTCAGTTAACACAATCCAAATTCAAGGAAAAAAAATCAAAATTCGAATGGGAGCTCAGGTCAAAGGACAATACCAATATGTAGTCTCATTCAAATAATTGTTTTTCGCGTGTTGTAATGAGAGAAATCTCTACTTTTTGAAATTGATATCTGGTAGGGTCCAATTAACTGATCCACTGTTTTTAATATTACAAAAATAAATGTTACCCGTCCATAGAAATGTCTTCGATAACAATGACTTGTCTCATCAGTTTCCAATTTGAATCTAGCACAACTGTTCACATTCATTGTATTAACCTGATCATCTAAGTTCAGATGGCTTTGCGAAACACCATCCATCCAAAAACCAGTAGACGGCAGCACAATTTGTGGATAAGGTCCAATTTTTGTAAGAACCTGCAAAAAACCTTTCTTGATCAAATATGACCTCGAAACGAAACGACCTATAAACCTTAATTGGAGGGAAATATTATTAATTAAAATCTAAAGATTCCCTTGATACTTTTTTTGTCTCAAAAATATAGTCTACTTATCTTTTTTCTGTCAAGAGGTCATGAAAAGTGGTCATTTTGTGTCAACAAACAACAATTTTGTAAAAAAGCACTTGGAAAATGTTTGAAAAAGATGATGGAAAAAACATTAACAAACCTCATTCATGATATTACGGGTCAACTGGTTACTGTATTTATTGTCATTTGAGGAAGTGGAGACATTTGATCTCGTCTGGAAAATAATACGTTTTTTAAGATAATTTTTTGGTTATTTCAAATTTCAGTAATTATCGATTATTTCAGAACCACGTCTTTTTTGATTGTTGAATATTCTTTCATAAATCTAATAAAAATTCTTACACAAATTTCATTTAAAGAAACAGTTGATGAAATAAGCGTTGGTGGTCCAACAATACTCTTAACCATTGCTCTTCTTGCTACTAAATTTTGTAATAATTCCAGCGGTCCTTTCGATTGTCTTCTCTTCGATGCAATACTCGGTAATGATTCAGTCGATGCTCTCCATAGTCCCGCCTTTGTTTCAGCCATTTTCAGATTCTCAATCGCTGAGAGAAGCTTATCAGCTGCCATAACTTTGAATTCATCCTCCTTGTTCAACTCAAAACAAGAAGCTCTTCTCGGATTCTTATAAAATTTCGGTGGTTTCTTGTCAATGTTAAATGTTGACGTGGCACGTGTCATTATCGATGATCTTGGGAAGATTTTATGACGTGGTAAATAGACATCATCTTCAATATCACTATTCCCGCTTCCACTACTGTCATCGATAAAGTGCATCGGAGCTTGAAATTTCGATGTTATTAGGAATATAGGAGGAGTGAAAAGTGACGAAGAATCGGCAAGGTACATGATGATAGAAATAAAAAAATAAAATGAATAGAAGGAACGATGGTTTGTTTGAATGAGAAGAAGAAGGAGAAAAAACGAAGGAGCGGCAAAAAACGAGGAAGAACCAAAAATGATGACCAATATTTGGTTTTTTGCGACAACACAAATATGCACAAATTCAATATGAACATGCATGTTTTTTTTTTCAGTATTTCGATATACGAGGTTCTAGATATCAAAGAAAAGTACATTTGTATATATATTTTTGTTGTTTGGACAAATATGGGTGGTTTGGAAAATAATAGTTATTGAAAATAACAAGCTTCACAGTTGTTGTATGATTTCAAACAGGGCATTTCGTTGAAGCATCAACACACGATAACCGGGATAAAGGAAATTCGAAAAGGAACTTCTGATGCAAAAAAAAATATTTGAATTAGTTGGTAACAATTTTCTAATTTACAATTCTTGGTAATTTTTTGCAATTCCAGCTTCAACTCTAACCCGGTTATATTTTTTGATGGGAGCTTGTTTTTAAAAATCACGACTTAAAGGAGAGCTTTACGGACCTAATGAATGAATCTGGGATGAAACTAGACTTCATTCTCATTCCAATACTGTTTTTAAAATTTTCTAAAACCACCTAGAAGCCGAGAAAACATGCCTCAAAACAATGTCCTAGAAAAAGGGGCCATCGGCGAAACCTAGTCTGCAAGCATGAAAAATCAAAAAAAAAGTTTTTTTAAATTAAAATTTAAAAACATAAAAAAGGACTAATAAAATCATTATGCATAACTATTTATTAAGGAAACACGAAAAAAGCTCGTAGGAAAAAGTTCGGCCAGGTGGACCTTTTTCTAGGCCATTGTTTTGAGGCGCGTTTTCTCGGCTTCTAGGTGGTTTTAGAAAATTTTAAAAACAGATTTGGAATGAGAATGAAGTCTATTTTCATTTAAGGTACATTTATTATCTCCGTAAAGCCCTCCTTTAAAGATTAGGACTTGGAAAAATATAGTTGAAGCTTAAAATTTTAGAGTAAAAATTAATATAATTTTAAACTTTCATAACAATTTTAAAACTTCGAAATAATCTGAAGAAACACAATATAACCAGCCTATACCAATTCTCATTTCAAAATCCGTTATTCGGCTCTCCAATTAGAGAACCCAACATTTGCGGATGCATAATTATGCGGTAAATGCTTGAGTGACCATTTAAGAAAAAAAAAACGCAATCGAAATAAGAAACCAGAACAACATGATTTACGGACAACAATAATACAATAATGGTTTGGAAATTGACATTTGTTTTCGTGACTCCGCCCCCTATGTGGAATAAGAAAATGTGAAAAACAGAAAAAAAAATAGAGAATTTTCGAGAAAATTGAGGATTTGTTGGATACGAATGTTGACTTTTTCGAAACAAAAGAGACAAAAAAATGAAGGAGAGAAAAACATTTTCGTATATTGGTTTTTGTAAAATTATTTTTGTGCGTCTGGAGATGCATTTAAATTCAAAACGGGAACTTTTGGGGGGGAGATAAAATACATTTTTTCAAATCAATTGAAAAAAATATTATTTTATTAATATTTAATTAGCACTGGTTTTGATCTTAAGGATTTCAAACCAATGTTAAGAGTTTGTCTTACACTCTCCATCTAAAAAGAGCAAAAAAGGGCAACTGCTCTATACAAAATGGCGTTCAGAAATAAAAGAAAAAAAAACGAAAATAAATTGTTCACCCCCCCCCCCCCCCCTATATCCAAGCCCACCCAATAACAATCGAAAAAGCAGAAAGAAGCAATTTGGTTGTCCAGACACCAGCACATATCGCCTCTCGTCCATATATATATCCACACAAATCTAAGGTATATATGTACTCCCTCTGTTGACGAAAAACAGGGTGGAAATACGCATAAGAAGGTATCTAATTAAGGGAAACACAACATTCGCATACACCCCGCACCAAGGACGTTTTTGGTGGAAATGGCCCTTCACTTCTATTTAAATTAAAGGGGAAAATGAGCCTTCAGTGTAGATTGATACGATGTGTGCTAGTTATCCTTGGCATTGGATATTTATTCATTATTTTTTTGGTTGTTGATGTTGTTAAAATGAAACAGTACACTGTAATTTGATAAAAAAATGATTAACAATGTGAAATTGAAAGAATATTAGATTTATATCTAAGATCGGGTTAAAGGGACTCTTTACTGATTTTGGGTTTCAATTCCATTTTCATCTTCTTCGCAGTATTTGAAAACCTGTAGAAGCAAACAAATTTATTGAAATTTCCTTTTCTAGTACACGAAAAAAGAACATTTATAGGGTAAGGCGGAGAATGGCCTAACCGCTCGGCCGCGCACGAGAGAGCATGCGAATGTGAGAGTGTTTGCCATTGTTAGGCCATTCGCCGCCTTATTCTTGAAATGGGTGGTGTTTGAGTACTAGAAAAGGAAATTTCGCAAACATATTTTTCTTGTATAGGTTTGCAAATATCAAGAAGAAGATGAAAATGGAATAGAAACCTAAAATCGGTAAAGAATCCCTTCAAGGAAGCATTTTGGGGGAAAACTCAAATAGGGAAACATGTAATTTTATTTTAAAAATCATTTAATAAAATCCGAGTTATAGTATGTCTAATAAGTCTGAAATTTTGACGTTAATGTGCCGAAAAAACTATATTGGTGATTAAAATTAGAAATCGAAAATGTTTTCAATTACACCTTGATAAATAAGATACTATTAAGTATTACATTTTTTTTAACTACCGAAATAAATATTTTCTGTTCTGCAAAATGCACAGAGTTAATTAATAATATTTTTTATAAATTTGGCTCATTTCATATTTTCTAGAGAATATAATCAGTTCTAACTTCAGAAGGGGGTTAATTTCAAAAATTCAAAACTTTCGAGCTCAGCGAATGAATATTTCATATTTCGTAAAAAACGTAAATTTGAAAGAAAACCAAAGTCAAGCAAAAAGTATAAAACAACGAAGAAGAAGTTCCTATTATATACAACAAATCCTTTCATTCCACTGCAAGGCTTTTCTTAGTTTCAAACGACTCTCCTTTTTTGATTCGTTACTTATTTTTCGTTTCGAGTGTCAGTCATATTTTAAAAATTTTGGTTTGCGTTTCCATGGATTATTTATGATTTTTTCGATGCAAAAAAAAATAAAGCAGATATGCTTAACTTATAGGACTTTTCCGGATGATTTGGAGCAAAAAAGATATTTTTTTAAAAGCCAAAAGACAACAATAACTTTGGCTAAGTGTTCTAAAAATGTGCTTTTGAGTAATATTTAATATTGAGTTTGAAGAAGCTAAAATGATTTCTTTTGTATAAAAAATTGAGAAAAAAATTTCAGCCCAAAATGTTGAAAAATTTTGCCATGAACACATCAAATTTTGGGTCGAAAAAAGGGTTTTATGCCCATAAATATACATCAAACTTTTGTGTATTATTATATGATGTTCATGAACACACATTTGTCCCAATTTTTTATATATTACATCAAAAAAAAATGAGGGAAAAATTGATCAATCATTTGTCTGTGACTGACTAAAAATGAAAATAAATGGATAGTTGACAAAATATGCATAATATGTATTTTTTCGATTTTGTAAATACATAAACACAAATGATACAAAACCTGTTTGTCCGTATTCTGCATATTTTCCAAAAAAAAGATAAAAATTTGCATGTTTAATTTTGAAATTATTTAAAATTTCAGATGAATTGTTATCAAAAAAGTGCAATTTTGGTTGAAAAAATGTATAAATTTTTATTTTGAAAATAATCTAGACAAAACTATTCCATAAATAGAAATTTGTATATAAATATTTAGGAGGGAAAAATCTGGTTTTAAATTTTCTATGAAGGGAAAATTACATATTTAGCTAAAATTTCAAAAAAAAATTCTTCTGAAATTATAGGTTCCAAACAGGTAATACGGTAATAAATGGTGAAATAAAATATTTCCGAAAATTTCAATAGTTTTCAAGAAGAAAATAGTATCAAATTATGAATGATACTAAGGTTTAAAAAATGGGAGAACACGGAAGAAGGAAGTTTAGTTTTTGACCCCAAAAAGTAGGATTTACTTGCAAACCATGAACATAAATACTTATTGTAAACCTATGAACATGAAACAAGTTTCTTTTGGAAAGAAAACTCACTTTTTTGGTGTATGTTTCTATATTTTTAGTATGTTCGATGTTCATTTCAAAAAAAAGACAAAAATAAGAAGCATCGAGAAAAAAAACTACAAAAAACTTTACTAGTAAATAAAAATGGTTAACTATACGATAAATATAAAGTAAGTAATAATAATAATAGTAATAAAAAAAAGATGATAGTTTGTATATGTTTAGTAATGCGTGTGAAACGAGGAGAGGAAAAAGACAGATATGTCGGAAATTTTCCGGATATTTGATGATGTTTTAGATAACATTTTGAGCATTTCAGAGATGTCATGTTGTTTTTTTTTTCTATTTTGATAGTTGTTTTTACACACTAGAAAAGATTGAACATCAGCGCATTGTGAAAACTTTAACTAAGAATGACCTTTACAAAATTTAAATGACTATAAATATTTCACTGTGAGTGTGGTTTAAAAGAGGACTTTACTGAGATAATACATCTACCTTAAATGAAAATAGACTTCATACTCATTCCAAATCTGTTTTTAAAATTTTCTAAGACCACCAAGAAGCCGAGAAAACGCTCCTCAAAACAATGGCCTAGAAAAAGGGGCCACCGGCGAAAACTAGTCCGCAGACATGAGAAATCCAAAAAAGTTTTTAATTAAAATTTTAAAACATTAAAAAGGACTAATATAAGCATTCTACATAACTATTTATTAACGAAAACGAAAAAAGCTCATAGGAAAAAGTTCGGCCAGGTGGACACTTTTTCTAGACCATTGTTGGCGTATTTTCCCGGCTTCTAGGTGGTTTTAGAAAATTTTAAAAACAGTTTTGGAATGCGAATAAAATCTAATTTCACTTAAGGTACATTTATTTCTCCGTAAAGGTCTCCTTTGAGTCAAAGTCACTACATTCTAAGAAGTTCAGATAAATTCGGGTAAATTTGGTCAAAAGAAAGTAGGGTACAAAAGTGAGGTTAGGCCCACTAGCGATTTTGGGCGTGCACGCATAATCTGTGCTTGATCTTAAAATCTGTTTTTTTTTTGTTAACACTTATTTCAAATCAATTTAAGAATGTTGTTATTTTCAAAAAAAACCGAATATCGGAAAGAAAACCAAAAACGAAACAAAAATGGTTTGGTGTGGTTATGTAATACATGTTCAAAATTTGACCCACATTCAAATATAGTCAATACACAAAAAAATGAAAGTGCTTAAGAAGACGAACTAAATTTGACAACAAAAGAGGGTGTTTTGTTTCCACAAAAAATGGTCACTATTGTCCCCCCGCCCGTCAACCATTTTTTGATTATAAAACAAGCTTCCTTATTATTTTTTGGTATGAATGAAATGACCCAATTATCAATGGAACCGTCACAATTTATAATGAAAAGTTGTAAGAAATTGGAATTTCAACAACAACAAAAAAAAAGATGAACCTGGAACAAAAGTAATAAATTCGAATAGAAGAATGATTCCACCATCTCTCATTTTATGTCAGGTTTCCTAGGGACACGAGAATAAAAAAAAGCACAGCAAAAGAAAATAATTCGAGATGCCGAAATTGCACCAGATGTGAGCGATGAATTCGCGAGAATTAATAGGTTTATGCATTATAAAAGTACCTCTTTTTCCGATTTTAAAAAGATATTAAAACGACTAAAAAAATTGGAATCAATGGGGTTTTTGAGAAGATCAAAAAGCTCGATCAGCAACTCAAAATTTATTGGAATCGGGGGGTGATCCCGCATTTCGTGGCGAAGATTAGAAAACTTAAAAATTTAGCTGATTGTGACGTTTTTAGAATCTTCCTCTGGGATTTAAAAATTTTATTTTTTTCCAAAATTTTGAACAAAAAAGAGGCAATAATCAACAATTTTCGTGTTGATGTAAGGTGCTGATTTTGCATTGAAATCTGTTCAAATATTTGCACAATGAGCCCTCCTACAAAAACGAATAATGACAGTGGAACTGACGGATATGATGTCTACTAGATGACTACTTATCTGTTGTTCTTTCGTTTCCTCTTTGCATACATGTATTTTTCAAAAAGAAGGGTAAGAGAAGCATAACTGCGGAAACGATAAACAACAGTAATCTGATACATTTATTTTGTGCATTGAGCGGCGAGTTGGGTTACTTTTACAAGTATACTCTTTAAGAAAGTCGCAAATAAAATTTGACCTTTAATTGTAAACTAAGAGGAAAATAATTCGAAGTTATATGATCCCGATGCCATTAATTGTTGGAATAATCTACAAAATCTTAAATTTTCAGACAAACTAGCTCTCTTGAACAGAAGTTACAGCTTCTCGCATCCTAACACAAACTAGCAATAGAAAATACATAGGTGGTGTATGTTTCAAGGTTCTGCGGGAACAAGTTGTGAACACAATCGAATATTTCATGCGGAGTGACTGATACATTCACGAAACAGGTATATTTGAGATGACACCACTATATAACAAAAACTTAAGAACATGAAACAAAAAGATATAATGCTCTTGGAGCTGTGAATGAAATTGTTTCATTTTTCTGAATCGATAAACTCGAGGAAGTATTTGGAAAACATTTCGTGACCAAAGAAATCATAAGTTATGGTTATCAGAGAAAAAACTGATAGGTAAAAATGTGACAGCTGGGTTTTTGAAAGTAATATTCACATTAAAAAACAAATATGAAGCGAAAACTTTAAGACAATTAAAAAAAACCCCTATTTGGAGCTTCTAAAATTAGTAAAATATCAACTTTTGTGCTCCCGAAGATCTGTAATTTTCTCCCGAAAAAATCTCAAAAAAGACGTGGTTCATAATACCCCAAAAACATAAACAAAAGAATGTTGAACTCACCCTATTAGGCATTTCACATCTCTGATCATCCAATCGATTACTTTGCATTTTTTCGATAAGTCTCAGAAAATCTTCGCTCTGCAACAAATAACATACGAATTTTCAATAGTTGTATCATTCGTTTGTTTCTCACGATAAAATCAAGGTTCATAAACAATTTTTTAATCGAAATAATATATTTTGTTTACTTCATTAAAGACAGCTGTTCAGTTAATTTGACCCTACCTGGTCTTAGTTTCAAAAATTAGAGCGTTCTCTAATTAGTACAATGCAATTTATGCGAAATCGCACCGATAAATACACGCGTCATAGTAGCGGTTCAAAGTTGAAAAAATCAAAATTTGAATTCCCGCGTGTCCGTGCGACGCGGTCGTTGTCCGTGCAACGCGGTCGGAATTGGCGCGAAACACAATTATTTGAATGGCTACATATCGGTATTGTTCTTTGGACCACCTGGGATCCCATTCGAATTTTGATTTTTTGCCTTGAATTTGGATCGTGTTAACTGACAAGCTGCCTTTAAATACATTTCTTACAGATTCAAAATCGAGGCCCAATTTCCGAATAAAAACAAAAACCAACCTTTTCTGAATTATAATCCACACCGGTGGTGAAAAGTCCCGATTCGTGCATTTTTTCCAATTCTCGATAATAAGCCTCCGAATTAAGTGAATTTCTTCTGAAATTAAGTAAACTTATTATTCGCTCATTTTCATGGAAGGAAAACAGATTATAGATTTTTTCATAGAAATTTGATTATTGGTTTTTTTTATGTTAGTGTCAATTTTTATATGATCAAAGATTTAAAGTTCTAAAAGAAAAATCTGGAAAAAAAAATTGAGATGAAATAATAACGATAAAATTCAGATAGATGGAGTTGATCACGTGGAATATTAGACGACTTGCTTAAAGAGAGTGTTCCAGTTGATAACAAATAGGAAAACTCTCTTTAAAACGGAATTAGTCAAATATTTAAGATTTAAAATGATATCCGAAAATTAAGTTTTTTTTTGAATTATTTAGTTTATTTCTAAGTTATCAGCGCCAAAATTTAAGTTAAATATTTAACTAAAAGTGTTCACAAAATGTTGTATATCTACTCAGAAAAACACAATTCCTGACCAACTTTCGCTTGATCTAACAACAATAACCAACAAGCATAACAGAGGGAAAAAAACGCAAGCATCAGCACATGTTGATCGTCCGAAATTTGACCTCAAAGCATGAAGACGCGAAAACGAAATATAAAAAGACTAAAGGAAGATTATAAATGCCCATATTGCATTTTCCATTAAATCATAATCGGTTCTCCTTCCGTTTTCTGCCGTCGTCATCGTCTCGAATCCAAATACAACCAACACTATTTTACTAATTTGGAGGCAAATTACACACATTTTGTTTGTTTGTTTGTGATCAGACCATCTAACCCAAATAAATGAGTATTCGCAATTTAATTATATCACTATGTATTTATTTATTCACTACATGCCGAATTGATTCTAGTGAAAGGTTCTTTTATCTAAACAACAAAAAAACGAAAGTGCTTAAGATTTTCATTTCCAAGACTATAGAAGAAGCAGGATCATTTTATTGGTTTGGCTTTTTTTTTTGAAATCTAAAATCATCGAATTAAAAGTGATAAATCTCAATAATGTTGAAATCAAATCTTAAATTTTTATTTATTTATCTTTTGGATATGTGAAATTAACTTGAAAATACCAAAATACGATGAAATATAAGTACGTGTCAATGCAATTGGTAGGGTTTCTATGCCAGTATTTGGATTTGAATCGCAGAAGTTAGTTTTTTCTTCAAATTTTCAAAAAAAATCCGTTTTACGGAACGAACACCAATGACCGAAAAAATCCAATATACCTTTCAATTTGAGAACTAGGTTACGGTATCCTAATTTTGCGCAGGTCTCTAAAATGTCTACTGAACTCTAAAATTGGAGTTAAAGACTTAGCATCTAGATGTCTAGAAAGACGTAAAATAAACATTTCTTTCCTTAACTGGAATCAAATTAGTGTACGAAAGCCAAGATACGAAATGCAAATTTGATGTCCTACACATAAAAATATTTTTCTGAGCATCAAAAAACCCAAAAGATTTAGTCTCCCCCTTTGTTTCCAAAAAAATACAACGAATCCATATTAATTTATGCGCGTCCCTTTATTTTATTGTGTACCCGGAAAAAACGCCAAAATAAGAGAAGGTGTCGTGCAAGATTTATTAGGTCTAGAGAACGTTTTCCAGCGAATTTTTTTAAAGAATGAAATCAACACTGAAATTTGATTCTGAAGGGGAGGGAAATGGGAAGAAGAAAAAAAACCAAAAACTTTGATTTCCGGGCTGGAAAATGAAGCATGAACAAATTTTAAGTTCTTTTCTTGGGACCCTTGTGTTTCGTTTAAAAATGGGGGATAAAAATAAAATTGTCTAGTTTGTGAGGTTGGAAACTTTTATGTAGTTTTATGAGCACCGAAATCTGAGTTGAAAGCCTATGATTATTTAGAAAAAGTAGCATGTTTTTGAAAAACCAAAAAAAAAACTCTAAAAAATTTGGATTAAAGGATGTATTACATTAAATATGAGCAAAGAAGATGGGATTAATCAGTGGGTTGAGTCAATGTCAACGCTTCAAATTTCTGAAAAATGAGCTCAAAAAGTGTGAACCTTTATTTATAGATGCTCGGATGAAAGTCATACATGTTGAATCATCATGAAAAAATTGAGATTAGTTCGAATCGGAAACTCTTTTGTTTCAGCTCATATCAAGCAATTTTGAAAAGGTGATGAACACCGGAAACCGTGAAGCATCTACCGGACGTATACTTCAAAAAGAATACGACACACATATCAAAATGCGGTGAGCACACATACAAAATACACACATCTGTGTATATATGTGTTCTTTTCATTCTTCCTATCTTTTGTTCTGGAGAAGAAGAAGAAGAAGAAGAATCCTGGCCATACACCCCTTCCAATTCTTGAAGCGAAATACTTTACGATCATTTCTTTAAATCTCTCGAATTTTCACACTCTCTTTTCAACTTAACACACAAATTTATTACTATGAATCGATGGGAAAATCATAAAAAATTTTGGTTTCGAAAAATATTGCTTTATGATCAAGTGATGTGATTTTTCCGGGCTGGAAACTTTGATTTTTTTCTCCGGCAATGACTTGGTTATGGGCTGTTTTAAGTGGAACTTCAAGAGTACGGAATTTCGAAATCAATCGCTGATCATTGGCCGATCAAGACGTGAAAAACACTTATAAAAATAAAAACTGAAGTTTGACGGTATGCCTTTATATGACACTGGAATTGTCAACAAAGTCTCATGTAGGCAACCACCTAAATGAAAATCTAATTTTTTAAAATTGCACGATTTAAAAAACAATCAATAGTTACATTACTTCTGGATAAAATACTCCAAACATATTGTATCAAAAACCAACTAGATTTTTAAATTCGGTGAAATGCAATTCAATTCTTTACTTCAAAAATTGTTATTCACGACGGCTAAGACTTTAGTAAAATTCAGATTTTTCCAATTTTCAAAGCTTGAGGAGTTCAATTTTAAGATTTTTGTTATAATCCGTTAGAAGAAGTTCTCAAAATTTTGATCGAGAGTATTTTTTAAAAATATCAATTTGTTGTGAAAAACGCATTAATTTTCAAAAAGTGCTTTGTTAAAGACAGGGTACCACTAATTTTGAAATCTATGAGTTTAATTTTGATAGATCCAGTCTTCAAGATAAACATTATTAACTTGAATAGGACGAGTTCCAGTTGTTTTTTTAAAATTAACAGTCCTGAAAATTTTGGTAACAAAACAGGAGAGAATTCCAGAGAAAAAATGCAAGTGCTTTAAAAGGGTAAATCAAGTGAAACGCCTTTAGTGCTCCTCTTATTGTCATTGGATATTTGATTTTATGTTGAATTCTCCATTCCTTCGCTTCCTTCCTTCCTTGCTCTCCCATTCTTTATGTCATCACGTCCATCAATTTGTTATCCACTCCCACAATCCTTTCTTCTTCACCCCTTTTTCCCGCAAAATTCACAAAATGATGATGATGAGCACAAGGCATTTGGACACACTTGTGAAAAAGAAGACGAAGAACACACATTAAATTGCTTTTAAAATCCATCATTTCAAATGCAAGAGAGATTTTGAGGATTTTTATGTTCTTTTGGTTGTTAATTTTCACACTTCTTTTCATTAGTTTTGAAAAAAAAGGAGCTGAGGATTTGTGAATGATTCTATTTTAAAAAATGGGCCGCAAGCGGAAATTATAGGTTGAGTTTGAAAAATCGTACAGAATCACTAACAGGGCACCTTATTATAAGAAACTTTCAGAACTGTGGAAGGTTCCGAATATACGGTGGGATAAAGTGAACATAAATTGTCATCACGAAGAACGCTTTGTGTGTGTACACCGTTACGACAAATTGCACACACGCAAAAATTCGAATTTTTTACAAAATACGCCTATAACTCATGAAAAAAAGGAAGTTTTTGCGTTAATAACATAAATTATGGCTTGATCTAATTTTTTTTCACTCCGAATTACAATATTGCGTTCCTGAATAGCTGAATATAGCGCGTTTTGTGAAACCGTGCCGCACAATTGCAAAAACTCCACGCCCACTTTTATGCGTTCAATTTTTAATTGTCGTACTGAATGTTCTTAGTTATAGTCGGTTCACTTTAGCCTACCGTCAATATATTGAACAAGAATGAGAAGTTCCCCGTAGATTGACCGTATAAGTTTGAAACAGTAACCATTTTTTTCGAAATTAAATTTAAAAGTGTCAATCTGAAGGTTGAATTCAAATGTCCTTATGCCACAGAGCTATTGAAAAACTCGTCTAAACATAATTAGTTCATCAAACCAATATATAAAAAAATGACCCCCTTTTTTCCCCTTTCCTCAAAAGGCCATTGTAAAGAACACCCATCAGTCCGAACCATAACAGTTTCTTGATTCGCATGTCATTCTAGTAAGCCATCATCGTCATTATCATTCGATGACGAAAAGGCAAAAATGTTACACAAGCGAAGAATTCTCGCTGTGTGTGTTTTTTCATACATTAGCAGAAGAATTAGCTTCACCAAATCAAAAAAGGGAAAAACCCACATTCTTTGAAAGTAATTAAGAAGTGGAAGAGAGAAATCGGGAGAAGAACAAGAGAAAGGCGAAAAGAAAAAAATAAATGACATTCAAAGGGTCATTATTATTATTATTACCACTAAGCGGGGGAGAGAGAGAACAACATTTTTTTGCTGATCCGTTATTAGTTTACCGTTTTAATTGAATGTGGTCATGAAAAAACTGGAAAAAAAGAAGAGTTTTTGGGGAAACTGTTCTGCATAAGGTAATAATTATGGCTAACTTATTGTTGGGTGAAAGATACAATTAAAACAGTTTTAGTTTTGGGAAAATATTCGGAAAATCAAGTTTTTTTGGGAAAAAACAAGTGTTGTTGATTTTTCGAGAAGTTTTCAAAAAAGGAAAAGTGTTTTTTAAACTGTTATCCAAACAAAGAATCTACAATCTCAAAAAATAATACGGAACGATTAAAAAATAGACATAGTTGGAAAAGTAATTTTAATTTATGCTTTTGAATATTTTGAAATTGTTTAAAGGAGGGCTTTACGGAGAGAATAAATGTACCTTAAATGAAAATAGACTTCATTCTCATTCCAAATATGTTTTTTAACATTTTCCAAAACCACCTAGAAGCCGAGAAAATGAGCATCAAAACAATGGCCTAGAAAAAGAGGCCACCGGCGAAAACTAGTCCGCAGGCATGAAAAATCCAAACAAAACATAAATTAAAATGAAAAAAAAAGTCTATTTTCATTTAAGGTACATTTATTCTCTCCGTAAAGCCCTCCTTTAAGATTTTATTTTTAGTCGAAAAAAATTCAGCATTTAGTTTTTAATATTATCTACCAGATGAAATATTCGGAGGCAAATATACTCTTCCGTAAAGTCAGAACAACTTTTGCGCGCGCACAAATTGCCGTGGGCCCACACACATAAGCGTCATTTACACAGGTGTTCACAAGTAACTTGGTGGTGTAGTGGTTATGCCTTTTGTGTGCTGTGCGCAAGGCCATGGGTTCGATCCCGGTGGGGGTACATTTTATAAAAAGTGCGTACTACCGTAGCATTGTAGTTTAGACGCGCAAAAGTTGTTCTGACTTTACGGAAAAGTGGCAAATATTCAGTGTGCTTTGATTATCGATTTTCCGGAAATTTTCTTTACTAAAAATTGATATTTTAAGATCTTCGATTTTAGCCTGCACTCAGAGGTCGATGGGGTCCTAAATTTCACAAAAAGTTTTAGTGAAACATGAAATTTTAAGCATTCGTTAGGTAGAAAATTGAAAAAATATTTTTCTCTTATTTTTTGAGAAAATTCCTGTGGTTACAAATTACCTTGTAAGGAAAATCACGTTACGAAAATAAAAATGAAACTCAATTTCTTAGAAAATTTTGAAATTTCGTATCCTTTGTCAACAATCAATCGGTTCTTAAACTTTGGTTCAATTGCATTAAATACACTTTAAGTAAACGTTTTTCGGTCAATTTCGAAACCATTTACTCACAACAATAACTTCAAAAAAACTGAGTAAATAGAACATATTGTTAGTCAAACTTAAACTTGTGACAAACTGTTTGCACTTCAAAAAACGAAATAGAATGACGTGTCAAAAATAAAATAAAAATAACGAACCTTCTTATCTTCTGAACACCAGAAATATGCTGAAAAAATGATTTTGCCGATTTTCGCATCGGTCGACTTTGCCGCCGGAATATTCCTTTCAAAGGTGAGGATGATTGATCATTTTGTTCATCTTGTTCATCATTACCAATTGAAATAACACAAATTCCATCTCGTTGGCATATTTTCGAGCCCATCGTCGATGACGATGCTGATTGCTTCCTATGAAGTAAAATCGAAACCACGGCGACTCGAAGAAGGGGTGCCGGTTTTCGGAACCAATAAATCCGTCGCTGGTATTACGTCAGAAATTCGAATGAATAGAGAGAGAAAAAAATAAGTAGGAGAAGCAGCAGTTGGATCAAAATCCAACGATAATTGCTGGTATTATCGTATTCGTATAACACCCGACAGAAACCTCCGGTAGAAGCAGTAGAATGAATGAAGAACGACTTGATTCTCACTAAATACTTTAATATTTTCAGCAAGAAATTGTAGAACGAACGAAACAAAAAACAAATCAAAATTTCGAAAAATATGGAACGAGAAAAAAGGGAGAAAAGAGATTGTGTTATTTACCGAGAAAGTGTTACTACCCATTTTCCAGGACCGCCTCTTTTTTGTGATTTATGACTAATATATTGGAACACTTGGGGGCGATGGGGGTTAATTTTAAAATAAACCAATGGTTTTTAGAATTTTTTGAAATGAGAGAAAATGAAATTTATATAATTTCAGATAAAAAAAAATATGTTTATACCCTCAAAATCAGATTATCGGATTATAATACTGAAACGAAGAGTTATGAAAAAGAAAATTGTACTAAGAATCACATGGAAAGAAAAAATAATGGAATACTTGGAATTTATTGTCAATGACGGTGTGAATGAGCGGGCACGCTTAATTTTAAGCGGGCCACAAAGCATAATGCTGGTTTTGCATTTGTAGAATTAAAAAAATCAAAGATGTCGAAGAAAAATATTAGAAATTCATAATTCGAAATTATTGAAATCCATAAAACAGTTAAAAGATTCTGAACCGAAATTCTTTTGCCAATTTCTAAATCGATGAATTCGACCAACTTTAACTTCTTTTTTTTCATAACGAATGATAATATGAACATTAACATTAAGGGTGACAACAATTTGGCAAATGGAAAGAAAATGTCTACTTATGTTTTCGGAATTCAGAAGGAAAAAACAATTCGTTTGGAGAATAATAATTCTGGAACCATTAGTCATAAAATTTTATGATTCGTTAGATTTGAAGTTTCGATTAGAACCACATGTTGGAACAAAATTTAAAGATTATTTTAGATCAGGTTGATTTTTTTGTTTGAAGTTCATTTTTAGAAATTTCAAAAATCTAAAGTTTCAATAAAATTACAGTGTTCTATAATTAGGAGTCGGAAGCTTCCGCAGACTCAAAAAAAGAAGAAATAAAATTTTTTGAAAAATTTAAATTTTTAAAATCATGTTTTAAAAAATGTCCTTAATTAGGACCCCTAGTATTCGAATTCCAAAAATTTTAAGATTAGTTTAGATTAGATTAATTTTTTCGTTTGAAATTCATTTTTAGAAATTTCAAAAATTTACAGTTTCAATAAAAATTAAGTTTTGTATAATTAAGAGTCGGAAGCTTCCGTACACTCAAAAAAAGGATACAAAATAATTTTTTTTTAATTTCGTTTTTAAAATCATGTTTTGAAAAATGTCCAAAATAGGACTCATAATTCTTAAAAATTGTCTTTAAATTTTAATTCTCGACAAAAATTGTCGATTTATCAGAAAACAATGATTGGAATTTTGCATGACAATTAAAAGCATATTTTTGAAAAGCTAAAATAAAAGTTTTTTGTCCACAAATGGTTTTTTCTCAAAATAATTCCAAAAATAGAACACTGACCAAAAATTAAAACAATTATTTTTTAAATGAGCTAAAAAATATATAAAGACTAATAATTTTGTTAATTTTAAAGGGACTGTTTACTGATTTTGGGGTTTCTATTTCATTTTCATCTTCTTCGCGATATTTGAAAACCTATATAAGCAAAAATATTTTTTCGAAATTTCCTTTTTTTTGCACGAAAAAAAACGCATTTTCAAATTAAGGCGGCGAAATGGCCTAACAATTGCAAACACTCTTACATTCGTGTGGCCGACTAGTTAGGCCATTTCTCTGACTTAATCTGTAAATGTGTTTTTTCGCGTACTAGAAAAGGAAATTTCGAAAAAAAAATTTTGCTTTTGTAGGTTTTGAAATATCTAGAAGAAGATGAAAATATAATTGAAACCCAAAAACAGTAAAGAATCCCTTTAAATAGTTAAGTAATAGGTAAAATGATTTTCTAAAAAAAATCTGTTTTATGATGATAAAGAACAGGTCATACATAACCTTTAAAAAAATGAAACGAAAAATTTGCGTTGATTCTGAAAATTTCAGTGAATTCGTACTTTAAAAAATCAAAACCAAGATGGCAAACTTAAAATCATAATAATCACATAAATCGAGAAATAAATGGAAGAAAGCGACGATATAAAAAGGAATAAAATGCCAACGACACATACCACAATTTCATAGTTTTTTCATCCTTCTTTTGCCCATCATTCATTCATTTTCGCCTATTCTATTCCGTTTGCCTCACTCCTTGACTTTAAGAAAAAAAAAGGCCCCCCGACCCTTTTCACAAGGTCGAAACAATCTTCGCCACGCCTCCTTTTATTTATTTTTTGTCTCATTAAAAAGTTGTTGATATTAAAAAGCGAAAAGCATTTCGTTTGTATTATTCGAGATTTAATCTTTATTCATGGATTTCGATAGACCGGATATGAAATGAATAAATGAATATGCATAACAATTGAAATTGAGGGGCGACGGTTTTCCCGACTTTTTACTTTCGAATACTTGAGTTTTGTGAGATCGATTATGTTACTGGAGGATTGGGGGAACGTAATTGAAATAAACTGAGATAAACGTACTTAAAGAGAGGGTGACACTTTTAAAAAAAAATTTTCTGCTCTCAATTGCCAAAAATTCAACGGAATTAAACTGATATTTTTAGAAATTTAGATAAAAAAAAAACTGATAGAATTCAGTTAGCCAATTCAAATTTCACAATTTTGTTCAAAAGTCAAAATTATCTGTTTATTATTTCATTTCCCAGCGAAATGACATCATGATTAAAATGTTTAAAAATAATTGAAAAGAGCTTAGATTTATGATAATCCGCGAGAATAACAAAGCATGCCCTCAGGCGGCTTTGAGCTAGAAAAGCTTAACATGTGTCTTTTTGGAGGGATCAAATTTAGATGGCTTCTGCTCCAAAAGTCAACGAATAGTAAATCACTACAGTAGGTAAGGGAAATTTTAAAAATTAAAGGGACTACTTATTTACTGTTTTTGGGTTTCAATTCCATTTTCATCTTCTTATAAATATTTCTTTTGGTAACTGATTTTTGATGTCAACTAAAAAATATTGGAGAGTCAAATTTTCGTAAATAGATTTTCGAACTAAAAGTACCAATTTCAGAAGAATTAAAAACAAGAGAAGAAAATCCAACAAATGTTCTGATTTTGAGAATTTTCAGCTGAAAAACAACAAAAAGTGCACGTTCATTAAACACAACAATGAAGAAAATATTTGACCTGAACTTGACAGCAGTTTTGTGAAAAGATAAAGAAAATGAACGGAAGAAGATATTAGTCAAGAAAATGATTGTGTAATAAAACAATGTGCTTTTTGTTGCGAAATCTATTTTTATCTTTTTGTTTTCCTTCCCTTTTTTTCTGAAAATTAATTGAAAAATGAAACTGACCTGTATGCTTTGAGTGTTAATGGCATGTCGATTCTAAAAAAATTAATAAATATTTTTGTTTTTTAAATGTTTGTTAAATTTTCTCAGAACACCGGGATCTGGAGATTTTATTTTAAAGGCACACAAAACTCTATTTTTTATAGTTAATTAGCCCTAATTTCCTCATAGATTTAGCAAAAATTAATATATTTAGGACGCTCCCAAAATGACCTAATTTTGAGAACGACAAAAGAGTTCCGAAAAACTTTTACGAGTTTTCACGGTCAATTTGTTTGCATTAGGAAATTGGACCTAATCAAGATCTATTTAAAAAATCTTGGTTTATGTTGTTTCATCCAGATTTTAATCGTTGTTTTGTTTTTTTTAATGTATTGTTAATTCGGGATTGTTAACAACATTTAAATTGTATTGAGGATCCATGGTGGCTCCGTTTTTCAGGAATCACCTCAAAACCAATTCCAAACTTTATGAAAGTTGTAAATTTAATATTTCAAGAGATATCGTTTTTCAGTTCATAATATAAGAAATAATATTATTGATCTCATCGAAAATTGAGATAATTTTTAATGAGCTTTTGAAAAATACAAAAAAAAATTAGGAAACAACTTTTAAACATGGTTTCTTGTCTTTTCATGCTTTTCTTCAAGTAAATAGGTACCATGAAATATGAAATGAAAGAGATAAAAACTGATCAAAAAGTCTAGAGAAATCGTTTAAATTGGAATTTGAAAGGAATGAAATATTCAGCGGGAATTTAGCGCATTCGCATAAATTTCCGATAATCAGCTTGGTGTTACTATTACAAAACTTGTGCATTAAAGGAGGGTTTTACGGAGCTAATGAATGCGTCTGGGATGAACATAGACTTCATACTCATTCCAAATCTGTTTTTAAAATTATCTAAAACCAGCTTGAAGCAGAGAAAATGAGCTTCAAAACAATGGCCTAGAAACAGGGACCACCGGCTAAAACTAGTCCGCATGTATGAAAAATACAACAAAAAAAAAATGAAAAAAACATAAATTAAAATGAAAAAAACATTTAAAATGTGCTAATACAAGCATTCTGCATAAGTATTTATTAATGAAACACAAAAAAAGCTCATAGGAAAAAGTTCGGCCAGGTGTCCCCTTTTTCTAGGTCATTGTTTTGAAGCTCATTTTCTCGGCTTCTAGGTGGTTTCAGAAAATTTAAAAAACAGATTTGGAATGAGAATGAAGTCTATTTTCATTTAAGGTACATTTATTATCTCCGTAAAGCCCTCCTTTAAGAAAGCTGGCTTAAATTCGAACTTTGAACGTCTTGGGATTCGAAAAAATTCGATGAGGGAGGAACGGAAATTTGGAAATTTTCAAAAGTTTTGATTTCAACGACAGATAATTTTAATTAAATCAAAATGTGAAGCTCGAGGCATTCTTAACATAAGATTTTTTTTAAACTCTACTTTTTCCAAATAAAAACTTCCACCTACCCATCATGACTTTGTGGACCGTTAGTCGCACCAACCGGCCCGCTGCAACTGCACATCCCATAAAAAATCGAATCCTTCCATGAATATATCCAATCCATTGTTTTATTTCTGTTTCCACAAAAACTCTGAAAAATACAACATTTTCATCAAACAAATACATTTCAAAGAGAAAAATTAGGTGAAAACGATAAGGTTTCTTTTGCGAGAAAAAAAAAAGAGGAAATGATGATGCCGTCACCAACAACGGCGACAATACAGTAGGAGAAGGCGATTGGAACATTATAATCGAGAAAACGATTAATGAAACGAGAAATAAATGAACAACAGAGGAAATGAAAAAGAAACGAAGAAGAAGAAGAAGGAGAAGAAGAAGATCTTCAGATAACAGCTAGTGGACGCCTCGTTATTCATTTAATAATTTTTTGCATCGTGTCAGATATACAGACAACTTTCGATGGATCGTGGGAAATTTTCAGGAAAAGCACTCATGAACAATAAAGCAGAAAGGGGAAATGGTTTTAGATTCCATGGCTTAAAATTTAGTGAAACTCGTAGGACTGGAAAATGTGAAGCTCATTTGGATATGCCGGCACTCGTTTTGAGCACAGATTAAAGGTAGCTGGTCAGTTAACACGATCCAAATTCAAGGCAAAAAATCAAAATTCGAATGGGAGCCCTGGTGGTCCAAAGAACAATACCAATATGTAGTCACATTCAAATAATTGTGTTTCGCGCCAATCGCGTTGCGCGGACACGCGCGCATTTAAATTTTGATTTTTTTTTTCAACTCTGCTATGAAGCGTGTATTTATCGGTGTTATTTCGCATAAATTGTATTTAACTAATGAGATAAAGCTCTAATTTATGAAATAGAAAGAAATCTGGTAGTGTCAAATTAACTGATCCACTGTCTTTAAGCGTGACCAAAGCGCATCCCTGTGTACGAATTCTATGGTACACCAACATTTCAGCGCACATTTCTTCATTTTCCGGTTCACATAGGATGCATTCAAATTCCGTCAAAAGCTAGAATAATGGGTTCAAGAAAAAAAAGAATAATGACAGTGTTTCCCAACGGGCGTGTTAATAGGATTTTCAAGCAAAATCAATTGTGAAAAATTATCGTTGAAAATAAGGTTAAGCTGGAATTTCAGAAACTTTCTTTCACAATTTTTATTTTAAAATTGCTCTGGACTAGAGATTTGGAAAAAAAATATTTTTTTCAGGCTTTTACCTTGTTAAAAGTTTCAAAATTAGTCCCATAAGAAGTCGAATAAAAAAGTATGCAACAGAAAATTTCTAAGAAAAAAAAACGAAAATACTTGAAAAATGACCCAAATTCATTCTGAAGATGTTCTTCCCTATTCCAAAATCCCTGAAATCCTTGTTCTTTTTGGGACAAAATGAGGCTAAGTGGAAGGATTAAAATTTCGAATTAAACAGTTTCATTTTCCGGTGTCATGAAAAATATGAACTATTTTACATGAAGTGGCAAACATTTATTTAGAGAAAAAAGGGAAACCAAAATTACAAAAAAAAATGAGAAGACACACTTTCACTCATAAACCAAAAATGGTTGAAAGAAGGTGTGAAGTGGGCAAAACGACTGAAAAAAGACGCTAACATGGAACGATTCGGTCAGAAAAAACTAACTGAATTGATCATAAATAACAAAAAAAAGAAAAGGAGTAAAAGGCAATAAATTGTCGGAAATGTTGCGGTTTATTGGTTTGTAAATGGTTAAATGGTGTCAAGGGTTAAGAATTAAAAATGAGAAAAATAACGGGAGAGGTGAAACAAATGAGTTTTTAAGGGGGGAGAACTGTGAGATTTAAATGTGAAAAATAATATTTCAATTTAGTAACTAGTTTTTTTTTGAAAAGTCTAGAGGAAAAATTACATTTACATTTTCAAACCCCTTGAAAATGAGAGTTGTAGTATGAGCTCAAACCGGTCAGAGTTCAACCGAAGAAATGAAAAAAAACTGAGAGAGTGAAATCTGTTGGATACAGATAAAGTTGAAGAACACAATTGGAAGTTTTTCTGGATAGAGCTCCGAATATAAAACAAAAAAAACCAAGAGAAATGTGAAACTTTCAACATCATAGAAAAAGCAAACAATAATGTGAAGGATACTCAACAAAAAAATAGGAAAACTCTCACATGAATTAATTTTAAAAATTGATATTTTCGTATTTCAAATTTCTCGTTAGAACAAAAAAAAAGACGATTTATCTACATTTTTTCAGCACATTTTCGGCGTATAATTGATCGATATTATTCCTTAAAGAAGGACTTTACTTAGATAATAAATGTACCTTAAATGAAAATAGACTTCATTCTCATTCCAAATCTGTTTTTAAATTTTCTAAAACCACCTAGAAGTCAAGAAACCGCGCCTCAAAACAATGGCCTAGAAAAAGGCGCCACCGGGGAAAACTAGTCCGCAGGCATGAAAAATCCAAAAAAAAATTAAAAAACATAAATTAAAATGAAAAAACATTAAAAAAAGACTAATATAAACATTCTACATAACTATTTATTAACGGAACACAAAAAAAAGCTCATAGGAAAAAGTTCGGGCAGGTGGCCCCTTTTTCTAGGCCATTGTTTTGAGGGGTGTTTTCTCGGCTTCTAGATGGTTTTAGAAATTTTTAAAAACAGATTTGGAATGAGAATGAAGTCTATTTTCATTTAAGATACATTAATCATCTCCGTAAAGCCCGCCTTCAAATTATTATATATTTTTAAAGAGTTCTTGGTTTTTAAAGAAATATAATTTTTGAACTTATTTAAAAAAATTTAAGGGATTTAATAAAGCACAATTGAATTTAATTGATCATTGGAATGTTTCCGTTGATTTCAACTGAAAAACACATAGAACTGATACTGATTAGAAGACGAAATATTTCTGGTACGAACACTAATAACACATGTAACAATAAAAGTATAATTAAGCTTAAAATTTTCTTTTTTTTTTTTGTAAAAGAACCAGAGGAAATTTATTGAAAACAATTTAAATTAGTAGTTTGCCAGAGCTCTCAACTCTTTTCTGAATGAATTCAAATGATACAAGAAGATTCACATATTTTAAACAACTTAACAATTTCTAAAATATCGCATAATTTTCGAAAAAATACGTAAAATTTTCTAATCGATAACTCAAACTCTTTTTTGTTGATATTGAAAATAATATTTCGTAGTGATTATTGACATTTATGGAAGGGTTGAGAAATAGTAATAAAATTCCTCTGTACAACGAGGAAAAAAAAGAGTTTTATTTTAAAACAAATGGAATTTTTTTGATAAGGAAATATATGTATATGCTTTTTCTTAACTATATTTTTCTGACTCAATTTGTTTTTTCTTAATTTTAAAAATTTAAGAAATCAATAAACACGATGTAACAATTACATGAGAAAAGAATAATATTTTATCAATTAGATAAACATTTATGAATGGTTTATATCAAGTATCGGAGAATTGGAATGCAAAAAAAAGTGAGGGATATGGGAGAGGGCAGGGCTAACAGGGGTGACAAATCCTGTTTATATTATGACCATTCGATTCTATTCAATATGGCAACTTGTTACATTCTCCACTCTCTCCCCAACCATACATCTCCCATAGTTATCCCCCTTTTGAACCGGAATGCAAACAAGAGGAAACCAATTGAAAATATGCAAAAAGAAAGTTCGTTCCTTGGGAAACTGAATCGAATGGAGGATCAGAAGATTATTGATAACAAGTTAGCATCTACTAGTTTTTTCTGCCATGACTTGAAAGCAAAGGTAAAGATGATACTGCACAATTGTTTTATTTGACAAAAGATGTAGGTAAATATTATGGAAAACTTGAAGGGAAAAAAAGAGACACTTGGAGATAGACTACAAAAGTAACAATACGGAAAGGAATTTCGGATTATGTTCCAATTTTGCAGAAGCTCGACTTTTGAGGTTCCGCAAGGGCACAGTTAGGCGTATACGCATAATCCACGCTGAACTCAAGTATTCAGTTTCAAAATTTCAATTAAAAGTAAAAGGAGGGCTTTACGGAGCTAATGAATTCGTCAGGGATGAAAATAGACTTCATTCTCATTACAAATCTGTTTTTAAAATTTTCTAAAACCATCCTGAAGCCGAGAAAACGTGCCTCAAAACAATGGCCTAGAAAAAGGGGCCACCGGCGAAAACTAGTCCGAAGGCATGAAAAATCCAAAAAAAATAAAAAACATTAATTAAAATGAAAAAAAAACATTAAAAAAGGACAAATATAAGCATTCATGCATTAACGAAACACGAAAAAAGCTCGTTGGAAAAAGTTCGGCCAGGTGACCCCTTTTTCTAGGCCATTGTTTTGAGGCGTGTTTTCTCGGCTAGATCACAAATTAAATCAAAGAAAAAATAAATTTTTTTAGACGTAAAAATACAGTTTTCGTCACGTATAAAAACATCAAAGTAATCAAGTAGTCATGAAGATCATGATAAGAACGACCCCGAAATCGAAAAAGAATAAGAGACGCAAATATATACAGAAGAAAATTACATCTTCAACTGATAGGCATTACACAGTTTTTCTCAATTATTTGGCTTTTGTTTTTTTAATTGATTTTTCATATGGAGAAGTATAATAATCTGAAAACATAAAAATTACCAGAGTATGGCTTTAAGCAGATAATTAGATTCATATTCACAACAAGAACGAAAATAACGATGTTTTTTCTATTGATTTTGCAAAAAAAAAAACGAGTTGAAGAAATGTTGATTTGAAGTGACAGGAAGGTTCCCTTACGGCAAGAGAATTCATAGGTTAGATATTTCATGAGAAAAAATTTTTAAATTTTTAAAATAAATTAAAATTTTTAAAATAATTTAAAATAAAGAATTATCTAGTATGTTCCATTTAGGACTATGTTTATTCAGAATCTATGTATTAGGTTTCTAAAAAACTGAAAAGTTCTGGTTGGTTTGAAATTTACGAGGAAACCTTCTGGAAAAAAAAAAGCTAAACAATAGAGTCCTAAAACTGCGGTATGACTAGGACGGGAGCTCCCGCATTAATCAGTTGGATTCGACATCTCTTTCGTAAACGAGCTTTATTTTTCAATTTCAAATTTTCAAAGTACTTTTACGGGATGTGAATTTCAAATATTCGTTATTATTTACATCCCAGAAAATGTTAGAAATTTGAAATGGAGAACATTCAGCATAGGAAATTCATTTCGAAATTCTTCAGAATGTGATTTAATTTGAAATTTCAGGCAGCAGCTTTAAACTAAATATAGGTGAATGCGAAAAGTATCAAATCTAAGTGCTCACAGCACAATTAACGAAAAACATGTTCCAACAAGACAATCCATAAAAAATTAAGACCTCAAAAATCCTTTTCTCTCTCTCTTTGTCTTTTCAACTACAACCGCAATGTACAATATTCTCAAATATTTGTGCATAGGATTATATCATCAGAAAACGGTAGCACAACCCACCGATCGCCATCCGACCAGTTCAATTCCTTGTTTCAATTTTGCGACAAAAAAAAGGGAAATCGGTTATTGTATTATTTTCTGTTCAAAACCTACCTTTGACACACAAAACACAGTTAAATTTGGAACAACGAGGTTAATGACCGAAAAATAAAAAAAAAAGTGGGAGTTTTCGCTTGCCCTAGAGGGAGTGAAAGCGGTTTTTTGTTTGTAGTTTTTACAAAAAAATATTTTGATGAGGCAAAAAAAACTGGAAATGTTGCTTATAAAATAATTAGAGCCAATTTGCAACTTGTTTTTGAAATATGTTTAAAATTTATAATAAACTAAAGAATTTTTATCTAAATTTTTAGTCTGGGGAACAATGAATTCGCCTTTTAAAGGAGGGTTTTACGGAGCTAATGAAGGCATCTGGGATGAAAATAGACTTCATTCTCATTCCAAAACTGTTTTTAAAATTTTCTAAAACCACCTAGAAGCCGAGAAAACGAGCTTCAAAACAATGGCCTAGAAAACGTGGCCACCGGCGAAAACTAGTCCGCGGGCATGAAAAATCCAAAAAAATGAAAAAACATTAATTTAAATGAAAAAAAATTGTTAAAAAGGACTAACATAAGTATTCTGCATAACTATTTATTAACGAAACACGAAAAAAGCTCATAGGCGAAAGTTCGGCCAGGTGGCTCCCTTTTTCTAGGCCATTGTTTTGAGGCGTGTTTTCTCGGCTTAGGTGGTTGTAGAAAATTTTAAAAACAGATTTGGATAGATAATGAAGTCTATTTTCACCTAAGTTACATTTATTATTCCCGTAAATCCCTCTTTTAAAATTTTCTAAAAAGCAGAAGTCGACGTCTGAAATTTTGTTAAAAATCTGTTTCTAAAGGGTACATCATGGCTGAAACTCAGTATTAATGGAAAAAAATTCTTTGAATTCACATTTTTTAAAAAGATGGTGTTACTTTTGAATTTCCTTTTTCCACTTTGATCTTTTCAGCGTACCACAGAAAACCTTAAAAAATTGTTTGGGTAAAAATAACTGTTCTTCTGTGAAATTTTGAAATGAAAATCAAATCTCTCCTAAAAATATAAAAATCAATCAAGCTGACAAAAAAATAGATCATAACAGTAGCGGAACTTTGTCATTTTGTTCCAACCATTCCCAAAAAGGAAAAGTCAAAAACGATTTTTAAAAAATGAAACAAATATATTGGTGTATATATTACAAATAAATTGTTGTTATTTTATATGTGTGTATGTGTGTGTTTCTGTGTGTTTATAATAAGATGAAACATTTCTTTGCCACCATCTTCTTCTTTGTATTTTCTTGTCGAAGAAGAGAAAAAAAATAAGTGGTGGCAAAATGAACACTTGAAAAAATGGAGAAAAAAATAAGAGATTCGGGAAAAATACACGGAGGTGGAGAGGGTTGCAGAAATTAGGATAAAAACAGGTAAATTTTAAGTAGAACAACCTTGGTAAAAAAAAGTGACAAACAGAACGATACGCTCGGTTTTCCGTGTGTGTGGGAAAATTATGATTGGGTTACTGTAATTTATAATATTGCAGCATTTCTGGTGTTCATTTGTAAGTAAGTACTCACTAACTTTTGACATAAGTATCACCGTTTGCAATTTGCTTATATCTTGGCAGTGTGCCATTTCAGAGATCTTGGTTTTGGGGTGCCGGAAAAGTATTGCATTAAAAAAAACATCCAAAAATTACAAAACGAGACATTTTTTTTTAAGTTTAAGGGAGAGCATTACTGAGTTCATAAATGCAACTGGAATGAAAATAGACTTCATTCTCATTCCAAATCTGTTTTTAAAATTTTCTAAAACCACCTATAAGCCGAGAAAATGAGCTTCAAAACAATGGCCTAGAAAAAGTGACCACCTGACCGAACTTTTTCCTATGAGCTTTTTTCGTGTTTCGTTAATAAATAGTTATGCAGAATGCTTATATTAGCCCTTTTTTATGTTTTATATGTTTTTTTTTGGATTTATCATATCTGCGGACTAGTTTTCGCCGGTGGCTCCTTTTTCTAGGCCATTGTTTTGAGGTGCGTTTTCTCGGCTTCTAGGTGGTTTTAGAAAATTTTAAAAACAGATTTGGAATGAGAATGAAGTCTATTTTCATCCCAGACACATTCATTAGCTCCGTAAAGCCCTCCCTTAAGGATTTTCAGAAAAAGTACCTGACACGAGCTCAATGCCAAAAACGTTTTCTATTCATTCTGCAAAATGGAGGCCAAAAATGACGAGTGGGCATTCAAAATGAGTGAAAGCTCATAACTTAATATCCATTCAGATAAAATATCGGGAAACTTGAGTAGTTTTCTTGAGCAAAAATTGAAGAAAAAAACTAAATATATTTCTAGTTTCTATTCATTTCAATACTTGTTCTCAAAATCTGAATAATTACAACATAGTCAAACAATTTCTAAACGGAAATATGTAGTTGTGAAAAATGAAAAGTTTGAACATATGAGATAAAAGCAGAACACATTCTCGAATCACTCAATAATAATTTGAATGAAATCTTGAAGGTTGTCAGGTACGCGTTCACTTTTGAACTAAATATAAATAAGTAAATAGAATGTCGAGCAAGGTCATATAGATTCGCAAGTTTTTAGAATCAATTGAAATGAATGAAAAGAATTTGAAAATCATTTTATTATTATGTCGTTATAATTGCGCCAATAGGGAGCGTCTTTCGGAATGTTTTTAATAGACTCGTAAAAATTTAAATCAAATACAGGATCGGTTATTCTACGGATATTTTTGATCAGACTTTTGGAGTCCTGGAAGTTTTATTTGATGAACTGTATTTGTGTTCTAATTTAAAAAATTTCGAAAATAAATAAAAATCGTAGATCACAAAAAACGACAAGGATGATGAACCTCTCGAAATATTATACAGTTCCGATTCAAAAAAAACTCGTTACAAAATCCAGTTCCTTTTGATAATCAAATATTAAGCCTAGCCACATTGTTACATCAAGCCTTGTGAGAATCGTGTAAACAGTCCGGTCCAAACCTAAATCCGATTATGACCATTGACCATAAATGTTCGGTTTAACATCCGTTTTAATAAAAATCTTCAAAACTTCACATGAATCATTTGGAATGTGTTTTACTTTGGTTTTCATTTATCCGGTTAAAGAATGGTTGGAATATAATAACTATTTCGCTACAGTATCCAACTTTACTGGAAAACTGGGAAATAGTTTAAAGAAAGAAACCATAAATCTTCAAAGATCTGAAATTAAAGTGCCATAAGAATACATTTATTTTCAGTTTAAAATAAATTAAATATATTCATATTACTGCTGAAACAAAAAAATTTTCTGAAACTTCTCATTGTCTGCACACTTTTTTCTATTGATTGCGAAAGAATTTAGTGGTTCATCTGAAATTCTTCAATTAAAAATTTTTTTCTTTTTTTCAATGTCCTTCTAAGAAAAAGAAAACTCCAATTATCAGCTTATTCCATATCATTTAATTAATTCCAGGAGTTTCAAAAATTTTAAAAACCGTTGATATTCGTGTTCCAAACGTTCAAATGTTCCCTTTAAAAAATCAATTTGAACAGCCGGTTACCTTTCTGTCTGGACAGAAGAAAATTAAATTTAGAGAATGATTTTATGTTTCAAATTTTTTGACAGCAGCTGTCAAATTAAAACCGAGAAAAAAACAAGATACTGAAACACTGATAAGAGCAAACCAACGCACAAGAAAGGCGAAAGTTGTCCAATCACTGCATCGAGATAAAACTGTACTTTTAGAAAAAGGGAAAGGCGGAAATTTTAAAATTTCGAGGTGTTTCAATGCAATTGGGTTGGAAATTCATCTCAAAAGCTGACGGATAATATAAAATCTGAAAAAAAGATTGGCTGAAAATATCTACGAAAAATCCTGCTATCAGAGCTTGTGATAGACAAAATAATTAGGGTATATTATCAAAGATCGGTTTCTAATGTTATAATTCGAAATTGAATAAAAAATGCAGTTGAAACTCATTAATTGAAAAAAAAACTTTAAAAACCGTTTTCCTTTCATGGCCATCAAGCAGCAAAGACCATTTTGGCTGTATGCCAAATTTGTGTGGTGTTTACGATCTCTGTATTTCCCATCGGATGTTTGCAAACATTTTGAAACAATAAATTGAAATTCAAAAATGTCTTTATTTGTTAAAAGTGGCACATTGTCTTTAATTTCTGAATATATAATTATTTTCCGGACCAAAATCAGCTCTGTGAAAGATGTTTCGAAATAATACCCTAATTTCACTCATTTTCGATAATTCTGACCTTTATTTTGAAAAATTACACTTCTAGAGGCGATTTCGTAACGATATACCAAAATATGTAAAATAATGATTGAAAGTAAACACAATAATTTGAATACTCTGTTGAATTCATCCCATATTGGAGTTCTGAAAACATCGAGTTATACAAAATATTGATTTTGGAGATTCAATTTCAGTGGCATTCTGTCTTTAAAATGAAAAATGAATTTTAAAAAAGGTTGGGTGTGCCGTTATTTTTCATAGATTTTTTTCCATTATCGGTTCGTGGAAACTTCAATTTCCATCACTTCCACATCTCCAATTTCATAATTACCACAACTTCTTCGACAGAAAAAAAAGTTCCAAGAAAAAAATAGGGAAGTTCACCACTTCGATCATTTCTCCTCCTGAAAACTGGTCTTCGAATAGACATGAACACTATTTAACCACGAAATAAAAAAAACGGTTTCATAACTTGAACATTCACAACCCATCTTCTCCTTATTTCCTTCTCGACCGTTTTTCTTTTTCATAATTCATTGAATGATGATTTCTTTAGATTCGAATATTTTTGATTGACAATATTTTCAGGATTCAAATATTTATTTTATTATTTTTCTGCATTGTCAATTAAATGTCCATCGAAATAATGTCATTGAAATGCCAACGTTTCTTTACTTACACTCCCCTTTCTTTTTTCGAACAACGAGAAGCTGTCAAAAAATGAAAAACCCACTATAAAAGACAACTGATAAATGTATGAAACCATTCGAGCTGAACGAACACAAAGAAAGGCAAACGGTCGTGTCCCTCCCTCCCCCAAATCACTTATATTTTATTTCGTTATCAGCAAAATTCGAACAAAAAAATCTTATTCAATCGAGCTCCGATTCCGTTCATTTGTACTATTTTATTTTGTCGAGTTTATTCCCTAATATTCTATACGAAAATGGATGGTTGTTTGGGTAGCTATGTTCTGAGGAAATACGATTCATAATTATACGTCATTTCATCAGGCCATAGTTATCCAAATCGCCTAATTCCATAGTTTTAATTTAACAGGATTTCAGATTTTAGAAAGGCGTCCATGCAGCCCATTATGGAGAGTTGAATTATCATGGAGCGGAACGGGTTGAATGAGTAATATAAACGTCTCAGCAATTGAAATTCACCATGTTTCCACCGATAATAACCACTCAGAAAAAAAAATCGGGAGTTCCAGCTGTTATTAAAGGAGGACGTTGCAGAATCTATGTCTAGAATCTATGTCGAGAAATGCAGAGAAATAGCAATTTCTCTGCATTTCTCGGCATGTCTTTTTTTCGACCCAGACGGTCTTTTTGGGTCTAAATCAGATATTTTGGGTCTCTAAGGGCCATTGGGAATCACTACTGATTTTTTGGTAAAATTTCCACAATGATAAACACAAAAACAAACATTTTCCATAAAATTGTTTAAAGGGACACACATTAAATCGTTTGGGTCTCGAAGAAGACCAGTTCAAAAAATGCAGAGAAATTGAAGTTTCTCTGCATTTCTCGACATTTCTCTGCAATTTCTGCATTGAATTTCTCGACATTTTTTGTATTTTTTTTTCAAACTAAATAGGTCCATTGGGCAAAATACGAATTCTTGGTAAAATTTTGAAAAAAGTTATATAAAGGTTGAAAAATTGCAAAAGAATTTCTTTATTTATAAAATCTAATTTTTAGGCTTAAAAAGTTCTTTTTTTTTTGATCTTCTTTTGAGTGAATTTTTGACTTGTTTCTCTTATTTCCGTTGAGTGAGAAAAATGCCGTGACGTTGATTCAATTTTCAGTTTTCGTAAGCGATTTGGATTTTCGTCATTTCAGTATTAAAGGATGTGTTCGTGACAAAGCTAAGAAACTGACTTCTAATTTGGATTCCAGCAATGGTTCGTTTCCAGCAAAAATGACTGGGTAGTGAGAATAATGGTGAAAACCAATTCTTTAGTGTATGTTCACTCATTTCAGTTTTAGTTTTAATCCCCTTATAATAGCCAAAATGATATTCAGCTGTCGAAATTGTCACCTATTATCTGTAAAAAAACATATTGAAAATAGAACATTATATATTTTCAGTCATTTCACATTTTTCAGGTTCCAACTCTTCACTGATTTCACCACAATTTGAAAACATTCGTTTCATCGAAACAATTAGCACCGTAGAAATGAGATGTCGTAAGTTTCAGTCTACATTTTTTACATTTTTTTGGTCTCTAAGGGCCATTGGGAATCACTACTGATTTTTTGGTAAAATTTCCACAATGATAAACACAAAAACAAACATTTTCCATAAAATTGTTTAAAGGGACACACATTAAATCGTTTGGGTCTCGAAGAAGACCAGTTCAAAAAATGCAGAGAAATTGAAGTTTCTCTGCATTTCTCGACATTTCTCTGCAATTTCTGCATTGAATTTCTCGACATTTTTTGTATTTTTTTTTCAAACTAAATAGGTCCATTGGGCAAAATACGAATTCTTGGTAAAATTTTGAAAAAAGTTATATAAAGGTTGAAAAATTGCAAAAGAATTTCTTTATTTATAAAATCTAATTTTTAGGCTTAAAAAGTTCTTTTTTTTTTGATCTTCTTTTGAGTGAATTTTTGACTTGTTTCTCTTATTTCCGTTGAGTGAGAAAAATGCCGTGACGTTGATTCAATTTTCAGTTTTCGTAAGCGATTTGGATTTTCGTCATTTCAGTATTAAAGGATGTGTTCGTGACAAAGCTAAGAAACTGACTTCTAATTTGGATTCCAGCAATGGTTCGTTTCCAGCAAAAATGACTGGGTAGTGAGAATAATGGTGAAAACCAATTCTTTAGTGTATGTTCACTCATTTCAGTTTTAGTTTTAATCCCCTTATAATAGCCAAAATGATATTCAGCTGTCGAAATTGTCACCTATTATCTGTAAAAAAACATATTGAAAATAGAACATTATATATTTTCAGTCATTTCACATTTTTCAGGTTCCAACTCTTCACTGATTTCACCACAATTTGAAAACATTCGTTTCATCGAAACAATTAGCACCGTAGAAATGAGATGTCGTAAGTTTCAGTCTACATTTTTTACATTTTTTTGGTCTCTAAGGGCCATTGGGAATCACTACTGATTTTTTGGTAAAATTTCCACAATGATAAACACAAAAACAAACATTTTCCATAAAATTGTTTAAAGGGACACACATTAAATCGTTTGGGTCTCGAAGAAGACCAGTTCAAAAAATGCAGAGAAATTGAAGTTTCTCTGCATTTCTCGACATTTCTCTGCAATTTCTGCATTGAATTTCTCGACATTTTTTGTATTTTTTTTTCAAACTAAATAGGTCCATTGGGCAAAATACGAATTCTTGGTAAAATTTTGAAAAAAGTTATATAAAGGTTGAAAAATTGCAAAAGAATTTCTTTATTTATAAAATCTAATTTTTAGGCTTAAAAAGTTCTTTTTTTTTTTATCTTCTTTTGAGTGAATTTTTGACTTGTTTCTCTTATTTCCGTTGATTGAGAAAAATGCCGTGACGTTGATTCAATTTTCAGTTTTCGTAAGCGATTTGGATTTTCGTCATTTCAGTATTAAAGGATGTGTTCGTGACAAAGCTAAGAAACTGACTTCTAATTTGGATTCCAGCAATGGTTCGTTTCCAGCAAAAATGACTGGGTAGTGAGAATAATGGTGAAAACCAATTCTTTAGTGTATGTTCACTCATTTCAGTTTTAGTTTTAATCCCCTTATAATAGCCAAAATGATATTCAGCTGTCGAAATTGTCACCTATTATCTGTAAAAAAACATATTGAAAATAGAACATTATATATTTTCAGTCATTTCACATTTTTCAGGTTCCAACTCTTCACTGATTTCACCACAATTTGAAAACATTCGTTTCATCGAAACAATTAGCACCGTAGAAATGAGATGTCGTAAGTTTCAGTCTACATTTTTCTTGAAATGATAAATTATGCTTTTTTCAGGAATTCATGTTTTGTTGCGTTGTGATAAACTTTGCACGGTTTTGAATATTATCGGGATGGCGACCGATCGAAAGGATATTATGAAAAAATCGGAGTCGACGAATATATTCAACCTGAAAATTGCTGTACAAGAAAACTGCAATGTAAATAAAAGAGTACAACTGGCATTGGGCTTATTAATGTCCTGGTTCGTGATTGAACACTGTCTATCCTACATCGTAAGAAACGGCGGTTTTATCCAAGCTTGGGTTTTGATAACAATTACTCAAACAGCGGTATTCTATCCGACCGAATTAAAAAACATTGGCTTTCTTCTTATGTTTACTTCATTTAACTTGTTTTTCATATTTTTCTCGAAAAAGTTCCCAAGATATGGGAGATTATTTCATTGCTTTTTATTTATTGTACTACGATCAATATATTTTCAATGTATTTTTTAATTGTTGCTCATTTTTACAAACTTGATTTTCTAATTTTGAATAAATTATGAAAAAAATTCATTTTATCCGATATTAATCGACAAATTTTGGACATTTTCCAAGCACCTATAATTACAATTACCTCGTCAATACTGTGCATCACAAAATGCTTGGAAAATCCCCAACTATTATAAAAATACAAAAAAAAAGAAAACAGAAAATACAGGTGTTTAAAAAAAAACGAAAAAATCTCAACAAGTAAAGCCACCGGTACTATAAACAACAGGATCTAGTTTCAGATTATTCCACGAGACTACAACATTATTAAATGAATTTCAGAATTATTAAAGGAAAACGCATGCTTCAAAAGCGAACTTAACAAAAAGACGAAAAGAAGAATTCCTGACATGGTTTTTGGCATTTAAGAGATGATGAGGAAAGAGAGAAGTAAAGACAATGTCACAACGGGAGTACCCGAATTTTAAAAAGGATAAACTTCGAAATAAAAAATGTATAAAGTTGAGAAGTGAATAATAACCGGCTTTTTACAATTCTTGACAATACATATTTGGCTTGTTCAAATCAATTCTAAGAACTGTTTGACCTTGTGGTGTTACTTCAGTGGTTAACATTGATGAAGATCCACCATCAGAATATGCCGAATCGTCGCTCATTTTTGAAGATGGTGGCCGACGACCAGAAGATCCAGTACCATATTGTTTTGGATTTGCGGATGGTGGCGGTGGTGGTGAGAATTCTGGTGGTGGACGATGATGCCATCCTTGATACAATTGAGATTGACTTGCATATCGAGCTGCAGCTTGTTGTTGCTGTACATATGCAAGACGTTGGTATGCTGGTGGAGCTGCAAGACGAGTTGTATGATTTGGAAGCATGTCACCATAGGCAATCGTTGCATAGTCGTATGTATCTGGAACAAATCAATTTGTGAAAATTCTATAAAAAAATAATACTTACGTGGATGCTGTTGTTCATATAACTGTTGCTTCAAATGCGGTGGAATTGAATTTGGATGTGGCATTCTAGTACTATAAGGCAATCGATTCATAGTATCCGAGGTTGTCAGGTAATTTTCGGTGGACGGGTACTGGAAAAAAAACATTTTAAAATATAAATCTAGGAGTTTTGCCAAGGAAACACGAAAATGTTAAAATATATAGTATTTTTTGTTATCCAAACCACAAGGACCACACGAAAAAGGTTAAGAAATCAACATGTAATTGAAATAAGAATGGGTTCAGCATTTTTTTAAAAGTCTTTAGTTTTTGCACACATTATCTTACACTTTTCAACATTTCTTCTTTTAGCTTCAATAACTGGTGAATAGTTTGCTGTTTTTGAGACAACCAGACGTTTTTTCTAATTCACAAACACTTTTTGGACAACACATAAAAAAGTGAAGATAGAAAATGAAAATACTTACCAAGAATTCACTTCCAGTCGAGCTTCCATTTCCAGGTGACATCACATCTCTTCCTCGTTTTTGTGGTGATGACATGGATGATCCGCTACCACATCCGCGTCTTCTCATCCAGTTGGAAATATCACTGCGCATCTGTAAATGACATTCCGATTGAAGGGAAAAATATAACTTTGTGTTTACCTTATCAGAGAAGACAACATGGAAAAGGAAGATGAATAATCCTTGGAGTGAGTTCGCAATTGTGAAAATGTATGCAACAACGATTGCTTTTTCATCATCAATCCAAAGTAATCCAACTGACCAAGTTACTCCCAATAAGCATGATAACGCCATTCCACCTTTCACCCATGATCTTTAAAAAAAATAAATTATTAAAATCATTCAAAATCAATAATTACCTAATAGTTCTCCCAGAATCAACATCATGTCTACATGGCAAATATCCTCCATTACTATGCTGATAAACGATGCAAAGTGTCTTGAGAAGTACAAACATGTTCACCAACAAAATAACTGAAGCTGGTCCCACAAAGAACATAATCAATTGATTATCCGTCGACAACCAGCATTGTTGAGATGTTCCAAATCCATCCGAATCGTAAAACCATGCTGACATTGTTATAATAGCAGGTGTGAAATAACCAATTGCCAAATAAATAATTCTCCGTGGATCTGATTCGAACACTTCGGTGAGCATTCGATAAATGTGATATCCTTCCAACAACATCCAGGTAAGGGCAGATAAGAATAAATACATCAATGCTGCTGCAATCCATCCACACTGAATTGAATCTTCTGTTCTAGAAATTCCAGCAAGGAACGTTATTTCAGCGATCGCTAATGTTAAACAAAGGTTTTCATGAATGAAAACTCTGAAATTTTCAATTTTAAAAAGTTTCACGAAAATTCAAATATCTTACCTGTCACCCCCATTTCTGCTGAAAATCAAATATGCGAAGAAAGTGATCAAAAGACAAACAATCGAAATTCCGCATCCAATATATGTAAGAATCGTTAAGATGGACTCATCGATTTCATCAATATCGTGTCCATAAACATCCATTAAAACAGCAAAATGCGTCAAATGATCGCATTCACATACAGTCATCGACAAATTGTGACTGGACATCCTACAACCCATTGGTGACCAATCCAATTGATGCATATTCCACCATACACAAGTTGGAGCTTTCATGTGTCGTACAGTGGATTCTTTGTGATAAAATGTGATACGAATCTGTAATTAAATGAAATAATATTTTCGGTGTTATAAAAATATGTAAATACCGGATGTTTCAGCTTCTCAACTTTCTTAACTTCTCCATTCAAAATAAGTGATGCTCCGACAATTCTCGAAACCACTTTTCGTTTCCTAATAATAGCTTTTTCGTTCGCAATCGGTGATGGAATAATAATATCTCTTGGTGTCATTTGACTCCCAATATTATCAACTGATGTGAAATAAATTTGAGTATCGTCTAAAAAAATATTTTTAAATATGAATATCTAAAAAAAAGTATGATTACCAATTGCAACACTTGTGATGGCTTCTCTCGGAATATTTACATTATCGACATTCTGGTTACCCCACAGAGCTGATGATGGGAAAAGCATGTAATCGGTTGGCTGAGCGGACATCTGAAAAAAAATCAAATTGATGATTTTTTTTTTCATAAATTATTGAATACCTTGATTTTATGCGAAATTTCACAAGTGATGGCCGGTTGAACAATAACATTCGACTCAATATTCGGCATTTGCAAAGCAGATGCGACCATCGTTTTTTCAGCCAATGCTATTATTCTAGCCGCGAATTCCTTTCTTTTCTGAATGTCCCAGCTTGGCCAAACTTCGTTATTTCTCACGAGATAGTTGAGAACTTCAACAACTCCCTTATTCGCCATAGATTGGATATTTCTGAAAGGTAGCCTTTATTACAATAAAAATAATTAAAATACTCACTTTGTCCATGGATCATCAACCAAAACTGCAACAATTTGCTCTAAAAAGTGCAAAGTTTTCGGCAAATCTCCACCAACAGTCGGTCTTCGTGTATCGGAAACCAATTTTCTCAAAACTTCTGGGATTCCACTTCCATCTTCACTTGTGATTACATCGTTCAATGTGCTACTTCGAACAGAAACCCATTCACTTTCACAACCTGATGTATTCGGAAACTCGGTTGCCCAAAAACCATCAGAAGAACATTCCCAAGATTGTTTTCCTGAAAATTGAAAAGTTGCTAAATAATTTCAACAATCAATTTTACCATTTGTGGCTTCTGGACACGCAATAACAGACGTTTTTCCAGCCATTGTTCTCGGCCATTTTACACCTCTTTTACGAGTTTCTTCACAATATAGATTCTGTTTTGCAATGAGCATATCTTTTTCAACTTCATCTACTTCAGCATCGTCATCATCCACAACAATATGACCATAAGTGCTTGTTGCACCAGTTGTGGTCGTTGTAGTCGTCGTTGTAGTAGCTGAAAATGACATTTATTAGGTTTTCAATAACTTTATTTCAATATTTCATGCAAAACTAGAAAAAAACACAACAACCAACCATCTACAACACAATTGTAATAAACTTCCAAATATTTCGATGTTGCTGGGCATGGATCATCAATAAATGTTTTCTTCGAAACTTCAATATCGCACGTTGTTTTACCATTGCACCTGAAATTCACAACCACTGCACAATAAGTAACTTAAAATTAAAAAATAATTTTCTCAAACGACATTTTCACGAAACCACACAATATATTGTACATATATCTCTGTACCTGTTTGGCACTCATGTTGAACTTCAAGATATTTGCTCATCATTGGACAAGCGTCGTCAAAGAGAAAAGTATCAACAATGAATCGACATGACGTTTTTCCATTACATCTAGAATTAAAAACGAACGATGCGTGTTGGATGTAACCTGCTATTTATTACATAATTCGATCTACCGTAATCTGTGCATTCTGTGCACTATACTCAATTTCTCACATCTGTTTCAATATCTAATTCTATAATGGTCGACTCAGTTACTCCTACTATAATACTAATACATTTTGAACCGGATTAACCTCGACAACTCTAGTAGTTTTTTTTTCTAAACAACTGCTTGAAAATATGACATTCGATGAAGAAAATTAGCTGATGCCAACCTCAATACACCTCAAATGAACTATTCATTTTGTTGTTGTTGTTCCTGCTGTTTCCTCCTTACTGTGTTTTCATGGTCATTTGTCAATTTTCATCATCCCGATGAGCAGAATTCTGCAGGTGTGTGTCAATTTGTATGTGTGCTACCAGGTTTCGTGTTCACTCGAGTGAAAGAAACAATATGGCTTTTCATTTTCCACAAGGGTATGAGAGAGAGAGTCAAAAAATGAATAAGTAACTCCCGGAAATATGTTCAGCCAACCATTTTCAGAATCCGAAAAAAAAACACGCTAAACAAACAGAAAGACGGACGGAGATATAAATAAAGTGAATTGCGCAAGATGTGATCCATGCTCCCCAGAGAGATGGTCGTGCTTGATAGACAGCAGATCCATCCAAAAACAGTCGGCATCTACTGAAAGAGCTGTCACCATGCGTTCGCATCACAAATCATCCATCCTGATGTCACATAAGGTGAAAGGCCAGCCAACTCATCAGAATTTTATATCAACAAACGTTTCCCCCCGTGAAGGAAAACAAAAATTGAAAACCACAAAATACCTAATTGAAAGTTATTGTAATGTTCATTGACCCATTCACAATTATGCGCGACTGTCAAAGATAGTTTTTTCTCAAGACAAAATTATTATACACTATTGTTATGTGTCGGTAGACTTTCTATCTAATCTAAAACCTCACTCGGGTTGACCCGAACCGAAAAAAAACTAGTTGTTATTACTTTCTAATAACAATGAATCGGTGAAATTCGAGACAATATATCGGCTCATAGTGTGTCATTTTGGACCATCTATTTGCTGGCGGCACACGCTAATAAAATGGAAACTTATACGTTGCAATTTTCTAATAAATTAGAAATTGAAGAATGGCAGCGGGAATTAAAAATAATAATTTTCGGAAGTATGTAAAAAGGATGTGACTACATTTTAAAAGAAACTTCAGAACCAGAATTTTCACTTTCTAATTTTTCTGATTTTGAGAATTTTTAGAACTTTCTCGTAATAAATAACGAAAAAATCCAATTTCCAACACGTTTAGACCGTTTACTATCTACCAATTAAAAATTCTACCATACACAAGGGGGAAACACCTTATCCTCTCATATTCCAACATTTAACAACGATTGCGTGCCAATTTCTCAAATTTCGTACCTAAATTATGGTGCTTGTCCATTCTCTCTGTGTGTTTTTTATTTCTTCCTGTATCCTTTAAAACCTATGATTATATTGTGGAAAAACCAATTGAAGTGACATCTTGTTGCCCTCCTCTCTTTTTCTCCTTATTGTAGGTTGTTATTGTTCGGGGCCTTGAGGTGAACAAATAACTTTTCGCGGCGGCGCGGTAATTTTACATCACCTCCCAGCTTCTATTGTATGGATATTTGTACTCTAAGAAACTAGAGAACCCAACTACCGGACACTACGAAAAAGTCAGGAAGTTATTGTACTACAGTTCTCAAATAATATCCAAAACAAAATGTTTGAATAGTAGGTTTCCGAAAAAATATGATTCCAGAACAGTACAAAAAAATGGTGCAAAAAATTAAATTTGAAGTAAAACTTTCGGTTTTAAGCATTTTAAAACTTTATCGAAACACTTTTTCTCGAATAAAATTGACTGATGAACAGTCGCAGAAGATTTATTTTCGAAACCTCTTTCAAAATATGGAACAAATTTCGTCCACGGATCAAGCATTCTTCTCATCACATTAATTTTACGATCTTCTCTTCAATTCCGTCTCATCAGTGCGGTAAATGAGAAGAAATACAAAAGACATATGCAAATGAGTAAACCATGATTATTCGCCCCTTGCTCAAAAACAAAAATTTATTCCATGAAGCAAAAAATGGCAAGCAGCCGCCAAGTGGTTACTCCTCTTCACTTTTTTCTTTTTTTACTTCTTGGGCAAGGATTTCCATTAGTTATCGTCACTGATGCGAATAGTGCTCGTTGCAAAGTCTTCCACAAAAACGTGCCGCCATTTCAGTCCCGTCTGCCTGCCCTACAGCTCTCCTCACATCCATAATCCTACCCCCTTCTCAAACCCGATATAATCCTTTTTTCTTGACCGCATGTGCTCCTGACAGCTTTCAAACAACTAAATAACTGATGGGTATTCATTCCATCTTTGGTTAAAAAAAGAAAGAAACGGAAAAATAGCTAGAAACAGGAAACGTTTGTTAATTAAACCAGGAGCAACCCCCTCGGTTTTGAAAAATTGCTGTCTCCTCTTGCCCTGTTTTTTATGCGTTTCAATCATCAACGCGTGTGGTGCCTGATTGATGTAGTAATCCCTATTTCTGGCGCCTGGTGGAATAGAAATTGGAAAAAAAACCAACGAGCGCTTGACCATTCATTTGCGACACCAGTTTGCTTTTTGTAGACCTATTATTTGTACTAATTATTGGGAGGGCTTGAACAATTAATGTTATTTTAATATTGAACATGTGTTCGATTTAGTGAGATAAAAAATAATGCACGGTTTCATTTTACAGACAACCTATTTCCCAATTTCCCCCCATTAGATCGAAACTTTACGAAAAAAGACAGTGGGAGCAAGCCAAATAGACTAATTGACTGCTGATTGAATATTTGTTTAGCTGTCTCAAATGTCCACCTTCTGGGGAGGCTAAAAGTTCCAAACCATTTCGTTTTCTTGTTTTTCGTGGTGCTAGTATTAATTGGTAAATGATGATGATCCATAATGGATACAAATGTCTGTTATTTTAATGAGAAATTCCATTGGCAAAACATAGCATATGGCAATGAAATCCTTCTTTTTGTCATCACTATATAGTTTTAGCCAAATTTCTCAAAACGGACATTCTAATTTCCTCCTGTAATCTGTTTTTGAGGACGGATGAGGCGGGCGTTGTAGTACAACATTATGTTGGATAAAATTTTTCAAAAATTTTCTCCAAAAAGTCAAACCAACAGCTGCAAGCCGTATGCTGCAGTAGCCAATTCATGAGACATGAACGACCACAATCATTGTATCCGAAAAGAAAAACGAAAAAAACGAAGCGAAGATGACAAAAAAGAGTCGTTGATAGTGTCAAATGATGCGTTTCGTCAAGTGTCCGCTCGATAGGAACATACATGCATCTATGAATATCTACTCTTTTTTTTTTCGAAAATACTAATCAATGGGTTCTGTCATTCATTCGATCATTTGAATGGAAAAGGAAAGAAAGTGACCTTCTTAACTTCCGTTATGTCAATGTCCCAAAAATCCGCTACCAAGGTTATCAAGAAATCTGATAAAAATATATACATTTTATCCTTATTAGGGATAAAAATATCCCTATTCAGTATTTGTTTAAAGAAGAATAACCCCCATGGCAAATTATAAAGGTTCTCATAAATTATTCTACTCATATTAGTAGTTACTAGTCAAAAGTTCTATTCATACCTTGAATATGTTAGTTAGGCTTTCACTTTGTACCTAGTGTATCTACTAACAATTCATTTCACCCTTTCACACCTTTTCGAACAAAAAGTAAATAAAGTAATACTCACTTCTTTTCCAGAATCGATTTTGTTTTATCATTTTTGCAATCGATTTTTGAAGATTCCAAAACATTGTCATCATCGATACAAACCTGAAAATACGAGACAATTTGAAAAAAGTCGAATTGTTTTTGAAATAAAAATACCTGCGTCGAAAAACGACCATAATTTCCAATAACTATTGAAATGACTTTTCCCGTTGGACAACTCAGTTCAGCCAATGCTCCATCACAGATTGTAAGTGAGATGGTCCCTGAAAATTTGGTTTTTAATTTCAACATCCCCGCCGAAATCATTTTTATTTGTTTCAAAACATGCTTTATGCAACAACCGTTCATTTATACAGAGCGCATCGCGCGTGCTCACGTTTCCAAAATGTCTGCGTCTCTTTTACAAAACAATAATATTCATAATATATTTTCTCTTTATACACATTTCGAGCAAGCAATTGCTGCTCCCGCGCAATATTATGTCATGCAATGGACACCGTAATCTGAGACGTTTCAACAGATGAATCTCTGAACATCCGAACACATCTCATACTCCAACTCTCGCCCTTATTTACTAATTCACTTAACTACTTTACTACCAAAATTGTTCCATTTCTGATAGATGTTGAATTAAGGCAAAAGGACTATGTTTCACCCACTATCTCTTTTGAGCTAAAGCATACTAATTACAAATTACGTGTGTCGTTGGCAGAGAGACCTTTCACCCGCTCGCGAATACTTCACAAGTGCTCTTCAGAGCCTCTTTATTCGATAAAAATTGGTGGCAGATTCGAAAACAATTCCCCATCCTTTTCATCAAAACTTTTTAAAAATGGAAGGCTTCCTCTAACTGACATCAAAACAAAACAATGAAAATTGCATTTGCTGAACAAACAATCCATTTTAACTATGGTATAAAGTTACACCCCGAAAAGAGGTTCCCGTTCCCAGGATATGGATTCAAATAACATTTAATGAATAAATCAGAATCTAAATTCAACACATTTTTCCTTAATTATCTCTTTGTGTGTTGCACCATATTTTTATGGCTTTAACCTCAACCAAAAAAACGACACCCAGCGAGAAATGGATAACATCAAAGGATTCGCTATATTTATTACAGCTATTGTTTTTCTTATTCAATAGAAATTCTTAGAATCGACACACATGAGCATATTGTCAATTTGATGGACATGGTGACAAAAATTTCGGAAAACGAGATGAACAACTTGTGAATCAACCGCAATCTTATTGCCGTCTCCTCTATTCCAGTCATTATCTTGACGGGATCTTGAACACCCAAAAAGAAGCCTTCATACGCTCTCCGCCAAAGGACAATTTTAGTAGGATCGATTACAATCTCTTTAACGAGATAGCCATTAACGAGCATCTCTTGTTATCATCAAGAATTGTGCAATTTCGGTGCCTTTTTTCCCATGACATTCTTCATGGTTTATTTCGCGCACCATCAATCGTTCTGACACACTCATATAGTCCAAAAAACCTGTGCTAATCCGCGAAAATTGCATGTTGCTACCTGTTGCTCCCATCTGTGACCATACGCTGGCACGTTTTTCACATAAAAAAATGAGCCTCAATGTCCAACTGTGAAAATTAGTTTCTCACAACTACTACCGCAAAGCAAATCGGATGTGCGGATGTACGCGGTCAGCAGGAAACTCACAAATCTAAAAAGCATCGACTCACGAGCCGCCTAATTGTTTTTTGTGGGGCTTGTTTTATCCGTGGCTGTCGTTACCTAATTGACTCAATTCTAACAACCAAAAAGAGCTCCCCCAAATAGAAGAAGAAAAAAAGAGTAAAAGTTGTACTATTTGTCCAAAGTATCGGTGATCATCTTTCAATAATGATGTACCTAAACTTTCAAGAGTTGTCCCTTACAATCAGTAGAGACAAATCGGCAACATCTAAGCTTCTAATGTATACTGTTCGGATTAATAAAATATGATCAATCTAATAGAAAGGGCGGATGTTTTGACGCATCTCCAACTGTTACGAGTGCTTCCACTTAACATCTTTTTTCTAATATCAACATAACTTTTGTTTCTTCCCGTTTTTTTTTACTCAATTGGTATTCTTTTCACTTCGTCCTTGTTATCATTGCACCAAACATGAATTAATTCGAGGACATATTGAAAAACAAAACACAATTGTCGATATAAAAATGCAGAAGACAATAGTGTTGTTCCTCCTCAATTTCCATGTGCTACCAATCTCGTATTGTTTTGCTTAATTCATTTGGTTTTGTGTCATCTAAACAATTATAATCCACCCCTCCGGTTTGTTGATGGTTCCTAGCGTATCAATATACGGATTCAGCTCCTGATTTTCCCTAACCCTAATTAGCACCGAAAAGCAACAACAATTTTTGATTTTTATAGATAATACCAGGTGCGACAGGTGGAAATCAAATTCATGTGTGTGTTCCTCAAAAATAACACCTAATCCCCCCTTTATTATCTAATGGCCTTGATTTCGACCCTCACATTTTCAAAAACAATTGATTCATATAGATAAAGCCCTCTTCCGAAAACAACATACATTGCGACATTTCGAAAATGTTGAAGAGTTTCGTGTGCTAATGCAAACAAAACCGTCAAGCGGAAAGGATAGAAAAAGAAACGAAATTCTTTCCCAAAAGGTATTCTGTTTTTCTGTCCTAAAGTAATGTAGAGGTCGTGGCTAATCCAACAAAATCCTTCCAGAAATATGGAAAAATAAATAAATATTCTACAAACCCTCTTTTTTTATTAGATCCAAAAAAAAACATGGTGGACCAGTACTTCTTTGGCCTTGTCACCGGAAACAACATTGCGTAACTGCAAAAAAGAAGCCGACCAGAGAAATGAAAACTAAACTAACTAACATCCAAGGATTATGACGCCTAGTTTTGGTAGAATGAGTCGGAAACCGATGGGAAGTCAGTCGGGTCCGGGAGAAAGCAAAAAGGGAACGAACAACCAACCCCTTGGGATATAACAGAAGAAGAAGGAGGTCATCAACTAATTATTACTAAATTGTGATCACAGAATAAGAGTAAATGAGCATCGTTAGGCAATTCTTCAGAAAATGCACTCAAAATTATAAAATTACTTTTTGACTCAATTTTTATAAGAAAGTCCTTAAAGGCAGTGTGGCACCTATTTTTAAATCAGAGTTCAAAAGCAAAAAAAGTTATTTTTCTGAATCCAATTTTAAATAGCACATTGTTTTTAAGTTTTTGAAAAAAACAAATCTGACTCACCATTTTCATCAACCGTCGGTTTATCATTGTGACAATCGCCAAAATACAGCAAAAATGCTGCGATAAAAATGGCGGAATATCGCATTTTTCTAGATGTTTGGTATTAAACCGCACACGAAAAATACATTAGAATAAAACAGCGTCGATAATTTTCCTCTCCGTTTTTTGATGTATTTGGAGAGAGAGCAGATCTGGAAAAAATCGAAAGTTTTCAAATGAAACCAATACACCAAAAAAAACATCAACAAGGCAAAAAATGATGATCAAGGATAATAAAATAGATATATTGGTGATTGAATGAGAGAAAGAGAATATAGTCAAACGGGAAATGAAGAAAAAGGTGGGAGGGGCCAGGAGGACGAACACAAGCAGTCATTCCGTCCGTCTACACCAAAACTACCACCACCATCATCACCAGCAGCAGTAGCAGCAGCAGCAGCCAAAGAAAACGGCAGTAGCACACAAAACATCGGGAAAAAGAGGGGACTGCTGGTAGCCGAAAAGGGGCGGGCATTTTGGAGAAGATGAGTGAACGAATCGAAAAAAAAACATCAAGGAAAGAAACATTTGAAATGTTTTGTTTTTGATAACTAATATTTATTGTATTTGCACAAATGATAAAACCAAGAAGAGTGTTCAAGACACGCAAAAGCGTTGTCAAATAGATGTGGGCATTTTTACAATCAGTTTCAATAGGAAATTGTGGCCAAAAATTCGAAATTGTGATTTCTGTGATTCATTACGATTTTGCATAACAAAAGAGTAGAAATCTTTTCAGAACAATTTAGATAACTATGCAGCAAAATAAACAATCACCTATCAGATAAAATTCAAATTTTATTAGTGGAGCATAGATGGACGTAATCTCAACCACTCAAAAACTTCAAAAAAGGGATGAAAATGATAAATAAAAACTTGTGTGCATTTAAGGCAATATCGAGATTTATATTTTCAAAAAATTTTTTGCAGTTTTAAAACTTTCATGTTAAAAGGATTTTGAAAGCTCCAAACTTCAAAAAATTTTGATAATGAACGGTTCAATGTAATCTATGGTTCTTTATTGAATTAATAAAAAAATTAGAATGAAACAGTCAAGCTAAAGAAACACTGAAAAATTGCCAAGTTTAATCACGCCGCCTGAAATGGATCAATCAGAAATTATTTGCTTTCCCTGGTTAAAACAAAATCATTAAATTTTTTTATCAAAGCAAAAATTTCATAACTTTTTTCCAAACCGACTGTAATATTATGAGAAAATCATAAAAATTCCAATATGAATCACAAGGAGCCTCAATCACAAGTGTTCCCACATCGTTCCACTTGCCGTTGACAAAAATAATTTTTGAATGTTACGGTTTTTTCTCTCGAATAGATAAAAAAAGAAACGAAAAAGACGGCGGCGGAATAAAAAAAGAAAGGAAAAAAGGTGTGAGTCACATAAAATGAGGCTCTCCTTCATATGCATTTATATTTTACGGAAATAAAAGAAAAAAAGACTGTGAAAGTCGAAAAAAAGTAATTTTGAAATTGTTCGAATGCCATCGATGAATAGAAGTGATGTAGAAAACGTTTACCGTTTCATTTTTCTTCCTCATAGATTCAAAAAACTGGAAAACTCATTTTAAATGATAAAAATGTTTCCAAATTCAATTAAAATATACTTAACTAATCATTGAATTATCCATAAGGTCTATTATATAAGAAAACAACATTTTGGGCAATCTCTGATTTAATAGGTGCATAATAAACAAATCAATCTAATTTCAACAGTATAAATCCACTTAATCCCAATGATGTATATCCATCCGCGGGAGAAGGATCGAAAAATGTTGTAAAAGCGGATCAGCAAGATAAATGACCATTTCAGTGCCAAAATTATGTGCAACGCGCGACGTCGCCATTAATTTACAATTTTCTCTAATATAATCAGTGTTTGACATCAAATACAATTCGTAGAGAAAAATGAAAATTGTGGTTTTTTTAAACGAAAAATTACTTCTTGGAAAACAATTGACATGCCATAAATTTAGTTGTATCCACGATTACTGCATTTTTGCCAAGAGTTTGTATACTTTTTTAAAAAAAAGCATAAATCATTCGAAACTGATGCACAGGCCATAGCATCATTTCTAAAGGCAACTTGTCTAATCAAGATTTGAAGGTAATGAGAAGAAAAAATGGAAACAACAATTAGAGAACCTCAAATTGCTCATCAGATAAACCTTATAATCTTGTCGTAATCGGTTGAGTAATTACGTAAATCCAGTATCATATTACTTGTAGAAAGAATAACATAAAGGAAAAAGAAACAAGGACGACACGAAAGTGTGAACACATTCTCTTCAACCGCTATTATTCATTTGATTGACAATCAGGATAAAACGAGAATATAGAAAAATAGAAGATCGAGAAAATTTTGTATTCTTCGCACTTCACTAGATGACAGAGTGCTAAAATACAATGACTGTGCTAACATATTTTCAAGTTTTTGAGTGACACCTTCTCGAAAAAATCGTAAACCATTAAAATTATTTGTTTCAATTTTCAAGTTAAAATCTCTGATTTTTTCTGAAATTTCAAACTAAATATAAAAATCCTGGATTTTCCTCTCGGAACTCGAATACAATGCCCGTTTTAAAGATTTCAATATAAGGAAATTAAAGACATTTCCTTTATATAAATATTTTTTTGAAGAGCTATCAAACTTTTGTATATTTTCTTGTGATTTTGCTCAAAAAACCATAATAATTTTTTCAAAAAGTTAATCTAGCTTCTAATTTGCAATTTTATGATGTTGGTATAAAATGAGCCATGGTTTTTAATAAATGCAAAAACATTTGCCGTTAATATCAAAACTACTGGAACATTGCCAAAAAAGAATATAAACTATTTTCGGGTTTTTATTCACAAAACAAAAAAACATGATTCGGTTTCCGAAAAAACCCCCTTTTGAACAATGGTGAAAACCCGACTTTCCCTTTTTCATTATTGAGCGAATCATAAAATTTGCCAAAAAAAGTGAATATCTTTCGAATAAAAACTAACGAAAAAAGGACGCCAAATCATTCTACGGCATCGCCAACAAGTAAAACAATATCATATCAACCGTGGGAATATTGTTACCCTAACCAACACCACAATTACTATACCAGTATCCACCTTTTTTGAACATAAAAACCAGCACATAAAACCAGTAAAAAAAAGCGAACGTTTGCAGTATTTTACGAGCATCTTTCTTTTTGCGGTTTCCTCGGAAAACCAACCTTAAATAGGTGTGCTTTGTCGGGATTCGCCATTTGCCAACGGGGAAAGAAATAAAAAATAAATTTCAGATTTGTGTGCACCCAAAATTTTAACGATCTCGTGTGTTGAATTCATTGAAAATTGGTGCGAGAAGGGGAATAGTTTGGCGAAACTGAAGAAAAATGGGTAGGGAAGTGTCCACATTTCATCACGTATGAATATAATGGGAACAAACACATACAACTACAGTCATTAAATGTTGTATACCACCGAAAGGTCTAAAAGTATGGAAAAAAACGAGGGAAAAGTATCTATACATACTTATTAAATTCCCATTTTTCTATTTTCTCACAGTGGGAACTTTTATGAATTCGAAATTCGGAATTAATATTCATTTTCCGAGTAAGATTTTCTTCACTACTACTACTTTCATCATATCCCTCGAGTAAAGCGTTCACCTTTTTAGAATTATTCATACATCCTCCTAACAGATACGTTTATAATTTCACTAATAGAAAACAGAAGAAAAAAATGAAATATTAACGCTTGGAACATTATAATTCTCGTAGAAAAAGTGAACAAAAATCACAGAGCAAAAATTTTACTACCAGTACCTCGAAAAAAAGGGAATAAATTGAATTTGTCGGGACGATGTCAAGAACTACAAGCAAACAAAAAAGAACGTTGTTGTTGAATGAAAAATTGACGCGATTTTGAAGGAATAAAGAAAAGAGAGGCCAAAAAAAAAATAAAGGGAAGACTGACACAATATTATTAATCGGTGCATAAAATTGAGTGTGTGGATGTCAAGGTACCCAATCGCCTCAAGCGATGTGTGACTTGCTTTCCGCCCTCAGTTTTATTGGATTGCATTGCGGCGCAAGTCGCAAATATTCATAAAGTGGTCCCTCCCTTAATAATGACATCCGTTTAGGATTATTTGTTATTCGAAAGGTTTTGAAAAAGTTGTGAAAATTATGAGTCAAATCTATTAAAAATTTTTATGCTCTGAACGCAGTCCGCATGATTCAGCAGAAAAACTGTAAGAAAAAGAAATCATGTTCGCTCTATTGTAAAAAAATCTTCCTTCACTGTCTCGAAGAGAACCGCATGTGATAACATAGGTGGGATTGGGTCATTTCGAAATCTCACAATTAAGCTCGTTACAAAGAAGTTTTTTTTAAGTTAAGGCGACTTTAAACCGTAAAAAGCAAAAAACGCTGAAAAAACACTTTAAACAACGAATATCCGAAAGTGCGTCAAGGCAAACGTCTATTTTTGGATACTCATTAAAAAAGTTAAGGTCGTTACAGCTTGTCAAGTGAAAAAAAGTTAAACTCGTTACTAGGCTAAATCCATGGTATCCCACCTATGTGTGATAAAAACAAAATAAAATATGGAATATACTACGCTGAATACGGTAAAACACTGAATTTTCAGAATAAAGGTGAAATGTAATCATGAATCCAAATTTTCACACAACGCTTAAGCTAGATATACCTAAGATTTAAAAAAAAGCTCGTATTCACAAAAAATGGGCTTAAAAACCGGAACAGATTAGTTCACCTCAAAGTTCAACTAGTTTTTTCCCGCATTTCTAATTTTAATAATTTTCTAAATAATTTTGCAGAATATTGATAAGCTCTTGAAATTCGTTTAAAAAACTCATCGGAAGGAGCAAATTTATAATAAAACGAATGAAAAAAAAATATTCGACAGATGCTCATGGAAAATAATTTCGCTGTACACTTTTTGAATCACATCTTCAGTGTTTTTTTTTTCATTTTCCTCATATCGAATCGTATATTATTTTTTAAAGACCTGACTGCCATAATAGTAAAAAAATAGGAGCAGGGAAAACAACATTCGGGAAAAAATTATAAACAAAAAAAAAAGGTCAATTGCTACGATGAATCGAGGTGAAGACATTTTCAAATCTTCTATTTTCTCTTCAGCTATTTGAATAATTTATGAGAAATCCATTCTCGAGTCACACACAGACACTCAAAAGAAGAAAAAAAATGTAGGAAAGAAGCACTACAATTGACTAATCTCACAAATATCACTAGTTTTTCCTGACATTTTCCGCTTTTTTTTACTTTGAACATAATTATACAAAATAGGTCTTGAAAATAGTAAAATCGAAACAAAATAATTGCGCTAAAACACATTTGCACATTTGATATTAGAAAAAATGAGCGATTGAGAGGCGAATGTCCTTGGGATAACAAATTTTTTCGAGCGCGCGCGTTCTCTATGAGCAGATGTTGAAAGTACATTTCTATAGTTTCTTTTAGAATTAGTGATGAAAGGAAATATTTGAAGAATGGCTGAATGAGACGGAAAGGAGAGGGGGAGAGATTTGTTAAAACAAAAAAAAATTACCAGTATGGCACAACGAAGTAGACTGATCTGGGCTGTCCGGTGGCTTCCTGCAAATAACAAATTAAAGAAGAAAAAATGAAAAAAAAACTAATTACGAGACAGAAATGTAAGGAGAAATACGACAGGAGAGAAACAAAATAAAGACACCACTTTGTGTGCATATATTTATGACATTTTTTGTTTTCCCCTTCCTTTCGAGAAGAAATTTTTATCACAACGAAAAGTATAAATAAACGAGAAAAACTGCCCCAATAAACACCTGCGCACTCTACTGGTTGTTCTAATTGAAAGACACTCGAGAAACATCAACTTTGTCTTTTTTTAACGGTTTTTTTTTTCGAGAATCCAATGATGATTTAAAGATAGAAATCGTTTTAATTCGTTAATTTGTTTAGGTGGTCTTAAAGTTCTGGAAAAAATAAAAAAAATACATTTCAAGATTTATTAGTCGAAAAACAATTCACGAATGCATGTTATCATTAGAAATCAATAATGATAGTGAGAACAATAATGGGCGTTTTCGTTTTTAATGGAATCAAATAATGGACTACACATTTTATAGTTATATAGGAATTCTTGAAAAAAGGAAAACAATTCAATAAATAAAAAATACAGAAATCTGTAAATTTTCGGGTAAGTGTTTGCACAATGAAAACAACACAATTGACGAGCAATGTACTTTTTAGGCGGACTTTCGAATATTTGCAAAATTTCAAAACCCGGAGGTGACACAATTCATTGTTTTACAGCGACATTTTGATGTACAAGGACTACTGACACGCACACAAAAAAATTGTGCAAATGTTGAAAAAACAAAAGAATTTGCCGTCAGCGTGGAAGAAAAAACAAAATCATGAGACGTAGACATATGGGAACAAGACTTCTTCCGTTTTCGACTTTAGATGCTACCGACAGTTTTAATTAAAAATGAAGAAAAAATCTGAAGGGGGAAATGAATGAAATTATAGGATTTTCGGAAATAAACCAAGAAACAAAAAATGGGAGGATGAGAAGACGAAAAGCTTCACTGGTTGTTGATATTGTGGTAAATTTCTAAAAACAATAGTACATTTTGATGGTCAATTGATATTATGATAGTATTCAAATGACTAATCATAACATAAACTATGTCTTTGTCTCTTCTATCAATATAATATTTAATTTAGTAGACCTCACCTTGACACCAGCAACCAGCATCAATCATATTATTACCGTAATATTTATTTATTCGTGTAGATTATTAAAACCGATAACTACCGGTGTTATTTCTCCGAATCCGGCAAATTAATTGTAGAATATGAGAAAAAGATTAACTATAATCCTATAGATGTAAGTATGCCTATGTATTACTTTAATTCATGGATATAAATACACACCAGGAGAACAATTAACAAATGGAACGATATAGTGATTCATTGATAAATAATTGACAGTTAAATACAAAAACAAATATGAATTAGGAAGATGACAGGTCCAGGCCCATCATATCAAAAATTGATAACTATGCACCTGTCAAGTGAACGATAAATGTCAAGTAAATTACATAATATGCATGCAGAAAGCTGCTTGGAAGGGCACAGTTTACACAACCTGTCATGACCTCAAACTTGTACAGAGTTCCAGCTGTGAAATCAACCATTTTATTTGTTGAAGAAGATGATACCCCTTTCACAATATTCACATATTTAATTCAAAAATGTTACTGTCTTTTTGCACATATTAGTTAAATATTGATCGAACAACAATTTTAGGGTTTCGAATTATAGAAGACGATTTAATGTTTTTTAGCGAAAATGAACTAACCAATTCTCCAGAATTCATAGATCCAAAAAACAGGAATAATGATTCTAAAAATTAGAGAAATAAGTACTTAGGTAGGATGATCTACAGAAGGTAAACACGTATCACGCTAATTTTGAATTAATCAATGCAACAGGTTTTGCAATATTCGAATCAATATTTGGAGCGTTACTGTAAAATAAAAATCAAAACATAAAAAATTCTTAAAAATCGAAATTAATGGCACTTTGATTCAGAAATATTGGCTAAGGATTCTGGCGTTTTTCAAAACCGAAAGGGTAGTTCAGAATTTGATAGAAATATGCAATATTTGAATTTAGATTTGAAACGTTTAAAATAAGTAATACACCGCCTTTAAAGAAGGACCTTGCACATTGCAGGAATTTTAAAGCGATGAATCGACCTTCAACTCATTCAAAAGCTGTTCTGGAAAAAAATGAAAAAAAAATGGCAGTTCTCGCAGTAACAATTAAAGCGTATAGGTTTTGAAATGTCAGGAAGAAGATGAAAATGGAATAGAAACCTAAAATCAGTAAAGAATCCCTTTAAACGAAACAAAATATCCACGATGAAAAAAGAATCTTCGAAATTCCCACAAAATACAGGAAGCAAATGGAAAAAGAACAAATGCATCTTCTTATTCCATTTTTTCCCGTCTGGGAGCATGGACAAAGATGCGAATATACTTTTTTTTGTTTTGTTTATTATATATTTGAGTGTGCAAACAAAACATCTTACGAATAAGCGATAAAATAGCCATCAGCCACGGCGCGGAAGTTAAGAAAACAAATTCCAAAATGATGGGAATTCAAATGCCGTTTGCAGGAAAAAGGAAATAATAAAGATTTTCTTATAAAGTTCAACCATTCTTTCCTTAATTCTTCGCAGGTTTTGGTGCTTGAGCTTTTAGTGGTGTGACAACTTTTTGTTTTTTTTTTATTCTGTGAATTTGCGTTCTATGCTGGTATAGAACACTGTCGCAGGTTTCTGGGGTGATTCTGGAGTTTTGAGCAACAAATTGAGCTGGTGTAAATGGTGTAGTTGAAGTCTGTTTTCCTTCTGTTTGGTGACCCTTGTCAAAAATCAGATCTTAGCGAATATTTATATTCGCCATTTGGGGTTTTTTTTCAACATAGTCATAAATTAATATAAAAAAGAAGTGAACAAATATTAAATTGATACCAGTCTAAAAAATTGATAAAAAAACAACAGAAATAAATCATCTAAAACCGTAGAAATTATCCGAAATGGCGCTGAGCAGAGAAAAATAAAACATTAGGAGAAAACAACGGCTATTTAAAGCTACGACTGGAGTTGGTCATATAAAAAATAATTAATTTTGTTAAATAGAGAAACTAACATAATATAAGATAAATATGGAGAAAAAAGTAACGGTTGATTATAAAATAAATATAACGTTCAGTAGTGGTCTTATTCAGCATCAATAGCTTCCAATTCCACCAAATTCGATGGGTCCATTTTTGAAATCTCCATCTCTGAAAATTTTGAAATTCGATTTTATACGATGAGTTTCAAGATAAAAACGTACTGAAATGTTGTTCCAAAATTCTAATCATATTCATAGAATCTGGGCTATCAATAAAATTGATTGCAATTCCACTCTTTCCAAATCTTCCAGTTCTTCCAATCCTATGCAAATAAGTTTCACAATCTGGTTGTGTTTGTCCATCAATGATAACCGGCTGATTTGTCTCGTTATACTTGATTGGTAAATCATAATTAATAACAACGGAAATTTGAGAAACATCAATTCCTCTTGCAAATACATTTGTTGTAATCAAAACTCTGAATTGTCCTTTTTTGAACGAATTGATTGTATTAGCTCTCTCCACAACTGTCATATCTCCATGGAGAACATCAACCTGAAATAATTGAATTGAAAATAAAATAAATATAAAAATCTTACCATGTGTCCTCTAGCCTTCATATTTTCGTACAACCACATAACACTAGCCTTCGTATGGCAGAAAATAACCGATGATGCAACAGTCAATCCACTATACAAATTTACAATAGCCTAAAATTTAAATGTTTTCCAAATATTTAATTTTTCTGAAAATTACAGCATATTTTGAGTTTCTGCAGGCGCATTCAACGTAGAATTGTTTTATATTTGGTAGTGCTTGCTCCTCTTTTTTCAACCTGAAAAAATTCAAATATAAATCAACGGAAATAAGTTTGTTTAAGAATTGGACACAATAGCACTTGAAAGCTAACACGGTGGCCCCCAACTGAGGTGTTACACTGTCAATAAATGACATTTTGGATTGAAGGGACCAAGTATTTATTCGATTACAAGAATTTTTTTGATGAAATGAGCAAGTTTCCCTTTTTTAGCGAAATATAGTTTTAGATTATTAAATTTTTATTAAACCATAATATTAGAATTAGATTTGTACTGACAAACAAATGACTTTGTTCAAAAATTACGTTTTCGAAAAATAAGTACATTTCTTGAATTTTTTGGTTCAAATCAACATCGAAAATTGACACCGTTTGACCAATGTATGTAACATAAGCTTGGTATTGCATAATCCGGGTGCATCCTTTAGTCTGTTTATCGGCTTAACGAGCAGGTTAATCCAACAGTCTACTGAGCAATTAGCACTAAAATTTGCTTCTGCTAATTGACACACCTAGTTGCGCAATAAATCTTCCGGTGGTACCGTTAAAACCTTTAAAAATTTACCAGGGAACTCAAAAAAAACTTACATAACAACAATTGCATTTTTGATCAATTTTGTAGCGAATTGAACAACTGGTGCGTCATATGTAGCTGAGAACAACATTGATTGTACCTTTGGAGACTCCTTCTCGATCATACTACAAATAAGCTTTTGAAGCTTAAAATTTTATTCAGATATTCTTACTTATAAATAGTTGTACTGATATCAGAAAATCCTTGTTGATAAATCATAATATCAGCTTCATCAAGAACCAAACATTTAATAGTTGCCGGGTCGATACACTTGTACTTGAGCAAATAATCTCTTGTCTGAAAATAACAAATGTTTTCAAAATATTACTCAAAAACTTACAATTCCCGGAGTACCAATGATTATCTGCTCTGTGAGCTTGATATTTCTCATAGCTGCCATATTTCCTCCTTTAATCGCATAATGAATCCTCAGCTTTGGCATAAATTTTCCCATTTTTTCAACGACTTCTCCTAAAAATGAAACACGTTTACTATTCACAGAAATTGACTCCCTAACCAATCTGTTTCGCTAATTCAAGCGTCGGAGCAAGACAAATACATTGTGGGGATTCCAAATCGACATCAATTCGGCATAACATTGTCAAAACGAATGCAGCGGTTTTTCCTGTTCCAGACTGAGCTTGGGCGATCAAGTTTGATGGTCTGAAATAAATGAACATTTTTTCGCCACTCCAAACTGAAATATTCTTACGGTTCCATCAACAAAAGTGGAAGAGCAGTTTCTTGAATTCTAGTTGGAAACTCGAATCCTAATGAATTCAATGCTTGAAGCGCTTCTGGTTTCCTAAAAAAAAAGATAGTTATTCAAAAATAAATATGAAATAACATTCTCACAATCTGAGTTCTTTGAATGAACGAATAAAATGCAATGGCGAACTTGGGTCACTTCTTTGAATCTCAATATTAGCATCTTTCATCATTTTAACTTCTTGTTGAATATATTTATTCAAAAGTGCAATTTCAGCTGGTAATGGTACCACTTCGTGCGCATCAGTTTCTTGTTGTTTCGACGCAACATATTTGAACTTCGCATCAGGTTTGATTGCTTGATTCATTGGTGGTGTCATGCCTACAAAAATGTTTGCGTAAATGTGATAGAATCCAAATCTAACCAGTTTGTGGTGGATATTGTTGCTGTGGCGGCACTCTCGATTGGTTCATGTACCCTCCAGGTACTCCTTGATTTCCTCTTCCTCTTCCAACAGGTCCACCAATAAATTGTTGTCCTCTTCCGATCGCATTCATTTCTGCAAACAAATGGTTAGGATTAAACTGATATGAAGAAGATGTGATAAAACTCACGTTGTCCTTGACCACCCGCAGCGAAATCATTCTGATATTGATTCATCGGACCGCCTCTAAAATTTCCGGTATATGGCTGACCTCCTCCATAACCAACTGAAAACAATCGAATTGTGACAATAAAATTAACTACTACTTGGCAATTTAATTTTTTTCACAATTATTATGGGAATGGTGCAAACATGCAAAAAAGCAGATCAAGATTAAAAGCAAAATAGGGGACAGTATTTGGAATCGAAACAGTTATTATTTTTAACTTTTGAACTAAAATTTTAGGGAAATATTTTTAAAACACATGCAAAAATAACCTGTACGTTGTCCATATGATTCTCTTCTTTCGTCTCCACCAGAATTAACAGCAAAATTATCGTTGACTTCGACGGCATCTGTTGGCCTGTCCAGGTACTGATTTGTTTTGGTGGTTCCGAACGGTGTACCATCTTGCTCATTTTCTTTATTCGACATATAAGCGCTCTCATAATTTTGCCGTTTATCTCCAGCTCCGAATTGCGAATATTGTCTGTTAGGCATTCTATCAAACTTTTCATCACCATATGAACCATTTCTGTGTGTTTCTATTTGTGGAAATTTATCAAAATTTGGGGAAATTGGAACATTCTCGTTTCTCGATTCATACTTCGGTGCGCATCCAAATCTGTTTCCAACATTATTTTCGTCATCAAATCTTTCAGCAGCTACATTTTTTGGAGATAAAGGCGCCTGTCTCATTCCAATGTTCTTGTCCCTTGATTGAGAATTTTTAATCTCATTTGGATAGTTCACATGTTTTGTTGTTCCAAAACCACCTCCCATTGAATTCAATTGAGTGGTTGGTTGTGTTGATCCGACGGATCTTTGCAAATCTTTAGACGATCCAAAACTTCGAACTGCTGAATTTCTAGAATCCCCGGTTGATAGTGCATTGTTTGATTCTTGCATGTTTCTCGATGAACCAAACCCTCCTCCAACTGGTTCAGTAGCATGTTGAACGTTTCGCGAAGACCCAAATCCTCCACCAACTGAAACCACTTTTTGTTGTTGGGCTGGTCCAATATCAGCAGTTGGTCTATGTGCCACTCCGAATGAAACCTTTTTCGGCCCTTCTCCTACTGTTGGCAAACCAAATCTTTCATTTTTCGGTTTTTCTTCTACATTTCTAGATGCAACATGGTGCACAACTTGTGAGTTTCGAGAACCGAATCCTCCACCAACTGCAGCCACTTTTGGAACATTTATTTGTCTTGAAAACGAAGCGTTTTCTTCAGCATTAATGACTTCATTCGAAACTCTTGCAGATTCTGTTGATTTCACTGTTTGTAATTTTCTCACTTCAACTTTATGGTAGGTGTTAGTCATCTTTCTCGCTCCAAAACCACCACCAACTGTTGCCGATTGTTGTGTTAAACTTATTGATTCTACTCCAACAGTCGCATTATTTGGCTCAGCAGTCTCCTCGGAATTATGCACCTTCCCATGCGGACCTCCTCTGTCAATATTCAACGGTTTTGGTGTTCCAAATCCTCCACCAACTGATGGAATTCTCGATCCGAACGAATGCCCAGTCTTTTCTTCATTATTCTTCTTCATTCCAAAGCCACCTCCAACAGACTTCACATCCCCTGATTTACTGTGTCCGAATGATCCACCAGTTGCAACATTTTGCTCGTTTTGTTTAGCTGTAGCTCTGTTTCCACTTCCTACCAGAGTATAAGTAGAAGTTTGAATATTCTTAGCATGGCCGAAACCTGCATCAGCGGATGATTTTTCAGACCCAGATATCGGGTTATTTTCCAACTTTCGCGAACTTCCAAACGATCCACCATGAACAACTGCTTCTTTGACTGTTGCTGTTGTCGCCAGATCTCCAAATCTTGAAGCAGAGGGTTTTTTAAATCCCCCAAAAGAGCCACCAACTGAAGAATGGGTAGTTAAAGCGTTATTCGCATGCACACGTCCATTAGAATTAGAAGCTTTACATGCAAAACTCGATTGATGAACCGTTTTATGGTGACCAATCGATACAACGTTACCTCCGGAAGTCTCGAATTCAGGTGATCCAAGAGGCGGACCACGACCATCATTGACAGGGGATATTTGGCTTCCTGAAAGGGAATGATTATGATGAAGCGCTACAACATAGGAGAAGAAAGCAAACACAAGGATAATTTCACACCTTGATAAAAAAATCTATCAAATAAGTTACCTGAGCCATTGCGAACAGCAGATGTGGAACCAAATGAAGTTTGAGGTGGTAGTGGATTATTGATAGTTTTCCCACTTCCAATACCGAATCCTCCGCCTCTAGAAGACCCAAATGCTCCGCCAGCGGACTTTGAATCTAAAAGCAAAAACATTAATTTCTAGAAATTAACAAAGATATATAATTTTACCATTTTGATCTTCTGTTTTCTCCATTTCTTTTTGAGCCGTTGAAGTGTTTTCTTCCTAGAAATTAAATTAAATTTTTGAAAATAATTAACACACGACGGCAAGCACTATTCACTAATTAGAAAAGCAAGAACAGACTGTGAAAACAAATACAGAAGATGGACAATACTTGGATATTTGGAAAAGACAAACATGCGTTCATCAAAACGGACAGTACGAACATTCAAATACACACATAAATATATTATTAGTAAACTAAACCACCACCTCTTCCGAATTGACAATCGCCGTTTTTAGTCCTTCAGCTACTTGTTGTTGATTAAATGAATCTGCCCACGACATTTTACCTATCTGCCATAAAAATATTAAAAATTTCAACAGTGATTTTTCAGTAGTTTAAATCTTGAGTGATATTTAGAAAAAACCTCGGGAAATAAAAGCATTTTTGAGTGAAATAAAAACAATAGGTTATTGAAAACGTGTGTTAGCTTCTGGAGTGAAACCTCAGCAGATGAGTGATATTTCACTTCGAACAGCCAATCGATATCGATAAAAATGTTTCAAGATATTTTCGTAAAATTCGATTGGATATCAAAAAGGATTTTAAACTTCGGATAACTGCATCTGACAAATGAATAATAGAGAAAACAATAGTGATCAGTGCGAAAAATTAACGTCGTTGGTTTTCACACGTCCAACGTAGCGTTATTTATGCGTGGCATGACATTTAACGTGGGTGTAAAAAACAATGATATGAATTAGTAACCCAAGAAATTTCTTTTAAAAGAAAAAGTTAGAATACTTAAACTCTGAAACTTTTCGAAAATCATAAAATTCTGTTAAAATCGATCACAAAACCTACTTCGATAACGCTTACCTTGCCCACTAATTTAAAACCTAACTCACGGCATGTTTTTTACTACCTCCTCAATAGAAAAAAAATATACGAGTTGAAAGTTCGAGATCAAAAAATGTTGAAGTCTAAAAATTGAAATTTATAACTGTAAAAATTTCAAAAATTTTTAATTAGCTTCTGAGGGCTTTTTTCAAAATTCTGCCGAATACAAACTTTACCCTTGCTGATTTTGCACCTCACAAAAAAATGTTAACGTCCTAACTTTATTGGTGTTCTCGTGATCTTTGAATGAAATTTAGTACTGAAAAAACTCGATTTTGAGACTTTTTTGTAAATAACTTTCCTAAAAGGCAAAAAATCGAAAAAGTGCCGAATACAATTTGAAGATAAGACAATTTAGATTGTTTTGACACAAAAATTAGCTGGGAACACGCAGGCTGTGATGCGTGATCTTCAAAGAAACATATTTTTTTGTTCAATCTATGCTTTAAACCATTGGAAATATCTGCTTTTACTTTTAAATTTGCACGAGATAGGTGTGAGAACCCATTCAAAACATTTATTTCAAGAATTACCCTAGTGGACCTATTCAGTTTGAAAAAAAAATACAAAAAATGTCGAGAAATTCAATGCAGAAATTGCAGAGAAATGCCGAGAAATGCAGAGAAATTTCTATTTCTCCGCATTGTTTGAACTGGTTTTCTTCAAGACCCAAACGATTTAATCTGTGTCCCTTTAAACAATTTTATGGAAAATGTTTGTTTTCGTGTCTATGATTGTGGAAATTTTACCAAAAATTCAGTAGTGAGTCCCAATGGCCCTTAGATGCCCAAAATATCTGATTTAGACCCAAAAAGACCGTCTGGGTCGAAAAAAAGACATGTCGAGAAATGCAGAGAAATTGCTATTTCTCTGCATTTCTCGACATTTCTCTGCAATTTCTGCATTGAATTTCTCGACATTTTTTGTATTTTTTTTTCAAACTGAATAGGTCCATAGGGTAACCCAGAAAACTGGAAATCCACAAGTGCGTCAGTCAAAAATTGTGTTGACGTGATTGATCGCAGCGGCGGGAAAAAATTAACTCGTATATCCCGCGCGTAGTAAAAAAACATGCCGTGCTAACTGTTGCATTATATCTTCAAAAAAAAATCATGGAAAATAAGACTTTTCCGTAAAGTCAGAACAACTTTTGCGCGTCTAAACTACAAAGCTACGGTAGTACGCACTTTTTATAAAATGTACCCATACCGGGATCGAACCCATGGCCTTGCGCACAGCACACAAAAGGCATAACCACTACACCACCAAGCTACTTGTGAACACTGATGTAAATGACGCTTATGTGTGTGGGCCCACGGCAATTTGTGCGCGCGCAAAAGTTGTTCTGACTTTACGGAAGAGTGAAAATAAGTTTGTTTTTATTTCTAGGAAACTATTTTTAAGGAATGATTAACTTTTTCCTCGCGGACGTGGTTTTATCGTCCAGGTTTGACATCTACATCTATCTACACGTTTATAAAACTATTCATTTCAAAGAAGAAAAAATTATTTAGCTTTCTTGCAACGAGTGAAAGCAAATACAGCGAGAAAGGAAGAAAAGGATGTTTTGCGTCATCTTAAATGCGCAATACGCATACACACCACAACTTTTTACTGTAGAAACATTTAATTTGCCGACAATTGTCTTTATTCAAATTTTAGATTTGCATTAAATTAATTTAAATTCTGTTTGCTGCAAGATGCCCTTTTTCAAAATAATTTATATCTTTATAGATGAGTTTATCAGAGCAACAACCGAGTACTTCACTTTCCTTCGAGCAGAAACTGAATGTGATCACTCATTTAGCTGAAAAGTGTGTTTCAAGATGAACATTGAAGATAAAAAAATACGTTTTTTTAAGGATTCGAAACGCTAAAGAAGTCAGTATCAATCTGGATAATGAGAGGCAGAAATACAGAGAATGTAAGAGGAATATTCAAAAGGTACGCACATTGTTGTTCCAGTTGAAATAACAAATTTATTTCAGAACGATATTAATCCAGTTTGGGTTTTCAACGGGAACACATTTATTAAAACCACCAAAGAAAATAGTGTCAAAGTATTGGAAACCGATACATTAACCGTCGAAAATGCAATCGGACAAATCAAAGATGTTATTAAAAAGGATACTGACACATTACTCAAAATGAAAGGAGAAAAAGGACTGGAAGAGCGCGGATTCGATTTAAAGCCTTTATTAATTGACGGAAAGATTTCATAATGTTTGTTTTTGAATTGTTGAGAAATTTAATAAATGTACTTGTTATCTTCCAAATTCTTTTGTTTTGTTTTCAGTTCTCAAATGGTTGTAATCCATTGTATGACATATCTAATGTGAACTTTTTTCTAAAATATGAATTTCTTCCAGATGGGTGATTCAAAAGATATAAAACAATTTTTATATGCATGGCTTGGTAGAAATAAACTTGGAAATCCAAATTATGATGTTCAAGATGTTAACAGAGGAGGAAAAGTCAGATTTAAATGCGAATTGAGAGTTCCGGGTTTCGGTTATGCAGCGCTAGGAAACTCGACAAGCAAAAAGGTTTGTAATTATTTTAAGAACTGATAAATAATCCTTATATTCAGGATGCTTCAACAAACGCTGCTCTCGATTTCTGTCAATATTTGGTGCGCCAAGGAAAGATGCAACAACATGAAATACCATCGTTGACGGCTTCAAACTTAGATGGTGCCGCAGCTGCATGGCAAGGCGGTGCAAGCCAAGAATCCACATTTTTTGGAACTGAAAATTCATCCAGTGAGGGAATGCTTGGAGATCAAGAAGCTTCAGCTCAACCACCTAGACAGTCATGGAACAATGCTTATAAAAGAGATAATACAACACATGCTGAATATATGGCCCAGAAAGCTGAAGAAATCGCAGCGGTAGTTTTATCACTTTTTTTACAAGAAATTAGAAAAACAAAATGTATTTATAGTCTGAAACTATTGACCTAAAATCTGAAATTCACGGAGGATGGACAATGGATAACAGCAAGAAAGCGTTGAACGAGTATTTGCAAAAAATGAGACTTCCACAAGTTCAATACAAAACACAGATTAAAGAATCAAATATGGTTAAGTAAGAAAAATTACCGCAACAAATATATTGATTTTATTTCCTTTAACAGAACTATGGAAACAACTGCATCTATCTTCGTTGTTCAACTCCGAAAAAGTTAGTCTTAAGCTTAAATGTTCATTTTTTTAAATTCTCGTTTTCAGATATCAATGGAAAGGGAACTGGATCGAATAAGAAGGTCTCGGAAGCAGCATGTGCAATGAATATTGTTCGGCAAATGTTTCATTTAAATATTATGCAAGCTTATGGTGGACCATTGAAGAAAAGCAAAGTCAGCTCAGTATGTTAAATTGAAACATTTTAAAAATTGACGATTGAAATGTTGTATTTTAGCTTCCTGAAATTGAATTAACGCTCCCGGAAGAATTGGAAAAACGTGTTAGAGATTTTATTACAAATTCTGGAATCGAAGTGAAAGAAGTTGACGAAACAACTGCCACTACTGAAATGCCATCGTCAATCTTGGTCGAGCAGAAACTTGCACAATTCCCAGACTCTGATGTTATTTCCTTTTTTATTGTTCAACATAAAATATTCCATTTCAGGCAATTGCTGCTTCAAATATTTCGTGGGCACCACCAATGCAAAATTGGAATCCTTGGAGAGCTTCAAACATTGATGAGCCACCATTGGCATTTGTTGGTTTCATTTTCTAACCCATGTTTCCAATTTAATATTTGTAGATGACAATTGAAGAAATTAGTTCAAAAATCACAGAGAAAGAATCGGTAAAACAAGGCAATCCAACATATGAAGCTGGAATCAAAGCCCGACAAGAGCTTCCGGTTTGGCAGTTTAAAGATGAAATTATTCAAACTGTTGAGAATAATCGAGTGACTTTGATTAAAGGAGAAACGGGATGTGGAAAAAGTACACAGGTTTACAAAAAAGGTTAAAAATGTGACCATTAACTGATATTTATAAAGGTTGCTCAATTTCTGTTGGATTCTTTTATCAAAAAAGATAAAGGAGGAGAATTCAATACAATTGTTTCGCAGCCGAGAAGGATTTCTGCCATTTCGCTGGCGGAAAGGATTGCGAATGAAAGAGGAGAAGATTTGGGTGAAACTGTTGGTTATAATGTTAGGTGATTTTTGTTTTAAATGTTAAAAATATCTAATTCACTTCCATTCAGATTTGATGGTGTTTCTCCGCGTCCATATGGTTCTATCATGTTTTGTACCGTTGGTGTTCTTCTGCGAATGATGGAGAATGGTCTTCGTGGAATTTCACATGTGATCATTGATGAAATTCACGAAAGAGATGTCGATGTAAGTTTTTTAAACAAATTTATTCTAAGAAATTTGACCTCTTCGGTTTTCAGACAGATTTTGTTCTCATTGTCCTCCGAGAAATGATAAGTGAATACCCGGACCTTCGGATTGTTCTAATGTCTGCCACAATTGATACTGAACTTTTTACCAACTTCTTCGGATCTAATGAATCAATTGGACCAACTCCGGTGATTAAAATGCATGGAAGAACTTTTCCAGTACAAGGTTAGAGAATCAAATAGAGAGATTTTCTTAAAATTGAATTTGTTTTAGCGTTTTACTTGGAAGAAATTATTCAAAATTTGAAATTCATGCCTGAAGAACCGGAGAGAAAAAGAAAAGGAGGAAAACCTGTGCAAGAGGACGATGAAGGCGATGAAGAAGTAGATGATAAAGGAAGAAATATGAATGTTATTGATGATCCGAATGTGAATCCATTGTTGAAAACTGCATTGTCAAGATTATCTGAAAAAGAAATTCCATATAGTGTAATTGAAGCGATTTTGGTTGATATTGCTAATAGAGGTGTTGAGGGAGCGGTTCTTATCTTTTTGCCAGGATGGGCAGAGATTATGTCATTGTTCAATCGGTTGAAAGAGCACTCTGAATTTTGTAAGTTATTTAAGCGAATGTTTAAAATGAATAGCTTTCAATTTCAGCTCAATCTCAAAAATATGAAGTTCTTCCTTTGCATTCACAATTGACAAGTGCCGAACAAAGACGAGTATTCAATCATTATGAGGGAAAAAGGAAAATCATCATTTCTACAAATATTGCCGAGACAAGTATCACTATTGACGATGTTGTTTATGTTGTTGATTCTTGCAAGTAGGCTCAATATTTTTTCGAATATTTCAAATTCAAATCGATATTTTAAGAGCAAAAGAGCGGATGTATACATCGAACAATAATATGGTTCATTTTGCAACAGTTTGGGCATCGAAAACGAATGTTGTACAAAGACGAGGAAGAGCTGGTCGTGTACGACCTGGATATTCATTCCATTTGTGTAGTAAGAAACGATTTGAAGCGTAAGCAACACTGTCATATAAGTTCTTTAAAATCTATTCGTTTAGCCTTGATGAGCACGGAACCGCTGAAATGCTCAGAATCCCGTTACATCAAATTGCATTGACGATTAAGCTTCTACGGCTCGGAAGTGTAGGAGATTTTCTTGGAAAAGCACTTGAACCACCACCGTATGATATGGTTGTTGAGAGTGAAGTTGTTTTGCAATGTATGTCTTAGTTTTCATTTTCCTATTCAACGTTTCAAGATTTTCAGCTATGGGTGCATTGGATAGAAATCTCGAATTGACAAGTCTTGGTAAGATGCTTGCTCGGATGCCGATTGAACCTGTTATCGCGAAGGTTTTGATTCTTGGAACTGCTCTTGGACTTGGTTCTGTAATGTGTGACGTTTCATCGGCAATGTCATTTTCAACTCCATTTGTACCGAAGGAGAAGCATCATACGAGAATGAGTTCGATTCAGAGAAAGTTTGCTGGAAACAAGTTTTCTGATCATGTTTCATTGGTAAAAATATTCTAAATATAATAGGATTATGATAAGAATATTTAGGTGGCTGTAACTCAAGCATACCGCGAAGTTTTTGAACAAGGATCTATCGCAATGGAAAGAGATTTTTGCGAACGATATTCTTTGAGCAATCCAATTTTGAAAATGACACAGTGAGTCTTTTAAGAAACTTCCTTTTCATGATTTTTGATTTTAGTGGTGCTCGTCGTCAACTTATGGAGGTACTCAGAAATCAATGTGGATTCCCAGAAGAATTTTTGTATGATATCTCCGTTAATTCGAATGGAAAAGTAAAATCTAAACCTTATGACCGAATTTTTTAATTTTCAATTTATAGGATCGAGAACTTGATTTGATGAGATCATTGCTTGTGATGGCACTGTATCCAAATGTTTGTTATTTCCTCGGAAAAAGAAAAGTGTTGACAATAGAGCAATCATCAGCGCTTATCAACAAGTATTCTGTTCTTACGCCACTGAATAATCGATTGGAAATGGAGGTTCCATCTCCATTGATTGTTTTCACGGAAAAAGTCAGAACTCGTTGCATTTCTTGCAAAGAATTGTCCGTTGTCACTGCTCTTCAATTATTAGTTTTTGGATGTAGGAAAATTGAATGCATCGGAGAGGGACTCGTAAGATTAGATGATATGTATGTTTGCTTTTTTTTCACCTGATTACGGCTATTTATTTCAGGTTGACAATCAAAACCAATGTGGCTACAGCTGCTTATCTTGTTGCCCTTCGTCCATGCATTGATGCATTCCTTGTCAGATCATGTGAAAATCCAGAAAGTATCGCTTCCAGCACACCGTTAGATGCGGAGCTTCGACAACTCCTTCGTGACGTTTCTTCAGAAGAGTTCATGAACGGAGCAGCTCCTATGAAAGACAGCTTGTTGACTGATGATGCTCAATTTTCGGCAAAATCGTTTGTTCCACCACCGAAAGGGGCATCGGCATTTAATGATTGGGGATTATCAGCTGGTTGGTGATTTTGGAAATGATTTTTATTTTGCTTTTTTTCACCCCGCATGTATTGTGAATTAGCATGTTCAGCTCCGCCAAGTACGTTCGAAATGAAAACTCCACCACAGGACAGTGATGATGAAGTGTCGCTTATGCAAGGTGTTGTAATTTAATCTAGAATTTAATAACTAACATTTGTTATATGTTATCACTTGTAACTAATATGATGAACACGATGTGCAACAAATTTTAAAAATTCAACCTAGTTTTTGATAATTTTGATGAATATTTTGCACCAGGTTATTTGTTATGGTTTCTGAGAATTGTGCGCTGATTAAAATTTTGGTATCCATGCAAATAAAAATGCTTAGCGCTCAATTACTCCTTTTTTCACTTAGTATGTATAAGAAGCATTCAATTTTATCACTGGTGTCCCTTGTCCTGTTTACAGTGTTAACATAAAATTTGTAACTAGTCAATAATTTCAGGCTGTGGTAAAATGAGTTCACCAAGACGTGGAGGAGCATACAACCATCCATATGCAATGGGTGGTGGCGGTTATCAAAACAACCAAATTGTCACTCCTGGACAAATGGGCTACCAGAACTTTTTGTCTTCTGGAGGTGACTGGGGAGACAATGGAGGAAACAACTACGGTCCATACGGAGGAGATAACAGAAGAGGAGGATTCGGTGGACGTGGTGGTCCGAGAGGCGGCGGAGGATACCGTGGTGGATTCGGTGGCCAAAGAGGTGGTGGTAGAGGTCGAGGAAGAGGATGGAATGCGTCTTCATGGTAAAATATCGAATAAATAATTCTATCATTGATCTCGAATTTTTGATTAAAAAATAGAACACTCGTCACTTCTTTTTTGTAATCATTGTTCTTTCGTTACGTGTTTAATTATAATATGCAATTTTCTTAATAAATTATTGAGAAAAACGACTTTGAAAGAAGCCTCAGATTGAAAGTAATTTTGTTGAAGAAGCAGCTGCCTTTTGTCTACACTCTTGGTGCGGCAGAAGGAACCTAATCACGGGGTGGACACTACGACACTCCGCTGTTCTGTGTGTTGCCCTGCAAATAGCACTATACCATTACAGCGTGTTTTTTTCAGTTTTTTTCAAATTTCTCATTTATTTTCAATAACTTTTTTTTGAAACTCACCCGAAAAATAGATTTGAGTATTGCGCATTTTTTGAGCACCACTCTGTGCTTTAAATTTGCTCACAAATGAAAATATGCCTAATTTAAGAGACCAGAAAAGAAAAAAATTCATAACTTTTTATTTTTCAATAACTTTTTTCTAAAAATTGGAGATATGAATAAAGAGAAAACGCGCTTTCTAATGGCGTATCTGCCGTCGTCAGAATTTGCTCACACGATAAATTATTTCGATTTTTCTACAAATTTTTCCATTAAACAATGCATAACTTTTTATTTTTCAATAACTTTTTTCTAAAATTTGGAGATAAGAATAAAGAGAAAACGAGCTTTTTAATGATATATCTGCCGTTGTTAGAATTTGCTCACACGATAAATTATTTCGATTTTTCTACAATTTTTTGAAAACTTTTATCACTTCGGTTTTGACGTGACAGGGTGAGCTTACATTTTCTTTTCAATTTCATTTGTCTAAATTTTTCAGGTAACATCTGGATGAAATTTTTGCAACATTATAAGTTGGGCATTGAGATGCGAAACCTGAAGCAGAAAAGGAGAAAAAGGTAGTGCAGAATTTGTTGTTTTTTGGATTAATTATATAATAATGTGAATTTTCTGTTTAATAAAGAAATTGGCTATAAATAAATTGGTTTTGTTTCTTCCAATAAAAATCATCAAATATTGAAAAAAAAAACAATACTTATTTCAACAACGTACGAAAAATAAGTTTTATAGACATTTTCAGATGGGTCGTATTATTCAGACCAAAAAACATGCACGACACAAAAATTTAAATAAGGCTCGGCGAGCTAAAATCGAAAAAAAAGAAGTTGAATTGAAATCTTGTTCCACGTTCTCAAACGGGATTGATGAAGAAGAAAAAGATTTAAACCTTACTATTAATTCAACAAACACTTTAGATGAAGAAGCATCGCTTCCGGAATCCCCTATTCGAGAAGAAACGGCATTAGATATTACTTTCAATTTGTCGAATTCTATAGATGAATTAGCAGTGATTCCGGAATCCCCTATTCGAGAAGAAACGGCATTAGATATTACTTTCAATTTGTCGAATTGTATAGATGAAGTAGCAGTGATTCCGGAGGATAATATGATTGTGACTCCGCTTTCAGATTTACTGAAATCTCCTTCAGCAGTGACTTCTAGTGACACGCGAAATAACGTAAAAATTCTTGGCGAAGTTTCAACTATAAAAAGAAAACATCATTCAATTCCGAGTGAGCGTATGTTGAAATCCGATATATTAAACGCTATAGACGAAGTTAGGGTAGAAAATGAGTTACTGCGAAGTCAAAACGCAGAAATCAAAGTTGAGAACATTTGGCTGAATGATGAAATCAAGTCACTGAAAAGACAAATCAGTCGACTAGAAAAATCAACTTTTTTCTTGAAAAATAGTCGAAAAACTTATCGAAAAATGTGCAATTTTTTAAATAAAAAACAAAAGCAAAAAAGTAGTTTGGCAAAAGAAAGGCCGAAAAAGGCGTATAGTATAATCAAAAATCGTCTCATTAAAGCGAATCGTTTAAACTCGTGTTATTTTATGATCAAAAACCTGGCACGGGAAAATGATGTAAGTGCTTTTCTCAAAGATTTTATCACAGATATACAAAAAAAATCGTTTAATTCAGTTTCTTTGAAGCTGAATGCTCTTCAAACATTCATTTTAAAACAAAAATTGCAGATTTCTTTCGGTCAATTAGATAAAATATCCTCAATTCTTCGAAAGTATCTAAACTTTTCAATTTTTCCAAATAGGAAATTAATCATGAAATTGGAACATGCATTTTCAAGAGATGATCTTTATGAAATCAAGAAACACGACGAATTTCGGAAAGATAACTCAGAACCAATTGTTTCAGTAGAATGCAAAAATGTTCGCGTAATGATCGAGGTAAAGTTGACCGAACTGTGCTCCAAAAATATGATTCAATTTAAAAATGAAAGTGATAAAGTTTGGATCGCTGTTACAGCAGATAAGGGAAATAACAAAACAAAGATGAACCTTGTGTTTGGAGACCTAAAACAGAAAGCAAACTCTTGTTACAGACAATTGCCGATTGGTTGGTTCGATGGCGATGATTCAGAAGATAACTTTAGGAAATATCTTCCATCAGCCATTGACCAGCTTAATAGTTTGAAAGAAATTGAATTCGACAACAACGGAAAGAGTGAAAAAAGAGGAGTAGAATTGTTTCTTGTAGGAGACCACATGTTCCTATGTTCAGTGATGGCTCATACTGGTCCGAATTCTTCTTTTAACTGCCCGTTATGTTACGAAGCAAGCCCAGGTGGCAAGAACGTTGTGTCCATTCGAGAATGGAATCATGGTGTCGCTTCCAAACCCCGTAGTATGGAAACATACAAAAAGGATAGTTTGAATGGAGACTACAGTGTCAAGAAAGGGGTGCTTCCACTGTTTCAACTCATTTGCTTGGTGAACATTGTTCCAGCGATTATACATTTGATCATGGGTCTTGCTGAAAAATACGTAATCAAACCATTATGTGATTTAACCGCGACGTTAGACAACACAAGTCAATATGAAATTGGTAAAGTCAGCCGAAAAAGAAGTACTTTGAACATGATCGAAAAAGATATTTCTGTCTATAAGGCAAGGTTGAAGACAGAAATTAAAGATATATCGGTTTTAAAATGTGTCATTCAGGGTATGGAAAGTATTAAAAATAAACGAATTACCATACCTCACGATCCAGAATCCTTTTGCGCCTCTGTTGACTGCCTTTTCAAAGACAGAACTATTTATCACATAAAAGAAAAAAAAATCGAATGGGAAGAATGTTCGCTGTGTAAAAAATACTTCCATAACTATTGCTGTGGTTTGTGGGGTCAAGACCAAAAAGAGAAAAGGAACAAAAACAGTGGGTTCTGGGTCTGTTTTTCCTGCGAAGGCATTGATTTAAATCAAAGTTTAAAAAAAGCTGAGGTCATGAGAAACGAGTTGGGGAAAAGTGTTGAAGAAATGAAAATAGTTCTGGTGCAAAAGATTGAAGACAAGGAAAAAGTTGAAAATATTTTGAATGGATTAGTTGGAGATGTTAGAAAAGCGTTGGAGAAAAATTGGGCAAAGATTGGGGCTGATAGAAAAGCTTGGTTCCAATCTTTTTGCGGCAATCACATTCGTAAAATTATATCGAAGGAAGGTATTGCAGCTACTTTTAAGGTTTTTGAAGATTTAGCCATTAAGAATGAAATGATAGAAAATTTAAAAGAGGTAATGTTTTGGTTGGAAAGAATTCAATCATTCGCAACTCCTGAAGAACTTGATGATAGCCAAATTCTTGATCTCAAAAATTGTCTCGAAAATTTTGTTTTCTCATTGAAAAAGACACATCCTAATGAGAGTGTCACACAGAAGTTACATATGGCAATTAAACATATTCCAGATTTCGTCGAAAAGCATAGAACATTAGGGCGCACAACGGAGCAGGGAATTGAAGCATTCCACGCAATGTTCAACCGACTCGAATCTAGGTTCTGTTCAACAAGGGATAAGGTCCAAAGAAGTCGACAAATCCTACGCGCCATTCTTTGTATCAACAAAATGACAGAGATAGAAGATTGTGATTAAATTTAAATGATGTCATAAGCGTTTGTTTTACCTTCATAGTTTTTCACGTAGTTTTTTAGTCCACATGATTATTTTAAATTCAAAGATATATAGTTAGAATCTCAAATTTCCAAGAAAACTCGTTTCGGTAATTGTTGTTTCGAATCTCATTAGTTTCAGTCTTAATGGATAGAATTTGACCTAGTTAAACACACGGCAGAGGACCGTGATGTGTGGGTCCGAATTTCATTAATGCTGGACTATGAAATATCGACACTTTTACTGAAAGCTGTAAGAAATCAGAATGTCTCATTTATTATAACATCGAGATGATTATCAATATTCTTATTACTTTTTAAAATTTTAAAATATTATATATTCAGCATTAATTCAATAAATATTCATTTTACCCTTGTTACTGCATTTTTTAAAAGGTAGAAACCATGTTTTTATTTTTAATATGAAAATAGCAAAGATCTTCTAACACATGGAATTGAACCATACAATTCCGCTATGCCAGATTATGAGGTTCTGTGCGTTAGCCACAACGCTGCTAGAACACACTCAATATTAGAGGCGCAGACAGCGTGTGCGTCTGCCTGTGAGCGAGAAAAAAGGGGGGAAGGGTACACAACGCCACGCCGTGTAATGTGATTCATTGTGGCAATGGATGATGGGTTCGACTCATATTATTTAAGAATGTGTATGGGGGGAAAAATAAAAATAATAATTTATAGTTTTGGTCTACGAGGGTTGAAACAAAAATAGATAACTGATCATGTGAACGATAATTAATGTGCAAAAGCTAAAATGATCAGAAATTGAATTTCATGATGTTTGAGGGAGATTTAAATCGATTTTCTATTTTATTCCTGAAAGGATTGCATTTTTGTTGATGACGTTTTTTCCAAAATATCATGTGAAATTCAGATTTCATTAATGTTTTCAGGACTCTCCGATTCGATCTGAAAACACGGTGTAACAAGAGAAATTAAAATTTATTACAGGTTTTATTTTTGCAGAATTTTAACGAAGTACTAAAACATGAAAATAAAAATGCTCTGGAAGTAAAATGATAGGCTTTCTAAAAAGCTGAAAGATCTGGGGGGAAAATCGAACAAATGTCATTTTGATGATTTGCCGCCCGATTACATTCACCTCCTTCATTCTTGTTCAATCAATCAAAAAGCAGCAAAGTAACTTGCTTTTTATTTCACAAGGTGTTGCCATTTGATGTTTTTTGAGCTTCTCTAATCGAAGTCGGCAACGACCTCCCAATCTTATCATCTTTTTTTTGTTTCTATTGCTAAACCCACAAGTTTTTGATCGCTTATCTTTATCGGTGGGGGTTAAATGGTTCATCTCAAAAATGCGATTTTTTGCGTAAGAAAAGGGGTTTTTTTTGAAAATTGAAAGAAGAGGGTGGGAACAATGACACCTGTGTGAACACAATGAAGATAATGATGATGAAAACACTCTGTGAAAACTATGTCCCCCCGAAGCTTGTTGGCTCGAAAAATGACATCTTTTGAACGTCGCCCTCCTCCCAAAGCTTTTGTTCTTTTTTCTTCCTTGTTCTATGCTTTTATTTTATTAGACACTGATTGGAAATGTTACAAGTTTTCGATTTGATTTCTTCCAGATTTTATTTTTTACTCATAAAGGTTTTTGAATACTCTTTAATAATTGTTCCAGATAATGTTGAGTCCAGCATTGCTGAAAGTTTCAATGAATCGGAGGTCATCTGCACCTAATACACATGATGAGGTTTGTAAATCGATTTATTTATTTTTTTTTTGCAAAATTTGACTACTAAATATTTGTTATCTAATATCTTAATTGATTTTTAGACGATTGTATATTTACTACACTCACTTCTAATCCATCAAAAAGTAGGGATAATGTAAACAAAGAGTTCTGAAAAGTGTACTTGGTGTCTGAAATTCGGGGAGCTTGTTCCTTTGGAGTAATTTTTAATTAACAAAAACTCAAGTGAAAATATTTCAAGCTTCATTGGGTGGAAAATATATTAAAGAACAATATGACGGAAATTATATGGAGAAATTTAATTTTTTTTGAGAAGTTGGCAACAAACAATTTATTAAAATTAAAGGCAATGTGTAACCACAGCGCGTAACATAAGTATAGAGCCTCCCCTAAAATTGACTGTCCTGGTGCGCGCGTGCAAAATGCGGACATGAGACCCTAAAAATCGGATTCAGCATGCAAAATTACACCTGGAAAACATATTTTATGTTGAAACCTCTGGAAACATGTATGTTGCAGCTCAAAGTATGAACAAATGGCTAGTGCAACCGTAACAAAAGTATAGAGCCACCCCCCGAAATTGGAAGAAAATCAAAATGTTTAATGAAATTAATATTTGGTAGAACATCGTTTAAGTGTGATAACATCATAAATACGATTTTGCATAGAATTGATAAGGTTTTGGATGTATTTAGAGGTCTTGTTCTTAAATTCCAGCTCGATCTTCTCACATTCATCCAAAACGGCAATTTTAAGGTTGGCTCTATACCAGGGATGGGCGGGAAAGACCCTTCGGGAAATTTTTCGTGAAATTTTTTTCCCGGTTCCAAAAACCGGGAAATTCCGGGAAATTTCGGGAAATTCGGGAAATTTGAAAATTTGATTCCAAATACTGGTTTTATCCTTGTTTTATCGATTTTCCTAGGGTTTCAGAGTTAATAAACATTCATCGATGGAAACTAAAGGATAAAACACGAATTAACGCATGATTTTTAATAAAACAAACATTTTTCAGAATCGCATAAATGAGTTTTAAAAAAATAAAAATGTTAAGTTTTCTTATTTGAGACTTCGAAAGACATATGAATCAATTTTAGTAAAGTTCCGTTGATTTATGTAGCTTGATCTTTTCGAATTTTTATTTTCTTGATGTTTTTCTATTTTTTCTATTAAAAAAATTTCCCGAAATTTCCCAAAACTTTTCGGGAAATTTTCGGGAAGGGAGGAGGTTATGGTACCGGGAAAACCGGGAAACTTCCCGGTCCCGGGAAATTTCCCGCCCATCCCTGCTCTATACTTATGTTACGCACTGTAGTTTTTAATAATTTCTACGTTTTTATAAAAAATAATTTCGTCTTTAGCAGTTAAAACTAAATTCTAATGACATTTCGGAAATTATTTGAACAAGAAGTTTCCAAGGATTTTGTTGTTTACGTTTTAGTTTTTTTCCCCATCTTAAAAATTTGGAATTTACTAATTTTGAGATTAACTTCAGATTATTCACCAATGAAGCTGTAAACAGTTCAAACTTCCAAAAAACACGATTTGTTTTCCAGAAAACTGGCTATCCTTCTCGACATCGTAACACAGTTTACCTTCCAACAATGGAAGAAGATCAAGAATATGTTAATCAACGAAGTACTGCGAAATTCATTTTCAGCTTAAATTTTGAAACGTTTTAATTTCCAGGGCGAAGTTCGGCGACGTCAATATCGATGATGGAGCAATTAGAGATTTCAAGTCATTTACAATCACGAAGGTCGTCGATAGCATGTGCACCAATGCCAAACCTGGAAAAGAAGGGAAGAAGAAGTTCCAGAGATGTGAGCCAGACTTTTTGATTTTTTGTAGGGATTTTTAGAGAAAATAATTGTTTTGGGAGTTTTTAAAAAAATTGGATTTTAAATCAAAATACAGTGGGAAATATTTTAATAGTTTGCTTGGAAAACATTTTTCAGTTTTAAAACTCACAGTAAAAAACGAAAAAAAATAAAATGTAATTTCATCTGATGAAAAGAGAAAAAAAGCGGAGAAAAAAAACTAGGGAACTGATAAATGTGTTCGTCGGAAACCGAAAAAAATTGGAAACAATCGGGGGATACACAGATACCAACTGGCTCTTTCTTATCACTCTTGATCAACTATTTTGTTAGTTTTGTCATCATGATGTTTTTCAACATTTTCTTGATGGTTTCCAGAATCTTCACACTTTTAATTATAATTGTAACACATCCTTTTTTTATGTTTTTTTATTGAAACCACATTCTAACTCGAAACCGAATTGACCTTTCTACAAATAGATCACATGATTGCATTTAAAACCAATTAAAAAATCAAAGTTCTCCTCTGTTTTTAACACTTTCATTGCTTTTTCATAAATCTTTTTTTTTCTTCTTTATCTCAAGCTCATTTCTTTTTTTCTTCCCCCCAATCAACCAATTGTCTTCTTCCAATCAATATCAAATTTATTTCTCATCTTTTGTTTTTTTTCCAGTATAAAGAATTCCTGAAAAAAATGTTTTCAAAATCGGGCAATTTGTTCGGAAATACTTCCAACTTTCGTGATCAATTGAAAGAAGAATTCCGTAATCGACAAAGGCGACCATCTATTAGTTTACCTGTTTCATCTTCTGGTGGATCTCCAAATAGACGGGATTCTTTTATTCCGGGAAGTCGGACTGTGAGTTAACGAACAGAAATAAACAAAAAACAATGTTGTTCATCAGGGGGTGTTATTGTGATATTTATTTATTTAATAAAACAATGTCATAATATGAAAAAAAGAACATGTAGAACAGCTGTTGAATTTCAGGTTCCCATTCATCAGTACACAGAAGATCCAACTGTTGCATGGGAGATGTTGCGCGAGAAACGACCTGTGAAACCAGTTAGACAGGTAAGATGGGAACTCTTGAAACAAGCGATGTTTTTTACCCCAATGAATAAAAAGTTGTTCTAATTTTCGCACTTTTACTAAAAGTTGGCTAAATACTGTGCGTAACATAAGTATAGAGCCACCCCTAAAATTGCCTGACCTGGTGCACGCGTGCAAACTCTGGACATGAGACCCAAAAAATCGGGTTCAGCATGAAAAATTAGCCCTGGGAAACATATTTTATCTTAATACCTCTGGAAACATGTATGTTGTAGCTCAAAGTATGAAAAAATGGCTTGTGTCAACTCAAATATTCTTGATCATGCAAGTTAGTTTTGATCTACCAGAAAATCTAAGTCTCTCACAAAGTCATGATATTTTTACCTGCGAGCGGTTGCGCTGCGGTCTTTCAGTAGAAAATGGATGATCCAAAATTTTTAACTTGACAAAAACATAAGTATAGAGCAACCTTATTTATCCGTAATTCTGTTAATTATCTTCTGTTACGGGATACTTTTGCATGCTGCATCCGATTTTTTGGATCTCATGTCCGGATTTTGAACGCGCCAGGACAGCCAATTTTAGGGGCGGCTCTATACTTATGTTACGCACCGTATAACATATGCACCGGATAGTTTCGATCCTAAACAGGCGGAATTTCATCAAACATCATGAGAGTAATAAATCATGAACACCGACACGACCATCGAGAACTAACTTAAAATGTATTTCTTAAAGAGAGGGCACCGCAGATGTCAGTTTAAAAATAGAAAAATGTGCTAATACATTTGATACGCACTTTTTGATCGTCAGAGCTCGTTCGGAAAAAAATAAATGTTTTCAGAAGTTTCAAATTATTTAAATTTCATGTCTTAAATTTGTAAAAACTACTGAAAATTTATGAGAGTCATCTATTTTATAATAAGTAATAAAATTATCTGAATTTGAGATGCGACTAGACACAAAAGTAAAACCGGATCATGTTCGCTTTGTCTGTATCGGATGCACACATGGAGAACATTTGGATCTTTCAACTCTTCCAGCTGGTGATGTTCTATTGGTGGCCGGAGATTTCACATCATGTGGATTGCCTAATGAAGTTCATCATTTTAATAAATTATTGGGAAAGTCGAAGTTTCCTTATAAAGTTGTTATTGGAGGGAATCATGAATGCACATTTGATGACGCTTTTCTCAAATGCCGTGAGTTTTTAGTAGTTTGATTTATCAATTGAGTCTAAAATTTTGCAGACAAAGAAACAGATGCCAAAGAAATGGCAATGAAACAAGCGTTACTCAATGCAATACACAATGATTCTAAAGTCGGAACATCTTCAAAGGTTATCAAAATGCAATTGTTTTTTGAAGAGCCATATTTTAGGATCTCCTCTCAAATGCAATTTATCTAGAAGATAGTGTCATTGAATTATTCGGAATAACCATTTATGGAACACCGTGGCAACCAAGAGTCGATAATTGGGCATTTAATTTATCTCGTGGCCAACCACTTCTTGATAAATGGAACATGATTCCATCAGGAGTTGATGTTCTTTTAACTCATACTCCGCCTCTTGGTTCTTTATTTTTTCTATGTTTATTTTAAATTTATTATTTTTTTAGGTCATGGTGATCAAATGTTAAATGGACAACGAATGGGATGCGTTGAGTTATTGAATACAATCTTCAAAAGAGTTCGACCCAAATATCATGTATTTGGACATATTCATGAAGGATATGGTTGTACAACTGATGGATATACAAAGTTTATCAATTGCTGTTTGTGTAATGAAAATTTGGATATGAAGGTTTGAAAAAAACAAATAATTTGAACATATACAATTTATTACAGAATGATCCAATTATTTTCGACATTCCTGTTCATCCGCACACAAAACAATTCTATATTGATAATGTGAAAAAAATAATGAAACGGTTTCAGAAGAAAAAATGATAAGATTTTTGGTTTTTTTAAATGAAGTGATTTTATTCTATTAGTGTTTATGTAGTGAGACTTTTTCCCCCCGACGGCTTGAAATGTTTCATTAACAATCACAAGGAATGCAAAAAAAACGAAACGAATTATTAAAGGATGACTTTATGAATCTAATGAATGTAACTAAAATGAAAATAGAATTCGTGTGCATTCCAAATCGGGTTTTTTAATTTTCTAAAAATTTATGTGAGTTATGTGAATTTTTTTTCAATTCTTCACTTAATAATGACTGCGGACTAGTTTTCGTCAGTGAAAACTTTTTCTAGCCCACTATTTTGGAGCACAGTTTTTCCGGCTTTAGAAAATTTGAAAAACTGATTTAGAACGAATATATTTTAATCTTTCACTAGTAAATTCCTTTAATTACGTATAACCTGTGTTTTTTGAGGCTTGAAATATGAATAGTTGATAATAATTATGTCTTTTGTAAAATGTTGCTACATATTTAGTTCTCACTTGCACATACCAAAATGAACCGATGAAAACTTCTGAGATTTTCAAATATTTCAAAACAGTGAGCTTTAAATAGGATGAATCACTTATCCGCCAGTCTCAGCGCTTTTTTGATTCAGTTTTCGGAGCTAAACTTATTTGAACGCGCGCCATTTGTCCCATGGCTGTCCAATTTTTTTGCCATTTTTATTTCACTTTGTGCTTTGATTTGTACAGTCACATCAAGCCAAACAATTGAAAATAAAATAATTGTTGACGCATCACACGAGTTTTAAAATTTTGCTGATTATTAAATAACTATGATTAGTCTACAAAAAGACCTCCCACCTTTGGCCAATCTAGACCTCGACGAGCTCGTGAAGGAGCTTAAAATGAAAGACTTTCAAAGCATCTTCATGGGTGGCACTTTCCCGGATAAGATAAAAGATAAAGAAGTCGGAATTGTGAATCTTGACTCTTCAAATAATGTGATTACTCATTGGGTCTGTTATTCCAAAAAGGGAAGTGGGTGTTATTACTTTGACTCATTTGGATTAGATCCACCTATAGAAATTATCATATATCTCAAGGAAAATGATAAAAAGTAATCAAACTTTCAAATTCAAGAATTCGGAACACATCATTGTGGTTATTACTGTTTACTCCTTTTAAAGTTACTACTGTAGCAACAAACCGATTCCAAACGCGCTCTACTGACAAACCTCGATTTTTTGGCATGTTTCGGTGCACGGACAAAAAAATAATTGTTCATAATTGGTCTAATAGATACCAAAATTTATGACTCAAAAATAATATTTTCAATACGTACTGACACGGAAAGGGCCCCACAAACTTGCGAAAACAGCTGTGCGCGTTTGGAATCGAATTGAACGAACAGTAGGTCATTCCATATTTATTAATTCTGTTCTTTCTCTTTTAAATCATGACGTCCATTGTATTGAAACAATTCGGAATAATAACTCTCTTGGAAAATGTTGCTTCAGTCACTTATCCGCCAGTTTCAGCCCTTTTTTGATTCGCAGCTGAAATTGCCATTTTTGATTCTGAAGTATGTTTAACTCTCACATTTTAAGTTGTTGAACTAATATTCCAAAAAATCTGAAAAATGTAATTATTTATTGACTCATACTCTAGAATTGCAGGTGTTAAACGTCTAGCGTAATTATTTATTTGAATGAGCACCAACCTATTATTTATTTAATTTCTGTTTCAGCACTTGTCTCCTGCATTGTCGCATAAAACCTACCCTTCAGACATAAATAAACATTTTCTACCCCTTCGACATTTCAAGAGCCATGACAAGAACCAAAAAAAAATGAAAATGTCAATCATTTATGAAATTCGAAACCAAATTATGTGAAACCTGAAAACATGCTTCTGAAATAAGATATTAGACGACCGGAATGCGCCCATAATGGGGCTTGCAGAAGAAGAAAAAAAATTGAATAATTTTCGAAAATCGAATTTCAAAAAAGTAGATTTGTTGTTGACCTCATTGGCTCTTATGCTCTCTTCCTTTTGTCTTCTCAATTTCGATCAAGTGCTTCCACTTTCAATCGGTCATTTGATGCGTTTCCTGTCCCAATTTCAATATATATTCACAATTTTTTCTCCCTCGATTGTGGTAATTTGCCTTTTTTCCGGCTTTATCTAAAGATGAACAATCTCGAATTTCATTCTGAAACAGGCGAAAAAAAAATCAAATGAATATTTGAACTCAGCTTCGGATGTCATAATGACGAAATATTTTTCTTTATATAGACATGTCCATTTATTCATTTTTCGCATCACATATCAATCGTTTGCCTCGTTTTTTATTATCAACTTTGAATGGTTTTTTGGCAATAAAACGAGAACATTTTGGAAGTACAACTCAAGGAATAAGTTCGCTTTTTTCACCTGACTAACAGTTCGAAAAAAAAAATTTTTTCTAGCCTTCAGACGTACATTTTTTTTGAATAGCGGGAGCTCCCGTTATGACTCCAATTTTTTTCAGCAGCAAATAGTTCTTTGTACCAAAACTGTTTCTTTTTTTTTCATTTTTTGCACCCATTAACAACACTGATTACAGAATGAATGTATCATTTATCACGAATTTACTGTTTACAAGAAGTATAATTTGCATGTTCTATTAGCTTTCATTTTTCATCAACTAAATAATTTTATCATCAATTTGTGGTTTGATTTATTGGAAACTATAACAATGTTGCATTGTTTGCGCCTAGTCGATTGATAATATTTCGCATAGTTAACAAACCAAATATTGACCTTTTAATTTAATATTTATGATGATTATGATGTAGAATAGTTTTTCTAAGGATTAATGAAAGAATTATAAAGACGTAAGCTTTTAAAGTTGTGAAGCCCTTTTTATGGCTTCATGAGTTATTAATTAATCCGGGTATTGACACTCCGACTATAGGCCATTTTATTTTATTTTTTTAATGGAGTTTGTTGTTGTCAACATAAAAGTATGAGTTTTTGAAACAACTTTGCTCTTTTTTTTTGTCAGCTCATGACATCTTTCCAGTACTAAATTAGGACTCAAACTCTCAACTCTTTTCCCCAGGCTCCGAGTTACGAGAATTCAAAATTCTTAGTTCTTAAAAAACAAACTTTTCAATATGCTCCAAATGAACCATGAGATACTTCAGTCCAGCAAGAAGACAAAAAATGGTCACTGCAAGTACTGCTGGACTTCAATGCCGGAAATATGGCAAAAAAATGGTTTCATATGTTTTCGTTTTGAAAAAAAGAGTTAATCAATGTTTCTGAGTACTCTTAAAGCACAAGTGGGAGGCGATATTATACCTAAGGAGAATTCCAAAATATCACAGAAAATTCTTATTTAATATGAGAAATTATTTGCGTTTATAATTTCATACATTCACAGATTCCTGAGGGCTCCGGGCTCTCGCCAGAGCCATAGAAAAAAAAACATTTAAAGAAGGATTTTACGGAACTAATAAATGTAAATACCTTAAATGAAAATAGACTTCATTCTCATTCCAAATCTGTTTTTTAAATTTTCTAAAACCACCTAGAAGCCGAGAAAATGAGCTTCAAAACAATGGCCTAGAAAAAGTTTCCAACTGGCCGAACTTTTTCCTATGAGCTTTTTTTGTCTTTCGTTAGTAAATAGTTATGCAGAATGCTTTTATTAGTCCTTCTTTATATATTTTTTTTAATTTTTAATTTATGTTTTTAAATATTTTTGTATTTTTCTTGCGGACTAGTTTTCGCTGGTTGACACTTTTTCTAGGCCATTGTTTTGAGGCACATTTTCTCGGCTTTAGAAAATTTTAAAAACTGATTTGGATTGAGAATGAAGTCTAGCGTTATCCCAGATGCGTTCATTAGCTCCGTAAAGCCCTCCTTTAAAGCCTCGTTCATACGCGAGTACTCTTATAGCACCAGTGGGTGGAGATACTGGAGACCTAAGAAGAATTCCCAAATATCATGTATTGAGAAAAATGTCAGAAAATTCTTATTTGATATTATTTTCTCTTTACAATTTCATTCATACGCAAATTTCATTCATACGTTCATATGTTTGATTGTTCGTCTTTCTCACTTTTCAGTATGCAAATTTCTAAACAACCTTTCGAAATAATTGTGACCAAACCGAATTTATGAAATGTTCAGTTTTTTCTCCATAAATTTATCATAGTCTCGTGAGATCGTAAAAACTTTTCCGTCGATAAGTTTCCCACCGGTTTTCCCTCACAAAAAAGATACCATCTCACCGCAACTATTAACTTTTTTCATGTTTTTCGACTTTTTTTTTTGTCTTGGAGCATTTTTCCTCATGACATGGCGGTTTTAATACGGTTATTTTTTTCGTAGCTTTTGTCATGGGTTTGTGGGATGGTGAGAACTTCCTTGTATTTTTCAATTATTTTGAGTGTCTGGAAATTGATATCGTTATTAACTCACTAGAATCTTTTGAATTTCACTTATTGAAACATTAAAGCAATTTTCAGAAAATGTTCAATAATACAACAATAAGTGATTGGATAGTAGAGGATGATGAATGTGCAATTTCGTTAATTGACCAAAGTTATGTGAAATTCCCCATTATGGTCGTATATTTTGCAGTATTTTTGGTCTGTCTAGTCGGTAAGATTTTTTTGATTATTTTGAACGAAGCTTTAAAGGAGGGCTTTAAGGAGCTAATGAATGAATTTGGGATGAAAATAGACTTCATTCTCATTCCAAATCTGTTTTTTAAATATTCTAAAACCACCTAGAAGCCGAGAAAACGCGCCTCAAAACAATGGCCTAGAAAAGTGGCCACCTGCGAAAACTAGTCCGCAGATATGAAAAATCCAAAAAAAAAATGAAAAAACATTAAAAAGGTACTAATATAAGCATTCTGTATAACTATTTAAACGAAAACGAAAAAAGCTCATAGGAAAAAGTTCGGCCAAGTGGCCCCTTTTTCTAGGCCATTGTTTTGAGGCGCGTTTTCTCGGCTTCTAGGTGGTTTTAGAAAATTTTAAAAATAGATTTGGAATGAGTATGAAGTCTATTTTCATTTAAGGTACACTTTCCTTCTCCGTAAAGCCCTCCTTTAAAACGTGAATTAGGCGGAAACGCTTAAAAATCGGTGGTTTTGTGTTTTCTAATGTTCTCAAACCGGTGTTCCACTTGCCATTTTTAGGATGAATATCAAAAATAAAGTCTGTGATCGCCCTCTTCAAATATTTCCCCCCAATTTGCAGGAAATTTGTTCACAATACTTGTAATAACAACACATCCACTTATGAAAACGGCAACCAATTTCTTTTTGGCGAATTTAGCAGCCGCTGATCTTTTGGTTGCGATTTTTTGCATTCTTCAAAATATGATTCATATCGTCGGTTTTGATCATGGAAATTGGCCTTTAGGTGAACTGATGTGTCGGCTTTATCTTGCAATTTTGCACATGGTTCCGTGTACGAGTGTTGGCATTTTGATTTGTGTTTCTTTGGAAAAATATATTGGTACGGTTTTTTTATTCGATTTTAGAAAAAATTCTAAAAATCGAAATTCGTTACATGTAACTCTTTTCATTATAATTCAAGAAAAGTAATGAACAATGTTTTTGTCACCGATTTTAAAATAATAATTTTCACAGAAACATTGTTAAAATTAACTGACAATTATCGAAAATTATTAATTTTTCAGCTGTTTTGCACCCCCTAACCGCACTTAAAGTACTAACCCATCGGAGGCGAGTAATTGCGACGGTTTGTATTTGGATCGGTAGTTTGGTTATCAATTTACCGTTTTTCTACTTTGCCAAAATGTATACATTCGGCGAACAGAATGCGTGCACAAGACAATCGTAATGAGAAAATATGACGAATTTGATAAATTTGAGAGAAAAATAAATGAAAAATTGCAGAATGCCTTACTGGATTACGGTATCATTCGTTATTTGGTATATCATTCCATTGATTATTTTGGCAATTATTTATTCGAGAATTGGAAGATTACTTTGGACAACGGGAAGTAATAGAACAAGTACAAGACAGAGTAGTGGTATGTGGGGTTTCAAAATAAGAATTTCTTTGAATTTTGAAATCTTATTTATTTATCATTGATATTTATAATTTTAGACTCACAAGGAAGTGCTGGAAATAGTTGGCAAATGGCCAACGGTCGAGTTATTGTTTACAAACAAGAGAGTCTTTTACAAGTCCCTGCAAATGATAAAAAACGAGAAACGAAAAAACCAAAAGATGTTGAAGGACGACGAAAAGTTGTTCGATTGCTTTTCGCTGTCGTTTTGTCGTTTGCTTTTTTGACATTTCCGCATCATGCTCGATTGATTCATTCGGTTGGTATTTTATTTTTAATTTTAATGGAAAGTAAAGCGGTAACCTGTTTCAATAACAAAAATAACGCGAGAATATTTTACGAATATTTATTAGGATTTAAACAAGAAATAAAATGATAGACAAGGGTTAAATAGGATTCAAAACAAGTCAATAATATACTAGCAACTGCTAATCACTTTCTAGCAACAACTAGACACTTAAAACTAGCAAAAACGGTTTTCAACGAGTTAACCACTAAACTCCAAACCAAATTCCAAACGAACTACAAAGTAGTGGCCTAGGTTTCACACTCAACGAGAAACTAGTCCCCGTTCGTATTTCTCTTCCATATTACAGGAATTGAAAAATAAAAACACTTTATTTTCAGAGCTGGTCAAAAACAATCGTTTGCAACTCTCATTGGACCAGTCTACTACAACCATTTTCGTATATTTTCCTGTTCATTTCGTCAGCAATTAATCCAATCCTTTATGCTTTCTTATCAAAACGGTTTAGAAATGCAATCGCCGATGTTATTCATTGCAGGTTTTTGTACACAAAATATCGATTATGACGGATTTTTATTTTCAGGAAAGGAGTGTTCTCCAGAATTTCAAGATCACGCAATCGAACACTTGTTTCCGATGTTCCTGGCGAAGAATCGAGATGTCCAAGTCCGCATATTGGAATTCGAATGAATCGAATAAGATAAACCATACTTGTTTTGCTTGTAATTTATATGTATATAATCTTGAACTCACCAGAGGTTGATCTGAACTTTATTGTACATTTGAATCGGGTAATTTTTCGACTTTTTATTCAAAGTTAATGAATTAAAGTTTTGTCGTTTGCTTTTTTGACATTTCCGCATCATGCTCGATTGATTCATTCGGTTGGTATTTTATTTTTAATTTTAATGGAAAGTAAAGCGGTGGTCCCTGATGGTGTTCAGGTTCCACGAAAGAAAAGAGTGATGTCGAAACCAGTTTCAATAATAAAAATAACGCGATAATATTTTACGAATATTTATTAGGATTTAAACCAGAAATAAAATGATAAACAAGGGTTAAATAGGATTCAAAAAAAAATGATGAAATAAACTGCGTTACCCTAAAAATGTGGTCGAAATCCAGTGGTCGAAATGGTCGAAATATTGCGCTAACATTTTCATATAAAAATATTGGTTAATAAATGGCAAAGCTAGATAAATCCATAGGATCTACGTCGCAAGCTCCTTCAGGATCCGTAAAATATCTTCTCTAGCTGCATTAAAAACTAAACAATTGCTTTTTTGTTTCAAATCAACTAACTTCGGTTTTTATGTATTTCTTTTCAAATCATACGTATTGCCTTTACTAGAATATTGCTCTGAAATTTTTGACCCTTTCCTTAGTTCTTCCCTCTCAACAGCTCTTGAAACCCCGCTCAGGCATTTTTCAAGGAAAATTTGTCAACGTTGTAACATCTCATATTCATCTTATGCCGATAGACTTTGTACTTTATCACTAAACTCTCTCTTACTTCGAAGATCCCGTACGGGTTTAAAATTTCTATACCAATGTCTTACCGGAATGGTTTCATTTCCGGATCTTAATACATTTGTCGTTTTTTCCACTAACAAGCGTAAACCAATGATGTTAAAGCTTATTGGCACTCACTGCAATACATTTTTTGATTGCTATGTTCCACTGTGGAACTCACTTACTAACAATATCAATTCATTTTTATCATATCAAGATTTTGTCCACCTATTAGTCATTTCTAAGATTAACCGTCATGCTGTATAACTTTATAACTATGAGTCCCTGTTACTCTTGCGGGTAACTTCATCAATCTTATTCATCATTTTTTTTTTTGCTTCTTTTCTGTATATTTCAATTTGTGTCATGAATAAAGATAAAGATAAAGTTCTTCTTAAAAAAACTCACCAGAGGTTGATCTGAACTTTATTGTACATTTGAATCGGGTAATTTTTCGACTTTTTATTCAAAGTTAATGAATTAAAGTTTTGTCGTTTGCTTTTTTGACATTTCCGCATCATGCTCGATTGATTCATTCGGTTGGTATTTTATTTTTAATTTTAATGGAAAGTAAAGCGGTGGTCCCTGATGGTGTTCAGGTTCCACGAAAGAAAAGAGTGATGTCGAAACCAGTTTCAATAATAAAAATAACGCGATAATATTTTACGAATATTTATTAGGATTTAAACCAGAAATAAAATGATAAACAAGGGTTAAATAGGATTCAAAAATAAATGATGAAATAAACTGCGTTACCCTAAAAATGTGGTCGAAATCCAGTGGTCGAAATGGTCGAAATATTGCGCTAACATTTTCATATAAAAATATTGGTTAATAAATGGCAAAGCTAGATAAATCCATAGGATCTACGTCGCAAGCTCCTTCAGGAGTACCTGAGAATCTAAGATTCGATTAAAACCTACCAAGTCTCACAAACTTCGAACTCTTAGAACTTGTAAAAATATTAAAGATAAGAAACTTCAGAGGAATCTTTATGAGAGACACTTTACCACAACTAATCAAAGAAAGAGAAGTAGGTATTGTCAATCTAGATTCTTCTGAAGGTAAATGTACTCATTGGGTCTGCTATTACTCTTTCTCTCCCGGACCCGTGCCAACGACTTTGTCACTACCGTTGGATAATAACTATGTTGAGTATCAAATGGTAATGCATCCTATGATTCCACCACACAAAGACCTCTCTTTGCAACACTTTTATTCAATATGAGAATCGCATTTAAGGTGTCCAATAACAACAAAGCTTTTGTCCCTGGATCGAGCGAGCCTGCCATGGGTCATGTGAACATTCTCCTGTATACTTTTTAATCGCACAGATGATTTCCTGTCTCCAAGGCTTCAAGTCTTCCTGAAAATTTTTAAATGTTTCTTTCTTGGAAAAACACATCTTATTCTAACTATTTCGATGAACACCTATACGCGGTGATATGAGGGTGAAAGAAGCAAGCAAACACAAACATCAAAACTCTACTCACCCGAACATGCTTTTCAACGATTTCCGCCTCGGGTACTCAGGCGGGATCCCGCACGTAGTTTGTGAGAGGAATTTTCCTCCGGCGTAATCCCGCACGTAATAATAGTGATGCGGGATCCCGCACGTAATCCCCGTGCGGGATTACGCCCCTCAATTGCGCCAGCGAAGTCACGCTGACGTCGTTTTGGTGAGCAACCCATGTGCGTTCTTCTGGTGCATTTAGAAAAAAAAATTGTTTTTTTAAATTTAATTTGTTCAATTTTACTGTTACGGCTTATAAAAATTATTAAATTATATATTAACATTTATAAAAGATATAGTCTTAATCTCTGTAGCAATGCAAAACGCTTATTCCTTTATATTTTACATTATTGGAATTTATAGTAGTATACGGTATAAAATAGGGTAGCATAATTCGCAAGATGTGCGCATTGTACGCAATTTCACCAATAGACGCGAATTAAAGCGGGAAACTTGTATATATAAACAGCATCCAGAAGTTATTATTAATTTTTCTATTTCCTTTCTCGCATATTTGTCGGAATGAATTGAGAGAAAAAATAATAGACTTTAATTCATTTACGATTAAATTTCTAAAATTAATCTGTTCCTCCGTCTCAATTTTTTAAAACATTTTTGTTGAACAATCAACTTATTTTTTGAAAACTTTCCAATTTTTCAGAGAACATGAGGAAACGACGATTCATTGACATTGATCAGGAGGATATCGATTTAACTGTTGATATGCAGCGAGGAATAAGGGAATCGGGTATATTCTATTTTGAAATTTTTTATTTTGAAACATTTAATTTGAGACGTTGGTGAGCATACGCCGGAAGCTGTCCACTCGCCTAGTGAGGATGACGAAGATAATGAAGAAGTATATCCAATAATTTCCGAGCATGATATTGGGACGAATCAAAATGATGAAAAAGCTGAGAAAGGTTTGCTCATTTTGCTTCAACAATTAAATGCAATAGTGTATTATGCATTTTTAGATTTAAAAGTTTTAGTGGCCGCCTATCTGGAGTTAACAAATAAAACCAGTGAAAGAAGTGAGTTTAATACGGTTTGGAATTCGGATTATCAAGCTATGTTGTTTTTTTTTTAGAATCGAAGCTGATAGAGGGGTCGAATGTTGGGCACTATGAGCTTTTGAAGGAAGCGAAGGAGCTTATTTTGAAAATTGGTAATGATTCCGGTACTGACATTATTCGATTATGCAAAATATGTGAAAGAGTTTTGGAAGAGGGAAAGTTTTGCTCCGAATGCCGAAGGTAATTTATTCACCAAGTTCCATTATAATTTAAATGAGTTTCAGATCAAATGATTCAAATATTTCGAACGTGGTGCAGATTTACACTTTCGACGTTGGCAAGCTTATGAGTGTGAGGAAAAAAATTTGTGTTACTAAAAATGAATTACTTTTTAAGGATTTTGTCGAGCTTAACTTGAATAATCTGAAATTGAGCATAAAGGAGGTGGATGCAGTAAAATGTGGTGCAAAAGATAACGATTATGTCGATCAGAGGTATACATAATTTTTCTCAAATAATAACAATCATAAGAGAGTTTCAGATTTTATTCTCATATTTTCAACAAAATGAGTACATCAGAAGATTTTCGACACAAGAAAATTAAATTATTTTTGCAGTTAAACTTTGACGGGTTTACAGCTAGGAATCGAAGGTATATAATCTTTATTTTTCAACTGGACCAGTTTCTAAATTACAGATCGGAGATCTGGCCGTTATTCGCGCGAGTTCTGACACTCGATGGCTATTCCTCTACCCTTTCGGAAAGCATTCTGCTCCTCGGCTTGTATTCAGGAAAAGGGCATCCGACTCCGTTTCATGTTGAAAAGATGTTAGAAAGGCTGAAAAGGTTTGTGTCGGCTTTTAAAAAACGGAAATGTTTTTAAACAGACTCATCAATGGATCTTCAACTATAAGCGGGTTCGTAAACAATGAAACATGGAGAATCAGTATCGAAATTGTCAATGTTTCGGCGGATTTAGCAGTATGAAGTTGACAGATGTTTTTTTTTGTGAAACGTATCTTTTCAGGCTTGTCAAATACTATTCGGGCATCTACTTTGGATGGGGAACCACCCATGTCCAAGCTGTTTAGTGTTCACCGAGGAAGCTTATAAACGAATTCCACTGTGGCCTGCGGATGGATTCGAACGTCAGTTACTTTAAGTTAAATGTTGGAAAGTTCTTAAGATTCATTTAAAGCCAGACAATCCCACGAGCTCCAGAGAAAGGATTCTTGGCTGTGCCTGAGGGGATTTGATGCAAGATTCAGTTTAAGGGAGTACTCCCCAATTATTGAATTAGTACCATTGTCGGCAATAACGATTGATCACTTACATGTTTTTGCACACGGCTTTTTGCCTAGACTGCTGAAGGGTAGCCATTTAAATATTTATTATTAAAATTTTTTTTAGCTTTTTCAAAAAGAGCATCATTCTTATACATTCAACCTAACGAGCGGATGAAAATCAACCAATGGGAGGCAAAGTATCCCAGTTTTTATGGCTTTGCTAACCAATCAACTGAAGGCCAGAATTTGAGAACAGGATCAGAAAAAGATCTGGTAGCATTTTATTCTATACTACTATGGCAAAGAAAATTACATTTTTTTCAGATATTTCTAACGAAACTGGTACATATCACGGGACTATCCAATTGTGTGCGTCTACCAAATGCAGTTATTTACCTTAATGGAATATCCGTTTATGTATTAGCGTTGAGGTATTAATACATTATTTTATACATTGATAAAATAACAGTGTAAAATAAATGTTCTAGATCAGTCCCTTTTTCCATTCGAAATGCGGCAAAAATTGAAGAGTTAGGACGATTATTATACAATCAGTCAATAATTGAAGCATCGCCAGATGAGGGTACTCTAAAATGCCACGTATTAATTATATGTGTTAAGTGTCTATATAGCTTTTTGATTTAGTTGTTATTCTGCCATGCCGTTGAAAATCAATTATTGCATGGGAGCATGTTCTCCAATTCAACTGCCTGCTTTGAAGCTGCGAACAGGATCCTAGTTAAGGATAATGACGGTGACACGACGCGCGGTGTTGAAAGTATGATTGTGACAAGGTGGTTTCTTCATTTTGTTTTCCTTTTGTTTCATATCAAATTTTTAGGTGGACAGCTAGACGGGCAATTCTACAAACTATAAAAAAAATGTCGTTAGGAGGATTTTCTCAAGCTTCGAAGATTCTGGAAACGTTGAATCCTAAAACTTGCTCTAAACCTAATATTGTGAGTGTTTTTTGTCGCCTACTCCTTTTAATAACCTTTTTCAGAACCCTGGTATGACAAGAAGTCTGAAGTTCTTCGACGAAGACGTTTGGAAATTTGTCTCGAACAATTTAATGTGCTATCAAACAATACGTGTAAATGGGAGAAAATTTACGTCATATTATACAACGTACCATTCGAACAATTTTGCTTGTACTAAAAATGGAACAGTTGTGCAATTGTTATGTTTCTTCAAGAGAGGCACAACTTTTAAAGCGGTTTGTTGCTTTCTGGAAATGTGCGAATATAGCGGAAATTTAACCGAGCTAGATTTCGCGAATGTAACAAGTGACATGAAAAAATGTGCACTATTGTCAAAGGAACTCGGAGTTTTTGGAACAATTTTGTTGAAAGTAAGAAAAGCTGGAAGTGTAAATAATAGGCATCTTCATATTATCGAATGTGATGAACTTCAGTGGAATATTAGCTATGTTGAAGAGGATGATTATATGTTGGTCACTGTGTTCAGTTTTTCTTCCATGCATGAATAAATATTTATAGAAAAATTAACAATAGTTTGTTTTTGTTTGTTGCTGACAAAGCTTGATATCGATGTTTTACAGAACTCGAACTTGTATTGGATGTTAACTACGATATGATGTTAAGATGTTTTGTGAGGAGAGCGGTCGCATTTTTATCGATGTTAAAGTCGTGATGAAAAAAATGCTCGAAAGGGCACGATTTTATAAAAATTGCACAATTCAACACTTTGTAGTGAGTTTATCCATTCTTTGGTTTGGAAACTTAACGTAAACAAACCTATTTAGGACCTAACTAACGGTATAAATTATGCAAAATGCATATTAAGAGCTGACTCCGTTCATAGTTATTTGAACGAGTCTTCGGATCTTGACGAAACTGTCAAAAGACAATCGCATGTTGTATTTTTGCAAGCGTGTTTGGTGAGTATTTCTCGTTAATAGCAATTGTTGAAAAATAATGAAAAATTTTTGCAGGATGAATTAAAATCTTCATCAACATTACTGGAATCTGCGAGAGTTAAGGATGATATTCTAGCTCTTAGTAAAGAAACGTATAGGGGAACAGTAAGTGTAATAATTTGGTCAGTATTAATTAATAACATAATATTATTAGATTTGTCCATCGTTGAAGTTTTCTATTGAAAATCTAGAGAAGTCTAAGGAACTATTTGTGATCGAATCAATGGAAAGAAATCGTATAGATCTGAAAGAAATCGCTCTACAGTTCCGGACAAGAAGCATTGATCATAATGCGTGGGCTAGATCGTTTGTTCGGTTCATGGCTGAACGGGTGACAATTTCCATTTTAAAAACAGTGCGATAAACAAACTTTCTTTCAGCTTTTTCCAGATCCAACCAAAAATGCGACATTCACCTCTGCATCGGTTTCAACGAAATTCCGTGCTATTGGGCCACAATTTAAGCAGGGAATTTGCAGTAAGTAATTTAAAAATTTAAACATATAAACATCAAACTATCAACAAAGTATCAATTTCAGGATTATTGATAGCATTAGCTGGTGGTCATTTATCAACGCCGCTTAAAACACAAACAATTATCAATGCAGAAACTACCTTATATAGATGGTTGTAAGTACTTTTTACGTAGTGCTAACATAAAAATGTTCGGTGTGTTTTTTCAGTGAAAGCTTCCGTGATCTTCGAAGGAGGAGACAAGTGGGCAACGTGGAGAAGTTGCCAGAACACAGCGTGAAAAAGATCAATTCTAAACCAAAAATCAGCCATGCTTCATTGATCGCAAAGTTGCCGAAATTAGCGCTAACAAAACGAAATAGTTCGTGCATCGATAATGAAGTGACTCAAATTCCACCTTCTGGCAAACGTGCTCGGAAGCACGACGAAGACGAAAATATGGATTTTGGTAATACTTGCGTCTCAAATTCTAACGTTTCCTTACTTTTCCAGAGCCAAGACAAGAATCAGAAGGATACGGAATTGGGCAAAAATGTGCAGAAGAAACAAAAAATAATTTAGCCCGAGATTGGAAGGAAGGTTAGTTTACAGCCATACACATAAAGTTTAAACTTATTACAACATTTTTCAGTGGACAGTCCTCGTCTCAGTGATGGTGAAAGTTTGAATGGCGATGAAAAATCTCTATTCGAATATCACGACGAAAGCCTCATCAGAGAATACCAATTTGAAGAGCTTTAATTAACACCCTTTTTTTAAACCATCACTGTTTGTTATTGTTACTGTTAACTGGTTGATATTTTGTTTTCTTTCCTTGCTGTACATTTTTCCTCTTACCTGTATATTTTTTCAGAGAATTCCCATTTTAAGAGCTTTATTTCCCATTTTAAGACCTTTTTTTAAACCATCACTGTTCGTTATTGTTACTGTTAACTTGTTGATTTTTTGTTTTCTTTTCTTGCTGTATATTGTCCAATTTTTCTGTACATTTTTCTGCTTACCTGTATATTTTTTCAGAGAATTCCCATTTTAAGAGCTTTAATTAACACCCTTTTTTCAAATCATCATTGTTTTTGAATGTTACTTTGTTTTCTGTGTTTTGATCGTTTGTTGTTTAATTGTTTATACTAATTCTAAATAAATTAATTATTTAGCGTTTAAACTAGCCCACATTTCAATTTTCTGCAGGTTTTTTTCCAGGTATCATCCATGAACAACGTAATCCCGCACGTAGTCATGGCGTAATCCCGCACGTAGTCATGGCGTAATCCCGCACGTAGTCTTGACGTAATCCCGCACGGAATTCCGTGCGGGATTACGTTTTCAACTACGTGCGGGATCCCGCCCGAGTACCCGAGGCTTCTTCGGAACTGTGTGCATTGTTTCCGAGTTTAACACGTCCTATACAGCTGAGAAATTCTCCGCCACATGCAAACGTACGCACCCATTCACACTCCTTAATTGAATCATGAGTTTGTAAAGATCAATGGAATATACTATGGTGAAAGGTACTTTCTAGAATTCTAGCAAGATGTTTAGTTTGCCTTACCTTATAGTTTGCTGAGCAGATTTGTGAGAAACATAAGACGACAAGAAGTTTGATAATTCCCATAGTAAGGTACATCCCACCATTTTCTTCACCACCCCTTTTTACCTTCCTCACCTTTAACTCTAATTTCGGAGATCTGAAATTTGAAAAAAATTTTTGAATGAAACATGTAAAAAAAACAAACTACCTTTATAATCGCACATACATTTTCAATTTTGAATTTTTAAGCGGGTAATATAGATACCCAGCTTGCAAGCTTGAGTCGTTAAACTGAAAAATATATAGAAAAATCAAACTATAGGAACAAAGAGGCAAAAAAACTGTAGAAAAATAGCGACAGAAAACCACAATAAGACTCTTTTACGAAATGAGGTCATCAATTAAATAAAAGGAGGAAAGCAAGAGGAAATAGAGAGAAAGAGAAAGAGAGTAACTTAATACGGAAAGTGTACCGTATGATGGTGTATATGTATGATATAGATACAATGATTGATGATAATAAATATGTTGAGTATCAAACGGTAATGCATCCTATGATTCCACCACACAAAGACCTCTCTTTGCAACACTTTTATTCAATATGAGAATCGCATTTAAGGTGTCCAATAACAACAAAGCTTTTGTCCCTGGATCGAGCGAGACTGCCATGGGTCATGTGAACATTCTCCTGAAAAATTATACTTTTCCAATTTTCAATGACAAAGTAGATGAAACCCATGCCGTTTTCTTTTCCAATTAGGTTTTGCTAAATATATCCTGAAAGTACTATAGGCAAAATATAGCCTGAAAGAAATGACCAAATTTCTGATAATTTCCAGAAAAATGGAAAAAAAACTAGCATGGAAGTAAAAAAGTAGCATGGAAGTCAACTAGTATGGAAGCACACTAGTATGAAAATAGTATGGAAGTCACTAGTATGGTAGAAATGACCCGTAATACAGTAAGGCATTCTGCAATTTTTCATTTATTTTTCTCTCAAATTTATCAAATTCGTCATATTTTCTCATTACGATTGTCTTGTGCACGCATTCTGTGTGTGAATGTATACATTTTGGCAAATGTTTTTTTTTTTGCATTCTTCAAAATATGATTCATATCGTCGGTTTTGATCATGGAAATTGGCCTTTAGGTGAACTGATGTGTCGGCTTTATCTTGCAATTTTGCACATGGTTCCGTGTACGAGTGTTGGCATTTTGATTTGTGTTTCTTTGGAAAAATATATTGGTACGGTTTTTTTATTCGATTTTAGAAAAAAATTCTAAAAATCGAAATTCGTTATATGTAACTCTTTTCATTATAATTCGAGAAAAGTAATTAACAATGTTTTTGTCACCGATTTTAAAATAATAATTTTCACAGAAACATTGTTAAAATTAACTGACAATTATCGAAAATTATTAATTTTTCAGCTGTTTTGCACCCCCTAACCGCACTTAAAGTACTAACCCATCGACGGCGAGTAATTGCGACGGTTTGTATTTGGATCGGTAGTTTGGTTATCAATTTACCGTTTTTCTACTTTGCCAAAATGTATACATTCGGCGAACAGAATGCGTGCACAAGACAATCGTAATGAGAAAATATGACGAATTTGATAAATTTGAGAGAAAAATAAATGAAAAATTGCAGAATGCCTTACTGGATTACGGTATCATTCGTTATTTGGTATATCATTCCATTGATTATTTTGGCAATTATTTATTCGAGAATTGGAAGATTACTTTGGACAGCGGGAAGTAATAGAACAAGTACAAGACAGAGTAGTGGTATGTGGGGTTTCAAAATAAGAATTTCTTTGAATTTTGAAATCTTATTTATTTATCATTGATATTTATAATTTTAGACTCACAAGGAAGTGCTGGAAATAGTTGGCAAATGGCCAACGGTCGAGTTATTGTTTACAAACAAGAGAGTCTTTTACAAGTCCCTGAAAATGATAAAAAACGAGAAACGAAAAAACCAAAAGATGTTGAAGGACGACGAAAAGTTGTTCGATTGCTTTTCGCTGTCGTTTTGTCGTTTGCTTTTTTGACATTTCCGCATCATGCTCGATTGATTCATTCGGTTGGTATTTTATTTTTAATTTTAATGGAAAGTAAAGCGGTGGTCCCTGATGGTGTTCAGGTTCCACGAAAGAAAAGAGTGATGTCGAAACCAGTTTCAATAACAAAAATAATGCGAGAATATTTTACGAATATTTATTAGGATTTAAACAAGAAATAAAATGATAAACAAGGGTTAAATAGGATTCAAAACAAGTCAATAATATACTAGCAACTGCTAATCACTTTCTAGCAACAACTAGACACTTAAAACCAGCAAAAACGGTTTTCAACGAGTTAACCACTAAACTCCAAACCAAATTCCAAACAAACTACAAAGTAGTGGCCTAGGTTTCACACTCAACGAGAAACTAGTCCCCGTTCGTATTTCTCTTCCATATTACAGGAATTGAAAAATAAAAACACTTTATTTTCAGAGCTGGTCAAAAACAATAGTTTGCAACTCTCATTGGACCAGTCTACTACAACCATTTTCGTATATTTTCCTGTTAAATTTTTCTTTAAGGCTACATGTCTTTCAGGCTACTTTTGTCTTTCAGACTACTTTTGTTTTTCAGAATACGATTTACTGGATATTTGCAAACGAAGAAACGTTTTTTGGCCTATTAGTCATACCCCAAATCAGCGAGATTAGAAACTGTCGCTTTATAGGCTGAAAGAAAAAACTAGCCTGAAAGAAAAAATAGCCTGAAAGACATATAGCCTGAAAGACATTTAGCCTGAAAGTAATATAGGCCAAATATAGCCTGAAAGAATGTAGCCTGAAAGAAATGACCCACACTCAACGAGAAACTAGTCCCCGTTCGTATTTCTCTTCCATATTGCAGGAATTGAAAAATAAAAACACTTTATTTTCAGAGCTGGTCAAAAACAATCGTTTGCAACTCTCATTGGACCAGTCTACTACAACCATTTTCGTATATTTTCCTGTTCATTTCGTCAGCAATTAATCCAATCCTTTATGCTTTCTTATCAAAACGGTTTAGAAATGCAATCGCCGATGTTATTCATTGCAGGTTTTTGTACACAAAATATCGATTATGACGGATTTTTATTTTCAGGAAAGGAGTGTTCTCCAGAATTTCAAGATCACGCAATCGAACACTTGTTTCCGATGTTCCTGGCGAAGAATCGAGATGTCCAAGTCCGCATATTGGAATTCGAATGAATCGAATAAGATAAACCATACTTGTTTTGCTTGTAAGTTATATGTATATAATCTTGAACTCACCAGAGATTGATCTGAACTTTATTGTACATTTGAATCGGGTAATTTTTCGACTTTTTATTCAAAGTTAATGAATCAAAGTTTTATATTTAAATCTTTGCATAAATTACAAAATAATGAAAATAATATCCATTCAAAAAAGTTTAAATTTGGAAGGATTCTAAAGCTTCCAAAAATAAATAAATCAGGGTACAAGAATTGTTTCATAAAATTTCTAAACTTTAAAAAAAACTTGTTTGAAAAATAAAAACACATTTTTTGAAACAATTTAAATTGTGTTTTGTGTAGCTGACCACTTTAAACTCTACTTAAAAATACAAAATGGCACAAAAATCGGGCTGAAAAATTGGACTGCGAATTTTAACAATTCGATTACTTTAAAAGGTGTGAAAATCGAGACTAAATTGATAAATCAAAAAAAAAGATCAAAACAAAACCCTTGAAAACGATGAATAACATAAAAATCTCATATGGACCAACAGGTTACCTTGTCTGAACTCGTGAATGTACTTTTTCAAGTGATGAAACATCATTGTAAACAATACTTTTTCTCAATGAGATCTTGAATTGTTCACACAATAATTCATCAAAAACAAACAAAAAACAAAAACATTTTGTAATCTGATGGCAAATGCATTTACAAGCTTCCGAATTCAATTCTAACAATAATAAATGAATCGGTCTCTTTCTATCATTTCTAACAATCTTTTCTTCATTTGATTTTGCCTTCTTTTCTCTTCTCTTCATTTCTGATCCGAATTGAGGAAAAGAGAGGTACATTCTATTCTATTCCATTCTATTCATATCCTCCGAAAATTTTGTGTGTGCCGCCACCAATGGTCATCTTCATTCATCCATGTATACCATTCCAATTCGCATTCTGTCTTCTCTTTAACCGTTGCAATCATGACCTACAATAACTACTCAAAACCATTTATACAATCTAGTTGTCTGACGTCTGAAATGACCTTCGAGGGATTTTTGTCCCCCCTTCCTCTCTACGTTTTCTATCTTTTTTCCATTCTTCCGAAATTATTTTTCGGTTCAAGTTTTTAGTTTGAACATTTTTTTAAAGCGAAATTTTTTGTTTCAAGTTTTTCACAGGAAATTTGCAACGATTGCCGAACACTTTTTACACATTGATATTATTTTTCTCTGAGGGATTGGTATTTTTGTAAAACAGCTTGCAAATATTTTTTTGTATTTTGTAGATGCTTCCATGGAATTTTCTCATTCAAGAGCTTTTGAGTTTCATTTCATAGCACCTTTACAATTTTTGCTTCAAAATTATTACATTTTAAATATTAAAGCCCCTGAAATTCGAAAGAAAAAAGTAATAAGGTGCTTTTTTCAACTTTTGATGTGGAACATGTTGTTTTCTATAACTCTTTACGACAACTGTCAGTTATTGAGGCTCGAGGATAATGAAACAAATGATATATATCAAAAATAATTCTATGAACATTTCTCAAAATTTTAAAAATTCCTATTTAAAAAAATTAGACTCAGATTTCCGCATGATTCATAAAAAACCATAAAATTCCATTTATGAGGCTATTTCTTTTTTTTCAAATTATTCATCAGTGTTATGTCCACCTATTTGATCTTTGATGTTCATTTTTGAAATAAATGCATTCAAAGTTCGAATTTTTAATAAATAAAAGGTTTTAACCTGACAAGGAAGTTACGCGAAGTTGCCATTTGAGATCCTTCTACAAATTTGAGGGTACATGGAATGGAAGGATCAGAATCCGTCATATGTAAACCATAGGAAAATGTTGCGGGCTCATAACTCGGCTCACAGGAGCATTTAGCAGAGTTTTGTGACGGATTCTGATTCTCCATATTCCTTTCCATTTAACCTCAAATTTGTAGAAAGTTCTCAAATGGCAACTTCGCGTAACTCCATTGTGAGATGTTTATGTGGCTGTATTCAGCAAAACTTTTAAATTAGCTGAAACTTAAGCCACTTTTGACATTTCTTGCTGAAAATTCCAGTTATTTTTGAATTTCCTATAGCATCTAAGAAACCCTCTAAATACGTTTAGCGTCGAAATTCAGCCATTCAACAGAGCTAATTTCCGACCCGAATGATTAAAACAATTTTGATTGTTTTTCGCCACATTAATGTTCGTAGTGATTTTCTACAAAACGTAAATATTCCCGTTTTTTTCCCGTCTCATCACCAGAATTCATTTCATTCTTCAAGTTCTCAGAGCTAGTTTTTCGCACTTCCTACACCTTGACGTCACCTATCTTCATTTTGTAAAAACGAATTAGCCTTCTATTTCAAACCGTCTAGGTTGTTTCATTTTTGTGGACGCCATACAACTATCAGAGGGGAAAAAAGGAAACAGAAAACGAAACGTAGCCACAAAATGAACGCTACAAAAAACTTTCGCTTTCAAGACACTGAGGAGTCATCCAGATACGGGATTTTCGGATTTATCTGTAGAAACATCATCAACGCATTCCATTCCATTTCACACTCGTTTGTTCATAAAATTAGATTATTGATTAGTCGAGAATACTTGCATTATAAAAAAAAGGAAACGGGTTCAATCTGATATTACTTTTTCTGAAAAAAAAACAGAAAGAAAGTATTAAATTGAAACCGATGTAAAGTTATACGCATTCATTTGTGGAACCTGTTAATGTCTCGAGAGTAAACATTGCCTATTTTTCCCTTTCTTTATTTTTATAGTTAACGAAATGGAACCATTCTCAAAAAAGAACACAAAATTTCCCATTAAGGGAATGTTTCGTTTTTTAATTGGACTGATGTTGTCAAATGATCATGTTTTGTCAACATTAGTGTGCTTTCGACCCTATTTTGAATATATAAATATATATATACCGTAACCTTGTTTTTCGATCCGATTTTGTAACATGTTAAAAAGGGTCATTTATGTTTTGGAATGTTCATTTTGAAATTGGTAATCCGATGACCATCAGCTGAACATAAACCACATTTGACTAACAGAAATATATGTTTAATCTTCCTATGTTATTTTCTTATCTATTAATTTTCGTATTGTTATTATTATTTTTTCTTTTCCTTTATTTTGTGAGAGTTATTCATTAAAATCAATTTTTTTACTCCCACTTTAAGCGCATGCGCCGAACTCGCGCTTGAGGGGAGAAGTGAGTAATGGGACGAAAAAAGACGTCATTGACTCGTTTTTTTTAAAGTTTTCTAAAAAAATTTATTTTTTCGTTTTTGCGAGAGTCGTCAAAATGGGGTCCAGAATAAATTAGAAAAAATTTAAAACAGATATTTAAAATAATCCGGCGAACATTGAACCCATGCAGAATCGAAGAAAGTTTGTAAGAAAAATTTTTCTACATAATTTTTTTGCGATTTCTCATCAACTACATATTTTTGCATTATTTTTGAGAAATATTCAAATGTGGAAGATGTACAGTAATTATACAGTTTCGATGCATGCTTCTTTATCCGTGTGTAGTTTGACGCTTGATCAGGATTTCTCGCCTGATTCACATTTATTCACACTTCCATTAAAACAGAACTAGTAAGCACGAAATGTTGTTATTATTATTTATTAATACAATGAAAGCATCTCCATTCCCATATTGGTTTTTTTCCTTCCATTTCTCCCCTTTCCATATCCACCAATGCCAAAATAAAATTATTGTCTTTTCAGTGTCTAATGTCCACTAGACCAGTTTATCATTCGGACAGCTTTTTATCATCCCATACTTTGTTACAATTGGTCTTTTCTTTTGTTTTTCTCCGCATCTTTTTCTGAAAAATACAATGTAGACGGTTTGTTGTGGGAAAAATTCGCATTCGGGAAACTGTTGATGATACGTTGACAATTAATAATTTCGGGGTTCGAAGATTGTTTGTGTTTTTTGTACTGATTCCGCTATATTGTATCTTTAACCTTGTAATATGATTAGTCAGTGAATTATGAATTAGATTGTACGTGCAATTTTTCTCAACCAGCCTAATTTGAACCTGAATCAAAGTTTTTTTCTCCCCCCGCTAAAAATTGAAGAAAAAAGATAGGATCGTGATTGAAATAGTGCATTTGCATTGTACTTTTCAAATTTTCAAAAATACGTGATTTTGGATATAAAAGAACGGTATTCAAGATGTTAAGGATGATACTATACACCTTTAACCTTTTGAAACAAAACACATATGATATGAACATGAATTGTGATATATAGGTGGAACATAATTCATTCTGATTCATATCATTATCAATCGAAATAATTTGGCATCAGAACTGCTTAAAACTGATGATGTTAGTCATTAGTACCTGTTTTGATAGGATAGATCTGATATTACATCTGGGCATCTAGAACACATAATCATACGTTATAGTCTAACAAAACAAGGTTTTGACAAGCACGAATTCATCTTCGTTTATGAACGATTAAGTATTTTGCGGCTTAGAATTATAAATTGACATCCGATGTAGTTCTATGGAGTTGATCCCTAATTTTAGTTCACGTTTACAACTGTTTTATGATCGTGGTATGCAAATAATATATGTACATACTCGACGTCATCTCATACTGTAGTTTATGGAGATTTTCATTTTGCTGTAATCTTTTAAAAGTTTTTCACATGAACGAAAAATAGCGCTGAACATGAGAACTTTCAAGGCAAAACTAATCAATTCAGAAGGTTTTCTTTTCAACAACTGAACTATACTCAACATTTATTTGGCAACATAAACCTGGTCATTTTGGATGTGTTGCAAATCTGCCTGTTAAACTTGGTATAAATGTGGATCAAAAATGTATATATTGAAATTTCATTTATTGTGTTTTGAACATAGGTTACCAGTTCCAACGTTATCACCCTTTTACAATGTTTTGTTCCAGTTTTACAATTTCAAAATCGGAACGTTCTTATTTTTTCGGATCCTGCATGTACGTATCATAGAACGAACATCTAATTTGAGATCAAGTGGAATCTTAACTTTAAGGACTGAAGTCCATTCCATTCAAGAAAGAAAATAACTGAAAATAATTGTTGTTTGAAGTTCAAAAAAATATCCAAGTTCCACAATCGAACCAAAATATTGAGATAAAGTATCACCCTATCTTTAAGTTCATCTCTTCATCTGAAAATTCCATGAAACACCATTGGACACACCCGCATTGAAATACACATTTTTTAAAAACAACATCAAACATTCCAATCTATTAAAAAACAATCATTGTTAAGAACGGAACGTTTATTGTTATTTTTTCAGCCGTTCTTATTCATCCGGTTCTTTCATTTTTTTCATTTTTTGTTATGATTATATGTTTCAATTGAATTTAAATAAATAAATAAATTCTTCAAAAAAGTATCTTATTACATTAGTCTTCTCATTGTTGTTTGGACCTTAAAATTCGTCATCATTCTGTAAACAAAATATATTACTGAAATTCCGTTTTTTATTAAACTTTTCTTCCTCATAAGTTCATTTAGCAGAGATTTCATATTGTTTTTCCTTGTCTTTTCTATTTGCTGAAAAAAAAAACAAAAATAGATCATAATCTAAAAATGTTCGTCGTTTTTTTTAACCTTCAAGGCGTATACCTAGTCGAGTAATAATAAAGTTCGAATTAAATTCTAGGATTAATTGCAATAATTAACAGTATTACAGTTTTGGAAAATGAATTAAAGTTTCCTCATTTCCCATTCCAGTTTCAGTACAATGTACGAGATTTCATTAAATAGTTCGAACAATCAAAGGACTTGAATTTTCAAAAATTCAGAAAAAATTGCCAAAGAACAAAAAAAACAGATAACGATCAAAAAATATCAGCAGTTCTTTTTCTCTCGTTTCTTATTTTCAATCATGTACATCGTTCCGCCTACCGGACAGGTATATTCGAATAAAAAGACTATTTTCAAAAAAAGGTTATTCTCAACTATTTAATTTTTTTTGTTGTTGAAAACTTTATAGTTTTACTCCATACAATTATAATTGGCATTTGTTTTGTGTGTCCTCATTTTCCTCTCTTTGACTTTTCGAGATGCTTTCACCCTTTCTCAATGACCCAATTCCACCTACTGTCATTGAGGATCTCTTTCTTTGTATTTTCTTATTTTCTTATATTTTCCTCAGAAACAATATTAGATTGTTTTCAGATGCGTCTTGGGATATACCTGTCACTACTAATTGGTAGTGTTTTGTGTGGATTGGAGGAATATGATGAACCGTTTATTCTTCAATTCATTAACAAATCACAAACTCTTGATTTGAGCCCGAAATGCCGGCAGAGTTTGGCATTGGTTTATGATTATTTGAATGATATTGAGACGTTGACTGATCAGAAGATTTGTTATTTTGAGTCTTTTGCCACTGGTCCAAATCATCTTTTCCTTTCGAGAGATCAAGATCGATGGGTTTACAAAGGTAAGATAATTTCATTCTTTGAGTGTTAAAATAATGAATTTTACTGTTTTTTTCCAAATGGGAAAATCCGATACCCCTAAAATGTTCAACTGTATGAAAATCTAAATTTAACCATCATCAGAAAATAGACTTCGTTCTCATTCCAAATCTGTTTTTAAAAATTTCTAAAACCACCTAGAAACCGAGAAAACACACCTCAAAACAATGACCTAGAAAGAGTGAATGCTTATGTATATTAGTCGGTTTTATGCTTTTTTTTGGATTTTTCATGGCTGCGGACTAGTTTTCGCCGGCAGACACTGTTTCTAGGCCATTGTTTTGAAGCTCATTTTCTCGGATTCTAGGTGGTTTTCAAAGATTTAAAAAACAGATTTGGAATGACAATGAGGCCTATTTTCATTTAACGTACATTGATTATCTTCATAAAACCCTCCTTTAAATACAAAAATATTCAATTTTAGGATATGAATGCCTTCTGTCTGCTGGTGAAACAGTTTACTCAAAAAGCGAACATCCAATGCATTATTGCTACACTCATGACGATGATTCGGATAAAAGAGTTCCTGCGTACTCCGTCTGTATCCCGTCCCCATGTGCCGATGAGAATCAACTACTTTTGGAAGAATGGCGACGATTGACACATCCAGAATCGAAGGAACCAATCACTTTTACCGCTTGTACTCGATCTCGACATGAAAAACAATGGTTCGAACAACCAATTCCTATCGCTGATTTTGGGTTCAATATGTTTTTCGTGATGATTGTTGTGATGGCCACAATCTTCCATAATATGAGGGGAGATGATGTAAAGTAAGAACACTAGGAATATTTAGGGGTGTTTAAAAAAACAAATATTTTCAGATCATGGTCCGCAAAATGTCTTCTCGCATTTTCAGCAAAAACCAACTTCAAGAAATTGATTGCTCTTCCAAAAGACCCACAGGTAAACAAGATTGTTTTTGTTTAATTTTTTTAAAATATAACTTTTTCAGAGTTGTATCACTTGTCTTCTCGGCTTCCGTTTTGGTTCAATGGTTTGGACACTCATCGGACATTCCTTCATTTTCGTACAAGCCTACATGGAGAATGTGGAAGAATTTAAAGATTCAATGGTCAACAATTTCTTCAATCAATGGATCACTAATTTCACTCTTTCGGTTGATGTATTTTTGACGTTGGGTGGAACTGTACTTTCCTACAGCTGGTTCAGAAAATGGTTGAAAAACACAACAGGTGAGATCACGATTTCTCAAAAAAAACAACAGCAATATGACCATTTTAGAAGAAGAACCAACGTGGACATCTTGGGGATATTGGCTTCGTTTTTACCGTCATCGTGTTGTCCGACTTTATCCAGCATATTTATATACATTGACAGCTGTAACTCTCCGAATTTCTATCACTCATTTCCATCCAATGTGGCCACCAACTGATCCAGCAGTTCAATGTCCAAAACATTGGTGGGAAAATGTTCTTTTCATTAACAGTATAACAAATAATCAATGTATGCCATGGACATGGTATATTGGAACTGAATTCATTTATTATCTACTTTCTCCTATCTTCTTATTGTCTCTTCGCAAAAAACCGAAGCTTGGATTTGTAAGTTATTTAATTGATTAAAAATATCCAATATTTCAAAAAATCCTTTTCAGATCTTGTGTATCGTTGTCATTTTATTCTCCGCTGGTCTTAACATTGAATCGATTGTACGAAACAACTTCCCACCTACACAATTCTTATGGAAACAACCTGCGATGTTTAATCCGAACTTCATCGAACATCATTTGAAACTTTACATCAAACCACAATATAGAATTGGTCCATATTTGATCGGAATTCTCTTGGGATATCAATTGGCAAGATATCAAAGAATCCCAGTCAAGCAGCAACCATCAAACAAATATATGAGTCAGCTTTTTAAAATTAAAAATCGAAGAAATTATAATAATACCGAAAACTTTCAGTTTCAATGTGGTCTGTTGTGATTAGCACTCTGTTCTTTGGAATGTATGGATTGTATCCATCATTGCAAGGATGGGATTCAACGGCATGGAGAGCATATCACATTCTTTATGGAGCATTCCATAGAGACATTTTCTCAATTGGAATCGCTTTCTTGATCTACATTTGTCATACTGGTATAGGAGGACCGGTCAATACTTTCCTTTCTGCAAACTTCTTCCTTCCATTGGCAAATCTCAGTTTCTCGGTTAGTTCAAAAAGAACTTTGAAAAATCTAAAATTACTATTTAAAAATTAAATTTTTGAAAACACCATAAAATATCTTTTATTTTCAGGCCTACCTATTCCACATGATTCCGGTCGTGCTCACCTACATGCTGGTTCCATTCCCAATTTATTATTCCTCCCAAATTCCATTATTCATTCATTGTTTTGTTCAACTTCTCATCACATATTTCTTTGCAATTATTTGCTCTATGATTAGCGAGTTGCCGGCATTAAATATCGAACGGTTATTATTGGCTTCCCCGCCAACAAAAACCACCCTGAAACCGATTCCTCCAGCTGATTCTGAACTTCAATTGAAACCATCTGAGAAATCATGAACTTCACATCAGATTTTATGTTTCTTTCAAAGTAATAAGCACAAATGACACGGGGAAATTTGATAATATGTTTCATTGTTTGCGCCAATTAATTTTTATTCCATTTTTTTGATTGAGATTGGCGATCTAGAAATACGAGTAGTGTATTTTTTAACCGCCTTTTTTTCCTTTTATTTTCGCCATTTTTAGTTGGTTTAGGTGATTTCAACTAAATCTCTAATTGCTTTATTTCATCCTAATTTTTAGACAAATTTAATAATTTTTCTTTTTTTTTTACTTGCATGTTTTCTTGATGGTCTTTCAACGAATTTCCCATCATCCCGGTCAATGACTGTTGTTTTTTTTTCTGTCAACTCTTGTTTCCGTATCTTGTAAATATTTTTTGAGAATAAAATAAAAAATCATCAAATCATTCCCATTTTATTTTCAAAATACTTGTGTAAACAATAAGATGTATGAAACAGATAAAAAGTAAAAGAGTTTGAAAAATTTCGACAGATGAATGCTATAAAATTGGTTAGTTTCTCACAAAAAAAAATAAAATAAATGAAAACTCTGAAGTTACAATTTGGATCTTCTTTTATCAACAGCAGCGGCAAGGAGATTGACAACATTTTCAATTCTCCCTTTGTTCGAGTTGACACCAAATGTACCGACTCTCCAGATTTTTCCAACAGTTGGTCCAAGTCCACCGGCAATCTGGAAAAAAATAATATGAATTCGAATAATTTGTAAGTTTTTACCTCTACTCCATTTTGCAAGAGCTCTCCAGCAACATCTTTCCAATCAACACCTTCCGGAACTTTGATAGTTGTGAGGCATGGAAGTCGAATTTTCTAGAAGAAGCACGAAATTTTAAAAAATGACTCGAAACGTCGATAACAGCGTTTAGAAAAGATATATAATTTGAAATTCCGCCAAAATGGGCAAACATGCGCGTCATATATAGTGCACAGTCCGTTGCAACACCGTGACGAGATTTTGCAGATGTGAATATCGAATTTTTTTTTGCAAATAAATATATTTGCATTTTCTATTTTTATGTAAAAATTTTTTTTTTTAATTAAGAAAGGCTTTGCAAAAAAATTCTCAAAGTAACTACTTTCCAATTTTTCTGGAATTAAAAAACTAACCTCATCTTGTACAAATGGTTCCAAATTATTCTTCTTCAACAAATCATACAAAAACTTTGCATTTTCCTGATGTCTTCTGACTGATTCATCAATTCCTTCTTTGGCAATTGTTGCCAACGCCGTTCTGAGTGCATAAACAGTCGAAATCGGTGCCGTATGATGATATCTTTTCAATTCTCCATCACATCCCCAATAATTTCCCAATTCGATTGCATCGAAGTAAAACGACGCAACACGCTGCGTGCGATTCCGGATTTTTTTGCTAAATGTGTGTTTTTTTTTAAATTTTGTGGGCTGAGAAAAACTTGGAAATAATCTTACATCGCTCGATCAGAAAATGAGATAGGCGCCAGTCCTGGCGGCGCATTGAGGACTTTTTGAGTAGCTGTGTAGACACAATCTACTTTCAAATCATCGGCAGCAAATGGCGCACCACCGAGTGATGCAACCTGCAAAACAAAAGAACATCTTGAAGGAAGTTTTTTTTAAAAAAAAACTCTACAGTATCAACAAGGAAAAGGGCATCATGTTGGCGACATGCTTCTCCAATTTGCTCCAAAGGTTGAGCAACTCCAGTTGAGCTTTCACCTTGGCACACGAATACAACATGCGGCTTGTAATCAGCAATAACCTAAAATTTAGGTTTGAAAACTTTAGTTAAAAGTTAGCTAACACATACATTCTGAATTTCTTGAGCCGACACAGCAGTTCCATGTGGTGCAGTGATTTTTCTAACATCAACACCCATACGATTTGCAAGATCGGCGGCTCTGAGTCCCCACAAACCATTTTCGATAACTAAGAATCGATCACCACGCTCCAATAAATTAACCAATGCACATTCCATTCCAGCATGTCCTTTAAAAATATATTATTGATTTTTTTAAAAAATTCATATCAACTAACCTGTTCCAGAAACCGCAAACGTGTAGACGTTATCAGTTTTGAAAATGTATTGAATTCCTACACGAACATCAGCCATAATTTTGATAAATTCTGGATGTAAATGTCCGAGAAGATTTTTAGATTGAGATTCAGCAATGGAGTCGGTCATATTTGATGGTCCTGGCCCAAATAATTGACGTGGTGGGACAACCATGTCTTGGAGAATAGCCGCTGGTGGAGCACGAGAGGACATATTGATCTGAAATTTAAAAAAAACGTGTAAGATTTAGAAATTAATTGTAAATTTTAAAGTCTAACAACTACTCAAATTTTTAATTTAAAAATAGTCAATATTTACAATAAAAAGGCTCTTTATATTGACCTTTATTTGTCACAAAAGACCTCAACAAGAGAAAAATGCGCGGCCTAAAAAGATAGGACACATAAAAACTCGGCCAAGGTCTCGATGGTTACTATTTATGTTTATTCCAAGCCATTGGGCCAAATATATGAATTTTTATGAAAAAAAAGATCAGAAAAAAATTAAAAAGAAAAATAACATATTTTCAACAGAGAATCAAGTGTTTATGTACAATATTACCCTGATAAAAACCGACACAACTGATCATTGGTGTCAGTTGGCCATCATGACAAATAAACAACGCACAAAAACGGTGTTACCTTTGAAAAAGTTGATCCTAATACAGATGCAGATTGTTGAGAAAATCTCAAAACACGCCGTGAAATCATGAGGAGGAACAGGGAAAAATTACAACCGACTACCCGACTCGCAGGGAGGACACTTTTGCCATTTGGTGGAATGTCGAGATTCTCTTGAATTTCTATTATATCTCATCGTATAATACGTTTGTTATCACAAAGGAAATTGAGACCTGGTCAACGTGGTCAAAAAGTTTGGTTCGTGATATCACTGTTTTTTCGAAAGACCATATGGTTCAAAATACGATAACCAAAATAGAAATAATTACTTGTTTTGTTAAAGAAGTCATGGAAACATTTTTTAAAATCTAAATAAAGTATTTATTTGGATTATAATGATCTTATAAAAAATTTAAAAAAAGAATAAAACCGGGAGAATCCGAAAACTTCGAATTTTCGAATACCTGAAGCTGAAGAATTTTTAAAAATCAGCTTTAAATTGTAAATTAAATATTTTTGAACGCAGTGATGGTAAAAACCACCCGGGAAATGAAAACAAAAGTATTTACTTTATCACAGGAGAAGCTCGGGTATCGGGGAAAAATGTTTACTTGGATAGTCAGGAAGAAATACATTGCTATAATTGGAGTGAGCAGACGTAAAAAAACGAAGTTCATACTTCCGAGATGCTCCTTAACGATAATTAAAAAAAACTTGACGGTGATGATTTGGATTATTTTTGAAGAGATAATTCACATTCAATGAAAGTTAATTTTAAAAAGCGGGCTCAAGCGCGCACGAACAAAATCGATATACAAGTTCTCACGAAACTTCAAAAGTATATTGGATAATTGATCATATTGATGGAATGGAAAATAAATGTTTTGAATTCTGAAAAGTTGGAAACTAGGACCTTATCTCGGGGGAGAAAATTGATTTCTTTTAAAAATTGAAATTGAAAATTGATTGATTTCAACAAATTGGTTTCCACTGTTGTAAAATCTTCTTCATAATTAATAGTGTCGACGTTTTAGTTAGCGGAAGAAAATTAACTGAATCGGAATTGTGAACTCAATAGAATAAACTCTGATGTGAGTCATGAGCTCCTGGTTAAAAATTAATCGAATTTCCGAAGTGAGTCAATCTTCAAATCAAGTTTTTATTTATGAATTAAATTAGTTAATCATATACTTAAAGGCAGCTTGTCAGTTAACACGATCCAAATTCTAGGCAAAAAATCAAAATTCGAATAGGAGGCCAGGTGGTCCAAAGAACATTACTAATATGTAGCCAAATTCAAATAATTGTATTTCGCGCCAATTTCGACCGCGTTGCACGGACGCCGACCGCGTCGCACGGACACGCGGGAATTTAAAATTTGATGTTTTCAACTTTGGACCGCTGCTATGACGCGTGTATTTATCGATGTGATTTCGCATAAATTGCATTATACTAATGAGAGAACGCTCTAATTTTTGAAACCAAGAACAGGTAGGGTCAAATTAACTGAACAGCTGTCTTTAACAGTCGGAAGCTGTCGATTCATCTTTGAGAATATACCTTTAAGGTATTTTCGACGAGCTAATATAGAGTTCGTTGCTCTTTTGAAGGTGCTCAACTTCTAACTTTAATTTGATATTTTTGTACTTTGAAAACAGGACATACAGTTTTCTGTGATCTATAAAACAATAACAATCCCGATTTCTATCACTTTCTGATAATTTAAAAATCATAAACAAATTCTCAATTTCCGATAAAGATCTTTTAAAATTTTCGAACATCATATCATCTTTTTTTTCACGAGTTCTCATCACCAGACAACATCTTCTTCACTTTCAATGTGTGCATTTTGTTCCATTTCAATCTATCAATACATATTGAAAAGAAGGTGCCCTTCGATCCTTTGTGTTTCCTCCCAACAATTTTACACACACTCCCCCTCAACATATTCTTCAGAAGATTGTTATGCTTCAGTGTTTCTTCATCATCTCTTTTCTTCAATTTTATCACTATTTCCCGCTCTTTGGGCTCCCGAGACCAGCTGCTCTTTTTCTCGCTTCTCTCTCACCTCAATTTTTTTCTGAATTTCATCCACCCCAACACATTCTTTTTCTTGTTATGTTTCTTGACATTCCTTATGTTTTTTTTTGCATTCATCTCTTTTCTGAAAAAATTCTCACCGTTTCATTTTTTATTATCATCGTCATCTGTTGTTTTATTTGATTTTCCCTTCGGGTTATTTGTTGAAACTCTTCAAAAATTGTTGCGCAGATCATGAAACGATTTTAAAGCGGCATTTTCTCAACTTTCTATTTTTTTTTTTCAAAATCTCGTGGTATTGTTAAGATTGATTTTTAAGAGAGAAATATTTCAGATTTCAGTAAATGGTGGCAAATATTGAAATGAGTGAGGAGCATGCTGAAATGATTCAGGTAAAACTTTACGGAAGCGGGAGCTCCCAAAGTTTAATGAAAACCTGAAGGGCTTATGAATGAACTTTGGATTTTCTGAGCACATTTTCAGATAGTTAAAGTTTTTGAAAACCAAAGATCACTGTGATTTTAAACGGAAACAAAACAAATGAAAACTTTAACTACTCATATTTATTACACCAGTGAGCTTTTTTCTTATTCGAAAATTTATTTTCATTCATTCGAATTTTTCGGGCTCATTTCTCAAAGTTCGCTCTACGATCAAGTTTTTTTCGAAGATGTATTTTTATTCAAGCCCAAGTTTTCAATATAAGAACTCGGGTTTTTCCTATAACCAGAAAGTCACTAATTTGAATTGATATCTTTAATTTTTTAAAGTTAAAAACCCCAATTTCCAGGAAGACGCTGAAACAGAAAATGATGAAAAAGACCCGCCAATCGTGAAGCTAGACTTTGCGAAGTTGTTCAAAATGGCAGAGGATCCAGATTTGGAGGAATTATTAAGAAGTCCTTTAGATCAAGCATTGATTAATTTGGAGTAATTTTCTCATATAAAATTCCAAAATCTTATTGATTTTCAGAGAAGGAACTGAAATCCAAAAATTATCAGCAATCCGAAACTTTCCAACAATTTTGGAATCTTCTGATGGGGAGAAATGTCTTCGAAAAATGTTGCCCGCAATTCAGCAATGTCTGAAAGTTGAAAAATCTAACTTGGATATCCATTGCGAAGCGGCTGTTGTTTATAAATCAATTATTCTGAGTGATACATTAGTTAAAGAGTTTGAGTAAGCGAATTTCAAATTTTGACGATTGAATTTGGAAAATTGAATTTCAGAGGAATAACAGACCTTTTGCTTGAAAATATTTTGCAAAATATTCAACATCAAAAAGAGCACTGTAAGTTTTGTTAAATTTTTTGTTGTGATTTTTGAGCACCTCGCACGAATATTATCCCTACTCCTAAATAACCCATAACTGTTCCAGATACTCATGAAAAGGAAAAAATTATCATAAGAGCAGGCAATGCAAACAACCAAATGCACCACTGTATGTTCTAATTTTCTTGAATGAGATTTAATATTGAATGCAAAACACCTCTTTGATGATAATTAATAAATAATTACTAACTGATAAATAATATCAACATCTTTTAGTAAGTGCCGCAGCCTGGCTTGAAACAATTGTCGAGATTGCTGAAAAACTATCACTATCATCAATTAAACAATTTGTGAGTTTTTCAAATAATTAATTATATATATTTAAACAAATTCATATTTATCCAGATCATTCCTGTTGTTCAACAACAAGCTGAGCCAGTGCAAAGAGTTCAAAGAAGGATAATTGCTACAAAAATAATTCATAAATTGGCGCTTTTTGTACCACCGAATGAGTAATTTATAAAATACTGTAAATGATTAATCAAGTTTGATATTTCAGAATTCGGAAGGATATTTGTCCAGTGGTTGCCACATTATGTAAAGATGCTAATTCAAACGTTCGAACCGCAATTGCTCAAAGATTGTGTATTGTTGCCAACGCATTGAAGTAACCTTTTTTTTGAATTTAAGATCATGGGGTGGGGGTACTGACAAAATTGTACTACTGAAACTAAACTTATTTCCTATTAGAATTTCAAATTTATAGTTATAGTCAGAACTGGAATTTGAGATTAATGTAAATATATGTTTTAATAATTTGAAATCGCGTTTTCCATTTCAGATGTTAAAGGAGGGTTTTTTGGAGATAATAAATGTACCTTAAATGAAAATAGACTTCATTTTCATTCCAAATCTGTTTTTAAAATTTTCTAAAACCACCCAGAAGTCGAGAAAATTAGCTTCAAAACAATGGCCTAGAAACCTGGCCGAACTTTTTCCGAACAGTTTTTTTCGTGTTTCGTTAATAAATAGTTATGCAGAATGCTTACATTAGTCGTTTTTATGCTTTTTTCATTTTAATTTATGTTTTTTGGATTTTTCATGCCTGCGGACTAGTTTTCGCCAGTGGCCCCTTTTTCTAGGCCATTGCTTTGAAGCGCGTTTTCTCGGCTTCTAGGTGGTTTTAGAAAATTTAAAAACACAGATTTGGAATGAGTATGAAGTCTATTTTCATCCCAGATGCATTAATTAGCTCCGCAAAGCCTTCCTTTAAATAAAAAAATATAAGCATTTTTTCCGATCGGAGATTTCATAAGTTAAAAGAGAAAAATAGAAATAAGTCTTGTAGCATTCACTACGGTAATAATCTAAGAATCAAATATTTAATTTATTTACGGAAGCTCCAGCGGAAATACTGTCAATTAACTTTTTGTGAATTTATAACTCACAATATTTCAGAAACTCCCACGATGTTGTTAATTGTCTTCTCCCATGTTACGTTCAACTTCTCTCGGATGAAGAAATGACAGTTCGTGAAGCTGCAATGAACAATTTAACAGAAGCATTCCCATTATTCACAAGAGATGCAAAAAAGCACACACTATTTGCAAATATTAGAAAAATGACAGAAGAAGCACTTGAAAAAAAGAATGAAATTCTGGTGATAATATCACAAAACTTTGGAAAATGGTAAGACTACATATTTATATTAAGCATGAATGCGGTTTTGTTTTTAGGTGTTGGGAATTGAATGAGCTTCTTGATCAATTAGACAAGTCATGGATTCTTAATGCATATTGCAAAATGGTTCAAATATCTGATGAAAAAGCGGAAGGAGAGAAGAAAAATATTCAAAGTTTTTTGAAACGTTCATGTTGTTATAATTTGCCATGTATGCTGCTGATGTTCAAAAAACAATTTGATCGATTATCCCAGTTTATTGAGCTATTCTGCACCGACCCAGGTAAGATTTTTAGTTTGAAAAAGTCATTATTCGTTTGTGAATTTTCAGACGAAGAAGTTCGTACTTCAATTGCTTCATCTTTTCACGAAATTTTTAATTTATTCCCCGACAAAGAAGAACTACTCCCACCGTTCATTGAACTTCTTCATGGTGGTTCAACAAGTGTCATTTCGAAAGTTGCAAATAATATGCCAAAAATTTTGTCAATTCTTTATGAAAATGTAAACTCAAATGACGGAAAAATAACATCTTCACAAATTGACCGATTAATAGTTGGATGCAATGTGATTCTGAAAACTTCAAGCTCTTGGAGAAGTCATGAAGCACTCTTAAAGAGCTTGCAGAAACTTCCATCATGTGTTTCTCAGGAAACAATCATCGAGACATTTATCCCAATGATCAAAAAAGAAGTTCTCAATGTGGTAATACAGTTTTCTGTTTCATTTAAATATCCCTAACTGTTTACAGAGAGCTATTCCATGTCGAGTGACAGCCTGTGAAACACTTTTGATTTTAATGAGAACTATTTCTGATGAACAACAAAGGAAAGACATTATCGAATTTTTAAATGAAGAGCTTTCGAATCATACATGTTGTTATCGAAGGATTACGTATATTGATGTTGCGGAAATTGTCCTCAATTTATTCAGTAAACGAATATTTGTAGCGAATTTCTTGAGCGACACGTTGAGGCTGACATTAGACCCAGTATCAAATATAAGGTAATCTTTAACATTTCGAAGCTACATTGATGTTGTTTAATTCAGAATTCGAGCGATGAGATTCCTTTCGAAAATAAAAGCCAAGCTTCAATTACCTGAAGATGATGAAATCCTTCTGAAAATCGAAGGCTCAGTTAGAGAAACATTGAAAACCGATTTGACTCCGAACTCGCGTGCTCTTGTGAATGCGGCAGCAGTGGAATTATCAAGAAGTGAGACGAGTTCTGATTTATCAGATGAACAGAAAGTTAAAGAAGAAGATGAATTATGGAATGTAAAAAAGAAAACTAAGAAAACTATTTTAAGAAGAAAATCTCGAAAAGAAAAGAACGAAGAGGATAAAGAAAAACAATCAGGGTAAATCAACAGCATTTTATAGGTGAAATAAATTTGAAAAATTTAGATTACGTCCACCATCTTCTTCAATTCGAGCAACATCACCATGGAGAACGGAAAAGAAAGCGATTGCAGTTGTTCGACCGCAGCCGATTCTAACAGTTCGGTCACAATCGCCTTCTCCAATGACGTATCGGAGTCCTAGTCCGGCACCAAAAGATCAAACTGAACGTCCGAGTCGATTACCGTTGAGTGCGGCAGCAAAGGAAAGGGAGAAACTGAGAAAAGCTGCTAGTGATACACCTCCGCCACCGACAAGGACCACTCGAGCATCGTCGGTTGTTTCGAATCGAAGATCTGATGCAATGGTGTCATCCACTTCTTCAATTGAATCTTCACCTAGTTCTTTAGCGGGATATGGCTTACGGAGGTGAAATATTTAAAAAAAAACAAATTAGATACCAAATTAGATTGTTTTAAAAACTTGTTTTCTATAGTAAATTTTTTTCTGAACTTGGGAACTCCCCAACTTGATTATGATTTTTTTGTGATTTTTTTTGCCGAATGCCTAAATTTTTCTTCAGGTCAGCAACATCATCTACAGCATTTGGCGGATCATCATTCACTTCATCTTCGTCGTACTCTCTAATGCATACTCGTTCAACCTCAAGTATACGTCGTCCGGGATATGGTCTTTCTCGTGTATCAAGTTCCAGTACTTTTGAAAGAAAACCTTCACATGTATCGTTAAAAGTTAGAAATTCTGAAACTTAACATTTTCATAAATGTCTTTACGGGTTTTGTTTTTTTTTTCTTCTCTTCTTGTTAAAGTATTAAATTATCAGTTTGCTTTATTAAGTAATTGAATAAACATCCTTTGGTTTTAATTTCAATTGTTTTCCTTCTTCTCGAACTTCCTCCGTTAATTCGAATGTTTTCAACAACAGACGATGAATGTGATCAATGAAACTTAACTCAACTGCATTAATCTCTTTTGCCCGAATATAAGATGTTATGGCAAAACTCATCAATAATGCTCCAAATATGATAAGACATGCGAAATATTTATGAAATTCGGGTTTCGTTTCTTCGCCTGCCAAGTAAACTAAATCCCAAAATAGCAACGGTGTAAGACATGCGAACCAACATGTAAAACCGAGAAGACCTGCGGAATATGTATGAAGATTTAGGAGGGCGACGCTGAAAAATTCTGAGAACTGTTTTTCTACTTTGTAAAAAACTTTATGAGCTTCAAGAGAACGTATATTGAACCAACCATTTTTAAAGGAGGGCTTTGCGGAGATGATACATGTTTTTTTCATGCCTGCGGACTAGTTTTCGCAGATGGACACTTTTATAGGCCATTGTTTTGAGGCGCGTTTTCTCGGCTTCTAGATGGTTTTAGAAAATTTTAAAAACAGATTTGGAATGAGAATGAAGTATATTTTCATCCCAGATGCATTCAATAGCTCCGTAAAGCCCTCCTTCAAGAGTTCGGAATGTTTGTAAAATCGTAGACCACTTTTATGTGACTTACCAATTATACAAACTACCGAAATATAATTCAAAGTACAAGGCCACGAATACAATTGCACTGAAAAACATCAAGAGAGCAATTGTTAAAGAATCATAAGCAAGAATTTCAATAATTCCGCTGATTGCGATAACACATGCAAACATTAATTCACATTTATATACTGAATTTGTTCGACTTCCTGAAACATTTTTTTTAGAAATATCTGCCATAAAAGTTTCTCACTTTCATGCATGAAAAAGCTTCGGGCGTATTCATTTTCAAGATCTTTATCATTTGATAGAACCATTTTGAAAGAAAAATATAAAAATAATTACAATTATTGTGACAAATGAATGATCACGTTTTAAAAGGTTGTAACAAAAAACCCGTTTAATAATGAAACTGCAATTGACTATGAAAACATTTGAATAGCTGAAAAAATAAAGATAAAGTGGCCCCGTCACGAAAAGGAAATTATTCCTTGAAACATTTGTAGATAAAGGAAAAATATTATAAAATAATAAAATAAAAATATATTGTTGTTACTCGAGATGTTACACAGATCACTTTGACATGAGCATGAACTCACATTTTTCAAGCCACCAATCGATCTGAAATTCTTAATTATCTTTATCATTTGGGGATAAAACTAACATTCCAGTTGGCTCATCATATGAAACACGACACGAATGCATAAACTTCGCGTTATTTTTATTCTTCATCAAATTTGATAAACAGTTTCGAAGAACAATTTTTTCGCCTGATAATTTAAATTTTCAATTTCATAATTCTAAAAACATAATATTCTTACCTTTGTAATTGAAATCCATCTTTACACATTTATCATTTTGACGACATATTGCGATTGGAGCATTTAGAAAAGATGGCTGAGATGTTAAAGCAACATCTGCGCATGTTGATGCAACTTCAACATGTGCTACACCGTTCTGAAAAGGGGATAAATCAAAAACTGGATGAAAAATAGAAATAAACTCACAAGTGTTAATGAATTGAATAAGTCAGAGAGATTTTCTTTGGTTTGTGGAGGTAGGAGATCGTCGTACCTTGATAGGACATTTTGTCTGGAAATTTTAAACCAAATTTTAAAGGGATTCTTTACTGTTTTTATATTTCTATTCCATTTTCATCTTCTTGATATTTAAAAACCTATACAAGAAAAATATTTTTGCGAAATTTCCTTTTCTAGTACTCAAACACACACATTTCCAAAATAAGGCGGTGAATGGCCTAACAATTGCAAACTCTCTCACATTCGCATGCTCTCTCGCGCGCGGCCGAGAGGTTAGGCCATTCGCCGCCTTACCCTGTAAATGTGCTTTGGGTGCTCGAAATTCAGTCAAATGAGGTATTTCGCTCTATGAAGTATTTCGCTCTATTTCGTGGATAAATATTTTGAAACTTCAATGAAAATAGACCATGTCCGAAAGATTCTTTTCTTGGCTACATAATTTTGTAATAAGATTATGAATGAAATCTCAATTTAGTTATTTAAAGTCCATTTATTATTTTTTGAAAAATAATTTTAACCTTCTGCTCTCAGAGAAAAAACGGCGTGTTTCGACGAGTCCGCTCTCAGGCGCGTGGAATGTAAGCGCGGAATGAGCGGGCCCGCTTATACACGCACATGAGGGCTCTCCGAAACATGCCGTTTTTTCTCTGAGCTCATTGATATTTTCGTGAACCCATATTTGAGCTTTTCCTATTAAAAGTAAAAACTAACCTGTAATTCAGAGCTAGACAAGAATAGCATGCCAAACAATCACAAATCTCAGCAAAATTCAACTGAATCGAAATAATAAGAAGCACAATTTTTTGCAAATCTGAAAAAAGAATTTATTTGACACTGAAATCGAGAATTTTTCATTTTTTTATTTATAGAGCTCTGAATAAACTGGAATTGTTTTATTGATTAAAAAAGATAATAAAAGTGCTACTCACATATTCGAAAAAGCATCCATTCGGGGCTATATCTGAAATTTTTTGTATATATTTCGAAAAGAAACAAAAAACGAAAAAAAGAAGAAGTTTGTTATACCGGGGGACGAAAGAAGAAGAAGAAAAAAAACGGAAATTGAATGCAACAGATGGACTGATTGAGTAAGTGGATGAAAGGCTTGGACTTACTATTCGCCCCCCACAAAACATTGTCTTCTCTCATTAAGCAAACAAAACATTTTACAACTAGGAAAATTGAGAATATATTTGACTGGAACAAAAACGCCAAAAATCTACATCGCTTCAGAGGGTATCAATTTCTGGAGAAAACCAGGCGAACGAAAGAAGAAAAAAAAACAACAAAAGGAAATATACGTGACGAAGGAGGATTTTGTTCCCTTTTTTGTTGCTCTTCACTGGAAGAAAAACATGGAAAGAGACACCAAATGTTTGGACTCCAAAAATAGAAAGTGTATTCTATGATAGAAATGACTTCAGGGAATTCAGTGGAAATAAATTAGTATCATGGCAACATCAAATAAAGAACAATATTATTTATCCCATTATGTGCAAATAGAAACAAAGCCTTTTCAGTACTTTTGTGTACTTGAAAAAAAAGCGAAAAAAATGAAGAAAAGGGGGTTGGAATAAGAAACAGAATCCATGAATTATGCGTTTTACGACTGGGTTTTCGTCGACGGGCTTATCTGCATTTTTTGACAATGAACAGAATGACGAAAAATAAGTGGATAAGACGGAAGAGAGATGGTTTTGATGGAAAAATATGTAGATTGGTACTTTGAATAAAAAACAAGAAAAAACATGTCGTGATCTAAAGACAGCGTTTAAAGGAGGGCTTTACGGAGATAATAAATGTACCTTAAATGAAAATAGACTGACTTCATTCTCATTCCAAATCAGTTTTTAAAATTTTCTAAAACCACCTGGAAGCCGATAAAATTAGCTTCAAAACAATGGCCTAGAAAAAGGGGCCACCGACGAAAACTAGTCCGCAGGCATGAAAAATCCAAAAAAAAAAAACGAAAAACCTATATTATAATGAAAAAAACATGAAAAACTACTAATATAAGCAATATGCATAACTATTTATTAACGAAACTCGAAAAAGGTCACAGGAAAAAGTTCGGCCAGGTGGACACTTTTCCTAGGCCATTGTTTTGAAGCTCATTATCTCGACTTCTAGGTGGTTTCAGAAAATTTAAAAACAGGTTTGGAATGAGAATGAAGTCTATTTTCATTTAAGGTACATTTATTATCTCCGTAAAGCCCTCCTTTAAAGACAGTTATCCGGTTGATAAAATCCAAAACTTAAAGTTCTCACTCATTATATTTGATGTTGGATTTATTGGAATAAATATCTATCGTTGAGTTAAATTTTATATTTTTTTGGCAGATCTTTTAGTTAAATTCTTATTTATAATTAAAACTCTGAAATAATGCTTAGACTAAATTAGATGAGCTTCGTTTTAATAATACAACCTCAAAACTTGTTTTCAAGTGTTCCTAGACTTAATAGGACAAAATCTTTTTTTCCGGGTAAAAAATCAATGTGTTCTTTTAAATATTCATAATCGTCAAATATTGGGAAAAATCCTATATAAATTATTAACAAAAAGAAGTTCCAAATTTAAACGCATACTTAACAGCTGCTCAAAGGTTTTGCGGTCCATAGGTTAAATGTAGTCGCTGTGAAATATGAATGAAGGTTTAAAAAAGTAAATATAAATTGTTTGAATATCTATCAACATTTTTTTGGAAAACGATACAGAAAAGAAAATAAATCTCAAATGCTTTAAATACATTAACACAAATTCAGGAAAATTGGGAGCACCCGGAAATGTTTGTCAAAAATGAAAACGATCCTAGCTCTCAAAATCCTCCAAAAAGTTAAAAACATCCTCTATTTATAAAATATGCATCCATCCGATGCGTCTTGTTTTTTGAACTTTTTAAGACATCCATAAAATGAGTATATGTACAACCATATTAAGAAACTACTCATATATCGACATTGTTTTAATGCCGGATGTTTTTCTGCGTCACTTTGCTTATAGAAAGGGAAAATCTTACAGAGCATTTTTGCACGTCTTTTTTCGAGGGACGCTTGATATAAAAATGCATGAAAAAGTGATGACGGAAAAAAAAAGTTGGGGGCAAATTTTGAGACTTTTAAACAGTGCATTGGAAAAGGAATTGAAGTCATGGATCAAATTAATTTATGAATAAACATACCTAGATTTTTGACAATGTTTAGAATTTAAAAAAAAGTTATGGCTTGATTATTTATGACAAAAAACGTTTTTTTAAATCGCAATACGCAATACAAAGTAAAATAAATGCCATAAAAAGGCGGAAGTTATCGGAAAGTTAAAATTCAAGACATTTGTTTCCAAGATCATGAAAAATAAAATATATATATTTTTTCAATTTTCAAACGACATATGCTTATCATTTATTCATAATTGTCAATCGGATTTCATATATTCGTGTGATTATAATTTTAACTACGAGATCTAGTGATTGCGAATTTTTTCAAGAGGTAAATTGATCCTAAAATCAGAAGATCTGCTTTTCAATTTTATTATACTCAATTAGATTCAAATAAAATGAGAATAAAATATCGTCAAACTAATTTTTAAAAAATAGAGCGTACTTCGTGAAATTAGTTTTTCCAACTTAACCTAAATTTTAGCTGAAATTTGAATTTCGAAAATAAGTAAAATTTACTTTGAATACGTTTACTGGATATATTATTATTATTATGTTCCGCGAACAGAACACAAAACGTAAAAAAAATGACTGAATATTACGGTGGTTGTTTTTTTTTCGAGTGTCCAAGTTTTCGAAAAATACTCGTGACTTCGTATAATAAATTCAGGTACGTTAATGCATGAATATTTCAAATATGGCAGAAATATGCAATTTACAATTTTTGACATTTTAGAAAAGAGGCTTCCTAAAATCTTCATTCTTCGCAAATGAGGTTGGGTTTCTTAAAGGGATTATTAACCAAATTTTGATTATTACTTATTTTCATCTATTTCGCCATTTCTATGAAAGAACTAAATTTTCTCGAACTGTTCTTTTGCAGTACTCGAAGAAGAACACCTAGCGTGTCTCCATTTTTTCTGCGTCTCTCATTTTTGTTGTGCGTACCTGCACAGTTAGGCCATTTCGGCTCTCTTCGCCGTTCGAGTACTGCAAAAGGAACGTTCGATAAAACTTTTTACATTTATATGGTTTAGAATATGGGGAAGAAGAGGATAATAACTTTAAAAAAAAACAAAATTTGGTTAATAATCATTTTTTAAATAAAATCGATTTTACTTTTGAGAAAAGATATTTATGAATTATTCTAGAATTATTTGAAAATTGTAATGGCTGCCATTTGCTCTGAGAAATATTGAACTTTAATTGTTTAATCACGTTGTGTTTCGTGCAGTTTATCCCTTAATTCTGAAATTAAAGGGGTGGGGGGTGGGTTGAGGGGACGAAATAAATGGTTTAAAAATAATAAAAATATGATTGTGGATAAATAAATGAAAAAAAAATACAAAGAAAAACTCGAAAATGGCGAAAAAAATTCCGAAAAAACCATAAACCCGATTTTCGCCCTAATGGCCGATGAAACGCTTTTTGATTTTCTAGGCCATTTATTTTTTCTCGCCCGCCTGATTTTTTTTTTGAAAATTTTTGAAAATCTTGTTTTTCTTTTCTTTTCGATTTTTTTCAGGGTAAATTATCCATAAAAGAGTATTTAAAAAATAATTTTTCAAAAAAAAAAATCAGGCGGCCGAGAAAAAACAAATTGCCTAGAAAACCAAAAAGCATTTCTTCGGCCATTATGGTGAAAACCGGGTTTATGGTTTTTTGAGTTTTTTTTCGCCATTTTCGAGGTTTTTTTTATTTAAATTTTTTTATCAGCAAGCATACTTTCATCTGTTTTAAACCATTTATTTCGTTCCCTCACCCCCCCCCCCCCCCTTTAAAGACAGCTGTTCAGTTAATTTGACCGTATCTGATCTTAGTTTCAAAAATTAGAGCGTTATTTATTTAGTATAACGCAATTTATGCGAAATCACACCGATAAATACACGCGTCATAGCAACGGTCAAAAGTTGCAAAAATCAAAATTTTAATGCGCGCGTGTCCGTGCGACACGGTCGGTGTCCGTGCAACGCGGTCTAAATTGGCGCGAAACACAATTATTTGAATGTGGCTGCTTATTGGTATTGTTTTCTCGACCTCATGAGCCCCCATTTTAATTTCTATTTTTTGCTTTGAATTTGGATCATGTTAACTGAACAGCCGCCTTTAAGCGGACGTGCTTCAATCATGCTTCATAACTTTTTTTTCATTTTTGTAAATTTCAAAAAAATATTTGAGCGTATCATGTACTTTAACAAACCATGCTCCACCTATTTTTGTACTTTTCCAAAATTCTTGAGTTTCCGGACAAATGAAGCCAATTTCGATTAAATGAATATGACTTTTTTGCTCCAACTTCTCATCACTTATCTCCTGAATCTTTTAATAAGAAATGTGTCCAGTTTTCCATATGAAACTTTTCATCATTTATTCATAATCGTGCCTCATATTTTCTTCTTTTTATATTATATAGCGGTTATTTTTCTCTCATATTTTTCATACATTTCTTAAAGGATCCCCCTTGCATCTTCACTTCTTCAATCGTTCCAAACTTATTCTCAATTCTGTGCTCATTCAGTCATCTTTCATAGCTATTTAATAGGTTTCTATCGTGTTAAATGACACAAAAACAACAAACAACCAAAAAAGTGATTCTTTCAAATATATTTCTTCTTTTTCGTCTTAGTTTCTAAATGTATTCTTCTATGGATGTGTCCGGATTGCATTTATTTCCCGCTGGGAATTTTCAATGTCGCGGCGTGGGTCAAACGAGAAAGAATCGTTCAACGAAATGGGCGATGAGCTAACAACAAAAAAAAAGAAGACGAATCAATTAACTTTTGCTTCTAGAGTGGCCCACTCAACCAAAAATGTCCCTATTTCACACTGAATCCTCACTTTTCCACCCCGCTCGTTTTCTTTTTGTTTTATTCTTGAGAAAGTAATCTGAGAAACTTCGAAAATGAATTTTTCTCAACCTTTTGTGTGAAGGTCGATTCTAAGAATACCTCATTATATTCTTTTCTTTTGAAGAGCCCAAATCGGTACTTCGAGACATTTCGAAATGAATATTCCATCATAATTTTCAATGATTTTTTAAAGAAGACTTTCTTGCTGAGCTCGTAAACCCCATGGAATTCAATAACAAGTGTATTTCGAACAAGAAAAATGTTTTAAAACATTTCAAAATGTCATGAGAACTGAATCCAGAAATCCTAGATTGTTCATTCTAAAGAAGAGCATGCGCTTATATTTCAGTGCGTTTTTAAATTGTTCATGGTGTTTTCAATAATATTGAAATTACCGAAAACTTATTTTTAAATTTTAGTTTGTGTCGGTTGAACATTTTAAAATGTTTTTCCCCGTAAATGACTTGCAACATTTTCTTACACATAAAATCTCTCGAAGTTCCTACGCTTCCGTTCCAGAACCGTGTGATTTTTCTTTTGCTGAACATCTAATACTTTTTCCACTGGAAAATGTTCCGGCAACAGTACACTCACGTTTGTTGTTATGATATGAGACCAAGAACCAAACTATAGTGATTTCGTTATGAACATCACATGAAGGCGCATGCTATTTTTCATATCAGAAGTGTACCAAAAAATGTACGTAAATGATCTTTTATTAAGATCAAGTTGTTTTAGAGAATTATCAAAACTATCAAAGAACGAATGGAGAAAGGAAATCCAGTTAGATTATTTATAATAAACTTGAATATTAAAATATTAATCCAGAATCAAACAACTGGTTCATCATCTTTAAAGACAGTGTGTCAGTCGTATTCAAAACTCCTAGGCGATGCATTTTTTCAAGGATTTATGGGATTTTTTGAAACCTTTCTCATATTTTCACCCACGATTATCATATCAACCACTTTTGGTGCATCCTAATTAATGAATGTAAAGTTACACTAGTTTTGAATTTGGGTTCGTCATATGAACACTTTTTGGCAATGATTTTCACCAATTTTACAAAAAAATAAACCGGTTTCTATCCAAATTAGTGAAAAAATGGTCTGAGTTGAAAATAGATAATATTTCATTTCATTTTCGTTTTTAAAATTTTTCTCATAAATGGTACCTTGTAAGTTGCTCCTTGTCTTCAGCATCATATCAAAATACACAGTACTGGCCTATTCTCATTATGAAACTTGAAAATCGGTCTATATCCATTTTTTGAAAATAAGTATAACACTGTCTTTAAATCGACTCAATTATCCATTCTTTTATTGAACTTTTAGTTTATATATCACCTTGATTCCATTATGTTGATTAAAAAAAGACCTTTTCCTATTACTCGTTTGTTCAAACAAACCAAAAAATCTCACATTTCATGTACAAAATGGCGGCAAATAAGACGAGAGAAAAAAGTTGTGTCAGATTTCGACGAAGGCCCCCACTTCGTGCATAAAAATTCACCTAGATATCTGTACTTCCGATCTTTTATTCACATTTCAGACGTCTTTTTGTTCTTTTGACAAAATAGAGTTCTATTTATCCCCCCCCCCCTTTTTCTTTTTTATAGATTGCACATGTTTTGTTGAATTATTTGAAATTCACAAGGGATTCATTTGAGAAATTTCAGAAGGATAACGAAACAAATTAAAGTGTGTGTTTTCCGTGATTTTTATGACCGCAACATTGCTGTGAGATGAGAAAAAGATCCCTTTTCTTCATGAAGGACAAGAAAAAAAAAATGATTTTCTGACAAAACATATTATAGGATAAGTTGTTCGATGTCAAATTGACATATGTTCATTTCCTCCGAATTGGTTTTGGCTCAGTCCAAGCGTCGTTGGCTCATTCTTTTCTTTGACTTTTTCTTCACTATTATTATCCAAATTGTTCGTGGTTGTAGTTAGCCAATCCATCACAAACACACACGAATTTTGTTGTTTTTTCTTTCATTCCATTCCTGGTTTGGTTTTTCATCATCAGTGGTTTTTTAATTAGAAAGAATCCCTTCCTTCCTTGCCACCCGAAACTTTTCCATCTTTTTAGCTGCGAAAAAAAAATTTGAAAAATGATGAGCCACACATACATATGGTACCCGGATTTACGCTACCCACCCAAACTCAATCAAAAAATAGCAAAAAAAAGAAGAAGATGGGCAAAAAAAATCCCGAAAGAAGCGTTGACTAGACAAGTCGTTTTGATATTATAATGTGTGAAATGTATACATCGGGTCAGTTCGAAACTAAATTTGAAACGAACTTCTATTCTATCTTTTTTTGAATTCTAATATCACATTGTGTGAAAATTCAGCAGTTTGTCTATAACTAGGAATTCTCAAAATTTTAATGAGCACCTACCACGAATATAATTAAATCTCCGCAAGCAGTAATTCAAAATTGGGAAAATTTTTCTTTTGGTTTGCCTATTTGTTTTTCTTCTAACATTTCGATAAAAACTCTTTCATGATATCGTTTGACGCGTTATGATTCCCATTACTTATTTAAAAGATTCGAACTCTAGAGTAGTTTTTTTTTAATTTCATATTTCTTATTGAAATTTAGAGATTTTGTTCGTATCGCGAATCGCTTTTTGATAAGATTCGTCTTTAAAAAAATATGACATTGAAATATGACACTCTCTTTAATCAGATTGATTGTTTCCCTTCTCGAGATTTGAAGATAATATGCACTTCATTTCAAATCGGCATTCAATTTCAAAAAATCAGAGTTATTAATAGTCCAATGCAAATGATGCGGATGCTCCCAGCGGAATAAAAGATTTGCATCAGCGTATTAGGGTTGCAAATTGGAAATTAGATTTTTTGGGTTTCCTAGTATTTTTGAATTTCCTAGTATTTTTTGATTTCAATCGTCTCCACTTCCAAATTTTATTTTAATTGGTTACTAGATAGGCAGTCAAATTCACGTTGAATTTTTTATTTGTTTATGAATTCACGAAGTCTCCGAACACCTCCTAAAATGATATTGACAAGTAAAAAAATTTGGATCATCCATTTTTTACTAAAAGACCGCAGCGCAACCGCTCGCAGGTAAAAATATCATGACTGTGTGAGAGACTTAGATTTTCTGGGTAGGTCAAAACCAATTTTTTATGATCAAGAATATTTGAGTTGATAACAAAACCTTATCCAAAAGCTTTCCGTATATAGTTGTGATGTATATTTTTTAAAAATATTTTTTTCTACATGTATGCCCTTTTCTATGTTTTAAAACATTTCGAAACTCCACCCCTTCAGTGTTTGTGAGCCACACTGAATAAAAAACACCAATTTCTTGCTCCATACATAATATTTGAGGAATATTTTGCCTTCGTAATCAGCTATACACTAAATTCTACGAAGATAAATAAACACCTATATAGAAAAAAAATTTTGTTGTTGTTCAAATTGCAAATTTTTTATCCAATAAATGGTCAAGATACTACATTTTGTAACATCTAATTTTCATGAAATTTGATACTTGTGTTGACTAAAATCGCTATAAATACATGTTCGGTTTTTATTTCATGTAGTCGTAATACATAAGTATATCGTTTCCTATATATATATATATATATTCGAAACTCTAAGTTTTCCTTGGTTTGAACTAATCTTGATTTTTATGCCTTGGAATGTCTCTTTGTATAATTTTCCTAAACTGAAGAAAATTCAAAAAATTCATAAAAGGATAAAGAAAACATGTTTTTTTTTTCGAAAATATTTTATTACTATTCAAAATCATCCATCCTTGTTGAAATTTTGTTTTGCTTTGTTTTTTTTTCGCCATCGTTATCGTATTCCATTTTTCTTTGGCGCCCCCCAGATTCCCCAAAAATAGTGAAAAGGTGTTCGAATTGAAATTCGATATCCATACATATTTGCAGGGTGTTTCCGAGAAATTTCGAAAGTACAAATACATATACGTAACCTCTTCTTTTTTCTTTTCTCCCAAAAAATCCCAAAAATCCTCCCCCCATTCTCGTCATCCTCTCAGATTACACCAGCATTTTTAATTAGCTCTGTTTCCCGTTTAGAAAATCCTTCTCTCTTTCTTTTTTCTTGTGAGAAAAGTAATAATAATAAGAGGACAAAAAAGATGTTGGGAAGAAAAGGAAGTGTAAAAAAATGGATGTTCCATTTGACAAATTAGTAGTCTGAGCATGATCAGAAACGAAGAACTATGGAGTAAGATATCTTTTGTAGCGAAAATGATGGAAAGCTTCCAATAAAAATAATAAGGATGATTTTTATAAAGTTTTTTGTTTACTCGGACATTTTTACAAAATATCATAGTTCAACCAATTAACTACAGGAAACTAATTAAAGACAGGGTGTCTTTTTTTCACTGGATCATTATTCTATCATTTCACATCGTTCAATGAAAATAAAACAAAATATTTCTTAAAGGAGGGCATTACGGAGCAAATGAAAATAGACTTCATTCTTATTCCAAATCTGTTTTTAAAATTTTCTAAAACCACCTAGAAGTCGAGAAAATGAGCTTCAAAACAATGGCCTAGAAAAAGTTTCTACCTGGCCGAACTTTTTCCTGTGAGCTGTTTCGTTAATAAATGGTTATGCAGAATGCTTATATTAGTCCTTTTTTATGTTTTTTCATCTTAATTTATGTTTTTTTTAAATTTTCCTGCCTGCGGACTAGTTTTCGCAGGTAGACATTTTTTCTAGGCCATTGTTTTGAGGCGCGTTTTCTCGGCTTCTAGGTGGTCTTAGAAAATTTTAAAAACAAAATTGGAATCCGTATGACGTCTAGTTTTATCCCAGACGCATTCCTTAGCTCCGTAAAGTCCTCCTTTAAAAATAAAATATTTTGCTGTTTTACAATGTAGATGAAATTGAAATTTGAATGGAGTTCGTGAATTTGGAGCAGAATAAGAATAATATCCTTTCCGAGCCTTTTACTCCATGGGTAACTTTTTGAGCTGAACTCCTGAATTCGCCAAGATTTTGTTGGATCAGTGAATGATAAAAATGATTTTCAAACGAACAACGCTTATTTTGAGTTTTTTCCCAAATTTTCATGGCATGTTCTACACTTCAAATATTTTTCAATAATGTTCATATTGTTACAATTCACATCTTATTTTTTCATGACTTTGTATATATTTTTCACCAAAAATCCTCGTAATTAGTTTCGTTTCTTTGGAATGTCATTCCTTCTACTTCTCTTCGCTTTTCAATTCATTCTTTTTTTTGCAGCGTATATTCACAAATATTCTTTATTATCGCTGAATTTCATCAAATGCTCTCATGAGCTGGAAGAATGGTATGTTTCTAGAAATTTCAATATTTTTAAAATAATATTACAATTTGCAGGTCTCATCTTTATCACTGTCATACTTTCAATCAAAAATGTAAAAAATGAGGAATTTGAGCTAGAAAATACAGAGAATCTTGTTGAATGTGTACAGTGTGTTCAATTGTGGAAGTCAGCATCGACAAAAGAATCGAAAATCTGTACGAATGGAGCTTCAACTTGTCGGGGGACAGCATGCTTTATGCGTATGTTTTACACTTTTTGGATTGCACTTAATTGTAGATTAATTATTCAAAAAATTATTCAAAGTACATATATTGTTCCGTATATATTTCAAAAAAAAATGTCCAGAGTTTCATATATCTTACCTTACTTATTTAAAATTCAGGGAATTTTTCTAACTGTCACAACAGAAGTAAGAATTTTTGAAAATGAGTCCAGTAATCAGATGATTTTTTTGTTTTATGACATGAGCTTCAAAACAAATCCGAAGTGTAAAAGGAAAACTTGAATTCGAAGTGATTTCTCCAGTTTGTTTTCTATTTTCCAACTTTTGCGTTTATTAGTTTTTAGTTTTTTTTAAATAAGTAAATTTAAAAGTTATGAAAAATATTATTTTTTCAGAAATTAGACATTTTAATTTGGATGAATATTTCCTTATTTCATGTACAACCTTTTAAGCCCAAAATGTCTTATTTCAGGTCAATGTAAACACTGCCCAGTTTATCAATACATGTCCGGCTGTGTTAATCTTTCTCCATGGCAACTTGCTGATCTTGAAATGAATCGTCGATCTTCGGAACTTCGAATGAGACGAGTCGGTGCAGTATTATTATGTGAAGATACTTTCAATCAAACCACTTGTATTTGTAATAGGTAATTCATTATCATTTATATTTTTATCTATTGATACAATTTCAGACGGGATAAATGTAATTCAATTCATTCAAGACTTCCATTCGCAACTTATTCAGAAGGATTGTTTCGTGGAATTGTCAATTTTGATACAATTATTGCATCAATTGATCCAAGGTTTTAAAAAATCAAGACATTTTTAATATTAATTCGTGCAATTTTTTTCAGATATCTTGAAGTAATGTCTGGATATCATTTTCGGTTTCTTGCAAGCTCAAGTTCATCTTCATTTAATTTACTAAACGCCTTAATCTTGTTATTGTTTACAAAATTAATAATCTTTTAATTATTCGTTTTACGGGTATTTTTCAAAAATCAATAAACCTCAGATCATTAAAACTGTTTATTATAAAGCAAAAAAGAAAATATAACAAAAATGGGTGAGATCAGAATAATGGAATTGAGAGGTAATACAAGTTTTAGATGAAGCGATATGAAAGCTCATAGGTTATTGATGGCCCGGAAGTATATAAAATTATTGGTAGAGGATTGATAGGTGTGGTGACATTCAAAGGAGAATTCATACAGCAATCTCTGAAATATAAATATGTGAAGATAGAGCAAAACCTCTGGAAATTTTTAAATTTTGAATGAAAATAATACGCGGACAAATCTTATTTGAGTTGTCACGCTTAATTCGCGCTGAAACTTCCTCGCATAAGAATTTCAGTTTGACTTGTATCAACTAACCTATCATTTGTCGTCCTTGGATCATCTAAATGCTTGACTTCAATTCCTCCTTCATAACATCCAAATGAACATATTCTCTTTCTAGTAAATTCTGAAGTTATCTCGTAAATAACTTGAAGGGTACTATTTGTAGGACCCTGAGAAATTTTCAGTTTTCGTATTTTTCAAATAAACTTTCCAAACTCACCGTAATCCAAAAATTACAAAAGCTAAAATACTGATCATCATTTTTATCAAACTTCACATTTAGCTTCTGTTTTTGCCATTTATTTGTTGCCGAATAAGTATTTCCACAACCAGGTGGCTGAAAAATTGAAATTGGTAAAACTAATGAGGTTTCCCTTGTTTACCCTCTGGTCACACAAATCACCACCGTAACCCATCGGACAATTACATATTTGGCAATTATTAGGGTTTGGAACACCGCCATTTGCACATTTAGCCGAATTATCATTTGAGCAGGTATCTATAAAATAGTTGTTTTCTGCGTGAGCTTCAAGTTAGTTCAATTATACCAGAACACTCATAATATCGATTGATTTGATCAAAATCATAAAAGTTTGGAATCATACTTCCCATTGTTTCAACGAAAGAACGGTCTTTTGGAAGCATTGTTTGAGCATCATCAGTGTTCGAAAATCTGAAACATTGAATTCAGACCAAATTTTTGAAAAATGTTTTTCTAACGAGTCTGCAGAATAATGCATCACACTTCCATAGTCGTAGGGTACTAAATTCGCCCAAAGTCGAGATGAAAGAAGTTCGAAGTTCGGAAGATCACGACGCTGAAAATTTCAATTTTTTTTGTAATGCTTTTTAAAAAATATTTTTTTTAGGATTTTGTTATTTTGCCTCCATTTAATTATTCATGGTTCTTTTCAACGAAACGAAAGCACGCACATATTGAACCGAGTTTATTCCGTGATTTTCAATTGAATGATTAACAAAGAATCATTCTCAGACTTCTCAAGCTAATTTAAAATAAATTGCTCATTTTTCATCTAATTGTAAACGAAAAGAAATAGTTTCAAAGAAGGAAGTATTTTCTCAAAAAATAAATGATTGTGGAATTTTTCTCAGTTATGTGATTCTACTGACGTCCAGCGAACCTTCACAAAATTTTAAAGGAATGTAAATCTCAATTCAGACGTTTTTTTAGATAATTAAATTAACAAACATCGATATTTTGGGCGAGAATATCAAGATATCTATTCCTATCACTCCTTGATTGTGTATGTTCAATTCCCAATGAATGCATCAATTCATGTATCGCTGTACCCATCTGAAATGAAAGAAAAAGTCATAAGAAAGCATGATATTGACCATTGATAGATCAGTTGCGTACCCCCCAGCAGTTCTTTGTTAGTGAAACATCTTGCACCCCGACTTGTTGCCGTCCAATCGGTGACGAACATGATCCTAAGTCGACAATTCGTACTGAATCCCCACCTGAAAATAAATATGTTTGATAAAAACACACCGAAGGTTAAATAGATATTATTTCCATTTAAAAACAATCCATTTTGTCAATTGTTTTCAGATGAAGCGCAAAAATGATTGACAACATTGTTTTAATGAATTAAAAAAATATTGTGATAACGATTGGGGATGGAAGGAAAAAGATGATCAAGTATAGAGATCGCTGACGTATTTTCGGTTATTCTTTTGAGGAGAGCGTTCACTGATACCACTATGTTAAAGTTTATGGGTACTGTAATCGACACATGTGAGACATATGCTATCTACAGTAGTTTCTTTTTAATTCGAACAAAAGAGATACCCGTATATTGTTCCCCTACATTGTTGAATCGTATACATGTTCTTTTTTCAAGTTCCGTGATAGCCATTCCTACTGATTTTCGAACATCATCTAGAAAAAAGAACATTGAAAAAGTTTTCTGGAAACATTTCTAACCTGTTACATTTTTGTCAACAAAGTATGGAACTTTATTATCTGGCCATCGATAAGAGAGATCTCTTTGAACTTGTCGGACTTTTCGCTGAAATTAGAATAATGTTTGAATTTTGAATTTTAGTTAAATCAATGTACCTTAAATGAAAATAGGCTTCATTAAAGCCGAGAAAATGCGACTCAAAACAATGGCCTAGAAAAAGTTTCCACCTGGCCGAACTTTTTCCAATGAGCTTTTTTCGTATTTTAATAAATAGTTATGAAGAATGCTTATATTACTCCTTTTTTATGTGGTTCCATTGTTTTGATTTTTCATGCCTGCGGACTAGTTTTAGCCGGAGGAAACTTTTTCTAGGCCATTGTTTTGAGGCGTGTTTTCTCGGCTTCTAGATGGTTTTAGAAAATTTCAAAAACTGATTTGGAATGAGAAGAAAGTCTATTTTCATTTAAGGTACATCTATTATCTCCGTAAAGCCCTCCTTTAAGGTTTTTTTAACTGCTCACAGTTTTGTTATCAATGTATTCAGAATCACCATACAAAACTATCTATCCAAGAAAAAAAAATTTCGTAAGGCTCAGTTGTAAACTTGCAACTATTAATGTCTGTAAATGAGTTGTTATAGTATACAATAATATTTCAAGACTATAAAGCTAATTTAAATGCATTTTGAAAAATCTGCTTTAAAAATTTCCAAACCTGTGCTGCTCCAAAAATTCGATTCGTTTTGTAGTAGGGTAGCCCAGATGAGCATAATTTCTGGAAAAAATTCTTAATCTTTTTCGAAAATTTTAACCTTGAAAGTGTAACCCCAATACGAAGTTGGGGGTTCTTTTCCGTTCATCGAATCAAAAGAACGTTTCATAGACAATCAGTAAACGTCATAAGCTTGGTTATGGTTTCAACTTTACTGCGATTAAAACTTTTTAACGCTTTTCTTCAAACTTTCCACGGAAAAAAAACAAACTGATAAGATATCTAAAACAAAAGTAATAAATCTTTCTAAATAATTTTTAATTCTTGAAAACTTCTCAAAGGAAAAAAAACAAAACTTACAATAAAAACAAGAGTGACTAAAACGAGCTGTCGGTACGGGTTCATTGGGACAAGAATAACTATGAAATCGAAAAATTGACACACTAACTGGTATTTGAGCAAATTTTTTTCCCACAAAGAGGTGGGAGGTGAATTTAGGCTTTTTGGCAAATATAGTTTGATTTTTTATTTCTATTTGAGTTCGTTTAACTGTTTGTGCAGATTTTGGGCATTCACATGGCAGCTCCTTTTTGTGTGTTTTGCCAAAGATGTTTCGATGAATTTGCATTTTGTTCATGATGATGATGATGTCTACAGTTCTCATTTGGTGTACGTCACAGTTCAGGATATTCATTGGATTGTTTCGATGATCATTTAAGAAAACAACAATTTTATGTGGGAGTTATTTTATGTGGGGGTTTCTTGTGATAAAACGGAACAGATCTTTGATGAAAAAGATCACTGAAAGATCGAAATGTCTCATCAAAGATGGGGTGAAATAATTAGAAATTAATTACTCTTTCGACATAGAATTCATCGGAACAAAGACTATGAAGAATTAAACATTGAATGTAGCCAAATTTGGTATTCTATTGCTATTAAAGAAGGACTTTACGGAGCTAATAAATGTTCCTTAAATGAAAATAGACTTCATTCTCATTCCAAATCTTCTTTTAAAATGTTCTAAAACCACATAGAAGCCGAGAAAATGAGCTTGAAAACAATGTCCTAGAAAAAGTGGCAACTTGGCCGAACTTTTTCCTATGTGCTTTTTTCGTGTTTCGTTAATAAATAGTTATGCAGAATGCTTATATTAGTCCTTTTTAATTTTTTTTTAAATTTTAGTTTATGTTTTTTCATTTTTTTTTGTATTTCGCATGTCTGCGGACTAGTTTTGGCTTCATTTTCTCGGCTTCTAGGTGGTTTTAGAAAATTTTAAAAACAGATTTGAAATGAGTATGCAGTCTATTTTCATTGAAGGTACATTTATTAGCTCCGTACGGCCCTCCTTTAAGGATCCCTCCTTTAAGGGGTGTGACCAAAATGGCCGAGTAACACCAATAATCACACATTTGGTTTTCTAGGCCACTTGGGGTTTCTTGCTCGTTTAAATTACTTAGTTTGTTTCTTTTTTCATTTGAACGGTTTTCGTTTTATTTTTTCTCGATTTAATAGCTAAAATTTCAGATTTGAAGCGAAATTTTAAAAAATTTTCTTTAAAAATTTTATTCCTTTAAATAAATTTAGAGTCGTTTTTTTCGAATCTATAAAATTCGTCTTCAGGTCTAAAAATAGAGTTTGTATTCTACAAACTACAAACCAAAATAATCTTTTTTGAAGAATGAAACCGATCTATCTACGTCTTTAAACGCGCTTTCATTAAAGAACATGTGACATTGAAAAGCGTCAACAACAGATTTTGTTGATTTTTCGATTTGAACAATGTTTCAGCGGTCGCTGAATATGTTTTACCGTATTTTTAAACTGTTCTTAGACACGGAAATGACGAAGTTTTATTTCTTTTTTTTTCTGAGAAAACATTACTAAATCAAAGTCAAACACGAAACAAAACAGAGTAGTCAAACAAATGAGACATTTCTAATTTCGAATAATTTTTTTGTAATTTTTTAAAAAAGTACGTGTTTCCCAAAGAATCATCAAATTGAACTCTGTGACTGAACTGCTGACCAAATACAGTGTGACAATGGTTGAACAAGAATGAAGTGGAAAAACGATGTCTTCTCTCAAATTCTTTTCTTTTTTGATGTATCACAAACACAACGAAGTCGACACCACGTTGTTTCAACGCACGATCAGTATCTGATTGATGACCGAATTGACGGTTCATTTGGATCATTCCTATCTTGGCAACATGTGTGATTTATGGAAAAAAATAATATAAACAAAACAAGCATAGTTCTATCAAATTGTGTTTTGATAGAAATGCATGCAAAGGAAAGTGCTATTTGCAATATTTTGTATTGTTTGTTCAAGTACAACAATGAAATTACTGGTTTTTAAAGTAACTAAATAAGACTTCTTGTTACTCGAATGTTCTTCTAGAAATAATAGAAAGTATCAATTCTATCGATGAGTTCAGAAATATTAGAAAATCAGAGAATTTCTGATAAATCGAGTGAAATGGATCAAAAAACACATAAACTAGAACGGAAGGTTCGAAAAGCTAAGACGTCTTGTGAACAAAGACCAAAATTAACAAAAACTAAGGAAATTCTATTGAATTTCCTTCCAAATTCCTTCCAAAACTTCCAAATTATGTCCGCTACAATTTCAAGAAACTTTTGAAATTCTTAAATGTGCAGGTTTTCAGAACAGACAACAGAAGTTCCAGACTACATTTCACGGATTCTAGAAAATTACGGTAAACTTCCATAAAATTATTTTTATTCATAATTTCGCACATAAACGAGCTAATGAGTATGATGCTCACATACAGCCGCTTTGAACGAAAACTTATACTTATAAATCGTGCTTATCGATACGCGTGCTTCGAGAATTCGCTTAATTTTGAGCGTATGTTAATAATTTATTATCGTTTTTTTTGGAAGCTTATTTTTACACGATTTTCTTGCTCACAGTAACTGTTAATTAGTAGTATACAATTAGTAAACATTCCTTCACTGAAATTTGTATTATGCATCGAAATTAATTTTTAAAAACTCAAGATTGGTCAAGATTCAATGCATTATTTTCAATTCTCCTTGGCTTCCTACCCAATAGTACTGTAGCAATATGAACCGAATAGTACTGTATCGATATGAACAGTTAAGTTTTTAAAATTTTAACTTAAAAAACAGAACTGAATTCTAATCGTTCCGTTGCAGTTTCAAACATTTATCACGAATGATTTATCTAATTGTTTTAGAAATTCCCCCCGAAAAATCCCACGCTTTTTCCCATCATACTCTCAAACAATATTTCCATCGTGAACAATTAAAGCTCCACCCACCCACCCATTCTCCATGCATTCTATGTCACTTGTTCGATCTTAAAACCTTAGTCATACGGTACACCATGATCCCTTTGATCTATTCTGTAGTCATATTCAATTGCACTCAAATTGAGACAAAAATTCCAACTTCATACACAACTCCGCCTCATTTTCTATTCTCTACGTTTCATCGTCTTCTATGATCATCAGTATCATCTTGTTTGGTACGGTACAGCGTCTATGTCTCAATGTCCCACCCACTCTTTGAAATGGTATATAAACGAACATTCGACAGTCGATTTTCTCAACAATCTATAGCTCATTTCTAAATTTCAATCAACACATTTCAAAATGCTCAACACAATGATCAAGTCTTGTATGGTCCTTGTTGCCTTCAATGCAGGTAAGAATCCGAAATGAATAAAGAAAATACAAATTTGACTTCTTTTCAGTTGTTCTCTTGGCTGCCCCAAGCATCAGTGAACCACAATTCGGTCGTCCATCAGCACCAGATGAGAGCAATCTCGAGTTCTTGTTCGCCAAAGTCTTGAAAAAGCAAGAAACTGCAAAAACCCACAAATTGCTTAGTTTCATCGGACAAGCTGTTCCATATGGTATCGACGCTTCTATTCCATTCATGGGTGAATATGAAACCTTCCGTTCTGACAAGTCTGCCAATTTCGTGAATGACGGACAAGGACATGTTGTCTTCAGACAATTCCGCAGAGCTAGACTCTCTGATGTAAGTTGATACTATAATTTTCATTAAATCATTTTATTTATCTCTACTTTTTTCAGATCCTCCACAATGTCAACCGTAGAGCCGGTGGTGTCTGAATTCCCCAAACATCCAAAGGTCTGAAGCTAGTTTCCTTGTACATTTTCTTTTTATTTCCCCCATTCATCTTACCCTTTCATATCATTCTCATGTGCATATCTTCTCAAAACATATCACTTCGAAATCTGAAGTAAAACAAACCATCATGATTTTCATATTTTAAGCGGGTTCAAATTGTACTGTTTTCTCAAAGAATAATAAAAAGTTTTAATTTCAACTGAAACAATTTGTACTTGAAACAAAAAACACAATTACGAGAGAGAGAGAGATGGAGACATTTCTAGAAGTTTTTTTTCGAGTCTCAATGTTTTTTTTTAATTCGTTTCTGAAGAAGAAAGGAAATTGAGACGAAAACAATAAATTACGACTACAATAACTTCAATTAATCAAGTTTTCGTTAACTTTTGTTTACAACGGAAAGTTCATCGAAACGTTCCGCTTGGGATTTTATGAGAAATAGAATCTTGTTTTATTAAACTTGCGATATTCGTTATTCCTAGGATCTTGCTTTATTAGTTGGAAAAGGCTGAAGACGTTTAAAAATTTTTGTAATTCTGGTAATGGCTTAAATCAGTTCAGAATCACCTTTCCATGGGTTTTTTGGAAAAACGCCACAGATTACGGTCTTCAGTTGAAAATATCTTCCAGTTTTTGTACAATCTATATTTTTTTGTGCTTAGTAGAAAATCGTGTAATACTAGAAGAGATAACCAGTTTTACAACATGGCTGAAAATAGTTTTCTATTAAGTGGTCATTTTGAATTGAATCCCTTCTTTAAATTACGACGTCCGGCTCGAAACTTTAAATTATTTTTCGTAAAAAATTATAAAATTTTCCTCAAATTCATTTTTTTTGTCACCTAGGTCCAAAACAATCTTCTGAATATTCCCTTCCCAGTCATTTGCAGATTTTTTCCTTGTTGGCTTTTAAGTACCGGTACTTTTTAAGGTGTCTCAGATTCAGATTAAAATCACATGAACACTTTTTCTTAAACTTTGTCCCTTGTCCTCTGGAAAACATTTTGTAAAATTCTTCTAAAAATATCCAATATCACGATAGTTCTAGAACAGAACATAAATCTCTTAGAACAGTCTCTGTTCATGTAACGTCATCAAATGTTTTCCTTGTTCTCTATCATTTCTATCTCCTCATATTTAAAATCGAAATTTCTAGATTTAAAACAAAATTTTAAGAGTTCATAATCAAGAATATTTATAAATAAAAACTTTCCTTCTTCGTCTAACTCCTCTTCAGAACACGAAAATGTCGCGTTCTTCCGGTTCAAAGATAACAGTTCTGACCATCCCCTTTTGTGTCTCAATTCTCTTAGCAATTCCATACTATAATGAAATTTTGTGAATGATTGTTGAGAGATCACGCTATTCTTTCAGAGTCATCAATCCTGTGAATGTCTATTTCTCAGTATTTCCTGTGATTTCTCACATGGCAGTTGGAATGGTATAAATACTCAGTTGATACAAAGAGGTCTCTTCAATTTTCGGTGTATCACTGGAAAAAAAACGTTACGCACAATGGAAGCTCCTCAATTTGTTCTCATTTTCTTAGTTTTCGGTGAGTTAATTAATTTTTATAAATTTAGTAAAATAATGTTTTTTCCAGTTCAATTGTTAGCAGCTGAGCCAAAAATCGAGGACAAAAACGATCTGAATGTTCTATTTGAAAAACTGATGAAGAAGCAAGAAGATGTGAAGAATACTCGTCTAATTGAGTTCATCAATCGTGGTGCACCAGGTGGTGTTGATGCTCCGATTCCTAGCATCGCTGAATATGAAACTTTCAAATCTGATAAATCTGCCAATTTCCTCAGCGATGGGCAAGGTCATATTGTGTTCCGACAATTTAGAAGGATCCGAATTTCTGATGTAAGTTTTTTTTACAAGTTTTAATTATCGATTTATCGATTTATGTATTTTCAATTTTAAACTATCAATACTCAAGTGTTATCCCATATCCTTTGGGTTTTGATCGTGAAAGCAACGCCCTTTTATAACGCTTCATTCTCGCTTTAAGAAAATCACGAACATTGATTCTTTTCCAGAGCCTTTTTTGATTTGTTATCAAATATTTGAGATAAATATAATCCTCATTTTTCGTTTTTCAGTTGCTCGGATCACAACATCGTCGGTCATCATCTTCCCTTTTGGTTTAATTCAACTTAAACACAACATTTTTTCTTTGTTCATATTCTTTTTTATACTCCTATTTCAAGTCGGGTGATATCCATGATAGCAGAATAATCAAAAAATTGGTCTCAAAAAATTAGTATGGATTATGAACTCAATAAAGTATTTCTTTAGTTTTTATTCGATCTTTTGATTTTTCAAGAAAGCATTTGTTACCGGATGTTTACAATCAAAGTCTCTCTAGAAGTGTCACCAAATATCAAAGCGATCAGTTTCGACAAAAATAGCAAAAAAAAGAAGATTGGAAAAAAAAATCTCGATCATAAACCAATGTTGAATAGCGTTTTACCCAAATTGTTTCTGATATGATAACAAATCTGTGAAAATAATCGTTTTTATTTTGATAACAAATTAAGTATTTTTGTTAATAGATCAGTTCAAATCTAGTAGTCGATTGAAAAAAAAAGAAATGTGCTAGTTTCAAGCAGAAATTTATGTTTTTTAAAGGAGGACTTTACGGAGATAATAAATGTACGTTAAAGGCAGCTTGTCAGTTAACACGATCCAAATTCAAGGCAAAAAATCAAAATTCGAATGGGATCCCAGGTGGTCCAAAGAACAATATCGATATGTAGCCACATTCAAATAATTGTGTTTCGCGCTAATTCCGACCTCGTTGCACGGACAACGACCGCGTCGCACGGACGCGGGAATTCAAACTTTGATTTTTTCAACTTTGAACCGCTACTATGACTCGTGTATTTATCGGTGTGATTTCGCATAAATTGCATTGTACTAATGAGAGAACGCTCTAATTTTTGAAACTAAGAACAGGTAGGGTCAAATTAACTGAACAGCTGTCTTTAAATAAAAATAGACTTCAATCTCATTCCAAATCTGTTTTTTAAATTTTCTAAAACCACTTAGAAGCCGAGAAAATGCGACTCAAAACAATAGCCTAGAAAAAGTTTCCACCTGGTTTTTTCCTATCAGCTTTTTTCGTGTTTCTTTAATATTGTCAACACAATTATTCTTGATCATTGCGTTCGGAAGGCTGCTCAACCCTACAGCCGCTCCGCACGCACGCGACGCGGCGACCTCCCACTCAACACTGAAATATTGGCGGGAACATTAATTATTCAAATGTTCCAGTGTGTTGAGTGTCGGCAGCCGCGTCGCGTGCGTGCGGAGCGGCTGTGAGGTTGAGCAGCCTTCCGAACGCAATGATCAAGAATAATTGAGTTGACAATAAATAGTTACGCAGAATGCTTATATTAGTCCTTTTTTTATGTTTTTCATTTTAATTTATGTTTTAAATTTTTTTTGGACTTATCATGCCAGCGGACTAGTTTTCGCCGGTGGCCCTTTTTCTCGGTCATTGTTTTGAGGCGCGTTTTCTCGGCTTCTAGGTGGTTTTAGAAAATTTTTAAAACATATTTGGAATGAGTATGAAGTCTGTTTTCATCCCAGATACATTCTTTATCTCCGTAAAGTCCTCCTTTAACCTTTATAGCGAAAAAAAATGCGAAGTGTCGAATTAAATTTTTAGGGAGCTTCGGGCCGTTTCTTGAAAAAACGATTTATTCGATATATTCGAAACAAATTGTTTTTATTTTTAAAAAAATCAAATGAACATTCAAACTCGTTTTTTTTTCGTTTTTCGATCGAAACTACGGTCAATTTGGGTGCCTATGAGGGCATTGTGGTATCATATGAATTTCACATCTCACCTTTTTTTCTCCTGTAATTCATCATTATTTGACTTTTTTTTCTTGTATAAATACAGTATACTCGAATTAAACAATAACGCCGATGAAAACAAAAAATTGTTGGTCACAAGTGTTTAGGAATTTGATGAAGTTTTAAACGTTTTCTGGGAAACTGAAAACTTGAACAAAACATGGTTTTTTAATATTCAGTGTAATATAGGTCCATTATTTACGGATTGTTTAATCTGGCTCCAAAAAACAAGAAGTATACTTTAAATTAGAAATCAGATTCAATGCACATCCTGAATCCGAATAAATAACACTGTTGATGATGTGTGGTGCCGGTTGTCCATTTGTTTTTGATTAAAATATGTACGTGTCTTTTGTAGGAAGGAAAGATTGAAAATCACAATTTTAAAATATTTTTTGTTTGGTGAATCCCTAAGTTTCAGAGCACAAAGAACCAGGACTGAAAAAGCAAAAACAAATTTTAAGTAACCTTTAATTTTCAGGACTTTAAGCTTCCATTTGTACATCCAATCTTCCAGAACAGTGAATCAATTGAAGGAACACCTAATATGTATTTTAAAGTGACACACGAATCATACTTGAAAATCGCACAAAAAAAAAAAATGAATATAACAAATTTGTAAAAAATACTTAAAAATACCTTGTGAGGAACTTTTCTAGAAATTCAATGATCATCTTGGCTGGCTTTTAGGTAATACTCACGATTTTCATCATTTCGAAAAAATTTGTGACCACCTGCAAAATTAGCTGCAATTATTTTTTAAAAAAAGCAAAAGTTTTATTTAAGCTGAATCTCAAAAAACGGTTACTAAGAAAACTTTCTCGAAGCATAATCTGAGAAAAAAAACGAGTTTATCAATTATTTATCATCTTCGCGAATGATTCGCGCATCTTACAGACGAATAAAAATCGGATTGGTTTGATATTTTTCGTGTTAATGATGATCGTTCTGTTCCCCCTGTTAAAGGATGGTTCATGAAACGACCAACGCATCATAAGCTATCACAAGACATGCAACCGTGATTCGAATGAACCGTTGCGCAAACCATCAATCAGCTATCATCAAACACATTTATACGAAGTTCCTACTATAGATTGAGAGGTTTATCAAATCAGTCTTATGATAAAAAGGGAGGAGCTTCTCTATCATTTTCGGAGAATTCTAAGAACGATCAATATTCGTCTGATTACTGTAGGTTTATTCAATTTCATATGCTCTAAACTTGAAGGTTCAAGTTCAACGTTTGAAAAAAAACACTTTAAAAAACCACAAATAAAATGAATCACCCTGCTTTTTTAAAAATTTTAATCAATATTTATTTTTTCATTAACTCCAGGCTCGTTCTTTTCATTTTCGTTCGTTTTCAGAATTCTCTATGCTGATCTTCAATATACTCTCATACTTTTCACCTTTTCATACGATTTCATGATCCTAATGTTTCTAAAAGTTTTATACCAATCAATGTGGTTTTTATTACAGTAATCACCCGGACAAATTTTCTAAATTTTGGGCCAAAAACACAATTTCGATTTCAGCAAATGTTCGAAATGACAATTAAAAGCGGATTAAAGTTCCATCTCAGGGAAAGCAATGCACCGGAACATTCCCATGACTTGTCCACGGAAATTTACAGTTTTCCTCTAACGTCCGATTTTCAAAAACTTCACTGCAAAAAAAACAAGAGAATTACTGACCTCCTTAGTGAAATTTTGAAGCTCCACTTAATTTTCGAGAAATGTGACACATTTTTTTTGTTGGCTGCTTTATTTGATCGAAAAATGAAATGATTATAAAGAAATGTATATTTCAATATCAAGGGTTTCAGGTAGAGCTTTAAAATTTTACTAAGGAGGTCAGTAATGCTCCAGCTTTCATTTGTAGTGAAGTTTTTGAAAATCGGACACGTTTGAGAAAACTGTAAATGTCCGGGACAATTCTCGAACAAAATGGAAATGTTCCGGTTCATTTCTTTTCCTGGGATATTTGATGCTCAACTCACACAAAAAACTTACGAATCCAACTCATCATCGCACGACTGAAATCATGAAAATGAAATTCACTCAAATTTTCCATCGAACTTAATTCGCATTTGTGTTGAGAAAAGATTACCCCCGAAGCGAAATCATAACGTTTGATGTTTTATGACAAAGATATGAGGGTATGGCTCAGAATTAAAATTTATGAAGTTAATTCTGTAAAAAAAAACAACCAATATTGACCCAGAAAAACGGTGCAACGGTGAAAACCATCGAAAAAAATTTTTTCAGCATTTTGTTCAATAGAAATTATGTTTCAGCTCTAAAAACTTATCAAGTTCCAAATGAAATAGCAATGGTACAAAAAATCACGCTATTTTGCATTGGAACTTTCCTAAGTTAACCGATATCTATATCCAAATTAGCATTTTTATACGTAACTCAACCCGTAGAATTCGAAAATCATAAAATCAGGCTTGAGGGGATAATATTTAAAAATCATGAAGTAAGCCAATGTGATAAAGGATGGAAATTCTTCCAAAGAATCCAGTGTGGATGGTGCATAAAGGTAGTAAAAGCTGAAATGGTGCCATATTGAAGAGTCAGATAAAAGGAGGAACAATTTCTTTAAAGGAGGGCTTTACGGAGATTATGAATGCGTCTGGGATGAAAATAGCCTTCATTCTCATTCCAAATCTGTTTTTAAAATTTTCTAAAACCACCTAGAAGCCGAGAAAATTAGCTTCAAAACAATGGCCTAGAAAAAGGGGCCACCTGGCCGAACTTTTTCCTATGAGGTTTTTTCGTGTTTCGTTAATAAATAATGATGCGGAATGCTTATAGTAGTCCTTTTTAATGTTTTTTCATCTTAATTTATGTTTTGTTTTTCATTTTTTTGGACTTTTCATGCCTGCGGACTAGTTTTCGCCGGTGGTCCTTTTTTCTAGGCCATTGTTTTGAAGCTCATTTTCTCGGCTTCTAGGTGGTTTTAGAAAATTTTAAAAACAGATTTGGAATGAGTATGAAGCCTATTTTCATCCCAGGCGCATTCATAATCTCCGTAAAACCCTCCTTTAAACCTGTAACATAAAAATAAAGTAAAATACCCTATCCATGGTCTCACTAAAATATTTTTTTTTCTGTCCCTAATTTTCTTTTTTCAATTGTCCTCAGGTTTTTTAAACTCTAGTGAACGATTATACGGTTTTTATAGTTAATACGGATTTTTCCTCAATCGATTAAATATTTGCAAACATTTATGCATTTTTTAAAATTTTCCTTTGTTATACACTTTTTTTCTATCCATTCATTCAATATGTCAAAAGTTTGATAGAATATTTTAAACCTTTGTTGTGAATCATCTTCACATTTTTTTGTCAGGTTGCCTTTCCGCATACCTAAATAAACGATTGAGCCCCGGATCACCAGTGTACCTCTCGAATGAGTTTCAACTGACTACTATGGCTTCCTAAATAATTCAATACTGATTTTCCTTCTATTACTTTTAAATTCCAAATATTCAATTTATTTAAATCAAACAAAACAATAAATCACATTGGTAAGAAGAGCACGTGTTTGACGAAAAAAAAAGAAAAATAATAAAAAACACATTTTAAATGGCTATATTTAATTGAGCCTAATTAAACAAAACATGTCCCTGCGAAACAGAAACTACGAAAAAAAAGTTGCAAGCGTGTTTCGGAAAGCATTGGGAAAATAAATAAAACTCGTTTGTCGAGATGATTTCATTATAAACAATGCGTTCAATTTCTGAACAATGTTATAAATTAAGCCTTCCTAATCTAATATTTTTATGGAGAATTAAAAAAAAAACTTTTAAAGAAGTTTCAACTAATAATTAACAGGAATCGACATTAAAATGAGTGACCCGGAAAGTTTTGAGTTAATACGCTTATTATTCATCCAACGACGACTTTTCCAGTATCCTCTTTTCCTGCCATTCGTGGTTTTCCAACGGTGAATGGGATGTAACGATATTTTATCATGTGCTGAAATAAAATTGATGAGTCAAAAATAATGGAAATTTTAAAAAACCAACCATGATTTGGCGTTTGAGAGTAAGGAAGGTGAGAATGAAGAAATACATTACAAGAATTGGCCAGAAAACTGGAACATCGAAAAACTCGAAGAATGTGCATGTCGTCGCGATCAAAGTAGCTTTCATGAAAGAGTGCCTGGAAAAAATGAATTGTTTTACTTACGTTGCCTTTTTTCAGAAGAAATTTTATCATTATTCGGTCTAAGAACCCATTTTTTTGAGAAGGAAATTCACGAAAGGCGGATTTCTTTCAGAATTCGATATATTTTGAATATCAGAATTCCCCGTACGGTATTCAAGTACAAGTCAATTCTTATTTTTTCCTCAAGAACCTTTATTTTCATTTGTAACGCCGTAAAAATTATTTATTGGCGAGATATTCTCGTTTTCAAGAATTTGTTTGTGAAAATGAGAAACTTATCGTATCAAAAATTGAAAACAGTATATAATCAATAGCTTATACTGTTCGTTCAATTCGATTCCAAACGCGCACTATTGTTTTCGCAAGTTTGTATGGCATTTACCTTGTGCGTACGCCTTGAAAATATTATTTTTGAGCCATCAATACATTTTTGGTATACATTGGACAAAATATGAAAAATAATTTTTTTTGTCCGTGCACGTCAAAAAACCCATTTTTTTTCGGTAGAGCGCGTTTGGAATCGATTTTTTCTACAGTTCGTATATTTCCTGATTTTTATTTTATCTATAATTAGCTACTTACCAGAATTTGAATTCAGGAAGACGGCGCATGAACGGACGGAACTCATCATTCGTTTTTGATGGGAGAACTGGACCATCATCGTCTTCATCCTGGAATATATCATTTTCAAAAATTTCGATAGACTTCAGAGATTTTAAATTTTTCATTAAGCAATGTAATACTATAAAAAAACAACTCACATCGAATTCGAGGGCTGGATCGATTGAAGGAGTCAGGAAAAGGAGGAACAAATTGAGATAATAGATTCCAACTGCGTATGCAACAATGTAGAAACCCTGGAAAATCATAAAATCCGAAGTCAACGTGCGCATTAAGATGATTGAAGTTTCACAATTTTTCAGATGAAAACAGTATTTTTGTTTCAAATTTTTATATCATTTTCAAAAAGAAATTTCTAACTATTACAGAACCTTTGGAAAACCTCGAATATTTTTATACCTGAAGATACACAATTCGAAAAGCGAAGAAAATCAATGAGATCAATCCAATAGTCCAACGAACCGCAGTATGTGGTGTGAGACGATCAAGATAGTATTGATATTTCTGAATCCCAAAAATTATTCTAGAAAACATAAAATCTTATCTCACCACTTCAATGCCGTGAAAAAATCGCGATGCAACACCTGGTCTATCTCTAAGCCCATCGTCCATTTTACCTGTGAAAAATTTCTATTAATGAAAAATATCTTGAGAAATTGATAAATTTGGCGTGAGAAAAAAATAAATTGAGAAATTGCATCGATTTGTGTGGAACACGTCAGAAATTGTGCTAACACGTCGACGCAAAATTACACACAAAAAATTCAAATGTGAGGTTTTTGTTTTATTTCTGTTGAAACACCAAATTCTTAAATATAAATTGTGAACAATAATTAAAGAAAATGTTTTAAAAATTATACGAGTCTAATTATACTATTTTTTAGTGAATACGTTCTGAAAAAACGGGTTTTTTCGTAGAGTAATAGACATTTTAACATAAAAATTGTGTGAATCACAAATAAAAATGATGTCGCCCGAAAATCTGTCGTGGCAAACAGTGAGATGTTTAAAGGCACATGGAAGTTTTAAGTAATCGTGGCGAAATCAGCGTTTTGTACCGTATGAAAGGAACATAATACTTTTTCATTGCTGGGTTTCACCACGAATCTTTGAAAATGTTTGTTCCTTTGAAGATTTTATTGCTGTGGCCCACGACAAAGTTTATGCAAAGCTTTGGTTTTTTTAAAATTTTAACGTTTTTCTCGCCTTTCGAAATTTTTTTTCAATAAAGTTGAAATGAATGAAAATAAATATTTTTCCTTCTTCGAAACATGTTTTTTTAACGAATGAATCCCAGATAATCGAAAAAACAACATATTGAAAAAAAAGAACGTTAATTGAAGTTTTACCTTTCTTTTTTTTGGAAAAAAATTTTCACTGTTTGTATAATTGTTTTTTTTTGCAGAAATGATTGATGTTGAGTCAATAAGTTTACCAACTCTGATTGGTGCTTTCATCAGCATTGTAGTCGTCATGATAGCTGCTATAGTTCATTTGAACAAAAAACAGAAAGAGACGGTTGCGGAAGAAGAAATGTAATTTTTAATAATTAGAGTTACAAACAAAGCTTAATTTCAGAGACATTGTGATGGATGAAGTTGTTGAGACAGTGAGCAATGATACGAAAAAAAGTAATAAACACAAGAGGAAAAATGATCAGTGGAAGCCGAAAGTAATTTCAAATTTCAAATTAATAGTTTTCAAACAACATTTGTCACAAACCATTCTCATGGGAATCTTCTTTTTTTCAGAAACTTGAGTTATTTAAACAAATCTAAAATTTCAGGGAAAAGATGTTACTATTGATCATCCATGGTACGTTACAACTCTCAAAGGTCACATAAAGGATGTTGTTGATATTGATTTTGCATCGGATAGTAAGAAGTTTGTTTCGATTTCTGACGACAGGACAGTTTTTCTATGGGATGTTCGTGTAAGTGTAAATAAAACTTCCTAACACACGTTTTTTTGATAATAAGAAAAATGTTTCATGATAAAGAAAAAATCCAGAATTGAAATTACAACACAAAACCACAAAAATAATGAAAGATCCAATAATTACAGGATTTCGAAAACAAGGAGCACAAATGTATACGTCAAGTCATCGAATTTGACACTCCAACGCATGTGGCATTTGCCACAGATTGTAAAAGTGTTGTATTCAGCGTGAAGAGAGAGAATACAATTTGTGTTTTCAAGCTTGCAAAGAAAGAAGGATCAACGTCCCATCATTTCGTTCATGTTGATGCTCTCGAATTTGAAAAAGTGCACAAACTTGACATTTCTTCGATTGGAATGTCTGGAAATTGTAATTAAAAAATAAAAGATTGTATGTTTTAAATGCGTTTTTCAGCGAAATATTTAATGACTTCATCATCTGACAACAAAATAGTTCTATATGATCTTCGTGGAAATGTACTGAAAATTATTGATGCAAAAGTAAGCTCTCTTTATGATTGCCGCTTATCACCTGACGGTCGATTCATTATAATCTCTGGTTTTACACCTGATGTGTTTATTTACGAGGTATTTTTTTAATAATTGATTTTTTCAAAAAAAAAATTGTAAATTTCAGCCAACTTTCGATCGTGACGGTAGCTTCCAGAAGGCAAATAAAGCCTTCAATTTGAGTGTATGAGCTTAAGAAATTCAATGTTTTTATTCATCCAATTCAGGGTCATCAATCAGGAGTTCTTGCTGCTGCTTTCAATTCAACGTCAACACGAGCTGTAACTGTTTCACGAGATGGATTCTGGAGAGTTTTTGACGTTGATATTAGATATAATGCTGGCCAAGATGCTAAGATTTTGAAACAGTAAGAAAAATACCTTTATTTATTTTAAACCTTTTTCTGGTTTTTAGAGGGAAATGGTCAGCACTTCACTTAAATTCAAGCGATAATGTTCGACTTGCAGTTAGTCCAACTGGTGATTCATTCGCTGTTTCAGCTGGTTCAATTTTAAAAGTGTTTAGTTCGGAAGATGAATCTGCTGATTATCAAGAAAGTGAGCGATTTTTTTTCGTTTCTTTTCTCCAGAGAAAAATAAATTTTCAGTCGAAAACCTTCATTCGTCCAAAATTCTAGCTATTCGTTATTCTTCGGATGGAAAATACATTGCCACATGTGGTGATAAATACATCAGAATTCTTCACAACGTTCCGGAATTCCACAGCCGAGTGGTGAAACTGACAAAGGTAGCAAAGTAGTGGAGTTTTGGTGAAAATTATTGATTTTTAGGAGCTGCCAGATACAACACATGAAGGAGCTCGTCGTAGAATCAAAGAACAAATAAGTGAAGCACAATTGTTCTTGGAAAGGTTTTCTAAATAATTAATTGCACTATCTATCGTCTTCTTTCGTTTTCTTTAGTTTATAGTGGTTTCTTTCCTGGTGATCGGGTGTTTTGTTACTGTTTCGATATGAATTTATATTTTCAGCGAAATTTGGTATTTTCAGATGTTTTAGCAACTTGTTTTGAAATCAATATCAATTTCAAGAATGTATTTAGAATTCAAATTTTAGATCTTCAGCTGTTTAAAACATATTCAGATGGCGCAAAGAAGAGTTCCGTTTGATAACGAATATTGCGATATGCATGTGCAGAAGACTAAAATCATCGGCGAGTTCAAGTAAGTTGTATTTTCTTGGTTTTGAAATAAGACAATGTATTAAAAAAAGATTCTAACAATATAAAAATATAGTTTTTGTAATTAACAAGAAAAACTATTTAATATATAAAGTTTTTATCTGAAAATTGTGTTGAAATTATGTCTTTATAAAGAAAAATTGTTTTTCTGTTAACATCGATCAAGTGTTTGAGTTTCTTTTCGTTGTTATAACTAATAAATATAAATTTCAGCGTCATTGACGATAAACTGCATATTGGTACTTCTGGACAACCAATACTGGATTATACAAACATTGATTTGTATAAAAATCCTTTGAACCTCACGGAAGGATACACTCCTGGTCTCGATCTTACGGTACGAATAATGCATTTTTTGTTGTTGGATTTCGAGATTTTCTTACAGAATGATCACGGAATCAAATATATTTACGATTTCCTAGAAAACAGTGGACTGAAAGAGAAGTTGAAAAACGAGGTAAGAAAAAGTAACCCTTAGAATCTTGAAAGTATTACCGATTTAAGGAAGTTCCAATTGCATGTGGCCGTTATGTGATTACAGCAATAGACGACGCTCTATGGGATAGATCGAAGACGTTTGAATTATTAGCAATAAGGATGGACGATATAATTTATATTGGATTGAATAGAACAATTGAACAAGGAGGGTAAGATTTTTGTTTTCGTTCATATTTCAAATTTTCGTAATTTTAAGATCCAATGATGCCGAGAATGGGATAAACCTGTATTGCGGTTTGCAATTTGGAAAAAAGATCACACGACAGGTAAAAAAATGTTTTTCACTGACTTTCTACTTCATTATGTTTTCAGGACGAAAACTTTACCCTGTCCTTTAAGGATTCTCATTCAGTAATGAGAAAAATCAAGTTGATCAATAAAACATACGGAAAGACTGTTTCTGTACTCGTTTCCACCTCTGTTCGAGCATTTGATGAAAATTGTAACTTTTATTCTTTAATCGAATACACGAAAAAAAAACAATTTTTTAAGTGAAGCCAGTTGAGCTGCATACAGTAACAAGACAACTTGGAATTGGGTTCTATCGACATAAAGCTCGAAAATGGTGGATTCGCGCATTCTTGTCAGGTGCTAACCGAGTGGTTTATGGCATCAAAAATGATAATCAAGTTCAAGATGTCAGTTTTTGTGTGATTTTTCCCACCGAAATTTTGTATTACAGATCAGAACAATTGAGACGGAAAAGCTGATTCACAAGTCTTGGAAATATGGACCGGATAAGAGCATTCAATTTATATATGATGTCTTCGCAGGAGTTCAAAGCTTTTTGTCGCAGAACGACGAATGTTGCACGGTTAGTTTATCTTTGGGGGAAGCTCATGGTTCAGAACATTAAAAAATAATCATTCATGAAAATATTCTGAACAGGAACACTCGATATTCTCACATCATGAATGAATAAAGTTGCATTTTCAGGTGACAATGGATCCATCCGAAACCTGTTTGAACATACAAAAAGTGTCTATCGAACATACAAAGAAATCATCATACTGGTAAAAAATGCTCATCTTCTCAAACTACCGTGATTGTCAATAATTTCTTCAGCTAGTTTTCAGAAAAAATCCTTAGAAAATACTGGTAAATTACTTATTCCTTCATATCATTTTTCTCATTGGTCCTGTTTTATATCTATTTTTTTTAAATCTTTGTATCAATTAGAATGATAAAATCAACCTTTCATATTATTTGGGTTATCATGATAGTATTTCTGTATTGTTTCATTCGGAGTAAAAATCTTTTTTCATTTATAAACCACGTAGATTTTTTTATACCGAACATCTAAACAAATTTATACCGAACATCTAAAAAAATTATCATTTCCATTATACACAATGGAAGTACCTGTAAATGATTTCGAAAAGGATATTTTAGAATACGATGCATCGCCAAATAAGGAAACTTTAGATGATGTAATTGAGCAATTATCAGATGAAGGTAAGGGAAAAATAGTGGGAATATGCGCGAAGAATGAAATTCCAGAAATTACAGCACTTAGCTTGTCTTTTTCACATAGCGAAGAAGCCGAAGTAGATATTGATTTAGATGCTTATGCAGATCCACCTCTTCCAACAAATGTGAATTCAGAAAATTTGAGAACTGGAAAGGAGAATTCAGACGTTGAATGTGATCTGCAAGATTGTAACTCGCGATGTTCTTTGTTTTAAAAACATACTTCTTACTTTTAGTCGAAAATTGCTCAAATATTTATAAAGCTATGATGCCGAATATTGTATACAATGAATATGGGCAAGTATCTGCGTTTGAAATGGTGTCGAATGATAAAAAACTGAAAGTCGTCGATTCAAATGAGTGTCTAGCAAAATTAGAAAATGCTGAATTGGTTCAAGTTGAATTCAACCCACATTACTATTTAGGTATTCGATTTTGTTTAAGAATAAATTTTAAAACAATTTGCAGCACCCGAGAAATCTAAACGCGCGGAACTTGAAGACTTTGTCGAAATTCCTAAACCAAATTCCGATGCCTCAACATACAGTTCAATGGAACCAAGTGATGATTGTGTAACTGGAGCTCTCGGGCCGACGTTTACAGAATTCAACGAAAGTTCTTATTCTGAAGTAGAACATTGATTTTAGTTCGATATTAATAAACTATTTCTCTTTCGATAGGGAACAAATGAAACGAACAAAATGAATAGAAATAATATTCATTAATCTCATTTGAGAACTTTAAAAACCAATGTAAGCAACGTTCTTATCGAAATGTTGTTGCATTATTCGAAGAAACACATTTTCAACTTCAATGGGGGCTCCACGGGTGGAATAAATGTATCGAGAATGAAATAAATTGTGATTATCTATCAAATGGTACAATGAACGGTTTCCGACCTAAAAATATCGATATTATCCGACACAAAAAACAGACGCGAAAAATGTTCGGACCTACATCACACGAGCCAAATAGCAGAGTCGGAGCCAAATGACAGTTTGTTGAAAATTAGATAATTCCTTTCCAAATAAACTGAATTTGGATCACACCAGTTGATTGTTATTGGGATGGGATTGGGATTGGGATTTGGATCGCCAAACCATTAGGAACAAAAAAACCCTTCAGTGAATTTGGTACCAGTTTAGAGTTTACATTTCCACAAAGAAATGTGACATGGAAAATTTGAATCCAACATCAGTTATAAAAGAAGTTGGAACCCTTTTCGATCTCGGATCAATTGGAAACTTTTTCGAAAGAGTACGTTTTAAAAAAAATATTTAATACACGTTCACAGGCCGGAATTGATGGTGCATATTTGGACCGTCCATGTGTCTTCCATCCACTGGAGGAAGAACGCCTAAAATGCGTTCAAACTGCGTTCAAAAAATTTAGTGAATGGAACATGGCTAAACCAGTGAGTGAACAAGTTAGTTTTTTTTAATAATTCTTTATTCGCATCATCAGAATCGTACAGAAGCCATTACTGAAACTTGCACTTCAGTTTCCGGCATATATTCCCGCAATTGTCGAAGTATTCGAGCTATTCCATTCTTCATTTCTTTATCAGCCGTTTTACGCTGAAATTTCCATATTATCTTTTCAGACTTTCTAAAAAAAGAAGCTTACTCGAATATATTCCAAAACGATTTGATAAATAGACAAATATTGCACAAAATTCTCGGTTGCTCCCGGTCTTTGAATCTTGATTTCTTTCAAAATATCGCATATTTTCGGTTCCAAACCCTTATTCAATTGAGAAATTGCAATTAATGCCGACAAGTAGGAGCATGCTCTTCCGGATCCCAGAATACTAACGACACAAACGCTCGAGTTTTGAATCGGAAAATCACAAATGTTTAAAAAATCGTTATTTTCGAAACCTCACCTCTTTTTCTGTCAAAAATTGATGAATCATTTGAACAACCAATCTCAGTTTCCTTGGTTGTCTTCCATTTGGCCACGAAACATATTGATGAACTTGACAAATCACAGAATCCGAACAACCTTCTGGTAGCACTTCAATTGTGTATACTCTCAAATCCCCCGTCACTTCTGTTTTTCGATTATTGATAAACATTTTTCCAACATACTGATATTCGCCAGCATTTTCTTGAAAAAGCTTCGTCGGTTGTCTGAGAACTGCGTCGTCATTACAAAGTATGAATATCAAACTGATCTTCTCTTGATAAATCATGTACCAAAAATCTTCGACAAAACTTTCATGCTCCATTTTTGGTAACTGGGCGACTATAATTTTGTTAGAAAACTGAAAATATTTTTATTTTATAAGAAAAATCAATAAATGAAAAGTCGAGCTTACATCTTTCACAGTGATCAAACTAGCATTAATGTAGTTAACATCTTCGTGCCCTTGACGATTCAAAATTATGCGATTTTCATCAAAACAAATTTGTTTCTTATTTCTATTTCTTTCCATATTTGATGCAAATGCGATCGCTGGTTTGTTACATTCTAACGAATCAAGAAATTGGTATTCCTTTTTCAATTTTTCGATTTCTAGAGATTTTTCGTAGAAACTCTTAGATGGAGCATTCCCAATCCATTGTACTTTGACCTTATCAGCTGACTGTTTCGTTTTATCGACTACCGGGGTAATAATGTCCAGCTCATAAGAGGCAACACTTGCATCCATTTTTTCTTTTTTGTACGTTTTTCCTATTTCACGGCTACTATCCTTCTGAAATAATGTTTTTATTGAAAATTGATTAAAAAAATAAATACAAATTGATACTTAAAGAAAATGTGCTATTTGAAATATTAATTAAATGAAGTTATTTCAAAAAAACTGAAAAATAACGATATTTTTCAAGGTTCACCCTGTCTTTAAGATTTTTTGCAAACCTTTTTCTTTACTTCCTTCTTATCCTCCTCCCTTTTTTCATCTCTTGTCCTTTCCCCACTTGATTTCTTTTTATGATTTCTATTTGTTTTTCCTTTGACCGTAATTGATTCACTGAAAATTAAAATTTACATGAAAATTTACAAAAAATTCTTACTTTTCTTCACCTCTTCCAACAACTGCCAATGTTTTATTAACCGTTTTTGTGAGAGTCTTTCTGACTGTTCCTCTTGATTTTTTCTTTCTTGACGATATGTCCATTCCGTTTTCGTTTTAAAAAATTATCGTACTAATAGTTGAAGAAATAATAGGAAATTTTATCTTAGGAATGTTGGGGATAGTAGTAAAGATTAGTCGAAACAGAAAATTCCACGGGAAAAAGGTCACGCAAAAAATTTTAAAATTCGAAACCTGCTCTCACGAAACGAGGTGATTTTACTTGGAAATTTACGCTTAATTAACACGTGGTTCAAATCAGAATTTTCACATTTTTTTAAAGTCAGGGTGTCAGTGATTTTTATTCCATATGGATTTAATTGTGAAAAATGCATATTTCTATCGACATTCTATTACATTCCATGCGAAACCCCGACGAAAAACAACCAATTTTAGCAGCGGTCGGAAAATGAAAAACATTATTTTCAAATTCCCGCCGTACGGTTTTTGGCGGGAAGCACAAAAATTCGAATTTTTCACATTTCTTTCAAAAAACTCTGCGCGGTAATTTAAAATCTTGTCGCCAAATTTTTAACTGGCACCTTGTCTTTAATAGCCCTCTGTTCATGGACGTCCACGCTTATTCTGAACGTGTGCTTCGCTTTCATTGCGAAGTTTGCATTTAATTTTAAAACTCGGAAGTGCTTACCTAGCTCCTTTTAGCATATTTTTCCCATCGAAACAAGCTCTCAGAGAAAAAAGTTAGAAACACTGCGAAAATTTAATTTTTGGAATTTTTTGCGGGTGTATCCCTCTCAAATCGGAGTCATTTTTGAAAATGTTAAGAAGATTGTAGCAATTCGTTATTATTTATTTCATAATTGGTCTCAATAAATATATATATTTGATATTTATATATACAAACACATTGTCATTGTGTCGAGTTTGTTTTGGATTCATCGTCTTCTTCTCTTTCTACAACATTGATTATTTCCGCAACTAAAGAAATTATTTGAGCATGAGCATGTCTTTCCATTTTTCGAGCAAGGTTCAACCTGAAAAATGATGTTATTTGTTTGTTTTCTCGAAAATCCCCAATTCTCAGATTTCATTTTACCTGTAGTGGGCAATTCTGTTGGCATGCTGCCTGACAAGCCGGTAAACAGAACTCAATCTGAGTCAGAACTTGTTGTTTGCATTGTTCGGTACATTGCGCGGCGCATTGTGGTGCACATCGAATCGTTTCCTCCATTGGATCCTTCAAAACAATCTCCAATTTAAATCCAGGATTTGATTCTGACGACGATTTTTGATCTGATAGGATCTGAAATAATTTTATTTTTGATGATATGCACCCATATGGGGAAAAACGATACATCGACACATGTCGTCCTACAACTGTCCTCACAAGCGGTACTGCATTGTTGAGCACTTTGGCTGTTTTGTTGAACACATGACGCTTGGCAGGATTGTTGACATGCTGGCATACAACCGTTGTCCGACTGAAAATAATTATGTCAAGAATTGAAAATGAATGAAATAAAACCTGTGGAATAACAATCTCGAACTGATAGTTCTGGGTACAAGTAGTATCGCAAGCTGGTTGACAAGCTGGAGCACATTGTTTCGAGGTTACATCATTTTGTGCAAAAGTTGTAAAGGCAAAAGCATCAATACATTGTTGGGAACATGACGGTTGACATGGTGCTACACAATTATTTGGGACCGGAGTTGTTGAGGTAATTGATGGCATGTTCATTGTGAAAGTGATACATTGTGGATCACAAGTTGGTTGACATTGTTTAGGGCATCGATATGTTGGAGATGGTGAAGACATTGGAATGGAAATCGAGTATGTGACCTTCAAATAATTAATATAATTGTAATATATAATATAATTTTTTTAAAATAATTTTATATTATAAATTATAAATTTATAATTTATAATAATATAATTTAAATTTAAAAAAAGTCCACTATATCTCAAACAAAGAAAAACTGAAGAAGTCTGATGAGATTATATACAGTAGCGGTCAAAAAGAAACACCCCTTTGGTTTTTCTGTCATAACTCCGCGCATAGTTGGAATTTTTTGATGAAATTTGGATACGATATGTAGTACATGACTGGAATCTAAATTCCCAAGTTTCATAAAAAATTTTCATACTAGAGCATATTTTCGTTATTTTTTGTGATTTTTGCGATTTTTGGTTTTTCAGACAGCGTTTGTTAGGAATTTTTTTTTGAAGTTATGATGGAGTTTTCAAGGAAAACTTTCGTTTTTAGTTTTATTAAAGGTCTGACTGTATTTTTAGCTCAAAATAACTGCAAAAAAAGTATTCAGAAAAACTTTATCGATGAAAGCTTGGGAGCGAGTCGGTGAAACCGGTGGATCACCGTAAAACCGACTAGATCTTTGAATCCAGTCGATCTTTTTTACTTTAAATATTGTTTTTAAACACTCAATATAATAAGAAAACAGAAAAATAATGTAAATATTGCATATAATATTCATAATCACAAAAAGAGATCAGAATAGTCCAATAGTAACACAATTTTAAAGTAAATCTGACATATTCAACGGTGAATATCGTAACGGAAAGAGCTTGGATTAATATAAACAAACCTGTATTTTAAAGAAAAATATTTTTAGATTATAATATACTTAATTTTAGAAGTGAACCTTAAAGATAACCAGTTTTATGAACGGGTATTCACGGATTTGCATGAGTTATATCTGGGCTTGATATTTCCGCGCTAGAAATCAAGCGTAAAAAGGTCAGTTCCACGATGATATCCTACTTAATTATGTAAAACGGCTAACTAATCACAAATTGACAGAAATATAGTGTTTAGATCGCGATAACTGGTCGCTTCACATTCATCGAATCTCATGCCCAGGTTCAAGTAACACAAATCCGTGAATACCCGTTCATAAAACTGGTTATCTTTAAGATACACTTCTAAAATTAAGTATATTATAATCTAAAAATATTTTTCTTTAAAATACAGCTTAGTTTATATTAATCCAAGCTCTTTCCGTTACGATATTCACCGTTGAATATGTCAGATTTACTTTAAAATTGTGTTACTATTGGACTATTCTGATCTCTGTTTGTGATTATGAATATTATATGCAATATTTACATTATTTTTCTGTTTTCTTGTTATATTGAGTGTTTAAAAACAATATTTAAAGTAAAAAAGATCGACTGGATTCAAAGATCTAGTCGCTTTTACGGTGATCCACCGGTTTCACCGACTCGCTCCCAAACTTTCATCGATAAAGTTTTTCTAAATACTTTTTTTGCAGTTATTTTGAGCTAAAAATACAGTCAGACCTTTAATAAAACTAAAAACGAAAGTTTTCCTTGAAAACTCCATCATAACTTCAAAAAAAATTCCTAACAAACGCTGTCTGAAAAACCAAAAATCGAAAAAATCACAAAAAATAACGAAAATATGCTCTAGTATGAAATTTTTTTATGAAACTTGGGAATTTAGATTCCAGTCGTGTACTACATATCATATCCAAATTTCATCAAAAAATTCCAACGATGCGCGGAGTTATGACAGAAAAACCAAAGGGGTGTTTCTTTTTGACCGCTACTGTAAGATTTCATATTTAAAAAAATAATCATGCAATAAAGTTATTAATTTGAATTTGTTCCCTTTTCCAAAATCATTTTTCACATTATTATTTGATATGGACTGTTTTGCTCAAAAGGGTGGTCAAAAATGATTCTCCCAAAACATGAGAAGCTATACCTGGTCTATACATTGTTGATCACATTGAGGTTGACATTGAGCAACACAATTTTTGACAATTGGAACTTTTGTTTGTGTCGTGTACTGTTGGATGCAAATACTATCACAGGATGGTTGACATTGTGCAATGCAATTATTGTTATTATTCTGAAATAATTGACCATTTTACAATTTCCCTTTTCTTATTATTTTACCACGGCTTTTGTGAATGTTTGCTGAACATTAACTTGATATTGGTTCTGAATACATGATTGTTCACATGCTGGTTGACATGCTGGAACACATGCCAATTGTCTCTGTTGATTCTGTTGTACATTCAATTGTTGCATTTGAATTTTGTATGATTGAATACATTGAGAATCACATTGTGGTTGACATTGTGAAACACAATCGTTATTATTATTATTCTTTGAATCATCAACCATTTTGATATCAATCGAGAAATTTGGTTGAGATTCAATACATTCTTGTGCACATTCTGGCTGACATTGTGGAACACATTGAGTCGATGATTCTTGTTGTTGTAGTCCTGCTTTTATTTTCAACACAATTTGAGCAACGATGCATTTTGTTTCACAAGCTGGTTGACATTCTGGTACACATTGTTTATAGAGTGGAGATGTTGTAGTTGTTCCGATATAATTTTTAATACACGATGGTTGACAGGATGGTTGACACTGAACGATACAATTGTTTGGTGTATTTGTTGTTGTTTGATAATAAAAAGAGGAAGTAGATGAAGTATATGTTGAAGTACATCCAGGATCACAAGCCGGCTGACACATTTTCACACATATTTTTGAAACTGGTGGGGGAGTTGTTGGTAATGTTGTTGTGAGGTATGAATAAACACATTGTGGAGAACAAGTAGGTTGACAAGCGGCAATACAAGTCTCCGGTGCTTTTGTTGTCTGAATTCTGATTTTCAATTGCATTTCAACACACTGTGGAAGACAATCCGGTTGGCAAGCTGAGATACACGTCTCAGTTGAGGTAGTTGTAGTTTGCGTTTGTACACATTGTGGTAAACAAGCAGGTTGACATGCTGGAACACAAGATGGCGACTGAGTTGTCTGAACGGTCGAGGTCTGGATGATGCTGCTCGAGATGGTCAGTTGTTGTATACATGATGGTGTACATGTTGGTTGGCATTGTTGTGGACAAGATTGTTGAGCAACTGGTAGTTTTTGAATGATCACTTCATATCGTTTCATGACATCAATACATTGTGAATCGCATGTTGGTTGACAAGCTTCCACACATTTCAATGGAGCTGACGTTGTTGTCTGAAAACACTTTTTCGAATTTTTAAAACCGAGTTTGGCTTTACCGAAGTTCTCATAAATTCCTTAACATTTATAGAAACCGCAGTCTGAATACATTGGGGTTCACATGACTTTCGGCACATGTCTGCACAGAATGATTTGTTAGGTTGATTGGCACAACTAGAATTGCATGAAGATGAGCAAACTTGTGGGCAGCTTGCAGCTTTTGTTTGCTGTGACACAACAACCTGAAACCGACAATACTATAGTTCTAAATATGTTATTTTAAATTGAAATCAGTAATATTATATCAGCCTAGCCACTCATAGCCAGTCGTCGTTGTTGCATATGCCTAAATTCGAGCGAGCCCGCTAAATTCGCGCGAATACATTGTGGATCACAAGTCATTTTTACTTGTAATATCCTCACTTTAATGGGTGATGGAATTGATGGTGTTGGTGTTGTCGTAGTAATTTGAGTGCTTGTTTTTGGAGCACACGCCTGTGAACAAGTATATTGACAAGTATTGTCACATATCGTTCTTGGTTTCTTAGAAGTTTTGATGCACGAGTCGACGCATGATTTCTGGCACATTGACTGGCAAATGTTCACTTGAACCTAGAAATGTATGTTTTTTTTTTTCAATTACAATCACTTCTTGTTTTACTTTATTGGCACATGAACATGTAGTTGGTTGTGGATTGTTAGAACATTGACATCTTTGCATTCCATTCCCAATCGGATAACAATTACATTTCGATTTTTGCAATTGCGCACACGGACATTGTCGTTTCGATCTCGTTATCAAGCTCTGAAAACAAACATGTTTTTTTGTAAACAAATTAAACATTGCGAGTGTGTCAAAAATCATTTTATTTGTGTGTTGATTTTTCACATACACCAGACGTTGCCGGAGATCGAAAAGGGGGGAGGGAAAGTTTGTTGATTTTGAGATTTGAGACAAATCTCCAAAGGCGAATGAGTTGAAATTCGATATAAGAAGTGGGGGGGGGGGATGAATGAAAAATACTTGATTCTATTTCGAAAGTGTTGAAATACATATTGGTCTAGCCAAAAAAGTACAGTCTTTTTTGCGAAGTTTGGGAATTTTTATCAAATGAACTGTAAATTACTCATTATCCGATAATAGACAAAAATAAAATTTGTAGCTAATGATAAATATTTCAAGAATTACAATTTATCTTTAGTTCCAGAAATCATTTCTGAAAGCAAAAAAATCATAGGTTAAGATTGCAATTTCTGGAAAATGATAGTGAACATTTTTATTTTCGATAAATTATTTAAGGATTTTTTTCGATTTTTGCAACACCATCCACAGATAAATGCACAATTTGTAGATGTTTACTATTGTGGTAAAAAATAAATCCGTTTAACTCAACGTTTCCAATGTAAAACGAAGGCCGTAAACATGCTTAAAGGGACTGTTTACTGATTTTGGGTGTCTAATCCATTTTCTAATCCATCTTCTTCACTATATTTGAAAACCTTTAAAAGCAAACATTTTTCGAATTTTTTTTTGATTATATAGGTTTTGAGATATCGAGACGAAGATGAAAATAGAATAGAAACCCAAACTCAGTAAAGAATCCCTTTAAAGTCTGTCTTTAAAAAATAGAATAATTTAAATTTCAAAGAGAGTACATCAAAAAACAATTTGGCTTTTGGTAAATTAAGCTATTTTAACAAAAGCGGGAACATCCGATCTATATTCATGAAATTGTATTTTCATCTAATCTATGTAACTTAATATAGATATTCTCAATATTATCCTGAAATAAGAAAACGATAAATATCCTCGAAAAACGATTTTCAAACAAAGTAAAATGAGTATTACCTGCTGAGAGTTGCAAAAGCATGACAGTAGTACACAAAATAACAATAAAGACCCATAAAATTTCATAATATTAATTATTTCTTGTACTATAAACAGAAGCACTTGTCGTTTCCTTCGTCGTCTTTCGTGAATATGAAGTGTAAGTTGTTTTCTCCGCCTTGCTCCCACTTTCAACGTCTTTTATATGGAGTCTAATCGGAAACGAAACGAGGCAGGCGGACAGTGGAGACGGAGACTACCGTTGGCTCGCGGAAAAACCATATTTCATGGCGAGAAAAAAAATATTCGCCGTATTTATTCAACATTTTTTGTGGGGTATCATTTACACCTATGGTATCAGAGTTTGAAGATTTTCGATGATCTTTTGTATTTTTACATGTTTTGAAGAAAAATTTAAAGGCTGGTCAGTTAACACGATCCGAATTCAAGGCGAAAAATAAAAATTCGAATGGGAGCACATGTGGTCCAAAGAACAATACCAATATGTAGCCACGTTCAAATAATTGTGTTTCGCGCCAATTCTGACCGCGCCGCACGGATCACGACCGGCACGCATTCAAATTTTGATTTTTCAACTTTGGACTGCTGCTATTTAGGACGCGTGTATTTATCGGTGCAATTTCGCATAAATTACATTGTACTAATGAGAGAAAGCTCTAATTTTTGAAATTAAAATCTGGTAGGGTCAAATTAACAGATCCACTGTCTTTAAGAAAGTTGGTTGATGAAGAAAACGACGGTTGATTGATTCTGATGTGTGAATTCTAGAACACTTTTTTGTCAAGTTTCATTTACAGGAGAAAGTATATTATTGTAAAGCCAAACATTCTTTTGTTGAAAAATGTTGGCAACTTTCCATCAAAATAAAAAAAACTCATCAGAGAGTTTCTTTTAACAATAATACGTCGATGAACAACAACAAATGAAATTCGGAATTTGAATTCCTACGAGGTCCGAGTCTTGTGTTTTCTTTTCAGCTTCAGCATGAATAGTAGCTTTTATTGTTTTAATTTTAACTCGATTTTTTCGAGAATTTCGGAATATTTCTCTAAAAATTTGATTTAAGTTTTTCTATCAGAATCTAATTTAACTCCCACTTGGTCCAGTGATCAGCCTGAAAAATTGCATCATCCTTGTATTAATTTTTACCATTCTACCGCCGTTCGAATTTCATTCATACTTCCTGTCTATTGTTTCGACAATGTCTATCCAAAACTCAAATAAGGATGCACGTTTTCGTCTGCCGATCGGTTCGTTCCCCCCTGTTCCATCTATAATCTCTTTGCCGTTCCAACAAATTTCGATGACGAAAAGCAATCATGATCACTTCCCATCAGAAGACAATGCATATTTATTTATCCCGCTGTTTTTTGCTTGTTTCACGCGGAAGAATGAAACAAGCATGAGCATGTCAAAAAATGAAACAAATAGAGACCGCTGTTGAGCAGATGGAATAGAAAATTTTGATAGGGATATATTTACCCTTATCAAAAAGTGTAGTTTGATCACTATGATTAAGAATTGAAATTTTCATTTCGCAAGGATACTGATTATTGCGCTGATAAACTCAGTTTAGAAGTCAGATTTCTCTGATATAAGAAAACCCCAAATTTAATGGCACTAATAATGGTCTAGAGAACACGGTGTTAGATTCGTCTCTTTTTTTTCGAATTCTCGTTATTTTCAGAAAAAACCTAGACTTTTTTCTAATTTCGAAGATCGAATTTTACCTTATGTTCTCATCATGTCATGTATCACATTTGTTGCCCAAAATTTTTTTCCAGACCATCTATTTGTCTAACTTTCCCATTGACCGTATCTATTAATGGACGTCAGATCGTTTCAATGTCGAAACTAAACGAAGAGTTCAATCCTCTCCACTCCCAATTTGGTGTAAATTACATTCTTTTCATCAGCCCGTCTGCCTGACATTTGCCACAAACTTCCGGAATCTCTTGTGAACATATCGAATTTCAAACCCCATTTTCTTTTGAATTTTTCTGGCACTTTTTGCAGAGGAATTTGTATACTCCGTCGAAACATCAAAACAAGTTTGTTTACTTTCATGATGAAAGTGTGCGAATGGGCAGGTTCTACAAGTGTCTATTTAAAACAAAACGTAAAGAGAATATAAATCTCCCATTTTTCAAAAAATTCGAAATACTCCCGAAAAAGGAGCACAGTGATGTCTTCTTACCTTCGAGCAGCTGATAATAACCAGTTCAATTTAAATGTAGCTTGTCAGTTAACACGATCCAAATTTGGATAAGAAAATTGGTCACGGTGGGCTAATATAACTGTGAACCGAATATATCTAAGAAAATTCAGTACGACAATTAAAAATTGAACGCATAAAAGCAGGCGTTTTTAGGGCATGGCATTTTTGCAATCGTGCGGCACGGATACACAAAACGCGTTATATTCAGCTATTCAGGGACGCAATTTTGTAATTCGGAGTGAAAAAAATTAGATTAAGCCATACTTTATGTATTTAACGCAAAAACTTAATTTTTTCACGCGTTTTAGGCGTTAAAATGTCGTTTGTAGAAAATTCGAATTTTGGTGCGTGTGCAATTTGTCGTAACGGTGTACACACACAAACACAAAGTGTTGTTCGTGAAGACAATTTCGGTTCACTTTATCCCACCGTGTTGATATTAATATTCTACAAATATAGATAATAAATTTCAGTATAAGTTTATTGGCTTCATGTTCAATCTATTCGTTATCATCTTTGAACTGGCCATTAAAACACAGCGAAACAAGGACATCAAAAAAATTGGAGAAATTTTTTTTTCGATTTCTAATCAAGGAAATATTCTGCAAAAGCAGCCGAGCGCAGAAGATCATGCACGAAGTGCTGTCTGCAAAATAAAACAAAAAAAGAAAGATATACGTGCGAAAATGATGTTTTTTTCTAAATATGAAAAAGAAAAAAAGTTGAAGCTGTGAGGCCCTGGGAGTTCAGCGTATAAAATCTGGTGTGTTAACAAAACTTGATATCAATAAGATAGATTTCAAACTTTTTCCAGGAACCAATGGATCCTTGAAAAAAAAATTCATCAAAATAACGGGATTAGTAAAATATTTGTGACCAAAAATTTAGGATTATGGTGGCGGATGCGTACTACAAACATCAAAACACATTTTTCTATTGTTTTTATTTTCGCAAAGAAAATCCCAGCAAAGTCTCACATTTCCATATATTTATTTATAAGTTTTTACAAAAATTGAAGTATATTTGAGATTTCAAATTTTTCGCTTTAATGAATTCTTTGGATCGCAAAAAAATGAGGAATACATAAAAATTGGAAACATCCGTTAACTTCCTATATGCGAATATTTTCTGTTATCATATAATTCCAGTGTTAAAAGGAAGTCGCGTCAAAAACGCATAGTGCACCTTCAATTATCTTTTCATATAAAAAAGTTGTAGTTCTGAGAAATATGTCACCTAATCATTGCTCAAAATTTGAGGAAGTGAATTTTTTCTAGAGAACCAGTAATTTCAGCTGTTCAGCTGTTACTAATTCATCATGCCGTTTACGTGACTCCTGCTAAAAAAATTTCTTTAAATTTTGTTTCCTCTTTCATCTGAATTTTCTTCTGTCTGGAAATAAAGACCTTTTAGATAAATTATTTAATTGTTTTAATATTTGATATCTATTTTTCAATAAATTAATTAAATTGTGGAGGTTTTTTGTATAAAAATAAGTGTATAGACATTATTTAAATTTTCTTGAACATTTTTCCGTCATTCATGGAATTGTAGCTTTTTTTCATCGCTGCAATTCCTGCAAAACTGAGGGAGAAGATTGCCTCACTGCAAGATATAAGAGTGGAAAATTTCAAAAAAAATGAAAAATGACATATTCTGCATTTTTATCTGGTAAGCTTACAAACTTGAAATTCAGTTTTTTTACATGAAACAAAAATTATTAGAAATTTTATTAGAAAATTGGAACTTTCAAAATCGAAAAAATAGGATGCGTTCAGATTTTCCGAAGATTTCGCAGACTTGAAGATGAGTAGTGATACATTTGGTATTTTACTGTGAAAAAGGTCAGGAAGAGGGATGAAATAAAAAGAAAAAGTTACGAAAAATGGAATTATGATCATTCAACAAAAATTTGCTAGATCATCTTCATCTTATTCCTGGCCTTTTTTTCAGAAAAAAATACAAATGTTTCTCTGCTTTTTACTCTTAATGAGGGCGTTACTGAGATAATAAATATATCTTTAATGAAAATAGACTTCATTCTCATTCCAAATCTGTTTTTAAAATTTTCTAAAACCACCTAGAAGCCGAGAAAATGCGCTTCAAAACAATGGCCTAGAAAAAGTGGCCACCTGGCCGAACTTTGTCCGATGAACTTTTTTCGTGTTTCGTTAATAAATAGTTATACAGAATGCTTTTATTAGTCATTTTTCATGTTTTTTTCATTTTCATTTTTGTTTTTCATTTATTTTTGTTTTGGATTTTTCATGCCTATGAAGTAGTTTTCGAACATCTACATAATTTTCAACATTTTTACGTTTTAACTAACTTTTTTTGCATGAGGTAAAACTCAGAAAAAACATAGAATCGCACCACCAATATTTAATTTTACCACTTTTTTGAAATGTCTCCATTCTTATATTGCGAGACAAATGTTTGATTTTGATTGGTTAAATGAGAACACTGTCAATTTGGCAATTTCAATTCCCGGCTAGACTCAACTGATTTTTTGGATGACGATACAACTACGACTTTCATTATTTTTGAGATATACTATGTTTTGAATTCCGCGCAAAAGTACAAGCACAGAAAATAGGAAAACATACGAGCTTTAGAAAAAACTAGACATATCTGAAATTCGCGAGAAAATCTAGTGCACTAACTGCTTCATAAAATTTTAAAGTTTTATAAACCGAAACGTTGGAAAATAAAGATTTTATTCAATTGTTCCACTAAAAGGGTCCGGTGTTCGTCATCAGCCCAATTTTAAAGCTGTTCTAAAAATTAACCTAATATTAAAATTAATCAATAATATGTTTACAGCAACGTTGTAATTTTTTTTGAAACATTTCCTTGAAACCAACAAGATCATTTCAATTAAAAATTAAAGAATTTTAAAATTCAAATTCAAATAAAACCATTGTTTTAATTAATATAAGAACCATCTCTAGTATTATTCAATGCTGTTTCCCATCCCATACTGATATTATTTTCAAAAAATAAAAATCTTCAAATTCCTCAAACTACAATATTTGACATGCCCATTTCTGATTATCTTGTTTTTCATTTTTTGTCCCCCCCACTTCCTCAATTTCATCCGTTTTCTCACATTTTTCTTCTCTTTCACTTCCTCCCCATATTTTTCTATAACACATCAAAGTTCTTGCTCACAAGTCTCCCCTCTGTAATGCCTGCAATTTTTAGTTCCGGGTTCTGCTGTCATTGTTTATACCCTCCGTCTTTTCATCATCTCTGTTTTTTTTTTCTCGTTCCTCGTCTTCCTTGTTGTTGTTTTTGTTAACAAAAATTTCGCATTACTAACTTATTATTCAGTTTTTTTTCAGAATTATATCAAGATATAAAAACGAAATAAGTTCCGCATGAAAAATGACGTTCCATCTTTGAACTTCATTGGAGGAATCTATTCATAACTTTGATAATGCACTACGTTCTTTCACTTGCTAAATGTATTCTATTTTCTCATACTTTTTCTCTGAAAATTCATAAAAAGCAATTCGAATGTTTTTCATGTGAAGTATTAACACTGTTCGCACTTCCTTCTTTATTTTTTTTTAAATTTTTCCTTTTCTCAATAATATAATTTTCCATTATCTTTTAATTTAATCACTATTCTCATTTCAGAGAAGATGAAACTCGTGACTTTTTTGATTTTTATGTTCGTTTCAAGTGTCAAAGGTGATCTTCTACGAACTGTTTATTGCTCCAGCAGATGTACCGATTATCTTCGAATACCAGAGGAAAATATTCCAATGTGTTTGGACGATCATTTGAAAATGAACCAGTGTGGAACAGGTATGGAATTAATTGTAGAACACAGAAAATAATGGAAACTTAGATGTTTAAAATACACCCAGGGAAATCCCGGGAGAAATCAGGACATTTTCATTTTTGAGCATTTTTGCCAAAACCTTATAAATAATGTAAATGCCTGGAAAATTTTCTTTAAAAGTTGTTATAGACCAAATTTGAAAAAAATCCAAATGAATTAAATTAAATAATTATTTGGACCTCATGTGAGACTCCCTATTCCATCTAAAAATCGCACACTTTTGCAGTTATTTCCTGCTCTTGGGCTGATGTAGAAATCGAGAAAAACCGAAAGAGTGCCAACACGTCGGAAGAAGTGGTCTGCTGTTATGATGTTCAATTGGTATATAATCACGATATTTTGCAATTTCAAAAATCCTCAACTTTTACAGAGAGAAAAAGGCGATTGTGATCTTCAACAATCCACTTCATCGTCAGAAAAACCTCTTCCGACATGTGTTTCACAAACGACAGCATTTTTTATAGTTATCATTGTTTTAATTATCGTGGTCATTTTGGAGGTAAACAAAAATAGAGTTTTTTTAAAATGTTGTTTTATCTTTTCAGACTGTTTATATTATTCAAATATGTCTCACCCAAAAACAGATTGCTCAACAAATGATTGGAGGAACTATTGATGGACCAAGAATGCCTATTTTCAATGCGAGACCAGTTTATAATGTTAATTTGTTAGATGTTGAAGATTCATGTTATCTAAACAATTGAATATGATCAGCATATCCTCTGAGAGCACGGATTAAGCGCGAGCCGCTCACCTAAACGCAGGATTTCGAAATTCCGACCCCAGTTTTTGAGATTTGCTTTCGTTATATTTATTCGATTAATGTATTTTCTTGATTTTTTCACAAGTACTTCAAAATGCTTGATGTTGTCACTTTTCCTCCAAATCGGGTTATTCGTTTTTTTGTCGCACTCTATTCATGTTTCTCTTATTTTGTGTTTTGTTTGTATATTTATTTGTCGAAATCATCAAATAAATATGATTTTCAACACATGATACCTTGTTCTTCTTCTCCCATTTTCACAACCAGAGTCATCAAAAACAGTTTCGCAAATATTGACGAATATCTTCTGAATGTCGTGCCGCTTCGAGAGCAACCACAGAACTCTCGACTAAAATAACAATATGATTCTGGGTTAATATAAAAGCTTTCAATTTCCCAATTCACTTTCTTCTATTCGATCGATCGTTATGCATCTATTTTTCATTATTTTACTTCTTCTACCAATTTCTGTAAATACCTGTGGATTTGGTGGTTGGGGTGGATACGGAATGGGTAAGATATAAATACTTCCATTTTTTGTCCGGGTTTCTGAACTGTTTTCACCTTGATCTTTAGGCGGCGGCTGTGGCGGAGGAATGTTTGGTGGTTTTGGTTCAGGTTATGGAATGGGCATGGGAGGATACGGAATGGGTTTCGGTGGATACGGTCTAGGAGGGTATGGCATGGGGTACGGTGGATATGGAATGTTTGGTGGTGGTATGTTTATAGTTGTTGATTTTTGAATAATTTTGCTATTTTCATGTGGATGTGGTTATGGAATGATGATGTCCGGATGCTATGGAAAGAAGAAAAAATGATCGACGAACTTTTCGAATTTCATTGTGGTTTTTATGTACAAATAAATCGAATTCCTTTGACTTGTGCACTTATGAATTTTTTTCAAATTTAAAGGCAGCTTGTCAATTAACACGATCCAAATCCAAGGCAAAAAATCAAAATTCGAATGGGAGCTCAGGTGGTCCAAAGAACATTACCACTATGTAGCCAAATTCAAGTAATTGTGTTTCGCGCCAATTTCGACCGCGTTGCACGGACACCGACCGCGTCGCACGGACACGCGCGCATTCAAATTTTGATTCTTGCATCTTTGGACCGCTGCTATGAAGCGTGTATTTATCGTTGTGATTTTGCATAAATTGCATTGTACTAATTAGAGAACGCTCTAATTTTTGAAATTGAAATCGGGTAGGGTTAAATTAACTGAACAGATGTCTTTAAGAATACAGTACCTGCATACCGAGCACAATATTGAAAAAAATTACAAATTTCAATTTAATTTTTGAATTGTGTCTAAAATTACTGGAATCGTCATATAGAATGCAAAAATAACATTTCCGTAGAATTTGCGAAAACAGCTTTTTGTTCTTTCTTTTCTCAAAACTGATTTTTCCGTTTTTTGCATTGGCAAAAATTTGAAATTAAAATTTCTGAAAAACAATCAAAAATCTTCTCTCAAACTTTATTATCTCGAATTTCGCACATGTAAAAAATATAATTCCATAGATCCAAAAAATTAGTTTTTCAATAGTTTTACAGTAATTTATTTTTTAAAGGTACCTACCGCTAATACTGTGTTGCGTCTCACCACTAACTTCGGAAAACAGCATGCTCCTTTAAACTACTGTCTTTTGAAAAAAAAAACCCGCGATTCTTTAAAATTTATTTTTTAAAAGCGTTTTGCGCGCATTTAGTTTTTGTTTTTTTCTCTTGGCAAATCCTTGTTTTTTGAAAAAACTTACACATTAGCCACGTTTCTTACACATTAGCCACCTAGACTCGCATTTTTTTATTGGGTTCACACATTTGATCATCCTTAAAAAAGGGGAGAGAGGCGACGCTCGTTGTTTTGTTTTTTATGAACCGCGAGTTGACCTAGTTTTGGTTGTTTTTGTGATAGTCTAGTTGTTTCTTTGGTGTAACTGTGCGCGTTGCGGTCGCGAAGCAGTTTTTTGGTGAACGACGCCATTTTTGTCATCATTTTTAGTTTTTATTGGGCAGGGGGGAGTTTTCACTTTTTTTTCAAGTATTTTTTGCACAATTTCAGCGCTGCGGTTTCGGGAATAATTATTTAGAATTGCGGTAAAGCGCGCCGAGGTGAAGATTCTCGAAAAAATAACCGATTTTTGAAAAATTATGATTTTTAGCGTGACCTGATTAAAAGTATTTTTCAAAAGTTCATTTCGCATGACGTGAATAAAGAAATCTGCTGAATACAAATATTGAATAAGATTCTTTGTTCGGCGTCGCATTGGAGTTTGCTGTATTGGTTATTTTATTCTTACTTGTATTTTTCTATCTTTTCTCTCCATTCGCTTCACGTTTTTTGAGAATATTTGTAAATGTCAAATTTCAGCCAAATTCATCAATGGCAAGCCACGTAGACGGGGCCAACAATCAATAAATTGACTTCAATTGTCAAGTGTGAGTTTACATTCAAGTTGTCTTCTTTGAATTAAGTGTATAGTCGGCAAGAAACGTCCCAGTTTTCCGTGACAAGCTTTCTTAGCACTCGGAGGAGCCCGCCGCCAACACGCTGACGTCCACTGCCCTGGGCGTGCAGATGAGGCAACCCCGTATGGGGCGGTACCGAAATTCAAGGTAGAAGCAGGGGTTTCCTGACGAATTCCATAACTTGGGCCGGAGGCAGCTTGCAGACTTTAAACCTAGGTTTCCGGATCAAACTGTCCTCTCTTTTTTAAAAGATAAATATTCTAATAATCTTAATTTTTTCCATCGTCAATCCAATGGGACAATTCACTCGAAATGGCAAATGGACGTTGGTCGACGTGGCATAGCAATATTGTGGTTTGATTATTGGAAAACACCTTTATTTAAAACACTAAAAATTATTAATTTCAGCATTCAACAACGGCTCAAGACAAAAAGGAGCGGATCAACAAGGAGTAATGCTGGACAAAATGTGTTTGAAATTTCAAAATGTTGATGTTCAATAATTTTTTGATTACAGTTGCTCTGAAGCCCAACAATCAACTTCGACGCAGATGAGCATCAATTGCATCAGAGAGCAGAGGACCAGCAATTGTTTGAAATAACAAAACCTTGGCGTTCAATCAATTTCTATTTCCAGGAATTCCTGAAACACAACGAGACTGACAACAACAACAACAACAACAACAACAACGTTCCACAACATGTTCAAAAACGTGGTGAAATTGATTTGTTCGGCAATAGGTTTTGCAACAAAACTAATTTTATAAATTAATATTTTAAATTTTCAGTTTAATTGTAACCGACAATATGGTAGACATCAAAACGAGACCAACAACATCTCAATGGATTAACCACGGTGACGAGGATAGAACAAAACCCGACGATCATCTGAAATATACTCGGGAGAATGCTGAATGATGTCTGATGTCAACCTGAATTCGATTCGCTGAATGCTACGTACCAACAGTTGGTTTGAATGCTCAAGACCATGATGTTCCATCAATATTTTATTTTCAGTGGTGCTCACATTTCGACAAGCTCAACAACAAACAAGTAACCGTGTTCATCAATCCATGAACAACACACTTCAGTTGGAAAATAGGTTCTGCCGCATTTAATTTGGTGAACATCGTCAGCACAACAACATCTCAATGGACTCGAAAGAGGACAATGTTTTCGAATCGATAGTTGCAGTATCAAGCTTCCACCAAGGCCAACGATCGTCGAAATGGTATGGATTGGTTTCACAATTGGATTTTATACCATAAAATCGGATTTGTTATTCAATTTTTCAAATTTCAGATATGTGAAAATCGGCAACAAACCTACCAACGTAAATTTGGCAAAGGCAAGATGAGGAAAAGCTGTATACCGACGGTTTGTTTGAAAACACAAAACACAAATTTCTAATTAGACCATTTTCAGTGATCCCAAATGTCAATAAGTTCAACATCAGCTTTTTCAACGATCCAACGACAACGACAACAATCATCAGAATGGATTGGATCGGTTTCAAATAACGGTTCGCAGCACAAAATATAGTTTCGAAATAAATTTTTTTCAATTTCAGTTTGAAACAGAAACAACAACAACGATGTACAAAACTTCAAGGGAATCTGAAATCATGATTGGATTGAGCAATAATCGATTATAGTGATGCGGACAATTTTAAACTCATCGAAATGGTTTGTTTTTCAGCAAAGCGTATTGTTGTTATATATTTTTTCAATTTTCAGTTTACACCGAATCCAACAGCCCCAAGGAAGCGAGAAGTCAAGATGCGATGTCCCAAATGTAGAGGGGGAATCGAGAACTGTTGACAAATTGACAAATTGATATTAAATGATGGTATGTGCTTTTTCTATAAGTGTCTCATTTTAAATAGATCCAAACATGAAAAAATAATTTAAGTTTGGAGAGTGCAACCATAGAATAGGGTCATTTCTAAATTAAAAAAAAGGAGTTATGATTTTTCGGAATTCATGTTTTCAACTTGTACCTTTCAAGAAAATTTACAACCGTGAAATTCACGACGTTAGATACTAATTAAGATGTTGGTTTTTGCCTGCATGTCGGCACGAATAAGGCCAATTTTGAAAAAAAAGTGAATTGTTTTAAAATTTTCGAATTTTTTATGAATATTTTCAAAACAAAACTCATTTTAAAGCTATTTTTGTCATAGGCGGCCGAAGGCTGTCGCCAATTTTACATTTTGCTTACATTTTGCTTAAATTTTTTAATTTTAAACAGTTTTCAAAAAATTCCGATACTAATTTCAAATGCTTTTCAATTGTTAAATTTTGTCTTAAAATTTTGATGTAAAATTACAATTTCTAATTTTACATTTTAATACTTATCAATATTTTCAGACAGAATGTTCTTCCATGTCAACGGGAGCGAATGTCAGATTGTGCTTATCGATGCTAGAGTTGGAAATGAATTGGAATGATCTGAAGTGTCTAGATTCCAGAGTTTGTTTTGATAGGTTTGTTTTAACAGATTAAGAGTGTATGTATCTAAATTGAAAATTTTCAGATCGATCAGGCATTAACAGCTTCAATGAAATAGATCAAAGAAGAATACCGGCGCCGGTCTAAATTAATTTTTTGTTTTTATTACTTTTTAATTTGTTGAGAAGCACCCTGTAAGGCTGATCTAGACGGTGTTAGAGGTGATTTTAGAAGTTTTTGCCTTTGAAATACTTCGACTCTAGCTAGATCATTCTTATATGAAATAAAGTCGAGAAGGGACTTCTCAACACAACCAGTCGTCCAAAATCGCGGACTGTGCCTGGTTTAGTTTCTCGTTAATTCGAAATCAAAACTATTCTGATGGCGCAAAATGACGAGTTTCCTCAATTGGTGGTCCCTGAGCGTTTCGTTCGCCCGAACTGTTGTCGTCCCCAAAAACAAAAATTACTGGTACCATGTCTTTAGACATCTATCTGGATCTTGTGTGCAGAATTTTAAACATCCGAGATTGGAGTGAACTGCAGTGAATGGTCAAAATCTTTTGAACTTCATAAGTTTCCATTACCATCTATTTCGCAAAAGTTTACGATTTGTGGCTGAAAAATTAAAGTAAACACAAACTGAATTGCATCTGCCAGAAAACAAGAAAGTTCAGAAAAGTATCCCAAACGGAGACGGAGTCTGAAAATTTTCATTTTTAAATTCAGCTGTTTTAAGTGAAAAGAGTATCGATGTTTTTTTTCTTGTAAAAAATTTTAATTCGAATTTAGAAGTCTTACAAGTTTAGCTTAGTATTTTTTTTTAATTTCAATCTAATTATTCACTATTCGTTTTATAAATCACGTATAGTGCTCACTTCCCTTGTAAGAGATACATACTTTTCGAATTTTTTTGTGATATCATTGAATGAGCGAAAAAACAATTTAATTTCAAGAATTGATCAATGAACATAGTTTCCTTCTAATTTTCAATATCTTTTTGCAACAGCCTACTCAAATCTAGAATATTAGATATTTTTCTTTTAAAGAAAGAATACATATTTATCTAAATAATAATGCGAGTGAAGTTAAAGGAGGGCTTTACGGAGATTATGAATGCGTCTGGGATAAAAATAGGCTTCAGACTCATTCCAAATCTGTTTTTAAAATTTTCTAAAACCACCTAGAAGCCGAGAAAACGCGCCTCAAAACAATGCCCTAGAAAAAAGGGCCACCGGCGAAAACTAGTCCTCAGGCATGAAAAGTTCAAAAAAATATTTTAAAAAAACATAAATTAAGATGAAAAAACATTAAAAAGGACTACTATAAACATTCTGCATATTTATTAATTAACGAAACACGAAAAAAGCTCATAGGAAAAAGTTCGGCCAGGTGGCCCCTTTTTCTAGGCCATTGTTTTGAAGCTCGTTTTCTCGGCTTCTAGGTGGTTTTAGAACATTTTAAAAATAGATTTGGAATGAGTATGAAGCCTATTTTCATCCCAGGCGTATTCATAATCTCCGTAAAGCCCTCCTTTAAAATCAAAATACTACAGATGTTTGAACGTGTTAAAATGCCATAACATTCACTTTCTCTTAACATTCTGATATCAATGATTTCTCAAACATTTTCAGTGCCACCTGTTTTTTTAATTAAAATTTTTGTTGCTGAAATTCTTCATAATCATTGATTTTTTCTTACAATTAATTAGTTTTTGAAAGAAAAACATGTATAAAAATTTTCAAAATTTGCAAAATATTATAATGAGCAGATTTCATTTTACGATTCTTATAATATATTCTTTGCTAATATTATTATTTCAAAAAAAAAGAACCGGTTAATCAACTAAATCATATAAATTAGTCATAATTTGGTAATTTTTTACACAATTCCTTGAATTTATTTTATTAAATTATAACCCTTTGACTAGAACTTTTAGTTGTTGTTATCTATAATTGTATAAATGTGAAAAGTATATAATTTTAAATATTTTCAGAGTAACTTTCGTTGTTTTTTTTTGATTTCAATATGATTTATCAATATCGAGAAGTTAAAGAATTTGAATCAAAACATCGAACATTATTTTATATGTCATTTTTTGTTGAAGCTATCATAATAACAATTAATTTTATTTCCTATTCAATAGGTGGACACTATTTGCGAAACTATAAGTTTCATTTCAATCTGAAAGTGAATTTATTTTATGCAATTATCACTTATTTATGCAGTATAATTGTACGGATAGTGCTTATATTGTATGAAGCCGGTATTTTAACTAATGGTAACGTTTTGTGTGTCTTAAAGATAACATGTCAGTTAATTTGTTCAAAATAAATGAATATTAGAGTAGCTAGCACCTTATCGGCCCTAACTTTCCGATAATTTTTCATTGGGGACTATATTCGTATTTGATTTCGGTGGAATCATGCTTGATTCCGGTTGAGATTAATCATCAGTTTCTTCTGATAAAAAAGGGTTCAATCACGAACATTAATCTTTTCTCCGTAAATAAAATATATTTCAGAACCAATAGAATCCGATGAAACATTATTTATTTGGAGAAACAATATAACTGATGTGATTTTGATTTGCAGCATCATACGAGTTTTCTATTTCTCTTCAATTACAACTCTGTACGTGTTTCTAGTTCTCCAGTATGTTTTTTTCTTCGTTTTGATTTCAGACTGCTTATGCTTGGAACAGAACGATTTTTCGCAACTATTCTTATCGGTGCTTATGAAAAAAAGCGTTATAGTTATATTTCAGTTAGTCAAATTGCTATTGGTTTTATTGCTTCATTTATTTTCTCTGGGTTACTACATTTTGGTGAGCTTTTTTAAAACTTTTAATTATTCTATTGGGTGTTTTTCAGAAATTTTGCCGATTTTGTTTCTGGTTATTGCTGCTATCTTTTTAAATATCTTTGAATTTTCTGTATGTTTTGACATCTTACATTTGTTTTAATATTTGAATTTTCAGTTATTTTATTTTGTTTATTGGATGAATTTTGAAACATGGAAAGTGTTGCAAACAAGGGAAGTTAATTCTAACTATTCGCTGAGCTTTCGATTTCAATTAAATGAAAATATGAAAATTTTGAAGGTATTTATTATAAGAAAAATATAGATGTATTTTCTGTTTTTTTACAGTGGATGAAGAATATCTCAATAGTCATAAACTCCGTTAATATAACAATATCCTGTCTTTTCTTAGGTAATTCATGTATTCTTTTCAAACAGACAAAACACCTGTTGATATTTGATCGTGCATGAATATATTTTAGTTTTTTTTTGATTTTTGGTTATCATTATAAATCTGATTTCCTATTTTTTCCAGTGGCCAATGATGTGGAGATCAACAAAACTTATCCGTTACTTACTTGTTATTTTTATCATGCAGTAAATTTAGCAATCGCATTGTGAGCTAAAATATTAGTTTCTAATTTTGTTTTACGATCATTTTCAGATATGGATTGACTGTTGTCGCAGTTGCAGTAATAATGGATAAGAATTTCCGAACGTTTTTCTTAAAAAATGATTTAATTCGTAAGTTTTCAGAAATTTGAAGAAACCCCCCATTATGAAAACCCAATTAACAACTGTTGGAATTAGCGCGAAGTGATTTGTGCAAATTTCCAGAGCTTCTATTTGTAAAAACTTGAGGTTTTGGACTTTTTGTCAAAATTCGAAATCATATTTATTTTTAATCACATCCTTTAATCCTAAAAATGTATATTTTTATGGGTTTAATCTAAATTATAGTGTAAATTTCAAAGTTTTTTAAAACTATACTTAAAGGAGGTCTATGGTGAAAATAGACTTCATTCTCATTCCAAACCTGTTTCTAAAATTTTCTAAAACCACCTAGAAGCCGAGAAAACGAGCGTCAAAACAATGGCCTAGAAAAAGTGACCACCGGCGAAAACTAGTCCGCAGGCATGAAAAATTCAAAAAAAAATTAAGATAAAAAAATAACAGTGAAAAATGACTAATAGAAGCATTCTCCATAAGTACTTATTAACGAAATACGAAAAAAGCTGATAGGAAAAAGTTCGGCGAGGTGGTCACTTTTTCTAGGCCATTGTTTTGAAGCTCGTTTTCTCGGCTTCTAGGTGGTCTTAGAAAATTTTAAAAACAGATTCCGAATGATTATGAAGTCTATTTTCATTTGGGGTACACTTATTATCTCCATAAAGTCCTCCTTTAAAGTAATCAGTTATAAATACAGATTTTTAAATGTAAACCTTTCCTTACATCTCTCGTTTCAATGTTCTTGACGTTCATGAAAAAATATGTTCTTCTCTTTAAGCAATTGTTATTCGTATTCAAATCAATAGCTCTATTTCTAAAACAATTAATCGGAATTTCCCAAATTGTCTTCTATTTTCAGGTTCATTGACGATGCCATTTTTCGGACGTTTCTTCCCTGAAGACTTTGCAACAAAAGAAAAGCTGAATGTGAACCAGGAAACCAATATCTATTTCACAAGCTTGATGAGCCAATGGGATGAGCAAATTGTGAGGAAAAACTCAAATTCAACTCGAAAAAAATCCAAAGTTTCGACTATTTTACCCGATAAAAAAGTGGGTATTCAATTGAACATGATTCGGAAATAAGAAATTCATGTAAGGGTTTGTTTTTTTTCAAAAACACGAATCTTGAAGTGTTCAACCAGTAATCCAATACCCGTTACGGGAATCTTTTCCTCATTATCTCTGCGTCTCTAATTGTTTACATTTATTTATCGGAAACCTCGTTAGAATCGCACCTCAAATGACCAACAACAGTATTGGCCTCGAAACGCAACAATTTCTTCAATTTTATTGCATTTTTTCATTGAATTTTTTTGTTTTCAATACATGAGATAGTTTTTTATTTTCTTTATTTTATAGTTTAATTGCATTCCCTTTAAATTGTGTATAAAAGTTGGATATCAAAATTTTCACATTTTTGTAACCATCTCGCTGTCATGGTTGCCAAACCAAGGTCTTCAATCAAATAAAAAAATGACCGAATCTTAATCTCTTTTTTTTGGCCAAGTGAAAACTTAACCTTTACACAGGCGGCCGAATAAAAGGTGCGAATAAAACTTAATTTTTGGCTGATTGAAATTTCGCGCGAGCGTAAATCAGTAGTAAAATGGGGAATAAGAAATAGAATGCGGAGAAACGATGTGTTGTTGTATCGGATGATGAAGGTCACCATTCCAATCGATTCGTTTTCTTCACCATTACCAGAGTATCACCCGCTGCCACCAAGGCAAGATGATGTTGTTGTATACCTTTTCTACACCTGCTCTTATTAGAAGAGGGGGGTTCCTCCCCCCTTTTCTTTTTTCGCCTTCAATTATTTATTGAGCATCAACCGGAAAATGGCTTATTGATTGTTGTCGTAATTCATTTTTCTTTTTAATTTTCTGCATTAAAAAGTTCGACGAAATATGTTATGAAATTTATTTTCTAAATATTTGTAATCTGTAATATATTTTTTGAAAACCTTGAGATGAATAGAGCTTGTTATTTAAAAACCCAAATAATTTCTGAAACGCTATAAAATTAGATCTTCAAATAAAAATGTTTTTTTTTCTTCAATTCTAATTACATGAATTAATTTCCCAACAGTTTGTTTTCATCAATCCGCCGGAATTTCTGACTCCTTTGAACTTGTTGAACCTATTAACGTCTAATTTTGATGTTCCAATTTTTAGTTGAACGTTTTTCCACTTCCATCTTTACAAACTTCTATGAATTCCTTAGTTTTGTTGAATATTTATACGACAGTAAAAACGTTGGCCAAATTGAAAATTATGATGCTGCTGAAAAGATTCAATCAGATCTTTTGAATCTTTTCGAGGCTCGCTAACTATCGAGGATAGTTACTACAGTTATGTCACTTCCTTGAAAGGATAAATTGGATTCGTTTTCTAGTTGTTAACATTTATTTATTTTTAGATCTTTAAAGTCCCTTTTCATTAAGCTTGTATCTTTCAACTTACATATGATTTTATGAATATTAAATAATTGTATAGAACTACTTAACTTCTTTGTTTTTTTTTTCGAGTTCAGTTTCACGAAAAAGTTAGGTAAATGCAGAATCTTGATTTCCCCCTTTTTTATCCCCCATTAAAAACTTTTTATCACCTATAACTTTCACTCTAACATGTTTTGTTTCGCATAATACATATAGTTTACAATGCGGTTTCATTTTCTTCCAAATCGAACTTAATGTACGTAATATGAACATGTAAAATGTGACTTGTTATTCATTCATTCTTCTAGTTTCCCCCCTTCGAGAATGACAAAAACCCTTTTGTATCGGAGAAAAAAAAATAAATGCGGGAGAAAAAATTGGAATGACCAGAATTAGAAGTAGAAATAGAAGAGGAAAAAAGTGAAAACCATCAATGGATAATTAGAATAACATCCTTGACAACCAATCGTCATTGGAGAGGTGGTAGTTGTTCTGAACTTTCGTGGTAAAGTCGAAAATTGTTGCATTCAAATTGAGCACTTTCATTTTTCTAATTTTTTTTGGCGTTTGTAGTTTTTTGTAGAATGAAAAAAATAATTTTTTTTGAAATTTCATTGAAGATTTTAACACGGTTTTAGAGTTTTTCCTAGCTTTGAAAATGCTCGAACCTTGAAGTGAATTCTTTATTTTTAAACTAAGCACAAATGAGATGAATTAAATTTCGAGAAACTCATGTTGAGCATGTATTTTTGAACACATAATCGTACCGAAATCTGAAATAGAGTTGGATCACAACAAAAACGTTGTAAAATTGCTCAAATACTTGCCATGTAGAGTGTTTTTCTAATAGCCGTAACATCATTTTGTGATGGCTTTGAATGAAATTGGATTTTAGAATATTCTTAATTTTTCAAAATTGGTTTAAACATATTTTCAAAAAAAAATGTACGATTAGTTTTAGAGTTGGCGCGGACAGGCGTGTACGCTAAAAGTGAAGAGTCCTCGTGACATACGGTCGATCGTTTTTCAAATATTACCTGAGAGACTGAAAATGAAAAAGTGGACTCCAACTGTTAATTTTTTTTTTCCAAAATTAAAAACAATATATGTGTTGTTTTTTTTTCAAAACGATAATATTGAAGATTCCAACAGTCGAATACTCCTACATCGTTAATATTATCCTATCATTCATTCTTCGATCTCTATGCTCTTTCCCTCGACCATTCCCGAATTGATTTGTTTGCTTCGCTTTCTTGTCTCCACGCATAATGCATATCCAAATATTTGGTTCATTCACGTTAATTGAGTATCGAAATTTTGCGAGTCGCCTTCTCCCTTTTTATCATTGTACGATATGCCGACAATCAGTGTTTTTTTTTTCTTGCATTTCATTCGGTTAAAGCCTTCAGAAAATTTTCGGGGGTTTATTGCGTGAAACTGGCTAGTTGGAATTGAAATTTTGAGAATTAAAAAAAAAACATTTTGAAAAAAAAAGTTGATCGAGAACGATTTCGCGTTGTTCATTTTTGATATTTCTTGCTGCCTGCTTTTTTGTATGTTCTTCTTATTTCAGAATTCTTCAGAAATTATTTCAAAAGTTAAAAAAAACAGTTAAATGTAAATTTTCTTCTGCATTTTCAATTTTTCATCTTTTGAATTTAGATTCATAAAGTAAGCCAAAAAATTTTCTAAAACCACCTAGAAGCCGAGAAAACGCGCCTCAAAACAATGTCCTAGAAAAAGTGTTCCACCTTGCCGAACTTTTCCTATGAGCTTTTTTCGTGTTTCGTTAATAAATACTTATGCAGAATACTTATATTTGTCCTTTTTTAAATGTTTTTCATCTTAATTTATGTTTTTAAATGTTTTTTGGATTTTTCATGCCTGCGGACTAGTTTTCGCCGGTGGCCCCTTTTCCTAGGCCATTGTTTTGAGGCGTGTTATCTCGGCTTCTAGGTGGTTTTATAAAATTTAAAAAACAGATTTGGAATGAGTCCGAAGTCTATTTTCATCCCAGACGCATTTATTAGCTGCGTATAGTCCCCCTTTAAATAATCAGATCCTACCATTTTATCTCTTCATTTTTCTGTATCTATTCTCAACTGAATCCCAATTCCGAACCGGACATTCTATCAAAATTCCAGTCATTTGTGGTCGAAATTCGTTCATTTGTCGGCGTTTGAATCTATATGTCTCTCCTATATACGTTGGTTTGTTTTTTGTGGCATTTAATTCAGTGTCTCAATCTGCACATCAATCCGCAATAATACCATAAAACGTATAGAGCGCGATCACCAGTTTTTGACGCTTTCAATATATACATTTCATACACATTCAGTTCAATTCACTCACTCTTTTCCCTCACACATATGCGAAACTAATTGTATTCCTCTCTTTCTTCCTTCATTTTCATTTCCTTCTTTCCCAACACAGTTCACAATTCTTTAACCCGAAAACAGTATGTATACATTGACGAATTCTCGTCCAAAACTATGTCAAATAGTCAATCTCGTTGCGGTTTTCTTCTTTGTTTTTTTTTTTTCAAATTCGCTTGCCTCTTTTTCCAGGAAACAGAGAAAAAAAACGGACAAAAGGATTCGATTTTTTACCCAAATAGAAAATTGAGACTCGATTTAAGCTGAAAAGTATACAAAACAAAAAATTGGGACACTCTATGGTTTTATTTCTCATCCTTGATCAAACAGCCCATATATATTTCATAGAATCGAATACTAGACGGTTTTTCAAATCAAGAAAAAAAATTTTTTTTTTGTGTACTGATTGCATAAAAATTTTGCCATAGAATAATTTCTTGTTCAAAACATACATGTGTTTTGAATCCATTAGATACAGTTCATGATGCATAACATGAGTGTCTGGGTGAATATAACAATAAGTCCATTAATATAAGACTCCACAGTTTAAAGACGAAATTTTTTTTGGTTTTTGATTTCTGAAAAAAAAAGAATAGGGCGGTCCCTCTGAGACTTCCAAGGTTCTTAAGACTTACTTCGGATGAACTGACGTCAGTTAAATGAAGCAATTCGATTCTTACTGATGGATTCCGCTTTTTTCTCATATTGTATGACCTCATGAGCACAGACGGAAAGATGTTATTCAAATCTTTCTGTCACCAAATCCTGATATGGTAATAACTGTAACTATCGAATCAAAAAATTTAAAAGAAACACAGTTATTTGGACGTGGTAAACTACTGTACGTTAAATTCGATTCCAAACGCGCACCACTGTTTTCGCAAGTTTGTATGTTTTTTTCCGGGTCCGTGCGTATTATAAATATTATTTTTGAGTAATAAACATATTTTTGGTATCTATTAGACCAATTATGAAAACAAACATTTTTTTTGTCCGTGTACCGGAACACACCAAAAAATCGAGGTTTGTCAGTAGAGCGCGGTTGGAATCGGTTTGTTTCTACAGTATCGAACTTCCGACGTCAGGCTAGAAATAATCAGTCCTCATATGATTTATATTTTTCAAATCCAAATTTCGTAATTCTGATTTCATGCACAAGTTTGGAGCCCTTATAACTAACAAGATGACATTGCGAACTCTTAAAAAATGTTCATCAATGAGATTTTTTTCTTTATAACCATGCTGAACGTTTTTTTCAAAGCTTTCAAACATATCCGAGTTCAGAATCAACGTTCTTTTTTCTTTTTTCACATTAGTTTCTCTTTTTTTCAACTTTTCTGTTCATATTCCACTGTAAAAAATATTTAAAAAATTCATGAAAAACTGTTATTTATTTTTTTTATTGACCATAACTTTTTGTATTGCTTGTTTAGAACATTTGTTCAACTCTCTCTCTGTCACTCTCCCTCGTTTCTCTTTCACATGAAGCATAATACAATATATATATATCCTGTCCACTTTTGATCCACTTGTCATCATCGATTTCACTTCAAAAATTGAATAAGAGTTCTCGAAAAACATGGCGTTTTTCCATCGGACGGACAAGGTGCGTCTTTTTTTTTTCCATGACACTTATTGAATCGAACACATGCTTATTCGATTACACCGGTAACAAACGTAAGGTGAAATATTGACGAATTCAAAGAGTCACAAAAGAGTTTTTCGAAAGAAGGAAAAAAAAGGAGATGGAAAGAAGGAGAACGAGATGGTGAAAATGGCCGATCATCAAATAAACCGTCTCCTTTTTTATTGTGCATTTCAAAATGTCTGGTGCTAGTGTTGTTGCCGCTGGCTGATGCTGGCTGGCTGCCGCTTATGCTACGACACAAAATGACGAGCGGATCGTTTATCCGCATAACCGTCCGATACTTCATTTTTTTGGCTTGGCTTTTTGTATTGATTTCGATCTATGACCGGATTTCTGTCACTTTTGTGCTCTCATTTTCGCCGCGTGAAACATGGTTGTATGATACTTTTCAAGGTATCTCTTTTAATGAAATTTGAGAGAGTTCCCGAATTTTTCTAATAACTAATTTCGTGTTTCGGGAACTATCGTACTCCATCAGAATAAATTATAACTCATGATACGTATTTTAAGAAGCTTGCTCGACCTTGCAAGGGTATTTTTAACTAATTTTATTGTTGGAATCAATTAAGAATCATTATAAAAAATATATTTTTATTTTTAAATCCAAGGTTCATTTAAAGACAGCTGTTCAGTTAATTTTTACCCCATATGCACGATATACCAAAAAATACTACTTACTTTCAGCAATCTGATACTACTATTAAAAAATTTTTTTGAAAAAAAGCCGATTTACAGCAGCCGGCCAAAGTTGGAAAAATAAAAATTTAGTTTAGCGAATTGTGTACCCAACTAATAACTCGGAATCATTATAAATTCGTTCTTTTTTTCATTTAAAAAATACATCGAACAATGTTTTTGAACCGTTAAAGACAGGGTGCCAAGGTTTTGAATAATTTCTAGATTTTTTTCTGAATAATTAGAATTTCATTCTCGTTTAAATATTCTTTCGGCAACTTCAATAACTTTCCCGCTTTTTTTCACAGAAGAATTCGAAAAATGTCTCATCTTCAAATTATATAACACAAATATTTTGCTTCGTTTCACTTAATAATAATAATAAATGAATAATATAGATACAGATATAATATTGTTGTCCAGCAACCTTTTTGAATAGGTTCCCACCCCCGATTTTCCACTCTGATAAATTGGAATGTAAAATAGTACGGGAAGAGACATCGATTTTTGCATGAGATAATCGTTTTCCGCCGCTTTTTATTTCAATTTTCAACACCGAAATATTCGGTCATTTTGTTTTGGAATTTTTTGAGTGAAAGTGGTGTGAAATTCCTTTAATTTTTCCCCCCAATAATACAAATATCGTTGGCGAATTAGTGTTGTTCTTCATTATAAATTGTGAACCGTTAAGCTGGTATCAAATTGCTGCCATTCATCTCATCCGCCGCTTTGGCATGTCATGTTTGTACCTCATAAAAAGTTCAGATAACCGGATTGTTTCTTTTCCTCATGTTTCGTTTTTTGGTTGTATTCTTTTTGAAATAGTATGTGATCCTTTCTTTGGTGTAGAACATTCATCTATTTTCTCTGACATCATGCCACCTTTCTTTCACTTTATATTATGTTTCTTTCTTTTCTTTCTTTTTTTTTTAATCATTTATGAACGTCTGCCCCCAAATGGATATATTACTATTTTACAGTAATTCGCATTAACATGCTTTGCTTTCACTCTCACCAAATTTATTTTAAAAAACCACATCTTTCGATATCATTTCGCTTTTCTTGTTATTATTGTTATAATTTACAAAAAAAACATTTCCTCGAGGATGATGGAGAAAGAAAGTTATGGGTAGGTAATTTATGGTAATTTATCGAGACAAGCTTTTTCGATCGTTTTGGGGGGGTTGTTGTACACTGACTTTAAATTCTGAAATTGTCGAATTATTATCATTTAATTTGTGAATTTCGATTTTACTTTAACACTTTTAGAACTTTTAGAACTGGCAAGCAAACTTTTATGAAATATAGATTTTAACGATTAAAAATTGTTCTATCCAAAATAATATTATCTCAGATTTTTTCTTTTAGTCAACTTGTGAAAATCTAACACTGCTGGAAACGATGATCCAGTTTGATTCACATATTTCAGTTCATCTTTACATTTTTTTTTAATTTTCGAAAGGAGTCCCGATGTGCTTAGCATTCTTTCACTTTCCAGTCCCGAACTTCAGCGATCACTTCGAGATGGTTCCATACTTCTTATATATAGTTGTCCTAAGAATTCTGGGAGTTCCCCAAAACCTCTGTCATTTGTGTTATCGAATATTTTTTAAAAGACTATTCGAGAAATCAGAAAATTATTTAAAAAATCGTTAAATTCGAAGCGATAGCTCACATGATACGAAAGTTGAATTTTCTAAAATTTTGCACAATTTGTCGCAGTTCAATTCACAACATGGCTTAAATCTATAATATTCGCTTTTATTTCGAAGAACTGATAATTTGATGAACGAGAAATTCTCAAAAAATTGGTCCACGACTGCGGGAATTTGATCCGAATTAATTTGATCCAATGTTGATCCAAATTACGAACCTTTAAATATCGGATGAGAAAGCACGATGTGAGATGTTGTGAATTCCTACGGCTCTTCCCGTCAAAATTCAAATCTTTTAATAAAGTTTCTCATTTTGAACTAATTTCCAAAATTAATTTTGGAAAATTCATAAATCGGTAGTTATAAAAATATTTGCTTATCAATCGAACCACACAAAATTATCCATCTTCCTAATTAAGAAATAAGCCATTTCAATTTTCTCGTGACTCATGAATTTTAATTTCCCGAAATAAAATTCTCTCCGACCAATTTTGGAAGCTCCCGATCCTTTATACGATTACCGGTTTTCCTGAAAATTCTACAGACTACAACATCTCCATTTTTCACAAACACATGTCATTAAAAAATTGCATTTCTCCGCAACATCTGATCCTTCTTTTGCCAATTCTGCCACCAGAATGTTGCCATTTTCTGACTTAATTTTGTATGCCCTAATACATTCATCATCATGTCCTCAACGCCAATTATCCACAATGTCCGAAATTTCATGTTGTATTACATACAAATCACCTAAGCGAAGCGAGTCAATTTCTTCTTCAAACATAATATGTTATAATAATAATTATTATTATTATTATTAGTATACCGCATACCCATCTATAGCTAACCGCATCACTACCGTTCTTTTTCCGGTTTCCTCACTTTTTGGATTTTCGGTTGGTTTTTTTTTATTTCTTGAACATGATTCATGACTATATTGTATAAAGGTAATATATATGTATTGTATATATGATGAAGTACATAGCAAGCATTTGACATTGAAAACCCATCTCGTTTCAATTCTTTTCTCTCATCTACGCATATTATATTCTCGTCATGTTGAGTTGTTTTAATTGTCCGGAAACTTTGTTAGTAGTAGTGACTTTGTGTTCGATGGTATGTATGTATGATTTCCAAAAAAATGTTTATTGGTTCATTTTTCATTGTGTTATTTTTCGGAATAATATTCATTTGGAGTTCTCTCTCTCTCTTTATAACAAAACTGACCGAATGACCAATATCTGGTATAGGGAAGGAAAATAAGCAAAATGTAATTTGTTTTTCGGCAAATTTTGTTGCTTATTCATTGTACATATAGTATGGAAATTTTCGCCAAAATTGAAAACGCCTCCGTATGCAAACATTGTGTAAAAAAAATTTGAGAAAAATAGAAAAAATATTTCACAAAAATATGAATATTTTGAATAGTTGGGAATGCAGTGAAGTCAAATACGAATTTCACAAGTGTTCGATTTTTTATATACTACGTTCCTGTTTTCTAAATATTTCCCATTTTGCAAGGTATTTTTGCATAACTCGAACATTTTTAACTAAAAATTATTGTACAGTTTAAGAATTATCGATATATTGCATTTTTAAAAGGCAAGCGGAGCTCTCTAAAATTAAAGGAGGGCTTTACGGAGATAATAAATGTACCTTAAATGAAAATAGACTTCATTATCATTCCAAATCTGTTTTTAAAATTTTCTAAAACCACCTAGAAGCCGAGAAAACGTGCCTCAAAACAATGGCCTAGAAAAAGTTTCCACCTGGCCGAACTTTCGCCTATGAGCTTTTTTCGTGTTTCGTTAATAAATAGTTATGCATTTTTTAATGTTTATTAAATTTTAGTTTATGTTTTTTCTTATTTTTTGGATTTTTCATGCCTGCGGACTAGTTTTCGCCGGTGGCCCCTTTTTCTGGGCCATTGTTTTGAGGCACGTTTTCTCGGCTTCTAGGTGGTTTTAGAAATTTTTAAAAACAGATTTGGAATGAGAATGAGGTCTATTTTTATCACAGATGCATTCATTATCTCCGTAAATCCTTCCTTTAAGCAGGAACGCTGCAAAAAAAGCTATGATTTGAAGGTAGAGCACGTTCATTTTTGAGCCATAAACATCCAAATTAAAGGCAGTGTGCCACTTATAGCAAAAAAATCTCTTACAGAAAATAAATCTATCGAAAACTTTTTATAAAGGACCAGGCCATGAAATCATAAAAATATTTTGGTGACTGGAACCGAGCGGTGCCTTGCATCGTTCATTAGTTCAATTTGATTCAGAATTTCTCACTTCTTCTGAAATGCATTCTTTATCCGTTACTTCATATTAATTTCACAGCTTTATCTATTATTTTTTGCTGAAATCACCATTTAAATCAATAATCGTTTTACCAACTGAAAATGATCCCACTTGACCTGCCTCTTAACATGTTCATGTATTTTTTCATTCATCTCCATCCAACCTCCATTTTTTCTTGCCTCATCAAACACTTCCGATGATTCATCTTCTTCTTCTTCCTCTTCTTCTTCCACCTTTTTTCACTTCTTCTATTTATGTGTATCTATGCAAACATACCTGTTTTATGACCAGCACCATGACCATTTTGCCACATTTTTTTTGATATAATCTTCGTATTTTTGTTGAGTTGTTTTTTTTTTCTCATCTTACACATAATATAACTTGTTTTTTTGCAGTTTTGACTGTTTACCAAAAGAAGGAATATATAAGTGAAAAAGGAATTGTTTGGTTTAATCGAGATATGAACTCGAAACAACACTGCAATAGATGCGGGAAGCAGGTTTATCCGACTGATAAAGTTGGTCCGTTGAAAGATTCCACATTTTTTCATCAAGGTACGAATTTTTTCAAAACAGTTAATTCAAAATTATAAATCGGAGGAAACCGTAGTAAAAACAAATTTGAAAAAAAAACTAGTTTTTAATTATTTTTAAGTTGAAAATTAGAATTAAGAATGTCGACATCTACCGTAACATTCGGAAATTAACTCTTTCAAAAAAAAGAGTTTCCCAATTTTTTTCAATGAAAAAAATAGTAGAATTTTACTTTTTTTTTAATTTTGAGATAACGAAAAAAGCTCCTCGAAAAAAGTTCGGCCAGGTGGACACTTTTTCTAGGCCATTGTTTTGAAGCTCATTTTCTCGACTTCTAGGTGGTTTTAGAAAATTTTAAAAACAGATTTGGAATGAGAATGAAGTCTATTTTCATTTAAAGTACATTTATTATCTTAGTAAAGTCCTCCTTTAAATAAAAAGCTCTAATTCTTTTTTCAGGTTGTTTTAAATGTTACATTTGTGGAACTCGATTGGCATTGAAAACTTATTGCAATAATCGAAATGATATAAATGACAAAGAAGTTTATTGTGCCAACCATGTTCCTATTGCTGGACCACATGAATTACCATTTGCAACGACAAATAATGGAAAACAAACGAATGGTGAAAATAATAATCATGTTAAAAATTCGAATTGGATGTAAGTTTAATCATTTCATCGGAATTCCAATACCACATTTTTTCAGTGACGTTGGCCTAAATGACATGAAAATTGCTCATGCTATGAAAGCAACTCAAGTTGCGAGGCCTTATCCAAAAATCAATCACGAAGGAGCGAAATATGTTGTTGATTATGATACGCAGACAAGATTGGAACTGTTACATCGAAAAGCCGAGGATCAGTTGTACGAAGCATTTCAAGATCAGCGTGAGAAAGAAAAAGAGCATTTTGAGAAAGAGAATACGGTAATTCAATAATTATTAAGTAGGAATTTCTAATAAATTCGAGTTTTAGGAAGAATGGGAACGAGCACTTTCTGAATTTGCGAAAAAATATGAAAAGGGACAAGCAAATATGAAGAAAGATGATTTGATACGGCAATTGACAATTAAGCGAGAAAAGAAATTGGAGACGTTGCATTCGAAACGAAGGGTTTGTTTTTATAAGTAAATATAAATAATAAATGAGCTCAACGCATGGAAATAGAATTGAGAGTACTTATGATAACAAAATTTATTTGCATTTTTTAGCCCGTTTTCATTTGAATTTTTGAAAGCTAAATTCTGAAATTTTTAAATCTGATATTTCTTAGCTCTTGAATTCCCTTACTTTAATTAAATATTTGGCATCGGAGTTAAAAAGCTCATTTCGCCCCCACGGTTGGAGTCGGGCCGAGAAAAGGTTTTTCATCATTTGCCAATTGTAGCGAGCCTATTGCTATCTACACTTGTATCGCTGCGTCCGACACTTTGCAGGCCACGCTCAGTGCTATCTTTACTGTGCGCGCCTGACCCCGCCCACTTTTACGAATTCGCGGCAATTTGAATTTAAAAATAATTATTTTTAATATTTTAGGAAAGAGAAAGACACCAAACTGCGGAACTTGTTGATAGACAAGCAAAGGAAATGTTAGAATTGTTCAAAACATCGAGATCGGAATATAATAACTTACAATATCCTTCCACTCCACCACCTCCAATGCCCCCGAGTTGCAGCAAGAGGGAAATCTACACAACTACAGAATACTTTTCGGTATTTGATGAAAGTTAAAGAAAAAAGAAATACAATTAATAATTTTCAGTCAATTGATGAAGTTGCAATCCATTGTGCTCGAAATGAAGTTGCTTCCTTTACTGATTTAATAAGAACACTTTCATCGGGTGCCAGATCAGATGTTGACGTGGCAAGAGCAATTTATAGATGGATTACGATCAAAAATTTGAATACAATGGTGTTTGATGACTCAATTCAAAATGATACGCCGATGGGACTTTTGAGAGGAATTAAATTTGGAACGGAAAGCTATCATGTTTTATTCAAAAGACTGTGCAGGTGAATTCAAATTTCCTTATTTTGGGGAAAACATGAGTTTTTTTTTAGTTACGCTGGACTTCATTGTGTGGTTATTAAAGGATTCTCGAAGTCTGCTGGTTATCAACCTGGTTATTCATTTGACGATCATAGATTCAGGTAAGAATACTGATCAAATGTTTGAAAACTGTAGAATGTTACCTCGATAACATCAAAAACACAATCATTACGGATTTCAAACAAATTTTAAAAAGTCACACATGCAATTTCAGAAACACATGGAATGCTGTATATTTAGATGGATCATGGAGATTTGTTCAATGTAATTGGGGAGCAAGACATTTAGTGTAATTTTAATACAACTTTATTCATAACTCTAATAAAATGAATTTTATAGAAATGCAAAAGATGGATCACATGAAGCAAAATCAGACGGAAACCTTCGTTATGAATATGATGATCATTATTTCATGACTGATCCAGAAGAATTTATTTATGAATTCTTCCCATCTGATCCAGCTTGGCAACTTCTTCCTCGTCCATTATCACTGTTACAATTCGAACGAATCCCATTTGTTCGATCACTTTTCTTCAAATATAATTTGTCATTTACTGATACAAGATTAGAATCTACTGTTTATGTATGTTTCTTTTTCGTGTGGTTTCATATAAAATCAATAACATTTTCAGACTGATAAAACTGGAGCTTCTTCAATATCAATTCGGTTACCTCCAAAGGGGGATTCATTGATTTTCCATTACAATCTCAAGTTTTTCGATTCGGAAGAAAACACAATCAGTGGAATGTCACTGAAAAGATTTGTTATGCAATCTGTAACCGATGACGTGAGTATTTTATAGGTTTGACAAATACATAAATCCCTTTTTCAGATTGTCACATTCCGAGTTCATGCCCCATCTACCCGTCCATTACTTCTTGATATCTTTGCAAATTCCGTCTCATCTGGAGCATATTTAACCGGTCAACCGATTAAATTCAAAAGTGTCTGCAAATTTAAGGTATGCTTCTATGAATTTTGCTTTCTAAAATCGAATTTCATTGTGTTCAGGTTGTGTGTGAATCACTTCAAGTTATAATGGTACCTCTACCAGAATGTGCCTCGGGTGAATGGGGACCAGCAAAAGCAACACGATTATTTGGACTTTTGCCAGTTACACATCCGGACGCAATTGTGAACACGGGAAGATATGTTGAAATTCGATTTAGGTATTACAGTTTTCAATTGTTTTCTTAGCAAGGATATTGAGAAGTTTCAGAATGACCAGGCCATTATCAGAATTCGTTGCTTCATTACATAGGAATCGAACAGATGATAGAGCATTGCAATCTTGTACAAGATCTGCTATCAAGGGTGACATGGTGAGTATATAAATGCATAGAACTCTTATATTTTCATCTATTGGTTATTGATTTTGATTCCAACTTGAAGCAAACAATTAAAGTTATCGTCTTGGAGTTGATTTAAAATCAAACTCTTCAATTTTATAAATCATATTTTTAAAATGATATTTTCAATGATGACTGTAGGAGTTCCCATCTTGAGCTTTTTGAATCACAGTGAAAATTTTAATCACTTTTGAATAATTCTTCTCATAAGTTAACTAAAATTAATAATTTTAAAGACAGCTGTTCAGTTAATTTGACCCTACCTGTTCTTAGTTTCAAAAATTAGAGCGTTTTCTCATTAGTATAATGCAATTTATGCGAAATCACACCGATAAATACGCGCGTCATAGCAGCGGTCCAAAGTTGAAAAAATCAAAATTTGAATGCGCGCGTGTCCGTGCGACGCGGTCGGTGTCCGTGCAACGCGGTCGAAATTGGCGCGAAACACAATTATTTGAATTTGGCTGCATATTGGTAATGTTCTTTGGACGACCTGGGCTCCCATTCGAATTTTGATTTTTTGCCTAGAATTTGGATCATGTTAACTGACAAACTGCCTTTAACAATTTTCATAAGTTTTATGGACTTCTTCCATTTCTTTTTGAAAATGAAATGCTTCGTATGTCATAAATTATTTTCAAAAAAAGCTCAGTTGTGAAAAATAGATATTTTAAATAAATTTGGCTTTTATTTTATCAATTAATTGTTTTTTTCAGGTTTATATCCAAGTTGAATTCCCTGGTGAAGGACAGTTTGGACTTGACATCTACACTCGTCAAAACGACCAATTGATAAATGGAAAACAACTTCTAACTCATTGTTGCAAATATTTGATCCATTCGAGAAATTGCTAATTCGCATTTTCTAATCCTCAGCTCTATTATTAACATTTTCACTATTTCATTGAAGACCAAAAAAGAAAATATTTTTCTCAATATGTGATATAATACTTATAAAAAATTGAAAAACTTAATAATTCAGCAGAATGGTACACTATAGTTTTCATCAATCACAAACATTTTCCTGATTTTGCCATTCCACTTCCTTAATGCATATTTCGCATTTATTTTCTTTTTTTTGAATCATTTTGTATTTTTTAAAAATTTACTGCAGGGTATTTATTGCATTTTCAATGTAAGTAGAAATTGTTTTGTTTGTCTTTTTTTTTAACTCAATACTTTTGAACCCGAGTTTCTTATACTTCCACAACAGAACGATCAGTATTCAACGGCGATATTCTGTGATTTTTTTTTGTTTTTTTTACAATATTTGTAATAAATGTATAATCAACATTTTTTTCTCGAAAGAACAGTTATAAACCACACAAAAAGCTCTAGGAAACTGAGTATTCAAAAAATTCTACCACAGCGCGGTAATGGTTTTTGCAAATTTGAAAAACCGCCATTACAGAAAATGCGTCAAGCTTGTTGGTTGCTGGCGCGTTTCTCGCTATAGAAAGGCGCAGTTGACGTTCCCTTCATAAAAGTTCATTTTGCCTAGGGCAAGAAAAATTACAGTATTTTTGATATCTTCTTAATTTTTAATAAAACATGTCCTAAAAAGTTATAACTAGTGTTCTATGTTTATATTTTTCAGGTGGTCTCTTTATGCTAGAGTTATGGGAGAAATCACTGTCAAAGGAAAAAATGTAACTTTTAAGGTGAGAAATAAGAAGCGTTTGAATATCTTGCGTATTTTAGGTGGAATCCGGTCAAGTTAATGAAATTGAAAACCAAATGCTGATGGGAGCTCTCGAAATTGTTGGAAGCGATTATTCACGAGAAAAAATACTGAAAACAATTAGAGTATGATTTCGGTGTTTCGTTTCAACGATAATATTTCAACATATTTTACAGGCACTTCCGAAAAATTCAAACCCGGGTGATATGATGGAGGAATTGGTGAATCGACTGATTGATGCCAATCAGGATGAAGCCGAGGATGTTTTCGTTCAACATGTATGTTTTTTTTTTTTAGAAAAAACGTTTCCAGTGTTTCAAAATTTCACTATTAAAAAGTTTATGTACTTAAATTGAATCAATAAACTTAGTGGTGGTAACAGTTTTTGAAAGATGATTTTCAGGGACCAATCAATCGAGCAACTAGTCCAAACAACTGTACCGATATTGTTCCTTTGATCAACCCAAGTTCAAATACTGGAATCAAAGAAGAAACTGATCCGGATATGCAAAAAGCTATAAATGCTTCATTAAAATCATCTCATAGTAGTGCATCAGGTTATATGCTTTCATTACCTGATGATCTTGAAGTTGTTATTCGTAATCCGAATTTGTCGGTAAATGGTTCGAAAGATATTTCCAATGTAAATGTATGTTATAGACTGGTTTATTCAACACTGGTAACACTTGCTGGTTTAATTGTGTTGCACAAATACTGTTTCATATTCCAAAATTCCGATCAATTGTTTATCATTGTGTTCCATTAAGTTGGTGCGATGAAGACCTCGAACAACTGAATGTTGTAAGAACATTACGTCATCGACCTAATTTTAAAAAGTTGATTATTTAGGAAAACTGCCAAACTCGTTACTTATTGCTAAAGATTCGTCGCTTGTTTGCTGATATGCAGTTTTCAACTGTATCCTATATTGATACGACATCCGTTCTCGAAGTTATCAATTTACTAACTAAAAAACAATGCGGTCAAGAATTTGTTCTTGGACAACAACAAGATGCAACTGAAAGTTTGATTCGGATTATTGATTGGATGGAGACTGGAATGAACGAAGCTTTGGAACATCGATTGAATCCTTATATTTTGGTGGAAGAAGAAGAAGAAGATGATGCTGAACCTGTAATTGAGAAAAAAGCATGGGAAGATGGTCTAGCGGACTATGTTCCAGTAATTAAAATTAGTTTCTAACAATAAAAATATTTTGTTTTTTTTCAGGCTGGGTCAACAGCAACTTCACCAAATAGTGATGTCTGTGGAACAAGTCCACCAGCTTATGATGATATTACAATGATGGAAGGCACTTCAACACAAGATGTCTCTGAATTGCGAAAAAATAAACAATCAATTCGAAATTCTCCATCGAAGCAGAATGAAAATGGTGTTCGTCGAGGATTTGAAAAATCTTCATCATCAAAAGATGTTCGAATCGATGAGCCGATGGATACGGAAGGAGAAGATGAAAGTGTGGCTAAGAAACCTAAAATGCGGCAGAAAATGGAACCAGTTGAAGTGTCGGAAGAAGAAAAACAGGGAGTTGAAGATATTAAGAGAAATATGGAAGAAATTTTTGCTGCGACTTGTTTCACGACAACTTATTCACCTGGTATGTTAAAATGTACCGTAAGAGTTCAGAATTTATCTTACAAGGGAGTTATTCGAAGTTGCCGCTTAAGAACCTTCTACAAATTTGAGGGTACATAGAATGAAATATGGAGAATCAGAATCCGTCATAAAACTCTGCTAAATGTTTCTGTGAGCCGAGTTATGAGCCCCCAAACTTTTCCTATGGTTAAGGCTCTCCGCGTGAATGCACACTCTGGGAGATAGTCTATCGAATCTAGTACCACAGAAAATCAACGGTTGGTGGTTCAGTGGTAGTGTGGGGAGTTGGTCTGCGGTAGGGTATGTGTTCGATTCCCTCCCATGCTAAACTTTTTTTGAAAATTTTGTGATTTATTTCCAGCCGTCATTTATGCTTCTGAAACAACCTTTTTCGCTGTTTTGACACCAGCGCCTTATTATTCTAGTCCATAGGAAGGTTTTTTGACAATAAAACAGAAAATTATTTTTTTCAGTTTTAACACTTTTTTTGCCATCAAGTGGTGGGGAAAATTATGAAAAAATATGTTTTGTTTTTTTATTAGTTTTTTTGACGTTACTTCTTTGACCTCACATACGTGAGTTGGAATACTGTTGGAAACAGCCGTATAAAAGGAAGGGGGCATGGGATACTTCGATCAGTTATGATGAATTCTACTCTGATTATACTCGCCTACATCTTCTCCTTGGTAAAAGACGATCCGAAGAAGCCCAAATTGGAGGGAAAAGATTCCGTAGACAAGACGAACAAAGCATATATCAGTCGGATTGTCAAATTGAGGAGGCCGAGGCCCGCCATTCCTGGAAGGTTGGACAAATAAGGTCAAAAAAACTAATAAGGGTGGCTACGTCGGTAGTCGTACTACTGATATATGCTTTGGCCGTCATGTAAACGGAATCTTTTCTCTCCAATTTGGGCTTCTTCGGAATTTCTTCCACGGAGAAGATGTAGGCGAGGATGATCAGAGTAGATATCATGATAACTGATCGATATATCCCACGCCCCTTCCATTTATACGGCTGTTTCCAACATTATTCCAACTCACGTATGTAAGGTCAAAGAAATAACGTCAAAAAAACTAATAAAAAAACAAAAAATATTTTTTCATAATTTTCCCCACCACTTGATGGCAAAAAAAGTGTTAAAACTGAAAAAAATAATTTTCTGTTTTATTGTCAAAAAACCTTCCTATGGACTAGAATAATAAGGCGCTGGTGTCAAAACAGCGAAAAAGGTTGTTTCAGAAGCATAAATGACGGCTGGAAATAAATCACAAAATTTTCCAAAAAAGTTTAGCATGGGAGGGAATCGAACACATACCCTACCGCAGACAAACTCCCCACACTACCACTGAACCAGGGTTGCCGTTTTTTTTCGATTTTTTTTCGGTTTTCGTGATTTTCGGGTGTTTTACGCCGAAAAAGTTTTATTTATTTCGGGTTGCGCGAAGCGCGTAAATTTTTATTTTATTTTTTTCGGTTTTCTATCCTCAATTTTTTTCGGTGTTTCCGTCTTACGGAAAACAGATTTTTAAATTTGAATATACCATTTTTTTACATCAATTTCCAACTATTTTACTAATTTTTAACTGAATGAAGGTAGAAAACCTTAAAATCGTTTTCTTTCTGATGAAATATGATTCATTAATCACTTGGAACGCCGAAAAAATTATTTTTCGGTATTTTTCCAATAAAACGAAAAAAAAATTATTTTTTTTTCGTCATTTTTTCCTGGCTGACGAAAAAATTTATTTTTTTTCGGCATTTTTTACTGGCCGACGAAAAAATTTATTTTTTTTCGGTCAAAAACTTTTTCGGCGGCACCCCTGCACTGAACCACCAACCGTTGATTTTCTGTGGTACTAGATTCGATAGACTATCTCCCAGAGTGTGCGTTCACGCGGAGAGCCTTAACCATAGGAAAAGTTTGGGGGCTCATAACTCGGCTCACAGAAACATTTAGCAGAGTTTTATGACGGATTCTGATTCTCCATATTTCATTCTATGTACCCTCAAATTTGTAGAAGGTTCTTAAGCGGCAACTTCGAATAACTCCCTTGTTAGAAAGAAAAACAATTAATATGGCTAATACAAACAACAATCACAGTTCTTTGTCCTAATTTGTAGTTTTAAACACGTTGGCTTTATTCAAGTGCAAAAAAATGTATTTATTTATTTAATTCAATGAAAAAGATAGAAAACATAAACATGAAAAACCGGAATACATTTTTTACAATGGGATAAGGGAGACTAACAAGGGAAGTGCGCGCAGTCACCATCGCCAATGGAGTTGAGACCTATACCATTCGATAGAGCTTTAAAGCTAGGTCTAGAATCCGTTTTAAAAGTCTGCCGCTTCGACCTGTGAGCTTGTGAAACATGGGCTCAAAGACTTTTAAAACGGATTCTAGACCTAGCTTTAAAGCTCTATCGAATGGTATGTCTCAACTCCATTGGCGATGGTGACTTCGCGCACTTCCCTTGTAAGATCAATAAGATGAGAAATTTTATTCCATTCTGGAACAATTTTATCATAGAAAGAGTGGCATGATTTTTTAGTGAAAATGAGCCTATTTGGATTTCTGGATGATTTGGTTAGTCTACAAAAAAAGAAAAGAAATCAACACATATAATCTATAAATTAGTTGTCATAGTTCAAACAATCAATGTATGTTTTTTTCAGATAATGCAAGTGACAGACTAAACAATGAAGTTCGAAATTGTCCTCAATTTTTCCATCTACAAGTTTCTTATGGAAATCTGCATGATGCACTTGAAGCAAGCACTTTTGATACGGGAAGAATTTCAACTCGCGTTGAGGTAGTTCTCAGTTTTTTCGTTCAAAATCTTATCAGAGGCGTTTCAGAATTGGTTCGACAAACTTCCAGCTGCCATTTTTATGGGTATTTCTCGTTTTGGTTATAACAATGGGTCTCCTGAAAAATTACATACGAAATTTGTTTTTCCGCAAGTTTTATATATGGATAGATATTTGAAAAAGTATGTTCTCTTTTAATTTGGTTTAAAATAATGCTGTTGTTTTGAGGAATGAGGAGCTTGTTCAAGAGTTGCGAAGAAAACAATTTGAATATCGAGAGAGCTTGGCTCGAAGCAGAGCACTGTATAAAGGGTAAATTATCGAACATTTCTATATCAATCAATTTATTTTTATTTATTTTCAGACTTCAAGAATATCCACACGCGTCTAATCAATCAACTAGAATTATTGACGCTTTTGAAACGGTATATAATGTTTTGACAAGAAAAACAAAGTTTGTTCTCATTTTTTGAACTTCTTTTAGACGAATTTAATTAATTTTCAGCTCTGAACCGCCATTGAGTGAGGAAACAAAAGCTATTTTGGCTCCGTGTTTGCCTCCAAATGACTATAGCCTCAATTCATTGTTTGTTCCAGATATGGGCAAAAGTAGGAAGCAAAGGGAATTCGTACAGAAATTATGAAAATTGTGACATTTCAGCGTTTCCCGCGTTATTACCGAAAGAATTTCCAAATATTGAACTATGTGCCAATACAATAAGCAATATTGCAGCAAAGTTGAAAGAAAGAGAAGAAGGTTTTTTAAAGAAATTTGAATTTAGGAAAAAATAACAATAATTTATAGAATTTCAATCGATGGAAAGAGAATTGTCTGATAGGATTAAGGCAATTTATGAAAGAAAGGAATTACACGAATGTGAATACAAGCTGCACGCTGTTATAATACATTCTGGTGAAGCTACACGCGGACACTATTGGATGTATTCTAGAGGTTATTTTTTTCAGATTTGTCAGTCAAATTATACATTTTTTAAATTTGTAGTTCATTCTCAATCATCTTTCGAATTGGACACTTGGGAGAAATTGAATGACAAAAACAGTGAGATGGTTTCATGGGAACAAGTGGAGGGTGATGCATTTGGAACGGGAAGTTCTAATTCTCCATCGGCGTATTGCCTTTTGTATACACGATCGGATGCAAATTGGTTGATGGAGCCAGGTAAATAACTCAAATTTGAAAAAATCATATCATTTAAAAAATTTATCAAACTAATTATATCATATGCTTTATTATACTTTACTTAAAGGCAGCTTGTCAGTTAACACGATCCAAATACTAGGCAAAAAATCAAAATTCGAATGGAAGCTCAGGTGGTCCAAAGAACATTACCAATATGCAGCCAAATTCAAATAATTGTGTTTAGCGCCAATTTCGACCGCGTTGCACGGACACCGACCGCGTCGCACGGACACGCGCGCATTCAAATTTTTATTTTTTCAACTTTGGACGACTGCTATGAAGCGTGTATTTATCGGTGTGATTTCGCATAAATTGCATTATACTAATGAGAGAACGCTCTAATTTTTGAAACTAAGAACAGGTAGGGTCAAATTAACTGAACAGCTGTCTTTAATACCAGAATTTACAAAAAACCTACTCTGGAAAAACAATAGTTTATTTTATGTTTTTCAAGCTTAATTTAATAGTGTTCTTAGCTAAATTTGTTTATTGTTAAAATCAATTCATAACCAGTATTAAAAACGGTTTTAATTAATTTCAAGTTTTTTCTGATTACTATACCTAGATGTCAGATTGCAGACTCAAGTTGAAGAATCCATTGAGGATTTTTAAAGCAGAATTTGAAATGTCATGAAAAACAACATAACCCATTTCGTGAATTCGTGAATCTGTTGATGAAATGGAGTAATATAGTTAACAATTATTTTCAGACAAAAAGTTTAAAAAATTAATTATTTCTTATTCGGTTTTTTAGATGCTCTTACTCGTGAAGAAGCATTGGAGTGTTTGCCGAATGATCTTCGAGAAATGGTTGATACCAAAGCCACTGACTTTACTACAAATCTCACGCGGTATTTTAGATATTTTCTTTAAAACACTAATATTTTTAAATGAAGATTTCGTGCCGAAAAAGCGGAAAAAGACCGTCTTGAGGTGCAAAAGGTTGCGCAGGAGAAGTGGGAACGAAAAAGGCCTAAAACGAAGATTTATCCAGTTGAAATGCGCAGCTTCAAAGACGGAGATGAAAACGCGAACCCAGTATGAATAGATAATTCTAAAGAAAATTTTAAACCTTGAAATTGGGATTACAGACCATGAACGATTTCTCCGAGATTTCGAATCTTTTGTATCAGCAATCTGATCCGGTTATCGGCAGTGATGATATGAGAAAATTACAAGATAGTGTATGTTTTTTTTCTCGAAATTCTTAACGATTTTTCCCAATTTCTTTGAAACTCGAAAGAAAAAAATATATATATTGCAGACAGAAAGATTGTGGTCAATGGTCAATAAAACAGTTCCTCATTTCTTTGGAACTCCACGAAACGTTTTGGACCATCATTTGCAATACTTGATGGATCACAGCGGATTCGATCATCTTGAATTCTTGGTGTATGTTCATTTGCAGACATTTTAAACATATTTTTGTTCAAAACTTTTCAGTGGATACAAAGTCAAAAATCTTCCAGCAGATGCTGAAAATGACATCAATAACGTTTATAACGAGGTTTTTTAATTATTTAATATTTTTTATTTAAAAAAAAACGTTTTCTTAGTTCATCAAAAACTTCTGGGCCTATTGCGTCGACAAAAGTGTGAATCCTCGTTCGAATGTATTCCTTTTTGTCAAGAATAATATTCATCAAATTCCTATTAAGGTAATTCGTCTCTTCGTTGATGCTTAATTTTAGTTTTCATTTAATATTTTTTCAGGTACTTCGATTCATTTTGGTCGGAGCATTGCAAATAACGAATGCGGGGTAATAAATATAAATTTGCAATCAAATGTTTTAACACTAAACTAATTATTTCAGACCGATTTCGAAAAAAGCGAAAGAAGAACTTGAAGAGTACAAGAAGCGATACCCAGATTCATACAAATCAGTAGACAAAGTCTCACAGGTGTTCTTTATCGTTCTGTCGGTATTATATTTTGAATATTTTTCAGTGGTGCGCAGTGTTATTCGAGCTGTTGAGTATTACAATCCATGCTTGCAATGAATCATTGACAAACTATGAATTGGTACCAACGGATGAAAAAATATTGTAAATTGTTTTTTATACCAAAAAATGTGTTTGAAAAAACAACATTTCAGTGCTGAATTCGCATATACTAAATTGTCATTCGCTCGTATAGCTCGTAGCTGTTATCATCAAATAAATGAAGAAAGTCGATTTTTGGAGGTTCCTATTCTGAACGAAGAGACTACCATCAAATATGTCATTATTCAATTTGCAACAATTTTTCCTCTCTTGGTGAATTACTAGGTTTTTTTTTCTTCAAAATTATGATTTTTGCAGCGTCTTTTCAAAAGTATTTTGACTTATTTGTTGGCCAATAATAATAGATCATTTGATTTGTCATTCTTGGACGCTAAAACAAGTAAACGCATCGAAAAATTTGATTTCGCGAAGGAAGTTGCTGGATCACTCATTTTTCTGAAAAGTTGGGCGAAAAATGGTTCTTCTGATTCAGATGTCACGAAATTCTGTAGCGAGGTTCGTGAATTTTAAATAGAAGTGATTTATTTTGAATTTTCAGGCGTTGGATTGTCTCAAAAATACTTTTGAGCTGGCGGTGGGGATGCCAATTGTTACAGCAAGCGAGGATAAGAATGCAGTCGCAAGAGTAATATTTTAATCTTAGAAATTGGAAACATGAATCATTTTCAGATTATTTCCAAAGAACTTTACAACGATGAGATTAACGAAAATTTCCAAATTGAAACTATGACCTGTGATATCGGCAATATTATTCAAGATAATTATTCAGTGAGAATCATATTTTAATTTTGATAATTCTGGTGAATTGATTTTATTTTCAGATGAATCAAATTTACCACAACATGTCCCAAAATGATTCAATGAAACAACGATTCGACAATGCTCTTCAAGAGATCCAGACCAAATTTTGTGAATTCTACAAGTAGAAACCGAATAGCTTTTTTTAAAAATTTCACAATCATTTTTTTCTTATCTTGTTCTTAATTTTTAAAGAAATTTAACTTATCAAACGAAATGCCTATCCGCTGAAAATTTCCGCTCCGGTGTTTATTTTCCATTTCTTCCTGTCCAGTTTACCGGTTCATTGTCAAAATTATTTTTGATTATTGTAATTTATATTTGTGTATGGACGAATATGTTAGTGATTGTAAAATTATATATAAAGATTTCATATACCGGAAAATGAGCAGAAAATACCATGTGCATTTAAATATTAGAATTAAAAATATAATTTAATTTGTAACTAATTTATCAAAACCGTTGATTGTGTGGTGATTCGATTCGTATCATTCGAGCATGTTCAGTTCCTAATTCGGAAGGGGGTCTGCAATTCATTTTTGGTGCAAATTAAAGGGACTGTTTACTGATTTTGGGTTTCAATTCCATTTTCATCTTCTTCCCAGTATTTAAAAACGCATACAAGCAAAAAAAATTGTTTTTTTCGAAATTTCCTTTTCTAGTACACGAAAAAAGACATTTACAGTGTAAGGAAGCTAAATGGCCGAACCGGCCAGGCCGTGCGCGAGAGAGCATGCGAATGTGAGAGTGTTTGCGATTGTTAGGCCATTCGCCGCCTTATTTTGGAAATGGGTGTGTTTGAGTATAAGAAAAGGAAATTTCGGAAAAATATTTTGCTTGTATAGGTTTTCAAATATCAAGAAGAAGATGAAAATGGAATAGAAACCCAAAAACAGTAACGAATCCATTTAAAAAAGAAAAACAATTGTTCACCTCATAGAATCAATATTTAGACTTGTTACGTTTGAAGAGGAAGAAGTTGAATAGTTTGAAGAATATGCAGATGAAGATGAACGTTGGGAACTTGGAGCTTCGCTCTGAAACAATGGATAAAGTTATTGAAAGTTAAAGTTTGAAAGAATTCCGATTTTTTTGTTATTTTAATGTCTACAAGAGCCCCCTCTCGTAAGATGCTTTTTTTTAACTTCAAAAACAACCCGCTTCTTCTTAAAGGAGGGCATTACGGAGCTAATGAAAGCATCTGGAGTGAAAATAGACTTCATTCTCATTCCAAATCTGTTTTTAAAATTTTCTAAAACCACCTAGAAGCCGAGAAAACGCGCCTCAAAACAATGGCCTAGAAAACGTGTCCACCGGCGAAAACTAGTCCGCAGGCAGGAAAAATGAAAAAAAAAGACTAATATAAGCATTCGTCATAACTATTTATTAACGAAACACCAAAAAAGGCTAATAGGAAAAAGTTCGGCCAGGTGGACACTTTTTCTAGGCCATTGTTTTGAAGCTTGTTTTCTCGGCTTCTAGGTGGTTTTAGAAAATTTTGAAAACAGATTTGGAATGAGAATGAAATCTATTTTCATTTAAGGTACGTTTATTATCTCCGTAAAGTCCTCCTTTAATTGGATATTAGAAAAATCACAACTTTAACAAAATTTAAAACATGTTTAGATTGAAAAAATTTTTTTTGAAATTTAAAATATGTTTAGATTCTCAAAATATTACAAATCTATCTTACAGTGATTTGTTTGGGGGAGCTCTCCCCGTTCTCCCCGTTTTCTTAGATTTTTCAAATCAGCAGCTAACATTTTCAACAACAGTAACTTACACTATTAAAATAATTTCTCGGCGATGGCGTTGGAATTGCTGAAGAGCAATCAACTGAGATAAATGTAGGAGGTATTTCAGTTTCACGCATGTTTACTGTCAATGGCTTGTAAATTGATGATTCAGATGAATTTTCTAAAAAAAAACAACAACAATGTTTCGAAAAAACTCAAGAAAATGTTAATTTCAAATCGTCTAACTTACCTGGCAAAATGAGTTTAGGTTTTTGAGAGAGTGGTGGCCGAATATTCACATAAGGACTGAATGCATTAGTATCATAAATATTTGTAATAGCTTCTAAATTTAGAAAAATGATTTTAGACCCCAAAGATGTAAATCTGACCATTTCTCGATGTTTCTTTAGAAACATCAACATCGGTTCGAATTCGAACAATTGGCATTTTTTGGGACATAGCATCAGTATATCTTAATGAATGCTCTTCGGGTCGATTATCACTACTTTTCTGCATTTCGGAATAGACTGTTGTTGCATAAATTGGTGGTGGAATTGGAGGCGGTTGAGTGGATGGGATGGGTGGCGGACATGCTCTTGGTCGAATTGGACTTTCAACTGTTACAGATGGTGTTGGAATATTTGGCTGAAAATTGTACAAGTATAAAATCAAGTGTCTCGAAAGGTTGTGTTACTCTTGTAATTTTCGTTGATCTCGTTGCTTGAGGTGTTGGTGGAGTTGACTTCGTCTGGAGTGGTTCTTCTTTCTCTAGTTCAAGAGAAGATCCTGTATTTTTTCGACTTGACCTGAAAAAATGAAATGGAAAATCTTCTTGTGGATTCAGTTCGAGGCGAAATCCAAATATGATTTATTAATAATTTTAGATTTTTTTTCGCAATTATCGCAATTTTAATGATTTCTCATTTGTGTAAAATTTTAAATCTAGATCCTTTCACGAAAAGAAATTCGTGTCCAAGGCTCAATTATATCTCCCAAATTTAAAGAAGGGCTTTACAGAGCTAATGAATGCGCCTCGGATGAATATAGACTTCATTCTCATTCCAAATCTGTTTTTAAAATTTTCTAAAACCACCTAGAAGGCGAGAAAACGCTCCACAAAACAATGGCCTAGAAAAAGTGTCCTCCGGCGAAAACTAGTCCGCAGGCATGAAAAATCCAAAAAAAATGAAAAACCATAAAAATTACTAAAATAAGCATCTATTTTTTAACGAATCACGAAAAAAGCTCATAGGAAAAAGTTCGGCCAGGTGGCCACTTTTTCTAGGCCATTGTTTTGAAGCTCATTTTCTCGGCTTCTAGGGGGTTTTAGATCATTAAAAAAACAGATTCGGAATGAGAATGAAGTCTATTTTTATTTAAGGTACATTCATTATTTCCGTAAAACGCCCTTTAAAGAAAGTTTACAACATTTAAAGAGCGTGTACCACCACTCAAAAACAAGAGGTTTTAGCAGTAATTATTGAAGTTTCGTTTTCTTAAAATATATGCGATCAATAATTTGAATGTTAAAAAACCATTGTATAAGCATACGTTCTTGGGATAGATTTGGCGCGAAACATAATTATTTGAAGCGTTTAATGAACATTGCTCATAATTTTCAAAATTTCATCTTATTGGTTCACAATTCCGTTATAGGAATTTTTGGAATTTTTACCTCATTTCATGTCGACGTTCCCTTTCCTCTTTTGTAAATCGTTTTAACCATGGTTTGTGATCATACGTTTCACCATTTTTAATTGTTAAAAGATTCTCAAATATCGTTCTTTTCTTTGTTTTCCCAGTTGGAACATCATCAATTCTGTCTCTGAGTACAGCTCGAGTATCCCTCATTGCCTGAAAACCTTCAATTAAAAAAGGAACATTATGTTTTTTACAGAAAAAAACCTTATCCAAATCAACCGATAACGCCGAATAAATGTTACACATTTTCCATAAATTCAAATGATCATTTTTCTTCGGATCGAGCATTTTTTCCAAATTCCTTCCCGCTCTTTTATGAATTTTCGCAATTTCACTAAGCCTTTTCAATGGTAAATCAAGTCTGTAAATCAAAATTGTTGAAGTAATTGTTTTTTTCCCACTTCATTCCATTATTCTCTAATCACTTTTTTCATCAATAAATAACCGGAATTTCATTTTATCGCCTTGCTTGATAAACGATTATCCAATTTTTTGTACTTTCACAGGTTTAAAAGACGAAGAAAAAAAGGAACTGATAAAAAACTAGCGGATAATTTATAATGATCTCACCTTGAATTTACGAATGTATCTATTTTGTCTTGTAGTTGTTTGCTGAAGTTTCTCTCCACTTCCGCTCTGAAAAAAGAAGAAGAAAAGATTACGGTAATAATTGATTGGATAGTAGAAGGGGAACATGATTTCTAATATAGTTTCTGTGTGTAAATGGTCTGATTTCTAGAAATTAATTCGTAATGGCAGCTAGTGAATCCAAAATTTTCACAATCGCTGAATTTTCAAACCAGTAGGTTTGGTTTCCTAAAAATAGATCTTCTCAGTGAAATTTGAGTTTCAATATATTGAGAAATCCTTCTAATTTGAAGAGTAATTAGAATGAAAACACAACACCGAGGTCTCCCGCAGTTTTCGCATGTATTATATTAATCAAAGGTTATTCGAAACTAATTGCATCTTGAATACTTTAAAGGAGGGCTAATGAATGCATTTGGGATGAAAATAGATTTCATTCTTATTTCAAATCTGTTTTTAAAATTTTCTAAAACCGCCTAGAAGCCGAGAAAACGCGCCTCAAAACAATGGCCTAGAAAAAGGGGCCACCGGCGAAAATTAGTCCGCAGTCATGAAAAATCCAAAAAAAAAAGAAAAAAAAACATAAATTAAGATGAAAAAACATTTAAAAAAAAGGACTAATATAAGTATTCTCCACTTATTAACGAAACACGAAAAAAATCTAATAGGAAAAAGTTCGGCCAGGGGACCTTTTTTCTAGGCCATTGTTTTGAGGCGCGTTTTCTCGGCTTCTAGGTGGTTTTAGAACATTTTAAAAACAGATTTGGAATAAGAATAACGTCTATTTTTATTCAAGCTACATTTATTATCTCCGTAAAGCCCTCCTTTAAAAACCTTTTTTGTGAAAATTGATCAAAAACAAGTTCAATTTCACATCATTTCATGTCATTTTTTGTACATCTTCTCTTCATTTGAAGCAGTTCCAAATTCCAAACATTCGAATATGCGTTCAAAAAAAGCGCAAAAAAATGTTTTAGAAGATAAGCATTTTTTTGGAGCCGTTTTTTGAAATTTATTTCCTCCATTAATTCGAAAAATGTCTTCTTCACCTTTTTCTTGAAGAAGAGTTTAAAAGTTCCCGAAGAATTCAAAATGTCTCAAACTTTCAAAAATTCATGAGTAACTTACAAATATTTTGCAAACTCTAGCAATGCATAATCATGTGAACTGCCCATCGCTGGAAAAATGAATTAAATTGGAGAGGAGGGTGGGGAGCAATTAATAAGCAATTTTGTTCGATTTATGAATCATTCAAATAAATTCATTCATTTGACGCTTATAAAAAAAAGATAAGAAACAACGTATAAGGTGAAAGCGAGGGCGGTGCAATTTATGAAACCGAAAAAAAAAACGGCCGAAATATTTTCGAGGTAAAACTGTGCGATTGGCCTCAATGTATATTCATCATACGTCTCTATTTCTTCAATTCTCTTTTCTTTTTTTCTTGTTCATCTTTTGAATGGAATTGAAGGAATACTGGGTCGGAACAGTAACACAACAAAATACTGAAGAAATCGAGGTCTTTCATTGATTGATTGCTTATCATATCACATGCCCTCGATTTTTTTCTTTTTTTTACTTTTTCGTGGTAAAAAATTATTGTGAAAAAGGGGATGGGATTAAATGAAAATGAACCATTGTAACCAACGATTATGAACGGATGAATAAGATAACAAAAAATCTGAATCTAGATTAAAAAGAGGATGAGGGTGGAGTAGTTATAAAAGCTGGGATAGATGCCAAGGTCTCAATGATTGATGATTGGAATGCCAATTCATCTGTCCATTTTTAGTATTGTGGGAAGTTGTTCAGGGAATCAAAACTTGTATATTCAACATTTATATGAGAATATGTGCTGTTTTGAGTTTTTACTTTTGTAGTTGATGTGAGATTTTGGGTGGTTTTACCTATTTCTGAACAAAAATTGAAAAAAAAAATAGAAAATGACAAAAATTTGGGGTCTGGCCTAGAAGCCCAACACTGTGGTTTCTAAGTGACTAGGGAACTCGTCCCGAAGGATTTTTTTCAGTATTTTTAATTTTTAAAAATAAAACATCTGGTAAAAAACCAAATCAATGAGCGATCAGTGGCATAGCCCAAAACAATGAAAACTAGGTCACAGTCCCAATTTCGTTGTTAAGATTTTTTTTGTGTATTTTTATCATTACTGTTCAAAAGCAATGACCATAATTAGCTAAACTAAAGCTTTTTAAAAAATCCTGCTGTACATGTAAACTCAAAACAAAAGCGAAAAACATTTACCACATTTCCTTACCTTTTTTGGTTTAGATTTGAAATTTCAATTACTCTTTTCAAGTTTAAAAACGTAAAACCATATTCTCAGAAACTAATAATCCGAACTACAAAAACCAACCGCGAAATCTCGAAGAAGAATTGAGTCGGTATACGTAATTGTAAGTGTAACGACTTAATTCCACCTATACATCGAAAAAAAACCGGCGACGAAATTCGAAATAGTTTGAAGAGACCTAGACGGAAATATAACCAGGAAAAACGGCGAAGCAGATGGCGAAAACCGATAAACTGTGCACGGATGGAAGAATGGGTAACCATTCGTTTTGTTTTTTCACAATCGCTTTATGTTTGATGCTTCATGTCGAGAAAAACGCTGTTTTAAGCAAGTATGATATCGGAACTTAAATAGGGTAGTGCGCCTAAGAGTCTCTGAAAACCAACATTTATGAGATTCGGGTGCTCCGCAAATAAAAACGAAAAAAAGGAAAACATAATGTCACTAGATTATGAAGCTTCTGTTATATACTTTATGGAAAACAGCATACGTCAATCAGCTCCGTTCATTACACGAAAATTTTTAAATTTATATTTGAAACCGGAAAAATGGAAATGTGAACTTGCGGTGTTTTTTAAGCTGCAGTGTCGTATCATTATCTGTATAAAATTCGACTGATAACCCACGAATACTTCGAAAAAGCTAAGTGGCTTCTTGTCTTTGACGTGGTCTTAATATGTATTTATGAGTAACGTTCAAAACATTTGTTTTCGAGTGTTCCGAAGCATCAGAAAGCAGCAATGAATTTCAATATAATTTTGGATGTGACATAAAGCCTATGTAAAACATTGATTGTCTTATAATTTAAAATCGCAAAAAATGCTTCGTTGTGTGTGAAATCCAAAAATGTTTCTCCCCGGCCAGGAATTGAACCCGGGTCTCGCATGTGACAGACGCGGATACTCACCACTATACTACCGAGGACACATTGCAGTAGAAGGGAATTTTTAAAGACTAGATGTGTGATATGGCATCGTGAAGGTGATTGTTTAACAATCGTATCAGAAAAGTGTTCAATTTTTTATATTTACAAGGTCGTCTTATTCAAGATTGGATGCTATTCAGACAATTATCAATTTTGAACTAAGTAGATAATTGAATTCTTGACTATAAATTAAGGATTAATTAATATTTAAAGTGTTCATTCCAATTTCATATTGCTTTGCTGCGTAAAGGTGCTGCGTTCGAAAACGAAACATCATCCCTGACAAATAATTGAGCTGAAAATTCTAATAATTTTGAGTGAAAATAATACAATTATACTCACAAATACATGAATATATTTTCTCTGCTTTCGAATAGATATTTCGTTTAACTGCACAATCATAAAAATCATTAAAGAAATCTTCTTCAGAAGGCAAATAAATGTCACATCTGAAATTTTCGGGATTTTATTTTCAATCGAGTTTTGATGGTACTTCAATTTTTTGGTACACGAGTTTCTTCCAGGATAGAGACATTCAAAAACACATGCGGCTTGTTGAGCAGCGCCATCATTTATGAAATGACGATTCAAATCTGAAAATAATGAATTCACTTGAAACAATAGGGAGCATCCGCGACGAAAACAAAAAAGTTACCATTTAGATTCAAACTTTTCTCGAATGAATGTATTAACAAGTCTCGAAACTCGCCCATATGTCTTCTTTTAACTGTGTATTTTTTCCGAGACGTGCATCTACAAAAATTAGATTTTTCTCGCATTGTTTACCATTTCGATGTTACCCATTAATTCCATTTTGATGTGAATAAGAGCATTGTGTCAGGCGTTCAAAATCGTTCGAAAATTGTTGTATACATTGAACGAAAGAGGATGAAGGAAGAATACTCTGAAATTAAACTGATCTTATGAAAAATACTTCCAAATTCATAGAACGAAAACTAAATTTGATTTTTTGATTTGTTGATACCAATGATTTCATTACTACGGTAAACAGGAACTAATTGAACGAAAATTAATGATATTTAAAAGGTAAGCTAGGAATTAAAAGATCACTCGCAATCATCTTCAACAATCATGACACACAATATCCGTAAGTTCCTTTTGTAATAAAATATTTAAAGAAGAATAAATTCAATTAGTTGGTTTTCTAAAGACAACCGAACATCTGATATTGCCAGCTCAAATATTCCTGATCATTCAAGCTGGTTTTGATCAACCCAGAAAATCTAAGTCACTCACAAAGTAATGCTATTTTTACCTGCGAGCGGCTGCGCTGCGGTCTTTTAGTAGAAATTGAATGATCCAAAATTGTTAAGTTGTCAATAATTTGATGAAGCACACGAACGTACTATTAACAAGTTTTATTTTCAAAATAAATTTGTATCACTAGGCTTTGGAAAAATTTAGATCTCTCAAACAAAAGTGATACCGTGTCTTTAACTTCAAAAAATCGATTTTCCAAAAAACTATTTTCCAAGATTTACCGAGCATTTCGCGAAACATTTTCCCATCGGTTCAGCTCTTGAACTTTTCAAGCATTTATCATACTTTTTACAATGACACTGTCTTATTGCTTCGGGAAATATAGACGAAAATAAAGAGAATAAGACCAAAAATGAGAAAAACATCATTTCATCGATGGACTGGGAACTCTGTAGTCGTTCCCAAAAACTAATTTCTAATTACCAACAAAGAAGGCGGTGTTCAAATATTTTGTTTAAAAACTGGTTGAAAAAATTAAGTGGAAAACAGTAATTTTAGAAAAAAGAGATTGTTGAGGCACCTCCTCCGGGCAAGCTATTTGAAATAAGCTTTACTCGGTAATTAAAAATGCACCGGTTTAATATTGCGTGGTTATGACAGCTGTTTGGCTACAACAGGGCACAAACTGCCAGTACTCACGCGTTGAGAAGGAAACGAACCTTGGTCGACAAATTTGCGATCGCTATCTTACCACAAGGACAAGCGTGTAAGGCAGGAGCCAAGCGGAAAATAGGGTTATGTGAAATGTAGGACGAGAGAAATATATTGCGCTGGGTCGGTCGTTTAAGAATTTATGGACTATAGTACTACTACTTTTCATGTATAAAGTTTCTATGGAGATATTTGAAGTTTGTTTTCTTGGAGTTGTAAGGAAACATCTCTTTTTTGGTGTTCCTATTTGCTGTTTAAAAATCCTCACACCTATTGTATTTATTTGATTTACACGATTTCTTTTCGATATCTTGGACAGTTTTCAGATTGTCAATGAAAACTAGAATGCTGCGTTGTCTTGGACAATTATCATGAGACGCGCGACAATCTTTGAAGGCGTTAATACAGCGCCGTAAATAGCCAAAATTTGTAACAACGTGATACATTCATCGGGTTATTTTCGTCTTTTGCTATCAATTCGATTATTATGTCGTCAATTTAGCGTGGGAAATTCTATTAATTGCTCTCTGAACCGTTTAAAAAAATATAATATTTGTTTTAATTGATTCGACACAATATTCTGTTTAACTTTTAGTTAGCTGTTCACACAGCTTGATTTTTAAAAAAAAAACTCAGAAATTATCAGAACTCGTAATGTTCCTTGTACTCCATGCTTTGGAGCCAACAAAGAATATTTAGCCGCCGCTTTCGAACTACTTGTTATCATTTAGTTAAACAACATTTCGTTTCTGAAATTTCGACTTTGGAGCCATTCAAAATATTTTATCAGAAATTTTTATAGGTTTTATGGGACAATAATAGAGGTTTCTATATTTTATTACAACATGGTCAAAGTCTTCTAAATCGGTTCGAATACTTAAAAGGAATTGAAAAGTGATGAGAAATATACATAGATCGTTTTGAAATTTGACTGTTTGGGTTGGACTTTCATGAAGCGTTCGACCATTCGATTTAATTTTTTCTTTCATACCAGTTTTCTGAAGAAAGATTACCAGAAAGTCGTTTTCAAACTTGAGCGCGGATTATGGGTGAGCGCTGAGAATTGAAAGATACGTACCCAATTCAAAACAGATAAATTAAATTGTTGTTCACGCTTCACATTTTTTTACCTAACAAATAACAACCACCTCCGCCCATTTCATTATTCTTATCAAAATGAATGAACAAGATGGTGATAAGGAAAGAAATCATTTATAAATTCTCTTCATGCACTTCACCCGTCGCGCAATCTCTCCCCGAGCATCATTTGTGGTTGATCAACACGTTGGAACCATAAATTCGTCACTTTCACGAAGACCAAGATTATCTGAGACTCTCATTGAACCTTTTGAAGAGAGTGAAGAGGAAATGAGACCGAACATCGAAAAAGTTTCAGTAGAACTTGATTGCGTTCATCATGAAATTGGTATGTCTTTATTTCGAAAGTTTTCCTGTCAACTCTTCGAACCCACAACGTGACATCTTTCTCAATTCTAAGTGCACCCAATCTTCGCTCTAACAGCTGTTTATTCGGGTGCATCCCATCTTCCTCCTGCAAAAATGATAACATTTGTTCCTGTTTTCATTTCGAAAAACTTTGAGCAAGCAACATGCCTCGTTTTTTGTTGTCTTTATTTGTTTGAATACAAACAACCGAAAAATTATCAACGTCACGAAAAATATTGTTTTTATTCGATTTTGCTGGTGAGGCACACGAGTTCGAAAAATTTTCGATGCTCTAGCCTGGTGTCATTGAAGTCGGTTTCTCTCACATTTCCTGTGCCTTTCTCTCTTTCCATTTCTGCGTCTCAAATGGAAGGAAAGAATTTCGAAGTAAAAGCCGCACTCGGACTACTCTTTTCCCTATTCTAGTTGCAACGCAGCTTCACCATTCGCCTTCATTTCTTTTTTTTTGTTATATTATGAATTTATTTCACAATATATTAAACTACGTTTTTGAATGCATTACAAGATTACACGCTTTTTAAAATATAATTATCAATTAATATCCAGTTTTTGTGTGTTTTGATCAATTTCAGAATATTACTAGCAATATAAAAGCACGATCAAACTGTAATAAACCTTTATTCAAAGTGTGTAAATCTTCGTCGCGGTGCGTACACTTTTTTTGAAATTTGAATCAGAAATTCTCAAATTTAAATTTGAGAATTTTTTGATCAAAAAATTAATTTTCAATTTATTTTCAGGGCCTATTTTATTGAGAATTTGATATAAAACACCATCGTGTTTCCCTAGACATGAATAGGCCTATTAATTTTTATGACGAAATAATTTCTTGTTTCAACGTAGTTGTCTAGCTCCAAAGAGCAATTTATTCTCAATTATTTCTTGATAAACTGATATCTATTTATTCGTTTCTTTATCTTATAAAATTATCTTACGTAAGGTTACTCACTTGCAAAGACGTCGTCAAAAGAAAAAAACAGATGAGAAAAAAGATTACCTTGATTTTTCATTGACAAAACAAAAAGTGTTCGTGTTATAGCCATAAAAAAAAGAACACCGTCTTGTCTTTTGTAAATCGTGCATACGTGATTTTCTGATTTTCTCCCTCGATTATTGTTGTACTTTTCCGTTTTTTCTTTTGAGTGCATATAAACCTGTGATGCACTCAAATATGATTAAATAGGATAAAATATCCCGAAAACCACTCCCCAGATAAAACTTATACATAAAAACGTTGAGCTTTCTATTTTTCTCAATAATGTAAACACAAATATCATCTTCGCTTTTGTTTACATTAGATCGAGTTTTCGCTCTTTCATCTTTTTTCAAAACTGACCCGTGCAGTCGTTTTTTTTTTGAAAAATTATTATATAGAATAAACGAGCTGATTATATCTTTGTAGTATAAGCTCCTTATCCTTTTTAGTCACATATCGAATTTCATTTCTCGTTTCAATGAACATTGACGTTCGATATTTGACCTATCTGATTTTTTGCGCTTATAAATCAGACGAGGCTTTTTTCACGAAAAATACAATAGAATGATATAATTGTGAGTGACGAGAAATTCTTCCGTACGTGTGGGTTACCTTTTTATCAGTTTTTCGTTACACATTGCCCAAATGCTGCGATTTTCATTTGTCAATTTTGCAAGAGGTATTTCGATGTTCAAATTAGATTTTTTTAAACACGAGAAGATTATAAATCAGGGTCATGACCTTTTCTACACTTCTACCATAAAAAAACTATACCATCTAGTTTTGTAAAGTTAAAATAAGGAACGAATAAGAAATTCATAGCTGTCTGGGAAATTCATATCACTTCTCAATTTATTTGTTCTTTAATCGAGCGCACAAGTTCATTGTTCACTCAACCCTACAAAAATCGTCTTCTCTTTCAACTGTTTATATTTTCAGTAATGTCGGTGGCGCGGTCCGTTCGTGTACACTTCGCCGTCGACGTTGAGAACTTGCGTGCTCATCATACAGTTTATGTTGTCGGTTCAACGGATTCTCTAGGAAAATGGGAAGCTACGAAGGCAATGCCATTGGTGCAAGACTCTGAAAGAGAACTTAGATGGAAAGGAAGTATTGAGACTGTTGATCCTCAAATCAGTTTTCGATATTTTATTGGATACACATTGACATCTGATGACGGAGAGAAATTGATTGTCGGTAAGTGTTATAAATATAAGTATTTAATTCGTTCAGTTCTTCAAATTTTCAGATAAATGGGAAGCATTTCTGAATCCACGATCAACATTATGTACCGCTGAAAATCGTAACGGCGAATGTCGCCTAGATAGAACTGATCTTTTTGGATATTATTGTAAGTGAAAATCCCCACTCCTATTGGTCTATATTTGATTTTCTTGTCAACTCTTTCTTTCTCTTTAGATTCATCTTTCTGCTCGTCATTTGCATTTTTCTCACAATGATAGTGATTTTAAGTAGTCATAACCTCTCTGATCTTGTTGTCATATTTCAGCTGATGATAATGACATAATGTCTCATATCTTCATTCCTCTTCTTCTCCCAAAACCATGTCAATTTCTGTCTACCCTGTTTGTATGTTTCTGTTCGAACACAGTAACTGTTCAGCGGGCCGAAAATGCGTATCGGATGGATGGCTTCAACATCCAGAAGAGAATCAAGTGTTGCTTTCAATTCATGGAAATGCGCTCAAGTTCTACAAAACTGCCAAGGAACGAAATAATTGTCGGGTGAAGGTTACACCGATGGACGTTAGGAATCGAGAGGTTAGTTTGAATTATCAAAACATTATGGGATTTTTTTTTAAATATCAGAAATCTAATGTTTTCAGCCAACCAATGGACATATCACTTACAGCTCAGGCATAGATGAAGAAGACGATGACGAAGATCCGGCAGTTCAAACCAACAAAAGTACCCATGGTCAAACTCTTGTCGCTGTTCGTTGTTTATTGAAAATTCATTTTATAAGTAAATTTTAAAGGTTCTTTCTGATCCAAAGCCGAAGTTCTATGATCAAGACGAAGCTGGTACAATATTTAACAATAACAAAGATTATGTCGTTTTTAGAACCCATTCCGTTGCTGCTGAGTATTTGGTATAATTCCTATAAATATTTATAAGAAGTTTAATATAATTGATTACAGGCATTTTATATTGAGATTTTCTCCGACGAGCGTAAAAGAATCGGTGCTTGTTATGCATTGCCATCATCATTGCATGAATCATCATCCGCCGTCAAACTTCCATTTATCAACTCATCTGGTCGACCAATCGGTCACGTTTCATTGGAATATCTATGCGTTAAAGCAGTGACACGATTGGATGGACCTCAATTGATGAATTTAACATTTTGTAGACATTGGAAAAAGAGAAATGCACTAGAAGTTGGGCATAGAGGTGCTGGAAACTCGTACACCAAATTTGCGATGGCAAGAGAAAATACCATTCATTCATTGAACACCGCCGCGAAAAATGGTGCAGATTACGTGGAATTTGATGTTCAATTAACGAAGGATAAAGTTGCTGTAATCTACCACGACTTCCATGTCTTGGTGTCTGTTGCTCGCCGAGATGGACATGCATTGCCTCCACCAACAGCTAAAGAATTGAGCGATTCTGCGAATTTGGATTATCATGAATTGCCGGTGAAAGATTTGAAGCTTTCGCAACTCAAACTTCTTATGGTGAATATCATGTACGAATCCAAATTTTAAAAAATATGTTCATTTCAGCTCGATCATCTCAGTTTTCCACAGAAAAAAGAAAACGTGAAAAAATTGGTGGAGATGGGAGAAGAAGCTGAAGATTTCAAACCGTTCCCAACACTTGTTGAAGCATTGACAAAAGTTGATCCAGATGTTGGATTCAATGTGGAAGTGAAATATCCAATGATGCAAAATGTAGGAGTAATTAAAAGTTTATGTTTTCAAAAGTGTTTGTTTTCAGAATGGAGAGCATGAATGTGATCATTATTTTGAAAGAAATTTGTTCGTTGATATTATTTTGGAAGATGTTCTCAAACATGCAGGAAGCCGGAGGATCATGTTCAGTAGCTTCGATCCAGATATTTGCTCAATGTAAACCTTTGAAGTTTTTCACTTTTTCATTTATTTTTGAATTCAGGGTCGCAACAAAACAAAACAAATATCCAGTTTTGTTCTTATGTGTTGGTGACACTCAACGGTATACTCCGTTCCAAGTAAGTCTCTGAGAAAGTAAGATTCAACAAATATTTGAAATTTTAGGATCAGAGAACAACTACTTCAATGACTGCTGTCAATTTTGCTGTTGGAGCTGATCTCTTGGTATTTAATTGATCTTTTTTTATTCGCACGTTTTTATATTTCTTCAGGGTCTTAATTTCAACTCAGAAGATCTTCTCAAGGATCCAATGCCTGTCAAGAAAGCAAACGAATTCGGAATGGTCACATTTGTTTGGGGAGAAGATTTGGACAAGAAAGAGAATATTAACTATTTCAAAAAAGAGCTTGGTGTTGACGGAGTGATTTATGATAGAATTGGAGAGGAAGAAAGAAGAAGAAATGTGTTTATCGTCGAAAGAGAGCAAAAAAGAGCGTTGTTGAGCTGTTCAGGAACGAACACTCCTCAAAGGTATATATATTTTAAGGCAGGGAGTGTATCAGTTAGATTAACTCTATTTTAGTTTGACTTTCTCAAAATATTTCAAAAAGAAAAATTTGCCTAAAATGAACTTAGAGCGAAAACCTGAAGTTACAAATATTTAAAATTCAAACATAAACAATCAACAACCAATAATTTGCAGATCTTCTTCACCAAATGCAGAAGCATCCAATAATAACTCTAGTCCGCCACATAATTCAAAGTTCGGGAGAAAATCGAGAGCAGATCCATCATTGATTGAGGAATTGAATGAATCAGAACATGAGGACACTCCCGACATTCAGGTGTCGAATACACAAATTTTTGTTAAAAATTCGTAGCTTTCAGGGAATCACCAACGAAACAGAATCAATGAAAATGCGTGACTATCCAGTCGCTCCACTTTTCCCAGTCAAATAATTTTTCGCCTATAATTATTATTAAAATAATAGTTCCGGGTTGCCGTGTGTTTGATAGTTTTCATAATTTGTATCATCACATCATTCGCTACCTTTTCATGTTTTTTTTTACATAATTTTCCCCCTTTGTTTAAATCATGCATATTTACATAATTTTGGTCTCTTTCTTCTTATTTGTGCTTGAAGGTTTTTAGTAATTATTTTCCTCTGATACAATGAACAATTAGATTCGAATGACATTTATAGGATCGATAATGAATTTTTTTCTAAAAAAACGTTTTACAACATGGAATCTCTAATTTCGAAATAGTTTCAAACCTTCTAAATATTATTAAACAACACTGGGAAAAATTAATTGGAGACGAGAGAAGGCCCTAAACGTTTTTTTAAACTCCGATTTTCAATTTATGCTCTTCCGATAGCTTTAAGAAGTTCAGCAGAAGTTGTGTATGGTTGCACAATGGTTTCGTCGATGGTTGCTCCGCGGACCTGAATTCAATAGAATTTTTGGGAGTCATGGGGAAACCTTTCTAAATGCTGAGTCAGATGGTTCAACTTACAGCTTGAGCTGGAGTGTTATGATAAATATCAGTGTAAAGTCCTTCAATTGGCAAGACACCATCAGTGGTGGCAGTTTTCAAAGCCTCATCGACTTCCTTGCGAACTTCCTTATCAATTGCCTTCAATTCTTCCTCACTGGCCAACGAAGATGTAATTAAACGATCCTTGAATCCAGTGATTGGATCTCTTGTCTTACGAACCTCTTGGATTTCGTCACGTGTGCGGTAGCTGGAACAAAATTTTAAAATACTTCGGGCTACAATAAAACAACAAACCTAGTTCCTGGATCAGACATCGAGTGTCCGTGGTATCTGTACGTCGCCATTTCCAACATCAATGGTCCCTTTCCACTGTCACAGTATTCCTTGGCCCATCTTGTTGCTTCACGAACAGCCAAAATATCCATACCATCAACCCAGATTCCCGGAACATAGTCTCCTCTGAAAATGCATTATTATTTTAATTCTGAAAATTGACAAAATTAAACCTAGTATAGTAATCGACAGATGCCGATGATCTTTCGGTAGCAGTTCCCATTCCGAAACCATTGTTTTCACAAACGAAAAGAACTGGCAGATCCCAAAGTTTGGCCATGTTAGTCGCTTCGAAGAGTTGTCCTTGATTAGCAGCTCCGTCACCATACAAAGTAATACAGACATTCTTTTGGTCCCTGTAAATGTCTTCTTTGTTTATTCCAATATATTTTTTTAATTTTACCGATATTTCATGGCCAAGGCAACACCAGCTCCCAATGGCTGTTGAGCTCCGACGATTCCGTTTCCTCCAAAGAATCGATCAGTGTACATATGCATTGATCCACCTTTTCCATGGACGTTTCCGGCAATTCTTCCTGTCAATTCAGAGAGAACTTGAGTGACAGTTGATCCCAACAAATATGTCCATCCGTGACATCTATAAGCAGTGATGACAGAATCTCCATCAACCATTGCTGCCTTCATTCCAACAGCACAAGCCTCTTGACCAGAGTACAAATGACAGAAACCACGGATTTTCTTCTCTTTGTACAAATTTCCGGCAGCCGATTCCATACGACGGATGACTTGCATTTCGCGGTAATAACTCAAAGCGTCATCTCTGTTCAAGGTAACAGATGTGTTTGGTCCACTGTCGAGTTTATGCAATTTGCATGGCTGGAAATTTAGAAAACCAATGAATTTCCAAATGGTTTTTTGATTTACCTTGGTATGGAATGAAACTTCATTGCTAGCCAATCTAACTTGTTGAGTACGGATACCTCCTGCGGTAAGAGCCTGTATTAAATATTTCAGTTTATAATGAAGGGCTAGATTTCATATTTTTCCCCCACCTGCCATTGTCTAGCGAAAAGAGCCATATTTTTCCAGAAACGTTCAAGCTGCGGAAAGTAGACCGAACTGAAAAAATATAGATCTTCCACAAAACTCCCAAAAAAGAAATCTAGGGTTATGGGGTTTGACAGTAAAATCGATGACAGACATGTCACAAAACTACATCAAACTCAAACTAAAAAAAACCTACAAAAATTTGAGCATTCACCCAGAAATCTAAAAAAAACATTTTTAAAAATGTTTGAGAAAAAATCAAATAAAAATGGTTTTAAACCATTTGAGCCAAAAACAAAAACAAAAATTGTAATATTCCGGAAATACTTTAGGCATCATTCAAAAAAAAATTCAACGGAAAAAAGAGATGAATTCCAATAATTTCAATAAAAATAAATACATTATAAATAGTCGAACCGAGTTTTAAATATGCATTTTTGCTTAAACAAGAAGTCCGGGAAGACGAGAGGAAAAATGAGAATTTTCGAAAAAAATATGGGTATATACAAATATTTTTTTATCACACATGATATTATCTTGTTATTTTTTGGCTCTCTTTTCAGCAATCCAATTATCGATACGAGCTTTCAGTTCAGTGTCTGAAAGTGGTAGAATTTATTGCATTAGTTTAATAATAAATAATACCTGGCTCCAATTCGCCGACAGTGAGCGGTGCTCTGTTAAATGGATTGTTTGGAGTACTAAGTAAATGTCTTTCAATAACTGATCTCTCCATTATATGCCCGGATGGCAACTTCACTGGATCAACCATGATTGCATCCATAATTGGATCTAGATATTTAATTTTCATTAAATTTTTTTTTGAAATAGTCAATACCTTTGAACTCTTCAGGTGCATCATCCAATTCTTCTTCCATTTCAGTTTTCAAATTGAATTGTTTTTCAACATCTTCTGCCAATCGTTTGAATCTTTCGATCTGGCTAATTGAAACAATACTACTTTGTTCCATTCTTGAAAGAACATCGCTCATCATTGATGGAGTATAAGTTCGTTCATCATAAGCAATATACTTGACAAAACTATCATTGTGCAAATTGAGGTAGATATCAGCGAGAAGTGATACAAATCTTCTAGGATCCCAACCATAATTCTTTGCTTCTTTCACCTTAAAATTTGATTATTAAAAATAAAAATACTTGAAATTCCCAACTTTTAATTCTTGGCATTTGTTTCCGCACAATTGAGCAAGGTTATGGTTCAACATCGCTGCTAATCTTTCACCAAGAATGGAATTTGTAAACGGCAGTGGAGAATTGACCGTCAAATTGACCAGCATTTTCAAAGTTTCCATTGCATAACGAAGCCAACCACCAACTTTTCTAGCAGCTTCGTCTTGCAATCCATGCTGTTGTTCACGTTCTTCTTGTGTCAATGCATCCCATTCTTCATTTCTTTAAATTGTAAAATAAATCTCAAATTGAAACACTCAACAAATAAATACCTTTCCATCAGTTTTTCGACATCATGAATTTTTTTCAAACCAGCCAAGCTTTCATCAATGCACCACGTTGCATCATTAATAATCATATTTACGAAGCGGGTAAACTCCGGACCGCAAGTTCTGAAATAATTAAATTAGAACCAGAATTGAGACAAAAATCACATACTTTGCCATTTCCTGGAACTTGGCCTTGTAAGAATAATCATTTGATAATTCCTCGTATGAGATTTGTATATTTCTTCGAACTCTAAACTTTTCGTAAAAATCTCCTCCATCTTCAAAGTCCGAATAAAATTTAATAAGAGATGGCAAGAGTTTTTCCCTGGCTAATGGTAGATTTATCATCTCGTGCCATAAATTTGCAACTGGTGGAGTATAAGACGGGCAAAGACAAGTGATTGTTTCCACAATTTTAGCGCCCAAGAACGGATTATTAATCAACTTCATATTAGTGAAAAGGAATAAAAGCTGTGCCGGCCAATCCCATTGTCGTCTTATTATAAGTTCAGAAAAGGTGTTCAACGTAGCAATAAATAGCTGAAGAACGTCGTCGAGGAAATATTCCGGAAGTGCGGCAAATGCCTCGGGAATCTCGGTAACTGTTGGCCAACTGTTTGAGGTTGCGGTGAAATCACTGAAAATGATAAATGTTTTTAATAAGTAGAAATTACAACTGTTTTACCTGTTTTTGTCAATATTTTTCAATACAACTGTCAATTGTTTTCCTGCAAAATCCATTGCGGACTCAATCAAATATTCATCTCGAATCAAGCATCTATAAGCCAAGCGAACTTGTGAAAAATACTGAAAACGATTATTTTGTTTGAAGAAAAAAAAACAAAATTTTCTCACTTTGATTTGTTGTTTGACTTTATTAATGTTTTTCGTTATAGCCTGTCTTTCCTGTTCACTTTGTGCATTTTGAAAGCTTCTATTCAGCGCTTTCAAACGATTCTTCTGATCTTGAAGATATCGTGTAAGATTTGTGATGCTCACTGTAATCGGATCGAGTGTTATGTGCATACACGCAACGGTCAAGAAAAAGCATTCAGTGTTAAATTTTTCTTCACCATTGACTTCTGTAAAACGATGAATTTTTAAAATTTCCATTCAAACTTTGATAGCTTACCTATTTTGTTCTTGAATTCTTGAACTTCGCTCATTTGCATTTTCAATCTTGTTTCTTCATCATAGTTCAACAGACAATTTGACTGGAAAGGATACAATCCATTCACTTTGGTGACATCAATTTTTCTCGATAATTCGAAAAGAACAAATAGCAAATTACACATGTAATGATGTGGAGCGACTGCGATAGCGTCTTGCTGTAAATTCAGAAGAATATTAGAAAACTACGAACATAAAGTAATTGTTACATGAATTCGAGCCTTCTTTCGATTCTTGTCAAGAACATCAGCAATCCAGCCTAACACTTGTGGCCGAGATGAAGAGTTTAAAACGAGTTGATGTACAATTTGATGCAATAGAGTTCTCGCTGAGGAGGTTCTTTCTTGGTACTGTTTTGTTTCCAATATTATTGCCTCTTTCATTGATTCTTCATAACATGTAGCAAAGCAACGAACTCCAAATGATCTTTCTTGAGCATCAAGACCATAATTGAAGAATGGACCAAGATAAGAAAGGAATGCGATTTCACGACCAACATTTACTTTGGTGATTGTTTTGTAATGAAAGTCTGTACGATTTACAAGCTGAAAAAAGACATTTTTTCAATTTCTTTTCAAAACTTCAAAAATTACCAAATCACACATTGGTCTAGTGTTCCCAACTTTAACGGAAAGTAGGAGCAACAATATACGATAAACCCGATCTTTAATTGCTTCTTGTTCGATAATATCTAATCTTTGGATTGTCATTGTCACACGAATCATGTCAAAAATCGGATTGAATATAAGTGACAAATCATCTTCATTACTGGTCGCCGGATCAGTAACAAAAGCAATAAGACCAGAAATTGTCGAAGTGGCGATAACATCCTCGCATAGTTTTTTATATAGTGAAATACGAGCATCTCTGGCAACAACCCTAAACATTTATTTGTTTAATTCTGAATATTGTCTAAAAACTATTACGTTGGCTCATATTCTCCTTTTAGAAGTGATGATATATTTGAAAAAATGACTGTTTCGAGCATATTCAAAAGTGTTTTTTCATCGTTGCTTGCACTTTCCTAAAAAACAATGGTATTAATGTTTGTTGCTTTTTTTTCATATGAGATCTTACATTTCTCATCTCTCTATGGCATTTGGACAACGAAGTCAGTAAAAATTGCAACGCGTGATGCCCGGTTTTTCCAGCAATAACATCGATTTCGTGAAATCCTGTATGAGTTCCCAATGAATTTTCTGAAAAATGTACACAGCTTCATTATAATTAACAATTCAGGACAATCTTGCCATTTTCAACTTTTTCAACAGTTTGACTTGTCGATGCAACCACAATATTTCCAATAATCTCATTTATATTTGATTGAACAGTTTTTGCTGAAAATGTTTTAAATTTAAATGTAAAGAAACTGTTCTAGTGCTTTTCCTACCGGGCCAACTGAAATCAAGTGTATTTATCGCAAGTATGGCATCAGCATAGGCTTCTGACACTTCATTCACATCATCCAATGAGAATACGCTGATTGTAAGCATTTTGATCGAATCAACATTCTCAACATTCTGAAAGACAAATTGATATTTGTTTAAAACAATGACTCAATCAAAAGAAAACCCACTGATTGTCTTTCGGCTGTGTCCATGACTTCTTCGCTTTTAGTACCCGTCTCAAACCCGCCTGACATCGATTCATCCATTGTCAAACACTGCAAGAAAGATCATATTTTCAATGGTCTGATTTTTTCTCGAACGCGAAATGATAACGGAATACACGAAAAAAATGCATGTGAAAAAAATGTGCTGATAACGAAAAATTGGAAAACGTCGGGGAGAAACACGTGGATGATCATTTTTTTAAAAACTTAGGAAACATAGAAAACATTTTGGAGATTTCATTTATGAAAATTTGTAAATTTAATGATTTTTCATGTAAAAACGGGGAGGCTGACTTTGGTGAGAACGCTATTGTCAATAGAGCGCAGTTTCAGAATTTTGGGAGGTTAGGCCATGCAAAGTTAGGCCATACTTTTGAAACGAAAACATAATTTTTTCACTACGTTTTCAGAAACACTAACGCGCGGGTTATAGTTAAAAACTTTGAAAAAAAAATAATAAAATAGATTTATTCAACATTTCAGTTAAGTATATGGTATAAAAATACAGAAAGACATAGCAATTTGTCAAGTGAAGAACAAGAAAATATATTTTAGAATAAATCATATCATATTAAAAATTAAAATAATTGCACTCAGTGCCATTTTTCATTATATTAAATTGGTGATTTAGGGGAAGGACATTTGTGGCAGTGGTGGAATCATTCGGCAGTTTGCATAAGAATCAGGAAGGAATGGAACAAGAGCAGCTTCGAAGAAGACCCTGGAAATATGTTTAGCTTATTTAAAACTAAAGGTATGATGAATCTTACTCGTGTGAGTACTTCTCGCGAACATTTGCTAACTGCTTCCATTTGTTTGTAACATGGTGCATTGTGTGATTGAGGTGTTTCATGAGTGGTACGATGTCCTCTTCATTGTACCCCGAATACTTCGTCAAAATTGGACTCCTAAATGTATATATTCAGATTTTTTAAAAATTATGTTTGAAAAATTGTAATTACCATTGATAACTGTTGTCACTCATTTTCATAGCCAACAGGAATGCAGCGGAAGCAACTCTGCTCGAAGCCAAAAGTGAGTAATCGTAAACGAGTAATGATGTTTCCAAAATGTACCGACCCAATGTTAGAGATTTCATTTCGGTATGCGTAACTCTGGCCAAACGTCTCAAATAACGATAGCTGAGTGGAGCACCAAGATCGAAATTGATTTGTTCAAACAAATCTCGTTCCATTGCCAACATTGCATTACGATCGAATCGACTTCCAGCCAGGTAAATGAGGTCCTCAATGAGTGGTGGTGAGCGCTCCTGAAAAATGATTTCAAAACAGATTTTTAAAAAATGTTGCTTTTACACAAACTCACATCAAACTTGGAAGCTATAAAAATAGCAGCAGAAGCAACCATTTGGATAGCGTCTTTCGTAACATTCGAGGTATTCGCAAGGTAGAGATCGACAATCTTGACTGCATTATACAATGTCTCATGATTCAATTCAAAAGATTCTTGAAGTTCGACAAGCCAATCGACCAAAATAGCGCGAGTCTTCGTGTCAAGATCCGGATGTTTCTTCATATAATCTTCTACTTTGAAATCTCTTTCTCTAGACTTGTAGTACTTGAAGATGTCATTTGCATAATCCGAGACGTTCTCCGGCATGTGTCCTTCTTCCTTATCAAAATCATAGTCTGGACATGGATCGAAAACGGCTTCTTCTACTTTCCGAATGATGGGCAATTTGTCTACCGGGCTGAAAGAAACGTTGTGTTATTATTCAAACACTCGATATTATTACTTGGCATTTTCCTTGTCAATTCTTGTAGCTCTTTTCGATGAGTCAATAATGAAAGCCTTGATATCTGTGCTCAACTCGCCAATAGATTTCTTTGCAGCCGGTTCATTTGGATGAATAGCATTGCCAGAATCCTGTTTCCTTTTTTGCCGATTATCAACTGGAAAAATATAAATTTGTAAATTCGAATATCATAAAATATGAATGAAATTACCTGGAACATGTTCAATATTGCTATGCTTTGATCTGAGCATCATCTTGGAAATTGCACAAAACCAGCTGTAATTCAACTGAATTATTATGTACAAATGACAAATGAACAATGAAACAAAAAACAGTGAAAAAAGTGGGCATCTGTGGCAGTCATCAGTTCAGCGTCCTTTCTTTGCCATTGCGCAAACGGAAAACACCCGCTGCCGCGCGGTGTCATATTCGAACCTCCCGCTTTGTTGGCGTATTGCAAATTAACGATAGAGCGCCTTTGCAATTGTGAATAATTTATACAGTGTGAATACAGTATTTTAAGTCTGAAAATATTGTTTTTTTTCCAGTGGTTCAAATTAAAGGCGGTCTTGTTCTCGATGAAATGCATTATTCAAAAATTACTCCTGACAAATTTTAGGACTCAGAAAATTTGACTATATTAAAGAATACCAATTATTATGAACTCTGCGAGAAAATCTGTGTGTTTTTTTCTGTGGTTTTTCATAAATTGAAATTAATCTATGATTTCTAAGTGGCAATAAGTGGCATATTATCTTTAGGACACAAGAAATCGATCACGATTAAAAAAAACTCACCCTTTGATCATATTTGATCATTTCATCTGTGGTAACTCATAAATCCAACACACGATTCGGGAGCTCCCGAAAATGCAAATTATTTAAGTGTATTAACAAGAGAATAAAAATAAACTATCCAGTATAAACATTTATTTTGAAAATGGCATTTTGAAGAGATATGGAAGGTTAAATACAACTTTTCGTAAACAATGTTAATAAATGTATAAAATTAGAATTTACTTGAGTACAAATTAACATTTCAGCAAATAACGCAACAAGATGTATTCTTCTTTACATCTTCTGAAGATACTTTTCCCATTGAAACTTCTGAATCAATTTTCCCTAATTTTGCTCCATTTATCTTTGAATTGATCTCATTTGCATTATTATCCTTGATGTCCTTGTTATTATCAAGTGCAGCTTTCTCTTCCGCTTCTCTTTCAGTATTTTCCTTCACAATTCTAATAATTTCAGTGACACTCGGCAAATATGCAAGATCATCGAATTCAGGAACTCTATAAAGAATGTCCCCATTTTTGTTCAGTAATAAAGTTCCACCCTGAAAAGATAGAATTATTTACTGCAAATTAAACTAAAAATAAAAATTTACCAAATTTGTAATTTGCTCAAATGGATCCGACAATTCATTTACTTTCCCGGCATCAGAATTTTTCGGCTTTTGGTCAACCAATGAAAACTGCACAATTTCATTTAAGGAACGCCATCCGGCACAACTTATTGCTGATTTTCTCGACTTTTTTAATTCTCCCTCAGCTTCACTTGCTGCATTTATTCTTCGGAATGGTAGACCAATCAATTTAATATAAGACCCTCCTCTTTCTCCGAATTTTGGCCCCCTTGTTAACAAATATACATCGATTTTATTAATATCAAGTTCATCACAATGTTTGTACATATTCAAAATGTGGTTGTTAACTTCTTGTCTATTGAATGACCTGAAAAACAATTTTGAAAAAAATATTTTTAAAAAATGAAAACCAACCTTACAACCACAATTAGAATATAAGGCATTGTGCTTTTATTCACATAATGTGATACGGTATTTTCTGTTTCTGAAATATTTCGTTTGAAAATATCATTTTTATTGAAAATAAATTACTTTCTGGTGGTTCTTGATTTGAATTATTGCTTTTTTTGGGTACTGGTCCGACTGTAGTATCCAGCTCTTTATCAACTTGTTGCAAAAAATTATCCCAGGTTGATACTGCCTCTTTGAATAGTTTCACCGAGTTTCCTGAAATTCAACAATAATACTAATTTTTTTGTTAAACTGATGAATTCTAACATTTTTCTTCTAAAAATTTAAAAATGTTAATTTTTTTTTTTGCTCCTTTTTTATTTGGTCAAAAATCAACTTACTCATTTCCGGATTAGCTTCCAATTGTGTCAAAACTTTATTGAAGTCGGAAAACTTCGTCACTTTCAAATCTCGAAACAATTTTCCAATTTCTGGGCAAAGCATCGATGCAACATACTTATTCTGCACATAATTGACCATGAGGACGGCAAGTGCATTGTTTTTCTTCATCTATAATTTCCTTTCGATTTTTAATTACAAATGTGAGCAAACAACAAAAAGGCAAAAATAGCGACTCATTAATATCCTGTGTAATAATAACACTACATCATTTTTTTAAACATGAAAACAACTTAAAATATCTTAAGCTAAATTAGTGGCACATACATAACTAGTGACTTATTTCATACTGGTTCTGCGGAAGCTCCCGACTCTTCACAGGGTCAGAATAGATTGCAGGGGATCTTTAAAATATGAATCACATTATCTTCAACCCCGGCTATTTTTTTTCAAAATTCAATCAATATTCGTATTCACCAAAAAACAAGGCCAAACTCTCGATAACTATAAATTAACCATACTTCGTTATATTCAGCCAATCGTCCATTAATAAAATCCACAATTGCTGTCATCTGCAATGCGACCGTGTCATAGTTTATCCCATCTGTTGTGGCATCAATTGATGGAGTAGATTCATCGGTGACCTTAAAATTTCTTGAATATTATATTCAATCCATATAGATTTACCTTCGTGGTTTGTCCTTCTTCTGAGCTCATTTTGTATACCTTAAACATTTTATGTTCAAAATTTGAGATGAATATAAGGAAATGAAGAATATAAAGAATCGAAATAGATAAATAGATGAAAGCAAATGAATACCCCACCCCTTGTTAACATTTCTTTGTATTCTGAATTGATGTCTTTATACAATAACATCATCTAATCCCACTTTATATTCCCTTTTATAAATTTTCGATCAGGTAGTCTTTTTAAATGAATGAGGATTTAATAGAACAAGACAATTCTAGATGAAACAAGGTATAATGAATTATGTGTTTTCTTATTAAAATACTGACTGAAAAACAGTTTTGAATTAAAGACTTTCGTCATTCAGAAAACAAATCAACCGCGTGGGAATTTTGAATATTATCAAAAAAAGATTATTAACAAAGGGGGCTGAAATGTGTATATTTATACTCGGTGGAATGCAAAAAAAACTAATATCTTGCTGAAAACAAGAAGTATTATTTGTTTTTTAGATTTTTTTCTTTTTGAAAATAACTGAGTTGCTATAAAATAAGTCGGATGCTCCCGCTTCCTAAAAGTTGAAGAAACCGTTCTTAATTATCAAGAACATAATAATTTAACTTTCAGTTCATCTTTCCTGATAGTCTTAAAGGAACGTTTTCATCAAATACAGTATATCTATACACTATTTTGAGAAGAGATTCGGGAGCTCCCTCATGAAAAAATGGGATATTTGCAAGACTAAATTTTTCGAAAAAAAAAATTACATATGCACTTCATTTTTTAGCTGATTATCTGTTTCAAAGTACGAAAGACCTTTTTAAGATTTCTAAGGAACATTAAAAAAGAACACCCTTTTTGTGCATCATCCAAAAAAACCTTTCGAAAAAATTAAAAGTGCATTTTATATCAAAATGTCTGATGCTCCGAGAGCACAACGAGAATAATAATGAGAGGTCGTTCACACTTGAGATCGCCCTCACCCATCCACCAAAATCTCTAATACAATTATGCATGTCCAACCCCACCCCACCCATTCGCTAATTCCATTTCATTATTTAATATTCAATTTTTGTTACCATGGTTATATATTTATTTATCCGGATCTGGAAATGGGTGGTCGGGAATAAATTATAAGGCAATGCGACAAAAGCATAAATATATACTCCACCTTGTTTGTTTATTTAGAAGAGGTTGTATTCCTAATAGCTCCGAAAGAAATCACACGGTCCCCCCTTCCCCCCTTGAGAGAAAGCTCTTTCAAACGAAACCTATTATTAGCGACCACCTGCGTTTTTAGAGATTTCAGTCAAGATAAGAAACGAAAAAGGATTAGTAATGTTTTTTCTTAGCATATAAGATTATCCGAAACGCGAATTTTGGAAAAATGGGTTGTTGCAAAAATCATGAGGTGGGGGAAAGGCACACCGGGATACTGACAATAACACAAACTAACTAAGTAAAAATTATAATAATGGACGTACTGGTCTTGGGGACCACTGTGCAAATAAATGACCGTCATATATGGCCCTCGTATGTAAGGGCGAGGTCATTTTTTGGCATGCATATAACCGACAGTGACGATATCAAAACAATGGAACGAGAGAGTTGTTTTTTTTTAGAATATGGTATGCAAATTTCTTCCGAAAATGTATATTATTTTCTTTCAAAAAAATGCTTTTGGCTATTGGAGGAAATCTCTTATTTTTTCCCATTGTAGGGTTAAAATGAAGTGGAACACTAACTTTAATTCGCATGAATTGGTTTATAATTGATATTCCGAACTTTGAATAGACTCTTTAGAAAGGAAAATGAAATACTGAAAATGTAGAGTTTCAATGTTTATAGGTCAATGTTGGTCAGTTAACACGATCCAAAATCAAGGAAATAAATCAAAATTCGAATGGAAGCCCAGGTGGTCCAAAAAACAATAACAATATGTGGCCACATTCAAATAAGTGTTTCGCGCCAATTCCGACCGCGCCGCACGGACACGCGCGCATTCAAATTTAGATTTTTTTAAACTTTAGACCGCTGCTATGAAGCGTGTATTTATCGGTGTGATTTCGCAAAAATTTCAATGTACTAATGAGCTCTAATTTTTGAAACTAATAGTAAGGGTCAAATTAACTGAACAACTGTCTTTAAAGACAAAGTGTCGGTCAATGTAATAACATGAAAAAAATTAGATCTGACCAGAAACTCGTATAGTCCCAATAATTCTATATTTATAATTTATTAGTTTTAAAAATCCTTCATTTCAAGAAAACATGGTTTAGCCAAATATCAGCCGTTGTTATTCTTGGCTGTTTTTCTTGTTAATAAATATTTTCAGAAACATGGTTCTATTCTTATTAGCTCATACAATTAAATATTAGTGAAAAATGTTCACTGAAAATGATAAACCTCCATGTTTTTTCTTCTGTTATTATTTTCTCGTATTTTTCCAGTGCCTAGAGGTATCTGTTGACCACACAAAAGGAATATGAAAATATGTTTTTCGATGCTATATTAGACTCCAATGAGAAATGAAAAATGAAGTGTTTACCAATATATTATATATATATATATATATATAAATGGCTCGAAAGAATTGAAGATGAGGGGTTACAATTATCATAAAATAATTGACATAACATAATTATCGGTGATCACTGGGTATAGATGTCATTATATATTTGATAAACGTCTTATTAGGCTAATATTGTCCAGTTAAAAATTTTGGATCATCTATTTTCTACGAAAAGACCGCTGCGCAACCGCTCGCAGGTAAAAATATCATGACTTTGTGAGAGACTTAGATTTTCTGAGTAGGTCAAAACCAACTTGCATGATCAAGATTATTTGAGTTGACAATACTAAATATGCACATTTTTAAAAAATTAATTCTGAATTTTTGACGATACGCAAGGAACCGATTAAACCCGATAAATTTGAAAAGCTTCAACAGTGGCCTGATATCGGAGCAACCATGAAAAGTTAAATATTTATGTTATTCTAAAATTTTTTCAACTGATTTTTGTCAATTGTCAAGAAACCCAGTGTACCAAAAAATACTCACTCGTGTTGAAACTTGACCGTTAGTTCATATTCTAGTGTTATTTATTTTACCGTAAAAATGTTATAAATATGAGGATATTGAGAAAAAGTTGTTATGAAAAAAACAAAGTAGAAGCTAAATCGAATAAATCGACACAGAAAAAGTAGAGGAAATAGCCTTTATACTAATTTCCAACACTTACACAAAACCTATTCGCAGCAAATGCTCTCATTTTCCCAATAAACCAACTCAATCAACAGCCTTTTTCATATTTATTTGAGCTTCTGAGTGCTCATGGAAAAACAGAAAAATATTTAGAATTTTCTTCGATTTAAATAATTTTAATGAAAGAAAATAAGAGAAAATTAAATTTATTAAAATCGTGTATCTCTCTTTGATAAAAAAAAAACAAATGAAACACTTCGAGTCCTCCCGCCGAAACACAAAATAAGAAATAAAAATCTATAGTTTCGGGGCGAACAAAAGTTAGAATGCAACATTTCGCCGCTAATCATATTCTTCGGGGCGAGAAAAAAGGGTTTTGCACAGAAAGTTATTTACATCCAAATACCAGAAATTATTTAATATTCAGTCTCGGTTGTAAGAATTAATGGCAACCAAGAAATGCTTTGTTTTCCGCGAAAATTGAATGATATCATTTGAGAGTTATGTGAAAATGAGTTTTGTGCTTGACAATTGTAGGTTGCAAATAGCAATTCATATGACAGAAACATATAGCCATAAAAGGGTAATGCAAATATTCGAATGTCCGAATGTATGAATGCATATATATGTATATGTTGTTTTTATATTTGGTCGTTCGGTGATGAATACTATTGTTTTCGAAGAGTTATTCGATTTTTATAAAAGAGGAAAAGAGTGCGGAGCTCCCGCAAGCATAAAAATACGCAAAGCGAACATTTTTGATATTCAATAATAAAGTTTAAATAAAGTTTATATACAAGCTAAAACTCACCATGATATATATTTCTTCAATTTTCAGTTGGCAACTTTCGAATTGTTGAGATTTTAACTCAGACTCGCAGGAGTTTTATATTCGAGCCATGGTTTTAAAGGCAAGCAAGAAACATGAAGATTTATTAATGAAACAGATGTAACATGAAATAGTGAGCATTTTGACCCTCCATTCACGCGCATGTACTCCTTCGGCTTGTTTTGAAAGATTTCCGGTAAGTGGACAGCTGTGAATGAGACTAATGCCGGCTCGTGAGAGCAAGAGATTTATACCTCGATGTTTGGGTTTGAAAGTTGAATTGAAAAAAGAAAATAAATACAGATTATTGAATAAAAATCCAAGATACGGTAATTTCGGCTCCATTGCAATTCGACCTAAAGTCTCATCAGTTACAAAAGAAATATTATTGGAAGGGGCATAAATATTAAAATACTACATATTTTCACTCAGTGTAATATTATATTAAAAGTCAATCAATAATTCTTCGGGGGTACATTCTAATTAAGAGTTCTTAAAGGAGAACTTTACGGAAATAATAAATGTAAATGAAAATAGACTTCATTTTCATTCCAAATCTGTTTTTAAAAATTTCTAAAACCACCGAAGCCGAGAAAATGAGCTTCAAAACAATTACCCAGAAAAAGTTTCCACCTGGCCGAACTTTTTACAATGATCTTTTTTTCGTGTTTCGTTAATAAATAGTTAAGCAGAATGCTTATATTAGTCCTTTTTTATTTTTTTCATTTTAGTTTATGTTTTTAATATTTTTTTGGATTTTTCATGCCTGCGGACTAGTTTTAGTCGGTGGCCAGTAGTATACAAATGGTTGACGCTGGACGGTCATTTTGCCCAAATGACGTTTTTTGCACTTTTTGACTATTTTAACGCTTATTTTCATCAAAAAAGTGTCTAAGCTCATCGAAAATCAGTCATTTTTGAAAAACGTCACTTTTTGGGCTGGACGTAGAAGTGACAATTTTACCCACTTTCAATTTTTCACTTGTAGTTATTGTTTTTATTGCTATTAAATGAGCTTTTCCCAAAATCTTAAACCTCTGACAAATTATGATCTCATTGAATTAGGAGAATTATTAAAGATTAGGAACTTCCGTGGAATCTTTATGAGAGACACTTTGCCTTCACAAGGAATTGGAGAAAAAGAAGTAGGCATAGTAAATTTAGATTCTTTAGATGGTCGAGGTACTCATTGGCTATGTTACTACAAGAACAATAAGGAGATTTATTACTTTGATTCCTTTGGATTGGATTCACCTTCAGAACTTCAAAAATATTTGAAAGGTAATGGTAAAGATGAAAATAAAATAGAACTTTCAACATTCCAAGTTCAAAAATTTGGAACCCATCATTGTGGTTATTACTGTCTTCTTGTTTTGAAATTATTGGAAACAAATGACTTTAGAACCACAATTCTATCTCTCATTTATTGAATTATGTTGAAGATTAGTTCTTTCCTTTGGTGTTACGTGCAAAAGTCATCAGCGTTCACTTTTCCCTCGTGTTTAGGTATGACGACTTTCTCTTTTTGTGAACTTTTCTCTTCCTCACTCTGACTAAGCACAATCACACATTTGCCCCAGTTGAACTAGGCGCACGCGACGCGACACGCAAACGCGTTGGGCTTGAGAGGAGGGGTGATGAGAGTGACGCGTGACCAGAGACGCAGAGGAAGGTGAGATAGTGCCGGAATCACATTCTTCCATTTACTTTTGTGAATAAAAAAGAGACTTCCTTTTCTTCTGTAGTTCGCATTGATTTCGTGATTAACAATCCGTGATTATCGTTGTTATTTTCTCCTTTTTGGCATTTTGTTTCACTTTTAAAAAATAGTTTTTTCATCAAAAAAGTAAGAATTTACATAAACATGAGGTACTTGTCCTTTTTAAGTTATAAATTCATATGGAGAGTTGTGTTTAAATTCATGATTGAAAAGTTTTTTGCACTGTTTCGATTTATTGCATTCGGATGAAATTTCAAAAAACTTTTTCCATTTTAAAATCTCTTCTTTTTTAGTGTTTGAAAAAAATTATTAATGTTGTACTAAACATAAATAAGTATAATACGTGTAAACCCCGGGTCAACTAGCAACGTGGATGTCTACTATAAAAACCGTTGTTTTATGCTACTCTTGTGTGTCTTTACTGCTTCTTCAATAAACTGTTAATCTACGAACTGGTCTTCCATCACACCCCCACAACACAACAATTAATTATGGATTTTTTCAGGTTACCAAAGTTATTTCATCAACTCGGTTTCTTAGGATCAATATGGAGTCGGTATGTTTTGTTAATATTTTATCTTAGTAGTCAATAATCTTATTTTCAGTTTATTGTCGTTCGAGCAAACGATCGAGTCGTTAAAGTTACCGCAAGAAATGATGGAACAATTAACGAGAAGACTTTGCGCAGTGCTTTCCAACTTGAAGATGACGTCCCGATCGGATTATTCAAAAACGACTTAGCTTTAGCGTAAGTTTTTAAATGTTTTATTAAGACATTTCGATTTTCGTTAACAATTTTGAATAAAATTCTGAGCAAATTTTTAATTAAGATTTTTAGGTGCAGAGATGACGATGTTTTCGAATTACAAGAGGGATGGAAAGGAGCCGAGTTTGAATTGCGCTGGGAAGAATCGCGGCGCTCCCGTCCAGTTAAACGAATTGGGCAAGGTATTTTCTAAATATTTTAACGCCTTTTATTGATTTTTTTAACATTCCAAGATTTATTTTAAACATTAATAATTTATCAATTCTAGGCGCTACAAATCCGAAGAAACGGAAAATCGAGCCAGAATCTCAAGAACTCCCTGTTGATGGTGATTTGGTTGCTTCGGTTGGACGATACGCTCTCTACTACAATGTAAAGAAGGACAATTACAAGAGAAGTGCTATTCCGTTGACAACAAGACTTGCGGCAACTTTTCGTCACGGAGATAACAAATCAATCGAAATAGGTTTGTTAGTTATGGGTTTATTTCATTCAATTGGCTATTTCTAGGTGATAAAATTGTAATCCGTTCTTGGTCCGACGAAAAACTTGAAGTATCAACTCGTGTTGTGAAAATCGTTGAAGTACTGGACACAATCATCTTGGAATCGGAAGGAGCAGATCTTTGTCATAAAGATCTAATTTCCAATTCAATCTTACCTCGAAAGGGAATGCAATACCTGATGGTAATTTTTTATCAATTAAAGTATTTTACTAAATTATACCTAAAAATGCACTTATTTAGATGGGATATTCGATTCTTCATGAAAAGACAAGTCATCAATCGCTTTCAACTGGAATTATCGTTAGTGATGTGACTCGAAGATTGCGATATATGGGATCAAGTGGCTCATTCGAAGGAGATAGCGGTGGCAGCTGTTGGAACGAAAACGGACAACTGATAGGAATGCAAATTGAAGTGCAAAAAGTGCCGCACACTCAAGATGAGAAAGGACGGCCGGCTTCACCTGCTTCTGGAGGCCGTTGCTGCATTGTGCCGATGATTTCTATTCTCGGATTCATTCAGGTAATATTAAAGGGGGCTGAGGTGACGAAATAAATTGTTTAGAAATGATGAAAGTATGATTGTTGATAAATAAATGAAAAAAATCCTAAAAAAACCTAGAAAATGGCGAAAAAAACAATTCCGAAAAAAAACTCATACCCCCCTCTCTTCGCCCTAATGGCCGAAGAAACGCTTTTTGTTTTCTAGGCCATTTGTTTTTTCTCGTCCGCCTATTTTTTTTATCTTGTTTTTCTCTTCTTTCCAATTTTTTTTTTCAGAGAAAATTATCCATAAAAGAGTATTAAAACAAATAAACGTTCAAAAGAAATGTATAAAAAAAATATTTTTCAAAAAATAAAATTAGGCGGCCGAGAAAAAAGAGACGGCCTAGAAAATCAAGAAGCGTTTCTTCGGCCATTAGGGCGAAGAGAGGGGGGTATGAGTTTTTTTTTCGGAACTTTTTTTTCGCCATTTTTGAGTTTTTCTTTGGATTTTTTTTCATTTATTTATCAACAATCATACTTTCATCATTTTTAAACCATTTATTTCGTCCCCTCAGCCCCCCTTTAACTGATAATTCATGTAAACAATTTTCGGACTTTAGGATTTGTTGCCACCGGCCGACTCTGATGGTGAATATGAATGGAATGAATGAATTTTCTTCTTTTTCGGTTAAATATTTCGTTGATTAATTTAATAAAAATATATGACATTATGTGTGAAATTTAACAAAAAAGCAAAGAAAATCCGGCACTTTTTTGATGAAAATAAGCGTTAAAATAGTCAAAAAGTGCAAAAAACGTCATTTGGGCAAAATGACCGTCCAGCGTCAACCATTTGTATACTACTGGCCACCGACTAAAACTAGTCTGTGGCCCCATTTTCTAGGCCATTGTTTTGAGGCGTGTTTTCTCGCTTTCTAGGTGGTTTTAGAAAATCTTAAAAACAGATTTGGAATGAGTATGAAGCTATTTTCATCCCAGACGCATTCATTAGCTCCGTAAAGTCCCTCTTTAAGAAAAAGTATCCTCTGTGTTTCAAAGCTTCTAAAAATAATTCAAAATTTAGTACTTCGGAAAGATTAAATTAAAAACCGATAAACAAAAAAAACAGTATATACGTTCTAAAATGACCTTGGTTTCTCATTAAATTAACAGAAAATTCAATGCCACAAAATTGGTAAATTTTTAAAAGAAAAATCCAGACATTCGTTCTACATTTTGTTTTGATATAGACCATAAAAATCGTAGTTGCTCGGAATAAATTTATAATTATCCTCGTTGAAGCACTCAGCTCGTTTCAACGATGAGAAAAATAAGCAAACTGTAATTTTTTTAAATAAAAAAATGAACAAATGCGCTGCTTTCAAATTATTTTCCAGAAACCATTTTATTTAGAGATGTGTCGCACATCAAACACTGTAAAATTTCATTTTTTTTAAATATCAAAAATACTCACAAAACAATGCGATCGAAACGGTATCGATAACTGTATGAGCCCATTGAAAAAACATTTGTTAAAATCAACAATTCTAGAAACAAAATGAGATTCATAAAACGTGAGAAGGCACAATTCAAAAGAGATCCATATTCAAAGTGGAATTATATTTTCCTTAAAAAGGTTTTTAACACAGTTATTGTTGTTGTTGTGGCTGAAATGGTTGAAAGCCCGTTTGTTGTTGCTCGAAAGATTGTTGTTGTTGTTGTTGCTCAAAATTGTGTTGATGTTGTTCGAAAGGTTGTTGATTCTCCGCTTCATTCATCTTTTCAACATGTTGTTGAAACTTATTATGCTGATTAATCAGATCTTGAATCGCGAGTGCAGCATCTTGTGCACTTTTCTGCTCGCCTTCATCATCAACGTTCATATTTTCTTCCTCTTTAATCATTGCCATATTCATTCCGTTTCCAATTTCATTTTCAATCATTTGCGATTTGTTCTGATCAAGAAGTTTATCCACAATCGATTGTCCAACAACCAAACTACCACCATTTTTCTCCATCAATAATTGAAGAACTTGAGCATTTAACACGCTACTCTGATCAATATTCGCCGATCCAATCTGAAATTAAAAAAAAATAATTGAAAAATATATAATACTTGTTTAAAAACCAACCTGATCTTGAATCTTCTTCGTTTCATTCAAATTTTTAACCCGTCTCAAATATGCAACCCGATTGTCAATTTGTCTTCCAAGTCTCGGATTGTGCGGCAGTCCCAATCTTCTAATCTCCTCGTCAATTCTCAAATTTCTTTCATCTTGTGACCAAGTCTCATTAAATGATTTGTCCACAATTTCCCTTAGGGTCCTATAAATATTTATTAAATTTCCCATAAAAATAAAGAATAAAAAACTCACTTTGGCAATCCTGCATGACTTCCAGCTTGCCCAACTGGCTCAATTCCATGATTATGACCACATCTCTCCTCAACAATATAGAATTCGTCTTGTTTTTTGCATCTAACCTAAAAAAATGGAAAAAATTAAGAGAACATTTTTGGTCGAATCATTGTCACATACTTTGTATCGACACTTGTTCTGTAACCGGTTCAAACATTCGAAATATTGCCATCCGTCCATTTTTCGCTCGTCTTTTTCGATAACATACAATGAATAAATGAGAGCGTCGAATTCGGTTTTTGATGTGGTTGTGAAACATTCGTACCATCCTTCGGAGCGAGATGAACTTTTTGTTCTGGAAAAATATCATGTTTATTTTTTTGAAATTTTTCTCATTTCAGGAAGTTTCATGATTCGTGAAAACATTTTTGAGAAAAAGTTTGTAAAAATTCATGCTTTCAATTTCATAATGTACAAGAAATTGGAGCGGTTTTGTACTTCACCTGGCAACTATGTGTGTACACTATAAATTAAAGGAGGGCTTTACGGAGATAATAAATGCACCTCAAGTGAAAATAGACCTCATTCTCATTCCAAATCTGTTTTTAAAATTTTCTAAATCCACCTAGAAGCTGAGAAACCACGACTAATTTAAGCATTCTGAACAACTATTTATTAACGAAACACGAAAAAGACTCATAGGAAAATGTTCGGCCAGGAGGCCTCTTTTTCTAGGCCATTGTTTTGAATTTCATTTTCTCGGCTTCTAGGTGGTTTTAGAACATTTTAAAAACAGATTTGGAATGAGAATGAAGTCTATTTTCATTTAAGGTATATTTATTATCTCCGTAAAGTCCTCCTTTAATTGACTCCTTCTGAGTTCACTGCCACATTTTTATCCTAACTGCAGTTAATTTCACAAATTTGAGCGTTCTTATAACAATCAATTCGTATGGAATCTCGTGGAAAATTGTTAGTATCAAACACTGTGGCAGTTCGTATCAATATTTAGTATTAACTGGCACCCTATCTTTAAGGGGAAGTTTTCTGCTTTTCCCTAATTATTTACGAGCAACTTCCAAAAGAAACAAAGATGTTCAAAACTATTATATAGCGAAACACCCAGGTTAATATATAATCTCTCATTATTTTGAAAGGAGACCCTTACGTCATCGCTCCATTCGTTCCATTCATCAATTGAGCTCCCATCATTGAATCATCCATTTCTGGTGAAATAGTCTGTCTCGGTGATTCTGAATCATTCGATGGTGATGGTTTCTCTTCTTCAACCATTTCACTATTGTTTCTCATATACTGCATCAACAATTGTATATTTTGTTGGTCAGTGAACAATGGAGCATTCGCAGATTGTAACATTTTCAACGTTTGTTCATCCAAATTTATTTTCGATGGTGAAATGTTCTAAAGCATAATGTTCTTATATAATATTATTTATTTTGTTATCTAAGTTCTTACTGGAATAATAAGCTGATTGAGAGCTGAAAACGCGTTCGTCGTTTCGTCCATAGACATTTTGAAAATTCTGAAAAATACGACTTAAAATTTTCAGTAGACAGGAAATGAAGTTTGTTATATAAGTTATTTTAATATCCGCCTACATTCTACATATTATTTCTGATAAAAAATGAAACGAAAACGAAATAAAAAAAACTGAAAAATTCATTGAAATTTGATCATCACATAGGGTTTCGTTATCATTTTCTAAACAGAATGAAAATGGATGGATGGAACAGGAGGCGAATCAAAAAAAAATTGGAAACACAAAAAAGTTGGCCGTCTTCTTTGATTTCAATTGCAAAAATAACCGCTTCGAAATAGATAGAAAAATGAACAAAAAAAAAGAAAACACATTTTTCGAGTGTCAAAGTTGAAATCTATAAAAAAGATGAGAAACATGAGAATGAGAACTGATAATAAACTGAGCTCTCCCACTCGTGATGGAAAAAAAATCGAGGTTTTAAAAAAATATTGAGAAAGTAATGGAGGACAACGAAAATTGAACAAAATGTGGTCCCAGTTTCAAAGAAGATACTTATTACTTGCAGATTTTGATGAATTAGCAAAACGGGGAAATGGAAATAATTATATACTTTTCATATATCAAAGAGGTTAAAATCCTGAAATTCACCCACGAAACCCTAGCAACGTATTGTGGAAAAATACATGTTAAAATTGTCCTCTTGTGAGAAAAAAAGGTGTATAATTGGAAGAAGACAAAAATTGGAGCACAAAAATATGAAAAATGAACGCTGTGCATTTTTTCCCCTTTTTTCACCCCGCTCGATCAATTGTTTGGCTTGGTGTGAAGGTAACTAAAGTAAATGGTGTTTGGCGCTCACTCTCCTAGTTATTTTTTGAGAGGGAAACATGATAGATAATAGAAGGTGAAGAGACGCATATAATAGGTAGGGCGGGGAATGTTAGTCATTTCACCAGAACCTTCACCAACTTACAATCACACATTTTAGGTTGAGAATGGATGGTGTAAAAAATAATAAGATGTTTGTTGAAGAGTGGACGAAAGGGACAGGACGCTCATTGCAGCAGGATGCATTGACCTTTGGGAAAATTATCGAAAAATCTTGCATTGTGATGTCATAAAAAATGAACGGACCATTTTGTCGGGGCTAATTGTAAATGGATGTATTCGAAACATATGTCATTAAATTTGTACCAAGTCGATTTTCGATCAATTTTCATAAGTTGTTACAAACAAATTTCTTTACGAAAAAATATATGGTTTCGGACATGTTACCAACAAAAATATGAAGCTTTCGGAAATCCTGAGTTGAAATCAAGAAATTTCTCGAAATTTATAAACCATAGCATTTTTCAACAAATCCAAAGATCAAGTTTCGAATTTTTTTGAAAAGTGGTCAATCTGGTGATTTTGGCAAATAAAAAGAGTTTTGCAAAATAAAGACAATGTATAGTGAGTAGATGAGTTGTTTTTTAATGCATTGTTTAGTAATTGGGCTGATGACGAACTCGTCTTGGTGGACCCTTGAATTTAGTGGCACAATTGAAATAAAATCTTTATTTTCCAACGTTTCGGTTTATAAAACCATCATCAGGGAAACTGGTATAATCACCTATAATACAGAGAATTGGAAAAAGTGAAAAAATTGTAGGAAAAAGTTAAAGTTTGAGATGAAAAACCCGAAAAACATACAAATTAAAAGAATAAAAATTATTTACAACTTATTTACAAAAAACTTTGAAAAATAAAGATTTTATTTCAATTGTGCCACTAAATCCAAGTCAGCCCAAAAAAATAAAGACTGTTCAAAAATGGGCTTCAAACATTTTTCTATCGAATAATTTATTGTTCTTCATAGAAATCAATTTGTAAATGAAATTATCGTAAAATTCCTTTAACAATACTTTACAAAAAAAGAGCAATAGACTCTATAACTGCTCCAAAAATTATATCGATAAATTCGTTTGAATAATATTTCTAATGTTTGACTATTAATCATTTCAGCGTCGAATAATGAGAAAGAAAATGTAGAAGAAGTAGTCACAAATTTGTTCAATTCAAATATGAAAATTTCTGTTTCGAAAAAATTTAAAACTTGTTAATACATTCTATTCAGGAAGTGTCAGTTATTTGATGTTTAGTTCGTTTAATTTCTCTTCAATAACATGTGAAATTTTTCGGATTTTGAATGTATTTCTTAATTTAAATCTCTTTTTTTTTAAATAAAGAGATCTAGTTATTTTTAATAATTTTAGAAACAGTCTACTATTACCAAGATTAAATTTAAGCCAATCAAATTTTTAAAAAATTCAATTTTCATTTTCATTTCGCCACGTCATTCATCCATTGTCTCTCCTTCAAATTGTTCATATTCAAATTCATGATCATTCATCGAAAAAAGGATAAAATCATCCGAATCTGAATAACAATAAATGTTTGAATGGCAAGATAAACATCAATATCATGATGATTTTTTGGCAGCGAAACCAGTTATATTATTGTCTTATTTCTCAACATCACTACATTCAAATGTGTCACATTTTTCATAATTATTTTTTAAAACTTGTTGTTATGATACTATTCACACCTTTTATGGCTAAGACAATGAATAAGAACAAGAGAGAAATGGTAAAAAAGGAGCAGAATGAATGTGCATTTGAATGAATGATACTGCAGTTTTCCCATGTGAAAATATATACAATCATCTTCTCAAAGTGTTCTTTTTTTCAATGAGTCGGTTCATGTACCCGCATGTTCCTTTTATGTTCCCGCATGCGGGTTATCATAAAGAGTATACAAAGAGTAATACATCATTTAAATAAAACATCATGGGAATCTTGTTTGAAAATTTCCATGGTACCATTTGGTAAATAAACATAACCATTTGAACGTTCAGATAGATAACATTATGCAATTTTAGTAGAAATTTGGAACGACCTTATATTATTCAATTTGAATTCCAAAATTGAACAGGCTTGCCATAATCCTAAAACACAATTTATATATGTTCTGAAAATTACAAAGTTCCACAATTTGAGCTCTAAAAAGTATAATTTTAACTGACATACGAAATTCTATTTAACTATAAGCTTTTATTAAAGAAACCAATCTTGAAGAATTTCTGACGGTTTGTACTTTTTTTAAAAGTTAAAGACAGTGTTCCAGTTAAAATGAAATTAGAAAAGATAACATTTATAACGTTAACTTCAGACTTATATTAGTTTGAATGTCTACAGCGAAGGGAACCAAATTTGGTGGATTCAATTAAAAGTGCGATTTTTTTGGGAGATCTTGTCTGTTGAAATCGAAAAAATAATTACAATATTTTTGTTCATCAGGAACTTGTTATTCAATGTTTATTTTTTATAATGAATTCCACACAAATTTCGGAGAAAAAGTCTCAATAATGGAGAATTTTGCAGCATTATCTCCTGATGTTCATTTGCGGTAGCTCCCGTTTCTCAATTTTTCAATGACTTCTTCAAAGGCACAGTTATTCTGAACTATGATTTTTAATATTCAAAAAATAATGTTTTTTTCGCTTTTAATATCGAAATCGCGATAATAAAAAACCCGAATAAGCTAATGCATAATATTAATAATCACATAATAATAACATTATGCATAATATCTCTTCTGATCAACAATCGAACCGGTCATCTTCAGCCAAAACCCTGCCCGCCTTCTTATCTTGCCATATATTCTGCCAAAGCATCAGTCAGTCTGGTTGCTACCGCCACTCATTTTCCAAAACATGTTCTACAGAATTGCCATCTTCACGCTTCTCTCATGCTCAGTTTTCGCTTATCATCGTTAGTTTAACTGAAAATTGCTTGCGGGCCAAAAATGTTATATTTCTAGAATACCGTGAGCTTAAATGTTCAACACCAAGCAATACCATTCGTGGTGGACCAGATCGTGCTGAATGCCATTTGGTGTTGAAGGAAGAAGAACTTGAAAATGGTAGACCAGTCCCAACTGGACTTGGATGCTGGCAGGTAAGCGTTAAAGAAAGTTTGGATGTAATTGTAAAAATGTGAATTCAGGAGGAGCATGACGGACAAGACCGCGAGTATTGTGACTTGGTATGCCCAAATTCCCACACTGTCTTCATCTCATACATTGATCAAGGACATCGTGCTTGCTTCAACTTCGTTACTTACCAAATTGAGAAGGTACTGTACTACTTGTTTAATATTTCAAAACCTCAACAATTTCCAGAGAGGAGATGAGCATTTGATCTGGAGATCTGGAAAATGCCTCAACTCAACTGTCAACTACAGAATCGGATGTAAATTCGACGATCCATTCGACACTCAATTCAAATCTGACAACGAAATCTTTGCTCATCTCCGCGCTCGTGCTCGCAGAGTTTAGAAGAATTCTTAATCCCTTTCTGTTTTAAATACCTCAATTCAAGAAATGCAATGTAATTTATTTCGATCATCATTTTTTTATCAATGAATTCAATAAACATCATTTTACAAGTAGTCTTATTCCATTTTATACATGAGCATCATTTCCTTCGGATACTTTCCGTCTGGAGTTTCAAGAATCATTGGGATTCCATTCAATCGGCTGTCGTTCATTATATTCACAAATGCTGGCTTTCCAAGTTTTCCTTCGCCAATATGTTCATGTCGATCAAGATTTGATCCCAAATCACCTGAAAAGTGTATATGTATTACTTATGAAATTGGATTAACTTTTTGTCATTATTTTCATTATTTTCATTTATTTCACAATTTCTGTTTTCAATCTTAAACTCACTTTTTGAATCGTTAATATGCAATGCTTTCAAGTACGAGAATCCAATAACTTTGTCGAACTTTTCCATGGTTTCCTTATAAGTCTCTTCTGTTCGAATATCATAACCTGAAAACTGAAATTCTAGAACATCATAATTTCAAATCAAGATTACCAGCTGCGAAAATGTGACAAGTATCAATACAAACACCAACTCTTTCCTTATTTTTGACCTTATCAATTATAAATCTCAATTCTTCAAAGGTTCCTCCAATCGTGTTTCCTTGTCCCGACATGGTTTCAAGTACTGTAATTCACGAAATGAGAACATTTTTGTACAAAATAGGGAATCTACCAAGAACGACATTTTCGGTTTTTTCTACAATCCAATCAATTGTTTCCGCAATAGTCGTCATACATTCCTCTTTCGTGCATTTTCCAACAGTCGATCCTAAACAAGAAAAACAAATAGCATTTACTTCAATTTTTAAAAAATAAGCAACCTGGATGGAAGTTATACAATTTGATTCCCAACTTCTCCGCTCTTTGGCACTCATCTAATAAGGCATTCCTTGACTTTTCCAATTTTTCCGATTCTGGCGAACCAACATTCATAAGATAAGAACCATGTGGTACAATCATGTCCAAAGGAAACTGTGTCTCATTGATCGCTTTCCACCAATTCTCAACAACTTCATCCTCCATTGGCTTATGATTCCAAGTTCGTTGGTTTCGGAGAAAAAGTGCAAAACTACGGCAACCTTCAGCTCGGGCATTATAAATTGCTTGTTCCAAGCCTCCTAAAATACAAAAAGCTATTTTTAGAATATTATTTCGTTTAAATTACCTGCTGCGCTCACATGAAATCCCAGATACTTTTCGGAACCTTCACTTGTCTCTATAACTTGTCTACCGACTGTTTCTCTCATTTCCTTCTGCTGCTTTGATTCACCCGAAGGTTTTCTTTTTCTCGCCTTTGGTTTTTGAGGTTCTTCATTTTCACCATCCGATTTTATTTCCGATTTATGTTCCACCTCTTTTTCAGCTGAAACAATTAAATCTCGAAAATTTGTTATTTATGGATTTTAAAGGGATTCTTTACTGTTTTCGGGTTTCGATTCCATTTTCATCTTCTTCTTGATATTTGAAAACCTATGCAAAATATTTTTCCGAAATTTCCTTTTCTTATACTCAAATACACCCATTTCCAAAATAATGCGGTGAATGGCCTAAAAATTGCAAACACTCTCACATTCGCATGCTCTCTCGCGCTCGGCCATTCGCCGCCTTACCCTGTAAATGCGCTTTTTTCGTGTACTAGAAAAGGAAATTTCGATAAATTTTTGTGCTTGTATAGGTTTTCAAATACTGTGAAGAAGATGAAAATAGAATTGAAACCCAAATTCAGTAAAGACTCCCTTTAAGTTGGAAGAACATCGGGAGCACCCGATGAAGTCAAACCAAGGTGTCTTGAAAGCACCACATTTCGGGTCAGTTGACCCAAGGCAAAAAGTAAGAATGGTTATTGGTTTATCTTCAATATATTTCAACAGTCATTTGTGACTTTATTAATTTTCGGAAACATAAACATTTCGTTATTTTGAACACACCAAATCTAGGTTTATTTTGAAATCGTACCTTTCATTCTCTCCAACGTTGATTGCACATGCTTTCTTATTCTCGATGCACCTCCTTTGGATGCTTTCTTCACTATTGGAGTTCCCGCTTTCTTGATCCTTTTCTCCTTTTTCGGGGTTTCTCCGCTTTCTGTTTCTGGGCTAAATCTCACTTTTTTCAAATTTTCCATTCTTTAAGTCACTGAAAGCAATATTTATATCCATTCTTATTTTTTCGTTTTTCTCGTCAATACTTATGCCTTTAAAGAACATTTGAAATTTAACAACACAAAAAAAGGTATTTTACTCCTGATATTTTCATTCCGGTAGAGAAGAAATCAGAACAACCCAAAACGTATTGAATTGATAAGTTAAAAAGAACAAGAAACCGGGAGGAGAAATCTGTAATAAATATGAAGCAAAATTATTGCTCTCAACATAGAAAAAAGGAGAAATTTGAGTTGAATTAAAAAGAAGGGGGGACCTACGAAAAACCGGGAGCAACCCTCGATGAGAAAAAAGTCTAAAATTTTGGAAAAAAAACTTTACCTGTCAATAATAAAAAAAACTATGTAATTCACCGAGTGAATAAAAATAAACTGGGATGATGAGAAATAACGAAAGAAAAAAACATTAATCACATTTTAGGCCTCACTTGTGCTGCTAACTTGAATACGAAGCGGCTTTTCCTTTCGACGAATAGCTCCAGAACTCTGAAAACAATGATTTAAAAATATTTCTTGTGAAAACTTTGAAAACCTGTCCATTTTCTTTAATTTTGATTTGTTTTCTTTCATCTTCCGACAAAATTTTCGCATTTTCTTCCGAATCCTTGTAATAAATCACTTTGACACCAACTTTGCAAATGAATGATTTGGCCAATGTCTGATTTTCATAGAAATCATTGAAGAACTTTTCTCTGAAATTACTCATTTTATTTTTATAAATCGGCGGTAATTTTAATGACTTACTTTCCATCTAACAAATCCAGTCGACTTTTCGTATATGGCCACTTTGTCCAACTATTAAGATTACACTGAAAAATTGAGAAATTTTAAGTAAAAACAATTTGAAGATATTACATCAGTGATAGCGAGCCTTTCAAGAGGAATATTTGAAACTTTGGACAAAGCCTCAAGAAAATCTTTATTTTGACTTTCAGCGGATGGATTAACAAGAATCTGCAATTTTTGTTTTTAATCAAATCTATAATTCATTTTTTTAATCAACCTCGTGTGTCGGAGTGATTTCAACAGTTGATGGACGGAACCTTCGAACAAAAATTGGTTCACCCGGTCTACCAATAACAGATTCATCTGAAAATGAGGAAAACTTGACAAGAAACATAGTTATAAATCAAACCAGTGATAATCTGCATATAAATCGGAGAATTCCATGATCTGTCGTATCTTTTTTCGATTGGCTCATTTAGATTCAACACAGGTTTGAAACTACCACTTGTTGGCGAAGGAAACTCACGGAGTCGAACTCTTAAAATTAATTATTTCTTGAAAATTCTAATGGAAATTTGAACATACTGTTGTGGTTTCAACTCTTCAGCATATATTTCCTTGTACAATCGAATGCAATTGAGAAGAATATCTCCAACAAACGTTTTTGGTGATGCCGCAACTTCGAAAAGTGTTTTCCAGTTCTCTTTCTGAATTGAAAAATATACAAGAATAAAATATTTAAAAATAAACAAGTACATTATTCTCCAGCATGTCAAATTGAATGATTGGAATCATTCTTTCATCAAATTTCAGTGGTGGCCGAAGTTTAATCGAAATCTGAAAAATTGATGTTTTCTTACAATTATATGTTTCATTATACTCTTACCGATGATGCTCTCAATGCTCTTTCAACACTTTCATTCTCGGATCCGCTAACCTCATAACCCGAATCACTTCCATCTTCAACATTGTGTCCAACGATAACAAATTGGTCCTTTTCCACACTCAATTGATTAGCAATCCATACTTTGAAATCACCCATACTTAGACGACTATCCAAATCCAATTCACGATCTATAAATAATTTGATTGACATGAAAATTCCATAATTTGTTTACATGTATCATTTGTCGAAAGAACCACAACCTTTCCATTCAAAACACTATCATTCTCATCCGTTTGGTTGGAAGCAAAATTTGATGTTGAAGGAACAATTGTAGATTGTCCACTACTTGCATGTGATTGCATTTCGGAACATGCATCTTCTCCAATAACCACTGATTTCATACTTCTATTACTTATTGAAGGCTCTTCACAAGTGTCAGCTCTATGATAGTTTGAAACTGATTGAAAACGTTGTTCAGCCAAGAATTTTATAGTATTTTCAGCATTCAACTGGTTCTGCAAACATTTAAACTTTATTTGTTTGGTTAAAATTGTTTCTCACCTTATATTCGAACTCCGTGATTTCACCTTCTTTCATTTCATAATCATCCCCATCGGATACGCTTGGCGACATTTGTGGCGTATTGTTACAGAAGCTTCCAGATACTCCAATATCAGCTGAATCCAAATCATCCATTGATCTCATTGAAGCAGTTGAAACTCTTCCAGATATACATGGATCATCATCATTCTCTCCTCCCTATAATAAAAATTATTAATTAAGTATTTCAATCGATTATTTCAATCCACCTCCTTCAAATCATCACTGCAACTTTCGATAGCATTCGGTTCTACTCCTGTCTGATTTCTAACAGTTTCCGCCCAACTTGGACCTTTATAAGCAACATTGGTTGAAGCAGCACGCTGGACCTCGTCTAGAAATCAATCAAGAATTTTTTGAAATATATATTTGTTAAACTAACCAGGCGATGGGAATCTGATGCGCATTTTCAAAGAGAAATTTTTGCGGTCCAAAATTCTGAACATCTGAGATTTATCGAAGTCGAGTGTTCTGTCATTTATGGTGAGGCTAGCGGATTCTGGAGAGCACATTGTGTTAAGGCCTCCGTCATAATACATCTGTAAAGCAGATTATTTTTTCAAGAAGTTAAAATAAGAAAACATACAAGAGGGATGACATTTCCCGTGTGTTGGGCAATAAGTGATGAAATCGGTCTTGCCGTTTCGCTTTTATCAAGTAGTAGGAATTGATTTCGCGAAAGTGCGCATTCTAACACCAATCTTGATGCCAAAACTGCATGAATATCGTCTCTGAATTGTGCTCCAATCAACTCTTTCATTTTTATAATTGGTAATGTTCCGTCTACAAAAACTTGTAAGTCTGGAGCGATCGCTTTCAATCCAACATCAACTCTTCGAATTCTGATAATATATCCGAATTTCGGTTCAATGCCAAATGGAACTGAAATTTTGAAAAATAATGTGACACTCATTAGAATTGACGCATCGTACCTGAACCAATTCTGACATCAAGCACAAATCGAAAATCAGCCAATGGTGCTGGTTCGGCTCTTGTTGAATCGAACAAACTCCTCAACGACTTCTTATCCATATCCGCCTTCGAGACAAACGCTTTCACAAATTTTCTTTGTTCCATGAAAATCAAACGACTCTGAAGATACTCAGCAATAAATTATCGTCTAAATTATCTGCAACATACGTTTTTCCTAATTAATTGGATACCATAACTGTTGAATCTATCTTGAAACAAATCAAACGCTTGATTGTATACGGTAGAAATTGCATTATCTCTCGAGATTTCTGTGATATATTCCTCCAAATCTTTGTATATTTGTTGTTTTTGCGGAGAAATGTCGTTGTATTGTCCAGCACTGTTTTTGACAACAAATGGCACTGGATAATTCAATGAAACATGTACACGAAGAAGACTTTCTTGAGCACGACGCTCATTATCCGCTTCAATTTCCATCTCTTTCCATCGATGTTGCAAATTGGTAATATGTGGCGGCAAATTGTCCGTGTGCATGAAATTGACATTTCGTGATCGGTCAATCTAAAAATGTTTCAATAAACTTTTCTTCAGAAAAAAAGTTACCTTTCTATACATCAACATGTATGCATTAGTAGTATGAGTATTCCATGGCATACCTGAGCTACCTCCACCGAAGCTTCTCTCAACTTCCGAGGGGCTTGCAAAATCGACACGTGCATCATTGAAACTGTACCATTTATCTTGTTCCATGTTTCTGAATTTATTCATTTTCTATAGATCGTTTTGTTTCAATTTTACTTTATATATGCATAATAATGTCCACCTGATGCACTTCCTGAATGAACCATAACAGAGAACAATTCATAAACATATTCTCCATTTTCAAACAACTCATCAACAGCTAGTTGATCAATTGGCTGTCCAACTCGAACTGAAATAATTCACCGTTTTTATTTTTGAACTTTATTTGAATTAATAACCTTCTTTTCCTCTTTTCGGAGTATATGGATTCGAATCTTCGTCATCGTCGTGATTCAATCCAGCCTATAAAATTTATATATTCTCAAATATACTGTAAATAACTTAATAACTCACATCCGGTGTTCCAAGTTCCATGTCATCATGTTTCTCAGTTTTAATTGGAATTCCTCCTTCTTCCGGCGAACGATAAAGGTGACGGTTCAGATCAAGAACATCAGGGAATGACATTCTATCATTTAATTTAACGCGATGCATGCAGCTATAATCGAAATCAAATCTTTTCAACTGAATCGTGACCAAATATGGGAATTGTGTGATTCTTAGCCCCTAAAAAGAAGAAATGATTTGTTTAATTGCTAAAAACTTCAATTTACTTTATAAGCATCTTGTTTCTTTTTACAGTGTGCACATTCATATTGATTAGTTCCCTCAAGAAGTTCTGGTTGAACAAATGCTTGAAGTGCTTCTTCCTGTAGTTCAATAATATGTTTCAAGTGCTTAATTTTCTGAAACTCACAATACTGCTAAAGGCTTCCTTCGCTCCAAATGGCTTAACAGCTAATGGTAAATCCAGAAAATAATCAGTTCTTGCACTTTCTTTTCCACAGGTCAAGCATTTGACGAAATCTTGCATCGTACCTCTGTAATATCATCAATTTTTGATCAAGCAGGAACAAAGCAGAGGAAGTTTAAATTTATTATTTACCTATACAAATCCTGAATCAATTTCTCATGTATAGTGCCCCTCCATTTTTGTTCCAATGCATCAAACATCAAACGACACAATTCTTGAACATCGTGTTGTTCATATGCTTCAGCTGATGTCCACCCAAAACTTCCAGTCAAATCACGAGTCTCTAGCGCATCTCTATCCGTGGTTTGTAATAAGAGGAATAGCTTCTGAAGTTGGCATGGGATACTATGTTCTCCTCTTTTGTTCTGAATTCCTCTTCCTGATGGAACATATTCCCAACTGAAATGTTAGGATTTATTATAGATTCATGGAATTGAGAAAGCTTACTCGTACAACGCATTTCTGAATTCAGGGGTCATGTACAATGACTGAACCAAACTGTTCAAGTAGCAAGTCATGGCCTGAAACATAAAGGAATTCGTAAGTTTCTAGAATCAAATTTTAAAAATATCTTCAGAAAAGAAACGAATTTTGAAAAAATTGAAAATTCCCATCTGATTTTTATAAATTTCGGTTTTTGTAACTCGTTTTGAAACAATAATAGTCTATTTTCAAAGTGAAGAATACCTGATTGACCAATCCAACATATTTGTGATTATTTTCATCAATTGGAAGAGTTGGTGGCGATGAACGGGATGACGATGGCGATGCTTCATTTGTAATTGTTTCTGTTTCAATAGGTACAGCTGCAACTGATGCCTCTTCTGCATCTGATGGTTGTACCGCTTGCAATTCTCCACCAGGTAGACCATCGTCTTCAAACCGAACAATTTGATTGGTCACATCGGGCAAATCAACATCTGTTGTTGGATCATCCTCATTTTTCTCGTCTATTCTTACCATAGTCTGTTCTGAAAAAGAAACACATTCTCACATAAGTATAAATTAACACATAAATGTAAATTTATACTTTATTATTAAAAAAGAGAAAGTCATGAGAGAATATTTCGAAATATTAAAAACGGGAATTATATGCTAATTAGATTATTGTGTTTTGAAAAAATTTGTTAATCAAAATGTTTTTCTCGAAAATATCAAATGTAACAATCGACAAATATCCTAGATGTGTAATACATTTTCTTCATACACGTCATAAGATAAAATAAAGAAAAAAAACATTTGGCGAAAAGCACTCGAATCACAATTTCACATTAAGACAATGGCGGTTGAGGATGTGCACGAAATCTCACCATATATGAAAGCAAAAACTCATATAGGCACATTCAAAATGTGGTCCTCTCGCCCGTTTGTTATATGTGAGGGTTCATCGGAAATTGGTTGAAGTAAAAATTAGAAATGCTATACACTCTTTTATTTCTTTTTTGGTGATCCATTACATTTCCTAAGATTGATCGTCCTTTTTTTAATAGAAGACATATTAGCTTTTACAGTCAGAAACGAAGACATTCAAGGAAAAAGAAAAGAAAAATGTGTTTTTGACAAATAGCGCCAAAAGAAAACTTTTGAACCAAAGGAGATTATTTGGCCTAGTGAGGTTCTTATGACGAAACTAAAAAAAAAAGGGATTACCTAATACCAGGTTTAGGTTTCTTCAGAGAAAAACAAAAAATTTTTGGGGTAAATTTATGAAAGCAAAGTCTTTTTTAAAACATTTTAGGGGAAAAAATACTTTCATTTTGCAAAAAATGCTGAAGATCACGAAGAAATAACATTTTTCAACAACAGAACATTCGAAAAACGTTCTCCATGGTAACGGAAGGAAGGAAGCTAAAACAGAAACGAGTCGCTGATCACTGAAAATTGTATCACACAAATGTCTTCTACGCAAAAACAAAAAGTTGAGACGATGATGACAAAAAGAGCGCAACATTGTATGACACTGGCGCCTTCACTGGCGCTGATACCTACTGGCGCTATTTTTGATATTGCTAAAGTGCACACGAACAAAGCAAAGATTAACCAAACGAAAAAGTTAGAGTTGAAAATATCTAGAAAAAAAAAACAACCATTTCGAGCGGTGATTATTTTTTAAATCAAAGCTGATGTACAGTAGGTATTTAAAGGAACACACTTGTTTTTAGCGTTCGTGATAAGGTCCTGTAATAGACGACGTGATTTGTTCCTTTGAAATGGAGGTGTTCTTCGACAAAAAGTTGACTTTTATCGAAATTTCTTGCTGATTGATCATTTCTGTATGTTTTTCAAACTTGAACATATTCAATAATGTATGAAAAATCGCAACTGTGGGAATTAGAAAATATTAAAAACAGAAACCCCATCGAACGAGCACCAACTTTTTTTTTTCATTAAAATATAAACTTACACCAATTTTTAAATAATTACCGTTATCTCCATATATTTATTTCAAAAGTGGAATGTTTCATATGTAACCAAAATAAAGAGATCACAGCCAAAATAAGTTATTATTGAAAAATAAGCTTCAATCAATCGTTTTTCTTCTTTGAATAAGAAGTCGAAGACGATTGTTGATCCCACATACGATATGTAAACAAAAATAGAAAATATAAGAAATGTATACAACTATATAAAGCATTCGCCAATTGATAAATGTGTGGATATCTCTGTGGAACTGGTGCAACAAGCTCAAAAACACAGATCAACAATCCAATACTGATCGAAATGGTTCGCAAAACGTTCCCAACCAATGAATCCTGAAAGTTAGCTATGGTATTGTATTATTTCATTTATATCATTTACCGGGTCGTAGACATTCCAGAAGAAAATCGATGTAAGAAAATATGCAACAAACAGCATGAAGACTATTAGGTTTTCGTCTTTGATGCACAATGAGAATAGGCTGAAGTTTTATCTATTATTTTTTAAATTTGAACGACAATTCTTACCTAACACATGAAATATCTAAGAACCAAACAATGTCTTTCGGATAATCGGTCAAAAGTAGAATCGCTGGTGCTCCAACCAACAGAATAGTTTTTTCGTGAACATGGAACGAAAAGAGGAAAAATGACAGTGAAGTGGCAAAAAGCGAAAGTCGAAAGTTTTTCGGTGTTGAACGTTGGAAAAGGAAGTATAATGAAGGTATAGAGAAGAGAAGAACTCCGACAGTGCTAAAAATAAGATATTATGATTGTGTAAATACAACATTGAGCACAGGATCGGGAGCTCCCGAATCTGTCAATTCTGAAAGTTTTAAAAAATAATGCCGTTTCGCGACTTCCTTGTTTTGAACAGAAAATCTAAGAATCCAAAAAATACCTCAAAAAAATGAGGTCTTGTTTGATGGGAAGTCGTTTGAAGATGAATGAAAATGCACACCAAACACTGGCCACTTTATCCTGCAAAAAAGAGAAAATGTGAAGCATTGACGGCGTTTTTGATTAATACGAATAGCCTAACCAAGATGAACGTAATTTTTACCTCATAAATCCCACGATTGAATGGAAAAACACGAATCAGCACATCCAGTGCTGTATCGGTCACAATAAACGGCAACCATAGAACAATGAACGTGAAAAGAACAACGGCTCCAACACCAAGAATGCGCAGAAAACTTGGTATCAAATTTTCAGAAAGTGGATGACGAATACAACGGGCAAGAATATAGAAGAACACCGGCAATGAATGATATAGTTCCATTTGTTTGTAATTCAACGCAAATACGAAGAAAATAGAGCCAAGTATCAGTTTTTGTGAAGTTAGAAAACAATAAGCAATCAGGAAAAAGCCCAATGAAATACTATTGTATCTGAAAATTATATATTTTTCATTGATTTGTAACCTTCAGTTAAATTACTGAAAATGTCCATTGTCAATTACAATGATTGCAGGATATGTGATTGCTAATATCAGCAGAAAACTGGTAGCCGCTGATTTCTTTGCCTGAAAATAAGAAAATTTTTAAATGAAACGAAAAACTGAAAACAAAAACCTTATCATGTTGACGAAAATAGTGAAGAATTGGTGGAACATAGAAAAGGAATAATGGAATGATTGCGGAGAGTCGCATGAACAGTTTCAATCCACTTGATTCAAACCCACGTGAATGAAAAAGTTCAATCCATTTTGGATTGATGTAGTGCGCACTGAAAATATTCTTATTTCGTTTTTTAAGAACACTATTCTCATTACATTGCTCCCATGAAATGATGATGATAAGCAGTCAATGGTGGATAATCCAATCCCCAATATTGTAGGTCATTCAATGTAGAATTGACATACCTGAAATTGGAATCAAGAAACTAAAATAAGTCAAATCTTAAGATTTACCATAAATAAGGAGGTAAATGATAAGTTATCTCCATCCAATGTCGTTGTGCTTCAAAATCTCCATACATTGGAGGTTTGTTTTCACCTGAATCCCATATTTTGATAAGATACCGTAATTTTATTATATTATAAATACCAGAATAAGATCCCAATGCAAGAGCAAACTGAAGAATTAACATCAAGAAGACGATGAACTTAGAATCTCGAGAAAAGTCTCCATCGTCTGAATAATCTACTATTTTTTCAGCAATCGCAGCTTGTCTCTTCCTTTCTTTTTTCGACAGTTTTGGTTCCACAAATCGAGGATTTTCATTTCTTGCAAAGTATCTTTCATTCATAATCCTAAAAAGTAAATATTTTGAAAAAGAGGAGCCAAAATGAATGTGAAGAATATGAGGGAAAATGTATTTAAGGAAACGGGGTGAAAGAGACGACAAGTACACCGAAATGTAGACTGCAGAGCACACTTGGCACGTAATAGCACGACGTCGTGCCACCAGTAAAGTACATTCGTCTGGAAGAAAAAAAAACACTGGGCAGCAACTAATGAAATAAGGAACATTATTCTTTTGTTTGTGAATATTATAGAAAGGTTTTTTTTAAAGAAATAAGGCGTATTGTGAATAGGAAAATGGTAATTGAAAACTTTCACGTTGTGACAAATCTGAGAAAAAATAATGGAGTGTATTTATTTCTTCTTGTAAAAAATGGGCGGATTTTTTAAACCTTAAGAACATTTTCGCGGGGAAAATATTTTTAGTTTTTACTTAATTTTTTAGTTTTTTTAAATGTTAAGCTTCAGCTGATCTAACGGATGGAAAGAATTAACAAAAGGAAAGATGTTCAAACAACAAAAGTTTGCATGATTCCAAAATTCAAGCTGCAATTTCAGCTTTCAAAAACAACCTCAAATGCAATTGTCTGCGTGTAATACAGTCAATGCGTTTTCTCGGCCATTTTGATTTTGGATGAGTTTACAAAAACATTGCTAATTATTTCTCTTTAATTTTTTAAAATTCTGTAGGAAGACTCCATCGCTCACTAGTCATCGACAATTCATAACTTTTAATCTTTATCGTGCGGATTTATTCGTCTTTCAAAAATTATAGTCAATGGCCTAGAAACCCAAAATCCAGCCGTGAATGAGAAAACGCGCTCTATTGTTCCCAGATATTTTTGAAAGCTTGGTTCGTTTAGTTGTTTTTTTTTTAATGTTTTATTTTTGCCCCGGATTTGTATTTTTCTGAATTTAGAACAATTAATGAATTTTTTAGTTGCCAAGTATTGTTTCAATGTGTTTGTTTTTTGTTTTGCTATTTTTTCTTTGGTTTATAATTTTTAATGAATTTTCGAATTTATTTTTGAACATTTCTTAAGTATTCATGCGTGCGGATTTTTTGATTATTTTTTTTTCAGAAGCTTAACTCAAGTCGGGAGCAATGGGAGAAGCTGGAAACTGGTGTCTTATCGAAAGTGACCCAGGTGTTTTTACCGAAATGCTTCAGGGATTTGGTGTGAAAGGACTTCAAGTGGAGGAACTTTACAGTTTAGATGAAGATAAGAGTCTTCTGAAGTCAGTTTGTTTTAGATATATTTTTATTTCTTCATTGCCTGTTTTTAGACCGGTGTACGGACTTATTTTCCTATTCAAGTGGGAAAAGTCGACAGAAACATATGGAACTCCTGTTACCGGAGAAACAAACATTTTCTTCGCTCAACAAGTTATTGAGAATGCATGTGCAACCCAAGCAATTATCAACATGTTGTGTAATATAAATGAAAAAGATGTTGATATTGGAACCATTTTGAAGGAATACAAAGATTTTTCGACTGAGTTTGATCCAGCGGTAAATTTTTTATAATTTGTTGTTCCAAATAATATTCTTATTGTTTAGTCAAGAGGCCTTTGCCTTTCCAACAGTGAATCTATTCGCAAGGTTCATAACAGCTTCTCGCGTCCAAATTTTTATGAATTGGATGTGAAAGGAGAGTCTTCTCAAGATAACTATCATTTTGTGACCTATCTTCCAATTGGAAACAAAGTTTACGAGTTGGACGGCCTTCAAATGCACCCAATCGATGTTGGAGATATTCCAGAAGGAACTGAATGGCTCGATGTTGTTCGCCCAGTTATTCAAAAAAGGATTGAGGATTACAGCGCTGGTGAAATTCATTTCAATCTGATGGCTGTAATTCCAAATCGTGTTCAAAGATACCAGGTAAATTTTCTCCAGATAGTATTTATATATTAAAATATATTTTTAAGGAGATGCTCCAAGAACTTTTGGATGCTAATTCTGACCCAATACAGGTCGACAAAATCGAAGAAACTCAAAGAGCGTTGATCGATGAAGAATACAAAATTGATATGTTCAAAAAAGAGAATGCTCGTCGGCGTCATAATTATCTGCCATTTTTGGTCGAATTGATGAGATTATTAGCAAAAGAGGGAAAACTTGTCGGATTGGTTGATAAGGCAATCACACAAGCGAAGGAACGAGCCGGATTAATGCCGTCCGATAAAACTGTTCTAGAGCTGAAGCGGAAGCAATAATTTTTTAAATATTGTTTTCTCTTCTTGTGATTCTCCATGTTTCTCCTGTCTTGATTTCATCATCGTTTGTGCATGTACGGTAGTTGTAAATTCCGTTCCCTATTTGTTTATTTATTTTTTTATAAATCCCATAAAATATTTATTGAAACTCCGAAATGTCTTTTGTGTTTTTTTTTCATGACGGTCTTGATCCAATTAGCTATTTTCAATACGCGTTATGAAAAAAAGCGGATGAATATATTAAGTATAGAATGGATACATCAGAGTCAAATAATCTTCCTTTGGTACAACTTTCAGATGGAGAACAAGGTGAGTATACTACTGGTTTTTCTTGAAAACGTTATTGCCAATTATACGCAGTCCTCCTTTGGTTTTTGGCTGAAATTTTGAATTCCTGGATTTTAACGTGCTTCGAAAATAGCGAATCATAATCCAATGTTTTTATTTTTCAGTAAATGTACCATTGGTACAAGCAAGAGATGCGGAACATCGATTGGTTACAAGTGCTCGACAGACTGATAAAATTGACGCAGATGATTTGGTCTCATTGGCAAATCAGTTGAATAATGCAAGGTACTAATAATTCTAATTTATTCAATTGGTATGTGTTTTTTTCCAGAGAACTTGTAAAAGGGCGAGCATGTGACCGTTTGAAGCAAATTGCCGATCAAATGGAACAACTTCACATGGTTAGTTTTAGTTTACCTGTTATTTTTCATTTAAATTGAGTAATATAGGCAGCTCGCGCGGTGCTCGAGGATGCTCAACGAGATGAGGAATTGCACAATGTCGCGTGCAATATGCAAAAAGCACCAGGACGAATCTATCATCTATACCAGAAACAAGGAGGCGTTGAAAAATATTTCTCCATGTTGGCGCCAAATGAATGGGGACAACAGGAGAAAAAGGAACAATATTTGGGATCTTATCGTTTGGAATATGACAGAAGTTGGACGCCTGTTAGTGAAATGGATAAGAAGGATGAGGAGATTGCAAGACTTCGGCATCTTTTGCAAAGAGGAGCAACTTCACAACTGACATGGGGATCGTAAGAATTTTGTTATTAATGATAATATTTTTGTATGTACTAATGACGCCATATATATGAATATTCCGACTACTAACCGGGTCGTTTTCTGTACTCTGGACCAGAGACTGGTAAATAAAGCATGCTAGATTTTATTTTATTTTGTTGTAATAATTTGAATCAAGGGTAAACTCCTAAATAATGTACATATTTTGAAAGTTTATACTTATTTTAAAACTCATTTGTTGGAAGTAGGTCATGGTAACTGCTCCTGCCCCAAACACTATAGTTTTAGACAATGGAGGACATAATCTGAAAATAGAAGAAATCAAAAAAGATGAACCAAGGTAAACACATATTATTGAATCAAATAAGAATACTATATTTTTCAGAATAATTCCGAACAGTATTGTGAAGTCGAAACATGAAAGAAAAAGGGTTTTCATTGCAAATGAACAAGATGATTGTCAAGATAAATTTTCATTATTTTATGTGAGGCCAATTGAACGAGGATATGTTGGTTTGTTTAATTTAAACTAATCTTTATCACATTGTTGTTAATTTCAGCCAATTGGGATGTTCAGCAACAAATTTGGGAAAAAGCGTTCAGTCACTTGAATTTCGAAACAAAATTCTCGCGAGTGGTGCTCACTGACAATAATTATTTGATACCTGCTCTGCCTGACGTTTCAAATGAGATTTTATTCGAATATTTTGGATTTGACCAAGTTTTCAAAGGATCTGCTTCGACTTTTGTTGCAAATCATTCAAATTCCATTCGAAACCAAAATTGCTCTTTAATTATTGATTGTGGATTTTCATGCACAACTGTGTCACCGTTTGTAAATGGATCATTGATTCAAGATGGAGTCGTAAGGTTTTTTCTTTTCTTCTTTAAGCGTTCCATTTAAAACCTATTTTTTTTCAGAATCGATGTTGGAGGAAAAGCGTTGACAAATAAGCTTAAAGATTGGATTTCATATCGTCAGTTGAATGTAATGGAAGAAACGCATATTATTAACGAGTGCAAAGAAGATTTATGCTATGTTTCACATGATTTTCAAGAGAGCTTGACACAAGCAAAGTGAGATTTTTCATATTAAGTTGTTGAGAAAAAATTGTAATTCTAGGAAGAAATATGGAGAGAACAATATCATTCGGAGATATATTATGCCTGATTTTCATGAAAGATTTAGAGGAGTTATTCAAGATTTGACAGGTATTTAAATTAAGAAATTCAATCTAAAATATTCATATTTGTTTAGAAGAATATGATTCTTCAATTCCATCGATTCATCTGTCTGTTGAAAGATTTTCAATCCCTGAAATTTTATTCAAGTTGGTGGAGATTATTTTTTACAAATTAATCTTATTTTTATTTTCCAGTCCATCAGATATTGACATAGATCAAATGGGTATTGCCGAAGCAGTTGTTGAAAGTATTGATCGATGCCCTGAAGAATTGAGAGCAGCACTTTCTGAAAATATCATAGTTATTGGGGGATCGGCCAAATTTCCAGGGTTTCAAAAGAGATTGTTAGTTTTATTAGCTGATATTTGTTAGAAAAAAGTGGTTTATAGATTAAAAGAAATCAGGTCAATGCTTCCATCAGAATTTGATGTTAATATTTCAAAAGAAGTTGAAGATCCGCAAACTCATGCATGGAAATGTGCAAGAAATTATGTGAAAGGAAATACTAATATTCCCTGGGTTATTCGGAAAGAATGGGACGAAAGAGGTAGCAAAAAATCCTAAAAACTAATCATCGGTTATTATTACAAATTTTCAGGAGATTCGTTGGAATATTCAAGATTCTTCAAAACGCTAGTATCTTCGGATGAATTGAAAGAGACTAGAGATTTCAAAGGAGAAGAACCAAAAACATCAAATGAAGAATAATTATGATCTCAATTTACAATGATTTATTTTTAAGTATTTATATTACGGGAGATGTTTATTTTGTCGAGTAAAAATAGCTGTTTTCTTCTAACATTCCAATTTTTCTTTATATTGGTCTGCTTGCCAATTTCACTATCTTCAAATTTTTTTAATTTAACTTTTTTCCACAGATATCATTTCAGATGTCAGCTGGACCCTTATTGGAAAGAAATCAAGATGCAACGATTTATGTGGGTGGTCTTGATGAAAAAGTGAGCGAAGCGATATTATGGGAATTGATGGTTCAGGGTGGACCCGTTGTCAGTGTGAACATGCCGAAAGATCGAGTCACATCAAATCATCAAGGTTTTGGATTTGTTGAATTTATGAGTGAAGAGGATGCAGATTATGCAATTAAGATATTGAATATGATCAAGTTGTATGGAAAACCGATTAAGGTATTCAAATTATATTTTTATATATTATATTTACAATGAAATTCAGGTAAATAAAGCGGCGGCGCATGAAAAGAATATGGATGTTGGCGCGAATATTTTTGTTGGAAATTTGGATGCAGAAGTCGATGAGAAATTGTTGTACGATACATTCAGTGCTTTTGGAGTTATTTTGCAGGTATTATTTCATTTTTAAGTTTAAAATATCATACACATTCCTTCAAGGTGCCGAAAATCATGAGAGATGTAGATTCTGGAACTTCGAAAGGGTTCGCTTTCATTAATTTTGCATCATTTGAAGCTTCAGACACTGCGTTAGAAGCAATGAATGGTCAATTTCTGTGTAATAGGTAATCAGTGAACAATATTAATTGATTTCTAATTTTTCAATTTCAGAGCTATCACAGTATCCTACGCATTTAAACGTGATTCAAAGGGAGAGCGGCATGGAACAGCTGCTGAAAGAATGTTGGCTGCACAGAACCCTCTCATTCCAAAAGATCGGCCACATCAAGTATTCTCAGATATTCCATTGGGTCTTGCAGCGAACACTCCTCTCGCTATTCCTGGAGTTCATGCTGCTATTGCTGCTCACGCCACCGGACGACCAGGATTCCAACCACCACCGCCGTTGATGGGAATGGCTGGTGGATATCAAGGACAATATCCACCCGTTCCGCCACCACCTCCACACTCGTCTACGCCAATGCCACCAATGCCGCCAACACCGGGAATGACTCCAAGACCACCACCACCACCGTCGTCAGGAATGTGGCCACCACCGCCACCACCTGGACGAACACCAGGAATGCCTTCGGCACCGCCATCAAGGTTTGGACCACCGGGAATGCCACCACCGCCTCCAGGAGTTATTCCACCACCACCTCCACCAGGAATGAGGTACGTTTAACATTCTAAAAATTTTAACGCATTTATTGATGAAACACCTGAAGTCGTTAAAACTATTCAGCTCTGGAAGTTCTCTCTTTTTATGTGATTAATGTCGAAAAAAATGATATACGCCATGACCCAAACCAAAGAATTAAATTTTCAAGGCTTATTTATCTTATTTCCTGATTTTCAGGTATCCGGGAGGAATGCCTCCACCACCACCACGCTTCGGATCAACTGGACCGGGACACTTCCCACCACCACCGCCACCAAGTCGGCCGCCAGCACCACATTCTGGCTTCAATCCAGTTCCACCTCCTCCTCCATCATAAGTTTGTAATTGTAAGAAAAAAAAGAACAAGAATGCAACTATTCGTATCAATTCATTCCTGGAATAGTTTTTTTTCCTAACAAAAAAAGAGAGATTCACATTTATGATAACTTTTTTGGCAACAAACGTGTCAAAATGAATTGTCGATTTTTTTTACAACTGTTATAATTTTTTGTTTTATCAATCTTATTCTATTCTCTCCATTGATCTGAAACTGTTTGATTAATTTATTATTTCCAACACCCTTATTTTTTTGTTATTGTTTCGAAAATTTATTGTAACTTTATGATTCATTTGTATTGAATACAAAACGTTTCGAATGTTGAAGTTCGAAAAACAATCAAATTGGAAAGAAAAAAGTTTATCAGTTTGTTTAATTCCGATTCCATCAACCTTTTCACAGAATGTGTGATTTTTCATGGAGCGATAGATAATCCAATTAGGAATATTCGGACGAAAGTAAATTGTCGATGATGGTTTCCGGCAAATCGATTCATAGAAAACGGGGAGAAAGTGATGGAGACGAAGAGAAATGAGGAAATGACCATGAGGGAAATCGAATAAAACGGAAAAAAAGGTGTTCCAAACAAAAGATGACCGTAATTATTCACTGGTCATACTGTTTTCCAATTTTTTTTGTTGTTTTCACAGAAAATGTGTCATTGAGTCATTCACTTAACAACTGCAGCCAATTTGTTTCCATTTCTTTTTTGTTCTTTTTAAAACTGTCTAAGTTCATGTTCATTTTTTCGAAAATTTTGAAGATAATAATGGAATTCTGAAATTAGTCGTATTTTTATCGAGATAAAAATTCATAAAATTGTAGGTAGAATAATACTTTCATTTGAGGGAGATTTCTCTTCATATTTCACATGAGAAAATGTCTTGCCACGTCGTTGGTTATTTTCAGAAAAAAAGGTGTTTATCAGGGATGGGCGGGAAATTTCCCTTCCCGAAAAGTTTCGGGAAATTTTTTTAATAGAAAAAATAGAAAAACATCAAGAAAATAAAAAATTCGAAAAGATCATACTACAAAACTTATATAACTAAAATTGATTAATATGTCTTACAAAGTCAAATAAGAAAACTTAACATTTTTCTTTTTTTTAACTCATTTATGCGATTCTGAAAAATGTTTGTTTTATTCAAAAGCATGCGTTGATTCTTGTTTTATCCTTTAGTTTTTATCGTTTGATGTTTATTAACTCTGAAAACCGAAGAAATCGATAAAATCTCGATGAAACCAGTGTTTGGAGTCTAATTTTCAAATTTCCCGAAATTTCCCGGAATTTCCCGGTCTTTGGAACCGGGAAAAAAATTTCCCGAAAAATTTCCCGAAGGGTCTTTCCCGCCCATCCCTGGTGTTTATACTGTTTATGTTCAAATCACTTTCAAGATTGGGGACTTATTTCAAAAGTTGAGAATCCGGAGTTCTTGGAAATGAAGTTAATTTGTAATAAAATACGTTTCAAGTCCATTTTATGATGTAATTTTATTTATAAAACTTATCTTCATATTTTTCATGAAAATAATCGGGGTATTTCATAAATTTTGCTAAGAATTTTCATTGACAGTTTTCAAAATGGAGTATTTTCAATTTTTGATTTTATTGATGTGATTGTTAATTAACAATTTTAAGTAAAATTGAAAAACTCTGAATTTTTGATTTTGAAGACTGCGGGAGCTGCCGACTCATTATCGTATTCTTTTATAATTAAACTAGAAGCTGCTTTGGGTTATCTTGGAGATTAATGGAATGAAAAAGAAAAACTCTATTGCTTGTTATCAAAATTCAACATTGAATGTTATTCTAATATCTGAAATTTTTAAATCATAGAAATCTGAAAGTTATTTATATTTAAATTGTCTTCATTTGACAATTCGTGTTTTCGGGAGTTTCCAATTCATTTTTTAAATCAATATTTCACGTCTTCCATTATTTTTTCTTCTTTAAAAAAATGACTCAAAATAACAGGCTGTCAAAAAAACTTGAGTTTCAATTCTATAGAAATTGCAATAACATTTTATTTCGTTTCTGAAATTGCTTCCTTGTGTCGAAATTCAGGGTAAATTAATATTAATCTTAATGAATCGCAAAATAGAAGTAGCAAAGTTCATGTTTGATATAATTTGTTTATTGACCCTATGACTTTTTATCTTATTTTTCATTGTTGATTTTTCATTGCTCCTTTCAAAACAATGGTTCTTCCAATTTTTCAATTAAAAAGGTTCCGTTTATCCCATTGACCTTACTTTCTGGAATCAAATTTTAAGATGCTGATAAATCTCAATTACTAAATTCTTTAATTAATTTCTAGTACACTTAATTCATTTTTTGGGAGTTCACGACAGTTCTTTCTTCGATTTCTTATATGTTTTCACCGAAATTATATGTATAAAAATTAAATTAAACCTTTCATTCAATTGTTAATATGTTTTTTATCACTTTGACTGGTTTGCAAAGCACACATGTGCACTTAAGACCTCATCAATTTGTCACCTTATCAGGTCGTATCAACAGAAAGAAATTGTGAAAGAAAGAGAATAAAATGTAAGAAAAAGTTTGTGATTGACATTTTCACTAAAATCTATTGCACTTTTTATGAATATTTTAAGCTTCTTCATTTCGGAATCGTGCATTTTCTTAGTTTTTATTTCAGTTCAAAATTTCGTTTTTGTCAGGTAAAGAGAGTGGGGGCAGAAAATGAAAACACTAATATTGTTGGTGACTATAGGTTAGATATAAAATATAATTTAATTTTAAAAATGTAAAGAAATTTCAGCAATATGTGTCAATAGTAAATCAAGTTATAAGTTTGATGGATCGCTTTTTGACAGCAAGGAATTGGATTATGATGAAGTGGACCAAAAGGTAAACTAATTTCGTAGACTTGTAAACCAAAAATTCAAATTGCTGATCATTTTGAAATACTGAAAGATGCGTTCTTTTTTTATGAAATCTATTCTGCAAATTTATAAAATTAAACTTGAATCAAACGCATGGCATAACTAACTTCAGAGATCTTCTCATATGTGTACCAGTTTTAAAATTTAATTTCAAAAAATGTCAGATCTAGTTTTTTACAAAAATTATTACAAAAGATTTCCAAGGTTTTTAAATCAACGAAATGAAACACTCAAATAAGCAGAAGTTGGAGGAAATTCAAAAACTCAAAAATGTTTTTTCGAAATTATCGTTTTAAATTCTGAATATATTATCAATTAGAAAAACAATAAATTGTTATTTTTGACACTTATTGTCATCGGAAGGTGAGCTTTACCAAAAAAAAACTTCTTGAAAGAGGGCTCTACGGAGATAATGAATGCATCTGGGATGAAAATAGACTTCATCTTCATTCCAAATCTGTTTTTAAAATTTTCTAAAACCACCTAGAAGCCGAGAAAACGCGCCTCAAAACAATGACCTAGAAAAAGGGGCCGCCGGCGAAAACTAGTCCGCATGCATGAAAAATCGAACAAAAAGAAATGAAAAAACATTTAAGAATACTAATATAAGTATTTTGCATAACTATTTATTAAAAAAACAAGAAAAAAGCTTATATGAAAAAGTTCGGCCATGTGGAAACTTTTTCTAGGCCATTGTTTTGAAGCTCATTTTCTCGGCTTCTAGGTGGTTTTCGAAAATTTTAAAACCAGATTTGGAATGAGAATGAAGTCTATTTTCATTTAAGATACATTTATTATCTCCGTAAAGCATTCTTTAAGAATTTGAAGCTCCCAATGAACTAAACATTTTTCAAGGCAATGGGATCGGTTTTCTCCCGATATATGGCTGATTCGAATGCTCAATTAATTCTGGATCTTGATCTATTTCATCATTTTTTCAATTATGCTGAAGCTTACAAACAAGGAGCTGAAGAAGGAAATTTGGAAATTATGAAATATGCCGTTGAAATTGTTGAAAAATTGAAAGCTTTTGATGTTTCAGCGCGTAAGTCTTTCGTAGAATACTAATGAATAGTGAATTTCGACATTTTAAAGCTTGTGTGAATGATATGCTTCATCTTGCGTGGACTGGTGTTGAATATGCAACACATGTTGAAGAGCACAGGAATTGCTCCGATTGCAAGTGTACCCCACTGTTTCAACAGAAGAAAAACGAACGGCATTGGATTTTTAATGGTATTTGTTTTGAGAAAATGTTTAGAAGTTTTATTTGATTGTGATTTATAGTTTTTGATGCGATGGGTAAAGTTCCTGCTGGAATTTCGAGTGGTAATAATCTATGGGTTGGATCATGGAGCACGTGTCGAAAAATTGAAGTAACCAAGAATCAACAAGGGTGATCAATATTTTAAGCATCAGCCAGAGATATGACTAAAGAGTTTCAGGCAAAAATGGAAAGGTCAATATTGCTTGGCGAATGTACACGCTTATGAGCGGGACAATCCGCTGAAAACTTTAGGAGACAGTGGACCAGTTGACAAACATTGCTAGTATACATCTCGAAATGAAATAGCCGAATATAAAAATGTGAAAATAATTACAGTGAGGCGGCATCTGCAACAAATATCACAGATGATGGGCAATGTTTCAATTTGTTTCCATTGTTGAAGTTTGGAATTTGTATGCCAGATACTTGTACCGATTATGATGTTTCGAGAATGCTTACCTTTGGTAAATAGGTTGTTTTTTAACAGAAAACAATAATTTTTATAGGAATTAGAGCAACTGAAGCAATGACTGGAATGAACAAAGTATGCGATGTCAGTGTTGAATGTCGAGTTGAATCGAATTCCGATGCGATGAGTGGGAATCCATTGGCAATGACGGCATTGTTAGTTTTTATGCCTTAAAAATAAAACTAATAAAACAACATTCAAATCAACTAATTTCGGAACTTGTATGTCGCTTGAATCAAATTTAGCTTTCATGAACCAACTATCCGCCAGCTTTTTAGACCTTTAAAAGGGTCCCGTAATGTTTACTTCGTGAAGCAAAAATCGCGCTTACATCACGCTTGACCCACGCTCACAGCGGATTGTGATTTAAAAAAATTTTTTTTATTAGCGCGAAGATGTATTGTATTGTTGATTCGGGTTTCTTAATTTTTCCGATTTTTTAATAATTTCAGATATATTTTGATTGCTACAATCGTTCTTACAATTTTCGGTACAGCCTATGATTTGTTCATCGTTCAACACAAGAATAATGATATTAAAGAAACTAACCCAGCATTGAATCGTTAGTTCTAGCTTTTAATATGAAAAAAGATCATAAATTACAATAATTTCAGATAGTTTTATCAAATTTATTCTTGCCTACTCATTATACTCGAATGGTCAAGAAATTTTGATTTCAAAGAAAAGAGATGTATGAAAAAATGTATTTTTCGAGAAATTTTAAACAATTTTCTAGGGTGAAATAAACACTTTACATGGAGTTCGTTTCCTCTCTATGTGCTGGATCATCCTAGGGCATACTTATTACTATATTGGAACAAGTCTGACGACTGATAATTTGATCCCAACATTGATTAATTTCCCACAACAGTTTCATACCCAAATCATTGTACAGGCTCCATTAGCTGTTGATTCTTTCTTTTTCTTGAGGTGGATTGAAAAAGAAAATGAATGAAACAAAAATAGTGATTTTCAGTGGAATGTTGGCAGCTTTTTCATTTTTCAAAATGGTGATGAAAGGAAAGGAAGGACCAAGAGGATTGACACCGTTTAATTTTATCACATGGCCACTATATTATTTAAAAAGATATACAAGGTGAAAGAAAACTGAAAGACAACTGGGAAAGAAATTAGTTTTAGAATTACTCCAACTTATGCAATCGTTATGCTTTTTGATGTCACTTTGTTTACTTATGTTTCAAATGGACCATTTTGGAGACCAATTGAAAAACAAGGTAATAATTAGTTAGTGTGACGGGTGCTCCCGTTCATTCCAATTTTATTTATTTATTTACCGGAACATAAACAAAATACTTTTAAAAAGTAATGTTACAACAGTTGATATTAACGATTGAAAAAAAACGGATTGAAAACCAACAATGATCTATTGTTATATTTCAGGATGTCGGCATGCTTGGTGGACTAATTTCATCTATCTGAACAACTTCTTACTCCAAGATGTTGAATGTGTACGTTTTTTAAAGGAGAGCTTTACGAAGCTAATTAATGCATTTGGGATGAAAATAGACTTCATTCTCATTCCAAATCGGTTTTTAAAATTTTCGAACACAACCTAGAAGCCGAGAAAACGCACCTCAAAACAATGGACGAAAACTAGTCCCAGGCATAAAAAATCCAAAAAACATTTAAAAAACATTAATTAAATCGAAAAAATATATTATAAGCATTCTCCATAACTATTTATTAACGAAAAAAGATCTTACAAGCTCTTGTTAGGAAAAAGTTCGGCCAGGTAGCCCCTTTTTCTAGGCCATTGTTTTGAAGCTCATTTTCTCGGCTTCTAGTGGGTTTTAGAAAATTTTAAAAACAGATTTGGAATGAGAATGATGTCTATTTTCATTTAAGATACATTTATTATCTCCGTAAAGTCCTCCTTTAATGAATTTTTTTAAAAAACTGTATTATTTTTAAGTGTATGGGATGGACATGGTATCTTGCAAATGATATGCAATTCCATGTTGTTTTGATGCCAATTCTAGTCATTACATTCCTCAAATGGTAAATATTTTGTTTGAAAATTCGGACATCATAACAAATTTCAGGGGAATGAAACCTGGGTTGATTGTTTCAACTGTAATTATGATAATTTCTTCGATTATTAAGTTGGTAATCATAGAAACGAAAGGTTTCCCACCTGCACCATTGCTAACAGCTAAACTGCAAATGTACTTTTTCCTTTTTTTATAATCTAAAAATTAATTCATCTCTAGTGTAAAACATCTTGATGAATATTGGAATCATGTCTATGTTCGACCTTATGTTCGTTGCACACCATTCATTATTGGTGTTATTGTGGCTTATCTTCTCAATAAGTGGACAAAAAAAGATCAAAAAGATTTGAGAATCGAACTTACGAAGGTATTAAAAAAACGGGAGATATCAAAAAAAAAGCGAAATTTATTAATTTCAGAAGCAAGTAATAATTGGATGGTGTTTATCAACCGTCTTAGGATTATATTCCGTTTTTGGACTTTATTATTTCTCAAAAACTGGAGATATTTCTGAAGCGTGGAAAATTCTTTATATTCTATTTGGTCGTCCAGCGTATGCATTGTCTCTTGGATGGGTTGTATTCGCTTGTACAACTGGGAATGGAGGACCGGTTGAAACAATATTATCATGGAGATTTTTCGTTCCATTATCAAAAATCACATTCTGTGCTTATCTTCTCCATCCTATCATGCTGCAAATTTATAACTTGAGCAGACCTCAACCATTCCATTTCACCACTTTCGGTCAAATGGTAATTTTCAATCGAAACCATTTTATATTTAAAATGTTTAATTCTTTTAGTTCCGACACACAGTTGAAGCAGTTGTTGCATCATATTTGATGGCATTCTTTTTCACATTGGCATTTGAAAAACCGTTTACAAAAATTGAAGAAATGATTATTCCAACGAAAAGAAAACCAGAGCAATCGGGGGTGAAAAATGGTCAGAATGGAACCGAACTTGTGCCATTAAACAGACAAAACGAATAGTTTAACTGTATTTTTTAAAAGAAATAAGTAATTCAATGTATTTACTAGCTTTTTTCTACCGGGTATACTCGATAGTTTACGAAGATTGATTGTCGCATAGCGAATAAAGTTTATTTTGTTGTTTTTTCCAGATACTTCAGAAACTTCGCAAAATATTTTTCTATTATTTTTTCGTCGTTAAATTTGTTTTTGCATCATAATGCGACTAAAAATGGTTTTTATTTGTTTATCGTTTCGCTCAACTTTTATTAAAGGCAGCTGATCAGTTAACACGATCCAAATTAAAGGCAAAAAATCAAAATTCGAATGAGAGCCCAGGTGGTCCAAAGAACATTACCAATATGTAGCCACATTCAAATAAATGTGTTTCGCGCCAATTCCGACCGCGTTGCACGGACACAGACCGCGTCGCACGGACACGCGCGCATTCAAATTTTTATTTTTTCAACTTTGAACGGCTGCTGTGACGCGTGTATTTATCGGTGTGATTTTCCCTAAAAATTGCATTATGCTAATGAGAGAACGCTCTAATTTTTGAAACTAAGAACAGGTAGGGTCAAATTAGCTGAACAGCTGTCTTTAAATCCACTTTTTTTGAGGCCGTAAATTCAACGTAGTCTTAGAAAATTTAAAGAACTGACTCTGAAATTATTTTTTAATCGACGTCGACGTCGCAGTATCAAACGAACAGTATATTTATTAAGTGGGTAAAACAAAAAACAATTGTTTAAAAAAATGCAAAAAATGCAGGAAAATGCAGTAAATGATAATTAAAAAAATAAAAATCCGGAATTAAATTAATAGGCTTTGCCATGTATTTTTAATTTTCTATGATAAAGGTAACGGTAATAATACGAATGAAAATCATGAACCTTCAAAGTGGCTCAATTTCTTATTTTTATTTGGAAAAAAGAACACTACATCTTGAAAATCGTCTAAATTTATATTCCATTTTCAAAGATATCAATAATGCGTAAAAGATTTGAAAATATAGCAAGACAGCGATGAAAAAAAAACAAGAAGTTTGTTCGGATATTACAGATTGTTATTAGTTGTTTACAAAATCTGCTGTATAAACGTTAAAAAAAACATCTGTCTAAAAAACACGGTCCGCATTTTTTAAAACAGATTTTTGGGAAATTTCCCGTCATGGAGACGGGAAACACGGGAAATTCCATCTCTGTCCCTCACCAAACCATTTCGAAAAATCCGGAAGTTCATGTTTATGCAGCCGATTTTGTGAGACAATAATATTATGATATGGTACCTTCTCATCATCATCGTCTAAAACTTCACATAACTTCACAAGAAAAGCTTCCACTAATTTTTTAAACGCTTTATCTTGGCAGACTGTGTATTCGGATTCGTTTTCAAATAATTCTCTCTGAGTTTTAATAAATTCCATGTAGTTTTCGATTTCTCTTACACCAGACTTCTTCAATATTTCAACCTGTAAACAAATTTTATTACTTATCCAGACCTTTTAAAGACAGTGTCTCACTCACCTGTAACTTTGACAATGCAAACAATCCAGAATACCAAATATTACAAAAAGAATACCATTCGATTTCATCAATTAAAAGATCTTCACAATATGAAAGCGTGGAATGAATTTCGTATTTTTGAGCCCAGAATAAGAAGGATTGTGGATCATATGCTGAAAAACATTTAAATTGTAAAGTAGAAAACAGGAAAAAAATATACAGTCGTCGAATTCGTTGTACAAAAATTTGAGGAAATTTTCAAATGAACCATTGTGAAATATTTCTTTCTTTTCGATTTCCAATTCAGTCACATCGTCGTTTTCTGTTAGCAGTTTCCGAAAGATTGGAGAACAAAACATCAATAACTGCAAAGATTTGAATGAATTATGGGGAGCTGTCCGTTTTATCACAAAACATTATCGGTTCATACAGTAGTGACCATTACTTAATTTACTTCTGGTTTTTTTTCGGCGCATCATTTGAGGATACTCAAAATGTTCTACTGGTCTACAAACATTTGTCACTACTTCTCAATCGGGAAAAACAAAATATCAGAATGTTAAAGGAGGTCTTTACTGAGCTAATAAATGTACCTTAAATGAAAATAGACTTAATTCTCATTCCAAATCTGTTTTTAAAAGATTTTTTCTATTGCTACCTAGAAGTCGAGAAAATGAGCTTCAATATAATGACCTAGAAAAAGATTTAACCGGCGAAAATTAGTCCGCAGGCATGAAAAATCCAAAAAAAAAAGAAGTGAAAAACGGCATCAATTACAGAAAACGTAAAAAAGGGACTGAAGTAAGCATTCTGTATAAGTTTTTATTAAAGAAACACGAAAAAGCTCATAGGAAAAAGTTCGGCTAGTTGAAAGCTTTTTCTATGCCATTGTTTTGAAGCTCATTTTCTCGGATTCTAGGTAGTTTTAGAAAACTATAAAAACAGATTTGGAATGAGAATGAAGTCTATTTTTATTTAGGATAGATTCATTACCTCCGTAAAGTCCTCCTTTAAGAAAATTTAATTTCCAAAATAGGAAAAGCGAAAAAACATAATACTTACGATACTTAGGAATTTTTAATAGAATGCATTTGCGGGGTTTTTAAAATTGAAACTGAATAGTTCTAATAAAAAATACTGACAGTATGTCTTTAAGCAATTCCTTATACTAAAATTGGTAGGAAACTAGAAAAAGCGCGGAGAAGTTTTATTTTAGCTTCACTTACAAACTTATCCGCGTAGTATCGATGTTCTCCAAGAATTAAGCAAATTTCAGAATCAGAATTGGTTGGTGTTTTGAATGAACGATCACTGGAAAAACTTGTGAATCCAATTGCTGATTTGATACGAAGATGTAAATGAATGTGAATTTTTGAAAAACAGAATACTCCATTTCCGAGGTCTCTTAAATCTCCGACATCGATCACATTTTCAATTGTGAACCTTGTCGCATCCTTCTCAACACGATATTCCATTGTTGTCACAACTTCTTCGCCATTTTCTTTTCTTAATTTCATCTCAATTTCTGAGTCGATTGACCATAAATTTGATGATTCGTACGAATAACGAAATTTAAAATCCATGGCTACATAAATGTGTCCAGTTATTTGATAAATCGACCATGAAGGTATTACGCTCCTGGAAAAAATTATCGAAAATCTATTACATATTTCAACGTACCATGAAATAGCATTATCTACAGTATTAGCTCTGTAGGCCCGATGCATTCCATTCGCATCTAAATCGTATCCGATTTTGACATCCTTCACTCTGTAAAAAATATTATAACAATTTTTAATTGTCTTTAAAAAAATAAGAAAAAATAATGCCCAAAAATTACCTGTTCAGCGCCATCCTTTTTTTTAGAATGATTGTGTGTGTGTATTCTTCGATCGTTCTTATTATTTTGTCAAGTGGCGGGAACACCCGCATTATCCCAGTTAATCTCCCAGAATCATAATTCGTTGGTGTTGTTATTTTTCACACCTTTTAAAAAATTTAAGGTGTTATGTAAATAACACTTTTGACAGTAAACTCATAGAAATAAAGCTCAGCAGCAAGAAGTAAAGCTCAATAGCAAAAAGCCTTCTGTTTTCATCAATTTTCTTTTTCACAATTTAATAATTATTATTTAGACAAAGATTATAGTGAATGAACATTTTAGTTAAATCTGATCAGGTTAAATTAAAACCGAAAAGCGGTCTTATCGACCTGTTTGTAATAAACTCTAATTAATATTAATTCACACGTAATTTTGGCAATCTAAACAAAACGAGATTCTCTGTCAGAACCTTCCACAGTTCACTGTCGTTTCAGAATTCCATTATAAAACTCATTTCTTCAATCATTATTGCAATTTTTAAGAGTCGATTGTCCAATACTATTATTTGCACATTATCTTTAATTTTTTAAAAGGTGTGAATAATAACAACACCAACGAATTATGATTCGAGGGGGGGGGGGGGGGAGGATTAAGTGGGATATTGCGGGTGTTCCCGCCACTTGGAAAAATAATAAGAACAATAGAATAATGCACACACACAATCATTCTAAAAAAGGGATGGCGCTGAGCAGGTATTTTTTGGACATTGTTTTCTTTTTTTTTCATGACTACTAAAAATGATTATTAAATTTTGCAGAATGAAGGAGATCGCATTCGGATACGATTTAGATGCGAATGGATTGCATGTGATCTACCGAACAATTACTACAGATGAATACAGTTCATGGTACGTTGAACTCTGTAAAGCATTTTTGATAATTTTTTCCAGGACCGTAAGACCTATATGGTCGATAAATCAAATAACCAGTGATATCCATATGGCAACGGAAATTAAATTTGGTTACGATTATGAATCATCAAATTTATGGTCAATCGACTCAGAAATTGAGATGAAATTAAGAAAAGAAAATGGCGAAGAAGTTGTGAAAACAATGGAATGTCGTGTTGAGAAGGGTTCTACAAAGTTCACGATTGAAAATATGATACACGTCGGAGATTTAAGAGATCTCGGAAATGGAGTATTCTGGTTTTCAAAAATTCACATTCGTTTAACTCTTCGTATCAACTCAGCAATTGGATTCACAAGTTTTTCCAGTGATCGTTCATTCAAAACACCAACAAATTCTGATTCTGAAATTTGCTTAATTCTTGGAGAACATCGATACTACGTGAATAAGTTTGTAAGTGAATCTAAAATAAAACGTCTCCGCGCTAGCGCAAAAAGCTTTTTCTAGTTTCCTACCAATTTTAGTATAAGGAATTGCTTAAAGACATATTGTCAGTATTTTTTATTAGAACTATTCAGGTTCAATTTTAAAAACCCCGCAAATGCATTCTATTAAAAATTCCTACAAAAAGTATTAATTATCGGGAAAATCTGAAAATTTCTAGATTTTTAAAAATTACGGATTGCTGAAAATGTTTTTTGCGAAATTGCCTTTTCTAGTACTCAAACACACCTATTTCCAAAAGGCCTAACAATTGCAAACACTCTCACATTCGCATGCTCTCTCGCGGGGCGGCCGAGCGGTTAGGCCATTTCGTGTCCTACAAAACGAAATTTCGGGAAAATTTTTTGCTTTTATTGGTTTTCAAATATTGTGAAGAAGAAGATGAAAATGGAATTGTAACCAAAATTCAGTAAAGAGTCCCCCCTTTAAAGGATTACTTTACGGAGATAATAAATGTACCTTAAATGAAAATAGACTTCATTCTCATTCCAAATATGTTTTTAAAATTTTCTAAAACCACCTAGAAGCCGAGAAAATGAGCTTCAAAACAATGGTCCCACCTCGCCGAACTTTTTCCTATCAGCTTTTTTCGTATTTCGTTAATAAATAGTTATGCAAAATGTTAGTCCTTATATTAGTCCTTTTTAAATGTTTTTTTTTCTTTTTTTTTTGTATTTTTTATACCAGACGAGTTTTGGCCAGTGGAATCTTTTTCTAGGACATTGTTTTGAGGCTCGCTTCTCGGCTTCTAGGTGGTTTTAGAAAATTTTAAAAAACAGATTTGGAAGGAGTATGCAGTCTATTTTCATCCCAGACGCATTCATTTCATTAGCTCCATAAAGTCCTCCTTTAAGGATTTATCAGTTACAACTCCTTTCCTTAAAAATATAACGCAAATTTGAACCATCGAATATGCAAGCGCAAAAAAAAGTTAATGTAGTGGCAATGACCTGGTTTCGTGAAGTTGTATTACAACTGAGTTGAAATTTTTGACAGATGTTTTTGGTGAAGATCGATGTTTGCGAAGCTATCTTCCGACCCTTATTTTATCAGAATTTTTTTTTGAATTAGCGATAACAAATTAACATTCTGATATTTTGTTTTGCCCGATTGAGAAGCAGTGACTAATGTTTGTAGACCAGTAGAACATTTTGAGTATCCTCAAATGATGCGCCGAAAAAAAAACCTGAAGTAAATTAAGTAATGGTCACCACTGTATGAAACGATAATATTTTGTGATAAAACGGACAGCTCCCCATAATTCATTCAAATCTTTGCAGTTATTGATGTTTTGTTCTCCAATCTTTCGGAAACTTCTAACAGAAAACGACGATGTGACTGAATTGGAAATCGAAAAAGATGAAAGATTTCACAATCGTTCATTTGAAAAATTCCTCAAATTTTTGTACAACGAATTCGACGAATGTATATTTTTTACATGTTTTCAAATCCATTTTAAAATTAAAAATGTTTTCAGGTTATAATCCACTTTCCTTCTTTTTTTTGGCTCAAAAATACGAAATTCATTCCATGCTTTCATATTGTGAAGATATTTTGATTTACGACGGCAACTTTTATTCTGATGAATATGTTTGGTATTCTGGATTGTTTGCATTGTCAAAATTACAGGTGAGTGAGACATTGTCTTTAAAAGGTCTGGATAAGTGAAAGTACAAAAGTTTGTTTACAGGTTGAATTATTGAAGCATTTTTCAGTAAGAGAAATCGAAATGTCCGTGAAATTAATGAAGAAGGAGAGAGCATTATTTGAAAACGAATCCGAATACACAGTCTGCCAAGATAATGCGTTTAAAAAATTAGTGGAAGCTTTTCTTGTGAAGTTATGTGAAGTTTTAGACGATGATGATGAGAAGGTACCATATCATAATATTATTGTCTCACAAAACCGGCTGCATAAACATGAACTTCCGGATTTTTCGAAATGGTTTGGTGAGGGACAGAGATGGAATTTCCCGTGTTCCCCGGCTCCATGACGGGAAATTTTCCTGAAAATTTTCTTCGGAACTACAATATTTTACTTAAAGTCACATTGCAAAAAATAAAATGCGGACCGTGTTTTTTAGACAGATGTTTTTTTAACGTTTATACAGCAGATTTTGTAAACAACTAATAACAATCTGTAATATCCGAACTTCTTGTTTTTTTTCATCGCTGTCTTGCTATATTTTCTAATCTTTTATTCATTATTGATATCTTTGAAAATGGAATACAAATTTAGACGATTTTCAAGATGTAGTGTTCTTTTTTCTAAATAAAAATAAGAAATTGAGCCACTTTGAAGGTTCATGATTTTCATTCGTATTATTACCGTTACCTTTATCATAGAAAAGTAAAAATACATGGCAAAGCCTATTAATTTAATTCCGGATTTTTATTTTGTTAATTATCATTTACTGCATTTTCCTGTATTTTTTGCATTTTTTTAAACAATTGTTTTTTGTTTTACCCACCTAATAAATATCCTGTTCTTTTGATAATGCGGCGTCGACGTCGATTAAAAAATAATTTCAGAGTCAGTTCTTTAAATTTTCTAAGACTACGTTGAAGGGTTTACGGCCCCAAAAAAGTGGATTTAAAGGCACATGGCCAGGGCTGGGGGGCGGCCGGCTTCGGCCGCCGCGGCATTTGAAAATCGAGACAAGCCGCGGCCGCGGCCGGCCGCAGTGCAATGCACACCATCACAAAATTGCGGAATGCACACAATTTGACGAGCAAAATTTTTTATTTATCGAGATTTTCGAAACTAGTTTTTAATGAATAAGGTAATGAAAATAAAGTAAAAACATTGAAAACTATTCAACATTACGCAAAATATCATTTTCAACATTTAAAATTTCTTAATAAATCAGTTTTCGAAGATTTCTCATCCCAAATCCCTGAAAAAAGGGTTAAATCAGTACAATGTGTGCATTTATTAAAAAATGTTCGTGTTTTACAACGCATTTTCTTAAAAATACATTCTCCTATCGAAAAAAAGAATAACCACTTTCAAAAATGCGGCTGCCGCGAACGCGACGCAACCGCTCCGCAGGCCGCCGTTTCCCCAGCCCTGGCTATCTCACGTATACGGTATTTATGCGAAATTACTATTTTCTCGTTTCAAGTAGTACTGTAATTAATAATTTACTTTTTGGTGGATTTTCAAAAAATAGTTTTTTCCACGTATTTCCACGGAGAATTGAAAAAAAAATGTAAATTTTAAAAACAACGCTTAATAAAAGTTGAGCGAAACGATAAACAAATAAAAACCATTTTAGTCGCGTTATGATGCAAAAACAAATTTAAACGACGAAAAAATAATGGACCTATTCAGTTTGAAAAAAAAATACAAAAAATGTCGAGAAATTCAATGCAGAAATTGCAGAGAAATGTCGAGAAATGCAGAGAAACTTCAATTTCTCCGCATTGTTTGAACTGGTTTTCTTCGAGACCCAAACGATTTAATCTGTGTCCCTTTAAACAATTTTATGGAAAATGTTTGTTTTCGTGTCTATGATTGTGGAAATTATACAAAAAATTCAGTAGTGAGTCCCAATGGCCCTTAGATGCCCAAAATATCTGATTTATACCCAAAAAGACCGTCTGGGTCGAAAAAAAGACATGTCGAGAAATGCAGAGAAATTGCTATTTCTCTGCATTTCTCGGCATTTCTCTGCAATTTCTGCATTGAATTTCTCGACATTTTTTGTATTTTTTTTTCAAACTGAATAGGTCCATAATAGAAAAATATTTTGCGAAGTTTCTGAAGTATCTGGAAAAAACAACAAAATAAACTTTATTCGCTATGCGACAATCAATCTTCGTAAACTATCGAGTATACCCGGTAGAAAACAGCTAGTAAATACATTGAATTACTTATTTCTTTTAAAAAATACAGTAAAACTATTCGTTTTGTCTGTTTAATGGCACAAGTTCGGTTCCATTCTGACCATTTTTCACCCCCGATTGGTTTTCTTTTCGTTGGAATAATCATTTCAGTGTGTAAGAAACCGTTGCAAAACTTCTGGAATCAAGGCAGATTAAACTGAAATTTTAATTTTGCCTTAAAATATTTTTTAGGAACTTCAAAATTTAAAAAAAAACTTTTTTTTTCGATTTCCCTTATTTATAATCTGGTGCAAGCTTTACTGTAAAAATTTATTTATTTTCGTGTTTATCTTATGTTAATACATTAATTGCGGAAAAACAAAAGAAAACGCGTTTGCTAAATTAAAAATTTGAATCGCTATTTCATCTAAATTTTTGATGTTTTGGGGTCATTGGAATAAAAATATGTTTCCTAACTACCTAAATACGACAATTATCATTCAATTTCCAAAAAAATCAAAGAAAACAAGCAGTTACGTGAATAAATATTCGAAAGCAGCAAATGCATCTTCTAAGGAGATGGTTTTATAATGAATTAAGTAGTTTATAATGAAATTGTCATTTAAGATTTTTGTTTTCTTAGGAAAATTTCGATACTATTTTAGTCGAATAACATCTTAGTTTTCTAATGTATTGTCCTACCCTCGTTTTATCGGAAAAATCTAACTTTTAAAAATCCGCGCAGTATGTTTGCTGCAAGCTCGCTCCAGCGAAAAAAATAAATTTGAATTTTTACTTGTTTTTCCATTGCTTTTTTTTCGCTTTTTTCAAGTATTTAGATTTTTTCAATTATATGTTGACTTTTTTTGTAAAGGTTACACGTAAACCGATTAAAAAACAGAAAAAATTAAGTTATACATACTTCCATCTCTCAAAATTGTATTTCCATTGGAAAAGTTTAATTCGAGTTATGAGTTTCAAAATATCACCACTCATTTGATTACTAGTTTCCAGCGTGGTTTTGAAAATAAACTGTTCATGAACTTTGACATCACATATGTCGGCAATTAGTAAAATTTTGAGGATTTCATATTGGGCATATTTCTTATTTTCCCGTTTCCATCCATTAATATTACTGTTTGAGAATTTTCGAAAATGAGAATTAAGAGGCATTATAATTTTATTTCTCGATTTGATGAGAAATCGTAAGCGTTCTTCATACATTACAGTTCATGTTCAAATCAATGCTTCTCCCTAACTAATTGTAAGTGTATTCGTGAGAGTAGATCCAGTCTTGTTCATTTTACTCATTTTATTTTTAAAAAATGTATTTTTCCAGACAAAGATGAAGATAATGCAAAAGCTAAATGCATTTTAAATATTTCGAGTTGAGCTTTAATCATATATCAGATATATTTCAGAATTGGATTTCGTTTTTTTTCGCAATTTGTAACCCAGGCAGTTTTGTCCAAACTCCACGTAGTTTAGTTTGCCCAAGAACAGTGAACAAAGGATTTACTTAGAAATCGAAGGAAGTTATTTTTCATTAACTTTTTTAAGCCCATATATGTAAATGGTTAATTGATAATAGTTAGTCCTGGTGTGTCCCTCTCATTTTGTCTTTCTTTCCCTTCTGCTGTTAGTTGGTCGGTTGGCCTTGCCTGCTGCTGCTGCTGCTGCTTTCACAACCTCGAGGACACCGACACTCAACCAGCACACAGACACAACGAAATGACCACACAAAACTAGTGAGAGACGACTTCCATAGCATTGGACGATCAATGCTACACTCACCAGCACCAGTCAAAAACACTCACACTCACTCACTCAACAAAAAGGCACACACGCCTCGACCGCAACGCTGACACGCTCGCAATACTCTCTCCTAGGCCGTTCTGGGTGTGTGTATTTATGGTGAACTGAGATGATTTTGGCTTGCACACTACACACACCACACATCTAATTTTCTATCTTTTTTGTTTCTGTTTTCAATCCCTTTTTTCCTAAGCGTTAGAAAGGTCCGTTTTTAGAAAAGATAGAGCGAGAGCGCGCATCAAAAGAAATTTTGAAAGAATGAACACCAACAGCATAGGTATTGGCGTGTTCAGTGGGAATTCATATCACTGGCAAGCAGCCGGCAACGGCATAGTGTTCAAATAGTTCTCTCGCACCTCTTTTCTTTTCAATTTTTTGTTCTTCTTTAAATCGTTCGCGTGTGAAATCAATTTAATTAACCCTGCTCATGAGGCCGTATCGTAGTACAAAACTTTTTGGGTTTTATTTTATGAATGGGTTTGAACCTCGAATAAAGAGTGTTCAATAGCTGTATGCATGAACGTATTTGTCGACAAACGCGGTTTGTCGGCACCGTGGTTCTCGGCCCTGAGAGGGTTTCGGTATATGAAACCGACATAAATGTGATGTCATGAGCTCGCTGGAGTCGTTTTTCTTTATCATAAGTTCCTAAAAGCTCACGGGACCGAGAACGAAAGTATCGACAAACCGCGTTTGTCGACAAACACGTTCATGCATACAGCTACAATTCTTACGTTTTTAGTGTTTTTTCTTTTTTTATCTTGTCAACTTTTGACCTAATTTTTGACATTCACTGAACAAGTATTACAAAGACGATTGTCTTCATATTATTTTCAGAACCAGCTTCACTACCACTGATTTTTAAAGTACCTTTCTTTTCCCGAAATTAATATATAATTTATTTTGGGCTATTCGGTTCGTAAAGTAAATAGTTTTGAACAATTTTCAAGTCATTTTTTTTCCGGAATAGAACTGAAGGAACATTTCACACAAGTTTTTTATATATGGTTCTAGTGCAGAGATCAATCTAAGAAATTCTTAGATTCTTTGTATTTTCTGCTCATACAGAAAATTATGAATATATTTGTAGTATATGTTGCCAGTATAAAGAAGGTAAGAATAATTTCTCATTTTGTCAATTCTGAAACTAAATAATATTTATCTGGAATGTGTTTTTCGTGTAACTCGTTTTTAACGAATTATTAACTTTTTCTTCTCTTTTGAACCATTAAAACAATTTTTCATACTATTTTGGTTGTGTCAATGTTTTTTTTTAAAATAGCGAAACGTATTTCACTTTCGCCTAAATACCCGATGGAAGAGAGAAAGTTAATAAATGTTTTTAAACACAAAAACAAATAATTATACTTATATTTATGCTTCTATACATTTTATTAGGTTCTCGTCACAAAATTCAAGACCACGTTTTTATTTTTTCTCATTTTTCATTTCCATTCTATTACGAAATTGTTATTGAAATCCATGTTACTAGGTAACGAAGACAGGAAATGTTGTGATCATGCGATAATCAAAAAGTTGCTTTTTTCTGTGGCATTACTTTATGATTAATGTCATTCATAGCTTCGAAATTAGACATGTAAGTCTTTTAGACAAGGTTTCGAAACTTACGATGGAAGTCATCGTCATAAACTGACTTGTCATAGCTGAACTCAAAATTTCAATTGACCACAATCCTTTAAAAATGAATATATTCTAGAAGAAATATATTCATTTTTAAAGGATTTCGGTGCACCTGTTTTGTCTGTGAGCGCGAAAGGGGGGAGAGAGACACATGCGTTGTTTATTCTATATGAGCGTCGTTCCTTTTTTTTGTGGTTGCTATTTTATATAATTATAATGTATGCTAACGATTTTTAAGAAATAAGTACATGTGAAAAATATTTTTTTATATGATAAGCTAAATTTCCTTAATATCGCTGATACTGATAAATATCAAATATAGAAAAAAGTTGATTTTATTTTTGATGGATCTTTTGTGAGAATAACGAATAAACCCATTTGCATCTTGTTTGAAGTTTTTTTAGACCTTGATTTGTTAATTTGAATGTTACTCCATTTCTGAAATGGGAAATTCTCATGAAATATTAATTCAACGGCACTTTCGGTCTCATAATGAGACGCAGAACTTTTTTTTTTCTCACAAAAACGTGAAATTTCGATTTTTTTTTCTTTAGATCTTCCCATTCTTTTTCTGTTAACAACTTCAAATAAATTTTTTGTTGTGCATATCATCAACTTTTCTTTCATTGCCTTCGCTGCGTCTCTACCCAATCTGACCCTTTTTTTTCTTCTCATGCGCCCTCCATATCTTTCTATGCTATTTCATCAGTTTATTCGTTTCTTTTTCAAAGCACCTTCTGTAACTATGAATCACTCCTTATCCTAAAATGGTTCCATACTGTCTGATTATCCCCGTAGTACTTGGAATTTTCATTTTTTTTTAAATCAGAATTTTTTTGTTAAAAAACATGAAAGTTCTTTTTTTGCAGGTACGACTTGAATCCACAAGTTGACACAAAATATGGAGAGCCGCAAAAGGAAAACAGATATGGAGAAATATATTGAAGGAATAACAGATCCTCCCGAAAAGAGGCGAAAAGTTTACGAGTTTTACAGTCAAATCAGAAATTTCTATAAAAGAAGATGGAATGCGCCATTGAGATTGCCGCATATACAAGGTGTGGAAGTTGATTTGTATAAATTATATAGCACTGTTATGGCTTTGGGTGGTTGGCAGAAGGTAAAATTTTGATTTTGGAATCATTTTGAAAAAGTTTTGGTGTATTTGAAGGTTGCTGCTGCTGATAAATGGGCAGACATTGCTGAAATGCTTGGCTGTAAAGATGACGTTGCAGTTAGTGACCATGCTATTAAATTGCTTTATATGAGGTAATATTTGAAATGTTATCGATTTTGTACATAACTTAAATAAAACAGATATTTATCGAAATTCGAACAAGTTGAAACCATTGGCGATGTTGACGATTATGTTGATAATGAAATGTCAAGAAATAGAGGACGAGGAGCTACTTCATTTTTTGCGACCAATGATTGCCCAATTAGTCATTCACGGTTACAAGGTAAAAAGAAAACAAGAAACTAATGCTAGTGATAATTTCAAAAATTGTACAGAATATGTTCCACGAGATGAGAGAGGAAATATAATCAATGAACCGGAATATTGCCGAGTACATAAGTCTTTGATGTCTGGTCTGCCTAATGAGGTAAAATTGAAATATTTCCGTGCTTTCTTAAACTTGCAATTATTTTAGGTTGATTTCGCTGTGAACATTTGTATGCTTTTATCTCATGCTGGTCCTAGACAACTGCGAGTTTGTCACGCTCCAACACTATTGACTTTGCTTGTTGCTCATACTGGAGTTTTTGATGGTAAGATTGTTGTAATTTGTATTGAAAAAAAAAACAAGAATTTTCTACTGCAGATGGCGATGAATCATATGCCAGTTTAGCGGAAGTTTGGAAGCAACATTCGTCGCACGACTATAAATCATTCTGGGCCAGTTCAGGAATTCCGAAAGATATGCTCGAAAAATTCTTGAGTTCGGAAATTGCAAATATGGGTGTTGATGAAGACGATGATGAGTTTTTCACTGGACTCTCTGATAATTACAATGTGAAAGATCCAAGATCATGGAGGCTTAATCAAGTTGCGACGATAATTCGAAACCTCTCGTTTGAGCCAATAAATCGAGTAACTATTGTCAACTCGTGGCCAGTTATGAAGTTTTTGATTCTTTGCTCTTCAACAAGATGGGCACCAATTTTCACAGCCGCTTATGATGCTCTAAGTAATTTGGCGTGTGATGTGAGTTTTTGAGTAATTTCGTATTGAAGTTGAAATAAAATATTGCAGATAAATTTATCAGACAAGACATTGGTTCATGTTTCACATCATGCTTTACTCCGTCTTATTCAAGATGGTATTCTAGGCCGGGATAAATATAAGGTAAATTCTAAGAAATATTTTATGAGCATAAATTAGAAAATTATTTTCAGCTCGTCCGTTCTCTTGAAATACTTACCGGGTTGTGTTCCTTTGAAGGAAACGAAACAACACTTTGTGATTGGCTCAAAGTTGATACAATTACACATATATTTGATATTGTTGGAGTTCGGGATATAATGATGTGTGTCTACACACTTGAGTGTCTTTATCAAATATCTGAAATGGGTGATGCTGCCTGTGATCTGATTGCTGATTCTCCTAGAGCTATTCAACAATTAGTCTCAATGGCTACTTTGGAAGCTGTTTCGTTTGGTCCTGCTGGATTAGCTGGAATGAAAGTGGTTGAATATCAATCACATTTGCCACAACAGCAACAACAACTTCCACCTCATCCACATCCTGGGCAAGTGATTCAAAATCATCCACAATATGCACAACAAAGGGTTGTCCAACAGCAGCAGCAGCAGCAACAACCAGCAACACCGACGCCTGTTATGACTGTACGACAAGTTATTCAATCGAATCTGCAACAACAACACCAAAATCAACAACAGCAGCAGCAGCAACAGCGGCAACAAACTGCAACACCGACTGCACAAAATCCACCACAGAAATTTGGAGCAATGATACATATTCAACCTATCGTTCCAAGCACCAACCCGGGAGAGAGTCAAGTTGAGCAATTGACAGAAAAGTGGATCAAACAAAATTGTATATTTGAATCATCCATGTCAACACCAAGAGGAGAATTGTATGCGGCATATGTTGATGATTTGAGAAATCAGTATCATTCATTGAGTGGAAGTTTGGCCATGTTCAGTGGGGTTATGAAAAATTTGTATCCTGAAGTCAATTTTAGAATGTCTGAAAATGGAATAATGATTGTTGCGCAAGGAATTCGATTGGTTCGACCGCATAGTAAGTTTTAAAAAAATTTGCTACTATGATCAGGCACAAAGTGACCAAGAATTGGCAATATTTGATGAACTTAAAAAGAGAGAACATATTTCAGGACTTGCACCAGTTTCTTCCCAAACCGCGTCAACATCAAGTGAAAAACTTGAAACGACTCATCCATTGATGAAAAAAATGCTTTCGGAAAAGGATCCAGTTGTTAATGGAGTCAATGGACATTCCAAGTAGGTTTTTTTTTGAAATTTAATTTATGATTTAACTCATTAAATCTTTTTTCAGCGTGAAAAATGAAAACGAAATCAATGCTTCAGATAAGGTTAGTTTTTTGAATATATTCATTACACTGACTTTATTTTCTTTTTTTTTGCTTTTAAATTTCCCTTGTTTGGTTATGTGAATGCACTTAGTTATAAATTTTACTATTAATAACTTGTCCTCAAAAACAGAAAACCAATGGAACAATGAAGGCTAAAAACGGAACTTTGAATGGTGGTAAAAATGGATCAACATATGATGAGAATATTCCTGTTCCAAGAGATCAAAAACTGTCAAATGTGGGTGTCGTGGTAATAGTTTTTAAAAAAGTTACCCATGCATGATTTAGTTATTGCACGAAATGCCGCATGAAAATTATAATTACATACATTTTATCCCCAAATATTTAGAAAACAATTTAATAATTTCAGGGAGAAGCTGGTGACCATCCGACGGAGAAGACGAACGGAAAACTTTCAAATGGTGTTATAAAAGCAGAGAAATACCTGAAAACTCCTAGTTTGGATGGACGAAAAAAGACATCAATGGCTAGTCGAGCTGCGTCAATTGTCGCCGCAGCACAAGCTGCACAAGCAATGGAAGCGGAGAAGCTTGAGAAGCTCGAAAAGTCAGAAAAAATGGAAAAAGCTGAATGCAATGGAGAAGCATCTGTAAGTTAGAAATTTTAGTATATTGTGACAAGAAGAAATTTGCAGCACGTTGATTTGAAACCTGATGTAATAGTCGATGAACAAACTGACAAGGCTACAACATCGGCAGAAACGGACAATACACCGATTCAGAATCAGAAGAAGAAAGTGCCAACAGCTATTGGAAAATCTGATTATATGTGCGATTGGGATTGTTGTTCATTGTTTTATATTTCACCGGCACATGTTTTGAAACATCTTTCTGAGGAGCATGTTGTTGAAGAACTTCGGTTATTATGCCGATGGAATGGATGCACTGATCCTACGCCAAGAAATCGGTGGTCATTAATTACACATATTCAAGATATGCATTGTAATGAGAATCAATTGAAATTGTCTGCACAAAAAAGAAGAGATGGGGTACAAATAGCGCGTGCAATTCCTAGAACTGAAATTGTTCCGAGAGATATTAGTAATCATCCAGGATATGCAAAGAATGCTGCAATGGAAGCAATTCGGAGACATGCTTTCAATTTCCTGCCTAGAGATATTACGGTTTGTGTTTTTTTTTCGTTCACTCTAAAAGAAAAACATATTTTTAGGATGAAGCTGAAGGCCCGGTCACAAAAAGTATTCGATTGACAAGTTGCTTGATTCTTCGAAACTTGGCAAGATATTCTGCTGAGGGTAGACAGTACGTAGCCTGCTTTTTTCCGAACAAGACTTAATCTCTTTTTTTTTGCAGAAAGTTAAGAAGACACGAATCAAATTTGTGTTGGTTGGCACTTTCTCGATTGGAAAGTAGTCATGCATTGTCACAATTGTTATCGGAATTACATCAATCACCGGCGACTGAAGAAGAGACAAAGGCTATGTCAACAGCTCCATCTACCAACTCACTTTCATCTCTATCAAATGCGACACCAAATGCAAGCACACCAGCTACACCAGTAGCAGCTTTAAACCCACAAACGGCGAACGTGACAAATCATGTAAGCAGAAATGTAACATCAGCACAAAGAGTTTTGAATTTCTCAGCTGCACTGAATTCTTCTGCTGAATTGGACAATATGGTATGTTCTTTTTTCAAACATGTCGCAAGGGTACAGGTTAATGTGTATCGAACTGAATTTTATTTTTTTTAAACTCAAAATAGAGTTTTATCCTTTATTATTGTCAACTTAAAAATTTTGGATCATCCATTTTCTGCTAAAAGACCGCAGCGCAGCCGCTCGCAGGTAAAAATAGCATAACTTTGTGAGAGACTTAGATTTTCTGGGTAGATCAAAACCAACTTGAATGATCAGGAATATTTGAGTTGGCAATAATTTATTTAACGAAAATTGCTGAAACTAACTTAAATAGAAGTTAAAATCTCCACAGTTCAAAAAAGAATGTTTAATTTTATGAACTTTTACATGTTCATTTTTAAGAATGCTCCCGCATATAAAATTATCTCTTTCCACTGAAAAATAATTATATCTCGTGAAATCTAATTGTCAGTATTGATCCAAAACTGTTGATACATTAATAGTATGTCCGCAAACCTTATTCCTAAAGAATAGAAGCTTATCTACTTCAAAATTGAGTTTTTTTTTGTCAATTTGTTGTTTAATCATCTTAAATTACAGCCTCCGCCTTCAATGACATTCTCGTCGAATCGCCATTCAACAATTCCACATATTCCATCATCTCCACTTGTACAAACGACTCCTCTACGAGCAGGTGCCAGCCATTAGGCTGTTTTTTCCTTATTCCGTTTTTTTTTTCAAAATCCAATTCTTGATTTCTAATACGTTTAATCATTATCTGACAAATCCTCTTACCCTACTTTGTGCGGGCACTGTTTGAGTTTTTCCTCATTATCTTTTTTCACGTACACTTTATTAAATACCTTGACCGGTTCGATATTCTTTAAAATTATCTCCATATTCTGTTTTATTATCGTTTTTTTTGTCCTAAATATATTTTGTCATTCAATTACCTTTCCAATGTTCCTCTCTTCTTTTGTTCATTCTCTTTGATTTTGCGGGTATACCGTATGGCCCAATACGATTTTTGTATTAATTCATTTTAACGGTTCAAAGAAATTGAAAATGTTTGGGAACAGAAGGCAATAATATTAATAAATTTACCTTCCTTTAGACAAATGTTTTCTAAACCCTTTTCTCTCCCTCTCTCTCTCTCTCTCTCATGATGCGAAACATACAAAGGTGAAAATGCGCATTTAAAATTCTTTAAATTTATTTTACAAACGTTTTTATCCGGAAAACAACTTATCTTTTGTTCTCAATTTTGATTTTTTTCTTCTTTCCTGTTTTATGTGAAAGTAAATGAATATTTGATTCTTGTATATTTGTCAACAATACTAATTTTATTATCAGAGAAGTAATTTTCTTGGAATATCTAGAAACAATTGAGTGTCTGAAATAAACAGAAGAATCATAATTTTCCAGCAAAAATGCCTTCACAAGAGGTTGTTTATTATTATCATGATGATGTTGGAAGTTTTCATTATGGTTGGTTTTTAAAAAATTGAAAAAGTAAAATAAATTTTCAACGTTTTAGGTCGTAATCATCCAATGAAACCTCAAAGATTAACGGCATGTAATGATTTGGTTGTAGCTTATGGTTTACATAAGAAAATGAAAGTGGTACAATGTCCGAAATTAGAAGCTGCAGATTTTTTGTAAGTTTTTTAAAAGACAGTGTGAAAGTTATATTTAAAACACTAGAAATCTTTAAAGTAGTTAGGCATTAAAAATGTGTGCTTTCCTATTCATTTATTTTAGAAGTGGTTTGGCGAATGGGTTTTTGTGCATTGTTAGTTGAATATTTGATTTTGACGGTACGCCTTGTTGGACCCTATTCTTTGAAGAAGCACAATAAATAAAATAAAATGAACTTTATTTTTTCCGACGTTTCGGCTTTACTAAGCCATCCTCAGGGAACGGTCTAATTACCTACAAGAAAACAATGTAATTTCGAGTTGAGAAATAGCAAAATTGCAAAAAAGAAAACATAAAATTTCTGAGAGATAAACGGTAAAATGCAAATGACTAGACGCGCTCAATTGTTTCTGAGTGAGAGATATATATATATATGACACTTTTTTGGGAGAAAGGGGTTTGTTTTGGGGTTTGATCATCGTCTATTTTTTCAATAGGCCGTTGAATTATGGATAATTTTGGAAAGTGTTTAACACGACAGAAGTTGGATTTTTAATTTGGAAATAGTATTAGATTCCCATGTTTGTTACCATGTCGGTCAGTTCTTCCCTCGTGTTCAAAGTGGGGTTTTGAGATTTTGAGGTTATTAGTAAAGCCGAAACGTCGGAAAAAATAAAGTTCATTTTATTTTCTTTATTGTGCTTCTTCAAAGAAAAGGGTCCAACAAGACGTACCGTCAAAATCAAATATTCATTTATTTTAAAGATAGTGATTGTCAAGTTGAATGAAAAACAACCGAATTCAACAGTCGTAAACTTGATGTTGAGGTTCCATATTCTTTTTTCTGAATAAAGTTGCACATTGTCTTTAAATGTAGCAAGTGTCGATAAGATTGAACGAGTTCGAAACACAACGAACTTTTTAAAGATTTTCAGTTATCAGGTTTGTGGTTGTACAATGCACGTTTCATAAGTAAGATTTGTGGACCAATAAAATAAAATAAACTTTTTTTTGTAGAAAAAACCATTGTAGTACTTAGCTGACTTTATTCAAGAACAATACTTCCATATATTATGGATTCGTAGCTATACATTTCAAATTTCGTTATATTTGTACCATTCTTTGCTAAAAACTTTAAAAAAATTGGTATAAGACTTTTTTCTTAAAGAACCACACCAATTTTCAGAGAATTTCACACACCTGAATATGTTTCATTTCTCCAAAGGGCTTCACCACAATGTGCTTCTGAAATCGAGAATCTCTACGGCAATTTTCAAATTGGGGAGGATTGTCCGATTTTTGCTGGAATGTTTGATTACTGTGCATTATATTCGGGAGGATCGGTTGAAGGTGCAAGACGATTGAATCATAAACTGAATAACATTGTGATTAATTGGCCGGGTGGATTGCATCATGCGAAGAAAGGTGAAGCAAGTGGCTTTTGTTATATTAATGATATCGTCCTCGGAATTTTGGAGTTACTCAAATATCATAAAAGGTTTGTAAGTTCTTTTTTAAAAAAATTCATACGCCATTTTCTTTCAGAGTTTTGTACATTGATATTGATATTCATCACGGTGATGGTGTTCAGGAGGCATTCAATCATACTGACAGAGTAAGATAGCATAAGTACCTATTAGAAAACAATAAACCCAAAACTTTAGGTTATGACTGTTTCTTTTCATCGTTATGGAGCATTTTTCCCTGGAACTGGAAGTCTTTATGACAGAGGTGTTGATGCTGGGAAATATTTTGCTGTTAACGTTCCGTTGCATGAAGGAATTACCGATGAAAGTATAATAAAAGAAACATATCTTTAATAAACCATTATTTCAATCTTGCAGATTATCGATCAATTTTCCAACCCGTAATTCAAGGTGTAATGGACAATTATGACCCAGAAGCGATTGTTCTTCAATGTGGCTCTGATTCATTGGGCGAAGATCGTTTGGGTTGTTTTAATTTGTCATTCGATGGGCATGCAAATTGTGTTCGTTTTGTTAAATCATTTGGTCGACCGATGTTAGTAGTTGGAGGTGGAGGATATACGCTGAGAAATGTTGCAAGATGTTGGGCTAATGAAACAGGAGTTTGTTTGGATGTTGAAATGGACAACGAAATCCCTGAATCAGCTTGTGAGTTTTATTCTAAATTTATAAGGTTTTTTTTTTAAATATTTCGATTAATAACAAGTTTTCTTATTTTTCTTAAATTACAGCATACTACAAGTTTTTTACGCCTGGTCATTTGTTGAAACCGGCGTTGAATGTTCGTTTTGCTGATCAGAATTCTCCTCAATTTTTAGAAGATGTTCGGAATGATATCCTGGAATGTCTGAGACAAATTAAAGGTGCTCCTTCTGTTCAAATGGGACCAATCCCCGGTGTTCGTGCACATGAATTGGAGTATCTTGAGAATAGCGATGATGATCAGCAGGAAGATGAAGATAATCAAAGAACAACCAGAAAAGCACGACTAGAGAAAGAGTTTTCTGATTCGGTTGGTAAAAGTATGGATCTCATTGCAAGTTCGGAATTTGGACGAATGGAATTGGCGAATGGATCAGGAGAAACATCAGATAGACCATCGTTGAAGATTCGATTGAAGAGAAGTGATGTTAGAGATGAATCTGACAAAGAAAAAAGTGGCGATGGGAAGCGAAAAAATGAGAGAAAAGTTAAGCAAGCACCCAAATCCGCTTATATGATGGTACCGCAATAAACCGTTTCTTGTTTTATAAAAAATCACCTTTAATTTGTTTGAAAAAGTTAAATTTGTAATTGTTGAATTCCGCTTTCATATCATCACTATTGCTTTTCTTCATCGGGTTTCGTTCTCAGATCTTAATTTAACACACCGCGTGTTTCATTTCCCGCCTATTTTGTGATTTTAAAATTTTTCCAGTTCTTGTTATAATGTAAGTTATGATTTTCATTTTAGGCGCATTTGAATTTCTCTTCTTCAATTTTCATGATCTTTCAAAATTTTAGTGTAGTCAATCTATAGATTTTCGATCTCGGGTATACTGATATTTTTTCTGTACATATTTCTTATTGGTCGAGAAAAGCTATTCAAATCGCGCGGGAGGAGCTTTTCACGCGTGCTTTTTTCGACCAATAGCTTGTTACCTTTTTTATTTCAATTTTTAGAAACAATTCTTGTGAAAGATATTTTGATTGTTTTTGTGAATAAATTATTTGTTGAAACTTTTATCAACGGCTTCTGTATGAACAATGTACCCTATTATCGACAGAGGTTTTTTAGAAGCCTCGAAAACCGTATCGTATTTTCAATAAATACATATTTGCGATGTTTATCATATAAATAGAAAAAATAAGTTTTGATATCCACTTTTCATGTAGAAAATTATACCGTATAATTTATGTTTTCAAAGAAACATTTTCGCTGTCTACTGTTTGGTCTCGTCGCGAAAGACCAAAAACAACATGTTCCATTAAACAGCTCTACGGTAAAACACGTTTCAGTCAATTTACGAAAATCGCAAATTCATGGACCTACTCAGAAACTAAAGACGACGCAACAAATTCAAAGCAGAAACGTGAAAAAAATAAAGTTGAAAACATAAGTTTTTGCATTGTTTTCACGTTTCTGCATTGAATTTATTGCATTTTTTGCGTCGGTTTTAGTTTTTGGATAGGTCCATCATCGTTTTTTTAATCATGATTGTTTTTTTTTTCGTTTTTTACCCGAAAATTAGAGGAAGTTTAGAGGCATACTGGTTGAAAAGGAAATATAGCTCACGCCATTTTGTAGAATTCTCTTTTTAAACTTTTTCAATTCCTGACTACATTATGTTTCGGATAACATTTTTGGTTTTAATTGGAAAACCATTGATGGTCATTATGAAATTTAAATGCGAAAATTTGAATTTATGTCGAGATTTTAGAATATGAAGATGGAAAAGTGAGGCTTGTATGTAGAAAAACGTAACACATTATGAAAATGGACGTAAATTTTCGTTTCTATTAACTTCTTAACCTTTACAATTCAGACGATTTGTGAGAATGTAGAGTTTCAATTTAATTTTCACTAAGACGTTTTTCAGCTTGTTAGTCAATTGGTGCAAAAATCCCAAAAAATGTAATGTTTTTTCGTTTTAAAGTTGCTCCCATGACTCACATAAATAAATGTCTTTGTCTTATAGTTTCTGCGTTTTTTATTAAACAAATATTCGTCTTTGCTAGTTTTATTCTGAAAGAAAATGTTTTTTCGTTTATCTCCAATTTTATAAATCAACCTTCTTCTCACGAGTATCGCATAATATTCAGATTTTGTAGTTTTTCCTATTAAAATTATTAATTTTCAGTTTTTTTCAGTTATTGATCTCAATTCAGCCGGATTATGAAAAAATGGGTTTGTAAATGAATATGAATAAATTTAATTGTAATACTCAGATGAGCAAATAACATTCGACGGTCCAGAAATAATAGAGTTGGTAGAAACTCTTATCAGCGGTGAAAAGAGATTAACAGCAAAACAAGCAGAATTCGGTGATAGAGTTGTGAGTTTTTAATTGATAGCCTTTTTTGTATAGTTTTCCGTTTTCAAAACACGAATCACATTCGAAGAATTTCTAAAGAATTTAAACTTTTTGAAACACAGTTATTTTTATGAAAATATTTCTATGCAGAAATCAGCTCTATTATAAACATCCATTTTTAGATTAAGAAGCTGCTCGAAATCCACGAAATCAAATCTCAGCAATATTATGAAAAAATCAACGGCGAAGGGTCGGAAAATAGTCAGCCGCATGATGATGTTAAAAAGGAATACGGGTCTACTGCGCCGACTACACCGACGTTCGAAAATCAGGAAGACAAAGTAATTTCCGACGAGGATTCTGATGATGATAGAGAAATGATTGAAAATGTGAGATTTTTTCGAATATCTAAATGAGAATGCACTTAATTTCATCATCAAAAATATCGTACAAGATAATACGATTGATCTATTTTTCAGATCGCACGCATGTCACTGAATCGGGAAGCAACAAAAGCTCCAGTAGATGCTTCTGAAAGATCACGTGATCATTCACAATCTTCAAGACATACCAATGGACAGTTCGATCGGAGCACGGCGCACTCTGAGACTACGTCATCAATTGAGTTCGAACCAGTTTGTACGAATGTAAGAATTTTGAAACACTTGTTCATGTTGGTTAATTCCCAACAATTTTTCTAAAATACTGTTAAATAATGCACTTTAATTAGATCTGAATAGATGCTTTGACATATAAATCTATTAATATTCAGATTCCACGAGTTAATTACACCAATTTCGTCAGTCCCCCCGATGAATGTAAGTTAAACAGGATGATTTTCGATAAATACAATCAAATTTTTTACAGATCTGAAAATGAGGAAAAAGATCTTCCCGTTTGAAGATGAAGCGGCAACTGAGAAGATTAAATATCCACTAAGTGTGGTCTATGACGAGGTGACTAGCGAATGGTATATTTGCGAAAAGGAGGAGCAGAAAATCATTCGTATAAACACGTCTGACGATGAAAATCAGAATGGAATCAGTGTTATATGTTCGGAAGATTTGAAGCATCCATCGGCATTGTGTTGTTACAAAGAAGGTTCATCGATTGCAATCCTAACTTCAGAAACATCGAGGAACAAATATTCGATTGTTATATTCCATTTGAAAAGAAATTCATATGAAGTGTTTGCCACATATAATCAGCCAATGTACAATATGTATAACGAATTCCGCGGATTGGCAAAATCATATGGAGGCAATATAATGTCATTGGAATCGTCTCCAGATAGAAAAAGGAAACTGCGAGTTTTTAGAAAAGGAAAAAGCGGGTTTTCCATCGATTTACCAGGAGCGAAAAATGCGAGTTTCATCGCTTCGAGTGCTCAAATGGTTGCGGTATCTGATCTCGGAACTAACAAAGTTTTCCTGATCAGGGTTAATGATGCGAATTGGGACAATTTTTCATACGAAATCATTCGCGTTTTAGAATCGGTTTGTTAAAGATAGAGGGGGGATAATAAAGTTTTTATTAATAAATTTCTAGAAACCACTTCTACCCCATGAATTGGCAAATACGGAAAACTTTGCATATGTTGCTGGAATGCAATTTGATCGAAATGGAAATTTATTGATTGGTGATGCAAAAGGTCACACCATCAAGGTAGAACATCTTTTTTTTTTCTTAAGTATTTATTATGAAGCTTTTTTCAGCTATTCGATCCTGAGTTGGCATTTCTACACCGCTTGTCGAGTGATTTTCCAATCCCTTATATGTCATCATTTTTTGTGAATGAAAAGGGAGAGGTACTTGTTAAAATTAGATTTCAAAATTGTATTGTTTTTTCAGATGCTGATAATAGATATCCACAGCAGACAGAAATTTGTGTTCGCTCAACTTGGATCCACGAGTCAAGTTGAAGATTGGAACACGGATCCAATCAGATATTCTTCTCGTGGACGTGGAAGAGGAGCCCACAGAGCACGACGCGGTGACGGCGGAAGATTTACAACAAATCCACTATTTCGTCAAAGCAGATTTTAAATTTTTATTTGCCCCTTTTTTAAACGTATTTTCCCAAGTTTTTTGTTCTTTTCTACAGTAAATGTTTATAACAAAGTGTTCACAAAAGAAGGAAAACAAAATATGTACAATAGTGGTGATTTGCGACATCTAAAAGGGATGAAGAAGAAATGAAAATTAAGAATTGAACGGGTTACCCGCAGAGCATGGAATGAGAGCTTTAATTGAAAATGAAGAGATGAGTGTGATTTCTTCTTTTTTGATTGTGTTGGGAACAATGCAATATTCACAGATTAATGCGACTATATCCACAAAAAGGTCTACAGCTAGGCATACTAGATACATAATAAAACACGAGATGTTCAAGAAGTACACAAAGCAACTAAATGATAGAAATGGTTTGATAGAATCACCCGTATGGGATGCCCTTCCAATGAAAAAAAAACGAACAGAAATGATTGCAGAAACAAAAAAAATGTTAAATGGTTTGACCTGTAATTGAGTAAAAATTTCTTTTCTGAAAACTATTATAAAATAGAATGTGACTAAAATGATGATGTAGAATAGAAAATAAAACGAAATGATTTAGTGAGTAGATTCTGACATAACGATATCGACAATTTTTCTTGAGAGATCCACCACACGATAGTCTAGATTAATCTTTTTGAAGTGATACCTCGCCATTTTTTCGCACAATGAAAACAAATCGGATCCTTGCAACATTTTGATATACCTGAAAAACGTATCAGATTGAAATTAATTTTAAAAATATTGAAAATTACCCTTCATGTGAATATGGCACATTTATCGTTTCTCTATGCTTCAAGACATGATAAACACCCCATAGACACCACATAATTGCACCGTTCGACTTCGATTCTTCAACGATTTTTGCAAACGGATTGAATGATCTGTATGAAACCATTGCTGATGGTAGTTCAGGCCACATATCGATTGATTCTAACAGTTTCTCGCAGATTTGCTCCCGTCTGGCGGTACTCGGCCAGGAAATGTCGTCAACTAACAAATTTGCCAAGATACCGGCAGCAAAATACGATTTTTCAACATCCCGATATCTGCCTTTATTGTCTTTTTCATCAAAGTTTCCTTCGAGGCATTCACTAAAAGATTTTCTTTTGATTCAAATGTATTCCTTTGACAAATCTTACGTTAAAATATTGATATAATCTGGAACACAAAGAATTGATGACTTGATATTTCCGACTTCGGCTACATTATTCTGTAATAAATGTTTTTTTACACGACACTTACAAACCAGGAAACTTACGAGAATGCCAAGAACTTTTGTTTGAACATTTCCATGGAGTGAGAACACACTCAGAATCTTGAAAGCAATCTCAACTCCTCCCGCATCAAGAAAAGCGGTGCAAGTATCGTCGCATTCATCTGAAAAAAAACCAACATACAATAAATTTCAAGCAAATAATATTGAGCCAACCTGTTAAATTCCAAAGTGCACTCAAAGTAAACTTGAGAGTATACAAAGTATTATCATTCTCTCTTTCATTTTGCCCAACTCTGTTCTCACGGTTATAGGTTTCTGAAAAATAATACGGGTGTTCAACTAGAAGTTTTAAAAAACTGACCTAAATAGTCATTCATTATCTTAACCAAATGTTTAACATATCTAGCATCCGAAGTCAATGATCTTGCCTGCCTTGGTCTCATTTTTGGTGTCACTATTGAGACAATTGCAATGGTCATTCGTTCGACACTTGCATCTCTATTTGACAACATTGTATCTAATGCCACTTTGCAAGTTCTGTAGAAATCAACGCCATCCAAATGGAGTAAATAATCGTTGCAAATTGTAAGCCAAACATTTTTCTGTAATTGTGTCATACTTCTATAGTGCTCTGCAGCGTCTAACGATCTTTCAATACAGTTGCACACATCCTTTACAGCAAGTCGTTTGATTCTCTTCATTCTGAAAATTGGTTATTTTATAAATTATCTTTACATTCTTAATCTTACTTGCAAAGATGATAAAGGCATGCACTTCCAGCGATTTGAACAGCCAATGTTGTCAAATATCGTTGCATCGAAAGACATACCAATCGAAGGCATTCTCCAAGTTCTTCTTGAGTGAATTTATCATAACCAGATTGTAACAAATAATAAACCGAATGAAGTGCGTGAGCAGTGAATGCAGCTCTGAAAAATTAGAGATTAATTTCAGGAATCTTTGACCTATTTTCATGTTACTATCATAAAAAAGGTGTAAATTAAGAGGAACAAAATATCACCTGTCAAGATTAGCATAATGTGCCAATGCAAAGAGAACTGACTTTCGGCTTGCAGCGTTTATAACATGCAATTCTCGGTCTTCGTATTCAACAACATGCGAATCAAGTGGGGTAGCTGAAAATCAGTTCTTTTCAACTATTATCAAGAACAACAAAAATACCAAGAAGTGCAATTTGCTCCAATTTGGGATGCGCTTCCACAATACGATTAACAAATTCAAGAGCTCGATCAGTTCCAAATTGAACAATTCCAAGTCCCGACATATCAATAGCCCTCAATTGGGACCAAGGCGTTTTTGCTCCATTCTCAATTGCTGTTTTCGATTTGTTATAAATACCCAAAGCGACATCCAAATGAGCATCCTGTGATCTATAAAAATATGCACATATTTTGATGTAGAAAAATGAGAACGCTTACGTTTCTTGCAAATAATCACTGTTGACCTTTCTCGAAATATCAAGAACCCTCAAATTTGTCAAGTTCGACAGTGTTTCCGTAACATCACCCTTCAAAATGTTCAAATTGTACATTATGAGCACCTCGAGGTTTTTCATGCCGGAAATACAAGAGATATCAGTTACGCACGTGTTTGAAATGTCCAAGCATCGTAGATGTGACAAATTTGCACCGATCTGGAAAATGAAATGAAAACTTCGTTTTAGAATTTAAAGTTTCAAAAAAACTTATAAGTTAACAATATAAACAATTCGATTACCTGTGAAAGTGTATCATTTGCCGTACTCCTATTAGCAAAAGCTAAACTTTCAAGTGACGGTAAATACTTTGCCACAAAATTCGGCCAGCTCGATGTTATTCTATTTCTTCCGCTCAAATCCAAATGCCTCAGCTGGTGTCGTGTTCTCTGATTAAAAGCGGTCGCCAGAACTTCAGCAACTTGAATTTTGTTAGTGTCTGGAAAAATGAATGATTAAATCATGAAAAAGAGTTGAAGGCATAATTACTTGTGATATAATCAACATCTCCTAAACGAAATGATATCAAATCGTGTTGGTGGCAATACTGCAGATCATCTTGAGAAATTTTATTTCCCGTGAAATCCATCTTAAATTTAATGTTTTTATTTGTAAAATTTCTCCAACTCCTTGTCAAATACCTTCCTGATTTGAAATCTACTCCGATGCATTATCTGTAGTATTCTACTGTTCAATTTCTTTTTGGCTCGCAAAATTTCCAAAATTTCATTGCTGTATGATGCGAGTAACGGGTGTTCAAAGTATGGCAAATTATCTGGAAAAAATCAATAAAGAACGTTTAGAAAGAATCATAAATTACGAATACCTTGTTCAACAAGTTCAGCCAGCTTTTCGGTAGCCAATCGTGACAATTTTGGTATACTCGAATAATTTTGAACAAATTGTGACATTTCCGTCGTCGATTCTACATTGTTTTCCATATCAGTGTTGCGTTAAATCAGTTGGCGAGTCTGAAAATTAAAAAATAAATAAAATTAAGAAAGAAGAAAATAAATAAGATAAAATCAAACGTTTGTGTAGATGAAAAATAGAATGTGATTCATTCGAAAGTTTTAAAAAAATAGAAATAAGTACATAAGTTGTGTAAAATAGGCCCAATTCTTTCAAGGCAAAAATTAACGTCAACGATGGCCGAGTATTGCAAATCGTCGGCCATTTACAACATTCAGGCTTTTTTAAAAGAAAAAAATGCAACGATAAAACAAAATAAGTTTTTGCTATTTAATTAACCCTTTTGAAACGCTACGTAAACTGTTGTACTCTGAGCATCTTCGATTTTGGATTCATTTGTTAGTGTTAAATAAATATTTAGATGAAAGGTGAAGTGGGCGAACTTTTCGCTACTAAACACTTCCTATATTATCTCTTTCGCTCTTTTTCACTCTCGCCCACTGCAAAAATTATATTAAGAAGAACAAATAGAAACTAACTTCTAAAATATCGATGAACGCCCCAATGATAAAAGCAAAGCAAAAAATCTCGTTTCGAAGAGAAAATAACAGTTTCTCGTTGCCCTATTAATAAAATAACCTTCCAAATTGTCATATTTTCTGTAAGTGTGTCAAACGTTTTGACGAGTAATTATCATTTTCCGAACTTCAAAAAAAAATCAAAAGATTCGATATAAATGTAATAAATCGATTATATCCGATTTATCAATATATCTGTCGTAAAACATTCTAGATACAGAAAAAGTCAAAACAATGACAAATGAAGAGGAAGAAGATGAAAGAAACCATCAAAAAAGATGAACGTGCGAATCGAAACAATTTTATCAAGCATCAAAAATAGTAGTAGTTTTTGTTCATGTCACATGCTTTTGTTCGATTTATAAATACAATTAATATTAAATAATAACGATGTTGATGAAGATGCTAACGGTGATACAATCTTTTTTTTTGCAATATTAATAATGGACGCCGTTTGATCGAAAAAAGACTTTGAAACTTGCCAACAATTGAAAACATATTTGTGAATTTCAAATATTCTGTTTTTTTTTCAATTGTTAAAGTAAAGTTCACATCTATCAGCTGATCCATCATCGACTTGTCAACTCATGATCATCATCATTTTGAAAGAAAAATGATGCAAATAGAAAAACGTTGAAAATGAAAAGAAAAAAGTATGTATATAATTCTAAATGCATTCCGGTTAACAGAACATTGCATATTGAAAATTTAGTAGTTTTCAGAGTAGTGATAACGTTTTTTTTCAAAAGTAATGATTTTCTGCAGAGATTACAAAGATGATTCTAGTGAAATCATAGAACAAAACTTGGAATTTTTTACATTTGGTCAGACCAGGGGCTTTTAGGTCGTTTGTAAAACATCAGTTTACGAATCTTACGAATTTTTATAAATTATAAAACACATTCCAACTGGGTACACTTTTTTATAATCTCGAACACACTTATTGACTATTAACTGTCCTCCCTTAATTCAAAAAATGATGCCATAAAATAACAAAATTGATTGATTTCATTTTATACGAGGACTTGTTTTTGAAAATTTGATCATTGAAAAAAGTGTAAAAAATTAGACTATTTTTAGAAATGTAATGTATCTTTAAGATTCTGATGTGATGCTTACAAAGCGGCTGGCCACATGTCTATCCTATGACCTTTTGAATTCAAGTGTTGAGATAAGAATCAGACGACTTTTCAAAAACACTCAATGAGTTCAACTCATATTCAGAAAATAAACAGCATAAAAGAATACTGAATCGTTTGAATGGAATTTTTTGGGATAAGTTAAAAGAAATTTCGAGAATTCACAAGAATATTGGTATTTTAAACAAGAACTTACTATTCTTGTTTTTAATAAAAAATTAAATAGACATCATTGAGGAAGTCGTAAAGACATTAATCTATAAACATAGTTCGTTTTGTTCGCCATCATAACCACAACTCCTACCATTTCATTACGTATGAAAATCAAAAATCACTGGGAATTCCTCTCCAAAAGAAGAGAAACATGTAAGTCATAAGACAAGTAATAAGTATCTGTCGTAAAAAAATGAAAAAAAAACGAAGTTAGAAACAAAACGAATGGTGTTGATAGCAGCACACGAATGTTAAGGAATGAATGTGCGTTGGGAAGTACCCCGAGGTTTTTTCCCCATTATCATCTTAAACAAGTGATATTTTTCAGTACGGGGAAACCCACCGCAGCATGTGATATGTTGGAAAAGAGGGTTTCCCCATTTTCTCTGGCCAGCCAGCAATCGGCCGTGTTTATGATATTAATGATGGAAAACAATTTTTTTCACTGTAAAGAGATATGAAACGTTTGTCGGTGTTCACTCGAGTTCGAAAACAAAAGTGCATTCAGAAACAGAAAAATAATATCAAAGAAAAACTACAGACTAGAGTCTTATCCAATAAGAAAGAAGAAAAAACTTAGCTGAATTATTCTTATTTTTTAAAGAGTTCTTCGTAAAAACGCCTAGGCACGCTTCAGTTCCTATGCTTTATCGAACACCTCTGGGAAAATAGAAAATCAGACCATATTTGCGGGCAGGTTGCGTCGAAAAATTGTGAAGTTTAATCAAAACGGTTCCTACCAGTTGCTCGTATAAGAAAAAAGTGTTTGTTCATTCAAAAGCAAATACCAAACATTGATGTTAGTGCAATTCAATAACTTCAACTCACAAAGCAGAGAAATCGGCATTGTATTGTTATTTCTAAAATCAATAAAGTGGTGGGCGTTCGGATCATTATCAGAATTCATAACAACGCGCTAATAAGGTTTGAATGTTTACATTGTAGAAGGTTTGTAATTTTCGAAGTAAATAAGTAACATTGTATGAGATTGCCGAAAAGAGTCGGTTCAACAAATGGAAATTTGATTTCACCAGTGAGCACATTTTAACACTTTTTCAGAACTCCTACAATCTCGAGCGAGACTACTCCTAACTATCAACAAAAAACATGCAAAAACGACTTTTTCCGATAAAAATGCAATAAAAATTATTTTCTAAATGTGATAATCACTGATACTCCTGTCAACGACTTTTTCTTAGAAACGGGAAATATGAAAAGGAGGAAAAACATGTTTATTTCAAATTGGTTGGAAAAATTTACACGTTTGAACTTCATGTAGCGATCGACATGTTGGCAGGATTAAAAATGATAGAATGACCGATAAAAAAAGCAAATAAAACCAGAAATGACCTCGATAAAGTTTATCATCGGTATTTTGTTGAACTGTTGGACTACAGGCTGTTGGTATATAATATGAAGGAAAGTCCGAAATAAAGAAAACAGAAATTTGCGCGAGCAAAATGTGACATTGCGGAGTACGGTAACAAAATATTGTCATTCGCTGCAAGACTCGTACAAATGTTTCTGGTGATGTTGCTTTAGCTTACGACTAATTTTGAAAAATTTTCGAAAACTACGGGATACCCCGGTAAAAGAGGTGATGTTCTGGAAAAGGGTAGCAAAAATCAAGCTTGCAATTTTTATGAAGGTGACAATTTCAGTACCTGCAGTTTCGAACTTCATAAGAGAGGTGTTTCCGTTTTTTTATAAATCAAAATGAAGCTGAAATTTTTTTCCAAAAACACATTACACGGGGTGGACGCTACGACAATCCACTGTTTTTTGTGTGCCCGGCAAATAGTTTATACATTATATTTTTTTTCCAAAATTCCACTATTATCACAAAAATAAATGAACAATGTTATTTAGTAAAAGAAAACGTCATTAACCAACAATCATCAAGAATTCAAGACTACAAACGTCATAATATTTCATGAACTTCAACGTTAAGTTTGCGCTTAAAATGTACATCGAAACAAAAAACAGGACAAACTAAAATAATACTAGTTAAATAGCTATTTCAAGAAAATATGAACAACGCGAAATACATTTTTTACATAGAATTCAATCAATAATATCACAACATTCGTAGTAAAATAATTTAAATGCAAGCAATTTGCAATTTCTCCCGATTTCTGTCGGCAATCATACCAGTGTCTATAATTTCAAAATGAGCTCCTGGTAACTTTGCTGGAAGACTTCCCCATCCATCCGCTCTGAAAACGAAAATAAATTTTCTTCCAAAAATGTTCAAAATTACCGGAAACAAGCAAAATCGGGATTCGAAAAGCATCCTTGGGTACATCGAGAAACTCGAGACTTCCACGTCGCTGGTATGACAACACGAACTTCTTTCAGCTCTTAATTTTTAATTTATTTGATTCACACTTCTAAAACAATTTATAAACTACTCACCATGTGCTGTTTTCAAATATTCCAATAAATCGGATTTGTATAAAACATGAGATTCGTCAACCTTAAAATAATGGTTCTAAAAATGAATTGTTTCATTTGAATTACCTCAAAAAGCAGCAACTCATCAAACTTATCATTTTCATGTGTGAATGTTGGAGCGATAAGCCCAATATCATAACAGACCAAAAGTTGGTGACATCTCTGTAAAATTTGAAATTTAGAAGAAAAAAATCGGATTTCATATTAAACCACCTTAAATTCCGGATACATATAAATAGATCGTCGATGTGCCATAACCAACATATATGGAGATGGTTTTCTTTTGTCAATAAGTTCAAGTTGATTGATAGATAATCCCAATTCAAGCATTGTTCGGATATAACAAATGAACATTTTATTTCTATATCTGTTCAAATTTGCCGGCCCTGACCATCCTTGTCCCGCTGTTGTATCATCGTTCAATTTTATATTCCATTGTGTTGCTGAAAAAAACACGAATGAGGATTTTGGGCTCTATATGATTACAATGGGCCCAGTAAATGCTAGTATAGCAAGTTACATTTTCATTGCTCATTTCAAGTCCCAAATCATGTATCTGCTATGATTTTAGTTGAAACAAACCATTGTATTTTGAGACCATTATAATTGTAAAGAACGTAGCTTTGAAACTAAATTCATAACTCACAATTACATGAAACTTCTTTCAGAAACAGTAGGATTTCTCGAAATCCGGCACATGTCACATCTTCTTTATCGGACAGTAATATATCGAGATTTATAACTGATAATGTATTGCATAAGGATCTGAATGATATCAGTGAATGTAATGAAAAAATATAACAGATATCTTACGATGTAGTTCTCAAGTTTTCAAAGTTATGAGACAATGTCAGCGATCCGCATTCCGAGCCAATCTGTAGAATGTTTTTTATAATTCATTTTTAAACTTTTAAAATAAAACCTGAATTGTGAGCTCCTTCAAAAATGTGAAAACAACACCAGGTTGTGGATGTCGAAAGGCGCAAGCAGTTCCACTTGTTGCTGCCAAGTATGGATTTTTGACTAGAAGACGTTGGACTGAAAAAAAAGATCGCCATCATATTCGATCAATAAATGGGAAACTTACGGTGTGAAAACAAAGATACAGGCAAGACAAGACTTTCAACCTGACAAAGATACTTTTTACTCATCAATACAAGCAAATTGTCAAATTTAGCATTGATTCCCTCTGAAAATAGAATTTCTGTTGTTGAAGGTGCGTTTTGCGGATCAATTTAAAAACTGCAAATTGGATGCAAATATTCCTCGTATTCACAACAAGTATAATTTTTCTAAAAATCTGTATTAGGTGAGACCTGTTAGAAAGCTTTTTTATATTGAATATTTATGAAGAACGCTTAAATTGTTTCCTCCGTTTCTGAGTCTGTAGAAAATATATAAAAATATAATTGTATTGAGAATGGTGAACATTCATCCCATTAACATCTATTTTCTATTTGAGGCCTTTCTCAAAATAATTCAAATTACCGAATGAAGATGCAGCTTGATAGATATTCCAAATCGGGTCATGAATAGCACAAAAATAAGTTCTGGCGCATAGTTCTCTATGAACAACAGATGTAAAACTCTTACTCACACCATCCCATCCATATGCTATAAGCTTAAAAATTTGTTTCAAGTGTTATCATTGGAAACAAAAAATTACCTCTGTTGGTGAAAGGTTGCTCAAAATTTTCTCGATTATCTCATCAGGCAAATTTGGCAAAAAGAATCCATTTTGTTGATTGAATTCACGAATCAATGGAAAACGTGCACATTTACATCGATTTCGAGCCATTCTTTTCTGCAACATTTGACATAGAATGGGGAGAAGAAAACAAATGTTTGGCAATGTTTGATAAAGTGTAACAAACAGAAAGACGAAATAAAAAATACGTGAGAAGAGTGATTAGAAATTATTTGAACAAACATTTTTTTTTTGAGAATTAGAAAGTAAAGAACGAGAAATAATGGAAGAATCATATGTTCTTTGTTTTTGTACTGGTTTTTCTAAATATGGACTACATTGAACGAAATAACCAAACAATAATGTGATAACAAATTAAATCGAAAAATTTAAAACAAAACCTTACAATAATTTAAATATAAAAAAAAACAGGAAAAAAGTAACGTCAATGATGAAAACATGATGTTTAAAAAAATACAAAGTGAGAAGAGAAAAATAGAAAAAAATGGCATAGTACGTTCATAAGAGTAACAAAGAACAGAAATTTTCAGAGTTGGAAGCAAACAACAGTTGGGAGTCATGTGAGAAAAAAGAACCATCCTTTTCGTAATTGATCCGATCAGATAACAATTTTGAACAAAAAAAAGAGGGCGAAAATAAATGTTTAAAAATAACGAAAAGGACACGAAAAACCATTGAGATTGAAAAAAATAGTCAAAATATGCTAGGCTTTCTAGAATTATTATCGTAAATAAAATAGAAAATTTTTAAAATTACCCATGCAAGTGAAAAATTTTGCATGTGTGCAATTTGTCGTAACGGTGAACAGCATACAAATTGTTGTTCGTGCCCATTTTAAATATCACACCGTCGTAATCGTAAATATTATTGCCTAATGAATTAAAGAAATCCTGTCAAATAATTGATTTTTCCGTTGCTTATCGATTGAGAAGATTAATACTTTTCTAAAATACCGTTTTTGAAGAAAATGTCTATTTAAAATCTCACTAGAATTCTTAAACTCAAAGTTTTATCATGCCAAGGAACTATAAAAAGCAGCGACGAATTGAGAGAAACGCAGAAAGTATTCTTCCTTATAAATTCAAATTATTGCGTTTTTTAGCATCATCGAAAACTGGTCATGTCTTCATTATTTGATTGGCTGATTGTATATCTGTAAATGGTTCATGTGTGAACAACCTAGTCCAAAAAATAAAAGAAGAGAGTATTGAAACTCAGGAACAGTCGAGGAGAAATGGATTCAAAATGTTTCATTCAATTAAATCGAACATTTTAAAAATGTTAAAAGTTAGTTTAGGAACTTATAATTCCTTGGGATTTTTTTTGTTGAAAATCTGAAAATTAACGCAGGTCGGCAAAACAAAGTGTATTTAATTGTAATTTTATTGAAAAAAGAATATAAATCAGCAAATCAGTATTCGATGGTAAATTTTGGTTTTCCGGATAACCCGTCATCATCATCATTTCCATCATCTTCAATTTCGTCATCAGAATCAATCGATGACACAGACTGTTTATCACAATCAGCAGGCTGAAACGATATCAATCAACGTGTTTTGTTGAGCTTTGCTTTGAAATCATACCCTTTTCAATGCTTTCTCCAAAAACTTTGCAATAAGTGTATGTTTAAAATACAAAGCGTCATCGAGTGGTGTTCTCTCCCATCTATCCCTCACATTAACATCGACCTTTGCAACATTTACAAGAAATTTAACCATTCCCTCAAATCCTTCACTTGCAGCGATATGAAGAACAGTTCGTTTATCATGATCCTGTGCATTCAAATCTTCTCCTTGCAAATAAAGTCTGAAATTTTTTTTTAAATGAGAATTGTGGACTCTTTTGTGAACCTTCTCAATCCTGGAAGATCATTTGCTCTTCCTACGTGAAATACTGGAACTAATCTATCTCTTTCTCGAATATCCCTTCTTCTTGGATCAATTTTACTATTAGTTGAGTGTAGAAGACTGTCATAATTATGAAAATTGAAAGTAGAAATGAGCTTCTGAAATAAACCACTGATTTCTAATCTACTTTTTTAAAAGAATACTTTGCAGAAAGATACACCGCGACAACTGTTTCCAAGATTGTCAAGTGGTGGAGAAAACAAGCACAATCCCATCACATTTGGAACAACAACAATCAATGCACCAGAAACTCCAGATTTCGCTGGGAGACCAACCTGAATCATGTTTTTTTTTATTTGAAAATCTAATTATTTAGCCCGTTATTTCAGCTCGGTGTTTAGCGTGTTCGCTATAATTCACGCTTACTTATTTTTTTATGAGCTTGGTTTTCACTTATCAAAAAACGCAAAAATATATGTCGTTTTTTACTCAGATATGACTGTTTGAACCGAAAATATTACATTGAATGAGAATTGACCACTTGCATCATACATTCCACAACTGTACATTAATGAGAGAACATCTCTACAAGGATTCGGCCCAACACAGGTCTCATTTGTCGTTGGACAAACTCCACCATTTGCCAATGTTGCAGCCATAACAGATAATGATTCACAATTCACTTCGACCGAACACAATTGAAAATAGAAATCTAGTGCATCTGTTAAAGATTCAGTCTCTTTTGGAAAGCAATTGTTCTCTTTCATAAAGTATGACAATGCGTAGTTTCGATCGGCAGTGGCACGCTCGGAAAGGAATCTGGAAAAGTTAGAAGATCTATATTGATTCTAAGGAATTTCATAGAAAGCATACGTGGCATTGTTGAAACCAATGTATTCGTTCCCAGCTATTTTCTTATACTGATTCAGAACCTGAAAATAAAATAAGTTTTAACGATGTTCACAGAAAAACTTCATGGTTGTTGACGAGTTTTATTTTTCAATTAGAAAAATTTTTGTTGATTTGGATTACTTCAAAACATTTTTGATATTAATTTAAAGACACTGTGCCACTAAATGGAAATGGTCGAATCTTTGTCACAGTTAATTTTTGCAATGAGAAGTATTGATTGATAAAGACAAATGTTTAAACTGAATGCCATACCTTTAATCGCACTTTTTATTTATTTTTTGATTCAATGATGAATATAAAACCTCTGAAAACTATAAAAAAATACTCAACCAAAATTTTATATTTTTCATTTAAAAAAGTGTGAATACTTACATAATCAAATCGATCGGCCATATTTTCTTTACTTTTTATCAATGACGTAATTACAATTGCACCAGAGTTCACCATCGGATTATGTGGTTTGTCTGTAAATATGTCATCAAAACCGTTTCCCTTTCCCGAAAAATCCAACTTCTAGAATCTAGGCAAATTTCATTAAAGAATCTTCCACTAGGTTCTTGTCCAACATAAGAATGCACAACCTCCGCTCCAAGATCCGAGGCCACAATTGCGTAATTGAATGCTTTTGAAACTGATTGGACACAAAAATGATGTTTCACATCACCAAATGATGCCTGAAATTTATAATTTTTCCCCTAGCTTTCAAAATATTTAAGGTCTAAAAACAATAAATACCCTTTGTCCATCTACAGTACACAATGAAACAGCCCAAAGATCTGGTGATTGTCTTGCCAACTGTGGAATGTATGTTGCTACATTTCCATCAGTTATTGTTTTGCATTCATTAAAAATCTTCCGAATATTTTCAACAAATAATCCCCATTGTGGAATAACAAGATCATTTTGTAATGCACGGCAAATTATCTCAATACTTCCACTTATACATCTAAAAATTTAAAAAAAATGAAGAAATCGAGAATTTTTTCACAAACTCTTTGAAATTCTTCTTGCTCAATTTCCAATGTTTCTGCTCTTTTGCTTCACACATGTCCTCTTCTGCTTCGTTTTCAAAATCCCGGATTTTTTCCATCATTTTCACCAGTCTCGGATCATCTTCTCGAAGACCAAATGATCGAAGAACCTATTATTAATTTCAGAAAATCTATGCAATATATATTTTTTAAAAAATAGGCTCACTTGTAGCAATTTTCCAATGGCTGCTTCATTTTTATTTGGAATTTTGAAAAGCTCAAAAACTTTATCTTCACTATCTTCGTTTTCGTTACGATCATAAGGGTTTGAAATTCCACGAAGTGATTTTTTCAACGCCTTTTTTGACATGGATGAATCCAGCATTTCGTGTAATGTTTCTACTGAACAAAAATCAAGTAAATTATTTTGAAGCCATCATTTTTCAATAAGTTTAAAAACTCTAATTAGCATAAAACCTAAATTACGGGAGATCCCGATGAAAACTTACACGTCCTTTCAGACGGTATTCTATACATGACTGTTTTTCGATTTGATGATGACACATTTGGCATGATTATTTCTATAATAATTGCAAATTCATCAAAATTAATTTGAAAGAATCATAGGAGAAAAAAACCAGAGAAGAAAAAGTAAATCGGATCAAAAATAATCAAATAATGGGAGAAATACATGTGATTACAATGCTTATAAAACTGTGAAGAGAGATATGTATTGTAATAGAGAAATTGAAACTGTCATAATATCCGAAAAAAGGAGAGAGAGAGTGTGTGTATAAAAGTCCTGTTTACTTCATTCTTTATCACTTTATTTTTTTTATTGAGGGTTATCAAAGTTTCTTCGACATGGCCATTGAAACAATTTTGTGTTATTTTAATGGTTTTCGAATGCAACACAGATAACTGTCCGTTGTTGAAGATGGTAGACATGTGTATCCAAATGGGCAACTGAAAAAAAATTGGAAAAAACGGGTAATTTGGTATTTTATGGCAGGTTTATAAAAAGAAGTATCTTACTCTAGTGAAAAAAGCGTCAAACATCTTTGAACTTCGTTATTGACTTGAATTGATGGAATGTATGAAAATGGACACGAAGGAGCAGGTGCTGAAGTAGATGCTTCTATTTCTGAAAATATTTTTTTTCTTCAATTTTTAAGATTATCCCAGGATTTCGACTTTTGTTCACTGAATCTTAAAACTCTTTTTAATATCCTAGCTGTAAATTTCACAAGACTATTTGACGAATGCGGGAACAACCGACTTTCTTATACGTTCTTCGAATTCATTGTTTTAGTTGTTAATTTCTGGTTTCCAAAAATTCGAAGATGTTAAACTAAAAACAAATCGAATTTTCAGGTAAATCAAAATACATGGACCAGCCCTTACTACTTTTTAAAAGTTTCAGACGTACTCAAAATGACAATAGGTTCATTCCAAATCTACGAACAATTCAAGAAGCATGTTCAGAAGCTAGGAAAAGCCTTTTAAAAAGTTGTGATAAATGTCAGAATCAGGATTCAGTAAGAAACAATTAAGTTTTTGTTATATTTGCCGGTTTATTCGGACTGATCGAAATTTGCTTCTTTGTCACACATTCAATTCCGTAACGTGGGAAATGAATAGAATATTAACACAAATTTGTTTTTATTGAAGTAAAGCTTGGAATTGGAATTGATTTTTTTAATTAATAAAGTGTGATGTAGCATTTTCCGAGTTTTAAAATAATCTCTATGATTCATTACCTGGAATTGTTGGGACTGAAATCAGGTTATTTGATTTTCCAGAGCAGCAAACAAAAACGTCCGAAATATCCGATTTTTGACATTTATACCCTTTTCGGGGGCATTCACTTCCTAAACTCGGGCACATAACACTCAGGCCATTGTGGAATAACGCTTCCGATCCATCACGGCATTTCAAACTGAAAAATATTTTAAATGGGAAAATATTATCCTTATGAATTACATTGTTTCAGGTTCTGTTTCAGTTTCTGGTATTTGTGAGATGGGTAGTATTGCGGATATTGTCGTTGTTTGAAATGATTTCATGCTTTGCTCTGAAAACTTTGTTTTCACAACAAAAAAATAATATTCAAAAACAAAAAATGCTTCTCGGGTGTACGTTTGAGATCCCTCCTGGAGTTCGAGTAATGATTCCAGTTGGATCCCAGAAGGGATTCAAGTTGGAATTTTTTGTAAAATCGATATAAACATACAACCGAGTTTATATTTGAGGTCTTTCTGAAATAACATACGATTTGTAATAAGTTGTGACATCTTTCTCTGTGGTTTGATTCTTTTTGTAGATTCTGGACAACAAACATGAGCAGTTTCTTCTGCATTTAAACGACAGATTGAACCAGTAGGGCATAGAGGGAATGTAGGATTACATTTATCTCCAGTGCTGTAAACAATTATTTTTTATGGAAAATATGAAACGGGAGGACCCGAAAACCGATTTTTTTTGATTTTCTCCATTAAATCAAGTGAAAATATTGTTCAGGTTTTAGAATTCATCGTTCAGATTTGTGATGGAAATTATTGTAAATCACCTTCTAATTCCATCGGGACATTGTAATTGTCGTTCTTGACTTTCAGGTAACAATGGGCAACACCACCTGAAATATATTAAACCTTTTTTCCCCGATCAAAGTTCACAATATACATTTCTCCTTGAATTGTAACACATTTCTCATTGCGCAAACATCCAGCAGCGCATACAGATCGTGCGAATACTCCACTTGGACATTGTGCCAAAGAACAACAAACTCGAACTCCTGTCGGTGTTAATGAACATTCATAGCTGAAAATCATATTGAATCAAGGGAAAAAGCTTGGGAAATTATACCCTTTTCCACATTCTTGTTTCGAACAATCTCTTGGAATATGACCATCCATTAATACGTTACTTCCAATTCCACAAACATCATCTGAACTTTGACAACAAACTTTGAATGAACTGTGCCGAAATTTGACACAAATTCTATCAAAAAATTTCAGATTATTTGAATCATAAAACTAAATCGATACCCCTGTTTACAATCTTTGCATAATACCAGATTTTTTCCATCACGAGCAATTATTGGATGAGTTGCTGGAAATTGTAAAAATATTTTTACAATTTATTAAATAAAGAAGAACAACCTGGACAAACCGATGTTTCCGAATTATCAACAGAAACCACCTTCTGAATTGGTTTGTTTTTAGTATTCGAGGCTGAAAAGGCGCTGAAACAATAATATACACCCGAAATATTACACGATTTCACAAACCTTGGACTATTTTTATGTTTCGATGAGCAGCAGATAAACATTCCATCTTGACTACTTACTAAACATTGTGAATCTTGAGGACAATTGTTCTTCACATTTGGGAGGCAAGCATGACCAGTAGAAACTCTATAAATGTGTCGTTTTGAATAAGTTAAGAGATAAATTCGAATCTCGGAAGAGAATTTAGAGCTCCCAACTCAGGGAATTTTTCGCGGATCCGCCCATATAAAAGTACTTTCCTATGCGCGGATCCGTCACTTTCTTTGCACGGATCCGCCATTTCAACTAGTTACTATTGAAATGGCGGATCCGCGCAGTGGTTTTTGCCTTCCCGTGAAGTGACCGCCCCGGATCTGTCACTTTTATATGCGCGGATCCGCGAAAAATTCACTGAGAACTTAAAAAGTTATTTGAAACATAAAAAACCTTTTTCATCGGGTTTTATTATTGCAAATTTATCCATATGGAAAGCGGTAATTTTGATTTCAAGTAGCACCCTGTCTTTAAAACATTCTTCTTAACGACACATTTCGTATTTTGAAGAAAACTATGAACATTTGTTCAGATTAATGTAAGTGAGTTCTGAAATTTTCAGATTTTCTATTTTTTTTTGAATTGCACGAATTTATTAATCGATTTGCCGATTTTTTAAATCGATCTGAAGATTTAAATCGATCTGCCGATTTGGAAAAAAAAGATAAATATTTGCAATTTTTAAAAATTAGAGTAGACCAATTTTTCATTTAAAAAAACTAAGAGGATCCGATTATCTTCTGAGAATGTAAGTATAACCTGAACGAAGGATGTCTGCATTGTGGAGGTGGAACACAACAAATCCCTTTATAACAAAGTGATCCTAACGGACATAGTGGTGCACAAGCCTTCACAGTTTTTGCGCCAGTTAACGGTAACTGATCAAACGGACATAAATCTTTCAAATATTCATAAATCGGTGTCGTCAGTGCTTCAGAAATAGAAGCTCTCGGAAAATTTATGACGAATATCAGAAATATGTATCGAGACATTATGAGAGTGAACAGAATAAACGATGAGCATTCAAATGAACGATGTTGATGTTCATCGAAATGAGCGAAAGTTATTTACACGACCTATTCTACCATGTTGTTTACTTTTCAATTGGTATTCCAATTTTTTCCTGAATTAGAGAACTATGTCCAATAAATAATATATTTTTTGAAAACCTGTTTATTTTGTAAATTTCTGTAATAATATAAAATGTTTCTTTTCATAACAATAAATAATTATTATTATCATTCAATGGCACTTAGAGTTCATTCTTCTTCTGCTTCTTATCCTCAGATTTCTTTCCTTCTGGCTTCTTTGGCTTCAATTTGTCACCTCTCTTGCTCTCTGGAATTGCAACTCCAAAATGTTTAAGCACATCCTTCATTGAATTGAGAATATCAGCTGGGGATGAGTAGTAATAAGCATAATTCTTGTATTCAGCTTTCTTGTTCTTGAATTGATCCAAAAGATCACCATTCTTGTCAAGGAACAAAAGTCTTGGAATGTATTTTCCGTCTGGTCTGTATTCTTCCTCGTATGGTTCATCGTCATCTTCGGTATTAACCTGGGGGATTTTAAGGTATATTAAAATTTAAGAAGATTCAAAATTTACCATGATAAAATGTTCCGAAAGCTTCTTGAAGGCCTTCTTTGCATTTGATTGTTGGAAAGTCTTTTTAAGAGCTGAAAATAAACATAATTAGACATATTTTATTAAAAATCAATTAAATGAGAACTGAAGACACAAGCCTTTAGTTCGCCTTCAGTCTCTCTCTCTCTCTCTAAGAATTAATGAAATTTAAATGACCGATCCAACGAAATAGAGGTTGCAAAAACCTAGAAATCAAAATCCTTGAAACTAGACCACATTCCTAATTTTTTTGAAACCTATTCATGCATATTTATTTATGAAATTGTTTTTGTCATAATTTATTAAGTTTTTTAAAAATTCTAAATTTCAATTATGACTTTAAGCGTACAAACCTTTGCAAGCATGGCACCATGACTTATGAATCAACAAGAAAATTGGCTTGTTGTTATCCAAAGCGGTTTCAATTGCATCTTCCCATTTCACCCAAGCAATGTCATCACCAAATCCTATAAAAATATCGACAATGTATAAAATTCAAAACTACAAAACAAAACCTCTTGCAAGTGGATTTTGAATTTGATCCTTAATTTTGTCAAAGCTGGCATAGGCTGAAGCGCATGCAAGCGCTAGAATAAGTAGAGATCTCATCTGGAAAAATTGAGAATAATTGGGGGAATAAACGAATCGAAGAGATCCTCTCTTCAAGAGGGAATGAGATAAATGCAACGATTGTTAATGAATGGGGAAAGTAACCTATCGTTGAAGGTCGACTTGATTATAATCTAGGATTTCTTTGTGATTATTGCGGGAGAAATCCGATATTATTTCCAAAGTTCATTGGTTCAAAAGAACAATTCTTCTAATGAAGAAATATATTTGGTGAATCCTAAACTTCGTTTAAAAAAATCAATTTTAATGTTTGAACATTATAATAAAATACGAAAAAGGAAGTTGGATTTGAATGAAGCATCGATGAATGACTTTGAAAAGCGGGGAAAACGAAAGAGAAGGATGGAATAAGCGAAGAAGAAGGGTGGATGAGTTGGAGGTGTCGTGGTCTTGTTCAACATCAGAACAGGTTCTCATCTCTAAATCTCTCTAATTATCGTTCACTATTGGTCGGTTCCTAATCGGTGGTAGCTTCGTTTCGAAAAGGGAGAGAGAAGAAAAACAGTTGTAATGTACACGTGTAACAACGATACAGTAGATTGAGTAAAATAATATTTGGACTGGAAATATTTTTTTTCGAAAGCTTATGTAATTAACGAACATTATTGAGAAGTTCAAATGATTTGTATTACCTGAAGAATTTCTTGTCGAAAACTTTAATATATTTGTTTTGAAGGAATGATTAGTTTTTTTTTTCTAATTGATTATAAAAAGTGGTAGTTTAGTTTAGTTGGGAAATGAGATATCCAGGAAATGTCTGAATAAATAGAAACTTCGTTTGTAATTATTCAACTGGTTTTTTGAATAAGGAATATCCGCTTATGGTCAGAACATCCTAAAATAATTTTTAAGCGGGATAGCTCTTGACCACTACCTTAAAAATATCCTAATTTTCTTTTCTTTATTATTCTTATGCATGTTCAGTTAAAGACAGTGTGTCAGTTAATAGCGAATTTCGCGGTAGTGGATCATGGAAGCGGGAAGAATGGTCATTTCTTTCAGGCTATATTTGGCCTATAATACTTTCAGGCTATATGTCTTTCAGGCTACATGTCTTTCAGGCTATTTTTTTCTTTCGGGCTAGTTTTGTCTTTCAGGCTATTTTTGTTTTTCAGAATACGATTTACTGGGTATTTTCAAACTAAGGAACGTTTTTTTGGCTTATTAGTCATAACCCAAATCAGCGAGATTAGAAACTGTCGCTTTATAGGCTGAAAGAAAAAAAATAGGCTGAAAGAAGAAACTAGCCTGAAAAGGAATATCCGCTTATGGTCAGAACATCCTAAAATAATTTTTAAGCGGGATAGCTCTTGACCACTACCTTAAAAATATCCTAATTTTCTTTTCTTTATTATTCTTATGCATGTTCAGTTAAAGACAGTGTGTCAGTTAATAGCGAATTTCGCGGTAGTGGATCATGGAAGCGGGAAGAATGGTCATTTCTTTCAGGCTATATTTGGCCTATAATACTTTCAGGCTATATGTCTTTCAGGCTACATGTCTTTCAGGCTATTTTTTTCTTTCGGGCTAGTTTTGTCTTTCAGGCTATTTTTGTTTTTCAGAATACGATTTACTGGGTATTTTCAAACTAAGGAACGTTTTTTTGGCTTATTAGTCATAACCCAAATCAGCGAGATTAGAAACTGTCGCTTTATAGGCTGAAAGAAAAAAAATAGGCTGAAAGAAGAAACTAGCCTGAAAGAAAAAAATAGCCTGAAATACATGTAGCCTGAAAGACTTTATAGCCTGAAAGACATATAGCCTGAAAGACATATAGCCTGAAAGTAATATAGGCCAAATATAGCCTGAAAGAAGTGACCGGAAGAATTGGCGCGAAACACAATTATTTGAATGTGGATACATATTGGTATTGTTTTCTTGACCTACTGGGCCCCCATTCCGATTTTTCGCCTTGGATTGGATCGCATTAACTGACAAGCAGCATTTAATTTACACTTAATAGCGTCTTCTAGAATTTTATCTTTTCAGGAACCCGAGTAGTTTTTTTCTTCCGCCAACAAAAGACTGATAAAACCAAACTGATTTTATTAAAAACGGAATGTAAGTTGCCAAAATGTGAGCTCATTATATGGCTGAATTTTAAAAACAAAACCCTGGTTAAAAAAATCACAGAAATACTGAAAAATTCGATTGCACAAAATATGAATAGTGAAAGCTATATAATTAAAGTTAGTTATTTTTCCAAATTACACCATTTACAGGATTCAGTAAAATTTTAGACATTCTCTTAAATTTTCCATTTGGTTTATCTAAAACTGTTGGGTCAGTTGGTGACAAGATCGGGCATTCAGTGGTATCCATAAGTGCCAAATCAACACTAGCTGCCGGACTTCGAGAACCTAGTGAAGAATGTTTAAACGCCTGAAAAATAGTTATTCGACATTTAACTGAGAAATTGGATTCGAACTCTGTGTATCGAAGCGTCTCGAGCATTAAGTATAGAATTGATTTGACTACAAATATTATCAACATCAGATTTTTTCGCCGATTCCACTGTCACAAATTTCCATTTCTCCTCATTTTGATACAATTGTGCAACATGTGACAAACTCCATTCTTCTTTACCAATTTTTTCATGTATAACGGAGTCGGGGAGTGGTGACAGCCAATAAATCGTTATTTGCCATGTATCAACTTTCCCAGCTGAAAATAGGGAATAAAATAAAAACCAAAACGAAAAAGATTACGTTTGGATTCTTTTTGTTGTACATTCAAACCACCAACGAATTCCCATGGAACTTTCGTGGACTTTTGATATCCTTGAGGTAAAAATGAATGCTTGTTGATTGCAAATTTGTCGATTTCAAAACATGTCCATCTGATAACTATAAATGAAGTTAATTGGAGGAAAACTAAGTCGGTGACTAACATAATTTCGCTTTCCATTTTGGCTTGAATTTATGAATTCTCATAACACAATGACATGAAAGTTGACCACCCGCATCATCCCATGTAACAGTTGGCGACGAAAATTCTAGAAAACTTTATAATTCTTCGATAGATAAAAACTGGAAATACCGAAAGCATTATTAGTTTCTTCGTGTTGTTCTATAGCAATCGGCAATGGTGTTATTGGTGCCATGGCAATTGGGCTATTAGGCATTTTTAAAGCTAACATTGTGCTCACTTGCCTGCCATATCGAGCACCTTTTGGATGAAATCCAGCGCGTGCGCCTTATTGTAAAATATAAAATTTGTACTATATCATTTTAAACTTACTATTTTTCCGAATCATGACAAATTCGTGGCAACGTGTACTTGCAATGGTAGACTCCAAATCAAGTTTAACATCGAATTGATCAATCGCTTCAAGATCATATTCTCGAACTGAAAAAAAATAAATATGTTTTGTTTAAAATATCGATACAAACTTCTCAATAGCCCATTTTTTGGATGCTTCACATTCTCATCATATAATCGTAAAGCTTCATCTCTCAACCATCTCAACGGTTTTTCCATATTATCAACTTCGATGTTATAAAAATGCTGGTCAACGAAATGAACAATAACCATTTTCTGGCCATTCGATTCTCGTTTTCTATTCACCAATCCTAAGCATTCAAACCCTAGTTGTCCAATGAGCTTCGAGCTGCACATTGGTGGCAGAGCAGTTTCTATTTCCCCGTAATCTTCAGCCAAGAACAATTGATAATCACCTACTTCTCCACTGAAAAAACGATAAATGAGAGGTGAAATTTCGTAAATTTGAAAACTAACGGTAACATTTCTCCAAACGTTTGATAAAATATCAACATACAATATCCAATAACATCCCTCACCCTTGTCGAACTCGCAACAGAAACTTTAATCGTTTCAAAATCTTGTCGAGACGTTGATGGTGGTGGATAAATAATCGTAATTGTTTTCGAAGGAGCATCCGATGTCGCAGCAAATTGTAAATACTCCCGCAAAGGGTTGTCCAGATATTCCGAATTTTCTTCTAAATATTTGTCGATTGCCGATTTTTCGTTCGTTTGATGAACTAAAACTTCGGGGCCCCAAGGACGGAACAATTCATTCAAATCTCCTCCGTAGATTTTACTTCCAATTCCCCGTTCTTCTTTGATTTTCTGCTCTGTTTTCACTGTCAAATGCTTGTTGATAATGGTACGAGTGTGTATTTTCTCTTCATATGGAGGTATCTGGAAAAATATTGGATGCAGTGAAGTTGAACTATGTGACTGATTATTCCCCACATTGATGGAATACCTCCACTGGTTTGTACAAAATAATACGCCACATATTAGTTTTCATAAATAAATGAAATTATTTTTTAAAAAACGCGACGTTAGATCATTTTTCTCATAAAATCATTAATTTCATTGTGTTAAATATCTTCCCAACAAATATAGCGAGATTGTAAGAATAACTTTTGAAAATATTGTTTCAAAAAATAGAATTTCAGGGATTGCTGAAATGGAAAGACACACACAACAAGCAAAGAGGTGGACAACTTAAGTTTGGTATGTCTTTCCTTCCACAAACAATACAAGTTCGATTCAACTTAAGAATTTAAAATTATGGTTATATTAAGTGGCAGGAGCACCCGACTATTATATTTCGCATGAAAACTTTTTTTGTTTTGACACAAGTTTCACAACACCTCGTAAATATCATCTTCGCTGTCCTCGTTATCGTCCTGTTTGCCATTTCTTCGAAAGTTCAATGGTAATCCACCATGTTTAGCCCTTCTGCAAAATTAAGTCATAATTTTTAAAAATGGTGGAAACGGTGAGGTGAAAATTCGAAAATAAAAGAAGAATGGAAAATTGAGAATGTCGAAGATTTTACTAATGATTTTCAATGAATGGGCACGTAAAATGTGCAAAAACATATTTCGATATAGGATCGCACATTTCGCCTCATATAACTTTTTTTTACGAAAACAGCTAAAATTTGTGATTCCTGTTTAAAGGCAATGTGCCAATCCATTTTTCGATATAATTTTTAAAAAAGACATTACTCTCAATAGATCGGAGCTCGTTGTCGTTAAGAATTTTCACTGAAATCCTTATGTTCCAGTAGCCATTCTCTCAAAAATGAAAAACTAAATAAGTACTTACCTATTCGGATTTAACAGTAGTCTGCTACATAAACCTGGTCCATCTTCATCTTCTAATCGCATCTCGTGTCGAATCAAATCAACGAGATCATCCTTGTCGAAGTGTCCCATTACATCACTGTAGTCATTACATTTTTCAAAATTCAAGAGGACACAGGGGAAAATATTTATCGACAGAAAAACGATAATAAATTAATTTTTCAATGAAATGGAACAAATAACACAATGTTCATTTACTTAAAATAAGGACAAAAAACAATAATATAAAACATGTTAGTCTGAATCTGAACTTGACGAAGATGATGAGCTAGAATTACCATCAGATGATGAACTACTGCTGCTCGATGTATCATTTCTTTTTCTTCTATATCTTTTTGGCGAAACAACTGGAGATCGATTAGGATTAACATAATTGGGTGAACGTTGTGGCTCTTCATCACTCGGTGGTTCTTCTTTGATTGGAACTCCATCAATCTCTTCATCCAATTTGGCACGCTTTCTCTCGTTTTCCGGTGATACGCGTCGAAATCTTTTCGGACTTCCAGACACTGATCTGCGCCTTCTATCATCTGCATTCCTGCGGCTTCTTTCTGGACTTCTTTTTCTTCTACGATCATCACTTCCATCTCTTCTTCTGTCCGCTGATCTAGATCGATTTCTTCTTTCAGGAGTTCGGCGTTTTGTTTCACTCCTTCTTCTATCATATCTCGATGAGCTATCATCTCGATTACTCCGACGAACTTGATCATCTCTTCTGTGACGATTCTCTCGACTTCCATGCCTGGAATATTTTCATTTTCGGATGAATAAAATTTTTAAAAATTCTAGGAAGTTTAATTTTAGTCTTTTCAAAGAAGAAACATTTCAGTGCACAAATTACTGCCTTTGCTGAACGAATACGATTTCCCACCATAATTTAAATTCGATGTTTAAACGATAAATTATATCGTTCCAAACATTAGTTTTTTAAAAAAACAATTTCTTCCTCATTTACCTCTCTCTACTATCGTCTTTTCTGTCTCTTTTGTTTCTGCCCTCATTGCTTCTGCTTCGAGATCTTCTGTTTTCGTCCCTGGTAGCAGAATCTTGTCGAGAAGCCCTTCTTCGCTTTTCTTCTTCTTTCCTTGGAGATTCTGGTTCCTGTTTTACAGCTGATTCATCAAGTCTAAACAGAAATAATAAAACAACATTTTAATTCTCAGGAAACTTACAATGCTTGCTCCTTTTGACGGGTATTTTCCTTTCTTCTTTCTTTTTCCTTTCTCGCCTGTTCTTTCTTCTTACGTCTTCTTTTCTCTTTTTCATCTTCACTTGATTCACTTTCAGATGACGAAGAAGTTGATGAAGATGAAGATCCAGAATCACTCGATGAAGATGAAGATGAGCTACTGCTTTCTTTCCTTGATCTTTTTTTCTTAGCCTTCTCTTTCTGAAATTGAAAGTTTTTATCGATTAAATTTAAAAACAATTTATTTACCTTCAACTTTCGTTTCTCTTTTTGATGTTTTCTCAAAGTCGCCAAAAGTGCTTCCTTTTCGTCTTGTTTTGCATCTGGAGCAGCCTCAAGAGCCGCACCAACAACATCGGACTTGTTCATTCTGTAAAAAAGAGCAGCTTTATACGAAGATAGATTTAAAAAAAAAACAAACTTTGCCATTGAACTTCCAGCAACATAATCTTCAGCTAACCCCAAAGCATTTCTCATTCTGTCCCGGTTTTGAGCTGCTGCTTTTCTTCTTGCATGTGATTCTCTTGTGTCTAATTCCTTATCAACATCAAGCTCACCAGATTCCAACTGCGCCAACAATTTCTTTCTGTATTCGCTAACTTTTTGTTCGATTTCATCTTCATCAAATCCTTTCTCCTCTAAAAGCATCTCAAATTCCGTACACTTCACTTCAATTTGTCTTTTTCTGTTATGATCCATAATTTCTTCATTTGCTTTTTTGTTCAACTCAGCTTCCATTCGACGCAAATCCTCTTCTCCATTGTATTCAATCTTCCTCTGAAATATTGTTTTTTGTAAATTTTTATAATATGAAAGTAAATTACCCTGGCTTGCATAAGATGGGACAAATTTGATTGGACATAACCATTTGTCCCCGTACCTCGGGCTGTTTGCAAACCGATCCCATTGTACATTTCTGAAATTTGAAAAGAAAATGCCAAATATATAATTTTTGAGAAAAAAAGAATAGTAAAAATGCATTATTTAAATATTTAAAAACTCGGTTTTATGCGAATGGTGGAGAACGAAACTGAAAATGTACATGAACAGCTGGAGTAAGAACTAATCAGGCTAAAAATCATTAGGGAAATTGGGAGAATGATCAGAATCTTAATCAAAGACGTTTAAAAAATTTTTATTGTAAGAACATTTCACAATAAATCAGTTTTTGTGAAAATAAAAAAGTTTAAAAAATTCGAAACGCAGTGGTTTAAAGGCACGCGCTTGTTAGTAGGTGAGTGGTCTCGCCACGACTCCACTAACCAACAAAAAAAACGAGCAAAGAGCTATCATCACTGACTTGTTTTTGTCTGTTTTTGTCTGTTTTTTCTAGAATTTTTGATTCGAAAAATTACAAGAATACGTTGCATAACAGTCGAATATTTCTCTACAAATAAAGCACCGCTATTTCCTTATTATTTTCCAAGAAAAAGCAAGTGTTTTCAATATCGCGGAATCGCTACAAAATCGCGAGTTGAGAAAATACGTAAGACGGGCTCGTGAATGCGACTATTTCTTCAAAACAAAAGTCGCGGAATTCTCATTTCAATTGTGACGCGTGAAAATGGTTAAAGTTTGTATTGATTGGTGATAAAATAATGTTAATTAACAGCCGTTCGAATAAGGAACTGATTTTATTCAAAAATATTCTCTATGAGTCAAATTTTAAAATGCAAAAATTGAGACTATTTAAAATTTTCACACTATTCAAATTGCACATTTTCGAATTTTTTAAATTGACGGATGTCTGAATTTCGGAAATAGGAGCTGACTCATAAGTAATTTTTTTCGTAAAAGTCGTGCCTGTGCCAGGCATGCCTCATGATGGTTGTTCTTTTCAAAGTGTTTCTACGTTCCCGTTGTTTCTATTTTCCTCTATGAATATTAATTTCATTATATATTCATTCTACCAGTATTAATTCATATCCATGATGTTCATGTTGATTTTGGAATTCATTTTTTTCGGGTATTGTTAATATCAGACCTTTTTAAAAAAAATTATTGTGTGCTTCAAAGTTTGTGAGAAAATAAGAAAATAATCCATCAAAAATCTCAACTTCTTCCCCTAGCACGGTAGCTTGCAGTTCGAACTACGGTAAACAACAGGTCTCGAAACGAAGTTTCGAAACTCGGTTAAAACCGACTAATTGTGCAATTTTGCGTCATCCTGTATGCAACTAATCGTTTCATGGGAACACAAAAAAACTATGCAATACCGTTTTTCTTTTCTTTCTCCTGATTTCAGAAGTAAAAGGACAAAATGTAGCAAAATGTAAAATTCTTTGTTTCTCTTGTAAACGTTTGTGTTTTTCTTTCTAAGAAAAATCGGTTTTTACTGATGTACAGATAAAATGTATCGAAAATATCACCATAGCAACCAATTTATCTATAAGACACCGTGCTGCTTTTTTGTTGTAATTTTTTAAACCCATTTCTTCTCTTCAAAAGTGCAAAAATGTTCTTTGAAAACTTATCCTTCCGGCCTAATTTTTGTTATCTATGATAGAACTAGTCTCTTCTATAGAGATATACAAACATTTCACAATAGATTCAATTTCCTTTTTCATCCTATTTGTTTCCGTGTAACTTCTCTGTCATAAGCGATAAAATCTCTGCACACTATTTCTCTGCGTTCCAGATATTTTCTATTGTACCAAACTTTTCTATCGATTTTCTGTAGTGTTCGATTGCATCGTATTATTATTGATCGATATTTCTTTGGGGTAAATGAAAGTAAATCGTAGATTTTCAGATATCAGTTTTTGTTCGAGCGGACGATTTATTCCTGTTCTCGAACGATTTTGTGATTGTGGTTCCATCCGTTGAAGAATGGAAGGTCAACCGAACGAAAACGAAGCGAAACAAAATAAGCCAAAGTGAGCTATATATAAGTACCTTTTTTTACTCAATAGAGTAAAATATTTTAGAACACGAGACGCATGTGATGTTGGTTGCCAAACCGAAATGAATATGCCACCGAAGTATGAAAGCTCACCCAATAAGAACTATGCGAATTCTTCATCTGGGGTCGCCGGTGGTTCTCAATGTTAGTTTAAATTTAGGAATGTACCCAAAAGGTCAATTTCAGCATCAGCACAAACGGCGCCAGCTACTAATAAAACTGCAAATGTACTTCCAAACGAACCAAATAAGTGCGCACCTGCAGGAGTGAAACCAAACACTATCGCCGATTATTTTGCTGATAAGCAGACAGCATCGCCTGGTTACACGAAAACGCGTACTTCATCAACAACTGGTAAGTAGGGGTCATTCGTTATCGATTAACACCTCTCAGATTTACAAAATTTTCTTAAAAGAATGATTGGTTTTTAAAGGTGTTGTTGGTGAAGGTAAGAAGTGTGTTCGATCTCAGGCTAGCATGCAACAAGCTACTTCTTCAAGTAATACTACAAACGCTGGCAACAAAACGGAAACGCCTCTAGGTGATGAGAGTTGCACCCTTCGTCTTTCCATTGAGAGATTTTCTCATCTCGATGAAACCATGTGCTCTGAAGCTAAATCAATTGATGGAGTTTCATGGAAGATAATGGTGATGCCAAAGCAACACATGGTTCAGAAGAAACAACAGAAGTGTATGGGATTCTTCTTACAGTGTTCACCTGAGAAAGCATATTCTGAGTATGTTTTTGAAACTCTTCTTATTAAATAGGTTTTGATTTTAAATACATTTTACAGTCTTTGGAACGTGCACGCAGTTGCTGACATGAGGATGCTGTCATACAAATCTAATATTCCAAATTTCTCGCGGAGAACTACTCATACTTACACTGCAAAAGAGAACGACTGGGGATATTCCTGCTTCATGACGTGGGCGGTGAGTTATCTATCTCGCATATACTTATCTCCATAGTTACACAACGAAAGGCGACAAATAAGGGATCATTCATTAAATTAATCCTCGGTTGTTAGCTACAACAACCTTTGTTTTGCTTTTCTTCTTTCTTATCCTAACTATACGACTTTTGTTTGAAAGTTGAAAATTGAAAATTAACTAAATACAACAGTTTTCTCAAGTGTTTTCCGAGGAAAAGTTTATGGCACAGAAAAAAAATATTTTTGCTTATTTGAAGATTTCAGGACATTTTGGACGAAAATCAGGGATATATTCATGACGATGTCGTAGTGTTAGAAATCACAGTGAAAGCGGACCCTGCAAAGAATATGATGTCACACACAACGTTCCTCGAAAAAATTGAAAAATGGATGAATCTTGCTGAAATGCAGATGCAAAAGGGAAACATCGATTTGGCTATCGAAGCAAACACAAATGTAAGTAGTGAATTATTAAATATTGTTGATCTAATTCGATATAAGGGTTTTTTACAGGCGATGCGATTCTGCAAAGAAAAGGATGACGAATGCCTCGCAAGACTTGAGGCTCAGAAAGAGACGTTTGTGAACGCGAAGCTTTTCGAAAGCATCGAACGCATCGAAAAAGGTGATTCTGATACAGAAAATTGTCTTTTGGCGGCTTTAAGCACCGAATTTTTATTTTTCTAAAAACAAACTTTTCTCTGTTTATTGAATTGATCAACGGCGGATTTTGGAAAATGGCTGTTCGCTGTTGTATTTAAATAGATAAGAACACACATAAATAAATTTTTTCTTAAATTTCACATTATAACGCTAGTAGAAAAAATTCCGATAAGTCTGATAAGGGTTATATGTTTTAAAAATAACAATAAAAATTCACAATGAAGATCGGCTACATTTGCTCTTAAAAGTTATAGAAAAAAATCAGTACTCGTTAAAAATTAGAACTAGTTTTTCGAAGCGTTTTTAAATTTGTTTTTCTTTCAGGTAAAACACCTGTCGCTTGCTCTGATGCATCTCATGGAAAGTCTACATCTCTGCGGCAAGCATTAACTGGTGCTCAAAAATCATTAAACGGTAAAATGACAGCGAAGAATGGAAAGAAAACAAGAGCCGTAGTGACAGTTCAGCACATGAAAAAGAAAAAGCCATATGAGCAGTACGTTTAGTCTCTGAAATATTTAAATTCATTATTTAGAAAGTTCAGAAATCAACAGGCTCGGATCAACAATAATGGAAATTCGACAGCGAAAGGTACAAAAATAATTATATAGTGTCATACAAATATTTTTTCCAGATGTTGTTGAAAATAAGAAGAATAATAAGGTTGAAACAGATAAGAACAAGACTGATGAAAAGGCGAAAACATTGGAGCAGCATCTTCAGCAAGAATTAAAGAAAGATAATAGTTCAATTAAAATAAAGCAATTAAATAGTGCTGAATGTGAAGCGATCATGAAAGAAAATGATTTTGGGTCGATGGATGACGAGGAAGAAGATTATGATGATGAGGAAGAGGTTTATAATGAGGGAGATTATGCTGATCAGGCATTGGATGTCGGTAACAATGTTTACAATCAAGAACCGCAAGTTTTTCCATTTGGTGATATGCCTTCTGAAAACACTGATTGCTTACAAGACGGAGATGATCACTGGGAATCTAGTTGTGAAGATATACAGATTCCGGCGCTGGTGCCACTCGATGAAAATTTGGTAAATTTATTTTCAATTGGCTCACATTATATCTCCTTATCCTTACAGCCAGTTTATCAAGGATATAATGACGCTGGAATCATGATGTGTGATCGGACTACACAAACTGATGATTCTAGCAATGTAAATTGGCAAACTTAGAATAGATTTTATCTACGATTGTTTTTTTTTCAGGATGAAGCCGTTAGTGAGTGTGACACGATGGAAATATTTGAACAAGCTCGTCAAACCGATTCGGATTCCACTGTAAGAACTGAATATCCTCCATTCAAAAAGACTAAGGATGATGAGTCACTTATGAGGCAAAATTCTAAAGTAGGTTGTGTGCTTTCACAAACCCGCTACTTGAGTAGATCTTAAATACTAACCAGTGTTCCTACCCGAGTATCCACGGTTTACATTCTTCAGTTGCTCAATGTTTATTAACTTAAACGGACATACACTGTATGCGGCACTAGGTTTTGCATTTAATAGATTATTCTGCGTCAAAATAGACGAATGTAGGGCATGTTGTGATATTAGAAACGTTTCCAGCTCCACAGTTACCTTATCTCTTAAAGATCTTTAAATTACGGTGTGATAATGTTTTTCTAGTCTAGGTATCTTTATACAACCATCATCTTTACATTTTTTAAGAAAACAAAGCTTTAATTTTTTTCGAATTCAATGAAAACCAAACAAAAAGTTTCAGGTTTAATCCTCTTAATATTTTTTTAAAAAATATGAGAAATACAAAGATTTTGTAAAATTTAAAATTTGGGTGAGCAATTAACATAATTTGATAAAATCTGAATAGCAGATAACTGGGTTGAAACACTGCCACTAACCATACATTCTCGAAAAGGTGCTGAAATTAAAAGCATAATCTGTCGTCGCGCTTTGAAATTGTGCTAGATTTGAATTTTTTTGAAGTTTTAAATTTACCATTGCAGAACATTGGAATGATAAATCAACAATTGGATTCTAATGCATATTTGAATTATGTGTACGGAAAATCCGGTGGCGTTCCTGTCCAATATGATTCCAACGGACAATATGCGATACCGAACGAGTTTCCGCCAAAATGGATGGATGCTGCACAACAACAAAATCCTTCCGTAACATCTGCTTTCCAATTTCTCGCAGAAAGTGGAAATCTTCAACGTAGACTTGGAATGGAACCGGAGAATGAGAACGAGATATCTTATGCGCTGAGCAGAATGGGACTGGATGATAATTCGTATATGTGTCTCAATTACCAAGGATCAGGAGCCAAAAGTCCTATTTTCACCGTTCCGGGTACTAATGTACAAGGGGTATGTTTGTGGGAAAAAAAACGTCCAACGTATTTTATGTTTTTTCAGGGAATTCGAAACATGTCTGAGAAAATTTTGAGAGATTGGCAAGACATTGATGCAGTCATGTTGTCAAATTTGTCTCCTGATAGTGTTATAACTAGTTTGAGTGACGAAGATAGAAAGAAGCTTCTTGACGAAATTAGCGAAAAACTGCACCCATTGATTGTTACACTGAATTTCGAATTTCGTGATAGTCTTAGTGCAGCGAGAACATATTTGGAAAGCTCGCAAAACGTGTATGCAGAAACTCTGAACGTTTTGAGAGGATTCGAAAAACTACGATATGGATTTGATAACCGGATAATGCCAGCACTAGGAGTCGCATCCAATCAAATTAACTCTCCGAAAGGAACTCCAGTGAAGGAGAAAACGGTTACAAGCGCTGCTGCAACGTCTGGATCTAAGAACAATACCAAGAATCGACCGACTGTTATAGCGAAAAGATCGATCAAACAACCGGCGCCAAAACAAAGTAATAATCAACATCCTTCACAAGGTTGTTCGAATACATCAACTGTCAAATCACCGTTCAATCCTGCTGCTCATCAGTTGCCACCAATCAATGATAGATCAATGCCTGAAATTCTTACATCTTTAAGAACCATGAATAACCACATTGGAGTGAGTTACATGTTTTCTAATTTTTATATTTCCTAAATTATGTTCTTTCAGGGTCTCCTTATGCACTTGAGAGAATGTACTGGAGATTTCGATAAGCAAGTGGCCGAGTTCTTCGGTGAGAATGGAATTTCGAAGCTTATATTGGATATGGACACAAAGCATCTCGCTGAAATAAATTCGTTGAATCAAGAATTCACTGTTTCTAAGACTCAAATTGCTGAAAATCAACAAGCGTTGGCAAAGTTGGAGAAGGAAAAGAGTGAAACAGCGCTTGCACTTCAGGCTGAAATTGATAAACAATCAAAAACGGCTAAAGAGATTAAGGATTTGAGAAACCAATTGAAGAAGGCTGAAAATCGTGCAACGAAAGAGGAAACACGAGCAACAAACGCTCAAATTCAGTTGAATGAAACTGAGGAAAAATTACGAGGTGTCAAAAAGGAAGTTGATGCCTTGAAGAAAAAGTCAGCGGAAGAAAGAGCGAAAGCGAAGCGTGAAAAAGATAAGGATGTTCAGATGTTAAAGCAACAATCCAATGAAATCACTGAAAAAGAAAACGAGAAGGATAAAGTTAAGAAAGAGTTGGATGAGACGAATAGAGTCAAAGAAAAGGTTGAGAAAGATCGTCGCCATGTTACGAATCAATTGAATTCGGCGGTTGAGAGAGCTCGTTCAGCGGAAGTTTTGGTTCTAGATGTTCGAATGCAGGTTTCTCTGGATAGTTTGAAGAAACGAAAGTTTGAAGCAGTAGCTGGTTTTTCGGAAACGGAGCAGAATATGAATCGGTTCCGTTTATACATTTTCTATGTTTTTCAAATTATTTTTTATTTCAGTGCTCGTCAAGAGAGTGACAAAGAATTGTTGCGTAAAAGTCTTGCAGAATGGAAAATGGCTGTCGATAAATGCGATGCTCAAATTAAGAATGCTTCAAATGATTATGAAAGTGCTATAGAACAAGTGAAAAATGGAGTTAAGACGTTGGCTCAGATTGGCGACATAAAAATTGCAACTCAAGAAGTTCTTCCGAAGCTCGTGAAGCCACCACCTGTACAGGTTGTTGCACCATCTTCTGCTGTCATTCCAGCTCCTATTCATATCCCAGCACCTGCCGTTGGTGTCATTGGACAACGAAATACAATCACTGCACGTAACCAAACATGTTCCACTGATTCAAATAATGTTTCCACGTGTTCAACACCAACTAGACCAAGACGTGCTCAGTCACCAATCGGAACACCATCGAAAACGAATGGAGCTTCAGCAACTGCTGCAAGAACAGCCTCTGATGATAACCCAGTTTCAAGTCTCTGGTCATGGAATACAATTGGTAATTTGGGTGATTTAAGGTAATCGACAGTTTATAAAATTTTTCGATTTTTAAATAATCAGTTTCAGACCATCTAGTCGGACTGATGGTTCCTTTTCTGCTCTCGACTCTCTTCAACGAGGAATATGGGCAGCAAATGGAAGCGGTATTGGAGGAAGTGACTTCTTCAGGGTATGTATACTCATTATATTTCAACAATTATTTTTCGGTTTTCAGCAAGCCACATCTAGTTTGACTGGCTCAACAGCTCAATCGCCATTCCTCACCCTTGGATCCGGTAGTCAGCAGTCGACTCAACCACCAACAACCCAATCGTCGTCTCAATCAGGAATAAACCGAATTCGTGGTTATTCTGACATTTGGGGAACGACAAGCACATCTTCTGTTCAAAATCCTATCCAGCAACCTCAAACAGTTCAACAACAGCCACAGCTTCAGCAAGCGCAATCACAACAACAGTCTCATCAGCAACAGATGCAGCAGCAACAACATAATGATGGAAATTTCGGAGCAAGAGGGATTCCGTCACATCATCATCAAATTCATAATGGTAGTGGAGACCACTCAGGTATTTTTCAATATGATTTCAACAAGAAATAACATGATACCAATTCAGGAAATATTTTCCCACCTATCGGAATGGGAATGCCGTCTTCTGCATCGACATGGCGTTCACAACAACAAATGGGAAACCAACTCCATCATCAACGTCCACCGGGCAATCACCCAAACCAATTCCCGCATCCATTTTATGACGGTGGAGTATGAATATGTTAAATACATAATTTTCAATTGTATCTCCCAAATTATTTTGTTTCAACTATAATTATTATCTTTCTCTTTTTGTTTTGTTCATATTAACCTTTAATAGGTTTTCGAGTGTCTATCATTCATTAACTTAATCTTTTTCTTAAATGTTATATTTTCCCTTTTTGGTAAAGTTATCATTTTCTTTTTTTTCGCTTCCTTTCGTGTCTATCTATTCTTATCCGCTTTTATATGGTCGATTCTTTGCACCGGTCCCTTTCTTCTTGTGTTCCTGAAATTATCCAAATATCTTTTTCGTTGAAAAATCTTGCTGATGTCATTCAATTACGACTCAAATACATTTTTTCTTCATTCTATTAACCGGCCTTCTTAAACATGGCGTCTTGAATTCCTGGGGACTTGTTCATGCTTGCAAACGGAAATCAAAACGAAAAGTGGATTTAGATAAATTATTTTATTTTATCCGCCGGTATGTTCAGGTCCATTATAATTTTTGCTCCAATTATCATCAACGTTTATTTTTCCTTGAATACAAATTCTATTTTTCCTTTCTTGATATTCTCATTTTTTGGTATTTATTATCACTATCGTTCAATTCATCATCCGTTCGTTTTGTTTTGTTGCATTTTGGTTTTTTCAGCGAACAATTCGGAATATCGACTTTTATTATCGAATTGATCAATCATTGAGATGGCAAGTTCATCCTTGTTTGAACCGTCTTTTATTGTTGTTCAATGTTATTTTAATAAACATTTTTGTGGTCGAAAAAAACTTCAATATAGGAATTTTATTTAAAAGTTTCAAGCTACACGGTTATCTTCAAGATTATCTTCATTTTTTTGCTCCGTGACAATGTTGGTACTTGGCTTCATTATTCTGAAAATTTTCGGGGATTGTACACTTGAAACGGTAGTTTCAGTATCGAACATCGGGAGCTTCCGCAATATCAAAACGGAACAATTTAAAATAATGTTTTTTTTCGAAAAGAGATGCTCCTAAAATTTAGCTTTTTAAGTTTCAATCTGATGTCTGCAGGAGCTCCCGACTCGTACTCGTACGAAGCTTTAAATCTTACCCTTCTGCGGTTATCGCCAATAAAACAGCAATAAGCATAGAAAATACATTTAAATATAGCAATTCAAGCGACGGTGTAGTTGTTGGTGAAAAAATGAAAGAAGTAACTGATATAACTAGTAGAAATGTTAGATTTGAAGTGAATCCGAATAGTGGATATGCTATGAATTGAATGAAGCCCTGTAGTCATTTGCAGTCTTGAATTAAAGATTTACTTGTTTTCTTACCCATGAAATTGAAATTAATGGATCATTGATATTACTTGAAGTGTGTGACAAGAAGAAAAGCATTGACAGTATAATCTCGAGTACAAACGCCTGTAATGTCTTGTTTCAAAAATTATCGAACAGTGACGATTTTAGAAGAGTTTCGCTATAATAATAGAGCATTTACCTGTATTCGATCAATTTGTCTTATTTCATCCAATTCGACAATTTCATACAGAACGATACTATCATTGAAATAAGTTTGTGTCACTAATGCACGGAATAATGTAACGCCGCAAAGGAATCCAAATAGTTGAACAATAATCAGAGAAACCGCAAGAATAGGAGGAACCGTTTTTCGAAAACATTGAAATATCGTAACACCGGGATTGAAATATGTAGGACAACTTGATGATACCAGTCGTTTTGAAATAAAAAGTGAAATGGCAACTAATATAGAATATTCAAAGCCTCCTGCGTTTCTATTTTGACCACAAAAGCATGCTGTAATATTTTTGAGATGTTTGCGATAATAATTCCCGAAACTCACTGAGAAAAGAGAAAATAAAGCATCCAAAAAACTCTCCAATGTTTGGACGGATCAATGTGTTGTGGAAAACGGCTTCATTCGCATTTGTCATATTTATAAAAAGAGGGTTACATATAAGAATAAATAGGGGTTACCCTTTCATGGATTTGTGCGTGTTGCCTAGGAACCACCCAAGAAAATAAATAGTGCCAGTGCTTACTCATTCTCTCGTGTTCTATTATTCTGTTTAGAAATGCGTGTAAAAACCTCATTAATCTTCTCTTATTTCTAGTTATGGCCAAGTCAGCAGGAATTCTCGATAAAAGCTTGAGCCGCGGAAAGACTGAGGTTAAAATTTTGAAAATGTACTCATTGATATTAGTGATTTTAGATTAATCTCTCAACATTTGCCGTTTTATTCTCAGAGATGATTTTATATGCTCAAAATCGGTCGGAAACAGTTACTGATATCCATGATAAGTTGGTTAAAACATCTTTATTTTGAAATATAATTCATTTTTAGGATAGCTTCATATGGCAAACAAGTTGGATACCGAGTGTTTGATATTATTACATTGAGAGAAAAGGGTTATAAAAGGGAAACAAAATTGCTCGGAATGTTGATGTTTATCAAATCTGCAGTTTGGAAAAATCTCTTTGGAAAAGAAGCAGATAAGTTGGAAAGAACGAATGATGATCAATGTACATGTGAGTTTTCCAATTCAAACTTTTTTGTTTCGCGGGACTGTAGAAAAAAGATTTGAAAAAAGAACACATTTTGAGCAAAAAATCCAAATTCCCCGAAATCGATTATCCTGAACGATATGCATAAAAACAAAACAATTTACCAGTCATATTTCAGATTTATTGATTGAAAAAGATCCATTGATAAACACCTACATCTCAGTACCTCGAGACAAAGAAGTTCTAAACTGTGCCGCTTTTGCAGCTGGAATCATTGAAGCTATTTTGGAAGTAAGTTTTAAACTATGTGTGTTTTTTTTTCATATTTTCATTCTTTTCAGAGCGCTTCCTTCAAATGTAAAGTCACTGCACATTGGCATAATGGAACTGCTTATGTTATTCAATTCGACGAAGCGGTTATTGCGAGGGAAAACTTACTTTTGGATTCCAATCGATAAATATTTATTTTTTGTTTGTGAATACTGAATGTGTACTGGAAGAAACACCACCTTAAAGATAGCGGCACAGTTAATATAGTTTCAAATTAGGACATAATACCAATCTAATTTCCAAAGTTGAGTGGTACACTGTCTTTAATAAGTTTGTTTTCTTAGGTGAGTGGTCTCTTTCTATTACACTATCGAAAAATAATTCTGTTCGGGTATTTATATTTTTTTCTTTCCAATAAATTCATTGAAGTTTTTCTCAAGTTTTTACACAATGTGTTCGGTTAATTTCTTCGAAAATATTTTTTAAATCACATAAATAAATCAAAAAATTTGATTTTCGAAGATGATCAGTAACAAGTCACGAAGTTTGTTGAAGATTTCGCTGCGGAGGATATCAAAAAGTGTTAGAAATCAGGTATAAAACTGAGGAAAATAAAGAAAACAAATTTTTCCAAATATAGTTCGAAAGGAAAAAAATTGAAACAGTTTGCCCGAGAATACATCAATATGTGTTTCCACATGTTCCGGTGCCGTCAACTTCTTCACAAATTGATTATTGCGGGCATTTGCCACCACTTGTTGCTGATAATATTATTGATCATTTTAGGTTTTATCCTGAAAGTTTCAGAGTCACACATTTCAGTCAATTTCCAGAGTTTTGTCTGAACAACAAACACGCAAATACAAAAATCTTCTTGAATTGGCAAGTAAAATTGATTTGGAAACGGCTAATAAAGCATTGAAGAAAATTGATGTAAAATAAATCACGTCAACGTCAGATAACTTTTAAATAAACCTTAATCATTTAGGACAATGATATGTGGGTATTTGTGACCGGTTGGGTAAAATACCCATTTGATTTGAATAATATTGAGCAGATCGAGGCACCACCCGATGAATTCTTGTTTTTCGACGTGGAAATTTGTGTACAAGATGGGAGACTACCAACTCTGGCGATTGCATTAGGGAAAGATGCATGGTTTGTCTAGAGATTCAAATTTTCGCGAACACGCTCATTTTGCTCGTCGAGCCCGTTTTTTCCACGTTATCCGTGCTCACAGTAATTCGTATTTTGAACAAAAACTGAATTTTCAGGTACGGTTGGTGTAGTGACCGTCTTATTAACCAATCAGATGTTCCGACCATTCCAACATTGCAGGATTTGATTCCAATTGGAGGTTTCCGTTTGATTTTTTAAAAATAAAGAAAAGTAGTCGTATATTTTTCAGATATCGGAAAAGAAAAAATTGTAATTGGTCATAATATTGGATTCGATCGAGCAAGATGTATGGAACCGTATCTCAAAAATTCAACAGATATTCGTTTTATGGATACAATGTCAATGTCCATTCCAATGTTTGGTATGGCTGATCACCAGCAGTCATTGTATGAAATGTATGATGTTGAAGAATTTGACGGACAGGTTTTCTTTATCTTAATATTTTAAATTCAAAAAAAAGTTTCAGACAGAATGGTTGAATACCTGGAAAGGAAGAGTATCGAAAAACTCATTAGTTGCAGTACACGAGCATTTTTATCCAGAAAAAGCAGTCGCTTCTGGCGGGTTTTCGAAGAAAAAACTTCGAGCAAATTTTGTGAAAGATCCGATTGAGGATATTCGAGATGCATTTCAACCGTTGATGTCATATTGTGCAAGGGATAATGTTATGTCAGCTGAAATTTATTTTAAACTTTGGGAAGAGTTTAAAACAAGATTTCCTCATCCTGCAACACTGTATGGTGTTTTGAATATGGGAAACGTCTACCTTCCGATCAACTCTTATTGGCGTATGTTTTACGATGTAAGATTTTATTCCCAGGAAAATTGAACGATCCTTTTTTAATTAGAAAAATGCTGAAATTTGTGAAAAAAAGAAAACGGCATCGGCCAGAAAAATTGTGGAAGCTGGAAGATTGTTGAGTGAAGAAACAAGCAAGTATGAACATTTTCCCAACATTCATAGAAATAGTTTTTTTTAGAAATGACGATGTCTGGATGTGGTCACAAGATTGGAAGTTCAGTGAAAAACAAAAAAGTTATGAATGGCTCAACAAATTGTTCAAATCGAAAACATTTGCCAAGTTAGACACGGAAGATATTGATAATCACCATATTGTAATTATCATAACTTTTGAGATAAAATTTAGAAAAATATTCCAGGCCCTCAAATCTATGCTGATCCCTTCAATTTTTGGATTTATCTTTGGACCATATCCGTTGATGAAAACACGGTCAAAAGGCTGGGGATATTTAGTTCCATCGAAAGAAGTTGAGACGACCAGCGAGGGTACAGAATTTATCGAATTGGCAACTAATATTGAAACAGAACCGAAGAAGAAATTGTTTCCTTTGAGGTGAGTTTGAACCCCCCCCCCCCCCCCCTCAATTTAATATTTGTTTTTAGAAAGTTTTATGAAACAGTTCAAGAGAATATTTTTATGTTTGGTGAAATGCCGATTCCGAAGGATAAGAAGTGTTTTGATCTTGACGAACAAGGACTCATTAAGTTTTATCAGTTGGATCATCCAGTGAGTGTTTTATGTAAAAAATGAAAAATAAATCTTTTTAAGTCTGGAGAAGGAAATGTCGGTGATCCACTCACCAAACATTTTGCAAAAGATTTGAAGCAAAAAGTGTTACAACCAACGAGATATGTTGAACTTTTCGATGTTGTCTTGGATTCCATTCAGACAACTCAATTTTGGACGAGTTATAGTGAGAGATATCGAGATGAAGTGGCTGTTTGGTATTCGGAGGATGAATGGAAAACTGGCAATGGAACTGAAATGATCAATGGGGCAATTGCGGCTGCTATTGTACCTGCCGGAACGGTTTCAAGAAGATCTGTTCATAAATTATGGGTTACACTGACGAATCAATCAAATGATCATGTTATTGGAACTGGAATTAAAGCGATGGTTCAAGCACCAAATGGTTATCGATTAGTTGGAGCAGATGTTGATTCTCAAGAACAGGTATTATATCTAATATGAAATCCGGAAGCTTCATAAATTTATTTATTTTTCAGTGGTTGGCAGCGCTTTATGGAGATTCTAGTGCTGAAAAGCGGTTAGGTATAATGATGCCAATTTTAAAATAATCAGTATTTTAATCAATGATTTTTAGCTCTTGAAAATCGTGTGCCTGGAAAAACAGCATTTTCAAATATGATGCTTGCTGGATCAAAGTCCGACAACACCGATCTTCATTCAGTTGTTGCGAGTCAATTGAAAATTTCTCGAAATCATGCTAAAGTGCGTTTTTCGATATTATTTTGTTTAAAAAGGTATATCTTCAGACGCTGAACTATGCAAGACTTTATGGATCTGGTGAGAATCACGCGGCTAAACATCTCATGAGAATTGGAGGAATGAAAGAAGAAGAGGCGAAATCCACAGCTTCAAAATTGTTTCGACTGACGAAAGGGGATAATATTAGGTAATATTATCATCTTCTTGTTTTTGCCCTTCAATTAATTAGTTATTCAGCTGCTATAAAATAGATTCTGAGATGAATGCCCTCGTTGATAAATACATTGAAACGAAGGTAGAAAACGAGGATAATTGCAAAATATTATCATGCGATGGTGTTTATTACTTGCCGGCATATAATAGCCCATTTGGGTTGGTTTTTTTTTAATTTTAAAAAATTAGCCTTAAATGCGTTTTACAGACAAGAAACAGTTAATTTTGAGAATTGGGTAGTCGATCATTATTCTTCCAAAATCCCAACTAGTTTGTCTTCGAATCCACTTGAAGCAATCATTCCAAATTTGTATGAAAATTATGGGTTAATGAATAGACTTTTTGTCGGTGGATATGAGTCATCGACGTTTAATTTTTTGGGAATGAAAGCAGGGACGGAAAACTTGAGGACCCCTATTTTAGGATGCCAGATTGCAGGTTAGTCATTGTAAATTTGTATATTCTAACTGTATTCTGAAAACAGATTCATTGGGAAAACTTCCACACGGAACGCCGGACTCAAATCACTTTGAGAAGAAATACAAAAGATCTGTGATGAATTGGGTAAGCTGTTCTCATTCGTAAATGTGAAGCGGGAGCTCCCAAATATCTTCCTCGTACTTCAGTTTCAAAAGAGAAGATTTCAGATTGTGCAATCTTCGGCAGTTGATTTTCTTCATCTTTTGCTTGTTTCAATGAGGTGGCTTTGTGACACATATCAAATCGATGCAAGATTTGTGATTTCCATTCATGATGAAGTTATAATCTTCTTATTTAGTTCAAAAATATACTTTTTTCAGGTTCGATATATGTGCAAAGAAGACGATGCTCCAAGATTGGCATTAGCACTACAATTATCAAATCTTCTTGTTCGTGCATTCATTTCACAAAGTGTTGGAATTTGTCAACTTCCGAATGTTTGTTTCGTTTTGAATAAATAAAAGAAATTGTATTTCAGTCCGTCGCATTTTTCTCACAAATTGACTGCGATACAGTACTTCGAAAAGAAGTTGATATGACGAGTATTAATCCAGATGATACACAAATTGAAAGTGGTGTTGCTTGGACAATTGATGATTTGATCAAATTGACAAATGGAAAGTTGACTAGAAATTAATATATCGCTTGTTTTTTTTTAACTTAGTAGGCATTGATATACGCTCTAATTAAATTATGATAGTTGTGCGGGTTCACCCGTTTCTTTTTCTGAACATTTTTCTATTCCTGATGACCATTCATTTTAAAGAAAAGTTGAAAATAAATCAATATGAATTATTTCCTACAATATTATGTCTTCTTTAAGTATTTTAGACATCGACAATTTAGATCCATGTTGTTTCCCTGCATTTCTTACACAATGGACGACGAACTTGAGTTGGTATAATTGTTAAACAGATTATGGACAGTAGACCCCATGGAAAAATAGCAATTGTGAGGATAATTGAAGAAAATATCAGCCAGGCTATTCGGAAGTAGAAGGTTGTTCGGTGACGAGTGTAACGAGATTTCTGGAATTCTAAGTATTCAGGATAACATTAGGAATAATGTAGGTGGTACGCTCAGAGTAAAGGGGTTCAGGAAAACGTCTATAAGGATGCGCTCAAAATAAAAATGTTGATGATGTGTTTCCGTTCCAGAAGTCCAGTTTCAGGCCAAAACTACAAACTGTTCTAGGCTTATCTACTCGTTTTTCTCAGTAATTTTTAAAAATAATGTTACTTTATTTATCATCATGAATGAATATAAGATAAAAGTTCATTGAATGAAAAAGTCGAGCATTTAAGTGTAAAATTTTAAATTTCTGATAAACTAGCAAGAAAATTACTGATATGCAAATTTGACCTGTACTTTTACAAGACTACTCTGGTGAAGTTTATATATTTTTTTAAAACTTAAAATTTCGGAAAGTTTATTTTAAAGGAAGAAATCCGTATATGAAGGAATTCGAGAAATGCGCTTCTAATATTAAAGATGATGTTATTCCTTACATATTTATGCAAGGAAAACAAGGGGCAATTGAAAACAGAGAAACTTCGAAAAAAGTGACACCGTGCCTTTAAGAAAGATAGGGAATACAAAAGTATTTTATTTTGCTTACACGAACCCAATTTAAAACTTACACATTTCTTGCATAATCCGTATTCATAACTTCGTATTGTTATACTATCCTTCTCAATTCGAATTTTTTCTTGTAGCAGCGAATTTGATTCATGACCACTTGTTTCATCACATGAAAATAATAAAAATAACATATTTTCAAGACCGTTTTCAGAAGTCATATCTTTTATTGTCAAGATTAGATTATGAAAAATATATAAGAAACTTAAACCTTAAAAATAAACTTACTGTACATTGGACCGTTTTGTAGAAATGTTTCATCGAAGTATGTCGGTTCTATAGGAATAATCTGAAATTTTCCAACATTTTCCTAATAACAGATTTTCTCTTTTGATACTGTTTCTCCAGGTTTATTCTTAATAGTTCCATAATAAGAAGTTGTCAACCATTCATGAAGATCGGCAATTTTTGGCGTTGATATAGGACTCAAGGCCTCTGGTTCGCGGTCTTCTTCATCATCCTCATTTCTAGGGAAAACGTTGAAAATATTAATGCGATTTGCATTTGCATCTGGATATCTGAACAATTCTCAATTAGTTTTCAAATTCTCTCGGTTTTTTTTGGTAATAGAGCCGTTGATATGAGTTTTTTCATTGAAAAAAGCATACCATAACGGGAAAAATGTATGTCAGGTGGTTTAAAAACGTCTGATCAATTGTTGAATTAAACTTTTAAATTGTAATTAGATAAAATAGAAAACTAAAAATTACAGTTAGTAATGAAAATATTACCTTTGAAGCATAATTAATAATTTGAAAACAAACGAGGTAATGGTAGACGAGCAAAATACTAATCAAATTAAAGGACAAACGTCTTGGTGTATACCTTTATTATTATATAGGCGGAGAACATGTGTATTGGTCCAAAAAATATTAAGAAATTGATAAGATAAGGAAGAAAATGAAGAGAGAAAGTATGTGCTCAATAATCACAGAAGAAAGAATAAAAATAAGAAACATAATAATAATAGTGATTGTTATTATGTTGGAACTTTGTTCAAACGAAATCAAATGATTTTTCAGAAGCACATATTGCACCATGTAATTTCAAATAATGAATCTACGGGAAGGATAGACTAGTCGCGCAAAAAAAAAACCGGGTTATAACCAACAAAAATAGGTTTCAGAGTAATTTTAAAAGTATTAATTACATGGAGCATTGTTATTTTTTCAAGCAGTAGGCGGCCGAAACGACAAGTCTTATTTTAGGAAGAAACTTGAAAAAAATTATCGGAAAATTTTATGAAATATTTCAGAAATTTCTGAGCCCAAATACAAACCCGCCCTACTCCAATAATTCAAAACACTCCGCGGCGTGTTTTGAAAAAAACTTTCCCTGCAATTTTTAAAAGTTTGCGGCGCATTTGTTTACGTTTTTTGACAGGATTATCGCTCAATACAATTTTAATAAAGTCAGCGTATGTTTGGACGGCCGTGTATACGTGTATCCCATTACTGTAGTATTGTCAACTCAATTATTCTTGATCATTGCGTTCGGAAGGCTGCTCAACCTCACAGCCGCTCCGCACGCACGCGACGCGGCTGCCGACACTCACACACACTGAAATCGGCGGGAAAATACATTTTTCAAATTTTCCAGTGTGTGTGAGTGTCGGCAGCCGCGTCGCGTGCGTCCGGAGCGGCTGTGAGGTTGAGCAGCCTTCCGAACGCAATGATCAAGAATAATTGAGTTGACAATATCGATATACTGTATCTACCTCTCCCCTCTTCAAAAGACGTCAATGATTTAATGCTGACGCAATTCTCGACACCAGCGTTTTGTTTATTTTTTACAGCTGTTTTTCTTCAAATTTCAAAATATATTATCGTTTAGCAATAAATAAATTGTAAATAAAAAAAATAATGTATTAACGTTTTGAGAATATGATGATTTTCAAGAGGGAGAGAGTAACATTTTGAAGCAAGTTTAGCAAATAGTTTGTGAACCTTGAAATGAAAGTAGGGCAATTGGTATTTATTGTTGTTGCAAATTGCGTGTAATTTATTATTGCATCACGCTGTTCTATTATTTCTGCATATTCTTAGAACTATATAAAAATTGATTTATTTCGAATCCATACATAATATTTTCAGGACTTCATCAATCATTGAATTAAAGCAGATGAAAGATGACAGATGAAAATAAAATAATGGATTTAATACATAGTATTGTAGAAACTTATGAAGTGAGTTTTTAAAAATATTTTAGAAAAATTAAAATTCATTTTCAGAAAGACGTAGCAATCTTCGCCGCTCGAGGAGACAGATCGACCTCAAAATTCGCTGGTCGCTTCAATTTTAAAGTATTTGCTAAAAAGTTCTTCGATCCTATTTCTTCTGATGAGGTTTTTTTTTCAAAAGATTTCGACCGTTCAATTCTATAATTTCAGCTGGGTGATACATATGTGGGTCTACTTCAAAATGCCAGTAAATATATGCATTTGAATAAAAAATCAAGAGCGCATGTTCCAACAGTACCTTATTGCCAATTATCAATCCCAGAGCTGCTTGTCAATGTACGTTTTCTTTTTATTTACTGTAGAAGCAAACCGATTCCAAACGCGCTCTACTGATAAACCTAGATTTTTTGGGGTGTTCCGGTGCACGGACAAAAACAATTATTGTTCATAATTGATCCAATAGATACCAAAAATGCATTTATGACTCAAAAAATAATATTTTCAATACGTACGGACACGGAAAAGGCCATACAAAATTGCGAAAACAGTGGTGCGCGTTTGGAATCGAATTGAACGAACAGTAAAAAAAATTGAATTTTTTCATTTTTCAGATGATCTTACCGTATCAGCTTCCACAAGCGACAATCGTTGAAACAAAGAAGACAATCGAGGAAGTCGATAAAAACGCAGAAAACGAGACAACGAGAAAGAAGAATACGGAAAGAAAAGCAAACGTTGTTCACAAGCCAAGAGTTGATCTCACTCATGAGCAATCGAAATTACTGCTCAAAGAAATGCTCATTATTCCTATGAGCCATGAGGTACTTTATATTATAATGGAAAATATAAATGAAATTAAAGCTTGCAGACTAAACTGTGGAAACAAGCGAAATATATTCTCTGTCCGAATGGACATCAAAAATTGCTCAGTGATTTTGGAGAAATTATAGCTGAACAGGCGAATAATGGTTTTATAAGGTTTATAAAACATGTTTTGAATTTTCGAAACCACGTTTTTTTCAGTTTTGTGGCTCTCAATTTCTTCATGCACGACGATGTTCTCAAGAAATATCTCCAATCTCCATTGATTATCATGCAGGCATTATATCTCGGAGAACTCAACTCATTTACAGTCGAGGTAGTCTTCAAAATTCAGAATAATTTAGAAAAAAAATTAACTTTCAGCATTTCGCATCGAACCGACCGGACAATTTTCGACAAGAGTGTAGGGAAGTGCTTCGTCATGCTCTGAACGCATCTCGTGATCCGTTTTCATTTCAGTAAGTTGGACTTTTTTTTTGAAATTTTAAAAAATAATTTTAGAGCGAATGAACCACAAAATGTTCCGAAAGAACATCCCGACAGAATTATATTCAGACAGTTTGCTGAAAATGTGAGCAAGTTGGTCAGAGATTTGAGTGGAGGTAAATCCTGAAGATTAATATTATTATTGTCTCACAAATTCGGCTTCATAAACGTGAACTTCCCTATTTTGCGAAATAGTGTACGGTGAGGGATAATAAGACAACGCAACGAAACCCTTCCCGTTGCCCTCACGCGTGGCGTGTCGATTTTTTTGACAGAGGTTTTTCACGTTTATATAACAGATTTTGTAAACAACTAATAGTTCATACACTATTTCGCAAAATAGGGAATTTCACGTTTATGAAGCCGATTTTGTGAGACAATAATAATAAATAACTAAAACCATTGAATATTCCAGAAGGAGATGGAGGTGAAACGTTGCATTCTGGATGGGCATGCGCGGCTATCAAAAAATTTGGTATTAAGAGATATGTGGACAAGGTTTGTTCTTCTTTATTTTCATGTTCGATTCAACGAAAAACAAAATTTCAGACTTGGACAGATGAAAACTACTACGACTTGATATGGACAGTTTTAGCGCAAAGACCAAATCTGAAAAAGTTTGTTTGTGATGTTTTAGAGAAACAATTTAACGCATGTGATGCTGCGAGGTTTTGGAGAAGAATGCAACCGTTTCAGATGCATAAAAAGTTTATACAGAATAAGTAAATTTATAGAAATATCTACTTGTAAAAATCGATATTTTTTCAGTTATGCCACAAAAGAAGATCCCTTGAAAATGACAGAGAATTATCTGAATTTTCCGGATTGTGTTTTGGTAAGACACATTTTATTTTTTTTTTTTTTGAAATTTATAGTCATTGTTGTAGGTCATTCAATTTTTAAAGAATGAGAACGATTTGAAAGGTTTGACGAATCGTTTGAAAAAATTAATTTCAAAGCAAGGACGTGTTTTGATTGGTGTGGATGCTGAATGGAGTGCATACACTCATCCAAGCAAAGCTTCAATTCTTCAAATTGCATTAGTTGATTGTGTGTTTATTGTGGATCTCGAGTCGCATTTGATTAGTAAAAATGCTTATCACAGTTTTTTGACATTCCTGTTTTCGACCGTTGACCTCGTTAAAATTGGTTGGTTTTTATTGAAAATGTAATATAATCGATAAAATATTCAGGTTTTCAATTCGGTGAAGATTTACATCAGTTGAGAGCCGCGTTCCGTAATATTGTTGCACTTTATGAGCCGGAAAATGTGATTTGTGTTGGAAAGATTATAATGGATGTGATTGATGAAGTTGACAAAAAACCGAATAGTGATGAGATAAAGAAACAATTTTTACCATTTTTGAATGATAATGAGGCACAAAATGGTATTTTTAACTTTTTTCTTCAAAGGTAATTTATAAATTGTATTAAATTCAGATGATGCATCGTCGTCGAGCTCGAAAGTAACTACTGAATCAAAATCAAATGAATCAACCGACGAGAATGGTGCGAATGCATCAAATGGCCAATCATCTGCAGCAAAGCAGACATTTATGAATAAAGGATTATCGTTTATTTGCGAGAAAATACTTGGGAGACCACTGGATAAAACGGAACAGTGTTCTGTGTGGGATCGTAGACCATTGAGAAATTTACAGGTTTTTTTCAAAAATAATACATTTTCTTTTTTTATTTTCAATTTTTTTAAGTTGCGTTACGCCGCTATGGACGCTTATTGCATGTTGATGTTATTCGATACGGCACGTAGAATATACACCGATTTGAACATGAATGTGGATGAATATATTGCTCAACAAACACCGATTCGATGCTCTTTGCCACTTTTAAGTGAATATCCACTTTGAGCTCATTTTTTTTGTTTCGAAAAATTATTCTGTTAAATGTTTAGCAATCTCATATTTATCTTCCATTTCCCATTAATTATTTAATCAGCATGTAAAATTGTATAATCAACATTGTATTTGTTTCCTTCTTTTGTTTTCGTTTTTTTTTCTTGTTCTTGTCAATCTACTTTTTTTTTGTTTTCATATTTGTTTCATTCCGTGTTCAAGAAGTTCATAATCATCTCATGTTTGTTTATGCTATTTCCTTACCTGATTTTTTGGAATTCTATCTAACGCGGAAGAATGTGATTACAATGTTATTTCCCTTTCCCGTATTATCATAACCCAACAATAATTTATTCAAAAAACAAATAAAAAAGAATGACATCTTATCGTCTAGTTCCATCTTCATAGAAGACTCCGCCATCAGCTGCGCAATATTTGGGACAGATTCCCTTTTCCCCGGAATGCCCATTGATTCCATCTCTTCCTTCATTTCCAGGTACACCATCAGAACCTGGCTCTCCATCGAGACCTGGTTCTCCTGGTTGACCTTGAAGTCCTGGTTTCCCATCTTTTCCTTGTATTCCTTGTGCACCTCTTGGTCCTTTTCTTCCTGTTGGTCCTGGTGGTCCTTTTGGTCCAGGAACAGCTGGAATATTTCTCGCATCTGGTCCTGGTTCTCCTGGTTGACCTGGTAATCCATCCTTTCCTTTTTCACCTCTTCTTCCCTTTTGTCCAGGTGCACCTGGAGGTCCTTGTGGTCCCTTATCTCCGAATACTCCTGGTCTTCCGGTGTTTCCTTTTGGTCCCAATTTTCCGGGTGGTCCCAATGGTCCTTGTGGACATGGTGGACATGGTGGTTTTGTGACCGGGTTGCAAGGTTTCTTGACTGGTCTGCCTGGATTACCTGGAAGACCATTTGCTCCAGCTTTTCCATTTGGTCCTGGTCTTCCTGGAGTTCCTGGTGGACCTGGTGGACCTGGAAGACAGCAGCTCTCGCATTGGTTGGTAGAAGCAACATGGTCTTCATTTGGAACATCAATAAATGGAGTGACTGTGGTGTATTCAGTTGGAAGAGTTGTTTTTAAATATTCTAATGTTGTTGTCTTCTCAACAAATTCGTCTGTTGGTCCACCTGTTGTTGTTTCTTCGTATGATTCTGATGATGATGGAATTGGACTTTCAGTTGTTGTCTCAGTTTCATAGGATTCTCCTGTGGTTGTTGATGGCTCATCGTAGCCTACAGTAGTTGTTTGTTGTTTTCTTCTTGTCGTCTTAATTCGTTCTGTTGGTCGAGGTGCATTTGACGTAGAAGTTATTGATTCAACATATGCGTCCGTTGTTGGGGAATCATATCCTTCGGTCGGAGCTTCACTTGGAGCATAAGTTGGTTCGGTAGTTGTTTCGGGAGCCGGTGTAGTCGTAGTCGTTGTTGTAGTGGTAGTAGTAGTAGTTGTTGTGGATGTTGTAGATGTTGTAGTACTTCTTCTTGTACTAGTAGACGGTTCTTCGGAAAATTGAGTATCGTAAGGCTGAAATTAATCAAATTCGATGTTTTAATCTGAATGAAGTATTTATCTTACAGTTGGCTCCTCTTTTTCAACTCCAAGTGAAAATCCAATTTTTGGCGGTGCAAATGGAGTGGTTTCATCAGCTGAATAATCATATCCAGCTTGTCTTGATGTTCTGTTAAATCCACGCACGAACGAAGCACGGAGAATATAAACATCAGCCCATAAATTTTTTGCATTGTTCTGGAAATTGTTATTTTTGTTAATTTACGAAAGATAAAGAAATGAATACCTGACATTGATTCATCTCAACTTTCATAGAATTTTGCATATTTTTAATATAACAATGAACAATTGGCAAAGTAACACAAACGGCAATTATAGCCAACGTGGATATTGTGACGGTTGCATAACCGATGATACGGTATGCCTGAAACATTTGAAATAATTTTCTATATCAAATAATAAACTCACTTTAGTGTTGGAGTCAACCTCCATCTGATAAATAAATGATAACAAAGAAAGACTAGCGCCAAATGCGAAAACCGACGTTGATTTTATATGGCTTGTCATTGGATACCGCCCTTCACTTGAAAACTTGGTAGGCGCCATGGTTTTTTGTGCATATGGTACATGTTCGAATGTTGGGCGTCGACTGGTTTTGCGGCGGTTCGATCAGAAGATGGTGGCAAGAGGAGGTTTTTTTTGGGATAGCTTTTGGATTGATGAACATCATGGTGATGATGCAAGAGATAGATAATGGTTCCATGCAATAGATGACGTATTATGTCTGGGTAAAAAATGATGGGCATTATGAAGAATGTGTTTTTTTTTGGAATTTGGGATGAAGCTTCCGATTTTAGATCCAAGATTATACGGAAAAGAATAAGTGGCATTGTGCTTTTATTGGCTATGTCAAACTTGTTGTCTGTGATTTTCTTTGGTTATTTCAAAAAGAACAAATTTACACTTTTAGATTGATTTAGTTGACGTTTTGCCATTACTGTTCTTTTTCATCAACACACTTTGGTGAGTTGCGGAGTGTAAGCCTGAAGTTTTTAACGTGTGTAGTAGGGGAGTGTGAAGCGAATACAGTTCAAGATATTTTTCTAACCCCATTCACAAAGGAAGTTTGTATAAAAACGAGGAAAAATAATCAGATTCTAGCTCAATATTCGTTAAGAGTTGAAAACATTAGACTATCATGTAGGAAAGGATCAGGATTTTTCACAAAAATTTTTTTCCACAGTGTTAAAGCCGTTAAGTTGCATTTAGTATATTATCCATCAGAATTTATAAGGAACGAAGATTGTGAAATTAATGATTACAGTGAAATAACAGGATGTTATAACTGTGATTATAGGGCAAACTTCTGTCTTACTTGTGAATCAGAACACAACACAAGTACAACGCTTTCATACGAAAATGTACGAAAAGGCAAAGTACGAAATTTAAAAATGACTAATAAAAAACAAACCATAAATGGAAATGCGGTTTTCTAGAGATAGGGTCTCAAAATATGTGAAAAAAATGTTTGGGGAAAGTCAAAAAATGTATTGATGCAGAATAGTATAAAAAGCAAAGAATAATAAGACAGAAAACAACCCCTCCGCTGATTTCGCTAAATATTCAAACCAAAATGGAGCATAGACAACAAGAAGATTCGAAGACTTGTTATGAAAGGTAAGAAAATTGCAAATCTAGAAATGGAAGAATTTTCTTCCAGGCTCTCCTAACGGAAGCTGCACGAGAGGTGAACACATTCTTTAAAAAAAAATCTCCCACTGCCCATAGTGGGAGATTATTCGAAGATAACCTCACGGAAAGAATCCTTAATGGGTTACAATTTTCCGAAGCGTATTGGCAGACAGCATCAAACCCACTTGACCGCAAGGCGACCTTTCTTAAAGCTTTGCGGGCTTTAGCAAAATATCTCAACTTGTACGCAAATATACATCAGGTAAAACTTTAATTTTTTCAGAACATTAAATGCAACCTGTGTGGCAAAGATCACAAAGCAATTGTGTGCTCAAGCCAAGTAAGTTCAATCGAGAAAAGGGAGATGGTGGCAAAGAATGGTTTATGTCCGGTGTGTCTCGGCACCCGGTGCATAAATGTAGAGCCTTATTAGGCACGAACCGAGGCGTGCGTATACATGCTTATTGTAGAACAAGAGGGTTCTTACACGCATCGGTTCTCTGTGATCTGCGCGAGAGAAAAACCTTAAAACAGAATTGAAGGCAACAAAATGGAATAGAGGTAATCGTATTTATTGAACTGAAAACGGAGATATATTTACATTCTTATGACATTGAAATTCGATTAAAACCCGCACGAATTTAAGTTCGAGAACAAATAATCAATGAATATATACAGAGCTAACTTTTAAAAAACACCTATTTTAAACTTTGTGCGGACACAAGTCTCGCATATTTTTGATTCAATTTGATCAATTCGTTATGTGTGCCGTACTCAGCAACCCTTCCTTTCGAAATGTAATAAATTCTGAAAATATTTGGAATTTATAACAGATATTCTTCGTTTTCGGGCTTACATATCACAGTGTCGGACAGTACTCAATCTATGAGCAATTGTAATACTCGTCCTTCCTTTTGTGGCACTTCTTAACGCCTTTTGTACAATTTCTTCTGATTCCCCATCCAATGCACTTGTTGCTTCATCCAATAGAAGAATTTTTGGTTTTCGTATGAGGGCGCGAGCTATTGCTATTCTTTGTTTTTGACCACCTGATAGAGATCCACCACCTTCACCAACCACTGTATCGTATCCCTAGGAAAATGTTTTATATTAAATTTGATATTTAGTTTCTTAAATACCAATGGGAAGTTTTCAACAAAATTCGATGCATTTGCAACAGCACACGCCTTTTTAACATCATCGATTGACACATTTTCCAGACCAATTGTTATATTTTCAAATATCGTTGCTAAAAATTTAACATTTTGGGGGGATGTCCCGCAAAGAATATAAACAAACCATTGAAAAGAATTGGTTCCTGTCCGACTAATGATATTTTCTCCCTCAAATAATGTTTATCAATTTGATTTATATTGTTATTATCAATATTCTGAAAAGCATTCCTTGAAATATGAGTAGAACACGTTCCAACTTACAATTTGACCAGACTTAGAGGGATAAAACCGTTCTAACAATCGAATAATTGTACTTTTTCCGCATCCCGATGCTCCTACCAATGCAATCGATTGTCCCTTTTCTGCTTTCAATGAAAGACCATCACATACATTTATTCGAGGTGTTGATGGATACGAAAATGTAACATTATCTACTTCAACTTCGCCTTGTATTTTCTAAAATTTTGAGATTGCATTTCAAAGTTTTTTATCTTTTGAATTACCGGTTTCATCTCGGGTGCAACAGCATTTTCTTTTTGTGTTTTCGAATCGAAAAATGAAAATAAATGATTAACGGAATCAGAAGCTCGAACGATTTCTGGAAACCATGGAGCGAAATACATCACACTCCATGCTGATAATTGAGCACCGTTGAAAGCTCTGAAATCATTGATAATTTTAACAAAAAGCTAAGAATCAACGATAAATTACAGAAAAATTTTGTCTGGAGTGTATTGTCCATTGTAAATGAGAAGAGTTCCTACATAGAGCAGAAGCATATCACAAGCAAAGACGTAACTTTGAGTGAGAGCAAAATTTAATGATGAAATGAAACCGATCTGAATTTTAAAAGCTGAGTTTGAGGATTGTTTCATTTCAATTTTACCTTGTTTTCATATTTTTCAGCAGCGTGGATGTATTCTCCAAACTTCTTTTCAAAATATTTTTCAACCGCCAACAGTTTGATGCCTCTCGCTTGTTCGACAACTTCAATTCCAAACTAAAATATGTAATTTTATACAATGAAAAATAATCTCAACGAACCTTTCCACTTTTATCCTGTTTCGATTTCTCACTATGTGCCTTATGAGCAACATTTAGAAAATAGAATGTGAAAACAGTTAGTATTATCGTGAAACATAATCCTAGAACACCGAGTTCCCAAACAAATGGAAAAGCGAGTAGAAGTGATGTGATGACGCCCATTATAAACCAAATAAATCGAATGGCTCGGTGATCGACGCACTGAAAAAGCAAGTAGAGATTCGTAAATTTTTTAAATTTCAGCTTACTGCGTAACAATTGTGAGCATGGGAGATTATTTTCGAAACACAGGAAGATGGGGATGTTTCAGGGTTGTCGAAGTATTCAATCGGTTTGTGAAGAACTTCATTCAGGATTGATACCTGGAAAACAAAAGTATCAGTCCTTTGGGATACAAAACCCCCTCAGTACAGTTTTTTCGTACTATCGCAATTAGAAGAATACGAGGATTTAGTGTGTTCATTAAAAATGAGCGAGAAATGAAATGGTTTACTGGAAAGTGGTATCAATTACATCCGGGAACTCCCGCTTCCTTTAAATGTTCGCCTTTAATCTTAAAATTTACCTTAACTTCACTCATGACTTCGTTTGCAATCCAGCCGCATAAATAAATCTGCAAATTCAATCTAATTTTTAAGAAATTCACTAGAAAACACATTACCAATAAAGTGTTTATGACCCAAAACATCGCGCCAGCAAATGATTGTTCCGCCAAAGTTATCAAAGCCCAAGGCATGTAATCTTCTTTAGTTCTCTGAAAATTCATATATTGTATTAGTAGTTTTTTTTGAAAGAATTACCTGGAGTGTATTGAAAGCAAATGACATTCCGAGACCATATGCACACATTTCAAGAGCTCTTGGAATTGATAGTAAAAGAACTGACACTAATTTTACAGGATGTTCTTTGACATATTTCCAAAGTTTTGCAATTCCGGAAAATGATTGTTTTCTTGACGCTTTTTCAGAACTTTCGCGTTTTTTCATTGAATTCCCATTTGTTTTAATGTCCCTTAAAAATTAGGTTGTTTTTTTCTTTAATTGAAAAAAAAAGAGGAACTCACTCCGTAAAATTGATCTTACTCATTTGTTCATCTCTGTTTTCCTCCGTTTCATCTTCAAATTCAGTTTTGCTTCCATTCTCAACTTCTTGGCTTTTAGCTAATTTTGCATAAATTCCTCCCATTTCAATAAGTTCGTCATGTGTGCCAACTTCTTTTGTAACTCCTTGATCAATTACATAAATCTTATCGACATTTTTCAGAGAGCTCAATCGGTGAGCAATAACAAGTGTTGTCCGTCCGACTGCTGCATTGTTTAATGCTTTCTGAAATTCCACAAAATGTGAACCATTTTTTGAAATAAGAGGGGTTTACATTAACAATTCTTTCATTATGAGAATCTAAAGCACTTGTAGCTTCATCAAGAATCAGAATTGATGGAGATGTCACGAGAGCGCGGCCAATACAGATTCTCTGTTTTTGACCACCTGAAAGTTGAACACCTCCAGGTCCTAATTGTGTTAAAATTCCCTAAAATATCAAATAATTATTTTTCTACAAAAAACAAAAATGAGACAAACATTTTCCAATTTGTTGATAAAATTGGTGGCATTTGCAATGTCAATAGCTTTCAAAACATCATTCTCAGTTGTAGTTCTTCCCAATCGAATATTATCCAAAATTGTGCCTTCAAACAATTTCGGCTCCTGTTGAACAATTCCAACTTTCTGTCTTAATGACCTAGCATCAAGCATATCAATATTCTGCCCATCAATCAATATTTCTCCTTGCGTTGCTCTATACAACTTTGTCAATAGCCCGATTGATGTACTTTTTCCGCATCCACTGGTTCCAACAAGTGCAACAGTTTGACCAGGCAATACTTCAAATGATAACCCTTTCAATATTTCGCTATCTCTTGATGGATATTTAAAACGAACATCTTTGAAAACGATATGTCCAGACACTTTTGAAATCACTGTTTCTCCCTCTTTCCCTTCTTTCAGTGGAGCATTTTCAATAACATTATATAATAATTGAAATGACGTGGCAGCTTGTTGAAGTGATGATAAATGAGGACCAAGAAGTCCCAGAAAATACCCAGCAACACAAATTGTATTAACAATTAGAATCACATCTCCCGCTTTTGTGATCTCACCATCGAAGTATAATCGACAACCAAGGCTGAAATTTTTAAAAAATTTAAAATTAAGACTTCTTTCAATTTCTCACAAAAGTGCGATTCCTGTAATAAAATAGCCAACAAATGATGAAAGTCCATCGAAAAATCCAGCCCAGAAAGTGCTCTTCTTATTGAACTCTTTCACTGATTCATTGATTTTTCGAAGCTTCTAAAAGAAACAAATTTAAATATCTTTACAAAACTGAACAATAATCATTGTGGTCTTTTGGTTGATTAGAATGACCAAAACACATTCAACTTTTGATTTTTGGAACAAAAACCACCTATATTTTATTATTTACAAAGCATAAAACATTATCTGCAATTTTCTGATAACTGAAATATAAACAATAAAATTTGAGTATTCCGGAACAAGGTAACTATTTGTTGAGGTATAAGATAATTGATGCCTCAAAAATCAAACCATCCAAACGTTTCCGCTTTAACCGATGTAAAAAAACATGAAGAATCTAGGGAAACAGTCCTTGGCACTGTGCCAAAACTTACATTTATCATGAAACTTTGTCCGTTGCACACTTGAACTGTTCGAACGTTCAAAATAGATTCTTCGAAGATCGCATGTGATTTGGAAGAGAGATTCATAAGCTCTTCGTTCGTTGATTCATTAAACTTCAAAATTTATAAATTCTCTTTTATAAATCCTTCTTTAAAATTAAAACCTTAGTAAGTAGATGTAATACAAAAGCAGAAATTGGACCCATTGTCAAAGTGACAAATGTCAACTGCCAATTGATAAATGAGCAAGCAATTATGGATGAAACAAACATCGAAAATCCGCGAAATAACATACAACATTTGTTCCCAAGTCCATCAGAAATAATCTCCATATTTCTGAAATAGTTCATTTCTTTTAGGATCTTAAAATAGGATATTTTACTCATTCAATTTGCAAGTTATACTTCCTGATGGGTTGGCATCATGCCAATTCGCATCTTGCCGAAGAACAGCACTCAAATATTCTTTTCTAATTCTGTCAACGAATAGTCGAGTTCCACGTTGAATACAAAATCCCTTAAAATTAAAGAAATATTCCCAATTTCTGACACAAAACAAACCTCCCCAATCGCAAAAACAAATACCAGAACACCGAAAACAATTCCAAAATACAGTAACCTAAAAACTGAATGAAGAAACGCGTCATCTCCAATTGTTGATCCATTGACAAGGAATAAATTAGTTATCCGTCCACCGATGATTAAGACCGTTGGTTGAATTGCTCCACCGATTAGAGAACAAAGTAATGCGAATGCGAAGTAGATATTATTTATTCTTGATCCAAATTGGATCATCGTACTCAATGAATCGCTGAAGCTTCGTTTTCCATTATTGCATTTGTTGTTATTGAAATTAACACCATCTTTTTTTCCACTTTCAATTCGTAATTTTTGTCGAAGTCTTTGTATCCAATATATTTTCATTCTGAAGTCCGACAACAATAAAATGAAGGTTTCGAAGTTTCAGCATGCAATTTCAGCCAGTTTCGAAAACAATTTCTTCGAAACTTTGCACCTCCGAGCCGCTGAAAACACAAAAGATCAACTAAAAATTGATATAAAATACAAAAATCAAATTACGGCGAGCGAAGAATATATTAATTTAAATACCTCTCGATCTACAGTATAATTAGTAAATAGAGGCGGGGTTTCTTGCTAGTAGGAAAAAAGTTTCCTATTTACACTAAAAGAAGAGTCAATTCTGCTACGATCAGTTTATTTTTAGTATCTGTTTCTAGTATTTCGGACAGTATTATATTTTAAAGAGGTGGAGCATTTCCCTGATGATTTCTGGTGCTGAGAGTACATGGAAAAAATTATCAAAAGATCGAATGGAAATGAAAAGAAACTGAACAATGTCGAAGGAAGAGAAATCAATTCTGTTTCATTGTGCCCAATTATATTGTGACGAATTATTGCTTCATTGTCTGGACAGCCTATTTTTTTTTGGTTGTCTCGACGTGTTCACACAGTCTGGTGACCGAGTGGAAGAAGACAGGAAATTATAATTCATAAGCTCATTCAACAGTTTTACGATGGTAATCACTTTCGTTTTTTGTTGTTTTTTGACCGAAATACGTAAGCAATGACGGGGGAATTAGTCGATGAAAAATGTCTTCTGACTGTTTCTGTTTTAGGAATCGAAAGATTAACTGATAAAAGAATGGGACAAAGAATAGAAATTCAAAATTTGTGTAACTTGTTATGATATCATTTGTAGAAAAATAAACACTTTGTTCCTGGGAAAATGAACAATTTCCATAAGCCTCTTTGAACCTGCATAATAATTGAAGTTCCGAACATCGTATTTCTGGTTCCTGTTTTGTTTTTATTCGTTTGCAACAACTTCTCAGTGGAACATTCTGATCCTAAAGGTGAACAGGAAAAACAAACATTCTTTCGGGAGTCTTGATAGAAAATTCTGCTGAAAATGCCTGTTAATTGGGCCAATTGACGAACTCGTCTTGGTAGACCTTTGGTAAATGAGCACAAATTGATAAAAATGATTTATTCCAACGTTTCGGCACTAAAGGCCGTCATCAGGGAACAGGTTAATTACCTCAAACTTGGGTAATTAAACCTGTTATTAAGCTGAATTTTGTTCAAACTTTTAGTTATTGCGTTTTCTTTCTCGCATGTTACAACAATAATATTTTGCAGAAAATACCTTTTTTACAAATTCTTATCTCCGAGTTCAATATAATTTAATGTTGAAAATTGTGGTAAGAAACTGTTTGTGAAGTTTCCAATTTTATGGAAAGTAAACACCTCACTTTTAGCAAAATTTTTATTCTTTCGTCGTTAGAGCACAAATCATAGTTAAAAGCTGATGCTAACGTACTTGCTCTTTTGGTGGAAAAAATTAATCGGTATTAATTGGTATGGATTAATTGTTTTTCACAATAAGAAGGTTTATTGCAATACGGTCTCATCAGTTAAACTCCTTTACTTAAAAACCGGAAATATTAAGGAAATTCGGACTTCCTTCAAAGATTATTCATTCGAGCAGACAGTCTATTAAACGAAATGATTATTTTTATCACCTTTTTTTTGTCAAGTGACTCAAAGAATAACTAAATTAATCACATGCACTTTTCATCAATAAAAAACCATTCGTAATATTCATATCTGGTATTTAAAATGATTATTTCTACTGAGTTCATTTTTTGCACTATGCCCTTTTTTTAATGCATGAACATATTCTAGCCCTCATACAACAGTGCTCTACTTATCAAATAATTATTGAATGCCATCAAACATCTTTCATTTTCAACATATGCCTGTAAGAAACATTAAACGTGCATTTTTTTGACTCCGAAATTATTACTGGATTTTTTTTAGCGAATCACACGATTCTAATTTTGGGCGTGCTTTTGATTTGAATTTCAAAGATAATGAGAGCAAACGAACAAATAAACAAAAATCATTTTGATAAGTAAACGATGATTGAACTTTACCTTAGTATACTTATTCTCATGTTTAGTTGTAAAAAAGTTTAATGGAACGAAAACTCGATTTTCTAACTGTTCATACAAAAAGACGGACACATGGTTACAGCGAGAATCCACATCAATTTCCCGAAACCTGGCCTAAATAAACGAAATCAGTGAAAACTAGTTCACACCAAAAATCCTCGGTTTTTAAAAAAAATTTATTGTCAGATATAGTTAAATCAGGACGTTACGAAGCATGTGTTTCAAATTGGAGACCATAGAAACTACAAATTGTGTTTTTTTAAAGATAACACTTCTTTAGAAGACAACACAATACCAGACCATTCAACCAAACGTCGTTGAACCTGATGTCCCGACATTTCAGCTTAGAAAATGTGACCACTGAAAACCAGCTAGAACTGATAATTTTTTTCTCGGACATGTAGTTCTTATCAACATTTTCAGATAGGGGGTTTACTATAATATTTTCCGTTTACCATCAGCACGTGAAACGGCAATAATCGTTTTTTTCTGACGGCATCAAGGAAACACATGGTTTGATAAGAAATAATATAATCAGCAGGTTCAAATGATGAACGAGGAAAAAAGTGGTAAAGAGCTTTTTTCGATTTTTCGAACATTTTTAAAGGTCAAGAATTATGGACGTCACAACAAGACAATTAGCAACAGAGACTAATTGAATGAATCGTCACTTTTAGTTTATTTATCTGAACTTTGACTGAACGTTCCGCTGATATCAAATTAGCAAATAAAAGATATGATATGATATGAGAAATAAAACAGCCAAGATCAACCAGAATTGGTATAAAAGAATGATGTCAGAAATTGCAGTTATAGGCGCGTACCCGATGTCAAGTGATTGGGGTGCATAAGATCAATTTAACGGATATTTAGGATTCAATATTCCAAGGAATGGTTATGATTTTGATGGGGGTTTCCCGACATGATTTTTAAAATTATTATCGGTGTTAACAATTAGAATTGGAAGATTCTGGTCAATTATAATTAACTAGTAGATTTTCAGCACTTAAAGACAGAGAAACCGTATAAATAATAAGAAGTTGGGACAGAAAACAAAATTTGAATACAAAAATAATAAGTCAAATAAATCAAGTTAAGTGTTCCCAACTTTTCCAATGAATTGACAGCAGCAACTAAAAATTAACTGAATGGAACAGCCCTCTGTAGTTGGTAAAATTAAGTGACACCTTGCCTTTAAATAACAGCGTATTATTTAACAAACTACTTTGATTTCTGATTGAACTTTCGTTAAAAAAATCGGAAGTTCAATCGAATAACATTGAAATTATTTATTTTTGTTCAAATTTTCTCTCATAAAGAATCATTTTTTTCAAGCAATTTTTAATTTTACTTCGACATTGAACAATGATACACGATGTATTTTTTTCAGTGTTTCTTGGTCATTTTCCTAAAGTCTAGTTTTTTAAAAATTATTTCCTGTTTCATTCAATGGAAAACATTGTTTGATTTTTTCAAAAATCAGTGTTCATTGAACCAAATATGAAATAAAACGCTTAATTATCATAATATCATCTTGCAAAACTCTGGAATTCTTTCGATTTTAAACCATAATGTGTCAATCGAAAATGGAAAAATTTCGAACTAAGAGTTCAATACACACATTTTTGTGAGCGAATTTTATGGTAGATATTAATTTTATCCAACATCCTGTTTTCTAATAGCCTCTACCATTAAAGGAGGTCTTGATGGAGCTAATCAATGCGTCAGGGATAAAAATAGACCTCGAACCCATTCCAAATCTGTAGCTGTATGCATGAACGTGTTTGTCGACAAATTCAGTTTGTCGGCACTGTGGTTCTCGGTCCTGAGAGGGTTTCTGTATATGAAACCGACATAAATGTGATGTCGTGAGTTCGCGGGAGTCGTTTTTCTTTATCAAAAGTTCCTAAAAGATCACGGGGCCGAGAACCACAGTGCCGACAAACACGTTCATGCATACAGCTACTGTTTTAAAATTTTCTAAAACTGCACAGAAGCCGAGAAAAACTACTCCGCGGGTATTATTACGTGAAGAATCCAAAAAAATTCAAGAACATAAATTAAAATGTACTAATTTAAGAATTCTCAATAAATATTCGTCATTATTGTCAATTTAAAAATTTTGGATCATCCATTTTCTACTATTAGTGTCTCACAAAATCGGCTTCATAAACGTGAACTTGCCTATTTTGCGAAATAGTGTGTGGTGAGGGATAATAAGACAACGCAACGCAACCCTTCCCATTGCCCTCACGCGTGGCGTGTCGATTTTTTTGACAGAGGTTTTTCACGTTTATATAACAGATTTTGTAAACAACTAATAAAAGACCGCAGCGCAACCGCTCGCGGGTAAAAATAGCATGACATTGTGAGAGACTTAGATTTTCTGGGTAGGTCAAAAACAACTTGAATGATCAAGAATATTTGAGTTGACAATATAACACTCAAAAAGAGCCTAGAAAAAAGTTCGGCCAGGTGGAAACCTTTTCTAGGTCATTGTTTTAAAGCTTGTTTTCTTGGCTTTTATGTGGTTTTAGACAATTTTAGAAACAAATTCTATTTTCATTTAAGATGCATTTATTGGCTCCGTAAATTTCTCCTTTAAAAAATTAAAAATTTATGTGAAAGATCAACTTTTAGCCTACGTCCCCTGTTCAAAAAGACTTTGGTCGCCCCAACGCTATTTGTAGCAAATCTTCATACTTATTTTATAAAAATTTCATTTTTTTCAGATACAGATAGCTTCGGGGTCGTAAAATTTGAAAGTTATTTCTCAAACACAAAACATGCAAGTTTAATTAAATTCAATACATCGAAATATATTACTAAGTGATGCATCAATTTTCTAAAACTGATTAAAAGGTACACAAGAACAAATAAAACATGAAACAAGGGAATTTTGTAAATAGGTAAACACTGAATAATATTGCACAAAAGTATAAAAAATTCGTCTAGAGGAACCAGAATAAGCAAAAAACAAGATACAAGTAATCGAATAATAAAAAATGTGTTAATATCATAACTATCTCCATGGATGTGTCATAAGAACTTGTTGCACTTGAAAATCGATATCCGCTTCTTCGGGTGCTCTTAGAGGGAAATGATCCTGAAAAATTATATGAATTTAATTTTACAAATTTAATTCAACTTACAAGTTGCCATTCGTCCCCAGCGGCGCCATGAACGGCAGACAAGTGAACATAAATTTCAGCAGCTGTTTTAGCGGAAAAACGGCATAAATAACAAAACTCAGTCTCACAGTATCCGCATGTAACATGATTACAGCCTCCATCCTGAAAAAAAAAACAATAAACCTGCTTTTTGATTCACACTCATACCTTTTGAAATTTAGCTCTGCATTTTTCGTTTGGACATTGGGTGAACGGTTCAGTATCTTGTTCATATTTGTCCAGTGATGCTTGAGCATTTGTTCGAAGTCTAAATTCAAAACAAAATATCGAAAATCATTGTAAATTAAAAAAAAACAAACCTGAAGTATTCTTCACAGGAATTTAGATGAACTTCATATAAACAGTTTCCACAGTATTTGAAAGAACACTGCAAACATGATCCTTCATTCACCGCACCCTTCTTCGCAATTAAAATTCCATGACAATCAGGAGTTGGGCAATATCGAGCTTTTTTGTTATTACTCATAAAAACCAAGTCCAAGAGCTTTTCCCCGAAATGCTTCAATTTGATCCCATCCATCTGTTTGCACCTATCTGATCCACCAACTGTGATATTCTGGAAAAATATAATCTATATTTTGTAAAAACAAAATAACGAAAAAAACCTTGATATCTTCCGGCAAGAGTTGCTTATTACAGTTCGAAAAAGAACAACGAATTCTACTTTTTTCACTAATATTAATTTTGACCAATGAATTCACACAACTGCGACAGTAAACATGACCACATTCTAGTCGATGAAAGTTTTCTTCAGGAGTATCTTGACAAATTGGGCATTTGCCTTCCTTAATAGTTTTATCCTCATTCTTTGCCATATATTGATACACCTAAAATAGAACAATCTATTCAATTGTTTGAAATATTTGAAATACCTCCTCATTGAGTTCATTCAACAACGTTTTCAATATTTTGTATGATTCTAATGGTCCTTCAAATTCCAATTGGTGTAGTTCCTTGTTTGGTACGATTTTGGACGACAACATATTTCTATAATATAAGCAATCATGAAATTTACAGTTCGTTTCCAGAAAAAAATTATAATGGCGCTTCAATACTTACTCTATATATTGAAAATCTTTCGTTCCTAGAAACATCCGAATACGGTCATTGAAAAACGGTGCACAAACTGGAATGGCTGTTTGAATTTGAGCGGTTGCCAATCTGAAATCAAATTATTTTTTTTTAAATCAAATAATATTTAGTAAATACATTTTTTTGAAATCTTTGGAATATTCAATTGCTTCCGCGGCCTTAGATCCAATGAAGTAAATAACATTGTTGAACCTGTCGATATCGATCACAACTTCAAAACGATATTGAACTTCATTAAGCAACCAATTTTCTCCAACACTGAAAAAAACCAATATTTGATTTTGGTGAGAAAACCTTTAATCATACCCATATGTCAGCTCTTCATACTCATTTTCGCAGGATAAGACCAACGGCTGCAGGGCATTTTTCAATAAAAGAAAATATTCTTCAACAAGTCTGTAAAATTCATTCTTTGGTTGAAATTTGAAATAAATGAAAACTACTTCTTATCCCATCCTTCAATCCCAATAAACTGAATCTTTTCGTTTGGACTAAATTTTTCAACAACTCGAATCGAAAACTTGTCTGCTCCTTTCAAACCCATTTTTTCTGAGAATTGCTAAAAAAAATAAAAAGCATTAAATAATGAAAAACGAAATGAAGCTTACAGTTGGAAAAATATTAGTCAAGTGTCTATAGTCAGCATCAAGCTGCTTAACTGTGCTATGAAAGCAACCTCTAACTCTTCTTGAAATTGGCATCATCACTCTGTAGTTTGGTACAACGAATGTCTGAAATATTACTTTTTCTAGCAAATAAAACTCCCGAAATTCTAACCAAGTCATTGTCAACATCACTCAAATGCAACGGACATCTAACATCTTCTATTTTGTCCATAATCTTTTCAACAACCCGACATCCCAATTGAACATGATTCCCAATGAATTTTACTTCAAATGTTTCGTCTCCCTTACTCTCGTCATCTGTGAGATGTTCAACTGAGAACGGCAATTTTACGGGATCGTCAATGAACTGAAAATGAGATAAATTTCAGAATTTTTAGAAAAAAGAAACTATATTAAATAACGTATTGGCAACTTACTAATGAAGGGAACTTGCTTCGAAGAGCGAGATCATTCTGAATAATACCCAACACTTCTTTTTTCACGTTTTTAGTCATTTGGTTGGAAGAACTGTAAAAAAAACATGAGTAACTGAATTAACTGCAATAGTTTAAGCTTTGATTTAAAAAAAACGGAACTAACATTGATCCAGTCATTCGTTTGACTCGAATAAATTTTGCAGATATAAAATCAATGTTATTCGCTAACAAAATTCGGCGGACGAACCATTTCAGATAATCATCGGTGTTCACATGATTTGGTAAACGTTGCAAACATAGCTGAAATTTAAATGTACTTTGTGCGGCGACGTTTTTATTTGTATCTCATTTGTGGTAAGATTTCACTTAGATAAAATCCTAAATAGGCAACAACCACAATTTTATTGAAATATGTCTCGGGGATAATCAAAAAATTCACATACCCTCTTCGGATCATCTATGCCTTCTCGTGGTCTTTCATATGAGACGAAATGTCTTTCAAATACTTCAATTGCCTTTTCAAGATCTTCTTCGCATTTGAACTAAAAACCCCGAATCCTTTTTTTATAAATATTTATTTTTCAAAACTCACTTTGACAAGGGCCTTCCTCAATCTTCGAGAGTTCAAATTAAATGTAGCAATAAATGAAACTTCGGAAATTTCTTTCGAACAATCGATTGTGTCATCGGCTACGAAAAATTTTCCGAGATTTTCCATATTTTCCGAGAACTCTTCTTTTTCTTCCAATGAGTTATAACTTATCACGTGACCAAATAGATTATCAAACATTACTTTGCCTTTTCGAAACGGTTTGCATAGTTCATTCTCATCAAATGTTTGATTTCGAATCTAATTTTAAGAAAAATTAAATTTCAGGGAATAATTCGAGAAAAAAATGTACCTTGACATTTGGACCGTATTTTTGTTTCAAGTCTACCTCTACATTTTCGTGTCCAAAATAATCAAAGTCCAAAACATGTTTCGAACTTTCAGCGTCGGTTACAATATCAACAGGCTGATTTGCTTCAAATCTCATCTGAATATTCTTTATTTAGAACAAAAACAAATAAATCGAAAAAATACCACAATTTGACATTTCTCCATCCAAAATTCAAAATCCTTCTTAACAATTTCGTCTACATTGAGGTATGTATTAAGGGATTGTTCCAAATAATGCCTTTCGGATGAAAGGAGATCAATATTAATGAAAATGCCATTGGCCGAGGTATTACACAGTATTCGAGCTTCCCGTTCAATTGAAATATTAATAGGCAGAGTAATTAGAAGAATATCCTGACTTCTCTTTCGAATTAACCCGCTTTTCAAATTCTTCATTAAATTATAGCAAGCAGATGGACCCAAGTAATATGAGGTAGGATTATGCAGCTAAAAACGTACGTAATTAAATCCAACTAATTTTCTAAGGAAATTTTTACCTTTTTTATTGGTTTTTCATCAACTTTAATGTTTTTTACAAATCGTTTCTTCAGCTGTTCAAATACGTTTTGCTTGCTTTTGTCATCGCGGTAATTGTAATCATGGAAATTGATAAACTTTAAATCTGATATGAAGTTTCTACGAAATTGTGCTTTTTCGTCGATATCCTGTAAGGAAGAAACATTTAAATTTTAAAGAGTTTTTTGAATTCAAAAATTACTGAAATATTCTTGGAATACATTAATCGAAAATACTTACCGTTGGAGTGAATGGAATTCTCTTTGCATTGAAAACAGCTTCTGGAACAGTATGCATTCGTTGATTAATGTCGACAACAACCATATCGGATTTTATCGGTACAACATCATTCTCCCAAGTACTCACTGTAAAACATTTAATAAATATATACAATGTGGAGAAATGGTTTCATTTTTTCTTTCTAACAATTCTCCATTACATTAATTGAAAATAATCTTACCAGATGGTTCTCCTAGTAAGCTATGCCCTCTGGACCCAACAACAATCATTCCATACTGTGCTCTTTGACATCTTCTTCTAGACATGGCCCTAAAAACAAAAATGTTTGAAAACGTTTAATAATATAAATTTAGTCGACATAACAACAAGGAAAGAAAACAAATGGAATCAAACCAATTTTCTATATTTATGAAACAGTGCAAATAACAAAAAAAATATTTATTTACAAAGTGAGCATCACTTTCAACAAACAAAATAAAGAAATGAATAACTAATAGAACATTTATGAACGAATAACAATAGCTACGACTCTGTTCACACATTCGCAATCTAAACGAGCGCGAAAATAGAGCGCGAAAATACTAACACCTAGCTAAATCAACGCCCACAAAATGACACATTTAGGCGTGTTGTTGTTTATTGTTTCTCGGATGTTTAATTGGCTGGGTGCCAGAAAATTAGAACGCGAGAACAGAACTATTTTTAAGAAAAACCTACAATTTGAGTGAAAATTTAATTAGATCTCGGAACCCGTTTCAAATCAACAAAATGTTTAACCATTTTATACACTGAGCAATTTTCAATTTCTTTTGGAGGAGCCTTCTTATCAGATAGATAATAGAATAGATCCCATTCCATGTGTTCTCCATTGATAAGCTGAAAAACAATATGTTTGATTTTTATTGGAAAAAATTATGATGCAAACTGTGTCATATGCTCTCAGTTGATTCTCGTCCATTGTTTTCAAATTTTCTTGTGCGAAATTGCCAAGAAGAATGTCGTTTTCTAGGATTCCACGTTTTTTGCTTTGGTAGAGAAGTCTTGCGCTAAAATGTTTTTGAAAAAAAAACTGTGATCAAAAGGAAAGAATATAAATTATAAATTACCGTTTTGCATCAAGCGTTTCACCAATTTTTTCAGATCTTGCTAAGCTTTTGCTAATTGAGGAAGCATTGATGAAACGTCGGCAGGTGAGAAAAGCAGTACGGAAAGACATTATAAATCGACTTTCAAGATCTGGGCGATTTATCTTGATTGAATCTAAGAAAATATATATAATAAACAATGTTTTTCAAAACGTGAATTGAAGCGAAACGTTTGATAATGATTATAGGAATTTTACGGATTATTTATTTCATGGAGAATTTTAAAAAAATTGAAACCAAGTTGGTGAATACATGCAAATGAGCAATAAAAACTGAATATCTATCAAAATAATACTAAACCTTCGATCAAAGACAGTTTCGACTACGACTAAGCTTAAGCAAAGCTAGCTTTTTCTAGGCCATGGCTTTGGTCAGCGTTTCTCGATTCTCAGGTATAAAAATTTACTATGGTTTATAAAATGAGTGCAATTTATTGTTAATCTCGAATTAAAATGAGCAAAACATCAACAATATCGTTAAATAACAATTGTTGCAATAATGAAAAAGATAATTCCTCAGAATAGTTTTGTAAGCACATTTATTTTTTAAAAACTTAGACACTGCCATGGAAATTAAATGCGACATCGCTAGGAGATAAATAAAAACAAAATTTCGCAAACTTTTCGCAAAAATCGCTTTACAGCTGTATACAGCTTCAACGTTGCATCGCAATCTGTTGTTGTTTATCGTAAATCTACACCACTACGACACTCCGATGTTCCACTAAGTATGTGTTTAGCGATAAAGATTTTTTGGTTTTGTGCAGATTTTCACGTTTTTAAATGCAATTAATTGATTCTAGAGCCTTAAGTGGCTCTTTTCAGCTTCAAAAAAAAAATTATCTTATTGTGAATTACTATGTCTTAAAATATAATTATCGCACACTGATTAAAATAATTTAATTTAGGAAAAAATGGGTTGGATTCCTGACGACTGGCAAATAGACCATGATACTCTCATTGATGCTGGTGGCTATGTTCAAAAATTGAAAATGTATCCCTATTTTGACATTGCACATTATGTATTGGTGAGACTTTTCTTCATAAACCTCTTCATTTTCACAGTTTGTTATATAAATTTCAGACATGCATATCAGTTCGTGAGGATCTCGGCGCAGGAGGTGTATCATTCTCCCGAAAACATCCATTTTCTTGTTGGCTTTCATCAATGCTTATGTCATTCGCTGGTAGTTTTCTTTCCAGCTTTCTTCTAGGTGAACCTATTATTTCACCAATGAAAAGACACGACGATGTTATTTTGGTAAATAAGTTTTTTATGATTCTGAGTACTAGTTGTTTTAATTCAGGCATCAATAGTTTGGTATCTCATTTTTTATTCACCGTTTGATGTAGTCTATAAAGTAGCAAAGATTTTTCCAATAAAAATCGGGCTATCGGTTACAAAAGAAATACAACGAACTCATAAGGTAAATTTGCTTTATTTGTATTCAAAATTAAGTTTTTTACACTTTATCAAAATTTTTTATAGAGTATTTGAAAGAAAAAACGAACAATTTTCCAGATCGCTTCTGGAGTAAAATATGCCGCCAGATTATATCCAGAATCATATCTTGTCCAAGTACTTGTTGGAGTTTCTAAGGGTGCAGGTTCAGGAGTTGTCAAAATTGTTGAGCAACTTGTTCGAGGCTCATGGACTCCTACAAATCATGAAATTCTGAGACCGTCATTTACTACAAAAGCATGTGTTATTGCTTCGCTAGTTTTTACACTTGAAAGACATAGTATGTATGTAACAGCTCCTCATGATTTAGTTTATTTGGTAAGTTAAATTTATATATTTCCAAATTTTATATTGATGTTTTCCAGTGTGTGGTTGGTTTCTTCATTTACTTTAAATTTGCATCTATCGTTCTTGGAGTTCATGATGCACTACTTCCAATCGAAAATATAATCTGTGCTATCTTCATGGGCGGTCTTTTTGATGCATTTGCCAAGTATGTTGATTTTCCTTAATTCCTTTAAAGTTCCAATTCTTTCAGAGCAATCGATGCAACAAAGGATGCGATTCGAAGTAATCGTGTTTTAACCGAAGAAGAAATAATCGCAAAAGAACGCGAAAAATCAGCTAGGAGAAGGAAACTCAATGGTCAAAATGGAACTGACAAAAAGACCAACTAAACAGATTTAAGTATTCATATTTGTTTTTCAATCATATCAAATCATTTTGAATTTCGCTTTCTAATAAGTTCAATATGTGTTTTCCCCCCGAAGATTTACCAATTTTTAGTCCCAAAATGTTAACCGTTTCTAGTCTTTGATTTTTTTTCACAAAGAATCTCAAGTGCATGCTGTTTAATTTAAAAATTCCACAAATTAATATTATTTGGATATTGTTGCGTTCTTGTTACATTTTCCCATTTCCGGGTTACGCTTTTTTCAGTTTTTTTCTGGACCAATTTCCGGATTTTCTTTCATTTTTTCCATTAAATATTGATAGTTTAGTTTCTGTTTGCATTTGAAGCTCTAAGTGGTACTGGAAACCGCTAAATATATCTTCAAGTTAAAATTTTGATACACTCTTCGGATTTTAATTGTCAGATGGATTTGGAACTGGAAATCAACGAATTTTTAAAAATAACAGTAGAAACAGTGGACGATGCAGAGAAGGATGCAAAAACAAGTAAAAGTGAGTTTTTATAGAAATTTTATGAAGTTTAAAAAATAAAATATTGCTTAAAAATTTAAGTTTTAAATCATTCAGATCAAACAAATCTTTTGCTTCAATTATGGGACAATAATTCAAAAAAGACATCATTGACCAGAAGAGTTATCAGATGGCCAATCGGACAAAGTTTACCCGAAGAAGTTAGTTAGATTCGATTTTTTCATTGAAAAATCCATAACATTTTTTAAGATATCATACCTGGAAGACCAAGAAATTGTCAGACTGAAAGGAAAAACAACAAAATCGGATATTCCATTCCCGTTAGTTTCGAAAAAAAAACATATCTCAAAACACATTTTCAGAAAATCTAAAATCGAATCATTAACCGCCTCAAGTGCTGCCAAATCAAAGTCCACAGCGAAAACAAAAACATACAGTTCGTTTGCAGTCGATCCTGTTAAAATTAGCGATATTACGGAAATTTCGAAAGCTGTTGGAAATGTGATTGATGCACCGGTACGTTCAATTATTGGTTGTGCTCTGAATTTATTCACAAGAAAAAATAAATGTCATCATTTATAAGGATTATTCCGTAATCCTCTAAAATTTATTTTTAAATTTTAATATGATTCATAACATATTTTTTAATGCTTTTCCTTTCAGCTAAAAGAAAAACGCTGGAAACAGCTTATCGAAAAACTCGAGGGATTGGATAATGCAGACATCAATGGAGGACTTCCGGCTTTTGAACAGGCTAGACTTTTCGAAGCTATCAAATTATTTTCAAATGATGGGGATTCTGAACAAGAAATGGTTGAAAATATTCTGAAAGCAATTGTTGAATCGAAAATTCTTACCTTCAGGTATTTAATTTCGAACAGTTTTTGAAATGATTTTTGGTTTTCAGAAATGAGGACAGTTTGTTGCGATTATGCATTGAAAAGGGAGCGGTTGACATTGTTGAATTGGTAATGTTCGATTCTTCTCGAGTACTTTCAGAATTTGTAATCGCACAATTGCTGAAAATTGCCGTCGGGTTTGTCAATTAAAAACATCCAACTTTCTTAAATGTTTGTTCCAGAAAATCAGAAAAGAAGATGAGAAAACGTTTAAAAGATGTGTTGAATCGGAGTTATTCGAAAAAGTCGATGATTGAAGCAGTTAGTGAAGTACTTTCGGCACAAGATGCAGTTGAAATAATGACGGTTTTAGTTGAAATTTATAAAGATTTCGATTCAGCTGAACAGAATTTGCACACAAAGGTTTGGATATATTCTGGAATGGATAAAATATTACCGTTTTTTCAGGCTCTGTCATTGATAACTATTCTAATGGATTCATTCGCATCTCGGCTTGTTTATGAAGATGATCTCCATCCGAAATTTGCTAGTATTAGTAATTTTATCATAGAAATTGTGAGTTGTCAAAATTAATTCTTTTTTAAACATATTTATTGTTTTATTTTAATTTTTTCTATCAAAAATCTAAATATCTATAATTTCAGCACGCACTCGTCGGCACATTCTCTAGGTTCGACTCCGCTGTCGAAGCAGCGAAAAATGATGAAAATCAAACTTGCATTGTTCGACGTGTTCCGCTTGTTAAAAATAAGCTGTGGTGAGAAAATAAAGACAATTTTTTCATGAAACTGTTGTTGTTATTGTTGTTTTTCAATTTCCTGATTTATCCCCAAATTACCGTTATTTGTTGATTGATTTTATTGTTTTCCATTTTTTATTTGTTGCGCTGTTTTTTATAACAGAAAAATTTTGAATAAAAATAATATTTTCAGTCCAATTTTGTGTGTGTTGGCTGGTTTATTTTACCTGTACGTTAATATTTTTAAAGGTAAGGTGGTAACAAAAATATTTTTTTCTCTTGCAGCGGAATACTTTCTACACCTCAGAAATGAATGTGAGTTCTATTTTAAATTTCACATCGTAATTATTTTGCGAGATGTTTCACCTGTTTCCGGATTTCTAGGTTAAATCCATGGTTTCATGTAAACTTACTATTATCAATTTAAAAATTTTGGATCATCCATTTTCTACTAAAAGACCGCAGCGCAACCGCTCGCGGGTAAAAATAGCATGACTTTGTGAGAGACTTAGGTTTTCTGGGTAGGTCAAAAACAACTTGCATGATCAAGAATATTTGAGTTGACAATATAATTCAACCGCTTTTTAACATTATTTTGTTCTTTTTTGTCTTAAAAAAGAAATAAAGACTTATCTAACTTTCTAGAGTGTATCTGTAGTCCTTCTAATGTAAACGGTAAAAATATTGTTTTTGCCATAGTTTTGCATCTTTTTATTCTTTTTTCACATAATTTTTAAGGGTTCTTTCCATCTTGTTCCCAGTGGAAAAAGAACAAGCATTAATTGTCGCTTATGTTATCATTAAAATGTGAAAAAAAACGAAAAAAAAAGAGATAGATAAGAAATTGAAAAATGTAAAATTGAGATGTGGTCCTAAAAAGAAAGAAAAGAGAGAGGATAGAAAATCATCGTCTCAATGGCAAAGCTCAACTCATTCTCCTACTCTCATCTCAGCCAGTTTTGTGCTGTGTAAAGTTGAGATCTTTTCCTGCCCGTGATTCTTTTCTTTTCGCAGTCATACAACTCACAGGATCTGACACAGGAATAAACATTTTATCCGCCGGACATTTTTATTTACTTTTCTACGTTCGGGGGGTTTTTTAAATGTATAATTAAAGGAATTTAATTGAAGATTTATAAAACTATCAATTTTCAGAAGAATTTTGGATTAAATTTAACGGGATACATTTCAATATTTGTTTTTAAAATATTTGAGATTATTTTTCATTAAAATTTGAATATAATATTTATCTATTGCGTTTTTATCTTAATATTCATGAAAATAGCTTATAAAATCTTTAAAAAAAGGAAAACATTAGTTTTTTTAAAAACTTTCTGTCAGATTGTTCAAATAAGCTTCATTTTCTTTTATAAGTTTATGGAAATGTGAGAATAGTTGTATCCAGAATATATTTAGTTGGATTTTTTAAAAAACTAAGAATAGTTCACTATTCGGAAAATGTGTTTTTAGACAGTAAAGGGGTTTTAAACGTACTTTTACTTTTCTTCCGGTGTAATTAGCATTTAGCAAATTTTTCAAAAGAAATGTATGCTTTGCGCAAAGAATACAAATTGCATTGGGACCATGAACCTCTTAAGCTTCCCTGGATGAAACCGATTCTGTTTAGGCATCCCCAATATTTAAAAAAAAACCAACGTACCCACTATTACATCAATATTAAGTTTGAGTAGTTTAAAACGAGGCCCCGTTTTTTTTCTGTTCATTGACGTAAATACAATTTCATGAACATATTTCTTTATCTATTTTTTCTTTCTTTTTTTTTTTGATTCGTATCTCTTTTCCAGGTTTGCCAACCACATTTCCGCCAAAATGGTGGTGCCGGAGAGTCTTCAGTTAGATCAAGAGATTCTTCTCGATGCTGGAGCACAATTGCATCGTCTCAAAATGTATCCATATTTCGATATTGCACACTATCTTTTGGTGAGTATTCATTTCTTTTATTATCAGCATTTTGTGAAACAGTAAAAAAATTATTGAAAGAAAATTGGCAATTGATAAATGTGGAAATAAAAAAATCTTGATTATTGGGCTGACTTCCAAGTTGTGTCAAGTCTCAAGGTTTTTAGAATTTCATCCCAATCTGGCCAATACTGATCCTTGATTCGGTTGAAATAGTTAATCTAAAATTAATTATAAATATTTAAATATTCACTGGATTTCCTAGAGTACATACCAGATTTGGAGTTTCTTCAATATATTTTTTGATCTCTTCGCTAAATTGGGGGGTATACAAAAATTGAGCCAAAACTGCGAATATAGTTGCATCAACCTAAAAAGAATTTTGTTTGAAACTACATTTTTGAAATATTCCTACCGTTCTAATAGAGCTACCCAAAAGGTATGCTTTATCGGCGAGTTGATTTGAAATAGCAGTTATGTCTTTTTTAGCTTCTGATAAGATTTCTTCTCTGGTTAATTTTCCGATTCCCTGACTTTCGACTTTGCTTTTTACCTTAAAAAAAACAAGTTAAGAAAATATATTATAAAAATATTCAACGTACCTTTTTCTGGAGTTGTCCCACAAGCAAATGTTTAAATGCGAACGCCTTCACACCTGATATATGTTGAGCGAATCCTTTGTCGGTTGCAAGCCAACTGAAATCTTGTCCTCGGGAGTATAATGCAATCCATAGAAGATGGTGTTCAGCTAACACACCAAAAGCCTGTGCAATGGCTTTATCAGATGGTGATACACCCTCGAATTCTGTTTTATTGAACGTTTCTGTCAAATGTTCAATGATTAAAGTACTGTCAGCATGTTGACGGCCATTTAACTCAATGAAAGGAATTTGACCACGATTTGAATTCTTTTTGAACTCATTGTTGATGTTCTGAAATTGATTATTAAAAAACTGATTTTCGGAATTAATATAATAAATCAATAATCACCGTATATGGAATATCTACAATTCTGAGCCATGTTTCCAATTTGAGTGCATATGGTGATGCTGATGGAATTGAACCAGCTCTTGGAAATTGGACCAAATAAACGTGGTCCTTTTCCCAGTCTCTTTTCAATATGTGAGTACTTGGCATTGTACCTAAAAATGTTAAAATTGAAGGTAATTAGTAACTAAAAATTGAAAGTATAGTTAAGAATTCTAGTTTGAGAAATTTGGCAATATAAAAAACGTTATCAAACATATATAATACCAAAAAAATATATAATTCCGGGAAGGTTGGTTTCATTTTTTAAAGCGCTTTGTTAGGAACTGCAAGAAAGCGATAACAATTGAATTTGTCATAATGCTGACAAAACAATTGTTTGGTTTAGTCGCGGTTTCTTCTTCTCCTTTTTTTTTCTGAAGGATGGAGAAACGAGAGCGAAAAGTTGACAGATTTTGTATACAAATATGACCTAGTGGATTGAGTAAGAAAAAGAGAAAATAGGAGAAAGAGAGTGGAAAGGGTAAATAAGGATCAAAATATGTGGTTTAACCCGAAATAAAAGTAGAAGAATGTTATTTAACCGATTGATCATTTCGATCTCAGGGAAAGCAATGTACCGGAACATTCCCATTTTGTCCGTGGACAAGTCCCGGACCGTCCCGGACATTTACAGTTTTGCTCAAACATGTCCGATTTTCAAAAACTTTACTGCAAATGAAAGTGAGAGCATTACTGACCTCCTTAGTAAAATTTGGAGGCTCTAGCTGAAATCTTTGATACTGAAATATGCATTTCATTTTCATTATTTTATTTCTCGATCAAATAAAGCCGCCAACAAACAAATGTGTAACATTACTCGAAAATTAGGTGGAGCTTCAAAATTTCACCAAAGAGTTCAGTAACGCTCTAGCTTCATTTCCAGTGAATTTTTTGAAAATCGGACATGTTAGAGCAAAACTGTAAATGTCCGGGACGGTCCGGGATTTGTCCACGTACAAAATGGGAATGTTCCTGTGCATTGCTTTCCCTGAGGATATGACTTGGGTCAGTCAGTGCGTTGTTTTGAATGACTGTTGAGAAACATACGATTCGATTTATGAGAGACGCAGAAGTTTGATTGGCAGCGTGCCAAGGTTGTTTATCGTCACAATTATGTTTGTGAATTCCAAAGAGAAACAATTGAATTTTTTACATGAATTATATGTAGATATAGCGAAAATTTAAAAAAAGAGATAAAGATATATAAAAAACTATGTAAAAACTGTTTTTCGACAGTTTTTGACTGAAAACGTGTGAACATGTAATTGAGACCCCGACCTATTCACAAATTGGCAAACAACAAAAAAATTTCCAAATAATTGTAATTTCACAATAAAAAATGTTTTTTTTTTTCGAATCGAAAGATCTTCTTTTGAATTTTTTCATAAAAAATCGTCAAATATTTCAGTTTAATTCTCAAACAGCGATCAAAAAGTACACAAAATGAGTCAAGGGTAAAATGGCAGTAAATAAAGACGAGAATGAAAGTGATGTATTGTAAAACTTCCAAAAGTGGATAATTGCTGTCAACAAATAAAACAACGAGATTCGAGAAAAAAAGAAGTGAAAATTGGAAATAATTTCAGATGATAATCGAAGTTCGTGATGATTTGGGAAGTGCTTCATCAATCTTCTCGCGAAAACATCCCCTTTCATGCTGGTTATCGTCAATGTTAATGTGTTTTGCTGATGCGTTTTTGGCCAACTTTCTACTTGGTGAACCTGTAATTGCCCCATTCAAACGACACGATGATGTGATTCTCGCCACAATTGTATGGTATCTTGTCTTTTATGCACCATTTGATGGAATATATAAACTCGCAAAAATCACTCCGATTAAATGTGGTTTGGCAGTGTTGAAAGAAGTGAAAAGGGCTTATAAAGTATCACATGGAGTTTCTCATGCTGCGAAATTGTATCCGAATGCGTATTTGGTACAGGTTTTGGTTGGTACAGCTAAAGGAGCAGGGTCAGGGGTTGTTAGAACTTTGGAACAGGTTTGAAAAGTTAATAAGATAGGGGTGGAGATAATGTATTTCTAGCTGGTTCGTGGTGTTTGGCTTCCAACACATAATGAACTCCTCCGACCATCATTTGCTACAAAGGCATGTGTCGTTGCAGCAACAATCTTGGCACTTGAAAAAGATGGATCTTATGTTACCGCTCCACATGACTTGATATACTTGGTAAGGCTTTATTTACAAAAATACTTTTTTTTTAAATTATTTCTTTGGCAAAATTTGTTTCTTTTCCCAGTCAACATCTGGAGTCATTGAAATTGTATCATATTGACTATTGCTTTCCGCCACAAGTTCGTTCTGCATTATTTAAAATTGTTTTTAAAAAATTTCCTTAATTCTTACCGGATTATCGGTTGGTGCTCTGATAGTAGGACACCCAATGATTGGATTTTTTCGCTCAATATTTCCAGGGGATGGTCCAAGCTTTGATGCAGGGCCAGCGTCTGGGAGGTATTTTATAGTGGATGAAGTTGATACAGTATCCAACAAATTAGGAATCTAGGAAAAGTATATTTAAGTTTTGATGCGTTTTTTTCCTTTTTTTTCTAGTACCTTGGTGTCCTCGTATTTATCCTTTTGAACAGAACGTTGTTGCTGCACAGATCGATCTGTCTCTTGTATATAGCTATAGAATATACTCGCAATAATTCCCATTTTTGTGTGGTTTCAATATTTTTTTGAACGCAGCAATGAACTTAGAAATGAAGATGAACAGCAAAAATATATCTTACTTGTAGGTTATTGTTGGATTCTTTGTTTACTTCAAATTGTCTGCCGTCATTCTTCACGTCACTGATCCATTTGCACCAATTGAGAATTTGTTCTGCGCTGTTTTCATGGGTGGAATTTGGGATGCTGTTTCAAGGTATTTTTTTTCCTTTTTTTTTTGAATTTTGAACGAAGCCTGTAATTTATAGAGCTTTGGCCGCTTCACGAGATCGAAGAGCTGGAGGACATACAAATGAAAATGGACCAATTGCAAATGCTGAAAAGAAAGATCAATAGGACGAATTATTCAAATGCTCTAGTCACAGTATTTCATTTTTTTTCTTCTTTTATTGTTGCTCAATTTTTATTTTACGACCAACGAGTACTTCTATTGTTTTTTTTAATTTTTGGATTTTCTGAATGAATTGTAGAGAAAACAACAATTTGATTTTATTGGTGCTGTGTTTCATGTTTCACTGCGTGATTGTTATTTAATCTCTAACATTTAAGGGGTTTCGAGATCCAGGAAATTACAGAAAATGGTATCAGAACAAGAAGCAATCGATTCAGAAACAGGAGAAAGTTTAAACGGTTCAAATGGAAAACGGTCATTGGGTTTCAAAGAAATGGAGGTTTGCGTTTTGTTTTTTTTTATAAATGAATTCATTTTTTATAAGCGTCAATGCGTTAAAGGCAGGGTGTCACTAAATCTTGAAGTCATTTTTTACTCTCACGTAACTCATTTTTTCTGTGTCGGTATAATACTACGGAAGACTAAAACAAGTGGTACCGTGCCTTTAAGCTTTTGAAATTCCGAAATTCTTAAATATTAAACATTTAAAATTCATATAAAATAATCCCGTTACAGGTTATTGAAGTGAATCGTGACAACTTTAACAAAATTTGGCCTTATATGTTGATTTGTGTGAAGTCTGCTGATTTTATTGGATTGGATTTGGTTTGTAAATGCAAATGTTCAATAATTGTTATTTATTGTTTCGCAGGAGCTCAGCGGGCTTGGCGGAAAAGGATTAAGATCGAAAGATATCGAAGAACGGTATAGATCAATTAGGGATGCAGCGATGACACGGTACTTTTCAAACTCAATTGTTTCATTTTAAATATATTATTTAAATTTTTAGAAGTGTCCTATCACTAGGAATTTCAACAATGAAGCTGATAAAGAAAAATGAGAAGAAGATCAAGTACCAAGCACAGATATTCAATATTTTGACACTGTCAGAAAATCCGTTTACAGTTGAGCCGAATGCTTTGAAATTTTTAGCGAAACATTCGTTTGATTTCAATCGATTGATTAATTGTGGTGTACAGTTTCAAGGAAAGGTATGTTTTTGGAAAAGATGAATTTTCATTGACGTCATTGTTTTACAGGATTGTCATTTGCGTACATTATTTCATGAGTTATTGGGCACATCATCTCATTTATGTTTGCATAATGGATTGATCGATCTGGCATTTATTTATCAGCATTTTTATGGAGTTACATTACCACCTACGTAAGGCATTTTGTACAAAAAAAAAGGTATTAAAATGTTGATTTCAGACTAGATGAATTCTGCAATAATTTGTCAGAATTATTCCCATTAGACTTTCTACCAGTTGTCGACTCGAAATATTTGGCTGAATATCAAACTCGTTTTAGTTCGTCATTTTTGGAATATGTTTTCAGGAGATCGTTCGTTTCTATTTTAAGTGTTCGCAATAAATATATATATTGATTTTCAGACAGGGTGATAATGAAATTGAAAGACAGAATAAGAGAATATACGTTCAAGTCGAATTTCCCGATTCAAATGGCATGATGTCTGCAGTAAAGGATGCAATTGAAAAAGTGAATTGTAGCCTACCTGAGGAATTTCCGGATCATCCAATTCCATTCAATCTTCATAATTATGTTTGCATGACATTTTTGGTAAAACTAACGTTGAAAAACATGAAAATTAAGAAGGATATTTTCTAGAATCACGGATTTTGTTATTTGAATAACCAGGGAAAATGCTCAAAACTTCATGATGTTGACTCTGCAATTGATATTCAACGATGTAAAGAGCGGAAGAAATCGTTCAAAAGAAAAAGGAGATATAATGGAGTAATTGCTGAATCTGTTGCTGAGAAGAATGAAGCAACTGAGGAAAATTGGAAAAATAACAAATTTGATGATAGCTTGAAAGTTTCGGATATAAAAGAGAAGCTTTTCAATCGACGTGCAGTTGCAGGTTGGTTTTCAAATTGTGTTTAGTAAATGACCTGAATAATTCATTTTTCAACATTTATTTGAAAAAAATAAATTTCAGGTATACATAGAGCTGGGGTTGATGCATTCATGACGGTTTTCAGCGTTGTATATCAGCAAAGAATTGATTTGTTGAAAAACGATAGTGTTAACTCGGAGGTAATCGCATTAATAATTTCAACGTTAGAATTAAAATTAATATTTTTTAGTTTGCTAACAAATTACCGTTATCTGGAAAAGAGCAGCCAGTCACGATTAGTGCACGAAATATTTTGAAAAAGAATGAAAAAGAGGAGGATGAACATCGAGTTGCGATTGAAACAATTAATAAAAATAGAGAACGGAATCGAGAACTTCTGAAAAAGGTTGTCAATTGAACATTTTGTTGGTATTTTATTTGTTTTGTTGTTGATTATTTATTTTGATTTAAAAAAAATGGAAATATACAATTTCATAAAGTTCCTATTGGTCTTGATTCTTTTCAAAACAAGAATCAGGTACACTCTCGAACACACTGTAGTCAGATTCGCCGGCTTTCATCTCTGGGAACCAATATTCTTTACGGAAAAGGCCTGTGTCGTCGGTTCCTTGAGCGAAGATATATTCCCATCCGTAGTTGAATGCTGTAAGATGATTTATGAAAACGTAGTGATGAATTGAAGAAACAAACAGTTATTTATTTCTGAATATGCTCGAACGATAGCGGGATGTAGTCCTTCAATGATTATATCTCTTGCCGGTTCACCTTCATAATAATTCACTTTCACATATTCCTCCTCAATTTTGAAAGACTCGACACGATTTTTTCGAATTTTTTCAAGGCCAAGACTGAAAAGAAAATGATAAATAGTTTTTTTTCGTCTGATGAATCTGAAGATCAACTTCATTTGTTTCATTTGTTGAGAAAATTAGGAATAGCGGAAGCTCCCGAAGAGAAACCCTCATAAATATAATATATCCCCAAAATTCAGAATTTTAGGTCAGAAGTTTCATTTGTATCCGAAATATTCAATTAGCAGAAGAACTCACGTCTGCAGAAATGCTGCGTATCCAATCGTCTGCCTAACACATCCAGCTTTTGTAACCAAAAATGTATGATTACTGAATACATAGTAAGTTGCTTGCCAGTCTCCATCATGTTCCTCAATTCCAATTCGATGGAAGATCCTTTTTCGTGTGGCATCTTGCAACCAAGTGATTCCTGTTGAAATGGTCTGGAATTTCCAAATTTTGAAGATGTGGATGAAACTTCAAATTTGATAAATTACATCGTAATCATTGATAGATCCAGTTCGATTGGTCCATGTTAGTGTTCCCTCTTGGCAATGTTGACTAATATCATAATTGAAGTAGATTGACTCGTTTGCACTATTCGGATGGGTATATTCTTCTGCTGAAATTGTGAAAAGGATTTGGTAAATTCGAGTTTAAAATGTGCTTGAGATATTTTTTTAAAATAATCGAAAATCTTAATTTTTCCTAATTTTAGTTTATACTAGCTGAAACTATGCCTTTCATATTTCGTATGCTTTGTAGGAATCAGCTTACGCACAGTATCAATTTAAAAAATTTGTTTGAAAGCATAAACGATAAACTACGTTGTACATTGTCTTTACGAAACTCAACGTTTAGATCCGCAGTAATAAGAATAGTTTATATCAAAGTCTGGCGAACTCTTCAAATTTCGAACGATGGTTTTAAGAATGGAATCGAATTTAAAACATACACGTAAGAACCGAATAAATAATACATCCTGTTGCAAATCCGTTGAAAAGCAAACCAATACAAATTTTGAAGATTATTGTCCCCCACTGAAAAATACGTTATGTAAAAAAATAATTTATTAAATACTCAAAAATTATTATTTTTCAGAAATCCAACCTTTGTTTGTTTGTTCCTATCAATGATGGAGATATTATCTCCAAAATCATCAACTTCTTCGAAAATGATAGTTGATTTTCTTGATGACATTTTCACCGCATTTATAGTCGAAAAACTAGAAATTGATCATTTATTAAAAACCGGAATGAGAAAAATGAAGTTGTAATAGTATTGATTTCGGTTATCAGCTTGTTCAATGTTCTTATCGCTTTAATTTCATTGTTGGCATTTGTGGAAGACTGAAAAAATAACCAGCGATTTTTGAATACAGTTTTACGAATGTCTAATGAGAACTTCAATTTTTTAATTTCATAAAATGGGTCACTAACAATTTTTCCAGGTCGCTTGACAAATTCCATATTGTACAAATCGAAGGCTTTGCATTGTTCCGTTATTACCTCCAAGGAAATTGTGTTAATTAACTTAATTTTTTCTGTTTCTCGGTCACTTCTCCTTTTCACTTATTTATTAGCTTCAATCTTTATGAAATGGTAAATTTTTCGAATTTTGTAATTGTTTTGTTATTGTGAAAAATTTAGTGTATTAAAAAAATGTGTGTTGCGGAAATACAATTTAATTGAACATACTTACAGATCCGAAAAATAAAAAACGTTATTTTCATTGACTCATGGTCAAATACATGTCTGACTCAAAACGTTTTTTTCAGCATTACAGTCCGCAAAACAATATTGGGGTACTGTATACTCAAGATGCGCATTGGCCGCAATGTAGTTGCATTTTATTTGACGAGAATTTTATTTATTGATTTCAAATTTTATTTTATTTCACGTCATTTCAATGCGAAATACATGTTTCATTTAAGTTATTTATTTCTTATATTTACAAATGTTTGAAATGTTTCTGTTTTCTGTGAGTTAGCTGTTATTGGCGCATTGCAATAATGTTGAAAAATAGCGAAAAAAAGAATAAAAATATTTTTCCACAGTTGCTGAACTAACATTCGCTATTTTTTTCGTTTTGGATTGTGTTTTGGTGTATCGAAAATACTTCTTCCCGCGGGTGATCTAAATTTTTTACAGGATATTCTTCCTCAATTAATTTGTTCGTTTCTGAAATATTCTCTTCTTACTGGTAAGTGTTTCCGATTTCATTAATCCTCCGAAAGTTTCCTTTTTCACTTTCCCTGATTCGTATTCTAAACTGTTTTGAAACACTTAAAAATAACATTTTTCGGATTGTCCGACTGACCCGACTTCACTAATTCCTTCCTTGCTGCCGCTCCCATTCACAGCAGATACAATCACTTTCCCATTTTATTTTCTCTGTGCGTAAATCCCACAATGATCATCCAGTAGTCAATTAAGAAACTATAATTTTGTTGTTAGTTCTCATATAACTGTTTTATTTTTTTGTTATTCTCAACAAATATCTACTTTGGCATTCGAATAGCCGATCAAATGCCATTAATATAATCAACTTGTTGTCATCAATGCGATTCTGATAATATTTCGGCCGGCATTGCCAACCAAATACGAAAAATAAGACGAAAAAACTAAGAAACCTGCTTGTTTGTCATTCATCGAGATTTGCAGTCCACCCAGTCTTTTGCCATGTTTGAAGGGAAAAAAGAGACACAAATTATTTTTGTTCCAACCAAACCAAACCACAGGTTATCTTCTTGTCGTTTGTCTTGCTTTTTTTCTGCCTTGTCCATATAATTTTCTTTGGACGAAAACCATGTGGTTGGTCGGGCAGCCCAACTTGAGCTGTCAGGAAAGCATCCCCGTTATTTTTTTTTTCTTCCAGCTGCACCTTTTTCTTGAACAAATATTCAAACAAAATGTGGCTGGAAGCGAGGAAGGTTTTAAAATTCGAAGAAAATAATATCTTTTAAACCAGTACTTCTAATGTTTTTCAATAGTAAATTAGATAGTCTTAAATCAGAAATAACAAAGGTCATTAGAGTGAGTATTTTGTTTTTATCTGATCTTTCTTAGCACCGTAATCTCACTTCACATCCAAGTTTTGAATATTTTTCTTTGTCAAAATGTGAAAATATAGTAAAACTAAAAAAATGAATATTTTGAGCTCATTAGCTTCAAAAAATGTCTGCAGATAATTAATTTAGAAAGTAATGCCCATATGTGAAAAGAAATCAAACTTTGGAGGCTTATGACGAGGTGATGATAGTGACTATTCTGAGTTATTGCGCAATATATTCGAAATTCATAAGTTTTTTAAAAGAATCATAACACCCCATTTTGGTAAATGGTGTTATTGAGTTTTTTCGATTCTCCTTGTTGAAATTGAAACGATACCTCATCAGCAGCTGATGCTGTTTTGAACTCGTAAACGTTCTGAATGTTGTCCTTATTCAGAAAACCCTCATTACCTCCAGAAGGTGCAAACCTAATTGAAACGATTTATTTTTCGAGGAAACACCTGCCTCGTGGTAAAATAATAAAGTTATGCTTAAGTGCTTAACATGCGCTGTTTTTCGTGCCTGATATTGGTGCGAGTTTGAAACATTTTGTATCAAAATGTAAAGCAGCAACAAGCGGCTGCCCTATTGCACAACACAACAATTTCGTCTGCATTGGCTATCGATTGAATCATTTCGTCTCTTCGTCTTACTTACTATCTAACAGCTTGTCAATGTCTGTTGTCTCTTCCTAGTTTTTACATTGCATGCATTGCAATACAATAGATCGTCTTCTTCTTCTTGGTCTTCTCCTTCATTTTTTTCGTCTTTTTCTTCCTATTATTTTCCCTCTTCGATGACACTGTTTTCGCTATTGAAATTGGGCCGGTCCCGTGTTGTTTTCTTTTTTCTTGATTACTTTCGGTTTTACATGCCAAAACTGTCGGTGTTGAGTACGGTAGCATGAGCAAACAAATAAGTTGCGGTAAACCATGTTCATTGGATAGAATAACAATTGACTTTGTAGGCTTACTGTCGGTGAGCAAATAAATAAAAGTCGCTTTCAACTAAAATCAATATTCCGTTTTATGCTGAAATATTTCCCTTTCGAGGCATTCTCGGATAATTTGATTATAGTGGCCTTTTCGGCTCAAAACAATGTTGTTGTTCATCACTCTGAAGTCGTTGTTTTATTTCCTCCAGAACAATTTTTATATTTACAATGAAAAAAAGAGAGGGAAGGAAAAAAAATCGTAAAACATCTTCCATCTAACGGCGTCGAAAATGCTACAATAATTGCATATTTTCATTTTATTTCTTTCTTCGCACCTTTTTTCGTTTAAAATCGGAGAGAATGTCAGTAAACATGGTGTTGAAAATGATGGGTCCACTTTTTCTTTTCATGTCGTCCGATAACCACATCCTTTGTCTTTTTTTTGTGATTCTAGCAATGATTGAGTGTAATGAATTCCCGGTTGTTGTAATATTGAAACGAATAGAAAAAAATGGGATGGGAAATATGGAGACCGCTAAATTGAAAATTCGATTTATTTCCGTGTTGCTGTCTATTTAACAAGTCGAAATTAGAATTGCGAGGAACCGAATGTTGTAATAATCAAAATCAAATGAGTATCTTGAAAAAAACGTTCATTTCAACTTAGGGCTAGTGAGAAAATGCAATCATTGTTGGAATCGAACTTCGACCGAACGTTTCGTATATTTTAAGCTGAATATTCCGCTTATCAATTTAAAGGGACTCTTTACTGAATTTGGGTTTCAATTTCATTTTCATCTTCTTAACAATATTTGAAAACCTATACAAGCAAAACAAAATTGTCGAAATTTCCTGTTCTAGTACACGAAAAAAGACATTTACAGGTTAAGGCACCGAAATGACCTAACCGCTCGGCCGCGCGCGAGAGAGCATGCGAATGTGAGAGTGTTTGCAATTGTTAGGCCATTCGCCGCCTTATTTTGTAAATGGGTGCGTTTGAGTACTAGAAAAGGAAATTTCGAAAAAATAGTTTTCTTATATAGGTTTTCAAATATCGAGAAGAAGATGAAAATGGAATTAAAATCCAAAACAGTAAAGAATCCCTTTAAGCAGCTGATTGATTCATGAGCATTCTTAACCAAACTTCTTTAGTTAATTAAATAAATGACCTAAAACCATAAGTTCGTCCTGATCAAAATGCAGGGCCGGTGCGACAGTTTCACCGTGCTCTTTTTCTGTATCATCTATTTTTTTGCCGCAGTTTACCTTCAGATATTTATTTTTTAAACATTATTCTTTAAACCGAGTACATTTATTTAAAACATTAAGCTAAAAAAAAATGTGGGAACCGGCTGTTTTTACTTTTAAATTTCATAAAAATCTGCTCAGCCAACTCACCTAATATGAAAATAAGAGCCCAACGTCTACATTTATATAAAACTTATTTGCTATAAACGTTTTTTGGCTCTTACCTTCTCGTCTAATCAAATTTCATTTTTTATTAACGTTTTATTCTAAAAGTATTACGAAAACTTGTGTCAAAACTACATATTTTCTTATTATTTGAGAATTTGTTAGTGAAATTAAAATTCATTGAAAAAATTACAATTTTTTAAAGTTTTTTTTCATTCTTGAATTATTTTCTTTGTTGTTTTTTCTATAAAAATTCTCATAGTTTTTTCTCGAACCGAAAACTAGAAATTTCTCAATATTACCCCAGTTTATCATATTTTTTTGTTTATATTCTTTTAAAGTCGAAATGTTGTCGAGAAGAAGAAGAATGGGGGGAAATTTCTAGTTTACCTTTTCGTCACACATGTTGTCCAGATGTTTTTCGAAGAATACTCAAAGGGTCATAAAATTCATTTCTTTTCTTCCTCATTTTCTTAGTTTATTTTTTTTCTTTTCTCAAATCAACCCATGTCGGCAGTTTTCTCACAAAAATGCTAATTTTAAGCTGCTGAAGCCGAAAATTTTCGTATTCCCACCACATTAAAGTTTTTGAGGCTCTGACGACGACAGAGACGAAACTTCTGATTTTTTTCTTTTTACCAACTTTTTATTAACAGCTCGATAAAAAGGAGGGAGAATAAATATATAAAAAATTTATGGTTGGAACGGAAACAGTAAAGAAAAACCAATTAAAGAAATGATTGACAAATGAATGATTATTCTTTTGAAAACAAGGTTGAAACCTTGAACCAAATCATGTTTTCTGTACTTAATTCGTCAATTTATCTTCTTTTTTTCTTGTCAATCTTCTGTTTCATTGAGATATTTGTAAAAATTGATCAATCGATCGTCAATCTTGTGATTTGCTCTCTGCTCTATTACACAGCTTTAGGTCCGTAGCTTTGACGGAGTTTCTGCATTTACTCCAATATCGAACAGCTGTTTCGGATCTGATGGGAGACGTGTATTTTTCATTTATTCTGCACTCGTCTAGCTTTTAGCTTTCGAACGTTTTCTTTTTTTTTATTTGCATCAACAGACGCCTGGTGTTGCTTTAAATATTCGCATTATGATATATCGTAAGAATATCTTTTTCCAACTTTCAAAAATAAGCCTCCATTCAAAATAGAACTCTATTAAAATTTTCCTAAATTAGATAACAAGTTGTCATTGAAAACAATGTTAATTAATGAAGCCCTCAAAATCTTCGTTTGTTTTACCCAATGCTGGATTTTACAACAGGGGTCAGTCAGAAAATGTTCCCCCCATCAAAAATAGACCCCTATTCTTGTTAAAATCTCAAATTTCCAGTTTAAAATTGACAACTGTTAAATTGTACAGAAGTAAGGTTTAGGCGGACTCTTTTTAAAGCGTGTTTTTTTTCCACTGGCCACAATTTTGAACTTGGGATTTCTAAATTTCCGTTATATATCAAAATTATTAGTTTTCTATCGGAAAATTAAGAAATGCATTGTTCGAATTTTATGTTATTGTGTTTTCTGAAACACAATAACTTTGTTGCTCTCAATTCTTCTCAACTCCTAGTTTCTCCTCCCTTTTCTCCTCCTTATTGGTCATCCGTGTACAACAAAGTAAGTGTATTTGTGTTCGTTTTGGTTTCCGACGTTTGAGATCTTGATTACTCTTATCCAAGTTGCTTGCTTTGTTTTGAGAAGAAAAAAGTTTAAATGAAAAAAAAACGATGAAAAGTTTTCCGATCGGATTTAAAGATGAAGTATACTTTTCGTTCTTCCAGTCCCTAATCTATTTTATTTTTCGTCAATTTTTTGTTTTAGTTATTTATTTAATATATGTATTTCTCGGTTGTCGTTGTCTTCTTCCGAGTTGTCATCTGCTTCTTTATCCTACAAATTTCGCTTCCTTCTTCTTTTTTTGGTTCGTTCCAATATTATCCAGTCTCGTTCTAATGGGTTCATTGTGGTGCGCATCTGGTTGATGAGTAGGAGGTGTTCATCTTCTATTCGTTTGTTTTTTTTTTTGCCATTTCTTTCATTTCAAATTAAACAGAGCTTTTTTTTGTGGTTCAGTATATCTATCGGTTGGAATGTATATTGAAACCATTCCAAATGTAACTGATCCTCCCCGCTCGGCATCTGAACAAGAATAGAAAAATCCCGATCCTGCCATTTGTTTGTCCGTTTTGTTTCCCCAGTTACAAAAATAAAACAGTTTTGGTGTATTTTTGGTTTCTCTCGAACAATTCCGTATAAGTTTTGTTTATCTTTCGAAATCGAGTTTCTACAGAAACAAGCTTTTTCGAATGTGTGTTGCGCTACCAGAATAGAGTTTTAATACGTTTTTTAGTATTCCAAAATATTCTATAAGAAACTTGGAGTAAATTTTGGTCTATTTGAAATATATGATCTCCGGAGGACAAAAAGCAAAAAACCACAATTCTATATGTTTCCCACAGATTCATTTTCGATAATAAATATGGCCGTTTTCTCATCACATTTATCCCCCTTTTTACCTTCATATTCAGTTCATTGTACATACGCACCCATTTTGGCATTTGAAAAGTAGAGCACTAATTCTTTTTTTTGATAAGAATCTGCGCGGTACGAACTGATAATCACCGATGATAACATTACATCTTCATTTTCGACACAATTGTTTCTTTTTCATCTCTATCATTTTTCGTTCCTTTTCGCTATACCTATTTTCATTTCGTACTAGTTGATTGTGTATACAATACATAGAATAAGAAAAGAAGAAGAAGAAGAAGTCGATGATGTTGATGATGTTAAATGACCAACCAAACGTTTATTCGATTCTTTTTATCGGTCATATTAATTGATTTGTGATTGAAAATAATTGTTCTCAATTCTTTTTTGTGAAATTATTTGTTGATTTGTCGCTGATTTATTTGCGGTTTTTTCAGATTACTTCACTGGAGATTGGTTAGAGAAAGTCAGCAGAGGGACAAACCGTAGACAACAATGAGCGGTGAGTTTTAAATCGTTGATCTATAAAATTGTGTTTTTTGGACATCCGAAATTTATCATTCGAAGTTTAACGAAAAATGAAATTAAAATTAATATTTTTAAAGAATTTAAAAGTGTTTCCCTAGAAACAAACGTTCTCAAATTTTCAGGATTAGTGATCGCTCAAAAAATTGAAATGAATGGAAATAGTTTGAATAAAGACGAACTGAAAGCAGATGATGCGGTGATTGCAGCAACCACAGCTTCACCATCAGAACCGGACGCGGATGCTATAAAAATGTTTGTCGGACAGGTTAGTTGTCTTTTTTGTTATTACGTCACGGGCTATATCTTCGACTATTGTCGTGCCTCTTGGATTTCGGACAATGGTTTATAAATTTGTAATTGAAAAAGACATTATTATTATTATTATTATTATTATTATTAGTATTATTAAAAACTGAAAAGCAACAAGAGATTTGAAAAGTTCAAGTGTTTCCATTTTACTTATCTTGTTATTTCTTATTTTGAACCAATGTACAAAATCAGATTTGTGTTAGTTAAATATCCCTCCATTTCAACCACTCTCATTCAATTTGTAATAAAAGACACAATGGCTCTAAGTTCGTCATCGGGATGCGTTTTCCGCACTCCTCTAAGCACCATCTTTCTTTCAAGTAAGTAAGTAATGCGATTTATTTTAAAAGTAGGAAGAAGACGGTTCATTCTCAAAAATTTTTTTTCCTTGTGGGCTCCAAGATGAATGAAGGATTTATTCTAAAATTAGCATATAGATGAAAAAAGGGGTTGGTTTTGATTTATTTGTTTTCACCTGAAGAAAAAGCGATTTGTTTTCTATCTCCTTTCATTTTTTTTATGGATGTCCATCTATCATCTATCAACGTTTCAAACGAAATCGCTTTTGGAATGTGTCTGGAGTGTTGATTGACAACAAAAAAGAGAAAAATGAATGTAGGTCATACAATACCTTAACATACGGTCAAATGGATGAATGGATAGTTTTTCTGTATGTGCTGTGAAGCGAATCTATGTCTTTTTTCTCTGATAATACTTTGACGAGACGAGAAAGGAAACAAATTGAAGTAAATAAAGGACGGAAAAAAAAACAAGCCGGATATTTTGGCGGTAAAAAAATATATGGATAAGAGAAGAAAGAAGGCTAATTAATTTTGACGATGATTTAGGTCACAGGACGAAGATTTTTATTGTTTGAATAAATGTTTCATGTTTTCGAGGATTATTAGGGAGAGGAATATGGAAATGCAAACGTTATCAAATCGAAAGTATTGAAAAAAAAATAGTTAGATAAAACTGGGTAAATAATGATAAGTTATCATTCATCTTTCATTTCACCAAAGTTTGTGTATAGTTGTTGTTTTTCAGTTTTTCAGGAAAAAATTGTGAAATTTATTACTTTCGCCAAATTAAAGATGGTGTACTACTTAATTTAAAATTTTAAAATTAGGAAGTTTTCTCAATACCCCAATGTAATTTATGCAAACGCTCGCGAAAAAATCAGGTTTTAACTACCACACCGTCTTTAAGGATTGGGTTTTCGAAACTGCGAACCATATAAAAGTCGATTTAGGGTGTATTAAGTCTAAGTAAAGTAGTTATTTCTTCAATGAAATTAAACGAGCTTATTCAAAAGATTCCAAAATAATCGAATGCAAAAAATTGTAAAATCTATCTTTTCAGATTCCACGCCATTGGAACGAAACAGATTGTCGGAGACTTTTCGAAACTTTCGGACCAGTATATTCGTGTAATATTCTCCGCGACAAATCGACACAATCAAGCAAGGGTTGCTGTTTTGTCACATTTTATCATCGGAAGCACGCAATTGACGCACAAGGAGCATTACACAATATCAAAACAATTGATGGGATGCATCATCCTGTTCAAATGAAACCCGCAGATACGGAGAATCGAAATGGTTGGTTAATGTATTATGAATTTTATTTCACAAGTTCAAAAAATTCAAGATCGCAAGCTGTTTGTGGGACAATTGAGTAAACGGCACACTGAAGAAGATTTGCGACAAATGTTTGCTAAATATGGACAGATTGAAGATTGTAGTGTTTTGAGGGATAATGATGGCAAAAGTCGTGGTATGTTTTTATTGTCAGTTTGTTATTAAGAAAAAAGATGTGCATGATGGATTAATTTTACTCTGCACTTTTGTTGCCTTTTTACCCATTTGGATTCAAAAACTATGTCGAAATAAGTGAAGATAAACATGTCCTACTGTTTTCAATTTTATTTCTGAATGTTTTTTCACTTTCTTTTTCTTATTATATGTCTAAATGTCTTTTGTGCATACCGGTTCCAAATTCAATGTATGTTTTATTTAAAATAGATATTTTGAGAAATATAATAGTTTCAAAAAAAAATGAAATAAAACCAAAATGTCGTAAATTATATATTCTAATTGGCTCTGATTGTTTCTTTTCAACTACAGGATGTGCATTTGTAACATTCACAAACCGAAGCTGTGCTGTCGTCGCTACCAAAGAGATGCATCATTCACAAACGATGGAGGTTGGCTATGTTTATTTATTTGTCCAGTGTTGTACACATATTCATTACTGTTTTAGAAATAAGACATTTTCATAGATTAGAAACACTTTCAAAGATTTTTAGAACAAAAAAAAAGAAGTGTTCTGTTCCTTCTTTATGTACATATTTGTATTGTGAAAAAGAGTAATTTCAGTGTTGTGAATTCAGAAACAAAGACATCGATGTTTATATCATTCAACGTTTACTATAAGAAATTTTATAGGGTTGTGCAGCGCCATTGGTCGTGAAATTTGCTGACACACAGAAAGACAAAGATGTTAAGCAAAAAGCAGCTCTATTTGTTGGGAATAATTCGGCTTCACCGAAATCAGGATTGCTAGGAAATTTGAATCCGGCCTTGATTCAACAGGTAATTTTTTGATTTCTAAAAAGAACAAGGTACATTTAAAAAAAAGAAAATAAGCGACACCCTCCCTTTTAAACCCCCGATGGAATCATTCTCATGAAAAAAGCCAGAATTGGCTTTATTATATATTTAGAAAGTCTTTTAAAAGTTTTTTCTTGTACATTTGAAGACTTTCTCTATCAATATCTTTTTTTTTTAGCTCGGCGGACAAAACGTTCAAGCAGTTACATCGATTCTTTCGCTTCTTGGAGGCCAACAAGCCGCTGTGAATCAGCAACAAAATGTTCTTGGATTACTTGGAACCGGTATGAAAACTTTTTTTTGTTACAGAAATTAAAGAAAAAAATTAAATTGACATATAAAAATACCTCATAAAATATGTAAATGTTTCTAGTCTTGTCGGCTCTCGGTAAGTTGACGGAGAACGGTAGTGAAGAGGGTTCATCATCAAAACAACCGTCATCCTCGAGTCCGCCGAATTCGGCAAAAACGGGCTCAACATCTAATCAGCCCCCGCCACCACCATCACAAGCAATCCAGCAACAACAGACGCAACAACAGTCTTCGAATGTTGCATTAGGTGGGATTGGCATGAGATGGACTTTGATTGGGTTGATTGTGTGTTCTGCATCCATCTGGCTTCCTCTTTGTTTTTCAACCTTTTCCGTCCTCTTCTGGAAATATCCCGATACCCATTCTTTCGCTTATGTGTCGAGCTTTTCTCGTTTCGGTTGTTTATAAAACCGCAGATTATCAGATTAATTTTTCTGAATTGGGTTTCATTAACACAGAGTGATATTCCCTCTTAACTGACGCATGGTTTGAAAAAGAGTTCAAACTTGTTTATTTCTCTGAGAACATTAACCAAAAACAAAATCTTTTAAGCTTCGAGTATTTATTATTTATTGTTGCATGGCGTGAATTTGGTTGAATAGTCCCTCCACATTTCTATTTTAAATTTTCAGGTCTTCCCCTTCATGCTGTTGCTCAAGCGGCTCCGACGCAATTAGATGCTTTCACACAGGCTCAAATGGCGCTAGCTCAACAAAACCAAATTTTGGCCCTTCAAGGTTTTGCAGTACAACAGCAACATCAACAACAGCAACAACAACAGCAGCACCAACAGCAACAGCAACAGCTTCACCTTCAGCAGCAACAACCGCAAGCCCAACCAGGTATACTTTAAAAAAAATTTATTAATTGCACACTTTCCCATTTTGCTAACATTTACCTGTGTTTTCTTACACTTTTGCAGCACACTTGGGTGATATAAACTCGACTTTTTTCTCCTATTCACCACTACTTATTAAATCTAACCTGGTTTTCCTACCGCCGGTGTTTTTCCAGGTTACCATGCCAATTTACAATATCCAACTGGATCACCCGAATCGATCACAAATACGGATAGTAGTGATGAGCAGGAGCGATTGGCTGGGGGTGGTGGTCTGACTGGACTTTCGCCATTTGGTTGGAATCAAAGAGCGATGACAAATCCGTTCTTACATGGAGGACATCATCCTCAAATGATTGCATTTGCACCTGCTGCTTTTGGTAGGCTTGATTTGAAATTGAAATTAGAGAAAACCCCGCATGCTTGAAATTTAATTGCACGAGCTTTTTCCTTTTTCATACCACTATAAACGTACCGCTATATTTTCCACCCTAAAATGCAAACATGATTTTCTAAAGGTCTTGCTGGAGGACTGGCCGGTGCGAAAACAACTTCTCCTGTTGCTGCATCTCTCCCAACTCATGCTCAAACTATTGCACTCACTCCTTTTGCTGGGGGTACTGCTGTTATTGATCCTTATCAGACATTGCAACAACAATATGCTTGTATGTTGATGTCATTTCAGATTGAATGAATAAAAATTAAATTCCAGTGTTTGCAAATATTCAAGCAACTGCTGCTGGTGCTGGAAGTGTTCCGATTGTTGGAAATGGAGATGTGAAAGGTCCAGATGGAGCAAATTTGTTCATTTATCATTTGCCACAGGATTTTGGAGATTCTGATTTGTTAAATACATTTTCGCCATTCGGTTCAGTTCTATCGGCAAAGGTGTTCATCGACAAGGTTACAAATCTTTCAAAATGTTTCGGTGAGTAGAATTGAATAGGAAGTAAGAGGTAAATTAATCCGTTTAGGGTTTGTATCGTTTGATAACCCTCAATCGGCGTCGAATGCAATTCAAGCGATGAATGGTTTTCAAATCGGATCAAAACGTCTCAAAGTTCAGTTGAAAGATCGAGGAAAGCCATACAATCGATAGAGAAAGACTAAAAGGTGCCAACACAAGTTCGTCCAGTTGTTGTTTTTCGTCATGTTGCACGTTATGTTCTTATTTTTTGGCGTCATTTATGTCTATGTTTTTGTCATTCTTGTTTTCTTTTTATTTTTGGCAGCTTTTTACCTGCAAGCCTATTCTGAAATTATAATAAGTTGTCAAGTTATCCACTGCACACTTATATCCATATTTTTTGTAGAACTTCGAAACACTATTTTCCCCCGTGCCATTTTTGTGGTCCAAAAAGTCTCCTATTTGCATTTGTTTTTAAATTCTATGTATTTTCGAAAATCAAAATTGCAAAATTGCAAAATTTTCTAATTTCTTGCCATTTTTTAAAGTGCACATCTTGCCACATTTTTAGAATTTTAAACTTTATTCAGACACGTTTTCGTAAAATCGCGAATTTTCTATTTTTGTTTTAAAAATGAGTTTCGAATTGCACCTTATAATTATCCAAGTGCTTTTCCTTAATTTTGTATTCTTGTCTCGGTCACCTAACAAAGTATGATACACAACACACATTGTCAATTTTGCGTTGATTCTTTGTATTTTCAGAATAAAGTTGAATGTTTTTAATTTACAATGTTGAAGTATGCTTATGTGTCAATTGTGGATTGTATAAAACTAAAAATGAAACCCAAAATTGAGAAGCCATTTATTTCAGGTAACTACAATAGATGCTGGTGATGATTTGATACATGTCGAACTAATATATAGAATAATATTCAATTAAATGTCCAAAGTATTTTTCTAGTCATTTATCAGAAAAAAAGAATCTTATAATTTTATTTCGTTCCAAAGAATATTCCGTTCAAATGTTTTTTTGATCTCTTTATGTTAATTATTGAGAAAATATATTATTTATATTGAATAGAATTTTTATAATACAGTTTCTAGGATTGTTCATTCGATGTATAAATGCCATTAATGATAAAGTAGAACATGATTTGTTTTTTTATATATTTTCCTGGCAATTAATCATCTATCAGCGAAGTTAAGAGGAACCAAAAAAATGTCGGGGTGTTGATGATCCTTTTGCTGTAAAATGGTTTATTCTGTTGTGATGCGAGAATTTGATGATCCTTTACTAGTTTTCTTGTTGGTGATTGGTGTTTTTTGATTTTTTAAAGAATATTGTTATGAAAAAGAAATCTAGCCGGCTTTTTTTTTTAGAATATTGTTATGCCGGCTTTTAAGGATTGTCTTGTCTTTTTTTTTAGAAGTTTCTGATATGACGAAAAAATTCTGAAATCGTAAAAAACAAATGAACTACTTTCACGTAAAGGAGGGCTTTACGGAGATAATGAATGCGTCTGAGACGAAAATAGACTTTATTCTCATTCCAAATCTGTTTTTAAAATTTTCTAAAACCACCTAGAAGCCGAGAAAATGAGCTTAAAACAATGGCCTAGAAAAAGTGTCCACCGGCGAAAACTAGTCCGCAGGCGTGAATAATCCCAAAAAAATTTTAAAAAGGACTAACACAAGAATTTTTCATAACTATCTATTAAGAAAACAACGAAAAAAGCTCATAGGAAAAAAGTTCGGCCAGGTGGAAACTTTTTCTAGGCCATTGTTTTGAAGCTCATTTTCTCGGCTTCTAGGTGGTTTTAAAAAATTTTAAAAACAGATTTGGAATGAGAATGAAATCTATTTTCATCCCAGACGCTACATTAGCGCGTTTTTACTTTTTTTGAATCGACAATAATATTAAAGAAGCATTAATTTACTTGGTTCTCGCTTTTAATCAATTGTAATTTTAAGTTTTATCGATATGTTAAATCAATACCATCAGAACTGCTTCTAAATGTTTCAAAGTTATTATAGTCCTCTCACAAAATCGGCTATATAAAGGTGGGCTTCCCTCTGCTGCGAGAGAGTGTTGTTTGGCGAGAGGTAGTTGTCTGCGTATAGCCTCCCCCTCGTTATGTTTCACATGCGAGCGTGTCGGTTTTTTAGAGCGCGCTTGCCTGTTTATAAAGCCGAATTTGTGAGCAGCTAATAGAGAAACGCAGGATTTATCAACGGGTGCTCCCACTTATTCGTTATTTCTATACTATCGTGTTCTTTCTGTACTCCACACGTCAAATAAATCAAACGTTACGGAATCCAATATTTTATTGGGACGTCTAAAAGCAATTTATCTGTCTCAGACAAATCTAGGTGTAATTCGATAATTGAAACAATTAATCATTATGATAAGTAGAAAATCTAGATCAGTTCATGTTGGTCAATTCAAAGCTTTTGAGTTCAACAATTCATTCTGATCATTATGGTCTTTTAATAATAAAAATACAAAGGTCCAATAATAAAAAGGTGGAAAGCTCAAAAAATAGATTTCTCTGTCTTTATTTTATAATGCTAGTTGCACAACGTACACTACAATTTTCGATTAATCCTGATTAGGCATGACCAGTATTATTAATTTATTCATAACCTGTATAACATTTATTGAGTTGAATTTTTTGACACAAATTGTCTACCAACAAAGCCATACATAAATGTATTCACCGAATCGTATTGATCTGCCTATGACCGGTCTCTTCTGCTGTTTTTTTTTCATTGTAGTTGATCGCTCCCATTTCGAGGTCAATTATCGGTTTTTGGCTTCACTTATCATTTATCCGTTTATACTGTTATTTTTTCTTTGTTATTTTTTCTGCGTTCTTAATTTTAAACAGGAAAATATCGATTGATGGGGGTTGTTGTTTTCAGTTTTGGCAAACCCTTATACAAAAATTATTGTTTTTCGTGTCAAACGAATGTTTTCACTAAATATTTCATTTTTTTCCAGGTAATAATGACAACGGATTCAGAAAAAATTGGTGATGAAAGTCCAAGATCAAATCGAAGCAGTACAGCTGCAATTGTTGACTCGAACCTCGGATCGAAGTACACGCTAACATATTTGTAATAAATTAAAGCATACCCATGACAATTCACATTGAAATAATTGTTAAGTTTTGCATGTCACATGGGTATTAACAAGAAAATTCTATGTTTTTTGAATTTCCGATATATAATTTTGCATGAAAATTTGCCAAGAAAATATTCGGAAGATTTTGATTTTTCAGGTCCGATTCTTCTGAAAAAGGAAGTGACTCGCCACGCTCATTGAGAAATTATCATCATGGAGGTAAGCATTTGTTTTTAAAGGAGGGCTTTACGGAGCTAATGAATGTGTCTGGGATGAAAATAGACTTCATACTAATTCCAAATCAGTTTTTAAAATTTTATAAAACCACCTAGAAGCCGAGAAAACGCGCCTCAAAACAATGGCCTAGAAAAAAGTGGCCACCGACGAAAACTAGTCCGCAGGCATGAAAAATCCAAAAAAAGCATAAATTTAGATGAAGAAAAGGACTAATATAAGCATCCTGCGTGACTTTTTATTAACGAAACACGAAAAAAGCTCATAGGAAAAAGTTCGGCCAGGTCGCCACTTTTTCTAGGCCATTGTTTTAAAGCCCATTTTCTCGACTTCTAGGAGGTTTTAGAATATTTTACAAACAGATTTGGAATGAGAATGAAGTATATTTTCATACTAGTTGGATTCATTATCTCCGTAAAGTCCTACTTTAAAAGAATCGGGAGCTCCCTCAATCACCCACTGCGAAGTTGAAGAGTTGCTTTCAATATTTTCGACTATTGTAAAAATCGCTTCGGAATAATAATTTTTGCTCAAAAATTCGCAAAACTGTGATGAAAAATGTGCGACTTTTCAGAACTTCTCCGATTCGAAAATTTATTTTTTTTGCAGGTTCCGGAACACTGACAGGTGGTGGAGCAGTCGTCATTGCAAATAACAAGCCAGTAAGTTTATTTATTGATTGATCTATTTATTTATTATTTGATTTTGGTCGTCTTTGACAAATTTGGGTTTCTGACAGTGAATTGTTTAGTGTTGTAACATTTGAAAACAAGGTGAAAGATAATAAAATTTAGCAAAGAAACGGAAAAGGAAGGGGAAAATAGACAGAAGACATTTGTGGGTTGATGTCCGTTGATAGTGGGTGATTCTACAAGTTTCGAAAATTTTAATGAGACGGAAGGAAAAAAAAGACCAAAAAAACCTTTCTTTGGGGCAAACGAATTTTCACTTTTTTAAATTCACATTAGTTTTCATTCGGTTTTTCTAGTCGACTCTTCGATAAGATATTTTTTACTGGGATTTCAATGAACACCACCGATGATCATTCCTCGGTTTTTTTTCGAACAGTTGTTCATTTCCTAGATATTTTTTCTTCTTTGCTTTTTCATGTTGTTGCTCATTTTTTCTTCCAACTCTTCCTACTCATTCATGACCTCTCATTGGCACTTAAGAAATAAACCGTTTCTTGGCTTCTTCTCTGATGATGCCAAAAATTTCATTTTTATAACTGCGTCTCTTTTGTTTCCTTCAATCTCTTACTCGTTCCAAAGAAACTTATTTACTTTTGTGAAAAAAAAACGAAAGAAACTCCCGTTCAGTCCAAGTACCTCTGATACTTATTTGAGTTTAACAGAACACGGATAGTTCTCCATTGTTTGGTGATAGTTTCCTTTATTGATATACACGAGAAAAATGGGTAAAATAGTAAGTTTTCAAAAATTAAATCTATGAATTCAATTTTTTATTATAATTTTTCAGGATATCAAGAAATACAAGCAAAAACTGGATAGTAGGCTAGGCGTTGTACTTCTTTTGTGTCTTATCACAATCACAGTAATTTTGGGTAAGTTTCAAAGATCATAAAACTTTGAAAAACTATTGATATTTTTAAAGGAATTTATGGTGGAATGCACGCATCAGTTCACAATGAATTAACAACTTATGTGAATCGAACTCATCAAATTGCAACGGAATTGAAAAATGCAATGGATGAGAATTACCCAAAAGAAAATCAGACAAATATCGATAAGCATGGAAGAGTTTGGATGACAGTTGAAGAGCTTGAAGATTATGCTTATTTGATTGATAAGGTAATCTCCAAAGAAATCAATTTTTAAAACACTTTATCGAGCTTACAAACTTACAAGTGACTTTATTTTGAGGGGTTTTCGCTTCCGCTTTATCTCCGATTACAACTTACCGTTTTCCAATCTTTGTGTCCGTCTTATGTGAGCCCCAGTTTCCCCTAAAGTTTTTTTTCAAAGTTTCCAGTTTCATAAGATGTGGAGTATAGAGTTACCGCTCCAACAAAAACATCGCAAACTTTGAATTAAAAAAAATACTTGAAAAGACAAGCAAGTTTTCTAATCATTTTTCATCTGTTCTAAATATCTTAAAAAAATTTAACTATTTTCTAATGAAAACCTGAATATTAAATCATTATTCTAAATGACGTTGATATTCTCGAATAATTAATGAGGAGTTAATTATCACTTAAAATGTATTAACTATCACGTACATTTTGATATGTTAGATCTAAAAATTATCGATTTTTCAGACCAACTCAACTCTTTGGAGCCTTTTCTGGTGGAATTTAATCCTGTCCATCATTCTTTCTCCAATTGTTCTCGCTGTTAATCAACAATGGATCACAGGAAATGGTGCCAAATTAGCCTACAGAGTAATTTTGTCATTCATTATGAAACAAATATCTAATTTTAGGTTGTTCTTCTCGTTGGCCTTCTTTTCTGCATTGCACAATTCTTGTACCTTGTTCATCCAATCTTCTGGGGTGCTGCCAAGTTCCCAGGCGTAAGAAATAGGGTTAAATTTGTAATATATTTTTTTAAATAGATGCTCGATCGATTGTTCGTTGAAGCTTATCCAAGAGATCAATATCAAATTAATAGTATTCAAGACAGATTTGCTTGTGAATTCAAACCACATGAAACTTTGGTTCAACTTGATTTACAGGTAATCATTATGAAATCAAAATTTTAAAGGAAAGTTCTCTACAGGTTCCATGCATTCCAAAAATGAAGAACTCATTATTACCAACATATTCAACACTTTTGTTGATTTTCCTTGATCTTTTCCCATTCTTTTTCGGATTCTTTGTTTATGCATGGTCGGCATGGATCAAGAATAGCAATGTTGTGAAGACTGCAAGACAGAGAGTTGAATTGAATAATTCGAGACGGTATGACAAATATAGTTCAGAGAACAAAAACTTGGATAATGCGTTTTTCAGAGTTGCATTTCCGACCCAAAACGTTTACACCCCACCGGAACGAAACACTAAGTTGGTTGATTTGTAAAAAAAAACCGCTTCTTTTCGATTCATTTGTTTTCTCTTATGTTTCTTTTCAGTTTCATTTAGTTGCACTGTATTTACGCGGTATTCTTTAAATTTTGTTCAATAAACACATCTTGCATGGCCTTTTCTTTTGGAAAATACATCACATTTTCCAGACCAAAAGATAAAGTATCACCAGAAGATGACGCGGGAACGACAAAAACTGTATAAACCTTGTAAATATTCTTGATTTATTGTTCAATTTGTTTATAGAAAAGTGCGTCAGCTCAATCAATAAATACATAATACCACATTTAATCTGGGTCCTAGTCCTAATATAGAGGAAAAAAGAGAATAATAATTAGGCCAGAGCAATTATGGAGAGAACCGAGGGGACTTTGGAAGTTACGTAACTCACGAAACGAAACATTTCATCTACTGCTATCTAGGATAAGTCGCGATCATTCTCTTCAAATCTAGATGAAGTGCCACATTATCATTTTTTTATCCCTTGCTATACGAGTACCCTATCTGTTGAAACTTTTATTTGCGAAACGTTAGCTTTTTTAGTTTCGTTTATTTTTTATTTTCAACCCAGTTTTATTTATTATTATTTTTCTATAGTCCTCTCACAAAATCGGTTTCATAACGGTGGGCTTCCCTCTGCTGCGAGAGTGTTGTTTGGTGAGAGGTAGCTGTCTGCGTATAGTCTCCCCCTCTTTATATTTCGCATGCGAGCGTGTCGGTTTTTTAGAGCGCGCTTGCTCGTTTATAAAGCCGATTTTGTGAACAGCTAAATAATAGAAACTCATCCAAAACAGGCAGATTCTTTTTTTCTACCCCCTTTTTGACTCCTTCCCCCTTTTTGAATTTATGCACTTTTTGACTTTTTTCACCATTTCTATTGTGAACTTAAAAAATTTGGATCATCCATTTTCTACTAAAAGACCGCAGCGCAGCCGCTCGCAGTTAAAAATAGCACGGCTGTGTGAGAGACTTAGATTTTCTGGGTAGGTCAAAACCAACTTGTATGATCAAGAATATTTGAGTTGACAATAACTATATGAACTTTTTACTTACAGTGCTTTTATACTTCCCCGGATTTTTATACAGAATTTAGTTCTCATACTATACAAGATTAGGTTTTACATGTTAGTCTATATGATTTCAAGCCAAGATTTTAGGAAAAGGGTCAGTAAACTGGAACCAAGTCACGTTTTATTGGACAGAGAACAGTCATAGAATGATGTTTGACACAGAGGTTGGAAATTCACTGAAGAAAAAAGAATAACCTTTATTTTCATGGTTATTGGTTCATCTTTATTAAGAAGGTTTGAAATAGAAGTCTGGACGGAGATTTGAGATATTAGAACATGCTTTATAAGTGAAACAATGGATCACAAAAAGACAGAAGCCGATAAAATATTTTCATAAAATGTTGAATGAGCAGTGCCGCCGGGAGTTCATATTTGCATCAACATTTTCAACACAATTCCGTCGCTTTCTCGTTTTTCTTGCCTGAAAAAAATGAAACAAAAATTGTATTTAATTAAAAACCAAGTAAGAATACAGAAACACCAGCACTTTCACTTCCGATATTAAAATTGAGACCCTTTGCTCACCTTATGCACCGTAGTTTCAGCATTTTGTATTGGCTGGGCGTTTGTTGACAAATCCAGTTTTTGATCGTCGAAACATTTTTTTGAAGTTGGTTCAAAATATTCATTGCAAATTTTCTTCAGAAAAGCGTCCATGGTTCTTTCACCCAGTTCTTTGGTAAAATTTTGGATATCATTAATTGACATACTTTCCAGCAGCACAGCCTTTAAGAAAATAATTTCAGAATTAAGTGGTACATTGTCTGTAAACTATTCAAAAGATATTCATGAATCACCTGAAGTTTTGATAATTCGAACTTTTCAGCGAGACAAAGTTTATATTCAACTGTACATTCTTGTGAAGAAATCAGAAAATCCTCGCAATCGTTAATCAAGAATTGAATGTCGAAAGTAACTGCGATATCCAGAAGGGCTTGTACATTTTCATCTGAAAAAAATAAATATTTTTTCTCAACAAAATCTCGAAAAATGTTTGGAAAATTTCAATCGGATTAAAAATAAAACATACTTGTTATGGCTTGTTTTCGGTGATATAACAATTGAAGAAAGCAATAAAAATGTTCAGTTTTCATTTCTTTGTCGAGATGAATGTCATCGCTGTCATTTTCGGTCAACATTTTTCTAAAAGTGGAAGAAAAACACAATAATCCCTGAAATAATTAAATCGTTTTAAAGGAAAAATAAGAATAACTCCATACCTGTCTGTCAACATTAAATTTGTGGTCCTCTACATGAATTGTAACTGCCGATGCAGGGGTTGAATGAAGAAATATATCGTTTGAGCCAACAGTTGAATCAATAGTGAAAATTTTAAAAAGCATGCATGCATTATTAAGTTCAAACGATAGTGATCCAACTCTATAATTTCGGGGAAGAAAACAATCTTGGATTCCTTCATAGGAGTTGACTTGAATATGTACTTTAATATCGATAAAAATTTTATAATAATCATTGGAGTTTCCGTTTCCAATGCTTTCCAGTAGAGTGCAAAAACTGCCGAAGTCAAAAAGTGTAGAATAGTGATTAAAATTACAATTCATTTGTTTTTTGAACATGTTTCCATTATTGCTAATCATTTCCAATGTTATATCAGCATTTATTGACCATAAATTGGACAATTTATAATCATACAGATATTCAATTGCAAGTGTGAAATCATTCTTTTCAAAGTCGAAGCAGTGATGCACTTTCCTAGAAGAAAAATTATCTATTTGTTCTATTTCCAAAAAAAATCGTGGCGAGAAACAATTTTCCTTCCATTTTTTGCCTTCAATTTAAATTAAAACAGAGTTTTCAAATTGATTGTAGAATTTCATTTCTCATATGCGATGAAAAAAAAATCTCTCCTTCGAAATTATTATGTTAAACAACTATTACGTTACCTATCAGCGTGTGTATATCGATTTTTGCTATTAGATGACTTACCAATTTATTGGGTTGAGCTTGACGAATTTTGAGCTGTCGTATGAAGATAACATTCCTTTACTGAAATTCAAATGTATTTTTCGAAAGAAACAAGACAAGAAACATTTTTAGAAAATATTGAATACGGATAAATGAGACAAATTAAATAGAAAGACAAGTATGTGAATGTGCTTTCTTAAGATTTATACCAATAACCAGTTAACATTTTCTTCAGCTCCCTTACAACATGCTATAGATAAGGTGTCTATATGGGCAAAAAATAATAATCTACCTTTAAATGCTCAGAAAACAAAAGTTATTTCACTATCAAAAAAACCGGCACTTGTAGATTACACTATTAACGGTTGTGTTGTTGAAAGGGTTAGTAATATTAGGGATCTAGGTTTTCATATTACCACTGATTTAAGTTTCAAAGAACATTGGAAAAAGATTATTTCAAAGGCAAACTCTTCTATTTTTACAATTTTCAAAGCATTCTCAAATAAAAATCCTAAGTTCTATCTCTCTCTGTTCAAATCACATATTCGCTCACTTCTAGAATATGGTATACCAGTTACAAACTCTATTTGTGATACATTTGCCAAAGAAATTGAGAAAACTCAGAAAACTTTCACTCGAAAGCTTCTTTCTCGAATGCATGGTAAGGTTATAAAATATACTGATCATAATTATCTAAATTATGAAAAGCGTCTTGAACTCTTTAATCTCCAATCCTTAAAGGAAAGGCGTGAGTATCTTGATCAAAAATTTTTGAGAAAAGTTCTGTTTAAAAAAGCAAAGATTTCTTCAAGTAAATTGTTTTCGATTAAAAAGGTTCGGACGCGTTCTGTATTTAATATTATTTACCCTGTTCCCAAGAAAGGAATACGAAAAAAAAACATTCATTCCTAGGACTGTACCCAAATTTTTGACTAAAATTAGAAGTCTGTCTGGAAAGAATATCCAAAAGTTATATGGTGCTATTACCGAGAATGAAAATCACTGAGAACACTATTGAACTAATCTGTATCCTACTTTTAAAATAAACACTGGTTTATTTCATTCCCAATAAACATTTCCATTTCTATTTATTAGGTCGTCCGGAAAGTAATCGCAATTTTTTTTGTTTCACCTCGTTCATTTCTCGAGGAGTTTTTTTTCCGTTTTTATTTTTTTATTTTATGCATTAAGTCTTTCACAATGAATATGTGTTTCCGTATTTCAGGTAATCCTTATTATGGCGGAATTTCTCTTGAAAGATAACCATGCCCTCATGGGTTGTTTCCTTTACGAGTTCCTGTTGGGACATTCAGCCGCTGATGCTCATCGAAATTTGTGCGATGCGACAGGCACGGACATCCTCAAATACGAAATGATGAACTTCTGGTTCCATCGCTTCAAAGAAGGTGACGACGATCTCTCGAACAAGTCACTATACGGCGCCATCAGCTTGAAATCGACGAGCGTTTCCAGAAGGAGCTGGAGGAAGAGCCCAGATCAAATGTTCGTGAAGTGTCTTCGGCACTTGGGCTACACAAAACAACAGTACACCGCCATCTCCGAGCAAGTGGAAAGAGCCAAAGTTTGGTCAACTTGTTCCTCACGATTTGACTGATGATCATAAGAACATGTTGCACCATTGCCTTGTCTTAGCTCAGCCGAAAACGGAACACGGAGTTAATTCAAAATATTTTCATTGGAGATGAAAAGTGATGCGCTTTGTTCAATCATAGTAAAAAGCTTCAATGGGTAGCAGCTGGAGAAACTAGAAAAACAGACGTCAAAGGAAAAAAAAGGGATGCTTTCGATTTGGTGGGACAAGGAAGGCGTTATCTACCGCGAACTTCTTCCTGATCGAGCCAATGTCAATGCGGACCTATACTCTCTCCAAATACAAAAAATGTACGATCAACACCACCTCTTTCGAACGGGAGCCTCACGGATTCTGTTACTTTATGACAATGCAAGACCACATGTCGCTTTAGCGATCAAGAACAGAATTCAGGCGCTGGATATCGAAGTTCTGCCACATCCACCGTATAGACCCGACCTTGCCCCATCTGATTATTATTTGTTCCGCTCACTTCAAAACTCTCTCAAAGATTTGAAGTTCGATGACCGAGAGCACCTGGAATCGTACCTTGATGACTTTTTTGCCTGCCAGCCCCCGGAATTCTACGCAAAGGGAATCGAACAACTTCCGCTGCGTTGGCACGAGGTCATCCAACGACATGGCCAATATATCACTCATTGATAATTGTTTTCAATTAATAAATTTTTGTTTGAAAAAAATCGAAAAAAGTGCGATTACTTTCCGGACGAATTAATAATTTACATGGTGTCTCGTTTAATACGACGGGTTGATATACTAGAAAACAGTTCTTCACGGTTTAGAAAAAAAAAAAACTTTCTTGCGTATATTCTGAGTTTTTTCTCACGTTGCTTTTCCGCTACGTAAATAAATAAAATTAAATAAATTAAAATGTGCTCGAAATGGGTGGTGCTTGGAGTGTATTGATTTCCGAAGAAAGACATACACCAACTCGCACCATTTATGATCAGAGGCGTGCACAAACTGTTATAAATCACGGAAGGTGTTAGTAGAAATATTCAAAGTTGGTTGGCAAAGTTCCCAAAAATTAGAAGACCCGTTTCCCCTAGCACTAATTGTGCGAATTTAAAAAGGTGTGATTCGGTGTACATGTCTGACAGTTTATTCATATGTAATTCTTTTTCAAAATTCGGGTTCTTAATATTCCGCCAAAAATATTAAAGTAAACTGATAGGCACAGTATTGGCGAATTCAAAAGATTATTTACTATTAAAAGAACTATTGGAATTTGATCAAAATGTGTTTTGCGGGACTGAACATATCCATTGTAAGGAGACGTATTGAAAGTATTCCGAGCCAGATATACCGTTATCCGGACATTATGAATGCTGGAAATGTGACCCCTTGCTAACAGCAATAAAAATGATGTCTAATTTTGACACTCTATAATAACTTTTGAAGTAGTTGGCTGTTGCAAATGATTTATTGCGCCTTTGATAGAAACAAGACTATTGTTCTTGTTTTGAACATCTCAATAAAGTTTCAACGTATCGTACACCGACGCACACCACTTACAAATTCACTAAATAAAATAGGAAAAAAGTGGCACTTCACAATTTTTACACATCAAGTTGAAAAATTTCTTATAACACCTTCCAAAATTTATGACCCATTTCCACCACACGTAGAAAAAAATAAATAAATACATCTTCAATATTTTTTTTAGCATAACTCCGCGAATAGTTATTTTCGATGTATGGTTAAATTTGCTTATAAAAACTGCGTCTGCTCAATCAATAAATACATAATACCATATTTAATCTGGGTTAGGCCAGAGAAATTACGGAGAGAACCGAGGGGACACTGATCACCTGAGTGAAGTCTCAAAGAAAAAAAAAGGTGGAAACCATATAATTATGAAAGAATACAACATTCTCGATGCGATTTCGCGCATCTGTTTAGTTATTTTGGATTTTTGGAATAATTTTCGGGAGCTCCCGAATAATATATTCACAAATGTTAAAAATGTTGAAACTCCAAATTGAATATATATATATATATGTATAATTCATAATTTCTTCAGAAGATTTATTGAATTAAAATTCTTCACTGAACTATACTTTTACTTTTATGACAACAGTCTAGTACTGAGCTCAGACAATTTTGGAACTGCTTTTTTATCAGTTTTTGAGTAGTCGGTTAACTAGTAATGAACTAGTCGGTAACTCGTAATTAACGTTATAAATTTTCGCTCTGGACTGGTTTTTTTAACCAGTACTGCAAAAAAAGCAGTTCTACTTTCGATTTGGACTGGTTTTTTACCGGTACTGCCAAAAAACCAGTCGAAATGGCCTCGAACTGATAAAAAAAGCAGTTCCCCCATTGTCTGAGTGTAGTGGTCTCGTTGTGTGTTCGCGGTAAGAAAGCCGCTGGATCGGTTTCCCCTGAATAAATAAATTGAAATATACATTTTGCTTTTTCTTTTCTGAGATAATGTGAAGTACGAAAAAATAAAATTTACTGAAAAGGAATAGGATTATTGGAAAAATTCAACAAAATTAGAAAAAAACTAGACTCGAATAAATGGAAGAAACCAGGCATAAATACGATGAATATCAGTTTCTTTTTTCAAACGAATTTTCAAATAATCAATTTGAACTTTACTGAAAACAGAAGCAGCTGTCAATGATTGGATATTTCCAAGACAACTTACTTCATGAAGTAAGAGATAAAATGCGCATGAGACATTCTGAATACGAAAGTGCGCCCTATTGCACACTTGGGTAAATTTCGTAAATTGGAGGAAAATAAATGATTATCGTTAGCTTATTTCTGTTAGTTTATTTACAAATAGTGCAATATTTAAACAGTACAAAATATAATACATTAATAATAAGTTACATGAAAAAGAAAAAATATGGTACACGGTATGTTTTTCAAAAATTTAAGACTAAAAGCAGGTATTTCCAATATTGAGGCGCTAAAAAATTTTTCTCGAAATGTCAATTCATATATTTTTTTTCCTATTGAGATAGTAAAAAACACGCCGTGTCGCAATAAATACATTAGTTTTCCGGATGTTCATCCTCATCTTCCGTTTCATCTAAATATAAATAATCTAAAAACCTATCCTCCTTCTCATCAATCTTCTGCTTCTCAATTTCATCCTCGGGCACAGGTGATGATCGACTGTTAATTTGTGTAAGCGTACACGTGCGCCAAATAGTTTCTTGTTGGTACTGTTTGCTCTGAAGCAGCACCTGCTCTCTATCATCCTGTTGACATTGGTTCTCTTCTTGCTGCAAAATTTCAAACTTTAGGCGTTAAAGACAGTGCGCTAGTTGAATGAAAATTCGATGATTTTCATGCCAATAAAACTCTTACCTCTCTCGCTGGTCGAATTTTTTGAGCCGCTGATCCCGCCCCAGATAACATTTTGATTTTAGTTATAATATCTTCATTTTGCTTCGACCTGGAAATTTGGAATGATTTGTTGAAAAAAAGGAGGATTTTTCTATATACTTTCGGTATTATAACTAATAAAAACATTTCAAAATTTTTTTGAAAATTTAAAAAAGGTTTCGAATTAAATTAAAATTTGAAAAAAAGAGCTTTTGAACAAGTTATTTTTAAAAAATTTAAAAATCCACATAAAACTTTAAAAAACAATAAAAGATGTCGATTTTCATGCGGCTGCGGCCTAGAAACCCAAAAAATGAGAAATTAAAGGTGATCGCACCACTGGGAATCGCTCTTTTCGTTAATATAACTCTTGAATAACTCTTTAAAGCACATTAAAGATAGGAAGCACGGAAATATGAAAACACGAAAATATGAAACTAGTCATAACTTTAATTTTATTTTAGAACATCTTATTTTCATAAACTTTTCGAATTAAAAAAAAGAAGTAAATATTTAAAAATTATTATTTATGAAATACATTTTTAAGGAATGTTCTTGTTTTAATATAAAAAAAAAGATTCTAAACCTGGCCTTTCTTCAACCAAAAATTATACTATATTCCAAATTTTTAAAAACTCACGGTTCTGGTAACTTTGATTCAAAAATTGACGACATTTCCATTTCAAGCGTTCTCAACTTTTTGAGGTCATATTCAATATTCGCCCCAATTTTAATTTCATTCCGGAGGCTTATAATTTGTTGACGAAGCTGCTCAGTCTGAAATTATTTTGAATATTTATTAAAAACAAGAAGTAGAACTCACTCTCGCCAATTCTTTTCCACTGACTAGGGATGCTATTTTAACATAAATTCGAAATTTCAATAAGACCTTTTGCAGATGAAAGGTCTCGACTGGTATAGTAAGTGACTAAAATTTTACGATCCACATTTGCGGTATTCCTGAGATATGGCCTCCGATGTAAAGTGTGCCTTAAAACGAGTGTGCAAAAAATGAAGCATTTTTTCAAAAACGTGTAACTTTTGAACGGGTAAACCAAAATTTATGTGTTATAGCTCATTTGATAGAGAAAATGATTGGCTACAAAACTATAACAAACAATATTTTACGAAAATGAGTTTTGAATTCACAAATTTTGAAAAAATTGAAACTTGTCAAAATTGAAAGTGACAGTACGCCATTTCAAACAAATTCGGCAAAACAAATTTTATGTTTTTTGAATTCTACGGGTTCAGAAACCTATTATAACCAAAAATTAAACATAAATTACCTTTAATCTAAAAAAGTTACAATTCAAAATAACGTGTGTTTTTACGCTCAGGACATTGCGACGCACAGTTTGCGTTGTGTTCAAATGAGAAAACAAGATGTTTTTAGCCAAAACAACGAAAATGATTTATTTCTTTGTTTATTTTTCTTTTATCTAGTTTTTAGTTTTTTTTGCACATCCATAATTCGCATAATAACTGCGTTTATCAAAATTTGTTAATTTTACGACCAGATTTTTACAGTCATTGTTTTTTATTTACTAAAACGTGGTTACGACAACCTTATTCTAGATTTTCTTAACAAAAAATTTGTAAATATGTTCAGAAATGTCAATTTTTTTTTGCACAAACACACAAGCGCCCAGTCACGCTTTAAAGGGACATCACACATTTGCTGTTGATGATCTCGAACAGATCCTGGTATAGGACTACTGTATCAGTTTTTTTTTCGTTTTTTTTTTAGTTTTTTTGTGTTTTTTTTTGTTCCATGAAGTTCATGCCGTTGTATTTTTGCCAAATTATCGCTTAATTTAGAAAACTTGTGTTCTGACAATGGAAAACCGACGAGGTCCTAAGAAGCCAGACCCAATTCAAATCAAAAAGGTTTTTTTAATGTTTGATATTGAAATGTTGAAATAACATTGTAGGAAGGATTAACTTTTAATGTTGGAAGAACAGCGAATGGAAAGTTCAAATCGTTGAACAAAAGAAAACATACTGCAGTAAGCGTGAGACAGGTGACCGTTGAAGAGGAGCCGTTGATAGTTACGAAAAAAAAAGAAGAGGCGTCGACAGTTACGAACCAAAAGGCAAAAACGTGTGACAATGTTATTACGACAGTAATAAATCAATTAGAAGGGGCCTCTTCTCAAGCGTCCACAAGAAAAGAGAAGAAACTCTTAAATAGAATTAAAGGTTCATTTCTAAGATTTAAAAAAAATTCTTGACATTTCAGGTTTAATAAATAAGGAAGAAAATTCTGATGATGATGATGCAAGTGATCGAGAGAACAATTCAACCTCAAACAAGCGTGATAAAGATGATGGTTTTTTAAAAATTTTAATAAATATATTCAGGAAATGTTTTTCAGATTACATGGTTGAAACTTCAAATCCGCATCGTATCTATTATAGAACTCTTCCAAAGATGAAAGAAATTCTTGAAGCGTTTGATAACAAACTATATTCATATAAGGCGTTGGCAAGAAGATACTCCTTGCCCGAAAATAGCAGCAACGGATACCAATTAATCGAGCGGTAAGTTTTTTTGGATACAAAAAAATGATGTTTGTTTCCAGGTTCCGGACTATGGTTGAAGAGAAACGAGAAAATCGAATTGTAGTTCAGAAGAAAATCAATGAAAGTACGTTGGAAACATTCCGGTATAAGGACAGAATGTGTCACACAATGAATGGGAGAAGTGTTCAGACTATGGCTTTGCGTCATTCCTACAGGCTAAATAATAAAACGTTTAAGGTGACTATGACATTTTTCACTGTGTTAAAATGTTATTTATAGGCTTCTCGCTATTGGATTCATTGCTTCAAAAAAGCCAACAACATTGGAAGTCGACACGTCGACAAAATTGTTGCAAAAAAAACTCTGGACAATGCTGAGGATGTCAATAATTCAATCAGAGATTTCAAGTCGAATGTTGCTCGCTATATCAGAGGAAAATATGTCACGTCGAAGGTGAAAAGATGCAAAATGCTACGCCTCATTACTTTTTCAGATTTTCAACGTTGATCAAGTACCGTTGAAGGAAGAATTGCATTGCAATCGCACATTGACTTTTCGAGGTGCAAAAACCGTCACACGTCAAGTTCAAAGGGAGAACGCTTCAACACATTCGCTGACAATCAGGGATGCCGCCGAAAAAGTTTTTTGCCGAAAAAAAATAAATTTTTTCGTCGGCCAGTAAAAAATGCCGAAAAAAAATAAAAATTTTCGTCGGCCAGTAAAAAATGCCGAAAAAAAATAAAAATTTTCGTCGGCCAGTAAAAAATGCCGAAAAAAAATAAAAATTTTCGTCGGCCAGGAAAAAATGACGAAAAAAAATATTTTTTTTTTCGTTTTATTTGAAAAATACCGAAAAAAAATTTTCCGGTGTTCCAAGTGATTAATGAATCATATTTCATCAGACAAAATACGATTTTAAGGTTTTCTACCTTCATTCAGTTAAAAACTAGTAAAATAGTTGGAAATTGATGTAAAAAAAATGGTATATTCAAATTTAAACATCTGTTTTCCGTAAGACGGAAACACCGAAAAAAATTGAGGATAGAAAACCGAAAAAAATAAAATAAAAATTTTCGCGCTTCGCGCAACCCGAAATAAAAAAAACTTTTTCGGCGTAAAACACCCGAAAATCACGAAAACCGAAAAAAAACCAAAAAAAAACGGCAACCCTGCTGACAATGAACCCTGTCATCTGTGCAGATGGTTCATTACCCGAGAGATTATTCATCGTGTTAAGAGAGCCAAAGCTCCCACAATGTTTCGATCAACAAGTCGCAGTTTATCAAGATTTGAGAGTATATCACAGCGAAAGCGGAATGATGTCAAAATTCATAATCAAGAAATGGATGATAAAAGAATTTCTCCCTGCTTGTGATGACAATTCCATTATACTTCTTGATAGCTGGCCCGGATTCAAATGTTTGGAACAACTGCCAGAAGTATCGAACAAACACTTGGAGGTTGGCTCGGAATATTCATGTGGATACAATATTGTCTTTTTTTCAGATTGTTACATTTGCAGCAAAAACAACAAGTGCATTACAACCATTGGACCTCATTTTCAATCGATCGCTCAAAGATTTCATCCGAACTGGCTCCGAGTTGATCAGAACCCAAAATGTCGATTTTCCTATTGGAAAACGAACAAATTTGATAGCACTGCTCAATTTAACATGGAACCAGTTCAAATGCGGGCGTTACCAGGAATTTGTTAAAGAATGCTTTTGGAAAGCAGGTTTGCTGGCGACACATCCAAATAAATATGAAACTCCAGGACATTTTTGTTTCAAGAACCCGGCAATGTGCACATCGAAATGTGCGAATGATATAAATTGTTTCGCCGAAATTTTTATTCGCTGCTCATATTGTTCCAAATATTATTGTTTCGATCATGCTGTTAATCACAGACATTGAGAGTATAATTTTCTATTTTCTTTTTGTTAAATTCTACACAAAATTTCATTTTTTTTTTGTTAAATTTCATTTATTCCATATTTGTTGTATTTAATCATCGTTGCATAGATAGGTTTTTACTTTTTGTAGTTCCATATTTTGTAATAAATGTCATAAATCATTTTGAAAAATCTGTTACTTTGAAAATGTGACAATATGAAAATATGTTATTCGCCTTAATTATTAACACTTATAAGTGTCAGCTAGATACAAAAAAGAAGCCGACATATTTACGATCTGTTGTGAATAACTAGTAGTAAAATTAACAAATTTTGATAAACGCAGTTATTATGCGAATTATGGATGTGCAAAAAAAAACTAAAAACTAGATAAAAGAAAAATAAACAAAGAAATAAATCATTTTCGTTGTTTTGGCTAAAAACATCTTGTTTTCTCATTTGAACACAACGCAAACTGTGCGTCGCAATGTCCTGAGCGTAAAAACACACGTTATTTTGAATTGTAACTTTTTTAGATTAAAGGTAATTTATGTTTAATTTTTGGTTATAATAGGTTTCTGAACCCGTAGAATTCAAAAAACATAAAATTTGTTTTGCCGAATTTGTTTGAAATGGCGTACTGTCACTTTCAATTTTGACAAGTTTCAATTTTTTCAAAATTTGTGAATTCAAAACTCATTTTCGTAAAATATTGTTTATTATAGTTTTGTAGCCAATCATTTTCTCTATCAAATGAGCTATAACACATAAATTTTGGTTTACCCGTTCAAAAGTTACACGTTTTTGAAAAAATGCTTCATTTTTTGCACACTCGTTTTAAGGCACACTTTACATCGGAGGCCATATCTCAGGAATACCGCAAATGTGGATCGTAAAATTTTAGTCACTTACTATACCAGTCGAGACCTTTCATCTGCAAAAGGTCTTATTGAAATTTCGAATTTATGTTAAAATAGCATCCCTAGTGAGCGATATTTCTAAGCTATTCGTCGGATCTCTTTGCGCTTTTTCCTTCTTCTCCTCTTCCTGCAATTGTTGCATCAAATCTTCCTTCTGCTTCTCTCGATCGGACGCAAAATCAATAGCTCTCTGTTTAAGTCTGACCAAAATCGGGGTCAAGGTATTGTAGAACTGTAAGACTGCGTTTTTCTCAAATTTAAAATTAAAAACTCCTACTTTCGTTCCTTCAACTAAATGCTCTTTCAATTCAGCATAAGCGTCAGCAGCTTGTGATAGCATTTTTAAAATCCGCTCTCTTTCTGCACCATTAGCTGATCCAATCTTCTCTCCTGTGAATTTGTTGTTCGTTGTCTGTTTTGTTTATAATTTTAGGTTTTTATTCAAATCCTGTGAATTACCTGAATCTCATCCAACAACGCTTCCTGATCATTCAACGATTTGCTAACCCGTTTTCTCACCCCTCCAAACAATTTATTAATCTTCTCCTTTAAACTCTGCTCTTCATTAATCAACTGACTTTCAGATCTAAAACAATTCGCAATGTCATAATTATCCAACTTCAGTTCTTTCTCCAATTGCTCTCTCTCAGCCATCATTGCATTCAGCCTTCCCATCAAAACCTTCAAATGTCGAACCGTGTCCGTTTCGCCCGTAGCATGTGCGGTTTGTCCCGGAATTGCCGCTTTCAATTCTGTCTCGTCTTTCGACAATAATTCTATCCCGCGTCGATGTGTTTCAAACTTTTCCTTGATCATTCGGCGTTTGAAGGAGTTTGAAGCGGTCGGCAATATTCCTTCATATATTTTAACTTGCTGAGATAAATGGGATACGTTTGAATAAAAGGGGACAAAATAAAGTTACCTTTAAAATCAGTTCATTGAGTTGCTCGCTCGGCATTCTGCACCATTTTCTACCAAATTGTTTTCTCATTGTCTCATCGCCTTCCTGAAAACTGGATCTCATTAAAAAATGGGCTTATTTTTTTGATATTTGGTAAAATAATTTTCGACATAATCATAACAAAATTGTTCACCAAACTTTCTTAAAATTAAAACATATTTTGAAGCCAATTCATCCCTAATTGTAATATTTTTAAGGAAAACACTCTACAAAAATAAACCTTCTCATTATTAAGCACTTTACTAGTCTCTGTCAAGATCTCCTCATTCCTTTGATACAAATTCGGCAAATCGCTAAACAATCGCTGGATTTCACTACTTCCTCCTTCTTGCTTAACCTTTGCCGATTTTAGCTTAATCGATTCCGGCAAAGTTTCCGTCGATGTAACATCATCCAACGCTGCTGGCAAATTCAACGACGCCAGTATTCCATTAACCAATTGGGTTGCTTCACGCATTCTAACAGTTTCCATATTAACCAGTTCCGCCTTTCTCGCTTCGTATGATTGCATTGCATTGTGCACTTGAACTGGCACCAAAGAAGCGAACATGTCTTTGAAATTCGGCGAAAGCGGACTCACAACAGCTGTAGGTTTCGCTAGTGCTGCTCTTGGAAGCGCAGGAAGAGACCGGAAATCCGAAATTCTGGCATGGTACTGAAAACAACTTCTATTTTAAGATTATGAAAAAGAAGCAATAAACTCACAATAAAATCATTATCCTTCTTCGCTGCTGTATGCGCCTTAACAATAGCCGGGAAAATATCTGTAATCGAAGTCGCAGAACCAGCCAAATATTTCGAAGCGGTTTCAGACAATTTCAATGCTTCTCCAAGTCGAGATAACTGTTCGCCAATATCACGAGCCTCTCCGTTTACTTCAGCTTGGTGGAATTGAGAAAGTGCTTGATAGGCGATCGTTTTTCCATTGACGATACTCGACCACTCCTTTTCCCAAAGTCCACGGACAATGTCTTTCGACATCAATTTCTGAGCTTCGGCGTAGAAGTCAGCAACTTGCGCGGAGATTTTAACCATTGCTGTTGCTTTCATTTTATCTGGAAGATATCGTCTTAATAAACATTTCTGGTAATTTGATTATTGTCTTAAATTAACATTTTAATCTTTCTGAGAAAAAAAAAAGTTCTCGACAGAACTTCTATCTTCTGATCACATATCTATGAATCCTTATTGAGTTTGAGCCTTTAAAAAATATTTTTCTTCGAAATTCGATCAATATTTATATTTTTAGATCTCCTAGATGCGAAATAAAATTATATGTAACATCTAATATCCGTCATTTTCCCAAAATTATGAAATACACAAATTTGTGTAATTTGAGTTCATCCATTTCGTTTTTTTCACATTTCTTGAATCTCATATTCAAATTCAAAATCAAAACTTCAAATCACCTTTATATCCCTTAATATAAATCGATTCCTGAGCTTGAGCGACCATCAAAGAAGCCAGTGCAGTAAGAGTATCAGGCATCAAATCAGGTGTTGGATCTTGTTGAACCATTCCTAGAACAGTGTCTCTCAATAGTGAGAACACTCCAGCAGCTTGTTGGAACAATTTCGCAGAGATTTCGATCTCATCATCAGTTTGGAATTGCTGATTAGAAGCGATCTGTAAATACATATTTTTGAAAAAAATAATAAAGATAGAAATTAAACCTGAGACATCAAAGCTCCACAATTGAACAAAACCGCTGCTCGTTCAAACGACCCATCAGACAGCGACAATGAATCTCTGGATGAGAAAAGTCCTCCTTTGTCGAACGCATCCTTCCATTTGAAAACAACTGGATTTTGAGTTGCAGATATGATGATTTTGTTCTCAATTGCTGATAATTGATCGAAATATCTGGTGATGACGTCAAGGGACGATTGGTGTTTGTCCAATGGTTGACAACATGCTCTCGATCGAAGTTTATTCAATTCTTGAACAGCTTCTGAGACTTCAGCTCGATTATCGTCAGAAGTGTTATAAATGGTGTCTATATATTTCGAGATTGGTTTGACGAGGTCCACATCGTTAGTTGACTTGAGCGGTATACGCAGAAATCCATACGACGCCATTCTGCAAAAAAATTAATTGAAATTATGTGGTTTTTTAATCAAAAATTGATGGGGACGTGTGGATAAAATAAACAAACAACGCGGATATGAAAAAGTTCAATTTTTTGTAAAAATAAATAAATTAATTAATTGAAATATGTTTTTCGGCTGTTAATGAAGGATTAGAGGTAAATTTGCTCTCAAACAACCCTATTATAACAGAAAAAACGAAAAAAGTAACCAATATAAACTCGTTGGAAAATTATTTCTTTTCAAAACTTTTTCTGACTATAACCTTATAATTTTCTCAGTCCTCGTTTCAAAAAAAAGATCAAACGTTTATCGTAAATCGTCTCAAACTTCAGTTAGTTTCTGTAAGAAGAGTTTCAAACGATTTCTAACTTTTCGTTAAATTTCAGAAACTATCTAGAACAACTGTCAAAAAACGGTCATTCAAAACACATGTAAAAACGCGTGTATGTAAACAGCTCAGAATTTGGGGAATTTTGTAATATTACAGGTCTGCGTCCGAGGCGCACGCAGCGGGGTCGAATTTTTGTGAGCGAAATAATTTAGAAAAATAAGCAGAAATTTTAAAAAACTCATATTATTTTTTTTAAAGAAAAAATGATGAAAGTTCGTTAAAAAGTAAAGAAAACGATTTAAAAAAGAATATTCGAGTAATTCTCGAGAAGCAATTGGGTTATCAAAATTGGGTTTTCTAGTCTCCGCTCTCAAAAGTTCGTCCCCGCCGCGTCGCCCGCACACTTTGTTTAAAAAAGTGGATAAAACATATGAAAATTATAGCATAGATGACTGTGCCGTGTTTCGACACGGAAAACTGATCATCCACGAGAACTACACAGATTTATGGATTGAAAAGCGCGGGAATTCAAATTTATGGTTTTATTTTCAAATTATGGTAAAGTCCGGGCATGCTACAATAAAATACTATTGCCGGGATCCGAACTCCCGGCCTCTCAGTTAAAACGCAGGAGTACAAACCACTGCGCCATCGAGCCACTTAGAGTAAGTGTGTGGTATGCTGCTTATGTGTGTGCCCAAGATTGAAAAACACGCTTCTGCGTGGTATCCCGGGATATAGAGCAAACGCGCCCCACCGCACGATAGTGATCAGTTTTCCGTGTCGGAACACGGCACAGTGGAAAGTTCGATTCTTTTAAAACTGTTTAGGAAAAATAATCTACTATTGGCGAACATCAATATTTAAATCTCCCAATATTTAAAACTACATTAGAACCCTCCGAACACCAATTGGGGCGGAATTTCGGTCAGTGAAGAGCGAATTGAGTAGCTATACCGAGAAATTGCAATTTCTCTGCATTTCTCGGCATGTATTTTTTTCGGACCAGTCAGTCTTTTTGGGACTAATTCAGATATTTTGAGCCTCTAAGGGTCATTTGGACTCACTACTGATTTTTTGGCAATGATCAAGAATAATTGAGCTTACAATAGTAACAGTAGTCTCAAAAGATGCAGAATTTTTTCTCTATACTCCTGGTAATTTTGAAAAAAAATTTGATTGAAAGTTCTCGATAAAATTTAAATAAACACGATACAACGGTATATTGCTATTTGCCGGGCGCGCACAAGAACAGCGGAGTGTCGTAGCGTCCACATCGTGTATATATCTACGGAAATTGACATTTTTTTCGAAATTCTTTGTTTTATTTTGTTTTTTAAAGAAGATATTAGTAATTAATTAATAATTGAACAATATTAAATAATTATAATTTAATAACAATTTTAAAAAGAAACATTTCAAGAGTAATATTTTTATTAAAAATAGTGTTTGAAATAATAAATTATTTTCAGAGTACTCGCAAAATCGACAAGAACTGCAAGAGCAGGTTGTGGCGGCGGAGAGCTCCTTATATCCATTTGTGGTGGCCTTAGGCTCATAGCGGACTCTGAAAGGGTTGGAGAAGAGAGAACAAGTCTTGGAATAATAAAAGAGTTTATTATTATCTTATAAATACCATCAAACAATAATATAATCAAAGACAGATCTGCGCAGAATTCTATGGTATTTGAACTCTGTTTGAAGCTGAAAATCGAATATTTCAGTTTTTCGCGTTAAAATATGAGAAATGTTATAGAAAAAGATTGAATTAGAGAAAATGTATGACTTTTCCAAGTTCTTCCAGAAAAAAGTAGAAAACTAGGTAGTTATACCTAGTTTTCTTTTAAAAAAGCCAAAAAAATTGCTTTCAAAATTTTCAGAGTTGTAAAATCATCACAAGGATGGTTTGGAATGATCAACGGATTAGTAGGAGATCGACAATTAACATCAGAGGATCTTATTCCACATTTTTGTGATCTAAAACAATAAAATTATTTTATGCTCTTGCGAATCATGCAGACAAACTCAACCTTTCATTTGAAGTTGTTTCTATTATTTTTTAATATTTAGTTTATTCTGCTCATTTGTACTATGTAACTAAAACTTTAGAGAACCATTCAACTGAAGTATGAAGGCATGGTGTACATATCTGAAAACTCTGAAATTGACCTTTAAAACACATTTTTTGAAACAGATGTTTCTAAATAAAGACTTCGAATTGAGTTAAATCATTCCCAGTTAAAACTTTTAAACGTGTGCACGGTGTGTAAAAGTGAACGTCGATTTTCGATTTTAAATAAAACTTGAACATCCTAAAAAATGTATTTGTTCAAATTCAGACGAAAAAAATGCTTGAAATATGTTTTTTCTATCAAAAACAAAAATAAATTTTTAAAAAAGCTGGGAAATAATACATGGGGCGGACTCAAAACTGTGCACTGTTTGCGTTAAAACCCCGCCTCCGCAAAGGCTGCCGCAAGAAAGTTCGCAACAACGGATTTCTGTAGAGAGTCGTTCACTTTTACAAACCGTGATGTGCTCGGGGATGCGGCGAACCACGCGCATTAACCCCGCCTCAATAAATGCGCACATCTCCGCCCTTTTTGAGCACCTACATATACTTGTGCTACTGCATAATTTATATATTTTTTGCGGTATAGCAATAGTTTTTTTTTTCTAATTTCGTATTATTCTTTGTTTTCTTCAACTATTTTCAAAGTTTCTTTGAATTTTAGGAAACATATTTGCAAAAAAAACATTAACAGTCCAAAATTAAACAAACTCAACTTACCCGACAAAAATTGATAATTTCTCATTAAAAGCGATGCACCGGTGCAGTCCCATTTTGTTCATGACTGCACCAATATTTATCCGGTACTGCACACGACACCTTCACGTTTCAGGGGCAGTCCCGGACGAAATGGTTCAAAACTCACGGAGTAAAAAAAGTAAAAATGACCGTCATCGTTCGCATTTTGTCGCGGACTTTTTGGGACTGCACCAATGTTGTCCTGAACTTCGCGATTTTTTTTTACAGTTCAAACAATTTTTTAAATTAAGAAAAAACGGAAAAAGCCAGTTACCTGGAAAATGTTTCCATCCACGGAAGAGTTTTGGTTTCTAGTCCGTGATAGTTTGTGTTCCTAGGCCACCTATTAAATTTGTTTTTTTTTTTTGGGTTTTGCCGCGGGACGCGTCCCGGGACAAATTTCGGTGCAGTACCGAACAAAATGGGAATGCACCTGACTAGGGAAGTGCACTCTAGTGTACACGACTCTAAATTAAAGGTTTAGTGGAAATGAAAAGACCATAATACCTTAATAAACTGTGAGAAGAAAAATTCTCAATACGGCGGTTTTCCTCACTAACCCACGTGTGACGTCATCGCAGTCAAAACGCACTGCTGCAACAACAGTCATTTTTTGACAGCATGTAGCTTTGGAACCCGGAACAAAATATTTTTCTTTCAGATTACAATAGTGTGCGGAGTTATTGTCAAGATAATAATTTCTGTCCGCTCGTTTTGCGGAGTGTCGTTGGGAATTTCCTCGCAGCACGACCGCAACGCGCTCAAATTCAAATTTCTCAGCTGGTCTTGCGCGTTGCGGTCGCGCTGCGAGGAAATTCCCAACGACACTCCGCAAGACGAGCGGCCAGAAATTTTTATCTTGACAATAAAAATGCAGAAACGTTAACCAATAATCAATAAAACTCAACGCGTTTTAGTGATTTTCAGAAAAATGGCCTATATATTTTTTTTGAAACAGATTTTTTTAAAAATTATTATTTTTCAATTTTACGTGTTCGATAACCTAATATGAAAGTAAACTTGTATAATGGTGCCGTTGAGTTTAGAGAAATAAATAGCAAAAACCAATTTTTTTTTCGTACTTTTAGCTCATTATATGTAGTATTGTGATGGAAACAGCTTCAAATGTAACAAAACAGTTTTTTTTTCTGGTTTTTCAATTTCCCTGGTAATTTTTTTCGGGTTTTATTCTTTTCACTTATAGCTGATTTTTCTTTAAAAGTTTTGCGTGCGACATTTTCAGGCAGATTCTTTTTGACTCCTCTCTTTTTGACTTTTTCCCTTTTTGACTACTTTTCTCTTTTTGACTTTTTGCACTTTTTGACTACCATTTCTTTTTGACTACGTTTTCCCTTTTTGACTTTTTGCACTTTTTGACTACCATTTCTTTTTGACTACGTTTTCCCTTTTTGACTTTTTGCTTTCATTTTTTTTAAAGAATACTCGTCAATTTCGATACATCCGACATTAATATACACTGAAAGTTTTCAAACATCTTTATTGTTTTTCTTGTCTGTGCCACAGAAACATGGTTTACATTAGCAGAAGAGCGAAGGAGTGCAAGGTGCAAAAGTGCTCTACTGAACAGCGTTAATAAGACGTTATTTGTTATTATTAACTATATATTTATTTGTTCATGTTCAGTTTTACTAGAATTTTTTTAAATTAAAAATATTACATGTCCAAAATTATCAAACTATCCGTTTTACAATGCGTAATCGAAGCAGATGGTGTCGGAGCAATGCGAGCATTTAGTAAATGATCGTTTGTCACATGAGCTGATTTTTTTTTGGATTTGTAATATTTTTAATTAAAAATTTTCTATTAAAACTGAACATGAACAAGTAAATATATGATATAATTAACGCTGTTCAGTAGAGCACTTTTGCAACTTGCACTCATTCGGTCTTCTGCTAATTAGTAAAACATGTTTTTGTGGCACAGAAAAGAAAAACAATAAAGAAAACTTTTAGTGTATATTTCGGCCAATTCTCAACAGCTATTTTCTCAACAGCTATATACAGCTATTTTACTCAATAGCTATTTTTACTCAACAGCTATTTCTACTCAATAGCTATTTTTACTCAACAGCTATTTTTTTACTCAACAGCTATTTTTTCTTTACAGCTATTTTTTCTTTACAGCTATTTTTCACGTTTTAATAACTTAGATATATTTCAAGAATATTTTACAAGTGATTCTCATTCTGAAAACAATTTTTGTTTCATCTAGCTGATTACATATGCGTTTTGAAAAAAATGGCACTGCCATAATAACTTTGTGAGCGAACTTTTTTGATTTCGAGCTGACCCTTGTTTTTAAAATAACAGAAAAATTCGAGTATTTCTGAAAAGGCTAAACAGTCAATGTTTCAAATGCAATTTTAGAATAATTAGTATTTGGTCAATAACATTTTAATATTCTTTGGCACTTCACTCACTCGAATAGCTTTTTTTCAAAACATTTTTTGACTGCGGAAAAAAGTAAAAGGTGTTCAATCGTACTAGAATAGCGTTTCATGACAAAGATTAATAATGCGAACAGATGTCGAAAATAAAATTTTCAGTCTTGATTTAACGAAAAACACCAAATTTTTCAAAACTGTGAAAACGAAATATTCAAAAATAATACTTAAACGCGTTTATAAATTTTTCCAGGTGTTTTTATTAGGCTACCATTCGAACTATTTCTTTTCAGGTGACGTTTTCGCGATCGATGAACCCATCCTGCAAGATACTGTACCTAAAAGGACTTGCTCGAACTTTTATAATAATCGGAAAATGCATATTTTGTAAAACAGTTGAAAATAATGCAAAAAAAAACATGACCAGAAATTGGGAAAAGAGTCCCTAAAAAAGTAAAATATTTTAACAAACAAAGTCGAGATCGATAGGGAAAAAAAAGGCCTGCCTGTAAAATATATTCAGGCAGGTCCGATTCTTTTTATATCGATATTACGACTTTTGAAGCAAAAAACGAGGAATTTGCTTAAAACTCACCTTAATTACCACCAATAACCGTTAGAATTTGCAGGAAAATAAGTAAAATAGGACAGAAATAATTTTCACAAAAAAACTGTGAAATATATACAGAGAATAATGAAAACAAGCCAATTTAGGCCAAGAAATGAAAATAAATTTCTGATTTTGTGTGTATATTTACGAAAAGGTCTCGGCGCACACACGGATACGGTAGCACAAGGTGGCGTGTGCGGTGGCTCGTTGTGTGCCTTCCAAGAAAAAATATTTTCATTTCTTGGCCTAAATTGGCTTGTTTTCATTATTCTCTGTATATATTTCACAGTTTTTTTGTGAAAATTATTTCTGTCCTATTTTACTTATTTTCCTGCAAATTCTAACGGTTATTGGTGGTAATTAAGGTGAGTTTAAAGCAAATTCCTCGTTTTTTGCTTCAAAAGTCGTAATATCGATATAAAAAGAATCGGACCTGCCTGAATATATTTTACAGGCAGGCCTTTTTTTTCCCTATCGATCTCGACTTTGTTTGTTAAAATATTTTACTTTTTAGGGACTCTTTTCCCAATTTCTGGTCATGTTTTTTTTTGCATTATTTTCAACTGTTTTACAAAATATGCATTTTCCGATTATTATAAAAGTTCGAGCAAGTCCTTTTAGGTACAGTATCTTGCAGGATGGGTTCATCGATCGCGAAAACGTCACCTGGAAAGAAATAGTTCGAATGGTAGCCTAATAAAAACACCTGGAAAAATTTATAAACGCGTTTAAGTATTATTTTTGAATATTTCGTTTTCACAGTTTTGAAAAATTTGGTGTTTTTCGTTAAATCAAGACTGAAAATTTTATTTTCGACATCTGTTCGCATTATTAATCTTTGTCATGAAACGCTATTCTAGTACGATTGAACACCTTTTACTTTTTTCCGCAGTCAAAAAATGTTTTGAAAAAAAGCTATTCGAGTGAGTGAAGTGCCAAAGAATATTAAAATGTTATTGACCAAATACTAATTATTCTAAAATTGCATTTGAAACATTGACTGTTTAGCCTTTTCAGAAATACTCGAATTTTTCTGTTATTTTAAAAACAAGGGTCAGCTCGAAATCAAAAAAGTTCGCTCACAAAGTTATTATGGCAGTGCCATTTTTTTCAAAACGCATATGTAATCAGCTAGATGAAACAAAAATTGTTTTCAGAATGAGAATCACTTGTAAAATATTCTTGAAATATATCTAAGTTATTAAAACGTGAAAAATAGCTGTAAAGAAAAAATAGCTGTTGAGTAAAAAAATAGCTGTTGAGTAAAAATAGCTATTGAGTAGAAATAGCTGTTGAGTAAAAATAGCTATTGAGTAAAATAGCTGTATATAGCTGTTGAGAAAATAGCTGTTGAGAATTGGCCTATATTTCCAAAACTTTTAGTGTATATTAATGTCGGATGTATCGAAATTGACGAATATTCTTTTAAAAAAATGAAAGCAGTAAAGTAATTTGAAGGTCATGAAAATGTGGCAGATTCTTTTTGACTCCTCTCTTTTTGACTTTTTCCCTTTTTGACTACTTTTCTCTTTTTGACTTTTTGCACTTTTTGACTACCATTTCTTTTTGACTACGTTTTCCCTTTTTGACTTTTTGCACTTTTTGACTACCATTTCTTTTTGACTACGTTTTCCCTTTTTGACTTTTTACACTTTTTGACTACTATTTCTTTCTGACTACTTTTTCCCTTTTTGACTTTTTGCACTTTTTGACTACCATTTCTTTTTGACTTTTTTCGCCATTACTTACTATATGCACTTTTTACGTTGTGTTTTTATACTTCCCCGGATTTTTATACAGAATTTAGTAGAAATCGTTCTCATATTATTCAAAGATGATTAGGTTTTAGGCCATATAATTTCAGGTTGTTACTAATATGGTCAAACCTTAACAGCTATATACAGATATTTTACTACATACTTAGTTAGTTTTACTGAAAAAAATTAAAGCTATTTTTACTACACATCTATTTTTTTTACTACAACTATTTTACTAGTGATTCTCATTCTGAAAACTACTTTTTTCATCTAGGTTTTGAAAAAAATGACACTGCCATAATAACTCTTTGTGAGCGAAGTTTTTGATTTCGAGCTGACCCTTGTTTTTAAAAAAGCAGCAAAATTCGAATATTCATGAAAAGAAAAAACATGCAATGTTTCAAATGCAATTAGAAAACTTAGAATTCGATAAATAACATTTTAATATTCTTTGCACTCACTCGAATATCTTTTTTCAAAAAAAATTTTTACTGCGTTAAAAAGTAAGTTGTTCAATCGTACTAGAATAGCGTTCCATAACAAAGATTGATAATGCGAATAGATGTCGGAATAAAAATCATTTAACGAAAAACATCAAATTTTTCAAAATTAGAAAAATCAAATCTTTAAAAATAATAGACGTGTTTACAAATTTTTCCAGGAGTTCTTGTTCCAGGCTATTCGAACTATATTTTTCCAGGTGACGTTTTCCCTATCGACGAAACCATCCTGCAAGATACTGTACCTAAAAGAACTTGCTCGGTCTTTTATATTCATCGGAAAATGCATATTTAGTAAAACAGTTGAAAATAATGAAAAAAATAACAGAACATGATCAGAAATTGGGAAAAGAGTCCCTAAAAAAGTAAAATATTTTAACAAACAAAGTCGAGATCGATAGCGAAAAAAAAGGTCTGCCTGTAAAATATATTCAGGCAGATCCGATTCTTTCTATATCGATATTACGACTTTTAAAGCAAAAAACAAAGAATGTGCTAAAAACTCACCTTAATTACCATCAATAACCATTAGAATTTGCAGGAAAATAAGTAAAATAGGCCACGAATGATTTTCACAAAAAAAACAGTGAAATTTATACAGAGAATAATGGAAACGAACCAATTTAGGCCAAGAAATGAAAATAAAGTTCTGATTTTTTGTGTATATTTACACACGGGTCTCGTTGCACACACGAATACGGTAGCACAAGGTGGCGTGTGCAACGGCTTGTTGTGTGCCTTCCAAGAAAAAATATTTCATTTCTTGGCCTAAATTGGTTTGTTTTCGTTATTCTCTGTACGTGTTTCACTGTTTCTGTTGTGAAAATTATTCCTGGCCAATTTTATTTATTTTCCTGCAAATTCTAATGGTTATTGATGGTAATTAAGGTGAGTTTTTAGCACATTCTTTGTTTTTTGCTTTAAAAGTCGTAATATCGATATAGAAAGAATCGGATCTGCCTGAATATATTTTACAGGCAGACCTTTTTTTTCGCTATCGATCTCGACTTTGTTTGTTAAAATATTTTACTTTTTTAGGGACTCTTTTCCCAATTTCTGATCATGTTCTGTTATTTTTTTCATTATTTTCAACTGTTTTACTAAATATGCATTTTCCGATGAATATAAAAGACCGAGCAAGTTCTTTTAGGTACAGTATCTTGCAGGATGGTTTCGTCGATAGGGAAAACGTCACCTGGAAAAATATAGTTCGAATAGCCTGGAACAAGAACTCCTGGAAAAATTTGTAAACACGTCTATTATTTTTAAAGATTTGATTTTTCTAATTTTGAAAAATTTGATGTTTTTCGTTAAATGATTTTTATTCCGACATCTATTCGCATTATCAATCTTTGTTATGGAACGCTATTCTAGTACGATTGAACAACTTACTTTTTAACGCAGTAAAAATTTTTTTTGAAAAAAGATATTCGAGTGAGTGCAAAGAATATTAAAATGTTATTTATCGAATTCTAAGTTTTCTAATTGCATTTGAAACATTGCATGTTTTTTCTTTTCATGAATATTCGAATTTTGCTGCTTTTTTAAAAACAAGGGTCAGCTCGAAATCAAAAACTTCGCTCACAAAGAGTTATTATGGCAGTGTCATTTTTTTCAAAACCTAGATGAAAAAAGTAGTTTTCAGAATGAGAATCACTAGTAAAATAGTTGTAGTAAAAAAAATAGATGTGTAGTAAAAATAGCTTTAATTTTTTTCAGTAAAACTAACTAAGTATGTAGTAAAATATCTGTATATAGCTGTTAAGGTTTGACCATATTAGTAACAACCTGAAATTATATGGCCTAAAACCTAATCATCTTTGAATAATATGAGAACGATTTCTACTAAATTCTGTATAAAAATCCGGGGAAGTATAAAAACACAACGTAAAAAGTGCATATAGTAAGTAATGGCGAAAAAAGTCAAAAAGAAATGGTAGTCAAAAAGTGCAAAAAGTCAAAAAGGGAAAAAGTAGTCAGAAAGAAATAGTAGTCAAAAAGTGTAAAAAGTCAAAAAGGGAAAACGTAGTCAAAAAGAAATGGTAGTCAAAAAGTGCAAAAAGTCAAAAAGGGAAAACGTAGTCAAAAAGAAATGGTAGTCAAAAAGTGCAAAAAGTCAAAAAGAGAAAAGTAGTCAAAAAGGGAAAAAGTCAAAAAGAGAGGAGTCAAAAAGAATCTGCCTGAAAATGTCGCACGCAAAACTTTTAAAGAAAAATCAGTTATAAGTGAAAAGAATAAAACCCGAAAAAAATTACCAGGGAAATTGAAAAACCAGAAAAAAACTGTTTTGTTACATTTGAAGCTGTTTCCATCACAATACTACATATAATGAGCTAAAAGTACGAAAAAAAATTGTTTTTGCTATTTATACAAGTTTACTTTTGTTATCGAACACGTAGAATTGAAAAATAATTATTTCAAAAAAATTCTATGTTTCAAAAAAAATATATACGCCATTCTTCTGAAAATCACTAAAACGCGTTGAGTTTTATTGATTATTGGTTAACGTTTCTGCATTTTTAACTCCGCACACTATTTTAATCTGAAAGAAAAATATATTCTCTTTCTAATGAAACAAAAAAAATTAATTGGTTCAGGGGTTCCAAAGCTACATGCTGTCAAAAAATTACTGTTGTTGCAACAGTGCGTTGTGACTGCGATGACGTCACACGTGGGTTAGTGAGGAAAACCGCCGTATTGAGAATTTTTCTTCTCACCGTTTATTAAGGTATTATTGTCCTTTCATTTCCACTAAACCTTTAATTCAGAGTCTTGTACACTAGAGTGCACTTCCCTAGTGAGTTCGGTTATATACGGAAAGATTTTTTAAACTGTCAATTTCTCGTGTTGTCTGAATTGGAAATTTAGCTTCAAACACTTGCTCTATCCCGAGTTTGATCATTTTTTCCATATATTTCAAGTTAGGCTGATTTTCCAGTGAAAACATTTGAACTTTGATGGAAAAAATTAAGAGAAAAGGAAAATATCCAGGCATCAAGAACAAGTGATCTTCTAATTTTTGGGATCTTTGTCAATCAACTCTTTGGATATTTATACTAACACCTTCCGTGATTAATAACAGTTTGTGCATCCCTCTGATCGTGCGAAAGTATAAATGGTGCGAGTTGGTGTCTTCTGAAATCAATACACTCCAAACCCCACCCATTTCGAGCACATTCACATATTGTCTTTCTATATAATTTGTTTCATTTATCCGTATTTAATATTTTCTAAAAATGTTTCTTATCTTGTTTCTTTCGAAAAATAAATTTTAATTTCAGCAAAAGGAATGTTATCATCATACGACAGCTCAAAATTCGTCAAGCTCAACCCAATAAATTGGTAAGTCATCTAATAGCAAAAATCGATATACACACGCTGATAGGTAACGTAATAGTTGTTTAACATAATAATTTCGAAGGAGAGATTTTTTTTTCATCGCATATGAGAAATGAAATTCTACAATCAATTTGAAAACTCTGTTTTAATTTAAATTGAAGGCAAAAAATGGAAGGAAAATTGTTTCTCGCCACGATTTTTTTTGGAAATAGAACAAATAGATAATTTTTCTTCTAGGAAAGTGCATCACTGCTTCGACTTTGAAAAGAATGATTTCACACTTGCAATTGAATATCTGTATGATTATAAATTGTCCAATTTATGGTCAATAAATGCTGATATAACATTGGAAATGATTAGCAATAATGGAAACATGTTCAAAAAACAAATGAATTGTAATTTTAATCACTATTCTACACTTTTTGACTTCGGCAGTTTTTGCACTCTACTGGAAAGCATTGGAAACGGAAACTCCAATGATTATTATAAAATTTTTATCGATATTAAAGTACATATTCAAGTCAACTCCTATGAAGGAATCCAAGATTGTTTTCTTCCCCGAAATTATAGAGTTGGATCACTATCGTTTGAACTTAATAATGCATGCATGCTTTTTAAAATTTTCACTATTGATTCAACTGTTGGCTCAAACGATATATTTCTTCATTCAACCCCTGCATCGGCAGTTACAATTCATGTAGAGGACCACAAATTTAATGTTGACAGACAGGTATGGAGTTATTCTTATTTTTCCTTTAAAACGATTTAATTATTTCAGGGATTATTGTGTTTTTCTTCCACTTTTAGAAAAATGTTGACCGAAAATGACAGCGATGACATTCATCTCGACAAAGAAATGAAAACTGAACATTTTTATTGCTTTCTTCAATTGTTATATCACCGAAAACAAGCCATAACAAGTATGTTTTATTTTTAATCCGATTGAAATTTTCCAAACATTTTTCGAGATTTTGTTGAGAAAAAATATTTATTTTTTTCAGATGAAAATGTACAAGCCCTTCTGGATATCGCAGTTACTTTCGACATTCAATTCTTGATTAACGATTGCGAGGATTTTCTGATTTCTTCACAAGAATGTACAGTTGAATATAAACTTTGTCTCGCTGAAAAGTTCGAATTATCAAAACTTCAGGTGATTCATGAATATCTTTTGAATAGTTTACAGACAATGTACCACTTAATTCTGAAATTATTTTCTTAAAGGCTGTGCTGCTGGAAAGTATGTCAATTAATGATATCCAAAATTTTACCAAAGAACTGGGTGAAAGAACCATGGACGCTTTTCTGAAGAAAATTTGCGATGAATATTTTGAACCAACTTCAAAAAAATGTTTCGACGATCAAAAACTGGATTTGTCAACAAACGCCCAGCCAATACAAAATGCTGAAACTACGGTGCATAAGGTGAGCAAAGGGTCTCAATTTTAATATCGGAAGTGAAAGTGCTGGTGTTTCTGTATTCTTACTTGGTTTTTAATTAAATACAATTTTTGTTTCATTTTTTTCAGGCAAGAAAAACGAGAAAGCGACGGAATTGTGATGAAAATGTTGATGCAAATATGAACTCCCGGCGGCACTGCTCATTCAACAATTTATGAAGATATTTAATTGGCTTCAGTCTTTTTGTGATCCATTGTTTCACTTATAAAGCATGTTCTAATATCTAAAATCTCCGTACATCCTGATAAATATACTGCAACTTTGTTTCTTTATTGAACAACTATATATTCTTTTCGGGGTTTTAGAAATTTTTAAATGTTAAATTAATTTCAGTTGAATATGCATTAAACCATGGGGGAATATAGGGTCAAATTGCCCTATCTCAAGATTCACACACACATGATAGCTTAATCTTAGACTCCAAAATACGATAAGATGGGCTTGCTTAGACTACAAACTACAAAATGTGGGCCTGCTTAGCTTAGCTTGAATAGGGAAAAATTGTTAAATGCTTGAATGAACATTTTTAAACACATTTCAAAATTTATTTACTAAAAAACGAACTAAATATTTGAAAATGCTCTTTTGCGACCCATTATGAATAACCGATGACTTTTCAAACAAACCAAATGCGCAGAAAAAATGCTTGAAAAAAAAACAAAAATTTGGATAATGCGTTTTTTCAGAGTTGCATTCCCGACCCAAAACGTTTACATCCCACCGGAACGAAACACTAAGTTGGTTGATTTGTAAAAAACCGCTTCTTTTCGATTCATTTATTTTCTCTTATGTTTCTTTTCAGTTTCATTTAGTTGCACTGTATTTACGCGGTATTCTTTAAATTTTGTTCAATAAACACAATTTGCATGGCCTTTTATGTATTTCTTTTGGAAAATACATCAAATTTTCCAGACCAAAAGATAAAGTATCACCAGAAGATGGCGCGGGAACGACAAAAACTGTATAAACCTTGTAAATATTTTCAATGTATTGTTCAATTTGTTTATTAAAAAAAGTGCGTCTGCTCAATCAATAAATACATAATGCCACATTTAATCTGGGTCCTAGTCCTAATATAGAGGAAAAAAAGAGAATAATAATTAGGCCAGAGCAATTATGGAGAGAACCGAGGGGACAATGATCACCTGACCGAAGTCTCAAAGAAAAAAAAAAGGTGGAAACCATATAATTATGAAAGAATACAACATTTTGGATGTAATTTCGCGCATCTGTTTAGTTGTTCTGGATTTTTGGAATAATGTTCGGGAGCTCCCGATTAGATATATTTTCAAAATGTTGAAACTCCATTATATTAAGAATTTCTTCAGAATTAAAATTCTTCTCTGTACTTTTACTTTTATTAAATAAAATAAAAAGACCGGTTAATAGCGATATGAAGGAATACAAAAGCTTGCTTCGATCTGTCTCAAATTTTCAATATTGTTGTTATAAAAGCAAATAAATTTACTCTTTTTATTGTTGAATTCTTTTTTTTTGAGTGTCGTCTATGCTAAAGTTTACACAGTATAGTTTTTATTGGTCTTGTTTCGAGCAGCTTTTTGCATAAAATATACATATGTATATTTTTTATGAATTTTAACATTTTTTTCGTGTAAAATTAGACTATCTTATGTTTTTTTTTATATTTAAAAGAGTGGATACTTTTTTTGGAATTTGCAACAACTTTCCTTATTTCAATTATTCTCCAACCTTGCCAATCGTTTCTTTTTCCCTCCAATAAATTTCACCCTCAATTCTTCGGTTCTTCTTTCTTTCGAATTGCGGTAAAATGGCAGTAGTTTTAAAACTTCCGAATAGCAACTACAACACATCAATCCGGTTTTCAAAGGTTTTTTTTCCAAATTCTCATGCGATTCATTCACAAAAAAAAGTTTTCGAATTGTTCTCGCAAAATAAAATGCAAAATGTCATTGAATCTTCATACTTTTCAGTCAGTATCGAATGCATATTCTCAAGTGTTTTTTTATTACATTTACCAAGATAATTACCCATACTTTCTCTTTTCGGTTCATATTCTCGTCATACCGAATATTCTAGTAATCGCCCAAAAACGTTTGGTGATTCCTTTTCTTGTTGTCTGCCATTGGTTTGTGTCTTCATTCCAATTTTTTCTCACATCATTATAATGTTTTATATTTTGAATGAATTTCCTTTTTTCTTTGATATTATATGTATTTGTTTGATGATTGCGGGTGAACGATGCGAGCGATCGACCGTTTTTCTATTGACGATTTTGTTTTGGACCTCGATTATTCATGCGCAAAATATTTTGCGCATCGTCTATGCGATAATATGCCATCGTATGCTTATTTCCTTATCTAATTAACAGCAAGAGTTTTGAGATAAAAATCACTTTCTATAGTTGTCCCCCTCCTTGTTTATTTAAGTTTATTTATTTTTTTCATTGCCTGAACGTCAAAAACTAGTGATTGTATGTCCGGTTTTACGGTTTGGTCAGTGCACACTTCTCGTTGATTTGAAGAGGTTTTTACGACTAATTAATCATTAGATCAAACGTACTCGACCTTGCAGGCTTCGTTCGCAAAAAAACTATGTTGAAATATTTTTGCATGAATCGAGCGAACTGAAAGTTGTTTTGAAATTTTTATTAAAACAAATGTATTCCTGATTTGTTAGTCTCAAAAATTAAGCTACAAAAATATTTGTGTATTCATTTTTTTTTCAATATTGTGAGTGTTCGACTTGAAAAATTATATATTTTTTTCTCTTATAATTGAATTGTTGACTTTAAAGACAGCTGTTCAGTTAATTTGACCCTACGTGATCTTATTTTCAAAAATTAGAGCGTTCTCTCATTAGTACAATGCAATTTATGCGAAATCATATCGATAAATACACGCCGCATGGCAGCGGTTCAAAAATGCAAACATCAAAATTTGAAAGCGCGCCGGATCGTGCAACGCGGTCAGAATTGGCGCGAAACACAATTATTTGAATATCTCTACATAGTGGTATTATTTTCTCGACCTCATGAGCCCCCTTTTTATTTTCTATTTTTCGCTTTGGATTTTGATCGTGTTAACTGAAACGCTGCCTTTAATGATGAATCGAAAAAGGAAAAGTACTTATTTTTAAGAAAAAACCACACCGAAATTTTCACCGAAATCTCTCTATATTGCGTTTTTAAGGGTATCTAACCAGATGGGATTAAGCAGGAGTTGAGCGCGATCATGACAAAATGCATAAATTCGTGACACTATGTCTTTAATTGCAATCCTCTGTGAAGTTTGCAGATTAATAAATAGTAGACAAATAATAGAACATCCCCCCTATTTAGCATACAAGTTTTTTTCTGAACATTGATCGTAAGAATGTAGGCCAAAATGATATCCCTTCCGTTCGCAATCCATTTTATAAAAACAACGACAGTAATCAAAATAGTTGGTAAATATAAAACTTTTGCTGTCCTAAAAATTTATCGTAAAAACTATTGCAGAGGTTTTTTTTCGAAACCCCCTCAATTATTCCATATATATTCAGAATGTTGGAAATTTTTTGTTCCTCTAAATTCTGCTTCATATTTTTGTTGTCATAGTTTCCTAGTGAGTTTTCAAAATTGCATCTTCAAGAAGAAGAAAAACGAGGTTTTCTTACCTTATTTGGTTCGAAAAAGCATTGGTGACCCGTTGGTGTTGTTGGGTAAACAATATAAATATAGTAGTATTTTTGTTGTTTTTATTTGCCCCAATGTCTCTTTTATTCGCCTGTTTCCTGTTGCCAGCCTTCAGTCAGTCAGGTACCGGCAGCACAACCTCTTCTGCGTATCTTTTATTTCTAATTATCTTTTTTCTATCTCCAATTCTCTTCATTTTCCTTTCTCTTTTGCCGATTTTTATTGTTGACCATATTAGGCAGATCTGTCGATCACCTTCCTTTTCCTCCTTCTCAAAATGCACTGACCGAGGCAAAAATATGCGGGGAAAAGAGAACGAATACTACTACTATTCTTTCTACCACTTACACTCAATGAACGAATGAATGAATAAATTCATTCCGTTTGCCGATAGAGATCAATCATTTTATTTTCCTCCTCGTCTTTTGTTATTCATAAATGTTTCCTTTTTTATCTTGATCACCACTTTTGTTGAAAATATTCCAATTTCAAAACCTCCTCGTTTACTTAATTTATAAACTCAAATTGATAACTATATATTTCATATAACATTGTCTTTCGAACTTTTTTTTTTAGAAATTTGGAACTAGTTTTTAATTTTGATTCTCAACGAATATTCTACATTTATTGCTATTATCCATTCAGAACTTACATGGTTGATTGAATTTGCAAAAATTTCAAACGTCCATTAGCCGAAACTGCTCCTTTTAAAGTACAAAAATGAAGTGGAGATGAATTCATGACTCGCTTTTAAACTGGCTTTAAATAGGCTAAATAAGCCCCATAAACAATTTTTAGAACTTTTTCAGCTGCAAAAAAATTGAAATTAATTTAAAACTTCAGTCAACGGTTTCATACATACCCGCATATTTTTGCTTAAAGTGCCTGATTACTTATTTTTTCAATTTTGGTATTAATAGATTCAGAATCACCTCATTTTACCAAAAACGGTCCTCGAAAAGCCCAAAAACAGGTGGTGGTACCGCCCGTTTTGCACTGCCACCGCCTGTTTTCGACACTTTTTCGGGAGCTGTTTTGGACCCGCGGCCGCCCGAAAAAATTTTTTTGTTGTTTAAATTCATTAATAATTGGGCTTCTGAATAGATTACAACAAAAATTGAAAATGAGTAAGCAAAAGCTTTAATTCTGCCAATTTCTTTCATTTTTCTGAACTAGATTTTCCATTTTTATCTTCAAAGCATTTCATTTTTAGAATTTCAGGAAAAGAAAACTCTACAAACTTAATGGACCATTAACCTATAAAAAAATAACGATGTTTCCCATAAATTTTTGAAAGATACATAGAACTAAAAATATATTTTCTTTTCCTTCAAAGTTTAAAACTTTTCCTCTGCACATAAATTTCAAAAGAAGGTAGAGAGTTAGTCTGGACTTGGAAACATGCCAACTTACAAATTGTCTATTGGAAATTCTCGTTTTTAGTTGAAGTTGTTTTTTTTCTGACAGACCTCAATTTCGGAACATAATTCATTTATGTCCTTGAGGTTTATTACTTTTCTACATTCAACTTTTTTTTTGAGTTCGACACTTTTTTGTTGGAAAGTTTTTTTTAAAACGTTTTGAGTCTTATTTTTCGACACCCTGTTATTTCTAGAAACAGTGATTGTTAAATAACTCATAATTATTGATGTCAAATGACATTTGAAACTTTTATCAGACACAAAAAGCTGTTTGATCTACCTACAATTCCAACAGTTTTTTCTTTATTTTTGAACTTTTGGAAGGAAGAGAACTTCCCTTTTTCTGAGTATTTGTTCTGTATATTTCACCTGTTCGGAAAATTCTCTGATTTCTGATTTTAAACTTTGTTTTTATGTCTTTTCAAAACCTTTTCTTCTATTTGTCATATTCATTTTTTGCGATAACATCGGAAGTTGGCAAAGAATGTGTAAAGTCAAGTATTTAAGAACTGTGAGAAGAAAAACGTCATTGCTATTTATGACAAAATCACTTTGAAAAGACATAAAAATCCAAATAAATTATAAACATTTTTCGAAAAAATTGGAGTTTTTGCTTATAAATGTAGTTTGTACAATTATATAAATATATAAATTAATTCCTATGACGTATGTTCTTCTAGACCACACTTTTTGGGTAAGCTTTCAATGCGTTTTTGGATTTTTTTCCTTTTTTTTTGTAAATTTTTTGCTATTGATTCTATAAAGTCAATATATTTCGTGCTTGCCAATTTACATCCTCCATCAAGCAAAAACTACATTTTTTTAAACACATAGCTTCATTTTTTAGTTGAAATTTGCAACCGGAAGGCCTTGTTCCTCACATTTCTTACTCTATCACCAATCGATTGTACAATCATTCCCACCTAAATTTTTTTTGTGCTTATGATTCATAACTTTTGCACCATTTGCAAATATACACATCAACACAAATGTACAAAATAGCTTTTCCCACCCACATTTGTCATTTTTTTCCGTATCGCGCCGTAGTCAGTCGTTGGGCCCGGCAACCACGACGACGACGACGGAAAGAAAAATAATAACAACGACTTTATTTTTTTTTTTTAGTTTGGTTTATTTGTACTAAAACATGTTGTACATGTTATGGTCATTCAAAACTGAAAATATTTAGATTATTCGTTTTTTGGGAATGGTTTTTTTGTACTTGAAGTTTTTGATGTTTGCATTTTATCGTTTCTATACTTCCTCGTTTTTTGTATTTTAGTTTTTAAAAATTTTTTTTGTATCTAATATATATTCCATCTTCTTAGTCTCAAAACAAAACCCAAAAAACGCCTTGCATAGTCGGAAATCAAACGGAATTCGCATACATATTCATTTTCGGGGTCTTCGCTTTCTTGGCCCTCTTTATTTTCGTTTTTATTTCGTAATCATATGCAAATATGTAGGTCATATTTGTATGGTGTTCCATGGAATATTTACCAATTGAAAGCTATAATACATATTATGATTATTTGAATGTCTTAGTTGTTGTAGAAGAGAGAGGAGGGCGGTTCCGAAAAAGGAGCCCCCAGAAGAATTTGTCATTCTGTTTGAATATTCAATGCTCAGGTGCTGGAGGGTGTGCTTTCATGTTCTTCAATTTTATCTCACGTTTCCTTTTTTTTTCGTTTTTTTTATTTGGTTCCTCGATTGGGCTCTTTTTATAAAAGTGGAAAATGTTATTCTAAAGATATATGTATTTTCTAAAAAATTATTCAATGCAATCCTAGAAGGTAGCCTGTAGTAGTAACTAATGAAAAATCTCATGATCCTATTTTCATAAATAGAATATTGTCTGCTTATAATCCTTCTGAATCCGCCTGATCAATGGTTATTAAAAACAAAACGATTTAAAAATCGAGAAAGTGAAAAAAGCGATTAAAATCCCCCTCCTCCGATCATAATACTGTATTTTTACAGCAATTTTTTCCCCCGTCGTTACATTTTGTTCGATGCATTGAAAAACAATAAACTGCTTTGGTTTTATATTTTCGAAAGTTTCCCTCCCCGACGAATTGTACAAAAAAATCGATTATTCGTTTATTTTTAACCGTTTGCTTATCAATTGTATGCTCCTTCCTGACCGTTGCGTTTTTTTTTTCGTGTTTCGTATTTCGTACAACACCGTTCTTTCTTTTCATATTTGGAATTTTTCAGTATTTAAAATGACGACAATTCAACCGTCGTCGTCTTCAATTGCCGGATTCGGAAAAGCAGATGATAATGTTCGGATTTTGTTGATGGCATCGGTTCGAAATGAATTTGGAGATACTTGCGTTTATTCGAGACTAGGTGTCACTGCACTGGGGCAACACTATGTTCTTTTGTCTAGGAAACGATTTTTAGGAGGAACTACGGTATGTTTGAAGACTTTATATTCAACATTTGTTTCCGAAGAAACTTGTTTCTTCCTATCTATCGCATACATATATTTGACGTGTGACACAAATTTCATGTGAGGGGGTATAGCTCAGTGGTAGAGCGCTCCCTTAGCATCTCAGACAATGGGGGAACTGGTTTTTTATCAGTTTTCCGACTAGTCGGCTAACTAGTAATGAACTAGTCGGCAACTCATAATGAACTAGTCGGGAACTGATAAAAAAGCAGTCGAATTTCATAAATTCGATTCACGCAAAAAATAGTAAAAACGCCATTGCAGCTTTATTATAACAATATTTATTAAATAATACAAAAAAAAGAACACGGTTCAAGGATAAAAAAAAATAAAAAAAATATATAACAAAAAAAAAGAAACAAAATACTTAGTAATTTATGTTGAGGTAGTCCTCGGATTCAAGTAGTTCATTCTCAGCGTTTCGGTTTGCGTTTTCCAGTTCTTTAGAAGACGCAACTCTTCACGCTTCGGTCCTAAACATAAAAAATTATAAGTGCATATGCTTTCATGAACCTACATAGACTTCTTCAATCTTTGAGTGAATTCCTTTGCGTCCCACGAACTACGATTCTTCTTAATTATAGAAATTTCCTGCTAAACCGATCCATCAATTGATTTATATAGGCTGTAATTTTAGAGATTTTGAAAATTGTAATGAAAAGACATGAAAACTGACTTGCTGTGTTAAAAAGATGAATCCTCGATGTTCAACTCCAGTGAACAATCTTCAAACTCAAAAAATGACTAAGACACTTCTGTAATTTTTCAATACTGATTTATATCATATTTGTAAATATTAACCTTTTAAATAATCGACAACATCCGGCTTCATTGCCGCCAAATCATTCAAACCCTGTTGATATGTCAAATCTTTGAGCACTGCTGATGGATAGCCCTGAACTTTGAATGACTTCGCAACTTTTTCGTTCTTTGAGATGATGGCACGTGAAAAATCGAAAAATGTACCTGTTGAAGGACATAGCACACCTGAGATCATCGTTATAGTTGTTTCCAGCCGACGAGCAGGGTCTCACTCGCAGGGGCTCTCTTGGGTTTGGAGATAACTATAATTTCTTGTTTCAAAAAAATACTTTTCTAAGCAAAAAAAACTATCTGTTGAATAAAACATCAGTTTCAACTAATTAAACACGATTTACAACATCTGCAAAGATTAAATATACATTTATATAATAAAAGTTTAAAAGTTTAAAAAAATTAAATTAAAAAAAATTAAATTAAAATTTTCGACTGGTTTTTTATCAGTTACTGCTAAAAAAGCAGTTCTCTTTTCGATTTGGACTGGTTTTTTACCAGTACTGCCAAAAAAGCAGTTCTACTTTCGATTTCGACTGGTATTTTACTAGTACTGCCAAAAAAGCAGTCGAAATGGCCCCGAACTGATAAAAAAGCAGTTCCCCCATTGTCTGAGATGGGAGAGGGCTGGGGTTCAATTCCCCATACCTCCAGAAACTTTTTTTTATTAAATTGAATAATTTTTGTTTTCAGGTACACATGATCACTGCAAACATGAGAAATCGACCGTTTATCTCTCCACCTTTCAAAGTGTCAGGAACGTTAATTTTGGAAGAATCCAGAGAATTTATTGAACGGTTAATGATTGAATTGGCAAGGCCCGGAATGTTTAGTTTTGATAATCAGCCAGTTGGATGTCAAATACCAGTCGGGAAGGATTATATTCAATTGGATGAAGTTCCTACAGAAGTGCATGATGATCAAGATGCATATCTGGAGAAGGGAGATGAGATATTTATAGAGATTATTGTGTCGGGAGTCAAATTTTTTCATAGTGGGATTTATGCGGGGAATGGATGTGTTTATCACTATGTTTGTGATGCTCGTAAGTCGTCTGCTTTCTGATGTTGAAAATACTATATTGAAATTTGCAGAGGAAACCGAATCATTGGCTGATGCATTGGCAGTTTTCAACGGAGTTCCAGCAAGAGTGATGTATGATTCGTGGTTTGAATTTGTGTACGCTTTGATTGATGTGACATCAGTTCCTCCAAGGGTTTTTAGAGCATCTCATCCTTTGATCAACAGATCGGGCGAACAGGTAAGAATAATTTCTTACTGTTGAACAAGTTAATGTTAAATTTTACAGATTATAAAAGAAGCTGAACAGTTACAATTAGAATTGTTCACCTATGACATTCGTCGTTCAAATTGTCAGCATTTTTCATCGACTTGTTCAAATGGACTTGGATTCTCTTATGACATGACATCATCTTTCAAATACCTTGCATGTACCGTACTCAAGCCAACATCTACCGTAGTCAATGCAATGACAAGATCCCGAAGTGATCGTTCAAGTTTTACCAGCAGTAGCTCCTAATTTGCCTTCTCCTGGGAAAATAATTCTTGTATAGTTAGTTTCATTGATCACATTCATATTTTGTTCTATTTATCTTTTTTTCGGGTGCTTTCTCTTTCCTTTGTTGAATTTTTAGTCTGTTTTCATTTCACAAACTCTCAGGATTCAAAATCTGAAATATTGCCTTATTTATTTTGTCCTGTTTATTGCATTTTTGTTTCTTATTGTATCTTCTTTCCTATCCATGACTGGTTCATTTTCTCTTCTTTTTTAAAACATACCTCTCTCGTGTCACAGATAAATAAAACAATTGAATTTTATTCGGAAGAACAATACAAAAAAAATATCATAATACCTTTGTCTACAGTGTTTTTGTGAGTACTGTAGTATTTAGATTGAAAGACGATGAGAAAACGAACACGCAACAACTTTGTAGCAAATAAATAAATTAACACAGGAATTTGAAATGAAAATAAAGACACATATATCATGAATAATTAGATACATAATTTAAAAAAGATGAAAAAAACGGAAATCTATCAGAATCTACGAAGTTCAACATCATTTGAAGGTGCAGGACCTGCACCAGGTGAAGAATCCCATACTTTTGACGATGTTGGTTTTCGTCCTCCTGCTCCACCACTTCTACTCGAATCATTTGGACTTGATTGCTCTTGTTGTGATGTGAATAATCTTTCGAGTCGACGTTGAGCCGGGCCTCGCATTGATGCACCGGATGGATCTTCTTTATTTTCTAATGTTCCGAAAAGTGAATCTCTTCGGTGTTCGAGTGCTCGGATTGTTCCTTTTCGTAGGGTTAATCTTTTCGAATTGTCCCTTGCTGAGAAACCAGGATCTGGTGCTTGTTCGCTGGAGAGAGCGAAGAATCTAGAACATAGTGATTTAATTTAAATTGTATTGCTAACGGTAAACCTTTTCTTAAATGCAGCATCTAATGTTTCAGTCTTTCGTTTCATCATAGATCGTCTTGATGATTCCAAATTTTGGACCACTCGTCGTCTCGAAATACCTCGATCATCGATTGGCTTTAAAATAGATATTAATTTCACTTCAACCGACACAACTTACAATATCAACCGGGTGTGCATTTTCATCGATTCCTCGTATAGCTTGTAACTCTCGTGCTATTTCGACTGCATTTTGTGCAACCAATTCATCCTCACTCAATCGATCCATTGTTTTTCGGAAACAGAAGAACTCGGTTGATGCAATAATGTGAGCTAATGTTCCGAATCGATGGCATAACATTGCAAGGAACTGAATGACCAAAATACTGACGAAGAAAACCAAAAACACTAATCCGATTGGTTCGAGTTGTAATCTTGTCATAACCCAAATTTCCTCTTTCGCATCATCATGACTTGCATAACACGGTCGAATTGTATGGTTGAATTTGGGACCGAATGGCCATTCAATATTCAGACAATCTTTGTGGATTTGGAGAACGAGAACACTGATAATGAATACGATATTGATCATGAGGAAGTAAACAGTATACTGAAATTTAAAAAATGCATTTAAATCCAAAAAAAACAATATACCGAATTTCGAATAGAAATCAATCCAGCTCTTAGACGATCCATTTCCTTTCCATCCATTGTTAAAGGCGATAGATATTTATCGATAACATCATTCCAAAACGATTCTTCTTCTGGTTCAATATATTCTCTTTCAGCTCTTTTCATCGCCTTATCAGCTAACCAAGCTTCACTTTGTGCTTGCTTCCATTTCTGATTCTTTTTTGCCGCATGTGATTGATTTGACATTTCCAATGCATCTTCAATTTCAGCCTGCTCATCTTCATCAACTTCTGAGCATTTGTCCACTTGAATCGTTCCTCCGGTGCTTGAGAGAATCGATGCTCTTCTTCCAAGTGTTGGCAGTGTTTTTCTTTCGAGCCTGTCCAATTTTTTCGTCAGTTCACCCAGCTTTTCATTAATCACAATTGACTGAAAAAATTAATATTTACAAAAGTAATTTAAGTGGAAAATTCTAAGAAAAATAATTTTTTTACGATCCCATTAATCTATTGACATTCAAGAATTCTATATAATTACCATTGGATCAACCCTATCCCTCGGACAACATAAGAATCTGCTGCAACAACTCGAAAAGTCATTTTTATTTCCTGATTCCAATGATTCTAATCGTCCAGTCTGTCTCTTTGACAAATCATTTTTCTCAGCTTGTCGTGGATCTTCTCTTGTTCCCCAGGCAACCTAAAACGGAGGTGTTTAAATAACTGTATATTAATAATGAAAACCCACCGTATGCATATTACAAACACTATAAATTGGCAATAACATGTACATACATGGAATTGCCAAGAAATATATTGTTCCCGGAATGATACAAGTGAATTCAAGGGGATGTAAAATAGCAGCAGTTACGAAACTTGTAGCGACAGCAACCATGAACATAGAATGGGGAGATAGCAAACCGTCTTTCTGAAGTTGCAGGGATGTTCCCACAATTACAGCGGTCATCAACATTGCAAAAACTGCTCCAATGGTTTGAGCAACAATCAGTTGTTTCTCCTGTGTCGCTGTTAAACAGACAGCAATGAAGATAATAACGGGAACAGAGACGATGATCAATGAAACCACTGTATCAATTGTGAATGAAATACTGATAGCACCGACAATCATAACAAATATTGTTCCAGGTCCAAGAATTGATGAAATAAGCATGACCAGTTGATAAATAATATACCAAATGGAAATCGATTCGTTCACAGTTACCACATTCTTATAATCTTTCAAAAGATCCATGATATTGAAAACAGTTGAAGGAATCCATCTACGACGTTGATTGAAGAATTCATTGAAACCTTCTGGAGCAAATGTTTGAGCATCAGAAGCAGCACAATATTCGACACGATATCCACGTTGAAGAAGTAATGTACAAAGCCATCGATCTTCCCCTTGATCGTATTGAATGAAATGTTTTGGTTCTTCCGACTTGAGGGCATATCTTAAATTAATATTCATTAGAAATTCTATTTTATCTTGAAAAAAACCTTCTGGTTACATTATCATCCATCAATGCAAAAGCTCTGAAAAGTGAAAAACACCCCGGAGAGCACATAACACATCCAATCATATGTTCAGTTGCCTTTTGAAGCCAATGCCCAACTGCATATTCGAATTTCTGATACCAAACCATTGCTCCATCTCCACGTGGATGAATTCTTCCGCATGCTGCTCCTAATCGCCGATTCTTTTTCATAAGATCAACAAGTAAGTAAACACTTTGAGGTGTGAAATCAACATCTCCGTCCAAGGTAAGAATAAATGTATTTTCCGAAATGATTTCCTTTCTCGCTGGATCATCAACTTTCATCATTAGTCTGTATCCAAGAAGATAGTAGAGGTACATCACTTGACTCCATCGTTTTCTGTGTCGGATCTTATGGTTATCTTTCATATGAATGAATAGTTTATTTTTTCCTGGCATGATATAAGTCAGCCTTCCTCCGTATGGTGTTTTTGCCTTTTTCGGTGCTTTTAGTCTCATTTGTGCTTGATGTACAGCACTTGCAGCTTGATCGATGACATTCACAAATTGTTTGACGAATTTGTTCATTTCTGGTTCACCATATTCATTGATATCAAAAGCGTCATCAAAGAAAATATGAGCTTCAAATTCGTAATAGTCAGGATCGATGACTTTCAAATATTTTTGAGCATTTCTTCTTGCACACTGATCTTCATCCATTCGGAATAAACTTTTGAGCATACATGTCATTTCATGTCCAGTTTCATGCCACATTGTTGCACATGCATAGATTTTTGTGATCGCGTCGGCTGAAGATGCACTATCTCTGAAAAATACTGTTAAATTTTTTTCATAAATAATGTTTATTGAATACCTGATCAATCCATTTTCCAATTTACTGCTACTAACTGAACATACAGATGGAGGAGTCTTTGATTGTAAACCCGGAATAGTTTCATATGTTAATGAAGAGTCTTCAAGATCGAATTCCAAATCTTCGGCTTTAATTTTTGCCTTATCATCTCTTCTTCGATTAAATGCAAGTGATTGATCAACAAATGCACCAACATAATATGGAAGAACGAATAATTTTTCACTTTTCGCCAATCGTTCGTGTTTCGGATTCCAAAGATGAATAGTAATCCAAAATTGAGAAGCCAACCAGCATAACCATATCCAAGTTTGAGGTGTTAATACGAAGTCAGCGAATGAGTTATAAGATCCGTTGCATTGCCAGAATAGTTCCTAGAGGTTCTTTTTAGAAGAAAAGTTTCAATGTAAAAAACTCACGACTGTCAAAACGCCAGTCAAATGACATGAATCTTTTGCTCTCATGCTACAATTAACAGATAAAAGAATAACTGTTGCTGGAACGGAAAGAGCCATTGGAAGAGCAAAACCCATTCTTTGCATCATAACTTTACATGCAAATTTACTACTATGATAGCATATAAAAACCGCTCCAAATTGGATGATAACAAGCCACAATGCATCATAAGCCATTGTCAATTGATTTCGTTCAACATAATTGGAATAGATCTGCAAAAAAATATTTTATATTTATGAAAAATAGACAAATTACTTACGTTATAACTTGAAAATTCCTCTTCCTCTTCCTCAAACTCATCATCATCCTTAGCAGCTCTTTTGAATCTTCGATATTCTCCAGTATCAACTTCTTCAGCATCTTCGGCTTTTGGCTGTTTTTTTGGTTTTGCCTTTGCAGCCGGTTGTGAATAATATCCAGATTCTCTATTCGCTTGCTCGATCATTTGATTGATTCTCGTTTGGAATTTTTCGATTTGTGTTTGATTCATATCATGCCCGGTTACTGATAACAATTTCTCCCCAAATGGATCTTTCTGCAGCATATCCTCCATTTTCATTCGAGAAGATATGAACAAAAAACAGCAAACCACATAAATGCAAATTTTCCAAAGTGAAACAAATGCATATGTTTTTGATCTTCGTTCTGATAGTCGTTGAGCGAATTTTGCAAGTGTTCGAACTGGTGGAAACACCGAGTCCCGATGCACAAAATTCTGCCACCATGCAAGTGAGATAAGTGTCAAGGAGATTGGAATAGCAATTGAATGTTTTTGAAGATTTGGCATGAACATCGGATAAGCCCAGAAGCCGGAACTTTGAGCAGCAATTGCAGCAATATCGATTATCACAAGTATCAATGCAATTTTGCTTGGTCGTCGACTTATTAATGATAAAACAGCGGGTACAAAACACATTGCATTTGTTAATTGAACAGCTGAAAATGTAAATTTAAGAAAATCGATTTAATATAGAATCATACCTGTAACAGCATCAAGATCCGGGAAAATTCGAAACACAAGAATTCCAACTCCAACACTGTGTAACGATTCAATAATTAGAACAAAACAGAATTGAATAAATGTTGGACGTTTGACATTTCGAAACATTGTACGATGCATTGATCTATGAAAGAATAATTGATTTTTCCATGTTTTTTCCAGTAAGATTACCGAACAAAACATAGTGCTTCCGGTGCTGACAATGATAATAATGTTGCCCATACCCATTTCACAACATGAGAATTTTTCAATTTCACAGTATTTGATGTAGATTCTGAAAAAAAGAGATCAGAAGATTTTTATGACACCCGGAATTAAAAAAACCAATGTTTTTATGTTTCTTGTTTTTCTGACAAATTTATGTTTCTCTGACAAATTTGAAATTATGCTTTTTTGTTTTAAGAAGTTTTCCTGTATATCGTTCACTATATTCTCTAACCGGTATTGTAAATAATATTTTTTTAAATAATCTTTTGATTTTTATGCTTTTTCGAGTTTTTTCATCTCAAACTTTAATTTTTTCAACTTCTTATCAATATTTCATTTCTCTCTATTGTTATTATGCCAGTTCCCTGATGGTTCCATACACTTCAAAAAAAAAAGATTTTATTCAATTGTGCTTATTAAAGACAGTGGATCAGTTAATTTGACCCTAACAGATTGACATTGTTTTCTCTATCTTCTGGGCCCAAATTCCAATTTTTATTTTTCTCCTTGAATTTGGTGTTAACTGACACCCTGCCTTTAATCAAGACATGTTTGTTGCCTACCAAAATACTCAACAATTCACAAAAATCAACTCATCTACTCTTTAAATTTAAGAAGTTCGGTTTAAAAAAATTTCCTTAAAAAGACTTCTCAATGTTTTAGACCGTATTCTCTATGCTATTTCGTTTTGTTGAAAATTTTCATAGCCTAATTTGTTTTCTTATTTTCATAGCCTAAGTTCAATATGGTTGTTGATCATTAGAATTATAACTATTTGTACATTTCTTCATTGTATCGGCTCATATGGGTTCCCAATTAATCATCAGAATTTTCTTCAGAATGTATATTTTTAAAAAAGTTACCGGAAATGACTTGATTACAAATTGTGATTGTTTGTCCTCCCCATCCAATAGCCGATGTCATCAAAATGAACGTACTTTTCGCCACAACAGATGAAGCTAACGTCAAAAAGAACAATACAATAAAAGTGGCAAGTTTGAGTACTTGTAAGCTGGCATCGTGCCAAAATCCTGAAAAAAAAAGTTCCAAATCTTGTTTTTCTTGTTTGATTCTGGTTCTTCTCCGAAATTGGAGATTTTTAGTTGTTGAGTTTGTTCCTTTTTGGTTCGTGAGATGGGTCAATTAGCCAACTGCACGCTAGGGAGGTGTGTAAACAGAGGAATTTTACAAAAAAGGGCGAAAATGAAGATGGGTGGAAGATGCGAGAATAGAGTTGATAAAAAGTGAAGAGACTAATGAGTGGATAATACGGGTTGACACATTTTTTGAAAATGTCTGGCTTTTTGAGGAAGGATAACCAACAACCACAAAAAACGCAAATCTTACCATGTCCGATTCGATCTGGTTTTGGCGGTAATAATCGAAATATGTCCCAGCCTTTGTTCTCTGTTACGGTTCTGAAAAAAAATCAATTTATATATATATTTTTTTCGAAATAAAAACACCAATTTTTTACTAAATAAAAAAACAATTTTCAGAGGATTGATAAATTACATATTTAAATAATGGCTGGAGTTTGATAATAAAAAAAATTAAATATTAGAAAGAGTCGGGAGATCCCGCAGAGATCCCGCAAAGATTCACCAGAAAATTTTCACCAGAACAGATAGTTTATCACTTAACGATAGAGTTTTACTTAGTTTTACCCTTTATCGATTTTTAGCTTGAATTGAGCAGAAACTGTTGAATTGGCGCAAACAATAAATTTCAGAAAATTCATTTTACATTGATTACATTCCAAATTCTGTAGAGCTCACTTGTTGGCTCGGCTTTCAAGCGTTTGTCTTCAAAAAAGGTTGGAAATGTGTCCCAAAATCACAAGAAAATTCGCAATAAAATTAAATAAGCTGAAAACATACGAAATATTCTGATCACTCTCCCTTTGAATAACTTTTGGTGCATTTTTACTATATGCTCCGACATCAAAAGTTTTCTGCCTTTGTTTTTCCTCACTATTTCCGCCAACTTCTTCTAATGTGTCATTTGAATAATAATATGCAGTTTTAATATTTGAAGTTGATGCAGTCATCGATTCATCAGAATCCTTTCCTTCGAGCGTGTTCATTCGACACATTGGCCGATGATCCAATGTGTTCATCATCTCATTGTTGTTCTTGTGAATATGAATAAATAGGAATAGATTTCAATAGGTGAAAACTATTTGTTGATTATTAATAAAGAGAAAAAAACTGAAGATTAAGAGAAGTTGATATGGTAGCCAATGGCCAAAGAAAAGATAAAGAAGAGCTCCAATCTCTTTACTTCACTCTCTTTTCTAATTCGATCCCGTTTCGTTTCGAGGTCGATGCGATGTTATGTATCTTGAAAAAGCACTCGAAATATTCGGGAGCACCAGAGCAACGCTTGAGACGCGATGCAAAAGTATCAGTATGAACGCGGAGAGAGCTGCTGCCTACCGTGTACTCCCTTCTCTTTCCGTCTCTTTTCCGCAGCCGGTAGCAGCAGCTCCTTCTTCGAAATAATAGGCGATAAACAGGAGACGGTAAAGCAACAAAGCATGGCGTGAACTGCATGATGATGGTAAATGAAATAAATGGATTATGGAAAAAATGGAGAGAGAGTTCTTAGTGGACAGGTTGTTCTTCAGCTTGAAACAGGCACATTTAATAGTTGGCGAACACAAGGACACATGTTTTTTTTTCGAATTGTAACAGAATCCAAAAATTCAAGGATTTGTTTAGTGAGTCAGCGAGTTTGGAAATGACTTGTTGTAGGTTTCAGTTTCATTTATTATATTTATCTAATTCCAGTCAAAAGATGTTCTTGAACTAAAAAGTAATATGACTGATTCAGGATAAAAAAGTAAAAAAAATGTTATCAAAATCAGATTAACTGTACTGTTTTCTAAGAAAATGCTGAGGTAAGTGAGTTCACAATGACAAAAAGGAGTCAATTTCGAATGAAGCGTTGATACACCACAGCGGGATAAAGTGAACCGAAATTGTCACCACGAACAACGCTTTGTGTGTGTACACCGTTACGACAAATTGCACACACACAAACACACACGCAAAAATTCGAATTTTTTTCAAACGGCATTTTAACGCCTAAAACGCATGAAAAAATGAATTTTGTGCGTTAAATACATAAAGTATGGCTTCATCTAATTTTTTTTCACTCCGAATTACAAAATTTTGTACCAGAATAGCTGAATGTACACCATTATTGGCGCAATCCCAGCGGTCATGATTATTTCTAAAAAATCATTGGAAGTGTTTTTGTGAACGAATTTTGACTAATGGACCTATTCAGTTTGAAAAAAAAATACAAAAAATGTCGAGAAATTCAATGCAGAAATTGCAGAGAAATGCCGAGAAATGCAGAGAAATAGCAATTTCTCTGCATTTCTCGACATGTCTTTTTTTCGACCCAGACGGTCTTTTTGGGTATAAATCAGATATTTTGGGCATCTAAGGGCCATTGGGACTCACTACTGAATTTTTTGTATAATTTCCACAATCATAGACACGAAAACAAACATTTTCCATAAAATTGTTTAAAGGGACACAGATTAAATCGTTTGGGTCTCGAAGAAAACCAGTTCAAACAATGCGGAGAAATTGAAGTTTCTCTGCATTTCTCGACATTTCTCTGCAATTTCTGCATTGAATTTCTCGACATTTTTTGTATTTTTTTTTCAAACTGAATAGGTCCATAATTTATTTATGGACCTATTCAGTTTGAAAAAAAAATACAAAAAATGTCGAGAAATTCAATGCAGAAATTGCAGAGAAATGTCGAGAAATGCAGAGAAATTGCAATTTCTCTGCATTTCTCGGCATGCCATTTTTTTCGACCGAGACAGTCTTTTTCGGTCTAAATCAGATATGTTGGGCCTCTAAGGGCCATTGGGACTCACTACTAATTTTTTGGTAAAATTTCCACAACCATAGGCACAAAAACAACCATTTTTCATAAAATTGTTTAAAGGGACACAGATTAAATCGTTTGGGTCTTGAAGAAAATCAGTTCAAAAAATGCAGAGAAATTGAAATTTCACTGCATTTCTCGACATTTCTCTGCAATTTCTGCATTGAATTTCTCGACATTTTTTGTATTTTTTTTTCAAACTGAATAGGTCCATTAAAACGCGCGTTTTCCAGTTACTTTTAAATTATTGCTTGTAGTCAGCCCAATACTTTTCTTACTTTTGAAAGCCAGTTACTTTACATTAATAATCCTATTTGCAATAAAGAACCGATTAAACTTTTCCGATGATCATTTTAATTGGCAAAAATGATGAGATTCGGCTCAAAATGTTTCATGAACAGTCGAACATCAAACTCCAAGTTTTGTATCGGAAGCATTCTTCAAGACCATACATGTTTCTATTTTTTGAAAAGTATCCGATTACCAGCAAACATTTTGTGTGATCATCAAAATGTAAACATTCAAATGTTTCGAAACATTTACATTGTTTTCAAACAATAATATTATTGTTTCTTTTCTTAATTTCTGAACAAACTTTTCTTCTCACAAATTCGTGAAGTCGTCTTTGCCGTATTATTGAAAAAGATTTGTGTTCGCGCCCTTCTTGCTCTGCTCAATGAGCGAAAAACGACGAAGGATTATATTGAATAAGACGAAAAGATGCAAAAACAGAAAAGAACATGAGCACAATCTTTTGTATTTTTTCTTGTTTGCTTTTAATATGTTTGAAGGAAGAAAATTCATGAAAAATATTTTTCGTAGAATATTTTTGATGGCAGAGTCTTTTGAGATCAAGAAGTAATCATTAAAGTTTTTTTTTCGTTCTTTACGAATCTATCGATTTGCGCAATTCTTCCGGAAGATCATTAATATTTAATCCGAAAATCAAAAAACAAACATTGTTTAATATGAAACCAGAAGAAAACGTCTTGTTTTTTTCCGCTACACTTTCCTTCTCAGTTTCAAAGCATTGAATTGTGTTTTTTTTCTTTCACGAAAAAAAATCGGTTGAGTAAATATTGCACATGAAATATTATGGAAGCGCGGAAGGCTGCCAATTCACAAATTGAAACGAGGGAATCAAAAACATTTAGCATATGATCGGAAATACGACGGGAAGAGGGAAAACTAATGTACTTATTTGTTTGAAGCTCTAATTTTGTTACGAAAGAAAACGCTATTTTCAATTTTTAAAATTTTCATTTTCAGAATGTACGAAATGCATCATAGGTCTAACTTCCGAAAACAACGTTCAGTAATCGGATCCTGAAAATGATCGAGATTTTGTACTATTCTAAAAATAGATCCATCTTTGAACATACATCTCCAAAATGTTTTTGTAAGCTGATAATTGGAATGTTTCAATTTTGGAATAAAAATGTGGAATTTTAAGAAATTGAGTATTTTAATTTCGTTCAACAATCTGAACTCTGAATTTTTAGCTCAAAAAAACTCAAAACGCTCAATAATCAAAATAATCAAAAAATATTTAATCAATTTTTGCATTTTCAAATCTCATTTAAGGAATTTCAAACGAATATTATTTTGTGCAATCGCAAAACATAAGTTTTAAACAAGATGTATTTTTTCGGAAAGCTTTAAAAAACAGATACCGAGTATTGTGAAAATTGGGCAAATTGACGAACTCGTCTTGGTAGATCCTTGGTAAATTAGCACAAATTGATAATAATGATTTATTCCAACGTTCCAAGGGTCTACCAAGACGAGTTCGTCAATTTGCCCCATTACTTACAATGCACAAGAAAGCACTCATCAACTCACTCTTCTTGATATTGTGAAAATACCAAAAGTTCCCGCGAAAATTAAATTCTCAATGGTCAAAACTTAGGAATGGAGTACATTCACTATTCTTTAAAGTGTTTGTTTACTGATTTTCAATTTTTGTTGTAATCTATTCAGAAGCACCAATTATTAATAAATTTAACCAAAACAATTTTTTTCGGGCGGCCGCGAGTCCGAAACAGCTCCCGAAAAAGTTCCGAAAACAGGCGGTGGCAGTGCAAAACGAGTGGTGCCACCACCTGTTTTTGGGGTTTTAGAAGACCGTTTTTGGCGAAATGAAGCTTTTAAACTATTTTTTTTTGCTGATTTCGTTAATTATAGGTCATTCTTAGTCTATTAATACCAAAATTGAAAATGAGTAAACAGACACTTTAACCTACTGTCACAATAAATTTCAGAAATTTGTAACGGGTAAAAAAATGATTTCAGTGCGCAAAAGACCGATGGAAACAAAATGGTAAGAAATAAGAAAAACTGAAAAATATGGAATGAGAAATTGATCATGAAGAACTGAAGCAAATTTAGAGGAGAGAGTACACAGTTATCAGAAGAAGTGGTTTTTAAAATTACTTCGATTATAAAACAATCTCTGTTTCTAATTTTTTATAAAATAATTATTTGAAAATATTTGATGTTCGTTAAGATTAGAAACCGAAATTTTCAATTGTTGAAAAAAAACATTTAAATTCCAAAACTAACCCTTCAGCTTGGTAATAATTCGACTGCATGTCGTCACGATCGCGACGATCCATCGTTCGATCCATTTCGGCCTTAAATTTCCTAATTTTTTTCGGAATGAAACAATATGAAATCTTTTATTTTTTCTATAACTTACTCATAAACTTTATTAGTAATTCATAGAGATTAAAATTAATTGTAAGTGTCCAAAATAAGTGAAACAATGAGAAAGAAAAGAGGGAAAAAAGTGAATGTGTCGTGATTGAGCAAATCGCGATTTGACACTTTTCTTCAAAAAATGACCTGCACTGGCTGGCGGCCGGATTTATTTCTTTCGTACGGCTGGCTGATATGTTTATCTGTGCATTTCGTAAATCACACATAATTGAAACATATAGGTATGTGTGATTAAGCGGAATATTACGAAACAAATAAAAACAAACCGTGTTTGTTGCCACATTTTCATCTTTAGATGTTGATTCTGTCTGCGGATCAATCATCTTTGAATGAAGTTGTTCAGTCGTCATTGTATTTTTTTATATCATAATACTATTAATAATTGGAAACGAAAAAATAAAAGAAAATGTTGTAAAAATATTTTTTGAGTATAAATCGTATTCGTTGAAGTAAGGCTGTGAGACAATTAAGCGTGCCTTCACTTGCTCAAAACTTGGGGTTTCGATACACAAATAAGCGGGGCGAAAACAATGAACCCACAACACAAGGCTGGTGTCTTCATCGACTTCTTCTTCTTCTTATTATTCGTTCGACGATGTTTAACTTATTTGTTTTGTGTTAAATCTCTCCGATGTTTCGGTTTTTTGGTGCTCATTCTCTTTTGAACAATGCTAATTGTGAATGAGGTGCGGGGGGAGAAGCAATGACTTACCTTTTTTGGTTTATTTTGTTTCTTTTTCTTGTTCGACAATAAATCAGCATTGAGCGTTTCGTCTTCGAGGCCTAGTAGAGCGTATCCGTATTGTGAAACCTGGAAGGAAAGGGAATATGTTGAAGATGTTCGAGAAAAAACATTATTTAGATAAACTTTTCGATTTTTTAAAAGCATACGAGAACACAACAAAATGCAATAATTTCACAGAAAAATGTTTTAAAGGAGGGTTTTACGGAGATAATAAAAGCACCTTAAATGAAAATAGACTTCATTCTCATTCCAAATCTGTTTTTAAAATTTTCTAAAACCACCTAGAAGCCGAGAAAACGCGCCTCAAAAAAATGGCCTAGAAAAAGGGGACTCCTGGACGAACTTTTTCCTATCAGCTTTTTTCGTGTTTCGTTAATAAATAGTTATGCAGAATTGAATTTTTTCATTTTAATTTATGTTTTTTTTTCATTCTTGTTTGGAGTTTTCATGCCCGCGGACTGGTTTTCGCCGGTGACCAATTTTTCTAGGCCATTGTTTGGAGGCGTATTTTCTCGGGTTCTAGATGGTTTTAGAAAATTTTAAAAACAGATTTGGAATTATAATGATGTCTATTTTCATCCCAGATGCATTCATTATCTCCGTAAAGCCCTCCTTTAAGTAAATTGGTGTCCCTTGTACAAACTAACTCCCGAATAGGTATCCTACAAACGCAAGTTGCGGAGACAAGTCCCTCTAGGGTTTCTAGTCCTCGGTCATATATCTCAACATTTATAAAAGTTTTGTGAAACGACAGAAAAAACATAGTTTCAGAATGAAGTAATATTTCAACTATTCGAAGAATTCTCCACGAATGTAGCCTAAATCTTCAAAATTAAGTTACCCCTTGTCTTTAAAATTATTTTTCTGGAAAATATTACATTTTAAACCCTATTTAAATTATCGAGGACAAAAAAATCAATAAAACAATTTTTTCATATAAGGAAATTAATCGTATATAAATTTGAATTTTCTTGGTTTTGAACTGTTTCAGTGGAAAGTTATTTTCTCGTGGGTTGATCGAAAAACAACACAAACCAGAAGTCTAGGAACAATGCATAAAGCCAAAATAATTTCTAGGAATAAAAAACAAACACGTTTTTCCCTGAAATTGTCGGATCCTAGGCCATTTTCTGGCTTTAGAATATCTTTCACAGAATCGTTTAAAAAGAAATGAGTGTTCTGATCATATTTTCGAATGAAAACAGCAGAATAAAACATTTTGTTAGATTACTTACTAAATTATCTAGTGGAGGAACATTCGAATTTGATACCGTTTCTTCAACCCAATCCGTCACAAATTCCTTCTCCCTTTCGCTCATTCAGTCCTCTCTTTCTTCTGTAAATAATATCTAAGAAATCTGAAATAAAGACAGCTTGGATTCTAACAGCTTTTTCCCGGACGAGAAAGAAAACGGTTCAAACATTCTCCGAAAGACCCGTCGTCGTCGTCGTCCACAATTTCTTGTTATTTTGTGCCAAATATTTGTGTTGATTTTGTTATAATAATTGAATTGAATAGGTGGAAAAACGGTGAATGAAAGAACTCCGTCATCATCAATGGTTGGGTCTCTCGGACTGTTTTGAATGCCGTACAAGATGACCTGAAATGACCGGTTTTTTTTGAAACATTTGAGCTGATTCATGAACATTTAGAAGGGACATTAGGTGAATTACGCAGAATAGAGTCTTTTTTGAAGTGGAAATCGGAAGACTGATTTTTTGAGTTTTTTTTGAATATAATTTTTGCGAATTGGACGTGTAGACAAGAACATGTCGACTGGCGCTCACTTATCACTCAGAACATGCTTAACCGAGAATGCAAAAAAAAACATTATAGTCAAGATCATATAAACAAAAACCACCGCAAACATCCAAAAATCTTTCCGGTGTTTTCATGAACATCCTTCAAAGCTTCACTCTCGAAAATACGTCAATCTGTGAAAAAAAGTAATTCTTCTCATCTGCAACAATGTTTGCATAACTATGCGTTTGTAGTCATGTTAATCGACAACCAATTTCTCCCAAAAAAAAAATTATGGGCAATCCTTTATTATTTTACAAGAAATTCATACATGTTTATTCAATCAAAAAGTTCACAGACGTTTTATTTTAATCCGATAATTTGCTGATTCCGACTGGTTCCGATATGTTACTTTGAAGATCAATGAATGTTGGTACACATGTTGTGTAAACAAATTGGGTGCTCTGAATGCGCAAATATTTTTTGGACAAATAAATGATTATTGGAAGCTGATACATGTTTAGAATTGGGAAAATATAGCCGACAACATCTGAAGAAAACATGGTTTTTATGCTTCGGGTAATAAAATTATAAAAAAAACAAAATTAGTGTTGCAATTAGCACATGACAGATATTTTCAATGATGGATTTTTAAATTTTTAAAAATATAATACCTAGTGTTCAGTTTTAAAAAGATTTTGAGCCATTTGTAGATTTTCAGCAATATTCAGCCATTCTGATCAATTTTGATGTGCCGCAAAGATGCTCAATTTTTTACACTGAATTTAAACTTCCAGAAATTTAAATTTGTTTTATGATTCAAAGATGGGCAGCTTTTAAAGACAATGTGTCAATTTATTTGACCCTACCTGATTTCAATTTCAAAAATTACAGTTTTTTCTCATTAGTGCAATGCAATTTATACGAAACATATCTATAAATACGCGCGTCATAGCAGCGGTCAAAAATTGCAAAAATCAAAATTCAAATGCACGTCGGATCGTTCAACGCGGTCGGAATTGGCGCGAAACACAATTATTTGAATGCGGCTACATAGTCGTATTGTTTTCTCGGCCTTCTGGGTCGCCATTCCAATTTTTATTTTTCGCCATGAATTTGGATCGTATCAGCTGACAAGATGCCTTTAAACGGGAAGGACTCCCTTGACAGTAAATATCGCTTCTCAATAATTTATCTCAAATTCAAAACTAGTCACCTTACCAAAATCTCCTTTTTTTTGGTAATAATTCATCTGCGAAAAGTGTTCGTCATTCGTTTTTTTTTGTTTTCTTAAGCTTCAAATTTGAAGTACTAAAATAACCAAGTTCCTTTACCACATGAGTCACAAATTAATCAAAATTCTTCAACTGGTAATGGGTTAATCGGAACAATCAACAAATAATGTTACTCATGAAATTCTTAAACATCGATATGCTAACATGCACAGCCACAACGGTAGAAAAAAAAACGAAGTGGGAGGAATCTCTTGAAACCGGAATTATGCGAATGTTTAACTGATGAGCTATTGCTTGCTCAACTTGTCGAATATTATGTAAAATGAAGAGACGGAGGTGGAAATACTCTTTTTTTCTTTTTTTCATACAGTAACCCTCGAAGCATGCAGATAAAAGGAAGACACAAGTTGGAGAATTCGCAACAGAGCAGCAGATAACAACTGATCTGATAAGCATTTCAATAATGAACACAAAATTTGTTATTTTTGCTTTTTTGGCAGTTTCGACTGCTTTCGCTTCCGAAGAATCGGTATGTTATACATTTTTAGAATTTTATTTAAATTTTTATTGTAATGTTTTTCTAAATTTCATTGAATTTTTAAAATTTTTATTTTGTTCAGTTCGTTCGAGCAAAAAGACAATCATCGTGTGGATGCGCTATTCCAACGACAGCATCATGTAATTGTCAGCCTGTTCAATCGAATCCAATTCAACAATCATGCTCATGCTCTCAGCCACAACAAAGTACATCATGTGGATGTGCTCAACAATATCAACAACAACAGTGTACACCATCATGTCAAAGCACTTGTGAACAATCATGCGTTGCTCAACAACAGGTTATTTATTCAAATATTTCATGAAAAAATAGCTTCAATATATTTTTTAAAATTTTCAGCCAGTTTCTCAATGTCAATCGTCATGCTCATCAACCTGTCAGTCTGCGTGCTCTCAACCAATTCAACTTCAACAATCAGCTCAGGAATCATGTCAACAAAACTGCCAAGCAGCATGTCCACAACAGCAACAAACATCATGCAACCAACAATGTCAGACAACGTGCCAATCTGATAATTCTTATTCTCAACAATTGATCCAGCAGCAAACATATTCTCAGCCTGGTCAAATCCCAGCTTATAATGCTTACTCTAGCACATATGCTCCAATCACCAGCTCATATGCTCCACAATATGATCAATGTAATACATGCCAAAATACATGTAACAATCAATGTCAACAACAACAACCAGTTCAACCATCATGCACATCTGGATGCTCTTCAACATGTCAACCAGTGTGCCAAAATACTCAGCAATATCAAACCACCAACAGCTACCAAACTCCAGGAGCTATTCCAAGTTATCAACAACAACCACAAACTCAACAATATCAAACTACCAACAACTACCAAAATCCAGGAGCTATTCCAAGTTATCAACAACAGTCACAAACTCAACAACCATACTATCAACCATATTATGATAACACTCAAAACAGCGCAGTTACACAATGCAACCAATGTCAATCCGATTGTAATCAGTCATGCCAACAACAGAATGTTGCTGTTTCCACATGCACTCCACAATGTAATGCTCAATGTGAACCAGTCTGCCAACAAGCCCAACAACAACAACAAACCCAAAATGTGCAAGAAATTCAATTGACGATCAACGTTCCAGTCTCTCAACAATCAGCACAATGTCAACCAGCTTGTGAACAATCATGCAACACTCAATGCGTCTCTCAAAACCAATCAGTTTCGCAATGTCAACCAGCGTGCCAACAATCATGCACTTCCTCATGTGCCGCTTCTTCATATCCATCCACTGTTGCTTGCCAACAAACAGCTCAAACATCATGCGGATGTCCACAGAGCTATTCGCAATGCGGAACTCAATGTTGTAGAAAGTGAGCATTTTTAAATATATAAAATTATTGTAATTTGCTTGTATATTCGTTATTCGTTTATGAATAAATGGGTTTTATTTTTCTGAAGTGCATTCTTTATTTATTATAATACCGCGAGTATCTTTTTGGAAGTTTCGGGCAAGTCGGTCTTTGGCAAATGTCATTGTCTTTGAAAACCATTCGAATGTTACAAGTGAAATGAACCGCGGTCTGCAGAAAATATGCTTATTATTAAAATTCAGTTTAACTTCTCAAAAACCTGAAGAATTTTTAATTTTTGAATTTTAAAAAAACTTTAAACTTCGTAACTAGCATAATGGTTTTTACTTTGCTAGTACAAACTTGGAAATAAATACAAAAAACTAAAACTAGAAATTTGAAACTACATATAAAATTAATAACTCCTCAGCATATAGAGATATAAAATGACTCCGTACTTTATAAATTTTCGAAAATTTAAATTTCATATTGAAAGTAATACAAAACTCGAATTTTAAAAAATTATTCTTAAAATTCAAAATTAAAAATTTTAGAGCAAACTGTTTTGCGCCACACAATTTATAATTTGTAATAATTTACAATTGGGAGCTCCCGCAGTGATATAACAGATTAATAAAACATACCGTGTCAACATCAAGTGAAAAAGCATGCACTTTTATCCCAGCTGACAAATCGTTTTCATACGTAATATCCGGTAAAATGTTCGGGAACAATGAGCACCCATTATCATCGATTATTTTGATCTGAATCAAGTTCTTTGCTCGAAAATAGTGTTTAAAAAATACTCACATTTCTTTCCCCTCCATTTTCTGAATCTGAAACTGTACAATTGTTTACCAAAACGCAAAACAAATAGTTTTTGCGCCCAGAATTTTGATCGCAATTCCAAAAATGATAAATTTCATCACCAATGTTCACCTTTTTCTTCACCAATCCTCCAAACTTATCCTTGTGATGAACACTGTACCGACAATCTGGTTCCGGAAATCTGGAAAATATTGTTTTAACTCGCGAAATTATAAAATTGAGACTCACACCTGCCTACTGGAAGTTCAATAATATCAGTTTGTGCAAAATGATCTTCTGAATTTGTTGGAAAAATACAAAACGAAATGAAGCAGAATATTAAAAAGGGCATACTAATACTATTAAAATGTGAACTAAGTGTGACTTGCAATAATGATCGATATTCGATAAGTCGGCCAGATGCATCATTATTATTATCAACTTCTGGGAAACAAATGATAAACTGATATCACTTTCTATCATAAATTCAATGATAACTGTTTTATTGGGATTTTAATAGAAAAAATATGAAAACGATTTTATCAACCTCTGCGTCGTTGACCACAATATCTCCAATATTTATCACATGCCGCTCTGTATTGTGATTGAGATGTTAGAAAAGGATTACTACAATAATTAGCAGCAAATCCTTGATAAGATCTACATATTTGATCTACATAACTTGACTGTTTCTTGCGACTTTTTCGTTGCGGGACCACTGGCTTATCAGGCAATGGAACTTGACATTTCTCAGAATAAACTGGACAAAAAACTATGGCCTGGAATATGAGTTATAAAATAATTTATCTTCATTTTATTGGTACCTTTTGGCCAAATCTAAATGGATCTGGGCAAACATAGAGGTATCGATTTTTGAACTCTTTGCAAAACCTGGTGAAATTTTTCTTGTGTGCTAAGTCGTTTGAAGAAGAAGAAGAAGAAGAAGAAGTTGGCGAACTGAAACCTTGAAATTATATCTAAAATCAGTTGACCAAAACATACACTGCAGAATGTTCTTCTACCTCGTCTTCTTCCTCTTTTGCTTGGTCAGGTTCATCTTTTGGAATTGCGAAGCAAATATTGTCGAATGCATTGCAGAAATCTTTATCTTTTTGTTCTCTCCGTTTTTGATTTTCACCTGTACAAACACGGACGTATTCTTCGCGGAGTTCGCCGCATGCTACCTGAAAATTGGAATTTCGGATAACTTAATTACAGAACTCGTATTTCGGTGAATTACATTTTAGAACGTTATCACAATTAGTATAAATAAAAATTCCAATTTCGCTATTTTAGTTGCTGTAAAACTGTTACTAAAACAAAAAATAATACAAAATGCTTCAATTTTCTTGAAATTGAAATCGTATTTATTGATTTCGGGATTTTTAGATTTGAGAAGGAAGGGACTCCTTCAAATTACACACAAAAAAGACAAACAGTGGAATTATTCTTGTATTTATATTCCAGAAACCACTTTATTAAGAAATAATTATTTTTATTAAAAAAGAGTTCTTAAAGGAGGGATTTACGGAGATAATAAATGTACTTCAAATGAAAATAGACTTTATTCTCATTCCAAATCTGTTTTAAAAATTTTATAAAACCACCTAGAAGTCGAGAAAATTGGCTTCAAAAAATGGCCTAGAAAAAGGGGCCACCTAGCCGAACTTTTTCCAATGAGCTTTTTTTGTGTTTCGTTAATAAATAATAAAAAATTTTGGATTATTCATGCCTGCGGACTAGTTTTCGGCGGTGGCCCCTTTTTCTAGGCCATTGTTTTGAGGCGTGTTTTCTCGGCTTCAAGGTGGTTTTAGAAAATTTTTAAAACAGATTTGGAATGAGAATGAAGTCTATTTTCCTACCAGTTCATTCATTAGCTCCGTGAAGTTTTCCTTAAAGAACAATACTCAAATTTCGATTCTGTGAAACTTTAAACGAAGTGGTATTCATTTCTAGATTTATCTGTCATGTGAGAATCCCTGAAACTTTCAAAGTGTAAACACATGTTCGGGTACAAAAATGTTAAAAATTTGACTCTAAAATACACTTGTTTTTGTAGTTTTTATCTTGGTTACCATCGAACTTACAGTGTCTTGTTTCTTTTCCGCTTCTCTAGTTGATCTGTAAAAATGATTTCCTTTTCTTTTAAAAATGTGTTTCCACTTTCATTTGAAAAATGTTACCTCGCACTTATGAACTGCACAAACAACAAAAGTGAAAATAAGGAAGTGATTAATTTCATAGCTGAAAAAATTAAATAAGATGATAAATTCCTTGAAGATGGTATGACATAAGAGATGGAAAATACGCAATAGAGGTGAAAGCTAAAAAACAAAGCATAGATACAGGCTGAAGAAACATTTTTAGAAAAGATAAAAAAGAAAAAAGACCGGATTGTTTTCGGTGTGTTATGCAATTCATCCGCTTCCAATTTTTCGCACATAACACAATATTTTCATCTTTTTTTGCATCTTCTAAAAAAAGACGAGAAAGGTGTGAATCAATGACAATCACTCAAATAGATGACGATGGTTTCGAACTGGTAATCGGGTGATTGAAGACTTTCTCTGTATTATAATGGTAGGCAATTTGTTAACAAAACAATTTAAAGTTTTGTAAAAATGAACTTTCTTTTGGAAATTGAAGATGTTAAATTCAGAACAAGAATAAAGTCATTTATTTTCTACAAAAAGAAATACAAAAAATATTATACAAAAGAGCTGATGGGATTCTGAAAGTAAAATATTGAATATTGAGTGAATATTTATTATACAAAAATGCACTTGACTTTGAAATTGTTATTTTTTTGAATGAAATTATCCCTTGGTTTCAGCTTTTCTTGAGAAGAAACGTTGCATTTTGACGTAGTTCTGAAATAATATTATTTTCGACTATTTCAAAGAATTTCGATTTTCAAAAACATTTCAATTACATCTGGTTTTTAAGTGGAGAACTTCTGAAAACAATCCGAAATAAATAACAAAGTAATTTTTCAGAATAAGGACTATTGTTGTGTTTTGGACTATCAATTGCAGAAGGTAACAGAAATCGAGGATCTTTGATGTTCAATTAATACTACACTAAAGTTTTCTGAAAATGGAAAATTTTCAATTATAGTCTTGTGTAAACAAATCAGTTTAAGAAAACCAATTACATTACCAACAAAAAAACAATATTTGTAAAGGAAATTGATAGTTTTTGTTGTGTTTTAGAACTTTTTTGATTTCCTCAGAATCTCGTGACTCGTAAGTTGGTTTACTGTAAAAATAAAATATTGTTCTTGTAGAATTAGAAAAACTAGTTTTCTAATTTATCTGAAAAATTAGTTGAAGACTTCGAATATTATAACGAAATGTGCCAAATAATCAAATATTCTTGGCATCTCAGGTTAGTCAAGAAAATCACATTTTTCTTTTTTTTTTTAATTTTACAAATAGATGAAATACGTTTTTGTATTGAATGGATTAGCGTTTCCGTTTCCATTAAAGACAGAGTGCCGCTTCATTTAGATCCCAAAAATTAGATACAAAATTCGATTTTTCGTTTTTTTTCTATTTTTCTAACTGATTACTGTCTTCAAAGTTAACACAATCAGAAAATTTCAGCAGGTGAGTACTCAGGGTAATTACGGATTGTAAACGGGTCACGTGACTCCAAAAAGCGGCTCTTACAAGCCTTAATAGCACGTGAGCCGTTTGATGCCGATAATTCCCTGAGTAACCAATTTTCTCACGTTGGATCCATTGAATTAAATTGAAAAATTTTAAATTCTCCTGCTCGAGTTAATGTTTTCATAGTTATTTTAAGACTTTCAATTGTATCGACTGATATCGGTATACCTGTGGAGTGATAGTGAAGCGATGCGACATTCCCTTTGGAATAACAATCAAGTCTCCTTTCTCCAACTGAACTCGAATCCAGTTATCTTCCTCTGGTTCAACATCATAATAGCATGTTCCTTCGACAACCAAAGAAATGACATCTTCTTTTTGAACCATTGGCTCATATAATTGTTCCATCTTATCATCAAAATCGAGCATCGTCTCGCTGACAGTGAAAATATCCGTAAAGTTAACATTTCTTTCAGATTTCACAGCAGACAAACGCTTTTTCATCGATGCAGTGTCATCAAGATCCACCTAAACAAAAAAGAATTTGTGCCTTTTTGTTTCAAAAACTGTTTTTATCGTCGTGTCATGTGTAATGTTTTGTTTTTGTTGAAACGATAGTTTCCTTCAAAAAGGCTACAATTTTCCAAACTGACTACAATGATACAAAGATAAATAAATATATGCGCCGTCTAGTTTTTTTTTAAATTAAAGGTGAGAATAAGTTTTCATTTTTTGCATCATTTGTTCTTATCAGTTTGAAAACAATTCAAAAAAGATTCAAAATGTGAACTTCTGATTGAAATTTTCTCTCGACGTTTAATTTTGTTTTGATAAAAGTCTCGAAACCAATTCTAAAAGTGGTAGGCAGATGCCGCGCTTAAATTTCGCTTATAAGAAAATGCCACCGTTTATCACCGAGGCGAAAATTCTGAGCATCTTGTACTTTTAGTCGAGGTTACCTTGTGGCTCTGAGTAGTCGTTTATAACTTATTTTTTACACAATTCTTTAAGAAAATAGTGATTCTGAACTGATAAAGTTAGCTAACAAAACCTCTGAAAACGATGTGCTTTAAAATTTTGCACACTGTGTAAGAATTTCGCGAAGATGAAGAATTTCCCGAAAATTAAAAGCTTTATCCAAGTTATGAACATTCAAACCCATTTTCATTCAAAATTTTTAAAAACCATGAAGAAATTGAACAGACATTTCACTTCGTAAGCTGATAACCTAAATATTAACTTCAGTAACTACTTCGACATTTTCCACTCCTCCTCTCATAAATTTTCGTGCGGTGCGGTCGTGGTTCGTGCAACGCGGTCGGAATTGGCGCGAAAAAACGTTTATTTTGAACGTGCCTACATAGTAGTATTGTTTTTTCGTACTTCTGGACTCCCATTCGTATTTTTATTTTTCCCTTTGAATTTGGATCTTGTTAACTGTTAAGCTGTCTTTAAAGCGTTCGAAAGATCTACTTTTTCTCCTAATAAAATATTAATGAAAGCGTCCACAAACCTTGTAATATTGAACTCCTGCCAATTGTGTCAACTGTGTTGGGCTCAATTTCTTTGGCGGGAAAACATGATGTGGCAAGCGACGATCACCGCATGGGAATGGTTCCATATGCCAGATTTGCATGTTGAAAAGATGAAAGTAGAAAACTGAAAAAACAAATGCTGATAGAAATATTTTTAACGAAAAATCGCAAAATGATAAGTTTGTTGTTGATTGCCTTACTTTAAATACCCTAAAAATTGAAACATGTGAAACAAAAAAGGACACATTGAAGAAGTATTTTTTGATGGATGTAAAATATTTGTGTATTGCTGGATGAGAAAAATAATTGTTTATATAAATATGGTGTTCGTCGATATTATTTGTTGTTTGTTCCAAAAAACATGGTAGTCACAGTCGGATTAAAGTTGGATTATGTGACAATGTGTGACCCCATTTTTTTATATATATTTAACCTATTCCAAAAGTTTCAAAAACCGACAATTGAAGAAAATGGTTGTTCTTATGATTTTCGGGGAAAAAAAATGAGAAGACAGCCTTTTTTTAAACGAAATGTGTAGATATGAGGGAAATGATGGTGACAGTTTGAATAAAGCAAAAGTGAGTGACCATTTCACAAGAAAAAGGGGCGGGATTTTGTGTAAAATGTGAGGGAGGGTTGTGGCAGAAGCGAATTGGTTTTTTTACAGATTTTTGCGAGATGTTTTTGAGGATAGGAAAAATAGTTTTGATAAGGTTTTCCGGTTGATAAAGCAAGATTCTACTGATTTTTTAATTTTACATCTATCAGGGCTAAAATTTTGACTTAAATTTATCTAGCAGAAAAAAACGAAAATTTTTCATGCTAATGTATGAATAGTCTCAATATGAAAAATGAATCTTTAGTGAAAATTTGTAAATTTTGTTGTTAAATAAAAATATTTACAGAAAAATATTGTCAGCTCAAAATACGCGCGGTGCGTCTGTGAGGTTGAGCAGCCCTCAACAATCAAGAATAGTTGAGTTGACAACACAAAGATCGAAAGAATTAAATGAAGTTTGTTTTCGAACTTTTTCGGCTTTGAGGAAGAAAGATTTACCGATGATACAAGATTTCAATCTGTTTAAACGGTCTTTGAAACTGCATGCGAAATATAATTAGGGTTCATCTGAAGTAAATACCATGTGAAAAATTTAGTCAAAATTAGATTTGAACGATTTGATAAAAAGCAAACAAAAACTTGAGATTTAGAGATATGCTAAAAATATTAATTACAAGTTTGTTATTTGAAATGGGATTGTTATTAGATAAAGAGATCGAGTAACCTGAAAATTAACTTCCAGAAATGTATAACTAAATTTACATCTTTCAGATTTTCAAGACATTTGATTTGTTTTTCTTTTTGAACGATTTTTGAAAACCATTCGAAAAATCTTATTTTCAAGCATTTTACGGAAACATGAGCTTATCTACTTAGCAGTCAAAAATTCTTTTGACGGCTTCGAAAAGAAAAGAAAAAAAGTGAATGAAATCGGCAAGAGAATAGTTTTCCTTAAATAGTTCTCGACGTGTCGAGATATGAAGAATATCTGAAATCCTAATGGTTTTCTGTTCAATATATCTTGATTCGCAAAAACAAAAACGATAAAAATTGAGATAAACAACTGCCGCTTTTCAAATCTCAATTCAAAAACAAATCAGCCACATTGTGATTCAAAATTTAGATAATCCAACAGTCACGAAAGGCAATTGCCCGATTTTCTTTCGACAACAAAAGTTCTTGGGGGGTGTTCAAAACTAGCAGAAAATCGCGGGCCTTCTGTTTTAAAAGTTTTTTGGTGTTCAAAAAATCATCATTCTAATGGGGGGAGAGAAAGTGAAAGGTATACGAGTCGAGTTGCGAAGTATGATAATTATACGAATAATTTGGATTCTACATGAAATGGACGAATCAAGGTTAAGAATAGTATTAATAACCCATATATCTTTCGTTTGAAAAACAAAACAATTTACTGTAATTGTAAGAAAATCTTGACACCAATTTTTAAAAAAACTTACTTAATTTTGGTGTATTCTAATTAGGGATCCTCCCGCTCGTTTTAATTAAGTAAAACTACTATAAAATTGGTTTTTTTAATATTTCTAGTGCACATTGAATGAACTCCAAAATTTGTATTTTTCTAAATCTATTAGATTGATCAAAAACAAAAGATCAAGAAATCAATCTCTAAAACATAACCAATTCAAGAAAATTTTAAAGATTTTTAATTTCCAAAAAAGTGTACAAGCTAAAAAAAAATAGAAAATTGCTCGAAAGCACCATCCCACTTATGTTTTCCTAATTGTCAATTTTACCGGCTTGCTAATTACAAAGACCTTCTGTTGGAAAAACCAATGGCATTGTTATTTTTTAAACTTAAATTAAATTGGTGCGAGCTGGCTTATTATGGATTCGATAGACTTTCTGGAATTCGATTTCAGATATCAGATTTGGAATTTAAAAAACTGAATAGCATTCTTTCTGTAAATATCACCTTTTTCTAGCCGATTATATTATTTTTGACTTGGTACAAACCGACTTATCGCTTTATTATAAAACATGATTTTATAAAAAATTACAACATGAGGATAAGGCTTTATCGTACAGGATTTCTATATTGAAGAGTTCAAAAAATTAAAAAAATCATTGTACAATAATATAGAAAATCAAAAGAAAGCGATTTTTTTGTTATACTTTGGCATTTTGTAACAAAAAGATAAAGATCGAAAACCATGGCTAGAAAGCTAAAGGAAGAGACACATTGATATTTGAATATACAAACTGATTACATATATTTTTAGTGTTTTCAATCTATCACGCATTCATGTGTCGTCTATGTATTCATCAAGGAGGACCTGTCTTTCATTAAACAACAGAAGCCCACATACAGACTGATTCTTTGGCAGATAACCAACCCGTTGTTTTCCTCCATCATCTTTTCCATCTTTTTCTGCTTCTCGGGCTATTCAATGCCAATGAAATATCCGTTTTTTTCCTCAATTGGAAATGGAGGGGAAGATCCAACAAATACTGCGCGCAATACATCACATGTTGTGACATTTTTGTAACTTGATTGAGAAAGAACGGCTATCAAATAATAGTAATAATAATAATAAAAGATTCCAAAGAAATCGACATTTACGAAATAAGTTTGTTTCGTTGGTTTCTGCAGTCATTGTTCCATGACTTTAATGCTTTAATGGACGGTGATTAGAGATTATTATAATTGTTTCATTTTCAGAGATCGCGAATCATTTTGCTTCCGCTCATAAATTATTATTCGGAAACTCAAGCAATAGACGATCATTTTTAGATTCAGATGTTTGGGATCGTTGTTTTTAAAACATTCTCGAATAGTGGTCGGCATGAGAAGACTCCCAAAATTGTCGGAAAAAACCGCTAATAAATTTTACACATGCTCTCGGTTTACTCAAGGAAACGAACATGATTTTCCAATTCAATAAACAATTGAACTATGGAAAAATTGGTATCAACATATGTTCGAAACATAACTGAACATTAATGTTATGGGGTTCAAGTTCAACTTTTTTGACAAGTTTACATATCTTCTCATTTTGTGGATATGATGCAAAAATGTACAACGACGCTGGCTTTAATATTTATTTTTACTCTAAGGATGGCTTTACAGAGCTACTGTAGAAACAAACCGATTCCAAACGCGCTCTACTGACAAATGCCGGTTTTCCGGTGCACGGACAAAACATTTTTTTCCGTAATTGGTCCAATAGATACCAAAAATGCATTTATGACTCAAAAATAATATTTCCAATACGTACGGACACGGAAAAAGCCATACAAACTTGCGAAAACTGGTGCGCGTTTGGAATCGAATTGAACGAACATTAATAAATTCTACTGGGAAGAAAATAACCACACTCGTTCCAAATCTGTTTTTAAAAATTTACGAAATCAATTATAATTTCAATCGGACCAATTCTCAATAAATATTCGTAATCTTTACACGAAAAAAGTACTGTCATGTGGACATCATTTCTAGGCCTAGCTAGGCCACTGCTTTGAATTTTGTTTTCTCGGCTCCTACGTGGATCAAGAAAATTTCAGATTTAAAATGAGTACGAATTCTATTTTCGTTTAAAGCACCTTTCTTGGCTCTGTAAATCCCGCCTTTAATTTATATTTTTCTCAAATTTATTTCAGAACTCATCTCATCACTCGAACAAACAAGACAACACAAATCAATACCTATCGAATCCCGGCGAATATTTTCCTTTTTTTCCTCTTCTTCAATTTTTTGTTGTTGTGTAATAGCTATTCGATTCTGAACAACCAACACTAAATATTTTTCTTTTTCATCTTTTTCTTGCTCTTTTCTATTGAGGTTTTATTCGTTCATGTGCTGCCACCTGACGGCAGATTTGCCGATTACCTCACTTCTCGTCAAACGTATCATCATCTTCATTATTTTCTACTTCATTTTTTTGCCACTCTAACCGGCAACAAAAATCAAAAGATGATCAAGTTATTCATATTCCTGCTTGCATTATTACAGTAAGATTATTTTGACATTCAATTTTCGAAGGAGCAATATGCACTACTTTTATAATGTATTGAAATATAATTTTATGAGACCTAATTATCTTTTAAAATTGCAAATTTTTTTAAATCTTTTTGAAGTAGATAACAATTCGAAGGTTTCCGGGATGCTAAGCAGTCTCCAAGTTCGATTCTATAAGATTCTTCATTTCCAAGAAAGGTCTCATCGCAAAACGAACAAAAAGGCAACATGAATTTTAACATTTCGTTGGTTCTCGTTGAGACCTAAAGCTAAAATATTAAATAGAGTGTTCATATATGCTTCGGTACGATAAAACATACATAAAAAAAGGAATTCTGAAAATACTACAAAATCCCAATTTTTCAGAGCATGTAATGGACAAAAAGCAATCCATTCAAGAAGAATGGGAACAGAAGGACAAATCGTTGGAAGAATTCTATCAGAATATGATCCAAACACGCGTCCACCAGTCAGAGATCATGCTGATAACTCAGCAATCGTTGTCATCACAAATATTTATATTAATCGTGTAAATTGGAATGATGACCATGCGGTATTTAGCTTTATATTCCAATTGAACTTCATAACACTTCCTGTTTTTTAGGAAGTTGATTTATACCTTCGTCAGCAATGGGAAGATAGTCGTTTAAGATACGATGTTGATTCGCGTGAAGGAATCGAAGAAGTTCGTCTACCATTGAACAGAAAGATTTGGGTACCAGACACTTATTTCTCGACTGGAAAAGAAATTGCAAGAGGAGATAAGAATTCGAAGAACATTATTGTTGAGCCAAGTGGATTTGTGCGATCATCTGAAAGGTAACTTCGAAAAGCATAAAAATCAATTGAAATATTGATTTTTTAGAATCAATTTGGAGCTTCCATATCATCATGGAACATCATTCCCATTCACAAATTCAAGAGCATTTTCAATCAGAATTGGAAGTTGTAAGTTGAAATTATAAGAGAACGACTGATCAATTGAAAAAAAAACATGAACTTTAAGATAACTATGATGTTGATGACATTGTTTATTTGTGGGCCAACTCACCACCATTGGTCAACCCAATTGAAGTTTCAAGTGATCTTTTGAAGGGTGATCTCACTTTTGAAGAAGCAAATGCTGGTGATTGCGTCGGAAATTACACTGTTGGTGTATTTTCGTGCATTGATGCAAATGTAACCTTCTCTGGATGTTCATTCACTTCTTTGTTCCATTGGTTCTTCCCAACACTCTTCTTGGTGAGCATTGCAATTGTGAACAACAAAAAATAGTTAGATAACGATTTTATTGATGTGATTTTCGATTTCACCAACAAAAAAGGAGAATCAAGCATGTTCCGAAAGCTCTCGTCATGATATTCATGAAATGATTGACGATGTTTGAAAAAAAGAATCGATATTCTCAATTTTAATGAAACCCATACAGTTCTTGTTTATTAGTCGAGTCAGGCTCGAAATTTAACTTCGTAGATGAAAATTTCTAAAAAAAAACGTTCGAAATACAATTATTACAGTTATTGGTGAAAATATATAGTTTTTACTTTCTCGACTAAGTAAACAATTTATTGAATAAAATTAACTGGCACCTTGTCTTTAAAATGTTAACATATCGAATTCCTTTTAGCACCACAACCGTCTCCTTTTATTTTGATTCTGTTATTACAGATATTTGCATCATGGTTGCACTTCTGGGTCCACGGAAGCTGGTCAGTGCCAAGAACAATCTCTGCAGCTTTTCCCTTCTTCATTTTGGCTGCTTATTACGTAAAAAACTTGATTGAATTATAATAAAATACCCATCAATTTTTCAGCTTTTCCGACCATCCAACGTCACTTCATCCGGTCAATCAATCTGGTTTGCATTCAGTCTTTTCATCACATTCCTTTCACTCGTTGAATATTTCTTGGTTATTTGCTGTGGAATCCGTCGTTCAATCCGTTACAAATCCCTCGGAACACAAGAAGAGCATCCAATTGGTGCAGCAAAGGAAACCGTTGAAGTTGCATATAATCAAGGATGCTCATCGTTCACAAATAATAATGGAATTGACGTTCTGTCAAGAGTGTTGTTCCCAGTTCTTACTGTTATTTTCTTGGTCATTTATTTCATTTTCCTCATCTAATTTTTATAGTAATTAGTTGTTATCATCTTTTTTCAATTTTATTAATAAACAATTCTAGACACCGGTATATCACATAACAAACAAAATTATAGAAAAAAAACCAATAACGAAAACAAGATTTGACTTCTCCAAAGCTTACCATTCATCATCATCGTCTCCTCTACGGTTTTTCTTATTCTTTTTCTTTGGCTCGGGTTTTTTGTTGACGAGTAGAGTTGCATGTCCTGTTTCAGACAAATGAGCGAACAATTTTGAACGACTATCAAAAACTTCTTTGCATCTGTCACATTTTCCTGTTTTTGGAACAGTAGGTCCATCTTGATATTCAGGTTCAGGTGCAGCAGCTTGTTGACTTTTGTTTTTGTCAGCTAAAAAATGGCAGATTTGAACTTTAGCAAACTTTTTTGCACCTCCAATAACAATTTAGAGAGATACGATTGTGTTTTAACAAGAGATTCTGAAACAAAATCTATGATAGAATGACCCTTCTTCATTTTGAAATTAAGATTTTTCGTATTTGTTATTGAATATTTTCATAGACGGTTATGAATAAATTATTGCCTATTTCAGCTGAAACTTTTGAATTCGAATTTTATACCAATGTAGGGCACACTTTTTGTTTCATTTAAAAAAAAATATTACCACGCCTTTTTTTCTTCTCCTTTTTGACTTCAACAACTTCTTCCTGTTCTTCTGGTTTTGCTTCAACAACTTCTTCCTTTTCAACTTCCTCAGGTTCCCTGAAAACAAGAACCACAAAATGACTAATGAAACGAAATTAATCGTACGCTTGTTCTGTGGTTTCAATTTCATCGTCCTCTTCAACATCAAAAATCCCATTTCCTTTTTTCCTATCTTTTCGCTTATTTTTCTTTCCTTTTGGCTTTTCAGGTAATTCTTCCTGTTTTGATTCCAACAATTTTGCATCTTCTTCCTTCATGTGCTTCTTGAGCTCATTCAACTGTTTTATATGTTGTTTCGAATTTTCGTGATTCAGCTTTGCATTTCTGAATATGATAATGTTGATTAAACTGCTTACATAGCTCTTAATTGAAACGCTTACACAGTTTTGAAAGATTTGTTACAAACGACACAATATGGAAGTTCTTGTCCTTCTTCATCACATTCATCACTGCATGTATCATAATCCTCAGCCAATTGCATACTAACTTCCATCAGATGTGCAAGACGATCAGCTTCAGCCTCTTTGTTTTCAAGATATGAATTCATTTGCCTAAAACACGTAGAAATTGTTGTTTTATTGATAATCAAAATCATACTGTTGATTTTGAAGAATCTGTCTTTTTCGATTTTCTTCTTGTTTTTTCTTAGCTTCTTCTTGTCGTTTTTCCAGCAGTTCTTTGTAGGCTTTAACTCTCGGATCACGTTTTCTAACAAAGGCTACCAATTGCTGAAAGTTTACAATTTTTTTGGATAAACTAATCTTTTATTCGTTTACCCTAATTTGATCATTTCGTTCTGTTTTTCCAGCATCTCTGAACCTTTTATTTTCCTGCTCGATTTGTCTTACTTCCCATCTATTTTTTCCTTGTCTAATGTCGTACTGATCTAGCCATGCGAATGATCGACAAGTGGAGAATGAACTCCAAAAACCATAGAATTTCCCAACAATTTCGTCATAATCACTAGCAGAAGTTCCAAATTCTGGATAGTTTTTCTCATCAAATTTGTCCATCTGATCGTAGTCTTCGGAAGCAAGTGTATTGAAAATTTTTCTATACACACCGTAGAAGCCCTGTTAAACGATCACGTTATTTTTTCCGTTTCAAATGATATTTTCTAATTGCAGTGTACCTTTTCATCATCGTCATAACCTTTGTAGCACGACGCACTGAAATATTTGAACAAATCGAGACTCTTATCTTGCATGTCGCCATCGAAACCTGAATTAACGAAATAAACAATTTTTAGAATGTTTTTAACGAATACCTCCTTTTAAAATACTTTCTCGATGTCTATCATAAAAATCACGCTCCTTCGGATCACTCAAAACTTCATAAGCTTGTTGAAGCAATGCGAAATATTGAGTACATTCTTCAACATTATCAGGATTTTTATCCGGATGCCATTTGAGAGCTAGTTTTCTGCGACTAAAATTAAATGTATGTAAAAAGTTTACAAATACCTGTATTTTTTCTTAATCTCTTCGCTATCCGCATCCCTCTCCACTTCTAACACTTCATAGTGACATTTCATATCGACAATTGATAAAATAAATTAAGAACCACGATAATACGTACAAATTTGTCTTTCACAAAAAAAAGCAAAATATTTTTATGTTATTCAAGAGAACTACAAATAAATGACAGAGAAAATTGCTTTTTCTGTTTTCTAGTCCATTACAATGGACAACAATTGGACGAAGATTTCCTTTCGGCTTCAACGTTTTTTTTTTTAATTACTGCAGTATACTGTAATTAGCTCCAAATTGGAATAATCTGCTGAATATCTTTTTGTTCTTCTTATCAATTTGAGCATCACCTCAAAAAAATCCAAAATCTTTACCCCGTAAAACATTTGTGGCAATTATTCGTCCAGATTCATTGCAAAAACATCCCAAAAACAGCTCGTTCGAAAGAAATTTCCGGCATATGCAAGTAGGGAAAATGTAAAAGAATATGTAGGTTGTGAGAAAAAAGGACACGTTTCCGCTTTCTCATAAATAATACCCAATATTATCCTTTTCTCTTGTCTTGGATATATAATTTCTGATTCCCAGAAATGGTTATTTCTCTTTTTTTTAGATTTCCATCAAATTCTTTACGGTCATTGATTTCCAGCAACATAAAACCATTAAATATTTATTGGCAAACCTTTTTTCACAATCGAAATCAGAACAATTTCGTGTCTGTTTACCAGTTTCTCTTTTTTTCTGTTGGTATCATTCTATCAATGTGTTTTACATGCCGTTCGACCTTGACTCCTCCTCATTTTTGCAGACTTGTTGTCTACCTCCACATGTATTTTCTTTATTTTTCACCTTTGTACTAGTACTTTTGTTTAGAATAACTGACTTATCATTGTTTTGTATTTCAGAATGTCGTCCGGTAAAGTTATCATTTATGGTGGTAAAGGAGCTCTTGGATCAGCAGTTTTAGAGTATTTCAAAAAAACTGGATTTGTAAGTTTTAATTCAAAATAGTCGTTTTTCTTCAAAGTTAGATTTCAGTCCGTATTAAACATCGATTTGTCTTCAAACGACAATGCTGACATTAATATTGTTGTAAACCCAAATACTTCATGGACCGAGCAGGAAGAATCAATCTTAAAACAGTAAGATATATTTTTCATTTCTAAGATTGATTACTCTTTTTCAGAGCGTCAGAAGCCTTGAAGGAATCAAAAGTTGATGGGATATTTTGTGTGGCCGGCGGATGGGCGGGTGGTTCCGCAGCATCGAAAGATTTTATAAAAAATTCGGATTTAATGTGGAAGCAATCGGTAAGATTTTTAAAGATAAATTTCTTTAATGGCGTCGAGAAAATTTGCAGAAAATATATGAGCTTGTAAATGAAAATCAAGTCTTGAACAGTTATATTGAGGATAAATAATAAGTAATTCGAAAAAAATTATATAATATCAATAGTTGCTTGCTTGTCCCTTTGAAAGATTCGACATATTTTATTGGATCTATTGCACTATTTTTACAGGTTTGGAGTTCTGCTATTGCTGCTCGCTTGGCTTCTGTCCACCTTAAACCAGGCGGTATCCTTCAATTAACCGGCGCCGCTGCCGCATCTGCCGGAACTCCTGGAATGATAGGTTATGGAATGGCAAAAGCCGCTGTCCATCACTTGACCCAATCTCTTGCTGAAAACGGAAGCGGCCTTCCTGAAAACTCATCAGTTCTTGCAATTGCTCCAATCACTCTTGACACACCAATGAACCGGAAATGGATGCCAAAGGCTGATCATTCGTCGTATGTTCATATACTAGAATAACACATTTCTCAAATTTTTTCAGTTGGACTCCACTTTCATATATTTCTGAAAATCTACATAAATGGACAGTTGATGCTGGAAGTCGTCCAAGATCCGGAAGCGTATTGAAAATTACCACAACCAATGGAACTTCGACTATCGCTTAATTATTTATGACTTATATTATTTCATGATGTTTCCACTTTATTAATTGTACTCATTGCGAGTTTCGTGCTGAGCATGAAATGTGATTTTAAGAAAGGTTGAACACAGATAATATAAAAAATACATTTTCACTGAAAAGAAGTCAATTTACGATTTTTTTTTCATCACGAATATACGGGGAAGACTCTCGAAGCTTCTAATTAATGTTTTAAAATTTTATACTCATTGTAAGAACATAAATAGGTACTTACAAACGTGCAAATTACTTAATTGGCCTAGAAAAACTTCCTCGGCCAACATTTGCGTTTTGGAGTATCGCGTTTTTTTGGAAATGTTTAATTCCACTTTAAAGTACTTTTGATTCATTGTTTTTTTTTAACATTTTAGAAAGTTAATCCTTTCATTTCAAAAATTATCCTCTGCTATGTCTTTAAGACATTGTGACGGCTTTTTCGGTGTTTGTGCGATGTGATCGAGTTTGATGTGGTACGAAACTTTTTATTGTCAACTCAAATATTTTGGATCATTCATTTTCGACTAAAAGACCGCAGCGCAGCCGCTCGCAGGTTAAAATAGCACGACTGCGTATGAGACTTAGATTTTCTGGGTAGATCAAAATAAACTTGCATGATCAAGAATTTTTGAGTTGACAATAACGGATGGCATTATAGAGAATATTAATGTCGTTAAATCGCCGAAAAATGACATACTTACGTAATAAATGGGTTTCAAAATTTCTTTAAAATATCAGAGAAGAAAAAAAAACGAGCTACCTGGTTTCTAGTCCGCGATAGCTTGTTTTTCTAGGCCACCTATTAAATGTTGTGCATTTTTTTGCATTTGAAATGAAAAACTAATATAAATACTCTACATTTTACATTTCAAATGCAAAAAAACCAAAATAAATTTATAAAAATTCACAAATTTAATAGTTGGCCTAGGAACACAAACTATCGCGGGCTAGAAACCAAAACTCTTCCGCGGTGAAAACTTTTTAGCAGGTAGCTCGTTTTTTTCTTCCGTAAATTAAGGAAAAATTTGAAAACCCATTTGCATTTGTAACGTAATTATTTCATTTTTCGGTATTTCAGAGTTGATGGATTTTAAGACTTGTCTAAGGTTTTTTTTTTATTTTTGAAAATTTGGTTAAAGAAAAAGTTAAGCGTTTTCCTCATTGAACCTCCTGATGATCCCTCGATCATTGAACAATTCTCGAATGTTTCATTTTATTTTTTTGTTTTTCAAAACCTCATTATCTTCTCTTCCTTAACCCTTGCTTCCTCAATGTCGCGGTCGGCGATTGTTGAGATGTCCCGTGTGTTCTCTCTCTCCCTTTATCACAATTCGAAATCAAGTACTCCTGTATGGAACGTGCCAAAAGTTGTGGCAACAATTCGATGCGGTCTCCTATCCTAAAATATTGTATTTGTACGCAAGATGATGTCGGTGATGGCCTCCTCCTCCACCCATTCACAGCCAGTTTCATGTATCTGACAAAAGAATCGAACTTCTTAGGTGGCTAATTTCCTTTTTTTTTCTTCGAAATTTTTGATCTTGGACTGGTGCGCACTATTATCATCTTCATGTCAATTTCATATATCCACGTATTCCAAATGCTTCACATGCAAAAAGTGATATATACACAAATAATCTACAAAGAATCTTCTTCTCCTTTCTATCATCCTGATTTATCACTAGAACGAGACGACATGATATTAATTATCTAGAAAATTAAATAATTATGATAATATATAATTGTATTTTTTTAGTTCCTAAAATAATTTTCAGAAGATATTGTGAAAATGAAATGTTCCATGAATCCATAAACACAAATGTCCAATTAAACGGGCTTAATGGATTTGAACGAATACATTAGAGATACGATGAAACAATAGTTTGGAAAGTTGCCAAATGCTTTTAAAAGATTAAATCGTGGATGATTAAATCCGCTTGAATGTTGCTTGTTTTTTGAACCCTATTTCATCACGAATCAAACATAAAAAATATTTATAACCAGAACATGAAATTATTAGGACTCTTCCAAAATGAAGCAAGGTACGAGTACACTAGCTCTCGAAGATCGCCCTATTTTTTAAGCCATTCAGATTCTAGTGAATTTTTGTACCTATTGAATCTCCTATAAAACTGTTTTCGTGAGTTGGATTACGTGTAGCTTTTTTATTAGGTACGAATTTCAGAAAAACCAATGGATATATTAGTTTCAATTTTCAATTTTCAAACTCAAAATTTGTATTATTTTGTCGATGACCCTTTTTTCTAGGGCCTGAGTCTGCATAACGCACCAGCAATAACTGTAAACTACTGTAGAAATATTTCCGGAAACAAGAAGCTGAAATTCTAAGAACGACCTTATTAATCAACGACGTGTTTTTTCTCTTCCTCGTTGTTCTAGACACTTTGACCGTAAACTAGATTTAGTCCGGAATTAACGAAAAAGGTGTGATGATCATTCATATTTCAATACCGTCAACGCAATGGATGATTAATTGGTGCGCGATAGAAATAGAAAGATTAAAAAATCAACTTTTTGTTTATTTTTATGTTTCAAACTTGATATTTATTTTCTAACAAAGGAAATTCAATTAGAACCATTTAAAAGTGGTTTCAGAGTGAGTACTTGTTCGGTACGTGAGAAACTTGACGACCCAAGGTTATCAGAAGATCTTATCGACGTTGAAGCCCTTCTGTACAGTAAGAAAATAAAATATAGTGAAAACGCCGACCTATCTAAGAAGAGAGATCCACCCAACATCCAATCGAAAATTTGCGAATTTTTTGTGTACTCGATTCTTTGAGGTAATGAAAGAGAAGCATTCAAAAATCTTTCAAGTTTATTGAAAATTTGGCCTGTTTATGTTTTTGAAAGATTCCGAGTTTTCGATAAATTATTTAAGAATTGAAAAATTGAAAAATTAACTGTATACTGTTGAGATTTTACAGTTTTCAAATGAAAGTCTTTAAATATGTAAAAAAAAAGTAGTCCGAAGTATTTTTGAATGGTTTTGTTCCTTTTAAGAACGCTGAATTTTCATTGGAGCTTAATTCCTTTTTGAATATTCCGAAAGTATTTAGTAATAAAATAAAACGTTGTATTTCCCCGAAATTCGCGGGAACTCCCGAAAACGTTTTTTTTAAATACATAAGGGCCACGAAAACTCTCGTCGAAATAATGATATAGAAAAAGTCTTAAAAACTACTTAATTCTAATAATTATCGGGAATATAAGCTTGTTCAAAAATATGCATTCTTCATTAATACCCACAACACAAAGTTATGCCAGTATTTTTAAAGAAAAATTAAAAAATATATTATGATTGAGTCTATTTTCTCATAAGCTATTGGCGTAAAGTCCTTCTTTAAAATTCTGGTTCACTACACTCCTGAGTACACTTCGGATCGAATGGTCTCGTACTCTTGGAACCGGTAATCTTTCGAGAACTCGAATGAAGTTTTCTGGATACTAAACTAGTGATGTACGGTAGATATTTTACAAAGTTGAGGTCCCGGTATAGAGGTTTCTGTTTTTTTACTTTTTTTACTACTTTGCGTCTTCGGTTCTCTTTGCACCTATTTTGCACTATACACCATGCCGCACTAAAATATCGCACTCGTAAAATTCCGATCTCGTGTACGAAAATCACACCGAAATTTTCTTGAGTTGCAGAGCTGTGAACACTTTAAAATTAAAGTACCAGTGAATTTTAAGCTGAAAAAAGAGTTACAGATTTATCTCCCATTAAAATTTGTATGGTTGTCAGTTCCAGTTGCCACATTATCAGAAAAGTTCTCTCGATTCCTGATAAAGATGCCAATGAAGTTTTCTGCCCAAAGAAAGCCATCAAAACACGAAAAAAATTTTTTTGTTAATAAGTCATGAGACTGATAATATTTCGATCCAATTTTTCAAATGTATCTAGATTCATCTTGCTGATTGTTGATATATATAGATGCTTCCGATAATTGCAAACCTCACATTTTGGCCGTAATTCATTTGAAACATTTAATATGATATGTTTCATCACCTTGTAATTTGCATGTATCCATTATCAAAGTATATTTTTTAGAGATGATAGAAAATCGAGATCTTTACGGACATATCAGTTTTAATTTCATCAAATGTCGATTGATGACCGATGTATTTCCACATATCTTTCAATTGTGAGAATCTTTGTTTTGTTGCCATTCTATCGGGCAGGTTCGACATCAGTACACATGCAACATTGAAAATAATGATGGACTGGGTAATCAGGTGGAACTAATTTGGTCAAATTCAAGAAATATGAGAACATAATGGAATCATGATAAATGCAAAAATTTTCACAGATTATTGCAAATTCTTTGAAAGAACAGAAGAAAAAAACAGATTTTGATAAGACGAGAATAATGTCTGATACATTCGAGTGTCTGTGTCGGAAATAGACTTTGGCCACGTTTCTTTTGTTAATTGCCGAATCAGGATGAAATATCAAGAACGTACCCGAAACATGTTAAAAACTACTCTTGAAACTCAAAACTCTTTCAAACCACTTAAAAAAAAAGTTCTGAAACCCAAAAAAATCTGTAAAAACACATCTGAAACAACTCAGGAACGTATCGACATCAGACGGTTCGCGTGCCGAGGCGGCTTGTAATCGGCACCCATGCCTCTCAATTCGGCACGGAAGCCGATTACAAGTCGAAAGGATCCGAAACGGCACCGGCACGGCTAAATCGGCTCGTAGATGGCACGTGTGCCAAAACAGCGGCTCGTAAACGGCACGCGTGCCAAAACATCGGCTCGTAAACGGCACGCGTGCCAAAACAGCGGCTCGTCAACGGCACGCGTGCCGTTTTACAGCAGCACGGGAGCCGTTTACAAGCCGTAATTACCCTGAGAATAGATTTGAAAAATTTCAGATCGGAAAAGAAAATCATGAAAATATAATAAAAAATCAGAAAGTTTCAATATACTTTTGGCTGCGGGTTAGAAATCAAGCGACTTGATTTTCTAGGCCGTTATACTTTCTGTGAAGTTGGTTTTTTTCAGTATTTCAAAAAAAATCTTTTTTGGTTTCACTAATCAAATTTGAGCTTTTATTTCAACTTCTTCGTCGGAAATTGAGAGAAATGGAAATTCGAAATGGAATAATTATCAATTTTAAAGGAGGGTTTTACGAAGATAATAAATATAACTTTAATGAAAATAGACTTCATTGTCATTCCAAATCTGTTTTTAAAATTTTTTAAAACCACCTAGAAGCCGAGAAAATGAGCTTCAAAACAATGGCCTAGAAAAAGTGTTCACCTGGCCGAACTGTTTCCAATGATCTTTTTTCGTGTTTCGTAAATAAATAGTTATGTAGAAAACTTTTATTAGTTATGTTTGTTTTTTTCATCTTAATTTATGTTTTTTTCATTTTTTTTGGAATTTTCATGCCTGCGGACTAGTTTTCGCCTGTGGTCCCTTTTTCTAGGCCATTGTTTTGAGGAGTGCTTCTAGGTGGTTTTAGAAAATTTTAGAGACAGATTTGGAATGAGAATGAAGTCTATTTCCATTTAAGGTGTTATTTATTATCTCCGTAAAGCCCTCCTTTTATCAGTTTAAATCACTACCCTCTCCAACTTGTACACATTTCTTTTTTTTTTTTGAAAATCAGATTCAAGTGTAGAATTTTGCATAACCAATTTTTGCAAACCCCCCAAAAATATTAGTATCAATTATTAAACTATTTCCGAGTTCATTAGCTGTCATCTAAACAATTTCTGAATTGTTCCACTCGAAGTTGAATCAATTTTACTCCATGTTGCCTTGAATAGCCACACGAATAATGCATTTAAACGTTGCTTATTTCTATCAATAGTCCGGAAATCGGTTTGCTTTTAAATTAGCTACTTCCCTCGCGATGCGATAAGTTCGAGAAAACATTTGTTTCTTTCATCGAATTAAACGACATCGTATTTCAACAGTTTTGTTTTAAAACTATGTAAACAAAGTGACTCAGGGATTATATGTACAGCTTGATAAAATTTAAGAAAATAAAAAATTTAAAGTAAGCGAACTTGTCTAATAATTTGATGTATTTTTAGTTCCAACATGTTCGGATTATTAATAAGAAGTCGAATTTTAACAGCTCAAACAAGGATTTCATGTTTAGATAATTCTTAATCTATTTGAAAATTTTGAAAAAACCAATTCGATGAGCAAACGGCGCCCAACCGTCTTCCTGGTTCAACAAAGAAAATTGTAAACGTTGGAGGTCAATAGCTTCGAAAATCAACTTTTAAATCTAGAGCCAAAAATAATTCTAAAGGATGACGCCCTGCGCTGTACAAAGGACATTTCGGGACAATCGAAGTACATTAAATAAATTATTTGATCCTGTTTTCTTCTCTCTAGGTTGATCACTTCGTACCGGTACATTGCAAGTGCTTTTCGCGATTTAAAAAACATGAACCCAATTTGATATCTTTTAATTTGTTCAATGTTTATGCAACTTCGTACTATAATAAATCATAATCCGATACATGCAATAAAACACAAAGAAGGAAACTTGATCCACCTCCGATTTTCCAAAAGCGACTTTCTGATCTTTATTGTTTTTTTACCATTCGCTACAGTCTTCTCCTACATCCGAAAAATTGATACTGTATCAGGAGAAACATGGAGAAATGTGTGTATTAATAAAAGACAAAGAATGTATTAATTTGCGGAAAAATGCAGAAATGGGCGGAGTGAAGAGACAGGTAAATGTCTCAAAAATATTTGAGACTTCTTCTGTTATAAAGTGGTGTACGCCTACCCAGGTTTCAAATTGACCGACTGATTCTTATCAAACTAAAAAGGGCTTGTTGGACATTTGGGTGCTTTTCTATTCGGTTGATTTAAACATTTTTCGGGCTACGAATAATCAGTATTTGATTGTCCGTCAACCATTTAGGAAATGAATTATTACTTTTTATTATTATTTGCCCTATACGGTAGGTATATCAACAAATCTATTGCTAGGAATATATTCAGTCTTTATTCGTGATTTTCAGCATCTTTATCATATGCATTTACAAATGTACAACCTCATGATATTGGACAAAATAGAGTTGTTAAAGAAGGAAATCATTTACGAGTATGTAAAGTATTCCAAAGTCTCAAAAACAAATTGAAAATTATAGGTTGATTTGAATGAAACAGCATCTGACGAGCTTCTCGATAAATGGCTCTCACAGGCTATTTCTGGATTGATGGCTGCAGTAGCATCGAAAAAAATCCAAAAACTTCCCGCAAGTCAAAAAAATATAATTCAACAATGTTCGAGAGATGCAAAAGATGTTCCATCTCATGCTAGATGTATTGTCAGGCTTATGGATAAATCTAAAACAATTGGTAGGGGTTTTAAGCATTTTCTGAGCATTTCATTAATTTTTCAGATACAGAAGACGTTGTCAAGAAGACGAAACCATTTGAGAAAGTTGAAAAAGTTGAGTGGGTTGGTTCATTCGGAACTGCCAGAGAGAAACGAAGTGCCGATTTCAAAATAGTGAACCGAAAGGATTACACATTGGGACAAGCTGTGGATGAAGATCCAATGACTCGTGTTGTCAAGAGTATGACAAAAACTGTTCGAGCAATGAAGAATAAGGACAAAAACGAGACGTAAGAATAAAAAAACTAGCTTATTTAATTTCTATTAAATTTAAATTTTAGATGGAAGCAAGCAATTGGAAGAATAAAGAAACTCGGAGAACAAGCAAAGAAGGAAAAGAAAAACCGTGAAATTATGAAAGAACGATTGAGAAAAATGATTGACAACACACCTGCAGAGTTTGTTGACCCAAGAAAACCAATCGCTTTGAAACAAGCTGAAATGGAGGATGAGAATAATGAAGTGTCAAAACTTATGAGAAAGAAAGAAGCTGATGAAGTTCGAGTTCCTCTGAAATTTTTGAGAGAAGCCGTCAAGACAGCCTTGGTTTTGGGTGGACAGAATACTACTGGTTTTGAGCAAAAAACCTTGAAGATGGTTTCGCCAAGAATGATGTCGATTGTTCCAGAACAGGAGGATGATAGCTTGGTGAGAATACATGAGTTTTTTTGTAGTTTTGTAGGCTGCGATTTGTTTTTGATTGAATCAAGTTAAAGCTCTTCAAATTTCAGAAATCACTCATTTTAAGAATTTAGCTCAAAAAATGATGCTCAAAAGCTTATTCAACTAGTTCTGAAAACAGTATCTCTTAATGATATAGGTCTCGTTAAAAGCGCATCAGGACAACTGCACGTACAACCATTTCTCTCCTGACTTTGACTTTGATTGATAATATTTATACGATTTGCAACTTTCAATCTGTTTTGTTCATCTACTACGAAAAATGAGCATTTGGCAAATAGTTTAGAACCAAATTAACTAGTAGATAATTTCATTTGTGCTTTTCTGATCCAAGAAAAAATATTCATTTTTTGAGAATAATTTCTCTAAGGTTCGATATTTTCAGTTCAATCTTCTTTCACCATCATTGTTCTCTCTCCATGACGAAGGAGAAGGAATCGAAAAGCTCACATCCTTGCCGCATTTGTTGAAAAAACTTGATACGAAAGGACAAGATGCTTGGATGGATTTCATTGTTGAGGCAGCAGGTATTCCCGTGATTATTTGATAAACAAAATATCTGTTTTCTTATTCCTTTCTCAGGTGTTTCGGATCATGTTGACAAGACTGAAAAGGCATTCAGAGAGAAGAAAGAAAAGGAATTGAGAGGCGATGATGGAGTTCCACTTTATTTCACGAAAGAAAATGTGACAAAGATTATTGGAAACGAGGAAAAGTCGAAAATTGAAGTTTTCGAATATTTGGACAAAACCTATGATGAGAAACAGAAGGACGCATTGAATAATGATGGTTACGCCTTCTTGACAACACAACAATTGGAAAAATTGTATGGAAAAGGAAGTCCTTACAATTCGACGAAAGCATTGAAAAAATTCAAGAGATTAAGAGATGATCCAGAGAAATATATTGAACAAGAGTAAGATTTTCAGAATAAGAAATTTTTATGGACATGAAAAGCTTATGTGGCAGCATAAAAATGATATTTGAAAATTAACTTTCATGACACTTCTAAACTATTTTTCAGAATTAAAAAAAAGAGTGATATTTCGATAGATAGCACTAAGTACTGGTCAGATGATCTTATGATCTTTTTCAATTGCCTTGACTTTGCGCAATAGTTTTTTTTTGTATCTTCTTTATTAAAATATCTAGCTATTTGAAAAAATTAAAATAGGAAATGTATGTCACAGATGACAATCAGCTATACAACAAAAATCTTCAAAAGAAAACCGACTTCATGATAACTAATTAATAAATTCCTCATTTTTCAGCATCCGCGCCCTCGCCGAAGCTGAAAAGTTCCGTAACGATCGTCGTGCTGATATCGTCGCTTCACCATTCATTCTCACTCCATTGACATTCGCTTCAGTCCCACTCTCCCACACATTCATCGTCCTTTCTCCACTGGTTCTTTCCCCAATTACCCTTTCGCCTGCAGTGCTTGGTCCAATCATCCTATCTCCTTGGGTTTTCGTTCCTTTGGTTCTATCTCCTCGTGTCCTTTCACCACTTATTCTCACACCACTCGTTTTCTCTCCAATTGTTTTGTCACCATTGGTTCTCCATCCATTGATTCTTGTCCCAGGAGTTTTCAATCCTTTCGTTTTGTCTCCATTAGTCTTGTCCCCACTTATTCTTTCACCACAAGTATTCACCCCATTGATTTTGTCTCCATTCGCTCTCAATCCATTGATCTTGACACCAATGGTTGGATCTCCATTGGTTCTTTCGCCATTCGTTCTTTCGCCAATTATTTTGTCGCCTCAGGCATTGTTTGCTGTCGTTCTGTCACCATATGCTCTTTCACCTTTGATTGAATCAAAATTGATCGCAGCTGAAGTTGTATTGTCTCCATCATGGCTTTCATAGATTGCCATGTTTTGATATCATTTTGTATATTTGCGAGTACAAACTTGTGCAATAATAATTTATTATTTATTACTTATAAATATTTATTTATTTATTCTTCAAGAACACACACTTTTGAGCAGATCATCTTTAAACCCGTACGAAAATAAGTTGTTATTTAGTTTTCAGAAAATCATGTTTCCTGAATCAAGTTACTCTTGGAAAATGCTGGCATATTAGCATCAGAATTTGTTTGACGTCGTCTACCATTTCGAATCCTTTTTGTTTCTCGAATACATCGAATTGTTACCTAATACAGAATAATAATTTAAACTAATGTTAGATTTAGTATACCTCTAACGCAACAGCACCCGCAATTGTTTCAAATAGTCCATAGATGCTAGCATAAAAATATGTTTTAATAAGGTTGGGAGAGAACAGAATTGTAAACGATACTGAAAATAATTGTGATTTAGACATTGCATTTTCTTCAACTAGACGAAAGCTTACTTATTGCCATTGTTGCTATCCGGAACGCTTTCACTATGGCATAAGGAAGAAAATATTTTGGATTAGTGTTACGTAGTGCAACCGTATGGGCAATATATAGGGAAATGGTTAGTGCAACTCCGGTCAGAAGGAAAAATAGGAAAATGATGCCAGAGAAGATAAGGGAATCTGAAAATTATATATTTTCATTTTGCGAAATTCAAAAAATGATATTTCAAGTTACATTATGTCTTAAAATTTTAATTTTAATTAATTCTCACTATCATTTCGAAACAATAATTTTTGGAAAAATCCAGAAATTCACAGTTCCCTTATCCATTTTCTGATTTTTCAGAAATGTTTTTTTTGTTAAATACACTTAAAGACAGTGGATTAGATAATTTGACCCAACCAGATTTCAATTTCAAAAATTAGAGCTTTCTCTCATTATTGTCAATTATTCTTGATCATTGCGTTCGGAAGGCTCAACCTCACAGCCGCTCCGCACGCACGCGACGCGGCTGCTGACACTCAAAACACTGGAAAATTTGAAAAATTAATTTTCCAGTGTGTTGAGTGTCGGCAGCCGCGTCGCGTGCGTGCAGAGCGGCTGTGAGGTTGAGCAGCCTTCCGATCGCAATGATCAGGAATAATTGAGTTGACAATAATACAATGTAATTTATGCGAAATCACACCGATAAATACACGCGTCATAGCAGCCGTCCAAAGTTGGTAAAATCTAGATTTTAATGCGCGCCAGAAGTCAGAATTGGCGCGAAACGCCATTATTTGAATGTGACTACATATTGGTATTATATTCTCGACCACCTGGGCTCCCATTCGAATTTTGATTTTTTGCTTTAAATTTGGATCTTGTTAACAGACGAGCTGCCTTTAACTTTCAGTCAAAAAATTGAAAATGATATGCTAGAGCTTCTGAAGTTCGAATTTAATCAAAATAGGTTTATACAATTTCAAAAATACAAACCTATGGAGAATTGCCGAATGCAAGCATGTAGAAAAACATTAGCGCTGATCAAAAGTGGTGCAGAAATCCATGCCATCTCCTTAAAAATATAATAATTCTTAAAAATACATACTTTTCACTTTTCGACTTACCTGTAAATAAACTATAACGAAAATCGTGTGAATTGTCGAAATTGCTTGGTCGTTTGCATTCCCGCTCATTTCACATTTTTAGCTTTTTTTGGTTGTTACTATAAATGCGTTTGTGAACAACAGGAGTAGACAAGTAGTCGTTTTTAGAATCTGGAAAGCAAAACATTAAAACTTCGAAAATAGAGCAGAAGTGAAAATAAGTTTATGAATCGTTGATGAGAGAATGAATTTCACCCTTTTTTTTGGAATAACCAAAGTTTGAGGAAAAAAAGTGATTTCTGAAAAATGAAGGGACTGGACTTCAGAATAAATAAACACAACAAAATTTCGTCAAGATATTTTATTCATATTATTTAACCAATTAGATTTCTCCCTATTTTTCGAAATAATTAAATAAAAAAATGAGTTGATTGATTGATTGATTCAGCGGAACATAAAACAAAGACAATTGAAAAAAAAGATGTATTCAAAAGCTTTGTGCGTTTTTTGATCAAAGTAGAAAAAAGTATTTGGTTACATTTTGGAGAGGCCGTCTCAGGACTCTTATTCAAGGTAACATTTGATGAAATTCATGAAATTGAATAGGTTGAATTCCAAAAAATTCGAATATATTCTAGGAACAGAAATTATTCCACAAAAAATGACAGAATCATATTGTTGCTATATGATAAAAAGCTTAATAATTCTATTTTTCCTAGATTTTCCCTAATCTCATTTGAATACTAAGGAAAAAGAAAAAAAAAACGATGTAATAGTCAAAACAATAGTTTGGAACAAATCGAAAAAAAAAATAAATGAACAATTTTTCGGCGTTTTTTTTCTCCAACGACAATGTTGATGATGATGGAAGACATTTAATTGCGGCCAAAGCTAAAAAGGCAAAGCTTCCGAGAAAAAATGATGGATAAAACCCGAAAATGCAAAAAAAATTTTTGTGATGATGACGATGCACTAAAAAATAAATAATTTGTGTGTCTTCTCTATTTTCAAAGTTCGATAAAGAATTTTTTCGTTTTTTTTTCAACCGAGTCTTCTCACAAACATGCTCATCAATCTCAATCCATCCGTGTGTTGAAAGTGCATGAAACAGAGAGGAAGATGAGGATAGAAAAGTCACAATTTTTGTCACATTTTGATCAAAATATACAATGATCGAAAAAATGTAAAAAAAGAGAAAAACGTTTAGAAGAAACAATTTTCTGAAAAAAACAGGAAGCAAAATATATGGTCATTGAGAACTATTATTAATATTATAAAGAATATTCTCAGGATCCATTGAAAAAAAAAACGAAAGAAGAAAAATAAGTTGATAAATATGTTTAGCTTTGTTTATTTTTGCATTAATTTAAATTTATTATATTGGAAGAAAGTAAAAATCAAGTTTTCAACAACAGCTGGAGAGCATGTGATTAATGTGATTATCGTTGCGAAAACAAAATTATGATAACCACCAATTGAATACCTCAATCTTGCAAATATTTCTAGCAGGTGTCACTTCCAATAGTAATCACATGCTCTGTGGGATTAAGCGGGAGAAAAGCGCATAAAGTAAACGTGACCTATGTAACTTCAAATTTCAGAGTGCCGCGGATGAAACACGATTAATGTGCGAAATAAACAATCTTAAAGAGCACATATTCATTTAGTATGAAACTCACTACGAAGACTAATTCTCAAAGATTGCATTCCAATCTCAACTAAAAGAAAATATTAAAAAAGGAAACATATGATCTGATAATGGCTAAGGCACCAAATATAATTAAGAATTAACCGGTTGTTTCAATCAAGAGATGTTAAACCTATAAAAATCAATGGATACAGGAAATATTGGGTATTAGCGCGCTTACAAAATAAAGTTGAAACACGCATTTCTAAAAAAAAACTAGATAATTTAAATTAAGATTTCTCATTCTACGAAAATTGAAATTATAAATGCCACTTTGTCTTTAACGTAACATCATAATGGTGAATTAAATGTAAAATGAAGAGACGGAATAATTCCTAACCGGAAACATTTGTCTCACACAAATCTGATTGATTGATTTATTAACTAGACACATTACAAGTAATAATATTGACTTGTTCCACTAGGCGGATCCTGCGCTTCACTAGGCGGATCCTGCGTTCTTGATTTTTGTCATTCGACAATTATAATAGCTCAAAACATGGTATTTTCAACACTCATAATAATAGCTAAAATTTTCAAAACAAAAACAAGACAACAAAATTGTTCGGAAAACAAAAATAGACACAATGCGTAGGCGGTTGAATGAGATGAAACGAACGAACGACACTTTGTTTTCATCGATACAGTGTGCATTTTCTTTTCTCTTTTCCTTGACATTTTCTTATCCACAATTCTTCAACTATTTCTACAATTTGAGCCAATTTTGATCGTTTCACAGTCATTTTTGCTTTTTTTTCTGAATAAAAAAAATGTTTTGTTCTTTCACAGTATAGAAATTTATTATTTTCCAAAAAGGGATGCACAATGTTGAGATTTTGAAATATTAGATGGACGGATATATTATTTGATATAAATGAAACTGAAATAATAGTTGAATTACAAGTAAATTAAATGCTTAAACTGAATTAATTTTCTACCATTTTGGACACAATTTATGCCACATTGCAATTGGCTGCTCTGGATGATTAATACATTCACTCCAATGTCTTTGACCATGTTCTGATCCGAGTTTTCCAACAATAACATGTCCGACTTCCTCATTTGTTCCAATAACATCATATTCCATTGCTGTCAAAACGAGGTTCACTTCGTCCAAAAGAAGATTTTTAATTGGCACTGAGAATGCAAAAGATTCATTAAATATTGGAGAAGGAGTGTGAGGTTTCACTGATGTTTTTCTTTTCTCTAGTTTGTTTCCTTGTTGAACCATCCACATTTTGATATAAGTGTCTGAAAATGAGACTTTTTTGAGAGTGTTGAAAAGTGATAAATATACCGTAGTGGCGTGTTCGATCTTTTGAATGAAGATCTCGAGCTTTGATAATACTGACGGCAATTTTTCCAGAATTTGGCAAATAGCAAAGTGAGATCATTATTTCACCACAAGCATCCTGAAATGGATGGTAATATTAAAAATTTTATATTTTCAGATAGAGTTTAAAGAACCACTAACTTCCGCTCTAACAAGGAAGATACCTATCGATAGCTATCTCAAATTGCGAAAAAACGTGAGGAAACTATGGTATTGTTAACTCAAATATTCTTGATCATGCAAGTTGATTTTGACCTACTCAGAAAATCTAAGTCTCTCACACAGTCCTGCTTCAGGAAATTTTTCGCGGATCCGCGCATACACTAGTAATGGATCCGCCACTTTCCTATGCGCTGGTCGCCATTTCAACTAGTTACTATTGAAATGACGGATCCGCGCTTAGAAAGTGGCGGATCCTCTACTTTTGCATTGCGCTGCGGTCTTTTAGTAGAAAATGGATGATCCTAATTTTTTAAGTTGACAATAAGCTCATGGAACACTGTCAAGAGAAATTTAGAGAAAAAATTTGAAATTTACTAAAAACTTGTACATGGACTCAAATTAGTGTGAGTATTATTCCATCGAAGTGTCGTTTTGTTTTGTGTGGTTTGGCGATCCTTTCAGATATTTATTCAAATTTTTTAAACGAAATATTTTCCAATAAAAACGTTTTCTTATATCTTTTTTCATACCTTCGACACTGTTGGACGTTGCAAATGTTTCCAATAAACCGGACTATTCTCAAATTTGACTTGCTTCAATGGCAATAATATTTCTCCAATCGGATCATCAGACGAGAATCGATCATAGTCCATTACTTGAAGAACCAATGTCATATCATGCAGTTTTTTCATTGAATGTCCTGAAAATTAGAGAATTTTCACATATTTAATGCTGCTGATTTTTAAAAATAATTATTATTTATCTATTAATTAACCCTTATTTCTTTCCGACTGTGGCAGAATAATTCTTTTAGCAGAAGTTGGAGATTCAGTTGATCTTCTGGTCTCCGAATTTGATGTTCGACGACGAGAAGTTTGGAAAATTCCACGTCTTGGAATTGGTGGTGTGAACAATAAAAAGTCCATTTTTGTCTAGAATCTATAGGTTTGAAAATTCAAATAACTAGCAAAATGAAGAAAAAGGTAATAAGATATTCTTGTTTTTTTAACATTTATCTTGTTTTTGGGTATGTAAATAAGAAGGCATAGCGATATTTTGGATCATCAAATTTCCATGCTTATATGAAAAAAATAATGAGTTATCTAGAATATTTTCAGTGACAACATAGTGATAATAATAGAAAAAAGATTTCTAATCAACTAAAAATAAAACTGGCAATTTCTGAAGTGCATAGCAACAAAAAAAAGAAATTGTATGCTAGAAGAAAAAGTGTGATTCAGGTATTAATAATATATATATATATACATATGTATGTAAAATATGTCACTGCAACTAGAAGGATATGAAAGAGCTATAAGCAAATTCTTTTAGTAAATTGGGCTTACAAACAATTTTTGAGAAAAAAAAGAGGCAGAAAAGGAAGAAGTGCCTAGAATCAAAGTTTTAAAAGACCAAGAAAAGAGTTATAAATTAGCTAAGAAAAATGATCATTAAGTGGTGCGTTACTACTCAAGTTTTGCACGAAAATATGAATTAGTTATAAACCTCAAAAAAAAACTCGAACATTTTTGTCTAACGAAACATATTTCACCTAAAAAACTGATCTCTGTTTACCACCCTAACATTTTTATAGTTGACTGAATTTGGCTGAAAATATGACAAGACCTGTCTGAAATTTTTAATGTGCTTGACTGGAATTCAGCCGGAAAATGAGTAAATAAGAATGATGTTGAAAAAAGGGTATGTTTTTGTTTACGTTCTAATTGTTATTCAACCAAAAATCTTATCTTTGTACTTAACATTCACACAAAAGAATAGCTATTTTGTATTTATTATTCGAACAAAACGAATGAAGAGAGTGGGATTCGAACCCACGCCCCCGAAGGGACTGGTGCCTTAAACCAGCGCCTTAGACCGCTCGGCCATCTCTCCTGTTATTCGTTTACATTGAAAATGCTATGATTTTAAAATGTTCAATGCTACTTCATGATTGTAGCAATTATAATTTTCTTCGAGATTTAAGATTTTTAAATACCTCGGAATGATAAAACCTCATTGAATGTGGGGTTCAGATTGCGACGATGAACTTTGCTTCTCTCGTACTTTGAAGGATCCTGGAGCAAAAAGGCACGAACATAAGGGTCAGATGATCCTAAAAACAAACTTTTAAAAATATAGAACTACAAAATGCTTGATTAAAAACCTGTAAAGTCTTTGACTGGCAAATCGACAGCTTCCAACAAGTGAACATGAAGAGTAGAACACTCTTTTTCATAAGCAACAGAGAAATTCAAACGACCACGATATTCGCTAACAACTTCTGGTCGAAGTTGATCAATAATCTGAAAATTAAAAATAATTATAACCATTTTTTGCCGAGTTACTGATGTTTTCCATGGATTAATTGATTGAGTGATGCGAGTTTTGAACGAAGGTTGTACTTTTTGAGATTCGGTATCAACTGTGAGGGCTGGTGCGAGAACTTCAGGTCGGAAAAGACGGGCGGTTTGTTCACAATCAAGCTCGTCGATGTCAACTGGTTTTCGCATTCTGGAACTGTGTGTTTAATATCGGATTCTTAATGAATTTGTTTTTTAAAATATAGAATTCGTAAAATGAATATAATTTATCAAACTCGTTTTAAAATTGCAATTCTTTCTTATGCTTCACAATAATATTCTATTGAAGAACAAATCATAATCCGAATTTTTTTTTGCAAATTAATTTAGTTACGCTCATAATCCTTCCAAAAACTTTGACAGACCCCATATACGAAAGAAAAAACCAGGATGTTAACGAGAATTTTTGCTTTTTTCACATGATGAGAATTAAAGCTCTGATGCGTAGATTTTTTAATGATTGGGGTAATACGAAGTCGTACACTATCTTTAAATTGAAAAACATTACCTGTATATAGCTGCAGAAACCACAATCAGAGCGGATGCAATCGCAGCTCCAACTACATAGACAAACTCGATGGGAACGGTAATTTGTGTGACCATCGTTCTTTGAGCCTCCACAGGTGAAATAACCCTAAACGAAAACAAAAATTATATCATGGATGAAAAAGTGAGAAAATAGAACACGAATGAATATGAATTGAGGATACACAGTATGTAAATTAGAGCCGTTAAGCATTCGAATGAATTATTTAATTTTTCCGCCTTCATTTTCGGGAATATTTTTTGTTTTTCAAGGACTACTGTTGGTGTTTTTTTTTGGAATGGAAGTGGGATTCTCAACACCCATCTTTTTTGTTATTGTTCTTTTGAATACCACAACTCAATTTATTTTCTAAAAAAATGTTCAACTTTTTAAAAGAAAGCTAAAAGGAGGAGAAAATGTGGGAAATGAGAAAAGAAAAATCATTTGGAAGGAAATCTAGCAAAAAGGAATATATAATATTAATAATCTCTAAGTACGTTCCGATAAAAAAAAATAATAATATGTGAGACACTTTTAATCCTAGTTACAATAAATCTGTTCATTTTTAAAGACTTTTTTAGATAAAAAAGTTCAATAAAAAATTAATGATCTTTGGGAAAAAATATAGTAAATGTGACAAGTATCGATATCAAGTGAGAATAAACAAGATATTTAGAAGAGGACTTAACTGAACACCCACATTGATAATCTATTTTATGAGCCGTTTTAAGAGAGTGACATTACAATTCTAAATTATTTTTCTAGTATAACTGGTATCTTCTAATAACAACATATAAACAAGCATCTAAACCAAGAAATGGGCAGTGATTTGGATTTCATTTAATATTAAAATTAAGCTTAAACTTCAATACCAATCAACAGTTCAATTCCATTTCAATACTAATTTGTTTTGTTTTCCAATTTACATTTTAGATTTACATCATAATTAACAAATCGTAAAAAGCAGGTGATTTGGTATTATTGTATAGTAAAAAGGACATAATGAAGTCGGCTTGTGACCACTGGACTTCAAGATAACAATTAGTCAAGGGGAACAGGAAATGAAAACTATGGGTGAAACGGGGTTATGTGCAAACTTTAGTACTATTTCTGGACATATAAATTAGTATAACATTGTTGAGGGTCACAAAAAGGAATATAATTAGATGTATATAAAATTAATTAATTATCAAGTTAAAACAGATTTTTTCCATAATTTTATTCTGATTCTGTTTACTAAATGTTTGTCCTTTTTATTTAAAAATACTGAGCGGATGAGTATAATAATATTGAAGGAGGGCTTTACGGAGCTAATGAATGCGTCTGGTATGAAAATAGACTTCATACTCATTCCAAATATGTTTTTAAAATTTTCTAAAACCACCTAGAAGCCTAGAAAACGCGCCTCAAAACAATGACCTAGAAAAGGTGGCCACAGTACAGACTAGTCCGCCGGCATTAAAAGCCAAAGAAAAACATAAATTAAAACGAAAAAAACATAAAAAAGGACTAATATAAGCATTCTGCATAACTATTTATTAACTAAACACGAAAAAAGCTGATAGGAAAAATTCGGCCAGGTGGACACTTTTTCTAGGTCATTGTTTTGAAGCTCATTTTCTCGGCTTCTAGGTGGTTTTAGAAAATTTTAAAAACATATTTGGAATGAGAATGAAGTCTATTTTCATTTAAGGTACATTCATTATCTCCTCAAAGTCCTCCTTTAAGGAACAAAATGAGTTTAAAAGAAGTAGTTGAAAAAAAGGCAGTATTTAACTTATTTAAAATTTGAAAATCTTTAATTTTTTATACCATAATATTCCTTAAATTTCTATTTCAATTGAACACGTTCATTCGAAATATACACTGGTTCACACACATTATTTTTAATATAGTTATGTTTAAATTACTATTTTTTTCGAAAACCTGTGGGAGTGCGAACTTGATTGAGTAATTTTCCTAATAAAGTCATTTTTTGACATTATATATTTATTTTCGATGTAATATTTTCTGATCTTCTAATAAAAAAAATCCGAAAGCTTGAGGAGATTAGAGCTTTGAAAAAAACTGAAAACTAAAAAAAGATTTGAATAGGAAGGGTAAACGATGTTAGTAGTAGAATTCGTGACTTTTTGGTCTAGAAAAGTGAACGTTTTTGATCAAGATTGAAAACATTTCCTTTAAAAACTCTTCAAAATTTTGAAAACTGAATTAAAGAGTGATTACATTATTTAGAATATACTGGAATTATAGTTTTTTTTAAATATACCAGCATATGATTTTCAGTTAAATTTGCGATGTGCAATTTATTTTGAAAACATACGCAAACGAAGAAAATCGGTTGAGAAATTAATACAAATAAAATAAGAAAATTCCAAACACAACTTTCCATCCATCACTATTATTATTTAAAAATCAAATTCCAACAAATTTAAAACAGTCCTAGATGAAAAATGACTGAACTCCTAGTTTTCAGCTTCAATCCATTCTCACGATTTGTCATAAAATTTTTGCAAATTTTTTTCACAAGCTTTGTTTTCTTTTCTTGTTGCTCGTTCCTAACGAAATTCTTATTAATTCTCACGAAATCCAACATTTTTCCCCAATTTAAAGTCATCTTCCGTCGTCAGAAAAAACATGAAAAACAAAAGGTTGAAAGAATCAAACGAAAAGTGACAATCTCATCCAGATAAAATCCCGATTTTTGATGATTAAAAATGACAAATTTCGTTAAAATTTCAACGAATTGTAAAGAGATTTTCAAAAGTTTTAAAGATACAACTTTCGACATGAGCAAGGCAAAGAATTACATGGAAAACGAGAGCAAAAATATGAAAAATAGATCATTAAGGAAGCAATAAAATCGAAAATGTATCATTTTTCTCTCTACCGTATTCATAACAAAATAAGTACTTGCAACAAAAAGTAGCTCAACTGAAAACAAAAGAAGGATGCGAGAATAAATGAAACTTTTTGTTCATCGTTTCGTTGTTTTTTATGTGAAGCGAACTATTCATGCATAAGTAGTTATCGTAGATATATCCATAAACTGAACACATATAAAAAATTCCCTTTTTTTCTGGAATTGATTAACTGAAAACTCGCAAAAAGGGTATTTTCCTTATTTTATTACAAATTTCTAAAGGTTAAAACTTGTCAAACCTCCATGGGGATCCAGGATTTCGAGAAAACAATTCCACTACGTAGCCAAATTTAAATAATTGTGCGTTCGCGCCAATTTCGACCGCGTTGCATGATCTACGACCGCATCGCACGATCCGGAGTGCATTCAAATTATTGCAACTCCACTACTATGAGGCGAGTATTTATCAATATTTTTTCGTATAAATTGCATCGTACTAATGAGAGAAAGCTCTAACTTTTGAAATTTAAATCAGGTTGGGTCAAATTAACTGACACACTCTCTTTAAGAGCATAAGTTTAAAAAAATCCATATGATTTTACTATATACTATATCTATAAACAATTTTTTAAAAAACAGCATTTCACTATTTATACATAATCCGAAAATTAAAACGGAAAAAATAGGGAATTCCAATTGGTCCTTTCTGTCAAAAATTCGGATATCCGTTAGAATCATTTCCTTATACCGTACCTTCTATTCTCGAAATTTGACGGATATTTTGATAACAACTTTCAGAATATTAAAGATCGCACTCAAAGTTTTCACGTCACCAAATGCAAAAACAAAACAAATATTTAGCCAAAAAAAGCATTAAAAAAGCAATTGAGTTTTTTTGAAAAAGTTTCCGGGGTCGCTAAAAACGGGAAGTAATTCGATATTTTTATAGGTATGAGAGACTAAAAAGGGTGGACTCTAAAATGGGTGATCATGTGTGGGTGAGATATTTTTAAAACGATAAAGACAGAGTGACGCGTCGAACGTAAATGGTAATTTTGGCGGGAAACGTCGCGTTTAGAGCAAAACAGTTTTTTGAATATTAGAATTTTTTAAAACTTGAAATTTGAACTATATTCTCTGGAAAATAATCTTTAAAAGCATCATGTGCTGTAAAAGCAAACTGTGCTCAGCGGATATTCTCAATTTCTTATATCAATATTAATGCGATTTAGATGAAAGTTATATGATTATCTTAGAAATAAATTTGTCATTATCCCTGACGCATGTCGCAATGCTAACCAGGATTGCAGGACACACAAGAATTTTAAAAAACAACTAAAAAACAAATAAAAATCGGAGCGACGAACAAAAAATGTGCACATATGTATTTGTTGATTCAAACGGGCATATGTATATTTCATTCCAGATGATGTGTCGCTTCCAAACATGGAAATTTCAATTTTTTTTCTTTTCAACTGGGGGAAATATTTGTACAATTTTTTGTTCGGATTTTAAGAACATCAAGAACGGGAATAATAATTCTTGAAAGAATAGAGTGACCATTTTCAATGTTTTGTAGATTTATAATCCCAGCTAAGCCTGAATTCGAATGACCACAAATTATGTAGTCGTATCAGTGGGATTTGACCAAAGGATATGGTGTAGAAAAAGTCAAGAATTGTGCTCTCCTAATTTATTCTTTAGAATATGCACATACTAATTTCTGAATAAGAAAACTTCCTGATTACTCGTATTTTCCTTTTCAAGGTATGGATGGATTCATGGTTCAATTACAAGTGATGTCAGTCAAAACGAGAGAGACTTTGGAAAATTACAAGAAAAATAGAAGAATTGCGCATTCATAATAAATTTGAAAATGTCACTGAGAACTCTTTTCAGTTCCTGAGGAGGTCTTTGGATTGATGGATATGAATTTATGAATGCTAGGGTCTTTTTGAAACTTGGTGGATTGGTCAGTGGGTAGGATTTCCCGCCCACCAGGGATGGGCGGGAAAGACTTTTCGAAAATTTTCGGGAAATTTTTTCCAACGATGAAAACTAAAGAATAAAACATGAATCAACGAAAGATTTTGAATAAAACAAACATTTTTCAGATTCGCATAAATGAGTTTAAGAAAAAAGAAATTTCCCGTCCATCCCTGGTGGGATCTGAGAAGCTGATTCCGCGGAACCATCCACAATTTTAGGCTTTCAGGATTTTGTTCAGTATCATCGAATTATTATAGTCTAGTTTGGTTGAAATTTTTGAAAATTAAAAATAAATAAAAGAGGGACACAAATTTCTGGAACTTCCAATTTTGAACCTGTATTTATTTAATTTAAATTTATTTATCTAGATATTTAAAAGCACTCAGATGATATTCTGGATCAAACGCTAGTTATGGACTTCAGAAGAAGTTGGAATTTTTTCAGGACAGAATCATGAACCGTCCTTCTTCATCGGTATCGAGAACGATCTTAGTACATTTCTAGTAGTTTTATTTTCTACTGGCGTCAAAAAAACACACTTCGATAAAAATAGATTTTTTTTGAGATCGTTTTTAAAAAACCAACATTACAGATTAAATATACGATAAGATTAGTTATCATTTTCTAATCGGTATTCAAACCGATTAAACCCCTCAGAAGGACTCACAAAAGATTACTACGAAGCAATATACCGCACCATATTTTCCAGTTTAAGAATATATCGGCAATATCGGCATCATAACACCAGCAAAGAAAAATAAAATCCTATTAAGAATTAACGAGATTGTGCAATGACGTTTTTGTGCAAGAAATGCTTGAAATGGTTCTTTGGCTAAACTTTACCAGTCACTCGAAATTGCCCTTTTCGTTACATCAATAATTCTGAAAGGTGTTTGGAACGGAAAAGCGAAAAGAGAGAAAAGTGGGAAAAATTGAGACTGGAAATAAAAAAACAGAACAATGAAATCGGAAAAAAAAACTGAAGAAAGAATAAAAGAATCGAGGGATGGGGGATTGAAATTGAATTCTTTGAGAACAATCTACTCAATAATCTCTAGACCTAATTCCAGATGTTTTTACAGTTGAGGATGTACAGAAATCGCTTGTCTGGAAATATTGTCAGCAATTATTATAGGAACTTTTTTATTTTGAGAAGTTTCCAAAATTGTGAATTGTGAAAAACACCTACACATTCATTTTTTTGCATATATAAAATGGCCCCATTCCGAGAGTTCGTATTTCAAAAAAATCAGAAGAACACAAAAAACGATGACCCGTAATTATTCATGAAATTATTATGGTAAGTGGCACGGGCGAGAATAATTATGAACCGGAAATTAGATGCAGATTCAAAAAAAACGGATTTATTTTTAAAAAACGTTCTTAAAATTAATTCTGAAATATTTTATCAAATGAAGAACAAGGGGATCAAATAGTTACAGTTCAGCGATGAGATTATTTATTTTCTAACCGCGTGTTCTCTCGATAAACTTTTTTTCAAATTTTTTTAAAAGAGGACTTTAAGGAGATAATAAATGTACCTTAAATGGAAATAGATTTCATTCTCATTCCAAATCTGTTTTTGAAATTTTCTAAAACCACCTAGAAGCCGAGAAAACAAGCTTCAAAACAATGGCCTAGAAAAAGTGGCCACCTGGTAGAACTTTTTCCTATAAACTTTTTTCGTGTTTCGTTAATAAATATTTATTCAGAATGCTTATATTAATCCTATTTTTTTGTTTTTTTTTTTTGGATTTTTCATGCCTGCGGACTAGTTTTCGACGGTGGACACTTTTTCTAGTCCATTGGTTTGAGGCGCGCTTTCTCGGCTTCTAGGTGGTTTTAGAACATTTTAAAAACAGATTTGGAATGAGAATGAAGTCAATTTTCATTAAGGCACATTTATTATCGGCCTCCTTTAAAGTCAAAGGTTAAAAATCGCAATTATTTTTGAATCATCCAAATAAATGCTCTGAATTTCTTTATTGATACGTTAGGAACAATTAAAAATACATTTAAAAGCAAATATGTTCAAAATGATCTCGTACTCAGATGTTTGTGAAAGAAAATAGTTGAAAGACATCGGTTCAAAACCACCTAGAAGCCGAGAAAACACGCTTCAAAACAATGGCCTAGAAAAAGTGTCCACCTTTCCGAATTTTTTTCCTATGAGCTCTTTTCGTGTTTCGTTAATAAATAGTTATGCAGTATGCTTACGTTACTCCTTTTTTATGTTTTTTCATATTAAGTTATGTTTTTTTGGATTTTGCATGGCTGCGGACTAATTTTCGCCAGTGGACACTTTTTCTAGGCCATTGTTTTGAGGCGCTTTTTCTCGGCTTCTAGGTGGTTTTAGAACATTTAAAAAACAGATTTGGAATGAGTATGAAGTCTATTTTCATTCCAGATGCATTCATTAGCTCCGTAAAGCCCTCTTTTAGAGCAGGACATAGCTCCCATTAAAAATGTAGGAAAAAACAGGAGAAAAGTAACTTATCATAAAAATTTCGAGCGAAACTAGTTTTTAATATTTTTCTTTTTCAGGAAAAGGATCCGATAAATGCTAAGAATTTTCAAAACTAATATTGTCATGGGAACCCGCGGCTGTTGTTGGTTTAGCGATTTGCTAAATAAAAAATCATAAGATTTTTCTTCTGGCGATATTACAATCATATGCAATGTGTAACGCGTGTATGATCCGAATATTTGAAATCGACCTTCTAATCCTTGATATTGCTTCTGAAAGTGTTGCATATTTCGAAATTTCCGCAATCTTCAGTTTCAAGATTCCGAAAAACGAAAACATTTTTCCAAGACATATTTATGGACATTTGAAGGACACACATACACCTCGTTATCTGACAAAAATGCTCCATCCCTTGGGAAATTTCCAGCCGTTTTATAGGGGTTCTTTTTTCCAGCTTTTGTCGCATTTCAATTCGTTGTCTTCAAATTCCGTTTTTTGTCTGTCTTCATTTATCAGACTTTCCATTCGTTTCTTGGGTTTCTTGATCACATTCTGGAAGGTCATTCATCTTCCTTTCTCGAATGAGGTTTTGGTTTTCTTCTCGTAAGAGTAAAGCTTAACCCCTTCCATCTTCATTCATTTCATTTGGTGTCGTTGGAGAAGAATTGTAATGGGTCATGATGGACACTCTTTTTTTTCTTGGATTTGCTCCCATTTTTCACATTTTATAAGAATTTTTCGGTTTTTATTGATGTTGTTTCTAATAAAAAGTAATTCAATAAAAAAAATGAATGGACGCATTTGGACTACTGTAGTAGAATGATGCCGAACTACGAAAAAATTACTTAGGAATACGTTATTTAAAACCTTGTTTTTTTTCTAGAGATAGTGAAATCTGAAATTCAGCGCTTGCAGATATGTATGTTGCCTTTTTTGAAACCCGATATCTAAAAAAAATGGAGTTAAAATCCTAATTGCTTTGTCTACTTTGTTTCTAATTTGTGTTACATTGAAACGTTAGATAACACTAACATCAGAATTTCATTTTTGAAATAAATATTTTGAATAGAAAATATAGGATCCTAACATATATCCTGAATTTCGCTGAAAATTCGTGTTCCCAAGTTTGTATTGTCAACTCAAATATTCTTGATCATTGCGTTTTGAGGGCTGCTCAACCTCACAGACGCTCCGCACGCACGTACGCGGCTGCCGACACTCAACACACTGTAAAATCCGCGGGAAAATTAATTTTTAACATTATCCAGTGTGTTGAGTGTCGGCAGCCGCGTGCGTGAGTGCGAAGCGTCTGTGAGGTTGATCAGCAATCAAAACGCAGTGATCAATAATATTTGAGTTGACAATATGGTCTTCCGTACGCATTAAAAAAAACTATTTTTTTGTCATAAATTCATTCTTTGAATATATCTATCCAATTATGAAAAATAATTTTTTCAAAGCGATTGGGTTCAGCAGAGCGCGTTTGAAATCGGGTAAAACATTTCCACAGTAAATATTTTTGGGAACTTTTTTGTCTAATTTAAAAATTTTCCGACCCATTCCGTCATTATCTCCACTAGCTATAGAAAACGTTTTTTTTTCCTAAAAACAAAAAAGAAAACAAAAGGCGGGTCCTTCCGGAGAAAAAATACATATTCCAACCACTTTTATTATTATTATCTTTTCCAAGCTCGGAAAAATGAATATTTTCTTCGATATTTTCTATCCCAAAAAAAAGGAGAGAAACTGAATTTCTAATAATTTTGCGAAGAAGCTATTCAAATGAAAAAAAAATAATATATATTCGTACGCATTTACAAGTGCTAGCTCCCACTTTTTTCCTTATTTTGACATATCTTAAAAATAAAATAATGATTGTAACCTGAAAACTTTTCTCATTTCGGTTGTCTTCTGCTCTAAGAATACTCATTTTTGTCTCAAAATTGGTCTGGTTCCGGAAATAAGTAGTTATAGAAAATAAAGCCTCGTAAAACGATACTACCTCATTTATTGCTATGTTTTTCTTATTATTGTTTAACAGTGTGGAAGATAAATTCAGATTTTTTTCTTTCAAATATAAATTTTGAGTTAATTTATTTTTCGAATTCGTATGAATTATGTACTTTGAATAAGCATAAGACTCCTGAAAATCATTTCATCTGCTCTGAAATTTGTTTTTGAATGGTCAAAGTTCGTGATTTATGGTTGATTAGAATTCACGAATTATTATGAACATGAATCCATCCGAATTTCGACGCAAAAACAAAACAAACTACAGTAGCCCTTTATTTTTCAAGTTTTGAAAATTTCAGATTATTCTTAAGAAAGAGAATCAAGGTTGCAAGTATTTGGTTTATCTCAACTGGATTTTGGATTTGCTAGTGCACATGATTTGAGAATGTTCATTGTCAAAATATTTATTTTTTTCAATGAATTGCTTGCATTTTGTTAATTTACAATCAGAAACCATTATTATTGGTACTTCCCCCACAAGCTTTAATACGAAAATATTTAACTCTGCTAACTTCATGGTGATTTTCATGATTTACAATATTTTCAAAGTTTGTTATTGATATTTTCTCAAAGAGACACAATTATCGGTGTCCTTTTGAAAATATTACCTAGACTCGTGTGATAACAACTACTTTTAACAAGTCTAACAATTTATTTCAGCGAAAAACATCAGTCTCTTCCAACAATATGAGACATTTGTTGAGTATTTGAAAGACCAGAAATTACCTAACCGTTCAAAAAACCAGAAGTCATCTTCTCGTGTTTTTTTTCTCACTCAGAAAGGTATATTGGGTGAGCAATATTTACGAATGCATAAGAGATGCATAACAAATTGGAAAACTCGTTTTCTGAAAACGACATGTTTCTTTTCTTTCGTTTTTTTTTCTTTTTTCCACGCCACCAGGATCACCACTTCTTAAGCTCTTTTTACTAATTGTTTCACTTTTTCAATAATTACTTTCTTTCTATTTTTTCTTCGTCAAAAAGCCGCATGTATTTCTAACATTTGTTCAAAAAATAAGTCTATTTCAGAACGTTCAGCAGTTTTCATATGGAACACTTCACTGCAATTTGTTGCAATGGAGGTGAACCATTTATTGATTTTCATTTAAATGGTTCAAGTTACTCTGAAATTGATCCAACTGATTGGTCGGCTGATATAATTGCAGGTATGTATGTAATTATTCTTGAAACTATATGAACCATGATTCCAGATTTTGATAAAAATTCTTCAACATTGGCTGAAACAATCGCAAAAGAAGGTGTTGGGCTGGATATGTGCAAGTTATTCAATATAACGTTTACTAATTTGGCTGATCAGTTTTTATTCGATGCATATAAGGCGAATTTTGAATGCAGGTTGGTAATATTTTTGAATTAATCGTTATGGGCCTATTCAGTGTTTAAAAAATAAAAAAAATTTTGAGAACTTCAATGCAGAAAATGCAGAAAAATGCCGAGAATTACCGAGAAATTGAAATTTCTCTGCATTTTTTGAACTAGTTTTCTTCAAGACCCAAACGATTTAATCTGTGTCCCTTTAAATAACTTTTTTGGAAAATGTTTGTTTTTGTGTCTATGCTTGTGGAAATTTTACCAAAAAATCAGTAGGGAGGCCCAATGACCCTCAAAATATCTGAATTATAGCCAAAAAGACTGTCTGGGCCGAAAAAAAATACATGCCGAGAAATGCAGAGAAAATGCAACTTCTGCATTGAATTTCTCGACATTTTTCGTATTTTTTTGTCAAACTGAATAGGTCCATTAGAAAAAATAGCAAAAATGGTGAATAATGTTCATCGATACGGACTTTGACATTTTATTTCTTCGTCAAAAACAGAATTCTCAACCTCGAACTGATGCGGTTTGATTTCGAGATTAATATTTTTTCAAAACTATTTTCTGAAAAAAATATTAAATATTTTTCTTAACTTTTTTTGCTACAAAAATTAAGACTGTAGATTAAGACACCAGAAAAATATTAATGAATTCCCAGAAAAAAGGATCTCCAATAACTTCCGATTCTTATCTAAGATCTTTGCTGTTTTCAAACACGTTTTGTTCCAAAATGATAAAAGAGCTCCAGTTTCAAGTAGGTATTTTTTATACTTGGTTGCTCTCGAAATTTCTAATGACTTAAAATGTTCAATGACCAAACGCCGATTTACTTTGGTCGTTTTCCCAAAAACGGATTTTTTCCAATTTTTTTTGCTTTCTTGTTTTTTAAATATTCAGATAACTATTAAAATGAGCATAAAACCACGAAACGGTTCAAAAACAGTTTTTGAACCGTTTCGTGGTTTTATGCTCATTTTAATACGTATTTTCATAAGTTTTGATTTAATGAAAAAAAAAAATTAAAATTTTGTACACTTTTCTCTTATCAAAAATTTTCAACAAAACAAGAGATTATTTATGTATAATAATAATACTGATTTCCGATTAATTTGCTCCTTTTCGTTTCTCTGCTTCTATCTTCTCTATTTTATGCTTGAAAAAGCGTAATAATACTCGTGGCTTATCATCTACTCTGAAGTTATGTTGTATTATGTAAATCTGCTCATTTAATCCCTTCCTTCTACCTTTTCATTTGGGGGAACAGTTGTCTTGGATATCTCTCCTTTAAATTCATTGTGGAAATACACCAAAAGTTGCATTATTTGATGAGAAGGAGGGAAAAGTAATGACAATTTCCGAAATTGTGTAAAATTCGAATATTTAACTGGAGCACTTCAAACTTGTTTTATTCTGGTCCAAGAGTAAGCGAAACTTTTCCGAACAAGCAACAAAAAACCAATTTTTTTTTCATTCTTTCCCATTCGAAATTTGATATCACCACCCCTTCTTCTTCCATGCTTCATTTTCATTTTCCCCCCAATATTGCTCTTTTTATTGTTATTTTTTGTCATTTTTTTTTGTCACAAAAAAAAATCGGAACATCGTTTTCAATTATTCCCAGTTTGTGGTGGATATATTGTGAATTTCATGAAAAATGTGAATAACATCTGGTCAGCAAAAAAAAATGGGAAAAAATTGGGGGGAAAATTTATGATCTCTTTCACTCTCGAGATTTTGAAAGAAGATTTAAATTAGCCAGCTTTTCAAAACATTATGCTTTCTATTCTATCGGTTCTCGTTCAGTAAATTAAAATTCGAGAGGAACCCCTAGATTATTAACCTTCTGATTGTTAACCTTCTGATTGTTAACCTTCTGACCTTGTTTATTTTTTTAAATTTAATTTTCATTATCTTTTTAAAGGAGGACTTTACGGAGATAATAAATGTACCTTCAATGAAAATAGACTTCATTCTCAATCCAAATCTGTTTTTAAAATTTTCTAAAACCATCTAGAAGCAGAAATCACGCCTTAAAACAATGGCCTAGAAAAAGGCCCCACCTGGCCGAACTTTTACGTATGAGCTTTTTTCGTGTTTCGTTAATAAATAGTTATGAAGAATGCTAATATTAGTCCTTTTTTATGTTTTTCATGTTTTTTTTGGAGTTTTAATGCCTGCGGACTAGTTTTCACTGGTGGCCACTTTTTCTAGGCCATTGTTTTGAGGCGTGTTTTCTCGGCTTCTAGGTGGTTTTAGAAAGTTTTAAAAACAGATTTGGAATGAGAATGAAGTCTATTTTCATTCCGGACGCATTCATTAGCTCCGTAAGCCCTAGTTTAAGTAGCACAATTCTTCAAAAAAAAAGAAGTTTCAATATCAAGATTTCAAAGAATCATCAGTCGAATTTGTTTAAACGCATTTTTTTCGAATTTTCGTTTTATTCTCCTTTTTTTTCTCAATTTTTTTGACTTAAACTGTAGTTTAAGCAACTCTTTTTCACTTCTAATTTCCCATTTTCTCAGGCTCTCATTCCTCTTAAAAAAAATAATTTCACATAGTAACCACAGAACAGCGAAAGCTATAAATCATACGAAATGACCAATCCCAAAACCTAAACCCAAAAAAAAGAAAAACTCATGCCCTTGTCTACATAAATATTTTTTCGTCCCATTTTGTCCGTCTCCTTTCTTCTAAAATTCAGCTCATAAAACATGCTCAGCGACGGCTTTTCGATTTTTTTCCTCCTCTTTTTCCTTCTGTTCTAGTATCTTTTTATTTATTTCTTAACATATTATTTTTTCTCTGTCTCTGTAATTTGTTCTGAAATTAAAAATAATGTGTGCTTTTAAAAAAACTTACTTTTTTAAAAAAAAATTCACTTTAGGGGCGGAGCTAGATAGTTTTGATGTGTTTTATAAAAATGTAAACAAAGAGGCAAAATTGTTTCACCGCACTTCCTAAAACTTTTCATTTTTCCTGTAGTTTGAATTCAAAATACCTTTTTGAAATTTAAAGAAATAACTTTTGACGACTTTTGTCGGTTTAGATTACAAGGATCGTTAAATTTATCAGAAAAGCAGTTAAAAAAATCTTAAAGTCACATGACCCCCACGAAAAATTTCGAAATTCCGGTTTTTGGTCTCTTTTTCTAGCCGTGCATTTCGAAATCTGGAAATTTTTCAGGTGCCCTCCGGATCGTTCGGGACAGAGTTGCGAATTTTGGGCTGCACCTCTCGCGCTACCATTGGTCGATAAATCAACCCCAATTCAACATAATATACCGTATACCATGATTCTTGTGCTAGCCGCTGTTGTTTTGGCGTTCATGGCAGTTTTGATGATGGTATGTTCATTTATCTGAAATTAGAATAGTAGTTGTTACATTTAGAAAGCCAGATTCCAATTTTTTTTGAAGTTATTATTTCTAGTTTTCAGAAAATTATTTTTGAGCAAACTTGAAACTCCGGCAATGTCGTAACATCGTAGGGTAGTAATTCTTATACAGTCATTGATAGTTCAAACAAAAATACTTATTGACATATAAAGTGGTAGACTGTCTTTAAAGGATGACTAGAAACACGTTCACTTCAGTTGTCTGAAAAAGGATTGACTACATTAAATAAATTGAAAAAAACATTGCGAACCCTTTTTCAGCTTCAATTTTGCTCCTCAAAATTTGACAATATCAGCCGGTCCACTTTAAATAAAAACTCAAAAAATTCAGTCACTCGATATTTTGGTTTTCATATATTCGGGCCAAAACTCATACTTTATTTGACTTCCATTTTTTTCTATTAGTTTACCTAGTAACCTAAACCCATTCGTTTCAATCCTCTTTCGATCCTCCTTGTTAACACATTTCGAAGGGAAATTTTGCTCGTTTCCCACTGTCAAGCACTTGAAAACGGCGAATAAGATAAAATGCTCCCGTCTTCTCGCGGGAACAATCACGAGAGATCCTGGGAACATAATTGTAAATATGCATTTTGATTGTTGATCATATTTGCTTTATTTTTGAAAAAAAAATGAATAGAAACATTTTGCACTATTTTTGGAGTCATAAAAATTTTTTGCATGATGAACTTCCTTCCAAATTTGGTTCAATTCAAACAAAAAAGTGAGAAACTCGTAAAATGGACTTATTCACCCCGTCTGTGCAGGAAAAAAGAACAAAAAAGCAAATACTGTTATCAGGAAAATGAAAGAGCGAAAAGTTCATCGAGATTTATTGTCTTGAATTCCAAGTGTCTTTGCAGTAATCAGAATTTCAGAGCAACTTTTTTTCGAGTATAAAAATGTGGCGGTCAGCTTCATTTCCTTTAGCGTGCAATAAATACATGCAGTCTCTCTGCGTTTTCAATGTTTTTCTAGAGAGCGAGCCAAGCGTTTTCATCTCTCTTCTTTTTTTTCGAGTCTTCATGTTTTTCACGACTACTTTTCAGCTTCTGCCTACTCGTTTTCTCCATGCTTTCATTTATTTTCTTCGTATTTTTCTCTCTCGGTTGGCTTAGTTTCTACGGAAAAAAAGGGGGGGGGGGGGGGTGAGAGCTTGAGGAAATAGGGGGGAAAGAAAATGGCTCAGCTCTTTCTTGAGTACTTTTTTTTCGCAAAATGTTTGACTGGTCCTTTTATTCTTATTTTTCTAACGTTTTAAAGTATTTTTACTCTGTTGATAATATCTGAATTAGTGAGACATTATCCAATTATTCCTCAACAAAAATACATTAGTTTATTTGAATTCGAAAAACACGAAAAAAGTAAATTTAATTTAATTTTTGCAAAGTGGTGGTTGGTATTGCCACGATTTGGAAAGCTACGTTAAAAAGCATAGTACTTTTTTAATTGATTTTTTTTACTTTTTTGCTGGATTTTATCATTTTTCGAGAATTTTATCTAGGCCTAGAACTTTGTTTTACGCTTTATCCCATAAAGGTGAATTACATTTTCTATTGACACGATGGGCTAAAGTGAACCGACTATAACTAAGAAAATTCAGTACGACAATTAAAAATTGAACACAGAAAAAGGGGCGTTTTTAGGGCGTTGCATTTTTGCAATCGTGCGGCACGGTTACACAAAACGCGTTATATTCAGCTATTCAAGGATGCAAGTTTGTAATTCGGATTGCAAAAAATGAGATTAAGCCATAATTTATGTATTTAACGCAAAAAATTCATTTTTTTTTCATGCGTTGTAGGCGTTAAAATGCCATTTGTAAAACAATTCGAATTATTGCGTGTGTGCAATTTATCGTAACGGTGTACACACACGAACACGTTGTTGACAATTTCGGTTCCCTTTATCCCACCGTCACGTAAGATTGAGTTCATCCGACATATTAGTGAATTTCAAAATTTTCGAAATATCGATGCTTATCATAAAACCAATCATAACAACCCTTTCAAAGTACAAGAACAGTATTTCCTTAGCAAATAAGCACTATTGCTCATTACTTTAGTTATTTATGCTCTCGTTCCAATGCTCTTTTTATTTCAAAAATTAATTTTATTTCAACTTTGACACAACTTTTTTTTCTCATTTTTCTCACTCTGTTCAAATAAACGAATCATTAGTACTCTCTTTACATGATATCTTTTTTTTCGTGTAAAGCGATTAGGCAATTGTCAAACAGAAATGTAACTAATAGACCCCACTGGTATGTTTACTTTGATGTAGGGGGTAAAAGCTTACTGGCTGCTTTTTTTTTACAAAACTTTGTTATTATAATGATTTCCAATTTTTTTTCAGATGGTGAAAGGATGTTTCTGCGATTGTTTTGGTCCAATGTCACGTGAGGATCCTTATGATAAGCCATTGGATCCGGAAGATGTTCGTCAGTGTTTGCAAAAGGTTCGAGAGAATAAAGCAAGAAGGGTTGGTTTTTGAAAAACTTTGAAAAACTATTAAAAGTGGTTTTTGTTTCAGGAAATGGCGTCTGAACCATTAGTTGTTCATCCCCCGCCATTGGTTGCCGATTCCTATTCTGCTCCATATGAGCAAGCGCCACCAACTCATCCGTACCCGTCTGCTCCACAATTTCCAGTGGTATAAATAAAAACAGAACTATAAAAAATTTAATTGTTTTTTTTCTTTCAGAACACTACTTATCGAGCTCCATCTCCACCACCTGCATATTCTGAAACCGACCGTAACCCTCCAATGAATTATCCAACTTCTCAAATTTAATTAATTCTTCCATTTATCCCTTTTTTTATCTTGTATTCGCCGCCAAAATGTATTCATCGCTCCATAATTTAGGACCAAAGTTTCATTTGATACTCTTGCCTGTCTAGTCTGTTACTTTTTTTCGGATTTTGGCATTAAATTTTAACGGGTTTTGGTTCTTTTTCTTCTTTTTTCTAAACAATAAAGTATTGTGTGTAGTAAAAGCTACATGTATGAACATGTAAAAAATAAGTGGTTTTTAAGGTTATTGTTCAAGAAAAAAGGGCTCTCGCGGAATGATTGAGAATGCGAATTTTTCATATACATTTTAAGTCTCGACATGGTTTTTGGTGTTCTCATTATTTTGTTTTCCAAAATAAAGTGGCTATATAAACAAAGGAAAAGTTTTTGTAATATAAATTGTTTTCAAAAAACCGCGCTGCTCGTCAAATTACGTGTTTGCAGAAATTAGGATCGCGGAACGCGCGAAAACGTTTGAAATAATATTTCATTCAAATAATTCCTGTCAATTTTTTTCAAAAGCCTTTTTTGAAATTCATTTTCGTTGCTCTACTTGTGAATTTTAAATTAGGCACATAGAAAACCAAAATAGAGAAATTGTTTACATTTTCGTACACATTTCTGTTAATTTTTTTTCTTTTTTAGAAAAAAACTCCGTTTCTGATGGTCACGTCCTTAAGAAATTCATTTAGATATCCCGCTTTTGTCCTTCATGAATGGTGCCAAAAGAATTTTTAATTAATTTTTATCGCAATTCGATGAAACCAAAATTAGTTATATAACTTTTGAGAAATAAATCAATTCTAGGTGTTTTGTCATTTATTTTGTAATGCTGAATATTTTCCAGATGAAGTTTTTGACGTCGATCCTTGGAACTGAAAGTGAGTTTTTTATTCGATAGGTATTAAATGAAGTGCGAAAAATTTGACATACAAAACCAAAGAACTCATCTTAAAAATTAGAAAAATTTACTCTTGCACTTAAAAACGAAAAAAAACGAAAATTTACAGGAGATCGAATCAACAGAAGAAGGAGAAGCCTAGAAGTTTCATTGCACCGCCACGATGAGAAAATTTTTATGTTAGAAATGGAGTTGGAAGAAACGAAAAGACAAAAGGTTTTTTTAAATTCCAGTAATTTGTTTGAAGCTCATTGTTGCAGCAAAAAATAATCGATGAATTGCGTGGAATGATTCCAGCTCGCTTAGTATCCACGGTTTCGGTTGATTCTGCTGAATTTTCTTTCAATACATCAAGCAGTAATGTAAGTTTTGATAAATAATTTATTGTCCATAAATATTTGAATTTAGGATTTAAACGAACGATTCGTATATCCAGTAAATTCCAGTACGCCGAGAAACAAGAAACAAAGCTCGTCTACTAAAACGCTGAAAAAGGTTTTTAATCGAAATTCAAAATACATATTTTATGATAATTTTCAGGTGTCATACGATCCGAAGTCTGAAATGTTCAAAAAGGAAGAGGAGGAGCGAGTTAAATGGCTGAAAAAACAACAAGAAAAGGAAAGAAAACTCACCAAGCCTATAGAAAAATATTAGAATACGTTATCCATCCTTACTTTTGTATTGTAATTCTTTGTACCATAATCATTTTATCCAATTTTGTAAATTGTAATTTATTTTTATGATACTGTGTATCCCGTAAGACCTAGTAAATAAAAACGGTGTCGCAATAGAATTTTGAATTTATTATTAATGATTCGTCAACAAATGAAAACAATTTGGAAAACAACCACGTAAACGTTCAATATAGGGTATTCTGCTTAATGTTATAAATAACAAATGTTATTCTTTTAGTTCTTTTAATTTTTGAAACCACTCGCGTTTGTGGAATCTTCCTTATGGACCTACATAGAAACTAAAAACAACGTAAGAAGAATAAATTCAGAAACGTGAAAAAATGGCAAAAAATAACTGTTGTGTTTAAATTGTTGAACATTTTTGCGTCGTTTTTAGTTTTCGGATAGGTCTATTAGAAAATAAATCGTTTTTTAAGCAGATTAATCCGTTTCAACATGATAAATTCAAAAATCCTCGCAAACACCAAGTGTGCATTTTTGCGTCACTCTCATTGTTTGCACTAGTCGCTCGTCAAGTTTTTTTATCGAAGCCGGTTTTTAAACTTTTTTTATTCCGTCCTTCAAAAATGGGTAAGTCTTTAATACTTACTAGTTAATAAAATATAAAATTTTAAGCTGGTTTTAAGTTTTTTAAGAAAACATTTTTATTGTTATCAGAAGAAATAATCAATTACTGTTTTGAGTTTCTCATTTTAAAACTTTAAAATTACAGTTTCTACTCGTAGTGCTAGAAGGACAACAAACCCGACCGAAGTGAGTTTAATTTATATATTTCAAGTAAAGATGTTTTTTCCTTTCAGGAAGAAGTCAAACAATCGAATGAAACGGCTGCGGCAACTCCGCGGAGAAAAGCTAAAAAGCCGGTCGAGGTTGCAGATGCGCTTGTGGAGAATAAAGAGGTAATTTTTGTCTACCTAAAATTTCAAATTCGTGTTTTTACTTCAAAATGTTCTTTTCCATAGAAAAAACACGTTCTCAATTTTTAAAAAATTTAAAGGTTGCGGTTCCAAAAACTCCGAGAACTGGTAGACGAAATCTGAAACGAGAAAATTCGACAGAAGCTGAAGAAGTTGCTCTGAAAAAAACGCCAGCTATTCCATCCACACGTAGAACTCGAAGTGGTGGAAAGGTAGAAACTGAGCCAGTTAAAGAACCAGTCGTTCCAGAAACAATTGTTGAAGAAGTAGAGAAGGTAATTCTTTTTTTTTTGTTTTTCTTCATAAATCTGTTAAATTTATAGAAGGTCGCAAAATCCGCTTCCAGAACTGTTCGTGCTCGAAAGTCGAGCAAGCTCGAAACTGAGACTGAAAAGCAAATTGATGCGCCTGGAAAAATCGTTGATACTCCAAAAAGTGTATGGAAAAACATGTATTTTCTTTTAATCATACATTTAATTTATAGACTCCAAAATTTGTGCCAAGAACTCCACGCACTCGTAGTAACTCCAAATTAGATACTGAAGTAGATGTCAAAATCATAAATATCCCGGAAACTGTTGTGGAACAGAAGGTATATCATAAATTATGTAGATTCAGTTATCATTTCTTCTATTTTTAAGACTCCAAAGGCTACTCCGAAAAAAGCTGAGAAACGAGAAATCGTAGTTGAAGAAACCATAGCTACAACACCGAAGAAGAATGTTCAAACCCAAAAGGTTGATTCTATTTTAAAAAATTAATCGTTTCCATTTAAATTTCTCAAATTTAACAACTTAATTTTTCTATTTACGAATTAATTAATTCTTTTTAAAGACACCAAAGGCTACTCCGAAGAAAGATGAACAACAAGAAATCGTCGTCGAAGAAACAGAATTTGTTAAAACACCGAAAAAGAAGATTAAAACTCCGGAGGTGAGTGAACTGGTTTCATTTTCAAAGTTTAACGGTGCTCCTCGCTTTTTTTGAGTATTTATTTAATTTTGATGAAGAACACCTTTAATGCTGATCTCAACTAGAAATATGTTTTTTTTTCTAATTTCAAAAAGTGATATAACTCAGAATGTTTTCTTTACAGGTAACACCAGAACCAGAAGTTTCGCCACAAAAACATACAATTCTTGAAGAAACGGAGACGAACGAAGCAGTTGAAGAGATCAATGTTTGTGTTTTTTCTTTAACGGAAATTTTATTGATAAATTTTAAAGGAAGTGAGCGAGTCATCAGAAGAGGGTGATTCAGATGATGATGCTCCAGAAGAAGCGACGTCGAAAAAAGCTCCAGTCACTGTTGAAGAAAACCAAGAATTTGCTGAGCCTATAGTACAATTGGAAAGTGGATTTGATAAGTTGATGAAGAAAAAAGAGAAAGAAGCAGAAGATAAACAAGCTAAAATTGAAAAGAAGAAGCTGGCGAAAAAGGCCAAAAATTTGAAGAAGAAAAAAAGGACTCAGAAAATTGCAGAAGGAATTTATAAGGCTCGCGTGAAAAAGAGGTATACTAATTATATTGATTATTTTTTACAAAAATAATTGTTTGCATTTCAGCAAGACCACATTCGATATCGTGTCCCTGAAAAAAGGAGTTCAAAGTGTTCTTGAGCCAGAAGTAAACTTCCGCGAGGAATTGCTCAAATCTAGAACGTCTAATTGTCGTCTTCCAAATACTGCTCACTTTTTGCATCGTTCCAAATGGGTCTCGCATGGTAATTGATTCCAAGTGTTTCATTGTTGTTATTTTTTTCCATCGTTTGTTCTAAAGTTGTTCTGTTGATTTATTGGTTTTTGGTATAAATAAAAGTTATATGAATGCTGACCGCCAATTTTTAATTTTCATTCCGTTAATTAAATTTTTTGGTGGGGGGGGGGGGTATAGTGAATGGTACACTGTGCAAGTAGCAATGAATAGGAAGAGTCCGGTTGAATTGCATTTTTTTTTAAATAAGAATTTGCAGAAATGGAAGTGATTTTTGGTCTCAAGTTTTTCAGAACAATTGGAAAGTGATGAGAAGAGCTGAAATTTATTGAATTTAAAATTGTAGCTGAGATTATGAAGACAAAACAGGTTCGAAGCGGAAATGCATATTAGCTGCTCACAAATTCGGCTTTATAAACGAGCAAGCGCGCTCTAAAAAACCGACACGCTCGCCTACGAAATATAACGAGGGGGAGACTATACGCAGACAACTACCTCTCGCCAAACAACACTCTCGCAGAAGAGGGAAGCCCACGTTTATGTAACCGATTTTGTGAGAGGACTATAACAAGTTGAAGTTTTAATTTATTTACGTAAATAGTGGAAAGATGAAAAAAATCGTAATACACGCAAGAAGAAAAAAAGTCAAAAATTCAATGTGACATCAGTATTTAATAATTATATAATGAAGATCTTTAAAAGAAAAGAGAAAAAATGAAGGAAACTAATTTTAAAAACATTTGGAAATTTAAAAATTATATAAAAAGTGTTGAATTGGGTCTGAAATTCGAAAAGTTAGCAAAAAATGACTGCTTGATTGATGTCAGATTCAACCCTATATTCAACTTTAGCTTTAATTACATTTAAAAAATATGGTAATGATCTATTCAAAGAAAGGATTTGCCGTTTTTGTTTTTATTTTAAATCAGATTTAAAGATCAAAAGTGAAGAACCGGAAACTCGCATAGAAATGTTTTAGAGTTTAAAAAAAATGGAACCATGTTAATATTTGAAAAAAACCTTCTGAAACGTATCAGAAATCTGCATTTCTCTTCAATAATTTCGGGAAATATTTAGACGACAAGTTCCAAAGTTCGTGAAACTCATTCAAGCTGATTCTTGTTTTAAAGGACGACTTTACAGAGCTAATGAATTCGCCTGCAATGAAAATATTTTTTTTTCATTCTCATTCCAAATCTGTTTTTAAAACTTTCTAAAACCACCTAGAAGTCGAGAATATTAGCTTCATAACAATGGCATAGAAAAAGTTTCTACCTGACCGAACTTTTTCCTATGAACTTTTTTCGTGTTTCGTTAATAAATTCCTTATGCAGAATACTTATGTTGTCCATTTCTAACTTGGGCTTTTCATTTTTTTTTTGGCCTCCTCACGTAATAGCGCCCGCGGACTAGTTTTCGCCAGTGTTCACTTTTTCTAGGTCATTGTTTTGAGGTGTGTTTTCTCGGCTTCTAGGTGGTTTTAGAAAATTTTAAAAACATATTTGGAATGAGTATGAAGTCTATTTTCATACCGGACGCATTCATAAAATATGTCTTAATCTACTGGTTCTCGTACATTCGTCAAATTGCTTTCGATTCAATATTTTTTATTAGCAGGAGCAAAAAACATATAATACGTGAGTTTGTTTTCGATTCTGCAAAAAGTTCCAAAAATTCAGAGAATTTCGTAAAACAATGACACATTCTCTTAAAATTTCTTGTTATTTCCATTTCTACTATATTTAACACGAATAAAAATTTTGATGAAAACTTTAAAAAAAATGCTGTGAAATAAGTTGAACAATAGGGCGTAAAATGTGTCATCGATGATTCTTGTCAACGTACATGTGTAGTTACTATACAAATTACGGATGTGCACAACTGGCGCCACGCCTTTTATTCAAAGGGGCTGGAATTTCTATATTTTTGGAAATAATGAAAAAAGAAAAAGTGTATAAATAGACGAAATGGCAAATGAAATATCATACCATCCAATCGTTTTCTCTTCGACTACTAATTTTAGAAAATATTTCAGCTTTCGAATTTTCTCAACTTTTGAACAATGATTTTCATTCAATCTCTTTTGTTGGCAACCGGTTTGTTTTTCCTATTTGATTTTATTAAGCTTCATGTCTTTATTTTAGGAGCATTAGCTCAATATGTTTCACCAACATATTATCAATATTTGCGAGGTGCAAACGGTAATCAAGTTAACGCTCAACTCCCACAAGGAGTATTTCAACAAAAATTTGTAATTCCCGGAAAAGATAACCGAGTAAGATAACATAATATAACTATTAATAATAAGTTGAACCTTGAGATGTGTATTTTATGCCGATCTTGCTGTGTTCCTGTGCCAATTGGTGGACAGCCAACGTCACCTGTACCAACTGGACTCCCTAATATTCCACAAACTACTCCAGCAAATCCAGTAAATCCAGGAAATCCAGGACATCCAGTTAATGAGGGATATAGAACCAATCCAACTAGTTCCGAGTATCGATGGGTTATTGTGAACGGGAAATGGGTTAAAATTCCTGGAGCTGGAGCCTACGGAGCTTATAAAACTGCACAACAGACGAAAACTCCATGGTATTTGAGAAACTTATAACAACATTTTGATGTATTTTTAGTGGTAATCCAACACGTCCAGCAACCCCTGAGTTCCCAGATGCAACAACGACACCAACAGGATCAGAAAAACCGTGCGACGGAAAATCAACTGTTCCAGGTATTCATTGATAGCACGAATTCATTCAAGTCTTTAGTTTTTTGAGTTTTTTATTGCTTCCTTTGTTTTCTTAATTTGATTCAGCGCCTTCAGAATATGTCAGACAACCATCGTATCCATATCCACAACCATATCCGGCACCATCAACCGAAGGACCATATCCACAACCGTATCCAGCACCATCTACAGAGGGTCCATATCCACAACCATATCCAGCCCCATCAACAGAAGGTCCATATCCACAACCTTATCCAGCACCGTCTACAGATGGTCCATATCCACAACCGTATCCAGCCCCATCTACAGAAGGTCCATATCCACAACCATATCCAGCACCATCAACCGAAGCTCCCTATTTCGTTCCAACAGCAACACCGCCAGTACCTCTTCCCTCTTATGTTACTACTCCTTCAGTTATTGTTCAGACAGAACAACCAGCTTATCCGTACATTCCGGATAATCAATATAAAATTCCAGTTGAAACAACCACCGCTCCTTCTTTCCCTCTTCTTCCTTCGACTGACGAAACTGTGCCATCGAAATCGTGTGTTTCTCTGATTTATTAACTTTTCAAAACTTCTGGTTTTCAGCAGCTGCTGTACTGTGCGAGTAGAATCTATTCAAGCAACCGTCTCATGCAAAGGTCTGGCTGGAGGAAAATGTTGCAGCAAAACTCCAGGAAGTTGCTACGGAGGCAAAAAAACTGTTTCTGTTCAAAGAAGTAAGAATTCAGATTTCAAGAATATATTATTTTTGTTATTCAGCATTCATCAAAATTCCATTCACTCTTTCTTGCGATGAAGCAATCGCTCGTGGAATCATTCAAAGAGAAGATGTTGTTGGTTTCTGTGCTTATTCCGAGATTATTCCGGGCACCATTCCAATTGACACTGATGGATATGTTCTCCCACCTTCCACATCTTCCACAACCTTCATTTCTGCTTTATTGACCTTCATCGTTTCAACTATTTTGTGCCTTTAATTTTAAAAGCTATTTTTATTTCAATTTTGTCTTTCAATTAATAATTTATTGTCAAGATTAACTTATAATTAATTTCACATTATAATAAAGTAATTTGCACCATAAAACTGTTCATCATACGAAACACATAAATCAAACAACGTGCTCTGGGTTTTTACCCTTTTCCACTCATCCTACAGTCTCTTCATTTTCCATAATCTCTCTCAATTTCGTCTGGTCATGACTATCAATGACCATGCCTTTTTCTACTTTGTTTTTGCCATTGCACGCGTTTTTTCTCTTTTTTTGCACTCATCGTTTATCGTTTTGAATTTAAAAAAATTAGATGCTAAATATTTGTTAAAAGAAGGTGCCTCTTGTTGTCAGAAAATTTTTTTTCTATGACTTGTAAATATAATGTATCATTAAATTGAACTAAATTTATTCAACTGGAAAACCTACATTCTATAGGTAATGTCCTCGAACATCCGACGGAGGGCAGGAAACCAAAAAAGAGAGGAATACGAAGAATTGAATGAGAAAGATGTTGAAAAGATCAAGCCAGATCCATCTCTTATTCGAAGCTATCATTGGCTCGGAATCCTAATATTTTATTTTCTGTTGATTTCTTCTACTGTTTTTCTACACAAATGTTTGCCGACACCATTACATCCAAACGAAGAAGATACACAATTTTCCGAGATAAGAGCAATGAAAATATTACACGAATTATCAGATTTTGGGTGGAAACCGGCTGGTTCTTATAATTGTGAGGAATTGACAAGGAATCGAATTTTAAAGGAACTTCAGTGAGAATTGAAATTTTTTTTATTTCGAAAAATGTTTTTATATTTTAAAATTTTCAGAGACATCAAACAAAGTTCTTCAAAATCGGTGAGATTCGAAATCGATACTCAATATTCTAGCGGATGTTTTGACATTCCTGCACATGATACAGCTGGAATGAACATCTGCTATAGAAATGTAAATTTTGAGGGAATAAATCAATAAATCTTCATAAATCACTTTTCAGGTATCTAATGTGATTGCAAAATTAGGAAAAATTGAAAAGAGTCAGGATATTGCCGTTTTATTGAATTGTCATTATGACAGTTGGCCTACTAGTTCAGCTGGAAGTGATGATTTGAGCTCTTGTGCTTTGATGCTAGAGCTCGTTAGAATTTACTCCAAAAATCCTGACTTCTTGAAACATAATATTATATTTTTGTTCAATGGTGCTGAAGAATCAAGTTTATTGGTGAGCATTTAAGATTTTCTAGAATCTAATAAATCGTCTGGAATTCCAGGCAGCTCATGGTTTTATAACTCAACATCCTTGGAGGCATTTAATTCGGGCATTCATAAATCTTGAAGCCAGTGGATCTGGTGGTCGAGAACTTCTTTTCCAAGCTGGACCTGCCAATCAATGGCTTCTTAATTCATATCTAGAAGCTGCAATTCATCCACATTGTAGTGTTATTGGTCAAGAGGTTGGTTTTTGATTTAATCAGCGGGAGCTCCCGCATTTTTATTTGTTTTTATTGTATATTTTCTTTATAATTGTTGTGAAATTCATTGTACAGTTATGAGCATATATATTTGAAAGAAATACACTAACGACTATATACAAATCAACACAGATGATGAGAATCAAATTTTTATTCTAGGTTTTCCAAAGCGGTGTTTATCCTGGCGATACAGACTTTCGGGTGTTTCGTGATCATGGTAGAGTACCCGGATTAGATTTGGCATTTGTCCAAAATGGTTACTGGTGGCATACAGAGTTTGACGAGGCAAAAAGAATCACCAATGGATCTTTACAAAGAGCCGGAGAGAATGTTTTATCAACCTTAAATCATTTGTTGAACTCTCCATATTTGGAGAAACCTGCAGAATATGCGGATAGGAAAACAGTTTTCTTTGATTTTCTTGGTAATTGTTTCAAATAGAAAAATAACGAAAAAATTGTGAATTTTCAGGACTTTTTGTTGTGATTTATCCACTGTCAATTTCACATTTGATTCATGAACTGGTGTTTATAATCGTGGTTGGTTCTTCGATCAACCTTTTCCGTAAAAATGGTATTTGATTCATAATTCAACTTTTGAATTATTATTCTTTTTCAGTTTCAATTTTTCTTGTTGCATTAGCCCATTATTTTGTGGTCATTTTAAGTATGGGATTGGTTGTTTATATCATGACAATTATGTCCAATTTCAATTATGGTTCACTTCGATGGTATAGTCGTCATTGGTTGGCACTTGTTGCTTATGGTTTCCCATGTATTTGGTCGGGATTGAGTGTTCAAAGCCTTTTAACTGCAAGAATTATTCCGAAAGAAAGAAAAACTTACTCGGAATGTTTGGAACTCGTTCATCTATTGACAGTTTCTCTAATTCTTACGGTATTCACTTATTACAATATTGCAAGTGGTTTCCTATTCGCTTTACTTCTAATTCCTATAATTAAAGTCGTTGCCAATAAACTATTTTCGAACTTTGGTACATCTTTTCCAACTGCTTTTCCTTAAAACATGATCTTTGCAGATTGCCCAACAACGAACGTCTTGATTACTCTTCTTCTCTCCCTGCCAGGTTGCGCAATGTGCATTTACACAAGTGAAATGCTACTCTCTATCTTTATTCCAATCATGGGTCACACATCTGGCAACCCCGAGCCAGTCATCGCCATTTTCGTTGCGTTCTCCGCTATCTCTGTCGTCCTCTCAATGGTGAGCAGAATGTCTTTTCCTTTTCCTCTCGTTGCAAACCAGGGTGAGATGGCCGAGTGGTCTAAGGCGCTGGTTTTAGGCACCAGTCCCTCCGGGGGCGTGGGTTCGAACCCCACTCTCATCAACTTCCTTTTGCAATTTCTAAAATTTAAATTTTTTGTGTTTTTTTTAGATAGGTCTCATTGCTCGAACGGAGAATAGCAGAAAACATAATGTGGATACATCTTTCGTGGATTATCTTTACATTTTGTTAGGTGTATTGCTGGTAACGTTGACGATTCTTTATGTTTTTGCTAGTTTTTGGCCGTCTCCATATCAATACAACGAGTTGTATCCAACTGCAAAAAGAACCCAATTTTTCGTATGAAAGAAGTTTAAATTTTAAAAAAATTAAAAACTAATTTCCAGCATGTCAATCAGAAGTTCTACGATAGAAACGATGAACTGAATTTGGAAGAAACGCGATTCTATGCAATTTCTCATGATTTTCGAGGTGCAGAAGATATTCCATTTGTAAAATCAGATGTTAATTATACACTTCTAAACTGTCACTATCCGAATAATCCATATTGTGAAGTTCCATATTATTTCCCAACAAGTTCAAGAATTCGAGAGAAGCACATCAGAGTTCGGAATATTGATGAAGTTCTCAGATTTCCACAGAAGTTGAAAATTATGGCGGTTAGGAAAAGAAGGGATCGAGATGATAAGGGGAATGCTCTAATAGAGTACACCTTATCTGTGATAGGTAACATTTTAAAGTGTTAGAAGTAATCGCAATATATATTCCAGGAACTTCACAATTGTCTATATACGTGATTCCTGATCAAGATTGGAGAATAGTCAACACATCGGTTTCAACTCCAGAAGTTCCACAATCTCATATGTTCCTTTATTTAACTTGTTCATCGCCTAATAATATTTGTGAATGGCCAATTAAAGTCACTATTAGGGTAATATTACATTTCTTTCTCAAAACGGTTTCAAAGAATATTTCCAAATTTCAGCAAAATTCGAATCAAGTAACAGATGAAAAACCATTACTTGTTGGTGTATCTAGTCATTACTTGCACGGGCCTTATATGCAATCAGAAACAATCAAAAATATGATCAAAACAATTGAAACAAATCGGGTGCACAGTTCGGAATGGACAATTACTGCAAGTGCATGGAATGTTGATCAGGTTTATAAGTATTTCTAGTCTTTTTTGTTATTGTTTTTTGTTCAACAACGAATTTATTTATTCTTAACAAATATCACAAATTATCATCAACAACTGCTTTTCGAAGTGTTGCATATTTAACACGATCCTTTCGAATACGTTCACGTCGAGAATTTTTATCTTCAGAACGCACAAAATATGTCATTTGTTTTCCTTTTCCTTTCATTTCGACGAGCCCTCTTTCTTCTAATTCATATCCTCCAATTTCGTCTAGAATTTGTTTTGATGTTTCCGAACAATTGATTCTTAACGGAATTCCATTGCTTTCCATTCGACTGGCAGTATTTACTGTATCACCGAAGAGACAGTATCTTGGCATCTGAATTTGTCAGACTATTGGAGTAATGAGATTTGGAAAAGAAACCTTTAATCCGACAACTCCGGCGACGCATGGGCCAGAATTCATACCAATTCGAAGACGAACTTTGTCTCCAGGGCGATGACGAATTTTGAATGACTGAAATTATTTAACTTTAAATACTGCTGAAATTAAAGGCAATGTGTTACTAAATTTTAGCAGGCCAAAATTTAAATATTTATTTTCCATGAGACATTGCAATTTGTGCGGAAAGCATTACTAGCGGCCCAAATAAAGAGTTTTGGTCTTATGAAATTAAAATTGAACAAAACCTCAACAGATTTCAATAAAGCCAAAGCCATTGACGCAATTTCTCCAGCATGATGTTTTCCGTTCGCTATTGGGAGTCCGGAAACGACCATATAAGAATCAGCAATTGTTTCAACTTTGTAAACATCAAAATTACTAATAATTTCATCAAAACAAGTATAAAGATCATTGAGGAATTGAACAATTTGTATCGGTTCACTTTCAGCCGAGAGTTCCGCGAATCCTGGACAATCGGAGAAAAATACCGTTACAGAACTGAACGATTCAGCTGGAACATTTGCACCTCTCTTCAATCTTTCGGCGACAATACTAAAAACAAATTGTTTTGCGGGAGCTTCCAGTGCAACTTACTCCGGAAGCATCATTCTTAAAAGCATTTCACTTTTTTGTCGTTCTTCTTCAAGTTCAGCATTTCTTTCCGCTATATCTTTTTCCAATTTTTCTGTGTATTTTTCAACCATTGCTACCATATTGTCCATGATTGTTTGTTTTCTGAAAAAATGTTATTTGGAACTGGATATATTGAAAATATCATACAGCCCAGCAGTCAAGTTTTTCAATTTCCGTTTGACCTGTAATATAGACGGACGATTCATCGGATTCTCAACCCACGAAGCAGCTATTGTTTCTTGAATACTAACTGGCGCATCTTTAACAACTTTCAAATCAGGACGGAATTCATGTTTCAATTCATCTCCGTTTTTCACACGATTCACAATTTCTTTGGGTTCCATTGGTTCTTCACCCCATGGCCCAGCTCTTCCAAATATTTCATAAATTACAAATGCAAGAGCATAAATATCAGATTTTTGAATAGTGAAAGTTGTGCATTGAGCGATGCCGGTTGACCAACGAAGTAATTCAGGAGATGTCCATAAATCATCTCGTCCGTCTTGAACACCTTCACGAATTGGATTTTCATCATAACGAAGATTCCGAAAACCAAATGAAGATAATCGAACCATCCATCTACTATCGATCAGACAATTTGATGTTTTCAAACGACCGTGACCACCAACTTTTGAATTATGGAGATATTCAAGACCCTAACATTTTTGTTAAAATTATATTTTCTGACTAATTTTTCACAAACCGCTACAATATCCTTTGTCATTTGTTTCATAAAAATATCATCGAGTGGAAGATCATCATTATCAAGAATATCTTTCAAAGAGCCTCGATGAGCCAAATCATAAACAATAAACACATCTGGTGATTGAATAACCATTCCAAGGAATCCACAAATATTTGGATGCGACAATTCTTGAACCTGAGAATTAAAAAAAAGTAATCTTGAAAGCCTGAAAAAATGAAATTACCTGCGCAATTTCTTTACGAATAATCCTTGTCAGTTCGACATCAGATTTGTAGATTCGCTTTAGTCCAACTGTTTTTTCTCGATAAAATCCAACGGCGAAATCAGATAAAGAGTGCCATCGAAGATCATCTGTTGTTTCATTCGAACCATTTGGGATTTCTGGCATTCCATTCGGTTGGAATGCTCCAGGTCCGACCATTGATCCGAGCCTTGCAGTGCTCGTGTTACTTAGCCTGCTACTAACTTGACTTCCTTCATTTGGCTGATAATCTTGAAGCAAAAAAGTTGAGTTTTGAAGCGTTTCAGACTATAAGTTATCAAATAAGCACGATGAATTTATTTTGAATATATTACCGCCGCAACAAACGATCCTTGTAGACTGGCCATACTTCTCAAACTTCGTTGACTCATTAAATTCACATGCTTTTTCAGAATAATTTGATTTCTCTCAATCAGAAACGAGAGGGAATGAAGCCGTAGTTCATACCGATAACGTCTGAAAGTTTATTTTTTTTAAGAGAAATAATTAATTAAATACTTGTAAATTATAGCTGCGATAATGAGTATTCCAATCAATAGAGTAGAACCAATTGAAACGAGTATGACTAAAGTAGGGTCTGGTGGAGGTCCACATTTTTCCATATTAAAACCACATTTTGGTACATCTGGAGGTGCAGTTCCATTTATGAAATTGATTTCAAGCGGTTCTTCATAGTTTTCTAATTGCCATGTATCGTTTAATAGTGATTGTTGTTCCATCCTTCCACAAGGAAATAAATTGTAACTATTGTGCAAAGTACTTTGAAAATAATAATATACTTGCATTGAGCCGACAACCGAACCGAAACCATCGATAAACTCACTGACTCCAGAAATACTTTTCAATTCTCGGCTGATCATGAACTCATAAAACGCTGAAGGATCATAGATATTTGTTCCAATATTCAATGAATCGTTTGTCGATTCTGCCAGGAATTGAATAGAGTCAAAAAATAGTTTAACTCGATCCCAGCGAACTTTTACACTGCTTGAGATGTTCTTATCACAATATGGGGGACATATTTTTGTCTTTGATTCACTTAAAATGTTTCGTTTTACTGTATCCCAGGTGGAACCAGCGGTAGATGGTGGGGGACCATCTGATAAAATTAAAACATTCCGATAAATAGTCCGCAACTCATTTTCAGTTATGTTAAAATCACCAACTGAAAGAATAGTTTCTTTAATTTATTTCTAGTCATTTTGTACCATCTTCAACTCCCAAGTAAAGCGCCCTCTGACTTGAATCTTCTGTTTCGATCCATTCAAAGTTAGCATCATAGGAAATATATGCAATTATGAAATATTCACCACTTTGAATTCTATTCAATTCTCCCAACCGGAACAAATAATTTCGAACCAGATTAGCATTCTTCGACCAATCACAAATTATAAAGACTGAAGATCAATTAAATTAACAAAAAAAAGAGTTGAAACTAGTATACTTCTCGCTTTCTGAGAGTCTGATACAGCTTTACTTGTAATTTGAGTTTCACTAGACAATGGATCAATTCGGCTATCCAACAAAATGTCAATGTTGTTTTTGAAAAGAACGTCTGAAATTTATGGGATTGGGAAACCTGTATTTGAAAAAAAAACCTAAAAGATCAGATCGGACTCTTGAATCGAATGAGCTTAATGTAGTTGATGGAGAGACAATCGCGACTTTATTCCAGTTATATTTCTTCAGAAAATATAAAACACTTTTAGAAAGTGGACTTGTTGCGGAATTGAGTAGAATAGTTGTTTGATCGAAACCTTTAACACTAGATAAATCCATTTGACAAACCTAAAGAAAACTTATTTTAAGAAATGTAAAACTAGTTCAAGATTACATCAGATACTCCAATTTTGGAATTAATATTCAGAATAGTGCTTTCAATATAACAATTTTTTGACAATCCCATCACGGCAATTGTATCATTTTTCTTCGCAATTTCAGATGTTGCCCTCGGTCCGGTTGTAAATGTCGTATCGATGAAATTAATAGTTAAATTATGAAAAACTTCGAGCTCCTCATTTTTATTTATTCGATCGATTGCCACTTTTGCAGCTGCTGGGATATAACCACAACCTTCATGAAAAATGTTTTCATTTCAAGATTTTCAAAATAAAAAGAAAAAAAAACCTTCGTCATCACACGACGTTCCTGTTGCACAACTAAACGAAGCAAGATAATTAATTTTCAAAGGAAAATTAATGGTGACATCTTCTAATTCAATTTTATCAAATTGTTCAGAATTTTCAAAATAAAGAAGAACAAATAATAGCAAAAATATCATTTTTCGATTTTGTGATGAATAATATTTCAGTCCAAAAAGAGTTTGTGCGCAGAGGAAATTGGAATAAAACGGAAATGTAACAAATGACGCGTTTGAAATAGGAATAGAACTACAATCATATGATATTTTTGAAACTGAAAACCTGTGAATGTATCGGGCAAGAGATCAAGAAATCGGATCGAAAGGATGTTGCTGGCAATCTTGATGAGACCAGTCATAAACTAAACACTAACTTAAAAATAAATTGAAATCCAACAAAATTATAAATTTAGAATTGTTGGTTGCTGCTGGAGCCGGGGATGTGATGAATTTGTGTCCATTGAAGATCCATGGCAGTTCGACCAGCAGCTGATTTTGTCTGGTAATGAGCAAGACGACCATGTCCACCGGATACGATTATACTGAAAGATTTTAATTGAAGCTGAGTTGGAATATATGTATGAAAAAATCGCATTCATTGGAACTTCATGTTATTGTCAAGTTAAAGTTTTTGGATCATCCATTTTCTACTAAAAGACCTCAGCGCAACCGCTCGCATTTAAAAATAGCACGACTGTGTGAGAGACTTAGCTTTTCTGAGTAGGTCAAAAACAACATGCATGGTCAAGAATATTTTTTTTACATTAAAAAAAATGTTAATTTTATGTTTTGATTTTCATAAAATGTTCAAAACTTACTGTCCATCTGCATAAGCGCAACATTGTAAATTATCCGCTTCATAAGGTGATTCTTCAGTCCATACCAAGCCTTAAACAGAAAAATAACTTTATTTGTTAAAATGTTACTCACTCATATCCTCTAGCTTCCAGAGGCGAATAGATTTATCTAATCCAACAGAAACAATCATTTTCTTCTGATCAGCAATTGGCACTGTGGCTACGCATGTTACAGATCCTTCATGACCTCGAAGTTCTTTCAACAATCTATTTTTTCGAACGTCATAAATTGAAATTTCGCATCCATCGTTATTGAAACCATTGCTACATGAGACAAGCAAATTCTCATCAATAAAATCACAATGCATTTGGATATGTCGCTTCCTTGGAAATTCATCAATAAGGCTAACGTCTCGAGGATCCCATAATTTGATTGTTTTATCTTCTGACGATTGTCCAAGCATTATTCGACTGCTATTATAAGTCAAATTAGTTATCAAATTTCGACTTCTTTCAACACTTCGTAACATTTTTCCAGTCTCTGTATTCCATACTTTGATACTTGCATCCCTTCCACCTGATACAAACATATCATCAGTAATTGGACATAATCCTGTTATCATCAAACGATGCCCTTCAAATGTTCGAACACTTCTTGTACTATTAAACATCCACATATGAATCAAACTATTCCGAGAACCACTAAATATTGTATGCTTTGCAACCGTATTCCGATATGCCAATTTCGTTATTTCTTCTCCATTCCCATCCCAAACAAGGGAAACTTCGCCTACATCTGTATTCGTAAGAACTATTTTCCTATCTCGACTTCCAGACAAAACCATTCCTGGCCTTACAACAGACAGTGTATTGATGGTATCTGCATGATTTGATCGTTTCTCAGAAATGTTCTTCAAGTTTCGTTGAGATTTCGAATATTGTAGGCTGAAAACTTGAGGAAATTTCTGCTATTCTCAAAAAAAAGTTACTTTTCTCGCAGCACATCATTCGGATCCATCGTGCTCAATGAACTATATGAGTTCATTTTCTGCTGCACAAAATTAGTTATGCCTGATAAGCTGAACTTGAAGTTTGACATTATTAGACCGAAAACCTCTGAAAATAAGTATTATCGCTTTAAGCACAAAAAGGACAAAGTAATTCAGGTTTTTGAAAATTAGATAAGAATCTAGAGCTCGTTGCATATTGAATCGAAACAATCAAATTTAAGTTAAATTAAAAATACATTTAGTAGCTAGAACTTGGCTATTAAAAAACGGAGCATATTGGTGACAATAGATCTTGAAACACATTTTTTTCTGAAAATGTTCACCTACCCATTAAAATATTATTGTACCCGATGTCTACTGGCAACCCTTCTTGGGTGGACTACAAAATTATGCAAAACAATGGTTTAGCTTTTTACAAATTATTTTCGGTTTCTAATGATTTCTTCATATCAAAAAAACTGTTGGAAAATCCACAATGTTGTTCTAAAGAATCGTGGCCTACAATGGGTTGGCAGTTCACAATTTGGTTCACAGAAACGGAATTTTTTCAAATAAAACAACTACTAAACATGTTAATTTTGTTATTTAAAGTATTCCGAATCAGCATACAAAACTACCTGGACATGAAAAACAAAATTTTAAAGCTTATTTTTCCATAAAATTACACCAAAATAAATTTTTAAAAAATGGCCTAGAAAATCTATAGTTGTCCGAACTGTTTTTTTTAGGTTTCCACTACTGACTTTTAATAATTTATGAAATACGCTGAAATTTTTAAATAAGTTTTTCGCGAACTCTAAAAATTAAAATTAATTATTCAAATTTTTTTCTAGTTTTTTTTAAACGATCTTCAACTGTAATAGAAATTTAATAAAGCAAAAAATATTTAAATACGCATATTTCAAGAACTAGCAAACTAATTTAGACTAAATTTCGAACGCTGTAAAAGACGAAAAAATCAGAAAAATTTAGAAAACAACCAATTTTGAAAAAAAAATCCTTATCATTCCACATTTTCCTCTGGAAATTATCGTTTCCCAAAGTCTCAAATGTGTCGAAAAATGTATAAAAACCTATGGTTACCATGGCAATACATACAATTTCGCTCAATTTTTTTCTTTTTCACTTATGTGCTCATTTAGCGAAAGAAAAAAGGAAAGAAATTGAATACGCTTATGTATACATACTTATTCTCAAAAGGCATGAAATATTGGGAAAAAAAAACTCTTGAATAGGAGCAATGAAAATGTTTTGAGAATAATGGGTAGATGACAAGAATTATAGAAAGCGTAAAGGCGCTGAGCATATTTCTGTGAGCCACCCATTTTATTTGTTTCAGGAGAACGAAAAAAATTTATTAGATGTCGAATGATTAATGCTACTTTGTTATTCAGAGAAGACAAAGACAATTTCCGTTTTTTTTCCTGACGCCCTCATCCCTGAATTTTGAAATAGAGATTTGTTGTTGTTGGTTGTTCTCCCACAAATAAATCAAAGGGTAAGCTCGCTCTATTGCACACATGGTTTTCACACGAAACACTTCACAATTTTTCTAAAATATAAGATTTTTTAATAAAAAAAATATTTTTTGTTCGAGACGTTTAATTTATGACTTTTGTAGATTTTTTAAAACATATTTATTGGATCAGGGTAAAAACAATAAAGAAAGATCACCAAAAAAGGCACATGCTCTAAATATGAAAATAGATAACAATATAGTACAGATATGTGCACTACACAGTTGAAAATAAATCGAAACAACTCTTTGAAAAATAGGAAGATAAGAAACCCGTTAATCACAAATTCGTGCAAGAAAGAATTTATAGAAGTTATGCAGTGATATATTTAGAATATTAATCCGTAAAAGGAACTCAAATTTTAGGTTTTTGGGGGGTCGAAATTAAACAAAAAACAAAAAGATTGGGCTAAGGTTTGGCATTTTCGGTTGTTTCCTCATCAGAAGATCTTGATGGAGAGTCTCTTGATGACATTTCAACTTCTGATGATTTGTCTTTTTTCGTTGTTCTCTTTTTCAGGCCGCCAGATTCGCCGAAAATGTCTTTTCCGATTTTTTGTTCTGCCAGGGATGGAGGTGGGGCAAGTTTGGCGCTTCCATCGGTTGGGGAGAGCTGGAAATAGTTTTTATTAAATATTGAATATTTTAGTTTACGATTAAAATCAGGATTTCACTCGACCTAAAAAAAATAAAGGAATTTTTTCCGAATATTTGTTCGCGGTGAGACCTATTGTGTTCTAATTTCTGCTTTACTGATACTACAATATAATTTTTTAATCTTCGCTGAAAGGCAGTGAACCATTTATGTTTTTCGCTTTAACTATTTCTGTGAATCAGTTATTTTTTCTCGATATTCTAATGAATTCTTTGACGTTTTTAGAAAATAGTTAGCTTTGATTTAATTTAACTTTAGAGAAAAATGGATCTAATGACGTACCTCTGGTGATGGTTTGACCAGTGTCAATATGATTGGAAGAACACAAAGACCATTGAAAACTCCCAAACCAACAAGAACAGTCATCGTGTAGAAGAAGTATTTGACAACAAAGTCGAATTCCGAAAACACCAACATAACAACTCCTATAGAAAAACTCAATAAATTCGGGTTATTAAGTATTTGTTCTTACCCAAAAATGTTGAAATCGCTCCATGATAAACCGGTACAAACATATGTTTAAGACAAGACTCCAATCTTTGATTAATTGTACCTAATGCTGTCAAGAAAGCGAGTTCAACGTGAGCGGTGAATTCGACACCGATTCCGACAGCACAGATCAAAGTGACTGCAGAAATTGGATTCATTTTAATGCCCATAAGACCCATGAATCCTCCTAACTCGATTGTTGTGATGATAACAATGCACATAATCTGAAAACAAACAACTTGTAGGATAAAACATAGGAAAAACATTGCAAATTACCAAACTGGCAGCTAATGGATTGAACATCAAAATAGAAATGACAGTGAAAACAGCGGCTGCAATGATGACAATAGCCAAGAACAAATTCCATCTCAATGACAAATATTGTTCCCAGAAAGTGAATGCAATTCCGGATGGATAATTAGGAAGTCCTCTTTCGGTGAATTCCTCACAAACTCCGCGAATTTCTTCAATCATTTTTACAATAGCCGGTGTATCGATCAAATCATTTTGATAGAATGGAATCTGTGAATATAACAATCTTGAAGCAGCTGGAACAGCCACCGCATTCTTCTCATTGTATTCCCATCCCGGTGGAAGTGGGAAGAATGATGCTTGTGACACATAATACATCATGTTATCAACATTGTACCAAGCTGTCAAATAATTATAGAATCCTTCTGGATTAATAACATCATGTTCATCAACCATCTTCAGTTTTCCGAGACGCCCATTACAATTATACGAGTTTCCAAAAGAGCAAACAAGACGAGCAGCAATCATTGATTCAGGTGCTGGTTTTTCACCATTCACTTTGATTGGATTTCCATTTGTCAGATCGAATTTTCCAGCTGCTAGATCTTTCTCCAACGCAGAATCCAATGATTTCAACCATACTCTCAACATTGACATCCAATATGGTTGCAACTTTCCTTCTGCTTTGATCATGAACTTTGATGCTCCTAATTGTTCTCTATATTCTTCTATCAATTGTTGTTGTTTTGGGATATCAATGGCATCTCCTCGAAGAACGGCAAACATTGGATAGAATGAGAAATATTTTTCACGAGCTCTTAAGAATGCAGCTGGTGGGGTATGTTCTGGTAAAACATCGGCAAGTTCAAGTCCAAGTGTTGAGCTGTACATTCCATAAAGACCCAACACGCACGCTGTTACTGTTCCTATGAGAACGATTGCCTAAAAATTATTTGTTTTCTAAAATTTGAAATGTATTTTTCATACCTTGACGGTTGGTTTCTTCAAGGCAGGAATGTAAATATTATTCAAAAATCCTCCAACGGTGTACCATGGCTCATGGCGTTTATATGCTTCAGTCTCGGTAGCATAATTAGCAAGCTCTGCTTTTGATGAAATCTGTGTTTTCTGTGTATATTTACTCTCCTCAAAATGGTTCTTAAAACTCACATTTGAAACAGCTGATGGAACACTTTCACTCGGTGGCATTTGTTTGGTACCTCTGCTACAATATGCCAAGTCTCTTTGTCCTCTTCTCTGTCTTCTCAAATCGATTCCGATCATCGCCGGGAAAATTAACATCAAGAAAATGAGATTAAAGAGCAAGAGGATGGCAGTTTGTGAGCAGAATGATCGAAGAGCAGGAATTGGGAGAACATATCCGGAGATGAATGCGAGAATGTTATTGATCGAAGTAAGCATTACAGACATTCCAGTTTCTTTCAAAAGGATTCCAATCTCATTTTGCTTGCAAATATTAATGATTTCATCATAATTATGAAGCAATAGGAACATGTCATCGATTCCAAGACCAAGTGATAAGAATGGTACAACCTGGAAAAGAAACAGATTTGGTAATAATATCATGAACATGAGCTTCAGAAGTAGAAAAAAAAATGCTGAAACCATATGTATTCAACGGACCTGTGTAGTGGCAGCATTGAAATTAATACCCATATGGGTTGCAAAACCAAGTCCGCAAATGGAGGAATATGTTACAAGAATAACTCCAGCGATTGCAAGTGCAACATTTGATTGAACTGCGAGCCAGTGTCCTTGGAATCTTCCTTGTGTGAAAGCAGCATAAATCACCATCAAAACATATCCAATAATTATAATAATATAATTAAATTGTGAGAATTCTTCAAGCATATCAGCAATTGAAGTCGAAGCCAACGGATGGAAAACTCGTGTTCCTTCAACTTTATGATTCTGCTCATGGCCATACAATTTTTTGGTGAAATTTCTCTGCCAGGCCATGATAACTTGTTGAGCCATATATGGAGTCCATCTGTTTTTGTCTAATTTTGGATGACCGTCGGATTTGTCTTGCTAAAAATGAACATGACTTAAGTTTAAGTTTCCGAAATGAAATCATCTGAACTTACACTAACTCTCAAAAAAACGTCATATGGCGATGAAACCAAAAAGACTGATTGCAAAGCTTCAGCGGATTTCAATTTTCCATTCTCTCTTTCAATTCCTCCGATGATCAAATCTTCTGGCCATTCCATAATCTTCTTACCAAATCCTTTGCATCCACCTGTCATCACATCTCCATAATTTGGGTATTTCGGCATCTCCTCTTTTGTCAAAAATTCGCCGTGTCTGTCAGGATTTGTTTGCATCCAATCCAAGAACGATGTTGTGTATTCCAAACAACTATTATCCACTTCTGGCTTTTTCGAAACCGTTGAAGATGAGTTCGAAATTCCGTCCAAATAATCAGCATCATCTTCATAGGCATAATAATCTTCATCTTTTTTGGTTCCCTTAGTTGTTGTTTCAACAGCTTGTCTCTTTCGCCTCTTCTTTCCAAAAATATCATTCAAAATTGTTTCAGCAATGTCGGATTTTGCATCCTCTCTTGGCAGAATCTTTCTAGCCAATTTGATCTAAACATTTATTATTTTTACTGTGATCTTTTTTTTTCTATCCATTTCATTCCTTTGGAATTTATTATGTTAATTTTAATTTTCAGTGGATCAATTACGAAAAAAATCTTAAAGACAGAGTGACACTTGAAAAATTGTTTGTTTTTCAATTTTATTTGAAAAAATTTACAGTCTTCATTTAATTAATATTTAAACTTGTCTTTAGAAATCGATTTTTATATTTTTAAATTAAATTTCAAATAAAAATATTTTTTCTGAAGGAGAGAAGCCGTGAAATCGGAAAAATGTTCAAAAAAAAAAGAAAAAATGGAAGCAATATGTAGAATTCTGATGATACGAATAAATAATTATTTTTAAAAAACTAACTTGTTCACTCATTGGTTTAGCCATGTTCCATTCACTAAATTTTTTGAACGCCGCACATCTATCGAAGTAATTTGGTGCTGATTTTGGGCATTCTTCCTCCAGTGGATCGATACATGGACGGTCCAAATATGCACCATCAATGCCGGCCTGTAAATGAACATATGTATTAAATATCTTTTTTTTTTAAATGTACTCTTTCGAAAAAGTTTCCAATTGGTCCGAGATCGAAAAGTGTTCCAACTTCTTTGATAACTGATGTTGGATTCAAATTTTTCCATGTCACATTTCCTTGTGGAAGTGATGCAATAAAACTCGAAACTTCTGGTCCCAAATTCAATGGAGGGTTTGGTCCTAAAGGTTTGGCACCATCCCAATAACAATCGACTGGTGTGATCCAAATGCATGGAATGATCTTATCAAGTAGTTTTGACATGATTGCAGCCAACGGTCCACTGTTGAATGATGGTCCTGGCGGTTTGAAACAAATGTCAGCAAGGGTCCATTTTCTGAAAAAATGAACTCAGTTATTGGTTGTTCATTTCATATTAAATAAGTCTCCTTACTCGTCAAACATATCAATGTGATAATTGGAAATTTCTTCCATTAATTTAGTATGTCGTTGAAGTGCCTCTTTTGATAATACGTTTTCACCATCAAATGAAGGAGTTTGAATTACAACCTAAATAACATTAAAATTGTATGAACATTAGAATTGTTTGTCGAGAACCTGAAATCCGCCGCCAAGTCCATTTTCTTTCGGTAATTCAGGCCCTCTTCTTGCTGGTGCTGGCGTCACTCCGGCCGCTTTTTCGGCGTCGCGTTTTACACGATGTGCCATGTTTTGAACACTTGATAGATAATTCATTTCTTCATTTAGACGTCCTCCTTCTGATACCCATAATTTCACAAGATCCGTTTCGATGACAACATGTTGGAGTCCACCCAGGCAGAAAGCGTATAAAACCATACTGAAAAACAAAACACGAGGGATTTGGAAATACAAAACAAGTAAATTCATTTGTTGTTTATTTTCATAGAGTACAACTCACCTCACAATAATCGCTGACCACGCAAATCTCTGTACAAAACATCCTATTCTAAACAGCCATAATTGGAAGAATGCTCGAGCGTACAAAGCAATTCGGTTTCCTTCTGCTTTTCCCTAAAAAACGAATTAATAAAATTAAAAATAAATATTCGAATACCCGATTAATCTGCTGCAGAGACATATCGGCATCGCACCATGTCGGAGCATGTGAGAATTTGTCCTTCCATGCGTCAGAGAAAGTTGCCGAATCGAAATTTCCAATTAGCCGGTTTTCGACAAACTGAAAAATAAAGACATAATTTCAATTAATTGTTTTTTGAAATCATTGACAGATGGGGAAAAAGACCTTAGCCATGGTTGATTTTACAACAGTTTCAATACAGAGTTTAGCATCGATTATAAGAGAATCAGTCTCGGATGACATCAAATTTGATATTGATATTCGAGACTTTTAGGTGGATATGTTGTACATATTCAACTTTCGATTGATAATAAACAAGAAGATAAAATTGGAGGAAATTATTGAAATGGGAGAGGAAGGGAGAGACTTACCCTTCGTATAACTCCTGGTTCCTTGGCACCCGGTGGTCTTTCGGAGTGCACCTTCATTCTATTGAGGGTGCTGGTGGAGAACACTCCTGAAATAGTATTATTTTACAAAATTATAATAGAAAATTTAAGTAATAAAGGATTGTAAAAAAAATTAGAATGGCTGAAAAGTATGGATTTTATTTGGATTACAGAAAAATTAAAAACCCGCTACTTAAAAAAAATTTTGTGGCAAGAACCCTGATTTGAAATTTGACGAATGATCTAGAAATCAAAATGTTTTTAAACTAGGCCAAATCCACGATTTTGATTAAGCAACATTATTTTAAACATGGTTTTTGTGTTTTTAAAAGATTTGTTATAAAATTTCAAAGAAACACTCTTCATAAAGTCAACTAAATAATGTCCTCAGCCCCGTTCAAAACAATAAACACGATGAAATGATAGTGTTAAAAAATGATATCGAATAGAAGTACAATTTTTGAGAAACTAATGTTGAAATCAAGTTTTAACAAAATAACGGGGAAGAAAATAAAAGTATAGTACATAGTTGATTGTTTAAAACAGGGTTGCTTAAAGATCATATGTTCTTTATTTTATTTTCTTCATAAAATGAGAATTATAACGAGAAAAAAAACACTATAATGGAAACTATAGTAGGTAACAGAAATATATGAAAACCTGCCGTTGGTCATCAAGTTTTTACTATGAAATCCTCCTTTTCCAAAACAGATACATACAAAAAAACTCAATTTATTTAAATATGTCCGTTGAAAATCCGTTGGATTGAGAAGAGAATGAGAGTGCAAAGAAGAGATCAACGAGGGAAAAAAAAGCAGTGAAAGTCATATAATTATTATGGTGAAATTGTTTGAATATTACGATTTGTTTTGTGTTTACCTCTTCTTCTTCTTCTTCTCTTTTTTTTTTGGCAATTGTGTCTTAGAACACACTTGAAAAAACCAAGAAGAGAGATTCTTTAGGCTACAAAACAATTTGATCCAATTTCAGATAGTGAGACCGTTTTGTTGTAGTTTTGAGAAATGTTAAATCTCGACAAAAAAGTGTAAGAAGTTATTTTTTTACACACACAAACAGAGAAAAGAAATATGACCTTCTCCTGAAGGAATTGAAATTGAAATTGCATACATTTGATGATTATCTGAAGTCTGTTGAATCATACAACAGCATTTTTAAGATTTTTACAGTTTTCTCGAAGGGAATGGATTTTTTAAAAGAAGAAGAATATGGATTTAAATAAGAATATATTAATAAAAATGAACCAAGTCTGCATAATGTGAGCAATTACTAACTTACGCGCTTTTAACACGCTTAATGTCCGCTTAACGGAAGACTTCGAATAAATTTAAAGGAAGGATTTTAAAGTCAGAAAAATAGTTTTACATATGACATTGAAATTGAAAAATTACTGACAAACTTAACATGAAATGACATTTCACTAACATTTCATCTTAGCGACGAAATTAAGGTTGTGGCCTAAAACATCAACAGAGTGATTTTTAGGTGATTATTTAAATTTGTTACGGAGAGGTTATTTATTCCAAGTGTTCAGAAAAGAACAATTTCGTGAAAGAATTCAAATTAACAGACTTAAATCAAATTTTAAAAAAATAAATCAAAAATTTTGTCCACATTTCATATCAAATTTCAATGAAAGATTGAATATTCGGGAGCGCGCGCTTGATCTCCGCTCAATAAAGCTAGTTTATTCATTGAAACTGATATAGAACCAACGTTTGAAATAGTGTTCGAAAGACCGACGTTACATGACAAAAAAATAAAACATATTTCTGAAATTTGAAGGTTCACTGTTACTATAATTGGTATTAGCATCAAGAAGAATCTCTATCAAATGAAGGGAGTAACGAAAATAATCGAGAAATGAAGACCGATGGTTGATGGTGATGGTGATGATGATGATGATGGAAAACTTGAATTCGTTCAGTTCTTTTGCCTCCTCCTCTTCCTCATTCGTCTTATTTCGATTCGCTGCGGGACCCGTTTAAAGGTGAAAAGTCAAGTACTATTGTGGAGTTAAATTGGAGTCACAACCACAAACCAAAACTGTCGTTTTATTGTGTTTCGTTGTATTTATTTATTTGTGTTTATTTGATTGAGAGGGGAAAAAAGAGGGGGGAGAATGATTAAAGAAAAGAATAAGTGAAATTGGTGTAATTTTATGAGAATTCAATTCAGAGTGCCAGTCAAGTTTTTATAGATTTGCGACTGTTTCTGAAAATGGTAAGAGAGGAGAACAATTGAATGGGTTGGAATTTATTCAAAAGGAAACGTCGAAAAATTGGCAAATAGAGAAATAAAAACAGCAAAGTTCGAGAAAAATTCAAAACAAAATATTGAGATCATTCGATCACAAATAACAATAACAACATGGCCATTGAAACATCTACTACAAAGTACAAATTTAGTAGTGTTTTTAGAAAAAAGATATATTCGTTCTAAAATTTAGTTTTTTTTTCGATTTCGATGATTTAAAATGAAGCATAAGTTGTATTGTTAATCATTTGTGCGGTTAATTTCACAAAACTGGATTATTGAAAATAAGCTCTAATTTTGCAATTTAATTCTAATGGAGTAAAAGTCTTTGAAAAGTTTTTCGATCCGCAAAGTAGAAATTTTTAAGCTCGGGTTTACAATTTCAGCCATTTTAACCGTTTCCGACCTATTTTTCTCAGCTCTTACGTATTTAAAGGAGGGCTTTACGGAGATAATTATTGCGTCTGCGATGAAAATAGGCTTCATACTCATTCCAAATCTGTTTTTAAAATATTCCAAAACCACCTAGAAGTCGAGAAAATGAGCTTCAAAACAATGGCCTAGAAAAAAGGGGCCATCGGCGAAAACTAGTCCGCAGACATGAAAAATCCAAAAATCCAAAAAAACATCCTATTATATATTTGAAAACGCCGGGAAAGTGTCTGTTAACACAAATCTGTTCGCAATTTTTTGTGTTTCCGAAGCCTTTTTCGTGGTAAAATTCAAAAGTTACTGAGTGGAATTGAACTCGCATCGGTTCACGTATAGAAATGATTACATAACCGGTAGACCGTATAGCTCACCGAAAGAGGAGAGACTTTTTGAAACCTAATGATTGTGGATTTTCATTTCTTCATTATTTTAAAATTTTGTCAAAATTCCATGAACTTTTATGAAAAACTAGGTCAAATTTGAAAAATTGTTTGTTGTTATTTCTTAGCTAAGATTCATTCTTTTAAAATTTACTCGAAGAAAATGATCGTTCTATTGTGATGGCTATTAATTGGAAAAACTGAGGTGAGCTAGAGTAATGAAGATTACATTAACCTCTTTTCAGATTCATTTCTGTATTTAAGACGCTAATTACAACCATTTGAAAAGATTAAATAATTTGATATCAGACAATTATGGTTGGTTTTTTTTGAGAATATTCCAGTGAAATTATGGACGCATGGAATTAGGATAGTTTCGCAGCGCAACGGAAAAACGATCAAAAGTATTGGAATGCGTGCCGAAGGCACGGAAGAAGCGAGCCGAAGGCGAGCTTCTTCTGTGCCTTCGGCTTGCATTCCAATACTTTTCGATCAAGAAATTCCGGTCCCGACAACTAAATTCAGAAGGTGTGAAATCGCCAAATAATTGAAAGTGACGCCGAAGGCGTGTAAGGGGCGAAGCCGGAGGCGAGGCGTAGAAAAAGGTATTAGGTAATTATGATGAGCTTAGGTTAAAGAGAGCGCCTATAGAAGCAATACAGGTAAATTACATTAATATTAAAGAAAGACTTTACGGAACTAATGAATGCACCTTAAATGCAAATAGACGTCATACTCATTCCAAAACAGTTCTTTAAATTTTATAAACCCACGTAAAAGCCGAGAGAACGAAACAATGGTCGAGAAAAAGTTTCAACCGGTGAAAACTAACTGCTTGGTAATTAGAATGACGTTTATTTCAATTTAAGGTAAATTTATTAGCTCCGTAAAGTCCTCCTTTAATTGCGCCGAAGGCGAACTACAAACCAGGAAAACCACCGCGAAGCGGTGACAGTTTTCCTGGTAGATTTAAATTTAAAAACATAAAATGGGACTAATATAAGCATTCTGCATAACTATTTACTAACGAAACACGAAAAAAAAACAATGGACTAGAAAAAGTGTTCTTCATTTTTTTTTTGGATTTTTCATACCTGCGGACTAGTTTTCGCCGGAGGCCACTTTTTCTAGGCCATTGTTTTGAGGCGCGTTTTCTCGGCTTCTACGTGGTTTTAGAAAATTTTAAAAACATATTTGGAATGTGTATGAAGTCTATTTTCTTCCCAGATGCAATCATTATCTCCGTAAAGCCCTCCTTTAAAAATAAAAAATATATATATATATTCTGAATGAATGCAAAGTTTATCTATTTTCATCCCAGTCATATTTATTGGAGATTATTCATTAATTATTGCAAAACAATTCATGTAGAACTTAAAAATCGAGTTCAGCTTTGGATGGCATTAAATACTCGATTATAATTATGGTTGTCATAGACATAATTAAAAATTTAAGAATAAATGTTTGTTTTTTAAAGTCAATCAAATAGTCAAGTGCGTCAATTTAAAAATCGGAAATATCAGGCGTCAACTAATTTTTGATCGATGAAATGAAATTAAGATATTGTTTTGTGGTATGATCATGTAATGAATTTCAACGCAATTCGTGTTATTGTAGGCTAGAAAAAGGCATTGAAATGACGACAAAACTGGAAGAAACGAAAAATAATTACGAAAAAATAAAAGATAAAATTGGATAAGATAAGTGATAAGAAAAGATAAAGCGGCAGAATTTGAAAAAAACATACTGTAGATGAATGAAACAAAAGGAATGAGTATGTTTATGTAGACAAGAAATAATTTTCTGGTGATTTTTGTAGTACGTCATGGTGATAATTTTTGGAACGAATGACGAAAACTGTACGCAAAATGGGGGAAGAAGGCGAAACTGACATTTTTGGAAAGACATCAGTCGAAAAAAAAGGGGCAATGGATTCGGAGGACGACAACCAAAAACGACATGCTATTTTGTATTTCTTTTTTCCGAAAGTGGGGGGGGGGGCAAGAAAAAAGACAATTTGGTTTCTTTGAAATCTCGAGAAGAGATTGATTTAACCATTTAGGAGGTCATCACCTTTGCGGGCAGAAACTGAAAACGAAAAAGGGAGGAATTATGAACGGTTTGAAGGGGGGAGAGAAATGGAAGCCAGTAATCGTTAGGAATATATTCAAAATGTTGAAGATTGTCATCGCATTGTTTTTTTTTGTCTTGGAGACTGGGATGTGAGAAATAAATCGACCATCCAAACACTTTTGCTTTAGAATAACATAACTTCCATAAGATGGTTTTTTGTAATTCAAAAATCACAAGATCTATAGATATCAATACGAAAAACACACAAATCAAATGGATTGCATGGTTTTTTGTATGAAGATAATATCAGCTTAGAAATTAATCGGGAGCTTCCGGGAACACTTTTTTGGTAAAGAAAAAAATGAAATAGATTGAATTGCAACAATTTTGACAATATTTTTGATTGTTTGGATGTGAAGCTATAAAATTTAGACGCATGTTTACTGTAAACGGCAAGCGTTTCAGTTAAAATTAAATAAATTATAGGCAAAAATTCAAAATTCGAATGGATGCCCAGGTGGTCCAAAGAACGCTGCTACGAAGCGTGCATTTATCGATATGATTTCGTATAAATTGCATTGTGCTAATGAGAGAACGCTTTAATTTTTGAAATTGAAACGAGATAGGGTAAAATTAACTGAACAGCTGTCTTTAAAGATCTGAATAAGTTTAAATAAATAATATCTAGAAGTAAGACCAGACAAACTATCTAAAACAATACATTTGGTTGGCAAAAAACGGTATGGTGATCAATTATTAGCACGACATATTTATACAAAGGTATTCATTTTTCTAGATTACTTTTTGTTTATTAACAATTTTCACGAGTTGATAAAATGCGTTTAAAAACCTTGATGTGTCTGAATGAACAGCGGAAGTCCTATATACAAAAGGTAGCTTTTTTTTTGTGTATTGGTCTTCTCTTTATAATTTTTGGGTTCTGTCTTAAATTTTACAGTTCAACTCTAATTGGCTTTACGGAGATAATAAACGTACTTTAAATAAAAATTTCGCTGTCCGCGACAATGCTTATATTAGTCTTTTTTAATGTTTTTTTTTTCATTTTATTTAATGTTTTTTAACTTTTTTTTTAAATTTTCCATGCCTGCGGACTATTTTTCGCCGGTGGCCCCTTTTTCTAGGCCATTGATTCGAGGCGCGTTTTCTCGGCTTCTAGGTGGTTTTAGAAAATTTTAAAAGCAGATTTGGAATGAGAATGAAGTCTATTTTCATTCCGGACGCATTCATTAGCTCTGTAAAGCCTCCTTTAAATTGAAAATTAGTTGACAATTGTCTTTGAAGGATCACGTAAAAATAATTTCTGCTGTTAAGCTTGATGGAGAATAGATATCTCGTTAACAACTATCAAATTAATATAATTTCAGTTGTTGACAAAAAAAGTGAGAAATTTATAATGCGATCTATTCGAACGTTTCACCAGGATGTAAATATGTGGAGATGAAAAAACCCGTTATATGTAGAAGATCAGAAATAAAGTGATAACGAAGAGTATCAAAGTGTTCGCTTTTTGTTCAATTATTATGTTCTGATCCCACCTATTTTTTTTGGGGACAAATATTTTCCTATTCTGTACACTTGCAAAATCACTTGCCTACCAAGAAAATAAACGAAAGCGTGACGAAATAAGAAAAAAGTTAAAATAGTCAAAATCTGTGAAAAAAAAAACAAAGGCCGATGGTATTTGCAATGAGTGAATGGGAGGGAGGGGATTGTAGATTTCAGTGAAGACGTCCAAGTGATTCGAACCGAAAAAAATAACAAAAAGATGAGCGAGAAATAGGGAATGGATACAGAAAACCTGAAGGATTTTGTTATTCGAATGATGTTTGAAGAAAAATGAAGAGAGAAAAAGGAAGAGAAACACATTTAAACGAACTTTTAGGCGGATGTTGGAAAGAAGAACGATGATTCGAAATAAGGTGTTTGTTGAAGGCTTTTAAAAAACAATAATTGATGATTTATTTTTTATAGAATTCAGTTTTTTTCTTCGTTTTCCTTTTGTAATAATGTTTAACAAACATGGCACTAGAAAAACACATAATGTTATGTATTTACGCTACTGAAAATAAATATTTGCTTCTGGTTTAGTGCGATAAATATTGAGCAAAACAGATTATGTGAACAAAAACATGGAGTTTCGGTTTGGTTGGCAGCTGGCTGAGTACAACCTGAAGTCATTCAAGAACTTATGCTTTTTCCATCGTATTCTACTTCTTTTTTTCTTCCTTCATTTACACATACAATACGCACACCCATCAAAATCCGCCAATTCAATCTGCAAATGACCATCAAATACACAGCAAAAAAACCAGAGTGATTTCGTGACAACTATACCGTACAGTTCGCAGAAACGCAGGATGGATCACGTCATACGATGCGCGTCCAGACCAGATTTTTTCGATGGGCAAAATGATGAATCTTCCCCCCTATACCTGTGCGGATCTTTGAAGTGGATGAAGACAATTTCAAGAATATTGAATGGCTTTTGAGTTCTAAATACTACTAATTATGTTGTACGCATCGGAATAACAAGAATTCCATCTAAAAGTACATTTTTTGATTTATATGAAACTGAAAATTTAGAAAAAAAGTACTGAAGAGAGTGGGATTCGAACCCACGCCCCCGAAGGGACTGGTGCCTTAAACCAGCGCCTTAGACCGCTCGGCCATCTCTCCTGTTATCTTTTCGTTTATAAAATGTGTTGATGTGCTGGAGGTTCAACTCATTAAAATACTAGTGCTTCCACAAATCATAAAGTTGATTATACCCTTTTAACAATGTTTTCCTAGTGTTGTACCACGGCAAAACAAAAATAAAAACAAATCTGGTTTCTTGAAGATTGAGTCTCAGTTATATTGGTCTGAACTTTGTGCAAAAAAAATAAAATCAAAATATCAGCTATTACAGACGTTTTAACATTCAAGTAATAAGAATTCGCTCCAAATTCGACAACGTCGCACAATCGCTAGCGTAATTCGCTTATTAGGCGATAGCAAAAATACGTTGCACACTATCTTTAAAACCACACTCAACCATAATTAACTCTTCTCACCCTGTTCAAATGGTTTTGCTATATGGTAAAATGTCAGCTTTGCTTTTGACTAGAGCTTTAATGACTTCAAAACTCTTAACCATCGGTTACACCTTAACTGAAATGCAATAGGGCGTTTCCCCTTAAATATTCACCAGACCCACAATCATTTTTTAATTCAAAAAATGAAGTGATGGAAAAAGACCGCCGATAAATCCTGTTTTTCTTATCTTGTAGACTCTGAAACATCTGATAAGACAGGATATAATACATTGACAAAATACTGACAATGTTATACGAAATAGTCTTGAGAAATAACAAAAAAAGAAGAATATGAGGGAGAAAGGAGGTTTTAGTAATGGTAATATCGATTTCGCTTCCAAATCATAGCGAAAGTATTATGAATATGGCTTTATGGATCACTGAGATTTGGTCGTATATTGGGTGTACAGCAAAAACATGCGACCTTTTTCGGAATTGTCTAATTTTTTTTAATTTTCGGGATATTAATTCTTCACCTCAATTTCCAAAGATTAAACAAACAGTAAATTACAATATGAAATCATTGAATAAATATAATACAATCCATAAGTCTTACAGTAATAAACAGTTAGAGAAAGTAGAACACTTTTCATTACACACTCATATGCAAAGCACTAACTGAAAAAAAAGAAAGACATTGTTAAAAAAATTATATATATATATATAGCAGAAATATATAGCAGAAACTGAAAGTCTTAGGACGAAATAAACAATTTTTCGTAGTCTATGGGCATTTTGTGGTTGATTCACCTAACACCTTTTTGTTAGACAAAACGAAACGACGAATTAATTGCGGATATTACATGGAAACAAGATTTTTGTTCGAAGAGAGATGCTGATGTTTCTTCATCTGAATCATGTCAAAAACGGGTGTAGATCGAGTTTTATTCGTTTCGGTTCTTTTTCCTATCCTCCCGGTAAGAACCTATTGACGCTGACGTCAATTTTTTTGTGCCTTTTCGCATTTTTATTCAGTGGGCGATGCTTGATGAACTGGTTAAAATCTCAAAAAATACATGTATTTTTATACGATGACGAAACTTGAATCTGTAATTTGAAAGAATAATTGGACTTACATAAAGTAAGAAGAGTCGGGAGCTCACTCACAGATATGACATTCAAAGATATATTATCCTAATAACAACTACAGAGTATGAAAATGGTTAAAATTCAATAGTTTTTTTGTTTTAAAAAAATGTAGTTTTGAAATAAAGCTTCGAAACTTCACTGGTTTGATACAAAAAGTCAGTATTATCAATTTTAAATAATTGAAATTTTCTTTCCAGAAATTGCAAATTTCTGAATAAATTTGATTCATATTTACATTGATCCACATTTTCAGATGATAATCAAATTATCGGTCGAGATAACAGCATTCGATATAAATTTTACAACACCACCTCATTTTTCACTTCTATTTTTTTTAAACTTTCACGTTCAGTTTGATATGTACAAGGTTACATTTTTACTTTTTCTTGCTTCACAAGCGGTGAGATATTAATGGCCTAACTTTTGTGGTAAGTTAGGCCAGATGATCAATTGCGCTCCACTGCATCGCAAAATTTTCATTTTTTTTTTTCGTTTTTGCAAAAATTCAGCGATTTTCCTTAATTTTCCGTTGTCTTTCTTTGCAAAAATGTGTTTATTTTTTTGCAGAAATGTCAAACGATCGTATTACTGTCAAGAAATTATCATCTGCAGTTCTGGACATGAAGGTAACATCAAAAAATGCTTAAACCACGAATAATTAGTTTTTTCAGTTCATGTTGCGAACTAAAAAGAAATTAGAAGCAAAGGAAAAGAAGAAGAAAAGTATTCAACTTCAGAATTCTTTTCCAGATCCAGTAGAAGAATCAACGAGCTCTCAATCTGAGGAAAAGTCTGCGGAATCCAGGTTTGTTGTTTTTTTTTTAGTATTAACTCAACTTTTTCGTTTTAGGTTTGAGATCTGCACCGATTTAACTAAACTAGAAGATCTTCATTTCGGTAGGATGTCGTTCAAAGGTTATAATAAAGAAGTAGAGGTAAATTTATTTTTATTATTCATTCATCATGAGTTTTTATGTCAAAATTCTGTCCCAATAATTACCTTTTGATGCTACGATCTCAAATATTGTTTTCTTTCAAACAGGACCTGATGAATTATTACGAACGTCTCAAAAATGGTGAATTATCAGATGACGAAGAAGATGAAAAGGATGTTAAGGATATCGAAATGGCTGAAACGTAAACATTCTCAGACGCTTTCTCTCCTCATATTTTTGATTTTCAGACTTAGAGGAACTGGTCCGCTAGCGAAAAAATTCATGTCAAAACGTGAAAGACAACAACAAGACATGAAAAATGACGAAAGTGCATCAGGAAATAGATTAAACTTCAAAAATGTCCGAAAGCGCGGATCAGATCAAATAGTTCAAGACGATTCACCGAAACGCAAATTCTTAAAACCTGCAGATTAAAACTGGGGTAAATTCATTTGTTTTGTTTATGCGTTTTTCAATTGTCTAATAATTGTTGGTCTTGACATCTTTCATTTTATCATGTTAGATATCAAGTTGTTTTTTTTTACTTTTTGCCATTTTTCATATCAGATGTTTGTTGAAACTCCTTGTTTGAAACTTCTTACAATAAAACTTGTAAAAACATTCAAATTTCCTTGAAATTTCCAGATTCCCATTGATTTTTCTGTTAATTGGGTGACATAGATTTCAGACATGTGCTTCGAAGATTATCATGATTCTAATAAGAAAAACGAAAAAAGCCTGGGAACCTGGAATTCAAATTTTGAAACGATTGTGGCCGAAAACGGCCCAGCGATGTGATACCAATGAAAATAAAGTTGTATCTTTATAAAAATTTGATAGATGTGTCGAACTTAAGATTCCTACAACAACCCTAGCTTTTTCCCCCTAATCGAATTCGCTAAATTTTTGCTTGTCTATTGAGTGTAATTTCAATGCGAATTCCTCAAAATTTTATTAATATCACGTTGGAGCCGAGTTACAGCTCTCCAAAGTCCAATTTTTCAGGTTGCAGCTCTGAAAAACCAGTACTTCTCTGAATTTTATTAGTTATTTTTTTTTTAGTTTCTTTTTTTTCCAAACTCAGCTCTATCGAATAAGTCAGCTTTTATCAAGAAAGCATCGGACCAGTCAAAGACGCCCCTTCTCAATTCAACTGCATTTGCGGGAGCTCCCAGGTCTCAACTCCTTTTTTTGGAATTGAAGCAATTGAAGTACCATGAAGGATGATTCTTCACAGCGGGAAACGAAGATGTGAAGAGCAATCAAAAAACCAATATATTTTCACCGAAAAAAGGAGGAACCACATTTCGACAGAATTTCTTCTTTCGTTTTTTTTCATTTTAATTTCATTCATGAATTCACACACTTTATGATATTAAATCGTTGATTTATCAGTTAAAAAAATTTTTTCTCGTCCAATCCGTTATGTGGCCTGAATAAAAACAGTCCGTTTTTTTTTAAAGATATGAAGTTTATAAAATTAATTTTTTTTCATTCTTGTAAACATTTTTACGTCGAATTGATTCTTTCCGTCGAGAATTGGCAAGTCAATCTGATTTTTTAAAAATAAAATTAAATACGTCGCCACGGAAAATTTCACTACAAAGACAGTTTCCTCGGATGTCTTTGCGCCTAGAACTGAGGGCGTTTAATCTGAAATTTGAATTTTATGATTGATCTCGCCAACTTATTTTCTACTAAAGTTAGTTGCTAAAGCCCGTTGTGAAATTTTCTAACAAAATATATTTGATTACCCAAAACTGTCATAATCAAAATGAGTCTTGTTCACACACCACATCGGATAATAAAACATTGAAATTCGAAGCTTGACATTTCATCTGCAAAAATTATTCGCTTCAAGGATGTTGGATATATTAGGTAAAGGTGAGAGAAACAGCCACTTCCCAGCTCCAAAAGGGCAACAAATATCCATTGGCAGCGACGAAAAATTGCCATTTTCCTGTGACTATATTGCCGACAACTATTGCCAGAGCAATGAGAACAAACCTCATTCTAATTTCTTTATAATTGGGTTGTTTTTTTTTATTTTGCATGTTTTCTTAAAGGTTAACTGGAAACAAATATTCTTTAATATGTCGTAAAAGTCTAGTTTAGGTTTTAAAAAACGGAAATTTGATTAGATTTTGGCACATTTAAAGTGATTAGGACCTAAAAACACAATAACCTAAGAAATCGGTCGTTTTTGAAACCGGGAGCTGAAAAGATAGTACTTTTTCGGATCTCAAAAAACATATTTACCAGAACCAGGTAAGATTATTTCGAAATGGAAACCCTCTGCTGTAATAATTAGTTGAAACTAGACAACAGCTCCAATTTTTTAAAACTGTTGATATTCCAATTTTTTTGAAATACTTTTGTCACGAGTGAGCAAAAAATACTTTTTCTGAAATCCCTATATTCCTAGTCTTCTTAATAATTTAACTTCTTTTTTTTGTTGCTTTCGCAGGCTTTTAATCTCTTAATGCAATAAAAAATAACTTATGACAAGAAAAGAATAATACGAATATATCATGCATATTTAGGATCAAAAAGTTGAACTTGAAACAAATCCTTCTTCTCTTTTTTTTCATCGTCAACTCCTTCTTTTGCATCTTCTTCTTCTATTCAAAAAAAAAGGGAGCAAGTGAACATAGAGACATAGAATGAAAAGAGGCGAATCTTCAATACTCTCTGCTCCCATATATTTTTTTCTAATCCTGTCTCCGAGTTGTGCATTGCCATTTTCCACCACCCTCAATTCACCATTTCCGCCAAAACACCCTCGCTTCGAATTTCTTTTTTCCATTTTGCACACATGTTCTTGTGTAATAAATGCATGACAGAAGAAAGGAAAGTTTTCGATAGTTTTTTAAAACTTCCTGGAATTTTAATCCGCAAAAAGGGAACTAACGATTCATACAGTTATTTTTTTAAGTTTCGTACAGTTCTTTTCTTTTTCTATATATAATTTTCCCTTCTTTTTCATATCTCGATCTTGAATCATTTAATTTCAGAAACAGGCTACTGAAATCCAAAAAATGACAAGGTACGCGATGACAGTGGAACTTCATATAAAGTAAGTATTTTTTTTAAAAACCTAGAATTTTTTAAAAACGTTTTGGAATTTGTGGATTTTTTTCTAAATTTCAGGAAGCTTCTGAAGAAATCAAGAAAATATTATAAATTTATATAATTATATTGTTTCCTTATCAAAAACCATGTTAGTATTAACTTGTCGATGAACTTTCAGTTTCTAATCATTAAAAAAAATGATAAAAGAGATTTCTAAAATTTTTTTTTGATATTTTGAGTTCTTCGGTGTATTTTCAAAATTCGGTTTTATATTTTCCAAAAATACATTTTGTATTAAAGCGTTTGTGCGGTTGATGATTCATTATTGCAACTCCATTTCGGCAAAAAAAAAACACCAATGAAAGCGAGTATGCAACTAATGTTAAAGCTACATTCGTTTAATTTGGCAGTGTGAAGCCCTTGTTTAAAGGGGGACTTTGGTGAGCTTATAAATGTGTAACTGAGATGAAAAGAGGACTTGTAAATAATCAATATGAATTCGTTTTTAAAATTTTGGGGATTCTGAATAGTTTTAGACCGTTTCTAGAAACAGTTAAGAAAACTTTAAAGACAGTGGGTCAATTAATTTTACCCTACAAGATTTCAATTTCAAAAATTAGAGCATTCTCTCATTAGTACAATGCAATTTATGCGAAATCATATCGTTAAATACACGCGTCATAGCAGACGTCCAAAGTTGAAAAAAGCAAAATTTGAATGCGCGCGTGTCAGGAATTACTAAATTCTTCAATATTTTCAGTGATCAAAACTGTGGTGATCCTCTGTCGTTCAAAATAGATGGAAAAGACACGCGGACTTTGAAGTTTTCATCAGATCAGGAATATGCGATTAAAGTTGTCACAAAACCGGCAACAACTGTCATGTTAGTGATTTCTAAAGCAATTTTAAAATATTCAATACATTTCAGAGCTGCAAATATCCACAATAAAGAAATTTTGCTGACACGAGGACAGAAATCAGGGGAATTCGTCGGTGTTTGGAAGACAGATGGCGTGGAGAAAAATAAGAGAGGGTCGAGAGGAGCAATGCCTATTTGTCTTCAGGTAAATAATGGGTCATAAGAAAAAAAGAAGAAGCGATACACATTTTATAAATTTTCAGATGGAGCCGGAAGGTCGTATGCGAGCAGAGTTTCCATGCAAAGTTTACAGGAAGAATGACAGTCATGCAACTTGGGGACACAAGGCAAATTATATTGAATTCAAATGTTGTGGTGAAGGAGATGGCAGTCTGAAAGTATTAGACGAGAATATTCGCTAACGGGGGTTATTTTTGTCAATTTCTTTTTCGATCAGTGTTCTTTGTTGTATTATTTGTAAGCATGCTGAAATTCAAAAAACCATGCTAATTTTCTGAATATTAGGATCTCTTTCATTTTAGAGGTATTAAGGAATTTTTTTGAGAACATTTAAGTGCTTTAAAGGCAGTGTCCCAGCTTGTGTTTTTGGAATTTGCCGGGCATACATAAAACATTGATAATGATCAATTTTTGGTTCACTGTCTTTAACATTACTCTATTCCTTTTCCTGAAATTCAAATAGACATATTCTTTCTTTTCTTTTTTTAGTTCATCGTGTAGCTTTTTGGTACTTCCCTTAGCTTTAAAGAATCAAAGGGGAAAATGCTTCGATTCTATCTTCAAATCCCCAATGTCGTATGCGTTTTTATTATAAATACATAGTTCCTTCTAGTTCTCGCATATCATTTTTGCATTTTATCCTAAAAATAGGAAATTGTTTCGCTACTGATGTATTCCTGTTATTTCCTTTTTCCTCTTTTCATATCTGTGGATAATTGATTGCCAATTTATACTCTGTTTATACCCCTTTTACTTTCTGAATTTTTGGTTTTATATTTATCACGCAATTGGGTATTTCTCCTGAAATTGCAATAATTAATTTATTAGTGTTTAATTTTAAATTTATCACGTTAAATAAAAGATTAGATTATTTGTTATTTGCAAAAAAATCATAAATTAAATTATTAATAAACAGGGCGGTCTACAGAGGAGCTCATTCGGGAACCGTCTGAAAAATTGTAAAGCTATATTCATAGTTTAATTAATGACAAACCTTTAGACCGTTCCTGTGACGAAGACAAAAATCCCGTATTTTTATATGCCAAAATTCGAGTTTTATCAGATGTCGATCTTCTTCTTATCAATCTTCTTAAACACGTTTTACCGTGTGATTTTTCAATTTGCTCATTTGCTCTGTTGTCGGTTGAATGTATGCAACTTTTGGGTAATATCATTTTGGCGGTTTCGTCGCAAGGTGTCCACCAATCTCCGCCAGAAACCTCGTCGTGTGGTGCAAGGACTTTCTGAAAATAGGAAATTATTATTATTTCGAAACAAATGAATGATTATTGAGATTACGGTGTTCTGAGCCTGTAGACTCGCTTCGTCGGAGATCAACATCCGGCAAACCGCCGTTCCGCTGCCACGTCGCACCAACACTGCTCGATCTCCTGCAAAAATTAAATATTTTCTAATGAAAGAAAACATGAAATTTATAGGGATCTATCAATATTTTCTTAATTTAAAATAAATTTATCTTTTAAAAAATCATGTAAAAAGAAACAAACCTAAAAAAGAATTTGAAATGACATAAGGCGAGCTTTCAAATGTGACTTTTTTGAGTCTTGGTTCACTTGATCTTGATGACATTGAAACACCAGACAACTTCATTGCTGGTGGAACACCACTTGTACTTGCCACGTCATTCAATTCATTTTTTCCATCATAAGAGGAAGCTGGACTATCATCTCTTCTTAATACTCGACTGTCATTGCTCATTGCACTCGATCTTCTACTATCGTCAGTTGCACTTCCTGGCTCTGGGTTCGGCAATTGTCGAGTTATGTGTAACGCTCTTTCAACTGAAAATTTGAATTTAGCTCTTTTTAGAAATCGAGAATAGTTGCGAATATTGGGTTTTCAAAAGAAAATTAAAACTGTATTTGTTTAAAGTATCATAATAAAAATAGGACCGAAATAGACGGGCCAAATTTCAGAGAGCTTTGAATGATTATAACGGCCCGAAAAATATTACTTGTGAAAACATACCATGAACCCTACAAATGGGTTTTAAACCATTTGACGGCGGGGAAAATGTTCTACTCTGTCTTGCTGGAACTTTCCGAATGGGAAGCTGAAAACAAACACACTTTTCATCATAATTCTCGTTTTTAACTCACTCTGCTCGGTTGTCTCCCGGATTCAGTTTGACCGTTTTTGGCTTTCGACCCATTCCTCTTCTCGACTTCCTTTTCTTTTTTCTTATTTGCAACATCTTCTTTTTTCTTTGCCTCAACAACAGAATTTGAAGCAACAAATGCCATCCGTTTACTTCGAGATAATTGTTGCTTCGAATTATCCTTTGGGTCAGTTTGTAGATCATTATGAGATCTTGAACTACTTGGACCATTTTGCTCGTTTTGCGTTTGGTGATCTCGAATCCACTTCGACGCTTTTGCGCTCCCTCTGGAACGGCGTGTAAGCTGTGGTTCGACTCGCGGTGAAATTTCAAGACGCTCGTCGAAAGCCAGCTCGTTTGTGATAACAATATCATCGTTTAGAAGCTGAGGTCTGAATAGTTGAACTAATTTTTTAATGTGCTTCCGAAGGAAATGCATTTCGAAACAGTGCGTTTTTCGTTTACGTATTTGATTTAAAACACCACTTATTATAAATTAAAAATCGGTGACCAGAATTTTATGATTTTAAATTATGTTGGTTTTTTCTGAGGTGATCAATATTTTTAGAATTTCTTTGGAGCCTTCTAGATTATGTTTTCTTGTTAAAAATAATTTTGAGACATTTTGTTTTTGCTCTTCGGATAACTATGGGCAACAAAGTCGAAATTTCAAAGCAAACCTTATTTCCACAAGCAATTGCTGAATTGATAACAATTGATTGCGGAAATAGTTTTTAACTTTGAAAAGTTTTATGGTTACGGGAACTCCCGCATTCTTTTGAATTATTTCGCTTACCGTGGTAAAAGTCTATAATCCATAAGGGGCGATTCAACTGAAGCAATCGAATGTCGCCGATGTTTTCGATGGTCTCTTGATGATGTATTCGATGAATTTGAGCGATCATCTTTTTTCGAAACATTCAACAGTGCAAAATAAAAGGCCATGTTTTAAGAATGAAAAGAGAAATTGTGAATGTAAAGTTATGAAATGTGCTGCCTGGGGTGGCTACAATTGGTCTCCTGGGACATTTCGGACGATTTTTTTCTTCGTTGGCTCACATCTTAGCTATCCTCGCAATCTCTTTCACTTCGCTTTATTTCTCAAGAAGAACTTGATTTTTCAAAGTTTCGTCCAGAAGATGAAAACGGAGAAGTTACGAGTTGAAGATGATGTTGTTTTTTTGGATTTAAAAATATTTTTGGCAGTATAGTTGGCATTTTGTGAAAAATGTTTTTCACTGGAACAAAATGTTCGTATTGTTTCGATTTGGTATATTTCAGTCCCGATGTAAAAGAAAACTTGGTTTTGAGAAATATACGTTAATGGACCTGAGAAAAAAAAGAAACATACAAGAAATTAAAAATAATATAGAATTTGTTTATTTGCTTGTTTGTTTTTTCAGTAACAATAAAAAATACGTTGGATTTCTTCATGTCAAATCTTCAAAATATTCATTCATAAGATTTGATCTGGCTGAGATTACTGTTTGCAATTTCTAGGCCAAATGTCGTAACATATTGCGCGCTGTACGTAATTCGGCGTCAGAGTGTACTGGGACCGCAAACACCACACATGCCAAACTGCAAACCGATTTTATTTATTTTTTCAAAGTTTTTTAAATAAAGTTTCTTTCTGTACTAAAAAAACTGTGTTTTAAAAAAAATTACAGGATGACAGAGGCTTCTGCTGGTGGATTGTACCAATGTATCACTGACATTTCTCGTGCAGATACTAGCGGAGATTATCAAAAAGCTCTTCAAGCTGCAAACAAATGTATTAATTATTTCTAAATTACAAATGTCTGCTAATTAACAATTTCAGTGATTAGGAAGTATCCAAGGGAGACGTTTGCATTCAAATGCAAGCTGGTTTCGTTGATTCAACTATCTTCTTGGGATGAAGCGTTCGAACTGATTAAAAAGACACCTTCTCATCAGATGGGGTAATTTTATTTTTTTCTTTGATTGTTTTGATTTTTTTACTTTCAGAGATGTAGCTTTCGAAAAAGCTTACATTTACTATCGTAAAGGAGATCTCGAACAAGCTTTGAAAGAACTGTCAGCTTGTCAAAAAGATGATGTTCGTGCTCTAGAATTGAAGGCTCAAATATTCTACAAGCAAGAAAATTTCCAAGAAGCTTTTGAGATCTTCCGTCACCTTCTTAAAAATCATTCTGATGATTCCGATGAACTTCGTAGAGCCAATTATTTAGCTGTTCAAGCTCGACTCGAAGCTCAAGGAACAAAACAGCAACTCGACGATGAAGCTGAAGATTCGTATTCACAACTTTATAATCGTGCTTGCGTTGAAATCGAAGGGGAACGACTTTCCCAAGCGTTAGCTTCTTTAGAAAAAGCTTTAGGTTTGTATTATAGACTTATTTTAAAAATTGAACTAACATTTTCTTTTTAGTTGTATGTCGAAAATCGCTTTCCGACGATGACAGAGATGAAGAAGAAATCGAGGAAGAATTGGACTCGATTCGTGTTCAAAAAGCCTACGTTTTGCAAAGAATGGGGAAAAAGGGTGACGCTCTGGAAATTTATAAAAAAGTCCAAGCTGCTAAGTAAGAAACAGAAATCGTGATCATTAAAATTTATCATCCCAATTTTCAGTCATTCTGATGAAAGCGTCAAAGCCACAATAACGAATAATATTCCTGCTGCTTCATTAGATTTTGGAATGGCGGAATCAAGAAAGAAGTTCAAGGCTGCTTTGCAATTTGACCAAAGTAAATTGACGCGTCGTCAAAGACGTACTCTGATGCTCAATAATGCCCTGGTTCTTCTCTTATCCAACCAACGTGAGCCTTGCAAACGTGCTCTTGAAGATCTTGCTGAAAAATTCGGAACATCGAAGGATGCATCACTCATTGAAGCCGCTCTTCATGTTCGCTTGAATGATCCGGACAGTGCACTCAAAGTTCTTCAAGGTGATGACGTTGAACAACAAGTTGCTCGTCTTCACGTTCTTCTCAATGCAGGAAAATTGAATGAAGCTATTGATGCTTTGAAAGGAAAAATCGGAACGAAACAATTGGGGTCATCAAGTTTGTTGGCAAGCACTCTTATTGCTGCTGATAGAAGAGATGAAGCTCTCAAAGAATTGAGTTCGTCACTGTCGAAGGCGAAAACTCCCGAATCGCAGAAAACCATTTTGGAAGGAGCTGTTAATTTGGAAACCGAACGAAATAATATTGCGGAAGCAACCAAGCATTTGGAGAAATTGGCCACCATGTTTGCAGACGATTCACAAATTCAATGCCGTTTAGTTGCTGCTTACTCGAAGACTGATCCGAAAAAGGCCGAACAACTTAGCAATAAGGTAATTTTATATCGTTATTCCAGTTTAAACATGAAACCATAATTTCAGATCTTCCCTGAAGACATGGAAGTTGATCTGAATGTTGATGAATTAGAAGAAAGTGATTGGATTTTGTATGGTGAGAAGTATAAGCAAAAGAAAGAGGCCAAGGGTGACGCTGCTGCTGAAAACAGCGTAAGTCTTGAAAACATTAAGACAAATTGCTTATCATACGTTTTAGGAGATTATTACCCGCAAGCTCAAAAACCAGAAGAGGAAGAGAAAGGTCCGACTTCCAAAGAATTACAATCCAAACGTTGCACCTGATCCAGAACGTTGGTTGCCGCGTCAAGAACGTTCAACTTATAAGAAAAAGAGAAAGAATAGGGAGAAGGAGATTGGAAGAGGAACCCAAGGGTCCAGTTCCGCAAATCCTAATGTGTATGTTTTTACTGTAAAATTTTCATATCCATATATGAATTGTTTTCATTTTCAGTGAGTTCGTCTCGGCTTCTCCAAATTCGCCACGCCCATTACCTGGTCCGGCTGCTGAAGGACCACGTCAACAACGTCCAAACTTCCAGAAACAGAAAAAGAAGAAGACCAATAAGTTCTAATTCGATTTTTCTCGTTTATAATGCACCCCACCTTCATTTGTTTTTTAAAAAATGTTTTTTAATAGAACAATTTATTTTGTTGTGATTATTTATTGATAACTATTTCTAATGAAACATATTTTCAGATATGAAAAGAGATCATCACAGGCATATATTAAAATAATTATTGACGTAGATTCATCTTTCGTTTCTTGGCACCAGTTGGAATGAATATATCACCGAGTTGTACAATGCTTCGTTGCGTTATTTTCGATAATTGAGATTCTTCATCGTCTACGGGCACTGGAAAAGTGATTTGTTAGAAATGTTCGAAAGTTAGAACATGATACATACAGTTCAAAGCGTTTGGGAAAAATTTGCGGACGAAAAGAGCATAAGTCGGACGGCGGAGCTGTGTAACGGTTACTCGATCGGCTTTTGGAGTGTGACGATGAGAAATGTGCCATCGAACTTTCCACTGGAAATTATTGTTTAAATTGAAAAAATGATTTTTCAACTTAAAAGTTGAAATTCTTAAAAACACCCGTTCAAGATGAAACTGCTAAATGTTTTAAAAAATTGGAATACACTGACTTTTTTGCCATAAATTTATATTCCATGAATTTTTTTTTTAAACTTTTCTATAAAGGTATTAGAGATTAGAGGATTTAACTTAATTATTTAAAATTTCCAAACTTCAACATAATTTTGAATGACACCCTGCCTTTAATATTGTTCGAACATGAAACATCGAAAAATTAATTAAGCTATCATTTTGGCATGTTTTCAATCTATCATTAGCATGCACGTTAAAGACAGTTGTTCAGTTAATTTGACCCTACCTGGTCTTAGTTTCAAAAATTAGAGTGTTTTCTCATTAGTACAATTCAATTTATGCGAAATCACACCGATAAATACACGCTTCATAAGCGGTCTAAAGTTGCAAAAATAAAAATTTGAATGCGCGCCGGATCGTGCGGAGCGGTCGTGAATTGTGCAACGCGGTCGAAATTGGCGCGAAATACAATTATTTGAATGTGGCTACATATTGGTGTTTTTCTTTGGACCATCTGGGCTTCCATTCGAATTTTGATTTTTGCCTTGAATTTGGATCGTGTTAACTGACAAGCTGCCTTTAAATATCCACCCTAAAGGGTGGTTGCAGTCATTAAAACAGAAGGCAGGAAACAGTTGTTTACTGGGAGTTTTAATTATAAATTCGATAATCATGGAAAGCTATGAAATTAGAATAAGTACCTGTTCACCATTTTTGTATCCACACTCGTCACATTTATAAGGAAGGCATTCTTGAGTGTGAGCGCATCGTAAATGAGCAATCAATGGGCTGTTAATTGTTGATTCCTGTCCATTCAAACAAGCGACAACTGTGGTGCACTCAATACAGCGATAAACTAGAACATCTTGGACGGAAACGACGGCCTGAAATGAATCACGATTATTTCTTTTTATTCTATTGAGATATTAAATGTACTTCTGGCTTAGGTTCATCATGAACATTACCAACACCTGCCACTTCTTCGGATGCCGCTTTCAGTGCTCTTTTTGTTTGTGCATTTTTTGCAGCATTCAGAACTTCATTATAGTTTGGAAAACATTCATTCATCAAACTATCCCATGTTTCTTTCATATCCGAACTGAATTTATCAAGGATATTTGCTGTATAATCCGCATGTTGATTTTGCATATGAAGACGAACTTTCGCCTGCTCATTGTTTTGATAATTACAATGTGAGCATTGATATTGTTTTGTTGTTGCGTGTCTCCTCACATGATTCGCAAGATTTGAATATCTTGTGGCCATAATTTTACTATCACATAATCGACATTTGACGTATTCCTCTGGAACTGGCTCATACTTTTGACGAAACATATTTTGAGCATTTAGATTGTTTTCAGGTTTTGCTTCAGTTGTGAATAAGCTGCTGACAAGGGCAGATGGATCGCAAACTGCTGAAATAATCAATGAAGAATTTTTGTGAAGAATTAATTTTTTTAAAACCTTTTCCAATAACTTGATCGATCGTATGATCATAATCATGTGAAGAAGCGGAAGAAGAATTTGAAGATGAAGCTGTGCTACTTAGTCCATTTGCATTTATCAATTTCTTTGGTGTCTTCTTATTATCCTCGTTTTGAGTAATCTGAACAATTCAATTTACAGTTGTTGTTTTTTTTTAATTTACAAAAACACCTGAATTTGAAAAGAAGTTGGTGCTTGAATATCAAGCTCTTCAGCTTGCATATTAGAAAAATCCATTTTGACGGGCTTCATAGATTTTCTTGGAGTTGTTGGTGCCTTGGGTTTCACAGGATTTTCAGGTTTTGGAGGTTTTTCGAGTCTTTCACGAACAGCCGGATGATCACAAAGATCATCATAAAAATGAACATTCGAATAACCAATTGCCAACTGGAAAAAACGTAAATTCTGAAGAAGGAGAGATTTTTCATAAATACCAAATCTTTAAACAGCTGAAGTGGATTTCCATCGTCGCTGAGAGAAATAACAGCGTATTTTGGATGACACCTGAAATGCCAAAAAAAATATTTTTCAAAAATAAGTGCGTAGATCTTGAGAGTCCACGAAAATTCCAAATTTTAAAACTTTATGACCAATTGGGAATGTTTTTTACCTAAAAAGATCCTCAACACGGTATTCACCATTCGATGCCATCTCACAGTATTTACTTTTGCCTCTTCCCAAGTCTTAGTTCTGGAATACAAAATTGAGTTGAGTTTTGTGTTTTTCAGAGGGTCGTATTTATATGACAATAAGGGAAAAATGGAGTAGAAGACGGGAAAAAATAGACAGCACAAATGTACATGGAAGCTGTTACGTGTTGCGTTGTCTGTTTTTACTTCTGCGCTTCTTCAATTCGTCCATATAGCTCCTCCTCCTCCTTTTTTTTCCATTTTTACTAGACCACCCCTCAACTGTTTTGAATTCAGGCTGTGTGTATGCATGTATATGTGCATGTGTGTGCATGAGAGTGTGCAACGAAAAAGCGCGTTTGAACTGACTGCCGTCGGTTTTCCGTCTTCTTCTTTTTTCCATCCACACCGATTCGTTGAAAAATTCCAACTCTCCCCTTCTCTTTAACCATTTCTGAAAAAAATTCGGAGACGCAGACGATGTGGCGCGAGATTCACATCGGTTCTTCTTGAATTGTCTGCGCTCTCTAATATTTCGATTGACCGTCTTACTTGTTGGCTGGAAAAATTGGAGAAAAAAACATGACCAGAGGGCAACACAGTGTGCTGCAAGGAATGTGCATCAGCGGAGGCTGTTCGTCGACGCGCCATTTCGGTATATGAGCATGGAAATGGAAGAGACGAATGATAGGAATTTGTATTAAAGATAGATAGATATGTGTCACCGGAGATGCAAAACAGCTAAAGGAATTTTGGCAAGAAAGACAGCGGAAAGTTTCCCAAAAAAGGAGACAATTTGTATTAAAGGTATTTCGAACAATTTTTGGCTATTGCTCAAAAATACTGTTTTAGTCATTTGTGAGATGAGCTAGATATTGGGATTAGAGGGGATCCAATAATGAATAAGAGGTAGTCTGGAAATATAGAACTTTAAAGCTTCATGCGCGTTTAAAGACAATGCTCCACCATATGCCACTCGATCAAGCTGAATTTTCTTAGCCACTCATTTTTGGTTGAGCCCACTGATAACATCGAAGGCGTCGCGACCGCAACGAGTTAGAAAATTGAATTTGAGCGCCTTGCGGTCACGTCGAATTCAAGGTCTAGCTGCTGTAGCCGAAAATGAGTGGCCAAGATAATTTAGCTTGATAATAACAAATTTTTAAACGAAATTTCTATTTTGTTATTTTTTATAAATCAGGCTTAGTTTCTTAATTTCCATTTTGATATTGTCAAAACTCAAATATTCTTGATCATTGCGTTTTGAGGGTGCCCAACGTCACAGACGATCCGCACGCACGCACGCGGCTGCCGAAACTCAACATACTGCATAATTTGAAAAATTCATTTTCCCGCCAATATTTGATCTTCGAACCGTCGGTGTCACATTGAAAAAAAATCTGAAAAAATAGATTTCCCCCAACTCGGTGACCACCTATTTGGAAAAAAACACTTAGACCTCAAATTTTAATTGAATGAACAAGAGCAATTAACCAATTATAGTTATAGCTTTCAAATTTCTAATTATACGCTGAAATGCTTTTGTGGATTGCAACTCATTTTCAGTCTCTGCACATTTCTCTACTTTGTGTAATTTTTTTTCAATATCGGAGGGTTCTCCCAATCTTCCACTGATGAGATTCGAACGGCGTTGATAACCTAGACAACATAGAACATAAATCACCTTAATTCCAAAATTGAAGGTGTCTTCTAAATTTATACATCTTGTTCTCTATTTGTTTTATTCCTCTCTTTTTTTCGTCAATTTTCCTCGGCTCACGTCTTCTTTATTGCCCTAATCCTGTGTTCTGTTATGCTCTTTTCGATTTTCTTCACCATTACATTAGTTTTTTTTTCGTTCTCCTCGATTTCACCACAATCAATGCGTGTTGTCGTATTTTTTCTTGTCGGAGGGTAATATTGAGTTGTCTCGCCAAAATGAAAAGGGACGAAAATAAATGAGAGAATATGCTTGCAAGATTGAATGGTGCATGAAAATGTGACGGCGAGCTGAATTACGCTGTGTAGGGTGGGAGCGTGTTGATAATTAATTATTAACCTTATAAAAGTATAATTATAATTACACCAGTTCAATTGAGTGCATCACATGACACGTGTTCGGTTCTGTTCAAAATCAGTTAAATCCAACCTTTTTACCGCTATTAGTAGTGAAAACGTTTTAACTTGTTTTAAAATGAGTTAAAACAGGTTCACTCAAACCGGTTAAACCTGTTTAGCTGTCTGAACCGGTTCGTATTTTGAATAGTTGGTTCTAAAAAAGAAATACAATAAAATTATCGGCGGGGAAAAATATAAGTTGGGCCACACAGGAACTATACAATATGTTGAATTTATTAATAATTTTTCAGTTTAAAGTGTCTGTTTACTGATTTTCAATTTTTGTTTTAATCGACTCAGAATCACCTATTATTAACGGAATCAGCAAAAAAATGCAGTTCAAAAGCTTAATTTTGAGCAAAACGGTCCCTCAAAAACCCAAAAACGGGTGGTGGCACCGGTTTTGCACTGACACTGCCTGTTTTCGGCACTTTTCCGGGAGCTGTTTTGGACCCACGGGCGCCCGAAAAAAAAATTTTTTTGACAAATTCATTAATAATAGGTGTTTCTGAATAGATTAAAACAAAAATTGAAAATCAATAAACAAACACTTTAAATGCAGTTTGTCAGTTTGAGTTTCAATATCTCAATAATTCGGGCTAAATTGCTAAAAATCATCTTTTTCAGGCTAATCTAATGCATTCGATGAAACATTTCTACAAAAATATGTAAATTATGAAGCACCCGTTTGCATTTCCGTCAAAGGCGATGAAGACCCGGCAGAAATCCCCAACGTGGCAATAAGACCCGGCGCCCAACCAGAAAGAAAAACCAAAAACCCAAAGAAAACCCAAATACCAATAAAGCCTGAAAGAAAGACCCAAACCCCAAAGAAATAGTTTGGGATGAGATTTGGGATTTGGATTTTTCTTTGAACAACGCAAAACACGAACATTTGAAAAAAACCTTTAAAAACAGTCCCGTCTCCTTATCCATTTATATATTAGGATATATAAGGATTCCCTCTCAAGGTAACGCTTTTTTTTAACCAGATGTTTCTGGAAAAATATGTTTTTTTTTTCAAATTAAAATAACTTTCAGACTTGCAACTATTGTGTTTACGACACTACGTTCTTACACTCGATAAAAAATGTTGATCTTCAGGCGCTTGATTTTTTTCGAATTATTAAAACAAAATTTCCATTTGACAGTTTTCGACTGTTTCTTTTTGATTGCTATTCATTAAATATCATTTGCACCATTTATTAGTCGATGTCTGTGATTTTCGACATCAGGCCTATTGGCTATGGCACAGTTGCACCAACGTGAAGCTAGGATCTTGATATTTTGTATGGAGGGTACCTAGGCCCCCCTTAGAAAAAAAATACATCATTTATTTGGCCACGCCCCCTTTGACCTAGTGTCTGATTATATTTTAAGTCTTCCTAAATGCTTACTTTTTGTGCTCTACCATTTTTTCGAAACTTGAAATTTGGCGATTTTTCGAAGTTTTCACAAGTGAGCCTGATACAACGATATGTTCCAGATCACCGGAATGATGCGTTATTTCGCAGATTGTTTTCTGACTATCACGTTAAGATTGTATTTCTGCATATTAATGGAAACTATACGGGTTTTCTTAGCAAACAGGTACGGTATATTTATTGTACAAACGATTTCAAAAGAAATGAAAAATTGTGAACGAAATGTCACTTTTCAGCAATTGTCTCTGTCATTATTCCGAGAAAAATTGGATGGAACAATAATTTTAAACTTTGATCTTGAAGATGGAATCAGTTCCGATGATTTCCTGACGTTTTTAAGAATGCTTTATGGATGGAATCAAAAATTAACAGGTGATTCGATTAATTTCATTAAGTTATTTATTATATAATGAAAATGCGTTTTTTTTTCAGATAAAAATATAGAACCAATTTTGAAATTGGCAACAAAATATAATGCCCAATTTATGATTTCAAATATCTAAGACTTTTTGATGTCATCAGAAGAAATAACAAATATAAATAAACTCCGGATAGCTGAAATGTTTGGATTTTCAGGGTTGCAGGTTAGATTATTTTTGTCGACATTTTTTAAAATTTCCTGAACAATTATTGTTTTGTTATGATTTTAATAATGATTTAACATTTCGTTAGGAAACTGTGATTTTTTTAAAAATTTAAAAATTTCAGGTTAAAGCATTGGAGCGAATGAGGACGGATGATATTCTACAACTTTCCAAAATCAATATAAAAGCCATTTCTAATTGTAGTGTTGAAATTCTTTTGTACAAGATTTGTGGTTTATGAAATACTGACAATTATTTTATTATCGAATTTGAAAAACTTCCCTGAGTTGATTCGACGTTTTTCTTCGCAATATTTTTGCTTTTATAATTTTTGTTCAAGACTATTGGTTGATAAACTCTTTTTAAATAGCGTTCCACTGGATAGCCGATCTACAGCTTGCCGTCTTGAAAAAAGTACAATCAAAAAAAGAAAGAAAGCGCCATCCCAACTATGAAACGACACTCAACGACTTCAGCGTTTTCGAACCATAAATATAGGCTCACTTGTGAAAACTTCGAAAAATCGCCAAATTTCAAGTTTCGAAAAAATGGTAGAGCACAAAAAGTAAGCATTTAGGAAGACTTAAAATATAATCAGAAGTGTTTTTGGGAAATATTGAAACTCAAGAAAAAATGTGGATTTTACCCATTTTTTGCTTTTCGCCAATCCACAAAACGATAGGTTCACTACCAAAAAACTTTAATTTTTTTTTTCAATTAACAAAATTCGAAAAATTAGTGAGGATATTTCATGGATCTTAAAAGGAGCGACAACTTTTCAGATCATTTTTTCGGATGAGAAGAAGTTCAACTGCGATGGACCTGATGGTTAAAAAGAAATCATAGTTTCTTAAAGAAATGTTAAATCATTATTAAAATCATAACAAAGCAATAATTCTAAAGATGTCTTGTTTCTTTGTTACATAATTACCTATTTTCTTTAATTAGCTTAATACATTTTAATCTATTCGGAAAAATATGAGCTCATAAGTTCCACATTTTGACGACTACAGTCTCATTTATCAGATCTACAAGGCCTCAAAATAAAAACCAGAGTTGGATTAACTCACTGATAAAAATCTTAGTTTATAAATCGAACTTTTTCTAAATTTTATCGTAAAAATACCATATTAAAGACAGTGTACCATTTGATTCCAATAATTGCAAATTTAGGCGGTTTATTAATTTCGGATTTTTAAAATATATAATAGGATTTTTTTTTAATTTATCAAAATCATTATTCTCGATAACAAATCTTGATTATGATAACTCGATAACAAATCTTCAAATTTCGTGTTGAATAATGGCAAATCACCCGTAGTCTGGTTCTATTCACCTTGATCAAAACTTCAAACCATGGAGAAAATAAAAACAATTAAAAAAAAAGACTTTGTAGTTTGAAGTGTCTTAACTGCGCAATAATCGGAGAGCGGGTCATTCAGAGTTTTTTTGAAGCACAATAACAAAAAACCCGTCAATTTAAGGAAAATTTTCTTTTTCTGAAGATATCAAAATGAGTAGATTTGAAAAGTAGAAGTCGTAGTTACAGGGGAATGAAATGACAGAACTTTCGCTCATGTACTCCATACTGAAAAAAGACATCTCAAGGTAAAACTAGGTTAGGTGTAAAGCATTGACAAACAAATAATACCGTATTCAATAACCCGTTAGAATTTAATGAAACATCAAACCCGAACTAGTTTTTAAAATTTATATAAAGGAATATACAGATTATGGATAAAATGTGTTATATAATAAACCATCTATAAAAAACTTTAGATTGATAGTGTGGGTTGGAAAGCTTTCCGAAGAATTTTAAAGTTTTGATCATGGTAGATTTTTATTGTGTGTTATTGTTATTGTGTGAATTTGAAGAACGATATTATATTTTATTCCAAATGTCTTTGTGAAAATATGCAGATATACTTTCCGATGGCAAATAATAGTATCAAATAAATACTTACTAATCCCTAGAAAGTGCCAAAAGTAGGCGTTTATAGAAACGATTTAGAAGTGCCAAAAATAGAGGTGTCAAAGCAAAAAATAGCGGTGTCTTTAAAAGTGATATATCTAGTCATTTTGTTTCTATTCAACGTACTAATCCATTTATAGTGTTTCTTTTATTAATATTTCATTTTCAGAATGTTACAGGTGCCGTTTAGAAGGAAAAGGCTTTGTTGGTCACCACGCGAGGAGTCCAGTTTTATGATCACTGAAGTGGAAAATATCAAACTGTAAGCGGAAAAATAAATTTAAAATAAATTGTTTTTTATTTAGGAAATTCACACCAAAAATTGTCGACGAGGAATATATCACAGTTGAGGCAGAATTAATATACGATTACAAAGAATCTAATTTATGGTCACTTGATGTTGAAACGGAATTGAAATTTATGTTTTTCTTTAAACCAATGGAAGATATCACAAAACGTGATCTGCTTTCATTTGACAAAACATCTACAATTCGAAATTGTGGAAATATAATGACAATGGAACATTTCAATTTGCTTAATAACGGATGCCCTTACGTCTTTTGGAGTTCAACTTTCATAATTAGGAAAAACGTCGGAATACCGCGATTTGGTCCCGATTTTCGGTATAGAACGTTCGAAAATTACGCTTTTCGATCTTCCAATGATGCTTATTTACAAATTAACGACGTTTATATTGGTTTCGTCGATAAATATGTAGGTTATATTTATTTTTCAATTTAAAATTTTAAACAATATCTGGAATAAATAAACTAAATAAATCATTGTCACTTTTTCAGCCATTGCTCTGTTTCTCTTCGTTGCTTCGCGAGAAATTGTCAAATGGATATAATCATGTTAAAATTGAGCTTGAAGATGGAATCAGTGTCGATCATGTTCTGACGTTTTTCGAATTACTATATGGGCAGAGAAAACAATTAACAGGTTTAAATTTAAAGGGAGTTCGGAAAGTTCAGAAATCGCTTTCAGATGAAAAAAGGCTATTATCTACTCATTGACATAAGTGAAAAAACAGATTTTCTTATATGACCTAGAAACCCAACATTGAATTTTTTAATTTGTTGTTTCTGAGCTCACCTGAGTAAAATCGAAAAATGGCTGAAGAAAAACCATTTGGTTTCTAGGTCACACAAGGGAAACATTTTTTTCGGACATGTCTATATTTCATTTTTCAAAATTTATTGTTTATCGTTTTTTTCGACTTAATGGTTTCTGGTATCAATTGGTAGATAATCATATTCTTATTGATCTGAAACCCATTTATGAGCTCTCCGGAGCCCTCTCCCCTTTGAAAAAATATTTAATAAAAAAATTTTTCAGATGAAAATATAGAACCAATTCTGAAATTAGCAATAAAATATGATGTGCAATTTATGATTTCAAATATCGAAGACTTCTTGATTTCATCGGAGCAGCTTACAATTTTGAAAAAGCTCCGAATAGCTGAAAATTTTGGATTTTCGAAGTTACAGGTTGTTAAAATCAATGTTTTTTCCTGATATCTTCCTTTTTTTACAGACTGATACATTGAAGAACGTGAGGAAGGATGATATTCTAACACTTTCTCGGGCAGCTATAAGAACCATGAATAATTATGATGTCGAAGCTCTTTTGTTCAATATTTGTGGTTTATCTAATGCTGAAAATCATGAGAAATAGACATTCAATTTTTTCTTTGATAAGTTCCATTCAAAACAGCGAATTTAGTATTCTAATTAAAAAAAAAATTCTAATGTTTCTAAAATTCTACTTTTTTAAACCACAATTTCAAAGCATGTACTCGTTTCACCTCTGCCTTTATTTTGTTGTACCTCCAAAGATCCCTAATTAATTGCAGTTAATTTCGTCCTGATAAAAAAATAAGTGAGAAAAGATGATATTCTACAACTTTCTCGGGGAAATATAAGAACCATGAATAATTATGATGTCTAAGCTCTTTTGTTCAAGGTTTGTCGTCGCACGTGACCAAGGATGTATAATGGACAGGAAGCCGAAGATATTACTTGTTCTTACTTACTTATATAGTAATGACTGTTTGATTAGTTCTCACACTCACTCTATATTAATAAACTATTATTCTATTAAATGGGTTCCGTCTCCTAGCACTTTCATCCAGACAATACACAAGATTGGCTCGCGGGAGTCACAAGGTTTATCTAATGCTGAAAATTCTGAGAAATATATACATTTTTGTTTTCTTTGATAATTTCCATTTCCGAATTTCAGACCTTGAGAAATGTACATTCTTTCGCTTTTGTACTGTCAGAGCTTCCCAATCTTTTTTGTACAAACATTCAACTCGATTTCGAGGACCTAGTTCCATTCGTCTTAATTAGAACTTCAAATCATTTATTCGTTTCGATTCCGTCGCTAGAAATAAAAATGAAAACATTTTCAAATCTAAGCAAAGATGAAATATTTTGTTCGAATTAAACGACGAATGTCATGATGGGGGGGCTAAGAACTTATGAAACGAAGAAAAAAGAATTACTTCTAATAAAATTGGAACTCGGATGACAATTGGAATAGGGGAGGAAATAACAAACATGATTCAAATTTCAAAGGATTATGCGGATCCACTCCAAGTTCAGTCCAAGCTCATTTCGAACGGCTATGTTGAGAATTTGTCCAACTGGAAACTGAAAACGAAAAATGTAAAAGATATCATCAATACCTAATTTACCTTGCCGTCGAAGCGGATTCCATCGCCTTCAATTGCTTCAGTAGTGATATCTCGAAGTTTGACAGCAGTATTTGCTGGCAACAGGTAACTGGGAACTGGGACGCTGATGGTGGTTCCGTCAAACAACTCGACGAAAAGTGTAAGATTTGTCATGTTGAAATCATACTGGGAACCGTTGTAGAGGGTGATTATTCCAGTAATAGTAGTGGAATACTTATGAAATGCGTGAAGATGCGATTTGAGATACCCATTGTCTGAGAATCTTTCTCCGCATTGTCCGCAACATACCTTCTGAAAAAAAAAATAAACATAATATATTGTATATATAAAACATACAATCTGGTGACGCTTGTATTCGCCAATCTGAGCAAGAATAATTTCATTGTAACGAATAACATGAACATTCTTTTCGGTGACATGACGCAGATTTTCCTTCAAAATCTTGATTTCATCTTCCAAGTTATTCATGAATGTATGAGGCAATTGATGACTGGAATTAAATTAAGATGTTTTTTAAATTAGGATAAAATACAAAAACCTTGTTGACTTGGTATCCTTTGAGACCAAATGGTTGTCACTTTCCTGCATTCTCCTGAAAAAAATAACATCATTTAAAGGAAAATTATGAATGATATAATTATGGCAAAGAGAAAAAAGTAGAAATTCAAATTTCTGAAAATGCTGACCAATTCATCGAAAAATCCTAAAAATCGCTTAAAAATTGTTTTCTATAAAAGCGCGGTAAATCACTTCTTAAAAATTCTAATATACTGTAAATCTATTATAGACTATTTTAAATGACACAAAAACTCAAAAACATCTACAGCGTGAAAAAAAAGGTAAAAAAAAACGTTTTAAAAATCCTAAAATCACGTAAATAACATAAGGTTTAAAGGCACACACCGTATACAGGTTTAAAGGCACACACGGGTCTCATTACGATTTAGTATTTCAGGCGTTTTTTTAAATTTTTCACCTAAAATCCAATTATAAAAAACGATTTCTCGTGAAAAAACGAAATGTATATAGTTATTTCGCTTGTAAACCAGAATATTTCGCAGAAAAAGGGTCAAAAATAGATTTTTTTAACGGTGTTCTTAAATAAAAAAGGAATCTATTAAGAAATTTTGAATTTATTAAGGATTTTATTGGCAAAGCGATTAGAGTTTACCTAAAAACTTAAGGAGTAATAGGTGAAAATTTTGCGAAATGTTTTTAGAAAATCAACAAATTCCATATAAATGTTCAAAACCCAATGTTATCGATTTTTCTTCGTTTTTTTCGTTCTCTTTACCTCTTGCACTTTGTACTGCGCATCGTTTTAGTAGTCTATTTATAAATTTCAGGTCTTTTCTCCTCAAGCTTGATCCACCAGGTGCTGGAGTGCACAATTTATCTACTTTTAAAGGTTAGTTTATCTTCTTTTTTTTCAGGAATTGTATTTAAAAAATTCAGATTTTTATGAAAAATGGCCAATTTTCAGAAATGCACCAAATGTCACATAAAAGTCCTTAGAAATGTCCTGAACCCGACATTTTTTGTTGGTTTCATAGATATAAATCGAAAAATGGTGAAAATTTCATCTAAGCACATTTTCGAGTCTGAAAATTTGTCACAGGCTAAAAATTGGCTCATTTTTTAAAAATGCCCTAGAAAAAAATGCCCCCTTTCAATACTTGGGCAATTAAATTTGGCTTATTTTGTTATATTTTTTGAAAATTTTGAATTTTGACAGATTTTCAAAATTTTCAAGCTTTAAAGAGATTATTCGGTTTCAAAATTATACGAATTTCTTTTTTTTCTCGGAATTTTGCGGAAAAAAATGAAAAAAATTGGAAAAATTATTGAAAATCAGAAATCTTTTTTGCAGATTGAAAAACTCAATTCGCATACCCAAAAATGGTTTGACTGCCCTGAAGCTCACGAGCTCCCGACGAACGGCCTTCCAAACAGCGATCGCCAAATTAAGAGAAGCGAGAGAAGCGCACGAGTTTCTGGCGAAATTGCGCACGATTGAGGCATCAAAATCACTTGGCACGCTGCCAAATGAAATGGAGAAGAAGGTGGCGTTTTATGGACAGATTTTGGATGGATGGGAGAGGACGCGGTCGGATGATGAAACGACGGAATTTGAGATGGAAGTGTCGGTGAAAAAGGTGACCTAGTGTCATTTTGGATTTTTGGAGAGGGATGAGAGGTGGGGTTTTGTAGAATTTTTGAAATATGTAGAATTGAGTGATAATTGAGACTTTTTCGATTAAATTTGGTCAAATTTGGCGCAAATTTTTGAAAAATTCAAATTTTCAGATTTTTTTCCAAAGCTATGTTTATACGAAAAAATTACAAAATGTATAAAATGCTTTCCTTGTTAGTCAATGCACCAAATTTCAGAAAAATTGAATATTTGTTTTTTTTTCGCATTTTCAGAGTTTCAAAGCTTAGTTTCAGATTTTTGTAAAATTTTAAATTTCGCGAATCGTACTGTATTTTAAAGTTTAAAACTTGAATTTGAGATATTTTCGGCTTCAAAATTAAAAAATTAATAAACATCCTGTTTTTCATTCAGAATTTTGCCCTCAAATTAACTGATTTCTTAAAAAATCAATAAAACCAAAATAAAATACGTTTCAACTACATTTATTCCGAAATGAATACTTTTATATACTAACGGGCTTCTTATTTCCATGAAAAATTCGAATATTTTTATTAGTTGTTTACAAATTCTGTTATTGTCAAGATAAGAATTTCTGGCCGCTCATTTTGCGGAGTGTCGTTGGGAATTTCCTCGCAGCGCGACCGCAACGCGCAAGACCAACTGAGAAATTTGAATTTGAGTGCGTTGCGGTCGCGCTGCGAGTAAATTCCCAACGACACTCCGCACAACGAGCGGCCATAAATTATTATCCTGACAATATATAAACGTGAAAATCTTTTCGATTTCATTTCTAAAACTCGAAAAATGCTGAAATTCGCATCTAAAAGCATTTTCAAGTCGGGAAAATTTTCAAAATTCCTTAAAGAGCATTCTTGAACAAAGTTATTTGAAAAATCCCTAGTTATTAAAATTTACTGCAATCAAATACGCTCAAATATGGCGCAATGTTTGAAAAATTCGAATTCTGACAAATTTCATAAATTGTATTTATACAAAGAATTCCAAAATGTATAAAATGCTTTCCTTGATAGTCAATGCACCAAATTTTTGAAAAATTCGAATTTTTTCCATACCTCTGCCAGGGCGAATTTTTTCTGTATATACTCCGACATTTATCAAATTTTTGTAGTGTTTGCACTCCGACATTTTTTTTGTAATGCAAAAATATAAAATTTTACATGCGCTCGCTCTCATGTATCGTCGCTATGACAAAACGGTATTTTACTCCTCTGCTCTTATATTGCTTGTTAGCGCAGTGGTAAGCAGTTTTGGTGCATGTATGTACTTCGACCTTTTTCGATTTTTTGGTGTTCGTACTCCGACGTTCAAAGCTTCGACAAGTCTGGCAGAGGTGTGATTTGAATGGCGAAAATTGGATTTTTTAAATTAGAAATTTGATGCGATGAAATTGAAAAATGTTTCTTCAATTTTCAAATAAATTAAACCAAAAGTTTGCTCCACGTCCCTCAATTCTCAATTTTTCAATCAAAATGTCAAGGTTTAGAATATAACAACCCTTTTAAAATATAGATTTTTATAAATGTTTAGAATCGAAAAATAATTAATTTGAACAACTTGAAAAATTAGGTCGCATATGCTCTAAGTCATGATTTTCATTGCTGGTCTTAATAATTTAACAAGTTAATTTATACGCTAATCTTGTTCAAAACAATTTACAAAGAAGACTGAAATTTCGTTAAATTTTCAGATTTCCAAAATTTATCTGAAAAGCGGTTATAACTTTTTGAATTTTACAGTTGTTTAGAATCTGAAAATTTTACTCAAAATTATCCACAATTTCTGAAAATACTAAACATTTCAGATTATTTTGGTAATTTCTAAAATTTTCCGAAAAATCGGGTATTTTTGACGTCTATGATCAAAATCCTGTTCGAAATATGACTCAAAATCATCCAAGTTATCTGAAAATACTATATTCTTTTGATCAATTCTAAAATTTAACTGAAAATCGGATATTTCTGACGTGATATAACTTTTTTCAGATTTTGCCTAATTTTATCGGTTTTACATTCAGTTTCTGGAATTATTTAAGATGCTGAATAATTCCGGAATTTGAAAATCTGACTCAAAATTGTACAAATTATCTGAAAATTCCATATTATTTTGATCAATTCTAAAAATTAACTGAAAATCGGATATTTCTGACGTGATATAACTTTTTTCAGATTTTGCCTAATTTGATTCATTAAGAAGCTGAAAATGTCTAGAATGAAATTTCGGTTCAATCAAAGAACTCTGAAAAATCCGAAATTTTATTGTCAACTCAATTATTCTTGATCATTGCGTTCGGAAAACTGATCAACCTCACAGCCGCTCCGCACGCACGCGACGCGGCTGCCGACACAGCCGTCCGAACGCAATGATCAAGAATAATTGAGTTGACAATACGAAAAATGCTCAATTTACTTAATTTATCACTTTGCTAAAAAAGTCTGGAATCTGACAATTCAACTCAAAATTATCTAGAATATATGAAAATGCTTATATGATGTAATTTTTTCTTAAAATTAATAGTGTCAAGATAATAATTTCTGGCCGCTCGTTTTGCGGAGTGTCGTTGGGAATTTTCTCGCAGCGCGACCGCAACGCGCTCAAATTCAATTTTCTCAGTTGGTCTTGCGCGTAGCGGTCGCGTTGTGAGTAAATTCCCAACGACACTCCGCAAAACGAGCGGCCAGAAATTTTTATCTTGACAATAACTTTCTTAAAACTGCATCAATTTCCACGATTACCAGTATATTTTGTTTTAAATTAAAAGATTTATTGTGAAAATTTTATTTCACTGAAAAAGCACTGATATTTCTAACTTCAACTTTTTCGATTTTCCAGCCCTTTTGAAGTTGAGAACGTCTAGAATATGAAATTAAAACTCAAAATAAAAAAAAATCGAAAAATCCCTAACATACTGAAAATTTCAGAAAAATACTTTAAATTCTGCAAAATCTCAATTTTGACGCTGAAAAATCTAGAATCTTAAAATTTTGCGAAAAAATCAATTTTTTTTGATAAAATTGGAAGAATTTTTGTGAAACCCTCATTTATTTTTCGGTTCTAGAATTTTTTTTCATTAAACTTTCAAAAATAACTGCCTAATCCAAATTTGGTCTATTTTTAAATTCCACATACATTCTCATATTTTGCAGTCATCAAATTAGAAAAAAATCGATATACATCACGATATCCATTGTCTTAAATTGTTATCTATCTCTATCGAGCTTGAGTTATGGCTCTTTAAGGTTTGAATCTTGGAGCTGTTTGAGATTTTGAGCTCTAAAACTATGCTGAATCCATAATTAAGCAGAAATGAAAAAAAATCCAAGTTATTCCATGTCATCTCTGCAAAAATGTGTTCCATTTTTGACGCCATACATTTTGGTTTTTTGAGTGAGAGAAAGGATGAAAGACAGATTATGCAGATTAGAATATAAAATGCTTGTATTTGACATTTGAATCTAGAATCTGAAATTTCGCCTCAAAACTAAGAACTCTGAAAATTCCGAAATTTTAAGAAAAATCGAAAAATTTTTACTTAATTTAACACTTTGCTAAAAAAGTCTGGAATCTGAAAATTCAACTCAAAATTATCTAGAATATCTGAAAATGCTTAAATGTTGTCATTTTTTTTCTTAAAGTTAAAAGTGCATCAACTTTCACGATTTCTTCGTTTAAATTAAAGGATTTATTGTGAAAATTTTATTTCTCTGAAAATACCGCTAAAGCTCGGATAATTCTAACTTCAACTTTTTCGATTGTAAAGTTATTTTGAAGCTGAGAACGTCTAGAATATGAAATTAAGACTCAAAATCAAAAAAAAATCGAAAAACCCCTCAAATACTGAACATTTCAGAAAAATACTTGAAATTTTTTAAAATCGCAATTTTAACGCTGAAAAAATCAAGAATCTGAAAATTTTGTTTAAAAAATCAATATTCTTTTCGGTAAAATTGGAAGAATTTTTGTGAAAATTCATTCATTTATTTTTCGGTTTTTTTCCATAATTTTTTCTTTAATCTTTCTTCTTACTAAGCGAATAGTTCTGTGTGTGTGTACCAGCATTTCACATGAATAACTTTTTGACCCCTCGACCGATCTGTCCCATACTTGGCATATCGTCATGCCTCTCGGAGCGCTTCACAAAAATACTGTTTGGATCTCGGGTTACTGTAGGATTACTGTAGCTACAGTACTACAATTTTTTTCACGTTTTTTTCAAAATGGTCGGATCGAGGCCAAACTTTAATGGTAACATCTTCGGAGTATTGTAAGGTCACTGTGAAAATTTGGTGTGGATTACTGTAGTATTACGGTAGTTACCGTAACCTAAGGTTAGCATTTGTCTCTGTTCTCTTCATTTTACACACTATTTCTCTCATTACCGCCGCGTAGCGGCGTTAAAAGGCTGGTTTTGATCCTAGATTTCAAAAACTCCTCAATTTTGAGAATGTCAAATTTTTAGCTTCTTACATTTTCTTTGGTTTCCTTAATTCATCGATCTCTATCGAGCATGAGTTATGGCTCTTTAAGGTTTGAATCTTGGAGCTGTTTGAGATTTTGAGATCTAAAAACTATGCTGAATCCATAATTAAGCAGAAATGTAAATCAGTCCGCACTATCAACGCAGAATGTTTGTTCAAATGCTAAAATGAGATGCAGAAGCGCTTCAAGAACCCCTTTTAAGATTTTATTTTAAAAAAACATATTTCTTGATAAAATCGATATTTTTAAAAAACTATAACTCACTTGGTGGTTGAGCGTTCTGAACAATTGGCGCAATTACATGAAGTCTCGAGACTCGTCTAATCGCAATCCTCTAGTATATTGATCGAAGCGTATCTGGCTGTTCCGGTCAAGTTCTTGTCTTCCCTGTACGGGATGTGAGTTCCGGTTCGTGAGTCACGGTATCTGAAAACAATTCGAGCTTTAAAACGATGATTGTTGATTGGTTTCTCACTTCTTAGCCAATCCGAAGTAAATGAGGAACAATTTGTTGCAATGTCGTCCGATTCCCATCACAAAGTTGTCCGGCTTTATATCTCTGTGGATGAAGTTCTTGACGTGCACGTATTCGATTCTTCCTATCATCTGCTCGGCGAGCATCAAAACCGTCTGAAATTAAAAAATCAATATTCATAGATTATTGGTGGACCTTACTTTCATTGTGAAGCGACGAGAGCAGAAATTGAACAAATCCTCAAGAGAAGGTCCCAACAAATCCATCACCAGCACATTGTATTCTCATTCTGTTTCATACCAACAAACGTGCTTAATTCCGACTCCTCCTTGCGGTAGACTTTTGACTCGTAGAGCAATTGTGGATTTCCTTCTGTTGCGCTTAGGCGTGGCTGCGCGCGTCGCGCAGCCACGCCATTTGGGTTCCCCCCGGGGGCCCCCGCTATCCCTTCTTGAGAACGCTCTGCAAATTTTAAAATTTTAGTGAAAACATGTTTTTACGTGAAAAAAATAAATAAGCGAGCAGGTGTCAATTGGAGAGAAAATTAATTCGGGAAAAAGACAGTTCGGGAGAAATTTAAAATCTTTGAGGGAGAAAAAAAACACCCTGGGATAATTTTTTTGCAAAAACAAAACATTGATTTTAAATTTGAATCAATTCAATAATTTCAAGGTATTTTTCCATTCTTCCTGGTTGCCATTTTTTGTCCTCCGGAAATCACATTTCCTCCCGAACTGTCTTTCTCCCAAATTGTCGTCTCCCGAATTAATTTTCTCTCCAATTGACACCTGCTCAAATAAGCGTAGATTTTTTTAAAAAAAAGCATTCCGAGGGTAGGACAATTCATTAGAAAACTAAAATATTATACGACAAAAATATTTTCGACAATTTCCTAAGAAAACAAAAATATTAGATGACAATTTCATTAGCGACTAATTCATTGGAAAACCATTTCCTTAGAAAATCGCATTGGAGCGCGTTTGCTGGAGGGTAGTCCTTGTGTTTGTAGCGTTTCAAGACGCTAACGATATTTCAGGCGCATGCGCCTTGAAATGTCTGCGTCTCTCAACGTCACATGATAAGGGCAGTTGGTTGCCGGCCCTGATCGTTGTCTGCATGTGCAAAAATGTATATTCCGCGCGCAAGTGGGCGCGGCCGGTTTAATTACCCAAGTTTTAAGTCTACCTCAGGTTAACCTCAAACTTGGGAAATGAACCGGCGGCGCCCACCTGGGCGCGGAATATACATTTTTGCACATGCAGACAACGATCAGGGCCGGCAACCAACTGCCCTTATCATGTGACGTTGAGAGACGCAGACATTTCAAGGCGCATGCCCCTTAAATATCGTTAGCGTCTTGAAACGCTACAAACACAAGGACTACCCTCCAGCAAACGCGCTCCAATGCGATTTTCTAAGGAAATGGTTTTCCAATGAATTAGTCGCTAATGAAATTGTCATCTAATATTTTTGTTTTCTTAGGAAATTGTCGAAAATATTTTTGTCGTATAATATTTTAGTTTTCTAATGAATTGTCCTACCCTCAGCATTCCCGCTAAACAAACAGTGTAAACACCATGACCTCATGTTGCGTACTATGCACGCTAAATGACGACAATAATTGGAAGTGTATTTTCGAGGGTAGGCGAAGTGTTCGTCACGGGGTTTTTTTATTACCGCTAGAACTGAAAAAATGGACCCTCATCAATAGAGCGCGCTTACTGATTGCGGCCTAACTATTGTGCGAAACTTCTTCCATAATATTCTTCTGCCATTTTTATTTGTACTGGGACGAACATTTTGGGCATTTTCCTGTACTTTTACGAATTTCTATGTTTTTTCACCACTGTAACCTTTTTTTTGTGATGTGTGGGCATGTTCTAAAAAAAGAACTAGTGCGATCTAATATGTATGTAAGAAGTCTTAGAGGTTTGAAGTTTTAACACTAAATTTGCTAATTTTTGAGAGTTTTTGAAGTTTTTTAAAATCACGACGGAAGTTTTGAAATTTTTGAGACTGTAAAGTTGAAGGTTAGATATTTACACGCTTTTTGAAAGTAATTTCGGAAGTTTCGGTGTTCGGATAAGTATTCCTTAGAGGGATAAAAGTTAGCATTTAGCATTATTTTGAGTTGCATCGCAATTTTTCCAATAATCCTATTGCTTTTCAGTAAATTTGTTTTTTTCACACATTTTCATACTCCACATTATCTAAGAAAAGAAAAAGCAAAACGTATATTTCAATTTATTTATTCAGTGGGAACCGATCCAGCGGCTTTCCTACCGCGAACACACAACGAGACCACTAGACTATTGCGTTTTCTTCAGAGAGAGTGTGTGCGCGCGCAAAGTGCGCTCTATCTCACTCGTGTCCACTCTCCGTAGTAAAAAAAACCCCGTGTTCGTATTCACAAATGTTTGTGCGTTGAAAAAGTTAGGCCACGCACCACGTAGAAGCGTTTAGCCTGAAGCTACACGAGAAATAAAATTAAATCATTAAATGGGAAATCGAATTCTACTTCGACTATTTTTTTCAACCATGGAAAATTCTTTATAGAAAAACGAACACATGTGCCTCCAAACACTTGGCCTACCCTCGTATTTTCCACGGCAAAGTGGTTTTAGAATGGTTTTTTGGTACAAAATTGGAAAGTTTTTTGAAGCAAAATTGAATATCATTTGTCGCTTTATCTAATCTTTTATTTCATCTTCTGTTATTCATAATCAAGTTTTCTCGATTCTTTCCGTTCCCTAAATTTAAATTCCAATCGTATTTCTTAAACAACAAACAGTTTAAAGGGACTCTTTACTGAATTTGGGTTTCAATTCCATTTTCATCTTCTTCACAGTATTTGAAAACCTATAGAAGCAAAACAATTTATCGAAATTTCCTTTTCTAGTACATGAAAAAAGCACATTTACAAGGTAAGGCGGCGAATGGCCTAACCGCTCGGCCGCGCGCGAGAGAGCATGCGAATATGAGAGAGTTTGCAATTGTTAGGCCAATTTTGGAAGTGGGTGTTTTTGAGTACTAGAAAAGGAAATTTCCCAAAATATTTTTCTTGTATAGGTTTTCAAATACTGCGAAGAAGATGAAAATGTAATTAAAACCCAAAAACAGTAAAAAATCCTTCCTCGAAATATGGGAATTATAAAAAATTATTCTTCAACAGCTTCCATGTTCTCGTTTAAAACTCTTATTGATACATTTTGCTTATTACTTAGTTTAACTTGCATCGCTCGAATACTCTCATTTCGAGATACCTACCTCATCAATAAATCTCATTCTATAAATTCCAGCTCACGTCCCACACTACCTGTCATCAACTCGTAATCGGCATTATCAGGTAACTAATTTTTAAACAAAAAGATAATGCACGTGCACCACTCCATTTCAATAAATTTCCGGTTTTTTTTATGATTTTTAGGTTTTTCTCAAAAAAAGTATAAAAAATTTTGAATAATTTATACAGTTTTCCAAAAAAATATGCTATATGTGCCGTTAGTGTTTCTCGCGACGACGCCCGATGGTTGAGCCGTAGTAACATATGGGTGTCGTCGTAAAAGTCTTTAAGACCGGTCACACTATTAAAATAATGAAGGCTGCTCAACTGGCATATTAAAAAAAAGGTGTTTTGAAGAGGATTAATTTTTGGTGGTTCAAAAAAACTGTAAAAATATTTCTATCATGCTTTTTACTTGAAAAAGAGTTAACCAAATTCAAAGTCTGAATATTACATTCTTTTTAAATAATTCAGGTTTATAACTGGATGCCCATTGTGATATATATGTTATCCTTCTTGGATTGTTCTCCATTTTCGCCACTCTAACGACCGAAAATTAATCAGTCAGAACGGTGTGTAAAAACCATTGTTGTGATGAAAAATAGATGATGCTAAAATGCAGAAAAGATGGCGCACACTTTTGCAAACCAGTTTGCGGACTTTCGAAAAAATTTTTCGCTTTTACACACCGTGGTCAATATAAATCTTGTATACTTCAGGTATTTAAAAGATTTCGCTTGCTCCAGATAATTTTATATTATTACATAGTATCCAATTCCAGTCGTTTGGGGATTGAACAGCGAAATATCTTGCTTCTCCGGTTTTTACACTATCATTTTTTTAAAAATCTGTATTGAACATTTTGAAGACGAAATATGAAGTCTTGCATCAGATTCTGTGCTGTTTAAACGAATTTCAGAAGTTAAAATGCAAATGGAAGAATGATTTCGTTTCGATTTTTTTTTACAAATTCACGCTCGTTTTGTAGACTAAAAAAATTGATAAAATTCCTCATACGGCCCATATTTTTCTAATTTTAACCCGTTTTTAAAAGCAAAGACAACGTTTTTTTTAATAAAAGTTTTTAGCAAAAAATTTTAAAAATCAGGCCTCAAATGTTAAAATCGTGGTGAGGCCCATGGATGTGTGTTAGTATGCGCCTTGAAGGCGCGTACCGTGTCTTAAAGGCTCATGTTCATGCGCATTTCGTCTATAGACTTTTTTTTCCTTTTTTGTCTACTTTTTTACACTTTCTGGATGTTTTTGAGAATTTTTTATCTTTTAAAACGGCCTAGAACAAATTTACAGCAGTTTGGAAGAGTTTTGAAGTATTTTTCCGTGTTTTTATTGATTATTTTGGGGGTTTTAGGAGTAAAATAGTTTTCAAGCGATTTTTAGGACTTTTCAATGAATTTTCGCGATTTTTAGCAATTATGATGATGTTTCTTTGCATTTAATATGATTTTTGAATTTTTCTCTGCTTCAGCTCTGCAATATATCAAATTTTTCATTTCAAAAACATATTTTGAACCACTACGCGAAAAATTGAATTTATTTACATTTTTAATTGATTGCTAGCGAATGTTCATTTTGTCTATTTTTCTGGATTTAAAGTGGTTTTTCTTTGTGTTAGAATAGTCTTCGAGCATGCAAGGTGAATTAAATTGATTTTTGTTGTATTTTCTTCTAATATTTGACATTGAGGAACATGTGACTCCTGCGAGCCAATCCTGTCGTATGGAAATTCTAGGACACGAAACACATTTTATAGAATAATAGTTTATTAGTATAGAGTGAGTGTGAGTGGTTGTGAGAAGTTGAGTAATCAAGCAGTCATCACTAGAGAAGAAACAAAAGCAAGTATTATTGCTTCCTGCTTAGCCATTATACATCCTAGATTACGTTCACGCGTTGTATGCCACTGCCTTTTGTAGATAATCGGAGAAGCCTCGTGCGACGACACTCCCCATCTTCTATGTAGCTTCGAGGGTAGGCCAAGTGTTTGGAGGCACATGTGTTAGTTTTTTTATAAAGCATTTTCCATGGTTGAAAAAATAGTCGAAGTAGAATTCGATTTCCCATTTAATGATTTAATTTTATTTTTCGTGTTGCTTCAGGCTAAACGCTTCTACAGGGTGCGTGGCCTAACTTTTCCAACGCACGAACACTTGTGCCTCCAAACACTTGGCCTACCCTCGTAGCTTCAAATTCCAGGCGGCTTTGAATTAGCTGTAGCCAATATTGCAGATGTAGTTGACGTAACAGTAGAGTGATTGTGACTTTTCGATGATTTGTGTGACAAAGATGTTGGCATGTTTTGAATTGAATGTGGTAGCAGTGCAGAATTCATTAGTATCGATGATACCCTCTCGAGTCAGTCTATTCGACTTCTACTTCTACTGTAACGAAATATTCCTCGCATGTCCGAGGGGTCGTCCTTCCCCAAAGTCTATTCGACTACACAGAATAAGATATTTCTTACTCATTTTGAAACAGTTTTCTCTCCTAACTATGACCCTAATCGACTCCATCTTTAATTTTACCGTATTCTTAGTGCAACCAATGTGAGAATTCTCCTAATTTTTATCGTTTGACCTTTCTAGTCATATTCTGAAATTCATATTTCTTCAGAATGAACTTCCCCCTCTTTAACCGAAATATCCAATTTTTTGTTTTTTTCTATTTCTTTTTAAGAATTGTAAACCTCAACTATCAAGTATAAAAAACATTCCACATTATCCATAAAGAAACCAAGGACTAACCAAACCAAACCTTAAATTATGAATGTTTGTTAATTATTATTAACGATCTTTCTTTCCTTCCAACATGTCTCCTTCCATCTCCGCGTGAAACTTCCAACTTATTTCTGGAATAATATCCATCGCTTTTTCACATTCCTTCAACAATTGCAAATAATTCTAATTTGCCTTCTTTTCTGCCTGCTTTTCAATTACTTTCATTTTAAGTGCAATAGGAAACTTTTCCACTAATTCACCCTTCATGAGGTTGTTGTCCAAGTTTTCTGGATTTTTCCGACCGATTTGCAATGCGAATTTCAGAACATTATCACACAAATTTCTAACGTGATCCCCTCTTTCCAACTTTCGAAGATCTTTCAACATTTTGTCCATCCACTCTTTAGGCATCCCAAATAGGTTCTCCAATAATTTCAATGCCATGAGATAATGTTCACCGTTCAATGGTATGCCACTGATAACATCGGCTGCCTTTCCAGTCCCTAACCTGTACAACGTGAGCATTTTTGCCTGTTCGCTCATGTCCTGCGCACAACGTACCGACTCGAAGAACATGTTTCTGAAAGCTTCAAACATGGAAATAGTTCCATCAAACGGAGCAATAACCAGTTTTGGTCTTTTGTAATGGTCACTAGCTTTTTTACAATCTTTTTCCTTCTCAAAATTTCCTGTTGGAACCAAGAACATTCAACATCAAAGTCCGAATTGTGATCGGCTTCTTCTTTGCGTTTAAAATTCAACCTTTCAACCGCTTCCTGAACTTGGTCTCAAATTATTTGTTCGATATCTTACGACCCACTACCATTACCACAAGTTTCAATTTTTCTCGTTCCACGCTCGGAAATTTCAAATTTTTTCACGGAATATTCAAGCCTTTTCTTATTTTTCATTTCCTTATCAAATTCTCGAGACCTCTCCGAAGAATGAGATTGAGACCTATACCTATTTTTTTTAGATTTCGAAAAGGAAGCCAATTTTTTATCTAAAAGCTCATTCAAAAGATTTTCCAAATCAGCTTTATTTAGCTGTACCATATTTCCATTGGATCTTGTTTTTAAACGATAATCAACATAATTATCGGAATCCATTCACACTTCAACGTGGCCCCGATGCGTGTGACGTGGATGACTCTATTTATTTGTGTTTGGTTCTTGCCAACCATGATCTTTATACAGTGAACCTTTACGTCAAATTTGCAGATTCCATTTTCAACTAAATCTTGGTGTGTGGTCTGTTGAGTTGCTGCAGTGCAACCAACAAGAAAGTATAATGAGAAACTAGTATATTCAAGATTTTTAACATTCAAATCCTATTCTATAATCCTTCCTGGATTTCCATTCGCAAAATCATACATAATCATACATAACGCAAAATCATACAAACAACCCGTGTTGACAATAATTCTGGATCAATTCTCACGACCTTGAAAAGTATTTGGCTCATAATGAGCTACCCCTTACCTCGGGACCCTCAATAATACAACTTTTTTACATTTACTAGGTATCTTTAGTACCGCTCATGAATCAGGCTATATTCGCTGGGTATCGTTAGTACCGCTCACTAAAATGATCCTTATCTAATTCGCTAGGTATTGTTAGTACCGCTCGCCAAAGTGATCCTTATTAATCAACTCCGCTAAGTATCGTTTGTACCGCTCGCCAAAATGATCCTTTGTTATCCGCTAGGTATTTTTAGTACCGCTCGCAGAAAGAGACAACAATTTCTATATGATATTACAAAACCAAATTTAAAGTTTATTTTAAAACCATGGTATTTTTCGTTAATCCATGTTTTTATCGATTTTTTGAGTATAAATTGGCCGAAACCGACAAATATGCAACCAGCACCAATTCAAATATTATGAGAAATATTCTCTGGACCAAATACATAAATAATTCCATTATAAACCACGATCAACTATCAAATGTTTCGAATTTTTCACTAATTTTTCATTTCATTTTCCACATTTTTAGGGCTTTTCAATGAATTTTCGGGATTTTTAGGAATGAAGATGAAATTTCTTTGCATTTAATATGATTTTTGAATTTTTCTCCGCTTCAGATCTGCAATCTGTTTTTCATTTCAAAAACATATTTTGAACCACTACCAGAAAAATTGAATTTATTTTCACGTTGAATTGATTGTTAGCGAATTTTTCGTTCATTTTGTCTATTTTTCTGGATTTGAAGTGGTTTTTCTTTGTGTTAGAATAGTCTTCGAGCATGCAAGGTGAATTAAATTGATTTTTGTTGTATTTTCTTCAAATATTTGACATTGGGGAACATGTGACTCCTGCGAGCCAATCCTGTGTATTGTCTGTATGGTAATGCTAGGACACGAAACACATTTTATAGAATAATAGTTTATTAATATCTTCGGCTTCCTGCCTAGCCATTATACATCCTAGGTCACGTTCACGCGTTGTATGCCACTGCCTTTTGTAGATAATCGGAGAAGCCTCATGCGACGACAGAACATAGGACTTCGTGGTGGTTTTCTTTGTGGATCCCTTTTTTTGCAGTACATTGCACATTTAATGTAGTAATTTACATCACTGACCCTTTCCCGTTCTTTCGTGACGTCACAGGCACCAGTATTTCATCACCGTCCATAATGCAAACCAACGAGTTCACAATGACCACTATCCATTCTCTCGTACTCCATTCCTAGCAGCAGTGCGCTGCCCGCCAAAATTTGAATGAACGCTCGCTGGCGGGAAAATTTGAATTTCGAAAATAGAGAGAAGAGATAGCAGTTCAGTTTCTTGTGGGTAACCGCTGGCGGTGACAGACACCGCTCTGGCACATGTTTATTGCCGCTTCTTTACTGCTTTAAATATGAAAAGATTTCTAAAAATGTTATTTTTGATTTGCATATTTTTTGGGGATAGGTGATTTAGAAAGAGGGATAGTTTTCAAGTCATATTTCATTTGTAATTGTTCTTGAAATCATTTTAAACCTGAGAAACCATCCTCGAACTCGGTTGTCTGTGATTATAGTATCCCGATGGTTTTTCGTCTACTTTTCACCTATTCCAGATATTTGACTCTGAAAAATCCGCGTTCTGTTTGTTGCATTTCAATATTTGTTTCGATCAGTATTTTCGTTCGACTAGAATTTTAGATTTTCCATTTACTACTTCTGATGAATGCAGTCCCAAAGAAAAAGGTTGTTCATTTATACCTAAAAGATTTTTTCTAAAAATAACCAGCTTTATTTCTTGTGAATTCCGTATCAGAATCGTCTAAAGCTTCCTTGCGCTTCAATTTGGCTCACGTTCATTAATACCAAATTGTAATCTCGGTTTAATTCAAATTATTCGTCAAACTCACAATTTTATTCAAATTTCCACTATTCACCACATGTTGCTTTTATTTTTATGACGTCACGAATCAGATGGTCTAGATAGTTTTCGAACGCTACATTACCCCTCTTTCGCACCTCTACGAACTCCGCCCATTTTTGGTTTGGTTGTCCGAACGTTCGTTGTTTATCTCATTTGGGATTTGGCGACTGTCGTCCGTTCTCCTTTTTTTTATATTTGTTTTCATTCGTCCGATATTCAGTAAGTAACTAAATACACGTTTTCCAGAAGGAAGCCAAACAACTAACAATAAATGACATTGGCAGAGATCCAGAATATTGCGAAGGAGAATGTGGTAATGATTTTTGAAGTTTTCTGAAATAAATATCGAAGACGTTTCGGATTTTTAGATGCTCAAATTCGTGACTTTTCAATAGGTTTGATAAGAATGTTGTGTTTACTGATAAGAAGGAAATTAAAAAGTTTTATGGAAATATCACAAATTTGCAGCATCTTGATATTTGAAATTGGTCCTCCAAATGCCCGCAGCAAGTCTTTTCTGATTTAAAGCTCGAATTTGCATCAATTCCCCAGAATTTTGGCTCTTCTTTAAACTTTATCATTCGCGCTCTATTGCAAATGCGCGTATGACTTGAAGAAACCAGAAATTCAACAAAATATTAATGTTTTTGTGTGCTCCGAGAGCTATGCGCCTTTAAACTTAACTCTCACAACGATTGACCTGACATTTTCCAAATGCTTCTACAATTTCAGTCAAACCTGCCGTTGAAGCAACAACCACGGAATGGCGAGGCACAAAACGAAAACAAGGAGGATGCGAAGCAGCAAGAGGCTGAAGTTGTGCCATTTGTGCACCCATTGGACAAGGATGAGCCGTTGCTCCAGGACTTGGACAACCGATTTGTGATCTTCCCGCTAAGATATCACACAATTTGGGATTTTTATAAGAAGGCAGTTGCGTCGTTCTGGACCGTTGAGGAGGTTGGTTTTATTAATTTCAAAATAGAAAATTAATCTGTAAATTTCTTATAGGTCGACCTAGGAAAGGACATGAACGACTGGGAGAAGATGAACGGCGACGAGCAGTACTTCGTCTCGAGGGTTCTGGCGTTTTTCGCAGCTTCCGATGGAATCGTCAACGAGAACTTGGTAAGGATATATATTTTTTTAAATCAAAAGTGAGAAAAGTTATTAGGCCGATCGAATTTTCCGAAAATAAAAAGAATCGAGGATATTGTATTCTGTATTTAATATAGATTATCCAATTTCTAGAAAAATCACCTCGAATATCCAGAAATGTACTTATTTTTCTAAATCCCATTTCTTTCAGTGCGAACGCTTCTCAAACGAAGTCAAGGTCTCGGAAGCGCGCTTTTTCTACGGATTCCAAATCGCGATTGAGAACATCCATTCGGAGATGTACAGTAAGCTGATCGAGACATACATCCGCGATGAACAGGAGCGTCTCACCCTTTTCAATGCCATCTTCGAGTTCGAGTTCATCAAGAAGAAAGCGGACTGGGCGCTTAAATGGATTTCGGACAAGAAGTCATCGTTCGCGGAGAGACTAATCGCATTTGCCGCCGTGGAAGGTATCTTCTTCTCAGGATCGTTTGCGTCGATCTTCTGGTTAAAGAAGAGAGGTCTCATGCCAGGATTAACGCATTCGAATGAATTGATTTCGAGGGATGAAGGACTTCACCGCGACTTCGCTTGTCTTCTATACTCGATGCTGCAGAAGAAGTTGACACAAGAACGGGTCCATGAGATCATCCGAGATGCCGTGCTGATCGAGCAGGAATTTTTGACCGAAGCGTTGCCGGTCGATATGATTGGAATGAACTGCAGACTCATGTCGCAGTACATCGAATTTGTAGCCGATCATCTGTTGGTCGAGTTGGGATGCGATAAGGTAAACATTTTTAAAATATTTAAAACTAAAAAATTCCAATTGTTTTCAGCTCTACAACAAGAAGAACCCATTCGACTTTATGGAGAACATTTCAATCGATGGAAAAACCAACTTCTTCGAAAAACGAGTCTCCGAATATCAGCGCCCCGGAGTGATGACCAAAGAAGCCGAAAGACAATTCGATTTGGAGGCGGATTTCTAAATGGCCCGAATTTCACAAATTTCCATTTCACTAACCGTATGTTTTTTTCTTCTCAAGTATGGTCTCTTTTGTCTCAAACAAATGTTATTTTTCTTTGAAATCTATATTCCGAATTTGTTCGGGTTTTTATTATGTCTTTGTTTATGGCTTTTCATTATTTATTTGTTCTATGAACTGATTGAACATAAATATCTGTATTTTTATTTTATTTTTTCATTTTTGCCATTTTTTACAATAAAATTGTAACTCTTTAATAATAATTTATCTTTAATTGCACTTAATTATTGAAATTTCGTGCATACCACCGTTGGCGTCTTGGAAGAACCATTTTTCTTCTCCGCTTTTCTTTTCGTCGTTTCCGTTACAGCAAATTCGGAATTTTCCATCACTTGTAAGCGGAGCAATGTAATCATCGGACAACTTCACATTGGTGGATCCAAGTGGGCATTTGGCGTCCATGCCATAGAAACCGAACAATTGGTACATGTCCGAGACGATTTGAGCACAATTTTGACAAGGTGAGGGGATGGGAGGAGTGCCGCATGAACCATAATCTGGAAGTTATAGAGGTTTTGCTGAAAATGAAGATTTTCTCTCATCAGCGTATTTTATTGCAGTTTGTAGTTTCTTAGCAGCGAATTTAATTGTAGTTTGTATTTTCTTAGAAGCGCATTTCTTGTAGTTTGTAGTTTCTTAGCAGCGCATTTGTTGTAGTTTGTAGTCTCTTAGCAGCGCACATTTCCTTAGCAGCGCATTTCTTGTAGTTTGTAGTCTCTTAGCAGCGCACATTTCCTTAGCAGCGCATTTCTTGTAGTTAGTAGTTTCTTAGCAGCGCATTTCTTGTAGTTTGTAGTCTCTTAGCAGCGCATTTCTTGTAGTTTGTAGTCTCTTAGCAGCGCATTTCTTGTAGTTTGTAGTCTCTTAGCAGCGCACATTTCCTTAGCAGCGCATTTCTTGTAGTTTGTAGTTTCTTAGCAGAGCACATTTTCTTAGCAGCGCATTTCTTGTAGTTTGTAGTTTCTTAGCAGCGCATTTGTTGTAGTTTGTAGTCTCTTAGCAGCGCACATTTCCTTGGCAGCGCATTTCTTGTAGTTACTAGTCTCTTAGCAGCGCATTTGTTGTAGTTTGTAGTTTCTTAGCAGCGCATTTCTTGTAGTTTGTAGTCTCTTAGCAGCGCACATTTCCTTAGCAGCGCATTTCTTGTAGTTTGTAGTTTCTTAGCAGCGCATTTCTTGTAGTTTGTAGTCTCTTAGCAGCGCATTTCTTGTAGTTTGTAGTTTCTTACCAGCGCATTTGTTGTAGTTTGTAGTCTCTTAGCAGCGCATTTCTTGTAGTTTGTAGTCTCTTAGCAGCGCATTTCTTGTAGTTTGTAGTCTCTTAGCAGCGCATTTGTTGTAGTTTGTAGTTTCTTAGCAGCGCATTTGTTGTAGTTTGTATTTTCTTAGAAGCGCATTTCTTGTAGTTTGTAGTTTCTTAGCAGCGCATTTGTTGTAGTTTGTAGTCTCTTAGCAGCGCACATTTCCTTAGCAGCGCATTTCTTGTAGTTTGTAGTCTCTTAGCAGCGCACATTTCCTTAGCAGCGCATTTCTTGTAGTTAGTAGTTTCTTAGCAGCGCATTTCTTGTAGTTTGTAGTCTCTTAGCAGCGCATTTCTTGTAGTTTGTAGTCTCTTAGCAGCGCATTTCTTGTAGTTTGTAGTCTCTTAGCAGCGCACATTTCCTTAGCAGCGCATTTCTTGTAGTTTGTAGTTTCTTAGCAGAGCACATTTTCTTAGCAGCGCATTTCTTGTAGTTTGTAGTTTCTTAGCAGCGCATTTGTTGTAGTTTGTAGTCTCTTAGCAGCGCACATTTCCTTGGCAGCGCATTTCTTGTAGTTACTAGTCTCTTAGCAGCGCATTTCTTGTAGTTTGTAGTTTCTTAGCAGCGCATTTCTTGTAGTTTGTAGTCTCTTAGCAGCGCACATTTCCTTAGCAGCGCATTTCTTGTAGTTTGTAGTTTCTTAGCAGCGCATTTCTTGTAGTTTGTAGTCTCTTAGCAGCGCATTTCTTGTAGTTTGTAGTTTCTTACCAGCGCATTTGTTGTAGTTTGTAGTCTCTTAGCAGCGCATTTCTTGTAGTTTGTAGTCTCTTAGCAGCGCATTTCTTGTAGTTTGTAGTCTCTTAGCAGCGCATTTGTTGTAGTTTGTAGTTTCTTAGCAGCGCATTTGTTGTAGTTTGTATTTTCTTAGAAGCGCATTTCTTGTAGTTTGTAGTTTCTTAGCAGCGCATTTGTTGTAGTTTGTAGTCTCTTAGCAGCGCACATTTCCTTAGCAGCGCATTTCTTGTAGTTTGTAGTCTCTTAGCAGCGCACATTTCCTTAGCAGCGCATTTCTTGTAGTTAGTAGTTTCTTAGCAGCGCATTTCTTGTAGTTTGTAGTCTCTTAGCAGCGCATTTCTTGTAGTTAGTAGTCTCTTAGCAGCGCATTTCTTGTAGTTTGTAGTCTCTTAGCAGCGCACATTTCCTTAGCAGCGCATTTGTTGTAGTTTGTAGTTTCTTAGCAGAGCACATTTTCTTAGCAGCGCATTTCTTGTAGTTTGTAGTCTCTTAGCAGCGCATTTGTTGTAGTTTGTAGTCTCTTAGCAGCGCACATTTCCTTGGCAGCGCATTTCTTGTAGTTAGTAGTCTCCTAGCAGCGCATTTGTTGTAGTTTGTAGTTTCTTAGCAGCGCATTTCTTGTAGTTTGTAGTCTCTTAGCAGCGCACATTTCCTTAGCAGCGCATTTGTTGTAGTTTGTAGTTTCTTAGCAGCGCATTTCTTGTAGTTTGTAGTCTCTTAGCAGCGCACATTTCCTTAGCAGCGCATTTCTTGTAGTTTGTAGTTTCTTAGCAGCGCATTTCTTGTAGTTTGTAGTCTCTTAGCAGCGCATTTCTTGTAGTTTGTAGTTTCTTAGCAGCGCATTTGTTGTAGTTTGTAGTCTCTTAGCAGCGCATTTCTTGTAGTTTGTAGTCTCTTAGCAGCGCACATTTCCTTAGCAGCGCATTTCTTGTAGTTTGTAGTTTCTTAGCAGCGCATTTCTTGTAGTTTGTAGTCTCTTAGCAGAGCACATTTTCTTAGCAGCGCATTTCTTGTAGTTTGTAGTTTCTTAGCAGCGCATTTCTTGTAGTTTGTAGTCTCTTAGCAGCGCACATTTCCTTAGCAGCGCATTTCTTGTAGTTAGTAGTCTCTTAGCAGCGCATTTCTTGTAGTTTGTAGTTTCTTAGCAGCGCATTTCTTGTAGTTTGTAGTCTCTTTGCAGCGCATTTGTTGTAGTTTGTAGTTTCTTAGCAGCGCATTTCTTGTAGTTTGTAGTTTCTTAGCAGCGCATTTCTTGTAGTTTGTAGTCTCATAGCAGCGCATTTGTTGTAGTTTGTAGTTTCTTAGCAGCGCATTTGTTGTAGTTTGTAGTCTCTTAGCAGCGCCCATTTCCTTAGCAGCGCATTTCTTGTGTAGTTTGTAGTCTCTTAGCAGCGCATTTTCTTGTAGTTTGTAGTCTCTTAGCAGCGCATTTGTTGTAGTTTGTAGTCTCTTAGCAGCGCATTTCTTGTAGTTTGTAGTCTCTTAGCAGCGCATTTGTTGTAGTTTGTAGTTTCTTAGCAGCGCATTTGTTGTAGTTTGTAGTCTCTTAGCAGCGCCCATTTCCTTAGCAGCGCATTTCTTGTGTAGTTTGTAGTCTCTTAGCAGCGCATTTTCTTGTAGTTTGTAGTCTCTTAGCAGCGCATTTGTTGTAGTTTGTAGTCTCTTAGCAGCGCATTTGTTGTAGTTTGTAGTCTCTTAGCAGCGCACATTTCCTTAGCAGCGCATTTCTTGTAGTTAGTAGTCTCTTAGCAGCGCATTTGTTGTAGTTTGTAGTTTCTTAGCAGCGCATTTCTTGTAGTTTGTAGTCTCTTAGCAGCGCACATTTCCTTAGCAGCGGATTTCTTGTAGTTTGTAGTTTCTTAGCAGCGCATTTCTTGTAGTTTGTAGTCTCTTAGCAGCGCACATTTCATTAGCAGCGCATTTCTTGTAGTTAGTAGTCTCTTAGCAGCGCATTTCTTGTAGTTTGTAGTTTCTTAGCAGCGCATTTCTTGTAGTTAGTAGTCTCTTAGCAGCGCATTTCTTGTAGTTTGTAGTTTCTTAGCAGCGCATTTCTTGTAGTTTGTAGTCCCTTAGCAGCGCATTTGTTGTAGTTTGTAGTTTCTTAGCAGCGCATTTGTTGTAGTTTGTAGTTTCTTAGCAGCGCATTTCTTGTAGTTTGTAGTCTCTTAGCAGCGCACATTTCCTTAGCAGCGCATTTCTTGTAGTTAGTAGTCTCTTAGCAGCGCATTTCTTGTAGTTTGTAGTTTCTTAGCAGCGCATTTCTTGTAGTTAGTAGTCTCTTAGCAGCGCATTTCTTGTAGTTTGTAGTTTCTTAGCAGCGCATTTCTTGTAGTTTGTAGTCTCTTAGCAGCGCATTTGTTGTAGTTTGTAGTTTCTTAGCAGCGCATTTGTTGTAGTTTGTAGTTTCTTAGCAGCGCATTTCTTGTAGTTTGTAGTCTCTTAGCAGCGCATTTGTTGTAGTTTGTAGTTTCTTAGCAGCGCATTTGTTGTAGTTTGTAGTCTCTTAGCAGCGCACATTTCCTTAGCAGCGCATTTCTTGTGTAGTTTGTAGTCTCTTAGCAGCGCATTTTCTTGTAGTTTGTAGTCTCTTAGCAGCGCACATTTCCTTAGCAGCGCATTTGTTGTAGTTTGTAGTCTCTTAGCAGCGCACATTTCCTTAGCAGCGCATTTCTTGTAGTTAGTAGTCTCTTAGCAGCGCATTTCTTGTAGTTTGTAGTTTCTTAGCAGCGCATTTCTTGTAGTTTGTAGTTTCATAGCAGCGCACATTTCCTTAGCAGCGCATTTCTTGTAGTTTGTAGTCTCTTAGCAGCGCACATTTCCTTAGCAGCGCATTTCTTGTAGTTTGTAGTTTCTTAGCAGCGCATTTCTTGTAGTTTGTAGTCTCTTAGCAGCGCATTTCTTGTAGTTTGTAGTCTCTTAGCAGCGCATTTGTTGTAGTTTGTAGTTTCTTAGCAGCGCATTTGTTGTAGTTTGTAGTCTCTTAGCAGCGCACATTTCCTTAGCAGCGCATTTCTTGTAGTTAGTAGTCTCTTAGCAGCGCATTTCTTGTAGTTTGTAGTTTCTTAGCAGCGCATTTCTTGTAGTTTGTAGTTTCTTAGCAGCGCATTTCTTGTAGTTTGTAGTCTCTTAGCAGCGCATTTCTTGTAGTTTGTAGTCTCTTAGCAGCGCATTTGTTGTAGTTTGTAGTTTCTTAGCAGCGCATTTGTTGTAGTTTGTAGTCTCTTAGCAGCGCACATTTCCTTAGCAGCGCATTTCTTGTAGTTAGTAGTCTCTTAGCAGCGCATTTCTTGTAGTTTGTAGTTTCTTAGCAGCGCATTTCTTGTAGTTTGTAGTTTCTTAGCAGCGCACATTTCCTTAGCAGCGCATTTCTTGTAGTTTGTAGGCTCTTAGCAGCGCATTTTCTTGTAGTTTCTTAGCAGCGCAATTAATTTTAGTTTGTAGTCTCTTAGCAGCGCATTCTGTATTAACACTTACTTTTCAAACTAGCTGGTGTTGTAGTAGTTGTTCTGGAATTTTCAACAGTTTCCAGACGTTTTTCGAATTTTGCCAATTTGGCACCATATTGCCGGGAATCTGAAAATTTTCGTTTTTCAGAGTACTTATCAAAATCTAAAATACCGTAATGGTTATTCGTGTAATAATTGTGATTGGTGTTGGTTGTGAGTGATGGACGACTCCAAGCTTTTGGTTTGTGAGGAGCACATTGTTCGGTTACTGTAGAAAGGTACAGTAAAATGGATAGGAATTTTAATAGAAGAATGGTGTGAAGCATAACTGACAATAAATGAATATTTGGATATTTTCAAGGAAAATATTGTACCAAAATGGCCTTGGAAAAATTTGCATAATTAGTCCAATTCAGTGACCACTTCGTCATTCTCCTTTCGACAATTTTCACTATTTTTGATAGAATTTATGGACAGACACGAGGATTTTGGAGTGGCGAGAGGTGTTGTACCGAACCAGACTTCCTAATTGTATTGAAAAATGAAATTTACGTGACTTTTCTTGAAAATAACTATTATAAGTACCTTGGTAATGTAGATTATCATTACAAGCCATAAGAATAATAGAATCCAGCCAAGATAACAAATTTCCTTGTCGCGGCGGATGCATGTAGCTTCTGAAGCACATTCCATTGTGAAAAGCTGAAAATAATACATTTTGAAAGATGCGCTGCTAAGAGACTACCAACTACAAGAAATATACTGCTAAGAAGATTCTAGCTACTGAACACTATTTCAGACTTTTTTGAATAATGTAGGGTTTCCTTTGCTTTTCTTCAGTCAAAATCGTTATTCAAAAAAAAAAAGAAAATGGAGGGGGGGGGGGGGGGGGGTTCATAACAAAACAAGTATTTATTTTTGACAAATGCTCTTAAAAAAGAGCAAGGAGTGCAACAACAAGCCGTCTAAAAACGCTCTTTCTCTTTTTTTTTTAAGGTGAAATAATTGGTTGAACGATTATGGTTTGGGTGTTTTATGCCAAACGGAAATAGGTATTTCCCCGAAAAAATAAAATAAAAGAGAGTAATATTAAAAAGTGCTATTGGAAAGTTCCAGGAACAGATATTTTTTGAATTGAGAACAACTGATCATAATATATTTATTAGATTTTTTCAACAACAAAAAAACAGTTTACTATGTTCCAGGTCGATCAATCGGTGCTGGACGTTTCAATTGGGAAAGGACTTGGTTTTTGGAGATTCTCTGATTTTGATCATATATGGCAACTGAACTCAAACTTCTTTGGCGTGGAATATCAACCGGTGTGATGGATATCGATTCGGCCGTTGAACCCATAGTGAAAGCGTCATCATCTGAAGTGACGCGACGAATTACGGTTGGTCGATTGGAACGGAATCCGTCTGGAAAAGTAAGATTTTATGAAGACGGAAAAAATAAGTGAAATTCGTACCTCCATAATCATCTGAAGAATAAGAAAGTGATGAAGAATCACTTTTATCCGAGGAACTTTGTTGATTTTTCGAAAATACTGGGTCGGATGAGGTGGATTTGATTGGCGGCTCTGAGCGACTGTTGTAAAGTCGAGGTGGTGGTGGGAGTGGGCTTGATGGGACAGGTGGGTCCGAAGCGGAAGGGCTCTGAAATGTGAATATTTGAGAATTCAAAAAAATTATGCGCTGTGTTAAATAAGAGACTACAAACCACAAAAAATGCGCTGCTAAGAGACTACAAACTACAAGAAAATGCGCTGCTAAGGAATTGCGCGCTGCTAAGAGACTACAAACTACACAAAAATGCGCTGCTAAGGAATTGCGCGCTGCTAAGAGACTACAAACTACAAAAATTGCGCTGCTAAGGAATTGCGCGCTGCTAAGAAACTACAAACTACAAGAAATGCGCTGCTAAGAGACTACAAACTACACAAAAATGCGCTGCTAAGGAATTGCGCGCTGCTAAGAGACTACAAACTACACAAAAATGCGCTGCTAAGAGACTACAAACTACAAGAAAATGCGCTGCTAAGGAATTGCGCGCTGCTAAGAGACTACAAACTACACAAAAATGCGCTGCTAAGGAATTGCGCGCTGCTAAGAGACTACACACTACAAAAATTGCGCTGCTAAGAGACTACAAACTACACAAAAATGCGCTTCTAAGAGACTACAAACTACAAGAAAATGCGCTGTTTAGAGAAAATGTTCAACTTACGGCTCTTAACCTTCTTCTTGAAATCATATAACTTTCATCGTCATCTTCTGGACACCTTATAGTAACTGGCATGGATTCTGAGAATCTAGAAGCCTTTTCCCGATCTTCACCATTAATCAGAATCGCCGGAGGTGAACCGAAAAGTGTTAACTCGATGCCGTTAGCGTCGCACTGAAAATTTCAATAGCTTTTCTGAAAACCTTTTTTATACATACCTTATGATCAATAGTGGAGGCTAAGAATGAACGTTGCGAACTTTCCGGTGAATAATTCGATTCAGCGATTTTTTCGCGAATTCGGCCATTTGTCCAACCATATGGGTCTTTCGACGGGAACACCCGCGAACGGACGGTTGGACCGCGGGAATCAATGTACATGTAAGTATTTTCACGATGCGTGAAAATTGTGGGTGTTCGTCGTCGACTCGGAGCACTTTCAATGTTCTGAAATCGGGGCTCCTCGATGTTTGGGTCATCTTGTATCCAATCCGAAGTGTCAAAAAGCGATTTTATTAATTTCCCCTCATTTCTCACTTGTCGGACTTGAAGGAATGCAACCAATGGAACAACTAAAAGAGGACCAATCATAACAACCCATGCCACGACTTCATATTCGATTGGGATCGGTCTCGCAGCGAAAGAGATTCTTTGATAACCAAGGACTGAAGCAATTAAAAGAACCTGAATATGTATGGCTTGCTCTAGGTTTTCAATTCGGTGCCTATTACCGTCAGAATCATGGGACAAATAAAACATAACGAAAATTTGATATAAATCCCACCAGGACCCAAAACGGCGATCACTTTGTCTTTAAATCTTGTAGCCTTGGAAATTGAAATTTTTGGCACACGAAGCATTGAAGAAATATCAGTTAGATAATTATCGACGCCTTTAAAAATCTATACACATTTTTTGATTCAATAAAAACTTACCGTAAACATAACAAACAATAACAACTGACAAAAGAGCCAGCGAAAAAGAGTTCCAATTAGCATTCAGATTCTCAATCGCATGGAACACAAAAATCCCACCTTGGGCACACAATGGAAGTCCGAAGAGAAACCCGAAAAGACATAGGAATGCCAAAAGTCGATTCTCGACAGATTTATTCTTCGTTGAGAAATGATTCATAAATGCTGAGGCGATCATTTCTAGCCACGCGAATTCGGCATCGAGGGCTGCGAGAACCAGCATTCCGAAGAATAAGGTTGCCCAGAGACCACCCCAGTACATGAAGGATGTGACGCCAGGATAGACCGTAAATGAGAGATAGAGAGGGTCGTGTTCTGAAAATATTAGTTTTTTCTTAGCAGCGCATTTTGTGTAGTTTGTAGTTTCTTAGCAGCGCGAAATTCCTTAGCAGCGCATTTTTGTGTAGTTTGTAGTCTCTCGCAGCGCATTTTGTGTAGTTTCTTAGCAGCGCATTTTCTTGTAGTTTCTTAGCAGCGCATTTAATTGTAGTTTGTAGTTTCTTAGCAGCGCATTTAATTGTAGTTTGTAGTCTCTTAGCAGCGCATTTTGTGTAGTTTCTTAGCAGCGCATTTTCTTGCAGTTTCTTAGCAGCGCTTTTAATTGTAGTTTGTAGTTTCTTAGCAGCGCACATTTCCTTAGCAGCGCATTTCTTGTAGTTTCTTAGCAGCGCTTTTAATTGTAGTTTGTAGTTTCTTAGCAGCGCTTTTAATTGTAGTTTGTAGTTTCTTAGCAGCGCACATTTCCTTAGCAGCGCATTTTCTTGCAGTTTCTTAGCAGCGCATTTAATTGTAGTTTGTAGTTTCTTAGCAGCGCATTTTCTTGCAGTTTCTTAGCAGCGCTTTTAATTGTAGTTTGTAGTCTCTTAGCAGCGCATTTTGTGTATGTTCTTAGCAGCGCCATTTTCTAACCTTCAACTCACTCAATACATCATTGACATTAGTGTTCGATTCAGATGCGATAAATCCAACAAATGAGAAAATGACCATTCCAGAAAGTGTTGAAGTCATCGCATCCCTGAAATCCTTTTATTTTTAGAAAATATTTTGGTTAAATTTTCTACATTATCACCAAAAGCACCGAATCTCTGTAGATATTATTACGATATCGAGAAAAAGCAGCCATTGAAATCAGCGGACCCGCATCAATTCCAAGCTCGTAGAAAACTTGCTCAGCAGCTGATTTCCAAATTTGCCAGCGCCAGAGTTTTGTGCTGTCGACGGAGAATAGAAATGAGAGGCCTCTGTTGGCGCCGGGGAGGCTGATACCACGAAGAAGAAGGATTGAAAGCTGAAAATATGGTAATCGGGTTCTGAGATTGGAAAATCAAGAAAATACCAACAAATATGGCACGGTGGCGGTCACATTCATTGTCGAAGCGATTGAACCAAGACCTTTGAAGACTCCAAAGAAAACGAACAGCCAGGCGGCGCCAAGAGACAGTACTAAATGCGACTGAAGAGGTCCTAGGGTAAAATCACCAAACGTTGAAAGGGAAAGCACTTCAGAGCTGGAAAAATATGGGTTTCAGAGAATTGTCATTTATTTCTTAGTCTCGAAAGTTCGTGATTCTTTTGTACCCGAAAAAAAAATGTATCTTCAACTTTTATCACTAAAAATAAATGTGGTTGTTTTTTTTTCAAATTTTCAATTTATCAAACATATTATAGGATTTTTCTGAAACTTGTTTAGTTTTTTGATTTGTTATTGTTTTTTTCATTATTTTCATAATACTGAGAGTTTATTGAATTTATTTTTGTTTGACAAACTATTTTTCTTGTAGTTTGTAGTTTCTTAGCAGCGCATTTTTTTTCAATTTAAAACTTACTGAAAAAACGCTTCTGGGGCTGTAATCGAATCAGTCGCATTGAAACAAGCGTGAAGATTATGTAAATTACAGCACCGACTATCTAATTGCCATTCTGAAAGCATATTCAGGAGAATTTCAAAAACAGAAGTATTTACCGTCTTTACAAATTTCCCATGGTAAACTGGTTCCTAATAGAAATCCCTTCGCGGATAGAAAGAAATAATAAATACCCCAAGCAACAATAATATTATAGTAAATCGCAACAGGAATGGCGATGACAACAAGTGCCCAGCCAACACCGGCACCAATTGGCATCAATTTTTGAAATGCGGTATTTGCAGATTGACCGGTATATTGTCCAAGGCTTAGATGAAGGAATACTAATGGCAGCCCAAAGAATATTAGTGAGAAAAAATATGGAATGAAAAATACACCACCGCCATGTTGATAAACTTTTGCAGGAAATCTCATAGTGTGCCCAACACCGACCATGAATCCAAGACATGCTAGGAAGAAATCCTTCTGACTTCGCCATAATTCTCGACGTTCACCTTGATGGTTTGTTCGAAGGATATCCGCACCGCGGTAGAATTGAAACTGATCCCACCAGTGGGGACGTTCGGTAAGGGTGGCGTTGGAATGGAGGGTTTTAGGATCAATTTCTTGGATCGTCTCTACGGCGGACTGAAAATTTACATTTTAGTAAATTTAATCTAAACGAATTGCGCGCTGCTAAGAAACAACAAACTACACAAAAAGTGCGCTGCTAAGAGACTACAAACTACACAAAAATGCGCTGCTAAGGAATTGCGCGCTGCTAAGAGACTACAAACTACAAAAAATGCGCTGCTAAGAAATTGCGCGCTGCTAAGAGACTACAAACTACACAAAAATGCGCTGCTAAGAGACTACAAACTACACAAAAATGCGCTGCTAAGAGACTACAAACTATTAAAAAATGCGCTGCTAAGAGACTACAAACTACACAAAAATGCGCTGCTAAGAGACTACAAACTACACAAAAATGCGCTGCTAAGAGACTACAAACTATAAAAAAATGCGCTGCTAAGGAATTGCGCGCTGCTAAGAGACTACAAACTACAAAAAATGCGCTGCTAAGGAATTGTGCGCTGCTAAGAGACTACAAACTACACAAAAATGCGCTGCTAAGAGACTACAAACTACACAAAAATGCGCTGCTAAGAGACTACAAACTATAAAAAAATGCGCTGCTAAGGAATTGCGCGCTGCTAAGAGACTACAAACTACAAAAAATGCGCTGCTAAGGAATTGTGCGCTGCTAAGAGACTACAAACTACACAAAAATGCGCTGATAAGAGACTACAAACTATAAAAAAATGCGCTGCTAAGAGACTACAAACTACAAAAAATGCGCTGCTAAGGAATTGTGCGCTGCTAAGAGACTACAAACTACACAAAAATGCGCTGCTAAGAGACTACAAACTACACAAAAATGCGCTGCTAAGAGACTACAAACTATAAAAAAATGCGCTGCTAAGGAATTGCGCGCTGCTAAGAGACTACAAACTACAAAAAATGCGCTGCTAAGGAATTGTGCGCTGCTAAGAGACTACAAACTACACAAAAATGCGCTGCTAAGGAATTGTGCGCTGCTAAGAGACTACAAACTACACAAAAATGCGCTGCTAAGGAATTGCGCGCTGCTAAGAGACTACAAACTACACAAAAATGCGGTGCTAACGAATTGTGCGCTGCTAAGAGACTACAAACTACACAAAAATGCGCTGCTAAGAGACTACAAACTATAAAAAAATGCGCTGCTAAGAGACTACAAACTACAAAAAATGCGCTGCTAAGGAATTGTGCGCTGCTAAGAGACTACAAACTACACAAAAATGCGCTGCTAAGAGACTACAAACTACACAAAAATGCGCTGCTAAGAGACTACAAACTATAAAAAAATGAGCTGCTAAGGAATTGCGCGCTGCTAAGAGACTACAAACTACAAAAAATGCGCTGCTAAGGAATTGTGCGCTGCTAAGAGACTACAAACTACACAAAAATGCGCTGCTAAGGAATTGTGCGCTGCTAAGAGACTACAAACTACACAAAAATGCGCTGCTAAGGAATTGCGCGCTGCTAAGAGACTACAAACTACACAAAAATGCGGTGCTAACGAATTGTGCGCTGCTAAGAGACTACAAACTATAAAAAATGCGCTGCTAAGAGAGTTTTCCCAAAAATCACAATTCTTACCACACTTGGTAGCGAAATTGTACCATTTACACCATCACCACTACTTTCAGCAGTTGCAGAACCTGCTAATGGTAGAGGAGAACTTCGTTTCTTTGGTTTTTTGTCGTCTGTACGATTTAGAAGCCTTTCTGTTTCGTCTGCATGACAAACACATTCTAAATAAAAGAGCGCAGCCTCATTGGCATTTGAGGAGACTAATTCACGTAGTTTAACTATTCGGCGATTCATTTCCTGAAATATTTCTAAAGTTCATTTTTTGTACAAGAAGAAGAAACCTCGGTACGTTTCCGAATCTCATCGATTGATGATTTTCGGTGTAATTCATTTCGTTTGGCAAGGGCTTCGATTTGTAAGCGTAGTGCTGATTTCCATTCACTGTTGGTTGTGGGCATTTTTTAAAATGATTCCATTGGTAATAACAAGAATAAAATATTTAATAAATAAACAAAAGGAAAAAAATCTATAAGTTGTCCGTGTTGTAAGAAGGGGAAAGTGTGAGAGAAAAGGCAAGGACATTCTCGAGAACCTGTTTTGATTCTGTAGAAAGCCATAGTTTGGCAAATTTGAAATTTCTGAACAAAAGTTCAAAAATAGGTTTTTTGTCTATAGTATGAAGTTATGGGATTTCAAGTCCGGCGTTTATAGTAATTCGACATTACAGAATTCAAATTTTATATCTATTCCTCTCAATTTGTCTTGGTTTTTATGTTCTGGGTAGTTTTTATAGATCTTCAGGGAGTAGTGAAGCAAACGCGCTCCAACGCACACTTATTTTGAAGCAATTTTGATGACATTTTCTGTGCGAAAAAATGTGTTTTCAAATGATTTTTCGTGTTTATTCTTAATTTTTTTGTAAAAATTAATAATCCGCAATATTTTAAACTGAATATTCTTCTTTTCTTCTAAAAAATTCATGTAATAAATCCCTAAAATTGAATTTTTCAGAAAAATGCTTGGGCGAGCTTGCCATCAGCTCGGCAAAACCATTCTCACTGCCCCAGTTGCAGCATGCACGACGCAGGTTGCAGGTAACGTTTTTAACTACTAAAAAATGCATCTTTTCACCCAAAAATAACGCTGAAATTGTTACAGGTGTGCATCATCACAAAGAAGCAGACAACATGCAAAGATTCACCGGAATTCACCGGTCGAACAAAGCAAAAGCGAATAGGAATACGCACGTCAATGAGAAAATGTTCAGGAGGGTAAGTAATTACTAAATTTCAAAAAAAAAACCTTCCAATTTAGATGCGCGGCCGAAAAACGCTTCTGATCGATCTTCCAGAGGATTCCGTCAACGAAAAGGAGAGCACAATGACGCCACAGGAGCTGAGAGTCGAATTATTGAAACGAGGGACGAATCCATACAAGGAAGCAGCTCCAAGGGTTTGGAATGAGGCACAGATCACATTTCAATCGATTTGTAAGCCAAGAAGATTCTAAATTTAGCCAAACATCCCCTTTTTTTCAGATGGAATTGCGGATCCATATGTCCCACCAGAAAATCCGGCATCTTTCACAGATGTTAACAACAAATTCGACGAGGTGAAGCAAAGAATTCAACATAAATTTTATAACTGGAGAATGGGAACGAATCGGATCAAAAAGAAGCAAGGATTTGAGAAATTTGATATCAAAACGTTCACCGCAAAAGCAGAGGATATTTATGTACAGGCTCATAAGGCACTGCAGGAGAGGGACAAGAATGCAATGCATAGATATATTACTGAATATGCATTCGCGGTAAACTTTTTTCAGAAAAATATTATCTTTATTATGATTTTTTTCAGAAAATGTGGCCAGATGTGGAAAACGGATCAGTCCGCTTTGAACTCGTTGAAGTTCTGGAACCTAGTACAGTAGTAGCGGTTAGATGTTTCGATAACCCGCCAAAAAGTGGGAATGATATTGCACAAATCACCGTTCGGATGCATACCAAACAGAAGTTGGCGGTTTATGATCGATTTGGTGGATTGCTGTTGGGATCGGAGGAACAGGCGAAAGATGTACGGAATAAAAACGATTATTGTGTTGAAATGTGGCGATTTTAGGGATTTTCCAAGCGATCTTTTAACTATGTTTTGAAAAAGGGACTTTTGACCTATTCACAAAACGACCAACAAAAAATGCACATTCAATTCGATCGTTATCAAAGCTTGATTTTATACCAAAGTTGTTTTCAAGTTCTCGTGTATTTTTTAAGTGATGATCCCAACATAATTCTGTTTCTTAACAAACTTGAGCAAAAAACAGTAAATTTCAAAGAAATTTCCTTAGCAGCGCATTTTTGTGTAGTTTGTAGTGTCTTAGCAGCGCATTTTTTGTAGTTTGTAGTATCTTAGCAGCGCATTTCTTGTAGTTTGTAGTGTCTTAGCAGCGCATTTTTGTGTAGTTTGTAGTGTCTTAGCAGCGCATTTTTGTGTAGTTTGTAGTGTCTTAGCAGCGCGCAATTCATTAGCAGCGCATTTTTTGTAGTTTGTAGTGTCTTAGCAGCTCATTTTTGTGTAGTTTGTAGTGTCTTAGCAGCGCATTTTTGTGTAGTTTGTAGTATCTTAGCAGCTCATTTCTTGTAGTTTGTAGTGTCTTAGCAGCGCGCAATTCATTAGCAGCGCATTTTTTGTAGTTTGTAGTGTCTTAGCAGCTCATTTCTTGTAGTTTGTAGTGTCTTAGCAGCGCGCAATTCCTTAGCAGCACATTTTTGTGTAGTTTGTAGTGTCTTAGCAGCGCGCAATTCATTAGCAGCGCATTTTTTGTAGTTTGTAGTATCTTAGCAGCGCATTTTTTGTGGTTTGTAGTACTTTAGCAGCGCATTTTTCGTAGTTTGTAGTTTCTTAGCAGCGCGAAATTCATTATGTATCAATTTCTGTAATTGTTAGTATTTTAGCAGCGCATTTTATGTAGTTTGTAGTTTCTTAGCAGCGCATTTCCCAAAAATTACATTCACCTTATTTCAGGTCGTTGAATATGTTGTCTTCGAGAACCACATCGCAGTCGTCGACGGTGAATGGCGCCTCCATGGTAAAATCTATCCAAAATGGCTTGAACCAAAAGAAGGAACACTCTTGACGAAGGCTTTAAGCGCGGATGAAGCTGTTAATCAACTTGCGGAAGCTGAAGCCTTACCGCTGAGAACAACTGAAAAATTGGAGGAGGAGAAGAAAAAGAAGGAGAAGGGTGAAAGTGATGATGTGTAATTATTATAATTAGTTTCGATTAATCTTTGAATTTTAGAGTAGAGTTTTTATTGAATTTTTAGGTCCATTATTTTTTGTTTTCTTTATTTTTTCTATTTGTTATTTACGAATTAAAATTGTTATCATTATTATTATTTTCATATACTCATTCCTGAGAAGAGTTCGTTAACTCTGTTTAATATCGATCGCAAAAATTTAAAATTATAAAAAAAAGGGCATTTTCAGAAAAAAATGACAACTATTTTGAAGAAAGCCGACGCTCCGGCAAAAGTTGAGAAGAAGGAGATTGAAGAGGAGGAGTTTGAGGAGTTCCCGGTTCAGGTTAGTTTTCTTAAAATTTGAATTACAAAAAATTATCGATTTTTGTAGGAATGGGCCGAAAAAGCGGAAGGAGAGGACGAAGAGGTCAATGTTTGGGAGGATAATTGGGATGATGAGACTCATGAGAGTGAATTCTCGAAGCAATTGAAGTAAGTTAAAGGAAATTTTTAGAAAATTCGTTTGAAAATGGTTTAAAAATTGTGAAATTTAAAAAAAAACCCTGAGCAAAATGGTGCTATTTCGAAATGTTGGCTTTTAAATTTTCTGATTAAAAAATATATAATTTTTTCAGAGAAGAGCTCGCCAAAAGTGGACACCAAGTCGCCTAATTGCACCTTTCTCCAATATTTATTGATTTTTCTTCATTTCCTTCAATTTTTTGTCGTAAATTAAATATAAATATCTGAAACTTGACTTCTGAAAATGTAATTGATTAGAATGTATCCCGTTTTTTAAATATTTGTTTTCTTGTATTTTTTTAATTTTCAGAATTTTGTTTTCGTGTCAGATGAAACATAGGATATTTCCACTACTCTTAAGAAGGAGATATTTCAGTCACGGTAAAAGAAAACCCAACGAGAAAATTCGAAATATTGGTATAATTGCACACGTGGACGCCGGGAAGACGACGGTGACCGAGAGGTTGCTGTACTTGGCTGGAGCGATACGAGCGGTTGGAAATGTGGATAAAGGGAATACGGTGACGGATTTTTTGGAGATTGAAAGAGAACGTGGAATTACGGTACAATCGGCGGCCGTGAATTTCGAATGGGATGGAAGATGGATTAATTTGATTGATACGCCAGGGCACGTGGATTTTAGAGGTACGGGGAAATTCGGAAGAAAGATTTTCAAAACTGAATTGCTCAGTTTTTTATTTAAAAAGTTGAGAATCTAAATTGAGCGAAAAGAAACTTAAATTCTGAAAAGTGCCTATAATTTGAGAAAAAAAACGGGATTCTATTTCTAAGTGAGAAAATAAAGCTTTCGAGAAAGGAAAAGCGTTAAATTTCATTTACATTTAAATTGAAAGGAATTTTCACATTTTAAAATTGTCGTTTTTAAAAAATGCCAAATTTTTTGTTTTCAGTTGAAGTCGAAAGATGTGTACGTGTGCTCGATGGGATCGTATGTGTAATTGATGGATCGGCGGGAGTTCAACCACAAACTCTGACGGTATGGCACCAATCGAAGAAATTTGAACTTCCCGCCATTTTCTTCATCAATAAAATGGACAAAAAGGAGGCGAATTTCGCAAATTCTTTGGATTCGATTGAGCAGAAATTGGGCGTTTCAACGATTCCGACGACTGTTCCATTCGAAGGAAACGGGTTTTTGGATATTTTGAGAGGAGAATATATTGTGGATCAGGAATGGACAAAGATCCCAGTGTCGGATAAGGTGAAAATCGATTTCCTCAACGAAGCCCGCAGTCAATTGTGCTATCAGATTTCGGACAATGATGAGGAGTTTCTAGAACAGTTTTTAGATACGAATGGAGGGGAGCAAGCGAAAATTTCGACGGCGGAGATTTTGAAAGCGATTCGAAGACTCACGATTTCGAATAAAATTGCACCGGTGACTTGTGGCAGCGCATTTCGGGTGCAGAATTGTGTTCGGCCGATTTTGGATTCGGTTGTGGAGTTTTTCCCGGAACCGGCGATGAGGAATCGGAAGTTTGAAGAGGTTTTCGGCGAAGATATGGCTGGATTGGTTTTTAAGGTGCATAGGAGATCTATAAAAACATTTTTTATTCGATAGAACTTTAAAATTTTAATTTTAATTGGTTTATTCTTAGTTTCTTCGGAAATTCATAACTAGGAAAGTTGTGAGCTGCCAGCTTCAGAATTTTATAATATTTTTTTCTTGCTCCACAATTTTTGATAGAACGAGCTCAATTTCACCAAAACCTTCCAATTTCCGTTTTCAATCGTAAATTTATAGTTTAAGAAAACGCTGTCGAAAATTAAAAATGAAATGAAAATAGAGATTTTCGTATTTTTCGAATAGGTACGTTACAAAAGTCTAAATTAATGTGAATCAATCAGTGAAATCGAGATTTTAGGATTTTAACAGGCTTTTAGAATAGTTTCAGAAAAATAAAAGGGGTTTCCTTTGATTTTAAACTCTGGGAAGCTGTTTTTCACGGAAAAAGAAAAATACTTTGGTGGAATATTATAGAATTCAATTTTTTGAAATTTATAGATTTTAATTCCATTTTCTTCTCAAATTGCAAGAAATTTTCAGCAAAACTTAGAATTTTGTGTCTTATGGTGAAACTGGAATTGGATCTAGTTTTCTAAGGATCTGTTAATAATAAATTTCTTAAAATTTTCGTTCTCAAAATACTTATAAAACTTTGAAGATTTTTGGAGTGACGTTGAGCTTGTTTTTATCAAAAATTGGGGTGATAAATAGAAAAAGTGGAATATTTAAGAAATTAGGTTGAAACTAGGTTTCAAGATTGTTATTTTCTGCATTTTTCTTTTGAAATGGGAAAATTACAGTTTCAAAAAGAATTCTGAAGGTTCCCGTCTCATAAAACCTGATTTTCAGAGACTAAAAAATACAGGAATAATTTTAAAATCAGTTTTGAGATGTTTAAAGCTTTTTATCTGATTTTTTAAATGAAAAAACATTTTTTTTTCACAATTCCAATGAAAAATCGATATTTTTCCAGATCACCCATGACAAACGCCGTGGTCAATTATCATACATTCGTCTGTACACCGGACGTCTTTCGAACAATTCTACGATTTTCAATTCATCTCAAATGACCAGTGAAGGACCAATTAAATTGTTCATTCCATATGCGGATGAACTTCAACCGACGTATTTTGTCGAAAGTGGCGATATTGCAGTGGTCTCAGGTCTTGGAAACACAGTAACCGGGGATACGGTTCTTCAGAATCAGGCGGTTGGAGAGAGGGCGGCAGAAAAGCTAGCGAAAACTGAAACAGCGGGAATTCTAAGGAAACATGGATCGAATTCTGTCATCTTTGCGGGCATTGAAGCTCCGGAAGCGGTCTATTTTTGCTGTATCGAACCGCCGTCGGGGAGAAAGCAGCAGGAATTTGATAGAGCTTTGAACGAGCTCACTAGAGAGGATCCGTCGATGAAAATTCGAATGGATAGGGAAATTGGACAAATCATTGTGGAAACTCAAGGGGAATTGCATTTGGAAGCGATTAAGGATCGATTATTAAGGGGTTATGGATTGGATTGTTTTATTGGAAAGTTACAGGTACCGTTTTAGAGGAATAATGCATAAAAATGATAATTATTTTTCTTTTTCTCAAAGGTGGCTTACCGAGAAATGCTTTCTAAAAGTGTTACAAAGACTGCAAAGATTGAAGATTCGTTGGCGGAGAAAAAGAGAGCGGAATTTGTACAAATCACCATGAATATTGAGCCGATTGAAGAAACGAAAATGTTCCGAAAGGTTGAATATGACCTACCGCAGACGGCGCAAACCCCGCGCGTTGATTGGCAGAAGGCTATAAATGAAGGTTGTACGAATGCGTTGCAGAATGGGCCGTTGGCTTCGTTTCCTGTTCATGTAAGGACACAAGGAAGGATTTAATATTTATTCAAATTTTTTTCAGGCCGTCAAAATCACGATTACTGAAGTGCTGGTCAGTGGAGGCAAGGTCAATCCGGCTTTGGGTACGATTTATTTGGATATTGTCCTTATTCTTCTTAGAAACCATAAAATTGGATTTTTTCAGACGTTTGTTACACAATTTTCAGTAAAATTCGGTGACTATCCAATTTACAACTTCGGCAGAAAGCTTTCAACTTATTAAAATAGTGATATTGTCAACTCAATTATTCTTGATCATTGCGTTCGGAAGACTGCTCAACGTCACAGCCGCTCCGCACGCACGCGACCTCCCACTCAACACTGAAATATTGGCGGGAAAATGTATTTTTAAAATTTTCCAGTGTGTTGAGAGTCGGCAGCGTCGTCGCGTGTGTGCGGAGCGGGTGTGAGGTTGAGCAGCCTTCCGAACGCAATGATCGAGAATAATTCAGTTGACAATACAAAGAAAATTTTTAAAAAAATTTTGGATTTCTTCTAAAATTTTTCAAAATTATTGGAAAAATCAGTATAAAAACCAAAAATTATTGATTTTCTAAAAGAAAAATCACTGTTTTAAAGCAAGAAACAGTATATTTTAATTTAAAAAAGTAGTTTTTAATCCAAATTTGATAAATCATACATTTTTTTCTTTCAGTATCCGCATGCGCCCAAAAATGTGTAACCGAGGCCCTCGAATCCGCTGAAATGGCGCTTATTGAGCCAATAATGGCGTTAGAAATCACAGTGACCAGTGACGAACCAACTCAACCGATATTGAATGAGTTGATCAGAAGACGAGCAAGAATTGAGTTTTCAGATAGGATTGATGGTACCACCTATTTTAGCTGAAAGTATCTGGAAATGCAGTTTAATTTTTCATTTAGATCAGACCGTCAAAATCTGTGCGAAACTTCCGCTAGCGGAAATGGAGAACTTGTCAAGGATTGTACGGACGCTTACATCAGGATTTGGCGACATGAACGTACAAATTTGTGGATATCAGGAGGTTCCAGATTTCGAAAGGACCTCGATTTTGAAGCGTAGAGTCGGAGAATCGTACTAAGTCATTGTTTAGAATTAGGAATATTGGTTTTGTTTTTTTAAAATCAATATATACAACTATTAAATTGAGTCCTTCAAAGCGTCCAATATTCGAATCCTTGCTTTCTTGCTGACATGAGCGGCGGCACCGAGAAGTGATGTTAGCTGTTTGGATGAGTATTCCTGGAAAAAAAAGCAGAAACTTTTTTATATCAATTTTTGTGAATTTCTCTACCGAATGATTCTTAATCCATTGTTCCAGACCATTCTCCGGCAGATAATACGCTTTGATGTACCCATCAACAAATCCAGCATGTGGGACTGGCTTGATAGCGCATAATGGTTCAAGCTGGAAAGTTCTTGAGCTTAATCATCAATTTAAGATTTTCAGACGAGAAAAACCTTCATCAAAATATTCTGAAAATCCAGTTGCATCAACGCTCGGCCTTCTGTCGAACATTTCCCGCCATCGCCATATCCTTGAACCAATGCCTTAAACGCGTAGAATATCGTTCGTTGCCACCAAAACTTCTTCACATTCTCACTCAAATTTATCAACGAATTTTCACCCAACGCATTTAATCGAAGGGCAAAAACTTCGAAATCCTGTGAAAATGCGGGTTTAAAAAAAATTTTAACAAAGAAGAGGGGGCCAACCTGTATCAAAAAATCCACATAACCACTATGTTGACTTTTCAGCTCATTTATATCCCATTTCACTGCTGAAACCATTTCCACCAATGTTTTCAGACGAAGGGATCTCGAAGCTGATGCATCTATTATTAAGCACTTTGCGTCTGATGAGCATGGAAGAACCTGGAAAATCGAATTTTGGTGGGTAATTAGCTAATTAAGCTGGGTAATTAACCCATTAAGTAAATGCCTTAATACTGAAAATAATTTCAGTTGATTTGATATTTGATATTATTTTTCGAAAACCTTCTAATTAGGTGTTAATTAATAAGTTAATGAGCATACTTACTTTTATAACTACGCTTTAATTATTTAGAAACTAATTATCCACTAATCATGGAAACTTTGGATTTAAAAATGATCTCTAATAATTATTGGTTTATTCTAATTAATATTTTGCACCAATAACTAATCATTATGTTGTCCTAATTAACCTACAATTAGCGACTAATTATCTCTGAAGCATTAATTGCATACCATTTTTTTCGAAAGTACCTTTTTTCTGGAAACCAATGTTTAAAATTAATTCAAAGCCAATTATCAGCTAAATATCAATAACTTATCGTTCTATAATTAGCCTATAATTAGAGGTTAATTATCTGTAATCGATCATTATATACCCCATCAGATTAAAAAAAAAATATCCACTACTTTTTGAAAGTTTATGTAAACCTGATCAGCTAATTATCGTCAAATATTTTGTTTTAATTACTCGCTAATTAGTAATCAGTATTTAATTAACTCTATATTAAAATGTTATACTTCTTGTGGACAAGATGATCTCTCCAAAATTTAATTTTTGTACTTAGTGGACTATTTTTGGTATTTCGAGGAAAAAAACACACTTGCGAATAAAACCCTTCCAATTTTGCCAGAATCTCCTCCTTCACATCTTCCAAAAACAATGACTCTAGAACCGGTCGAATCAAATCCAGTTGTCTGGCGACAAATTCTCTGGAAAAATTCCTTTTATTGACTCAGCCAAAAAATCGATAATTTACATAGAGTCAATCGCTATTACCCGCTCACAAGCTCCATACAAATTGTCGATGAACTCTATTTGAACATTTGGGCAAATCGAGGGAAAGTTCTGGAAAAAGAGAAGTTCCAGAAAAACCACCAAAAAAGCCAATATTTACCACATTTCTAAACGTTTTCTTAATATTTTCCAAGCATTCAGCTAATCGATCAATCCTCGAAACATTTCCCATTGCGTTTTGGCTGAAAATGTGACACATCTGGAAAAAAAAAGACAAAAATAAACATATTCGAGGATCTTTTCAACTTACAGACGCCAGAAAATACTCAAAAAGTTCGATAATCGCTGGAGACGATTTGTCACAAATCGATGGCAATAAAGCGGTCATTCGAATGTAGCGCCCGAAAAATCGGAGTAAATTAAGCGCGGTGTTGCACAGATTTGGCGCCGCTTGAAGTTGGCCTCCAGGTTCTTCGGTGAATGTGTTGTCGTCGGACGGATTTTCAGCAATATTTTCAGACGATGAGGAGAAGGTTCGGGATTTTGAAGATTGCGTTGATTGGTGACGGGACTGAAAATTGTAATTTAAGGGTATATGAACTTAAAAATTTAAATTTAAAGGCAAATGAACCTGAAATTTCAAACTTAAAGGCACATGACCATAGAAAATTTCTGAACACTCAGAATTTCATTGAAATCATTCAGAAATAAATGTTTATCACGATTTTCACAAGGTTCTATCAGAAAAATTCTAATATTAACCATATTCTGAATAAATAGCTATAATAATCAATTCTTGTGGACCTATGGACGATGTAGCAACAGCTCAAATACCTTCAGTCCCGTACACAGAAAACTGTTGCCTGAATTGGAAATCGCGATATTGAATGAAGGTTCTTTGAGCTGTTGCCACGCGGCCCATAGGTCCACATGATGACTAATATTTTGGGAAACAATAGAAATTTCTTAGTAAGAGTCCCTCTGATAATATTGGCAAATTTTAAAATTTTAAAATTTTTTTGCAAACTTTTTCCATAGGGGGGACCCTTTGGAATTTTGCTAAAATTTCGCCTATTTTGCCCTGAAACCCCAAAAAGGTTACAGAGAATCCGCTAAATCAACATGGAATTTGATGACAAACATCATAAGGATTAAAAATTTCCATATTTCCCGTCGGGGCCAAGTACATCATCATATCGAAAAATGGGAAAAACTGGAAAATTTGGACCACTTTTTCAGAAAAATCAAATTTTCGGCATGATGCCGACGAGCTGGAAATTAGATGTCAACATGAAAAATACTCAAAAATGTGTGGGTAATCCATTCCCGAAGAGATTTTGACTTTATCTTTAAAACTAAAAATTTCGATTTAGGAACCACCCGGATTTTTTTCACTAGGTCAAAGGGGGCGTGGCCAAATAAATGATGTATTTTTTTTCTAAGGGGGGCCTAGGTACCCTCCATGCAAAATATCAAGATCCTAGCTTCACGTTGATGCAACTGTGCCACAGTATGTTCGACTTTCTGGGACATCGACTCTTATATCTGTTTTTCTTTTAAGGTCAACAATGACTGATGATGCTAAATCTATTCGACTCACCACTAGCAATGTTCTTGCGATTCGGGACACAAATTCAAGCATTGTAAATTGTGCAAGTAAAAAAGAAGAGGATCAAAACCCAAAGAATCGATTGATTCTCACGGATTCCATGAGATTTGAATGCGGTGTTTGCATTAGTACTTTATACAATGCGATGAGGTAAAGAATTTAATTAAAATGATTAAAAATGATAAACAACCTTTTCAGTGTTTATCCGTGTCTTCATTCATTTTGCTGTGGATGCATTTCGAGATGGCATATGGAAAATGCAAGATGTCCAATCGTTAGTGCAAACAAAATCTAAATTCAATTATCGGAATATTTTATTTTTCAGTGCAGAGTACCGTCAAGCGATCTTGTAATCAATCGTGAAGTACGAGAACTTGTCGATAAATTTGTAGAACAAAATCCAGATAGAAGAAGAACACAAGAAGATAAAGTGGAATTGGATGGATATGAAATGCGATATTTGGAAGACAGAATAAAAAATTCAACTTCTCTCACCGAATACGCATTCAGATTCGGTCGCGGGACTCGATCATTGATGCACAGTGATATCCAAAGGTTGATTATTCGTTTGATTAAATGTTCTAATTTTTTAACTTTTAAGGTACAAATCTGAGAAAGAGAAGGAGTTGATGGCCCGTTACTTGAAATTAAGACAAGAAAAAATTGATAGGAATGAAGCGGTGTCTTCTACAATTCCGCAGTCCAATGGTAAATTCTTAAAATTATTCAATTTCAAAACGTTCGAATTTCAGCATCGAACGCAAATGATATTCTGGCCCATTTAGAGTTCCCCGACAACATACAACTTCACAGTAAACCTAGTAGTATAAAAATGTCTAAAATACATTTCAGGGGCTATGGTAGGGACGGCATCAGCAGTTACTCCAATTCGGCGCCCTCCAACACCTGGAAGTAAATTTTTTGGATTATATAACTCGTTCCTCATTTGTTTCAGATGCTGTTCCTCAACGTCTAATCGCACAACAACCACAACAGGAACCACGAGCATCCCAGCAGGAAATACAGCGAGTCCTAGAATACAGTATGTTTCAGTTATTAAATGATATTATTTGAACATTTCACATTAACAATGAGAATTTCAAAAAAATAAATTTTAATGCCTTTTTCCAAAATTTCAGTGAGCAGAGCCTCGTTTCCCGCACCGGTTGCTGCTACAACAGTTGAGACCAGCGTTTTTTCACAAATTCGTCGTGTTCGGACTTCAGCTGTGCCACGGATTTCAAATCCGGCAGTGTCGACAACTCGTGCTGCCAATGAAGTGACGGCTCCATCCGCATCTGTGCAAGCAGCTCGTACTGCAAATGTAGCAAGAGCTATACCAAACCAGGGATCACAGAACCAACCAAATCTTCGCAGACGACAGTTTACTAACAACGATGAAGAACCATTCGTTCCGAGGCGTTCCGCAAGATTAGCGCAAAATCAATTAGATAGAGCTGCTCGAAACTAAATTCATTATGATCACCTGTTCTAGTTATTTGTTCGATTTTTCATGTAAGACTACAAATTCTAACCGCACCCCACATTCCACTCATTTTGCTTTTGAATATTTTTATGCTTCTGTTTCGTTCTGTTCCATTTTTTTTAAATCCACGTATCTGGTGGGAAAAAAATGATGTGTAACATAACATTTCCATTATTTGTGATATTTTATTTTAACTACTACGATTGTCAATTGTTTTCATCGCAGAAATAAACAGTCTTGTCAAATGATTCATATTGTTTATTTTTTAGGAGCATATTTTGCTGAAAAAAATAATTCACGAAAATTCTTTGCCGGGGAAAAAGATAATCTTACGTGGTTTCATGAAGCTCAAAGCAATATCAGGCCAAAGAAGGAACAAAAATAAAATGACAAACTGAACTATAAGGCCGAAAAGAAGAAGAAAATCTAGAAATAATGGCGAAGCAGTAACTCTGGAAATTATGTTTTGATAGGGGGAAACCAAAAGGTATGTAACCTGATACATTGTTTCTGATTATCTTGCGCAATGAATTGGGCTAAATCATGAAGGAGATCGGAATGGTATGTTGAAGTAAACTGCTTATGTGGCATTTTTAAATTGAAATGGAAATTTCTAAGTTTAATTCTATCAACATTAAAAAGATCACGTTTTTGCCTGAACTAATAATTTTTTAATGATTATTTCATTACGACTGACAAGAGAATTATAGAAATCTCTAGTTCAATGAGTACTTCATTTTGTTTATAATTCTTTATGTTATATTTTGTGGAACTTTGATGATGAAATAAATAAATAAATCTCGCATCACCTCTATTTCAAGTAAATAGTGATAAACTCAATTTTGCCCAAGCCATATCTTTCGAACCAAAAAGTAATCCACTGTTGACGCGCAAATGTTATATGTCCGCAAACACGGAGACGCAAATTCGCGGCCGTTGTTTCGCAAGATAAATTTTGAAAAACCTTTACTTTATTCTTTGTAATACTTTATTTTCTCTGACATAAATATTTGTTCTAATTTTTCCTAAATTTAAGGTAAAATGGATTACGACGTAATTGCCAATCAGCCAGTAGTAATTGACAATGGATCAGGTGTAATCAAGGCGGGTTTTGCAGGAGAACAACAACCAAAAGTTAGATTTGCAAACTATGTGGGACGCCCGAAGTATCATCGGGTCATGGCAGGGGGATTAGAAGGAGATGTTTTCATTGGTAATTGCTAATTTTTTGTTCATTTTTACAAATTTTGTAAAACCTAATTTAGGCCCAAAAGCTGAAGAAAATCGGGGTCTTTTTTCAATCGAATATCCAATGGAACATGGGATTGTAAACAATTGGAGTGATATGGAAAAAATCTGGGAATATATCTTTAGTGCTGAACAATTACAAATTTATCCAGAAGAGCATCCGGTTCTTCTGACGGATGCGCCATTGAATCCGTTAAAAAATCGCGAAAAGGCTGCTGAAATCTTCTTCGAAAGTTTCAATGTACCAGCTTTGTACATTCAAATGCAAGCTGTTCTGTCATTATACGCAACTGGAAGAACGACAGGAGTTGTATTGGATTCTGGTGATGGAGTTACTCACGCCGTCCCGATTGTCAAAGGATTTGCTATGAAACACGCGTAAGATTCATTGTTTGAAAACAGTTCGAAACTCGATTTTCTACAGAATTCAACGGATGGATCTTGCTGGTCGCGATGTGACAGACTATTTGCGAGTTCTCCTTCGCAGGGAAGGATACGAATTCCATCGCAGCAACGAATTTGAAATTGTCCGTGAAATCAAGGAAAATGCTTGTTACTTGGCGGCTGATCCAACGAAAGTTGAAAATAATACTTCCAAGGTAGAAAATTATTTATTTAGAGTTAAATATTTTTCAAACAGGCTTGTACCTAATTTACAACGTGGTCCCGAATTTTAGCCATGGTTTTATTTTTGAATCCAGTCATTTTTTCGTCGAATTCTTGCATTTATTTATTATCAAATTTTCAGATCGCTTATACACTTCCTGATAACACAAAGGTCGAATTATCAAATTCACTTTTCCGAGCGCCGGAAGTTCTCTTCAAGCCGGACTTAGTTGGAACGGAATGGCCTGGAATGTCGCATTTAGTCAACAATTCGATTATGGTGAGACTTTGAGAATTTCTAAAATATCTCTGAAAAACTTTCAAATTTTTCAGAAATGCGACATTGATTTGAGACAAACATTATACAGTAATATTGTTCTGAGTGGTGGAACAACTTTGTTCAAAGGATTTGGAGACCGATTGCTTAGCGAAGTGAGATTTAAAAAAAAAATCATTATAATTAATGTTTGAAAAAAATTATTTTTAGGTACGCAAGATCGCACCATCCGATGGTAAAATTAGAATTTCTGCATCACAGGTAACATTTCTGCCAATTATAACATTGAGATGTATATTTTTTAAGGAACGGCTTTCTCTCACATGGATCGGTGGTTCTATTGTTGCAAGTTTGGACACTTTCAGAAAAATGTGGCTTGGTAAAAAAGAATACGACGATTTGGGACCACAAGCCATGCACAAGAGGTTCTTCTAATTTTACTCCTATTCGATTTTTGTGCCAATTATTATATACATATTACAATTCGAGCCTTTTTCCATTTTTCTTATTCTGTCTGAATATCCAACTTCAGTTTATTCTGCGTTTTCCAACAAAAAAAAAGATTTTTGTGAATAATCATCTGATTTTAGAGAGCTTTTTCACTTTCTTTAAAGTAATTTATTTGTTTTAATGTCGACTGGGTCTTTTTATTTCTATTGTTAGGACATAATTTCAAAATGCAAAACATATTTATCGGTTGTTTTTTTTTCTTAATTTTTGTACCCGATGTGTATTTATTTTTCAAAAAAAGTGCTGCTTTATCGACTGTAATGGACCATGTTCTCGTTTCCGATATATAAATTTTGAAAAAAAGAAGATTCTCGATCTTTTATCAAAAGAAAAACAATAATAACAACCTTTATATTTATTGTGACCAGTGATTCGATTTTCTGTTGAATTTTACACACTTTACAGTGACTTTAATAGCAAACGTATCGCTTTTCAGTATCTTCTACAATTTTTTTCGAAAAGAAAAACAGTGATGATAAAAATCAAATTTTTAAACTGGTTTTCAATCTATCAAATCATTATCATCTCGATATTTTTTCTATTTTTTAAAAGGTTAACAGTTCTAGTGTTTTCAACTGACTGACCGGCTACGAGGTCACAAAATGAATTTTTTCCTTCTATTTTTTGCAATTTTTTCGATTTTATTCATTTTTGTTGACTGTGAACATCAGGTTAGAAGGATAAGAAAATTTGTGAGGTTGGTTTAAAACTTAGTCGGGAGAAACCGAAGACATTTAGATATAATTAGGTAATAAAAAATGAGTAGAAAATCGGGCCTCAAAGGAGGACTTTGCGGAGCTAAATGCGTCTGGGATGAAAATGGACGTCATTCTCATTCCAAATCTCTTTTTAAAATTTTCTAAAACCAGCTAGAAGCCGAGAAAACGCGCCTCAAAACAATGGCCTAGAAAAAGTGTCCACCGGCGAAAACTAGTCCGCAGACATGAAAAATCCAAAAAAAAACATAAATTAAGATGAAAAAGCATAACAAAAGGACTAAAATAAACATTCTTTATTAACGAACCACGAAAAAAACTCAAAGGAAAAAGTTCGGTCAAGTGGAACATTTTTTCTAGGTCATTGTTTTGAAGCTCATTTTCTCGGCTTCTAGGTGGTTTTAGAAAATTTTAAAAGCAGATTTGGAATGAGAATGTAGTCTATTTTCATTTAAGGTGCATTTATTATCTCCGTAAAGCCCTCCTTTAACTATTGCTCAGATCCATAATTTCGAACAATTGTTTATGAAAATCTCCCGCAAATTTTACCACTTTTTACTGAAAAATAAATATTTTTGTCATTTAAAACAATCGAGAACTCGATAAGTTTTATTAAGCCGAAAGGAAATTCCATTTCTGAAAAGTCTGAAACGTTACTGTAGTATGTGTTATATATTTTATAAATTTTTAAAAGACTGGGAAGGTCTTTCGAACGATTTTCAGACCACACAGATCTGCTGCAGATGATGCACTTGATATCGAAGCAGCGGAATTAATTTTTAAAGAAAAGGCTGCTAAGGGAAATATCGAAACAAAGGCCCCACCTGCTCCAATTGAAGACGACAATGCGAAGGAAGCACCAGTAACTGAGGCAACCGACTTGTCAGCTTTGGAATTTGAAGGAAGTCAAGAAATAAAAAACAATGATGAAAAAGCATTAGAAAGTAGCATGATTTCAACGGCTGATGAAGAAACGACTACAGTTCAGAGTATTATGAGAGTAGGAGTTCACGATGGAGAAGCTTCACAACCGCTTTTGAAGTGGCAACGGTTGGTGTATTTCTTATCAATTTATTTAATTTAAAGACAATGTGCCACCTTTTCCAGACCACTCGTTCCAAATGGGAAACTTCTTCCATATGACTTTAACATTCAACCCGATTTTCCAGTCTTTGCTCCAGTAGCCAGAGGTCTCGTCGGAATTCCAGATGGATGGAACGCTGACAAACCAGTCGATGAAGAATTCCGACGTGGTTTTCGTGAAGGTATTCTTTCCAAATAAAATAATAACTTGTTATGAAATGTTCAGGATTCCGAAGAAGACGTTATTGATTCCAACAAGAAATTTGATTCACAAAACGATTTAACTCAGGACAATATTTCAATAAAAAATAAATACAATATTCTGCCTTCTATCCAATTTTTTGTGCTCGTTTTGATGGTGTGTATTCGAGTTTCGAAACCATAACTTCGTTATCGTTCTGAAAATTGTATATTTTTAGGAATCCACGGGAAAATAATACCTCTTCCAGTTTTCTTACTGGCAATGGGGGAAATAATATTTCCATCGGTGGGGATACTGGTTTAGAGACGATTATCTCCTGATTCTTTCTTTCTGCACCTTTTTTCGATACTGATTCTTTCAATTTTGATTCAAATCTTTTAGCCAAACGAGCCACATATCGACCACTTCGACGAACAGAACTGCAAAAAAAAAAACAAACAAATTTGGAATTTAAAAAACAAAATAAATGATTACTCTATATATCTTTGTTCATGATTGTCAGTTTTGGAGCGGGTGGAAGCATTACTAATACTATTCATAGGCATTGGCAGATATGTCAATGATCTATTTGAATTTGTTTCAGCTGTTGTGAACATTGCTTCTTGGGTTATATCAAGTGTAGTGTTATTATTATTAGTTTCCTCATTTTTTGGTGACAAATCCACGCACGCGTGTGCCGACTAAAATAATATTATTTTTAAATAGCAAAAAAACAATTCCCAAAATTTTTACTAAGAAAAATATTCTAACTTACTCTCAAAGTAACAACCGAGTCCGTGTACTGGAATTGGTTGGAACCATCAAAAGAACTGTTCTCGTAGATGGTTTCGTCTTCCATGTTTTCATCTAAAACTAAAAAATTTTCAATTTTCAATTAGTGAAAAAGACTTACCAACAGCAGTGTATAGGGAAATGTCAGTAACCAGGGAATAATCAAGATTTTCACCTTCAAAAATTGAGGAAAGAGTTCGTCTCCAAACTGAGATTTGATGGTTGACCAGGGACAAGTTCACTGATCCAAATGGGTATTTCAGGCTAACGGTGCATGTTTTCTGAAAATAGATATTTGGAAAAAAGAGAGTTAAAGGAGGACTTTACGGAGCTAATGAATGCGTCTGGGATGAAAATAGACTTCATTCTCATTCCAAATCTGTTCTTAAAATTTTCTAAAAGCACCTAGAAGCCGAGAAAAGGCGCCTCAAAACTATGACCTAAAAAAAGTGGCATTTTCATCCCAGATGCATTCATTAGCTCCGTAAAGCCCTCCTTTAAGATTGAGCTCCAAAACAGGCTACGATCCCTCTACTCACTTCGTAGCAGTCGTAGGGAATTCCAGTTGTTGATGTCTTGAGTTTCAGCGCATCACAAATTGGAAATACGTAGCCTTAAATTGGAAAGAATGGAATTTTGAAAAAATGAAACAACACTAACCTGTACAATTTGTTTCGTAAACCAGCAAAAAGTCATCAGGTGTTAGAATAATGACTCTTTTTCGTGTTGGCAATGTATGGTTCATACGAAGAAGAAAGGTCTAGAAAAAAGAAAGTTTCTCAAAAAACGGAGAATCCGTTGCTCACTTTTTTGGAGAAATATACTTTCGCATAGTCACGAAGAATCGCGGTGTTGTCGTTCCAACAGCCAATATTTGGCAAATTTTGGACTTTTGTGACAGTTTTTGATGCAATTAATGGGATTTCTTCCATTGATTTGATAATCTGAATGTAATCAAATCCTTATTCTTATTTCAGTTTTCAACAACAACTCACTTCATCACTCATCATATTGCTTCTATTTATTGTGATCGTTCTGCTTTCTCAGAATATTATTTTAAAAACTCATGAACCGTCTCTTTATAACCACCTCCCTGATGAAAACATGTTTCATTTTGAACGAACAAGTTTTTTCATGTCACGTTTTTAATGAACACGTGGAAAATAACCTTTGTTTGGTTTGTCGAGAGAAAATTTTTGGTACAAAACAAAGTTTGACGTAAAAATAATACTCTCATGCATTTTTTATTGTTTTTCCAGTTTTTTTGCAGACCACCAAGACAAAAATGTTTTTCCTTTCCTATGAGTTTTCAAAAAATTGTGACATTTGATTGAAAATGCTCCAATTGAGTTATGCAAATGATTCGTAAAAATTGTTGGGAGGGGGAACCAAAGGTGAACATACAATTCCAAACCAAAATGTTTTATTACATTTTACTATTATAAATTTTCATTTTATATATTTGCTTTTCCTTCTTGATAACACAGACGCCCTAAAAATTTTTGGCAATCAAAACGAGCAATCGATTCGCGTTTTGATGTCGTGTTCTCCGCTTTTTTGTGGTGCTGAACTTTTCTCTACGTTTCATAAACCATTCAAAATAAAATACATAATTCGTTTTTTTCTCTATCTTTTTTAAAAAATGTTTCGAAAAATATAATAATTCTGATGTGGCCGACTGGTATGTGCAGCTGTGAGTACAAAATATAATACGAATCGTGTTGTTTTTGTTGAATATACTTGATTCTTCATCTTTTTTAAAAAACTTTGTATTTTTGAGGATGATTTGATGAGAATTAGCATTTTCTTCTATTTTGAATATTCATCAGTTACGCGTTTAAAGATAGTGTCTCAGTAAATAGAGATTTCGGTTTCGACATGGCACGAAAAACACTTCACGTTGTTTTTAAGTTTTTGAAAATTCAGGGAAACAATAGAGGCTTTTCAAATTTCCAACCAAACCTATTTTTGATGCTGATTTATCTTCTTTTGCACAGAATCCGTATATTTATTACAAAATGCAAAATACAGTCGCCTAGTGATTTTCTAACCATGGGCGATATTCTGGTGAAAGTTCATGTTTTTTCTGCGGCAAGGAATATTTTACCTATTGATTCTGATAGTTTGACTCTCAAAATATTTATTCAGAATTTTCGTTTTTTTCATACGTATAATCGAGAATCCTATTCGTTATTCATTTTGGCTCTTATTGATTTATTGTCCTTAAAGACATGGTGCCACTTTTTTCACTCATTTGAAATCTGAATGAAACCGTTGATTTTTATTCTCGATATTTAGCGAGATCACGTCGAAAAATGACAGTAGCATTTATAAAAATTTTGAAAATGTTAACGAAATTTTTACTTTTAATTTTTTTTTCACGTTTTAGAGGGTTTCCACGTAAATGCGGTGGCATAAGTACTCTTTTTGTTTCTAACCATACATCTAAATTTTCTGAATTGTTTTTTTTTTCAATTTGCTTTTTGTTACTCATCTTGCTGAGTCAATATTTTTGGAATCATCATGTTGGCTTTAATGGTCTCTGTATTGTTTTTCTTGGTGCTTACTTGAAGAATTGAAAAAAATAGTTTGATATGAAATTGTCTCGCGAAAAACTTTTAAAAATATTTTTTTAAAATTTTCACGTATTTTAACTTTTCTGAGATTTTCTGCAATTTTCTCCAGCTTTGTTAATTAGATGATTTTTTGCATTGTCTTCTATTTAATTTTTTTGACCATTTTATTCCAGCCTAAATTTTGATTTTTAAGAATGAACACTATAAAAAAGAAGAGAACGAGCATTTTCTTGCGATTTTCAAATGCTTGAGTGCACATCTGCCAAATATTATTTTGTGTACTTTTAAAAATAAAATATGGATCGGATTGGATTGGAATTGTGGGCAAACATAAGCGTTTTTGTTTAAAAACTGACCGATGCGAAATGGATTTGGTTCAACATTAGTAATCTGTTCTAGTTTTTTGGATCGAAAAGTTTAATTATAATACAATTAATTAATTGAAGATTTCGAATGTCATCGAAATGTTCTTATTTTTGCTCATTGGTAATGACATGTTAATAAACGAACATTTTCGACCTGAGAATAGAAAACTTTCATGTCGTGTCTCTAATTGAAAAAGAGTGAAAATGTGCATTACCGGAAGCAAGGTTCGTTATCACATTTCTCTCTCTCTTCCATTTTGATTCTTTTTCAGTTTACTTTATTTTAATTTTATGTGCACGACTATGTTTTTTAGCTACTTTTTCTGAATTTCTTTGGATACAACATTGTAACTTAGAAAAAGTAGCAAAAAAGAGTTTATGTTTTGTTTTATGACCATTGCATACGCATGAAAAACACGTTTCCAATTTAGCTGAAATTCCGTGTTTTTATTGGATTGATTTCTTTAATATTATATATGTGCATGAATATGTATAAGATATAAGAATTCTTAATTTATAAGATCTACATAATTTTTATTTCGTTCGGAATTTTTAGCTTTTTTCCCTTTGTGGATCACATGATGAAACCTTACAAGGTTTTATGACGATTTTAAGAATCCTTACAAAACTTCAAATTGGAAAGAATTCCTCGGCAGTTTAAATATAGACTCATTTTCAGAAAATCTAAAAATATTTCAGTCGATTAGAATCTTCAAAGTTCCCCCATTTTTCTGATAACATCTCCCTATTTTCGACATATTTACGACCAATATTTGTAAGCAAAAAATAGGAAAAGAAATTTGAAAATTTTCAGATGTTGTTGTGTATTGGTTTCTTTTTTTTTCCCTCTGTTACTATGCAACCGCCTACTGCAAACTTTTGTTGGGAATTTCGAATTGTTGCTCACATTCCTATTGTCAACGTTTTTGTTCTTGAAATTTAACCTCTGATTAGCTAATTTTGCACAAAAATTTTAAATGAGCTCTGAGGCTTTTTTTCTATTTTGTTCTCACATGTCTTTATCTTCTAGAAGTTCCCAAAATTTTATTAAGGAAAATATAAATAAAATTTAATATTTTGAATATGCGTGCATTCAAAAAAAATAATGTTAAGTACCAATTTTAGGGCTGCAATGACTGTCATATTTATGGAATTTGAAACACATGTTCGAGAGATTTTCTGAAAAAAAAACGTAATGTTTTCAAAGATTCATTGATTTATTTGAAGAGGATCATATCTATTTTTGAACCTAGTAAAGTTCTGAATGAAACATTTTTTAAATTTAATTTTCTATCTCCGGGAGCTCCCTATTCTCTAATAAAAGTAATTGAAGAATCTCTAAAACCCATTAAATAAGAGATTCCATTAGCGAAAACATAGAATAATGTGGAACCGAATGAAGCCGAAAAATGGGTTTAAAATAAGATGTTAAATGTCTTACTAGTTGTTAAGAAGCTACAAATAAAACTGTATTTCTCTTAGAGATATTGTCAAGATGAAAATTCCTGGCTGCACGTTCTGCGTAGCATCGTAGGGAACTTCTTACGCGACCGCAGCGCGTTGGAAGGAGATAGTACAACAGAAAGACCACCCAGCTCCTTCTAAGGCGTTGCGGTCGCGTTGCGAGAAAGTTCCCTACGATGCTACGCAAAACGAGCGGCTAGGAATTTTCATCTTGACAATATTTTTCGGGCCCAATATCGAATGGAATATATTGTCAAAATAATAATTCCTGGCCTCTCGTTTTGCGGAGTGTCGTTGGGAATTTCCTCGCAGCGCGACCGCAACGCGCTCAAATTCAAATTTCTCAGTTGGTCTTGCGCGTTGCGGTCGCGCTGCGAGGAAGTTCCCAACGACACTCCGCAAGACGAGCGGCCAGAAATCTTTATCTTGACAATAACAAAGCGAAAATCTACACAGTGCCATACTGATGAGTCAGATCAAAAAAGGATCAATTTCTTTAAATCGGTAACATATAAATTTTATTATATATCCTATCACTGATCTCACTAAAAGTTTTCTATATTTCCCTGTTTTTCACTTGTTCTCACGGTTATTTTTTAAAAAAAAATTCTAATGAACGACTTTTATGATTAATACGGTTTTCCTCAAGGCATTAACCGATTAGATATTTCCCCTTCCCCTTTCCCCCGAAGATTATTCATTTTTACTGTAAATTTTGCAATTTTATATATATATATATTTTTTCTTTTCTGATAATTATGACCAAGCGTTTGTTTGTTTATTTATGCATTTTTTTATTATTTATTCTGATCCTACTCAACTTTTTTTTTATTTTTTATTTTTTCTCTTTATCTCCCATACTGTGTCAAATGTTATAATCGAATATTTTATAGTTTGTTGTGAAAAATTTTCACATTTTTTTACCACGTTGCCTTTCCGCATACGTAAATAAATTAAATTAAATTAAAGCACCTTGAAAATTTTATATTCAAAAATGAAATTTAAAATTCTCAAATTCTCAAAAAATACTTTTTGCACCAATTTCGTGCTACCATTTGCTATTGTCCACTTAAAAATTTTGGATCACTCCTTTTCTACTGAAAGGCCGCAGCGCAACCGCTCGCAGGTAAAAATATCATGACTTTGTGAGAGATTTAGATTTTCTAGGTCGATCAAAACCAACTTGCATGATCAAGAATTTGAGTTGACAATATCACAATTCGGTTATTTTAAAACAAGATTCGTGCTTTGGAAAAAACAAAGGAAATTTAGGATTAACTGTGCTTAATTCGAGATTGATGGTTTTTTAAAGTCTTGATAAAAAGTCTTGTTTTCTCGACAGATATACGAAATATTTCATTGAAAATCAAATGAAAAACAAAGTCTATATTACAAAGTTCAATTCGTTATTATAACCTCTTCATTGCAGCTGGCTTTTCTGTGATATAGACCAACGAGATTTTGTTCAAAATCTGTTACGTCAATATACATAGATAATCTTCTTATAGTCTCTTCTTTTAAAATCATCTTTTAAAATTACAGCAAACATTTTCAGGTTCAATTATTCCAGAATGTCAACATCAAGAAACATTCGCAACTTTTTTGCACGATGGAAATTTTTGATGTTTGTTTGTTGTGTAACTTATCTTGTTGTTTTGTATATACCTTTACCGCAGATGGTACGTCAATTTTTATTTTTCTTTTAAGAGAAATGATAAAAAGATAACAATTTCAGGAAAAAACTGAAACTACTTCAAGAATTCGATTTGAAATCAAAAATAAAGAAGAAGAAGATGTGAAACCGTCCCCAAAACCGAAAGTTTTCAAATTTAATCCTGTTGGGAAAGAACCGTTTGATGTTGAAGAAGTTCTGACGTACAGCCCAATCAAATTAGAAGAACGATTAAATGCCAACGTTATACCAGGTGAGAATTCGAAAAATAATTTTTTTGAATACACCTCCAACATTCAGGTGAAAAACGTTTGATCCTTTCATGGAACGCTGGTTTGTCAGCAGCAAATCTTGGCGGATGTCCAGATTGGAATTGTGAATTCACAAATGATCGAGCGAGATCCAATGAAGCGAGCGCTGTACTTTTTTCGCATCAGGATCCAAAATTTGTTCGGAAATCAAATCAATACGTTATTTATTTTAGTCAAGTAATTATTAATTTTTGACATATATTTCAAAGAATAGGATATTCGTAGGAATCGCCTAAAAATGCTGGATTTAATTTGCCATCTGATGATTATGTCAACATGACGTTTGGGTTCAGACATGATACGCCTGCTGGATCACCATATGGATATTCAGTGAAATTAGGACCAAAGTCGAGACTAGAAGGAGATGTAAGTTCGTGTTTAATATTAGTTCTTAAAAATTTTCAATTTTTGGTGTAACTGATATTTTTAAAATTAAAATTTAAGTTCTCAACTTTTTCCAGATTTTCGATAAATCGATGATTCTGAAAAAAAAGAAAGGAGCTGCTTGGTTCGTGTCACATTGTTCAACGAATAGTAAACGAGAAACATTTGTCAAATCATTGCAAAAATATTTCCCAGTCGATATCTATGGTGGTTGCAGTTCATTGAAATGTCCGAGAAATGGAGCATGCGAAGAAATGTTGGACAAAGACTACCATTTTTATGTGGCATTTGAGAATTCGATTTGTAAGGATTATGTGACTGAAAAATTGTGGAGACAAGGATATCAGAAGACTATCATTCCATTGGTTATGAAGGTGATTTTGTTTCAAATTTTTCTTTTTTCGAAAATTAAAAAAAAACTTTCAGCGTTCACTTGTAGAATCATTCGTTCCTCCGAACTCTTTCATTGCAATTGATGATTTCAAAACAGTCAAAGAAATGGGATCGTATCTCCAATATTTAATTGATAATAAGACAGCATACATGTAAGAGCATTCGAGTGCTCCCGATGTCATTAATATTTTTCAGGGAATATTTTAACTGGCGAAGAGAATACAAAGTATTGTTTTTGGATGGAAGCAACCATGATATTCTTGAGAGACCATGGGGATTTTGTCAAATTTGTCGAATGGCATGGACAAATCCGCTGCAGATTGAAATAATTAAAAGTTGGCAGCAGTATTGGACAAATTCATGTGAAGCTGATGGAGAATTAGTCAAATCGATTAAGGATCAATAATTTGGATTTCTTTAAAATAACAAATCTAGTTATAGATTTTTTACAAGTTTAGGCCGAAAATTGTAATCAAAACGGGTTCCAATAATTTATTAAATGTGATTTTTATTCTGAAATAACCAGTATTTTAAGAGTAAGGGTGCTTTTTTGTCTTTTTTGTTGTTGTTTGGGATATTTGCAATTGTTTTGAATTCCTCGTTGTTTAATAAATATTATGCCTTTGAAAATAGAAACGGAAGGAAAAGAAGATTATTCAAATTGAGTTTATATTGTGGGAATTTGAACACTTGACTAACACGAAGTTTATATTTACGAAGCAAAAATAGAAAGAGATTAGAAAGAGATTTCATATGAAATTTCCACTACATCCGAGAAAAATTTGGCGGTGACTTTTTAGTTCATTGTTGCATGATGTATTTGTTGTTGAGAATATTTGTTACCACAACAACACGGAGTGCGACGAAATGCAGCTCCCTTTTTATTCTTTTTTTTTCCTGCTTTTCCGCTTCTAAAATAGGCTATACACCAATTTTCTCTGCTTTACCTCGTTCCGTATTCATATTTTATTTTATTATTATTATTATGTTATGCATTGGCGTTTTATCTTTTAAAATCCTTGGATTATTCGGTGACAAGCTCTTTGACTTTCGGAGCAGACTTTATCTTTTCAGTATTCAAGATTATACTTTTATTCTATTTTTAATAAAAATTCACCTCATCCACATTTTAAAAAAATATTCTAATGTAATTCAAGCATTCAAGTTTAGAAAAATCTGAAAATTTTGACGAAAGTCTTGTTCCTTGAAATTGAGGTCAAAATGTGCAACTCTGTTCCTCTTTATATAGCTTTAGACCGCACATGTATTCTACTTCGACACATTAAAGACAGTGGATCAGTTAATTTGACCCTAACAGATTTCAATTTCAAAAATTAGAGGGTTCTCTAATTTGTACAATGCAATTTATACGAAATCACACCGATAAATACACGCGTCATAGCAGCGGTCCAAAGTTGAAAAAAATCAAAATTTGAATGTGCGCCGGATCGTGCAACGCGGTCAGAATAGGCGCGAAACACAATTAGTTGAATGTGGCAACATATTGGTATTGTTCTTTGGACCACTGGGCTCCCATTCGAATTTTGATTTTTTACCTTGAATTTGGATCATTTTAACTGACCAGCTGCCTTTAAATATATTCTGATAATAGCCAGGAACGTCTTCGGAGATTTTCAGATTTTTATGTCGGTTTTAAACATTTTATTCCTGATCTCGTTTATTTGCGGGAGCTCCCGATTCTAAAATATGTATGTTTTTTGCATTTTTTGATGTCCACTTTTCAAAGTTTGTTTTGAAGTTTCCGTATCATGTAAATACCAATATCACGCCTTTTTTTGACCAAACCCCAATAACAAACATAGAAAAAAAACGTGTTAAAGCTATCAATCGAAGAAAACTTTATACGAAATACTGAGAGTATCGTATTTACAAAAATATACGTATTTGCAGACAGATAGACACTATGAGCAAGAAGATGCAAACATCTTGAAAATGTGTGTAATTGTCCACACATTCCCATTCCCATATACACAGAAATTGTGTGTGTATTGTGTTTGAAGTAGTAGTCGTCGTCGTCGTTGTTGTTATGATTTGAAAAAATTCCTAACTTTTCGAGAGAAAAAAAAAACACAGTTTTACGATTTGTGTTCATATATCGTATTTCTTTTTGCTTGTTAGCTCCGCTTTAAAATAACCAGTTTTAAAACAATTTACAGATTTGTGTCTGTCTTCTTATTCTGGCAAAATGTACGCAAGAATTTACAAAATCTGAAGAAAATCAAAGAAAAAATGAAGAAGAAAACTAATTTGCCAAATAGTTTTTATTTTTATTTGGCCCTTCGGTTCTTGGCAGGGGTGAGTTATTATTTTTCAATGTTTTCTTCATGGCTTCTGTTTTTTTTTTAGCTTTGTTGCCTGATTGTCATATTTTGCGTTGGTCTGAGCCAGTACTGGACAAATCGAACATCAGCGGTTTTTGGAATGGTTTGAAATTAATGACAATTTTTCCAATTAATCATAACAACCGACTTTTCAGCTTTTTGTAATTGTTTCACTATTATTTATTGGATCATCAATTTCAATTTTATTTGTTTGGGACTTCAATGGAACCACTTTGGTGAAGGTTCGCTTTTTTTAAAGTTCAAAAAAAGTTGTAAAATTGAAATTGAAAGGGTCGTAAATTCAAAATCTTTATTTGGCAGGTCCGGTTCAAAGAGAGCTGGATTTTTTTATTTAAAATAATTTGCGGAAATCATAAAATTACATTACCCAAAAGTACGTTTGAAAAAAATGAGAAAAAATATTGAGTAAATGAGTTTTTGTAGGCCAAGTTGGGACTGATTCGAAAAAATTAGGTGATTAGAAAATGAGGTGACTCTAATTTTTTGAAGATCACTCAGATTCCCATTTCTCTTTGATAATGATATTAAAGAAGGGCTTTAAGGAGATAATAAATGTACCTTAAGTGAAAATAGACTTCATTCTCATTCGAAATCTGTTTTTAAAATTTTCTAAAACCACCTAGAAGCCGAGAAAACGCGCCTCAAAACAATGGCCTAGAAAAATGGGCCACCGGCGAAAACTAGTCCGCAGGCATGAAAAATCCAAAAAAAATGAAAAGACATAAATTAAAATGAAAAAACATAATTAAGACTAATATAAGCATTCTGCATAACTATTTATTAACGAAACAAAAAAGCTAATAGGAATAAGTTCGGCCGGGTGGCCTCTTTCTCTAGGCCATTATTTTGAGGCGTGTTTTCTCGGCTTCTAGGTGGTTTTAGAAAATTTTAAAAACAGATTTGGAATGAGAATGAAGTCAGTTTTCATTTAAGGTACAGTTATTATCTCCTTAATGCCCTCCTTTAACTGAATCTTGTAAATAAAATTTGAAATTAAAATGTTTAATTAAAATTAAATTAAACTGAATCTTGGTGAATTTTGCTTCTCTGTTAACTTTAAAAGTATCTGGAATAATGTGTACTACTCATTTCGAGCTTATTGAATTTTATGTTTCGTGACTATTGCAGTGAAGTTTTGCTAATTGCTGCTGAATCAGTTTTAAAATGGAGAACACCAGTTCGAATTCACAAAATCGAAATTTAGTGACGTGAGGAGAGCAATTATTAGAACTTTTCAATAATATAATTATGAATGTGCTCAATGTTAAACAAAAACATTTCAGAGATGTATATTCACATTCGTCTTCACATTGTCAATCCTAGTCGCCGCTGTAATGCTTCTAATCGCGAACAACTCTCCTTGTGACCCAAAAATGATCTCGCAATATGGTTGTTATCAAAGCATGCCAACCGGAACATTTCAAGTCGCCGCCGCATTTTGTTTCATCATTTTAGCTTTTGGCCTAATTGATTTAGGATTGAATTGTTTCTTTTATTGGAAAGAGGACAAAAATAATACATCAAGAATTTATGACGTTCCACCGCCTTCCATATCCGTTGTTCCAACGGAAAAGTGAGTATTGGAAATATATCCTATAGGACGAATATTTGGGTTTAACAATTTTCAGAAGTATTCATGATATTTATATGGAATATCAAAGACAAGGACAAACTACTTCTGTATAAAAATTTAAAATTAATTTTGTACTTAATTAAATCTTTCATTTTTTTACAGGGACCTTTTAATAATGTTTATCTCTGTATTCTCTTTAATCACTTATGTATGTTAACAAAACCTCAATTTTGCAGGTTTTATTATATTAATACTTTGTTTTATTATGAACCAAATGTTTTAAAAAAACAATTAAGTAAAGCATGTAAATTTGTCAAAAAATATTATTGATTAAAATTGGTCTCACAAATATTCGAGACCCTAAAATGGACCAAATGAAAGAGAATGAGAGGAATGAATAATTGCACAAAAAACAGTAGTGATGAAAGTCTAGCGACATGTAACTAAGAAATTGAAACATTCATAAAAATGCTATCCGTATGTTAATATTTATGTTCGTGTTGTAGCTGCTCTCTGCGCCAGAATTGATTTGAAATGAGCAATTTCAGATTTAAGGGTGTCGATTTGTGTTCGAAGTTCATCGTTTTCTCCTTCAAGTAGTTGGACCCGACGGGAGCGATATTCAAAAGCTGCTCGACGATTGGCACGACATCTTTTTGCTGCTTCGTTGTTCCGGCGACGACGATCCACATATTGGGGCTGAAAAATAGAGAGAGAGTGTGAGTCTTCATTCTATGAAATACCGATTTGTTTGAATAATTTGAATGGTCTTCTGAACTGTGTGATGGAGATAATGAAGCAGATGAAGAAACACTCTCACAGTCAGATTTTGAACATCCGCGTGGTGGAGATTGAAGACCAGAGACGTGTTCCGTCCGACTTTGTGGAACTGTGGGAGATGGTCGGCGTTGAGCAAGAAGCGCTGATAATAAGGAAGGTTGACCATTTGCTTGTTGTTGCGGTTGTTGTTGAATATTCGGGGAACCAACTAAATAAACTTATTTTTAATGAAATTAATTCAAAAATTATAAAATTCGTACCTCTTTGAATCACATTCGATCCTGGTTGTTGAACAGGCTCAGCACCAAAATTGCTAGTCGATGAGTCTGGACTTCGTCTCTCGATTTTCATAATTACACTAGATGGTTCAGATGATCTGAACGGTTGAAATGCAGAAGTGGAAGATGTGAATAATGCTGCCGCGGAAGTGGATGAAGATGGCTGGTGAGCTGTTGGATAAATCTACAAAATTAAAAAGGCGTTGAAATTGAACATCTGCTTGTTTTGATGGTTATTTCACCCATTTTTCTAGGTCATTCAGCTGTTTCTCGCTCGAACCATTTGTCAATTGAAATTAAAACGGGTGAAATCTAGTGAGCTTCAAGATATGATATTAATTAGTCACATTTTTGACTATATTTATTTTCGATTTAATCAAGAATGAGAATATGGTAATATTGCGACAAAAAATGAGATTAAGTGTCATTTTAAGTTTTTACTGACCTCTGTAGAAACTTCAAAAAATAACAAAAAATGCTTTTAATTTATTGCTATTTTTGAATTTTGTTTTAAAGATTCTGCCCACGTCTATCACTATTGTCATTTTATGCATTTACTTCTTAAAAATCAACCCGAAGCTTCAGATTTAGAAAAAACCTAAATTAATTTTTCAATATTTGTTTTTTGGGAGCATCCGATATCCTCATCTAAGGATATTATACAAACCGGAGAAGCTTGCAAATTGCATAATTGATGTAACATTGGAAAGTTTGGTGCAGCTTGTAGCAATGGCATTGAAAGCATTGAGCTTGCTTGTAGCGGAGTCGAAAACAAATTTTTCGTGACATCAATTGAAGGCTGTGGTTGTAGAAGTGAAGGTGGTTGCGGAGGTTGTGCTGCTACAACTACAACCTTTTCTCGAGTTTCCAATTGAGTTTTTAATCGTTCATTCTCAGCTGATAACTGCATGATTTTCTCTTCCATTGCCAAATCATTAAGCCGACGTTTCTCGCGACTTCGTCGTGATGCATCATTGTTCCGACGACGCCTTTCCCAATAGTGTTCATCTTTGATAACTGATTCGTTCATCGAGTTTCGTCGCGAATTTGGTGATGACCCTTCTGATGAGTTTGAGGAATATTCGGCTGAGGCGGAACAGACGACCGACAATCGAGATGATGGAGAGGACGATGCCGAGTCGACGTCCATTTTACCTGAAATTAGAGAACATTTAAAACAACCTTATGATCGTGGCGATAAAATGAGGTTTAATCATGAGCAATTAAAAAATATTGATATTTATTTTTTGAATGTTCTTCGAAAACTCGAAGACGAGAAAAAAAAGCTGTTCAATTCATAGAATAACAAGAAACCAAAAATTAAAAGCAATGATGTAAACACGCCTTTGAATTCAGAACTTTAGAATGTCTTCTACAGCTGAACTTCAAGCTTTTAAAATCTCATTTAGCCGGAATAATATTATAGTTATGAAATTATGGCGGACAAATTAGCAAAGAAACTGAAAACTATAATTTTGCACGACCCTAGACGCTTTTTATATTGAGCTTTATGTTGAGTAATAAATAGCTGAATTTTCTTTCAATGTTGAACAGGATATTATTAGATTTGAAATATTTTAGAGAATTAAATTGTCTGGGGTTAAGACCTCCAATGTTGTACATTTCCAAAATCAAGCTTCTTCCGAAAATGACCTAGAAAAGGAAACGAATGCTAAGAAAATTTTCAATGTTTTATGTATTTTTCAATTCAAATCGGTTGAAAAGAAGACCATAATTGTATTCCCACTAGAATATTTTCAGCCCATTATTATTCAATTTTCGAAAAAAAACCGACACAGACTATGTCCTTTAGAATTTGAAATATATAAAACAAGGAAAAAAAAGGTTAAATGTTGTGAGAGTTAGCAACAATTAAGCGCCTACACCTCGTTCAGTTGACCTATTTACGGTTATGCCCATCAGCCGTATAACTACTAAAAAGTGAGGCGAAAACCAGCTATGATGTATTTGTTCATTGCTTAGCCTCATCTCCCCCCCAGAATCGTCGGGTGATTTTGGTGATCCTTTCACATGGCGGATGGATTGGGGTGACTCTAATGGTCATTTTCATCGTCTCCTATAACAACAACACAATTGATCTCTCTTCCACTCTTTTTTTTCCGAACTCTCACTCAACTCACTTACGTCCGAAAACCAGTTCAACAGGATACAAACACGACTTTCGCCCTTTTCGCTTTTTGTCGTCTTTTCTCTAATCATTTTCATTCATCCCCGGTCAAAACGATGAATGGGAACGGACATACGGAGAAGTCGGATTTTGTAGAAAAGGTGAAATGATGACCATTAATTTTACTTTTTTTTCGGAGAGTGAGAAAAATGTTCCAAGTTTGAAAAGGAAATGAAGATACTTGTGTACTTTTGAACTTTTGATAATTTGTGGGGGATATGGTTTTAGAGAAGTCTACAAGTATATTTCCAAGCTTTAATCATGGATATGAAATCTATTGTGTCAGACACTTCATTCTCTGACAACCATACGAGTTTTGCTTCATAAATTAAAGACAATATACCATTTAATTCAATAATTATTTTTATTTCAAATTTTTCATCGGTTTGGTGCATTCTTTTAAAATCCCTTCGAATTTCTAATTGTGGGCATTTCAACTGTAAACTTTCGTCACAATTAAAAGAGCATTTTACCGTTAACGTTGTCTTAAAATCGTAAATTAATCCGAGATTAAAGAACAGAGCATCAGGGTAACATATTATTCAAAATGTTAAACCGGGCTGATTTTAAATTTCAAAAAAATGTACAGACGATAGAAACTATTATGAAAAATGCAATTTAAAAAGTATCACAAAAATTTAGGAACGAACAAAATCTTCAGAATATAACCAAGAAAGGCAAAAGTGGACAAAAAAAACAGAATGACCAATCTCGAAACATTCGGTGAGAGCACCAGCAGCACCCCTTTTTGAAAAACCGTGTTTGTTTGAAAAACGATGCGAAAAAACGTCCCGCGCCCATTGCACAAGTGCATAAAAATAGAATTGAAATGCAAACTGTACATCTCGGCGTCTCTTCGTCTCACATACTCTTTCAAAGTATTGTGTCCATCAAATGACCGCTTCGAAAGGGGGAAAAGAATGACGAGATGCGAGGATGAAAAGCTATTTTTGTTTGTTATTCTATTTTGAAATCGGCAGAAGAGAAAAAACGGTTGTCAGTTATAAATATAGGATATTTTTTTGGTTTTTTTTGTTCGGCTCGAGGAGCAAAAAATAAATGCTTTTTGGAACAATTTGAGATCTATTTTTAGAGAAGGATGAGCTGTATTTCGGTTACATTTTGGATTTTTATCATAATAGGAGCATAAATCGATGACAATAGAAATATAAGACCAAAAATTAAAATTAAACTTATTGCAATGATTGAAAATTCATATTTTTAGTTTTAATTTGTTTCGATACCTGTCGAAAGAAACCGAAACTACAAAAAAAGTGCAGTAATATACTTTACTGCTCTTCCTGGAAACGAGAAATTTTGAAAAAAATTTCGAAAAGGTTTCACAGACACGTCAATTCACACCGTCGTAAAAAAAACTATTCATAAACACGGGAGGTCCCGATTCACAGAAAATCAAAAAATCAACATCTTGAATCCATATTAGCGGCTTAAAAGTTAAATTTAAATATCACATTGACGAAAAAAGAAGTGCATGATATGACGGATCTTGAAAACGACAAAATTCGAACAAGGAAAAGCCGAAAAAGTGAAAACAAATGAAGAAAGGGAGGGGGGAGGCGAAATAATCGAAAGCGACGATCAATCTATCTATTCCGCTTGTTGTTCAAGAAGAGAAAGAAGGAAAAATAAAAACGAGAGTTTCGTCTCGGATTCGAATCAAAAAGAAGGAAAAGAAGACAGTGTGTCCCGTTGGTAATAGTAGCGGTGATGATGGTGAAATGGTCAAGCGAAGGGGAAAGTATTTCGATTGGACAATGCAATCGAATCCCCCCTTTCTATCAAATTAAACTGCGCAAGAAACGAGTTTGTATGTTCCCCCCATTCATTCCGAATCCTGACTTTATTGCTCTAAACATGAAGCATTTGAAAAGGAGGATCAGAAGCGAATGATATCAATTCATTGTTAGATTATCAATTCGAGATTCACGCAATTTAAAGTGTATATCTTTTCTTTTCGATTGATATTATGAAGTTTTTTTTTTAAATTTATTTGGGGGAGACAAATTGAAACACAAATATAGATGTAGAGAACATTTTGATGGGATTAAATAATCGAAAGTTCGATATTGTGCTATTGACGTAGTAATAAGAGTACAATTGTAATGGTAAAGATTGAAGCGGTAGGTCACATAATTCAACGTTTATATATTGATTATCTCCCACAAGGTTAACACAGAGTCTTGAATTGTCAACTTTTTGGGAGATGAGTTATATTATTGCCTTGCGCCGAATTCGGCCGCGTTGCGTGCGATACGGTTTCCCTTCTTAAAGGCAGCTAGTCAGTTAACACGATCCAAATTTAAGGCAAAAAATCAAAATTCTAATGGGAGCCCAGGTGGTCCAAAGAACAATACCAATATGTAGTCACATTCAAATAATTGTGTTTCGCGCCAATTCCGACCGTGTTGCAAGATCCGGTATGAACTCAAATTTTGATTTTTTTCAACTTTGGACGGTTGCTATGACGTATTTATCGGAGTGATCTAACATAAATTACATTGTACTAATGAGAAAAAGCTCTAATTTCTGAAATTGAAATCTGGTAGGGTCAAATTAACTGATCCACTGAAAAAAATGTTTATTATAATTTTATTAGGAGGTTCACTTATTGAGCTTGCGGGAGTTTTCGATAATCATTCGGAATCAATTAAAAAAAACAGTAAAACTTGATGAATGTAGTAATTTAATTTAAAAATGTTTCATTCGAAATTGGTTACTAACTTTGTTTTCTCAAACTTTAGAAGTTTTCGGGAGCTCCCATATCAATTTTTAAAATTAAAATCGAAATCATTGTTTCAATCGATCGCATTCATTTGGCAACATCGAAAGTTTTGACAAAAAAGGAATTATTAACTAATCCACTGAAATAAAAAAAATCAAACGGGAAACAAAAACTTTCGGTTTCACGAAGAACACCTGTTCGAAAATATTAGATTCGTTGGTCATTGCGAGGGGGGAGTTTGTGTCCGCATGTTCCGAATTGCAAAATGTATGTAATCCGTGTTGTTGTACTTTCGCTTTTTTTTCTTCACCTTTATGCTAAGTAGAGCCAAAGGGAAATCCGAAAACGAAAGTGACATACATTTGATTTTGATGAAGGGAAAAGGTCACTGTCATGGAAACAATGCAATGGTGTTCGCTGGTTTAATAGCCTGCTTTTGTCTCCCCCCAGGAAGCTCTTAAAATTAAGGACGTGGAGGTATATTGGCATGGTAGGATTTGTAAAAAACGGCTGGGAATTTCATACAGAAACATGAAAAGATACCTAATATCACAACTCGGATAAGAAAAAATATGTGAAAGTTTTATAAAATTATGAACTATGAAAATTTAAATTTAATAAACTTTAATGAAAAATCCATTTTCTCGTTATTTTCAGAAAAAAGTTGTATATCCAGATAAGAGGGCAGAATTCGAAAAAAATTTAAAAAATGTTTGATCTGTTTAATTTGCGGGAGAACCCGCGTTTGAAGCGAAAATTTGTTGGCAACATTTTCTGTGTTTGTAAATATAAATACAAAACTGATTTTTTAATAGATGTATTGAAATTTTCTACATTAAAAAAATGAAATTATTAGTGGAATTAAGAAAATTTAAAAAAAAATTAAAATGTTAATGTTTCTGATTACAAAACACTAAAAGCAAACTGAAAATCAAAAAAAAAATTGAACAAAATTCTAATTATGATATAAATTATAAATATCGAATATTTTCAGAAGGAAAAAAATCAAAAAAATAACCTAAATCTAAAATAAAAATGGAAGTGACTCAACAAGTATTGCAAGATCAGAAAATGAAAGAAAAACAAGTACAGAGTCAAAAAAGAGCACAAACAAAGAATTGAAAAGAATAATGGTGTTGGTGGTCATTTTCTTCTTCTTCGCCTCAATCTATCTACATATCTTGGACTGGTACTGGCACGGCACGTAAACATAACTGACCCCTTCTGACCGCCATCGAGCTGGCAACTAGAGCCGACGAACGAACGAGTAAACAACAATTGCTCCATTACTCTAATACTCCTATTGTACGATATATTTATTGGAGAAGCATACGCTCTCCCCGTTCCCTTTTTCTTTTTGATGATTAGTTATGGGTGTTTGTGTGCAACATCATGCAGATGCAGATTCGCCATTTTGCCAAAACAATGTTTCAATGAGCAGTTAATTTGAATTAATGGATTTTCGAAAGGCAAGCTAATACATTCATAAAAGATTGTTTACGACTCAGTTGAGAAATAACTTGTTGGGGAAGGATACACTTAAAACTGGAACAAATACATTTGTGTTCAATTTGACTGTTATTTTTGTGGTTTCTTACAAAGTCAGGAGGTCCGCTAGATGCCCAGAATTTTAATCGTACACCTCTAAATTATTTTTAAAAAATTATCTAGTAGAAAATTATCAAGAAAACGAACCGTTTCAAATTTAAAAGTATACTTAGTTCCTATATTTATTTTGAAAATTATCATAAAACAAAATTCCGAGAAATACCGAGGATTGCAATTTTCCGGTATTTCTAGGTATTTCTCAGCATTTCTCTGCCATTTCTGCATTGAATTTCTGGGTATTTTTTGAGTTTTTTATAACTGAATAGGTGCATTAAAGCAATGAACCGTTCTCCATGAATAAATATTATCATACGATGTTTAATTGATTCATTCTAAGAATATAATACCTTTCTTTCAGCCTCTCACCAGCTGGTTGTGTGCTCTTTACATAAATATCTGCTTCATTAATAAATGCTCATATAATTTTTTTGATGAGAGTCAGGTCACTCTATTGACAGATAAACACCTGGACGGCAACCGATTCCTTTACCCCCTCGTGAGATTAACAGGTGGATGAATTAGGCATAATTAGGATTTCGGATTTGTTTTGTTGAAGCCGTGGTATATTTTTTGGTGGCTCATGTTTCAGATAGTGCAAAAATGACAGGTGTTTGAGATGTGGATTCAGTGAAGAAGCCCGGGGAAACCCTTGATGTAATGCATTTGTATTAGAGATGAAGCATCATCGATCAGAGACAAACAATTTTGCGTCATATAATATTAGAACGTTTCTACGTTCTGAAGTTCTGAAGGAGAATGTCAGGAAAAACATTTTTATACAGATTCTTATGCAATTTTGTTGAAAGTGAAACATAGACCATACCATTGAAACTGATAAATCTGAAAATTTATCTGAACAATTATTAATATTTTTAGTGGGTCTAGACCTCACAAATTTTCGATTCCAGTTGAAAATGATAAAGTTCAACCCGAGTCTCCTTTCTGAAGATCTTGATTTGCGGTAGCTACCGCATCTCTACTTCAGCTGTTCACTTCGATATTTTCCAGCACCATTACATTTTCACCAACTTTATTTATATCATTATTAAATAAATACACTTCTCTCTACAATAAATTATTTTTACAGATTTCAAATAAATATTTTTTAAAAACGGAAAATACTTTAGTAATATTAAAATCATCACTGTTTTTTTGTTGAGTGGCAGATGAATAATTGAAAAAAAATAATTGAATCGATTCTTTGGTTCAAAAAATTCTTGCTCTTCTGGTTTTTGTTAAATATAAGTGATAGAGAAATTTCTCAAGGCGAAATAAATGTTAGAACTAAGCCCTATTAAAGCAAGGATTTTAGAACAAAAGGAAGAAGAAAATCCCTATACAAATAATATATTTTGGATGATAAATACCTAAAAAAGGGAGAATTAGAAAAAGAAGAATTAATACTACGCGCTTTAGGCATATTGCGTTGGAATTTGGATGACAAATTTAAGAGAATAATTTTTTAAAAAGAATTTGTGTTTTTGGTTGGTTACTTTATTCAAAAACGGTTATATTTTTCGTTTTGTTTCTCATCATCATTGTCATCAACAATTGCATTGCTGTTGAGCTGGTTTTTGAGCTGTATTCGCATCAAGACGTTGTCCTTTTGGCTGTTGTTGTGGATCTTTGTCAAGACTTTCAGCCATTTTATCGCAAATTATTTCAACCAATTTCTCAAAAACTGCTTTCACGTTGATGTTTTCTTTTGCCGATGTTTCGAAAAATTCAAGACCTGAAAATATAAGATAATTGGATAATTGGAATTTAAATATACCTAATTGATCAGCCAATTGCCTTCCGCGTTCAACGGAAACAACTCGCTCAGCATCCATATCACATTTGTTTCCAACGAGAACAACTTGAGCATTTTCCCAAGAATAGGTTTTGATTTGAGTGCACCTTAATTTTAATTATATATTATTATAGCAACTTTTAAAAAATTTAGTTATAAAATTGCTCAAAAACATTAAAAACCAACCAATCTTGTACACTATTGAATGATTCTTCATTTGTGATATCATACATCAAAATGAAGCCCATTGCACCACGATAATAGGCGGTTGTGATAGTGCGGTATCGTTCTTGTCCAGCGGTATCCTGAAAAATAAATTTAAATGATAAATTTAGGCTTTAGTGTGTTCGCATAATTCACGATTTTTCATTTGAAAATCAGCATTTCGCTAAGATAGAAAATCCTACCCAAATTTGAAGTTTTACTCTCTTATCACCACGGAAAACAGTCTTGACTTTGAAGTCAATTCCGACGGTTGAAACGAATGCGGATGTGAATGAATCGTCGCAATATCGGAAGAGGAATGATGTTTTACCAACTGATGAATTTCCAATGATCAAGAGCTGAAAATTTTTTTAGCATTTGAAATATTAAAGGAAGGGTTTTAATTAATTTAAGAATTTTTAAAATATATCAATTACATCCAAAAACCTTTTTTTTCTATTATTTTTTTGATGGTTTTGACTTTTCCACAATTTTAAAGACACAGTGCCACTTGAGAACTTTAACATTTTGAGTTCTTGTTTTTGAATAGAATGACAAGCAGTTTTATCCTATAATATTCCATTCGAAATTGATTTGAAACCTACAAAATTTTGTTGTTTAGAAATTTTTTTAATTTTCGATTTTCTCAATAACATTTTTTGATTCTGTTAAATTTTTATTTTGAGAAACGGAATGGGTTTTAATTAATTTTAGCTGTAAATTTTTTAGGCCCTCGCGTTTTTTTGGCCCTCCCGAGTGTCCAAAACCAAATTCCCTATGTTTTTTCCTGAATTCAACCAAAAAATTGAATTGCTTGCATAAAAATCGATACTTCCACTCTTTTTCCTCCTCCCATCTTTCCCGACAACAATCCATAAACATTTCTGGCCCCCCGCCGTCGTCATTTTTCACTTTTTCCCCTTTTATGGCTTCAGCTTCAAAAAAACGGAAAAGGAAAAAAGAAAAAAGAAAAAATGAAGAGCGGTGCCGTTTTTGGGAGGAAAGAAAAGCTCTAGTTTCATATTTTATTTCCCTCAAAACTTTTGGTTCAAATGCACTTTCAGATAATTGGAAGAGACCACATTTTTTTCAAATAAAAATAATGAAATAAAATACCTTGAACATATAATCAAAATTCTGATCTGGCTGTTGGCCTCCAGCTCCGCCAGCTTGTTGAGCTCCACCGGCAGCCATCTGCAAAAAATAATATTTGAATATGTGGAAAGAAAAACAAGAAAGTTGAAAGCGATAAATGACATTTGAGTGGAAAGGATTTATTTGACGGGGGTAATTATCTCGTAGGTTGAGTATATTTTTCAGAGCTAAAAGCTAGTTGTACACTTTTTTTGAGAAAAAAATGTGAATTTTTTTTAAAAAGATTTGTGATAAATTTACGTTAAAGACAGTGTCCAAGTTAAATAGCAAATGTTAAAAAGAATGTCAAGAATGTTTGCTTATTGCGAAGTTTTTTTCAACTGAATGAGATTAGATAAAATATAAGTGAATCCATATTTTTAATGAATTGCAAGAGAGAAACCCTTACCTCGTATTTTTTCAAATTCTGAAAACAAGGGTTTTAATTTTTTCTAAATTAACTACAAAAATTTGTCAAATGAGGATGGTCTTGACATTCATATGTTGTATTTGAAACAACTGAAAATATTTCATTTAAAAATGAAGATTTCAATGGCTGTCGTTGGCGTTTCTTCTGATGAGAAAGGCTCACAATTTTGATGAATAATATGCATGTATCTCAAAAGATTTTTTGAATGGCTCATTGACATGAAAAAAAACAAGATTGAAGAGAATGAAAACCGCTCGTGTCATGTTGTCTTTTTTTCAATCTACACAAAATATTGGAATACCAAGCATCATAATTTTCTGGTTCTCTTTGAATTAAGTTAGATTCAGACCAACCACAACCATGCCATTTAATTTTCAAAAAAATAGTTCTTCGATTTCTTGTCGAGAGCTCGGGAACAATTTATGAAAAACGGTGTCTTCATAGAATTTTAGAATTTATAAATAATTCTTAAAGGCTTTTCTGTTCATAAATTTGTGAAAATTTAATATTTTTTGTGCTGAAAATTATAGAAAGCTTTCAAATTTTTAAAAAATATCAAAAAGTATAATTTTTCAAAGACGCAGGGTGTTAAACGAATTAATTTTTATCGCTGCAAAAATTTATCAGCTGTTAGTTGTTTCATCACTCTAAAAATGTATTACAAGAAGCACGACGAACACCAAAACAAATGTGGCAAAAACTAATTGAATTGTAAGAATACGAAGACGAAAAAAGAGGAAGTTTGAGCATTCTAGTCTTCTTCTTTTTTTACTAGTATGTATGTATGTGAAAGGAGCAAAAATGTAGTCGACCGAAAAAAAAAGAAAGAAGAAGAAGAAGCTTGCTCGCGCACTGCCTCTATATCTTTTCGTATTCCTCTTTTTTTTCTAAATCGATTCTGAAAGAAGAGGAAAAATACAGCATATACATATATATACATCTTCTTCTTCGCCTCTTCCTTAGCTTTTTTTCAACCGGCGGTGGTGACGGACGACGAATAGAAATAAGAGTAGACGAAGCGAAGAGTTGACTATTCAGAAGAAAAAATGGAGGGAAAAAAGGAGGCTTATTTGAGCATGAAATATAAAAAAAAAGAGAGAGAAAAAAGGGCTTTGGGGCGTTTGCTCGACAACACACAGATAACATGTATGCACCGATTTTATACGAGTAGAGGGCCTCGTTTTTGCGTGTAGGCATAAAATTGAGAAAGAATCGGTGTGAATTGAGAGAGCAAAGAGAAGTAATGAATAAAACCTTAAAAAATGAATCGTAACTAATTTTAAATGGGGGGGGGGGGAATGCCATTAAAGACAAGGTGTCATAATTTAGAAGCTTTTTATGATAAATTCGAAGACAATTCCGCCAAAATCTAAAAAAAATGACTCTGAAAGACACTTAATTGATGGCTAGTTTTCATGATTGTTTGTTTAGATACGCAAATTTGAATTTGAATATTCATTAATTGGAACCGCTGGGAAAAGAACTTTTTTTACTCTGTAGTGTTTTATTAGTGCGTTGGATTATTAAATGAATTATTTGCAGCCAAAAAATATGATTTATGAAAGTAATTTGTACCCTGTATTTAATGGGTGATATCAATAATGAATTGAATTTTTTTAACTTATGAAATACATTTCCGTACATTTATTTTCAGAAATCAAAACCTATTTTACAATTAATTGCCGTGTGTAGCTTTCAGTTATAATAGTTCCTGCAGTTTTTTCTTTAAAAATCAGAAAACTTTAACGAATGTCTCTGATGGCCAAAAGGTTCATTGCTGAAAAAAACACGATACGTTTTTTTTTTAATTTCGGGAGCTCCCACTTTTCCAATCGTAGATTAAAACGGGAGACTAAAGTTATATTATTTTTTTGAATAGCCAAGAAAACAGTTTTAAAACAAAATAACAATCAAGGTTTTGCTACATTTAGTCCAAACAAGGATTTTTTTTTTTGAAAAATTCAGAAGCTTCAACAGTTTTGAGATGAAAATAATTCACAACATAATCCGAATATTATATGTTCATTTTTACACTTATTGAGTTACTTAGGAAAAATAAAGAAACCAAATTTTTCATTCATAAAATTAGAAGTCTAAACCAATTCTTTTTGCAGTTCAATCTCCAGCAAACCATAAAAATTTAAAATATATTTCTTTTTTTCCTTCTAATTGATCTATGAAGCATGAATTGCGAGTTTGAAACGAATTCTTAGATTTTTATGTATAGCTCTTTTATATATAGCTTCCTTGGGAATATCGACAAGTTTAAAATAAGCGTTTTAGAACATTAATAATTAAGAAATTTTAGATTTTTAGACAAAAAATAATCGCCGTAAAACAAAATGATTTTTATACTTTGTAAATATGAAGAGGTGGCATTCCCCCCACACAAGCACAATATACATTTTATACCATGATCATAAAATGTCCCATGATAATGCCAACAAGAATTCACATGTGCAAAAAAAAGAACAGAATAACAATTCAGTTGTAAATGAGCAGTTGGGGAAATGGAACTTGAAGACGTCAACAAACGAAATTAATCAAAAATGTATAACTGCTCTTTTTCGAAAAAAGTTTTACGAACAAAAAAAGAGAAATTTTACCTCGTCCGAATTTTCCTTTGAAAGTTTAACGCATTGAGGGCAATTACATGACGGCGACTTCTTTCTCAATTTTTTCGACGATTTAGTCAAAGCTTTTGGTGCTTTTTGATCATTTTTCTCCTTTTTCGCCATTATGTTAGGCGAAAAAATGAGGAAGGAATAGTTATCGGCTGACAACCGACCGGTGTTGATGGTATTGTCAAAAATGAGCTTTATTTCTTTTCGCCGTTTTCACATATAATTTCTTTTCGACGGTGGCTGTTTCTCTTCCATTGATTTAATCATAAACATTTTTGTGTGTTGGGAGAGAGAGAAAATACCATTTACAGTTTTCTGTATGTGTGGGCATATGATGGGGTTGATGAATGGCATTAAAAATTATTAAATTTTCGAAATCATAATGGTTGATCATAACAAATCGAATGACTAACACATACAAATTCAAACGATAACAAAAACTGTATTATTTAATTCTAATTTTATGATTAACAAAAAAAAGCTAACGAAATGAGTTTTTAATGTAAGAAATAAAACAATTTCTACGATTTCCGACGCGAAATTTATTATTTTCAGATTTTCAAAAAGAAACTTTAAAGAGAACTCGCAAAAGTGAACAAAAAAAAAGATTCATATAAAAAAATTAAAGGGATTCTTTACTGATTTTAGGTTTCTATTCCAATTTCATCTTCTTAACGAGATTTGAAAACCTATACGATCAAAAACATTTTCGCTATATTTCCTTTTCTAGTACTCAAACACACCCATTTCAAAAATAAGGCGCGAAATGGCCTAACAATTGCAAACACTCTCACATTCGCATGGTTTCTGGCGCACGCCGAGCAGTTAGGCCATTTCGCCGCCTTAATTTGTAAATGTGGTTTTTCGTATACTGGAAAGGGAAATTTCGAAATTTTTTTTTGCTTCTATAGGTTTTCAAATACTGTGAAGAAGATGAAAATGGAATAGAAACCAAAATTCAGTAAAGAGTCCCTTTAATGAAAATGTTGCGAAAAGGTCGAAAAAATAATAACTCCAATTACCGATAAGCTCTCATTTTAGGCTAGGATTCAAGGTTGCATTCGGAAATAATTCAAAATGACGACAACATAAGACTATGCCTTTGTTCGGAATCAACCCAAGATTAACAGAGGTGTTAAAAAATCGCGAATACAGGTCTGAACTTTTTTCATCCATCTACATACCTTGTATCCCTTTTGGATGGAGAAACGAGTTTAGAAAAGAGTTGAATTCATAATTAATAAAAATGGTGATCTAACAGAATATGTAACTGGGTTTTAGTTCTTAAAGGCAGCGTTTCAGTTTACACTACCTGAATTCTAGGCAAAAAATCAATAATCGAATGGGAGCCCAGGTGTTCCAAAGAACAATACCAATATAGCAGCATTCAAATAATTGTGTTTCGCGCCAATTTACCGCGTTGCACGATAGCGGCACACATTTTTAAAATTCGCAAATTATGGGAAATGTATATAAAATAAAAAATTCAAGTGTGTTTTTTTTTTCATAAACATTCACCGCCTTCATGTTTTTGTAACTATTTTTATTTTAGATGTACAAAATTATTTATCCTATAGATTCTTTGATGTTTTTTCTTGTAATTTTTTAATTTTTGTAATTTTTTACTTGAAATTTTTAAATTTTAGAATTTTTTGCTGTCAAAGCTCCCTAGATTTTAAGCTCCAATGAAAGTACAAAATTTAAAAGTTTTTAAGATTATAAGAAACTAAGTTCCAAACTCACTTTTTTCCTGGACGAAGCCAACGCAGCTTGTTGATTATTCATCTGAAAGAGAAAACTGAATAAAAACTGAGAAGAATTTCTTCTGGGAAATTTGACACTTAAAGTGCAATATGGAATAACTAGCTAGTGCCGGCGGATATAAAGAGAAAAACGAAGGCTCGCGATGAAAAAGAAGGTTTTTGTTTCAAATGGATGCATTTTCTGGGTTTGCCATTGAAGGCAGTCTAAAATAAATCTGATAAAAACGGAGCTATGTATGTGGAAAAATGAGAGAGAGAAACAACAACAAAAAAGAGGATGAAAGAAAAACAAGGGAAAATTGAAAATGCTTAGGAAATAAGAAAACGAATAGCTCCGATGATGGCCAGTTTTTTCAATTTTACTTTTTTCTTCTTTCTTTTTTGTTTTTCTGTGATGATAGGGATGGGCAAAAAATCGATCATGCAAAGAATGGCATTCTAAATAAATAGTTTCGAATTTTTCGCACGGTTTTTTTTTTCGATTTTTTGTTTATGACTGATTGGGGACAAAATGAATGTATTATTATTCTTAAGAGTTATGATTCATCACAACAAATTAAATAACTTTTGTTGTAATATATCAATGGCATCTACCGAAAATCAAGTATCCCACCTAGCTCAGCAATAAACTTTTTCAAAAAAAATTAAATATTAGATATTCTTATGAGCACAAAACTTGAAAATATATAATTGTGCTCCTCCTTGAGGAAAATGGATAAAAAATTCAGAAATTATAAGGGGAAAATATACTCTCTGAAGTGATATCGAAGAACACAGTAAAATTCGAGTAGATTACTGAAATGCATTGCTATAAATCAACTTACATCAACATCAAATATTGGAAAGGCTGGAGTGCATTTGATTAAATATCCATTGATTGTGTATTCAAACTCCGAACAAACCATATTTTCAACGAGTAACCTTTTAATGCATTAAAATAAACATTCAACTTCATTTTTTAAAAATAACCGTCCAATCTCAATTTATCCGGATTAACCTGAATATGCATTTGTTAATGCATTTTTCGTGTGCCACATGTATAATTTAAAATCAGATTTAAAGTAAAAAAAAAGGTTTGATTTTACTATAAATCTGAATAGAAGTCAAAATAATTCAAGTCGTAGCAAATGGAAATTCAAACTGCCGCCAATTCACACCGCGGACTAGTTTTGGTGCGTGGCCGATGTTCTTTCAAAAACTCGGCCAGCGTTAATTTTGCGTTGTGTTCAAAAATGCATTGTTTTGCAAAACTTTGTGGGTCTTTTTTTTGTAATCTTCAATTATTAAATTTAATTATTATGTCATTGAAATTGAAAATATTTCCAAAATGAAGAGTTCAACATTTTTATCGAATTTTATTAATTTGGAAACAAATTTTATGTTCATTTTTCCGAAAAAGATATTTCCATTACGCTTCCGTTTTTCTTGTTAATTTTGAAATATTTGATTTAACTGAAATATACTGAATTTTTGATAACTTTGTTATCGAAAATACAATTTTTTCTCTTTCTGATGTGTTTCTTAATATTTCTCCAAAATTTAACCTTTAACATTTTCCATTACTCGTAATATTACAGCTTATGAATATAAAATTGATGATCGTTGTAAATATTAGCAAATGAGCAATCGACCGAGTTCATCATTGAAAGTAAGAGCGAATTTTAACTTTTTTATTTATACGTCTTTTTTTTTCGAATTTCACCGATTTAAAACAAATTGGAAAAGGCGGTTTTGGTGTTGTGTATTCCGCAAAACGCGAAAATGGTGATAAGGTCGCGGTGAAAAAGGTGATTTAATATTAAAAATAAAAATAATAAACGCATTTCTTTCAGATTGATCGAGGAGTTCCTAGGGATCGGGTAAGGAACGAAATAGCATCTTTGAGGTCACTTAAACATAAACATATTGTAGAGGTATCAAAATTTTATTTTTTTTAATCAGACAATTACTTTTTTTCAGTTCTATGAAGATTTTGTAGAGAATGGTGATACGTACGTAGTTATGGAATTATGTGAACTAGGATCATTAAGAACTTACGTGCAAGACGAGAATAACGGGCCATTGGAAGAAAGCAAAGCAGCTCATGTTCTAAGACAACTTATTACTGCTGTTTCGTATATGCATCGATTAGGAATCATTCATCGAGATTTGTCAGCAGGAAATGTTTTCATCAAATCGATAAGAAGTGATGGATGTCTCACTGTGGTACTTTATATAGAAGTATTTATTCTCTAAAATTTTAAATTCAGAAACTTGGAGACTTCGGCCTTGCAACGAGTCTCAAAAAAGGAGAAACTGCATGTACAATTGTAGGCACACCGGGTTATATCGCACCGTAAGTAATAAAATTTTAATTTCAAAATATATATATATATAATTTCAGACAAGTATTCAACCAGGATTATGATCAATCGGCTGATGTTTTCTCACTTGGTGGTGTTCTCTATACAATGTTAACTGCAAGAGATCCTCCAAGAAACGGACACATAAATCTTAACGGTCTTAGTTCGAATGCGGCTGATTTGGTTGAAAAAATGATGCATAACGATGCTCGAAGACGAATAGCGTTAACCGAAATCACAATGTCTAAGCTCATGCGGGTATTGGGAGGAGATGATATTGGTGGAAGAAGTTTATCAAAAGATTTTTCAACGGACAGAAGAAGTCTAGAACGCGGTAGAAGTGTCGAAAGAGGGATAAGATCAAAAGATGGAGCGTACTCATCGGATCGGTTATCGAGAGAGCGGCGATTTCCATCGAGATCGTCGAGTCAACCAGTGACTGAAGGACGGCAAAAATCACTTGTGAATCGACCTATTCATGATAGAGTATGTATATTGAATCTTGTAAACATTAGTTTGAAAATTTCAGCTCCCAACAACTTCTAAAACTCGCGAAGAAAGTGAATTTTGGCCTTTGCTACAACTGCAACGGTGTTCTGGACAGCGAATTAAAACTCCTGGTGGAAGAGTAAATATAACATTTTTGTAAATTTTACAAATCAAATGATTTTTCCAGTATATTGTTGAAACTGACAATCGAGCACGATTCGAAGTAGCAAAAAATGGAGGTGTTATTCATCGGATATTACTAGTCGAGTGTGACACGTTTCGGAAATTGCAAAAGTTGTATGTTCATAGGATAGCCGAACGAAAGGAAAAATGTCGAGAGGAAAACGAAGATCTGATTGAGCTCACTTATTCGCCGATTGTGTATACAAAGTAAGTTTTTTAAAAATGATTTTTTATTAAAAACATGAATGTTAATATCCTGGTGCTGTTCTTGGTGTTGGACAATGTTCACACCCTCCTCCGATTCCTGGTTCTCCTGGTGGTCCTGGTTGACCAGGTCTTCCAGGTTGTCCGTCCTTTCCATCTCTTCCTGACTCCCCAGATGGTCCTTGTTCGCCATCCTGACCAGGATTTCCTGGAGTTCCCGGCAATCCATCTGGTCCTGGTAAACCCGGTGGTCCTGGACGTCCTGGTGGTCCTTGAGAAACTTGAACCTCGTCACATGTCCCAGGTTCACCATCCTCCCCTGACAAACCAGGCTCTCCGTCTTCTCCAGGCTCTCCAGGCTCACCTGGTTCTCCTGGTTGACCTGGGAGTCCTGGAACACCTGGAAGTCCATCTTTTCCATTTCTGCCATTTTGTCCTTTAGGTCCAACGTTTCCTGGTGGTCCTGGTGGTCCCACTGGGCAGTCGTAGCAAGGTGCTGCCGCATCGCGTCTTGGTGTATCTCTTGCATCATTTCCATCGTCTCCGTTGACTCCCGGTTTTCCATCACGGCCATCCCTACCATCCTCTCCTGGTGGTCCTGGTGGTCCAGAAAGGCCAACTTTACAAGAGCAACATTGACCAGTTGGACTTCCACTGAGTGATGATAATTTACTGCTGATGCCAGATTGCTGATCAGTGTTACTTTCATCAAAATCATATCCTGCTTGTCTTTTCACAACAATTTTTCTTCCTTGAATTCCTGAGGACATTTGAAGTCTTTCATATTGAATGAAAAGGCCAGTTGTCCGATGACGACAGAAATCAATTTCACTGTGAAGAGTTGTTTGAATATGCTGCATATAATTGTACAAAAGTGGAATTGAAACAATACATGTCAACGTAGAAACTGTGCTGAAATGTGTAATTGGTTAAGACTTGGAATACAAGCAATTATTGAAATACCTTATACAAATTCCAAAGAAAGCGATTTTTCGAAGCATTGTCGCTTCATAATTAAGCTCCTTCTCTGTATCCATTTTGGGAATGAATGTGACGAATCAACTGATGTTCCACCTGTTTTATATACACTTTCTCCGCCTTTGTTACTGTCCCTTTCAATTTTCCTTATCTCCGCGACAGTTGTTTTTTATATTTTATTTTTTTCATGTGCATGTTTTATATGATTTCGGCTAATTCGACCGGATTTTCGCAGTATTCTTGGGTTCTATTTGGATTGAAAAGAACAAAATATATACTTTTTGTGGTGCGTGTGTGTTTCTAAGATTAAACGATAAAATTATGGATTTGTTTTTGAAATGAAAGATAAATGTCATTAGAAAAAAGTTCAAGTTGAATTGGAAACTGGGACATTGTGAAGTTTCGATTTTATAAGCGCTTGTCAAAATCTTTGCAAAAAAGTGATTTCCTTTTTCAGGTTATTACAATTACCAAAAGATGTATATGATGATTATATGCGATTGGCAAAGATGGTAGTGAATACACTCAGAAGCAGAGTTGTAAAAATAACATATCGAAGGATTCCACAATTTCCTGATGCAGAAGCTCTTCTTATGGAAAATGGGGATTTGAGAATTAAATTAACAAAATGTAAAGAAATTTCGAACAAAACAAATACTAAAAGAACTTGACTTTTCAGCGCTAATTGTCCGTAAAGTTGAAAACGGAGATGTTTCCAATTACATAAATGGGAGTAAAAAAAAGAAAGAGGGAGTTCAAGGTAAGCTAAATTTATTGTAAATCTTGTCCAAACTTTTTTTCAGGTGCAACTCTTCAGAGAGTGAACGAAGTATATGAATATTTGCGTCGTTTTGAGCAATCGCTTACAGCTGGAATGGCAAATTTAGTTTGTTTTCCAATTGTATTTAGCGCCGGAGCCAGTACTAGCCAAATTTCTAATAATTCTCCGTTGTCTATGGCGCCATCAACTGCATCAACACAACCGAGATTTGCTTTTAGTAATATTTCTAATATTCCGGCGCAGGTAAAAACAGAATAAGTAAGTCTTCACGTAACCTATTCATTTTCAGATTCCCCGTTCTGCTCCCATTCAAATTGGTAGAACTGCGTCTTCTTTGGCGAAGAATGGTACAAATGGGATAGTTAACACTATGCAGAGGAATTATGCGCATTCGGCATCAGCTAATAATGAAAATCGTCAGGAAAAATATAGGCTGAAATTTTTTAATAATATGGCTATCGGAATCGAAGCAGCGGATAAACGATTCTTAAGAGAATCGTCAAGCGATACACAGCAGTTAGTTTTCATCGATCCTTCAAATCATCCGGCTGAAATTAGGTAAGATTCTTTATCAATTTTAAATTTGTATTTTATTCATTTTTCGAGATATTCGAAAACCTACACACGTATGTTATGTTTCCGAAAAACACGCGCAAGAGACTACGAAAAATTTTGTATACATTTATTTTTTTAACGCGAATTTATGAGTTTTTTCAATTAGCAGACCATTTATACACTTTTTTTGGGAAATTATCATATTTTATGTGCATGAAGCCTAGAAAATCCAATTCACATTTCGCGAAATTATAAAAATAAAATTAGAAATATATGAAAGAATCCTTTTCAAAAACACTTCTTTTTTTCTGAAAAGAAACTACGTTTTCTCAGGTTTCGTCGAAATGAAAAACCACCAAAACGAGCATCTGAATTACTTGAAGCATGGCAACGTTACCTCCAACGAAATCGGTCCTAGCGGGATACTAAATCAGTTGAGAATTTTCTACCTCACCTCAAAATTAAGTAAATTTTTCAATAATCATAAAATTGCATTCCAAATTATTATATCTGTGAAATAATCGTTTTTTTTTAAATTTTCTTGCCTTCTAGTTAATGTGTACTGGTCTATATATGTTTTGCATTGTTTTTGAATGTTCTCTACAATTTTCTCTTTTCTGTGGTATGAAGTATTCGTTTTTAATTTTATTTAAAGTTTTTTGAACTTTTATCGGTTTTAAAATTGCCGTCCTATTTTTTTTTAGTATTCATTGTTTAATAATGTATTTTTTGTTTTAAGAATGAGTTCTAGAATGAGAATAATAAGGACCCATCAATGGACAAATGCGGAACGACTTGAATTGCTGAAAATCTGTTCAGATGAGATGATTGAAAAGGATTGGACAAAAAGAGCGGAAACGATGCAAAAGAGGTTAAAGGCATCAGCAATTGGTTATTTTTTCACGGCAAAGGTATTTTTTTTTAAATTTCTTGAAATGCTGACAATAATGTTATTTAGGTATGTCATGCTGAAATTGAAAGAATTCTATCATCACCATGTCCGGGAATTGAGCCGAACACTTCGGGACAATATTCATATAGTCATAAAGTGCTAATGGAGAAATGGATGATTTTTTATAATAATGAGATTGAGGAAGAAAAAAGGCAGAAAACTGAGCTGGCAATGATTGAAGCGAGAAGATGTACAAGTTTGATTGAGAAAATTTTGGCGGATAAAATGAGTACGGAAGAGATGAGAAATTTATTGGAGCAGATGAAGATGGAAAATCCAAAGGTATGCACATTTAAAAAACAAGCTTCTGGAAATTTATTTTAATAAATTAATGTTTTATAGAGGGAAGATGATATTCAATTCAAAAGAGTCGTTAGCACTTATTCTAACAGGTTAATTCACCTTTGGAAGGAATGCGGGAACACGGTAGGATTTTTCTCAAAAACCAATCGATTTTAATAAAACGTTATTCAGAAAATTGATTTGGATGATCAGCTTAAAGCAACGGTACCTTCTGAAGATAATGAACTGCAGTCATTGGGGTTGACCACTCCAATACCAAGTTTGCCGCCAAGTGTGCTCTCTTCACCGATTCGTAGTGTCGCGGATGCTATGAAAGATGCGATTCCAATATTTGTTGAGCCTGAATCGCCTGCACCTGTTATACACGCCAGTCCCATGAAACAATCAACGGAAACTGAGGTGAAAGATGAAGAAACAAACGATGAAGGTATCGAGGAAGAAATGTACGATGAAGACGAAGAGGTTATTGATGAAGAATTGGACGATATCAAGGACATTGAGCCTGAGCCAGAACCAGAAACACCTCGGCAAAGGGGTCGACCTAGGCTGTCTACGGCAAAAATTCATAAAGTTGCAAGCAGTGAGCTTTTAACTTCGAATGCTGAAACAACAGGAAAGCTGAAAAGAAATAGCGAAAGTTCAGATGGAGCGAAAAAGAAGCCACCGATAGTTCAAACTAAAAAAGAAACACGACAAGATTCAGATGATAAAAAATCAGTTCGCTCGATTGATTCATTTGAAATCCCATCAGCACCATTGACACCAATGCCGTCAGAATGGAAAGAAGTCTCGTCTCAAACTGCGGTGTCAGTTCGGTCAGCTTTTCGTGCATCAACTCCGATTGTTGAGGCTCATCGTAGAAGAACAGTTGGTGGAAGTGGAACTACTCCGTTAAGAAAAAGCTCAAGACGCTCGGAACTTGTCAAGCCGTGCGCATCACCAATTATTGCTAATACGATTTCATGCCCACCTCCTTCATCATCGTCATCGGATCGTATGATTAATATTGGAACGCAAACAGGAAGAGTTGAATTTGAAAAAGATGATGTGGTAATAAATTAATTACCAAATGAACGAAAGTAATTATGAATTTGTATTTTTTAGGTTACAATGACATATTGTTGCAATCCACAAGCGATTCCAGAAATTATTACATTGGATAAAAAGAAAGAGAAAAAGAAAAGCGTTGACTGTTCTGCGGTGAGTATTTAATCATTTATTACGTCTATTAAGATTTTGAATTTTCAGGGAACAAGTTCTGACAAAGAGGATGAAGCTGACGAGCCAACGAGAAGAGGAAGCAAATCAGAATCAAGAAAAGAGATTCCATTCGTCATTGATACAGATGATGTGACCGCACAAGGTTTGATTTGTTTGAATATTCATACTTCTTCAAATGTTATTTTTAAAAATAAGAGATTTTTAGAAACTATAAACCAATTCAGAAATATATTTTCAGCATTGATCGAGACGAAAGGGTACCGAGAGACGACAACATCTGAAACTGGAGTTTCGATACCAGGTGAATCGCCAATCAAACGAATGAGAAAGGATGAAAAGGCTAGAGAAGAAGCAACAGTTTTGAAGGTTTTTACTTTATTTATCTATTTTTTCAAAAATTAAATTTTTAGCAACATTTGAATTGCATGTGGCGAGTATTATCAGATCATAAACATTCTGCAATCTTTTCTCATCCAGTTACTGAAAAAGATGCGCCGGGATATACTGAAACAATTAAATCCAGAGTTGATTTGGCACAAATTAAAAGAGAAATTGAGAATGGAACGATTTCATCGAAGACATGCTTTTTGTTGAAGTGAAGATTAAACTTGCGGGAAAATTTATAAATTTTTAATGTTTTCAGGTCTTATAACATGTATTCGAATGCTATTATGTTTAACAGCACCGGACATGATGTGAACAGTTTCGCGAGAAATACGGTTAGAGATGTTATGAATGATATATTAATTACGGTTAGTTTTTTGACAATTCGACCTTTATGACCTTTTGAATTAAAAATTAACAAAATGTCAAGATGCTCATTTTCTCGCTTTTTATTGTATATTAACAATGACTTGAACGTTTAAGGCAGATGAACGAAAACCACTATCACTTCGACGAGGCAAAATAATAGATGAAGCTCGATCATCACAACGGGCTCAGTCATTAGAACCACAACCGATATTGCACATAGGAATCCCGGGAAGTTCTCGATCACTTTTCAAACGGAAGAACACTTCTGGATACATCAAGAAATTGAATCAAAAATAAGTAAAGGAAGTTTTTGTTCTTTTTTCACTTTCTTATTATTCTCTCATTCTTATTCTAAACGCGTTCTGTTTACTGGCACCTTGCTATTTCACCGTTTTTCATCAAAGCTGCGTTGAGTGCCAAAATACGATTTGTGTTTAGAAAAGAATGGTAATATTTTGTGTTATTCATAGTATGTCGCCGGTTCTATTATGAGCCTATGCTCGAAAACGAGTAAAAAAGTTTTAACCAAGGCATGAATTAATTTCGATTTTATTTTAATATTTCGATGTTTACTAAATATTTAATTTTCTATTAATTGTGTCAATAAATTTTTTCAGCATTATTCTTATTTTCTATTTTATTTTTCTTGTCAGTTTTCGGGTTACTTATCCGTTGAATATTTTGATAAACGTGAAATGTGAAAACATTTCGCAAACATTAAATATTTGAATTCATTTTTTAAAATTCTAGAACTAGGAAAATGGATGGACTACGTGCAATTGAAGCTCATCAAATGAATTCTGCAGCAACACCGGCTACTCGATTGACAGGTAACGAAACGCTTCATTTAAGCAATTTCTAAAAAAAAAGAGTTTTCCAGCTAATAAACTGGCAGAAAATGAAGTGAATGGAATGAAGACCCCAAGAAGAGGTCTCGGAATGGTTGTGAATGAATCTAAGACGCCCGGAGCGAAATCGTTACAATTTTCTTCGAAAAAGTCAGCTGTTAAACATCAAAAGAAGATTGAAGTGTTTCAAGTTTTTGAAGATGAACAATCGGAGGAGCTCGAAGTAAGAGTATGTTTTTTTTAGCTGACATTGAAGGAAGATTTGAAACCGAACTTGAACTAATGATCTAGATATAGTGTCTACCGATAAAACTAATCCGCCAGCATTACCACTTGAAGAAACTAGAAAATACAAAAATAAAAGTTTTTAAAAAAATTGTGTGCATGTAAATATTACGTAAATTAGTTAACTTTGTAATGTCCAGCTTTAATTTATTAACCTGCGAAATAAGTAGTGCTTTTTATAGTTTTGAAAAATGAAAAAATTTTAGTAAAATGTTTCTGAGTAGGTCCATTAGTTTTTAATTAAATAGCACACTATCTTTAAACGTAGATACAACCTCGCCTTTTAATTATCGTCAGTTAACAAACCATATTGTTTGTTTTCAGAATCAGAATGATATTGTACTTGAGAAGGAGGAGAAGTTACACCATTCTCCAATCGAAAGAGCATCTAGACTATCTCTCGGACATGATTCCATTGGATCGGAAATTCAACATCAATGTGACGAGCAAGAATTGACTGAATTGTTTGATGATAGATATGAAAACAAGAGTATTGATACGTCAGACGTATGTGATTTTGAAATCAGAAATTAAAGAAAAATTGTTGGTTACAGGAAGAAGGAGAAATTGATGATGTGAATGACGAGTCAATGTCTATTCAACTTGGTGCTGGAAGTTGGGATGGATCGCCAATTGAACTTGCGTCTAGAATTGAACGATATTCGCCAGATTACATTGATGCAGTGCGTTTCAAAATTTAATTCTTTTATAAAACTCATAATATGGTTTTTTAGATCGATATTGAGGATGTTCAACTTTATAACGACTTCCCGGAAGTTTTCACAGCCGAAGAAATTGAAGGACAACGAGAAATGATCCGAATGTCGTTTAAAGATTTTGCTGAAATGTTTCTGGACGACGTTCAAGACGAAGAAGATGATGACAAGGAGAACGAGCAAAATGTCACGGCCCATTGATTCTTCATTCAACTTACACTTTATTCACTTACCTCAATCTATCTTGTAACTGATAACTCCAATGATCTTGTGACTTACGAAAAACACCAATTGATCTGTATTTGAAACGGCTATATTGAATAAATATTTTATTGTGACAAAATGGCAACTATACAAAAAAATGACCAGAACAAAAATACCGTTTAATTAAATTATGGCTCCAATAGGAAAATAAACAATTATAGATCATTTACAAGAAAGCGGCACTAATTTGCTATGAGGAAAATGTACAATTCTAAAAATTTCAAAAACTATTTTGAAATAGCAAATATTATCTATCACATACTCGTAACTTTCGAAAAATTATGTAGTTTTAAAAAGGAAATTGTGCTATAAAACTTTCAGAATCGAGACCATTTGCACAATAAGAAAAAAAATTAAACTTATTCAAGTGGCGTAAGACCATATGAAAATAAAGCAAATTGATTTTTTCACCTTTATGAAGCGATCCATTTGTTCACAAATTCGTCTCTTTCGCATCGAGATTCGTCGTCGAACCAATTCCAAACATTTGGTATCTGAAAATGGCATTCGATTGAAATTTTGAAATGAAAACTCACAATATTTCGTTCTTCTTCAATATTTGTTTCATTCTTTTTCCAAAGCAATTCACAAACTCGACAAACACCATTTCGATAACCGGGTGCATTCCATGGTGCAGTTGTCCATGATCCAGATTGACGCCAGGCGAAATATTCAGAGTAAGCCGTTCTAAAAATGTGTTCAATTTACTTTTTAAAAATTAGATGTGCTTTACATGTTGTTTTCTAAATATTGGAGATGGTTTGCCATTTCCTTGGGACCAGAGAAGTCATCCATTGCTATAAATGATTTTGGAGGGAGATGCCTAAAATTGAGAAGGTTTAAAAATAATTAATATGATTTAGTATTTACTTTTCGTAAATTTTCCTTTTCATGACGATTGGAATACTTGGAATTGAGATGCGATTCCAGATTTTTTCGGTAACATAATCGTTGCAGATCTGTAAATAGATTTTTTTAAAAATAGAAAACACTTTTCCCACCGTGTTTTCTATGGCAATATAAAAAGGGTACTGCTCGAATATATCCAAACATGTCGATCCAGAAGGACAAATGTTCTTCAGAAGCTCATCGGTGGCACATTTACCAGCAATTGTGACATTGTAATACCTGAAAAGTTGTGCGTTGGTCAAAATATCAAAACAATGCTCACTTTTTGAGAGCCGACAAAGCCAATTCTCGTTTTGAAGTGGTATGGCAGTTAGAAATGAGTCCAAAAATTCCCTTATTTGATTTTTTGAGTCGTTTTGGCTGTACATAAAAACTTTGGATTTTGAATCCTCTGCTTTCGGCGACAGAAGTTGGTATCATAAATGATCCATATTTGTGGATGGCGTCAGAAGAAAGAAGATGAGTTGAAGTCCAATTGAAGAAATTATCTGGAACTGCAAATCTTCCACTATTATCCGGTGTTTCCATGGAATTGAAGATGAAAACTTGAGAAGGCTTTCTTTTGGTTGGTAGTGGAGAGCGTGACAAATCTGCAGCATGAAACAGAACCGCATCTGCAGCATCGATTTGATCACGGTTTGTATCGACAACACAACGATCCTGTTAATTTTTTTGCAATTTTTAATAAGTCGGGTTTAAAAGTATACAGTTAGGCCTGGACAATCGGAAAGCATTGATGGCGAAACGGTTGCACCAAAAATTGTAGTCCAATAAAGAATTCGCTTTGGGGACAGTTTTTCGAATCTGTTTCCAATCCTGAATTTGAGCAAAAATCAACACAACCATTATTTTTAAACTAACCTATCTTTTGCAACTGTTAAATATAAATGTCGTTGCGGCCTGTGAACTGGAACATGAGAACCATCATCATACCCGATTATTCCATAAATCGCGTAAATTACGAAAAATAAAACAGCTCCGATGAGAATATATCTGTATACACTTGCAGGTCGAACTATCATCTGGCTATAATTTTACGGATTAATTGTTTGGTTATTTGCAGAAAAAGTATGATTAGGAAACATGAATAAACCAAGAAGAAAATATTTGGAGATGTACGAAACTAAATTTTTAAAAGAGTTTATTTTAGAATCACAGTATTAATATATTGGCAAGAAAGAAATTCTGATGGGATTTTATGTCGTTGGCAAATCGTCAAGGGAAACAGCAAAAGGAACGTTGTGGCTAGGGTTGGCTTGCCAACACGAAAAAATTTACCAAAATGACAATATATATATAATGATAATTACAATCGACCAGAAAGAGGCGCCTCATTATTAGCAGCCCATTTATCTCGAGACTCTGAATGAAGCGAGACAAATAAATGGTCGAAGTTCCATGGTTCATCTTCTGTTTCATATTGATCGGGTTGAAAAATTCGAGTCAGAACAGAGATATCTGATAAAATAAGAACATTTTAAAAACAAAAAAGGAAGACTCTTACCGACACTCCCAACGTTTCCCAAATGGGACAGTTGACTAGATACTCCATTCTCACCGATCACTGAATTCAAATTTGCACCACCAGATGGTGCTTTTGAAATTGCATCTGCTCCAATCATTGTTCTTGTGGAGCCGAGGCCGTCATGGTCATCAAGGGTGCCAGGTGAATCATCATTAAGAAATACGTCTTCGAGTGTAGATGCTGCAATTAGTTCAAAGTTTAATGATTGCTTTGATTGATTGTGTAGCTTACAGAGTTTGGAAACCCCTCGAAAATTCGATGGTGGTTGAGAAGTATCTCTGTCGTCCTCTTCTTCTTTCCTTTTACCAGAACGAGTCCCGGGCCTCCTGAAAAGACCAGTTAACGGCCGCTTTAAGGTCTCGGCTGCACTCTCTTTTATTGATGAAGCATCCTAAACATAGGCTTTGTAATTCAAATTCTGTAAGGAAAAACCTTGAATATGTTTCCCAGTCGTGATCTTCTATTCAATGAATCCGGATCATTGAATCCTTTTTCCTGCACACGAAAATTGAGAACCTCATCTGAAGAAACATTTTCAGTGATTATAAAAAAAACGATAGTGCGTTGCGAATGATACCAAGTTATTGTGCATAATTAATGTGCATAAGTGCATCTCAACACGACATTTCGATTAAATACCCTCAGGAGTCTTAGTTTCCAGTTCTTGGGCAGCAGGCCGTCTATTCATTCTACCACTTGCAGGTCGCGAATTCATTGTAAGATTGCAGTCGAGGACAGTACCTGGAATCCGCATTTGAAAATAATTTGAAATTTCGCAAGAAAATTAACTGATGTGAGAAAATCTGTTATTGTCAACTCAAATATTCCTGATCATGCAAGATGGTTTTGATCTACCCAGAAAATCTAAGTCTCTCACAAAGTCGTGCTATTTTTAAATGCGAGCGGTTGCGCTGCGGTCTTTTAGTAGAAAATGGATGATCCAAAAATGTTAAGTTGACAATATAAAGGCTTTACGAATGCTGTTTTGCGGAATCGATCAAGAATTGTATTGTTTACTGAAACAATTATGGAAATAAGAACTGAAAAGAGGAGAGCGGAATCAAACTTCGACATCAATTTTTTTCAGTTACTCGTCTTATTTTTACGATTTTCATTTGAACCCCAAAAAATCAGCCTTTGTTTTAAAATTACTAGTTGTTTACTCCATTCTGAAGTCTGATTGACGTTGTTTATTAATTTTTTCAATTAAAACTATACGTAAACTACATTCATCAACTTCAATATTTACAATTCGAGTCAACCGATATCGAAAATATTGCGAAACAATAAAAAATATTTAAATTTCAAGAAAAAATTAGCTGGGCCGCTACGCATAATCATGCGTTGCGTGCGTTGGCACATCGCCAACCAATAGGCGTCGAGGAAGGAGGCGGCACCAACCAATCAGAGGAGGGACGTTGTGTGAGGGGCTATATAAAGGGAGGAATCGCGCGCGCGCGTTCACTCGCCCTGCTCAGGGCTGTTCATGGATGGTGGCTTGTGCTGCGTTGTCGTCCATACAGCCTCCAAATCATTTGGCGGTGCCGATGACTGCGTCTGCTCAAATTGTAGAAGAACTTAAGCAACGTTTGCTGTCGGCCGCCGAAAATGTAAGATATTCTTCTATTCTTTCTAATTATTTGTCATAACTTTGCCAATCTTGTTTAATCTCCATTTAATTAATTGTGTTAATAAATTTTGATTCGATTTTCATGATTTTTTGAATAAAATAGTGTAAATTGTTTACAATGTTTTGTACTTTTTTTTTAGGAAAACATCCAACATTCAATATAAAATTCACAAAATGTCAGGAAATGTGGTCCTGTAGAGCGAACGGTGTTTCTATAATTGAAATAGGAATATCATTCGTTCTCTTGATTTCATTAAAAAATTGAATCAATTTTTCAATATTGGAGAAAGTAATGCACAGTAATACAAGTTTATTGTAGAAAAAACTTTGAATGTTATCAAAAGCCTTTTCTTTAAACAATTAATTTTGCTTCAGGACAAGGAGGCTCAGTGTGACTCATTGCTCGAAGAATTACGGAAGGCCGTTACAAGCCGTGAAATTCTGGAGGTGAGGTTGTAGGATTTAGCCCTTATTTCAGATCAGGCAAGAGACGGGCGCTCTGGAGCGGGTCTCTTACCCCAACTGGCGTGTTTGGGGTATTGGATTTCCTATGCGTCTCTTGCGGTTAGGGTGTGTGTATAACCAATGCGAACTCTAACTGTCTGCTATACTTTCGATCAATAGTCATTTGTTGTGTGGTGACTGAGAGTGACTGCCCGGTTCTCGCAATGAAATGACATGGGAATGTAGAACATTTGCTCGTGTAATGTTCTCGAATGTAGAAACAAAATCGATTTAATGAAAAGCAAAGAAAATTATTTTTCAGTAACGCCCTCAAATTTTAAAAGGCTTGAAAAATGAAGTATAATTTCAATTATTTATAAATGTGTAAAAATCAAGGTGTAAATTCACAATAAATCGTAATTTCTAGCTGAAAAATGATTTTTGTAAAACGTTGAATTTTTTTTACCGCAACGTCGATTGCGGAAAAATGAAAATAATGATTGAAAAATTATCTCTAAATTTTTAAAATATCGATACTTACAAGTACCCATTTATGTTTTTCAGCATACCAGAGTAGGATTCCATGTCAACAATGTTCGAAGGAATTATCTGAAAAGGTGGCCAAACCTTTCAAAAAAATGTCGGGATCTTATCAAATCATGGCAAGATTTTGTCTCAAACGAGGTTCGAACCAATATAGATATTGAGCATTTTTAACTCAAAATATTGGTTTTAAGAAGGGTCGACCTCATAGTGGTGCTTCTTCGTCTAATACAACACCAAATGTGTTGTCACCAAGTATGGCAAAACTTGCGAGACGAGGAATCACTCCGAATACACCGGTGAACAGAAGAGTAACATCCACTGGGTTGCAAATCGGTATGAATCGTTTAAAAATTTTTATCTGAACGCATAAATTTTGTTTAGGACGTCTCAGTGCAACGGTTTCACCTGCCAGTGGTTCATACGCTCCTAGAAGTCAGATATCTCCAGGAGTAACAGCTTGTGCGACTAATGGAATTCATAAGTCACAATCTGTTGGTGGTGATTTAATAAATCATAATGGTCGACCAATGACACCGAAAAAGGATCTGAAAAATGGAAAAAGAAAGGCTGTTGATGATCCAGGTACAGATTTTTAGTAAATAAAAATTAAATAATATTATTTTAATCAGTTTATTAAAATGATTCACGTGTAAATCGAAAGTGTTTGGAATTTGTAAAAATAGATGCATCTTCGTATATATTTTATTCAGGTGCTGCTGCATCAATAAAACGAACCAAAACGGTCACTGGATCCTTGAGTTCCCCATTATCTAGTCAATCAGTATCTGCTGCTCGAAAAGCTGTTCAAAGTACTAGTGAATTAGTGGCTCAATTGAGTCAAAATTTACCACAACACATGCACATTGATTCAAGTATCAGAAAACACGAGGAAAAACTGAAACGAGAGCACAAAGATGAAGAAGTAAGTTTATTTCCAGTTTTAACTAATCAATTCTCGTATCTTTAGTTTGCTATTCAACTCCAAACAACTTCGAGTCAACCGATACCGGAAAAGAAGAAGAGAAAATATGAAAAGAAACAGAAAAAGAATGCGGAAAAGATGGATAATCATTTTCCGGTTGTCACTGGTGTTGGCGAACGCAGTAGTGGAAGTCTGATTCTGAAACTTGGAAAATCTAGACAAAGTTTTGCAACAGCTGAAATGGGAAGTGCATCAACTTCATCGTTCGAAAAAATTCGATCAATACCGAAGGAAACGACTCCTCCGCCTGTTCCAGAAGAAGAGGATGAAGGTGTTGATGTAAGTACTAATTAATTTAAATGTGATTTTCCAAAATGTGTTAATCATTTAATTCTTACCAACACGTAGCGTTCAACACTACCATTTCAACTGTAAAAAATTTCAGGAAGTTGACGGGAAAGCTAATACTGCATCGACAAGTACTAGAAAGGATTGGAGTTCTCTTATTCCTTCAATGGCAGAGCTTAAACTTCGCGCTGAAAAGGAAGAACAAGAGACTAAAAAGTTGATAAATGAATTATCCAACCAAACGAAGAAAGATCCGACAAAGGTAAATATAGTCATTCAAATAATCAAGACAATCGCTTTTTTTAAAGGTGCAAAAAATCAAAAACTTTCGACGTCCTATTCTTATGCTTCCATATTTGGACAATCCACTTGGCCCAGATTTTCTAGTCCATAAATATCGAAACAGTGCTCAGTATTATTCTGATGCAAATTTTCTTTATGGGGAACAGCGTCCTCCTGTTTGAAAAGTAGCCGAGCGTATTTTTTTTCTTTTTCTCATAAATCATATCCAATATCCGGTGAAATGAGCAAACTTGCTTTTGGAACGTTGTTTTACTAATAAAATTTTAAAAGAATTGTACAACTAAATTATAGCCTCGAAAAAAATAGAAAAAATTCAAAAAGCTCAAAAAATGTGATGATCTCCGCACCTACTGCAGGTTTTTTGTTATGTGAATGTCTGATTTTTGGTAAAAGAAAATTTTTTGATAATTAAAAATAAACGTAACTTTTTGTTGTTCATAGTCTGATACTTTTCATCCGGGTTCAGGACAGGTCATTTTTGGCCTAGTTCAAAAGCTTAAATAAAAATTCAAAATTCCAAAAAAATAGAAATACCGGCTAGATGTTCTTTCTCCTTATTCGTCCTACTTGTCTCTTCCTTTTTTTCTTTCCCTCTTCTTACTCATTTTTTGATTCTCAATCGATTATTATTGTGGCAATTATTTGTTTATTCAAAATCAACTATGGTTGGTTTAAATTTTCGAAAATTGAGATCAAATTCTATCATTTTTGTTTTCTTCTATTTTTCATCATAAATGTATTTTTTCTTTCTTTTCTAGCATATGTGTGTGGTTTTTGTGTTCTTCACCTTTTTTCGCTTATGATACAGGTGTTTTATCCATATTTTATATTAGGTCTTATAATACATTTTTTGTAAGAATATAGGATTTTCAATTTTTCAGAAACTTCTGTTTTTTTTAATTTTTCATTAAAGTTTTTGGTAAAATACCATTTTTTTTTTGCTCATGCATTTTTTTTCTGTTATTTTTGTGTTCCCTAACCTAGAAAAAATGAATAATGGTATTCAGAAATATGAGAATCTTCTATTTTTTCTTCTTGCCATTTTCTTAATGTTTTTTTTTTCATATGGTCAGGGTAAATTGTTGTTTTCTGTCATTGGTGAATAAATTTTGTTTTTTTTTGACACATTTTGAACATGTGCACAACAGACCATCTAATATCCTATTAAAGAACACGAATAACGAGAGAGGAAGGGGAGACACATTGGCCAAGTGGCTAATGTGTTAGGTAATATAAACCAACAATTGCTGGTTCGATTCCTATTAGTTGAATAATTCGCCAATGATGAATTGTGCAGGGGTCCTGAAATCGGCCGAGATGTGTGCTGATGGATAGGAACGAGTATTTGAACATCGGTGTTTAGTGAAAGTTCCTATTCAGAAAGATAGCACCCACAGAGGCGAACTTTTGCAATAGAAGTTTCCTTAAAGATAAGGTACTATTTAAAAATATTACTTTGCAGTTGTGAAAAATCTGTTTTTGTCCATCGAAAATACTCATTTTACAAAACCTCGAAGTGAGTGGGTCACTGTCTTTAATTAAAAATTGCAGTTTTTGTTGGCAAGTGACTTTTGGACGGTTTGGGAAAATTTCAAAAACAAGAACACTTTATTTTTTTAAATTTTCATCTCAATTATTAATTAAAATTGTTTTTTTTTCGAATCCGAGACCACGAGGAATTGTTGAATAATTTAATTATCAAAACCAGTCAATTTTCCGAAACAGTCTCATTCAGTGGTCCAGCCCAGATCTCTATCGGACCTAACACTGTTTAAAGACATGGTTCTACTTTATTAATTTCATCTAATGGTACAATTCATTTTCTTTTCGAAAGGTTTTTTTTCGAAACGATTTTTTTGTTATTATTTGAAATTTTTTGAGCCCAACGAGTCACATTTAAGCATGTTAATATTTTCTTTCCCAACAATTTGTTTTTCTGAAAAAAAACGAAAGTGAAAATTGTTGCGACATAAAAATCAGCTATTGATAAGCAGATGAATTGCATAATCATAGAGGAATGATAATAAAAACATATCAAATAGTCATTATGCCAATAATGTTTTCTCCTTTTCAATCTGATAATCTTCAAAAAGTAAGCTTCATATTTTTCACCCTCCTTGTTATTTCTTTCGCTGTGCCACAGAAAGGATCTTTCTATTGGAGTAAGAAAATTCATGATTGACGTGGCAACTTTGTCTTTTTTTCAGCTGATCGTCAGATATCTTGTGTTTCTTATGCGGTAAATCAAACAAGATGTACTTTGAATCATCCTGAGTTGGGACCGGAACAAAATCCTGAATGTTTTGAAGAGAATGATGAAAATGGGGAAACAATAAAACGATTTTGTGCATTAGGGTGCGAAGAGTCATTGGAAGCAACACTGGTAAGATTTCTATGTTAATTAAGTCTATAAATTATTTTTTCACCGTTTCTTAGCTCAAAAAGAGTCCACCAAACAATCGACATTGCGTTCAACATTACACATATAACTTGGAACGAAGAAGGCAAGATTGGTAAGTAAAATTTTAAACAAAAGGAAAAGATTTCAATAAGGAAGGTTGTATTTATCTGGGAGCTGAACGTGATCGTATAAAAACAAGTTCCTGATCGTTCAAAACGCAAAAAGTTTATTATAGCATCCTTTTCTGAGTAATTGCCCACATCTTTAAGGTATCTTTGGCGGAATGGCACATGCTTGGATACTACCATCACCTTTCATCTAATTTGTGGAACACCAACAAATCCAAAAGTTTTCTATCGTCAAAATGAACACCTTTTTACCTACGAAGATGCAACTGATTAGTATTTTGAAAACGTCTAACTTATTTTATCACACGTGAAATTTTATTTTTCAATAAAAACTAATAAACGAATTCTTTCAAATTCCAAGAACTTTAGCAAATGAAGGACAAAAATCTAATGTATGTGTTTCCTTTAATTTGATTTCAACATTTTCATTTACAGACCTGGAACTGGCGTCAATGGCGACATGTGTAAGTTGAACAATCTCTACATATAACAGTTTTAAATTGTCCATTATTCCAGATGAACTGTCAGCTTTTGTGCAAGTGCACATGATGCTGATGATTTCAGGAATACTTCTGTTCACATTTTTATGTTTCATGATGATGATGTTGACGAGAATCTTTTACAAGTTAGATTAAACATTACACTTTCAGAAAATGTGGGTTTTAGGAAGAAACTGAAGAAAAAGCTGTCTGAAATTCATCAGGTATACGAACCCGGACGAATTTTCAGTATGTTTTAGAATACAATCTCTCAAAAAGAGTTAAATTTCAGTCGTTGAAAATGGTGCAAATGAAGCAGTCGTAGTTCGTCCTCCACCCATTTCTCCGCCAATTTCGGACCAAACCGAATACAATGTTGTTGCAGCTGTACTTCGCGATGATCAAAAAGGAAATTTGTTTTAAGTCCATTCTGTTTTTGTTATTAAAATCTACATATTTACTTAGAAACATAAAGTACACATTCAATTATGAAACTTTCGACTTCCTATGTCTTCGCGCAATATTTTCAATTATTTATCCTGCCACTCTGGATAGTAATGGGTTCGAATGCGAGCAATGTACTGTTGAACGCGTGGGAAATCGTCTTCTAGCAAATCCGTAATTTGCTGTCTGTATGGAAGGTAGCAGACGGCACCAATTTGACCAAAAACGGAACAATCCACCTGACAAATTTGAAATTTTGTAATTCCCAAAATGTTTGAATTTACCGATGTAATTCTATCACCAAATAAAAATTTCTTATCTCCGAGTACATCATCAATTGCTTGAATGTCTCTTCGCAACAATTCCTTTTGTTCATCCTTGTCCAATTGTCCCAGTACAGAATCTATGCGCTTTCTTATCTGTATAATTCATTTTTAGACGTTTTCAATCGAATATTTTTGAAACCTTCGAACTGAATCCTTTCGCCAAGTAATTTGACACAAAGCTGGGAAGTGGCAGGTTCGAAACTTGACGGCTGAGCAAGAGATGACCATTGTTGGCTGATTTGTCGACAAGAAGTGCACTAAAATTATTGAATAACGAATAAAACGAGAAAAGATAACATACTAATTTGTTGATAAGTCGATCATTCTCTCAACTGATCGTGCAAATCCTCTTTCAGCGCCTTCAAAATTATCCTGAAACCGAAATAAACGATGAGTAATATCTGGTATTTTTAAATTTTCTGGCATCAAAAAATTTGAAACTATCTTAATTTTTACTTATGACTCTCAAAGATTCCTCAAACATTTGACATTTTCAAAAAAACCTTTTCAAGGCAACGGGAGCTTCCGTTTTTATATTCCTACCTCCAATTCGAAGTGTTTTTGCAATTTCCAAATAATGACTTGAGAGTCTGAAATTTGTTGTCCATTCAACTCAATAAATGGCAAGAGTCCTCTCGGCGATTGTCTCAATGTCAACCATGTTCCAATGGCCTGTAAAAATCGTAATTTTCTCTCCATTAATTGTTCAAAAACCTCATATTTTATCCTATTCGCTCTCAAAAATGTCTCAATTTTCAGGCAAAATGGCGACAAGTTCGGAATATTATTGGCAGGCCGTGGAAATTGATACAAGTAAACAACATCCTTTTTCCAATTGGTTTTCAATGGTCCCTTTCCTTGAAGACTAGTACTTGCTGATCTGTATTATAAACTGTGTTTTCATTGAACTTTCTATCTAATTAAAAAATACCTGGCGAATGAAGTATAATAAAAGTTTGAACAAGTTTTGAGAGAACCACCCAAGGAACTTCCGATAGTTAAAACCGACCTCATCTGTTCTAGAAATTAATTAATAAATTTGGAGGATGTAGACAGATACAGTTATTGAAAATAACAACTAATATTTAAGAACATCTACGCTAAGTATTAAAATTTATTCAATAACAGATTTACCCGAGAATAACAAACGTCCTAAGCAAAAAAAAAATGACACTAATTAAATAATTATGAATTTGAAGTTTTATACTCTTCATATTTTTTCTTTTGCAACTCATATTCTTCCATATTTGATTGTTGCTGAACCGCTTTTAGTCGATACTTCACACCTTCTTGTCTCCTTTCTTTCTGCCGATTTTCATCCCACAAAACGGCGACTAAAATAATGTTTTTTTCGTCAAAAATCACTTAAAGGACTAACAAATAGTCACGGTTGTGAATATACACGATGCCACAAACGTTCTGAATCCAAATCGGTGTTTAGGTGGTTCTGCACTCAACATTACGGACCTAATTAAAAAAACAACTTAGATTTCGAATTCGTTTTCTTAATAACATTTTGGCAGTGGAACCATTTTCAGTATAACTGAATAATACATATAAAAATAAAATAGTTCATCACAAAAATATACGCAGTATAATTGGAAAAAGCGAATAGAAAATAAGGCTTAAACTGAGTTATCACAGGGCACAGAATAAGATAAAGCAGAAGATATAAAGACATGAAACGTTATCGATTAGATTATTTGTTATTCCGTACTTAAACAAAAAAGGCAAATGAAACTGAAAAACAGAAAGAAACACACAAACACCTGAAAGTAAGTACCTATTGCACTGCGAACAATAGACATACGATAAAATTAACAAAAAGCTCAAAAAGTTTTACACATTCGTAAACCGTCATGCTGAAAAATATTTAAAAGACTAGTGAATAACTCCCTCAAATACAAATAAAATTAAATAAAAAAATTATTATGAAAAGCTCCGTTGATCTAATCCGTTTCAAACGTCTTTGTCCATGATGCATCATTCAATGTTCTTTTACTATGGTCATACAATTGTTTCGCCCTTTGGATTTTGTCCGCTAATCGATTGGCGATTTCAACTCGACTGCACCATACGTGGATTTGACGAAGGCGAGCATCTTCCATATCCAATTTCACTTCTGAAATTGTAATTTCTGCTACAATCGGAACTTAATGAAATCCTTACCGATACTTGCGAAAGTGTTTTCCAATGGAGGTTTAGCATGAACAGATTTCAAATATTTATAAGCTATTCTTTGAATAACGATAGAATTCTCTCCGTTCACCTGAATAAAAATATCAGCTTGAGGCCTATGAACATTTTTTCGAACCTGCCGACAAACATAAGTTTGCTTTGTTGAAATAAGGACATATTGCCGAATGACTTTACCCAAGGGGCCACCTTCAACATGTTCCAAACATGTCTCAACATCTAGTAACCTTTCACGAGTTGAGAATCCATTGATCCGAAGAAGCTCCGATTGTGCAAGAGCAAGACCAGAATTGTAAGATGGCAAAAGGTGATACAGATTTCGACAGAGTCTCGGAACTCTAACACGACTAAGCGCCATTGTTTTTCGTACTCCAGTTCCTGCTATTGCCAACTCTTTCATTGCCGATGCAGTTCCTTCAACAAAGTCAAAAACACCTTGAACCGGTTTAGTAACAGTATCCACTACGCCAGTTGCCACTCCACGAATAACACCTTTCACAATTCCATTCTTTCGACTTTCAGATGCCATATTTGTGAACATTGCAGTCGCACCTCCAAGAACTCCAACACCCAATCCTTTTACACCGGAATATAAATGAGTCAGCGGCGTTGATGTTGAACTTAAAAATACTTTTTTTTAAATATTATAAACTTCAACACTAACCTATGTGATCGAATCATATTATGCCTTCTCTTAAGTTCATGTTCTTGATCAAAAGTCAGCGCTCCAACACCTGAGGCCATCGAAGAAGCAACCTTAGAAACACTATTCGAAAGACCGTATCCCAATCCAGCAACAAATCTCTGAACATCTCCTTCAATGAACAATCCTTGGAACGAATCCTTCAAATCAGTAACCAATCCAAGTGGATTTCCAAAAGCATCAAGAGTCACAATAATATTCAACGTTTGTTTCTGAAGCTCAGCCAAATAGAACTTCTGAAGTGATTCCAACAAGAAAGTGGATGTTTCGAAATAGTGGTGTTGTCTGAATGGTGGTAATGCGACACTTGCGTTCTCAAATGAGATCAATTTCACATTGAACTGCTGTTTCAAATGGCGAAGTTCTCGAGGTAGACCAGACTTTGGAATAGTTACCACTGAAATTGCATGACGTTACACTAAAAACAAGGATATCGAACTAACCGCTCAATGAGATTTGTCCCATTTCAAGATCAAGAGTTCCGAAATACCATCTCCTCGTCCTTGAGGGATCGTGCCTTTCGAGTCTGCAATTTTTTGGTTGTTCAAATCTATAAATGAAATTATTACTCAGTGTTTGGTGGTAAATTCAAGGCTTTTTGTTGAACAGACGATGCTGCATCTGAGGATTGTGCCATTTGTACGATTTTCCACAGAAGAAGCTCATCTAATTGAACATTCATGTCACAAACTTTCAGTCGGAAACACTATAAAAAATGATTAGAAATGTTAGACTGAATTGTTCTCACATCAAACGAATCATAATGTTTCATTGGAGTACAATTCATTTCCAATTTCAGCGCCGGTCTTCCAGTTATAGCAACACCAGCTGGAATATCTTCTAACTGTTCATCATTATTTCCCGAATATGGTTGACAATAAAGAACTTGCCATCGATCAGCAGACAACAATTGGTTGTCAATCTTTAATTATTCATATTTTCGTTTTTTTTGAAAAATATTGTGTTACCTGAATAACATCAACACTTCCAGTCATTTGATAAGTACTATCGATTCGTTTTGCCCAAACTGCGATTCCACCAAAATGGGCATAGATAAGTTCTTCGTAAAGCCCATTAACTACCGAAATTCCAATGCCACCTCTCATTGTGATACTCAAATCGGTTATAGCTTAAAAAGATGAGAATTACACCTTAATTTTATATTTTCTAGAATCTTACATCTTTTAGTGAATGGTTTAATCGCTGGTTCTGAAATAGCTCTAGTCTGCGTCTCCCGATCAGTAATTCTGATCAAAACCGTCGGACCACTATGCAAAAAATTAACGTCAAGCATTCCACTTCCCGGTCGTTGTCTTTGAATTTTCCACACTTGTGTAATTGCAATACCATCTTCGCCCTGTGGCACATTCTTCATTTCTTGTGTCACATATACTTCAGTCTGTCCTGCTGTCAACATCATATTCGGAGCATCTAAAAGACACAATCTTCCATCTGGCATCATTGTCCATCGCTGGTATCGATTTCTTCTTTGGTCGCGTTCCATCATCATAACTTTTCCACCAGTTTTCTCGAAAACATCCAACACAAGTCTCGAATCACTTCGATTCCTCATATTCATTCCAACATTTTCAATACATCCATCCTTACAAAGTTGCCAAAGTTGGTTTCCCATGCTTTAAAGTGTATATATTTTAATTTAAAAAAAAAGAAATACACTTACTTTCCGTCTGTCCTATTCTGTTTATTCAACATGACTTTTCCTTTTTGCATCGTCTCGAGAACAAGTTCTTGTTCATCAGTATTTCCTATAATTCAAAAAATCCAAATAAATGGTTTTAAAATGAAAGAATCTTACCAGTTGTATGAATATTGAAAGAACATGATAACTGAATAAATGAATTATTCTCATAGACCAATGATTCAGCTGGTCCAGGTAATCCAATCTCATAAGATTTGCTTCGATTTTCAAAAACTTGCAGAACCATCTTTTTCGTTCCATACAAATCATCCCAAGCATAATCAACAACACTTTTCGACTTGCAAATTGTTCGAAGATGTCTTCTAGCTGGCGTATTACATTCCTGTTGATACAAAACAGGAACATCTGTCAGGTTTTCGATTCGAATTGGCGGCGGATACAAATCGGCATTGGTAAAAGTGATTTGGAACACAGCAGAAGTCAGAATGATTTCAACTCTTATGAAACGTGGCGTTTCATCAGAATCTCTGCAAAAGTTGACGTTTTCGGGTTATCAATTTTCAAAATGTTGTAAATTTATAATACCTCATTGTAATATGGAATGAACCGATTCGATCAATTAGGAACGGACAACTCCAATGCTTTACGTCTGCTCTTCTCACGCATAACATTCGCCTTACTGCATAATTTTCATTCCATGTTGCTGATGATTGAGCAGCTAGATGGGTATGATCTTTTTCTCTCTGGAAATATTTATTTTTAAAGAACTAGAAACTAATCTTACATCAATCAAATCATGATGGCAAACCGACAACGCAACTGTACTCTGATTTTGTAGCAGAAATCTTGAAGTAAGAAGAACCACTTGTGTATCCTTGTATCTTCCAGTCCCAGCTCGAACTTCAATTCCAATGTTATAGTAAAGCGTAGGTAATGTTTTATGTTCGACTTTCAATTTCAATGCTTGAACTCCTGGCGCTAACGTGAACTTATCACTGAGCACCGGCGAATATCCCTTCTCCGCAATAAATTGTTTTCCAATCCGTACTCGACAAGATTTTGGACAATTTTCATCAGCAAATGAGAACATTAAAGGATTTCGATCTTTCGCTTTTTCATGTTCCTCCATTTGACCAGCAGCTTCATCTTTAGATGCATCTTGTTGAATAATCAATGATAATCCAGATTTGTTCACAATCCAAAACGGAACCCAAAATGATAATGAAATCGCTTGAGCTACACCTAATCTGACGTGGCAATACATATCAAGTAAATGATTTTTAGAATCGACCATTTTTGTAGAAATCAATTGTCCTTCACCAATCGATGATTTTGAAATAATTAAGGGAGTTTGTGACGTTAATCGATCAGTCACAACAGTTATTGACAACTCTTTCGTAATATCTACACATGTGACCAGCAATGATTTTCCAGCATTGATTGCAAAAACATTATCTTGTATTCTAATTTCAACATCTATTGGTAACAAATTCTGTAGTGATAATGGAGCAACCAGATGAATCGAATGACCAGGAAGTGATTCAAACTCATGTTCCGGGTAATATTCTCGTCGAATTGCAGTGCACACCCAATAATATCGGTTCAATTTCGAGTCTGATCTTGTTTTAAGCATCTGTGTTTGATTACACACTTCGCCAGAAATTTTGACATTTTTCCAAGATAATTCGGTCTGAAATAAATTATTTCGAATAGTATTCGAGAAATATCTTACATGTTCAATAACTTGCACTGGTCCGATCGGATAGGAAGTAAGTGTGCAGTGAGCAAACTCAAGTGGAACTGACACAACTCCATTTGGTTCAACACTCATCAGTTCACCCTCTGGAAGAGCAAAATTCGTAACCTCATTTAATGAGCCAAGTTTTAAGAAAAACTTACTAGATCCATCAGTTTGTACAGCTATCGGATGTGGCAAATGATTGTTAACATCAATTGATGATTTCAATGTCACAACTTTTTTCCCATCTTTCTCCATCGTAACACAAATCAACAGTCTCGCATTTTTGAGCTCTGGCTGGAAAATAAAAGTGGATTTTGTTTTCATGACATATTTTTATTTACCTTTATAGCTTTCACAACTCTGAAATAGGTACCACATGAATCAACATTCACTGGTGAAATTTCATCCCATCCAGAAACACGAACAATCAACTGGCGAGGTGGTTCTTGTTCCAAGTGCTTAAACATTTTCATATTTAAAAAGTGTTGGCTACAGAATAAGCGTGAACTATGGGGACGCGCTCAATTATTGGCGGTGTGGATTCTTTTGAGAGATAATGAACAGACTAACAAATATTGATTCTAGTTGCGCGCTTGGAATCGGACGTAAATCGAGTCTGTATGCCCATGAACTGCGTTCTTTATACTTACCGAATAGAGCAAAAGTCTTGCAGGAAATTCGAAATTCTTTTCTTCGCCACGGCCAACTGTCACCCATCTTGTTGTTGATTTTCTGGAAAAAAAGAATACATTGAAAACTCAATCAGTAAAAATTACTTTTGTCCAGATCGGGCTAACAAAACATCTTCAACTTCAGTTGTGAACGAAACTTCACACCCCGTCGCATTCTTCATCACATATGGCAAATGATCAGAACTTGATCTCGTACAATGATTTCTGTTATTATTTTTTTCATTTTTTTAAAAGAGCATCGGATTAATATTTACCTGAAATCATCTCTTTCAAATGAAGCCAAAATAGCCGGCAATTTCGCGTTCCATTGAATCGATTGTTGGATCAATTGTTCAGTAATGTTCAAATTCAAAGTACTCTTACTTTCAGCAACCAATTCAAGTGATTGTACGGAATCTTTCTTATTTGACAAAAATCTCAAAATCCTCCATTCTTCAATCACAGGCTCCCATCCATAAATTTTTTGATTGAAATAATCCAACGAGAAGTGGAATCCCGATTTAATGCGTTCCCCAGTTTTCTCAACGACCAAATCTGGAATTTGCCAACTAATTTTTAAAAACCGAAAACAAATAAACTAACTGGCTATCGAAAATCGCAAAAGAGGAATTGAATTCGATTGAAGGTCATCCAATATCCACAAATCCACATGTTCCGTCCTAATAATACACTTTGCAATGTCAACAGCTTAAAATTTCAAAAGATATTATTATTATTTTGATAAAATATTATTGTTACGTTTTGATGCCATCGGTGGAACAATAATTGGAATCAATGAACTTCTCGTTGTATCTTCCAAATTCATTACGTAGCCAACTATGATTGCTTTTAACGCTCGCGCATCTTTATACGATAATCGACAGATCATTTTGCAGAATTCGATCTAAAACAGCCTTTTTCTTTGAATTTTAATAACATTTCAATCACAAATATTCCCAGACGATGACAGAACTTAAGACAAAAATGGAATTTTTAAAATGAAAAAATCTCCAGGGTGAGTTTAAAACAAATACTGATTAGTTGTAATTGTTTTTTTGAACAAAGTCCCATTATAAATTTCTCACCTCCGCTATGAACTTTGTACTATATTCCATCTGTTATAATAATTTTGTATGAAGAACTTCAGCCCGGATTTTTAAAAAACCTACTTCGAGTGTATGCCTTGCAGGCGGTGTCAAAAGCATTCCACTTGATTTTGCATTACCAGTTTTTGGCGATGTTAATTGTTCAGTGACTGACAATGAAATAGTAATTGAGAAATCATTCGAGCACCAGTTTTTAGTTTGTTTTTCATGTTGCATTGAACACCATCCGAGTTTGATCGACTATAAATGTTTACATTTATTTTTTCCAACTTTTGATATTCCATTTTACCTGAATCTCTAAATTTGCTGCCATTTGTCCGAACTGGTCGTTTATATTCAACACTGCCGTCGTTGTAGCAATCAATGCAAAGCTATTCTTCATCGAACTGTTTTCCAATGCATACAAATCCGATTCTCTAAAAAGATTTTTCATTTTGGAAATAAAAATAGATTGGATTTTACCTCAACGTTATTTTGACAGAAAACGACTGTGAATTTGCAGCATTTTCAGGCTTTGTTGTATAATTCCTTTCAACAATTGATCCGTTACTTGTTGTTGTGAACTGCTTGCCCGCCCCATGATAATTATAAGGTATTTCATCGCTGTCTGTAAAATGTTTCATTTGAAATTAATAATTTTAAACAGTAAACGTTACATTTTGGAACAAAATCTTTATAAAGCAGCAGAAACTCTTTGAAATCATCAAGCCAATCATAAGCCAAAATTACTCTCGAATTACAGAGAACAAGGGTCAAAATCGGTGCAACATCTTGTTTCATCATTAAATGAGCTTCAAACATCAATGCTTCTTTCAATGGTCTGAAAATAATTATTGATTGTTAATTGTATTCCCAGGTAAAATCTATTTACGTTGACAAATTCGCATCCCGGTGTTGCAGAATCACGGTAAAATGATTGATTTGACCGTGTGAAATAGGTCTTGTGTCAATCAATTCCACTTTTTCACAAACTAAATCCAATTCTGATTGTCCATCAATAAACGCATCAAATGATACTCGTGCACGTTCAAATTTCACATTTGAGAATGGTATCCATTCATTCGATATCATTTTCCGGTTCGAATCCAAATGTTTGGGCACTTCGAAATTGATAGCAACATCTTCGAAAACTAATCGAAATGATAAGGTTGCATATTTATGCGGAGCTTCAACTTCCTACAATAATTTGCTTTATTAAATTTATTATTTAATATAAATATCGCACTAACCACTACATTTGTTGGAATTTGCAAAATTTCAATCGGGATCGTTTCAGGATTCGGTATCAATTGTTCTCCAAAATTCCTTTCCAAAACTCCTCTAAACAGCATATAAAAGTTCGAAGTCATTCGCCAATCCAAACCACTAATTCTTGTAACAATTGTCAAATCTGGTGCTAAAAAACAAAAATAAGAATTTAAATAAATTGTACTTCCAAACCATTATGTGAAGCAATTGAATCCATATTCCTCAAAAACTTATTATCCAAATCAAATCGTCTCGAAAACACATTAGCACTTGTGATAACGAATGAACTTGATACAAACGCATGTTCTCCAATATATTTTGCATTTTTCATGCTGATCAATCGATCGACTTGACGAGCTTCATGTGCTCTAACATTCGACATTACGAAGTCTCCAAAATCAATTAAACAATCAATATTAGCATCGAATCCATAGTCACATTCCACGGAATATTTCTCGAAAATGTCAGCTTTCAATTCAGACATTTTCTTGAAACAATTCTTCAATTTCAGTGAATCCGCTTGCCACACCAAAATATCCAAAGACGTTTGATTCAAAGGCATAAGTAGAGAAGTCGGACATTCAATATTTACATCAAATGATACTTTTACTTGCATTTCGTTTCCAGATTTCGATTTTTTACTCTTTGAAACCACACTTTGAAGATCATTAAACTGCATCCAAAAATCCACAAGTGCACAGAAGAAACGATGAGTATGTACGTAATAGAATCGTTGTGTAGGTGGAACATACAGCTTGATTAGAATGTCACATTCCTTTACCGGATCTCCAGTAAGGAATTTCATAATATCAATTATGATCCTTCTCGGCTGTTCTAATCTCTTTTTCGTAGTTTGACTAGTTCCTCCAAACTGATAATTTCGTTTATTCGTTTGCTCATTCCCTTCATCCAAAAGAATCAATCGTTCTGGATACATTTCTGAAAACAGTGGTGTCGAATCTTCAATTTTCATTCCATCCATCGATAATCTAACAAGCATATATCCAGAATCATCTATTTCTACAGTTGAATCCAATTCAGCATTTGTTAATGATATCATTCCAAGTCTCGTTCTATTCCTTGGAAAAGCCATTCCAATTTTCCATACTTTTGTTCGAAGAATGCATCCCACTCTGAGTCCAACGTGGTTCGTTTTAGATGTTGATGACGACGAATTCGAATTTTGCGATGATTCTGAATATTTAAAAGAAATTTTTTAAAGTCAAACTTCAACGAAAATAAATATACCATGTTCATCATCTCCCAAAATACCGGCCATTTCCATGAGAGCTGTCCATGTTCTTCTATTCATCTGCATCTCCATTTCATCCATATCAATTTCGATCGAGAAATTTTTCTGAATAAATACAGTTATTTTCTGTTGTTTAGGTTGTTTTTCCTTTGGAATTCGTTCAAAATTTTTACTCTACATCATAATGAGGCTTAAAGACAGGGTGGTACTCATTTTAACCAAAGGATATGTCTTTCCAATTTTTAGTACTATTTCCTTACTAAACACCCTCACTCGAAACGAGATTATCATACTTTTCATAAAAACATTCCAATGATCTACTACTCACTGTTCACTATCATGATATTTAAAATTCCCACATTTATGCCTCATAATTTCCGGTCACAAAGAATCAAATTCTGTTCAATAAGCCTCGAAACAAAAACAATATTATTCAATTGACATCATCGCCAATATCTTCCAGAGCTGCACTCCATCTCCACTCCCATATAAGCCCCGCCTACTCATTCAAAAACCTAGCTCCACCTCCAACACGAAATTGTCAATTCCCATTATTATCGTGCATCTTTGGGCACAAATCATTTGTTTTTTTTTCCTTTGGACTAAAGGAAGATAAAACAATAGACATCAGAATGTTTCGAAGTGCATCATCTATCATTTTCTTCACAGTTGTCGTCTCACTAATCGCAGTGGTACTCAGTAGTTCATTTCCGGTATGTTACACCTTTTTTCAAGTTTTGAAAATGTTTTTACAAAAGTTGGCTCTTTTTTTAAATCAGAAATTGAGCCTACAACAAAATGATAAGTTTTCGCCGTATTGCTTTGTGGATAATTCAATTTTCTTTGTTTTTGTTATTCCTGCTTTTCGGAAAAACCCCCTTTTCTGAATACAAATTTATAAAATGAATTTAAAACGTATAAACAAGTATTTTGGTTTAAAATTCCGTATATAACTCAGTGTAACATTTTTTTGAACACAATAACTGAGCAACAGTGACGAATAACTTTTAAATTAATATAAATTTAGTTGAAAAGAGGGGGAGGAGAACATTCATATCATGTTAAGTCTACCAACAAGGCCCAAGCTTTGTAAACTTGTTTTAGTTCCCATTTTTTCTTTAAGCCAGTGTTTATTGAAGTTTAAAAACTTATTAACTCCTTGAAACCTTCTTGTAGCGAATTATCTGTTTGATTCAAATCGTGGGGATTTTTATGTGAACTTTGAAGGTTCACACGGTTCATTAGATCATGGTGTGTTAAGCTTAGGTGTGAGACAAGTGCTTATTTTAAAATTTGGTCTAAACTATTAGTAATATCATTTTCTGCTGAATAGATTCCAATAACTGTTGAAAAGAAAATCAAATAATTTAGTTCTGAAACCAAGTTGAATAGTATTTTTTAAAACTGATTTTCGAGCCAATTCATCAAACTTCAATTTATTTTTCTTTACAGTACGGCAATCAAGAAACTGTTTCCGTGAACAGGCGTGATGCACCATTCGGCGAAATTCTGACCGAATTAAAAGGAAAAGGGCTGGTTGGTCGAATGAGGTATCATCATTTTTGAATACTTTTACAATACACTTCTCCAAATTTAAGATTCGGAAAGCGGTCCACTGCTCAACTCTACCGTTCACTCAACTTACAACCCGAAATGGAATTTATTCCGTTTTGATTATGGTCATTTGAATCAATCTCATAGAAATATCAGTTGTCTCAAACTCTCCCCCCGCTCTACCATTTCTCTTCGTCGGTTTCCTGTGATTTGACAAATTTCGCCAAAGCACATAAAATTCTTGTATCACTCCTTTGTTTTCATCAAAATTGTGCGAATTGTTTTATATGTATGATAATGATAAATGTATTGTTGAATAACAGAAAACTAGAAGAAAAACAAACTTCAAGGACTATCTTCCTAGAAATGTAAATTCTTTATTAATGTGTTACCAAAAGGAAACAACTAATTTCGTCTTGAGCATTCGATCATGTCAAAACAATAATATACAAGCCCGTTTGAACTGGTTCATTAATATTCTAAGTATTCTTCATTTATTTTTCTTATTTTCTCATGGATTGACCGTAATCCATGGCATTTTTTTTCAAACTTATTTTTATCTTATTCTATTCGTTAAAAGTTTAAAAACTGTTTATTTTCAAAAAACATCGCGGAAGTACATTATAAGAAAGAAAAGTACAAGTATTGTAAATTCTTCCATCCTATGCATTCTTAAATAAAAACTATTCTTCTATTTTTCACAATTTTAACACTACTCGCCCTTTTTTTCCAATTTCCCATTTTCATTCAGCTCACCTGATAAATCCGGAAATTGCAAAAAAAAAGGGAATTTTTTGTCATGAATTTATATATAACTATACCTCTACATCTATCGTCATCAACTCATTGAGTCGTACGGAAATTATAAGAATTATCTATTTTTCTCCATTCAAAAAAGAACAACACATCCCAAGTTTCCTAGTGCAGAATGCCCACCGAATAATATTTCATACTGAACCCGTCAATTAGTACTCGGAAGAAGAAAGACAAAAAAAAAACAAAAAGAATAAGAGTGGGAAGAGGAACAATTCGGAGACCGGTGAAATGGCACGCAATGGTGATGATGTCGCCCATGTATTAATTTATTTCCTACATACTATATTCTGAGATGCTTTGTTTTTACCTAAATTCATAATCACATCAACTGATGAATCTAAAAACAATATTTTGCATGAAAATACGACTATTAAAGTAATTCAGACGTTCCGTTTGAATTGAATTGAATCTGAATTAAAAATACGAACCGCGGAAATCAATATTCCTCTATAAGAATAAAAATTGTTAAAATCTTCCTTGCATGGTAATTTTTGCGTAAGACTGCTGAGAACATATTCCCGATTGAAATTATAATATATTTTTAAAAATTAGTTGATATAACTGTGCCTTTAAAGCCTTAACTTATTCAAAAATGTCCAGTGCGCTTTTCTTTTCAGAGAAAACAAAGATTAAATCTTTAAAAAGAGTTTTTACTCTAAAATTGTTCTTCTAATAGTAATATAGTAAACCAGTTACTTCTAAAACGTATTCATGTCACAGAATAGTAGATTAAAACCACAATTTTTGAAAAAAAACTGTGATTCTCATGAATGCTTAATATTGCTCATCCATCCGTATTCGGCCGATCTAAAAATAGATGAATCATAAAGTTCAAAACAATTTCTTTCAAAAATTTCACACGTTTTCGATTTTTTTCAGCACTTTTCTCATCATTCTTATTTCTGTGGCTGAAATTCTGCGAATTACGATGAAGAACAACTCCACACATATGTTGGTGACTTTTATTATCTTTTCGTTCCAACGTCATTCACTTAATAAAATGAAAATCGCCATAATATCCAACCTTTGCTTTTTCATCCAAGACCTCCCCTTCAAAACTACTTATACGAAATTTAGCAAATTTTTAGATTTCCCATTTTAAAAGCTTTGCTCATTTCGTAAATTTTCTCCAAAACTTTTGATGCATTTATGAAGCATCAAAAATTTATATAAATATTCGAATGCAAACGAAAAGCAAAATCTCATAAATTCGTCACGTTTCAATTCTGATGATGTAAATGCTATCCCGTTTTCAGAAAACGAATGTACATATTTTTGTAGTCCGAGGGAACTTTCCCAAAAATAATATCAACTCCTGTTTCCAAGCAAGAGAACAAACTTTATTTTTCCTGCCAGAATTTCCAACACTGAACAAAAAACAACCAGAATTTCACTACTCTAATTTATGGAAAAAAGGGCGTTGTTCACCCATTGTGTCAGTGTACATTAATATGTACATAAAACCCTCTAAAATTGGCACTTTCTGAATCAAAAAAAATGAAGGATATTCAAGATGTCAACAGAGATGTTTGATGAAGATAAATCGAAATCCATTTTAACGAAAATTGAAGGAGGCACCGAATAAACATCAAATGTGCTCTCACAGTAAGAAATTCTTAATTTAACCAAAAATGATGAAAAATTAATAAAAACACCTTTTTTAGAGGGTTCTAGGCCAACAATTGTGTTTCCGGTCAAAATTCAAAATATTTTTTAAAACGTTGTTCTTCTTTTATCAAAAACTATATTTTTTCATTTTATTTTGACAAGGGTAAATTGGAATTTGTTTGCACATTGGTTTATTATGGGTTCAATATGAATACCATGAATTTTTAGGTATCTACTGGGAGGTCTGAGCTAAGTTATGGCCCTCTAAAGTTAAAATTTTTGCAATAAAAGTTTAACATCACTTTTATAACTAGAATATCGTGAAGTTTTATGAAGAGCAATTTCGAATATGAAAACTTAAAAACTTACTTAAACTTCTCAAGAAGTTACAAAATTTTGTGAAAATTATAGAATATTTTTGATCGATAAGAAAAATCTGAAAATGTTTCATTTTCATGATTTTTTAACAACCTTTAACTTAAAATAGACATAAACCCCGCTGAAATGACGTTCTTTTTTCAGTAATAGGTGTTTGAGAGCTTGACTGACAAGGATAAATCGACACCCACTTGAACAGAAATAAATGCAAAAAATAACACATGAAAATCGCTGACCTTCTGGAATTTTTTCTCAAACAATGGATGCTGCTTTTCAACATATGTCAATTTGATGACAACTTCTGGTTTTAACGATATTGAGGATGCAGCATTCGAAGATGAAAATGTAGGAGATTTTGGACTCGTCATGGGATATGTATCAATTGATGTCGCTGATGTGATATTTGTTGTCGTTAGGTTCACTAAAAAAATAATTAAATATATTTCAATTGTTGTTCTTGTTGTTGTTTTTGCAATTTTTGGAACAAATTGTTGACAAGTGGACAAATAAGGTCTATTGTCAACTCAATTATTCTTGATCATTGCGTTGGGAAGGCTGCTCAACCTCACAGCCGCTCCGCACGCACGCGACGCGGTTGCCGACACACACACACTGAAATATCGGGGGGAAAATGAATTTTTCAAATTTTCTAGTGTGTGTGAGTGTCGGAAGCCGCGTCGCGTGCGTGCGGAGCGGCTGTGAGGTTGAGCAGCCTTCTGAACGCAATGATCAAGAATAATTGAGTTGACAATACTAATTTAATATACGATTACATTTTATTTTGATTGTCATGCTTTTTGTTGAAAAGTTTGTCGTTTTTTTAAACGAAATTCTAGACGGGGTAAGAACTTACATGGTTTTGAATAATCTATAAGGGATTCTGAAGGAACTGATAACGAAATATTGTTTGCCACATTTGTTTGTTTGATTGGCACTGACTTGTTCGTTTCGTCTTGCTCATTTTTATGCAAATCCGGACAGGAATTCGATAATGATTTCTAAAAAAATGATATTTCATTTTGAATTTTATATTTAATGGACATACGCTCGTAACTGCATGCGATGAAGTGGTCAACAACGGATAAATCGTGTTTTCGATCATATCTCTCATATCAGTATGTCCAATTGTTAATTTCAGCTGAAAAGCGCTTTTTTTTTTCAAAGAAAACAATTTTAATTTGAAAATCTCACATTCGTCAAATGTTGCTCTTTCGAAACCACAGTGAAATTAACTCTTTCAAAGTTGAAACATGCAATTGATTCTCCTGGTTCCCATATTGTCGATGGTCTTAATTCTCGTTTTGTCCATCCGCGCCCTCGCATTTCCATTCGTACCGTTGGTACTTGTAGATTTACAAATACATGCGATTCAATAATATTTAACTGTTCAGTTTTCATTTCAATTAAAACATCTTCTTCATTTTCGGCACTAGATAACGTTTGCTGAACATTTTAAACTTTTATAATTTTCTTAAGATTTCTTTAAATACCTGAATTTTATTGAAAACCGACGGATCATCAGTAAATAGCGTTGACAGCCCATCTAATGCTCCTTCCTCATAAACAATACTCACCGGTCTGAGACGACAATTTACAACATGTTTAACAGTCAATCTAGGAGATCTTCGACTGTAATGCATACTAAAAATTGGAATTTTTGATGTGAATGCATCCTCTTCATCTCTTCCAATCGTTAGAAGCATTTTCGTTTTCTCTGATGAATAGAGCAACGATTCAGATAACTCAGCCAATATGCTCTAAAAAATAGGTTTGTTTATTTCATATTATAAATTTAATTTCCTACTTTAGGTTTTGAACTTCCACTTCGTAATCTCTGTACACTCATGTCATTTACTGTCAAATCCACCGATAACGAATGTTGTTTCGGACTTAATTCCAATTTCGTACCAACTCCTGATAACTCTAATGCTAATAGCCGTTGTTGTTCAACACCATTTATCGTCTGAAATATTTTTTTCAATTAAAATTCAGTCCAAAAAACTTACAAATGTATCAACAAATCGCAATGTCAAATGCTCTAATCTCAACGAAATATGTGCCAAGAGTGCATCTCTTCTCAATAATGTCGAATCGTCCCAAGATTCATGCAACACATCCAAAATTTCATCTTCCATTTCTTTAACATTAATCTCTTTCAGCTCCCCAACATCTATATTCCCAAAATCAAACTTATTATCCTCCTGTTTAACATCTTCTTGTGTTTGACCAAAAAATCCTGTAATCCAACTATACAGCCCTGCGCCGGCTGGTTCTGCATTCGGAACAACATCTTCGAGGACAATCTGAACTCTTTTTTTTGCTGCTTTCAGGAAAAATATATTTTCTAAAATACCTCATCCTGTGGCGGTTGCTCAATCGTCTCAAAATTCTCATCGTTCTCATTTTGATGTTGATTCCATGTCGTTCCGAGCTCTTTTTCCTTATCACGAAGAACTTTTCGAAAAACGGTTTCTCGGAATAAATGTAATTCATGATATGAATATTGAGCATCTCTTTCAATTTGTCTCATAATTGTACGATCATCCATTGATTGTGTTGAGTTGGCAGTTTGCACATGAGTTGGTGAATTGGTAGCTGTCGCTGGATCAACGGCTGTTTCTTTTCTATAATATTATTATGTTTAATATATTGCGGTTATTTCAGCAACTTATGTACGAAAGAACTAATTATTATTTAAAATTTTTAAAATTCTAACTGATATTATGACTTACGCTGCAGGATTGGCCATCAACGAAAGTAGTCTTCTTTTATATGCTCTGCAATATGCATTCAATAATCGAGCTCTTTGATACGCATAGCTCCATGTCCGATTGGAATTTCCACAAATTGTATTTTCCATCACACGACCATATGCAAACTTCCACCATTCTTTTGCTCTGAAATTGGTAATATTTAAAACTACTTTTTTCTATCAAACATTTTGTTGGTGTTTTTTTAGATTTTAAAGAACTTTAAAAAAAACATACCCTTCACCAACTTTGCATAGTGGTCTCCATTTTCTATGCTGTCGTGCTCTTTCAAATCTCGCCCATTCTCTATTAACAGCTCTTAATTCTGTCATCTGATGTCTTGTCAATTCACAAACTATCATATCCGGCCTCATAAAAAACTGAAAAAAACAACAAATTTAGATTCTTTTTTTTCCCCAAACATACCTTAAATCTTGGTGTTTTCTGTTTCAAGGGAAACTTGCTGGAATTCTTCTCCATTCTCAACTCAGCACTGCACGGCCGAATGATATATGCATTCGATGATGTTTCAGGCGCCAGAATTTTTTTCAAATCTTTCGGAGTTTCCACATTTATTGTCAATTCTGCTTTAGAGTTCCAGTAAATACTGAACCCTGTCAACGCCAAATTTTTGAAAATGTTCGCTCCTTTCTGAGGTTCTGCGAATCCTGGCTTCTGAAAATTGTGTCTTCATGGAAAAATGTATAATAATCATTACCCAATTCGAGTTTGTCGTTTGCATTGTCATTTTCTGTATCCGAATACCACAATTGAAAGATTGTCCAGAAATGGTACTATTATCTTCATATCGAATATGTACATTATTTAAAATGAGCTGAAATAAACAACATATCGCATTTTTTCTCTCAAGAGTGAATCTTGTCAAACAACTCACCTGAATATTATTAAGAACAGTTGATATCAATGAAGCGCCCCACCACGAATCCTGTGAATCCGGAACTGCAATTCCCATCATATCAAAAAGTGCAGTTTTGTGTCGGATTTCGAGCTCTTCAAGCAATTGCTCTTTTCTTTGTTGTTCGACTTGCTCAACCGCTCCGACATCATATTTATGTTCATCGGCTAATGGTCCAACAATGATAAGAACGTCGCTTAGCTGAAAACATCGTTTTGTGGATTAAATCGGAATTTATATAAGATGTCTAGATCTTATCAGTTCTGCGGTTGATTTTAGATCTCCGAAAAGGGAATACATAAATAAGGGAAAAGGTTTTCATTTCTAATTAGTTTATGCCGCCTTATAACGAAGATCAAAATGCATGTTTTGAAATAAAATCAAAAATTAACCTGTAACGTCCATGGTTCACTTCTCAGATGTGTTATTGGCACAGAAAGTGTCAATTTACCCAATAAACCTGACTTCACTTCCAAAGGTAAGTCTAACTTTCGTAATGCTGTTTTTTTCAGCTTAACATCTTCAAGCTCTACTTGTCCTGAAAATCTTTGTTCGTTATTTTTTGTAAATAAAAATCTCAAAACCTGATAAAACAGCAACTGATAATTTATCTGTGTTCAAATCCTCCAAATATTCACCAATATAATTATTAAGAACCCATGCTACAACATTTTCAAGCATTCTTCTCTGAAATTTGATTTTTACTTTCAATAAATAAATGTCATTTTCATTGTTCACCTCTTAATTATGAAGAAAAATGTGGCATTGATGAGAAATTCTGAAAAAATACAGTTTATTTTGAAATTTTCCTAATGTTTAAAAAGGAATATAGTGACGGCAAGTTCAGTTTATTTGTTTTGTTTCTGCTTGTATAACATGTTTTTCTTCTCTTTTCTCTCTTTAACATTGTTGTGGAAGAGAAACTCCGCCACGACACATGCGGCCGCCTGTGAAACTTAGGCCATCTCCAATTCCTCGGACCCTTTCCCCAATAAATACTTAAATATTTAAATTATCGGAAAAATAACAGTAAACAGCAAAACATTATTTAAGAAATGATGTAAATTCGAAAATTTTATTCTGATCTATTCAATAAAAAAAGTAAAGAAAAAATCGTAATTGTTTATTTACACTACACAAAAAAATCGTAATAAAAAAGATGAGAAGTAAGACGGTTCACTAAATAACAATTCAATTTCTATGCTTGCAAGAGGCACTTCGGGACCAAAACATGATTTGACGATTGAATACCTGAAAAATTGGATATAAATTAATAACAATTAATAGAAAAAACCCATGATCACAGTTTCTTTCAAAAGACTTTCGGAAAAGTAGAAAAATGTTTACAATTGAAGTTAAATTTATAAAGTAAAAACAAATGATGCACTGTCTTTAATCAATCTCCTAAATCGGTATAAACTAAAAATATTAATTAAATCAAAAAGTAGATTATATTTTTTTTCTTTTGCGGGTTGCAATTTTTCGTTTTTTGCTACCTAAGACTGCCTTACGAACGAGAAGATGATTCCTGGTCTTGTTCCTTAATTTTAGACATTAATTTATAGTTAAACTGGAATACTAGCTTTTAAACTCAATTATATAAATATATATTAAATTTTCAACTATTAGTTGTTTACAAATTCTGTTATATAAACGTGAAAAAACCTGTGTCAAAAAATCGACACGCCACGCGTGAGGGCAATGGGAAGTGTTGCGTTGCGTTGTCTTATTACCCCTCACCATGCACTATTTCGCAAAATAGGGAATTTCATGTTTATGAAGCCGATTTTGTGAGACAATAATAACATACATGAGTTACGCTTATTGAGCATAATGTCCGTGTTGTTCATATTGATCCCTCATGCGAAGTGCATGCCATCTTCCATAATCAACCCATGTAGATGATACAGGCTGATAGCTCCAACCCTTATAATCCCATCTCTCGCCTTCCAAATGTTTCACGCGTTGTTCGATTTGTCTGAAATCATAATTTTTAAATTTATTAACAAATATTTTATTTTAAAAATTAATTCTCACCTCCAGCGAGCAAGAATTCCTTGCTTCTCGTAATAAGCAAGATTTCTTTCATGATGCTCAACATCAGAAACTCCGAACCATTTAGCCCACCATTGTCGGACTGGAGTTCTCTCAAATTGCCAATAATTTGGTGGTGGACCTTCAGTTGGATAGTCCTTGAGTTCACAGGTTCCATAAACAATGTGGTTGTAGGCGAGTGCCAAAAGAACAGGCAAAAACCCGATTCCGATGAAGTAGAAATGGCAGACATCCTATAACACTTTTTTTTTCGAATAGATATAAAATTTGACTACTTACCTTAATACGGTTTACAATCAATTGTCCCGGTCGTTTTCTGAATAATGCAGCATGAGATGAACGGATGGCAGGAATCAAAGTGGATGACGGCTTCAGAAGAGTATTACGGCAACAGCAAGCCGCTGCTGCTGGCGCCATTTTGCTCATCAACGCCATTCTTGAAGCAATTCAATTACTGAAAAATATGAATAACTTTTTTAAAATTCAGTAATATAATAATCATGCCAATAGTTTATTTTAAAACGACGAAGGTAAGAAATGCGTCCATAAAGTTAAACTGCGGTACTCAGATTATGTAGGAAAATTTTTTTGAAACTTCAAAATTACAAATAGATTTGCAACTAATAGAAAAAAGACAATTCAATGAAGTTAAATTATTATTGCCAAAAGAACATTTATAAATTAAATTTATTTGAAAACCTTTGCAGAAAAGTGGAGTAGAAATATTCAAAAACATTTTTAATCCATAATTACATTTAAAATAAGTTAATTAACGTAATAAAATTAAGGAAAAGCTGAAAAAAATACCAAAAAATAAAGAAGTGAGACACAGAAAAGTGGGCGTGGATTCACCCGTCTTTGTGCAATTTGTGGGCACACTTTTTTCGTTATTTTTTTTAGCAACGGTGATTTTATTTTCTTTACATTTTCCGGTATTTTTCAAAATAATGGACCCATCCGTCGAAACAATTGAAATCTTGTTCATAACAATTCTGAAATTTTTTCACAAAGCGTTTTAGTTGCTTCCACGCTGAAAATTTTCCAAAATAACTTGTCCTTTTAATGTTATGTTTTACCCTTCATTTCCTCCCTTTTTTATTAATTGTTAAACTTTTAGGTAAGTATGTTTCGTAAACCATTCAACGTTAAAAAGAACACAAACTTGAGAAATTCGGACACGTAAGTTTTTTTTTCCAAAAAAAGTTGCAACGTGTTTTTAAAGTTTATTTTTTCAGTAGGAAACTGTTCAATCGTTTAGATGAAGAAATTGACAAAGACAAAGCTTCGATTGACAAGAAAACACAGGTATTATTTCTCAATAGAGTTCGCAAAAATCAATAGAGAATTCCAGGTTGCCCAAGTGAAAATCGTCAATTTCCAAGGCGATCAAATGAATGTTTATCTCTCGGATAAGACTCCGTACCTCTTTGATTTTTCCGACACGGGAAACATTTACCCAACAGTATTTTTCATGTGGCAGAATCCATTGGCTTATCCGGTTCTTCTGGTACATGAGCCAGTTCTTCAGTTTCTAGAAAATGGAGCCGATTTGATGTTACCTGGTATGAATTATTGTTGAATCGCAAGCAAGAATCCAAAGTTTTTAGTTCAGGCGTAATCCGGAATGGTTTATACGAGTTACCAAAAGTTCGAAAAGGAGGTCCAGTGGCAATAGCATTGTATTCTTCATCTCAAAATCTTGTGATTGGTCCAATAGCTGTAGGATGTAGTTTGATGTCCACTGAAGATATGATTGCATGTGGTTTTCAAGGAAAGGGTGTTCAGCTTTTACACGTGTTCCATGATTCTCTTTGGTATGTCTAAACATTATTTTTTGAAACACTCCACATTATTTCCAGGGAATTTGGCCCTCGTGGAAATCCACCTTCCATGTCTATCGATGTCTTCAATAATATACCGGTTGAAGAAAACGCCGATCTGGAAAATGAAATTGTTGACGAAATCACTGAAGAACTTCAAAAAACTGACATTGTTTCAGAAGGGGACGAAAAAACTGAAGAAGTTCCGGAAGAAACAATGGAATCACTAGTAATTTTACCATAATCATAATCTGAAATTTTATTAAGCTTTCAGTTAACAAGATGCTTCATTGCTGGATTGAAATATCGACTGAAAAAATCAGGGGAATTGCCAATGGATGTTGGACAATTCTACACCCAATGTGTACTGTCTTGTGTGCCAGAAGGTCGTCGTTTGGATATGAAGAAAACAAAGTACAAGAAATTTGGAACATTTCTGCAAGAGGTTTTTGAAAACAGTTTGAAGTTATTTTTAAATCTTCCTTTCAGATTAATAATACAGTAGAAATAGTGAAACTGAACAAGAAAAACAAAGGAGCCGAAACAATAAATGAAGTGAATTGGTCACATGAACTTCTCCGATCGTTTGTTCCATCTGATGAAAAAACTGTTGACGAAGCTCCGAAAACGACGTCTACATTCGATGCACCTGTAATTCATGAGTTTTGCGCTGTAACTGACCCAGTCCTACCTGTTTTGTCTGGGCAACATAAAGGTGATCTTCTAACTACTCCCGAATTAAGAGAGTTGGTGACCAAATATGTCAAGTCCAATGTAAGGTTCTTATCATTTATAGTTGGCAAATAAGTTCCTTTTTTCAGAATCTAAATCTTGCAAAATCTGTGAAAATGGATCCGATTTTAGCCAATATGACAAAGATCGAAACGCAGACGGCTGATTGGAACACGATAATTCAGAGAATTCAGGTTATTCACTGTTTTCATTCATTATTAATTAATTTATTTATTTTTCAGTCAAAAATGACAAAAACGTGGGTCATTCGTTGGTCAGATGGACGAGAATTTATGAGAAAAGTAACTCCACCAAAACTTGAATTCAAAGTGGAAACAAGGTCCGGTAATAAAAAAGTGACATTGATCAACAATTTGGCAGTATTTGGTATTGATATCAAAGTGATTTCTCATCAAATTATGGTAAGAGAAAAAATAGATAGGCACGTGTTTTCTTTGAAAATAATACGTTTTAGACTGGTGTTGCGACCAGTGTCACAAGTCATCCGGAAGCAGTTTGTTGTGAAGGGCCACAAGTGATTGTTCAAGGAAATCAGGTATTTTTACACTTGTAGACGAAGTTTTAGCACATTTAATTTCAGATCCACTTTATTTCCGACCTTCTGATAAACACATACGGGATTGACAAAAAATTCATTGTTGGTATGGATTTAGCCCCAAAAAAGAGAAGATAACGGTTTTTTATTTATAATATGAAATTTTCATATGGTTGTTGTTGATGTTGCATTCTTTTATTTTTAGCATAAATTTATAAGTTCTCAAAAATCTTCATTGAATTGAACTGTCCTTCTGCATGTCGGAATATCTTTTTTAAAACATTTAATTTTAGGGTTTTTAATACATAGTTAGTTCAGAGATCATGTCAGGTAAATATTTGCAATTAGCTGGCGAAATCATTAAAGGCTTTGCTGGAAAGAATATGTTCGGAGCCGTTGCAGCTGCGGGACAGGTGAAAAAAATTGTGAAGATCGGTAGCTCCCGCTAATATACATTTTCAAGACACGGGTTCAGTCTGTTAATTTCAAAAATACTGCCTATAGGTACTTATTGCAAAAACTGAAAAAAGTATGTTTGGTCGAAACTTATGAACAATTCAACTTTTGGAAATGTGTACAATCGCAAAAAACAAATGCTTTTGAAATATAATTGTAATTTTTTATCCATCTCAGTTTTAAATTCCATTTCTTCGGGAGCACCCGAATCTTCCGAGAGTTATCAATTTGTTTTTTCGTCCATACGACTATTTTCAGGCAAGAGCGATTGAGGCAGAAGAAGGAAGAGTGAAAGTAGAGTTTGAAGTTGAAGAATCGATGACCAATTCATTTGGAACACTTCATGGAGGATGTACAGCAACATTGATGGATGCTTATACCACTGTTGCTCTCATTTTAACACCAAGAGCAGAACCAGGAGTTTCTGTTGATTTGCATGTAACGTAAGTTTATTCCCGGGGCAGTTAATCATTCTTAGAGACAGAAATCCACTTAATTTATATCTATCAGGCTAACGAAATTACTCATTTCAGTTACCTATCAGCTGCTAGAATTGGCGAAACTCTTGTCCTTGATTCGTTCGTTACTAAACAGGGAAAAACTCTTGCATTTACAAAGGTTTTTTCTCAACTGTGACTAGCAATTTTACTGTATTTCTTTTTTCAGGCAGAGTTGTTCCGCAAAAAAGACAATTCTCTCATTGCAACCGGTGTTCACACGAAAGCGTTCCCAAAAATTCGATGAATATTTTTTTGTTCTTCTGTATATATGAAATAGGTTGATGCAAAAATAATTGATGTTTTCATATTGTTTACTTCTTATGTACGATTTCTTATCCATCTTATTCCATTTTTTGCCCTATCTAATCGTTTCACTAGCTAATTTTTAAAACGATTCAGTCTCTTTTTTTTCGCGATGTCTAATTCGCACGGTTTTCTTGTTCCATTTCAAACTTCATCGCCTCCAGAAGTGCAGACTTCTACGCGACCGGAAACTTAAAAACGTTTTTCTCGTTAGCAAAATGTGTCGATTCTGATGGTTTTTATTTCAATAATAAAGTTTTTTGTGAAAAACAGTTATGGTCATTTAAAGGAGGACTTTACGGAGATAATAAATGTAACTTAAATGAAAACAGACTTCATTCTCATTTCAAATCTGTTTTTAAAATTTTCTAAAACCACCTAGAAGCCGAGAAAATTAGCTTCAAAAAAATGGCCTAGAAAAAGTTTACACCTGGCCGAACTTTTTCCTATAAACTTTTTTCGTGTTTCGTTAATAAATACTTATTCAGAATACTTATATTAATCCTCTTTTTATGTTTTTTTGGATTTTTCATGGACTAGTTTTCGACGGTGGCCACTTTTTCTAGGCCATTGCTTTGAGGCGCGTTTTCTCGGCTTCTAGGTGGTTTTAGAAAATTTTAAAAACAGATTTGGAATGAGTATGAAGCCGCCTATTTTCATTTAAGGAACATGTATTACCTCCTTAAAGACCTCCTTTAAAGTCAAAGGTTAAAAATCGCAATTATTATTGCATCAACCAAATAAATGCTCTGAATTTCTTTATTGATAGATGAGTTAGGAACAATTAAAAATAAATTTAAAAGCAGAAATTTTCAAAATGTTCTCGTACTCAGATATTTGTGAAAGAAAATAGTTGAAAGACATCGGTTAAAAAAGATTGGGAGCTTCCGAAGGTAAATTTTGGAAATATTAATTTCCGAAGTTAGCCTTCGTCAAAGCTTTAACAATCCTATTCTAAAAATAATTATAATATACATTTTAATTGGAAGTGAAGAAACAACGTTTTCCATGATTCTTGAAAGGAGCCAATAAAAACCATCAAATTGTAAAGAAAGGAGTCAGTCCAAGGAACGCAAAAGTTCATATGACACTGGGCTGAGTAAATATTCGAAATTCGAAAGACGGGTTTAGATTCTTTTCAGGGAATCCAAGCTCGAATTTTCAAAATGAAAGACATCGGGAAGAATAGAAAATCGCGAGAAAAAATGAAGACTATTACGGTCGACTTTAAACTACGATTTTTCAAGTTTATCGGACCGGGTGGGCTCTACGGTGCAAAATTGAAACGAAAAGACAAATTATAAAAAAAAAGGAAGGGGACGAAGAAGATGAAGAGAATTGAAGAAGGGGTCTGTACATTTCACCGGGGTGCATCCACAATGAACGACGACGACGGTGTCACCTGAAAAGAAAACAGGTTGAATATAACATTTGATGCTTTGGCACACGATTTAAAGGAAGAATTTGCTGGCCTAGAAAACACCCTTCAAAACAATAGCCTAGAAAAAGCGTTTCCCGATCAAAAACTAGTTCGCGGGAGATGTTTTATGAGTATTCATCAAAATGCTTAAAAAGCTCAAACAGACAATGTTATGTCAGGTCGCAGCTTTTTCTAGGCCATTGCTTTGAGTCCCATTTCCTAAGATCATAATTATGTTTTGAAAACCAACTAAAACACATTTTGAATATTAAATAGAGTCCGAATTTAATCTTCGTTCCAGTTACATTTTCTCCGTACAGCGCTATTTCGCGGCCACGCCCAATTAAACTTAAATTTTAAGATAAACGTACCTAAAAATCGCCAATACCTAAAGAAAACACTACATTTGAAGTCCGAAGAAAAAATTAGAAAAATATATAAATAATGATGAACAGATGCAGTCCATGAAACGATGATCCTTATTCTTTTCAATTTGATTGGTATGATGTTGTGCGGCTCTTAAACGAAATTACGGAAATTGTTGATACTTCATTCCAATGCTGGAGGACCACAAGATGAGAGAAGTGCTTGCTCATTTGACAGAAGTCGGCATCATCTGTAAATTTTCAAAATTGAAATTGAGATGAAATGAGGTTTTCAAGACAAGAAGGAAGATTGCATGAAATTTCGAAAAACAAGATTAATCAAGATATATTTGAGCGATTTTCAGAATTAAAATTAAAAGGATTACCAATTCAAAAACAAGTTGTCTAATCAGGACAAAATGATACTAAAGTTGCCGAGCGAAAAAAAAACATTTTATACGATATATGACAATGAGTTTAAAGAAATAGAATAGAATATATTCGTTTAGTAAGAAGAAAGATATCTGCAACCTTAATAGTTTTGAGTTCAAAAATATTAAATATTTCTCAAAAACTAAATTTCAAAATTAACCGACTTAGGTTATTTAAATAATAAATATTCCATCAATCTGTGTTCTTGTCGGGAGCACTCAATAAAATCTAATTTGTAAAATCTGTGAATATTTCAAGGAAAAGCTAATATTTTGGTCACAATTGTCAAAACCGTAAGTATAATGTGATTAAAATCTTCTATTTATAAAAAAAACAAAAAGATGATTTATTTTGCGGGAGTTCCCAATTTTCATCTAGAAACATTAGAATAAAGAAGAGGAGTTTCATGGAATGAATGGTAATTTTTATTGACTAACAAAAATATAAAATTGACATTTATGCAAACAATTCCCCTCACGCGCCACCCTCTCTTCTTCAGACTCTTCGTTTTCCCCCCCTGAGACTACTATACTAAAAGTTTTGCAAGCGTCTAGTTTTGCATGCTTCCCTTCTTCTTCTTCTTCTTTTTGTATTTAAAAAGCCAATATATTCAGATGTATACGTGTGAGAGAGACAGCTGTTGTTGTTGTTTTTTGTTTTCGTCCAGTTTTCATTCCAGTTATGTTATAAAAAATATGGAGGAATACAAAGAAAAAACTAAAAACGAGGAGCGAAAAATAATGATGATGATGATGATGGCCAGTTGAATTAGTAATAGACAGCTGAGTGAGCATGTGTGTTGTGTTGCGCAATTGCAAAATGCCCATTGGCTATTTATTTTACACATAAAAGAGTTTGAAGAGACCGAGGGAGCGGCTATTTTGTGAAATAGTGTGTGCAAATGTAAAAAGGGGCAGGGTTTCATTTCATTTCGTTTTGATTCATGTGTGGCATAGGACTTCGAAACAGAGGGTGTATGAAACCAGACATGTCTACGAACCACCCCCCACAAGTCATCTCGCATTTCAAAACGAAACGAGGTTGTGAATAGTATAACGAGTAGACAACGGCAATAATTTTATACGAGCATGTACATAGCATCGAAAAAAATAGAGATCGTGAAAGGTGATGGATGGCGTTGTACACAAGGGGAAGCTCCCGCAAATCGAATGAAGTTGTGTCAGAAAAATGAGTTCTATTATTTTTAAAAAGAATCAATTTTAATGAAATTAACAAATTATTAAAGAAAAGACCTTCCTCTTCAAAAACTTTTACAACTTTCGTTTTTGTGCTTACATTTTTAAAGACGTGGTATCACGGAAATAACTTCGATCAAAAAGGATTCGACAAGCTCATTTTTAGGACTGTTATATCTCCAAACCATTCTCTTCTCGTTCCCAAAATTTGTTTATATTTCACAAATTTATAAAACCTTGTTGGATAGGTTAAAGACAGCGTGCCACTCGTTTTCAACGATAAATATAGTTTTAAAATATTATTAACAGTAATTTTTAAAAAGAATTCTCAACAATAATAATTTTTGAGGCGCATTAATTTGATTTATGAAAATTCTTAACAATTTATGGCAGAAAAAATCGAAATATAAGAGACAAAACATGCGGGGAAATACGAATACATGGAGATCTGAGAATTCTATCTTCTCAAGCCTCCTTTTATTGTAATTATAGAGAAAATGTGTCATAAAACAGGAATTAATTGGAAAATGTTAAGCTTCTAAAAGCAGAATCAATGGGGATAATATACTAGTCTCTTTTTTTCGAAGGATTAGGTAGGTACTATTACACCTGTCCCTAGAAATTAATTACAAATAATGGTGCTCTGGTAATCTGAAACTAATAATAATCATAAAATGAAACAATCGAAAACCAAAAAAAAGTTTCTGTCTTATTGTCCAAACGAAAGTGCAGATTTAAATTCGATTGTGTGGCCGCCATTCAATGAAATCGAGAGTTTTCACTCGTTTCAAAATGACCATTATCTGTGTCTCCACCCACTTCATATACTATTTCCATCCAATTACATCTTATCGCTGAGCGACATTCAAAAAGGGGCCGATCCCTCTCTCTCTCTCTCTCTCCTTTTTCAACATTTCGTGTTTCCTTTGTTTGATCAGCCGAAAATTTTGCGAATTTTCATATTTATGTATATTTGTCAGTGAAGAGAAAAAGCATTGATTATTATTATTATTATATTGCGGAGAAAGAAAGAAGAAGACTTCAGTTTATAAAATGTACATGTTCAATATAAAAATGCAATTGCATATGATAAATAGTTAAGTTATCCTAGACCCTATAAACATTTTCCACATTGTCCGATGTTTCGGAATCGCTCTCTTCGTATCGTTCTCTGCTATAAACATGTACATGTTGATGGTGCTCAGGGACTTCCGGTTCCACTTCTGGATTATCGTAAACTTGAACTCCATATTGATCTTTCATATGTCTGTTGAAGTCGGCTGGGGCAACATCGCCATCGCTGAAAAAAAAGGAAAAATGATCGGGTGTTCCCGCGGATACAATTCAGAACTATCTACTTTGAAAGAAGAATAATTTATCTGGAATTTCACATAAAGATTATTCGAGTTTTAAATTTCGCAAAGTTTCTCAATTCATTAATTTTTATTTTCAATATTGCTTAAAGTCAAAATCTGAAAATTCTTTTTAGAAAAGAACATAATTGAACAATTAATTTTCTGAAATATGCAAATAAAACACTTCTCATGTGAGCCAAGTGCATTTAGCTGAATTTCTGAATGCGATCAACCTCTTTTTTCACTGAAATAGTGCTTCACAAAAACTCATTTTTGAGTTCTCTAAATTTTTGAGCAAATTATACTAAATAAGCTTACTGAACAGTGTTTGCTCGACTTCTTGTATGATCAATGAGAGCTTTAATAAACACATGATTCTTATCAATGTCACCAACAGCAAGTCTTTGTACATCTTCATCAATAAGATGCTGAAAAATAATGGATAAACTTCATCTTAACTTTTCAAAATAACCTTATATTTCCTAACAAGTTGAGTTTGATCCATTTGTTTCATTGCACTCTTGTTCACAAGTATTGGTTTCAAATAGTGATTATCAACATATTCCCATCTGAAGAAAAAATGGATTATTTAACATCTTGAAATTCTATTTTTATACGTGTCTCTAATCCAATGATGGCCCTTGAATCCAGCAATCTCTTCCATTCCAGCCATTGTTCGATCAATCAGTTCTTTGTAAATATGCTCTGTCATGTTTTCTTGATGAACACTTTTCTTTTCAACTTGAAGGAATTCAGCGATTGGTTTCAATGTGATTCCCTGTTAATAAATCGATTATCTATGTTACATTAATTCGATACTAACTTGAAGGAAAACAGTGAAATAGATGACAATAATACAACTTGTGACGAACATGTTTTTGCCTGGTATAAAATCTGGAATTGCAACTACCAAACCATAGGCAATTGCACCACGGAGACCACCATAAGCCATGATAAATTGATCAACCTTTAATTCAATGAATATTTGATTATATATTAAATATTTACCTTTGTAAACTTATTCAATCGATATTTATTCAGAATATAGCACATGACAACCACTCCAAGAGTACGGTAGATTAGACAGAAAACTACGGTAAGCACAACGAATGGAGTATCCCAATGATGGTCCGAAGAGACGGTTGAAAGTCCCAAGAATACGAAAATAACGGTTTCAGAAGACAAGGATAAAACCTGGAATTTTAATGTTTATTTCAAAGAATATCGGAAGCATTACTTTGATGAAATGGTTGATGGCTGAAACGCTCTTTGGTGCCACATTTTCAGTAACATATTGTCTCATCGCTGCTCCACAGAAAACAATACTAAAATTCAATTATTATAGCTCAAAACAATCACAAATAGTCTTACGCCATAATACTAGACAACCCGAAAAGTTCACCGGCCAAATAGCAACAATAAGGAAGAACGATAACAAACACGGGATTCAGAATTTCCACTTCATGAGATTTGGTATATTTTGTGATGAAACTGGCAACAAATGCGAAGATTAGGCCAATGGCGATACCACCGAATGCGACGATGAAGAATGAAATACCACCATTGATGTAGTCCTGGGTGATAAGGTTTTCACCTCCAATTTCGGAGAATGTCAAGAACATCCGGTAGAGTACCTGTGAATTGACTTTGGAAGACAAAACAAAACATTTTGAGGACTTACGACAGCAACTCCGTCATTGAGAAGGGATTCACCGAAAACGCTGATGAACAAAATTTCATTCACCTTAAAAAAGATTTCATTTTATTTTTTAAAAGGTTTTAAATGTCTCGATGAAAACGTTTTCGTTTAAGAAGACTATTGGGAGCTCCCGCAGATTTTACACATGATTTATAGTTTCATTATCTTACCCCTAATTCTTCAAAAATAACAATAACAGCGACTGGATCTACATCAGCAGCAACAGATCCAAAAAGAAGCATATGTAGAAGTGGAGTTTCAACGGAGAACAATCCTGTGAGTCCGATAGCCCATAATGAAAGAGCTGAAATTTATTGGATTTTTTATCCTAAAATTATATATCGGAAAATAAACCAATAGCGACAATATTGAAAGTTGTTCCAATCATTGCAAAACAAAGAATCGATCCAAGATTATCGAAAAATTGGCGAGCTGGCATAAAATATCCGGCATCAAAGACTAGAGGTGGAAGAAGGTAGAGCATGAAAGTTTCACTTCCTAGGAAGAATGCATTCTGAAAGTACATATGCCTTGCTTAAGAGCTATTTCATGACTTGGTTAACCTTATTAACACCGATCAAATTGAAGAAAATTCCAATAATTAATCCGATCATAATGAGAAGCGCAGAATCAGGGAATAAATCATTCAAATGAGGAATCAAATTGAACACAATTTTAGCAATTGATGCACCAATTAACCATAATGAAATTGTCATTGGAATTTTCACATTTTCCCATTCGAAAAGCGCCAGTGGGTAACGAGTTGGGAACTCATCTTCTGACTACAAAAATGGAAAGGATGAATTGCAATTATTCTTTTAGCAAACCTCTTCCTCACATGCTCCTGAAACTTGGCATATGAAACTAGTAACTAAAAGTAGTGCCAAAATCCAATGCCTCCGAACTTTCAGCATTTCTGATCTAATTAACTGAAAAAAATGAATATCTCGATTAAAAAATAAATTCTAAGAAGTTTAAAGAAAGTTATCCTTTTGATAAAGATTTAGATGTATGATCAAATAAACAATAAGGGTAAACAATTGTTTGTAATTTGAAAAATTCAAGCGTTTTTAATCATATTTCGAACTTTTCGACGTTTTATCTAATTAACTGAAACGTTTTTCTTGACATAAATATAAAATTAAAGATCAAGAAGTTCACAAAAACTATTCAAACTGATAAAAAGGAAAATTTGCAAGTATGATAAAGTGAATAATAATGTATAGTACAGCAGTATGCTTGATTTTTTTGGAATTAGTGCAATTTCAGTTATTTCTTTGCGGAGGGAAGTACCTGAGACGTTTCTCTTAGTTTTTAATGAGGCATAACTCATTTGAAAGATAATTTTATGCTGGTAAAGTAATTGCTTTCAAAAACTGTTAAGCAGCAGTTTGAGCATGATTTTTTCAAGCTCAAAATCTGAATATTTGTAAAAAATCGAACTATGAAGAAATCTATTAGGAATGATTTCTGTACGATAATCGAAAAGTTTATCTCAATTGAATTTGAGCCAAGTTACAGCTCTTCAAAGTTCTTTGCAAATTTTCAGAATTTGGGCTTGAGAAAATCATGCTCAAACTGCTGCTTAGCTGAAACTATTGATTGCACTTTTAACCACGTCCATTCACTGTGATTTTTTGCTCAAAATTCATCCCTTCCAATATATTGATGCCTCAAATAATTAAAAAAAAACATCTCCGGCTGCTTCCGGTAGAACAAAAAAATATTATAAATAGTCCTAGGACGAACTAATCCCAAAAAGAACTCCACTGAAAACAATGGAAAGTTTGTAATTTTGAGCTGGACGAGTTCCGGTACAACCCCTTGCGTATTTACAACGAGACGAAAGAACAAGACCAAAAACATCTTAAAAAGTTGAGAGAATTGTAGTAGGGAAAGATGCTCTACAAGCAGCCATAAAGATAACGAAAAATACGTGTATGACATAGAAAGTTGAAATATTGAGTAAGAAGTATAGTTTCAGAAAACAAACGAGACGGAGTACATTTCAAATTTTGATCGCTATCGATTCGAATGCTCGAGTAACCGGATATACATCGGAAACCCTGTTGTGAATGGCATTCGAGAAATGATAGTAAATTTCAAGAACCTCAGTGAAAAAACGGCGGCTAATGGCGTGCCCCCACCCATCGGCGGGCTTCAAGCGCGCACGCTTAAATTTAAGCGTGTTAATGCGAGCTCGCGCAAAACTAAAGCGATTCGCCATTACTCGCGCTGTGTGCGCGGGCTAAGGCGCGTACAGGGGGAAAGTCGCGTGAATATGCGGGCCCGCCGTTGTGTGACTTTTCGTTGAATGTGCAAACACGCTTCTTTTTTTCGAATTTACGAAAAATTTTATTTTTTTATTTTTTAACCTAATTTAACTGTTTTTTAACATTTTTTGGTCCAATTTTTTCATGTAACGTTGAGAAAAAATTTATTTTTCGTTTTTGAGTGTTTTTAAACACTAACCGTTCATAAACGTCAAAAATAGGGGAATAGTGTTTAAAAAATTTGTTTTTTTTTCAGATTATTAGAAGGATGATGAAAAAGGTGCATTTTTTGGGTCTAGGAAAATACGGCACAGTATTGGAACGGGCAGTGAAGCTAATAATAAGCTGGAACTTCTAGAAGCACAATTGTTATGGAATTTCAAATGTAAGTTTTTGTTTTCACATTATAAGACAGAAAAAAAACCGTATTAAGGTCGGAGATCAGATTATCGAGTGACAAGCGCCGATGGCGAAACTTCACGGAGTCCCACAAGTGTAAGACTTTTAAAACTATTTTGAAAACTTTTTGGTTACAAATTAGAGAGTACTACGAAATATCGATTTGTATTTTTAACTTGAGACGATATGGAATCGGTCATTGATTAAGCTATCGTTTTTGGTGAAACGACTTTAAAATTTTTAATTTAAAAAAAAACTGATTTAACTTCTTGTTTTTAGCGCCCAACCTTCAATCGGAAAGCAACAAAAGTGATGAAAACTCGACAAAACAAGCTTCGATCAACGCGCAAAATGCATAACTTATGGTTTTCTATGTTCTTTGTCTGTAATATTTTAAGAAACCGTTTGTTTTTTTTAGTTGATCTAAATGGTTAAATTTGTTTAAATTTTTGTTTTGATCGTTTTAATGTAATTTTTCTAATTTCTCGCGTTTTTTTCTTCTAAAATTTATTTTTTATAGTTTGTTTTAAATAAATAAGTAAGAATATTGAAACAATAACCAAAGAAGCAACAGCAAGAATCAGCGTTTTAAGCGAGCTAATGCGCCGAAACGGCGTGATATTGCGTGCGCGCTTAAAATTCGGCGTGTTATTCGGGAGCTCGCGCTAAAAAATTAGGGGACGCGCCGCGGGCTCCCCGGGGGCCCCCTAATTTTTCAAGGCGGGCACGCGAATGACACGCGGTTTTTTCACTGAGACGTTTGAACTGAATCTGTGAATATTAAGTTTTAGATTTGTTATAATGATACTTTTAGAACTCTGTCGTTAATAATTTTTAACTAAACAACAATGTATAACTTATTTTGTAACTTCTGAAAAATAGGTTTATACGACTATTGTCTTATAAACCTATTTTTAAGGAAGTTGCTATATGATGCTCAATTTCTACTCTTGGTCTTTGACAGTTTTCTCAAAATTCAAGAATATCTAAAACATTCGCGATTTACTATATCTGCTTTATTATCAACAAATTTGAACATACTAATATAGTTAAAATTTCAAATATGTTTCATCGAAACAATAAAAATTTGCGAGCAAATAAAACTGACAGTTGGCACGCTATAAATTAGCATGTAAAAATTGGTTTCCTCATAACCTCCACTCTTTTTTCAAAAACGATAAGCTTGTTCAATGATAAAAAGACAACATGAAATTGAATTAACACAATGGCAAAATTGAGCTGATAATTGAAATGATGGAATTATATTATCAGAAAGGCAAACCACTTAGAGTGAAAATGGTTTTTAGAGTTTACCACGTGGTTCGTACTGCAAATTTTCACCATTAAAAAAGCGAGTTTTTGAAATATTTATTTTTAGCTGAAAGTTTCATTTCAAAAAAAGTAATTTCCTAAGGATTCACGCGTATTTATCCACAAAAACACGCTCGTACGAATGAGCTAGTCATAACTAGGTTGAAAACACCTTTAAAACTTCCCAGGTGGATTTCAAAAAATTCAATATAGAAAGTCCATTTTGAGGACAATTGTCAAATGAAACACCAGAAAATATTTAATTTGGTGTTGAACAGAACTTCAACCCATTCAGTTTGAAAAATTCAGAGATATGTATTTGGAAATTTGGTTTTTTTTTCTTAATAAATTTGATTTCGGATGAACTTGAGCACCGATATACAGGACAAAAAGTTTTTAAAGTGTCTGTTTACTCATTTTCAATTTTGGTATTAATTGACTCAGGATCACCTATAATTAACGGAATCAGCAAAACAAATCAGTTTAAAAGCTTAGTTTCACCAAAAATGGTCCTCGAAAACCCCAAAAACAGGTGGTGGCACCACCCGTTTTGCACTGCCACCGCGTGTTTTCGGCACCTTTTCGGGAGCTGTTTTGGGCCGGCAGGCGTCCGAAAAAAAATTTTTTTTGTTAAATTCATTAATAATGGGTGCTTCTGAATAGATTAAAACAAAAATTTAAAATCAGTAAACAAACACTTTAAAAATCCATAACCCGCATAAGTAAATTTGTGTTGTGAATGTTAAGTAGTTCTAATAAGTTCTTTCACATTTGTAAACGAACTCCCGCTTAGTCCTGCATGTTCTACAGAATCCCGTCTGGTTCGGGGAAAAGCCTGTTAACCAACAAAAACCAACATGGAGTCGTAAAAATACGGCCTTCAGAAAACTAGCAGTTTCACTGGCCCGATAAAATTCGAAAGCCTTTGAGAATTTTCTTTACAGTTACGGCAGTAAATGATCAGTTCCGGACCTGACCAAATTACTGACCGCCTGGAATGGGTGAATGTGTTGAGAAGCTCCCTTTCCCAACTTTATTATTAGCAGTGGATTTCTAGAAAGATACAGGAGAATGGAACGTTATCCTCATCATTTTCTAGGAATTGAAATCATGTTAAATAAAGGAACCGTTCCAATCTTTGACCTTCAAGAAACCCGGCTGCAGGAAGCTTCCCAACGCGAAAAACTTCAAAAAAAAAGAAGATAAAAACGAAATACGAATTATTAGTTATCTATCAATCGTCCAGAAGCTTCATTTCTTCATCTGAGTCTTCACTATTCGATTTGGAGACGTGGCGGTGATGGTGTTGATTATGTAGATGATGATCTGAAAAATAAATGAAAATTAAACAATTTTAAACATTTGAAATTAATATTGGGATTTTATCATATGTAGAATGCGTATTACCAAAATTAGGCTGTAAAAATGGGATTTTGAATTTTAAAATTGTAAAATTCACTATTTTGGATCAAAATAAAAAATTGGCGATAGCCTTCGGCCGCCTATAATCAAGATTTAGCTGGAAAAATGCGATTTTGAATTTTAAAATTAGGAAAATTATCAATTTTGGATCAAATTCAAAAATTGGCGATAGCCTTCGGCCGCCTATAACCAAAATTTAGCTGGAAAAAAGCGATTTCTTTCAAAAATGTTCTTGAAATAATCGAAAACTTTACAAAATTAATTTTTTGTGAAAAAGTACTAACCTGGATCCAATTCAATTGTTGTTGCATCCGCCGATGTTGACTTGATGGAGTAGTTTGTCTGAAAGTATCAAAAATGCATAAAATATAACTATTTTTAATTGAAAATTGAACTTTTATTAAAATTCACTATTTTGGATCAAATTCAAAAATTGGCGATAGCCTTCGGCCGCCTATAACCAACATTTAGCCGGAAAAATGCCTTTTCTTTCAAAACTGTTCTTGAATTCTCGTGGTGAAGTTGCTGACCTGAAAGCATCAAAAATTGTGAAATTGAACAAATGAACTTTTGAAAAATTAGCAGTTTTAAACGAAAAAAAAGGGCTCTGAAAATGGGATTTCGTTTTTAAAAATCCATCATTTTCGAAAAAAAATTTATTTAAAATTCAATTTTGTTGAAAATATATATTTACCTGGATGCAATTCCATTGCGGTTCCATCCCTTGTTGTTGGCTTGATGGAGCTGTAGGCCTGAAAGTAAAAAAAATTATGAAAATTGCAAATTTAATTGAAAATTTAAAAAATTTTGCAGCTTTAAACAAAAAAAAAATTAGCGATAGCCTTCGGCCTAAACGAAAAATTGGTTTCGATAATGAAATTTATTTTTTAAAATTTCATTTTTACCACAATTACCAATTTTTCAGCATGAAAACATACCTGTTATTCGAATTGTTGTTCCGCCCACTGTTGATATTCATCATCATACGAGCATTCGAATCGTGTGTGATGATCGTTCTGAAAATCGCAAAGTAGGGCCAAAATAGATAATTGGGTGTATTTTTTCGTTTTTTCTTCCTAAATTTCAGAAAATTCCTAGAAAAATTTCGAAAATTAAAGGTTTTTGTTTTTGGATCATTTTTAGATAAAATTGCTTTTCTGGATAATCTCTATAATTAAAAAACACCCACCTAAAGTGAATAAACACTATCATTATACATCGCTTGAAACGTGCACAGCAATTCACATTTCCCTGTCAACCGATGATGAGCCCCTCGATCTAATCGAAATCACATTGTCCAATATCCTGTTCGTGCTCCTCATCATCGTTGCATATCTTCGAATCATCAGGATCATAACGCGATTGAACGACGATTGTAGCCTGAAATTGACAAATTCATTTCATTTCAAAACAGAAAACTTTTTATAACCATGAATATGGTATTTCCGATATTTTTATGCATTTTTTGAAAAGATCTCGTTTTCGGACCTGCAGGCTAGTCTTTATCAAGCCTTCTTTGACCCCTATGTGGAGCTAGATCAATGAAATTCCGTAAGCAAATTAGTTTTTAAGCAAAAAGGTTTTTTTCTCGTTCCAATCAAAACATTCTTTTAAAATATAAAGCTTTCCACACACTGCTGTCTTGAAACAAGGTATAGGAGGGTACTACCGAAAAAGAGCAATATCTCACCTATGATCTAACCACACAAAAGCGAGGAATTCGTCATGGTTGTAAACTTGTCATCCTGATCGCATTGGGTGCTTCTGATTCCAGACCAGAACTGAAAATCAAAATTAATTGATTGACCAAGGTTTTGATTTCAAAACTATTTCTGATAATTTGTTTCGAGCATCCTTGTTCCAGAGTACTTCATCTTTGTTGAACATTTTGCAAGAACTCCGCCAATGATCTCTGCTGACAATCGTCATTCTTTGAACTGTAAAAATATATATTAATTGCGTAGAACTCAACTTTTCATTTCAAACACTCAGTGACTGCACACTTCAAACTTCTACTTTTTGCGCTCTCTGTTGTTGTTGTTGCTTCAATTTCTTGGGCTACCAGTTTTGCATCTTTAACTATTGTAAAAATCCCGCTGTTTTTAGCAAGTTGTCAATACTCTGAAACAATAAACATATTTTTGAGTTTGTTTCCATTTCAGTGCATACCACTCGAAAAATCGAACTGATATCAACAATTGAACGATATTGAATTGTTGAGAGGTGTCTCGAAAACCTGAAAATTATAAAATTAGTATTTTTTTAAAGTTTGAACAAATGTGTACCTCTGTTTGACAACTGCAAGACGAAGCGATTATTATGGAAATCAATCGCTATGAATCGATTGGTTTTGAAGTGAAGGTCTCAAATACAATCATGATTTCTGGCACGTCGGATGTTGAACCTTGCATACACCTGAAATACGTAATATAAGTAAATACAATTTCTGATGTTTAAGAATTTTATAAAACCGTTGCACGTTAATTTCATACGACGCGTATTACCGAAACGGATTTTATGGTTTGAAATCTCCTATTTGAAACCAATCAAGTATTTTCAGATTCGTCGCGGTCGCACGCGCCGAATAAAGTTAAAGTGCTCAAAATATCGAATTAAAACAAACCTCATGTGCTCAGAAATTGACTTGAGCAGTCTTTGTCGAACCGCTCATTGTGGCCATCCCTTGTTGTCGATGGTTGATGCAGATATGCTTTTTGACTTGTGCACACTGCTCGGAGCCAAGAAAAATGTTAAAACTCCACAAGATCGGTCAAATGGAAAATATTTGAATTTTATTTTTTTTTTCTTTAAACTAAACTAACTTAGAATTGAAAATTGAAGAACTTTGAATTGAAAATTGAAGAACTTAGAATTGAAAATAGAAGAAAGAAAGACAATTGAAAAGCGCAATAACGCTCGAAGGGTCGTTGAAGGAACGTTGTCAAGTTTCAAGCAACCCGACTACAACTAGTCTCCGAATAAAAAAAAATACAGCTGGAACTCTCAAAAGAAATTCCTAATTCCAGCTGTGACCGTCACGCCTCTCCACGTTTGTGACCTCTGTGCCATATAAGCTGGTTGCGTTGACGCCGCGTCGTTTTCCAAAAGGTCTCCCAACCTCGCTCCCCCCGAAGGGTTCACGCGCCATCTAGCCGGCGTGGTACGACTTCGACACCCACTGTTCCAAGAGGGCCCGTATCCAATAATTCAACCGAACAGCGCACTCAGTAATAAAACTGAATAGGCAACCAGCACAGACGACGTCTGCAGAGAGACGTTACCAAGTCTTGTTAATTACTTACTAAATTTTAGTTAGAATCTAAATAAGAAATGTTTTTGGCGCGCGCAGAAAAATGAACCTCATAATTGTAATAATTTTTAAACTCCGGACCGATCTTGTTTCATTATTACAGATTTCTGTATCGAGATCTATAAAAATAAACATTTAATTTTCTTTTTAATTTGAAAAATTAAGCGACGGAAGAAGTAAGGAGATAAAACAGAAAAGAAACTTAAAATTGCGGATTACAAGTGTCTTTATCGATTTGAAATTTAATTCTAGCACCCGGAATCGAGATTGGACGAATTTCTATTTTTAATTTTGAGAAAAATGCTCTTTTCCTCATTTTTTTCAAAACAATTGTTTCGGTAGAAAGAATCAAATTTTCTGTTTATTTAACTACACTAATAACCAGTGTAAAGTCCACTTATAAAAAGAAAAACGATGGAAAATCAATTTCTAAACAACTGTTCGTTTATTCAATTGTACTAAACGCGCTCTACCGAACTACCGTAATTTTTAAAAAGAAATCCAACTTTTAGTACTTACTGCCAGGGCTGGGGAAACGGCGGCCAATCCGGCTGAAAGCCGCCGTAGCCGGCGGCCGCGGCCTGCGGAGCGGTTGCGTCGCGTTCGCGGCCCAAAGCCGCGGCAGCCGCATTTTTGAAGGTGGTTATTCTTTTTTTCGATAGGAGAATGTATTTTTAAGAAAATGCGTTGTAAAACACGAAAAGTTTTTAATAAATGCACACATTGTACTGATTTAACCCTTTTTTCAGGGAGTTGGGATGAGAAATCTTCGAAAAATAATTTATTAAAAAATTTTAAACGTTGAAAATGATATTTTGCGTAATGTTGAATATTTTTCAATGTTTTTACTTTATTTTCATTACCTTATTTATTAAAAACTAGTTTCGAAAATCTCGATAATTAAAAAATTTTGCTCGTCAAATTGTGTGCATTCCGCAATTTTGTGATGGTGTGCATTGCACTGCGGCCGGCCGCGGCTGCCGCAGCCGCGCGGCTGCCGCAGCCGCGCGGCCGCGTAGTTGTTACTCTATTTCGCGGCCGCGGCCGCGGCTTGTCTCGATTTTCAAATGCCGCGGCGGCCGAAGCCGGCCGCCCCCCAGCCCTGCTTACTGCGGTATGCACTGAAATGGAAACAAGCACTAAATTTAAAAGATTACGACGTTAATGATGCGCGTTTCCCTTTTTAATAATGGAAAATACAAGATAAGAGAAAATGTTGGCATTCTTAAAAACCTAGAGAAAAACACTTCGTTTTCAAAATTTGAAATTGTCATCCTGATGACAATTTCACTAACAGCCGGCCAACACCAGAAGGCTTCTGTCAGTTGAGTAGATCTTATTGTCAAACCATGTTTAAACTTTTTTTCTAGGCTCCTGGGCTCAAAAAGAGCATAGAATTTCGAATACACGATTCTTTCCATTCCCGATTCTTCCAACTTGCTTTGAAGATGTCATTCTAATGACATCTTCACCAACAGCCAGCAAACTCTAAGCAGCCTCTGTCAGTCATTCATATATCTAAAAAATACGTCGTCGACCCGACATTCCACTGAGATTGTCATTCTAATGACAATTTCTCCAACAGCCGACCCTTAGAAGGCTTCTGTCAGATAATATTAGCTTAAGATGGAGGAAAATCCATGTTTCCATGTTCCATATATTGTATATTTGCTGCTTTCTCATACCCCAAACAAAAAACGGAAAAAGAAAAAATACTGAAAAAGACGCGCAATCGCTGCAAATTTTGAAAATGAAGCAAATCTTTTCGCATCATTTGGTTAGAAAAATTTGAAAAATGAAAATATTTTTCCCGTCATTTCAAAAAACGTGTACCAAAGATTTATTTAAAAAATAACGTTTGAATTAGAGCGCTGTCATTAAATGAATAGTTTTTTTGTTTCATTCCAACTTACTTCTTAAATAACCGCGAAATCTTACTGAAAATGTCATGCTACAAACATTTTCCACCTACCGCAAACTCCAGTAGGGTTCTGCCAGTATTCATTTTAAAATAATATAAAACATTTGAAATAATATATTTATTCTTACTTAATTATTCCCTTTTTCCTTTCAAAACTGAAAAAAACGACCAAACTTTAAAAAAAAGACGCACAACACAAAAAAATGACAGAAGTTCCCCGGTCACCATCCACCGGGTCACCTGCACAACAAAATGAGCGACTCTCGACCTGTTGGCGGCGTCGCCGTGAGAGAGACGCAGAGAAAATGTTCGCGCTGTTGGTCAAAACATGTTTCTACCGTACTACGGTAATTCTAAGTTGCGAGCCTGAAAATGTCGAAAATCCCAAAATCCGCCAAATTTAACAAAATTTTAGGGATTGGGGTTTTTGACTATGCTGATTTAGAAAATCATGATTAAATTGCTTAAAAACTTCAGCACCACTGTGAAAAAGCGAAACAATGCGATATTTATAATTTTTCACTAAAAATGTAGAATTGATTATCAAAATCAATTTTTTAATGAGAAGATTTTTAAAATACAATTTCCACGTTTTCCTTGAGAGGTCACGCAATGAGACAAACAGCGTGCTAAATTAACCAATGTATTTGAACAAAACTTTTATCTTCCAGTTTTATACATTATTACTGTTATTCAAATGGCGATTTGGATTCTAAAACTAAAATAAATGACATATAAATATAGTTTACAGAAGAATTACAGTATATACAAATTATTTTCCAAACAATGTTTTAAATCTCGATTTAACATCTTCAACATCCTTCAATGGAAGTTCGCATACATTCTCAAAACATATCTGAACTTTTGGTTCTGGATTCCATGGTAGAAAATTGGGGTCAATTTTGAAGTCTGAAAATATTTGCATAGTTTGAAACATCTACACGTTTTTAAAATATTACCAGGAGAAGTACAATGTAATACACAAACATTGAAAATCATATACTCATCAAGCAAATTTTTCGTCACTTTGATTAATTCTGATTTGGGATCTCCACATAAAACAATTTTGGTCATGCTTCTTTCAGATTTCAAATATGATTCTATCAATTTTGGCATTGAAAATGGGATTCTGTAATGTTTTTGAAATAAAAGATTAAAAGTTGATCCTTTTCTTACTTATTCATCTTCTCTGCCAATCCTTCAGCCAACTCTTTAACTATGTCTCTGTATGACCTTTTCCCAATCAATCCTTCCAATCTGATCAAATTCTGAATAGCAATCGAAGTAGCACATGGTTCTGCACCATCTTGATCTTCAATCATTCGAACAACAACTCCTCCATTATTCACGCCGCTGTCTTCACTGATAAAGTAACCACCGGATCCAAGGAACTTTGAGTTCTGAACAAAGGAATATCTTCATAACGGACAATCGAATTACCATATAATCTTGCAGTTTTATTGCGTTCTCCAAGAGGTTCTGATTGCCATTGACTTGATATAAATCCAAAAGCGCCTGAATCACAAAAGCATAGTCATCGGAGAATGCATTCAACACTTTTTCCCTTCAAAAATATCAATATTCAGAAAGGCGACAAAATATTAAAAAGTTACCCTTGCTGAATTTCACCATCTGTTCCCAAATATACAACTCTTTTCAAGGCCTCTCCATTCTCAAAATGATCGAAAATAAAATCCACACATTGTTCGGCTTTTTTCAAGAACTTCTCATCATGTGTTGCCTGATATCCTTTAACGAGTCCAGTGATTGCTAAACCTTGTTGTCCAACAATCATTTTCGTGTCCATGTGTGGTCTCGGTCGATTTTCATCACGGAAACGTTTCAATGTGATCTTTGAATTATTCAATACTTCAGACCATTCGGAACGTTGCAGATTATACTTCTCGACAAATTCATCAAACTCGTTTTGACAACGAAGAACATTTTTATTAAGAAGTTCGCCATGCGGATCAGATCTTGCTGGAACATTTCCACCTTCTTGTATATCGAAATAATCACAAATTAGATCCTTGATAAAATGATCTCCAAGTTTTTGAGAACCAAGTAAATTTTCGACCTATAACACCAAATTGTTAATAATTATGATTTTAAAAAATCAACCTCATGTTTTTCCCAAACATAAAAAGCTCCTTCAACTTTCTTTTCACTTGCATCATTTGGCAAAGAATCCGCATCTTCAGCCGAATAAAAACCTCCATTCTTATGACCAAGATTATTGACCATATAATCAAAAATGTCATTCACAACTTCGCAATAATATTTATACTTTCTTCCATCTGCTCGATATAAATCCGCATAAATCGCCATCAATTGTGCTTGATCGTACAACATTTTCTCGAAATGTGGAACATGCCATTCGCCATCAACCGAATAACGATGAAATCCATTTCCAATATGATCGTGAATTCCACCATTTCCAATCTTTTTCAAGGTAAATCTCAACATTTCTTGGCACAATTCCTTTCTACTCTCATCAGTAAAAAGATAAAATCCAGAAGATAGAAGAAAATCAAGAGCAGCTGAAAATGGGAAATTATTCGAAAAATATGGATTATTTAATGCTCACCAGCTTTGGGAAACTTCGGAGCACTGCCAAATCCTCCATGCTCGTGATCAAAAGTGTCATTCATATTTTCGTAAACTTTGTTTAAAATAACGGACGATTCTGAAACCGTCCCTTTCGCTGTTTCAGGCTGGATCAGTTTCAAAATAGTGTATCCTTTTCTCAGTATTTTCGAACTGTTGTTTTTCCACTAAAACGTGTGATTTTTATATATGTATAGGGTTATTTGAAAGTCTACCTCATCTTGAATTATTTTCAAAATTGTTGGAAAACCAAACGATCCGTTGTGGTCACTCGGAGGAAAATATGTCCCTGAAACGAGGGTATTGAAATGAAAACCTTGTTTTTTCTTCAAACTTTACCTCCTGTAATTGGAGCCAAGTCGGGTGTTAGAAAAACTGACATTGGCCAACCACCTCTACCGGTTAATGCCTAGGAAGAATTTATTTTTGTGATTTGTCGTTTAACATTTACCATTATGAATGACATGTACAACTTGTCAACATCTGGACGTTCTTCACGATCAACTTTGATCGAAATAAAATTGGTATTGAGATATTCGGCAATTTCATCATTTTCAAATGATTCTTTCTCCATAACGTGACACCAGTGACATGTTGAATAACCGACTGATAAAAAAATAGGTCGGTTCGTTTGTTTTGCTCGTTCGAATGCTTCTGTTCCCCATGGATACCAATCAACTGGATTGTATTTGTGTTGAAGTAAATATGGAGATTTTTCCGAGGCAAGTCGGTTGGCACACTTTGCGGCGCTGAAAATACTAAGAGATATTTTGAATTTGGTATAATTAGGCTAACTTTCTTATCATGTTTTAAATAGCAAAAACTTTGCTCACACCTGGAATATTCATGTATTAATATTCACAACACTACGAAAAAGATATTAATTTGGTAAAACTACCAGTTTCATACTTTTGTTATCAAAAACAAATTAAATTTGAGATCAGTCAGTTTCATTCTCAAAATAAATAAAATATTTAGTTTATAGATCATCAAGTGGATTCTTGTCCGGTGGTGGTCCACATGGTTGAATCATTCGATTGATTAAATTGAACTTTGTTCTTGCACGGCTTTCATTTTCAACAATAGCAATGTATGAAGTTTGTCCAGGGTGTGACATTTGAGATGCACGAGTGTCGCGATGCTGAATAATTAAGTATTAGAAAGAAAAAACAAGAAACACGGATTACCTGATTAACAACCCAATCATGACGATTCATATCTGCGTGTCCAGTTCCGGTATATTTTGATTGCAAATGCTCAAGTTGAGCAAGAACATGAAAACGCTCACCAGGGACAGCCATCTAAGAATTTTGTTTTATAGTTGGTTTTATAGAAACAAATCAAGTTGACGTTGTCATGGTTATCAAGAATTCAGGGAATGTAATTAGGGTACTCGCGCGAGGGGGCTAATTTCATTTTAGTAATACACTATAAGAAATATGAAATAAAATAATTTGCCGCGTGATAAATATAACTTGAAATCGTATGCTACAACCATCAATCGCGCAAAAAAGAAATACATTAACAGGAAAATTTCAAAGCAACATACAAAATGAACTCTGAAGGAACTATAGTTGGTAAGTTCATTATGAAAACAAAAAAAACGAAATATTCTTGTAACGCTTATTAAAATTAATTGGGATGTGAACAACATTGAATTATTAAATCTCATCACAAATCTTATTTTCGAGAATTCTCTGGTAGGTGAACGAATTCAAATTAGCTAAAAGGGGGTTGCAGATACCGTGGAACTTGAATTTAGAAATTTTATGATCAAAAAACATGTGAAATTCATTAAAAATTAATTATAATGCTGAATGTTGTGAAAAATTTAACATCAACACACTTCTTTCTCGTAAGGTTTGGTGTTTGCGGACTATGAAGAAAATTGCGGACTATGAACTATGAAGAAATACTTAGCGGACCGTATACTGTGGTATTTTTACGAAAAATTTATTTCTAAAGTTTTTCGACTTTTTAAACATAAATTTCTATTTTTCAGTAAGTCTAATGAGTCGCCGAGGTAGTTCTCATGACGAAGGAGAGCTGTCAGATGATAGTCGCCCAAGAGAAGGTATATTTTTATTTTTTGATACGCAAAAATATAAGAAAACAAAATTTCTCATAGTAAATTTTATAAATGGAACAGTAAATCCACTGCATTTTTTCAGATAACTCCCTTTTTTGTAATAAGTTTTTAAAAATCCTTTGTGAATCAAGATTTTTGTCCATAAAATGACTACTTTAAAAACGCTTCTCCGAATTGTAAATGTTATTTTATCCCATAATACTTTGCAGGCCCACCCCACTCTGATTCAGATGGCTCTCACAGATCAGGAAAGGATAAAGAATCTGAGATCCGTGAAAAACTTTTAAATCGGATGTCAAAACGCAAAAATAGTGAAACAGAAGGTGATGATGATGATATACGATTCACAATACAGCCAGGAGATGCGGTAAAAGTTAAACTAAGAAATATGCATTAAACGTATTCGCTTTTTCAGCAGAAGGCAAAGGATTCAGCAAAAAATCGAGAAAAGGATAAAGGTCGTGAACGGGAAAATGAGAGACGGCTAAAATTTGAAAAAGATCGAAGAAATGAAAGAAGAGAGCTGGATTCAAAACAACGGGAAAGGGATTATAAAGGTGTTCAAAAGCAATTGTCAAAAAAAAATATTAAAAATGTATTTAGGAAGACACGACAGATCAGCAAGACCGAGCACCTCCAGGCATGAACATGACAGACGCCGAAAACATGAAGTATAAATTCTAAATGTTTATTCTTAATTAATGTTTCATTTCAGGATCGAAGAGCTAGAGACAGATCACACGATAGGGATGATAACCACAAAAATAAAGACGAAAAACGAGATTATAAAAGAAAAGGGTAACAAAAAAAATGAATTTCATATTTAATTTTAAAGTGAAATTATTCAGAATATCTTCTTCGGATGATGAAAAAAGAAGTAAAAAATCGGAGTCTCAAGGAAGACTTTTTGATCGAGTTCTTGAGCCAAAGGCGTACAAAAGGTCTGAAGAAGTGATAGTTGTTGAAGATGTCGAAATGTCACCAGTTGAAATCTTAGACGAGAAAGATACGCGTAAGTTTTTTTTCCATATATATTCTTTAAAATACTATATTTTAAGCAATTACCGCTTTCACTCTTGATTCACCAGCTGGTCCGAAAAGATACTCAAAGTTTGAAAGTGATCCGGAGACAGAAGAAGGAGAAAATGATAAAACGCCTACAAGATCCTCACAAAACTCGTCAGCTCAAAGCGAGAAGTTTTCAGATATTGAAGTTATTGATGATGAAGATGTTGATGAAATCGAATCCAAAATTGGGGTTTCAATTAAAGATGATGAAGACGAGGAGGAAAATGTTGAAAATACAGTGGAAGAAAACATAAAATGGCAAGATCTAACAGAAGAACAGAAAGAAATGCTAACACCAGATGTTAGAACAAGACTGCAAGATATTTATCAAAAGGAATTGATCTCGAAGTTGCCAGTTTTTTATCCCGGAATCATGGGATGTCGAAATATTGCTGAATACGAATGTGTAAACCGAGTTGAAGAAGGTACATATGGTGTCGTTTATCGAGGAAAGGATAAACGAACTGATGAAATTGTCGCACTGAAAAGATTAAAAATGGAAAAGGAAAAAGACGGATTTCCCATTACCGCGTTGCGGGAGATCAATATGTTGCTTAAAGCTGGAAACCATCCGAATATTGTGAATGTAGGGTTTTTAATTGCAATTTTAACTATATTTTATATTTTGATTATTTTCAGGTGAAGGAAATCTTAATCGGCACCAATATGGACAAAATTTATCTTGCTATGGAATTTGTTGAACACGATCTTAAAAGTTTGATTGACGTGATGCAAAAAAGAAATAAAAGATTTTCAACTGGTGAACAAAAAACACTTCTTCGTCAATTATTGTCCGGAATTGAACATATGCACAAGTTATGGATTTTGCATCGAGACTTGAAAACTTCGAATCTCCTCATTTCACATAAAGGGGTTCTAAAGGTATACGAATTATTTTTTTTTTCAAATGTAAATCTCATTTTCAGATTGCTGATTTTGGCCTGGCTCGAGAGTTTGGTGATCCTTTGAAGAAATTCACATCAATTGTTGTGACCCTTTGGTATCGATCACCGGAGCTTTTACTTGGGACAAAGGTACTATTTATTTTTTTCGTGTTTATGTGGAAATAATGTTTTTTGTTTCAGTATTATTCCACCCCTGTTGATATATGGTCAATTGGATGTATTATGGCAGAGTTCATTTTATTGAAGCCACTTTTCCCAGGAAGAGGCGAATTGGAACAAATCAAAAAAATTTTCATGGTTAGTTTTGTTTTTATAAAGACACGCTGTCATTTAAAAAATTGGAATTTTTCTGATTCCCGGCGAATATCTGGTTTCTGCGCTCTATTGCAATTTTTTTTCAATCTTTGGGCAACTTCTGTAAATCGGTTAATTACCGGGAAGATTTCGCTTTATTAATTGTATTAGCCTCTTGAGGAAAAGCTCTAATCTTTACAATTAAATACTGATAGGGTTAAAGTATACTTGCACACTTATATTATAAGAAAACCCATATCTTGCGCTTTCTTACACTCCCAGTGAGTGATTTACTAATCTACAGGAACTTGGAACACCGAAGAATTTCCAGGAACTTGGTACACCGAAAGAGCAAATATGGCCAGAAGTTGTAGAATTAGCAGGATGGAAAAGTCTGAAGTTTGAAAACTATCCGTATAATCAATTGAGGAAGCGATTCTTGGCTGGAAGATTGTTGAATGACACCGGTTTCAAATTGTTAATGCGTCTTTTGACGTATGATCCAAAACATCGAATTACGGCAACTGAAGCGCTTCAACATGAATGGTTTGAGTGAGTTTTCCATTTATTTTTATAAATAAACTCAATGAATATTCGTTTTTCAGAGAAGACCCGTTGCCGGTTCCGCCAGAAGATTTTCCAACATTTCCGGCAAAAAGTGAACAGAATAAAGCGCCGCCACCTGCCAACAAGAAACAGCAAAAGGAACCTTCGAAAATTGACGTTATGGTATTGTTTAAAGCGAAAGTTTTTAAAAATGTATTTTTGTTTTACAGGATCCAGAGACTGCTGCACTTTATAAACAACTTTCTGTCAAGCCCGAACATGTCAAACCCGGAGGTTTTTCATTAAAATTTGATCCATCGAGATTTTGAATTGTTTTTGTACGCCAATTCATTTGTTTTCAAACTCTAATTTTTATTCTTTTTTTTTCGTTGTAATTATATTAAAATATTTACAGTTTTATAATTGTTGGATTATAATATTTCCGAAGGAGGTCATATTCAGAAGTGGTCAAAATATCACGAATCAAAGATTTTGTGCTGTTGACGACTCGTGGGTTGATGGTTTCAGCCATCAAAGCGAATGCCATTGACGGGCGAGTAGCGAATTTGTGAATCTGGAAATGCTCATAATTTTGCAGTGATTGACACAAAGGAGGACTGAAAAAATAAGGCTAAGTTAAAATTTGAATAAGTCAAAAAATAGTATTTGCCTGCTTATTTTGTAAACTTTAGAAAAAAAACGAATAGTTTAGTTTTTATATATACCTGTTCTGCAGCTGGATCGAGTGAATATATAATCATTCTTCTGATTCGAGATCCCATAACCTTCCAAGTTTTGTCATCCATTTGCGAAAGAATTCCTTTCTGAGCTTTAGCAAGATGCGAAATTTGTTGAGTTGTCAAATTCTTCCTCAATCTCGAATATAAATCTTCAATTATGTCATCAAGTGATTTTCCTTTGTGCATTCCAACAGCAGAAACTTCGATGCATTTTGAAAGCTGAGCATCACTCAAAAAATCCGAAACTAGATGCTTGAAATTTGCAATTGTCGCATTTTTATGATAGATGAATGCATCTGGAGGAGGAGGAGAAGTAGGAAGAGAATAAGAATCAGGAACAGTTTCATTTGAGAATGAATGTTCGAGAAGTGAAGAAATGGAACAAAATCCGAGAGTAGGGATAACAGAAAGTATTGATAACTTTAACAAAATCATTTTTCGTCAATTCTCAATTGAAATGACCCTCTCTTTATATATCGGGAAAAAATGAGTCGACCTTGGTAAGAAGTTCAAAAACGAGGAAAATCATCCGTCCGTTTCGAAAATAATCCTATTCTTTGGTAGATTTTTGAAAAGAATCAACAAATAAATTTTCGAAACTTGTCAAATGGTTTCGAAATTCGAATGAACAACCAAATTTTGAAAAAAAAACGGGCACGTGACAGTTCGGGAGAAAATCGGTTCGGGAGAAGGACAGTTCGGGAGAAATTGAAAATTTTTAGAGGAGGAAAAAACAACTTGGGATAAAATTTTTTTGCAAAAAAAAACGTTGATTTCGAACTAGAAATCAGTTCAATAACTTCAAGGTATTTTTCCATTCATTTCAGTTCCCACTTTTTGTCCGCCGGAAATTCCAATTTCTCCCGAACTGTCGTCTCCCGAACAGATTTTCTCCCGAACTGTTACGTGCCCTAAAACTTGCATGTGCCTTCTGCCTTCTGAAAAAGTAGTGGAATTAATGAAAATTGCAGATTCTAGTGTGCGCCGCATAATGATAGGTTCACACCTAAATTTCTCAAAATTTGGAATTTTTCAGAAATTATTTTTATACCAAAATAGAACACAGCCAGAGTCTATAAACATGTTGCAAAATGGGAATTAATGTTTTGAAGGCATTTTTAAAAATCATGTTTTTTCGATTTTGGCTTATTTTCCAGCATGCAAAAAAAAACAAGAAAACAGCATTTTTCCGATTTTCTCAGTGCAATACGGTTTTCGCATTAGGACCTATAAGCAATCCCAGAAGGTCTTTTGAAGCCCTGAAAGTGTTTTGTAAGACTTTTCATGATTTTTTGAGGTGAACCTATCATTATGCGGTACAGTGTACAACTATTTCAGACCTGAAGAACCTCGTGTGGTTATATATTTCGATGTTTTTTAAGAGGTCATTCAAACAACAATGAATTTATTATTTTTTTTATAAATCAACAAAAACAGAACCTTTAACAATTTTGAGATAAAAAACAATTTGGAAATTGGAAATATTTAAAAAAAAAAACAATCAACAATTGAAATAGGTGCTTACATTTCCATAGCATCATTAAGCATGCTTCCAAATGTATCAGAAAGTTTATCGGCACGTTGAGCGGTCTTTTTCGCCTTCTTCTTTTGTTTCTTCACTGCAGTTTTGATCAGTTTATTCAATTGAACATTTCCACCAATTTCTAAACTATCCGGTAAAACAACTTTATCATCATCAACTGTAGCTGCTTTCACTTTTCTTCCACTGGTCACGGTTTGTTTTTTCACTGAAAATTAAATTAAAAGTTTAAACGTTTGCTTAAAATTGTTCAATTCCTACCATCTGTTTCCATTTCCTCGTCGTCGTCGTCTTCATCATCTTCTCCATCGTCATCAGAATTGTGTGGTGCGATAATTTCACTTTCCATTGGCAATCCTTCAACAATTTGATTCTGCTCTTCCAAAATAGTGTCAATGTCAAATTCTTTGCTAAATTGAGCGACAATTTCAGCTGGAACAATATTCTCTTCCTTTCCGGTTCCTTGCTCTGGCGGATGAGTGTAATATCTCAATTTTCCAGTGTTCCAATCGTTCAAAACTCGTTTCGCTGCAGCATTCATGTCTGGTCGAGCACCACGCCTTAATTTTCCCATTCGACGAGCCAAAAGTGCCAAAAATTGGTCAACAGAATTGAACTCCGGTAGGTTGTAATGCATCATTAACTGAAACATAATTTTAAATGAATAACTAATAACATTTATGATTTACCGTTTCCTTACTGCAACGACGAAGAATAGCATGAACTGGTGCAATTGGATCAAGAAGGTTGTCGACACGAATCGCATTTTTCAGGGCAACTTCAATTGGATCAAGTTCTTTTTGACTGACGAGAATGACTCCTGGTGAATCAATCAATCTAATATTCTTGTCCAATTCAACTTCTTGGATTTCTCTGGAAAATTTAGTTTTTTGATATTTAACTGAAGTAAATGTGTCATACTTTGTGATGCCTGGAAGGTTTCCAACATTGCAAGCTTTTCTTCTTTTCAAACTGTTGATCACACTGCTTTTTCCCACATTTGGGAATCCTGAAAAAAATTTTATAAGAACATTTTTTATTTTGAATAAGATAGTTACCAACAACTCCGACTCTGATACTAGTTTTAATGTCCTTGTTACGGCAATAATTTCCCAAAATTTTCATGACAATGTCAGCTCCAACACACTTTGACGTTTCAGTGTTATTGAGAATGGCACTGTTGAAACGACCCTGAAAAAACGCCACTAAATTAAAACATTATTTTCCTGTAAAACGAACAATATTTGACTTCTGTTCCTGTGTACTGGCTTTGAATGCAATCGTTGGATATTGTCCTCTCAAATACTCCAACCATTTTTGTACATTTTCTCTTGGAACCAAGTCAATTTTGTTCATCAGCAATACAAGACGTTTTCCACCTTTCAAAACTTGTTCTTCCACCGATTTACTACGACTTCCCAATGGATCACGAGCGTCCAACACTTGAATAATAACATCGGCAATTTCAATTGTTTTCCGTACTTCACTGGCATAAGCTTTGATAGTCTTGTCATCCAATGTGTTAAATTTCTCTTGATCCAATGAGTTCGCAACCTTTTTTTCAAATTCAGCACTTTGCTTGGAAGCTTTCGCCACCATGCTCTCGAAATTTGCTGGAAGGTTTCGCTTCCTTTTCTCGATTCTTTGAATTTTTGATGCTTCCTTTGCAGCTTCTTGTCTTGCCTTTATTTTTTCTCTTTCTTGTTCGGCTTGGAGCAGGATATCCTCTTTGAATGGACATGAGTTTGGAACTGTGATCGTTTTTTCTTTCTTCTTGCCAGTACCTAAAAATATAAGTAGTTATTGAAAAAAACCTAATGTGATTACCATTCTTCTTTGCCTCTTTCTTCACTTTTCTACCGTGATCTCTGACCTTCTTTTCAATCTTGTAACGCTTTGCGCAACTGACCCGTTTACTAGTTTTTTCTGAAGAAAGAAAAACGGTTTAAGACATTTTTCGAAATTTAAATTTCGTGTTTTAAAAGCAATTCACGAAATAAAACTCACTTAAACAATATTTAGCCATTTCGCCGGAGTTATTGAACCCTACAAAACACATATTTTTATATAAAAACGCAAAACAGAAATGAGAAAGTAATAAAAAAATAAGAAAGTAATTATTTTAAAAATACGTTTTATTTAAAAAATTAAATATACTTCGAAATAACTAACTTTGTTCAGTAAAACATCTGAAAATTCGAAAAACAAAACTAAGAAAATAAGGCGCACACAGTTGTCCAAAAGGGTGGTCTCGCAGCGACTTTGTCAAAATTCTTTCAAAGTACGGTAGCTAAAGGATTTTTCTGGCTCTCTTCAAAAAATGCATTCAAATTCTCTAAAATTCGAGAAAAGTTGAATATATCACGTTTATTTATCATTTTGCTATGTTTTTCCCTTAATTAGCTTACAAGAAGTAATGTATAACCCCTTTCCATATTACTGGCGTGAAAAACTTCAAACATGTTTTTTTTAATACGTTTCAGATGGCACCAGCAGTCCCTCAAGCATCTTCCGGAGGAGCGAGAGCTTCTGCTTCTGGACGTGAACGTAGTTTCAAAGACAAGGATAAGCCAGACAGTGTCCGCAACAGGTTGGGATTTTAAAGTTTCGTATTGTGATATTATTATTTTTTTAGTAACATCGTTGCTGCAAAAGCGGTCGCCGATGCTGTCCGTACTTCTTTGGGTCCAAGAGGAATGGACAAAATGATTCAATCCGGAAATGGGGATGTTACCATCACAAACGATGGTGCCACTATTTTGAATCAAATGAGTGTAATTCATCCAACTGCTAAAATGGTAAGCTTTAATCTAATGAACTTGGTAATGAAACATATACCTTTCCAGCTCGTCGAACTTTCAAAAGCTCAAGATATTGAAGCTGGAGATGGTACTACAACCGTTGTTGTCATGGCTGGAGCTCTTCTTGATGCTGCTCAGAAACTTCTTGCAAAAGGAATCCACCCAACCACCATTTCTGAAGCTTTCCAAAGCGCTGCCTCTCAAGCCGAAAATATCCTTGAAGAAATGAGCCAGCCAGTTTCATTGTCCAACGATGAACTTCTTACCAAAATGGCAACAACCTCGCTCAACTCGAAGGTTGTCTCTCAACATTCATGGCTTTTGGCACCAATGGCTGTCAATGCTGTTAAAAAGATCATCAATCCTGAGCAAGATACCAACGTGAATTTGAAAATGATCAAGATTGTCAAAAAGATGGGAGACACTGTTGAAGAATCTGAAATGATCGAAGGAGCTTTGATTGATCAAAAAACAATGGGAAGAGGAGCTCCAACCCGTATTGAGAAAGCCAAGATTGGACTTATTCAGTTCCAATTGAGTCCACCAAAAACTGATGTAAGTTTAAAAACAATTAGTTTTCGTTCATTTAAAATTTATACATTTTAGATGGAAAATCAAGTTATTATCAGTGATTATGCCCAAATGGACCGCGCTTTGAAGGAGGAACGAACATACCTTTTGGATTTGTGCAAGCAGATCAAGAATGCAGGATGTAATGTTCTTCTTATTCAAAAGAGTATTCTTCGTGATGCGGTTAATGAATTGTCACTCCATTTCCTCGCCAAAATGAAAATCATGTGCATTAAGGATATCGAAAGAGAAGATATTGAATTTTATTCAAAGGTATTTGAAGATTTTAAGAATATTATAATCAAAATTTTTCAGATTCTCGGTTGTCGTCCAGTTGCTTCTATCGATCATTTCAACGCTGAAGCTCTTGGAACTGCTGATCTCGTCGAAGAGGTTCCAACTGGCGGTGACGGAAAAGTTATCAAAGTTACTGGCGTTCAAAATCCAGGACATGCTGTTTCCATTTTGTTGCGCGGATCCAACAAATTGGTTCTCGAAGAAGCTGACAGATCACTTCATGACGCACTTTGTGTTATCAGATGCTTAGTGAAAAAGAGAGCTCTTCTTCCAGGTATGTTTTCATATGCCATAACTACACATTTATGAAAATTATATTTTTCAGGAGGTGGCGCTCCAGAAATGGAAGTTGCTTGCAGACTTAGACAGTTGGCTCAAAGTCAACAAGGAGCAACTCAATACTGCTGGAGAGCATTTGCTGAAGCGCTTGAATTGGTAAAGATAAAAGAAAATTGGAATAAGTTGGTGTTATACGTTTTTAGGTTCCATACACCTTGGCTGAAAATGCTGGACTTTCCCCAATCCATACTGTAACCGAGTTGAGAAATCATCATGCTAATGGAAAGAAATCATATGGTGTCAATGTCAGAAAAGTAAGTTTTAAAGTTTTTTTTTCAGTTTGCGAATAATTTGAATAAAACATGAACAATGTGAATATAATTTGCCCGCCATTTACACTGGAGAAAAGAGAATATTTTTGTACTTGAATGCATTCTTGTGGAATATGCTACATAATTCATGTGCCTGAGCGTGATTTTCAAAATTGTGAATGAATCCAAAATCTTCATTATTTTCAAATTTTCGAAATATTAAAATTTGAATTTAATAACTGATCCTTCTTTCAGGGTTACGTAACCGACATGGAAGAGGAAAATGTCGTTCAGCCATTGCTTGTCACGTTGTCCGCTATCAAACAGTCGGCTGAATGTGTTCGTTCCATTCTTAAGATCGACGACATTGTAAGTTTCGGGTTTTATTTTTAATCTCTGAGTATTTTGAACGTTTCTATGAGGCTGTCACATTTCATTATTAAAAAAATAACTTTCAGGTTATGGCCGTTCGCTAAATGATCATCACTGCGAATATTGCATGCTCGGCAATCGACGTAATATTTTTCCGCTTTTTTGTAGCTTTGATCCCTTTGAAATCTCATCGATTACCCAATAATTTTTTTATCCCGTTTTGTTATAATTTGCTTAAATATGCATCAAAAAGTTTTAAATCTCATTGCTCCCCCCTTCTTCGAGTGATCTTGCTTTTTTCCTTGTTTCTTATATAATCTCTTTTTTTTGTTTTTGTTATTTTCAATCTTGAAACAACATAAAAACAACAAACTTCATGTTTTATTCGACTAACCAAAATCATCATATTTCGTTTATTTTTAGGTGGAGTTGGAGGGTAAAAGGAAATTATCGAAAAAGGAATGCACTAGACACAATATACAGAATTATAGGGAAAATTCATTGAACTGTGAGAACTTCTGATTAATAACTTGATCCTTTAGCCATTTTTCGATAAGAATTGATGTCATGTGTGATGATGCAGTTGACAGGAGAGAAGAAGCTGGAAAAATGAAAAGAATGTTGAGAATTAATCTGAAATTGAATACCAGTTCCGTGATCCAGCCAATGCTCTCAATTGCCCTGATTTCTTCATCGGTCCACCGTAAGCATCTCCAAAACTGTAGTCTGCGATGTACATTCTGAAAAAATAGGATTATCGGATAATTTTCCGAAAAACTAAAACTTACGCATTGCATGCTGCCAACATTGCACAGAACAGGACAAAAATGAAAGAAATTGAAAATGCTGAGCTCATGACTGGAAAAAATGGAGGAGTCAAGTGATATTACCTGAAAAATGCAATGGATCTTATATTTTAAGGCTGCCCCTCATTTTTGAAAATAAACAAGAAGACGATAAGCTGGAAATTGTTATCAAATCAATAGAAAATGAAAAAAATCGAAAGGTGATTTAACAGGAAGTGTCAAAATATTCAGGAGAACTTTCGATGTTTCAGAATTTTCTAGAAACGTCTTCATATGTAATGTTTAACGTTTAAAGGGGAAGGGGATGTTTTTTTTTTTTTCAATTAAAGAGAGCAGATCAACAAATAAATGATTGAATAATCTTTTTCAGCCAATATCAAGAGCTTCACAAACTTCACGAACTTTTCAATTATTCTCAAAGAAAATTTTTTATTGCAGTTTTTATTTGTTTTCTATCCATTTTGGTAATGTATGGTGGATGAGCTAATAAAATATTTTCTTTGACGTTGTTCTGAACTGACTCAATATAATAAGCTCAGAATAGAACTCATCCTTTTTGCGGAAGCTGCCGTTATTCATCCATGCACAATTACTGTAAATTTCAAAAAAAACATTTATAGACGAATTTTAGATTATTTTAAAACGATGATGAAAACAACAATGAGCTCAAAAATTGTTAAAAGTTAAATAATGGTTTTAAAATCTAGAAGTTCACACTTCAATATTATATACCCCATAGATGGGAACGTTGGAAAAATGTTATGAATGGGATACGTATAACAAAAGCGCTTTGGGAAGTCTTCTTTTGTTCTAGGACGTCTGAAATTTCCTTTACCTAGGAACTATAGTTTATTTTGAGTAGAACTCGTAGGTCTAGATTATTTAAAACTAGAAAAGTTTGAGCGTTTTGTGAAAAATAATATATAGAAAATAAAAAGAAGGGACCATAAAACATAAATGAAATAGTAATCAATATTTGTAGCCAAGCTGTTTTTTTCAAAATTCAATTGAATTAAAAGAACTAGATGACGTTATAAAAAACACATTGGAAAAAATGGAAGGCATGATGTTAGATTTACTCGTATAGTTTGAAAGATTTTTGTAGTATCAATGAATCATCTAAATAATGGAAGGCTAAAAATAATTCTGTGGATCTTTTTTTGTATTCGTTTAGACATGACGAGGAAATTGCAAATTTCATGTTCCGGAGATGAAAACCATAGAAACTAGAACGTAAAACATGTTCTTTTAAAGTGTTGGTACATTTTGCTTTTTTTATTATTCAATGTGGAGAACTCAATATCAGAAGATTTGAAATCTAGAATATGAATCCTATTAAATATCGATTAATAAAGGTAGGGTTAAATTAATCGTGTATGGAAGGAAAAGTTTCATCTTTTAACAAACCCGATTCACAGAATTGATCTGGAATAGGGAAGCTTGAAATTTGAACCCAAAATCATCCTTTTTTACTTTTATTCACTCTTCTGGAACGCAATCAAGAATTTTTCTCATTCTGAACCATCAAAACTATACAAATGGGCACTTTCTAATGTATACCTACTGCTCTCTAAGTTGTCTTTTCTTCTAAAAAAGTTGATATAATGCTCCCCATCTGAAGGACACTTGAACCGATGTCATTTCCCTTTAATAGGATGCAAAGAATCATTGTTTTTGTAAAGTTCAATGGCCCGTTTAACGATTAACGTGTGGTTCCATTGCCTTAGACTAAAGAATCTTTTCCTTCAGTTCAAATAGCTACACAAAAAAGACTCTAGCATAATTATATAAATTTATCATATTCAATAGAAAATGCATCTATTGAAATCTGTGGAAAATAATATAAACATCTTCCTCATTTAGAATGTGAAAACAATTGAACAATTCTGACACTCGAAAAAAACAGAAAAAATAAGATAGCCAAATGAAATAAACTAATATTTTATGAGGGCTAAGAAATTGAATGATTGTGTTGGTTTATGAGAAAATATAAAACAAAAAGAAAGGGCGGAGTCCGATGCCTGAAACAAAGCTCACACATTTTGCTCTATTCGGGCGGTTTGAAGAATGAAGAAGGAGGGGGGTTTTCAGTGATTCAAACTCCCTTCTTTCCCTTCCCTTCCTATTAAAACATCATCATTCGGTTTTGCATCAATCCGGATGTCAATTTTTAGAAGTTGTACATGTGTTAATGCGGAGGCGAGATTCAACAAAAATTGATGACCATGGAACGAACTTTGTTTACATAGATAATGGGATTATCATGTCACTGAAATAGCAGCACATTTATTTCGGAGGTGCGGTCCTTATTTTTTACGAAATTGAAGTTAGATTGATCATTTAACTTTTCATTCTTTAAAAATATGAATGCAGTTATATTGAAGTTTTTTCCAATGAAATATTTAAGTTCAACTGTTAAATATGATAATATTATAAAAGTAAGCAAAACATAAAACGTGCGTTAAAGGCAGTGTACCGCTTAATTTCAACAGCAGTTTAAAGAATCAAGTTTCCTTCGTCGCTCATAAACAATTTTTTTGCAGGAAGAAAGCGTGTTGCTCTCGATGAAGCTTATTATCAATTATCAAAGTATAATGAAGTAATAAAATGTTCAGATAAATCTTTAAAAATGGCGCAAAATTAAGAAAAGAAAATACCAAAAATCGGTAGAAGAACGAATTTTTTCAAGCCAAAACCTGAAGCATCTCGATTTTGTATTAAAACGACTGATATAAGAAAATAATCATCTCAAAACCCGATGTTTTATTCTAATTCACATCAGAATCCAACATTTTCTTTCTCATCCGTCCAATTTTTGCTCAATATTCGCTTATACTTCAATGATTCCAATGTCATCAGAAGATGAACATAATGAAAAAGGAATGAGGCGGAAGAAAAGAAAATCTTCTGTTGTTTTTAGTTTTGTTGGCCCCCTGAAAATCAAAAAGCTCTCTCAAATTAATCTATTTCCTGTGTCATTTTGGAAGAAAATGGTAAAAATAAAAACATCTATTTACCTAAAAAAAAATAACAAAAACGATTTATAGGAGCATTTTTGAGTGACGTTTAAGACGTTTCCCGATCGATCGCAGGGTAGAATTTCAAAAATTCACAAATATTTCCATTTTCAGATTTTATAAGAAGTAACTTTTAAAAAGTGAATTTTTCATGTCTTTGATTGAATACCGAAAATAAAAGATTTTATTTTTGAATATGTCAAAAGAATGTCATCCGAATCCGACATTCTCTTTCTTCGGAAGGTTCTATTCTTGTCTTCTATGACTGAAAAGCAAAGAAAAAGCTCGAGATTTAATATTCGGTCGCCGAAAAACGTCATCATGAATTAAATTTCGAACGGATAATTCGAAATCGAGTAAAGAATATGAATATGCAACAAAATATGTATTGTTTGATAATTTTTTAAACCTTTTTTGGAGGAACTAATTTTTTACGAGGTCTGCCAGAAAAAAACATGTAGTATTTCAGAACATAAGAGATCATCTGGTTCAATGAATTCAAAGAAATAACACCCATTAAAAATTAAAATTTTAGATTAAATTGAAAATTTTCGGACCATATTTGAAGAAAATGAAAATTGGGCTAATGGAGATTCAAGAAAATGGAGATTGATGCTTTTCAGAGCAGGACGAAAATAAGGATATTTATATATATTTTTGACTATTTTGCAGAATCTGAGAAAACGCCCAAAGAAGATGAAATAATCCTCCGTTAAAGAAACAATACCACCAAACTATTAGGTTTCAGTTTCAATTATTAAATCTAACGAGTTTTGCAAAAAATACGTCATTGAATTTTTAGAATTTTGGAAATTCAGATGAAATATTTTGCAGAAAAAGCAAGATTCATTGAAAACAAAAATCTAATGAATCATATTCTGCATCACATAATCATATTAAGAAACCAAAATAAAAATAATAAAAAACACAAACAACTTCAAAACTAACGAATTCTGAATCACATTGATTATTATATATCTGTTTAAAGAAAACAAAACCTCAAGAATTATTACTTTTTTCCTCATTCGAAGGTCGAAAAGCACAAAAAATCCATAACTTCCTGAATTTAATTCCATCAGAAAACACATTACCTAAAACTGGAAAACGTTTTACTTGCCCTTAATCGGGAAAGAAAATTGAATATTCGTTTTTATTTGAACTTATAGAACAAGTATATTTTCAGAATTAAATTTTCAGTGTGCTGGAATATCTTAAATATTTATTTAAATTGTAAGCACTTTTCTAGGTTTCGTAACTGGAAAAGTGAAATAAATGAAAGTGCTCAATAATTGATTGTAATTAACGTTTTTCTTTCCATTTTGATGTGTTGCCCTCTTTCACCATTTAAAGAAGGCGAAGACTCGAGAAAAGATGAGAAAATGGCGATAATGAGGTTTTGGTTTTTCATTTGACGTTGTAGCATTTCCTCTCGCCTTTCCTTTTCATGGCGATGTTTGAACGTTTTATAGTTTAAAACCAATTGAAAAAATATATAGAAGGGCAATTTTGATTAGGTTTGTTTCATGATGCAAGAAGCATTCAGACTTATTAAAAGGTTAATGGAATATTTTAAAGTTTCACTAAAGGTTAATCAAATTTCGAAGCGTTTGTTTCTGAATATATTGCAGTTAAATTGGTAGAAACGAAAATGATGAAATTAAACAGTCTATTAAGAATTTACAGAATTTTATTAGAGGGACTCTTTACTGCATTTGGGTTTCAATTCCATTTTCATCGTTTTAACATTTGAAAACCTATAGAAGCAAAAAAAGTTTTTGGAATTTCCTTTTGTAGGACACGAAAAAACAGATTTACATAATAAGGCGGCAAAATGGCCTAACCACTCGGCCGCGCGCGAGAGAGCATGCGAATGTGAGAGTATTTGCAATTGTTAGGCCATTTCGCCGACTTATTCGTGAAATGGGTGTGTTTGGGTACTAGAAAAGGAATTTTCGAAAAGAAAATTTTCTTGTATAGGTTTTCAAATATCAAGAAGAAGATGAAAATGGAATAGAAACCTAAAATCAGTAAAGAATCCCTTTAAGTATACCAATTTAAGAAATCGAATATCAGAAGATTTCATGCACTTGGAATTGGCAACGTATGGTGTTTTTTCATGGCACAAAGACCATCGACTAGTAATTCATCTGGAACAAAACAAATGCACTTCTGAAATGTATATCCAATGTGATGTCTACACACATATCTTCGGATGAGTAATAAAAAAAGGAATAACATAACCCCTGAAAGTCGCAAAAAATGAATGAAGGGAAAGAAGTTATAAATGAATGCAATAATAACTCCGTCATGATAATAAAACCTTTAACAAACAGAAAAAAAAGTTCAACAAAAGAGTGAGTCAGGCTAAAGGGCTCATGTCATCAAAACAGATGGAGATATTCAGATGCCCGTTTTCCTTGAGGGAGGCAATCATGAAGAGTTATTAGTGTGTTTGTTACTTTTTTTCAGTCATTATAAATACACATTAACTTGAATCAAAACATTTTCAGAAAACAAAATGAAAGTGAAAACAGAACAAACTGACGATATGAGATGGCACATCAGTGAACGCCCTCGGATCTCTCTTTTATTTAGTGACATCATTTGTAAATTTAAATTATCTGATCGACACTCTGACCGTCCGTCCTAGTGTGCAAAATGTGAAATGAAAGACATTGATATACTTTAAACCTAACCTCTTCTAAAAATGGATTCCTTCAACAAACAATGTTTGAAAAGTATACCAGAGTTTATAAATCAAAAAAAAGGTTTAAATATCCAAATTCTCATCAGATTTGAATAAGAGTCGGAAGCTCCAGGAAATGAATGTAGGTAGATTTTGGTACCTTCTTTTTTTTGACTGCACATGTGGCAAAGATCAGGATCAAAAACAAGTTTTGCAAATACGAATTTAAAAATACAAATTTCGCATTTTTTTCGAAATATTCCTAGAAACTTATTTGATGGATTTTTAAATAAACCTTTTATGATATTTTTGATGTCCAAACGATTTAAGTATTGTCAAGCTAAATTTTTTTGGTCGCTCATTTTCAGCAGCAGCAGTTAGGCGTTGAAAATCCCTCAGCGGGCTCAAATTCAAATTTCTCAGTTCACGCCTTCGGTTTTATCAGTGGAGCAGCCGAAAATGAGCGGCCAAGAAAATTCAGCTTGGCAAAAAAAAACAGCAATATTTTCAAAAACAGAAAGCATTAACTACATTCTATCGTTTACAAAAAAAACAAATGTGAATATTTCCTAAAACTTCTAAAAAAAGGCGGAGACAACTTGCAGAGAGAATGAGAGTACTTCCTTACTGCAAACATTTTAATTAACCGAATGACGCTTCGTAAAAACACATGAAAACACATAACGTGCAAAAAAGAAGACGTTCGTAAAAGCATTTTTACCCTTGTTCGGAAAAAGTAGACTCTGGAATGCATTTCCTTAATATAACAGATTACTTGTAGCAGATTAAACCGAATCCTTTACCTTTTCTTTTGAAGTCTGTTCCATAGGCAATGAAAAAGTTTTGAAAATTATTTTCACGCTTCAATGCATTTAGGAACTTCTGTATCTACTTTGGAAACCAAGATTTTGGTTAAATTCAGACATTCTTCAAGAGTTTCTGAAGAACTTAAATTTTCAATTTACATTTCGAGAAACCAAAAAAACGTAAACTTGAAACATCCAAAATCAGATTTCAATTCAGAAAAATAAAAACCAAAAACATTCTATTTTGAACATATATATTTTTCAAATATGAAATGGGCGGAGACAACTTAAAGACAGTTGAAGCGTAGTTCCTTATTGCAAAAAATTCTAAATTAAAAGAATGACGCTATGTGGAAATACTTGAAAAAACGTAATGTGTCAAAAATATGATCAAAACAGGAGTTCTTAAAAGTTATAGAAGTGGAAAATGAGCATCCTGGGTTAATATTTATGAAAATAAAACCCATAAAAACAGATCTAATGAAACATATTTTCGATTTGAAAATATAAACAAACAATGATCACAATTTTAATGATGCAATGGGTTTTCGGAAAATATACTTTAAAATGCTAAAATACTTTCATAATTACTCATCATTGTAATGAGATAATGATTATATTTGAAGTCTATCCAACGACGTAATATATTTTTAATAATTCCCGTTTTTTGGAATACCCCGAAACAAACATCACTTTTAAAAGCTATTGTTGGAAGGTTGGAAAAATAACACTGTTTCATAAAATGTTATAAACTTTTTAAAGAGCTTATAAATTGTTACATCAATCTCCGTTCAGGATTATATTACTCTATAATTATCTTTTGAATAGAAGTTTAAAACCTCAATTACATTGTTCATTTGACTTCTTCAAAATTAAAGTATGCGAAGTGAAACGATTCGGTTCCATTACTCTCAATTTGACAACAAAAACACATTCCAAAGTCGGTTTATTTCAAAAAAAAAAAACAGAAATAAAAAATTGAAGCTAGAAAGCAGTATTTCAGACGAAAGCAGTCGCTTTTCTCATTTTTTTTTCACATAAAGTTTTCTGTGATAAACAAGATAATTAAATTCGAACGGGGCTTGAAATCAACTTTATCTTAAAATTACAGTGTTCTACTTATGGAGCAAAAAACACATATTGAGCCTTATTTTAGGTTTTTCAGAAAAAAAACTACAACTTTCTTTACAATACAACCCATAAATACACTTTTGATTTTTTAAAAATAAATGTTAGTTATCAACACCTACACGATTAATAGCTTTTAATTATCCTAATTCTCTTGCAAAATGGACTTGAAATTTTTTTCTCGTATCAAATCCATTTGCAATTATTTTATTCACACAACATCATTTCCTTCGTATAATTTGCAAAACGTTCATGTTTTCCCAAGTGAAAATTAGAAAAAAGGTAACTTTTGAAGTTCAGACAAGTAACTTGAAATTTCGCACATTCATGTATTTATTCTTGTCTCATTTTAACGCCTACATGTTCAAAAATTCTGAACCACTCGAAGTATTTGGACCATGACAAATTAAATGTGTAAGAAAATAGAAATGAATTGAACTATAAGAAGCAGAACACACAAAATTATTAATAGAATAGCATCAAGGTCTCATATGAGATCCAAAAATAGTTTTTAAAAAAAGTAGTAAAAATTCAAACCGGAAAGTTCAAGTTTGTTAAAAATGAAACCAGGTATGAATGAAATGAATGAAAGGAAATATACGATTTATAGTGATGGCTATCTTTCAGCAAAGCTCGAACATAATTGTTTTCTCACGAACGTTTTCTTCATATTTTTCATACTTCATATTTTAAAATATGAATTTCCAGCAATTTTCACTTCTTTTGTTCATTTTTATTCATCTTACAAGCTTATTTTGTTGTGATACATTTTCGTAGCTTTTTTTTCTGCAACGAAAACAATTCTCGAGACAAAAATACAATAAATTGAACTTGGAATTCCGAAAAATACATTTCAAAACGATTTGCTTGCTGAAAAAAAGTTTTTTCAAAGAACAAAGACAAAGAAGAGAAATATATTTTTCATTTTTATTTCTATAAGTAATTTTAAGGGGTTGAAGTTTATTTTTATTTTTTTGAATCGCCCGTCTGTATAACGACCGTAACTATCCTGAAATATTTTTAATAATATAAAGACGGAAAAAAATTGAAGTTACTTGTGATCTTTTTAACTGCTCCAAAATGCAAGACAACTTTACTTATAAGCATATATTGCTGTAGGGTTTGGACTGAAGACCATGTAGACGGAGACTTGTAAAAATTTGAAAACGATTACATAATGGCCTCGAAAATCATATTGTTCTCGGCCACATCCCGAAATTTTTTTAATAGTAAAAATAGAAAAAACATAAAGAAAATCAAGAATTCGAAAAAATCAAGCTATAAAAATCAACGAAACTTTACTAAAATTGATTAATATATTTTCCGAAGTCTCAAAAAAGAAAACTTAACATTTTTTTTTAAAGTTATGCTATTCTGAAATTTTTTTGTTTTACAGTAGCGGTAAAAAGTGAGGGTACTTTTGGTTTTTTGATCAGAACTTTGTTCAAAATGGTCCGATTGGGCTGAAACTTGGATATGTTGTGTAAAACAGTATTTTAAATATTATTTTGTGGTTTCAATCCAGTTATTCTAGAAAATTTTGAAAAATGTGAGTATTTTTCAAATTTTATTTAAAAAATGAAAATCTATCAAAACTAAAAACAACCTTTAAAACATGTAAAATACCCAAAACTCTAAGAAACAAACTTTATAATAAAGAAATTATCTAGTATTTTGTGGAAAATCCTTTTGCATCCAGAACTGCTCGGCATCTACGTGGCATCGACTCGATCAACTTGTTGAGTACCGAAAATGGAATATTTTCCCAAACATCCTTGATTTGCTCGAACTTCTCTTGGGCATTTCTGGCTTTTTTGTTCTTTAACTGACGCTCACAATGTTCCCATAAATGCTCAATCGGATTTAAGTCCGGACTTCGACTTGGCCAGTCCAATACAGGCACTCGTTTCCTTCGGAACCAATCTCGAACAAGGTGACTGGAGTGTTTCGAATCATTGTCCTGTTGGAAAACATACCGACGACCATGTTTCGCACGTGCGTAAGGAAGCATGGTGTTCTCTAGTATCCCTAGGTACATGAATCGATCCATAGTACCTTCAACTCGGATGATGGGGCCAACGCCTTTCCCAGAGAAGGCACCCCACACCATGACATTCCCTCCGCCATGTTTCACAGTCGGTGTTTGATACTTAATATTGTATCTAGATCCAACAGGACGTCTCACATATGATATACCGTCACTTCCGAATAGCATGAATTTGCTCTCATCACTCCAAATCACCTGCTTCCACTGATCAACCGTCCAGTCAATGTGCTCACGAGCAAACTTCAAGCGCATTCTTCGATTCTTGGCTGAAATAAATGGTTTCTTGACTGGTCTCCGAGCAAAAAGTCCAGCATCACGCAGCCTTGATCTAACAGTCTCTACGGAAATTGGCGGAGACCCGGCTTGGATCAGTTCCAGACGGATATCAACTGCAGACTTCCTCGGATCATCTCGACTCATAGCGACAATGCGACGATCTTCGACGTGATTCGTCACTTTCTTTCTTCCTGATCGTTTTTTTACTAGTGCATTTTCTCCACCATCCTTGTAGCGTCTTACGATTTTTTTGATGCCGCTCAAACTCAATCCAAACTGCTCAGCGAGAGCCTTTTGTGGCACATTCATCATAAACCCGGATACTACAGCTTTGAGCTCGGATTCCGACAAGTAGCGACGACTAAAATTAAGTGACATAGCTGCAAAATATCACAATCGACTTCGAAAATGATAAAACAACAAAAAACATTAACTTTAAAAAATAGAAAAAAAATATTTAAAAAAAATTTAAAAATAAGAAAAAATTTAAACTCGAAAGTTCGAGAATATTCGAGAATTTTTTTGTTCCTTAGAGCGCACTTGCACGTTTTTGGTTTCAAAAAATAGGAAACTTTTTACTGCATAACATATCCAAGTTTCAGCCCAATCGGACCATTTTGAACAAAGTTCTGATCAAAAAACCAAAAGTACCCTCACTTTTTACCGCTACTGTATTCAAAGTATTGCGTTGATTCCTGTTTTATCCTTTAGTTTTTATCGTTGGGTGTTTATTAACTCTGAAAACCTAGGAAAATCGATAAAATCAGGATAAAACCAGTATTTGGAGTTAAATTTTCGAATTTCCCGAATTTTCCGGAATTTCCCGGAATTTCCCGGTCTTTGGAACCCGGAAAAAATTTCCCGAAAAATTTCCCAAAAGGTCTTTCCCGTCCATCCCTGGTCAACATGTTCACATTTCATTTTGGTTACTTTTCATTTTTTAAACGTAAAGTCTACTTCCGCCCGTTTTAAAAGTTTATACCTGTCATGAAAAATGATCAAATAATAAATAACTTAAATAATTTTATTAGGTTTAGGTTTTCCATTATTGTTATTATTATTAACATTATTATTGTTATTAACATTTGTTTTATTCTGACTGGTCTTCCTATGAACCTTCGTATGGCCATCAACATTCGGACATCCCAAAAGTGGAGCAGTTGAAAATGACGAAAGAGTTCCACCTAAAATTCTGCATTTGCTCTCTAATAAATCGTATATTTTCTTATCACCTAATCCATCTGACGGATTCGATCCCCCACTCATTGGTCTCTTCGGAGCGAGAGAATTTAATAAAACAGCTGTTGTACTTCTTCCAACTACTGGTTTTAATTCATGTGGTTGGAGGACTCGTCGTCGTTTCTTTGGTAATTTAGATCTAGAAGAAATAATTGTAGTTTTTGAAGATACGCATTTTTTGAATAAATTAACCTAGCCTGAGCATGTGAATAAAACATAGCAAAATTGGAAACAATAACAGGAACCGGAAGTGCAATTGTAAGAACACCCATTAATGCACAAATTGATCCAACTAAACGACCAAGTGATGTTTGAGGAACCTTTAATTATTTCACTTTAATACTTCAATCGAAAAAAAAACAATTACCAAATCTCCAAATCCAATAGTACAAATAGTGATAACAGCCCACCAAAGGCCAACAGGAATTGATGTGAATTGATTATTTTTATTGTTTTCAACTCGTTCTGCATAAAAAACTAATGCCGCAAAAATTACAATACCAAGTAGGACAAAAAAGACGAGAAGGAAAAGTTCCTAAAATTCAAAATTTTCGAAAATAATCGTATTTTACAACATACTTGGGCACTGGCCTTAAAAGTCTGTATCAAAATTTTTAAGCCAGTCGAATGTTGTGTCAATTTGAATAATCTCAATATTCGAATGATTGAGAAAAACTCCACAGAATCCCTATTTGAGCCAGAAAGTGCGCGATCAAGCGCCCAATCGATATAAAATGATATGGTTGCAATGAAGTCAATAATATTAACAGGTGTTTTCAGAAATATGGCGGCATTCGGGCAGAAAAACATACGAGTTAGAAATTCACCCGAGAACCAAATATTGGATAAAAGTTCAACGTAGAAAAATGAAGGATGAGCTCTGGAATAAACGAAATCAAACATAGATAAATTTTAAGTTTACCTTGTAGCTGTTTTTCCAACAAATATAGTTGTCGACTGAACTCCTGTTCCAGCTGGAATGGTTAAATTCGTCGAAATATCAATATCAGGAATACGAAACGATGGATGAGTTTTGAGGCAGAAGCATACAATTGATATGATAACAAATATAATATTGACCACCGAGATCACCTGAAAAATGAACATAAACCTTAAATATTCTTATTATTATTTTTTTTTCTTCTTTTTCGTACGGACAATTTTTAATGTGATGTTGTAATGGACGCACATTTACATATTCAGTTCATTTATAAATGACACACAAAAGCGGATGTTGAAAATCTATTTAAAATGTTAGTAAGCATGCAAATAAACGAACACTCACCTACCAAGAAACAATCAAATCATAACAATTTATTCGACTAACTTTATTTAATACAATTCAATTTAATGAGACCATATTTAGATAAAAAAAAGACACCCTCTAAATCTTTTCTCAGAAAAAAAGTTATTCCAAAAACCCGTACAATCCAATTTTAAACTCCTGAAATACATTCAAAATTAAAAAATATAAAAGGAAATACAAATTTCTCAATCAAGCGATTAGTTTATTAGAATGTTCATGTAATGATGGTCCCCCATTAACATTCTTATTTCCAAGAGGTTGATTGAACATTGCCGAAGAGCTCTTCTTTCTGTGTTTTCCGTGATGTTGTTTGACGCCCAAAAGTGCTGGTTTCACTTCATGTGCCTTTAAATAATTCAGAAATTGAATTTCATCAAATTATTTTTTTGAAACACCTGAAGAACTCTTCTACGTTTCTTTGGTAACTTGGCTCTGGCTTGCGAATGTGAGTAGAGATTTGAAAAATTTGATACAATAACTGGCACAGGGAGGGCAATTGTAAGAACACCCATCAGGGCACAAAGTGATCCCACCAGCATTCCAAGGTATGTTTTTGGCACCATATCTCCGAAACCAACTGTTGAAATTGTTACAAGACTCCTGGAAAGTTATATAAAAGTGATTTAATGCGGTTGGTCCCGTCTTTTAAATGTTAAATACACCAATGACATTTTCAGATACAATAGCTTACCACCAAAGTCCCAGTGGTATACTGGTAAATTGATTTTCTTTATTCAATTGTGATCTTTCTGCATAATAAACCAATGCCGCAAAAATCACGATGGCCAATATGACGAAAAATACAAGAAGAAATAATTCTTGTGCTGATGCCTTGAAAATTATTGATTCATAATTCCAATATCACATTATTTTTGTTACCTTGAATGTTTGTATCAGAATTTTAAGCCCAGAAAAATGTTGAGTCAATTTAAACAACCTGAGCACGCAAATCATAGATAGAAAGTCTAGTGTTACTAATGAGCCTGAAATTCATTTCCTTCATTTTGACACCTATTTTTATTTTTATGTAACCTGTCTGAATCAAAATAGCATGTAACAGTGATTCGAAAAAGAATGCTCCTGTGGAAACGACATCGATAATTGTTAATGGAGATCGAACAAATTTATGGAAAGATGGGCAGAACAAACTGCGAATGAGCTGAAAATATATCGATTTGGAAAGATTAATATTAAGCGCGTACGCAAGATTCACTCATTAAAGGAGGGCTTTACGGAGATAATAAAACCTAAATGAAAATAGACTTCATACTCATTCCAAATCAGTTTTTAAAATTTTCTAAAACCACCTAGAAGCCGAGAAAATGAGCTTCTAAACAATGGCCTAGAAAAAGATGCCACCGGCGAAAACTAGTCCGCAGGCATGAAAAATTTTTTAAAATTAAAAAACGTAAATTAAAATTAAAGAAGAATTAAAAAAAGGACTAATACAGCATTCTGCATAACTATTTATCAACGAAGCACGAAAAAAGTTAGGCCAGGTGGCCTCTTTTTCTAGGCCATTATTTTGAAGCTCATTTTCTCGGCTTCTAGGTGGTCTTAGAAAATTTTAAAAACAGATTTGGAATGAGAACGAAGTCCATTTTCATCCCAGACACATTCATTAGCTCTATAAAGCCCTAATTTAACTGCAAAAAAAAACTTACAAGCTCAATTGTGAACCAAATATTGCAGATCAAATCAACATAGAAAAAATATGGGTGTGGACTAGTCAATGGTTTGTCCGTTCCTATTGTTTTGTGATAGTTTTTGTAACCACCTTCGTCGACAACCCGTAATGAATAAAAAACTGAAAAAAATATTTAAATTTTCTTAAAATTGAAATGAATGTTTTTGCTTACTATCAATATCCGGAATTTGAAAACATGGATCAGTTTTCAGAATAAATGAACATGTTGATGCCAGAATGAAAGCTACCGATATGAAGGATATAACCTGAATATTTTCTCGATGCTGACGAATATCAACACCAAAACTCACAAAATATATTGGTGGTTTTTTAGAGGTTTTTTAGAGGTTTTTTAGAGGTTTTCATAAGTACTCGAAAAACTTAAAAAAGCCCGGAAAGAAAATAAAATTTAAGCGGGTTAATGATTAAAGCTAAAAATTTTCATAATCTAACAAAAATTGCTAGTTTATCAGAAGCGAAATCAGATTACATGCCGGGGGTTACAGAAATTATATCATGCAACATAATATTCGAATAATGAACCTTTTATTTTATCATTGATAAACAAACATACCCGAGCATATTTTGAACTCCACGGCTCGTCGAACAACGCCCAAACTCGTGGTTTCAATTGTTGCCATTGAGACATTGTACCGGAATAATAATCATCCTCCCAGCCGAATTTTTTCGCTATCTAAACCAAAAAATAGAAGAAATAATTCAATAATATTCAAAACGAAAAAAACCTCTTCTTGTGTTGGAGGATCACCATCCAAATCAAGTGATTCAATAACCGCTAAAGTGTCCTGCGTATCTCTGTGTTGGGTGTATGTCATCCAGCAACATGGTTCCACCTGAAAATTATAGCTTTTTGATAATTCATAATTTTAAAATTAAAAGCTCCAGTTTACCTGATTCGCATCTAATCCCCAAAACTCGAGTTCTTCTTCAAACAATGGCCCACATACGTTTGTTGGATAATGCAATTTTCCTTTAAAAATTTAAATATTAAATATTTTCCAAGAATATGTTCTTATTCCGTAATTTCTCTGATTGGATTTCTTAATGATGAAAAAATCAGAAAAATATGGTAAAATGAACACTTTTTGTAGCCTATTTTTTGGATTCATATGATCTTGGATTTCAATTTTTTAAAAACCCATTTCATTTTTGGGTTTCGAGACTAAAAATGTATTCATATTAAATTCATTGTCGTTATTTTCAACTTATTTTTTGATTTTTTTAGTGACCACTCCTAAGTATGAATAAAGTTTTCATTAGTTACATTTACCTGTCCTATAATAATTCAAAATCATTGAGAAAACCCCAGGATGTCTATCGAAAAAATACTCATTTAATACCGGATCATAATTTGCCAAATTAGGTGTCAATCTGAAAGTAGGAATTATATAATTACATTGATTTTTAAAAAACTATTTTACCTTGATAACCTCGTGGCTGGAATCTTTTTCAGCACATGGGTATATGTTTCATGTCGAATTCCACCGACATTCAGGATCACCCGATGCTCGGTGTCCATCCAAGACTGAAAAATAGGAAGAATTTTTATATTTTTTCAATTATTTCCAAATGTTCCTTTATCTTTTTATTATGAGTAAAAGTTCTTTAAAAGTTCTAAATGCAACAATATTTTTTTTAATTCGAAGAACTATTGAATATCCTAGATTGTAGTGAAAAACTTGTATGATGACGGGCAAACAAAACAATATCTGTAACTGACACATATTCCATTTCTAGCCTAAACTATTTCTCAAAAAAAAAATCTGTTCCATAAACAAATGTATATCAAAAATGAAAAGTTGTCCTTTTTCGCTCCGTCCCTTGCTTTGAGATATACAGGAAAAAGCCAATAAGCATAAATTTTTGAAGAATGACGATGTACGTACGCATGGGGAGAATGAAAGGAAAGGATTCTTTCTTGTCTTTTGGGACGATAACAGAACATAAAATGACTGATTTTTGAATATGATGGAAAACATGAAAGAAGGAAACACAACCTAGATCCATCAAAATTGTGTTTATCTTATGGTTTTATGAACTACGGAACTTGAAAAAAAAAGATTCGATTTTTCCGGTTGTTTTAGGTTTGGGTTTTGAAAATTTATTTTTTTTTAATATTTCAAAATAGAGGGAACAACGACAGATATCTTTTGTAGCTTTTGTAATCAAGAGTAATCAAATTGTGAAGTACTGACAATTTATAGGTTATGAGTACATTTTTAGATAAGAATCAGAATCTTTCGCATTATTCATCAGAAGCTAAAAATTATGAAAAAAGGGTAAATATACTTTCATAAAATCTCTTGCTTTGCTAATTTTTGAAAAAATGGGAAAGAATAAAACGAAAATGAAAGTTTCACTTGAACTTTAAGTTGTGACTTATAAGCCCAACTATTTGGGACTCTGGTTCAAATTTTAAAATTTCCAGGCGTTCGTTATGGTCCATTTTTTGCAAAAAAGCCTGAATCCAGGTTCTTCGAAATCATTAGGTTTAAAATATGGATAGTTTCTTTTTTAAAGTTTACCTCTTACGTTTACACCTGTTTACCGATTTTCAGTGTTTTTGAAATCAATGACAATCACCAATTATTAAAGAATTTAACAAGAAAAATTTTCGGATGTCCATTGGAACAGCTCTTAAAAAACTAGTGGTCTCACCGCCAGTTTGTGGGTTTTTGAAGGGCCGTTTGGACCGCTTAAAATGAAGGTTTTAAAACACTTTTTTCTGGAATGCAATAATGGGTGATTCTGTGACCAAAAAATAGGTGATTCTGTGACCAAAATTGAAATTCGTATACAGATACTTTAATGATAAATCTAGTTTCTGTTCGTTCAATTCGATTCCAAACGCGTACCACTGTTTTCGTAAGTTTGTATGGCCTTTTCCGTGTCCGTACGTCTTGAAAATATTATTTTTGAATCATAAATGCATTTTTGGTACCTATTGGACCTAAAAAAAATTTTCCGTGCAGACGCCAAAAAGCCGAGATTTGACAGTAGAGCGCGTTTGGAATCGGTTTGTTCCTACAGTATACAAATATTTGAAACAGTTTTCATTTTCAATGGGTATATGCTTTAAAAAAGCTTTAAAACTTTCAGAAAATCACGTGGTTCCGAAAAAGATAAAATCAAAGAAGAAAAAAAGAAAAAGAAGGTGTAAATGGTGTTGCATGAGTAATCCATAGGCTTTATATACGACGTTTCTTCTTTATTTTTTCCCGGAGAAATTGTGAAAAACTGAAGAAAAACAACAAGTGACACAGAAAATAAGCGTAAAAGGAAGATACGTACGCAAAATCAGCTGAAATGATGATGATTTGCTATTAGGGGTTGGAAACAAAATACGAGTTGTTGTAGGAAGAAAGTAGCAGAAAAGAGGTATAAAGACATACTAAAAGGACAACGACCCATCTTTCCTTCCTTTTTTCCCGCTTCTTTATCTTCGTTCGGGTTCTTTTTTTGTTCTTTTTTTTTGCTTCGTGTCCAACAAAGTTCAGTATATGCACATGTTATTTAGTTGATGAGCTTACAAGAAAGGAGTAGCAAAAAAATGAGGAAAAAAGTAACGACAACGTTTTACATCGTTTTTTTCGCAGTTTTTGATTTACGTGATTGGATATTTTAACTTCCGACGAAATGGGTATGTGAAGAGTCTTGCTTTCAGAAAAAAGTATCGTTGTTTTTCGGAATAAAAAACCGAAGACCTAACATATTGTTACATAAGAAGTACAGAAAAAAATTTTTGGGATGTTTATTTCCAATGATGTAAACTTTAGCTATGTGCAACAGCTATCAACTCAAATTTTCTTTATCATTGCGATTTGAAGGGTGCTCAACCGCACTGCCGCTCCGCACGCGCGCACGCACGCGGCTGTCGACACTGGAAAATTCGCGGGAAAATACATTTTTTCGAATTTTCCAGTGTGTTGAGTGTCGGCAACCGCGTGCGTGCGTGCGGAGCGTCTGTGACGTTGAGCAGCCCACAAAAACGCAATGATCAAGAATATTTGAGTTGACAATATATTGCTATGTGCAAAAGCAATCGACCAAGTTCCTACTATTTTCTGATCTTTTCGAAAACTGACAAATAATTCAGTGTAATTTACGAATATCAATATTGATATTGAAAAGTGATTTTCGGCTGCGCTCGATACCGTTGTGTGATTTTTCATTTATTGGAAAAACCATAATAAACAAAGTGAAGATCAATATTCATCTCATTAAGCTCAAAAAAACGAAAGGAATTCTCCAAGAGGTAATCTAATTATTTTTTGTTTAATAACTAGAAAGAAACACTGTGAAACATGTAAGCAAAATAGAATGAAAGTAAAGAAAAGAAGCTCGAACACTTAAGTTGAACTAGATGCTACTTGACATCAAATCGAGAGGAAAAAGACTGACAAAAAAGGAATATACTCTCCCCCAAATTGAACATTTTCTCACTATTTTAAGGAGCCAGATAAAACCAAAATAACACTACTGTTTACTGACAAAACCACTATGAAGATTTCTTTAAAAAAATTGTAAATATTCAATTGAATGGAGTAAAATGTGCTTAAAAAACATGATAACATGATAATTGATAATAATAAATATCATTATATCCAAGTCTAGAAAAACCTAATTTTCATGATAAAGTCACATTTTGTGAAAAATAAAATAATGCTTGGAGAATGTTTATTCGTATAAAGATCGAAATTCAGATATCGGTGAAAAACATTTTGCAAAAAGGAGAACAAAAATATTGCTTCGTAAATAAATGAGAAAAATAAGAATGCGTGAGTTTTCTTGGAAAATTGTTTCTTGTCGTAATTAAGAGCTACTCTAGGTTTCGCTATTGGAAAAAATAGGTTATGAATTAAAACTTGTAGTAACAAAATTTATACAAATTTATATTTTATGAATAATTGAGAGAAGCTGCCGCATATAAAGGTGACTAGAAATGAGTTTAATATTAAGTTCAAAAAACCAAGGCTTGTTTTTGCGAAAAAAATGTTCTAGAAGTTAATCTAAATCTAATTTGGAAATTGTTTCCAGTTATATGTGGGAGTTCCCGATATTTTCTCCGAAAATCATGAAATTTTGAGAAAACTAATTTTCTTCCGCATTTTTTAAAATATTGTGGTGCTTACACAATTACGATTAATATTTCCGGTCATTAACCTCTTTCTCGAAAAAAAAACTGAAATTTTAAAAGCACTGAAAGCGCTCATTTGTCAAGATTTTATGAGGTTTAAAGGACGACTGCGAACGTGAAGTAAATTGATTTTTCATGCCCGATAACAAATTTTTTAGAAGTTTTCTTAAAATATTTGAAAAACTATAGAAAATTCATGAAAATGCGATAAAATACGACAAAATACGATCTCGTTTCAACTAAATTATGGCTGATTTCGGATTCTAGGTTTAGGATTTTGAAATATTGATGTGGAATCTTCTGCTTGTCAAGATGAAAATTCCTGGCCGCTCGTTTTGCGTAGCATCGTTGGAAATTTCCTCGCAACGCGTTGGAAGGAACTAGTACAACAGAAGTGCAACACTACCAGCTCCTTCCAACGCGTAGCGGTCGCGTTGCGAGGAAATTCCCTACGATGCTACGAAAAACGAGCAGCCAGAAATTTTCATCTTGACAAAACCAATTAATTTTTTTTTGGAATTTCGGAAAAATATATTCTTCTCCGTTACGGTTTCAAATAATGGAGTTGAGCTTCACTGTGGGATTTCTAGGCCACATCTCTCAATTTTCAACTCATTTTATATATCTCATTTTTTCACATTTGAAGAGTGTAACAGTAGAATAGAATTAATAATTGATTAATAATTTTTCAACAGGTAATTGAAAAATGAACTGAAAAATGTGAATGGATGAACGAAGATCTCATCTAATGTGTGAAAAAGAATGAAGATATTTTGACAGCATTACACTTTGAGCAAAAAAAAAGTCAAAAGGGAAGAGTCATCAGGTAAATGATTGTTTAAATGACCATCACCATCATTATATATTATTTATTACTATGTAGAAATAGAGCAAAATTTATTCTCTTTTCAAATTGTTAAAGAAAAATAAAAACTCGATAAAATAAGTGGTTTTGAAAAGAACCGAAACATATCTTATTTCAAAAATTGAAATGTAGACAAAAGAGAAGAAGAAGAGCTTTTTAGAGGCGTCGAAGCGAAATTGGAGTAAAGGCACTTTTAATAGAAAATTAGAAAATTCCACCAAAAAGGAAGCAAGGAGGGAAGATTTTGGTTTTTTTTTATTCAATCCGGTCGTTTTCCTTCGAAATACGACAAAAATTACAAGCGGAAAGGAAAAAAAGAGAAATTGGAGATGAGCTCAAGGGGGAAAAAGAACGACATGAAGTTTTGGTTTACAACAAAATAATATTGCTTTTGTTCGATATATATATATATAAAAGAAAAAGACTTGTTCAGAGTGATACCTGGACTTCGATCATCAGTATTTTTTGTTCTTTTTCTTTGTTTTTGTCTACGTTTGATCAATGGAACAAACTGGGACACGAAAATTTCTTATCAATGCTCGAAATAAAAGTTTTTAATGATAAATCCTCAAAATTTAGGTGTAAAAATATAATGCGAAGATTTGTTGATTTCAAGAAGTGTAAAAAAGTGTCACTTTCTGAGAGATCAAGAAAGTTGCAACAAGTGTTAAAATAACACTTCACAATCATAAAGTAGAAAGGTCAACGTGGGGGGAGTTCCCGCGAAATGTAGATGACTAGAAATCAGACTTTTTCTAAATCATTTCAATTAATTTTTACATGTCTCAGAAAACTGTAAAAGATGATGTTTTTCTGGAAATATGGAAATCGAACCCAATACAGATAACCCAAAAATCAGCAACTAAAAAAAACATCTGGAATTGAGAATAGTCACAAATTCTATGTAAACTGCAAACATGATCCAAATTTACTATTGAAAGAATCGTGTTTTTGGTGAATTTATTCCATCGGAACTTCGAGGAAATTAATATTTTATTTTATCGAGGTGTTGAAAATGGAATCAGGAAATTTTTACAATACGTTTTTTGTTTTTGGTTAAGAATTCAAGGAGATATAGAAACATTTCTTTGCTAACAGGTCTTTCTTTTGATGTTTTTAGATGAGCTTTTTATAGGTATAAAAATATAAGCATGACGACTTTCTGGAAAGTGAATCTGGAATTCAGGATATAAGCAAAAAAGATCAAAAGTGGGCATGTACGGTATAACTGTGAAATGGTGCTTATAATCTAGGTTCAAGCTGAACTTTAACTATCGAAAATTTTTTTTATAACACCTGTATGAACTAGAAAATTTTAAAAAATGCAAATTTCAACAGTCAAAATAGCGGAAGATATTGCATTGATCATGTTTTAAAAACATTTAAAAGAGTATATCTGGAATTCAAGTAGGCTTTATATTCATGACTTCTAGAAATAGGAACAGGAATTTTCAAAGAAACAAAACATATAATGCCGCTAAAACTCGAAAAACCCACAAAATACCTATAACCATTAATCTTCCAACAACATACATAAATATGACGTTTTAAATTTTTTAGCTGATAAACTTTCATAAAAAAATGAAGTCAAGACTCACCAGCGATGTCTCATTCGTATTCTCTCTTGCTCTTCGATATAAAGATGCTCGCATACTAATTATTTTCCCCAATGTTTTGTTGTTGGTTTTCCTTCACAAAAAACCAGAAAATATTAGTTTAGTATATGAATTATGTCGAGTTATATGTTTCAAATCCATACACTTTTTCAAACGAAATAAAAAGTAGAAAAAAGAAGAGCCAAAGCCAAAAAAAAATGGCTTAAAAAAGGACGGCTGCTCTCGTCCTTCTTGGCGTCCCCCAGTCGTTCGTTATTGTTGGTTTCTTCTGTTTTGACAGAAGCTGAACGAGAAAATTCAGAGGCGGTGAATGTATATGGGACACGACTGGTTTTGGTTTTTTGCTTCCAAATCTTTTTTTTTTGTCCCCGCTTTTTTGTTGGAATGAATAGGGGCAAAGACAATGAGCATCATCCAATATCATCAGGAGGCAAAAAACGATACGATAATGTGGACACAAAAAGGATTTTTAAGGGGGTGCAAAGAATAACATTATTCCATCCATTCAAGCTAGATATTTTCTTAATGGAACACAAGCACTAATGGGATTTTTTAAGGGTGAAAATCGGGTTATTTTAGGTTGCGATGATTTTAGATGGATTTGAGTGCTGAAATGAGAAAATGAGAAGGATAACTAAAGAGTTTCGGTGATGTAGTTGATGGATCAGCTTTCACATACATGGTGGTCTAAATTTAGAGAGCAGGAAGTTCTGACGTTCTGGCAAAAAACTTACTAATGAATATTTCATTTCGTGAACAGTTATTTCGAGTAAGTAAAAAAGACAAGTTTTCAAAAGATGACATGAATTCATGACAATAGAAATATCTTTGAACTCAGGAAGTCAGACATGAAGTTTATCATTATTATCTCGAATAAGTTCATAAGTTTAGAGCTGCTAATTCCAGAAGTCAACATCGATTTAAACATTAACTATTTTCTTTTGAGGTATTTATGGAAATAAAAGTTTTCGGTTCAGTGATCAATCAAGAAATTGAACTCGGGAAAAAGAAGATCTAATATCGGAATAATAAAACCTATGACCAATTACTTAAAAATAATCTTACAATTAATATGAGGATGATGATAAATAAAACAAAAAAAAACAAAAATGAATCAAGAGCAGCAAAAAATATAAGGAAATGCATGTATACTTCAAATACCATATGGTTCTGAGTTCTCATTGAATTTTTAGCTTACCTTTTTAGTGAACATGCTTAAAGACAGTGGATCCGTTAATTTGACCTTTAGTTTCAAAAATTAGAGCTTTCTCTCATTAGTACAATGAAATTTATGCGAAATCACACCGATAAATACACGCGTCATAGCAGTGGTCCAAACTTGAAAAAATCAAAATTTGAATGCGCGCCGGATCGTGCAACGGAATTTGCGCGAAACAAAATTATTTGAATGTGGCTACATATTGGTATTGTTCTTTGGACCACCTGGGCTCCTATTCGAATTTTGATTTTTCGCCTTGAATTTGGATCGTTTTAACTGACAAGCTGCCTTTAAAAAATAAAAATTCCCACGGTTAAAAAGAAACAATAAAATCCAAATAATATTACATTAAAAACCTACCTTTTTTTTAAGAAGAACTTTTTTCGGATTAATATCGCTTGACATTTTTCAGGTGAATATTGACGGCAAATCGAACAGAAAAAAAAGAGTCAACTGCAACGAATATTAGTATATAACATATGAGACAGAAAAAAAATGTAAAGAAAATAACAGATTTGAATGGATATCCCCCACCAGTTTTTGGTTGTAAAGGTAAGACGTAAACATCAGAACCTTGGAATAAGTTGGCTTCAGGGTAAAAAAAAATAATTGTTGCAATTTGAGCGCAGTTGAAAGAAAGCTAAAAATTTTTTGAGCGTTGGTGGTCGAATTTCTTATTAAACGGTTTGGTGAAATTTGTTTGAAACTAAAAAAAAAGCTTCAAAAATTACATAATTAATTTTGTCGTAGTTAACTATATATTTCAAACCGTGTGCGAGTGTTTTCTCTCGCGACGCGGTAGTACGCGTTGCATGCAAACATATTTAATAACTGAAATATATCAATTGTTAAAGCAAAAATTGTATCTCCAAGTAGCCAAAAAATAAAGAAGAGAAAATGTAAAAGAATAAACATGTTTGTATTCCAAATTGGCCCATTATTTTTCTCTTTTGGTATTAAATTGCCCAAGGTGGAATAGGTGTGCCTGATGATAGATATAAATGCACAACACGGAACTTTACGAGATTTCGAGAAAATATTTAGAACAGGAGCAAAATGAAGAGAAAAAACAACAGAGAAAATTAAATTGGATTTGGTTTCAAGAAAATACGCCCGGAAACCCCGAAATGATGGCCCCAAAAATAGGAAAAAATGAATGAAAAGAAGTATACACTAGATTTGGAAACAATTTTTCTTCCTGCACCAAATAGATTGATTGGTGAAGCACTGCTTACTTACCTCTCTTCTTTGTTGAATTCCTCCCATTTCGGTGGTGGGTTTAAAAAATGCCAATAATGATGGATCCATTATGAAAGTATTTCGAGGAAAATCCAATAACGAATTGAAGAATAATTGGATGAAAAATGACAAGAATGTGGCACTTTTTAAAGATGTACTTGTGAAGAGGAGAAACATCGCCAGAAGACGTTTGAAGGGGTTTATGGAAATTGGATTGGTGTTTGGATTTGTATGAGTTCTATTGTTGTCAGAGGTGTCGTTGTGAATAGAAGTTTCAAATATACGCATACGGCGAAATAGGAATATCAGATTTTTTTTTCAAAAATCAAACAGATGGTCAATAGCTCCCAAAGACAAGAATACAAAAAATATCTTATTTTTTGAAATACATTTATATTGGTCAAAATCATCACAAGCACACAATTACTTTAAAATTATATTCACAACCATTTCCAGGAAAATAGAGATAACCAACATATTTAGGATGACTTTTTAAAGGAACAAAAAAGGGGAATATTTCCGGAATTTAAGCAATTAAATACAGTACCACTTTTTCTAACATTCAGTAAATATACGAGCAAGGACGTTGAATATGGATCTTTTTTTTTAAATTTTTTGTTCATCTCACAGTTTCAATTAGACTTCAGTGAAGTTTCAATCTGACTCAGAGAATTTTTCGCGGATCCGTGCATACAATAGAAGCGGGTCCGCCACTATATATGCGCTGAGTCGCCATTTCAACTAGATACTGAAATGGCGGATCCGCTACTTTTATATGCGCGGATCCGCGAAAAATTCCCTGAGGACTACAATAAATCTATAATCAATTTCCGATTAGTTTCAATTAAACATTTAACTCAAAATAATACCCGTTATTACAAAACTTTAAATCATCAAAAAGCATTTTTTTGAAAAAAAAATTCTGAACAAATTCACAAGAGCAACAAAAAATATCTTTTTCAAATTCTTAATTCTTATCCGGTCCATTTGACACCTTTCCGGTATTTTTTTTGGCCCATTTCATGTGTATGTATTTTTCTCAATATTGAAAACAAAGGAAAAAATGTGAAACTAGCCTCTCTTCGTTGAACCTTCTTCAAACGATCAGTATTCAGCATAAGATCTAATTGTTAGAATTGGTTGATGAGCAGAAAAAAAATTGAGGAATACTTTTTGATACCTCTTGCTATTTTTTCGTGTGGTGTTTTTACACAACTGATTGATATAAATGAAAACATTTTTTCGTTGCTTTGATATTTTTAAAGAAGAGAAAGAAGAACATGGAGCAGATGATTGGAACATTTCTGTGACTCTTGATAGTTTGCAATATTTTGTGTAGATGAGGTAATTCACATAAATCAAGATGTTTAGGCCAATGTAATCCAGGAATTGAAAGAGATAGGTTTGGGTACAAGGTTTAGTTGCGTTATAAATTTTTGAAAGAAAACTTATTGAGGAAAGCGTTTTAGAATTATCACTTTTGACGGTTTATGAGCGGTTTATGAGAGACGGTGCTCATTCGAAAAAGTTGGAATTTTCGACAATAAAAAGTATCAATAACGATTGAATTTGTGAACATAGGAGCTCATAACTCGGTTCCTAGTTTTAATAAATTATAATTAGCCGCAAACCCTAAATATCCATAATTAGAACATTTGTGTTTCCAATCACGACCAAAGTTAAATCAATATTTTTATTAGGTAGATGCAAAAATAAATACTTTTTTTAAACTTTTATATATAATTTCTGATTAATTTTTTAATTAATTGTAGTAATGCTATTTGTCGTTAGTAATGCTATAGCGCTTTTGCTCTATTTAATCGTTGCAATCGTTTAATTTTAAGAAGGGTTAGTCTCTTTTGTCAGACCTTCAAACATAGCATGGATAAAAAGAAAATACGCGCGATTCTCTTGTCCATGTTCAAGTGAGACTAAAAATCTGCCCAGACAACTCGCGATATCAATTATAAGTTTGACCCAGGAACCACTAAAAAATGAAACACAGCACAATGAGTCAAGGGTTAAAAACCACAATTATTTTTGCATCAACCTAATAAAACCAAAAGTATCGTTCACCAAAAATTTGAAATTTCAACTTGCAGGTTATTTTTTTCAAATGAGAGAGAAAAAGGTAATTTAAAAACCCAAAAAGGCCGAGATACGAATTATTAAAAGTATACGTATTTGAACGACGAAGATCGTTTTAATTTGTGCTACTGAGCACAGGAAAATGATTAAAAACTTATTTGAAAATACGTTCAAATTTAAATCCATAAAATTTACAAATTTTACAAATATAATTTCTTTCATTTAATTAAAAATCTCTCCACTTACCGCTTTCCGATCTGAAAAATTAGTCTCATCGTAGAACATTCGAACCGAAGAACTGAAAAAAAGCAAAGTAAAACATTTGTAACTTTTAAATTCCACTTTCAAATTATAGAAAGTCCAGAAAAAGTATTAAACAACGACGGATTCTCAATTTTCATTTCCTTTTCCAGACCAAAATTTACACTTTTCACTTTTTTTCCTCCTCCTTCACTTTTTAATTAAAACAAAAGGTACCAAAAAAGCGTCACATTTCAACAAATGTGCCAAAAATCGCAACTATTTCATTCTCTGTTGCAAAATGTCGAGAATGGAAAAGAAATCCCCCAGTTATTTATATCGAAGATTCTCATTTGGTAAGGATTACGAACCATGTGAAAAATGATGGGGGATCAAAAAGAGAGCGTCCGGAAAAAAACATTCCATTCTTATATATACATATATATTTTGCACAATTCGAAGGGTGCTTTTATAATACTTCAGAAAAAAAAACAAACAACATTTTTTATGCTGAAAAATAAGACGGGAGAACCCGAAAATGCCAAATTTTGTTTATTTCTATCTAATTTCAGAATAAGCATGACAAAAAAAAATGTAATTTTTTATGATTTCAAGAAAAAAGTCTTATTTTTGACACATGTCATTTTTAAATCTTTAAAACTCAAACGTCTTAGAAATTTTTGACATCTTACCGTTTTCTAGCATATCTTGAGAACCCACGGTCTAGTGTACGATCCGATGAAGCGATTGATGTATCATCCTCATGAATTGATAGATAATCCATCTGAAAAAAAGAGAAATTCTGAACTTTGTATTATAAGCAAGGAATTTTCTGAAAAAATATATTAAACAAAGAAAAGGGAAAATGAAATAAGACAAAAAAGAGAAGTCGGTTTAGCATATAGCAAAAATTCCTGATCTGACACATGAAAGACAAAAGTTCAGTGTGAAAGGAGAATTGAATTTCAAAAAAAGGAAAGGACATGAAAGTAAATATTTTCTATTTTTTTTGTAATTAGAGTTTCAGAAATTAACTGATAAAAAAGTCCAAAAAAGGACAAGTTCTTTGCACCGTTTAAAGGAGGGCCACTTGGCCGAACTTTTTCCTATGAGCTTTTTTCGTGTTTCGTTAATAAATAGTTATGAAGAATGCTTATTTAGTCCTTTTTTATGTTTTTTCATATTTTTTTTGGACTTTTCATGCCTGCGGACTAGTTTTCGCCGGTGGCCCCTTTTTCTAGGTCATTGTTTTGAGGCGCGTTTTCTCGGCTTCTATGTATTTTTAGAAAATTTTAAAAACAGATTTGGAATGTGAATAAAGTCTATTTTCATCCCAAGCCCATTTATTAGCTCCCTAAAGCCTTCCTTTAACGAATTTTCAGATTATATGCATGTAATCAGTGATTTGTAATCAAGTTCCAGAACTTCGTTATATTTTTGCAAACACTTTGGTGAAACTTAATAATAAAATCACACCTACAACGTTTAAGTGAATTTTGAAAGTCAATAAATATGTACTTTTAAGCTTTGATTTTAAGCACTTATGTTGAGTCGCTGCTGCTAGTTCAACTAGAATTATGAAGTTTTATGAGGACTTTTAATTTTCAAGAGAATCCAATTTTAGAACGCGATTACTTTGAGAAACTTTCGTTTAGGAATAGTTTATAATTCAGGATAAATATGGAGAAGAAAGATGATGATATGAAATGAAAAATGGGACCTTGAGGTAACTACTTCAAATAAAATATTGAACTCTATAAAAACCTTTTCCTTGACAAATAAATGAGCCTTCTATATTAGTCAGCTATTTGCTCCATTTCAATAATCGAAATAAATTTTTAAAAAACAATTTTCAATATAAGAAACATATGATATACTTGGAACGCTCTTCAAAAGACCCTTCAGCTCCAAACGGCAGAATAAAAGATATATCCAAAAAGGTATCATATTACTGGTTACATTTTTAGACTCAGACAAGTCTTTTTGAATTTCTGACGTAGAAGATCCTTTTTGGCTTTACTCCAACGATATGAAAATAATAAAGAAAACGGATCTTATAATGAAAAATAAAAACAACGTATCGGGTTTCATACATATACAGAAGTTTGATAGAAAATCCTGATGATCGGAAGCAAACGAAAAAATTAAAAAGATACACTTCAGTTATTTTATGCTGGAATTAAAAAGTCTTACCGATTGTGGTTGATCAGAATTCAATTGAAAACTAACATGAGATGAAGAGCAACCAGTGTTAATCGTAGGAATATGGGATGTATTTCCATCTAATTCAATTTCGGTTTCATCGTAGTTTGGCAATGATTTCGATGACATTTTCAATCAAAATGAATTCTTTTCAACCTATTCTCATCTTTCTCCAAATTAAAGAAAGAGGAAGAAAAGATTCCCAAACCAAAAATAACAAAAATTCTGACAAAGAGCACACATACACTCACAAAATACACGCAAAATTGCAACCAAACTTTAATGAAAAAAATGGTGCCCATTTTAGGAAAATGAAGCAGTTTTTGCCCCCTTAATTTCCTGTAAAATGAAACGGCGCGTCTTGTTGCAAAATTGTGTTTTTTTCTTCATTTCAAAACCAACAAAAGCTTTGAAAAACGACGATTCCTTTCGTTTGAACCCGAACCCAGTCAAGAAAAAAAATGACCACAATTAGGGGCTTTCAAAGGAAAGAAAAACATGGAGAATGTATCGTTTTGACATAAAAGGAGAAGGAATGGAGAAGGCTCAACAGCTCAAAAACTGACTCGAATTTAAAGAATAACATTCAAACACATTGTCACCAAAATGTTTCGTTGCAAAATGGTTTTATCAAAAATTTAGATGCTACACTGTTTTCAAATAGAAAGTGCCAATTATTTTGACATTGTCAGCAATTGAATCTAACAATCTTATTATCGATAGTCAAAATCATTAGATATGAAAACTCCTCGGTCGCCTTTAAAGGAGGGCCCCATTTCACGGATGAACGCGTCTGGGATGAAAATAGACTTCATACTCATTCCAAATCTGTTTTTTAAATTTTCTAAAGCCACCTAGAAGCCGAGAAAACACGTCTCAAAACAATGACCTAGAAAAAGCGGCCACCGGCGAAAACTAGTCCGCAGGCATGCCCTTCTAAGCCATTGTTATGAGGCGCGTTTTCTCGGCTTCTAGGTGGTTTTAGAAAACTTTAAAAACAGATTTGGAATGAGAACGAAGTCTATTTTCAGTTAAGGTACATTTATTATCTCCGTAAAGCCCTCCTTTAAGAGAATTTCAAAAACTAAACATGAAATATAGGCGAGATTAGTTACCGTTAAAAAGGTGATCAAAGATTTAAGAAATTAAGAATAGTGAAAATTCTCAGAAAATTGGATTTTCAATTAATAGTTTTTGGTTTGGTCTCTCCAGAAATAGAAAAAAAATCATTATTATAATTATTCTTATAGATAAAAATATGTTTTCATTCATCTTTTTTTAAATTCTATTCAATAATAGGAAATAGGCGTTACAACAACCAAAAAAATAGGAAAAATAATGAGGACGACAAGACGTGTCGACACCAAAAAGTAAAAATGGATCAGCAGAATAAATAAATAAAAAAAATGAGAAGGAGATGGTGGGTGATGTCGGTGAGGCTCGAGATGATGAAGAAGTGAGGTCTGGAATAAGAAAACAGAAGATAAGTGTATTTAGAATGGTGCTGCAAAAAAAAATTTGCATTGGAAGGAAATAAGGAAGGTTGGACGTGAAGACCAAAAAATGTGCAATTTGAAACAAAATATCCGAAATTTCGAAAAAATGCATTTCTTGAATTGTTTTTTTGAGAAGAAACAATCGAATCTGAAATTTCAATGGTTTTCTTAGCTGCAAATGTTGGCGTCTGTCATGTTAAAGGATGAATGAAACCATCAGGTAAAATGGGTTGAAAATACAGTTTTTTTAAAAATTTTGCTTCCAAACGTGCACCACTGTTTACAAAATTTATTATACTTAGCCCTAGTTCTTTAAAAATTTCAAATTTTCGAGGATTAAAACAAATGTGCATAAATTAACCGTTCATTTGTTGAAACAATCTCCGAATACCTAGATAACTTTTTAAAAACGAGATTTCAAGCTATTTATCAACAATTCGAAATTTACTCACGAGCTCGCTGATTCCCTAAGTTTGAGCTGAACTCTAACCTCAGCTCTTTCAATGAAAATTTGTATTCCTTCACCAAATTTCCTGTGATATTTGAATTCAAGATACACTGGCGTTCCACTTGATGCCCGACTTAGCTTTATTTCTTTGAATAAAAAACAAGAACAATAATATTCAAAAAAATAAATCACACATGTATAATTTAACGGGTTTTTAATCTAAAAACCTCGAATTTTCAAAATCGCTGGAAGGTTCCAATAAACAGATGGTATAGTAATCATATCAAACAACGAAGTCTAAAATTTGGACAACATTTTTATCAGAATCGAACTTAATTTTGTGAATTTGGTAGAAATTCGGCTATTGGATCAATTTTATCTCAGAGTTGTTGAGCTATAAAAATTTATTTTTTTTTACTCAATCAGGGGACAATAAAATAAAATAATCAAGGGGGAAAGTGACTATTCAACAGTACAAAAAACTGCAAAGAAAGTCAACAGGTTGGAGAAAACTCCGTTTCGGGTTACAAGATAAAAGAAAACACTCAACAAAAGTTTAAAAGAAAATATAAAAATGATAAAAGAACAAAAATAATTAAGACAGTCAACAAAAACTTACCTAAATGGAGCAGAACAATCATATGCAAGATACTAAAGAGTAAACACAATGAACTCAACTTAATCGGGAAAATAACACAGCTTTGAAAGAAATGCCACAAAAATGGAAAGCTCAAATCAATTCTTTTTGGCAAGAATCAATGTATGCTGATCAGAAACTGAACCACCAATGATTGAAAAACCGTCGAGATGAGCTGAAGTGATCAATTCAGGTTTTGAAACCATCTGAAAATCAAAGAACGATATTGGTTTTGTTTTTCATAAAAATACCTTATCATCATCGTCTTTCAACCCTAGTCCAAGCTGACCAGTTGTATCAAAACCCCATGCATACGCATTTCCTTCTTCTGTCCATGCAACTGATGTGGCCAATTTTCCAGACACGCCAACAATTTTCTCATCGAATTTCAATTCTTGCAATGAATCGTACAGCCAATGTTGCTGATCGTCTTTTCCAGTCCAGTTTCCCAAACCCAATGCATTATCCGTGTTCTTACCCATTGTGTACACCTTTCCACTTTCACTCAAAACTACAACATGTTGAACACCTTCAATATGAATAAAAGTGTCTTCAGCACCGAACGATGGAGCTTCGGTTGGCAAAAAGACGCGAAGTTCGCGATTATCTTGTCCATCAGGTCCAACATTATCGGTATTAGCCTCATCGACTTTGATTCCGAGCTGTGCATAGTTGTTCAACCCAAAGGCATAATATTTTCCATCTTCACCGTGAACAATGGTCCAGAATCCACTAGCGTAAACATTTTTCGCGGCAACATCGTAGAACTTTTTACTCCTGAATCTCAACGGCACAACGAGATGATCACCAGATTCATCGCACATGAATTCTGAAAAATATTTTTTAAAATAATTGTTGATGTATTACAAAAAATTACTTGATCTAATTGTTTTTGTACGACTACTTCTTCCAAGTTGGCCCATTTCTCCATCACCAAATGTCAAAATGTGGCCCTTTTCATCAAGCATAACTAAATGGTTTTCACCAGCAGCAATCTTCACAATTTTCCTCTTGTTGTGATGAATGATAACAACAGGTCCTTCTTGCATTTTGTGCAGAAGTGGATGAACATCAACGTTCCCATTAGAGTTTCTCAAGTTTCCCCAAGCGATAACAGTTCCTTGATCTGTCAGACCAGCGGTGAAACTTGCTCCGGCGGCAATCATGATAATCTGAAACATTACGGCATTTTAAGAACATTTCAGGGATGCTGAAAACTTACCTTTCCTTCTTTGAGAATTTCATCGGAGAACGGAACTTTAGCGAACTCATCTGTACTTCCTTCGTTTTCAACACCTTAATATTTACAATTACTGACTTCATAGAACATCGATAAATCTTACCTTCTGCTGGAACTGTGCCTTTCTCATTAATACCACACATGTAAACTTGACCATCTTCAGTCAAAACGGCAGAATGAACTCCTCCTGCGACTACTTGCAATGGTTTCAATCCATCCTCTTCAAAGATGTCAACCTTTCTTGGTTTCTTTGTAGTCGTTCTTCCAGGATGACCCAAAGCTTCACCTTCTCCACATGAAAGAACACGATCACCAACAACACTTGGTGCGAACTGTTGATAGGACAAATGTAGCTGGATTTTTGCTATAAGGAGATGAATTTCAAAAATACAACACCACCATTCTTTACCTGTTTTCCTAGCTGGTGTTTTAGGTTCCGTTGTTGAATTTAATGTTGAGTTAAATGTCGTATTGGTGGACTCCGAGTTACTAGGCTTCCTCTTCCTTCCTCTTTTACCCGGGGTAACAGCGGTTTCAGCGGGGCTAGCTGCTGTGAGTTTTTTAGCGCGGCCTCTTCGCGACGGTGTCTTCGGAATCGAATCCGGAACAGTATCGGCTGCTTCATCAGCTCCAACTTCTATTTTCTCTAATTTTTCTTCGACTTCTTCCTCTACTTTTTCTTGCTGGAAATATATACGATTAACAAATGTAATATCACACAAACCCTACATTGTTATCGTCGTTCTGTTCTACAGCAGAATCGTCATTATTTTTTTCGTTTCTGGGCTTGTTATTGGCCGCCTGAAGGTTTGAACTTATTAAAATCTTGAAAAAATTATTTTTTAACTTGCCTCCGCCGAAGTATTAGCTTGTTGATCTGTATCAGGGGCCTTTCCAATCTCTTCTTCTCTCGAAACTTCTACCTCTGATGTGTCCATTCCTTCTACACTTGCCATTTTCTGAAAAAAAAAGAAATGTAATAGATCCATGAATTATGAAAACGAGAAACGCACAAAACTCGAAGAGGATGACAATTATTGGCCTATTAGGAATTTTAAACCATCTATAAAGAAAAACTAGTAAGTGACAGCGATTGTAAGTTTATTACGCAACAATTGTTAAAAACTTTGATAAGAAATGAACGAGCCGAACAGATAAGAAAAATCAACGAAAGAACAAGATAAAACTCGAAAAAATCAATGGGCGGCGCCTATTTTGAATACCTGCAAACAAGCGCAGTTGTTTACGCAACACAATGGCGAGAGAATATATCCGTATACACAGTGACGCAATATTGCACAAGTGAAATTTTCCTACCGTAGCGGAAAATTATCCCAATTTTCATGCATTTTCAGGATTCATAGGGAAAATGAAATATGTAATTGTTGGTGGTGGAATCGCAGGTGTCAATTGTGCGCTTGAAGTTCTTCGAAGCACAACAAGCCAAGAAATTCAAGTTATTTTAATTTCCGCTTCAAGTCACGTCAAAACAGTTACCAACTGGCACAAGGTAGAAAAATAGCAATAATGTTTCTAGGAAATAAAACAAAACCTATTACTAAATAATATTTTTAGATTGGTCAATTCACTGAGAATTTCGAAATTAGTTTAACCAATGAGCCACTGACAACAGATCCTCGTTTCACAATGATTTTTGACGAAGGAATTGAATGGAATTCATCTCAAAAATTTGTTATAACCAGGAATTGTCAAAAAATGTATTTCGACAAGTTATGCATAGCCACTGGTGCTTCTCCAATCTGTCCATGGCCACTGAAAAAGGTGAAACGAATTAGAGACACCGAATCTGCATTAGAGCTCCAGGTTTCATTTTTCTAAAATTAACTTGACCTATTATTTTCACGTAGGAAATGCTCAAAAACTGCAATAATTTGGTCATTGTTGGCAATGGAGGGATTGCGACCGAACTTGTGTACTATTTCAATTTACAAAAATCCGTATATTTTTTCTACAGATTCGAACTCAAAAACACCAAAATTACATGGTTGATCAGAGGAAAATCGGTAAGTTCATCATTTTTCCCCGAAGATGTCGAAAACTTCATACTACCAAAATTGTTAGAAGGCAGAAACGAAGGTTAGGCTACATTAGCTTGAATAATTTTTAGTCGAAACAAATAGTTTAAAGGTTCAAAAAACAAGAAAATTCTGAAACGTCTCCAATATTCAACAAGTGGTCCTTCCACCTCAACAACTGGTGCTGCTCTTGGTCCAGACTGGTGTACCGTTCTCGATTTTGGAGCTGGAGATTCTCGAACAGATCCCGTTAAAGTTATTGAAAATTCTGAAGTTGTTTCGATTCGCGAATCGGCAGAGAATGTTATTGTGGATTTTGTTCGAGATGAGGTCCAGAATCTGACAAAGTAAAAACCACATTCACTTCATTTTCAGAAATGCGAACAAATCATTTGTGATTTTGTGATTTGGGCAACTGGAGTGACAGCAAATTCAAAAGTTTGGGCACATGAAAAAAATCTGAAATTAGCTGAAAATGGAGGAATCCTGGTTGACGACATTTTCAGAACATCGATTCCAGATGTTTTCTCCTGTGGTGATGTATGCACATTAGATACTCAATATTGCTCCAAGTTGTTCAAACAGGTGAATCTAAAACTCAACTTTGAAACAATCTTGAAAATATCCCAGATGCATCTTTGGACGCAGGCTCGCCAAACCAGTGAAATATGTGCAAAATCAATGGTTCTCGGTGAAGAAGCACATATGTATAATATCAGTCTGGAGCTATTCACACACTGTACAACCTTTTTTGGAATGAAGGTAAGATAAATTTTAAAAAACACTCAAAAATACACCACAAAAATTTATTTCGGAACAGAAGATAATACAATGATTTTTAGTGAATAATAATAATATATTCTTGATCACTACAACAGAATTGATAAATTTAGAAAAGGGTTTGTAAATGAGACCAAATAAAAACGCGACAACTTATTGTGGAACGAGAAGAAAATTATAAAAATCAACAAATCTGCTGCAGTCGGGGACATAAATCCCGCCAGCGATAAAACAAGTGGGTTGTTGAATAATTTAATTGGTTCGTCCTTCGACTGAAATTATTTATATTGATTAAATTAACGTTTTACTTTCAACTTACTGTATGTGGAGACATCGATCTTCTCTGGAAGCTCGGTAATACTGATGTCGAAGCGGTCTTGAACACTGTTCAAAGTTTTGGCATCGGTTTCATCGGAAACGAATGTAACCGCCAATCCTTTGGTTCCAAATCTTCCAGCACGAGCAACTCTATGCAAATAAGAGTCGGAATCTTCCGGCATGTCGTAGTTGAAAACAATGTTGACTCGTTCAATATCCATTCCACGACCGAACAAATCAGTAGCGACGAGAATACGTTTCTGGAAGTCCTTGAACGCCTGATACCTTGAAAGACGCTCTTCTTGAGCCATTTGCCGATGAATAGCAATTGATGGGAAGTTTTGTTCGGTTAGCAATTGATGCAAGGCTTCACAACGACGAACAGCTTTCACGAAGATAACGACTTGGTTGAATTCCAAGGCGTCGAGAAGTTCAAGAAGTTTGCGATTCTTCTCACCCTCCTTCAACTTTACGTAATGTTGTTGAAGACCGTGAAGGGTCAATTTAGCTTCATCGTCGACGTAGACTTCCATTGGCTGAAAACGAATAGATTATTGAAGTAGATCTATGTTGATTGGGAAATGTTGGAGGGTTATTTTTGTTGTCAGTTACACACGTGTTCAGTCTTTCAGACCATTAGCTCAATCAGCTCCTCTGAAAAAGGGCTATCCGTCGTTTCCTACGGAACACCTGCGCCATTGGCAGTAGCTTCAGGAAATCGGGAAGCAAATCGAGGTTGCACCTGTAAATATTTAATTTACACAAGGTCTTCGTTTTTACAAAAACAAACCTCGATTTGTGCTTCCCTTACATATCTTAGAACACTTGTAGTAACTTAACGAGTTCGAAAGCAATATTGAAAATTTTTGAATGGAAAAATGTTTGATGTATCCAACACTTCGATAAAATCGTACGTCTTGCATGAATTTTTTGCAAACAATGCGGAGCTCCTTTGGAAGTGTGGCCGAGAACATCATAACTTGCTTCTCTTGTGGGGTCAATTTGACGATTTCTTGGACATCGCGACGCATGTCTGGAATAATATGTAAGAATAGACAAAAATCAAGAAATTAAAGTATTCTTACCAGCATCTCCGATCATTTTGTCACACTCATCAAGAACAAAGTACTTGCATTTGTCGAGCTTCATTTTTCCTGATCTTGCGAGAGCTAACATTCTACCTGGAGTTCCAACAACAATGTGTGGGCAATCATTGGCGAGACGTTCTTCATCTTTCTTAATTGGCATTCCTCCGAAAAAGACGGCAACCTTAATTCCTGGCAAATACTTGCTGAACCGTTCGTATTCTTTTGAAATTTGGAAGGCCAACTCGCGAGTATGGCACATACAAATAACAGAAATCTGTAACAAAAGCGTGATCATTGTTCATAGAGTTTTTAGTTACATCTCCATCAACTGGTTCCAACTGTTGCAACGTAGCAATAACGAAAACAGCAGTTTTACCCATACCGGACTTGGCTTGGCAGACAACGTCCATTCCGAGAATAGCTTGAGGAATGCATTCGTGTTGGACTGAAATTATACACCGATAAAAAAAATAGGATATTGTTAGCTAACGGTCTTACCTTCTGATGGATGCTCAAAACCGCAGTCACCAATGGCACGAAGAATTTCAGGCTTCAAAAGGAAATCACGGAATCCACTGCTGTGAATCGATGCATACGTTCCTTTAGTTTTCTTGGCATCGCCGGATCCGACTTCTTGTTTATCTTGGATCTCCTCTTGCTCTTCTTCGTAATCGAGAAGTTGTTCCTCTTCCATTCTGAAAATCTATACCGTTTCTTTTGAAAAACAGAATAATGACGCAATAAACAAAATCAAAGAACTCAAAAAGAAAATAAAGAAAAAATAATAATAGTTTTTTAGTGGTTTCAAAAGCTTGGATTGAGAAGTTATGAAATAATTATATTGCTTTCGACATTTTTCGTATTCGCCTAATTTTCTCATTTGAATCGTCGTCGGATATAGAAATCATTCAATAAAGATATTTTTTTGAAATTTAGAATAATTAGATCAAAGTCGTGTAAGAAAATTAGAAAAAAAAAGAGCAAGTGAACAAATGAAACGAAAAAAAAACACTTGTTCGAAAAAACGACGACGCGACGCATCGGTTTAAAAAAGCGGGCGTGGTTGGGTCTCGTAGCGAACGCGACCACAACAGCCTTCGTTTCGGCGGTAATTCAAATTAGTGTGCTTTGCAAAAAATATTGAACCATTTTTTTGAATTTTAACCTCAATTTCGTGGAATGAAAATGTTGTGAATTGAATAACAAATAGAGAAATTGTATAATTATTTTCAGGTCGTGTTTATTGGTGATTATAAGCCAGAGAAACAAGAAGAAAGCTCATGGAAAGTAGTTGAAAGGTATTTATATACAAATAAATGCTTTTTTTTAAAAATATTTCCATCACAGAATTATTGGCGACACTGAATATGTTCGATGCATTTTGGTTAATCACAAAATGGTCGGAGCTCTTCTTATCGGAGAGACGAATTTAGAAGAAACGATGGAAAATATGATTATGAATGAAACAAATCTCGAAGAAGTTGAAGACACTTTTCTCGACCCAGGCGTTGAAATTGACGACTTTTTTGATTGATTTTTAATTTATTTCGTAAAAACGAATCAATTTATTGTTGAAGCTATGCATTTGACACCGCAGTGCAGTTTTGCATCCCAATGTCTCTAATGTTGTTACACTCCCTATACATGTTTATAATGTTTTCTGTTCGATAAACTTGTGTTTATTCAAAATTTATACATATTTCTGTTATTTTTTTCTGTCTGAAACCAAAAAAATGGTTTGGGATGCTATAACAATTTCTTTACCGTTTGATATAGATCAAGAAATTATTAAAGATGGTTTGAAAAGTTTTAATGAGAGTTATTCAAAAAAAATATTTTTCAGACATTGAATTCCTGAAGTCGACAGGGCTTTTAAAATGTAAAAATTTAATTGTTATTAATGATCCGTGTAAAGATGTGGGATCAGGCGGAAGTGCTCTGAATGCACTATTATTCACAGTAATATTACATAGTATAGTGAAATGAAAGAAAACTTAAATTTACAGACTGAAAGACTTTGTGCACAAAATGGGTTCTCTATTCTAGAAGGAAGTGTGCTCGAAAAATCGAATATTCTCATAGTTCTTGTGGTATTTTTTTCTACAATTATTCGTAATTTATCAATCCAAATCTCGCTGCCAAAAATTCCGCAAGCTATTCATTTTTTTTCAAAAAGAAAATGATCCATGCTTTCCTACATTTGCAGGGATCACTGGACGCATTCGCAAGCATCCAAGACCCAAATAATTACCTTTTTGAAACTGAAAAATGCTATATGTTCCGAACCTCATTTATGAAATCAATCATAAATGCATCAAAAGTTGCGAAAAAGTCAAATAAAAGCGGTTTGTGGATAATTGGAACTGATTCTAATTGGGATCTTGTTGATTCTGATATGACTGATATTCCATTACGTCATGATGCAATCACCGCTTTTTCGTTTGAAGGACCATCATTTTTAACAAAATCACACGGAGTCTACAAAGTTGATTCGTCGGCAAGTGAATTTTACTTGCAATTTTTTAGACGTTTCTTTTTTTTCAGTACAAAATAATCGATCTGTCCTATTGCTCAGAAATCGAAAACAAAGACGATAATCTAATAGTCTTGGCATTTTTCTATTTTCCCCCATCTTTGTCTTGCCAATTTCTATCGATGCATAAATTTTATCCAATTTCAGCTACAACTTACTACGGAATTGATAGTGGAGCTATTGGATTAAAGCTCTCTATTGTTTTTGATTTTTTGTTAAGAACATGTGAGAATCACGAAAATTTCATTAAAAATCGACTTGGTGGCCAAAAAATTCAAATTAATAACCCGGAACTGTTGGTTACATCAAGAGTGCTGATTGTCGAACATTTTAAAAGTGACAAAAGCTTTATTTGTATGTTTTCGTTTTCAAGGCGATTTCCCTTCAGGTTAAAATTTTTCAGACCCATTGCGCATTCAGAATTATAGTTTTCAACAATTTGGCGGAACAAAGAGATGTTTTGCCTACCTTCATGATCAAATGCTGAATGAAATTCGCAATATATTCATGAAAGTTCCAAATGCTAGTATTCGATATGGAAAACTTGATCGACTTTTAAAATCTGCTATCGCACTTCAAACAATCCGAAAAATTGAAAAATCTTATAAATCGGATTATTTTTCAACATTGATGAGCCTCATCCCTTATCTAACTGATAACAATTCTGCAGCTCAACTGTTATATACAATATCACTTGGTCTACAAATTGAATCCAAAGGTTTAGGTGGGTTACGATCTGGCCCTGCTGAAAATCCATGTTTCTCTACATTCTTATCTGGTCTTCGATCTGAAAGCTTTGATAATCGAAAAGAAATTCTGAAAGAGATGTTTGAAGAAGTAAATCAAAATTGGAGGAATGAACCGATTCGAATGACAAGAGCAGCAAGACATATAGAAGCGGCTGCACAAATGTTCATTTCGAGTTGTGTTGAAGATATTTGCAATGAGGTTTGTGCTGGAAACTTGTTTATTTATACCAATCTATTTTTTGCAGAAGCTTTTAAAAATTGTTAAACGCGAGTCAAATGTTCCAATCAGTTGTTCAATATTTGCTCCATCTCGGGTACCTTATTTAAAAAATTGTTTCACCTTCGTAAACCTCAGATTAGATTAGATTTTTGATTTACTTCTCCCACTTTCACGGGCTTTTATAATATACTTTAATGCTTTAGGTTGATTTCTACGGAGGTTGGCTCGACACTCCCCCAATATTTTTCGATTTCAACGACGCTGCTGTCTGTAATGCTGCAATTCGTTTAGATGATAATGTGAATAACTTCATGAACATTTTGAGATTCATTTAATTTTCAGTTTTCATCGAGTGTCGTCCTCACCAGAATCAATAATATAAACTCGATTCAAATTGAAATCGATGACGCGGTTTTTGAAATTAATACGGATGAAAAACTAATAAGTTCTGCAAGGAATCCAGCAATGCCTGGTGAGGTTTATATTATAAATTTTCCTAATTTTTCATCTCAAGGAAGTATTATTTGTGCATGCATTGTATCACTTGGTTTTTCGAAAGTTTCCAATTTTCTTCAAGTATGCAATAGTGAAGGATTGAACTTTCGACTTGTGTCCAAGTTACCGCATGGTTCAGGTATGTTTCCATTTCTTCCAATGGTTCTTATAATTCTGAAACGTTTAGGTCTCGGAACATCATCAATATTTGCATCCGCTGTTTTAAAAGCAATCGGTGAAATAGCAGAATTCCAGAGGAACATGAAATATTCCATTGAAGAGCAACTAGTAACGACAGTAAGCATTCTGAATCTAAAAATCATACATGAATATTCATTAAAGGTCTTGAAAGTCGAACAAATCTTAACAACCGGAGGTGGCTGGCAAGATCAAATCGGAGCAATTTATCCTGGCATTAAATTCGGAATCGCCAAGAAAATCGACAGCTCTTTTTCAATCATCTGCAAACCAGTTCATGTGTCACAAAAATTTGAAAACGAAATTAATAATCGATTAGTTTTAGTATATACTGGAAGAACCAGACTTGCCAAAAATTTGTTGCAGGTATGTTTAAAAACGTTTTTTAGAAATTAAAGAACAGTTCTTAATTTTGAGGAAGTTATCAGAAACTGGTACAAAAGAAACGAAACTAAGGAAGTTTTACAAAAACTGCATGAAGGATTAACAGAATTCAGGGAAAGAATTGAAAATGGTATTTTGTAAAAAAATTTAAAACAAAAATATATTTTCAGAAGAAATTCCCATTGATTTAATAAATCGATACTATGATGCAAAGAAAATTCTAACGAATGGCTGCGAACCTGCCATTGTGAAAAGTTTTCTAGATGATTTGAAAAGGTTTGTCACGTTTTTTGAACCTTTAAAATCAAAATTTAAAGAAAATATGTTTAGTAAATTGTAATTTGAGGCATCATAATAGTTTCCATCTTGACGGGATGTCCCGCTTTCTTTCCAAACTTATTCCGCTTTCATTCCAAACTAATTTTCAAGATCACGACTCATCTCTACCGGATGGCTTGCTGGTGCCGGTGGTGGTGGATTTCTTTACCTTTGGCTCAACTCAACATCTTCCAAACTTCAAATAGATCAGTTCATCAAAAACAATCAAAAATATTCCGAAATGCGGGCACATTCAATAACCCTTCTAACTGATAAAACATTCGAAGTTCGAAATTCATATGTATAAACCAAACAAACGGTTGTTATTTAAGTACATCGGAAAACAAATTTACGATATGTGATATCAATATTCTTGCCTGTTTTATCAAATGTGATATCCTATTCTTTTCACCTTGAAGATACAGTGTGAATGTTTACAAATTACTGATTTCAAGGTTATTTATTGAAATGTTTCCTTTTCATATTCGTTATCTGCTTTCCCCCCTAACAGTTATTTCTCTTTTTTCATTCATTCCAAGACTTTTCGGCTTATCCAAACTGTTAATAAATCAATTGGTTGTACTTTATGCCACCCACATTTACCACCCAATGAAAATGCTGAGATTGATTAGAATCAATTTGTCAAAAAACCGGCTCATGGCCAAGAAAAAGAATCACAGAAGAAAGGTGGAATAAGGAATAAGGAAAGAGGAAAAAAACAGCAATGATGTGTTGAATCCTGGAATATTGCATAACTTTTATTAGGTGGTCGAAATCATCATAATACAGCATAATGATGGCGGGAAAATGTTATGGATTGAGTCATCAATTACACAACAGAAGAGGAAATCATTAGAATGTCTAGAAACTATTCAATTGTCTAACAAAACATTCGATATATCAAAGCAAATCGGTATGGCATACTAACTCTCGAATTTCGAAAAACAGACTTTTTGATTTTTGCAACTTTGCACCGCTGCTATGAGGCGTGCATTTAGCGATCATCCGAAGACACTCGGAACAAAACATATCGGGATATTTGACAATCGATTTGATTACGAACCCGGAATTTGATCATTGGTGCATTCAACTGGAATTCTATCTTTAAAACTAATTTGAAATTGGAAAACAAAACAACAAATAGTTAATGTGAAGTTCTTAATTATTCTGAAGAGTACACCGTCTTTAAAGACATGACGCCACTTCATAATAAAACCAAATATTTTCCAGAGTTCCACAGTAAGGCATTGTCAGTTTTGACATACACATCTTGGATCATACTGTTCGCTCATTCTAATATCATACACGCTCTATAAACTGGCATACCGCCAACACCTTCATAAAAGCAACTTGCAAACGACCAGCGTCATTCACGACACAACCGTTCTTAGGGAAGTTCGTCTCAGCCAAATTGAGACAAAATTTCCTTGAGACTTTGATTTAATTTCCTAATATTTTACTAATACCTCACAAAGTGCGCCTTGTATTTCGTGTAATAGAGTAAGATGTATGTTTCACTGGAAAAATTACCTATCTACAACAAAGGCCCGTGAGGTATCATGTAAATAATACACAAGCGAACCTCCTTCAGACTGCACAAAGCATCCAACCGATCGCAAAACATTTTTAACATTTGAAATTGGAAATTTGGGGAGGATGGACAACACTTCGCAAAAAACAATCGCAAATCAGGCATCATGGTGACTGGTGTTGCTCTGAGATTCCGGTCGCACGAGTTGAATATAATGTCACTGTATAGAATGGGTCCTAGCCCATTAGAAGTAACGAGAATTATGTGTCCGTGTGGTCTTACTACCGCCAAGTTGCAAACGGGTATCTAGAAATATGACATTTTTTATAAAATCATCAATCCATCAAAAATGTTGTTCGACCAAATTTTTTACATCAAAAAATTTGCATATGGCACACCCAGCTTCACCTATATTAGTCACATCTAATTTTCATCACCCCCCAAAATTCTTTTCATTAAATATAATGATATTAAGACACGGTTTCTTTTCCCGCCGCAAAAATATAGAACCCATAAATCAGTCTTCTTCTCCACACTAATCAAACCCCCATTTCTCCCGAACAATTTTCAAATTTCGAGACATTTATTCTCATTATCATTTCGCGAAACCTGTTCACTTTTTCTTTTTAATTCATTAATAATGATGTAAATCCATGTTTATATGCATATCCATTTCACTTTTACCCTCTTAAAATGCTTTCCTTTTCTTGAATCACAACAACGAGAAAATTTAAAACAATTGGATTATAAATTCAAAAAATCCTTCCCTTTTTTGGACTTCCATCTCTTATCAACAATTTCAATCAGATCGCGCATGATTGATAGGTTCGGTTTGTTGTATTCATTTTCAATTTAACGATGTGATGCAGGTGCGCATATCACTAAAATGAAAATAAACTTAACATTGACATCAACCACCTGGCACCGAACCGCCAAAAAAAAACGTTTTTATCACTTTAACATTTTTCAAGTACGAATAAAGGACATTGGCTGACATTGGTTGAACCTTTAACCGTAATTTCATGGTTATTATCATATCATAAAGTCTTATATTAGGTAATAGATGTTTGTGACGAAAGTGGGTCGAATGACAAAATGATGGAAGAGTTTTTGGGGTTGGTATTGTTGGTTTCGGAAGAAGATGATCAATTGCGTGACACTCCATGTACTTTATTACTCAAATCGTTAAAAACTTTTCTTCGGGAGTTTATGATCGCTTTTATTGTCAGTTTGAAAAAAAAGATGTTCGAGAAAATCCAAGTGGTTATCATTTTTCAAATAATTCACAGTTTGAATTAAGGTTACTGTAGAAACAAGAATGAGCCTATGCAGTTACGAAGTTCTAAAAGTTAGAACTCGTATAATCAAAATCTGAAGGTACAAAAACTTATTTGAGGCATATATTTAAAAAAAAAATAAAAATCTGCACATATTTTACTGTTTTTTCTAAATAGAAAATAGAAAATATTCGTTAAAGGAGGGCTTTACTGAGCTAATCAATGCATATGGGACGAAAATAGACTTTATTCTCATTCCAAATCTGTTTTTAAAATTTTCTAAAACCACCTAGAAGCCGAGAAAACGCGCCTCAAAACAATGGCTTAGAAAAGGGCCACCGACGAAAACTAGTCCGCAGGCATGAAAAATCAAAAAAAAATGAAAAATCCAAAAATAAAATGAAAAGAAAGGACTATTATAAGCATTCATATAACTATTTATTAACGAAACACGAAAAAAAACTCATAGGAAAAAGGTCGACCAGGTGGAAGCTTTTTCTAGGCCATTGTTTTGAAGCTCATTTTCTCGGCTTCTAGGTGGTTTTAGAAAATTTTAAAAATATATTTGGAATGAGAATGAAGTCTATTTTCATTTAAGCTACATTTATTATCTCCGTAAAGTCCTCCTTTAAATAATCACCCACTTGCCATAAAAACAAGCGTGTCGCTGGAATCTCATTCCAAAACAACCAAGCATTCCAAAAATGGTTCCCAAGAGAATTTCCACCAAACTCACATCCCATTTTTTGTCCATTTCCCACTTCTATTTCCTTCTCATTTATATTTACAACTTCCCATCCGAACTATGTTTCATTTTCGAACCGTTTCAGTAATTGTTTTGACATTTCAAAAAATAACTCTTAGAAGTTACCGACGTCAGATTGTTGAAATAGTTACAATTTTCGTCGAGAACCAGAAAAAGGGGTGAAATTTTGGGAAGAGATATTTCATGAAACATGAGGTAAATTAGTGTACCGTAACTGAGTCTTATCTTAAGTGCGGCATCTACGTAGACAAGGAGGAGACATCGTTGTGAATTACCATAATTACTGCTGATTTCAGGAATCAGAAGCTGGATATTTTATAACAAAAACATACGTTTTTCAGTTTTTGTAGATTTATCTTTTCTTGTGGATCCATGTACAACCAAAACGTGCATATTCTATAGAGCGTACTTTGAAACAAGATGAATCACCCGAAATTTTTTATCCTCATGTTTTTACATTTGTTTCTTTTAGCAATCGAATACTATTTTTTATTTTAATATATTTACTTTTTTCCAGATTAAACATTTCACAATTAGTTAATCTATTTATTCGGGAGTTCCTGCAGACAAAAATTCGAACCAATGAAAATATTAAAGACAGCTGTTCAGTTAATTTGACCCTACCTGTTCTTAGTTTCAAAAAATAGAGCGTGTTCTCATTAGTACAAAGCAATTTATGCGAAATCACACCGATAAGTACACGCGTCATAGCAGACGTCCAAAGTTGCAAAAATAAAATTTTGAATTGCCGCGTGTCCGTGCGACGCGGTCGGTGTCCGTGCAACGCGGTCGGAATTGGCGCGAAACACAATTATTTGAATGTGTCTACACGTTGGTATTGTTCTTTGGACCACCTGCGCTCCCTTTCCAATTTTGATTTTTTGCCTTGAATTTCGATCGTGTTAACTGACAAGCTGCCTTTAAATATCATTTTTGAAAAATAATTTTCTCCACTCAAAGTTTTAAATTTACGAAAATTGGATATTTCCCTGTTGATAGTTTTCGCATTAATTAAAAATTATTCGATCCCCAAAATTCAAATGAATATTGGCATTTTCTATTGAACATTTGAACTCGTGTTGAGCAACAAAACTAAAAAAATAAAATAGAACAGTGGTCGGGAGCTCCCGATTCTTAAAATCGATTCATATCCTTTATTATTAAGCTTCAAAAGTCTAATATATTCCATAAAACGATCCACATGCCCCTATCATCTCTTCTCCTCTTCACATCTTTTCTCGATTAATCATCAATTCATTCGCTCGAACAGTTAGTTGTATGTGTGTTGTTTCATATGCGCCGCCCCTTTTCTGTTGTCTCTCCTTCCCATTTTCGAAATCCCGACGAACAGTTTTATTTTTTCTCCGAAATTTGCCAAAATCACTAGTTCTTATCACTGCAAATTTAAATGTTTGTTGAAATCATTATAACACCTTCCGAATTGTGATCAAAACCAGTAGGATTAAACTTGGTTTTTAAACATTCTTTTTTTGCAAATACAAAAATTTATTTTGAAAAAATATGAATATCCCGATGCCATCGATACCTTTTTTTTGTGTTTTCTCTCTTGTAATGTTTACCTATTTGCATAACAAACACCCGTCTCAATTGACTATCCCCGAAGGGCAGGTTGTTCCCTTAAAACAATACTGATGATGATACATTGGTGATCTTCACAAGTGTGCACTTTTTCAAACAAAAACTGGGGGGATGAGGGAAGATTTCAAAAGATGTTATATCCACAATGACATTTCACCCCTTGGAAAAAAACGGTGAAATTTTTCTGAGAAAGCTATCGAAAAATAATGTTTTCATCCTTTCACATATCTTCGCATTTTCAAACCGCTTACAAGTGTTGCTAGCGCGTCCGGTAGAGCTCAACTTTGATTTTTTCTCCTCAAATAAAATTTTAATTTTTCAAAAATAATATTTCAAATTAAATTTCAAATTTCCCTCCAACTGATTTTTCTTAAATTCGTGCCAGGACCATTCCATTATTCTTCCTTTTCTTCTTCTCTTCTGACTCATTCCACACCCTTTTTATTTCTTTTTCCATTCTTCTTCATCTAATATATAAAAAAACAACACCCGTGTCCAGAAAACAAAGTTACATTTACTGTTTACAATTGATATTATTAATTTCGTTTGCGAGAAGCTTCCTACACAACAAAGGGTCTTCTTCTTCTTTTTTTTTTGTTTTGTTCTATTGCACCATCATCAGTAGCGACCGCATCGAAATTTAATTAATTCTTTTTTCATTTATGGTGGATGGCTGTAACTGAACCAAAACCAACCTTTCTTTCGTCTTTTTCAGTCATCTTTATTCCGGAAAAAACCTCGTTTTTGAGCAGCACTCACTTCATTTTATATTTACCCATATTTTTTTCTAGAGCGCAAACTCACACAGTTTTCGAAAAACAAGATGAAACTTTCTTTTGTTCCTGTTACATGTGAAGTGATGGAATTGTATTCAAAGAAGCATTCTGATGATTCATTTATTTTATGATTGTGAGGGGGGGGGGTTATAATTTTAGCCAGTTCAGCTTGTATCAAGTTGAAACTTACATTCTATGGAGATTTAGCAATTATTCGATTAACTTTATTTTCAAGATGTTGAAATTTACAACTTTAAAAATTCAAATTTGAAAAAGCCTAGTTCGAAACAATGTGATTTTTGGAAAATCTTTGCAACTAAAAAAAACAAACGCAATTTGGCATGTTATTGTTTGCCTGATTTAATTGACCACCATCCTTTTCATAATCTCCAACCACACACATCGTTGATTTTTTCACTCTTTACAAGGTCATCATTTTTTCTCTTTTTTTTCAACTTGTGAAAAAAAAACAGAGAGGTGAATCAATAAAACGAATATTTTGTCTTGAAGATGCTACTACTGTTCCTAACTTCTTTTTTTTCTTTCTTGTTTTATTTGCTTTCTTCCTCTTTTTTCCTCTGTTATGTTCTACCGCAATTTTTATTTTGATTTTCGAGGTTACTCGTTTTATTTCTCCTCTCGGTTACTCTACTTGAAAATTCAATCGTTTAAACTTTTTGGTTCGAACGAACAACATTTGTCTCATCCGAAAAAAATACTACTAACCCCTATTTGTCATAACTACTACAAATTCATCACATTTTAAATGAATTTTTCGGTATTATTGTGCTTCAAATGAATTTTTCTCGTTTCATTGTGATTAGAAAAATGCATGTATTCAAATGATAAAATATTTAATATTGGTTTTTTTGAAAAAGAAGAAGAAGAAGAAGCATGTTTCATTTTGGTAAAACATATTTTCGTAAAATGCATTTCGAAATATTAGATTTTGCAATTTTCTGAATCTAAGTTAGTTTAATAGTACTCTGTAAGCCCGAAGATAAATGCCGGATTGGGCGCCTACGCGATATTTCGTGAATTCCAAGCATCTACAATGCATTTTTCAACTGCAAAATTTTCTAATTGACAATATTTAATCATAAGACCTGACTCATCATAAATTCCAGAAAAATCTGAAAATTTTGAAAATGACCTGACAATATGGTACATTTTCCTCACTTCCCTTTTTTCACATTCTCCATCCAGCCATATTCTAACATTCCTCAAACAGAAAAAGTTCTCCTTGTCAGTTTATGTGCCAAAAACTTGTTTGTTATTTTTTATTCCATTCGTTTTCGACTATCATCCTCCACCGTTTCTTCTCGTATCTTCAGTTAAAACAGATAGGAGGTCAATCTCTTGTTTCTTTCAAATATGAAACTATGTTGCTTAATCAATTTATCTTCCCCTTTTTTGCTCTTGGAATCGAAAAGATGCAAAAAAAAATCAATTTGTTTTGTCTCTTGTTTTGGGAGCAGTATCTCTTTCTAAATTCATTCTCTATTCTGCACATCTTCTTCTTTTTATCTTCTTTTTTGAAGAGTTTTTGTATCTAAAAACTATGTATTTTGAAATATCTTGTTTTGTAGAAGTTTCGCAATTTGAGAACAGGGCAAAATAAAATGTTAAAATACAGTGTTATATGATTTAGCTAGATAAGTTTCAATTGTTAAAATGCCATATTTTTATAAATATTTGTTTCAATAATTCGATGTAATAAATTTTTATGCACAATTCAAACGTTTTCTTTTGTAATTCTGAACATTTAATGGTATGAACTTTTGAATTGAGCGTTGTCGTTTTTCAAAAAAAAAAGTGTTTTACATTGTCTTTAAATACCGACTATCACTTAAAGGCAGCATGCCAACTATCCAAATCCAAGGAGACAAATAAAAATTTTCAAATTAACTGACGCACTGTCTTTAAACATCATGATTTTCGACAATTGCTTTAATTTTTGGAATTTTTTAAAGCTGATTCACCGGAATACGTAAAATTCGAAGTCTGATCTTTTAGTCACTTCATAGCTTCATAGTCACAAGAAAAACAAATCATTAAACGCATACTCTTCAACATCATTTTTTTTCTTCTTGCCCACAACTTATTTCAGCAAATAAAGCCTCTTCCTAATTACCCAAATCCCGTCAATCATGCAATCCTTTCCATTTTTTCTTCTGCCATTTCAACAATCTTTCGATTCCGCTACTACTTCATTCATTTTATCGCCTTTTTTTCATTCGAAATTGCGCAAGAAAAGCTTCGATTCCCAGCAATCTATCACAATAAACATGTTCATCATCATTCTGCCAATTCACCATCAACACCTTCTTCTTTTTCTTTTTATATTCTTGATTCTTCAAACAGTACCTTTGCCGAGAATCAACTGTATAAATCCAACAAAATCTCGATTGAAGTTCATTGATCCAGAAAACATTCACCTCTATATGTTTTCTTTTGCACTTCCTCTCCGGATTCCCAAATGTTTGGATTTCTGGATTCCATTGCCTATCATTTTGTTCTGTTTTTTCGTTTTTATTTCATGAATACTGTACAATTATAAAAATTGTTGTTTCACTATTTATTTTACGTAACCATTCTAAATTTCTTTCGGGGTGCACTTAATTTACTTAGCATAATATTATTCAAATGTATTGTTCATTTTGTTTGACATACGCGAGTTGTAAGTAAAAGTGGGAGAAATAAGGAGAAAGGTGTTCTACTTGACAGTTGCTAATCCATTTCTATTTGTTTACTTATTCAAATTTCGACTCTAATTTTATTTATGAGTTTTTGAGTCGGCCCGTTTTTCCGGATTTCGTTTTCATCTTCAATTTTTCTTCCTTTTTGAACGTGTGGTTTTCTACCAATCCTTTGAAAATATCGGGGAGCATCCGACTTTTTTAAATTGAAATTTATGAATCCCAAGCTATTTTCAAGTAGACAGCAAGCCAGTAAAATTTTTCACTAACATCAATTTCTTATTTCTTATCAATTGAAGATTTTCTAGAAAATCTTCAAAAGCATAAAATGAATTCTATAAGTTTAGCTCTGAAAATTCGGAACTTTTAAAAAATTCCCATTTCAAAATTTTGAAAAGTTCAAAAATTGGTTTGAAGTTTGAAAGTTAACTTAAATTTGAAATCAACAATCCAATCGTCTAGAATTATACAATTCAAAACAAATAGCTTTTCTAAACTTCACTTGAAACTCGCAGCTTGATACCACTCTCCCTTCTAACCTTTACCTTGTCGATTACTTATTTCAAGTAGTTTATTTTATTCATTTGCTCCTAATCAAAATGTCAAACAATCCACATTTTCTTTTCATATCAACACCCAATAAATAAAGAATACATTGTTGTTGTTGCATGGAATGTATACTTGTGAAACAAAGGGACAGGTCAGAATATGAATTGCTTCTTGCACAGTACCACCCGTCAAAATTTCTATTCTCAAAATTTTGTATTCATTTCATTCACTTCATTCATTTCCTCACTGTTTTCTCGCGCATCAAACCGATTAATTGCGCGAATCGAGTAATTAATCTTTCTCATAGAAAAAACCCTCCTTCTTCATTTTTCAATCTATCTGTTTTTTTTTTTTGTCGACCCAAACTGAACCGAATCACCAAAATTTAGCTGGCGACTTCTCGGTAATCTATCAACTAAATTGACACCTCTTGGATTCCGCCTCGCGAATGACCTGATTAGAAGAGGAAAAAAGAACAAAACCTTTCAACCTTTTTACGCGCATTTTTTTGATTCATGAAGAAAAACAATATGATTATGCCAATGCCGCACTTGCTGAATTAAAGGTGTCAAGGAGAAAAGAAACGTTCGACTTTTTTTGTATTACAAATTAATGCGTTTTTCAGAATGTTTGCCTTTTCATGATTAATAATGAAATTTCAAATTTAGTTGCACTTTGTCTTTAAGGGAACGTATTCTAAAGATTATAACTAAAGTGTCTGTCTTTAAGAGGGCGAATTTCAATCTTGTTCATGATTAAGCAAGACACGACCAATTTAGTTATTTATTTTAGAAAACCCAGCTTTTCGAAAATGTATAAACTTTATCTTAGAAATGTTTTTTAAAAACATTAAATTAATTATTTAAGTACTGTACTATTTTCAAAACAATTTAAAAAGAATTAAACGCAATTAATAGTATTTCGTAACCTTTTCGCTTCTCAGTTATGAAATCTTTAATTTCTTGAAAAACACGCTTTGTTACGATAACCCGAATTGTAATCTGATACGGTCATCAGTTCATGGCTGCATGTTCAATGCGTTCGTTTCCCTCTCATTTTGCCCTACTGTCTTGATTACGGTAGTTTATGACATAATTGTCGTGTTAATTGCTCAACCACCCTCAAACGATCTGTCAAAAAATAACAGATAACATCACATTTCACCTCAAGTTTATTTTTCAATTCGAAGATAACCCCACAATGCGCCAAATTGAGCGGAAATAAGGTGTCCGATATTGAAAACTTGTTCCAGAAAATGAAACCGCTAATCGCATCAAACAATATTTATGGCCATTTTTCTGAACTTTGAAAAAGTTGGAAAAAATGATCAAAAGAATGAAATTGATGAGTTGCAAATTAGCATCGGTGAATGCGATCAATCAGTCGGTTCTTTTTTATTACCTCTCTTTTTTTCTGGAGGAGCTTTGGCTTGAGAAAGAAGAACTGGTTTTCTTATTTTATTTCATGAGATGGTGTATTTCAATCAAATTGATGAAGATTCATATTGTTTTCTAAACGGATTAGGTGAGAAATTGTTCAAAGTATGTTAAAATGTGACAGTTTTCGGGTTAGAGGAAAAACTGTATGGGCTGACAAAACTTCTCAGTAGACACAATTGTTTTAAAACTTTAGCTACATTAGCAATTGAGATAAAATCGAGAATTGTTTTTAATTTTTTGGTTGTTTTTCCATGTTCATGAAAATGGAGGCTAAAAAAATAATTGTGCTTTTTTCAAAGTGTTTTACTTTTGGCTTAAGTCCCCCAGCTTTAAAGACGTGGTGTCATTTAAATTTAACGAGGAATATTTAAAAAACCAAATGCTTTAAGTAACACAACCTAAGGGAAGAAATTTTGTCCTGAATTTTCAGTCTATCTTGAACATGTTTTTGGTAACTTAATCTTCAAAAAATTCGCGTATTAAACCATAATGATAAAATAAATTGTACATGTCATTCATTTTGCACCACCTTCTCCCCCTTCCGTTCTCCAAATCATTATATCATTTGGAACCAACCAAATCTACTTGTCATTGCCTATTAGTATCACCATCTTGCCATTCAACGATCATATCCTAATTCTTCATTTTCACTCTTTTTCGCTCAATATCTACGTTTTTCTCTCCAAATTGATAACTAAAACGAGAAAAAATGATGTTTTGCTCATTAAAAAAAGCAATAATTACCTTTATTATTGCCCTTTTTTGTTGTTCCGTTTCTTTTTCCTCGTTGAGAAATATTTTTCCTTCTGGGTGTGGTTGGTGGTTGTGGTTAAGATCGAGATCTTGCTAAAAGATTAATCTGATTTGGTGACAAGCACCTGGAGTGCCACCATTTCACGGAATTCATTTATCATTTTTGGGGTTTTATCCGTTTTTGGATATCATTAACAAGTGTACGTGTCATAGAAGGTATGTCTTATGGGTGTTAAGAAATGTGTTACTGTTGGAACTATTTTCGAAATTTTTCATTTATGAGTTCAATTTGACTGATTTTCAGTTACTGTACCTTCAGATATCAATTCAATTTCTTCTATATTTCGCTTGAAGACCCAACTTTTTCACATATTTCTTGTAAATAATTTGGGTTGTGTCGTTGTTCTCTAGAAATTAGTGATCTTCTTTGAAATTATGAAAAGATGATTCATCATAACTGCGAAGAAAAATACGAAATAATCATATTTATTTTTTCTAGCAGTTGTAGGTGTTTATGAATCATTCGTTGCATTGTTCATTTCAAAATTATTATTCCTTTAAATTTGTGCTTCCAACATTTTCAGACGCAGTTTTTAAAATTTATTTTAAAGGTGGAGTGATAGGCGACAGTCCAGATCAAGACGGTAACATCGATGTATGTTCCAAAAATCAAGTCAATACATTTATTAAAATTATTGTATTGATTCAGAATTTTTAATTTTTGATTGGGAAATTTCACCGTTGGGAAATTTCAACGACATTTTTCTTGAATTGCACGGATTGTAGATGAAAATGGAATTTTAATACTTTAATTGAAACATGGCACCTTGTCTTTAAGATCCAAATATCTGCATGATCTTTCTTAATATTGAAACATCCGTTCTTTCAACAAATTTCACTTTCATGATTCAACCCGAACGCATTCCTGACTTTTCCCAAAATATTTCGCAAACCACTAATCAATCAAAAAATTGTTCGGTTCATGTATCATTTCATCAATTGAGAATCCTCTCTACAGTAACTCATGTTCCCCTCCTCCTTCTCCTCCTCGGTTCGTCCTTTCGTTCCCTTCATTTCCTCCTGTTCTCAATTTCATTCGCTTATCACATCAGTATCCAGTCATTTTTTTTCGCCTGTTCTATCGGGATCACTTTCAAATCGTTCGTTTCGTTTCACGCTCCATTTGTTTCATTTTGTCTCAAAGGTTGAATGTATAAATTATCGAAATTTTCAGTCAATTCGACACAAAGAAACAACAATGAGACCGCCGGTGATTTGCCAGTGGTGGTCTCCACAATTACTTCTTCCTCTATTCTTCCTAATAGTTCCAATGGTTCAATGTTATCCGAGTGAAGAAATTTTCAAAGGATTGTTTCCTGTGCAGCCCCCACATTGCTCAAAGACGCCGATTGTTTTGGCTCAAACGTCTCAAAGTTTGTTTTTTTGTCTTTTTTTAAGATGAGTCAGCGGAAGTTGAACGAAAAATAAAACAAAAACAGTGACTAATCAATCATAATCGTTTGTAGTGATTGGTCATGCTTCTTAATTTCAACTTTAATTGTCTGGTATTTGGATATGATACATATAATATGATAAATGATATGATACAGAACAAAACACAATTCTGTTCTTTTTCCAGATGCTCGATCCTCGATTGGACGAGGAATGCAAATGCAATTCTACATCGGTCTCCACACAGCTGTTTGCTTCAGATTACATGAAGGAAATACGCTGGCTTCAAACTTTTTGGATGGACAAAAAACGCAAAATCAAACATCTTATCTACACACAATTCGTTTGGAAAAACTGGAGCATCACCATCCAATAACGCAAAGATATCATTTCGGAATTCCTGAAGTTCATGCCGACTGTATTTGTGAATGTGATTCAACTTCTAATACTTGTACCGCAGAATCGCATCAGTTTACATCATGTCCAGAATCTGATAAATATGATGAGGTAACAGAATTAACCACGATTCTTCTACCAATTCAAAAAACCTTCCCTTCAAAGAATTTTTCAGAGTACTAGCTGTTATCGTACATTCTTCCCAAATCAGACACCGATCGGATGTAGTGAGGATGACAGCCCAAAGCTTTGCTGTGATGTCCGATTCAAGCCATATAGGTATTTAATAAACAATGAATGATGACTCAAAACCTTTTTTTTATAATTCCAGAAACATGACATTCCTGGCAGTTAAACTTGAACAACCTGCGACTTACGCAACATTTGTCTACACTGCCTACGATTTCGTAAATGGACGTTGGGTTGAAAAGGACAAAACAACCATTAGATCACAATTAGATGGCGGGACACAAGACAGACATCTTGATTCTGCTCGCCGGATTTCATTAGCTGTTGCGGCTGGTGGAAGAGCATCACATCAATTAGAAACTGGAATGTATTTCACAAGAACAAATGCTGGTGGTGAGACTGAAGAGTTGAGAAAGCAGCCATTGAATGAAATTTCCGACAATAAGTAAGTGTTTTCACGAAAATTTCGATGATCAAGTTGAGTTTCTAGCTTCGATCGACTTGGATGGTATAGAATGGATGAAACTGGTCATTATCATGTTAATAACGGAGTGGTAAAAATGGATGATATTCACAAAGCAAAAGTCAAAAATTGTAAAGAGCAAACCTATCGCAGTATTTTGGCGGCTAATAATTATGTATGTACACTTTAACTCTGTAAAATTATATACTCTTTCGTTTCCAGATGCCTGGACATTTCAATCTTTCGCGTCCTTTAGAATCCTCACAAACCTGGATTCAATCAGCTCGAATTTACGATAATTCTGCGAGACAGGCAATTGTAACTCATGCTGAAGGAACCAACTTGCATATTACTCTTCATCGTAATAATTCCAAAATTCTAACAGAAATTAACATACTTTTATTTTCAGTTGATGATGAAATCGATGGCCAAAACCTTGTCTTTTTCCACAATGCCTCAAAGATTCGCGATTTTTCTGGAACCATCATTGTCGATTCTCGTTCGAATCGTTTCTTCAACTTGACGGTTTATGACTCATCCGGAAAAATCGATGGAGCTGTGAAGTATTCGACAGAAAACCACTCGGCGAATATTCACACCTTCACAACCTATGTCAGCGATCTTCAGGTAAATTTTGATATACGTTTAAAACAATTCAAAGTAAGAGTTATAGGCCGCAAATCGTTCGATGATTATCCCACTACCTGCAGTTGTTGAACCAGGTCCACGAATGATTTGTCTTCGAGCTGATGGGATGAGTGATCGCGATGCACTTTGTCGAGTCGTTGAATATCACGAAAGTCCATTGGAAATTGATTTGATCGAGGGAAAATGGCATGAGATGATTGGATCCTGTCCAACTTGCAATCAAGTCAATTTCAATGGAATGATGAAGTAATTTTTCACATTTTTATGCCGATACATGCATTTTTTTCCAGATTCTTGAATCCTGCTCACTGGATCAAAGGAATTAGTTCCCTTGGAGATGGAGTTATGCTCGTCACAGACCTTGTAGTATATCTTGGAGTTTTGATAATTGCATATCTTTTGATAACCAAGTTGGTTATTCCACTGATTCGTTGCTGGGCGTGTCCTATGTCTTTCTGCTGCTCGTCATCCTCGTCATCGAAGGACAAGAAGAAGGAAAAGGAAAAGAAGGAGCGCAAGAGGAGAAGGTAAAATCTTTTGATAAATTCAGTATTCTTGAACATAACCAGCATACTAAATATAACGTTTCAGATCGACAACGTCTATCGAAGCTCCACAAATGCATCAGAGCCGTGCTCTATATGCTCCAAACCTCTACTACGACACTGATTATATCTGATCTTCTAATTCCCATTTTTTTCTAATCAATTGTGCTCTTTCACATCAACAATCTCTAATAATTTATGGGTATCCGAGTGCTTCCCCATCCAAACGCGTATCAATTAATTCTATTGTTTTTTTTATTGCATGCTACTAGCACCATCTCAACGGGTTTTGAAAATTTCCCATTCATTTCCATGTGATATTTGAATACCACTGCCTTTTCCTTTTCTGTGTTATTGTGCCAAAGTGCCTTTATTTTCATCATCGATTCGGTGCTTAATAAAACCTCACCAAAACAATTGAAATTTTCCAAAAAATTACCTCCCTTCGGGTGAATCATGTCACTTTTAATCCATTCGCTTTCTTTCATTTGTTTCTGTATGTATTTTGATATTGAAAATATTTTCATTTGAAAAAAATAAAACTTTATTAGAAATTGTGCAAAATTTACAATTAATAATGAACCCGTAATTGGCTTATAAAGTCATGGGGAATGAAATTTTAACCCGAGTTAGGACAGGACGATGGAGAGAAGATGAATGACTAGGTAGAAGAACAACGGAATGGATTGAGAAATGGATGAATAATTCGAGGAAGAAGAGTAAAGAAATCCGGTTAAAAGTGATGGTGAACAACTGTTAGATGAACTGAAATTCATGGAAATTGATGGAATTGCACTGTTCACGGAGACTGCTTCACAAGATACACGATCATAGAGACGGAGGAGATTTATTCGATCTGAGATGTATGTCTGAAAATATCAGATTTAACGAATATTTCTCAAAATTGTTCTAACCATGCAATATAGTTGTCGTGAAAGTGTATCTCTAACAATTATGAAATCATTATCCTCATGTTTGAAATGAGAAACACATGCCATTTCGTCTGCAAAATTTCTCAATGAAAATAGTTCTCAATTAAACTTCGATCACCTCCTTCTGGATACTGACAATCTCGTACCACATTCATTATATATTTTGATGAACATCCAACTTGTAAAATTGGCTCGGGACACGATTTAGAGAAATGTTTTCCACCGATTGAGCATTGTTCTTGTGCACCATATTGGATGAGTGTGTCTCTTTGCTCGACAACAAATTCTGAACAATCATTGAACTCATCTGATCCCGTGACTTCACCAAATTCAATATGAATTACGTGAGCCTTCCGGAGATGAATCTGGAAATTTGAAAATAAATGTTTAAAACTTCAAAGATAAAGGACCTCATAAAATAATTTTAAAAAAGTCCGGAAAAGGTCAAACCATTGATTTGATCTCTGTTTTTTAGGGATCTGGCGTATTTTAGGAAAAGTTTAAAATAGATCGTAATTCCATTTATTATTGTCAACTCAAATATTCTTGATCATTCAAGTTGGTTTTGATCTACCCAGAAAATCTAAATCTCTCACGAAGTCGTGCTATTTTTACCCGCGAGCGGCTGCGCTGCGGTCTTTTAATAGAAAATGGATGATCCAAAATTTTTAAGTTGATAATATATCTACATAATTATATTTTAAGAATTAAGAAACTTACTCTAACACATTGATATCCTTTCTTACATCCTTTCGTCACATGAACCCGGTATGCAAAATGTTCATCATCTCCTGTTGGATGTTGATGTAAACACGTCCAAACAGTTTCATTCCTATTCTTCACCGATTCAATCCATGTACCTTTATATAATCGATGGGTTGTACCATAAACCATTGATTCCCAAATTTTAGTCCTATCTCCAAACATTTCTAACGGAAATTCACACGATGAAGAAATTGCCGAATCTTGTCTATAATGAAGGGTTGTGGCTGCTGCCCCAATATGTGTTAACTCTTGGCATCCAGCATCTGCCGATTCGCCAATCCTACCGCTTGAACCACTTTTCTCAAGAATCTGTTAAAAATTGTTTTTTTTTTTTAATAATCCTTTCAAAGTTTTTTTCAACAACTTACAAAACACCTATAATGTTCACCAGCTTGATATCCAACTCTTGCTGCAAAATATGAGATACCAAACGATTGCCAAGAACCAATACATTCCATTTGCCAAATCATCGACTCTCTGTTTGGAATTTCTGGACAAGCTTGATAGTGAAGAGCAAGACGATCAAATTGAGCACATCTAAATAATTTTCTTCAAAGTTATTTGTCTTTGCGATATACCTATGCAAATGCGAAGTTCTGCTATTACATGTTCCATGATTTGATTGATAAGTGAAATTTAAGGGTGCATCGATTGGACAACTAACAGACATTGCATCCTCTGAAATTGTTGGTACAAAATTTTCAGTTTAATGAAAGTGACATACTTCTAAAAAGCGTATGCATTGTTGTATCTGAACTCATCAATTGTGTGCACTTTTCTAATGACATGTCTGGATCAAAAATGCACTGAGCTGGAAATAATCAAAGTATATTATGCACTTGTTCATAAAAATTACTTGATTTATAATGAAGTACATTTTCATGAACCGGAAATGTGATAAGGCATCGATAACAAGCTCCTCTTGATCTGAAAATAAAATAACAAATTTCCAGCAAAAAGAAAATCGAATGTGCTCAATTGCAACTCGACATCTTGAAAATTGCAATAAGAAAACACTTACGTATCACTTGTCAACAAATACAAATCTCGTATTCTATGAACACAATTTCCCAAATTTCCAATAGCATTATGTGTGATATTCATTTCATTTCCATTTTCCAACCAAGTTCCAGTCCATGGTAGACGACATCTTGACCCTGAAAAAGAAAAATTCATTTCGCGGTCCCCTCATTTCATTTTTTTATGAGTCTCAACTTTTTTCCTTCTTTCGTTTTTTTGTCATGAAAATCTAAAAAGTTTTTTTTCCAGTCCCAAGGGCCCTAGATTCGTTTGTAATTATTCTTTGTTTCACTTGAAATTCATCTTTTTTTTGGTCTCGAATGGGTGCCGGATGGATGGATTGTTCGACCAAAAAGGGACACGAAACAGCAAAATTGGCCATTGTTTTGCAATGGGTTCTGTTGATGACGAAAATAGGAATTTTAGAAAAAGAAATAAACATAGAGATAATCGCCGAAATCACTGCGAAAGGTGTTATTCACTGTTTTTGTGTTTTGATTGCATTTTCATCTTTTTATCCGCATATTAGACCCAATACCAGAAATGTTAGCAGTTTTATGACGGATTCTAATTCTCCTTATTCCATTCCACGTACCCTCAAATTTGTAGAAGGTTCTCAAACGGCAACTTCGCGTAACTCAGTTGTAAGACACATTTTCAAACCTAAGGTGCATGAAATGGCCGAACAATTGCATTTCGTGTGCTCTCTCGCGCGTGGTCGACAAGTTAGGCCATTTTCTAAAAAAGGAAATGTCTAATTTTTTTCTTCCACAGGGTCTAAAAAGCGGCGAATAAGATGAAAATGAAATAAAAACTTAAAAATAGTGAATAACACCTGGCTGACTCTGGTCTTTGGTCAGATTCCGGTCTGGTGAAGATCGATTTTTGCGAAACTATCACCCGAACCTCATGTGAATATTTCAAAGCCATTTCAGTGTGGCAATCGGCGAATTAAAAGGAAATCCTTATCTAAATTCTAAATCAGAAAAAATGAATCTAAAATATTATTGTTTAACCTGTATTTCAAAATTCAACTCTCTGATATTTCAACACAATTTCCTAAAAAAACTCAACCGAAAATAATCACAAGAAATTCGGTATCAACCCCAAAATTCACAATAAACTATAGTAATCTGGAATTTGACCAAAAGAAACTTTCATCTCTTTTCTTTCCATATTTCCTCCTTTTTGCCCTCTCCTAATTGAGTCGTTTCCTATCTTTCAGTGAGTACATAGAAGGATGGGGTGTGAAGATGTTATTCTAAATACTGCAACATCTAAATACACAACTAGAATATATACATATATCGAAATGTTCATCGGATCCCCATGAGAATATGAATATTTGAGGCATAGGTTATATGTAGAGTACTCTCCAATAGTTGATTGTCACGCAATGATGTTCTTGCTTTAAGCTACTAGGTACCTACTTGAAAAAAGCCACTCATGTTTTTTTTAAATAAAAAATTCAGTCTCCCTAGTTCATTTTTTGGGTTTAATATAAGAAGAGCATAGATGTTTTCCCATAAAAATATATATGTACGAACAAAATAGGAGGTTGTTGTTGAGCTTTTGAAAATGACCATCAAAATTCGAGAATTCTCGTTCTTTTCCCCGTTTTTCATTTGTCCCTCCAAATGCGGCCGTCGCGGCATTTAGTCAAAAAAAATTTTGGTGAAGGGAGAGGAAAACAAAAATCACATAAATTGGTTTGGAACAACGAAAAAAGGATGGATTGTGTCATTAAGCTTCCACCCAGCACCATCCACCAAGCATATCTTTTGACAAGGTCCCGAGGGGAAGATTAATTGAGAGAAGGGTGCAAAAATAAAAGAGGAAGGAGAAAATTGTTGATTTAGAGGAGAAATTGTAGGCAAATTGGGAATTTATTTCACTGAAGATTTTTTCAATATATTTCTTGCAATATTTCATGATTTTCGAGCACATTTGTTAAATAATCAAAAAGAAAACTGTTTATACAGAATTCTAATCAGCACACTTTCATCGAAGCTAGTGCGCCTTCTCCCGCTCTTTCGATTTCATTCCAACTCATTTTTTTAAAGAAGAATGAACGTAAAAAATAAGCTTCATGCTAATTTTGTGTATTAATCATAACGACGCTTCCAGTTTTTAAGATATTCACAACTGAACAAAAGAAATACGACTGGAGAAAAACAAGAAAAAATGATACAGTCGGTATTACTGCTAGTATGTTATGTTCCCTTCCTGAATATAATTGTTTAAATTTCTCTGAGTGCACGTTTAAAGGGAGGTGTGTGCCAAATGTCTAAGGGGTCTCGTGTGGAACACCGTAAGAAGAGGGTGATGCTCGGGCGGTTTGCCAAAAATAATTATTTCGCGAAGGTGTTTTTTGAAATGCACGGCTACGAAAGAGAAATTTTAGTTATCATGACGAAGGAAATGACAATACATTTTACGAGAATATTAAATAAAAGTTTTAAAAAACCCTTTCTGTTTATAGTTCGAATCACAAGTGTATCTATTTTCAGAAACAATGTTTGTCTCCGTGGTCTTGAACTTTTGAAAACCAAAAAATCGATATTTATAAATTCTAAAAAACATTCCTCTCCAAAATATATTTCATACTTTTATTGAAACTTATGGGCCAAAATCGGGGCCAGTCTCAATTTTACAACTCATTCTGACCTCTCCAAATCCTTCATCAATCACAAATTAATCCTAACATGAACTAAAAATGTCCTTTATTTTATTCTCTTTCCTTTTTCGAAATTTTGTGTCCTCAGAATGAGCAAAAAAAATCTTTTCTGCCATCTCATCTTCTTTTGGACTCAAATATCTGCACATAAAATCAAATCAGAGCCAAAAAGACAAAATGTGTGCCCTAAAGGCATCATTTTGTCTCACATATATTATTGCAACTTTTTATTTTTTTCCCCCAAAAACTTTTTTTTCCATTTTAGATTCGAAGAAAAGATTAAAAAAGAAGACTCACCATTTGCAAATTCGATAAGAAAGAGTATAATAATCAAAACGAAAAATCGTTTCATGTCATTGGAATATCTGAAAAAGAAAAAACATAGAAAAATTCGTAAAAAATAAAATATAGGGGGGATAAAATGAAAAAAAAATAGTTGAGTAAAAGCCGACGAAATTGGTAGTTTCGCAAAAAAGCTATAACATTTACACTACAATTAAATGAGAAAACAGGAAAAGTGAGGAATTGTTGTATTCTGAAAAGGATTCAACAAACATGACTGGAAAAAATCGATGTGAATAAGAACGGGGAAGGAAGATTGATTTTCTAAAAAAGATGCAAAAAGGTTGCTTATCATATATTGATGAGACGAATTGCAAACGAATAGGTAGTTGAGAAATTGATGCCGAAAGTATGTTGATGATGACGATGATTTATTAGTCAAAAATAAGTGTTTATGACATTTTGGTAGTGTCTAGAAGTGATAACATTGAGGCGAGAGAAATAATAGTGGACTAAATTTTTTTTAATGAGAAGGCAACTGAATTTATGCAAAATTTTATTGGGATCAGCTGGAAACTTGAAATTTGAATACAATGCTATCAACTTGTTCAGATTTTACTACTCTTTTTATAAATCTTAAATGTACATGCTCAAATTTTGGATCATGTTATTGTCAACTCAAATGTTCTTGATCATGCAAGTTGGTTTTGACCTACCCATAGAAGCTGAGTCTCTCACGCAATCGTGCTATTTTTAAATGCGAGCGGTTGCGCTGAGGTTTTTAGTAGAAAATGGATGATCCAAAATTTTTGGGCTAATCGGATAAAGGGCTACTCGGATTGGTAGGAACTGGAACATTTAAGAAAAGAAAAATAAAAAACAATATGAAGATATTAAATAAAATAAACCTAGGCATGGAACCTAGGCAACTAGCGTGTTAAAGTTTTTTAAAGTTCCAAGATGTTTATTTAAATCATGAAATAATGCTTGCAGTTCGAACTTTTTTAAAAAGTAGTTTCCTTTAAAATTGAATAAAAAGAGATTATAAAAAATTTAATTTTTTTGAAGAAACTACTATTTTTCTGACAAAAAGTGTGTAAATTTAAAAAAAACGCAAGTATTTGAAATTAACTGTGGGAGATACCGCAATTTCAAATGTTCTAAAAATAGGATTTTTTCACACCCAAACAAAATAGAAAAGCAACAAAAAATTGTTGTGGAATCCATTTCACCTCACAAATAAAAAAAAGGAAAAAGAAGTGCATCTCAATTTAACAAAATTTCCAACCCTTTTCTCTAATAATTAGATCCCATTTTTGGGTGGTGAATATCTACAAAACATATTTCTAGTTGTGCACTCCTGAAAAACCTTTTTCTTCTTTTGTTCTGCTCTAATGAGCGGCGACGACAAATGTGTAAATGGCAGATTATAACTCTGATTCTACGCCTTACCGACAGAGGAGAACACACACACAAAAGGCTGCTGTTGTTGCTCAAAATTGAAAATCTCATTACTTCTTCTCGAAAATCCTCCCGAATAGGGACTCATTGTCTGCTAGGATGATTACATATTCGGTTTGCATCGTAAAAAAAAGTAGAAAACGAATTGAGAAGATGCATCAGGCGAAAAAAATAAGTAATATTCGACTACATGACAAAAAGCAATATAAATACGGGTTATTTACAAAACAAGGAAATTGAGGTGAACCAATAACTGAAAAGAAAACGAATGAACAGACGATGAAAAAATTTATTTTTTTTTCTGGTCAAGTGCAAAAAAAGGGAGGAAAAGCCCAAATGGAAAGTGGCGGATAGAAATGGCTGATGTGAATGATGGTGGGCGGAGTTGTGTTGGTGCTCTGTGCCCTCAGAACATGACTGAAGATGCGAACAACAACTAAAAGTGGAAGCGACACCAGTATAATTTTTTTCTCCTTTCTTGAGAACTCAATCACAATGTAAACTGATAATATTTGCATGGTAGGGTGTGATAATTCTATGAACAAATTTTTTTTCACTCAAAATGGCAAATATTGGAAAGGGAATTTAGGAAAAAATTTGTAGTATTTGTTTTATTTTTGGAAAGACGTTGGAAATTTAATTTTAAGAATTAAAATGCTTTTATAAATACCATGAGAAAAGCAGAAAAAAATTGGCAGGAATAGGATCGTTCGCTATTTCTAAAGTGCCAAGTAATCAAAAAAAATTTCTTGTGAAGGTTGTGCCATTGCCTTCATAATTCCGAATAAGTTTTATTTTGGTTCTATTCAAAGGATTTCTTAACGAATACTGAAAATCGTCTAAAGAAATTCAGAATCAAAACTAAACATAAAAACAACAAATTGGTTATTAGAAATACTTTAAAGACAGTGTATCAGTTAATTTGCCCAATTTCAAAAATTTCCGCTTCTTACGGGATCAAATTTCGGACTGCCGATGGACGGCCTCGCTTCTGTAGGTGCGACATTCTCAATAATTTTTTTCTGATATGAAAAAAACATTGAAAAAAAATGAATATAAATCCCCAACACAGTTAAGAACTTTAATTTCAGTGCGTTCCTCCTAAAATCTAAATTACAAATATGGCGGAAATATGTTTAACATTTTCTCGTACATAAATATTAGTTATACCTGAAAAAGAAGCATATCACCGGAAATTAAAAGAATTGTCTACCAAAGTTGGGTTAATGTGAAAGGAGTTTCAAACAAAATAATGGAGGGGATACAAAAATGTCGAGAAAATGTTTAACCAAGAATGTCACGAATACCATTAAATTGATAATTTCCTTGAAGTGCAGTGACTGAAGGTCTGAAAAAAATAACGAGAAAACCGTTCATGAGCATGTTTGAATATTTTGTGGTGTTCGGATATTTGCTCTGACAAAGGAGTTATTTATCGCAGAAATATTGGAATTTGCTCACATTTTTCAAGTTGGGAAAATATTGGTTCATTACCAACGTTTATAGATACAGGGCCTAAAAAAACAAGGAAGAAGGAAACATTTCCGCCGGACAGAGTATTAATGCACAGAAATGGGCGTGGCAAGGAAAACGCAACTGTTGTACGCGCGATTTTATAGATTTTATGTTCTGTGCTTGCGGACAATGCGCAACCAGCCTGCTCGAATGATACAGGTTCATTTTTACAAGCCGTGAGTTATTGTGAGTTAATAACGAACATTGTAGACTTGAAAGGGAGTATTTGAGTCTTTTTTATAAAATATAAAAATAACACAAGAGAGATAATTAAATTCTACTGTTAATAACTCGGAACCAGATCTTGATGAAATTTATGAAAATGATTTTCGAGAGATAATACCAGTAAATTTAAAAAACTTCATTTGTTTTTAGGTGCTCACTGGTGGTATTGTCAACATAAAATGTTCTTAAATTAGTTTTGATCTACCCATAAAATCCAAGTCTCTCACAAAGTCATGCTATTTTTACCTGCGAGCGGTTGCGCTGCGGTCTTTTAGTAGAAAATGGATGATCCAAAATTTTAATTTGACAATACAACAACTTATAGTCAAATTTTTAAAAAAATCCGAATTATGAAGGGTACAATTCGATTCAAACCTCCCAATGTTGGATAATACTTTAATTTTGTTATCAAAAAATTGATACAGATATAAATATTTTTTAAACTTGATGAGGTACAAAATTGAAATTTTTTGTTTTTTTCGTCTGTTCAGAAACCACTTGAAAATTACTGCCAAAAAACAAAGATGTTTGAGCTTTCATTCAATCTCATGAATTAATTTGAATTCAAGAATGCAAGAAAAAAAGAACGCCAGTAGAACGCGAACGAGCGAGTAGTTTTTATAAATGTGTCACTGCAACTGACCTAGGTTCTGTCCATTCCTTACCCAACACTATCTTTTTTGCATTTCTTTCAGGCGTCTATTAAAAGGTCTCGCCTTTTTTAGTTTTAGAAGTTTTTTTCTTTGTTCATATATTTTGTAGGGTTACGATAAAAATTGAATTTTATCCCGAAGCACTTTAGTTTTGAAGTATACTTTAAATTTTCCGAAAAGTAGGTCATCTTGAGAAGAAATAGAAAAGCTCTAAAAAATACTCGATGCTTAAAATATTTGTTTATTGATTTTCAAATTTTGTTTTAGAGTACTCCTCGTCACCAATTATTAAAAATATTTACGCAAAAATGTTTTCCTAAACCTGATTTCTTTTGGGAATTCATTAATAATTGGTGATTCGGAGTGGATAAAAAAGAAAAGGAGTAAACATACACTTTAAAATGTGGGTTTCGAGTTAAATCCACCAAAACCAATTTGGGTTGGAATTTCTTTTCATATTTTGCACTCATTAATTAAAGCTTTTAACAGAAATAAACCGATAATTCAGAAGCTTGTTTTTTTTCACAAAAAAGAAATTAACAACTCCAAGTGCATTCGATTGTCGTCAGCTTGTGAGCTCATTAAAATACAATGAAACGAAAATTTGTAATGAAGCTGTTTTTGGCTTTAATTTGAAAAAAAAATTTAAGATGAAGTAGTTTTTGGGATATCATTATTTTTCGGAACTTTCGTCGTTACAAACAGCTAATTGGGTCGTATAAGGTTTCATTGAATTCCCAATTAGCGAACAAAATGAACACAAAACTGATTAACGGAGCTCTGAGCCCAGCTCTTTATTTCAATATTTGTTTTTTTTTTCGCGTTTCCTTTTTGGTTGATTAATTTTCAGATGAAATCTCTTGGGTTTTAAACGATTTTGTAGTTTTTATATTTTCACGTATTTCTTTTGACATTACGACATTATGCACATATAACAATTTCTGGCCGCTCGTTTTGCGGAGTGTCGTTGGGAATTTCCTCGCAACGCGCAAGACCAACTGAGAAATTTGAATTTGAACGCGTCGCGGTCGCGTTGCAAGGAATTCCCAACGACACTCCGCAAAAAGAACCACCAGAAATTTTTATCTTGAAAATATTTGTTCGACTTTCTTTATATTTATTATAATCATAAATGTAAAATTGAAATATGTAAACAGACACCATCTTTAAGTAAACCTATACTCTTTAAAGTTTATTTTTATACTCATTCTTTATGAACTTCATCAGATGTTTTTTGGAGCTTTGTTTGAATAATAATCCTGTTTTTTGGTTCCCATATTATCTATTCAAGCTTCACTAATATGCGTCATAAAAGTATAAAAAGTACAAATTCTTGTGCCTCCTCGAAAACAGAATGCAATTGTACATTCAATCAGCAAACAAATTCGCTAATTCCTATCTAATCCTTCTTCATTTTTTGTGGCTATCCAAATCTTTTCACTTCATTTCTCCAATTTTCTTCTTGCTTTCTGCTGTTAGCTCGCTTGTGTTCATCAAATTCTTTGAAAGTTCATTTTTCTTTTCTGCATTCTCATCTGTATTTTAAAGGTTTTTGTTGTGGATGACACTTTGTTTTAATTAAGTAATACATAGCCAAATGATCAAATTTCATCCTTCAATTTCACTCGTTTTTATTCCACTCCGTCCCGTCTTCTTTTGTTGTTTTTTTTTTCACTTTGGATATGAAAGTGGATAATAAAATAAAATGGGCAGCTGATGGCGAGTAGTAGGCTCTGTGAAAGCTGTTTAGTAAAAGAAGTTATTTTCTCACATTGTTTCTCTCGTTTTGTTTTCTTTTTTCGGACCATTTTGTCGTTTTTTGTTTTTTTTTTCTGTTCAATATTTTTTCTTTCTTCTGAACGCTCAGAATATTTCTAAATACATCAGAATAGCAGGAATGCTTTGTTGTGGAAAACACGTTCTTTCTAAAAAGGATTCAAACTTTTATTTTTTTATATATTCCATTCTTTGTTCTTACAGAAAAATCCCTCATTTTTTGCGTTCATTTCTAGACATTTTTACACAAGAATAAACCACAAAATCAGAAAAGGCCATGGAAAACTGTTATATGAGATATCAAACATCTTCGTAACTATTTTTAATCAAAAGATATAAGCTAAAAACGGTAAAAAACTGTATTAATTTTACGGGAGCTCCCGCGATTAAATCTATCCTCTAAACACTAGAAAAAAAGCAAATGACAAAGACCGATTTTGACATTTTTCAAAGTATTGTCAAAATAAATCATCTTCTCGAAAATTTATTTCTCGAGATCCAAAAAATAAACAATCTGCCTTCTATCCAGTATAAACTCACTGAGACATGTTGAAAGTTTGTCGTCGAACTAAAAAACGAAAAGTTTCATGAAGAGGTGTTTTTTCTTTCTTTTTTTTTGGGTTGTTGTTTGTTTTTGCGTTCTGGTCTAACTCATCTTTTGATTTGTGAGCTTTAGAATTCCATGTTTTGCGTTCTTGGAATGATGTCAAAAAAACTGGCAAAGAGATATATTTTGATGGATAGGTTAACCATATTTTGACCTCGTTTTCACTTGTTGAAGATGGTAAGCTGTCAGTTTAATCCAAATTTTCAGAATTTGAAAATTAATGCCAATAGTAAACAGATTTAATTAATTTTTCTCCCTACCATTCCGACGCACGAACACACACGCTGCATCCGTTTCCAAAATTTTAGCTTTGAATCCCTCCAAATTTTTTGTTTCTCAACGATATTTCGTATAAATTGCATTTGATTAAAGTAATGGAAAGGTGTTACTTATTTTTACAATAAGATTTCAAAAAATAACTCTGTACTTTCCCCTTTTCTCAAGCTAACCAGCGGAGACTTATTTTATGATGACCTGAACAAATTTTAAGCAGAACACTTATGAAGCTTATGAAAATTGCACTCATCCCTCTTAGATTGAAAAATGCAGTTCATAGTGAAAAAACATGAGTTTCAGACAAAAAATTCTTTCTTGCCTCAATTTTCTCCGCTTTTTTGAGCATTTGAAAAACTTTTAAAGGTATTTAGAAATTGAACACAGTTTATAAAGCATTTTGAAAATTTAGAGAATACTAGTTTAGAGAAAAAAGCTGGTTCTGAAAACTTCACCGACATTTATTCCGTGTTTTATTGTCTAGAAAATATCACAGAGTATGTATGAGTAAGGTGTTCGTTTATTACTCTTGTGTCTGTGAAATTCCTTTCAATTTAATTGCTTCAATAGTTCTCGTTTTCTTCCTAAAAACTTATGACACAATGCATACTTTTCCAAATGAATATTGAATTAGAAAGTTGTAATTCCAGCGTTGTAGTTTGATTCGCATCTATTCTTCCCAGAAAGCTTCTCTATCTCCACACACACTCTTTTCCCCCCAAAAATTCTTTCACATGTGCCCCCATATAATTTCATTTTCGTTTTTCTATTTTTAACAAGAAAACTTTGTCTTAAAAACAGAATAATACTAATAGATGGTGGCACATATTTGGTGTGATGTGAGTATGTGTTTTTGCATATGAGTTATATAGCAGCTACTGAAAAAAAAACGCGAGACATAGAGTCAGCTTTGTTTATGATGTTGAGCCTCCCTCACAGAGAGGGAGGAAAGTATATGTCTATTTTGTGCTCCTTCAGCTTATTTTCCTCTAAATTTTTCACATGTCTTATTTAATTGTTCAGAATTACAGATTCTGTTGCTCACCTTCCTTCAGTTGGGATAAAACAATGGTGACAGTTTTTCCAAAAGTGATAAATTCACCATATCCAAGGACTCGACTTCCCTTATTTTTGTATAGTATTTCAATTGTAAGTTTATTTTCTAGTTTTTTTTTCAAAACCTTATAAAAATTCTTCAGTCAATGGCTTTATTTCTTTTCTACTGGAGTGGATTATATTGCACCTACAACCCGTGTAAAGAGGATTTTCAAGAAGTTTATAAACCTAAACATATTCTTCAATATTTCCCGATTATTGCTGCACCAACAATTATGTTTATTTCATCTTCTTGGCTAATAACCGCTTTCTTTTATTCGTCTAGTCCATGCACTCTCACTTATAATTTCATGGTAAGAGCTGTCTTTTTTATTGTCAAAAAAAAACGAAACCTTTTAATGCTAATGGAAAAGAAAACAACAAGTTTTTTGTCAATGTGGTCCAGGAATTGGAATTAAACGGAAACAGAATAAAAGTATCGTTCATAAAAACTTGTCTTCCTTGTTTCAAAATATCTATGTGCATATTTTGTTTTGGTGACTTGTCGGCTCTCAAATAGCCAAAACAACAATTCTCAGGAGACAAAAAGTGCTAGAAATGTCAATAAAGAAAAAAAGGGTTTTAAAGTCTAGTTGCACTTTTAAAAACATTCTAGTCTTTGAATATATCCGTTCTTACTTTCACATGAAACAGAGAACGACAATGAAAACTCTAGATATTGTGGATTCGAGTTGAGGTTTTAATTTTTTCGACATTGTTGACCAAGGTTGAGATCCGAAATTGGTAACGATTTTTCCGAAGCTCGATATTAATTTGTTTGAAAATTTTCAAAAGGCTTACATAAATTTAATTTCTATCCATTTATTGGCCGCAATATCATATTGGAGCTCTCTCAAACTCCTCATTCAAAAATTAAAAATATTTATTATTTATTGTAAATTGAAAAAGTTATGTTTTTGAAAAAAAATGTAATAAACTTAACATACTACACAATATTAAAGTATTTTATAGGAAATGCCATCAGCTGTGTTTTGTTCATTATTAGGAGGAATAAGTGCAGTGATTGAATTACATTTCTCAGTGAGTGCTGTTCAAATTGATTGGTCCGATCAATGGGTTTGGTCAGCGGTAAGATATTTTATATTTTGAATGCGTTTTAGTCTGTATGTATTTGAAACGTTTGTCTATTCTCAACAATTGACGAAAGAGTAGACAATTTAAAATTTATAAGACGTTTTTATGTAGTGCAATATTTTCTTATGATTTGAAAATGAGGCAAAAAAGCTTGAATCCGATTTGAATGGTTTAAAAATTTTCTTATTCTTTAAGCCTAGTGAGTCATACTGGAATTTTTATATGTTTTTATGATGCAATGTTTTTACAAAATTAAACGAAATGATTCTCGAAATTAAAGACAGGGTGCCAGCTATTTTTGCCCCATGCCTATTTAATTGTGAAAAATTGGTCTTTTTATCGACATTCTAGTATATTCCGACAAAATGCCGACGAAAAATAACAATTTTGTAGCAGCGGTCGGAAGATGAAAAAAATATTTTTCAAATTCTGTACACTCACGTACACGTTTTGCCGAAAATCGGACAAAAACAAAAGCAATTTGAAAAAACACACAAAAAATTCAAAAATTCAAATTTCCGCGCACACACCTGACTACTGTTCAGTGGAGCGCAAATGAAAATCCATAAAGCGCTGTAAATTAAAATCCTGTCGCCGCAGCGGTTTTTTGTTAATTTTTAACTGGCACCCTGGCTTTAATTATAAAGAAAATTTACCTATTTAAAAGAATAAGTATATACAAAAACTTTAAAATTCATATTTTTGAATAATAGTATTTTTTGTAGTCAATATCTTGTTTTGTCAAAGTCTAAATATGTTCACTTTTTTCATTATTTTCAGGCCGTTTCAATAGCACTTTGTCTACTCCATGCCATGGTAGCGTTTGCATTACAGTAATCCCAACTATTTTTCACCCAATTATCAAATTATTGTGATAATTCCGTCTTCATTAATTGTGATTTTAGGTAATAGGATTTTCTATATTGAACTTTCGGGTTTTTTAATATTTATGGTCTCAACTTACAAGGGAAGTATACGAGCAAATGTTAATTGTTTTGAATGGGAGATAGCTCATTGGAAAGATCATATTCTTGTCTACAAGGTACCGTTTTCATTTTTTGCCGATGGACTCCTAGGAGCTTTTTATGGTCCCTCAAAGTTTTTGCCCAAATTTACTTCATTTTTCGCTCTAACATATATTTGGTAAATCACATGTGGTTTTCAACCGATGTGGTGGTGCATCGCCAGTGTGTTTGACTGATAAGCATGAGGTCGAGGGTTCGAATCTAGGCTATTTTTGTTTTTGTTTTTTTGCTGCTTTTGCGAAATTTCAAGAGTGTTATATTCCTGTTTTCAAATTTTTCGAAGCGCAAAATTCTGTATTTGCGTTGAAATCCCATAAAACCTTTTTGGGGCTTCAGGGCAACATAGGCGAAATTTTACAGTGCGTCGCAAAATTCCAAAAATTTTTCCCCCATGGAAAAAATTTGAAAATGTTTTTTTTAATTTAAAATCTCCCCATATTATCAGAGGGAGTCTTACTAATAAATATTTAGCCTATCGCGCTTTCCAATACAGGAAACAGTTTGCTGTGTATGGGACTGAAGGTTTTTGAGCTATTGCTACGTGGCCCATAGGTCCACAAGATGGCTAATATTTTGGGAAACACGAAATATTCATTAGTAAGACTCCCTCTGATAATATGGGGAGATTTTAAATTAAAAAAACATTTTCAAAATTTTTCCATGGGGGGGACCCTTTGGAATTTTGCGACGCACTGTCAAATTTCGCCTATGTTGCCCTGAAGCCCCAAAAAGGTTTTATGGGATTTCAACGCAAATACAGAATTTCGAGCTTCGAAAAATTTGAAAACAGGAATTTAACACTATTGAAACTTCACAAAAGCAGCAAAAAAAAATGCTGGGGTTCGAACCCTCGACCTCATGTCTACTAGTCAATCACACTGGCGCTGCACCACCAAGCCTGTTGGAAACGGATTGTGAAATACCAAATATATGTGAGAGGGAAAATGAAGTAAATTTGGGCAAAAACTTTGAGGGACCATAAAAAGCTCCTAGGAGTCCATCGGCAAAAAATGAAAACGGTTCCTTGCAGACAAGAATATGATCTTTCCAATGAGCTATCTCCCATTCAAAACAATTAACATTTGCTCGTATACTTCCCTTGTTATTTATTTTCATTTAAAAAACATAATTCAGGCAAATAAATTTAATTTTTTTGACAAGTTTTATTAAAAAATCCACATTATATCTTATTACCAGCTAAATAATTACCAACTCTTGACCCAATTGCGATTGCTCAAATTGCTTTCCGATTCATAATGGCTCAGCGGTTTTTTGTTTTATTTTATTTTTGCATTCATTCATTCATTCATCCATTTTCCATTCAAATGCCGGCTTATCCATCAACAATGAATTGACATGTATACATAATCGAGAATAGATTATTCGAGTGCAAACCAGCGTATGAGAATTAGCAAAACCATGCTTGATTGAGCCTCCCTTTCCTGAAAAATGGAATTACCATTCTCGTGCTTGTCATTTAATTGCCATGAATTTCTACACCTTCATATAGTGATGATGGTGATGCAATATATGCGCCAAAGTCAGGAAACAATTAAGCAATAACGGTAAGAGTTTAATAAGCTGCGGTGTTTTATGACGTTTCGCTTTGAAGGGTAAAGAAAATTGCGCAAATCGATTAGTAATGTGAAGTGTACCTGCGTTTAGTGTTAGATTGTTATCATACTATGTGCATATCTGAAGCGACGCGATGTCGCAATAATTATAGACAAATTGAGGACGAAATGTTAAGAAATATCGTATCCAAATTTTCCGGTTGCAGTAAATAAGAACATTTACGTTTGATGGTTTGTTAACCGATAATTTCATATTCTCTGAAATAAATTGTTGAATATATATTTAATTTTAAATTAAAAGATCAACAAAACATATTTAATTTTCAAACTCAATGTTTTCACATAATAATAGCTCGATACCTTCCTTCCTAAAATATTAATTCCTTCGTAATTCACCCCAATGACTCTCACTGAAAGCAATTAAAAATTACCTAACCGTTGCTCAACCCTTCCCACTTTAGGGTCAGTTTCCAAACAGATTTCGTTACATAATCATCCATATTTGAGCAGTCTGTTTAGCCCTTCTCATCCAAGAGCAGCATTATTAATAATGATGAGGGAGTAGACAATTTGTGACGAGTGTGCTCTACTGATTATTGCTAGGTGAGAATCGGTCAAATCCAATGATATTTGCTCAATCCAATTATTGGTTTATGTTCTACTATATAACTGTCCACTGAATTCCCCTATCCTATACAAGGTGCGAATTTTGTGAGATCACCTGGTCATAAGTTTTTCATTTCGCCGAAAAAATAAACTGTATGCAACTTTGTCGCATTTCATTTGTTTCAATCTACCGCCTCATTTTCGCAGTGGGTGGTCTAGGTGATATTAAGGGCAGATTCTTTTTCTCCTCACCTTATTACGCGGTTTGAAAAGAACGAAATATGAATCAATAAAAAATTAATTATTTTAAAACTCTATTATATTTTCAAATTGGTTCGGTATAGCTTCGCAAAAAATCGATCTTCACTAGTAGTGCAGCAGACTATTAATCTGTCAGATGCTGGTTAGACTCCAGTCTGGTGAAGATCGATTTTGCGAAGCTATCTCCCGAACCAATTTGAATATTTAAAAAGCCAATCGGCGAATTAAAAAGAAATTTCTTATCTTAAACACTTTATTAGATTTATAAACATATTTATTTGAATGTAACCCCAGAATAAAATTGGTGCCCAATGAACCATAAATGAATTTCTGACATACGTTCTAACGTATTGCGTAACTCTTGAACGTCAATAATTTCAATCGTTCCGACCATCTTGCATGCTCCTCTCAAATACCCTCATTTTCTCAAATACATATAAATACCACTCTTTTGTCACTCATTATTTCTTTTTAGCAAAAACGAAAAGTCGAATTGCGTCAGGAGTCGGCTACTCTTTTTTAAACGCATTCATTTTTTTTCTTGACATCTTATTCACATTCAAACAACCCCAAGAAACGGAAACAATAAGTAGCTGAATGAACCCGATGGCTTTTCGTAAATCTGATTAAGCAAACCCGAAATTCGTCGCCGTCTTATTTATTTCGAAATCATTGCGTGACTTGAATAGAAAGTGGCAGGTGCCGTGGCATGGCGCCAATTCACATTCACTTGGTTGATACTGTAGTATGTTTGCCACTAATCTTCAAGAAATGGTTATATCAGATTAATTGGACAAGTACATACATATTTACGCGTGCAAGCGTTGGTTTGCGTGCATGTGCCTCAACCACTACTTGCTCACAGTAATATGATAGTTTGTGGATACTTAAGATCAGGAAATAAGAATACACTTGATTACATCATTTAGTTAAAGAGGGATGAGTACATGGATAAGAAGTTACTGTATTTTAACAAGGACCAGATTTGGATTTGGAAGATTAGTGTGAGAACCATCACGTGTTTAAAAATTCTATAAGATCCTGCAAAATATGTTCATTGTCATCAATGTATCCAATCCGACTCAACGAATTGTAAATGTTTCTGATGAATTTTTAATTTATAACATTTACTGTTCAATTGAGGTTAATTATTGATTCCGAAATTCTATTTAGACGGTAAAAAACTATGAAATTTCTGGTGAAATTTGAATAGGAATTTAACAAGATGAAAAACATATTATTTAAAAGATTACAACGCCAAGAGCCCAGCCATCACCTTCTCAAATTGGAATAATTCACCTCACGTGGTGGTTCATTCTTCTTTTTTTCGCAACATCACAAAACGATATAATTTTAGTCCATCTGCGGTAAATTAGGCATTAGTCCTCATTAGATCAAAAAGAACCGCCGAGTTACTTCTCATGTCTTGTATTTGATTGTTCAATTCGTTAATGTACTGAAATGATTGGGTAATAAAGATTCATATCGACAAACCGGGTAAAAGTTGCCGCAATATTTGATGATTCTGTTCCTCGATTTTATCTGACAGCAAATCTACAATGTTATTTTTGATCCTTCCTTCTTCTCTTTCGGTCACAAATCGGAAGTTGTAAAAAAAACATTGATGCTTTTACAACATTGGCGATAATCCTTTTTGACCTAGATATACACTGGAAGAAGATTTCTTGTAAACTGAACTCATAATACATAAACAACATCGATTGAATGAATAATCAGCCTTTGGCGAAATAGTAAGCCATTGGTATGAGATGTTGGACAATTTGGTGCACCTGCTTGTATGTCGTGCCATTGATTAATACCACACATTTTGTAGGAGTTATTTGTTATGACTATCCTAATGGTTTTCTGAAAAATGTGAGGAGAGGGGAGAGGTGGACATGTTGATCAACATGCAACCATGCTGCTGCTGTATCGAATGACCGATGGCTGTCACCTTTTAATGGCGTTTTGCATTGTTTCGTTTGCAGGAGAAATGGATTGGATCAGTTGTGAATTCAATGTGAATTAACATGCCACAAATGATTAAATGAAGAATTAAGATGTTGACTTTTTTAATAGAGATTATCCTGGTATAGGTTGAATTGATCGAGTGGACATCTATGATAGGATTACTGTAGGAAATACGTAGCTCAAGTTGATTAAATTGAATGGGATTTAACACTGTCGATGGGTTTTTAAAGAAAATTTTTGAATGAGGAGAATCTAAAGATATAATGAATGATTGTGATGACAAGTACTGTTTTAGGGAGCTCCCGCAGGCGTCATATTGTACAATTATGATGGTTGATGGTTTGAATCATTAAAAAAGACAAAGTAAAGAAACTTAAATCGTTTTTGCTTCTGTTCCAGTAAGAATTGAAGTACAGCTTTTTTGATAGTTTCCTTTGCGGGACCGATGTAATTTATTATTGCTCCTTTTTCCCATTTTTTGAATCTCAGAATTGTATTTAAAAACTCGTGAAATGAAGAGATGACTAAAAATGCAATACAAGTTTTATTTTCAATATTCTTGGATTTAACAAGTTCTTCCATAATTGCATTTAAATCCTCACTTACCGAAGTTGAACTTCAATATATTTAATTGAGTTTATTCGCGAAATCTTCTTGTTTCACAAACTTCTAATGCTAATCCGCTAATTCCGAACACGAACAATAATTCATAACTGTCTTTTCAATCGCAAAATCGACCTAATAATCTTCGACATTTCTATTGTGTTTTAATACCATTCGACTGCAGTCAGTCAGTCAGTCATCTAATGTGCATAGAAAGTATTTTAGCATATTTATATGAACACTGGCACCAAGACACCCAAAAACATTGTTATAAAACCGTGCTGGCCCAGCGCCCCCTTCTCTTACTAGCTAGCCATCATCTACATATAATAACCACCCTTTCTCGAAATGGCACACAAGGTCAAATGCGCGAGAAGGAATAAGGAAACAGCGAAAAAAAAAACATCTATGCTTCATCTCTAATTACACCATTTTGTCTCAGGAACATTTATTTTAAATAAAAAATAATAATAACCATATAAAAAATAACAAGATACTAATTGACCCGTATTTATCTTTGGAGCTAATTAAAACACCGATAAGTACATAAATAGTAATTTCTACAATTAAAGCATGTAGGGAATCATGGTGAACTTTGCATAGAATTGTGATAAACTGGAGGTGGGGAATAATACATTTGTTGAGGGGAATAAGAGCTGGACATTGAAGATGGTGAGGTATACGGTATGCACCCAGTTGTGGAGTGAGATGGTGGGACAGAAGAGGCAACTTGGTAATAATCTTGCGGATTGCTGTTGTTTTGGTAATACTGATCATATTCTACTTTTGGGAAATAGGTTTCAGATGTTGTTCTAGACGATGACGATGATGGTGCGGAAATAGAATAATCTAAAAATATTAAAAATAAAAACATAAAGTTTAAAAAAATATGATTAAAACTTACTGTCTGGTGGAATTGTTCCATTTAATACAGCTTGCAAATGCTCAATATATTTAACAGCTTCTCGTAGTGTGTCAGCTTTGCTCAATTTCTTATTAGCAGTACGTATTTGAAGACGAGTTCTTAACACATCAAATCCATCATTAACCTAAAAAAAATTAAAATTTAAAAGCATATAAACATTCTTGAATAACTAACCTGATGTACTCTTTTTCTCTCTCGTTCATTACGTTTCGCTTGGTTTTTCTTTTGTGGAGCCATCGTGAAGCCGAAAATGGAAAAAAAAATCAGAAGACCGTACCGCACGAAGCAAGCGTGTTGGTGTATCTGATCGAGAAGATGATGTGTTGGGTGGGTGGGATCTTACAAGGGTGGTGCGCCAAAAATGGGCGGAGCTTGTTATTTGTTTGGCGGTCACTGGTGCATGTTGCTTGTACTGTTTGGAGGAACGGGAGGAAGAGTGAAGTTTGACAAGGTGTGATTAAGAGGATGAAGCTGAAATTTTTTCAGATGCATCTGATCAGAAATTTCGTAAATATGCGGAGTGGAATAGTTAAATTTCAACAGTAAAAACTTGAAGTTTTAGACAATTTTTTTAGGTGTTAAAGACAGTGGATTAGATAATTTGACCCAACCAGATTTCAATTTCAAAAATTAGCGGTCAGAATTGCCACGAAAGAAAATTATTTGAATAAGGCTACATATTGGTATTGTTCTCCCATTCGAATTTTGATTTTTTGCCTTGAATTTAGATCGTGTTAACTGATCACATTCAATCTTTAAACATTCAATCTGGATTTGTTTTCAACTCGAAAATTTATGAGAAAAAAAACCAAAAAATGTTAAACTACGTACATATTTATAAAACCAAAACGAGTGCATATTCGAAAAGCTGAAAGATCTGACAGGAACAAAGCTGAATGTAAACCATCTGCAACCGTGAACAGAAGTTATGTTTATTTCTGTGTTTATCGAACCGTAAAATCTGTTTTCGAGCCAAAAAATAACCGAAATAAATTTTCGACACTTACTTTCAAAGTCAAAGTTTACTTATTTTCAAAAACACTTTTTAATACGTTTATTTTTCTCCCCAGCTATAAAACAAATCCCATTATTATGCTAGAATTGAGCAATCTGAAAATTTTTTTGACGAAGTAGAGTTTTCATTGTTTAATCTTCTAGACAAAATGAAATATAAAAATGTTTTACAGTTTTCACCATGTCGGCACCATCATAAAGAGCATTGAAAAGTTAAGCTGTTCGGATTATGCAAGTTTATTCTCATTTTGCGGCAAGATGACCAAAAAAGAACTACTATTACTACTACCAACCTATTAGCCTAAAGTCAAGGACAAAACAAAAACAAAACTCCTAAGAGTTTTACCGACATCAAGACAAAATAAAAGAGGGATAAAGTTCTCAAATTACTGGCAGGAAGTTTCAAGGAAAAATCAAGTTGATGATAAATTTTGTGTTTAAAATAAGAAGATTGATCTGCTCGAAGTGACCCAATTCAAACAAAAGGAGGGGAAATATTGACTAGGGAAGTGCACTCTAGTGTACACGACTCTGAATTAAAGGTTTAGTGGAAATGAAAGGACCATAATACAATAATAAACTGTGAGAATAAAAATTCTCAATGCGGCGGTTTTCCTCACTAACCCACGTGTGACGTCATCACAGTCAAAACTCACTGTTGCAACAACAGCCATTTTTTGACAGCATGTAGCTTTGGAACCCCTGAACCAATTTTTATGTTTTATAGCTCATTAGAAGGAGAAAATGTTTTTCTTTCAGCATATAACAGTATACATAGTTAAAAACAAAAAACTGTCAACCGAGAATCAAAAAAACTGAACGTGTTTTAGTGATATGCAGAAAAATGACCTATATATTTTTTTTGAAACATAGAATTTTTTTGAATTCATGATTTTCGAATTCTACTGGATCACGTACGTATTACGGTAGTAAAGTTATGTGCGCTTGCCGTTGAGTTTAGAGAAATAAATAGCAAAAACCAAATTTTTTTCTTACTTTTCACTCATTATATGTAGTCTTGTGATGGAAACAGCTTCTCAAACGTAAGAAAACTGTTATTTTTTTCAGGTTTTTCAATTTTTCGGGTATTTTTTTCGGATTTTATTCTTTTCGATCTCGTGTTTAACAGAAGTTTTAATCATTTTATCAGAACATATTGTGACATTATTAGAAACATGCAAAATTCCCAATTTCGAAGAGGGAAAATTTGATATCAATTCTCAACTTGCTATATAACCAGATCAAGGCCGATCGATATAAAGAGTTTGTCAATAAGGCATTTTTCAGAGCTGGTATTCTCCGAAATCATCCATAAGGTTACGATACACCTGCGACGTATTGCTTCAAAGAAAAATGCCTTATTGACAAACTCTTTATATCGATCGGCCTTGATCTGGTTATATAGCAAGTTGAGAATTGATATCAAATTTTCCCTCTTTGAAATTGGGAATTCTGCATGTTTCTGTCGAATAATGTCAGAACATGTTCTGATAAAATGATTAAAACTTCTGTTAAACACGAGATCGAAAAGAATAAAATCCGAAAAAAATACCCGAAAAATTGAAAAACCTGAAAAAAATAACAGTTTTCTTACGTTTGAGAAGCTGTTTCCATCACAAGACTACATATAATGAGTGAAAAGTAAGAAAAAAATTTGGTTTTTGCTATTTATTTCTCTAAACTCAACGGCAAGCGCACATAACTTTACTTCCGTAATACGTACGTGATCCAGTAGAATTCGAAAATCATAAATTCAAAAAAATTCTATGTTTCAAAAAAAATATATAGGTCATTTTTCTGCATATCACTAAAACACGTTCAGTTTTTTTGATTCTCGGTTGACAGTTTTTTGTTTTTAACTATGTATACTGTTATATTCTGAAAGAAAAACATTTTCTCCTTCTAATGAGCTATAAAACATAAAAATTGGTTCAGGGGTTCCAAAGCTACATGCTGTCAAAAAATGGCTGTTGTTGCAACAGTGAGTTTTGACTGTGATGACGTCACACGTGGGTTAGTGAGGAAAACCGCCGCATTGAGAATTATTGTTCTCACAGTTTATTATTGTATTATGGTCCTTTCATTTCCACTAAACCTTTAATTCAGAGTCGTGTACACTAGAGTGCACTTCCCTAGTGAGATGTTGTGGCCTTGTCAGTTTTGGTTTTGACCAAAATCGGAAAAGGGGGAAATAATGGAGAGAGAGAGAGCGAGAGAATTGAATTGAGTGATGTGAGGTTCGAGATTTCGAATTTTGAAAATCGGAGATTTTCGAGAATCCGTTTGAGAGACAAAGACTTAGGTCTTATCGAATTAGATTAAGAATAAAATTATATTAACAGCATAAAAATGTTGTGTTTATAAAAATGCTCACTAGATTTTAATTCAAAAATATGAAACAATTCACGATGAAGTTTAGTTTCGAAACGTTTTACCACCAGAAGTTCTTTAAAAGTAAAAACATGGAAAAATCAAAAAATTATAGAAATTACAAGAAAATTTGATTAAAGGGGAGCTATATGGAGATAATAAATATACCTTAAGTGAAAATAGACTTCATTATCATTCCAAATCTGTTTTTAAAACTTTCTAAAACCACCAAGAAGCCGAGAAAACACGCCTCAAAACGATTTCCTAGAAAAAGTGACCACCTGGCCGAACTTTTTCATATGAGCTTTTTTCGCGTTTTGTTAGTAAATAGTTATGCAAGATGCTTATATCAGTCCTTTTTTAAGTATTTCATTTTGATTTACGTTTTTTCGATTTTTCATGCCCGCGGACTAGTTTTCGCCGGTGGCCACTTTTTCTAGGTCATTGTTTTGACGCGAGTTTTCTCGGTTTCTAGGTGGCTTTAGAACATTTTAAAAACAGATTTGGAATGGGAATGAAGTCTATTTTCATCCCAGATGCATTCATTAGTTCCGTAAAGCCCTCCTTTAACAAAATTTCCCTGATAAATAATTATACGTTTTGTGATATTTAAATCAAATAAGCATCACACCGCAAGATGATTATCATTTATAATTTTGATTATCAAAACAACCCGATTCTCCTCCACGTTCTTTACCAGTACGGAATTTTGTTTATGTGTGAATTTTTTAGTTTAACTGTAAAATGTTTTGGAAAGCTGAGATTCTTTGGAAGCAGACAATAAAGTTTTTTAAAAATTTATTTCCAACTCATATCAATTACAATAATTTTCCGGATCAAAGCGATCAACCATAAGTCCTGAAGTGTTTGTCAATACTTGTCGGTATCCCAAAAAGAAATAAAAAAAAGTTTTATTTTCTATTATATGTCAATTACCTAATCAACATGACCTCAGATGACTTCCACAGTTACGCAATAATCATATAATCTAATAAAATAAAAACAGGAACCGATAGAGCTATGTATGCCGAATTTTCACTGTTTACCCAATGATCAAGCATTTGGTTTCTTTTTTTTTTTGCCTTTTGAAGTGAGTTTCTTTTCCTTTGGCGGCATCAACTTGTTCACAGCAACCGTATACACACAGATTACCTTCTAAATACAATATTTGTTCAACTAAAAACCAGCCGAAATACAAGGCTGTCAATGATTGTTTTTCTTAATTGACTTGTCTGTTTATTATTATTATTGACGTTTCTGTAATTAAAAGAACAATACGGTGGTTTTTTAAAGCTTTTGAAAAATGATAATTAGCATATATGTCGGCATCCTTTTAACATAAATTCATTGTTGTTTTTATGCTGACACCTATGTTAAATCTCTCCCATTTCTATTCTTCTTATTGTCAAGAACAATGTACCACTTTTCTGTTGAGTTCACAGTTTTGTTCGAAACAAGAAGAAACCGACCCTTTTATTGTAATCTGGTGTTTTTACATCCAGCCTTTGGGAGTTCAACTGCACATCCATACCTTTTAGAGGTGGAATAAAATTAAAACAATGCGCGAAAAACACTCGAAACGTCTTCCTTCCAACCACTTGTATGAAGAAAAGAAGCCCTATAATTATCATAGTGCCGCCAGAGATTCGCTTGCCAAAATGATTTATTTATGTTTGCCAACATATACATACATATTAGGAAGAGCCTTTCGATTGGGCGCTACTTCAAAAGCTTTTTTGCCACGTCTACCGTATCATCCGCGCCTCATCGACTTTATTTCAAAACCCCTTTCAATTTCATTTCATTTTCTTGAGATGGTCATGTCATAACCAGCTGCTTAGACACCTTCTTATTATCAATTTGTTTTGATATTTTTAATAACAATAATTTACTTATAATTTTCGAATAAAATGAGGTTAACTTTTAATCAACATTAGTAAAGTGGTGGTCCCTGATGGTGTTCAAAGCAGTTTTAATAACAAAAATAACGCGATAATATTTGACGAAGATTTATTGGATTTCAAACAAGAAATAAAATGATAAATAAGGTTAATTATAATGCAAAACAAGTAAAGAATATACTAGCACCTGCTAGTCACTTTCTAGCACTAACTAAACACTTAAAACCAACAAAAACGGTTTTCAACGAGGTAACTACTAAAGTCCAAACGAATTCCAAAAGAACTACAAAGTAGTGGCCTAAGTCTCACACTCAACGAGAAGCTAGTCCTCGTTCGTATTTCTCTTCCCTCTTACACTCTTAAATAAAGTTCAAATGTTGAATATTATGTTTACTATAATTCCTACTTCGTAAAATGTGATAAAGCTTTAATTTTCTTTATAAATGTTGCTAGGTGAATTCCTGAAAACAAATATTGTTTTGTAGATATATTATCAAAGTGTATTTCTTATTTCTGTTATATGTCTAACCTCCTGAATCGTATTTAAAAGTTGACCTTGTCAAAGAAACACTTTTGGTTAAAAAAAGAAATAACAAAAAATAGCTGAAGGCGGTAAAAGTAGATGGGTGATTACGCGTGTCCACCACTTTTAGTACACCGCCAAAGACCACCCATGAAGAAAACATAAATGATCATGAAAGAAAGTGTTTTTTGGAACAACTTGTCACTACTTGCTCGGTACGATAAATTTTCTATTTTTCTGCAACAGGTGAAACGGATATGTAAATGATCTTATAAAAATAATGTCATAGATGTTATTACAAGATGTTCTAATGTGATAAGCGGATAATAAAGGAATAAAAACGGAGCAGCTGCAACAGAAGAATAAAAGAAAGAAGGAAATAATGCAGAACTGTATCCGTCTGTAATTAGCTGCCGTGAGCAGATGTATTGATACGACAATGCGATATGGGGAGAGGGCTAATTGTGCAATTTTATTTGATGTCGTAATAACTGTTACATATATTTTTAATAGGTTTTTGATGGAATTTAGGGCGCCATTAAATTTACACGTTCGTATTGAGGAATTCGAAGTCGTTGGCTATTGGATATTGAGATAATGCTAACATTGATTCTAAATGATGCAATATTATTTATTTTTCAATAGGATTTCAAGCAAAATATAATATTTAAAGGCAGCTCGTCAGTTAACACGATCCAAATCCTAGGCAAAAAATCAAAATTCGAATGGGAGCCCAGGTGGTCCAGATAACAATACCAATATGTAGCCAAATTCAAATAATTGTGTTTCGCGCCAATTTCGACCGCGTTGCACGGACAACGACCGCGTCGCACGGACACGCGGGAATTCAAATTTTGATTTTTTCAACTTTGGACGGCTGCTATGACGCGTGTATTTATCGGTGTGATTTCGCATAAATTGAATTGTACTAATCAGAGTACGCTCTAATTTTTGAAACTAAGAACAGGTAGGGTCAAATTATCTGAACAGCTGTCTTTAATGCTAGAAACTTAGTTTAACTTATTATTTATGTATAGATGTAGATTTATTCACAAATGAAGCAATTTGAAAAACATTGAAAGATAAAGGCAGTTTTTTTTGAAGAAATATCAAATATCATCAAGTTAAAACTACATTGATAAAACTTAATAATAAACATTTAATGTTCTGAGACTTCAACGGTTTGCACATGTGAAGCTCGTTCACTTCCTGATGTGTTATACAACAAAGTTTGAACGACTTGTCCAGATCCCCATGATGGTTGTCCCTGCATCACAATGGTCTCTGGTGGAGAGTGGATTCCTCCTCCGTTTTGTCCGTAAATTTTAAGATGTCCGTGTGGATGGATGACTGAACGGCCTGGCAATGTGTAGGTGAAAGCGTTGACACCGTCCAAGACACGACGGATTTGGTAGCCGCTCACGTCCTCAGCCTGAAAAAAAAATGTGAAATGATATTTTAAAAAAAAAAGTTAATTTACAATTGCTCCTGATGTGTTCTCAAGAATGATGAATCTTCCACTTGGATCGCATTCAACAATGCTCACATTTCCCTTTGCGTGTCTTTTGAATGTTGATCGTGATCCTCCAGTAACATATCTGTCAGGTTCAACTTCAACTACAAACCTTCCAACTCTGAAAATGTAATTTTTCTATTTTTCTATTGAGATTTTTTCCAAGCATCGAAAACTATAATAACGGCATCTATTTGTATAAGCTACCTGACATCATCAGAACTTTTAAGGGTTGCAATTCTAAAAAGAAATGGTTAATAAATCATTCTAAACACAAAGCTATTCATACCGGGGTGTCCCTTCAACAATTTCGGATCTAAAATTGTTGCTAGTTTTAAAAAAATTTAAATTTTGTATATATCAAAACCTTTGATATCCCTCATCACGGGCAGAAGACCACCGGTCACCCTGAGATCTTCCTACAACGATAATTCCAGAACTTTGATCCGGATAAACAGGGACGGAATGTTGATATGTATTAGTGGATTCTGTTGATGGCCCGAATTCCCTAACATTTCTTAATGTATGGATCCTAGTTTGTTCATGAATCCCCCCTCTGAATATTCGTATTCTTGTTTATAATTTCTATTCTACCTTCTATACTAACATTCTACTCTATATCTGTCTATTGTGAGGTCACCTTTCTTCAGAATGACTTTCTTCCTTATTTTTCAACGGCTTAATATGATCAAATCTGAATTTTCTTTCTTTCTTCACCCTGTTAAACTATCTCACCTATGCTCTTCAGATTCAACCAATTTTCTGTAAATGGCGATTTCAGTGTCCAAGGTTTGTTTAGTGTTCAAAAGAGCTTGCAACTCTGCGATCAATGTCTGGCAATCTTCTCTCATGAATCTCAAAGCATTATCTCTCTTCGCCAATTCACTTTCATATGCTCTTTGGTCTTCTGCCAATTGTGCTTGAAGGCTCAATGCTTCACGATCCAACGAGGCATTCTTGGCTTCCAATTCAGAAAGTTTAACGCGGAGGGAAGTGATTGATTCGTTCATCTTACTGATCTGAAAAGTTCTATATTTTTTCGGAAAAATAATTTTCAATCTGACCTCTGCTTGTCTGTAAATTGCAGCCTCATTACGAGTGGAAACAGCGGCTTCAACAGCGTCAACTTTGGTTTGGAAGATGGTTTCCAAATCAATCTTCGATGTTTGAATGATCTTGTCATATTCAGCCTTGATTTCACTGTAATATTTATATATGAATATTTGAAATTTTCAGGATATTCGTACCGAATAGCAAGGGCCAATTCGTTCTTGAAGAATTCGCGAGTATCAGCTGGAGCATGAGCAAGAAGACCACGCAACTCAGTGATTTCTTGAACATGGACACGATTCAAGAACTCGAGCTCAGATTTAAGAGCATCCTCTTGTTGTTGAAGGCGGAGACGGTCAGAAATAGCAACATCAAGCTCCTGAAATGGGGGCAAATTGCAGTGAGGTTCAAGCAAAAAGGGTTACTATTAAAATTATATTTCTAGTGCAATTAGCGTTGTCATTTTAAGCAGTTTAGCGTTTGCAAAAGCACTAATTTGTTTTCCAAAGCCTTTCAGCGTTTAGCGTTTTTAAGCATTGTGCGAGTGCTTTAATTATTTTTTTGTTGCAAAAAGCGTGTGTGCTTAATTTTCAGCCAGAAAGCTTACATCCTTAGCGGCAGAAAGTGCAGTGTAGAGATGATCTTGTTCAGCGAACAATCTCTTCTCCTCTTCCAAAATGGCAGAGTATCTTGATTTGTTTGATTCGAGTTCAGCAGTTGCTTGAGCAATAGCTCCACCCCATGATGATCTTTCTCTGTCAACTTCACGACGAGCCTCCTCATATCTGCAATTTTAATATTTTTTATTTTCTATTTCCTTGCACTCTTTATCAAACCTGCTTCTGTAATCATTCAAATCATCTCTCAATCGGTTAACACGAACTTCAATTCCGATTGTTCCCGATGCAGCTTCTGAGATATCACGACGAGCCTTGATCAATGACTCATTGAACTTGTACTGCAATCAAATTATATTGTTTAAAAACCTAATTTGTTTTTTGCAATTTCAGAAACTTCAGTTTCAAACGATAACTATTTTTCATATCAGTTTCAAACACAATGCACACAAGGAATTTACGACGATAGGCATTTGCCAAAAAAAGAAGATTGTTGACAATAAAAAAAGTTTCGACGCAGAATTGCTACGTTTGCCATTCTCAGTTAGAAACACTGATAAGCGAAATGGTTTGGAACTAAAAATCAATTTTGACGATTTAAAGCTTTAGATATAAAAAGTAATAAATGGTTTTTCGTGCAATGAACTTGAAGGAGCAAAAATGAAAAAAAGGAAATACGTTGCCTTTGAGTTTGAATTATTTTCATATCAGCCATGTTGAAAAATTTTCACCCGCTTAAAGACGGGCTTCATGGAGATAATAAATGTATGTTAAATGAAAGTAAACTTCATTCTCATTTTAAAATCTGTTTTTAAAACTTTTTAAAACCACCTAGAAGCCGAGAAAACACGCCTCAAAACAATGGACTATAAAAAGTTTCTATCTGGCCGAATTTTTTCCTATAGCTGTTTTCGTATTTCATTAAATTATACAGAATGCTCATATTTGTCCTTTTTTATGTTTTTTTTTTCATTTTTTTTTTGGATTTTTCATGCCTGTGGACTAGTTTTCGCCGGTGGCCACTTTTTCTAGGCCATTGTTTTCAGTCGCGTTTTCTCGGCTTCTAGGTGGTTTCAGAAAATTTTAAGAAGAGATTTGGAATGAGAATGAAGTATATTTTCATCCCAGATGCAATATGTATAGCCCCCCCCCTTTTAAGATTCAAGTTACTAAAGTTTTAATGATTCTAAACAGAAAACAAATAATTATTGTGTTTGATAGACATATTCATAATAACGAATCTAAAAAGTTACCTTGATTTGTCCAACTTCTCCTCCAAGTGATCCTCTCAATTGATCCAATTCAACAACCAAATGTTGATTCTTCTCCTCCAAACTCTTGACTCTTCCAATATAAACTTCCAATCTCTCGTTCAATCCTTGCAAGTCTCTCTTTTCTTTCTCAGCAGCAGCAACAAATTCTTGTGCGGCATGAGAAGCTGACACTTCTGAAATATCACATATAAAATGTCTCATTATTTTTAAAATAAATATATTCTTACCATGTCCATGACGAGACGATGAAGTAGTGGTGAAGGTTGTAGTCTTGTGCATTTGGTAACTGGTCGCCATTTTTACCTGTAATCATTTTGTTTTTTATACATGTAAAGAGGCATGCTTATGCATGTTTTTGTCGGTTTATTTAGATAAGAAAACAAAAAAAATGTGAGAAAAAATGCTTTAAAAAATTTAATAGACGTTTAAATTTTCAAAGCGTAGAGTACGGCATTTGAAAAGTCACCGAATGATAATGAGCGAGCTCACATTCTCGTTATCAGTTGATTTCTGCACCTTTTATTTGGTTCACTTTCCAGTTTCTTCATTTATCAAATTCTTTTATTTCTTTGTACTCCGCAGGTGAAATACACTCAATCTTATCTACAAATGGAAACTAAGTTTCAGATGGGGGGTGAAAGAATTTTCAAAATCGAAAAAATGCGGTATTTTAGATTAGAAAAGAAGATAGATAGGAACAGGATGCTTGGAAATAATGGATTCTTTGAAAATATTAAAGGCAGCTTGTCAGTTAACACGATTCAAATTCTAGGCAACAAATCAAAATTCGAATAGTAGCCCAGGTGGGCCAAAGAAAATTAGCAATATTTAGCCAAATTCAAATAATTGTGTTTCGAGCCAATTTCGACCGCGTCGCGCGCGCATTCAAATTTTGATTTTTGTCAACTTTGGACCGCTGCTATGACGTGTGTATTTATCGGTATGATTTCGCATAAATTGAATTGTACCAATGAGAAACAGCTCTAATTTTTGAAACTAAGAACAGTTAGGCTCAAATTAACTGAACAGCTGCCTTTAAGTAAAACATTTTTTAAACTGATATTCCAAAACAGTTACTCCTCTTATGTGGTTTGTGTTAAAGACAACTGTTCAGTTAATTTGACCCTCCTGATCTTAGTTTCAAAAATTAGAGCGTTCTCTCATTAATACAATGCAATTTATACGAAATCTCACCGATAAATACACGCGTCATACTAGCGGTCCAAAGTTCAAAAAATCAAAATTTGAATGCGCGCGTTTTCGTGCGACGCGGCCAGTGTCCGCGCAACGCGGTCGGAATTGGCGTGAAACACAATTATTTGAATTTGGCTACATAATAGTATTGTTCTTTGGAACACATGGGCTCCCATTCCAATTTTGATTTTTTTGCTTTGAATTTGGATCGTGTTAACTGACAAGCTGCCTTTAACAATATATGTTTAATAAAAACATCCTTGGTTTACGAAATCAAACAATTTTTTCGATAGAATTCTAGACGGAGTCAAAGGTCAATTATAATTTTTTCCGATGGTATTTTCCAAGATTCCTGATTCATACGTTCATTCATTTTCCAAATTTTTGAGTTATCTCTCGCTTAAAAACTGAAATGTCAATGACTAATGACGTTTTTGTTTTATTCATTCCCTCAGCCGATAAGCTCTTTTTACTTGGAATTGGAGTTGTCATCTTATCAAACAAAAACGAAGAAGAAACATTTTTCTTAGTCAAGATAGTGAACAAATTAGAAGCTCTTTGGGCAAAATAAAACATGTTATATCTTACAAATGGTGATTTTTCAGAGACCGTTTCTGTTTTCTTCATCGATTTTCTCCGGCACCTTCAGTGCTTTAAAAAAAGTTATCAGATTTCAGTCACCAACATGCACTGTGTTACCTCCTGTGTCATAAATATAGATGGTTCGTTTCATTTAAAAATTCTGTCGAGTTTGAAACCTTTTTCTCTTATCTCTTTTTTCAAATTTTTTCGAAGCTTATAGTAGAGACTTGTTTGCGGACGATCTGTGGCATAGATAAGAATCCATCTGTGCTTAATGATAGTAATATTCATGCCATAAAAAAATTCCAAAATGGTCGTATGAAACCATATCGGCAAGAATTAAAAAAGGAAACTTCCTTCTTGTATGATGCTCTATCAAAAAATGTTGAGTAACACATCAAATGCAAAAAAGGGTGCAAAAAAATATGGGACAAAATTAGAGTGTGATGATTTTTGATCGTTCGGATGTTTTGTTTTCTCCTCTGAAACCTTTTCAATAAATCTGATGTATATTTCTCACGATCGCATTGAGGCTCGATGTTTTAGAAATCGGAATATTGATGCAATTTTTCAGAATATCCGTGTTGAAACTGAATTTTTTTGATAATTCCATTAATAATAGGTGATTGATTCTGAGTCGATTAAAACCAAAATTGATAATGATTTAAATTTAAACTTCGCTCTATTTTTATTAATTCTCCACCCTTCTGAATAGTCGGTGAAATTTTTTTCCTTTCCATCAACCCAATGCATAGCACTCAGCCTTTAAGTCAAACTCATTAAAGGTATATGCTCATTATTACAGACTAGATGCAGTGCTAGAATTTTTTTTATTCAAAACACTTTCTTCGCTGCACGTTTTCTATTGAAAATGAAAAATTTTTCAAACAATTAACCTGATGGCTTTTCTATTCAGCAATTTATCACCGATAAGCTTGGAAATTTTCATACTTGGAAAAGGAACATTTCGTTTATCATAAAAATGATCGTCTCCTTTTTTTCTAACATAATGAAAGAAAAATGTTGTAAACAAAGTTTCCCATTCGAATTGCAGAACAATGATCAATTTTCATCGCAATTTTATTGAAGTTTCCTCTCCAGTACATGAGTTGAGCGAGGCGATAGAATTCAAAGTTTTTAAAGTTGGCGAGAGTTCCTAAAAAATAAGAGTAAAATTATTTTATTATCTAATGCACATTATTTCAGTTTTTTAATATTAAAAACCATTAGTTTTTGTGTAAATACTACGCTTCAATTTTTTTCTTATCAATGTTTCATCCGACAAGTTTGAGTTACATATGAGTTTGTTAAGTGATATAGAAAACTAAATGAGGGGTTGAAAAAATGTTTTAAAGGAGGACTTTACGGAGCTAATGTATGCATTTGGGATGAAAATAGACTTCATACTTATTCCAAATCTGTTTTTAAAGTTTTCTAAAACCACATAGAAGCCGAGAAAACGCGCCTTAAAAAAATGGCCTAGAAAAAGTGTCCACCGGCGAAAATTAGTCCACAGGCATGAAAAATCCAAAAAAAAAAAAAAAACACGAAAACAGCTCATAGGAAAAAGTTCGGCCACGTGGCCCATTTTTCTAGGTCATTGTTTTGAAGCTCATTTTTTCGGCTTCTAGGTGGTTTTAGAAAATTTTAAAAACAGATTTGAAATGAGAATGAAGTCTATTTTCATTTGAGCTACATTTATTATCTCCGTAAAGTCCTCCTTTAAAAACGTCAATAACTGACCCATCCGTGATATCGTTCATCGAATTCCGAAATTTAAAAAATGCTCTTGAATCTATAATTCACAATCATATACTTGAGAAAAAAACTTTATTAGCGAAAGATTTGTCAAAAAAAAGAAAGTGAAAAAAATGAGCTTGGTGGATGCCAGTCAAACTGTTTGGAACGAAAGCGTTTTCAAAAATATTAAAAAACATTGCCAATGAGAAAACAGTTCTTCATAAAGAAAAATCATTGAAACTAGAATGCGTTCTTTGAAGAAATCACAATAGAGTTGGTAAGGCAGTTGAAAGGGGGAGCAAAATTTTATAGCAGTGTTACTTTTTTCTTATTTTTATCATTTTTACAAAACATAATAGACAGAAACTAGAGAAGGGGATGATTTTTAAAAAAACACACATTTTACTGACTAAATACATATTAAAGTAAGTCATAATTTGGTGAAATAAAATCGAATTCATTTCGAATTTAATTTCCAGATTGGAGTGTTTTTTGCGTATGAGTGGCTCGTTCATCATTATCCTTATTGACCAATGTTGTGACAACATTTGCTCCGATTCCCCAGGTGTTTTCTCCTTCGAATACCAATGACTCTGGTGGCATGTGAATACCTCCTTGTTCACGAGCATAGATCTTCATGGTTTTTCCAGCTCGGAGGACGGTGTTGGCTGGAATTGTGTAGACGATTTCGCGTCTTCCGTCCAACTTTCTCTTGATTTTGTGCTCTCCAACATTCTCATCCTACAGGAATTTCAATTTTGGAAATATATATTTTTAAACAAATATTTCTTTACCTTGTTTCTGTGCGTGTTCTCTAACAAAATGAATTTTCCATTTGGATCGCATTCAGAAATTGTCACATTTCCTTTAGCTGATCTTTGGAAGGTTGTCTTGGTGGAAACTTCACCCCGGACCGATCTAGTCGAGTCCGTATCTTCTTGTTGTTGAAGGGAGTGAGTCTTGACGACTTGTTCAACCATTTGACGGATTCCAACTCTTAAAAAAATGTTTTTAATGTCTATCAAAAGTGAGTATATTCAAAATTTGAATGTTCTAGGTCATCATTAGAACCAGAAATGTGATTTTTTAAAGATTTTCAAAAATCTGATGTGTGGCAAAAATTTAAATAAATTCTCGAAAATCTGAGATAAACTTGCATTTGGTTGTTTTTTTTCTAATTCCAATATAATCTCAAATATTTTACCTGCTCTCTTCTCCTTCGAGCATCTTTCTATAAATGGCGATTTCAGCATCCAACATTTGTTTGGTGTCCAAAAGAGCTTGCAATTCAGCGACCAATGTTTGGCATTCTTCTCTCATTCTTCTCAATGTCGCATCTCTGTCATTCAATGCAGCTTCATATTGTCTTTGATCATCAGTCAATTGATAGTTCAAGTTCTGAACCTCCTTCTCCAACAAGGAGTTCTTGTTCTCCAAGTCACCGAGTTTACCGCGCAAGTCTCCGATGTTATCTCTCATTCTCTTGACTTCATCTCTTTGATAGGTCGATTCCATGGCGGCACGGTTTGCAGATCCTTGAACCTCGGAAACCTTGAGCTTGTACCAGCTTTCCATATCTTGTTTTCCTTGTTTTGCGATGTAATCATATTCATCCTTGATGTCACTGAAAAACATGTATTTTTAATTTTATATCAAAACATATAAAATTTACCGAATAGCAAGAGCCAATTCATTTTTGAAGAATTCACGAGTATCAGCTGGAGCTTGAGCAAGAAGAGCTTGAAGTTCTTTGACCTCTTGTTCGTGGACTCTTCTCAAGAATTCAAGCTCCTCCATCAAAGTTTGAACTTGATTTTGGAAGTCAATTCTGCCAATGGTTTCTTCATCAAGATCCTAAACAAAAATAAATTAAATCTCTTATTCCAAAAAGGACCATTACATTTCTGGCCTTTTGAAGTTCTTCCCAAATTCTCGAATTATCTCCATTCAATCTCTTCTCCTCATCAGTCAATTGCTTGAATCTTGCTCTAAGCATCTCCAATTCGGATTGAGCATCAGCGATTGCATTTGTCCATTGATTGATCTTTTCACGATCCCCCTCGCGACGATGTTGAATGTCCTCATATCTAAAAGAAGAAAAAAACAAGTCAAATACTGTCTTCGAAAATTTCGCAAAATTTCTTTCCACTAGTGCACAAAATAATCCCTTTCACAAATATTTGAATGCCGAAAGTTCATCTTCTCTCAAACATTCTAATAAATTGCGAAACTTTTTTTCTGTTAATTTGAACGCATTTCATCTAATTTATTCTGACACTTTTTATATATAATGAATTAATTTCAAAAAGAAGAGAAACTAATCAATATTTTGATCTTAACGAATTTTCCAAATAAACAGATGCGACCACACCCAGCCACACCCATCATTAATTGTTTTTCTAACGATTTATTGATAGATGAGCAAAAATAATGATATGATTTACCTGCTTCTGTATTCTGCGAGATCATCACGAAGTCTGGCAACTTTCACATCAATTTCGGCCTTTCTGCGAGCTGCGTCATCGATGTCTTTGCGGGCGGTTGAGAGAGATTCGGAGTATTTGATCTGAGAAAAAGAGAATTACTAAAGCGAGTCAAGAATTATTGATTTTATGCAAATGGTGTTGAAATATTTACAATTTTCTTTAAAGTTTTAAGCGATTTGAAATGGTGAAAAACAGTATACAATGTTTTTTTTAGGTCGAAACTTCATTGGTTAATGCATCAGAATTCTGAATACATTTTTCAATGTAGCTTTTAGAGCTTGAAAGACTGCCCCAATTGAATTTCAATATCAACATTCCGCAGTGAAAATTTCAAAATTCGATAAATATGTGAAATTTGAATTTTTACATCATCATTCAAAAATTATATAAATCTCAAATTCAAAGGAAACTGAGAACCTACAACTCATTAATTTGAATAATTTTGTGTACAGGGTTCAATTTGTTAAACTTCTAGATTTTAATTTTTTACAAAAATTTTTGATTTGAACCCGGATTTAATTAACTGGAAACACTATTTATAATCTCATTCCAAGTTTTGACACACTTTGAATCGCTTATTTTGAAACTTTGGTGTTTTCCTAATTTAAAAAAAAACCAATAGCTTCAGACGAACATAATTCCTGACTCAAAGAAGTCCCAACAGAAATCGTATATTTCCACTAACCTTGATTTCAGATGTGTCTTTTCCCCATTTTCCTCTCAATTCATCCAAATCGGCAACCAACTTTCTGTTTTGCTCTTCCAATTTCTTTACTCGATCGATGTAGTTTCCGAGACGGTCATTCAATCCCTATAAATTATTATTATTTTAATAATGAATATATATATATATATAGTTTTATCTGATACAAACCTGAAGTTCCTTCTTTTCCTTATCAGTTGCTTCCAAGAATGACTTGGCAGCATTGGCTGAAAGAGCTGGCGAAATTCCACCAATTGTGGCTGATCCCATTTCTGTGACCATTTTCAGGACACGACCTGGAAAAGTGAATTTTTTAGAATCAATTTATAGATGTTTTTTTTCTTTTTCTTTCTAATTATTTGTGGTATAAATTTGAATACCTCCTGACAGTTGCTGCGATGGTGTTGTGGTTGATTCCATTTTTAATAAATTATACTTTACAACACAAACAAATTATAGTCGAAAAATAATAGTAAACCGAGAAGGGGGGATTTGTACGTTTTGTTGTTCAAACTGCAAGAATTCGGCTACGGAATAAAGGTGTGGTCAGTCAGATTGGGAGAGAGAGAAAGAGAATAATGATGATGATGATGTTGATGAACGATGATATTCTGATAATGCCGGAAGGCAGGATACATGGACAAGAGAACATAGAGATACACATTCAAGGTTATAAACACAAAATGGAGATAATAAGGTAAGGGGTTTCGAAAAAGAAAAGTGGGATGAATCAATTTTCATCGAAAAATCGAATCGAACAAGATTTGATTGCTAATCGTCTGGGAAAATTGGGATGATTATAAATTAATTTCATCGTTTTCGGGAGGGGAAATTATGATTTATTTTTTCTGCAATTTGCAATTTTTTTTCAAAATCAATGTGAAATTTTTCGTTCTTTTTTTAAACTCCACCAACATTTGAAAATGGAAAGTAAATCCGAATGTAAAACCAAAAATTGGAACCTAAGCGTTCAGAAATCAGAATGATTTTTAAAAAAATGTGTAAATTTTGAATTGAATTTTTTCGCGACCCTCGCAATTGGATACATAAATACGTATGTTAAAGGAGGACTTTACGGAGATAATAAATGTATCTTAAATGAAAATAGACTTCATTCTCATTCCAAATCTGTTTTTAAAATTTTCTAAAACCACCTAGAAGCCGAGAAAACGAGCATCAAAACAATGGCCTAGAAAAAGTGTCCACCAGCGGAAACTAGTCCGCAGACATGAAATATCCAAAGAAACACAATTAAAATGAAATATATATTTAAAAAAGACTAATATAAGTATTCTACATTAGTATTTATCAATGAAACACTAAAACAGCTCATGAAAAAAGTTAGGCCAGGTGGTAACTTTTTCTAGGCCATTTTTTTGAAGCTCGTTTTCTCGGCTTCTAAGTGGTTTTAGAAAATTTTAAAAACAGATTTGGAATGCGAATGAAGTCTATTTTCATTTAAGTTACATTTATCATCTTCGTAAAGCCATCCTTTAAAAAACAATGTGTCGCCCAAAAGATCTAAAATGGAAAAAGTAAGATGTTTAAGAAATGGAACTTCAAATCGATGCAACTTACATTCAAATCATTATTTTTAAGATTTTCTAATGCCTTAAAGTGTGACTCATTTAGAATAGAAAACCTATAAGATCAATATAACTTTCCATTTCAATCTTTTAAAAACTTTCCAAAATAAAAATGGTTAAATGAGTCATTGCCAAAATAGGGTGTGGTTGCCGAAAAAATGAATGAAACAGAAGGTAAACACAATCTTAAACTAGTTTTCCATTCTCCCCCATTTTCACACAATTTCATTGAACCCATTTTACTCGTTTTTCGTTTACTATACCATTCAATTTATTTCAAAATCTTAGTACAAAAGTTTGTGTTCGAAGAGCACATCAAATATTTACCACCCGGGTCTCAAAATTCAGCCAAAAAAATGAAATTTGTTGAATTGGGGGGAAAAATAAAGGATTATGAAGTGAGTGAAAAAATACAGCGAATTTTTGTTTTTTTTTCTTTTTTCAAACAAAAAATCAATAAAGTGTGAGAGGATCGGGAAAAAAGAGAAGAAAGCAATTTTTGTGTATATTTTCTTTTTTCTCAACAAGTTTCGATCGGAATAACATTGAAACAGTGTTGTGTTTACATTAAGCGGCAAAACTTATCATGGTGATCCTGGTGATCCATTTCGAATAAAATAATCACAATTCGATAATTTTTGGGAGGTTTTTTAATCTGATGAAAATATGTTGGAATACATATTTTCAAAGTTTTAAATACATTTTACAAAACTGTATTTACAAAACTATGATTTTTTATGTATTTACTTTTTGAGACACAAATTCAAATATTTTGCCAAAAACGAAAATGTTGCAAAGTTTGACCAGGATTGATTGATTGATATATATAAAAATGCAAATTTTTAGCGGAGAAGGAACCCATTTGAGTTGATTTATCAGGGATTTTGAAATATCGGTTCTTTGTATGTAAATGAGTAGAATTAACCTAGAAAAGGGACTAGGAAAAATTCAGGAACACATTTTTTTAATTCTGAAAAAAAAAATCATAACAAATTTATAATTAGGTATTTAGTTTTTGTCAGTTTTGTGAGTTCAACCCTTTTTTCAGATTGCTATGAACTGAAAATCATGCTTGTATTTATTTGAGTCTTACAATTAAGCGAATCCTTTGTTCATTTTTCCCTACTATCTGACAAAACTATTTTAAATCAAATTGAGAGAATCAAAAAAAAATTGGAAAATTATCGAAAGAATCAGGTACATCGGTTTTTATCTGTTAAGTTCTAAAAATACCGCGAAACGGAAAAAATCTGTCAGAATGGTTTCTCTTGTCCGTTGTTTTCTGGTTTCAAAAAAAAACACATAAAACGATTATCCCATATTTGTTGTGAAATTATAGTTTTTGAATACCTATTTTTATTGATTTTTAATGTATTCGTGTGAATACCAATAATAACTGAATTAAAGATAGGGTACTATTTGTTTTTTAACAATTATTTAATTTTTTATATCAAGTCTATCAATCTACTTTTCGAGTGTTGTTACAAATTCTTTTAAAATTGTTTTCATTGAAAATAATTGCAAGAACAATGTTACTGTTGAAATTTATATATTTTTTCAAACTACATAAACATCTATTGTTCTTGCCAAAAATGATGTTCATTTGCAGAATTCTAAATGTTCAAAAAACATGAACTTCAATCGACATTTTTCAGATGGTTAGCATTGCATTCCAAATTTCAAAAACCACCAAAAACGTGTAATAAACAAAAAACCATTTTTTTTTCTTTTAAACAAACTCTCGGCAACACTTATTATTTGTTAGTTTCAAAATTCAAGTCGGCACTTTTTCACCTAAAAACTCGCTTATCATCCCTCTCCAACCGTTCTATCTGTCTATCAATATATTTCAAAACCACAACCATTTCAAAAAAAAAGAACTAGGTTCTCTATTTATCAATATACAACATTCTACTCATAAAATAAATTGTTTTGAAATATTGTTTACTGAGGTACAAAAAACAGGAACAACAAACTTTTAAAAAGTTCTCAATCAATCATAATTTCTCAATAAAATGTCAGTTCGAATTATTATAACATTTCAAAACGTTCACTTTTTTGTGTTATTTAAAAAGACCAACCTCCTGAAGCGGCTCCGGTTCCACCCGATACATAATTTCCAGATTGGCGGGACTGGCTTCGAACAGCAGTACGTGGTTGGATGGTTGATCTGTATTGAATCTCGTAATCCGATGATTCTTGTTTCGAAGCCATTTTTCAGAAGTTTGATCGGAAAAAGCTGAAAATAAATATTTTTACAATAAAGAATTTTCAAGAAACAAACATTTAAGAAAAAATGATAAGAAGGTTAACACCTAAACATTAAATAATCCTTAACGAAAAAAAGTACAAAACCTAAAAAGTTGTTTAGAGAAAAAATTTCGCTATCAAAACCCAAATAAGTGCTCGAGGTTTTATACAAACATCGCCACAACTCAAAATACAACGTTGAGTGACACCTGTATACAAAAAATGAGAAGAAGGAAAAAAAAACACAAAACAAATAATGTAAACGCTCCACCCATTTCCACCCCCTTAAGCATGTTTCAATGAGTCAGTGCAAAAATTCGAGGTATTTGTGAAGGTTGACGGAGAAAGAGGAATTGAATTTCTTAAGCACATTTCACCACCTTTTCAAGTGTTGTGATTGCAGACGAGAGAGAAAGAGCTGCAAATATTTATATGTACAAAGTAGACAATAAATACTGAACAATAATAATAATAATAGGAATAGAAGAAAAAGGGCGTTCAACAATTGGGGGCATTGAAATTGATTTCCAATTAGTCATCGATCTATTGAATTATGGTGATCGGAACGAGGTTTCTGATCGTGGAACGGAGGAGGTGGAGGTTTGTGATATGAAATTGTTTTCGTGTTTCAAAGTCACAAAAACTCATGTTTCGAAAAGGTGGCGGAGGTGGTATTTGAATTTTGAATTAAATACGATATAAATATTTATATAAAAGTTTTGCAAAATGTTGCGTATCGTTGATTTTCGATTGCAGGAATGGTTGAGGATCAAAACTCTTTAATTATGGAAGTGTTGTAGTCATTTGACCTTATTTAATTCAAAATATTCGCTTTTGAAAGAAATTTCGTTTCTGAATTGACCAAGTCGAAATCATAGCGAAAATGTTCCGAAAAAAACTGAAAAACGAGCTAGTTCAATGAAGCAATGTTGGACATCTGTTAGGTAAACAGTTTCATTTTACAATGCGATACTCTTCAATTCGACCAATCTTTGAAAACATAAGGTTACAAAAGTTACGTATTATAAGAAAACAGAAAAACTGAATAGTATTTTGAAGAATTATTGAGAAGTTTGGCGTCTTCAATAAGCACTCGCGCAAGTTAAGTTTTTAGTATAAAGAACAAGTATGAGGGCAAAGATCGCAAAAGTAAAATTATATTCTGTAGAAACAATCAAATTCAATATGTGATCTACCGAACACCCTCTTTTTTTTTTTGAATTAACAGTTCTTCACGATTGGACTATTGCCAACTTAAAGCTTCTTGATCATTGCGTTTTGAGGGCTGCTCAACCTCACTGACGCTACGCATGCACGCACGAGGGTGCCGGCACTCAACACACTGGAAAATTTGAAAAATTCATTTTAATTTGAAAAATTCATAAATTTCGTAGGAAAATGAATTTTTCAAATTTTCCAGTGTGTTGAGCGTTGGCAGCCGCGTGCGTGCGCGCGGAGCGTCAGCGAGGTTGAGCAGCCCTCAAAACGGAATAATCAAGAAAATTAAAGATGACAATAAGAGATAAACAGAATAATTTTATGACCAAAAATTAATGATTTCAACATGTGGAAATTCAGAAAGGGTAATAAAAAATGCGAGAGAAAAATCGGAATGTGGCCCCAGATAGGTTACTTTGCGACAGTGGACGGCGTAATACTACTGGATTTATGAATTATTGCACATTGAAAAGAGCTATTTTTCCATTTTTTCACAGATCTTTAGAGTTTACAGCACATCTATGCCGATTGACACCTCCCGCGCTCCAGAAAAGAACATGAAAGTCGGAACTGTCCGTGACGGATAGAATCTAATTCCGGTTTCAGGTGTTTTTTGAGAATTAAACTAAAAAAAAACAATCAGAAATTCAGTTAAACTAGAAGTTTTCAAAAATAGTGTCTACCAAAATAGCAAAAAAAGGTGGAGCAAAAAAGAAGAAGAATACCAGAAGAAGAAGAAGAGGAAATAATAACAGTGAATAAAATGTTTTAATGTGAAAAAATAGGAATAAAAATCATCGCAGAAAAAAAGGCAATGCTTAAGAGCATCGATTTATATATTTTTTTATTTCTTGACTTTTTCAATGTATATACGGTTGAAGGTGTTTGTATGTACGACGTTGTCCTTTGTGTATGTGTATGTGTGTGCGCGCAAAAGTTTTGAGAGAATCGTCCAAAATGAAAGCTCCGCCCCTGTGATTTTCCTCCTTCCTTCCATCCATAGTTTCGAAGAAAAAAAAAGGTTGTGCCCGAAAAACGAGCTAATGTTTACTTTTCGATTCGTCGGAACCGCCTTTATATTATTCTTGATTCTTGTTCAGCTAATTTGTTAATGAATAGAAGATGTCCGTGTTGTTTTAACGAATCAGGGAACTAAATGTATGAACGAAAAAACAAAACAAGAAAAAAGAATTATCAAAAAGGTCAGCGATAAATTGTATAAGAACATGAGAGAGTAATGAATTTCATGTGTTCCTTTTTTTGTTCCGTGTCATCGCTGATTTATAAGCGTTATGATTGTTTCGGATGAAAACAACTGGAACTTTGGAACGAACATGATTAGATTTTGGGCGGGAGAAAAAAGAAAGGAAATGAGATTGAAAAAGGGAAATTGGTTGATTAATAATACTTTTTGTTGATCAGAATTCAAAACGATCATTTTTGAATTTTTTAGTGGATGGTATATTATTGTTAAGTAGATTTTTATAAGTTGCGCTGGCAAAATGCCAGTTTATGGGGCGCGTTTGGAATAAACATGAGGAAACAGTATAATACTGTAGTTATCTTAAAGGGACACACTACTATCCGTTTGAGATGTTTCCCCACGAAAACGGTTTACGATACTTTTGAAGCAGTTGTGTGCATTTAATAAAAATACCGTAGGCCTTTCTAATACATTTTTAACGTAAACATCGAAATTTTAGTGAAATATCAAATAAATGCCGCATTTTTAATTTTCCGAATGTTTTTTGAGATACTTAGTGGATGGTATTATTTTTAATTTTTTTTTAAATTTCGGTAGAAACTTCGCTCAAGTTGAAGATAGCTTGTCAGTTAATATGATTCAAATTTCATTAAAAACACGCCAAAATCTGAAAGTCGATTGTCTTGTTCCAACATTCAAACAATTATGCCCCGACATTCAATTAGACGCTCGGTTAAATTATCACATTATTATCACTGATAGTAAATTTTAAAATAGGAATAGCTTCGAAAAATCGATTATGTTCAAAAGTTTTACGAAATTTTCACAAAAAGACACAGTAATCACAAAAGCTGGTAATCAAACAAATGTTTGTGGTTGAGGTTTGAAGTCTTTCGGTGCGGAGTTGAAAGTTACAATAATGAAATAACCATTATAGTACATAATGAATCCACGAAATGTTCAGCCCGTCACAACAAATCATCATCAAACCGTTTCTATATTTAAGCTGTGAATCATTTTGATAATTTCCGAAAATGAAGTCGCCACTGTCATAATTGTAAAATCGAACGCTTTCATTCATTATAATTATTCTAGACTGGTTTTCAATGATGCTGCTTGCAAATGTTCAGCATTTTTTGTCTCGTGGATTTGGCCCGAATTTGTATTAATCGGCACAAAACTTTCGGTACGATTATTCTAACATCAATACTTTCTGCATACAGCTATGAATATACGACAAAACGAAAATGCATTTTTCGACAGAAGAAGAAGACGACGACGACGTCGAATGAAATCTTTTTGAATTGTCGTTTTAATAGTGGTATTGAGATGAGGAAAAGGCAAAAGAAGTGGTAGAAAAAACATGGAAGAGAAGGTCGTCTGAATTGAGAAAAATCAAGAAAAGAATGAAAGGAAAAATGAAGGAAGAAGATTATTTGTTGAAAAAAAAACACATTCGGATAGAACGAATTAGAATCGACATCGACGTCGAGATTGAGCTGACCTCGTGAGAAACGATTGGGATAAATGAATGTAAAGAATAATCAAATTGTTTCCATAGTTGTCTAACAACTTTTCCGCCTACGCAATTAAAAACAATTTAAGAACCTAAAACTGAAATTTTCATACATAAATGGAGAGGATTTTTTTTAAGATACGTAGGTTTTGTTCTTACTGGCGCCAGCTGTTTTATGAAGGGAAATTTCAAATTTTTAAGCCCCTTAAAGACAGTGTGTCAGTTAATTTGACCCTACTTGAATTTTTCTAATTCGAGCTTTCTCTCAATACAATGCAATTTATACGAAAAAATATAATACACGTCTAATAGCAGTGGTCCAAAGTCGCAAGAATCAAATTTTTAATGCGCGCCGGATCGTGCGACGCGGTCGGAATTGGCGCGAAACACAATTATTTGAATGTAGCTACATAGTGGTGTTGTTTTCTCGACCTTCTGGGACCCAATTCAAATTTTTATTTGTCGCCTTGAATTTGAATCGTGTTATTGTCAAGATAAAATTTCTGGCCGCTCGTTTTGCGGAGTGTCATTGGGAATTTCCTCGCAACGCAACCGCAACGCGCTCAAATTCAAATTTCTCAGTTCGTCTTGCGCGTTGCGGTTGCGTTGCGAGGGAATTCCCAACGACACTCCGCAAAACGAGCGGCCAGGAATTTTCATCTTGACAATAACTGATCTGCCTTTAACTCCATATTAGATTTTGAAAATACTTGGAAGGTATCATATAAAATATTATAACCAATAATTTAATTTTTTCTGAATAAAGATATAGTGTAAAAAATAAAATTGTTTTGAATCACTTATTTCAACCTATCAAATTCAATAATTCATCAAATTTTCATAGAAAATCCATATTTTAAGATTCCACAATTACATTTTTACAATTAGTCTTTAAAAAATATCGAGCGAGGAAAATCAAACCAAAAGTTCAACAAATCCAAACTTATTTAAAAACCACAGAAATTCTATTGAAAGTCGAAAAAAGCGACTCGTTATATATGGTAGGCGGATTGAGGAGAAAGAAAAACATTCTTAACAAGAGATGAAAAGTAACAAAATGGACACAAACATCCATCGAAAGAAGCAAAATCGAAATACATTTTAAACATACAGGATGATGACGGTTTACGGTCGACTAGCTAACCGTCCGTTGCCTGCGGGACTGAATGCGTGTATGTATGTATGTCGTCCTTCACTACTTCCCAAATTGTTGTCCTCATGAATATTTTGAAGGGTAAAAAAAAAGAGACTAGACCCCCTTCCACTTCTGTTCGCCGGGTTGACGCCCTCTATTCGAACGTTCAAACAACAACTGATTTACAGAAAAATTGGATCAATTAATGAAACATTTCAAATAAAAAAAATAAGTTTGCAAACATTTTGAGAGCGAAACGAATTGAATTTGGCATGAAAAAATGTTCAAACACACTGGCAACAAACAAGTTTTGAAGGAAATAATCATATTATGCAAATATTTCGCTTGAGAAGGATTACATGAATTTGGAAGTGAAGTAGTAGTGACCCGTTTGATTTCAATCGACATACATACGGGAAATAAAATAAAAAAAACAAATGCATAGTTAGTCTAGTTAGAAATGATCGAAGGAGAAATAACTGTTTCTTTCGGAAATCGGTCAGATGAGACTGCCGTTTGAAATTCCAAAGAAATCATGGTTTGCCTTGAATTCTATTAAAAACACCCAAATTTTCAAAAAGATCAAAAATAACGCTTAAAATTCTTTATCTTGAAATACGAAACTGAAAAAGATCGAAAAATTAGCAAATTGTCAAAATTTTTATGTTCATTTTTCATTTTATACGCTGGTATCTTTGTGACAAATCAGTCATTATGACTCAGTTGGGTGTGTCTTTGTCGGGATTCCTTTCTCTAGGTAAGAAAAATTGGAAAAACAGAAATAATGGAACATTTCTACATATTATGTTTTGTCTGCAGAAAAGTTGTTTTCAATAGGTTGTCAAAATTACGAAAATATGTATTCCTGATTGTCGATGATTCCTTTTTTCATAAACCATATTATAACATGGCATAATTCCCAAAAAAAACGACAAATCTCGTATGATTTGTATTTTTTATGTTTCAGTGTTGAAAACTAAGCCGGTTGACGAATACATTGGCATGTTCTATTTATTTCGTACAGATCGAAAAGGGGGAAGAGAAAAATATACATTTTGAACTGAAAATCATTTGTGCGGATTAGTGGGACATTGATTTTCTTTTCAATTTCAATGACGCGGCTCATCGGAATTTCGAACGAACGCAAATATTGGCAGAACAAGGAGGAAACTGGTGCAAAGAAGAAGGTTACAAGCAGAAGAATTGAAAAACTAAGTTTTTACTGTAGTAGGGATTATTACTCTATTCTTATTTCGAGATTAAGCTTCAAGAATCTCGAGCTTCTTGGTAATTAGCATTTTTTAAAGCCGACGAAAAAAAACAAAAATATTGTATGTGTAACACGAAACCTATGAAGAGGTTGTTTACTCAAATGAAACCATTGAAAAGTTGTATTGTTCATGGGAAGCCACATCAATGTATTGGAGAACGGGTCTCTTGGGTTCAAAGAGTGCGCAAATTTTCAGGATTTTTGATTGACCGTTTTTGAAATTTGAAAAAATAACGTTTTAAAATTTAAATTGAGTTGCTTTCCGAACACACAAACTTAACCGTGAAAAATCTAAACTTTCACAATTACTCGAAATAATTCTAACAAAAATGTTAAAACACTTTTTTCACTTCAATTTTTCCCGCTCAGACAAATGCCTCAGTTTCCGCAAAGAAATTAGGATTCGTCATTTATTGGTCTTCATCGACGGGTTATTTCGAGTAAGGTAGATAACAATTCAACAATTGTCAGGGAGCTGGTTGTTTGGTGCGCCCGACATGAGGCAGGCCGCGCGCACTGCTATCTTTTGCGTTGCATGTTACACTCCCACCAAAAAGCCGCTATTGAGGGAATTTTGGTCGTGTTCTTTTTTTTTCGAAAATAGCGAAATTCAATCTTTTGCCCCCAGAGAATATGTACTCCTTTTTTTTTCCAAATTTTAACTTCAAACACCGTACTTTATTGTTGATCAAGCACAATGTTTCAAACAGTTGCGAACTGACAATGATCGACTGACTGCTCAAAGAGCATTTTACCCCGTTGCACTGCTTAATAGTAGCAAAAACGGAGTCGTAAGCTGCTTAGTTTTCGCAATTTTCTCTCTTTTACAAACAAAACCTGCCACCTACGCCTTCTTCATTTCGCAAAAAGAGATAGGTAAAAATTATGAACAAAAGATTTATGAATTGATGATAAAGGGACTTATGAGATCGGAGGATAGAAACTTTGAATTTCGAAAAAAAAGAACAGTTAAAAATATAATAATGGATCAAATTTTATCATGAACGTTGTTTTCAACTTTGAATTGTCGGCAATCAAGGGGAAACATTTGCGGGAAAATTGTTGAAGTCGATGTGGGAATTGTTTGAGTGGCTGGAGCAGCAAGACTAGCAGCAGATCCGAAGTCTTGGGGAACATTGACTTGCAGTTGGGATGCAGCAGCGAATGGGAAATGTGGCATCACTAAAACTAGTATCTTTAATAGAAACATGAATTTGGAATCTTACTTGGCAATCTCATAAAATGACGGTTATACATCAATGGATTGAACATTGGAAGGCCAAAACTCTGTGGTTTAAAAACCATATGATCATTTGGAACAACTGGTGGACTTTGTGGTGAGCTTGATGATGTCTTGCTTCCTTGCATATCACTACTCGTTGGACTACTTGGACTACTTCGATTAATTTGTTCCTCTTCTGCTGCTGCTTTTTCATCTAAAACGGAAAATATTAATGAATTTTGCACCTAGCAGATGCATTCAGAATTGTCTAATTGAATTGCGCAATTCGACGCTTAGCACAATATGGATTAACTTGTGTTAACCACTTCAGTTTCATAACACCTGTACTTGTGCCAGCCCATCAATTATGAGTTTAGAAGGATTAACCTCTCAAGGATAAACATTATGCATCACAATAAGCTTGAGAATTCAATTTATGTCTTCACGGCAAAACATTCAATTATGCACTGGTCATTTGTATTCCAGGTGTTTCAGGTATCTAAAAATGTGCGCGATTTCTGGTCTACATGCTAAACCGATAATAATTGTGGAAAATGCAAAAAGCGTACAAAACGCAAAAAATCTAGCACGAGTGGGGTTCGAACCCACGAGGATTTCGCATCCATTGGAACTTAAGTCCAACGCCTTAACCACTCGGCCATCGTGCTGTCCGTGAAAAGTGGCAGAAGGAACGCTTTTATATTCGAGGCCGCACTCTCTCGTCGTCTCTAGTAGTAACTCACCGCTGAGACGACTGCTGCCACTGCTGCCTTCAATATTATTATGATTGTGGTTAGACACATTGTTTGATAAGTTTTGCGGTTCTTCAGCAGAATCACGACGAAGCATATGCAAAAGTTCAGTAGCTGGAAATTATTGCGAGTTTAAGAAAATTATAAAATAAATAATGTTTTATATTGTTCATGTGTAAATCTTGCCCGAAACATATTGTTAATATTTCCTTTATAAACATTTTTGTACTTAGCTGACCTAAACAAAAGAGGAACATTGTAATAATGTCAAAAAGTAGCCAAATACTATTGTAATTGAATGTGTGAGGAGGTAAACATGACCGGTTGATGAGTAATGTGCAAGTAATGTGCAACATGTTCGAGGATATCAAATTACAAGAGCTTCCTTTTTTTTCGAACAAGAAAAATGTTACCGTTTCCAGTCCCAAGTAAAACTTCCAAATCTCTTGCATCCCGTTCCTCTTGACTTTGTTGTCGACGAAGAGCAACTTGAGCTGCCATTACACGTTGTCTTTCAGCGATGAGAGTACATTTTGCACAATTACAATCCTTCCACTCACAATATCTTTTGTGACCTGAAAAAAATTATTCAAATTTGGTAAGAGTATTTTCAAATTAATTGTAAATACATTAATAACGGTCACTGATAAAATGCGAGATACCGCAGATCAGTAGTATTTTTTCAAAAGAGGGCTACCTTCGAGTTCATAATAATTTAATACAAAAATGTGCAGTCAATCACATTCCGTACGAAAGTGAATAATAATTCAACATTATTTTAAGGATGCTACATAAAAATTTTCAGATTATGTTTTTAACAAGTTTGGAACGGTTTCTGGTAATTTTTAATCAAGCTTCAAAAAAAACCAACAAAAATGCAAGTCGGACGATTTTTGTTAGTTCTCATTGGTCTTAACGGAAGCTCCCGGAAAATAAATTTGTCATCGATGAACTTGTTTATTTGCATGTCGACTTGTTTTCGTCATTTAAAATAATCTAAACCCTGATTTAATTTACCTACTCGCGAAAATGTTGGCTTTGTGAATTAAAGAGTAAAAATAAACCCCGATGGATTTATTGGATTTATCATGAGGGGTTTGAACTCAGTTTCTATTAAATGGATCCAACCCTGAATTTTTTTTAATACCTTTCAACGGTGAAACCTTTCCATGATTCCGACATCTGGCACACTTTGGCGTTCTTTGATTTCTCTCCTGTCGAATTCTCAATATTTGCTCCAAACTTGCCGGTGGGATCATTGAAGATGACGAAGACGATGAAGCCATATCTATAATATTCATTCCATAAAAATTGAAAAAAAAAGTAGTATAAGACGGAATGAGCAATAATTTTGTTAATTTCTCTTCAATTATTTATAACATTATAATTTATATTTTGAATTCTTCCTAAAATAATAAAACAACAATTGCGAAAACGAAACATTTGCATTAAAATCACACAATCAACATTTTACGACTGTGTTACAGAAAAAATGGAGAAAGAAAGAATTTCAATAATCAGGAATGACCGGAAATGACAATATCAGATGGGATTGTGAGAGAAGGGGCGGAGCACAAATTGAGTAAACGAATAAACGTTATCCAGTATTAGGAAAAGGACTCCGCCCAAATATAAAGGGTACATAGAAGAGGGAACGAGGCTCTTCTTCAATAAGTGTGACACTGGGTAAGGATTACGGTATCTATAGAATTTGAAGCATTGAAGTAGGAAAAGGTTCGAATTATAATAATAAAGGAGTGTGCACAGAAACACTGATAGGTTATAATTATTAAATTTTGATAACATGTTCATACTTCCATTTACAAGAGAGCAATGAGTCGGTATTCCTCAAAAGGGAGCTTCGAAGTATCTAGATGAATCAATATATCAATGATATTAAGAATACAGTTTCAAAGACTCTTCTATTTCAGAGACCTTCCAGTTTTGTGGATGTTATATGTGCAATGTCCACATAGGTAGGATCCGTGCTGCCAGATTTGTTTAACATGGGACCCCTCACTGTTATTCACAGCAGGAATCTTTTAGCTTAGTTGCAGTCAGTTCGGTGAGAATAAAAATGACAAAATCGAAATAAATTATGATTATATAAATTTCAGAGAACTAAAAATTTCAAGATCCTGAATAAAATATTGTTTAAAGGAGGGATTTACAGAGCTAATGAATGCGTCTGAGATGGGATAGACTTCATTCTCATTCCAAATCTGTTTTTTCAATTTTCTAAAACCACCTAGAAGCCGAGAAAACGAGCCTCAAAACAATGGACTAGAAAAAGGAGCTACCGGCGAAAACTAGTCCGCAGGCATGACAAATCCAAAAAACAAATTAAAAAAACAAATTAAAATGGAAAAAACATTTAAAAAAAGGACGAACATAAGTATTCTGCATAACTATTTATTAACGAAACACGAAAAAAGCTCATAGGAAAAAGTTCGGCCACTTTTTCTAGGCCATTGTTTCGAGGCGTTTTATCTCGGCTTCTAGTGGTTTTAGAACAATTTTAAAACAGATTTGGGATGATATTTTTATTTTAGGTACGTTTATTATCTCCGTAAAGCCTTCCTTTAAAGTTTTCCTAAGAAAAAATGTAACATTTGTTTTCTTTCACTACCTTTATGGTGATTTTTTCGATTTTTAATTTATAGTTTGATTAAATGTATAATTGTTAGTTGAAATCTAGCAAACGTTAGTTGAAATTTAGAATCATTGTCAAATCATTGCCTAAGCTCAAAATAGAAGCTTAATCTCTTTATTAAAGTATCGGCGGCGCCTTATTTGAAGATTCATATGTTATGATTATATAAGAGTGGGGATTGTGTTGTTGTTGTTCACAAAACATATTCTAAACTCGGTAATTGGTTTTGCCGACCTTCTAGTTATTAACCTAGGCCTTCAAAACAACAAACAACCAACCAATTTCAATGCTTATACTCGTTTCTACTATTTAATTAACAACGAAAACATAAGGTGTCAGTTTGTATGTATATATGAACAATCAGGATCTTTTTCTAAACATGTATAATAGAGAAACTATTGAAATGCAAGATGATACCCGCAGCCACCTGGGAAAATCTACAGAAATTGTGCAAAACCATAATACGCTAATAACAAAAGTGGTCTATTTATTTTATATGTTATAATACACAATAAGTCGACAAAACTTCTTGTTGAAAATATAGTTGAAAATAAATTGGGGAAATGCTCTTCAGAATCACTCACTTATAAGTGTTGTTTAGCTTTTTGATTTCTTTTTAAAAATGCTTCAGAGAAAATTGAAAATAAAAGATTACTGTAGTTATGCATGTGTATTATGTAAATACATCCGGATGATGATATTGTGTATGTTATCCAAAAGGATAAGAACGTGTCAAAATGTGTACGGTTTGGGTTTTCTTTCGGCTCACCTACCACCTACTTCATTAGTGTGTTTACACCCATACGTAATATGTTCGAAAGTGTTATGGTGCATCCCAAAATTACGATAAAAGTGAGATTCTCTAGGTTATTATATCTTTGTTTAAAGGGGGGCTGAGGGGACGAAATAAATGGTTAAAAATTATGAAAGTATGATTGTTGATAAATAAATTTTAAAAAACCTAAGAAAAACTCGGAAATGACGAAAAAAAATTCCGAAAAAACCATAAACCCGGTTTTCGCCCTGATGACCGAATAAACGCTTTTTGGTTTTCTAAGCCATTTTTTTTTCTCGGCCGTCTGATTTTTTTTGAAAAATTATTTTTTAATCTCCTTTATGCATTTTGTTTTTGAAATTTTTTTAAACACTTTTTTATGGATAATTTTCTCTGAAAAAAAATCGAAAAGAAAAGAAAAATAAGATTTCAAAAATAATTTTTCAAAAAAAAATTAGACGACCGAGAAAAAAAACAAATGGCCTAGAAAACCAAAAAGCGTTTCTTAGGCCATTAGGGCGAAAACAGGGTTTATGGTTTTTTTTCGGAATTTGTTATTTCACCATTTTCAAGTTTTTCTTTGGTTTTTTTTTTTCGTTTATTTATCAACAATCATAATTTCATTTTAAAACCATTTATTTCGTCCCCTCAGCCCCCCCCCCCCCTTTAAGAAATAATTTTTTAGGAAAATCACACAGTTTTAAAATATTGCGACATCAATTTAAGATTCATTTTTATTCACGAAAACAATATAATCTAATGAACTATATTGGTTTCTGCTGGATTCTCCTTTGCTCGATTCTAATTTTCAAAATATTGTCTGTTCCAAATGTCAATGAGAATCAGCCCCACTGTCGATGCAATTGCGCAAAATAATTTTCAGCTGACTCCTTTTTGCGGATGTTTTTTCCAAGAACGTTCTGAATCTGAAATAAACTAAATTTTTGGTATTTTTTACAGAGTTCTGTTCGCTACTTGCAGCTGAGGAACATCTCTTTTGGATATATCTTCAGATTTCATACTCCTTCTTCTGATACATCTGAATGGATTCCATAGTTTCATACATTTATGTTGATGAATTACTGATATAGCCATTAACATTTGAACAATTACAGCAATCTTAAATTTGGATTTTAGAACTGAAAAATTAGTACTTTACCGTTCGAAAAAATACAAAAAATAGTACATAACTTTTAGATTTCTTGCACTCCAGCTCGTTAAATTTTCGGGCAACTGATAAAGTAAGCTGTGTTATTACAAACATGACAGCAATAAAACTATCCATCAGAAGAAATGGAACGAAAATTCTGCAAGCATTTGGTTTATCTTAAAAATTGTTTGAATCGTTATTTTTTTTACCTCAATGCTTTGATATTTTCAGCTAATTGATACCGTGTTGTTAGTGATAACTTTCCATGTGAATTTTCAGTCATTTTTCGATTTATTGTGAATAACATAATGAGAACCTGCGTAATATTATATTCACAGTTCCGCGCCAACCCGAGTTCCAATCCACACACGGTTCGCTCCTAATTTCCGAAAAGGATTTTTGGGGCTGGTTTTAGTCGACTGGAACACGGACTTGAAACGGGAAACGCTGATTATGTTCAACAGCAAAACGAACAAAAGTTGAAATTGACTGGTTGAGACTTTCATTTGGGACTTATATGACTCATTACATACAGTTCAAAGAAAAATATATGGGGATCCTTTAAAAAAACTACTAAAATTCCGGATGTCACTTAATCTTGAAATGTCAATTTTGTCTTTACTAACGGCTAAATGAAAATCCCCCATAAATCAGAAGAAAAAACTCACGATACAAATGGCAAGTGAAAGACCAAATTGGATATTACTTATCAGCTCAGCCCTCTTCTCAGAATTTGTAATAAAAATAACAATCAAAAACTGCAAAAAATTAAAGATTAAAAAATGAAATATGTTTTGAAAACTCACACATAATAACTGTCCTATCAAATAAGGAATCCAATAGTTTGTATTTTCATATTTGTTCACGAAAACAGTTGCAGTAAGACGTTCCAAAAGTGTCAAAACTACTGAAAATACATAGATTTAGGAATATAAATAAATGAATATAAATGAAATTAATAAAAGTCGCCCGTTTCGCCCCTAAGCTATTGTCAACATAATAATTTCTGGCCGCTCGTTTTGCGGAGTGTCGTTGGGAATTTACTCGCAGCGCGACCGCAACGCACTCAAATTCAAATTTCTCAGTTGGTCTTGCGCGCAGCGGTCGCGTTGCGAGTAAATCCCCAACGACACTCCGCAAAACGAGCGGCCAGAAATTTTTATCTTGACAATAAGACGGTCTACGAAGGGGTGTCCAATTCCAATTCAATATGTCCAATTCTTCAACAATAACTTACCAACTGGTTGGGAATATTTTGCAGAATAATCAAACATATATTCAAGCATATTAAGAAATGTATTGGGTTCCATCAAAAATTCAAGAGTATTTCGTATAGTAATCATAGAGGTAGATGTTGCGTAAGCGAGTAGAATCAGGAAAAATGAAAGGCTGAAAAAAGTATATTCTCTGAAAATCTCGGAAAAGTTCACTTACACAAAAAATGGATGGAACGATTTAGGATGTTTTATAAATGAAAAAGTGACTATAACATAAACAACTGATAATAAAGCATATAATACAATACTATGATAAAGGTAAAAGTACTGGGACCCCAGTGTGCAAATGGTGTTATTTTTTATAATCATTCGTTCTGAATCCAATCTGAAATGGATTTTAAGTGTCGAAATATTAACTCAAAGAAATACAGAAAGAAAGAAATTAATTTCCTTATCTAAATTATCACAACACCTTTCAAAAATCACATTTGTTCAAGTTTTAACGATTTTGGGTCTAATAGTGCTAAATAGCACAGAGATGACGAACTAAATTCAAAAATATCCGTTCCTTTAAAAAATTTTCCAAGTTAAAAAAACCTTTTTCCAAATTTAAATATTCGGTGAAAGTGTTTCAGCAAGTAAAAGAAATAATATTTAGGGAACGTGGGAATGGAACGTCATAATGAGGTGTGATAAAATTATGGAAATATTAGAATTCAAATTTACCTTAAACATGAGATTCAGTAATAAAATGCCTCCTTTTTTCGTATAGCTTTTCAGTAATATTGAAAATTTGATATGTTTTCTGAGTTATCTTGAATGTCGAAATAAAAAAAGTAGCCCCACTTTCCTACATGCTTCGATGTGGAATATGAAAAGTCAAAAAACTCCGAAATCCAAAAAAGATCGAGTCATTTTGTTTTACAATTACTAAGGGTCAAACTAATTTTTGTTCAGGGGCTAAGTTCAAATTGACTTACAATAAAACAGCGTTTGGGTTTCGAAGTTTGTGATGAGATGTAGCTCGCTATAAAGTACCGTTTATCGACTTGAAATCGTTTTATTTATGGCTGGATTAATATCCATTCCAACCGAGAAAAAAAGACAACATTTTATTGAAATATATACACCAAAATGTAAAATGTAAAATTAAACATTCGATTACTTTCTTGCTTAAATTGTTTGTTTACTGAATTTCAATTTTTGTTTTTTATGAATTAAAAAATGTTTTTTTGGGCGCAGGTGGGTCCAAAACAGCTCCCCCAAAAGTGCGGAAAACATACGGTAGCAGGGCAAGGCGGGTGGTGCCACCACCTGTTTTCGGGGTTTTTAGGGACCGTTGTGCCCAAAATGAAGGTTTTAAACTAATTTTTTTGTTAAATCCAATTGAAACCAGCGTTGAAAATGAGTAAACAGACACTATAAATCTCCCACTCAAAAATTTGGCGAACAACACCCTAACTGTGATTCTGGTCGAAAGCTAATCGGTCTCAGCTCCACTGACGATGCAATTGCGCAAAATAATTTTCAGCTGACTCCTTTTTGTGGATGTTTTTTCCAAGAACGTTCTGAATCTGAAATGAACTAATATTACTTTATCTTTTTAACATATCACTGTACTTGCAGCTGATGACTATTTATCTTAGATATATCTTCAGATTTTATACTCATTTTTCTGAAACATCTGAATGGATTCCATAGTTTGATACATTCATGTTGATAGATTACAGAAATAGCCATTAACATTTGAATTATTATGGTGATCTTAAATTTGGATCTTAGAAATGAAAAATGAACACTTTACCGTTCGAACGATCACAAAATATACTACATAATTCTTGGATTTCTTACATTCAACCTCAACAAACACACGATTTACTGATACAATAAGATTTGTGATTAAAAACAGGACAGAAATAAAACTATCCATTAGAAGAAATGGCACAAAAATTCTGCAAGCATTTGGTTTGTTTTAAAAATCGTGCGAATCGTTATTTTTTACCTTAATGCTTTGATATTTTCAGCTAATTGATACCGTGTTGTCAGAGATAATTTTCCTTGAGAATTTTCAGTCATTTTTCGATTGATTATGAATAATATAATGAGAACCTGCGTAATTTTATTAACAGTTTTCCGTTAAATATAAGTTAAAATTCCACTTGTGAGATAATTCTTACTAGCGGAAATCCATTATCAATCAAAATAAAAACTCACTATACAAACAGTAAGTGAAAGACCAAATTGGATATTAGTTACAATTTCACCGTTCTCCTCTAATTTTGTCATAGCAATAACAAGTGCAATCTATAAATAAACGAAATTAAAAAGTTGAATGTTAACATAATTCAGAAACTCACACATAGTCCCTGTCCTATCAAATAAGGAAACCAATAGTTTGTATTTTCATATTTGCTCACCAAAACAGTTGCGGCAAGACGTTCAAAAAGTGTCAAAATTACTAAAAATAAATGGGGAATAGGTCTCATTCTTAAAATATCACAAACCAACTGGCTGTGTATAATTTGTAAAATAAATAAAACTAAATTCAAGAATATCAAAAAATATATTCCTTTCCATCAAAATTTCAACAAAATTTCGCGAAATGATCATAAGGGTAGATGCTGTGTAAGCGAGTAGAATCAGGAAAAATGAAAGGCTGAAAAAAGTGAATTCTCTGAAAATCGCTGAAACGTTCACTTACACGAAAAATGGATGGAACGATTTAGGATGTGTTATAAATGAAAAAGTGACTATAATATAAACAACTGATAATAGAATATATAGTACAATGCTATAATAAATATAAAAATATTGGGACTCCAGTGTGCAAATGGTGTCATTTTTTATGATCATGGGTCCTGAATGTAATTTCGAAATGTTTCGTTAATAGAGGGCTTTACGGAGATAATAAATGTACCTTAAATGAAAATAGACTTCATGCTCATTCCAAATCTGTTTTCAAAATTTTCTAAAACCACCTAGAAGCCGAGAAAACATGCCTCAAAACAATGGCCTAGAAAAATGGGCCACCTGGCCGAACTTTTTCCTATGAGCTTTTTTCGTGTTTCGTCAATAAATAGTTATGCAGAATGCTTATATTAGTCTTTTTTAATGTTTTTTTTTCATTTTAATTTATGTTGTTTCATTTTTTTTGGATTTTTCATGCCTGCGGACTAGATTTCGCTGGTGGCCCCTTTTTCTAGGCAATTGTTTTGAGACGCGTTTTCTCGGCTTCTATGTGATCTTAGAAAATTTTAAAAACAGATTTGGAATGAGTATGAAGTATATTTTCATCCCAGACGTAATTATTATCTCCGTAAAGCCCTCCTTTAAGTCTGATGAAAGGCAAAAATTTAAACACAAGGAAAACAGAAAACACATGTTTTATTATCAAAAAATTACACGAAAGTGCCCTCTTCCAATTTTTATTTCTAAATAAGTAGCGCATTTGCTTTAAGAAATCATTTAGCAAAACGAGAAGAAAATAAAGTAAAAAATTAAGATGGGATAAAGCGCGGGTCGTTTCGACTCTTACTAGACTCAAGAAGAATTAATTCACGTGATTTCCAGACGCTTTACTATTTCATGGAAGTCCAATTTCAGGTCGGATCACCAAATTAAACGAAAAAACATAAAAATAATTATCGGTTTCCAGTGCCGGTTATATCTCAACAGAAAGGTATCCGCCACCCAATAGATGTGGTTTTTTGTACACTGATAGCCCCTTATTAAATATCAGTTTGCGCTTCCACGGACAAAGATCAATAAATAAATACGATTTATAAAATCATAACAGAAGTTTTCAAAAAACCTGTAAATAAAAGAAAAATGAACAAAAAACAGGTAATAAATATGAAATTTTTGCATAACTTTGCGGTCTGGAAGCATCGTCACAAACCAATACTGGACGAGTTCTGGAACCCGATTTTGTTCGTACATACGCCACTCGACATCTGAAATACTTATTTTATAAATTGAAAGATTTTTTAAAAAATTTCTCACTTTTTCCTCATCTGTTTTCGTCGTTTTATTTGATCAATTGGTCTTTGTCGATAGATTTGTGTAGGAAGTGGTGGATATTTTGAAGGCGCTGTTGTCGTTGTTGTTGAAGCATCAGTCGGAACTTCAGTTGTTGGTTCAGGTGTTGTTGTAGTTGTTGTTGTAGTCGACGTTGTTGTCGTTGTTGTCGTGGTCGTTGGTGGAATAGTAACAATAACACGCGGAGGGAGTGCTCCACCTTGAGGAGGTGGAACGACTAAATCCATTTCGGTTGGATCACAAGTTTCACGGTCTGGAGCGACAAAGCAACAACAGATTGTGTGACCCTGGTGGTGATAGCAACGATCTCCATCGCGACTTTGATGGACAAGAAGGCAATATCGATAGAATTCATTATTCAAATGTCGATAAACACAGTGAGTTGTTTGATCTGGTTCATATTCTTCAACTTCTGAAATTAGCTAATGTGGCATGGATTGCACATCATGAATAAACTAACCTTCATAGTAATGCTTCGTATTGAATGTTTTACTTTTCGAAGATTTTTCAACAGTTGTCGGTTTCAATGTTGTCGCAGTTGAGGGTGTCGTTGGAATTGGTGATGTTGTCGTCAAATCATCTGAAATCTTCGAACTTCATCCTCGTCATAAAAATCAAAACCAACCAATAGACATCGGTAACTTCAAACTTGGAAGAGTTGTAATTGCGGTTGTTTCAGCAGAACTCTCTGTTGTTTCAATTGGAGTTTCTCTTGTTATCAGTTCAATATCCAAATCATCGAAATTCAATTCAACGGCATTCACATAATCTCCATCATCTTCGATATAATCATTCAATGCAAGTCTTTTTTGGCGCCGTTTTCGTCTTTCTGAAAATAACAAAGCTTTACAAATTTTTTATTTGAATTACTATTTCACCATCATAATCTTCATATTCTTCTTCATCATGAAGTGCATGAAGTAAACATCCTACAGCTCCAGCATCGCACATTTTTCCTTGACATGAGACTGGCGGTGCCATCGTCTGATCTAGAATTTCAAAACATCTTGAAAGATTAAAAAAACCTTTATTTTTCTAGAATGATAAAAAATGAATTTAGTAATCGATTTCAATGTGATTCCTACGTTTTTAATTGTAACTACGGATTCCTAAATTACTTACGAAATTGATAAGATGGCGAAGTGACCAATTTTTGAAGAGTTGAATGAAACAATGCACAACAAAACCGAATTTCAGCTGTTTCAAGCCCTTCCAACTTGATATCATATTCTTGTACCATATACTTGACAAATTGCGGGTTCAGCTGGTCAATTGGGATTGAGGTACATTTTGGAACAGCTCCGCACATTTCAAAAAATTCGGGCTGAAAATATTGAAAGCATTTTGTATTTTTAACATTTTTTTTTAGGAGCCCCATTTTTTCACAGTTTTAGTGTTTTTTTTTTTTGGGAAATCCGTTGTTTTTGGAAATAGCGAAAAAATTCTAAAAACAGTAAAGAGTCGATGTTGTTTTTGTAAAATTATTATTTTCTTATTTTATTTTCCGCATATTCGCGATACTATTGGGGAAAACAGTTCTATGATCATCTTCACATTTCTGTATCTCTACATTAATTGAGCACAAATGTTGTTATTGTTGTGAAAAATTGTAAAATTGGCGTGAGAGAATGCTTATTTTCAAAGCCCATCGACAGGAAAAATTTTCATTTTACCTCGAAATCTGTTAAACAATGGATTTCGTCTTCCGAGTTTTGCTTATTTTGTTTCAACCAACATTTGTTAATTATGTTGAGCACCTCAGACCGGATGATGGAATATACTATGATCGTTTTAATGAAAGCAGTTTTATTCAACGTATAAGGGAAACTAAGTAAGTTTTCAACTATTTTTTTCCACATGATTTTTATTTACTATTTACAGCATTGACAAAATCTTAATCTCCCATAATGTTGAATTAGAAAAACAATTTAACTTTAACATATTTATCACACCATGTGGAGATCTTGGAGTTTCCGATCCAGTCATTGAAGAATCATATACCAATGAAAATGTGAGTTGATTTTTGAAAGGATTTTATTCATTGTTTTTCTTTCAGCAATCGATCACAATGAGAATCTGTTTGAGAGAGTTTGTGGCATATTGCGATGATCACCAAATGAGCCCCGTGTATGAATATCAAGACAGTAGAAACAATTTCCGATATACTGTTACAATTATATGCGAGAAACGCATATCGGACGACTACGTTAGGGACTTTATTGATTCGTTAGAACTTCCTACAACTACATCGAAAGTCCGCGAATCACGATTTCCCAGAAATCAAACAATTTTGGAAGTCTTGCGCGAACTGGTTCTTCTTGTGTGAGGTGAGGAAAAAATTAAACTTTATTACTGTCAAGATGAAAATTCCCTACGGTTCTACGCAAAACGAGAGGCCGGGAATTTTCATCTTGACAATAGGATATATTGATGAATTTCAGCCCTCTTATCGTCATAATTCTGTCTGTCTTCATCGTCGAATGTTGTAACCGACCGAGAAAAGCAAATTAAGTTGCAACGGTTGAGATCCCAAACCGAAACGACGCTGACGTTCCAGGCTGATAATACCATCGTTGATACCAGAGTACACCATGTGAAATAACCTACGCACTACTGAAGATATTTATTTTTCCTCTAGAGTTTAGAACAAGACTTAATTTAAAGGTTTTCTCTCAACATATCCTGACCCGAATCTCTTCATAATCATCATTTTGACAAATGCTAGATTTGTTGTATTTTGATCTTTACATATCCTATTAATTTGTACTCCTTTGTATTTGATACGAACATACAATTATACTACTCTGAATAAAGTTTTGCAACCAAGGCAATGAGACTGAAAATATATTATGTAGGAGTGAATAAAGCACAAGCCCTCAAAATAATATAATTGTAATTTTTAACCCATTAGACCAATAAGTACTTTCTTTGAAAACTATTTTGACAGAATTTTAATAGTTTTGCCGCAAGTTTCTGAATCTCAAACATATGGATGAAAACTTACAATTCGACTTTCAGCACGATCATCAGAATCATCTTCAACTTCGCCGGAATTTTCAGAAATAATGCCACCATCCACACAATCATATGCACCGGTCTGAAAAAACTCTTTAAAGACAGGGAACCATTTATTGTTGACAAAATTTGAACCGTTGGATTTCCGTTCTTTGAATCAGGCATCGGAAACTCAAAAAACCCGCAAGAAGTGGACGATGATGGGCATTGACTAGGAGTTTGTGCCTGCTTTGAAAACCGCCGACCTTGTCGACACATTAGCTATAAAAATATCTTTTATTCCAATTTTTTGTTGAAAAAAAAAACTCACTTTAACATTATAAGGAGCTAATGGAATTTCATAATCATCCTGACTTGAACAACCCGTTGAAAAGATAAACAATAAAAATATAAATAACGAACAATAATGGGAACAATTCATCGATTTCAGTCAGACCATAATCTTCAAAAATCTGAAAAAAAAACATGTATCTCATATTAAAAATCAATAATGTCTAGAGAATACTGGTTTGTCTTGAGTTTACAATGTACCTAAAAGCTACTGGTCATTCGAAAATATGAGAAAGAGCATGAAGGATAGAGATACGCAGAGATGATGCTTAGAAGTATTACAAAGTGAATATGTGCTCGTGTCAGATGAATCGACAAAAACATCACAGGATGAAAACTAACTAGGATATAATAATAGGTAAACTAAACATTTTTTAGAGATCGGAACACTTGTTCCTGTTTTCGTAGGGTCAGGTAACAACTGCAGAGAGAATGGATTCAACCGTAGCTCCTTGAAAACGCTATGAACATAATTCAAAAGAAAAAATACAAGATGACAATAAAAAGCGAGAGCTCCCACAAAATTGTCGGAAATTGTCGGAATTGTTCGACTCACCTTGTTTCATGAAAAAGTAATTTGATTCAAAACAAGCATACGCTCATGATTCTGCACTCTTTGAAATATTTCTAACACCTTGAATTTGTTGGTTTTTTCCCAATTTTTATATGAAACTAACAATTGTCAACTCAAATAATCTTGATCTTAGCGTTTTGAGGGCTGCTGAACCTCACAGACGCTCCGCACTCACGCACGCGGCGGCCGACACTCCGCACACTAAAAATTTGAAAAATTCCTTTTCCCGCGAATTTTCCAGTGTTCTGAGTGTCGATTGCCGCGTGCGTGCGTGCGGAGCGTCTGTGAGGTTGAGCAGCCCTCAAAACGCAATGATCAAGATTATTTGAGCTGACAATAGAATATAACAACGTCACAATTTTAAAATTCACAAAAATCTTGTATTTTCGATACATTTTATTTATCCATAATTGTTAATTTGAGTCAATTAGTTGGGTTTTCCACGAAAAAATCCTGAATCGTTTTCAAGTTTAAAAATAGATAAATGAGTTGATTTCCCAATTCAGATCTTTTTGTGAGAAGGAAGTTAAGAATAATGAACTGGTGAATTAAATTAGAAATTAACGCAAGAATCCAAAAATTCGGAAAAATTAAAAATATGTGCCAAATATGAGCACTAAACGAGGTTTCAAAAAATGAGTAAAATGACTAAGAGCAATGAAATATAGAAAATCTTGAAAATTGAGATAGTTGTAAAAGCCATTATCACAGAAAGATTTATTCTTTTTCTGAAAAAATGAAATAAAAAGAGTATATAATGTCACTTCTCAATTGAAAACAATAATTCTTAATCATCTTCTTCATTTTCGCAGTGGTGGCGACAAAAATGAAAATTGAAACTCTTCTTCTCAGTTATCCAAGGACCCTTTCCGTCTCTTCGAAGTCTCAGCAAATTCTGTTTTTAAAACAACAGCTGTCGTTCATATAATACAAAATGACTTTTTCAACTATTTTTTGTGCTCTTTATTCCTGAACCCTCTCGTTTCATTTTCACTCTTTTCTTTCCGTGTTTAAATGAGATTTTTGTCCCTTTTTCTCCTGATCCAATGAGTGACCGAATGAATTGATCATACGAATGGAATGAGTTGGTGCTTGCAGAAATATACTTCGACATCCATCATTTTGCAATCTTCGAAGAGCACAAAAAACAAAGTGTTGACTCTCGTTCGGAACCCTATAATTATTGCGAATGTGTTTAAAGTGAGCGTCTACAAATGTTTTTATGGCAGTGCATTAGGGCATTGTTTGCACAATTCATTAGGTATTACGGATAAATCAAAAAGAAATTGTATGACAGATATTGGAAGATTAGCAAAAAGGATGCAACATCTTCCGCCAGACACCTTTTTGCTATATAAAAACTATTCAAATACTTTTAACATAATTATATTAAACACGATAAAATGTTTAAGACAGGCTAGAGCTCACTTTTGAAATTACTTCAAAAAACTGGTTTTAAAATCCACCCGTGGAAATATTGGGAAGTTCCCCATCACTGGAATTAAGTTTATAGTCAAACCATAAAAGTTATATTTCCTATACCTAACTGAAATTTTGAAAATCATCAAATTCATGACAAAAATACGTAATAATTAAAGAAACTACTTCCCCTCAACTCTTCGACGACGTCGGGCCAAACGTGGTTCATCAAATTCACCTGTGCTAAGTTCAAGTACCGCCAATAATCCGCTTGTACAGATTGTTACCGACTAATTTGAATATGTTCACCGACATTTGATGGTTAATTGGATGAAGTGGAATGAGCCGCCGTTCCATATGCCAGCCGATCATGAAATATTGGTTTTTAGAGAAAACAAATGTTTTGTTGGTGAAATTTTCATTTTTTTTATTTAAGTGATTTCAGGGGGAGCTCCCGACGGGATAAATCGCTGTTCATATAAATATAAATTTTCACAGTTTGCGCTTGTTGAAAATAATAATATTTGAAACGGAGATGTGTAAAGGTGATTGAAATTATCAAAAATATCGTTCTCTACTGAAAAATGTTTCAAATATTTAAGAAAATACGTAGGAGACTTGACAATGCGGCTCAAATAATGCCATTGAACACCTTTTTGATACTATGCCGCTGGGCAATCATTCTATGAAGAATTTAAATCGAATCCACAACGACTTTTGTATTTCGAAAAGTTAAAAATATGATATTTGTTGCAGATTTATTGTTTTTCTTTAATTTACAGTATCTGCACAATTCCTCCTTTGACTCTATTAATCTATTGTTCCAGATAACGTCCACTTCTACATAATTTTTCAAAACTTTGTATTATTTTGTATTTTCCTCCTTTTCCGGTTCTCACACTTCATTATCTAAAGACAACGTCGCCCTCACAATGTCGCTAACTTCATTTGAACATTTGACACCTTTTGACTGTTTCATTGTCTTCCAAAAAGTATCCCATTGAGTCATAATCTCACGAAACAAACTTTTCCAAATAATAATGGGAGCATCCCCAAACTTCTTTTCCCTTAATTATTCCAATTACTTTGCGGATTTTCCATCCACTTCCTCGAGAATTCTACCGTATATTGTATTGTGCAAGATGAAAAGAAAAGAGCTCATCCAAGTACCAGTTTGTGCATCAATATACTCGTGTTAATTGGCTCATCATAATATTTTTCTGCTCCAATTAGTCGGTTCTGCTTATTTGCATCATTATTCATTAATAATTATTAAAATAATAACAATATAAATTTCTAGTTAGAAGAAAATGTGGCGATTCAGAAATTCCCCCCTATTCAGAAATTCGTTATGACAAAAAAAATGAGCATCTTTACTTTTTCTTTGCGTTGAATGTAATAAGTTAAAAGCCTCAGGGGCGGCCTAACTTGGCGTTTATAATGTAATAAGTGCCTAGTTCTATTTGTCTCGGTAACATCTTTAAGAGCAGTAGAAGCTGTTTAGCTTTTTTGACTGAATTATCTCTTGAAAAATAAAAAAGAGTAAAGATATCTATATAGTGTATTTAATTAGGTGTTGTATGGGGGCAGATGACGATGATCATATAAATATTGTGGAGAAGGAAACAAGTTGAAGGAAACATGCATAAACACATCTGGATGCTTTTTTAGGGATACATTCAACAAGAACGAGCTCAAATTGCACAGTTACACAATGGCTATTAGATGGAAATGTTCACACTTGTTTTCTATTGTATTCAATGTAATAAAACACAATAATTATTAGAGAGTAATTTTGAAAATATGTCACAGTGCCAAGATGAGAAATATGAATGAGAATTTGTGACAGATTGTCGAATATTATAATATTTTTGCAATAAATTTGTTTTATGGTACAATTGCTAAATTGAAAGTTCGAGAAGCCAGATCAAAATTTGTTTTAAAAAAATAAATTGTATTGTCAAGATAATAATTTCTGGCCGCTCGTCTTGCGGAGTGTCGTTTGGAATTTCCTCGCAGCGCGACCGCAACGCGCAAGAACAGCTGAGAAATTTGAATTTGAGCGCGTTGCGGTCGCGCTGCGAGGAAATTCCCAACGACACTCCGCAAAAACGAGCGGGCAGAAATTATTATCTTGGCAATATGACCTATTCAGATTTTTTTTTTCAAAAAATACCGAAAAATTCAATGCAGAAATGTCGGAGAAATGCCGAGAATCACCGAGAAATTGCAATCTCTCAGTATTTTTTGAACTGTAGTTTTCCTCAAGACCTAAACGATTAAATGTGTGTCCCTTTAAACAATTTTTCGGATTCAATTTGTTTTTTTGTCTATCTCTACGGAAGACGATCGGGTATGAGTCCAAGTGAACCCAGCAGGTCCGAAGAGCCCGAAAAAATTTGTAAAAAATCGATTTATGACGAAAAAATGAAAAAATTAGCGATATGTTACTTTTTTCGGCCGAGACAGTCTTTTTGGGTCTAAATCAGATATTCTGGGCGTCTACGGATCAGGAGGGGACTCACTAATGATTTTTTGGTAAAATTTCCACAATTATAGGCAGAAAAACAAATTTTTTCAAAAGTTGTTTAAAGGGACACACATTTAATCGTTTGGGTCTTGAAGACAAATTAGTTCAAAAAATGCAGAGAAATTGCGGTATTTCTCGCAATTTCTCTGCCATTTCTGCATTGAATTTCTCGGTATTTTTTGAATTTTTCCAAACTGAATAGGTCCATAAAATAATATTTAAGTGCCAAATTATGGTTCTAACCAGGACATGATATATTCCAGAAACCAATCGGAAACACGCAAACCGAATTGATATAGTTGAGATTTTTTGTTTACTTGAAATCTTTAATACATTTTCCAATTTGTCCAATTTTTAATACTCTGTATTATAGGTGATTATACAAAATTTCCCTGATGATGGTTTTATAAACCGAAACGTTGGAAAATAACGATTTTATTTCAATTGTGCTACTAAGACCCAGGGTCCATCAAGACGAGTTCGTCATTAGCCCAATTACTAAACAATGCACAAAAAACAACTCATCTACTCACTACAATTTACTTGAAATCCACACATACATACAGAGATAACCTGTGCAATTCTTCTTTAAATTTGAACAATTTCAACTATCACTCTGACTTTAAGGATCTTCGGCTTAATAATGGATTATCTTCGAATTGGAAATGTGCTTTCAATGTTTACTGTAACAGCCCAAAAACATGTAAAGTCTAGAAAGAATCATGTAAACTCTAGCTCCATTCATTTCCAAATAGTTTCCAACGAATCAATAAAAGATGCGTCCAAAAAACGATAACATCATATTATTCGTGCCATAATCAACGCTAATTTTCCCCGAGCAAACGATCATCATCGTGTTTCTCATAAAACGCATTTATGTAAATTATGTAACAAAAACATATAACATTTCGCGTTTTTTTTTATTTCAACGCAAACAAAACGCGAAGAAACAACGACATTAATGGCGTAATTTACTGTGCGAAAAAGCAAGGATCGAATAATATTTCTGTGTTGAAAAAGAATAAAATACATATCAATGAATAGAACTCTCTTCGTAACCAAAAAAATATTTTCCTAAAAAATATTTTCATATTCCCAAAGGTGTGAAATTTATAACTTTATTTTCAATTTTCCATATCATAAATCATTTAATTGGTATTCATGGAAATATGTTAATTTTTCTCTTCTGATTATTTTCTCACCGCTTATCAAAATTTAATTTACATTCCTTTTTTCGTTCACCGAGGTTCGAAGCTTTATTATTTTTTTCCACAGTTTTCTGATAAGAAAATAAATGATGAATGTTATTATACTAATAAAAAGCTTGTGTTTTATTTTGTTATTTCAAATGTATCCTCATAATTAAGTTGCTCATCTGTCACATCCCATTGGCAGACTCCACCCATACTGGCGGATGGTCCCGCCCATTTTATGAGGTTGTCGGCACCATATTACCGTGTTAGCTCATTTTGACACGCTTACTTTACTTACTTTTTTTCGAATACGGTTCTTTTTATGGGATTTCAGATATGACGACAACTTCTAGATTTTCAATTGAAGACCTTCTGAGGGAACATTCGAGAGATTTGCAGAAACTGATAAAATTGGAGGAAAGTGTTTTGGCTTCATCGTCAGAAGAGGTACTTTTTTTGGTGCTTTTTTTTTTAATTTTTCACCGAGTTTTATATTTTCGACAAGAATATTGAACAATTTTCTCACAAATTATTACATTCTAAGTTTTTTTAAAAACAAATTTTTTGTCAGGATTTTTGCACAAGTACGTAATTTTCAGAAAACGAAGGTAAACATCGCACCTTTTTTTTTAAAAATCCAATGCTCAATTACCCAATACATATAAAATCAGAAAACATTATAAGTTTATTCTACACCGTCGGTCTCGTTCTCAAAAATGAGTTAATACAATTTTGAAATTAGCTGAAATTTCTGCAGTTCGGGGAATAGACAGATTGTTTATTGGTCTAAAAATATCATAAATATATTTTAAAATGCGCCAAAATTTAATTTCGCATGCAATTTATAGTTTATCAATTTTAAAGGAGGGCTTTACGGAGATAATAAATGCAACTTAAATGAAAATAGACTTCATTATCATTCCAAATCTGTTTTTAAAATTTTCTAACACCACTTAGAAGCCGAGAAAAAAAGCTTCAAAACAATGGCCTAGAAAAAGGGGTCGCCTGGCTGAAATTTTTCCTATGAGCTTTTTTAGTGTTCGTTAATAAATAGTTATGCAGAATGCTTATAATAGTCCTTTATTTATTTTTTTTTGGATTTTTCATGCCTGCGGACTAGTTTTCGCCGGTGGCCCATTTTTCTAGGCCATTGTTTTGAGGCGCGTTTTCTCGGCTTCTAGGAGGTTTTAGAAAATTAAAAAAAAATATTTGGAATGAGTATGAAGTCAATTTTCATCCCAGATGCATTCATTATCTCCGTAAAGCCCTCCTTTAACTTCGTAAATAAGTTCATTGTTCAAAAAATCTAAAACATTTTTAATTCCTTTAAATTTCAACTGTCCTATTGAGAATATAATATTTTATCATGAATTTTCGACCAAATTGAGTTTATTATTTCAAAAAACTAGAAATTTTCAGAACTCGGTGAATACTCTATCGAAAACATGCTCAAATGCAGCATCCGCTTTATCGACTGGTGACACTCCTTCTATGATTGTTGGTGGATTAGAGCAACAAATTCCATTATGGTTAGCAGCTGCCGCGTTTCCAATTGATCAAAACATCTTATTTTCACAAAGAAATAGTAAATAAAAACAAGATAAAATCAGTTTAAAAAACATATTAACCTTCAGTTTTTCCTGCAGGAGTTTGGGGCACAGCCGAACAAATTCGATTGGCAAATGCCACAAAAGCATATAGAAGGTGATTTATTTAGATATTTGACAATTATTGACATTGGACAAAAACAAATTGCTAATTTCAGCTCCCGCAGAAAAGCTCGAACCGTTTTCAGTGATCAGCAGTTACATGGACTGGAGCGAAAATTTGAATCACAGAGGTTAATTAATGATATATTAATCAATTTATCAACTTTATATTTATCAACTGATTTTAGATATTTGAGCACGCCGGAAAGAATCGAACTTGCAAACGAATTGAATTTAAGCGAAACTCAAGTCAAAACATGGTTTCAAAATCGTCGAATGAAGCATAAAAAAGTTGTGAAACGAGATGAAAATGGTTCAACATGTGCCGATAATGATAATGAGATGGAGAATGATAGTGACTAAATAAGCGATTTTTCATGTTTTTTTTCTCTATTAGACTCTCTTTCTTGTTTTCCCTCTAAATCTTCTTCATCTTTCCTATCTTACCGGTATCTTCCTTTTCAAACTTTCTTAGAATTAATTATAATGATTTCGAATGGACATTTTTTTGATATTACATTTTTCAAAGTATAAATTATTTATCGTTTTCTTTTTATATCGATAATTACGAAAAATTAAAATATTCATTTTTCGTATTTTCAGAGAAGTTTATTATCAGAAATAAATCCAATTATAGAACATTTCAAATTCAGTGTGGATATTTATTTCCTTGCAAATAGAATGGTTCGATCGTGGTGGAAAATAAAAAACCGAGCGGAGAAGAATCACAAGTTCGGGAGACGATTCAAGAAGCAAACCTTGAGAGAAAGAGAATGGAGTGGATTTTTAAAGTTGCCAAAGTATCCAAAGTAAAAGTAAGTATAAATTATTTATCGTTTTCTTTTTATATCGATAATTACGAAAAATTAAAATATTCATTTTTCGTATTTTCAGAGAAGTTTATTATCAGAAATAAATCCAATTATAGAACATTTCAAATTCAGTGTGGATATTTATTTCCTTGCAAACTCGTCTTCTCCACACCCTCTGGGACTGTTGGAAAAAATTAAGCGTTTCATTTGTTTTATTGACTTAATGGAACCATGTTTAAAGACAGGGTGTCCGTTATTTAACGCGATCAAAATTTAAGACGAAAAATAACATACAGGGGGGGGGGGGGTGGTTGAGGGGACGAAATAAATGGTTGAAAATGATGAAAGTATGATTGTTTATAATGAGAAAAAATCCAAAGAAAAACTCGAAAAAACCATTTAACGAGGGTAGGCGAAGTGTTTGAAGGCACAAGTGTTCGTGCGTTGAAAAAGTTAGGCCACGCACCCTGTAGAAGCGTTTAGCCTGAAGCAACACGAAACATAAAATTAAATCATTAAATGGGAAATCGAATTCTACTTCGACTATTTTTTTCAACCATCGAAAATGGTTTATAAAAAAACGAACACATGTGCCTCCAAACACTTGGCCTACCCTCCATTTAACCGTTTATCGCCCTAATGGCCGAAGAGACGCTTTTTGGTTTTCTAGGCCGTTTTTTTCTCAGCCTCCTGATTTTTTAAAATACTCTGTTACGGATAATTTTCTCTAAAAAACTGTAGAGAGAAGAAAAACAAAACAAAAAATCAGGCGGTCTAGAAAACCAAATAGCGTTTCTTCGGCCAGTAGGGCGATAAACGGTTTAATAGTTTTTTTAATTTTCGAGTTTTTCTTTGGATTTTTTTACACGGTGGGATAAAGTGAATCGAAATTGTCATCACGAACAACGCTTTGTGTGTGCACACCGTTACGACAAATTGCACACACGCAAAAATTGGAATTTTTACAAATGACATTTTAGCGCCTACAACGCGTGAAAAAATGAAGTTTTTGCGTTAAATAGATAAATTATGGCTTAATCAAATTTTTTTTAACCCCGAATTTCAAAATTGTGTCCCTTAATAGCTGAATATAACGCGTTTTGTATAACCGTGCCTCACGATTGCAAAAATTCCACGCCCTAAAAACGCCCCTTTTTCTGTGTTCAATTTTTAATTGTCGTACTGAATTTTGTCTGTTTTTTTTAAATAATCGTACTTTCATCATTTTCCAACCATTATTTCGTTCCCTCAGGTCCCCTTAAACGTGAGCCCAGAAGGTCGAAAAAGATTCTAAAATATTGGGCACATTCAAATAATTGTTTTGCGCAAATTTTTCCAAGAACTGTTTTTGTTCAAAGTTGTTTCGCTTTTCTTATTTTTTTAAATTCTGCTTTTTGAAATAAACATTTCCTACTTTAAAAAAAATTATAAATTGCATCCAGCACATCTTTAAAAACGAAGTTTTATCTACGTAAAGATACTGAACGACAAAAAATGAACAATTCACAGTTAATACATTTTGAGAGGAAAGGAAACTAAAAATTTCAGAAAAAAAACATGATAGGTTATCATAATATTATTCAAAAGAAACCAGACTTAAACAATTTAGTTAAAAGAAACAAATGGAATGAGACTGATATTGAATTTAGAGGTGTATTTGTGCATTTAGAAGGAAAAATGTCAAAAATTGAAAGAAATATGAAATTGCATTTCAGAACACACAATAGTAGAAGTTTTCGAAAAACCTATCAAAGTACCGGTGAATGATTGAATCAAGTTAAGCCATAGTTAATGGAAGAACAATTCGGGATGCCGAAGTATAAAAACTCCAGGAAAAATGCGAACTTCAGACGATTATTTGCCGAACATCCAGAAATGTTCTCAAATTGTTTTGGAAGATTTTGCAAAAATAGTATTTAAAAGAAACAAAATAATACAACAAATACCCAAATAATACAACAAAACATTTTCCTGAACTTATTTTGGGATTCAAGTAGACATTGAAGAAAAACAAATGGAAACGGTGAGAGAGTGAGAGAAAGTAGAATGAACATGAAATTGCGAAATTAAAAGCACCGGTAATAAATAAGAAGAATGGTTCAGCAAATTATTATTTATTGATGTTGTGGTCTCATTGCAGCTTCAGCATGTAAACGACGCATCATTTCAGAATGAGGTTGTCCTGCAGCTTGAGCCAAACCTTGTTGCAACAAATGCAGTTGGTTTCCTGCACCTTGTTGCTGTTGTTGTTGGGATTGTTGTTGTTGGGCTTGTTGTTGCTGTTGTTGTTGTTGAGCATGTTGTTGCATTTGCGCCAAAGCAGCAGGATTATTCATCATCATCATTAGTTGTAATTGCTGTGAAATCTCCATTGGATGCATCTGATAAAAATAGTTTTTAAGTATTATAATTTAAAAATGTCATTTTTGAACTTACTTGTTGTTGCTGAGCATGTTGTTGAGCTTGTTGCTGTTGTTCTTGCTGTTGCTGTTGTTGTGCATGATATTGAAGCTGTTGCAATCGTTGCAAATCAATTGGTTGGTTTCCAGCAACGGCCATCAACTGTTGAATCATTGCTAGTTGTGAATTATGGGCATGGGCCTGGGCTTGTGCCTGAGCGTGCGCTTGTGCTTGGGCATGAGCCTGCGCTTGGGCAGCGGCGGCGGCGGCGGCTGCAGCAGCTTGCTCTTTTGCAATTCTTTCTCTTTCCCGTTGTTGTTCTCGTTCTCTTTGTGCTGCAGCAGCCTGTGCAGCTGCTTGTTGTTGTTGTTGTTGAATTGCAATCATCCGTTGATATTCTTGTAGTTTCTGTTGTTCCATTTGCATAGCGATATGTTGCTGGTGTTGTTGTTGTTGTTGAAATAACTGTTGCATCATCATCATGTCAACCCCATGTGGAAAATTGAACGGCAATTGCTGAGCGGCTGCCGATGCAACTTGAGCCAATGCTGGCGCAGCTCCGTTAGTCATCATCTGCCGTTGTAACATCTCGATGAAGTTATTTGGGTTAACCATCGCCATTGCTTGTTGTGGATGAACTGGAACGTTTACTGGTTCCTTTTTCACTGGTGGTGCAATGATTTGTACTGGTGTTGCCGCAGGTGGTGGAACAACGGAAGCCGACTTCTTTTCTCGTGTTTTTTCCATACTTTGGTAATAACGGCTTCCTTCCTGAAAAGATAATATTTTATTGTAAAAAAAACTTTCAGGAAATAAAAGCAGTATCTATCGTACATAAAATAAGGCAAGAATGACACGAAATACACATATATATATGTATATTTATATGCACAATTTTTTTCCTTTTCCTGGTACGTTCAAAAGAAATATGCCGATCAAATTCAATATTGTTGTTATAGAATTATAATAATCATGTGAATAAAATCTCTCTCAGAAATCAAACCAACCTTTAACTTGAAAATCAAATCTGTTCTTGCACTTCTGGGCCCGCATGAACGAATTACTGAACGAATGAATGTTGCATTTTTACTCTCGTATCCGATCTAAAAACAAAACGTTAATAAATATTCAAATTCAAGGGATCAAATACCTCTGTGCCAACTTTCGACGTATCCGTATCAGGATCCTGTTCAATTTCCTCATTTTCATCATTTTCACAGATGGTCAACGGTATATTTATAACAACCGACACTCCATTCACTCCAGATGTTGTTGGTTTCGGCTCATCTTTCACTTCAGTTTTAATCAATTTCGATCCGTTCACAATAATCTCCGCTGGTTGATCAACCGTTTTCAATGTTCCATTTACTAACGGCTTTTCATCAACGTTCTTCGATGGTTTGACCTCTTCCTCATTTCCCTCATCAATTGTCATTTTTCTATCTTCTTCGTCATCATCATCATTATTTATTTCTTCAGGATCCTCCTGCAAAAAAAATGGTTAATTCTATCCAATATTCTGCCAAAAATACAAATTTCCGATTCTTTCCTCAAAAATTGTAGCATACTAAAAAGAAACAATTTCGTTTATTCGATTTACTTTCTATTTAATTTATTTTATACAAAATTCGATTACTAATACAAATTGAGGCACAATTAGATTTTCGACCAAATTACACATTAATCGCTGGAAAAAAGTTGAGCATTGTCCAACGATCAAAAAATGCTTCCTGTTTCAAAGTAAAATCTACCGAAAAATTAAATTATACTCGTTTGAATAAAATTATTTTCTGATAATAAGCTTACTCTAAATATTTTCAATGACGGGGTCGCTATTTTAGGTTTCATTTTTTAAATAATAATTTTAAAAATGAGCACAAATTTAGAAATTAAATAGTTAAAAATGGAGTTTGGGGAATTTTATATTATTTGAGTCCTTGATCCTTGTGCAAAACTTAAGAAATATAGATGGAGACAAATTTTTACTCAAAAAACTCTTGTTGTAATTTTCAAATCTTTAAAATCAAAATAAACTTACCAATTTCGGTTTCTTCGGAACAGTCTCCCCATTCGGAGTAACCTTTCCATCGTGCTCATTCGAATGACCATTAGTTAAACCATTAGTCATCGCCGGCGGGGATTCAGATGGTGATGGAGCTCCAGAACTTGAACAACTCGGATGTGAATTCAAATTCAACGGTCGTTTCGCATTCCGTTTCAATGTTCCGTTCGTTCTCTTTGTCGGTGATGCATCTTCTGCAGAAGTTGATGCTACACCATTTGGTGTTGATAAAGTCGCCGGTGATCTTGTTCTATCCGGTGTCTCACTCATTGATGAAGGTGTTCTGCAAATAAATACTACATTACTTTCGATGAAAACAAGTGAATGAGCTAAAATACATCCAAATTACAACCTACTCATTATGTTGGCCTCAAAAAATCGGATATACTACTATTATAAACTCAACACGACACGCATATCCTTAATTGAAAAGAGGTGAACAAGGTGAACAAGGTGAATAAATATATAATTTTCCACTATATTTGCAATTATCTCTACTAGGATTATATGTGTACTAAAAAACATGAATCAGAGCTTATTCTCAATAAAATTCAAAAAGTGAACGCCAAAACTTTTATATAGCACAAAAAAAGAAAGAAATGTATCCATTTTCCCAGCCGTAATAGTAATACGAAACACACAAAAAGTGCGGAAAAAAAAGACATTGAAAAACCATCTGCCGACAACAAAAACGGAGGAAGAAAAGAAAAAAATCGACGGACAATGTACGAAAAAGAGAACGCGGAATGAGGAGTTTTAGAGCAACAAAGAAAAAGTCTCGCGCAGTACGTATAAAATACTATAGAATTAGGTGATACAAAGAACATAAAATAAGAGCCATTGAAATGGATAAAATCGATTCAGACATTGAAGCCAAGATTTATTTTTGGGACAAATATTTGAAAAAAAATTAAATATATAAACTAAATACATAAATTTAGAAAAAGATGTGCAAATATTTGCGACTTTTTGCAACAAATATTGAACAACTACCAAAACGTAAAGAATTTCACGGATTTTTTGATTTTATATACAAAAACTTGAACTCGGGAAAAATAGTCACCATGTTTAAAGTGTATCAATTGAGCTTAAACATAAAATAAAATAGTAAAACAAAATCAATTGATACACTGTCTTTAAAAAGGTAAATTTTATGAAGCAACAAAGTTGAATTCAAATCAAAAATCATAATTCGGCAATCAGCTGATAAAAATAGTAAAACAAGAAAATATCAGGTGAAGAAATTGAGACAAAAAATAACAACTGTTTTTTTTTCTAGTTTTTTTTCTGTTCAAACATTGCAATGGTTGAAAATTGAGAAGGGTGCGAATGTATCTATCGTCTAACTAAATTGAGCTGATTTAAAAATAAGAAAGAAGAGACGACAAGAAGACAAGATTGATGAGACAACCCTCAGGAAATTGAGTTTGATGGGGGGAGAGAGAGAGAGAGAGAGAAAGAGGAACGAGCGTTTACATAGGTTCCTTTTCTTTTGACTCGTAAAAGAGGCAACAAAAAAAGAACTTCTTGCTGTTGTTCTTTCGCGAAACTCTCATCAAAATTCAATTTTCTATAAGGAAATGAAAAGAAAAACATTGAATGAAGTTATTTTTAAAGAAAGGGGACACAACATACTGACTAATAAACAGAATTATTAAAATGCAATAAGCGAAATCAATCATAAAGCTTGTTAAAAGATAAAATGAAGTATATGTGATAGAAAAATCAGAGCACCGTTTCCATCGCAACGTGTGCACAAAATAAAGAACAAAATTATATGGAGACTACTAACTAAACGCCTCTTAAAATCAAATTCTCTCTAACACTGCCTATTATCATGCATCGATTAATTATCATTCGTAAAAGTGCGTGGTTGATAGATAACAACATTAAATGAATGTATTATTATCGTCATAAAAACTCAACAAACATTTGATTCTTATTTTCTAAAAACGGCAGGGGGGGAAATGAATAAAATTCAATTTGAACCAAAAAAAAAACGAGCCACCAACCGTCTTCTCTGCTCTTTCTTTCCGGCCCGTGTTCGCACTCCACTTTCTTCCTCATCGTTTGAGTTTGCTCGCTTGAAAAGGCACGCTGGTACTTGTGTCGGTCGGTTGGCAACATTTCGAAGTTGGCCATATTTTTTATAATGTACACGACAATCGGTGCAAAGGAGAAGGCCGCTGGCATGATGCCAGTCTTTGCTTTCTGAAATAAGAGAAACGTGTCAGTTTTTATAAAAATGATCATTGATAAGATAAGAGGGAAAATTTAGAAACAAAAAATTTAATCCGCTCAGTGAATGACCAGAGAGGAAAATATTTCGAAAAGGATAATAAAATAAGTAAAGTGGTGTCCCTTGTATAAACTAGGTTCACAGAGATTCGAGTGGATGAAAACCAGCTTTAAACAACAAAAATAAACGCGAATTATTTTCAAGAAGATTTATTAATTAAGAAACAAGAATTTAATACGAAAGAATGGTTAATAAATTTGCAAAGAACAAAATAAAATACTAGCCGCAGCTAGAAACAATAAAAACGAGCCCTAACTGGCTTAAACACGAGCTTGTTTTCTTTCCACAACAAAACTAATGTGACGCCCGAGAAGGTGGCCTAGAAACACAATTTGCGGAAGCTAGTCCCTCTGGGTTGGGTTTCTAGTCCTCGGCCATTTATCTCAACATCCCCCTCCTTTAGAAGAACAGGCTCCTGACTGTTGGGATACATCATAAAATAATACGGGTAGAAGGGTAATGGGGTCGAACATTTATCACATTGAACTGACTGTTCCTTGACGATTTTCAGCTTGTTCTTGTCCCTTTTTCCGCTTTGCCCTTTCCTCTCAACGCTCTTGGCCTTCATATTCTGAGGTTTCACTCCAATCTCAACATCTTTCTCCTGATGCTTCTCATTCACACTTGTTTCCACTTCCGAACATCTCCCAAATTGATCTTGTGACTTGGCAATCGAAAACATTTGACGATTTGGCTTGGCACTTGCATACAACTGCTTGACTGTTGACGGACCCTGAATAACAAAAGGTTTTGTGACATTTGTCACGTTCTTCGACCATCTGTGCCTCGGTTTGCTCTTGCATCTCATCTTGTCATTCTCACGACCTCCGATTTTCTGCTCACTTCCCCGATCACCAGCTTTTCCAAAATTCCTGTCCTTCACTGAACCTCCCGACACAATGCCTTTACTATACATCACATCTTCCTTCAATGGACACTTTTTCTCCAACTTCACACGATTCTTCCCAAATGGCAGCTTTCTTACGCTTCCAGCTTCACCAAAATGCTTCAATCTTACTGCATTCACAACAGCTTTCTTCTTGTCTTCATCGACATCTTTCCAGCCAATACGGATTCCAAAACTTTCAAACGAATTTGTGCCCAATACAGCATATTCTTCATTACTTTCACACACTTGGAACGAAACACTCTTCTTCTTGTGCCTGATTTCAATCGGAACAACGACTCGGTGAACAATATTCATCTTCGTATTTGACGCATCAATTACATCCAAATCTTTATCCGATGGACTTTCCACAAACTTCTCATCCGTCAAGTTTCCTTTCTTGACTCTGCTCCATGTTTTGGTTGACAACAAGCTAACTTCTGAACCACTATCGATAATAATTGTGACTTCCTTTCCAAGAATTTTTGCTTGTTCGAGTACTAGGTTTCCAGCTACAGCATGATTTCCCTGTCGCAGTGCTTCCTCACAAATTATTCCGTGCGTGTATGCAACTTTATTGTTTTCCTGACATCTTGCAGCATAATGCCCAGGTTTTCCACATTCGAAACAATTCTTTCCAACTTTGTTTTCAACTGGCACATTTCCATTCAATACATCATTTGATCCTACTGGAACTGCATTAGAACCAGAAATCGGTGATGATCTCATAACTCCAGGATGGCTAGAACCGTTAACATCCCATTTTTTTCCACCATGATGACTATAACCGTTAACATCCAATTTTCTTCCACCAGGATGACTAGAACCGTTAACATCCAGTTTTCTTCCATCAGGATGACTCAATCTGTTAACATCCCATTGTCTACTCCTTTCAAAATTATCAGAATATATCATTTGATTTCCATTCATCAAATTTTCCTCTTCAAACTCCAACGCTATCCTCTTCAACGTCTCATATTGATCTTTCACATCAACTTCCACTCGTTTCATATTCAAAATACAATGCAACGTCTGATCTCTTTGAGCTGCTTTCAACAATTTCGTCACTTTCAATGGTGCGATTTTCTCATCGTCCATATCAAAAGCTTCTTTTGACAACTTTTCAATCAACAAACAATAATCTCTGATCGATTGGTGCTCCAGAATATGCAGTTGATCAAGTTTTCGCATCGACGATAACGAAATACTGCTTCTTGACTTCTTCAACCTCTCTTGAAATTCCAACATTGTTTCATTAAATGAATCTTTCTTCGGAATGGTTCTAAACACTTGGAGTGCTTTTCCAACCAAAAATCTTTCCTCCAAAATTGTCATCAATTCTTCATCCTTCTCCATTAGTTTCCCATACTTAGATTTGAACGTAGTCAGAAAACTTCCAAAGTTTCTGTCATCATCTCCAGTATATGCTTTTGGATCCGGCAACGCATTAGCTCTGAACGTTGTCTCCATAAAGCTCATCTGCTTTCTAACCAAATACAATTCATCAGATAACTTGCTCCTGTCCGAAACTCCAGTTTCTTGAACAATATCTTCATTCTTCTTAACATTTTCATTAATGCTTTCGAAATTTTCAGACTTTTGAACAAAATTTCCATCTTCAACAAAATGTTTACGAGCCCAATTTTCAGCTTTTATCACACTTTCAGCGACTTCTGGAACTCGAATTGGTTCAACTTTAGTGAGTATCGTGCTCCTAGGCTTCGGTATTGGTGTTCCTGGTACATTTGTCAAACTGATCAATTTTTGACGAACATGACCCATCAATTTTTCCGATTTAGAAGAATCATTTATCAATCCTTCCAACCTCTCACAATTCTCCTTCCATTGTTCCATTTCCTTCTGAACATCTTCCATTTTCAACCTAAGTTCATGCCTTTCCTTATCCATTTCAACCAACTGCAATGAAATCTTTTCATTTTCCAATTCAAGAATTTCTTTAGCATTTGAATCATTCGTTAACTTCATCAAAATATCTGCCAATTGATCTCCATTGCGAATATTCACACTATTCAGCATCTCAATGATTTCTCTTTCATTTTCCTTCAATTCACAAAAATTTTTGGCAACAGTCACTTTTTCAGCCGAAGAAATTTCATTTCTTGCCAAATCCAGACTTTGTTCCATCAATTTCAGCTTTTCATGCAACTCGTGCACTTCCACAACCTTCTGTTGATTATCATACATCAATTTTGCATTTGCATCTGAAGCCTCTCTGTTAACAGCTTTCTCATTTTCCACTTCTTCCAAAAAGCTCAAAAATTTCCTTTCATTTTGCTTTTTCTCTTCCACAAGTTTCAAATTTTCGGCTGACTTTGCTTCCATCCAAACCGCAAGCTTTTCAGTACTTTCAATATTCATAGCTTTCAAAAATATCCAAAGTTTTCTACACTCTTCCAGGTATTCAACATTTGCGCCTACTTTTTCAGCTTCATCTTCCTGATCCTCTTTCAGATTTTCCAATTTTTCCATCAACACATCAAAACCTACTTTCATTCCTTCGAAAATGGTTTCTCTCTGCGTTTTCGACATTCTTGTTTGAGTTTCAACAAACTTTTCAGCTTTCACAACTTTTTTCCAAAAAGTTTTCAATAATTTTTCCACAACCAAAAATTTGCAAACATCAAACTTCTCTCCAAACAATTTCAATATATCACCCGCAACCTCTTGCAACCTTTCTGTTGACTGACAGACGCTTTGCTTCTTGGCGATTTCCTCTTTTGACCATTTTGCATCATCCATCGATTTTACCTCATCGAAGACTCTTTGCAACAACTGATCCATGTTCTCCAAACAATTTTCCAATTCTTTACGCTTCACATCATTTTTCAACTGATCACCAACATTTGATATTCCCGAACCAGATGCAACTGCTAATCCATCTCTCGGCACGACCATGTTCCTTGACGAAGACGAGGACGCTGACATCTTTCCAATTTTTCAAATTTATTCTATATCTCTATTTCCAGATATATAAATATCTCAGTATTTATACTCTTTCCACAGAAGAACAAAAGTGAAACGATCCGACGATTCAAATTTTAACGAATTTCTCGGTCTCAGTGTTTGTAAATGGCTACAAACAACAGAACTTGAAATATTCGAAAAAACGGTGGCGAAGATTTCAAATAATTTGCCCAGACGGTCTGTTTAATGTCAACCTCTAGGGGAAGACCAAACAAAATCCCGAACGTACAAAAATTCGAAATTAAACAGCAAAAAAAAACGAAAAAGCGAAAAAATTCAAGAAAAATCAATAAACCCTCGAAAATCACGAAAATATGCTATTTAAGCGGTTTTCCAACTCTGAACGGCTTCGGCCCCCAAGTAAAGTGGTGTCCCTTGTATAAACTAGGTTCACAGAGATTCGAGTGGATGAAAACCAGCTTTAAACAACAAAAATAAACGCGAATTATTTTCAAGAAGATTTATTAATTAAGAAACAAGAATTTAATACGAAAGAATGGTTAATAAATTTGCAAAGAACAAAATAAAATACTAGCCGCAGCTAGAAACAATAAAAACGAGCCCTAACTGGCTTAAACACGAGCTTGTTTTCTTTCCACAACAAAACTAATGTGACGCCCGAGAAGGTGGCCTAGAAACACAATTTGCGGAAGCTAGTCCCTCTGGGTTGGGTTTCTAGTCCTCGGCCATTTATCTCAACAAATAGCAACAAATTTATTTTTAGTTTATGATCATCTAAACCGTTTAAAGTTTCAATTGTTCAAAAATGAAAAATGTGTTGTTATTATTAATTTAATTTTAATTTTTGAAAGAAAAATTATCTTCAAAATTTTTTTAGTGTGATTCTTAAAAGCATATTTTTTGCAAAAAAGACATCAAAACCTATAGATTTAATTTTCAAACAAAATCTCTATTAAAAATTTAAAAAAAACACTTACGAATGCCATAACAATGATGACAAGCTCTCCCAGCTGGCCCATTATTCTCAACATCACTTTCGCTTGCCGAATCAAAGTCCAAATATTCCGCAGACGCCGGCCTCGAAATCTTCGTCTTCTCTTTTGTCGGCCTTTTTATTGACGCCGGATTCACCCGTCTCGCATTCACCTTCGGCTTCGTTGCTTCCGGTGTCTTTTTCCAAAGATAATAATAAGCGACCAATTGATCCTAAAAATATTAATCTCGTCTCAATTTTTGCCACCTTCTTTATTCTTTAAACGTTTTTTTTGTTTCTTTTAAAAAATTAAACATAGATAGACACACTTCTTATACCCCCTTCCCCCCTTTTCCCCCTACAAGTCCAAGTGCCGCTCAAATACATCGAACAAACACACGAACAACAATTATTTGCATTGTAAAGCAAGTGGCCATCACAAGAGAAAAAACGTGTCATATTTACCTTTTAACAGGAAAAAAAAACGAAAAAAAACTTAGTAAGGGGATAGGGGGTTCCAAATTATTTTAAAAAAATAGTTTTTTAACATACCCGACTATGATGTGGCAGTAGTTCTCGATGAATTCTGGAGAAGTTTTTTCCCAGTGATTTGATGCCCTTTGCAAATTTCTAAAAGCAAATTTAATTTTTTTTTCAAATTTAAAAATCAGAAATACCTTTGCATCGTCTTGTGTCATATAATCAACATCAGAAGCCAAAAGAACATCATTTGCCGCTAATTCACTCAATGCATCATCCGGTTTGTAACCACTTCGATGTAATTGACAAATCGCCTCATCGAACAACAAATCGCTGACCTGAGACTGGAAAATGAGCAACGAAAGAAAATGGAGACCAATAACAACAAGCAAAAACTCACTCTTGCATTCTTTTGTGGATCAACTGCGGCTACATTTGTTAATGTGTAATTTCGAAAACTTCGTGCCAATTTTACATATGCTTTTTCTTCATCCTCATCCATACATCCTGGACGATATACTAGTTCGTCTCGATCTTTTTCATCGCCAACATTACAAGTTGCCGTTGGTGGCAGTGTTGCCTGCAAAAAAACACACATTTTATACTCATTTTCGGTGTTTGATTCTTTTTTTTAAGCTCTTCTATTCACATCGACAAAATAACGAAACAAATCATTTTCAGCCATTATTTACATTCATTTTTCGACTGAAAAATATTAATAATCAGCTTGGAAAAATGCCAACCAAGTATACAATTTGATTGATAACAATATCAAAACTTTTTTTGGAAAAAGTACATGTTTTCTAAAAACATTTCCTATCTTGCGAAATTAAAATTAGAGGTCAAAATTGATAAATTTAGAATTTTAAGCACACCTGATTAATTTTTATTGGAAACAATTTTTAAATTCAATTTTAAAAGGGAAGGTTTAAAATTTCGATTGAGATATTTTAGATTTCGAAATCCTATTTTTTCAATTTTAAGTTTCTAAATATGAATTTCTCAACATTTGTGATCAACAGAAATGTGCACTTTAAACAAACATATCCTTCCTCATTTCAATAATTTTTCACATTTTCCTCTTTTTATTTCCATCGTTTAATTCACATCACATATTAAAAAAGGAAACTCGACGGAATAGTCCAACAAAGTGATGAGATGAATAAGACAACCATCTCAAACATCATTTTGAACAAGAAAAAATAGAGAGGAAAATAGATAAATATGAAGAAGAAGAAAAAAGAAAAATTCGCCAGGAGGAAAACGAATGAAAAAGGGAGGACGATTGAAATGTGCTCGTAAAAGATTTATGAGCCAGCCGGTGGCCATTGTGGCGTGTCAAAAAAAAATGAATTTGAACCGTAGTTTGCTGTTATTTAAAATTGGTGTTTTTGTTGAGAAAGAAATTAAAACAATAATATTTTCAAAAAAAAGCATCAAAATTTCGACATTATTATTGTTAAAAATTTAATTCAACTTGCAATATAAGCTTTTTTTATAATTGGCTCAACTGTCGAATTTAAGAATCAACGATTGAAACAATTTCAGGTTTCAAAATATGAAATTTCCTTTTTTTTCAGAAAAAACGTTCAATTTTTAGAAATAACACGTTTAAAACTTGAAAGTATGCAGAAAATTAAAGAAAAAATTCAAAAAACAATTATTGAGATTACGAAAAAATTTAAAATGTTGTTTCTGTGAATTTTTTAATTTATGGAAAATAATTCAAAAATAGGGTTATTTTTTTAATTTTTCAATAAAATTTTTAAAAAATTTTTAAAGCAGTTAAATTAATTCAAAATTTAAAACAACTAACCTGAAACGCGGCCCCAACGCGTATTTGATAATGTGACGAAGCCAGCCTTGTCGAATCTTGATTATAATGCAGACAACAAAAGAATGTATCGTTGTCGGCCGAAAAATCGGCCACTGCTTGAGCACCACGAATATCGGGAACGTATTCTACCGTACACTTTCCTCTGAAAAAAAATGTTTATATTTTCTTTGATATTGGTAATCATATATATTTTAGAATGAACGAAAACATCGTTTCACCTGTTTGAACCAGAAGTTTTAAAAAAACAATGCTTTCTTAAAACATGCCAAAGTTTCTGTTCAATATTTCGAAAAAAAAGTAAAAACGGCCCATGAACATAAGGAAAAAGGAAAGAGCCGATAATATTGAGGGAAGGCGTAAAAGGAACAAAATAAATGCAAGAAACATGCATACAGCCACATGGGGGGAAAAGCAGAAGAAGAAGACGTCGAAAAAGAAAAAAAAACATGAGATGGTGACCAAAAGACACTTGTTTCTTTTTTTTCAAGTCAAAGAGGAAATTTCAATCTGTGTCAAAAACTATAATTTATTTCCAATCTTAATTTCTTCCTAATTCTCTTAATTTAGGAAATTTATGAACGCGAAATGGAATTATTGACATTGCTCAAAAATTTTCAGTATTTTTTCTATATTCTGAACCAAGCTTTTTTTGAAATAATTTTAATTTTATTATTTTCCTACAAATTAACAGCAATAAAATCAAAACTTTCTGACATACTAAAAATTTCAAAAATTTGTCAAATCAAAAACTGATTTCGAAACAAAATGAATGAATTTATTCTTTGAAATGTGATTCAAAAAAAAAACGAAAAAATTGGAGTATTGCCAACAATTGGAATCATATGACGCGACAACTATTGAGAAGGAGGACTTAGTCAGATGCAGAGAGATAGGACGAATCAATAGAGACTCCTGACAGGTACAGTAAAGAAAAAAATAGGAGAAGACACCTTTTAACATTCAAAAAATCGAAACTGTTAGAAGTTTTTCATCATTTGAGGTTTCAGATTGACCAAAATTGCCAATTTTATAGTTTCTTTTAAAAATCGAAACTTTCTCAACGGACTTTTTCGTGTTTATCTCGAAAAAAAAGAGCAACACTGGAGCGGTTTGAAAAATTATAACAACACGAATTGAAGAGAGAAAAGAAGACGGAAAAATAGATTGTGAACGAAAAAAAAAAACACGGAAAATGGCGAAAAATGCGACCGGAGGGGGCATACACCACATTTTTTTTTCTTGCTCCTCGATTCTCTCTAGTTTCTCTTTTCTACTATTTTACTAACTCGGGTCGGTTAAAAGGGAAGGGGGGGGAGGAGGGCCACAAACGCGTTGTGTTGTTGTGAATGAATAATTGCTTTTGCAGTTGCTTGCACATAAATAATGTTTATTTATTATTATTATTGCATTTGATTATTTGACGAGATATTTTTTGACCGCTCCTTTTTACTTGCCCTTTTTTGTCAAAGCAATCAAAATGTAATGATATTTCTAGTTGCGAGAAAGAAAAAAAACAAATCGCGGGAAACATTAGAGACAACATAAATTCGGCAATTTTTGGGTGTCTTCTGATCAGGTAGAAAAATCAAAGAAAAAGAAAATATTCGGACGTTTCGAAATAGTTGGACTTTTTAGTACAATATTTGGAAAAACAATCGGAATTTTTAAAAACTTTAAATTTAAAAAAATATGATTGAAATTGAACCTTCAAAATCTAGAATTGGAGATAAATAAAAAAAGAAGTAAGAAAAATCTTTAAAAATGAATGAAAACTCATATTTTTTAATATAAATTTTTTGAAAATACAAATCTTCGAAATTTAACAAATTAAGAATTATTTTTGAAAATTCCAAATCTATTTCGATATTTTTGCAGATTAAAAAAATACACGTTTTCACATGATTGCCCAAAGATCATCCTAAACATTCTCCAGCAGAAAAAAAGCTTCGCTTATGTCACATACTCTGCTCGTCAATCTTTTTTTTGCTCTCAAATCCAATTTCCGCCATAACATCTCAACAACAACAATACAATAATAAAAATAATAATCGAACATTGGGGAAAAAAGGGGGAAAAAGACGAAGGACACAATGAATCTATTGGTTGGCGGGCGACCGCAATATAATTATTTCATAAATTGTCGAGAAGTTGGTAAAAAAAGGACATTTAAAATACCACATTTTTTCCCCAAAATTTTCAACTAAATCAAATAAAAACTAAACCGATTTTTGTTCTCATAGTTTCGCTCGTTTTTTCTCTCTATCCAAAATTTTCTCGTCACTACTCAAATTTCAAAACAAACATCATTGTTCAGAAATAGAAAGAAGAAGGAAAGCAAAAAGAAGAAAAATGATGCTTCTGCCTCTTGGTATTATGACACTAGCCATATGTTGCAGAATTTGGTTTTTTTTTCTCCAGGAAGGACTGAATTGAAATAAAACAAGGAACGGGAAACAAAAAAAGGGGAAAACAAACACATTTTCTTTTTGAATAACATACCTTAAGCATGACACCGGTTGAGTGAGCCAAATGTCCGAATTGAACAATTCGCGGTTCAGTGATTGCTGCAAGAAAATGTGAAATTAAAATAAAATTGACATTTGGGACTATTTTTTGACCTTCAAAATAATGAAGTTTTCAAGAAAAAAAAAAGAAATCGAAAATTTTTAGAAAATACGTTTTAAAATGTGACTTTGCTTTGCTACTTCGCTTTTTTTTATTAACCTTGAGCACATTATCGGGAAAACCTACAAAGTGCCTCATAAAAAGAGTTAAAACAGTGTTTTTTTTAATTAGCCGAACTTTTCTTCATTTCCTTCACCAATAACTTCTCTGACAATTAAGAAAGATAAGAAAGCGCTCAAAACGATTCATTTTATGATCATCGTACTTTGAAATAGGAGATCTATCTTTTTCCATGTTTTTTTTCAACTAACAAATTTTTCGCGTCACTTAGAATCATCGTTATTGTGACACCTTTTCAAATTACTTTTGAAATTGACCGATCTCTCTCTCTCTCTCTCTCTCGCTCTCTCTCTCCCTCTCATTCTCAAAAAAAACAAGACAGATAGAACGATAAAATGAAACGTAAAGAAATGACGACTTACAGGACACAAATGCGGATTGATATTCAATTCAGCACGCTCTTGTTTCATCAAATTCAGTGAAATTTCCGGAATATCTTCGGCACGAAAATACCTTGTCAATTTTACCACAACGTGTTCTCGCTTTGTCTGCAAAATATTTAGATCTTTCATTATATTTTAGAGGTTATATATTTTTTTCGACAAATTTTTAAGGTAAAAAATGCAGCACTTTCAACATATTTTTAAGAGAAAAAATGCAGTTATTTTAAATAGTTTCTTGATAATCCAACAAATTTATTATTGCGGAAAACATCCCAAATTCTAAATGTTCTTTATGTCCCCATAGTCCCAAGCCTTTTCTCAAACGTAGCCACACACGTTGTTTTGTCAAACACACAAACTGAATTCCAAATTATTCATGAATTTTTTCCAAAAAGAATCGGACAAGAGGGTAATAGAGAAGAGACAAAATACTTTCAGCTGCCTAGTCTTGTGTAAATAATAATCGAGCTTTTTTGTTTTGTGTTCTCCCGCCGCTTTTTTCCACTAACACTACTAGGCAAGCAGTTTTGAACAATTCCCTCTTGTTTACAAAGTGGAAAAAACGCTTCATTGGAGGAAATTGTGGTATAAAAGTGAACTCATTGTCAATCATCCTAATTTCATTACCATTTGCCTCCTATTGTCCCCCTCCCATATACCAATGTATTCGGGAGAAGGATATGATCTTAAAGCACCATAATATGCATATGTCAGAGAGTGCCAATGCCGTTTGTCCCCCCTATCCTTTTCTTTCGGGTATTTCCTTCCCTTTTCATGCAAAGAAATATGTGTGTCCATAAATATTTCAAACAAAAAAGCTCAACAAAAATGAAGACTAGTGAAGGGTCCCCAGGGAGGAAAGAAGAAGAGGCAGAGCAGAGAAACACATATACAAAAAAGAAAGTGGTTGAATGGGGTCTTTACTTCACATATGTCACTTTCAAATATCAAATTACAAATAAACGAACATCATCCCAAAAAACCCCTGTTTGGTCAAAATCATTCAACTTTTCACATCATTTTGAAAATTGATAAGAATCGAGTCTAAAACACCTCACTCATTCAATATTTGCTCAAATAATTATGTTCTCATAACAAACACCAAAACTGTTTCGAGAGAAAGACATTCTGATAAGGCAAGTTCTTTTTTTTTCTCGCAGATTCATCATACTCGAAAAACCAATGAAAAGAAAGTGTTCGTTTTTGAACAGCGTTCCAAATATCTCTTCTGTGTTCTTCTCTTCTTTTCAATTTGTTTTGTGTGTGTGTGTGTAAAATGCGGCAAATCTAGGCGCAGCTGTGTGAACTAGTAGCCACTACTAGCCGATTACGTCAAAAGGTCAATTATGCGAATAAATTATCTACTTTTTTGAATGGGGGATTCGGAACGGTTGAAAAATGTAGTTTTGATGGAAATGTTTCAGGTACAGTAAGGAAACATTATAAATAATGGTTAATTTTGAATTACTGTTCGTTCAATTAGATTCCACACGCGCAGCACTGTTTTCGCAAGTTTGTATGGCCTTTTTCGTGTCCGTACGTATTGAAAATATTATTTTTGAGCCATACATTTGATTTTTGGTATCTATTGGACGAATTATGAAAGATAATTTTCTGTCCGTGCACCGGAACACGCCAAAAAGGGGTTTGTCAGTAGAGTGCGTTTGGAATCGGTTGCTTCTACAGTATATAAAGCAATGGGGGCTTAAAACTCCATGAAAATTTTTAATATATTTCAGGCCTTGAAAGTAAAATTTTATAAAAATTATGTTGCTAAAAACAACTTGTTTAGCGCCAAAAACCTGAGTACGAATCTTAGAGTTTGAATTGAAACAAGGATTTCTTTACAAAAAATGTTAAAGCAACATTAAATTGACTTTTAAAAAATTCTTATCACTTTTCGGATCTTTTTGAAAGCTGGTGAGATCCTCCAGACTCGGAAATGTTCTTTAATATTCAAATTCTTTAAATTACAAGAGCATACTTCTTTATTCTGTTATTTTGTTACTACTATCTCCTAATTTGCAACTCCAAACCCATCCCCCTCTATTTCCCGTTTCCATTTCTTACAAAACACTAAAATTTTCATCGAAAAGTGTTGCCAATTGGGAAACAAGATTTAGGAATAAGATGAAGACGAAAAAAGAGAGAAGGCGAGGTGGAGGACATCTGTCACCATGCCACGCGGTTTCTCTCCTCCCGTTCATCATTTATCGCGCGTCGAAATGAGATTTTTGGGTATAATATTGACAAATTGTCAATTATCATTTTTTTTCTCACAATCAAGAAAAACACTCACATATTTAAAGCCACTAACTGTCGCAACCACATATGGCTCCAATGGTGATACTTCAACAAAAACCGAATCCTTTATTCTATACATAGTACCATCGTGAGATTGAAATCCTTTCAGCTCGCTGTCTTCTCGAAACCGGTATACCTGAAAATGTTACAATTTTGTTCCAATAAAAATTCCATCCCGCTACTATTTTTTTTTCCAAAAATTCGAGATTTCAAAAAAACCACTCGGAAATGTGGCGTTTTTATTTGTATTGCATATATAAAAGAGAGAATCGTTTCTCTGTTGACTTTTGGATTATATGTTTTCTCTGCGGTCAGTATTTGAGTCAAAACTATCCCAAAATATTATTATTATTCTTTTTGATCATGTTTCAAACTGAAACTTTGCCAATTTTGAAAGAATAAAGTTTAAAAAAGTTATATTCAAAAAATCTTGACCTTTGAGTATCTAGTACCTAGAATATCTAAATTACGCAACGACATTAACGGTGTGTGAAAGGATTGTTGTGTCTTCTATGCAAAATTGCGCAATGTATCAAATAGCCAAAAAAAATGTCGGATTTTCTCTTTTCCTGTTTTCTTTTCTTCGTAACATTGGTTCATTTTTTTTGCATCCATAAAAAAAAACGAAAACGATGTGAAAAGAATCAAATGTCAATGGCAACAGTTTCAATATTCTAAATGTTCATCTTCATCATCATCTTTCATTTCTTTTTGCTGTGATGATGCTTTGCCACAACAATTAATTGGTTTTTCAAGAGGATTTAGGTTAACAGACGACGTGTTATGTGAATGTTTTTGAAGAGAAAACGAGAAAACGGATAGAACGGCTGAAATGTTGGTGGGAGAGAAACGACACAACGATTATATTTATAAATATACAGCTGATCGTCAAGAACACATTTTTGAGGTCACAAAAACGAATGACATAAAAATGTTATTTTGTCAAGCAAAAAAAAACACAACTCACTTTTCCACGGCAGTTTCGATCCGATTTTCCCGTCATACTATAATAACATGGTTCAATATCATAAAATCTCAGTGAAAACTCTGTCTCATCACCATTTATCATTGGCGAGGATGGAGCGTCGTCTGGAAAAAAAATTAATTAATCTTACAAGTTTTTACAAGAACTAAATAAAGCACGTGAAACATTTCCGGTATTTATTAAACTATTGATAAGTCGGTATTTTGTTTCGCAAGATTGTTCTCTCTATTTTCCGATAAAAAAACGATAAGTTAACAATTTTCGAGGAAAATATTTTTTAAAAAATTTAAAATGTTAGTGGGCGTGGTCTTTATTCCAGCCATAGCGCACACTTTTTTGCAATTGTGGGGCACGTTTCAATTATTTTTTTTATTCTTCTCCAAATTCAGCGAACAAACCAAGAACGTTTGAATTTTTTTTGTCACAACATTTGTTTCGTGTTTCTTAACTTCTAAACAAAATGCGAGAACAACTTTCTCCTCCCGCACTACTAATCAGTCGCAACTTTGATAAGAACCAGTCGTAAAACCTCAAGACATGTTGCGAAAATAATTTTTGAAAAAATGAAAATTCGTCACTAATCCTCGAATCTAATCTCCTTAAAAGGATTTCTAAAAACATAAACGATCGGATATGATTCGTTCATTAGATTTTTGTGTGTATGCTTTTTTTGGGAGTGAAACCGAACGTTGGGGGTCATAATTCCGGAAGACGAGTAAATTTTGGAAGGAATTGAAGCATTTTTTGTGTCTTTTCAAACTGATTTTTAGAAAAATGCGATAAAACACTTACCATGACTACCTTCTTCCGAAGATGTTCCACATTCTTCCTCTGGTTTAGACATATTCAAAGATTGATTATTAAAAGGTGATGATCGCTTATTTATTTTTTGAAATGATTAGCTGTTGGTTCTTCCTACTTCCCTTTCTCACACTGAAATAAAAATCACAAATTATAATGGAAATTTAATAAATTAAGTGAGAAAAAGCACAAAAAAATTCACACGATCCACTGCGAATGATGAGGGAATCGAATAGAGCATAGTAAAAACATGAACTAGAACAGCCAAAGACAAGAGATTGACGAGAAGAAGAGGGTTCAGAGATAAAATGGATAGATTGGCAGCAGTGCGCGCGTTTTGAAGGAAGCAACACATACACATTAGACAGACGACATATAACCAAACGTTCAAACAATTTGATTTGTATTTTGAATATGAAATTGAAAGAATAAACCAAACTGTGCGCATTCCTGAGAAAGAGAGAAATACTCCAATTTAATGATAGTGAATCAATCAACAAAATCCAAAATTTGGACATTATCTAGAAATTTGTATATAGCGTCTCATAAGGTCTAAAATAAATATTAATTACATTTTTTGTAGCACTGCTAAGAGTCTCGGTAAAACGTAGTTATAAATTGAAAGAAAGTTGTAATTTCCTAATTAGGGTTAAATTTAATTAATATCCTATCTTTAAGCTTATTCCAACAGAACCAATGAGAATATATTTTTTGGAAAACGCTATACATTTCCTTTCGACTCTATACGCTTTTTTCCCGTTTCGATTGTGTCAACAATGTGTTTGATCAAACCAACTTATCTATTGAAGTGGCATAGTTCACCTTCAAGAAAATGAAAATAATTATTACATAATACTTGTTATAATTCTCAAATAAGGAAAGGACCACACAGCGGATGATCAGTCAAGAAAAGACCGGGAAGGAAGGAGGGGGGGGGGGGGAGGTCGATGACAAAAAGGAGATGAGGAGACTCTGAAGAAACGAGGAATTGAAGAAGAGATGTTAGTGGTGGAAAATTAGCGGGCAAGATGAAATAACAGCAATAAAGTACAATATGTTATGGGTATCGGTGAAATTTTTATTGGGGGAACTTTGTTTTTTTTTCGCCCCGCAACGCTTCACTGAGAAAGGTGTCGCAGAAGACATTTTTTGGGTTCGGAAACTGTGAAGAAAATGGTGAAATGAAAACAGCGGTTTGTATCGGTCAAATGGAGACTCGAAGGTATCTCAAGGTAACAGACGTGGTGAATACGGTAAATAATAGACAATTGTGTACTTTGAATAGCTCATAAGAATATATAGGATTTCTGTGTATATTGTTTCGATTAATGGTCATGAACAATTCATAGAATCTGTTGAGTAGATTAAGAAATTTTAACAATATTGAACTTTCGAAAAATTGAATTTAAAATAAAATTAGGAAAATGAAACGACAGTTAAATTTATCGGCAGAATGTCTATTATTTCCAATCAAACGATAATTTTCCCACAGTTAAATATTCATATTATCAAGCAAATACTCTTCTTAACATCAGCTGTTAATCAGAAATTCGTTTCAATCTTTGAAGATCATTTCTTCGCACAAGAGCAAGTGCTACTAATTTCAAACAACAACAGTATGAGAAGAAAAAAATTAAAAATGTGCGAGTGTATGTTGAAAACGGTAGTTTTATGATCAATTGACAAAAATCAGAGACATTCGACGACCTGTGTCTCGACTCCGTGTGAGAGTAACGCGTACAAAGTTAGACAAAGAGACGCAGACATTATATACCAAAATGGAATGGAAAGGGGGAGGGAAAAAGGTGGAGTACGAAGGAAGCAACCAGAAGATGGAGACTGACTGAATGAATGAACAACTGCATGCATTTATGAAACTGACGAACAGCCTAATTCCAATGGTATTTTATGGACGAAAGGAAGAAAAAAGCTGAACTTGGTGTTCACGGTTTCTTGTATCGTTAAGCATTTTTTATCCTTAAAGAGAGTGTGCCAGTCAATATCTTCGATTTCATGTAACATTCTAGAAGTCTGAATTTCAGTAAGGGGTCAAGAAATCGATGCCAATAATTGGATTTCACTTTGAAATCAAAAGTTGGGTCATTGTCTTTAAGCCATTTAAAAAAATGAAACAGTATTAGTGACCAGTTTTCAACCTAACCAATCTCACTGACAAGAAGAAAACCCAAGCTCAAGTTCAGAAAAATATGTGTCTTCTCCTCGTTTTTTTTCATCTTGAGAGGAGTGTCGCTTCGAAGTCCAATGTGTCTTCGTTTTTCTTGTCTCATCGTTTTTTTTCCGCCTTGCTCCTCTGCTGCTTTCTTCTCATATGTTCATGGGAGTAAAATTGCCCTACGTCTCGCAAAAATAAACACCGATTGTATGTGTGTGGTATGTATGCTGAGCAAAAAGTGGAGACGGGTCGGGAGGAGGAGAAGGAGGAGGAGTAGATGGCTAATTAATGATAGCATTATATCTGTCAATTCGATTAATTGACAAATGACAATCATTTTCATTTTCCCATATGTACTAATTCGTTTAAAGAGAGTCTCATTCAAATTCACACATTTGAAGAATTTTTCGGCTTATCATACAAAAATGAAACATTCTATTTAAAAGAGTCTTAAAGTGGTAGAAAATATCAACTGAACCTCAACCAAAAATTTTTTCAAATTTCAAATTTCCATTGAAAGAAAAGGCGCGAAACTGCAGTGTACATAATATCGCAGAAACTTTTAGAAATTGACTTGTCCTGTTTTTTTTGTTGTATTTCACTAGTTCACATTGTGTTTTGAGAGCTTCTCCTTCAAAACAAAAAATGCTGAATATATTCCCATGCTAATTCTCAGCAAATTATGAAAATTCATAAAGCAAACTATATAAAATGCAGATGATTAGTCGAGATAATCCGCTTAGTCAAAGATTTAAAAAAATGAGAAAAAACTTGATAAAAATCAAAAACTGTGTGCGAACAAGTGTTCGAAATTCAAAATAGGATTGTTTTCATAATTCTAGGTTTAATTTAACTTTAACAAAGTTGTTTGACAATGTAATAGATAACACTCCTCTACTCCATGATCAAAAGTCACAAGTTTGTCAAAAAAAAAAAAACGAAGCGTTATGGCTATCCCACTCTTTGTTCAAACAAACAATCAACTAATGTGTCCCTCCTCCTGCCCGCCACCTAGCCGCCCCAACAAGAAGTTATGATGGAACACAAAACTAGAATCAAAAAAATAGGTTGTGATGATGTTTTAACCCATTTTGAACTTCAGTTTGACACCTAATTTCAGGAATTTGCCATTTGCTGAAATAAAAACACTTGAAAACAAATGTTGTCTTCTCTTCTTCTCCTATATGTGGGAAAAATAGTGTCCATTTTTTTTTCGGAAAAAAAACATTTCCCTTTAGTGAGAGTAGAAGCCAGCGACCCACACATACACATCTATACACACTCACTCGCATATCTATCTGTCACACAAACAATCATCTTCCTTTTTCGAAAAACCGCGCAGTCATCCAATAGAAGAATCAGGCAGCTACCTATAGCACCTTTTTCAATGGTATGCCCTTTGTAAAGAACACTTAAAGGACTATTTATGATTACATTCATAGCGGATTATTCTGAAAATTGAATCATCGAAAAATGACTAGGGTTATTCGTCTGAAATGAAACTACAAAATGGAACTGGATGTTTAGTACTTATAGAAAGTGTACCCTATATTTCAGTCCGTCGAAATTTTGTTACTAATTTTTTGAGTTGTGTAATGTATATGTTAGAAAAACAGAAATCGGATTGTATGCGGCTCTTTTTGTAAGTGAATATTTTTTGAATCAATAAAATTATAATAGCCACGGATCCTGCATAAAATATTTTAAAAAAAACAAAACACCATAGCTTCAGTTTTTTTAAAAACTCAAAACTTGCGGAAGCTCCCGCTCAAAATAAATGTCAAAAAATTCGGGAAAAAAGCACATTCATCATGTAATTAATTCGGAACAGCTATGACTATGACCAACAAAAAGCGAAAAGAAGAAAACCAGCTGTTACTCAGCTAATCCCCCATGTTCATTAGATGCTCTTTATTCTTGATCTCTCTCTCTCTCTGCTCTATCAAAGAACAAGATGAAACAATTTATATGATAAAAAAATAAACGTGCTAATCTGTTTTCATCAAATTTTAAAGTTCCTTATACAATTACTGTATGACCTCATTGTGTTATGACACTTACGCTCCGCATCATCAGCATTTCTTGCCGACTACTTTTCCTCCTCTCTAAACACTACTTATCCCTTCTCAATCCCTCCCCCCCACCCATTTCTTCCACTCATTCCTTCAAAAAAAAAGGTTTTTTTTTGTTTCGTTCAAGAAATTGTCTCAACTCTAAAGACAGAACTAGATTTTTAAATTGTGGCAAAAAAATGAAAATAAAAATTTTTGTGAATTTCAAAAATGAACTACCGTAATCTTTTGATCTTGCAGTTGCAAGTTTTCTTTATTTTTGTTTCTGATACCGTAGCACCTGCTCAATGTCTTAAAGGTGATGTGCCAGTTGATAAGGAACTCAAGTTTCAAAAAAATAAGACTAAGACATTCTTACGAGTTAAAATAAATGACACAATGTCTTTAAAGACTGATATGAACTTTCAACCATTGAAAATAAGAAATACGAGTCTCGAGAAGAATGGATGAAAAGATTTCAAAAATAAAAAATCAAATTGTAATCGGTCAAAATGGCAAGCACAACTAAATACCACAAAAACACCAACATTATCCTCATCATCCGCTGCTGGTGTAGAAAGTAGCAGCAAAAGCAAGCAGATGGTGCGTATTATAGTAAGTACAAGTGATGAGTGACACAAGAAGAGCGAAAAATAGTAGGGGACGAAATAGAAGAACAACGACGAATCATCATCAAGGCTGTCAAAATGTATGTGTCTGTATGTGTGTGTGGCATTAAGAACACATATGAAGAAAAAACACTTCAAAACTTTAGGTAGAGCTTTTCACCACTCTTGTTCTCTCTTTCAGGAACAATTTTGGGCATTTTTGAAAAAAAAAAAGAGTCCTCGAAATTTCGAATTTCCGGCCCACAAGGGATTTGGGGAGAAACCATTCCGAAACGAATTTATTGCTGATAAAAGGCTTATAAAAATCGTGAAGAAGAAGAAGAAGAAGTTTCATTAATATATATCAAGCAGCAAATTGAAAAAATTTTGAGAATGGAGAAGGGGGGGGGGGGTATTTCGATGAATGATAAGGAAGATTGTCAATTTTGTTGATCACATGTGTATGATCGTTGTTGAGACGAGGTTTATGAACTTATAAATATTTTCGTTCTGCTGCTGATCGAGAAAGAATAATATGCGATTTTTATCTCATGGCAAATGTTTTTTTTTGAAATTTGGATTGAGTTGAGGAACACTTTATTTGCAAGTGATATGGGAAAATATCAATGCAAAGAACTGCATTTCTCATCCAAGATTTTAAAGTTCAACTCTTTTTTTTAAATAGTCGTTTGAAGGTGGCTTTAAAGAGATTAGTTATTCCTCAAATAATCAAAATCTTGAAATAAAATGATAAAATGATCCTAAAATATATAGGACGCCAATAATTGGGTTCTAAAAAATCGATCAGATCCCCGCGAGTGTTAATATTCAGAAAAAAAACGTGTGGTTCTAGAATATAAGGAAGAGAAATTTCATACTCAAGTTTTTGAAAACCAGACTCTTCCGCCAAGAACTTAAGAACTTAAGAAATGAATTATAGCCTTGCTGCCGCTTACTGAGTTCATGTTAAACTTTTGAGGGAGCTCCCGACAACTTCCATCAAAAATGAAACGGTCTATGTGAAAATGAGTTAAGGTGCGAATGAGAATAGGCGATTGAAGGTGGGAGGAAAAAGAACCAAGTGTAGGTCGCCAACTCCCCCCCCCCTTTCCCAATTCTCCTTTCGATGAGTAGTTGGTAGGAGGCAACGGCCAGAGACAGTATAGGGCGGCTATAGAGGCACACAAACACGATTACTTGTATAAATATATTCAATTGCTACGAACTGGTTGTACTACGGTTTTTGGGATGAACAAGATGAAGATTTCACCCCCTACATTTCCAGAGGAGTTCACTTAATATTCTTAAAAAACTAACCCTAGAAAAATGCTCATAAACGAATTAGAACAATTTTTGAAGAGATTGATAACATTTCATTCAAAAGACTGATAACAGCTGAACAAACAAAACGATTTGTGTCCAGAGGGGTTTGAAAAATGAATCGTAGTGAGAAAAATTTCAAAAAATCCTATGTAGAAATAAACTATATCAGAAGTTTTGTTTTTTTTTTTTCAAATTCTGACAAAGTGAAAATACGGTAGATAAGCTGCAGACCGACAAAATGACAGACTTGGTATTAGAAGTGGGGGGGGGGGGGGGGGAATGAGATGTCAGTGCAAGAGAAGAAGAGATGACGAGAGAAAAGACATATAATGGATTGTGAGGTGGTTGATACAAAGGAAAAAATGAAAAAAAAACGAGGAAATGGGGGGGGGGGGATATATTAAAGATGAATATAACGGCGAGATATATCCAGAAATGGTTGATTAGATCATTTAAAGACAATGTGTCACTTATAAGAGAAAATGACCGATTTAGAACTCAAGTCCAAAATCACAAAATTCCAACGAGAATATAGTTTTGTACCCAATTTTGACAACGTTTTTGCAATACGGATTTTCCCCTTGAAAAATCGTATTTTTAACCATTTTTGCGCCACATTTGTAAATCGACACTTTTCCCACAAATTTAGAAATTAGGTGGCACACTGTCTTTAAACGACCAGTCAAAACCACTCGTTTAGATATCGAAATGTCCCGCCGTTTGATATTCCAAGTTCAGTCTTCTTAATCTATTGCGTCAAAGTGAACCAACCACATGTTTTTAACAACTGATACGAGTCGCCTCGAGTACTTTGTTTTTTTTTTCGTTGTTTTTTTTTGTTCGCTCGATTTCATCGTTTGACAAATTATGTTAATCGACAGATTTTTGAAACTCGAGTTAGTTCGACACCTTGCCTAACATTTCAAAAAGCGATCCAAATTGGGAATAATGACTCAAGACGCATACATACATCAATTGTCCCTATCGGAAGGGACGAAAGAGCGTTGTAAGCATTATGTGATGACGGAAGTTTCTAACCATTTGTTTTTTTTTCTTTGCAGGTGAAACGAGGAATGTTTAAGATATTTCCAGACTTTCTAAAGGCCAATAAGAGGCTCACACCCTTAATGGCGTGAACTAAGCGCACCCGCTCAAAACAGTCTATTGGTCCAAAGTCGAAATTTTAAACAGTTCATTTTCTTTTTGCTTGTTTTGAATAAGATGCATTATTCCCTTTCTTCATTCTTTTATCTTCTTTTTCTCCCCCTTCCTTCTCTCCTCATCGTCTCAATAAATTAATGGCAAACCATAAAAATTTATATGAAAACGACTAGTAGAATGAAGAGAAAGACAAGAAGACAGGTGTAGTAATTCGAGTACCAAATGTATCAAATAATATGCATGTTCAAATTTCTTCAGAATATATATTATGTTGGCGAAGTTGTGATCCCGCATAACACAAATAAACAAACAAACAAATGATAAGCGCAAATTTCGGACAATCACACCATTCAACGAAACTAAATCATACTTCAAAGAGTGCCAGATCGTTTTTTGTTTGGAAAACCTTTGTCGAAAAAAAAGGTGAAGCTAAATACAAAATGAAGAAGCGAAGAAAAAAAAATGTTCGAACGACGACAACCGATTGGTGCGGTTTGTGGTTGGTGGAGCGGGAAGAAGAGTGGGGCCGCCTTGCTTTTTTCTCATTCTTCTCTATGACCAATCGGCGTAAATTATGAATCAGTGAAAGGGGTTGGAAAATAAAAAAAAAGAAGAAACATACGGCATAAATACAAAACCATAATATACACAATGTCCGAATTGTACAAAAACGCGTGTTTTTCCCGCCAATTAGTGTTTGTTGATTCTGAAAAAAATATATAAATTATAAATAAAATCAAAATTTGGTATTAGAGAATTTAAGTTATAGACAAAAACATAAGAGAAGAATGTAAGGAAGTGTCTGCTCATGCTTCATTTTAAACGTTGACTGAAAAAAAAGAATAACAAAAAAAAAGAAATATCATCGAAGGTCAAAAAAACTCAAAAACAAGAAAAGAAGTAAGCTCTTTTGACCCAGTAGATGAGGGAAAAAAAGAATGAGGAATGATGAATCCAAAACCGATTTGTTATATATTTCGCCCCTCTCTTTTATTCAGTTTCAAGGACAGGTATTCAACATCGATGTACAAAACTTTTAACTTAAATATACCACGTCATTGTTTTCATTTTAAGTTTCTTATCGCTTTCGATCATATATTTTTTTCATGATACATTATCAGAGATTATAGATGACTTTTTGTTGATATTTTTTTTAAAAAGCGAAAATTTAATTCATGTAAGTTTTCTTTTCCAGATTGCTGAGATATTCACTGACAGCTGATTTTATGGATACCCCCGCTCAAAAACCGGGTGCTACCGCTTGCAGATTATATTTTTAAATCTAAAAACAAAAACATGAAGCTTGAAAAAAAAATTGTCACTGAATTCTAGTATATACTCAAAATGAATCCCCGAATTTTTTGCAATTTTGGGGGGGGGGGGGATAAAAATTTAATAAGCTCAGACTTTTCACATATACTTTTTGAAAAACAGTGTAGTTATAGAATCTTGATGTGCGGGGATTGATTTTAGAAATCAGAGGATTAACATAATACAACGAAATATCTTTAAATAACGGATATAAACACGAAAAAGCAAAGAAAAATGAGCAAATTGCAACAAAATTGAACAGCAGGTTAAAAACTAGCCTCACTTATTTTCGCCTTTTGATATGACCATCATAATACTTTCAAAATTATTTTCTTTATCAATTTTTGATGATAATTTGCATTTTTTTCGATAGGAGGCTTAAAACTATTATAAATGAGAAGACGAGAAATTTATGAAGTTATTTATAATTTCAAAATTCTTTTTTTTCCAGGAATATCTAGTATAGTCTGAATTCATAAATAATTTTGGAATCGAACTTCAAAACTCTTCTTTTCTGAAGTTCTACCAAATCTTCAGAGATTTTGTCATATAAAACTAGAAACTAAAATAGACGACGGAAGGCCAAAAAAAGGAAGAAAAGTGAGCCGAAATAAAAGACAAAGAGAAAGAAGAGAGCAATTGAAAAAGAGTTGTTATATGTGTGTGTTTATGTGCTTGTCTTGGTGGATGTGATGGTGACGGTGATGGTGGCAAAATGATCGCAAAAGTTACTCAGAGAGGGTCATAGAGGAAAATTGGACGAGAAAGTGATATGAGTGAACATTAAAAACATTGCTGAATAAACAGGTTTGAAACGAATTGATGGAAGAACAAACCATGTTTGAAATGAGTAGCGAGGAAAATGAAAATGAAATAAAAAGACGAGAAAAAACAACCAACAAAAAAGAGTGTATTTGTTGGTGTGGTGTGAACGGCTTATCGAAAGAGCAAACAATTAAATAAGGCTTTTGACGACCATGCCTAGCGGAAAATATCAGTTTTATGTTATATGTATAATTTGTGACACTTTTCTAGCGCTTGAAAATTTAGAGACTAGTTAAAGACAATGTGCCAATTGATATATGAGACAACAAGTGAGATGTGAGTATAAAACGTAGGAAGTCCAACAATAAATATAATTTTGTCGCCGGAATTGTGTTTGGCCAATTCCTAAAATTATATTTGTACAATTTGGAGTACGCAGAAAATTCTCATAATCATTAAAATGTGCAAAAATAAAAGTGGAACACTGTCTTTAAGATCACTGTATGAAACATTTAAATTTAAATCGGTGAAATCTATATTTTTTCGACCAGGAATCAAAATAATTTGTTTGAGTTTCTAGACGTTTTCAGTTTTTAAAAAGTCAGCTGCCAAAAGCTCTGAAATTATTAACTTATGAACACGTTTATCGAAATTGCAAACGAATGCGTTTAGTATAAAAAAATTCGTGGCTTCTCAAATACTTCCAAAAAATGTCTAGTTTATTTTGCAAATGTGAGAATCCATTCCCAAAGGAAATTAGGAAATATCTAGAAGAAAAACAAAGTTAACAATAATCTCGTCTATTTTTGAAACATTTTCGAAAGAGTATTTCCTTTGCCGCTTCCCACACGAACAATTCGCAAAAGTCAACATAAAGAGGATAATCTACGGCCTATGTCTATTTCTCTCATATTTCAAATCGGATGACATTAGGTGAGAGTGGTTTCGAATGAACATCCATAAAAACTTTGGAAATTCTGATATGACAGTAATAAGGTGATGGACAAAAAAAAAGACAAAACAAGCTCGGGAAAAAATAGGAAGGATATCTAAAAGGAGTTTTTGAGGGAGGCGACGAGGGCGAGCGCGGAATGAAAAAAACCGATGGCGGCGAAAAAAAAAGGCGAGAAGAAGTGAGAAGAAGAAGAAAACGAACAACTACTACTAAACGAACGAACGAAACAAATCAAAAGAAAAATAAACAAGATGAAGGAAAAAAAAAGAACACACATACTCAAATTGATAACATTATGACAGATATTTGCGAGTGTTTGTGTGACAAAGTTTCAAAAAACATGATTAAAATTTATTTTTTCAATAAAATATGTGAGAGAAATTAAATTGAATTGCGTGAAAGGAAGGGGGTGCTGTTCTTGAAGTTCTCACGAGCAAAAAACGGAGATAGGGAAGCGTTCAGGGCAAAAAAATAGGAAGTGGGCTTAAATGAGGGTTTTACGGAGATAATAAATGTACCTTAAATGAAAATAGACTTCATTCTCATTCCAAATCTGTTTTTAAAATTTTCTAAAACCACCTAGAAGCCGAGAAAACACGCCTCAAAACAATGGCCTTGAAAAATGAGCCACGTGGCCGAACCTTTTCTATGAGCTTTTTTTCGTGTTTCGTTAATAGATAGTTATACTTTTTTTATGTTTTGGTTTTTCATTTTAATTTATGTTTTTTCTTTATTTTTTTGGATTTTTCATTACTGCGGACTAGTTTTCGCTGGTGGCCCCTTTTTCTAGGCCATTGTTTTGAGGCGCGTTTTCTCGGCTTCTAGGTGGTTTTAGAAAATTTTAAAAACAGATTTGGAATAAGAATGAAGTCCATTTTCATTTAAGGTATATTTATTATCTCCGTAAAGTCCTCCTTTAAAATAAAACAGACCCTAAAAAGTGCCAAAATAAAAATTACATTTTAGGCTACTCATTTTTAGCGTCAAATTTATAAGCTGGTCCCATGTTTTCAAAAAACTCGAATTTTGAAAAACAGAATGCCACCTATTTGTCAATTATTACCATTGCTCTTATTAATCAATCGTCTAGTGAAATTATTGCAGAACCGGGTAGTTCAAAATCTCGAAAATTGGGAACGTTATTATGAATAAATGAATGTTTTCGTAGACCTCGTTTAAACATTAATTAGAAGATAACAAGTTGAAGTTAAATATAGGTTTGATTTAAAACAAATAAATCGCACCTTGTCTTTAAGTTTCGAACAGCAATAATCTAAGCAAAAAGAAATTTCGCCATAAAAGCTATCAAAATAAGTAGGCACACTTTTCGTAATCCTCGTTAAGGGAATTGTGCTCCCGTGAATTCTAAATTATGAGCATCACCGGTGAAAAAATATGCGGTCTAATTATTTTTCAAAAAAGCGTTGTCATTTGGGAATAAAAATAGAATACATTCGTTTGGAAAATAATGAGCCACTGTTAGGCTCTAAATCAACCCCTCATAAAAGTTGCAACACAAGAGAAAAAATGCAACAAAAAGCATGAATAAAAAAAACCTAAAACGAGGAAATTGAACAAGAAAAGATGGTGAACAAATATGAGAATAAAGTAGAAGAAAACGAAGAAAGATGGCAGTTTGTATGTGTGGACGACACAAAAAATGGCAGTGAAGAGAGAGAGAGAAGTCTAACGGAAGTTCAAATGAGAAGACAAAAGTTCACAAATTGAAATTGGAGATACTAAACTCTCTCTTGATGACCATTTTACGTGGCAAAAAGAGAACCATCGGAGGATCGAAGAAGCGGGGCTTATTATTTTAACTTATTTTTGAATAAATAACGGTCAAAAACGCATTTATTACAATTTATCAACTTTTGATGTGGCAACGCAACTAACATCATAAATCTTCCTCTTGCCACTTTTTTTTCGCTTCTTTCAGTTTTGAAATATAGTGTGTAAAGCAACACGTTTTGAAAGGGGAATAATGAGGGTATTAGATTTTTGAAACATTCAAAGTCGTAAGCGATGTTTGAACAAAAGCCAAATATTTAATTAATGAGCGGTTAGCAAATATTTTTGAAAAAAACAATGGAAACCATGTCAACCAAAAAATAGCCTAGAAAATTTTTTGAGAATCGTGCCAAGTTTTTGAGGTGATTATTATAATAAATTATGAGAAGAATATGTAGGTTATACGACAAAATTTGCAGAACTCAATTCCCATTTTTCAATCTTCAAAAAGCTGAATGTTTTGAAAAGTGAAAACACTAACTTAAAGGAGGGCCTTACGGAGCTAATGAGTGCGCCTGGAGTGAAAATAGAATTTATGCTCATTCCAAATCTGTTTTTAAAATTTTCTAAAACCACCTAGAAACCGAGAAAACACCCCTCAAAACAATGACCTAGAAAAAGAGGCCACCGGCGAAAACTAGTCCGCAGGCACGAAAAATCCAAAAAAGAAATGAAAAAACATAAATTAAGATGAAAAAACATTTTTAAAAAATCCTAATAAAAGCATCCTTCGTAACTATTTAAAGCTCATAGGAAAAAGTTCGGCCAGGTGGCCCCTTTTTCTTGGCCATTGTTTTGAAGCTCATTTTCTCGACTTCTAATTATTTTTCAAAAAGGTTTCAGAAAATTAAAAAAAAAACAGATTTGGAATGAGAATGCAGTCTATTTTTATTTAAGGTGCATTTATTATCTCCGTAAAGCCCTCCTTTAAAAAACCATGAAACATTTTTGAAATCTACAGATGTTCGAATCTTTCGAAAGAGTAGTCTATGCGCCTCCCCCTCTTAAATAATTGAATATTAAATGTTGGACAAATTGTGCAATGCCAAACCAAACACACATGAATTTCAAACAACGGAAGTTATGAACCCTCAAGAAAATAGGAGCACTTTATTTGAAAAACAAAACCTAGAACTTTTCATGTATGCGATGCGAGTGGAGTGTCTCAGTGTGTTTTTTCTTCCAATGTCCATTCAATTTTTTGTCATAAGTAGGAGGAAAATTCGTCCTTTCGTCTCCATTTATCTTCCACACCAATCTCATATACACATTTCTTATTCTTTTGCCTCCTACCTACCTCTTCTTTATAGCCAATTAACCCTTTACAAAGAAAATACAGGATGTTGGTAAAGGGGAGGAAGGGATAATTATGACAAAAAATACACAGTAGAGGATTTAGATGAAAGTTAACATGTGGGACTGGAAGAGGATGGGGGGATGATTTTCAGAAAAATTGAAAAATGAGTTCGAAAGTTTGAGTTTCAAGAGAGTGTGCCTCAGTTTATATGTACTATTAGTTCTAGGTTATATTAAATCTGAAGAAAATAATGAAAAAAATGCCGATTTCAAATTTAGGTATATTTTGTTCAACGAAACAATATAGGGAAAATAAGGGAAAGAGCATTGAGGCGGAAATTTGCAGTATATTTTGCAGAATTTCTCAAGTTTTTGTTGCTAATTCGGTACAATTTTACACACGTTGTTTATAATTATAACTTTGAAAGTGAACAATTTGGAGATATTTGTTTGCTGACCAGAACTGATAAAATAGTCTCGCCGTAAAACCATTATGTTTGAAACGACACTTCAATTCACCTGGAAACCCATAATTAAGCTTCCCGTTTTTCGAACTTTCGGATTTGAACTCATATTAAAATAATGTAAAAAGGGGGTTTAGCTAGAATCAAAAACATCAAAATTTCGTTGGTAAGTGAAGGAAACATAAAATGATACGGTATAACAATATGAGGTACTAAAATAGGCATTTAAGGTTGCGGGAAAAAAAACCAAAATCGGTGTGGTCAAGAAATTGCTGCTTGTCATCTTCTTCTTCTTCTTCTCCTTTTTCTCCTTGAATACACCACTATGATGACGATGACGGCGGCCCGTCTGCCTGATGCCTGTATGTTTGCGAATTGACACAATACACAACCAAGCGCGCACCACACCAGTATATACGCGTAAGATGGTGGAGTGGGGGGACGGGCTTTTCTTCTTCTTCTTCTTATTCTTCACAGTGCAATTCCGTTCACCGATTGTTTTTTTGATTTCGTTTTTTTTTACTGTTTGAAACCGATCGGCGACATTTTGGCAAATTTCCCAAAAGGGGCCAAAAGGTAAGGTGACTGGGGGAACTAAGAACATAACACACATACACACGCAATGAATAAAACATTGGCTAGTCTCACATGGAAAAGAAATGCAATATTTGACTCAACTTTTAAAGATAGGGGCCCAGTTAAAATTCTTAAACATACAAATGAAAACAAAGTACGGACAATGAAAGATGTTTGGTCCTCACTTCAAGCATTTCTATTTCTATTTAAATTAAAATTTTGAGCACTTTTTAAAATTGTGACAAAAATGACAAAATTTTTACCCTATTACATCGGAACAAAATAAGTGGCACACTACCTTTAAAGTTAGGAGAACGCATAGAATAAGCCACTTGAGCTCAATTCAAACAAACAGTTCACGTTTCGTCATTTTTTTAAAAGCATTTTCGCTTAATTCGCGCTTATTTTTTGGCAATAAATAATATTACGTTTTTTTGTTCGATATGTATGCAAAAAGAACGAGCCGAAAATTAAATGCTCGAAAAAAAAACACAAAAAAAATCAGTGGACAAACATATGACATTGGATTTGAAAAGAGAGAAGAGAATTCCGCGATTGTAATATATATCAATTGAAAGAGAAAGATCATCGAGAATTTTTTTTTGTCATATCAAAGAGGAGCATTTTTATGTTGTTGAGCACTTTGTTCACCCTTCTTTCAGCTGTTTTTTTCTTTAATCTGAAAAATCAAATGACCACACATCCTTTGCCAAATTAAATCTGTGTATTGAATGAACTTGAAAAGGAATCAAAGGGGGAGGGGAGGAGGAAAAATAAAAATCAAGCGAGTAAAAAGAAAGTGGGAGGCGGATAGATGGAAAACGAAAGAAGGGGGGAACAACACAAACAAACACAAACTGCAACCACATAAAAATTTAGGAGCAAAGCGGGGATGGGATGCGGCAGAAAGGGAATAATAGTCTAGAAAAATTATAGGGCGGGGCTGATTTTTGCACATTTTGGAACATTTTGAAAATCTGTGTTCCCGCAATCGTGAAATTAAAGACAGTGTACAACTTTGGTGAAACTGGCATAATTTTAAAATGGGAATTTGGTATTTGCACAATATCTTATAAAACCTGAGCCAATTTTGCAGAAAAAACCGTCCATAGTATATTGTTTTATTAATGGTACTCTACCTTTAACTCTCACTTTGGGATATTACATACCTACAGAACTGTTGCTTAAAGGAGGGCTTTACGGAGCTATTGAATGCGTCAGGGATGAAAATAGACGTAATTCTCATTACAAATCTGTTTTTAAAATTTTCTAAAAACCCCCTAGAAACCGAGAAAATGAGCTTCAAAACAATGGCCTAGAAAAAGGGGTCACCGGTGAAAACTAGTCCGCAGGCAGGAAAAATCCAAAAAAAATGAGAAGATATAAATTAAAATGAAAAAAATATTTAAAAAAGGACTAATATCAGCATTCTGCATAGCTATTTATTAACAAAACACGAAAAAAGCTCATAGGAAAAAATTCGACCAGGTAGCCCCTTTTTCTAGGCCATTGTTTTGAGGCGCGTATTCTCGGCCTCTAGAGGGTTTTGAAAAATTTTAAAAACAGATTTGGAATGATAATGAAGTCTGTTTTCATTTAAGCTACATTTATTATCTCCTTAAAGCCCTCCTTTAACTTCTTTTTTTAAAGAAAATTTCCTTGAAAATTTTCATTATTTGGACTGTCAATATGTCCTTGATTTTCTATGGGCGGAGCTTATCTAAGTGCTCAAACCCTAATTTTTAATTTAAAAACTTGAAATTAGCTTTTAAATCAGTTTCAGTAACGTTTCCATCATTTAAGTCTTCAAAAAAGTGTTCATTTCTATGAAGAACATATTTTTATACTCTGTGAATTGTGAGCATTTGTTTGCACATTATTTCCTCTTCACTATTTTTCTTTGCTTTCGCTTGAAATATTTATGTCGGCCAGAAAGAAAAAAGAAATGGAAAACATGGTTTTTTTCAAAAATTACAAATTTAGGTGTTTTCAAAGTAGTTTTTTATAGTCTCAATTTTTTATGATTAATTTCCTTTTTTTGAGTCTGTTAACCAAGTATATGTTTTTCTGTTCGTTTACACAAATGTCAGTTATGATTTATACTCAAGCTGTAATTATATTCGTTGTCGACTCGTTTAAAAACTGATAATTATGTATACATATGTTTTTTTCACAAGGGGCGCGAGAAAAATGTTCAATTTTTGAATGATATTTGAATTATAAAAACGCCGTATGAATATGAATATTCTATTTAAACGTTCGTGTAAACACCTAACAAGTTCTATTGAAGAAATGAAAAAAAAAGTGTGGAAGGAAACGAGGGGGGAAAAAACGAAAAACGTTGTTCAGCCTGACGGTTACTCTTTCTCATTCAGTAGTGGAAGATGAAGGAAAGGAAAAGAGAAAGAAAAAAGTATGATGATTTGGAAAATAGATAATGAATTGAAGAGAATTAATGATGAATCAAATGGTATTTATATTTATTAAAATATAACGGGATTTTTGGAGAATTGAACGAAGAACTTGAGTGGTGGATAATGGATGAAATATAGTATTTTTGGAAAAAATGCACCTGGAATAATATATGGAAAATATTGTGTCTTAATGTTAAAGAATGTTGTATTTCTTTTTTTTAATGGAAAATGACGAAAAATGCTGAAAATATGCACCTGCGGTTTGAAATTTTAAAAACTGTTCCTTTTCAACCGGTTCATTAGAAATTGGAGCGGAAGCTCCCAAAAATGTTAATATCAAAAAAGCTTATCAAAAAAGTTTATTGCTTGACGAGACACTGCGAAAGAAACCAGTTAAAATCATCGTAGTATTCAAAAATTGCGGGAAAGGGGGCGAAGCTTGTCTCTCGTTTCCAAACACGCAATTTCACATTGAATAGTAACATTTGGTTAATAAAATTTTAAATCTGTTTTTTTAAATTCAAAATTCATTTTTATAAACCTTGATTTTCTAGAGTTGCGGTTCTAATGAAGCTTCCATCTCAATTCTGAATTTTAGCGTGTTTTCATTGATAATCAAAACGAGTTTCGATTTTTCGATTTGTGCAAGTAAGTGTAATACTAACCCTAAGGTCAGCAATTATTTCTTCAAACAATGGTCCGAAAAACCTGGGAATTGGAAAATAATTTCAACAGAATTGAAATATGCATTATATTCATCGTGGGAACCGCACAATCTCTTTATGTGAAAAGAAAAGGGCGTTCCATTTATTCCGCCGAAATCTTAACAAACTTCATAATACCAATTAAAATATGAAACAATATAAACAACGATTTAAACAGAGAGAATGAAGCAGATATGCGACAAAAGGAAACATCGAAATACAACCTATCAATTATTCATGCGAAACAGGCGAAAGGAGAGAAATGAGGAATGGAAATGCATAAATTTTGAACTTCTTCGCCCCTTCTTTTCCTCATTTATGAATTTACCAGAAGCCTTCTTTTGTTACAAAGCAAATAACATCAAGAAGGTTTTTTTTGTCTTGTTTTGTTCTTCTGTCATTTCTTTTTGGAACATCACTCTCGTTTTTGTTGTTGTTTTTTGTTGTTTTTACTTTATCGACCCAAGGAGTGAATTTTCGGAATTTTTTTTTCGAGACTGTTTTTAATAAAGAAGAGAGATGATAGATGATCTTCAAAAAATGATGCTTGGAACTAATGAGATTCGAAAATAAGATAACTAATTAGTGCGGCATGACAAGGTTTTTTTTCAAGAGCTGGAAAAAAGTTGGGCAAGAATTTTTGTGATATTTTCACATACCATAGTTTAATAATTTTATCGTATGATCTCCGGGATGATCCTTTGGTATCTTATCTCTTTGCCTGAGATTCCATCCTAACAATTTGTATGATGAAATTGTAAGGAGGGGTTCGCAATGATAAATTATAAGCTTTAAAAGTGTATTAATAAATTATAGGATACCTCAAAAAATAAGTGCAGTTCCTCCAAAAAGTACTGTGAAAAAAGTTTCAGAAGATCTTGAACACACACACACACACGAATCGTTGATCGAACTGCCGAAGTTCACTCTCATTCGAGTTGTCATGCGGAAGCTACCGCAAGGTTTTCTATTTATTTCGGAGCCTACAATGCTTCAAAAACACTGGTTTCTTGACGTATCAAAAAATAACGTTTTTTTTTTTCAAAATTCAATAAATCGTTTACTTTTATCCCGAAGTTTATTATTTCTTTGTAAGTACCAAATTCTGAAAACATCTGTACTTCCCGTGAATTACAATGATTGAATCCTCCAAAAAATCACAAAAGTTCGAAGAACGCACAGCCACAGACAAAAAGAATTGGAAAAAGGGCGGAGCCTTATGTAGTGACTATTTTTTAATGTGTGTATGTGTGTGCTGCTGTTGACCTCCTCCTTCTCCCCTCGTCCTAGTCCTCCATTGAAATGAGAGAAAAAAAAACCAAGTTTTGAAAATATGGGGGTTTTGACACTGGTGAGCAAAATGAAAAATAGAAAACATTCTAGGCTTGCCAAAACGTTATCAATATACCATTTATAATCATATAATTATCTTCAAAAAGGCGAGATACATACTTCAGAGTGGTGGGAGGGGGGGGGGGGGGGGGGGAGATATATTTATGACTTTCGCCCAATTGTTATTGTTGTATGACGACGCGCGGAAAGCACGGAGGCAGGCAGGCAGCCAACAAACCAACCAACCTCTCCTCTAGAAAACGAACGACACACGGATACATTTTGGTGATGATGAAGATGAAGATGGTGAAATGAAATGGATTCAATTCGATTCGGCGACAGTGATTTAGAAATGAAGTAATAGTAAAAATGAGGGGGGTTAGTTGAAACAGTTATATTGGAGGAAATTTGTTCAGCAAGTCTTGTTTTTTGATAAGGAATTGAAGTTTGAACTAATTTTAACGCAGGTGATTCTGGTCATTTTAAAAATTAGAAATTGAAAAATGTATTTCTTTTCAAGTGTGAATTTAGAGCTACAAAAAAAGAGCCATGTTTTGTCAATAGAGTGTAATTCAAAAGTAACCTGTCATGTGCAATATGTCTCTTGAGTTCCTTCATGTTTACATTAGGTAATATTTGTTTCGGGAGCTCCCCCTCTCCCCGTTCCTATTTTAAGTCTTATATGCAAACATTTAATTAACATTTGTTTCAGTTTTCCCCCCAAATATCACCCACGGTTTCATTATAAAACCCCTATATTTAAATGTTCTGTGATGGCATTAATTATTGTTCAGTGACGTAAAAGACGGTCTTGTCAATCTTTTTCTGACCAAAAGTTCTGAAACTGGAACTTCATTTGTTCCTAACAATAACCTATCATAAATCAAATCAAAGACCGCAAAAAAAACGAACATATACCGGCTATCAATATCTATCAAGATGATACATCTCTTTTTGACACATGTCGCGTCCTTGGTGTTGTGAGTGTGGATGGGGGGAGAAAAACTTTATATTCTTTGAAATTGAAAATGTTACGTTACCATGTCATATTGAAAACTGAACAGGGGATATGCAAAAATTAAAAAAAAAAGGTCGATAAATGGAATTTTTTAAAAGTTTGTAAATTGATACACATATTAGTGGATGGAGGAGAGGCGGGAGCTCCCGCAGTTATTAATAAAAATATAACATCTTATTTTTATTATTAATATCGTTTCAAATCTTATTTGATCGTCTCATGTTTTTAACCAGAGCTGAAAAAAATAAAAATTCATGAAAATTGTACAGAAAAAGCTATGATTTGAATCGATTGTCTTCGAGCATTTGGTTTCATTGACAATTTCAGAAGTATTCTAAAAAAAAATTAAAAATATACTTTTCGTGAACATTTTATTCGGAATGTCGCATCATGAAAAACATTTTCTAGGCTTCTAGTGAGTTAGATTTTAATTATTTTACATGAAAAAACAGGGTTTCTGACCGAAAACTGTATCTTTGAATTTAAAAATCGTTGGAATTTCAACGTCAAGTCATCGAGTATTACATTGCGTCCATGAAGTTCTGCTGTAAGGTATAAGTGGCCAGGTGTACATCAACTGTGACACAATTATAAATTAGATTTTTTAATTATCTCTAACACCTTTGTTTCGGGATCTACCGATCATTTTTCTAACAGAGTATTACATAACCGATTTGTTCCAACACAAGATTCAATGCATGAAATGTTTAATCTAATAGTTTTTTGTGTTTATCTATGCATAAATGTTGAAATCTTGGAATGCCAGTCAGGTGCGGGAAACACAATCATTTTCTTCACCTTCCTTCCATTCACCGGCGTCGTCGTCGCCAACAATGACATAAAATATGAGTAATTAGGTTCACCGCCAACCACCCGAAATGTCTTCTTCCTTCGTCTTTTTTCTCTCGATTTTTCTTTTTTCTTTCCTCTCCTTCAGCTTGCCAATAGAATGGTCTTCGTCGGCTGTGGCGGCTAAATTGAAAGGAAAATGTAAGATTGTGTGAGAATGAGAGAGTCGATCAAAAAATGTTTTGTAGCAACAAAAAAAAAACGAAGAAAAATGTGGAAGCGATATATTTATATCAGCTGGTATTTAGATGGAGGGGAATTGAAGGTTTGAAACAAAAACACTCTAGTTTTTGTTTTTCGTGATGATGTTCTCGAAATAGTACATTAATTGGGGTTTTTTCATCTTACAGCTGTTTTAAAATAAATTACATCATAATTACCAAGAATGGAAAAAATCGGCCAAATATTAAAAAAAAAATAATGAGATGTTTTATGCAGATAATAAGTATTCGAAAGATGAATAACTTAGGGCATCAGAGATTGAGTTCTCAAGAAAAAACAGCAATACACGGAAAATGGAGAGAAAAAAATTCAGAAAATTTATTTGATGATGAATGGGAAAACAACTGGAACCCCAAAAAAACATCCGGAAGACATAATACATGGAACTAAATTGTTGACAAAAGTCTATTTTTCATGATAATATAACCGTCTTCCATTTTTATTAATATTTCAGCTAGTTTTGCACTCCTGAATTTAAAGATAATGTACCAGTTATAATATTCAGGACCGCTCAGGGAAAGCAATGCACCGGAACATTCCCATTTTGTGTGTGGACAAGTCTCGGACCGTCCCGGACATTTCCAGTTTTGACATGTCCGATTTTCTAACATGTCCGATTTTCTAACATGTCCGATTTTCAAAAAATTCACTGGAAATGAAAGCTAGAGGGTTACTGAACTCCTTAGTGAAATTTTGAAGCTCCACCTAATTTTCGAGTAATGTTATAAATTTTTTGTTGGCGGCTTTAATTGATCGAAAAATAAAATAATGAAAATGAAATGCATATTTCAGTATCAAAGATTTCAGCTAGAGCTTCAAAGTATTACTAAGGAGGTCAGTAATGCCCCAGCTTTCATTTGCAGTGAATTTTTTGAAAATCGGACATGTTAGAGCAAAACTGTAAATGTCCGGGACTTGTCCACGGACAAAATGGGAATGTTCCGGTGTATTGCGTTCCCTGAGCGAATTGAAAATTGAAAAGTACATCAAAGTCTCAGAAAATTGAACATGATCATAAGTAAGGAAATTTAGATAACTCTAACAATCACGAACCATTGCGTCATAAAAACGGCTGAGACAGTTTCAGATATATAACTTTTCAACTTTGAACAGCTTCTATAGATCGGCTATTTATGCCGAAACGTCACAAAACTGCCTTGAATTATATGAAATACTTGTCGCTCGTTTCTGTTAAGAAACTCAAAATGTTTTTTGAAAATCTATGTCATTTTCTTAAGATGCGGTATCGTTATCAAATCAAAACCGAACTAAATTTCAGTTTTTCCATTTTTTTCAGAATTTCTACTCAAACTTGGCCTCTTGACGTTGGTTATCGGCTTGACGATGAAAATTTAGCTTGGTAATACAATTGTAGAAAAATAACATCACTATTGTCTCAATGCATATTATATTCTGTTCCTTTTGAATTTTCCACTTCGCATACCATAAAAGTAATGTTTTTTCGCTTTTCTATAATAACAATTAAAAAAAATATATAGTATCATCATTAGTTCCTTATGAAACATTATTATGTTTTGCTTTAAAACGTTACAAAATTTTCAGAATCAGTGTAAACTAAAACGACATATTTAAAGGAAAACAACCATTTTGGAACTTGAAATCAGTATTAAATTTTATCTTGAAAACTGTTTTGGAACATTATTTTTCAAACCAATTGTTTTTAATTTAAAATTTATTTTAAAGGTGTTCTTCACTATTTTTTGAGTTTTCATTCATATTTTTCTCTATATTTCAAAACACATGCAAGACAATTATTTTCGAAATTTAGTTTTTTTCCGTTCACTAACACACATTTTCAAACCTCAGGCGCATGAAATGACCGAACACTTGCAAACACTCTCTCTCATTCGCGTGCTCTCTCGCGCTGCCGATCAGTTAGGCCATTTCACGAGCCTCCAGTTTGAAAATGCGGGTGTTCGGGTAATTTAATTTTTTTCTTCTATTGGGTTTAAAATTATGCAAATAAAATGAAAATAAAATCAAAAATAGCAAAGAATGTATTTAAATAGAAAGTTAATTTAGAGAGGAATTTTAAATATGCCACCTTTTCGCGGCGAGACCTCGAGATTTCGTAATCAATTGTTTTTTTTTTCATTACAATATATATACTTTTTATTTATAAAACAACATATCTCAATGTTTTGTTTATCGTTTCCTAATGTCAATCATTCTAAAATATAAAATCGGTTTTATCTTTTCATGTTATTTGTGTTATTTTTACACCCGCCCGTAAATTTTCACATCCTGACACCTTTACCAAAGTGTCAAACCATTTTAGGTGTGATAGGAAGTATCAAAGTTGCTCAAGGCTTCTTTTTTTCTCTAATTCCAGATAAATATAAACAAATTAGGAGGAGTCAAACCCAGTGCACAAAGTAGGCGGAGTATTTGGACTATAAAAGGTCCGGACATCCGGATACGACACTTATCATTTATTCGTTTTCCATTTATCGTTCTACTGTTTTTTCTTTTCCATATTTTAGCTCAATATATATTCCTTTTTTCAGAAAATGAAGACCATCGAGCAATCCTTGAAGAACATCGACAGAGCCAATGCATATTTTGCTTCCGAATTGGAGAAACAACTCCAAAAAGACTTGATGAAGAAGAAACAAATCGAAGAAGAGCAGGCCAAAAAAATCGCTCAAGAAGCTGAATCAAATGCTCAGAAGTTTGCACAAAGACCGAGAAATGCAACATGTAAGTTTCCATCATATCATAAACTCGAAACTTAAACTATTGCTTTCAGATATTTCGCATGATCCAGAAGACTGTGATGCATTTGCCAGATACAATTGCTGGTAACGAGTTCGAAGAACACCTTCTGCTGTACCTTTTCGTTCCGGACAAACAGAAAAGAATATATTGTAATGTTGTATTAAATTTCTAAATAATTACAATTGTGTACATTTTTGTCTAATTATGTTTAATTTTCTCACTTGATACCATTTACCGCTGTTTTTCATGTTTTACCCTTTTTGACTCTCCCATAATAAATACTCTTAAAAATATAAAATAGTTTTATAATCACACTCATGTTATAGAATTTGTCTAAAAATATATTGTAAAAGAAGGAATCTAAACATTCGCCTCCAGATAAGAATTACGCTTCTCTTTTCAGCCATACGATGAAATATGGATCCGAATTTGCGATATTGTAGTTCCGGAATCTTTTAAAAATACATCTCATTTCCACTATCGACTTTGCATCATCGATATTTTGCTTATCACAATATTATTTAAAAACTTTCGTCTTATTTTCAGATCCTACAGTATAGTCTGAAAATCCATAGAGTTTTTTAATAATCTCATGATAGTCTGGAGCCATTGAAGGAGTGACTGGAAACAAGGAATGCTCTGCAGGATATTTCGACATAATTGTTGTGAATTGTTTTTTTTAATCAATATGATCTCCAAATTGATTTATTCACAATGGGAACCAAAATTATTATAAATTACAAATTTAAAAAATAAATTTCTATGATTACATCCTCATATAAAAGTTAAAATGTTAATAAATATAAACTTCTGATTTTTCTTTCACTCGAAAAAAATATATTTGCCAAAATAATCTTTCTTTCTTGGCACTTTGGACAAAGATTGCTATCGGAACTACACATTTTTGAAAAAGTTGAATAAATATAAATGTAATATAAATTAACGGCATACATGGTAAACTACAGGTGCTTCCAAAATGAAATAAAAGTGAAAATGTGTTATCAAAATGAATTGGATGAGAAAGCATTTATTTTTTATCGTCCTTTTTGTCACCCTCTTCTTCAACAGGTCCGAGTGTATGCCATTGGGCTATTGGTCGACGTGGAGAAGCTAACATGTCCATCCAATGCCTGAAAAATATTCAAATATGGAATATTAGCTCAACATAACAATTCTATCACAAATAAAACTAGGTAAAACCCTGTTGTAGATAGGAAGGTTAATTTTGCTTTGAACTCGATATTTTTTGATGAAGCTTGGAGGATAGGTGTAGATAGCTCAGAAAATTTTAAATATTTTGTGAAAACACATTGTTCAACTGGTTTTTGCAACCCTAAGATTTATAATAACTTTCGTCAAACACTTCAATGCAAATATTATCAAAATTCCCTATTGAGATCATCTAGAACCAGAGTGCAAAATAAGAGAAGATTCAAAAAACCCAACGGTAAATATATCCCTTGTTAAAACAAAGCGCGGATTGAGCGTGTCTGTTCTAATTTTCCTAAATTCCTAGTCACTTATTATGTGTGTTCATGAGAAGTTAAGCGCGTAAACGTATTTTTTTTAATTATTTAACTTTTTCTGAAGGTTTTGCACACTTTGCATAGTCTCATTTTGAAAGATTCACACTTTTATTTAAGAAAAACTTCCTATCTCTGATTTTATATATTTTTTAAGGCCTCATTGTTTTAAAAGTTGCTCAGTTTTGTTTGATATCTTCGGAAAAAATCAAAACAAAACTTAAAAATAACTTCTTTTCTCAATTACCTTAATTCAGCTCCATTAGCATTACATCCCAAAAGGCATCTACCGATAGCATCATTAGATCCGAGTTTATCATAATCCATAACAGTGATCATCAGTGAAACTTTCTGGAAATGCATATATTAACCGAGATTCAATAATACCAATTCACCAGAACATACGATGAAATGTGTTGTCACTAAAACGTGTGTAGATTTTCGGAACCCATTTCATCGTATGCTCTTTTCCCAATGAGCATAATGAATGAAACATGTTAGAAAAGAAAAGCAACAAACCTGGATCTGTTCGAAAGGCACTTCAAAACTGAATGATTCATTATAATATGGATTGAGGGTACATTTCTTAATTGATGTCTTCTTTTTCTTTAATCGTTTTCCACCTTGCATCAGCACAATTTTTACATATGGATCTATAAATGATAGTTGTTAGTATATGAAAGTAATAGGGTGATAGAAGTGAAGCGGTGGAAAAGCATTAGATTTGTTTTTTTTTAGTTATTTGTCTGTCACCTTTATTTTATGCAAAGGTAATTTGTCGAACACAAAACTTTCATTGTAGTATGGATTAAGAGTTTTTCTTTTGATAGTTGTTTTCTTCTTTTTCAGACGTTTTCCATCCTCGGCTTTCAATTCCAGTTTCACGTATGGATCTGTTCAGTGTGCACCATTTAATGTTTTTTATTTATATTTTAGAAAATAAAAATTATTCAAAAAAAAGAAAAGAACATACCAGAAAGACCACCGACGTCCATTTTTTTGAGATTTTTAGCTTCAAGAACAACAACCGTCAATTTTCCAGCAGTTGGGACATAACGAAGGGAGAAGCAAATGTCTCCAAGAGATTTCTCCTAAAAATTGTTGGAGTTTCAAAATAATTTTCTTCGAAATTTTTTTTCTTACAGCTTCTTTATCATCTGGAGGTGGAGCAATATCTTTCCATTCCTCAATAACTTGACCCAAATCGATTTTACCAAGAGGAATGAGTACCTAAAATTTTAAATATCATAGATTTCTAGATTCAGAATTTTCTTTTTGAAATATAACTGTTTTTAAAAAATTAAAATATCAACTCACTTGTCCAATTTGATCGTGCTTACTGAATCGATCAAAATCATAAATAGCGAATACCAATGTTTTTGAGGTGATTTCATTAAATGCAACCTGAAAGTATAATCAATATTTTAAAAATGCACATTTCAAAAATGAATCAAACCTTGAAAATAAATGTTTCATTGAATACTGGATTCAGTGTCTTTCTATGAACTTTTGTCTCAACCTTCTTCTTTTTCTCAGGCAATAAATATAGTTTGACGTAAGGATCAGATGTTCCACTCATGTCCATTCCTGGAAGATCTTCGGCTTGGATGACTGTTACTGTTAGCTGTAAAGGTGAGACGTTTTTAGAGAAAATGTTGATGATTGAGTCCTATTTTTGGAACTCTGATTAGTATCGAATTCGAGTGAAGTAATGAACAATCAATACGAACGATTTTTAAATTCATGAATACAATTTTATCATGGTTACAGGTTTTTTTCCTTAATTTTTCATTAATAATAAATGCCAACCTGTCCTTGCTGGAAATCGTAATCTAATTTATATTGTATCCGTCCTAATTTAATTTCCTCTTTCTCTTCAGCCTGTGCTTTCTCATTCTGTTCCATTCCATCACCAAGTTCTTCCAAATCTTGAGCCATCTTAAACACTTTTTATCGTTCTGTCTTTCGATTTATTTTCACAAACCCCTTGCACATTTTTGCCATCAATAACATCTTGTCCTTTGCCGAAAAATCCCTTGATTCCGCCTTTTTTGTTCTTCTCTCCGTGCCGTTTTTTGCCGAATAGTTTACGAATTATGACGAAGGCGCACGCGAGAACGAGAAGTATGAACACTATTCCGAGGAAGACGAAAGCCCATTCAGGCACTGAAAGAAATGCGTTGTTTGAGTGAGTACAATAATTGCAATAGGATAATTTCATCAAGTTTACATTTTCTATTTTTGCGATGTGTCGGTTATTCCTTTTTGAAATTTTAATTGAGAAGATACTAAACACTTTTTATTCGATAAAAATCTATAATTTACTTCCCGTAAATAAGTAAAAGTTTTCTCTAAATTGTTCTAATTGCAATTCAGATGTTTCGCAATAAATGCATGTGTTTCTCAAAAATGTACGTGGAATTTTCTTTTATCCATGAATAGTTAAAGGGGGACTTTACGGAGATAATAAACGTATTTTAAATGAAAATAGACTTCATTCTCATTCCAAATCAGTTTTTAAAATTTTCGAAAACCACCTAGAAGCCGAGAAAATGAGCTTCAAAACAATGGCCTAGAAAAAGGGGGTCAAACTTTTTCCTATGAGCTTTTTCCTGTTTCGTTAATAAATATTTATGAAGAATGCTTATATTAGTCCTTTTTGTTTTGTTTTGTTAAATTTAAATTTATATCTTTTCATTTTTTTTGGATTTTTCATGCCTGCGGACTAGTTTTCGCCGGTGGACACTTTTTCTAGGCCATTGTTTTGAGGCGTGTTTTCTCGAATTCGAGGTGGTTTTAGAAAATTTTAAAAACAGATTTGGAATGAGAATGAAATCTATTTTCATCCCAGTTGCATTTATGAGCTATCCTCCTTTAAAGACAGCGTGTCACTTATTTTTCGAGGTCAACAATTTAAATTTATAAAGAATTTAGATAGTAATAGCAGGAGAGTAGGAGCATATGTATTAATAAAGATGTTTCATATACTTTTTGCCAAACTAAATACTATCTGTACTTTCATGGCCAATTTTCGATAATTTATTTATTCAAACCCCCGAAATCCCGGAAGCCCCACAAATAACCCATTCATTTATCGAGCTCATTCCTGTACTGAATACGAAAGTAAACCGAAAGAAAAATAATATTTTCTTTATAAATATCTCATGAATATTCTTGCTTCCATAACCCTTCATTTTTCTCCTCTCTTCGCATTGTTTTGGTGAGCGGACTCCGCTGAGAAATGACAAATGATGATTATGTAGCCCCATATCCATAATATTTTTTTTTGAAAAAAAAAAACGAATAGAAAAATACTCTTCCCTTATCCTTTGGAAGCATTTTCTCTTTTATTCCAATTGAATCTTTGTCAGATATCAAATTACATAGTGAGCAATTCTTCTCTTTTTTTTCCACCGCCGTCCGTAGATTTTTTTCGCTTTCGGGGCGTTAAAAATAACGAGATGTGTATACGAAAATTATTGGGGAAGGCTTCCTCCTGACCAATTTCACTTTTTTTTGGAGCTTTTGAAATTGTTTTTTGGTTAAAGAGGCTTCATTGGGAAAGGATAAATGAGAAGTGACGATGGGGGAGAATGATTAAAAAAATAGAAAAAAAATGTAATATGTTCAACTCACTTCCAGTCTGTTGCATCACTTTCTCTTTCACCACGTCTTTTACATCAATTACTTTATTCACAACCACATCTTTTAATGTTTCTTTCGTCGTTGTTGCACTGTAATAAATCAATAATTTTAAAAAATTTGAAACTTCAAAATAAAATCGCAATAATGCACAGGTCCATGTGAACTTGCCCTTTTTGGCAACTTTTTGAATAAATGAAAAAAATCCAAAATTGTGTTTTTTGGATCGATAATGTCGATGTTTTATGATACCAATATATGGTTTATTGTTTTGTTTTTTTTTTCTAGAATTCAAAACCCTTTTTTAGCGTAGGCGGATTTCTCTCAGGAATTCAGGAATTGAAAAAAGAATGACGAAAAAAATGGAATGCGAAATGTTAATATTGGGAAAATGGAATTGGAAAAACGAATAAATGTGGCATCGGCTAGTTATTGATTTCTTAAATGATGCAAAAATGCAAGCTTTTCTAAATGACAGTTTTGGACAGAAAAAGAGGAACATTTTATATTTAAAGGAGGGCTTTACAGAGATGATAAATGTTCATTAAATGAAAATAGACTTGATTCTCATTCCAAATCTATTTTTATAATTTTCTAAAACCACCTAGAAGCCGAGATAATGAGCGTCAAAACAATGGCCTAGAAAAAGTGTCCACCTGGCCTAACTTTTTCCTATGAGCTTTTTTCGTGTTTCTTTAATAAATAGTTATGCAGAATGCTTATATTTTTCAGTTATGCAGAATGCTTATAGATTTTTCTTGCCTGCGGACTAGTTTTCGCCGGTGGCCCCTTTTTCTCGGCCATTGTTTTGCGGCGCGTTTTCTCGGCTTCTAGGTGGTTTTAGAAAATTTAAAAAACAGATTTGGAATGAGAATGAAGTCTATTTTCATCCCAGATGCATTCATTAGCTCCATAAAGCCCTCCTTTAAAGATTCCCACTGAAATCAGCAACTAATTAAATTCTCATTTGTCAAACCTTCATTTTGAACTGAAAAATTAGACGGCCTTTCTCCAAATTTCAATGCAACAAAATATCTAGACAAAAATTGTTTGATTCACAGAAGCAATCAAAATGCTCAAAACTTATAAGTTGAATAAATTTCGAATTTTTCCTTTTTAATTATAAATTACTTTAGAAAGTCCTCTTAAAAACAGTGTATCAGTTAATTTGACCCTATCTGATAAATAAGTCGAAAACTCACATATTCTTAACTGTCTCTGTTGTTGCCTCTTCCATCGGTGCTTCATCCATTACGAACTCCTTATTAAGATCCTCATCCAACTCATCCTCACCGGACAAATCAACCTTCGGCATGATTTCAGCCAAGGAGAGACTTCTCTAAATCTGCAAAATAAATATTTTTTTTATTTCCTGCTTGCTAGAAAAAAAATAAACAAAGAAAAGGAACAAATTCGAAGGAAAAAATGGGAAAAGATGACTTGTTTACAGAAATATCTATGCACAAAAAAAATTAGAAATTTGGGAATTCCACAACAGAGTGAGTGGACATTATTTTTCTGGTTTATGCATGTACGAAATGGAAAAAGAGCAGGTGCAAAAAACTAGAAAATTTGCAAAATAAAGTTGTTTTCATTCTAATTTTGTAAGCGATAAACAGGATTAATAAAGTGAAAAAAAGATGAAAAAGTGAGCTAAAAAGTGGGAAGATGAGCATGAAATAGAATTATAGATGATGATGTTGATAATGTGCAAGCGAGAACCGGATGGAGATGGAAAAAAAGAAGTGAAAAACTGCTTGAAAAGAAAAGAAAAAGATTGAAATCTAATATGTAGTATTTTCCCTTATAGGATTAAAAATGGGAAAATTCTTTATCTCGAAGCAGTTATGTTTCGAGCTATCAGCTTAGACAAGCTTCAGTTTGTTATAAAACTTTCAACGACACTGGTACGAGAGACACTTCTGAAATAGAAACCCGGAACAAAAAATAGGAAAAAAAATAAACATCAGAAACTGAAGGTTGACATCTGTAAGGCTAATTACTTTTTGCTGTTTCGATAAGACACTCCCGTAAATGTAACTATTCGCGAAGTAAAAAAATCGTCCAAACGCTTCTTAAAGAGAGTGTAGAACATAATTTTACTCTAATAACTCATGTATAAGGCAGTTGAAGTATATCATTTTATGTACATATCTGCTAGAAAAAAAGCCTAATCCCGAAATTTAGAAGGCGAGGGTGTTCATAAGAACAAAAAATTATTATTTTTTAAAGGATAATCTTAATTAAAGCCTTTAATTCAAATTGGCTTAATTTCCCTTCTTAGAGAATTATGAATCAACATCAACATTCATATTTCAAAAAAATTTGAATTTGGGCACACAAATGTTGAAATTTTGAGACTAATTATTCACATTTTTTCTAATTTTAACTGCATGTCATTCATCTTCAATTGTTGTATTGTTTACAGTAAATTATAGATTAATTTTTTCATAATAAATTTTCATAATTTCAACAAAAAAAATAGTTCCAGTGAGTCAAAATAGAATGAATAAACAAAATTTAGTCTAAAATATCCCAGACTTCTAGAAAATGTTGTTTTTGTATTCCGCAGCACAATTCCAGTCATTTGGAGCTCAATTTTAAAAGTCAAACCATAATAGTTTTCTATATTTTGACCTGCATGCATTCTAGAAAATCGCTTCATTCATTTAGTATCTCAAAATGTATGATAAAATTATATTTACTAGCACCCTGTCTTTAAAAGTATTCATTAAAAACAAATATAAATAAAAAAGATTTGAATGACTTTCTGTTTTTTTTAAATCTACAGGGATATCTATTCACAAGACAAAATTCTTCTAAATTATTTACATCTAAAAAAGATTCACATACAAACGTATCGCATAAATCTGCAGATTTGCACACACATGAATAGAAAAAAGCGCAAAAATCACGGCAAAAAATTTTTCATAAGAAAATCTGAAAAACGTAGCCTTTAACCCCGATAAAAAAGGTTTGTTCCTCTCAAGTTTTTCGTCCTCCAAAAACGGACGAAAAGTGAGAAAGGGAAAAACGTTTTAGTGAAAAGCTGAAGGAGGCTTTCGCTTTAACCGCTATTCATCGAAATATAAAATGATTCGAGGAGACGCAGGCAATTCCTCTGAGCCAAAACGCTCCTTCTTCGTCTTCTTTTTTCTTCGTTTTCAAGCCAATAACTCGCGCACACACACATACATACACACAAAAACCAAAAAAAAATGGAAAAAAAAGGAAAGGAGGTGGAGTTGGCTGGAAAAAAAATGAGGAGTCGTCGAGAGATGGAAAGAGATCGATACGTTGGCGCCAAAAGAGCAGGGTGAACATTGGAGGGTGCGCGACTCGGAATCTCCGTCATGGTTTTTTTTTCCCTTCTGAAGGAATGTTTAAAAATGGAGAGTAAAGGAAGAAGAAGGTTGTACTGATGAACAAAAGAGAATGAGAAGGGACCGATTAGTTTTGTTTCTCGGTTTTCTGGACTCGAATATTCATGTCAGGGAGAATATGGACGTTTCTCGAATAATATTGCTCTAGAAAAAAAAGAAAAGAATAAGATATATGAATCGTGTATGAAATGGTGACATGAAATATACGTATTATATAAAATCGGAGCCCATCCTGAACGACAAAAAACAAATGAAAATGTACATGTTATTTGGAATAGTATTTGAAACTTTCATTTGCAGATTAACTAAAGCTCTTTGATCGATGAACGGAAACTATCATCATTCAGTGGAGAGATTGATCCAAGTAGTGTTTTTTGAGCCACATAACCGTTATTTTGGAAAGAAAGGGAAATTTTTTACGAATTTTCTATTCAATTACTCTTGGGAAAACACAAAAAATACTTGAGAGCTCCAAGTTCTAAGTCACCAACAAAGAGTTGAAAATATAACATGGGGGTGTCTGCTGGTCACTCTAAATAACAGGTGCAAAATTGTCTAAATTAGTTTTTAACATTCGTTTTAAAAAAATAATTTTCAAAAATAAATAATTTTTTAACGTTGAGTAATTATTTAAAATAGAAGAGCTCAATCAGCTCCCAATAAGGATCTCCTAATTTGTTAATTTGCGCAAACGGTGTGATGATCTGTTTATAGCTCGATGGTTCGCGTTCAAGAATAAAATGTATGATTCTACCTTTTTATTATTATTCTACCTGTCAAGACGAGGGAAAATTTTAAATAAACTCCTTTTTGAAGATTTTTTGTTTTTCTAAGCATATGAATTCTTTCATAAATTCTGCAAGTATTAACAGGCTTTGCTATTTGGTTACATGTGTGTTTTTAGAAGCCTCATTGTTGAATGAATGTGTTTTTCATTTAAAAATAAAAAAAGAAAGAAAAAGAGGAGTTTAAAATTAAGTAGATTAAATGCACATGTTACGGATGTGGAAGATGTCGTCATGAAGTCATGAGTGAACTTTTCAGTGAAACAATTGAGACAAAGAATTTGAAAAAAGTATTTTGTTTGTTCAGGCAAATGTCAGATCATCTTTGTTCTTTTACAATTAAGTTTTGTTAATTTTTTGCAGTTTGTTTGGAGTTAATGCTGAAAAAATGTGAATACTTTTGTTGTTATACAACAAAACAAGCCAATTTGATTGATCTCAATGAGGGTATAAACTGTTTTCTATTGAAAATTTTCGACATGATTCTTGAAGTTTGGAATTTTTCAGAATTTAGCTTATCTGTGATTTCATTGAAACTTATTCTCTGTACACTCATTCAGCGAGAAAATAACAAGCATAAAGTGACTAATATGGAAGTGCGTGAGGTCACCATCGCCAATCGCTTATAAGCGCGCACCTCGTATTTCACGGAACTTTGAGCCCATGTTTCACCGGCTCACAGGTCGAACCGGCAGACTATTAAAACGGATTCTAGACATACTTTTAAAGCTCTATCGAATGGTATAGGTCTCAACTCGATTGGCGATAGTGACCTCGCGCACTTCCCTTGTAAGAAGGATTAACGGGGAATTTTTAGATGGCACGCCTAACTCGCGCTTAATGATACGCGTTCTTTACATGCTTTTTACAACAACGTTCTCCTGGCGTATGCAATATAAATCAGGAAAATTATATACCCAGTACATTATCCTAGTTAGTATATGTGTTTGCACAGAGCAGTCATTCAGGTCGTTTGATTTCTATCCGGCAAGCTCTTTTAGATTTTAAAAGTAAAGACACACGCGAAATTTGCAATGTCTATTTGTACAACTCGATCGTTTTTAGATATAATGTTGCATGTGTTACATTGGATAATTGAGAAAAATTTAATTTTTATCATGGAATGTTAAATTTGTTGAAAGTAAGATCTTTAAAAACTTTTTTGTAATCTTTGAAACATCATATTTTCAAATTAACATCATACATCATTATACTAATTTTTCTGATTTTCCATTATTGCTTCATATTTCTTTTTAACTCCTTGATATAATTTTTCTCCACACATATCCATAATTTTATTCGAAAGAATCAGAAATTTAAAAAATCCCCTCCAAGGATATATTTCTTCTTCCCTAAAAGAAACTGAATCTCGTCAGAATAATTTATAGACTCAAAACATGCAAGAAGGTAAAATAAAACATGATTTCGCAGCATTCGAAAAAATCAACGTATTCAGAAGAAAATGTTTCACTCGAGCAATTTTCAAATCTAAATCACTCCTCATGTTTATTTCATCACTTTCTGACAAATTGATGTGTCATTAAACGAATAAAAAACGCGTAAACTACTAATTTCATTCTCTATTTTAAAAATAGAGTGCTAAGATCGATGTCTCTTTTTCCCCGACTATTTATTACTTGCCTATTTGTTGTCCATATGGTTAGACTGTGTTCTCACTTTTCTTTTTTTCTTTTTTATCTCTCTGGCAACCAGTCTATTTTCTTCTATTATATTAGTTTTTCCCACAATCTCATTTTTATAAAATTTCTATGCAATGAACTTTGAGATTTTTTGGATTGTGGAAGAGGAGCAAAAAAGGAAAATAAACCAAAAGCGTTTGGAATGACAGCTTGGCACTTTACTGGACCACCTGGAAGGTAACTTACATTTTTCATTTGCAAACTTTTTGAAAACATCTTTATCTGGAACTAGATTTTTCTTTTCTCATTCCTTTTTATTTTCACAATCAACACCTATTCATTTATTACGAGTATCGAAATTTATATTTTTCCCGTGAATCAAAATATTATAGTTAAATGTTTAGCTGTTTATTTTTAAAATCACTTAAAAGAGGGCTTTACGGAGCTAATGAATGCGTCTGGGATGAAAATAGATTTTCATTCTCATTCCAAATCTGTTTTTAAAATGTTCTAAAACCACCTAGAAGCCGAGAAAATGCGCCTCAAAACAATGGCCGAGAAAAAGGGGCCACCGGCAAAAACTAGTCCGCAGGCACGAAAAATCCAAAACAATTTTTTTAATTAAATTGGAAAAAGTTCGGCCAGGTGGCCAATGTTTTGAGGCGCGTTTTCTCGGCTTCTAGGTGGTTTTAGAAAATTTTAAAAACAGATTTGGAATGAGAATGAAGTCTATTTTCATTTAAGGTACATTTATCCGTTAGTATATCCGTAAGGCCCTCCTTTAAGTTATTAATTCATTCACTACTCATTTCATTTTTAAATCAATTTTAAATTAAAAAAAAAGTTCGTGTGTGACATGTTGATTGTGAGTTTATTCACATTCAAACTTAGATTATTCTTTTTTTTCACAAATTAGCTCCGAGCACGAAATAAGTAATAAGTAAAAATTATAAACCATACATGTTCTCTGAAACGCACAATTCATGGTTTTCATAATAATGTATGTATGTTTCAAAGAATGACTGCAGTTCAACACCGTGTATTTAACTTTGAATTAAATTTCGAAAACATTGTATTGTCAAGATAATAATTTCTGGCCGCTCGTTTTGCGGAGTGTCGTTGGGAATTTACTCGCAGCGCGACCGCAACGCGCTCAAATTCAAATTGCTCAGTTGGTATTGCGCGTAGCGGTCGCGTTGCGAGTAAATTCAAACCGACACTCCGCAAAACGAGCGGCCAGAAATTTTTATCTTAACAATACAAGAAACAATATTAAATTTTAAATTCAAAGATTTCAAAAAAGTGTTAGGGAGTATCATAAGTTCAATTTGTGTGTTAAAGTTACAGTGTTCAACTAACATCAGAAAATTAATTTTTTTATATAATTCCTCTTCTTTTCCAGCGATGTTGATGACTTGGGTTTCATTCGACCGTGGGCAAGCTATGCTCAAAACGAAAGAAGAAAAGAGTACGAGGAATGGTATTCTGCATATCTTCCGATCGCTGTGAGACGTCGGGCCAGATGGGATAAAGAAAATCCACGAAGAAATATACATCTCTGTAAATTATATGATCAAAAGAAAAAATCTCATAATTGTATGTTTTAGTACAACGATTCATTTGGAAGGGTATTCCACACAAATATCGAAAAGAAATATGGTTGAGAAGTTGTCCATCTCGATCGGATGGAACAATGCGAAAGTACGAAGTTTCTGATGAAACAATAAAGTCGATACAGCTTGATCTACAACGTACTTTTCCTGACAATCAGTTTATGAGAATTGAGGTGTAAGTTGTTTTTTAAATCTTCATAAAGTACAAAACAATGTTTACAGTACACAAAAGGCACTTGGTCGAGCACTTTATTCTTTAGCAGAATATTTGCCATCTGTTGGTTATTGTCAAGGACTGAACTTTGTTGCTGGAATAATTCTACTTGTCATAAATGATGAACGAAAAGCAACCGATTTACTCGTTCATTTGGTCTCACAACGAAAAGATTATTATGGGAAAGATATGATTGGACTGAGAAGAGATATGCACGTTCTTCATATGCTTTTGAGGCAATATTGTCCGAGAGTTGCAGTTACATTCGAAAAATTAGACATTGGATTGGATATGATGGTCGGGAAATGGTTTGTATGCTGGTTTGTTGAAAGTTTACCTATGGAGGTACCATTTTGTTTAATTATAATTACAATTAAGCACAAATTTGCAGACTGTTCTTCGCATATGGGATTGCTTGATTTATGAAGGAGATATTTGGCTATTTCGAATTGCGATAAGCTTGTTTCGGTCTAATATGTTAGCAATATCAGGATGTGAATCCATTGATCAAGTATTATGTCAAATTCAAATGATTGGTTCGAGTAAAGCTGCTTTATATTGTCATCAATTAATATTGGTTTGTTTTTTTTGTTTTTTCAGACATAAAAAGTTAAAAAATGATCTAATTGTTCATCGAAACAGTTTTTTCTTCAAAATTTAACGGTTTTACAGAAAAGCTCCCAACTACCAATCACTGAACAAACAATAAGCAAATTACGGGAAGAAGCAAAGGAAAAAATTCCAAATTGATATTTAGAAACGTCATAGTTTTTTATTAGTATTTTTATTTCTTAGTTTACATTCCATTGTTTTTGAAAACAGCTGACCGATATAAAAATATTTAAAATGTCTTCGCAAACAATTTCGAAAGAAGCTGTTCCCAATAAAAGTATCATATCAAAGATTGATTCAAATGCTGATATTAATAGCAAGAAAATAACCAATATGAGTATGCTATACAATTATATCGGTAAGTTGTGCTGAAATTGAGAGTATTAATGATAAAAATATGGCCCCTAGGTTCAAAATATCCCCATTTCAAATTGACGGTACTTCCCGTTGCGATAGTTTTCGGGATTATTGCCTTTAAAGTTGGAATTGTTGTGATGATTATAGCAATAGACCAGGTAATTTTCTGTTAAAAAAACATTTGTTCAGGGGGCAAAAAACTAATTTTCAGGCCGTTAAAACTGAACAAAGTGAACAAAGTTTCTATAGGAAATGTAAACCGCACAACGACGATTTATTAGGAGTAGCAAAATGGGCGAGAACTTTGAAAGTTGGTTTTGAGGCCTATGATCTTACTCCGATATGCATTTTATTAATTTCCCCATTTTTGATAACGTATGTATCTCATTTGCTGAAATTTTAAGACTACTGGATATTTTAGATTCTCTCATCGTCGTTTGGTCATCATTTGCTTGATTTGCACGATATTTTGTTGTTTTGTAGTTTCACATACAACATCATTTCGAAACGTTTTATTTTTTGCGCATCATAGCCTTGCCGAACTTTTTAAAATTGTTTCGATCATAATGGTTCTTGAATCGCTCCCCAAATATCATAGGATTGCAGCTATTGCTTTAATTGAAATGGGTAATTTTTCGTTTTACTGGATCTATTAGATCAATTTCTCAGTTGAGGCATTGGGGTATATGTCCGCTCTTCAATTCGTTCGCTATCTTGCCAAATTCGAAATTAAGATCACATATCTCTTCGAGTTTTGTGGTTTTCTGTCAATTATCGCCTTTTATATCACTTTTTTGTTAGTTTTAAGATATTTGTAAGGTTGTCAAAATTTTGAAGCTTTCAGAACGTTCCGCGATTCATTATACAGTTTACTAATTCTTGGAAAGTTTGACAAATTGGAAGCTCGCTTGTCGGAAATGTTCAAGGCTTCCAACATCAATTTGCCGGCGGACGCAGTCGTGGATTCCGTAGCTTTTGAGAATTTTGAAACTAATGATAATATTGCGGAAATCTTGTGGAAAACCTTAAAGTCTGGAAAGCTGTTGAGGGAGATTTTTGTGATTGGAATTATTTGGTAACCAACCTTTCAAAATGGATAATATTTAGATTATGAATTTTCAGTGGATGTAGTACAACGATGTCGTTTTATATTCAGAATCAGCTGAACAAAAATTTGAAAGTATTTGATGCTCAATTGATCAAACCAACTGCATTATTCGTTTCTGCTTTATTGGCACTTTTCTTTGCGATGTATCTTGAAAAAATCATTGTTTTTTGTCTCAATTTCAACATTTTCAGAATAATGCCAAAACATCGACTAATGCCAGTTATTCTAACTTTTCCACTGCTTCTCATCTCGATATGCATTTTAAAATACATCTCATTTTTTGGATCGGTTAAAAATCTTTGCACATTATCATTTACTTTAACTAGTGAGTTCAATTATTATCCGTTTTTTTTGCATTTTCTGGTTATTTTCAGCGTTCTCTTCTATTCTTCATTTAGTTGCTACAATAATAGCATTATCTTCATTATATCTGTCGGAAATATTTCTCAAAGTACATTTGATTGAATTTCTTCCAACAATGATTCGTTTACCAGCGGTTGCAGGACTAATGTTTGTTAAATTTAGTTTTGGTGGAACTATGAATGCGGTTTGTTTCCTTTTTCATTTATCTGGTGTTCTGATTTCACAGTAAAAATTTAGATTGATGCTGGTATGGATAGCAACATTGTCATATTCCTGGCAACGTTAAGAGCAATGATGCTGTTGTTAATCACACCAAGGAAATCAATTGAAATGAGTGTGTATTTTTCAGAACTTGTTGTGAGTTTTCAAGTAGCTGAACAGGAAAAAAAACACGTTTTATTACAGTATGATCAGAAGAGAGTAATAACAAAGAAAGCACCTGAAGTTGTCAGTGAAAATAAAATTAAAAAGTAATGCTTGAGCAAATAAATCGTTTTTATTTTATCGTTTTTTGCTCTTAAAGACAGTGGATCAGTTAATTTGACCTTACCAGATTTCAATTTCGAAAATTAGAGCGTTATCTCACTAGTACAATGCAATTTATGCGAAATTACACCGATAAAATGCTCGCTTCATAGCAGCCGTCCGAATGCGCGCGGTTCCGTGCGATGCGGTCGGGGTCCGTGCGATGCGGTCGGGGTCCGTGCATGCAGTCTGAATTGTCGCGAAACACAATTATTTGAAAGTGGCTACATATTGGTATTGTTCTTTGGACCACCTGGGCTCCCATTCGAATTTTGATTTTTTGCCTTGAATTTAGATCATGTTAACTGACCAGCTGCCTTTAAAGCTATTATTAATTACAGCATTGAAACTTGCTAGACCTGTAACATACTATTTGCAAAATCTAATAATTGAGTTTTGAGGAAGTTTTTCCTTTCTTGAATTCAGTTTTCATGTCTCAACCGCATTTTTTTGAATCTCATTGACGGTTATTATTTCCATAAAATCATAATTAGTTAATGAAAAAATTAGAAGCACACCGTCATTAAGAAATCAGTTTATTAAAAACTGATTTCAGATCGTTGAAGTTTTTCATATTGTATAATTTTTAGAGAACAGTGTTTTTCATCTAAATATAGAACAGTATATTTGAATATTATAACTAATCAACAAAATATTTATAATTAAAAAATCAAGTATTGTGAAATATGTGAGAACCATTAAAAATTCAGTTGTTATTAAATTTTATTGAATTTTCCTGTTTTGGAACACATATTTTGTTCATTTCTATCCGTGAACAGAGACATCGTCGCCGTCAATCATGAAGACAATTCTTCTGCTTTCAATTTTATGCGTTTTTGTGAGTTTTCAATAGTTTTTCATCAATATATAACATCTTATTTCAAGGCGTCCTCATTCCCTGTGGAGACCGAAGAGATGTGTACTTCGTGCGTTTTCATGGATTTTATTTTGCCAGAAGATCCGAAAAGTCTAGCTGAGGCTTTGGTAATTTGAATATAGGAGAAAAGCTTCTAATTCAAACAATTTTTCAGAAAGAATTTTGCCCGAAATTGGGTGAAAATATCCAGCAGCAGTGTGCAAGATTTATTGGACCCCAGAGCTCGGAAGCTGATCTTATGAAACTTCGGAAAATTCTATTGCAAACGTTGGAAGGTTACTGTTCTAATATGTGTGATTTGTGAGATTTCTTGTCATAAACTGTTCATTTTTTCATTTACAAGGGAAGTGCACCAACTTGGTCGAATATTTTTTACATGAAACCTATTTCATTAGAAAGAGCTCGTCCTGGAGGTTAAGAAACCGAAAATTTTAGCTTCAAATATGCACAAGGGAACAAGTTATAGCGCGTCAAATGCTGAAAATTTGCCAAAATTCGTACTTTGAAGAATTAGGCTTAATCTTAATAGTTCTGGTAGGCAACATCTGAGCTCTAGATTGAGCACAAATTACAATCTACGCCAGAGATTCGACACTAAAAACCTTGTCTCATTTCTACTACCGTACCCACTTATTGAAACAATTAGAGAACTCAATCAATAAAGTGTACTTACAACTGATGTTTTTCAGTTAATTCCCTCGAAAAAATTCATCATATCCTTTCATCCAAGGTTACCTTATAAACGACCAAAGAGAATACAAATGAGAGTTCATAATTCATCCGATCCGTCTGTTTTTTCGTCTTTCCATTTTCTTTTCAAAACAATTTTCCCGTTCGATTTGCATCAATTATGATGATGAACTTTTATTCATCTCGAGACATTAGCGACCAGGTAAAAAGTGAAATGATGAACGAAAGAAGAAACTTTTCAAATAAACTGAACCATCGAAATTTTCGACCCCGTTTTTTTTTGTTGTCCAGACTATTTAGTCCTATTCAATTCGTGGAAATGATCATTTTGAAGTTATTAATGATCCGAATCATTGTATACTGGTTACGGTAAATGAGTGTATATATATATGTGGTCGGCATCTGTATTTTTTGTGTTTGAAAACAGAATAAACTAGCCGACAATAACCAAAAAACCTAATCACATTCCGATTGAAAAGCGAGAGCTTGTTTTGTGTCCATATAATACATAGTAAGTACATATTTGGCAATTCGTGGTGGGAGCTAGTTTCGATTACATGATCAACTAAAAATTTATGAACCACAACCAATTATTTTCGTATTGAATTGAAACAATTCTTCTCTTGAATTTACATTTTCCGACGATATCGACACTTCTGAAAAGGCGAAGTTTCCAGATCACAGTCAACCTCATAACAATATCCCCTTGAAAATTAGATCTAAATATGAAGGAAGGTGTTCAAGAGATGTGCACATGTGACATCACGTTGGTGTCCTGAACTTCAGATCTACTTTTAGTTCATTTTTTTAAACCATTAATCAGCGTTATTATCAACTCAAATATTCTTGATACGTTCGTTTTGAGGGCTGCCCAACCTCACAGACGCTCCGCACGCACGCACGCACGCACGCGGCTGCCGACACTCAGAACTTTGGAATATTTGCAACTTTTATTTTCCCGCGCATTTTTAGTGTGTTCAGTCTCGGCAGTCGCGTGCGTGCGTGCGAAGCGTCTGTGAGGTTGAGCAGCCCTCAAAACGCAATGATCAAGAATATTTGAGTTGACAATACCTAATTTCGAGCTATTCTTAATCTAGCATCTATAGCTTCATTGAAATCAAAAGACCTATTTAAAGACAAGGTTCAACTTGTGTATTTTCACTCTATGAAGTTTCTTTTAAAATCCAATACCGTTTATAATTAATTAATTGTTTTTTTTTTTTTGAAACAAAAAACTGAAGAAGATTTCCAAACATGAAAATTACAATGTTTTTGAGTTCACTGTCGAACACAAAAAAGGTCTCAAGGAAAAATATTTCCGAAGTTCTACGGTTAACAAGCTTCCACAATTTATTCGAAACTCGAAACTTCATTTCATAACCGCTACCGACAGGTTTTCATCACCATCATATTCCCCCCGTGGCAAGTTCAATCCATTTTAAATAGGATTTTAATTCATTAATCCCGAAAATCGTTTCCGTTTTAGCACGCAACACTGGTTGTCAATTCATTTCGGATTGAAACGATGTTTCTATTTCGACCTTCCTGGCAAGTGTTCACCTACCGTTAATGACCGTAATCAGAGCATGTAGCGGAATCTCATTTGAATATACACTCTCTCTCACATCAAACTGTCAGCTAACGGATCATCTTTGTCTATTATTATTGTTGTTATTATTATTATTATGGGATGTGGTTATTTATGTTGTTCAATTATTGGTTTCATTTGAAAATTTATATGAATATTGTTGCTTTCCTTTTTTCTTCATTTTTTTTTGGTTAAAATTTTCGAAAAACAGTAGTCGGAAAAGTTCAAAAAAGACGGGGTTTATTCATTCTCATTTCCGCGCGGCTTCTAATGAACATCTCTGCGTCTCTTCCTCTAACTCACTCTATCAAAGTTAACAGTTTAATTTTTGCTCAAAAGCTGACATTTTAGTCTGAATGGAATACAATGACGAACCAAAAAATGCTTCATATGAATAGATGTGCGGAAGGTCATTCATTCTTCCGGTATTTTTGAAAAAAAAGCAAAGTGAAGAAAACATGTTGAATTTCCCGCATTTGTAACCTCCTCCTCCTTCGTCTTTCGTTTTTTTTTTTGGTCTAATTGTTGCAGGAGAGTTTATGGACGAAGTTTATGGTGGTCCACATGTCTGTTAGAGGGGTGTAAATGTAGATTCTCTTGAGGAAATGGGATCTTCTTGGTTTTTGTCAATTTATATGCAAACGAGAAAATATGATGAGAATATGAAGTTTTGTTTATTTTTATTATAATTTTGAAATTGGTTTACGAACGTTTATTTCCGGAGATGCTATTTTTAAGAATCGTATCGTGTAGTACGTTTTCTTTAGTAAAGTTCAATTTTATGTGATTCAGGAGATTCAGGAAGAAGTATTTTTCAATTTTTTGATTTCAGCTTTTGTTGGCGAAATTCTTCAAGCTCTTTTTTTTCTACGAAAATTGGAAAACTTATAAATGTTAGTTTTATAAGTGAACGGCCCAACATTTTTAGACATTACTTATAGATTATTTTCATTTCAAAACACGTTTTATCATTTTTTTTTAAAGTGAAAAAAACTGTGATAAGCTTTTAATGCGTTAAAAATTTACCATGCTAAAGAATGATACTATAATGAAATATTTAGTCTTTTCAAAAGGTTCCGAGAACTCACAATGAGATCTTTTATGAAAAAAAAAACGAACAGTTTATCATTTTAGAAGGCGGGGCTTGCCAAGCACCGAAAATGCGATGAAGTTGGGAATGTGGTCAGAATAGCGGTAAACCGAGTGTTGTGCTCATTTTTCTTTTTAAGTTGATTTTTAGTTTAATGCCCTTATGTCTATAATTTAATTTAAAAATTATTTTTAAAGCATCTTCTCAGAACTTTGGGGAAAAAGTCAGAGCTTTTCAAAAACGAAGACACCATATTTAGGTATGCAATGGTAGAGTTTTAAAAAACACATTATTCTTCAGAGTTTTAATTTTTTCATTTGACTTCTCTAAACCACTGATGGAGTCCAATCTCCCTGATAACATTTCCATTAAAAAAACTTTTCATACCCTTTCTTCGGTTTCTGTTTACCGCATAACTCCCTACTTTTCTCCTTTTCCATTCATCCTATAAAATGAGTCATTTATCGAATATTCTGCTCGGCGGGAGCCTGTGCCACCTTACTTTTTTGGGTTTCTAAAGAAATCTAATTGCTAACCGAAAAAAAACGGTTCCAATTCCATCTATTAGTCACGCGAAACCAACCTTATAAGAATCTTACCAAGACACGCCCTTTTGACCACACTGGAGAATGATCATTATGATGATGATGCTTATAAATTTTTTGCTCTTATTTCTTATCATTTTCGAAACAAAGTAGAGTCGGATTTCATAATGTTTCCCTTATCTTTTGTGTAATAACATTCCAGAAACTCTTCTGAAACATAGAAAAATAGGTAGATGAAAATCTCTAAACACACTTTGAAGGTAAAAAAAAAGCAATGAATACGCCCACATTTTTCGGAGAAATGGATTTCAATCATGTTCCATTTATTAAAATCAAATAAAGTGCTGTTTTTGAATGTTTACCTTTCTTGAATTTTTTGAGTCCATTAAAGGAAAGATTTTTTTTGGTGGGTGTTATGAAACCAGAATTAGTTTTTTTTGTTTCAATACTGGTATACACTATATATATATTTCATATTACTGATTCGTTATTTTTTTGAAGAGAGTGATGGTATTCATACGCACATTTGCCATTCATCTATTGTTTTTGTTTCGTTTCAATATTTTTCTCATTTTTTTCCAAAAAACGCTCATTCTTGTTATTTAGTTGTCGTACCAATGCGGTAAAGTGTCAGGCCTTATTGTTTTTTTTCTTCATTATTGAGGTACATCTTGGTACGATGATCTTCTCGTCGGTATACTTTTGGCGGACAGATTGATTTTTAAGATTAAAGGTGTTTTTTATAAGTTTATTTGGGATGAGAAATGAGGGTGTTTCGAAAGTGGTGTTCTATTATATTTTGATGTGGGCAAAAAAAAACAACAGCTTTTTATTTGGATTATTATCTGGGTTTATTAGGGTATTCAGCGTGGCACTATTTCTTATTTAAAATTTGATTTTCGAGTATTCCCGTTTAAAATGTGATGTTATGAAACAATTTATTAAACTTTAAAGGAGGGCTTTACGGGGAAAATAAATGTACGTTAAATGAAAATAGACATCATACTCATTACAAATCTGTTTTTAAAGTTTTCTAAAACTACCTAAAAGTCGAGAAAAGGCGCCTCGAAACAATGGCCTAGAAAAAGTGTCCACCGGTGGCCCCTTTTTCTAGGCCATTGTTTCGAGGCGCCTTTTCTCGACTTCTAGAAGATTTTAGAAAATTTTAAAAACAGATTTGGAATGAGAATGAAGTATATTTTCATCCCAGATACATTGATTAGCTCCGTAAAGCCCTCCTTCAATAAATAACTTCTGTAAATTGATCAAATTTCAAAAATTTCCGTTTTATTTAACTATTTCCTGATGAATTATTTCAAAAAACATAATTATTTGAATGTGGCACCTCCTGGTCCCCATTCCAATTTTTATTTTTCGCCTTGGAACTATCAAGATGCCCTTAAAAATAAAAAAATTTAATTATCAAATATTCGTTGTAAATTTTAAAATGTTAAGAAACTCAAAAAATTATCAATTGGCTTTTTATTACAATCGTTTTTTTTACTTCCCCTTCTCCTTGATGACCACTCATTTCCGGACTTCAAGGGGGTGATGTCGGCGGTCATTTTAAAATAAGCATTATGCAAATAATCAAACAAATTTTTTACAAAAGATAAAGGAAATCATCTTGAGCTACCGATGTTTTTTTCTTCCTTGAAACTTTTTCCTCATTAAATTTTGACTTGAAAGTATCTTTGTTACATTTCAAATTTGGATTTTTTTCAATTATTGTCAAACATTTTCTGCGGTTTCTCCTGTGGTTTTTTGTATCGCTATATTTGGCAAAAAGTCAAGATCAATCTAACCTACGAAACTAACTTATAACAGGTTATATCGAAAGTAACCGAAATTGATGTTCAAGAAAAAACAGTTTCGTTTTTTTTTTGTTATTGAATTCGATTTATTCGTTTTCTTACAGTCCAAATTTGCATACAAATATTTGAGTTACTTCCGTAAAACCATTGAAAGTTATGTCACACGGTTCGGGTCCAAGTGGACGGTTATGGTTAAGGTAAAGTGGTCAGAAGTCATCAAGAAATAACATACTTGGCAATGTGAAATATAAATAAATCGTTTTGAATGGGATGGAAGCGATTTCCAAAAACCTTTTTGCCACGTCAAAAGTAACTTGATATATCGCTAACACATATTTAGCCGTTTTTGTTTGTTTGAATACGGTAATTATTATATTATAAAAGGGGGGGAGGTTGTTGAGATGAGAAAAAAGCGTGAGATTGAATGAGTATTGAACAAAAGAATATATACATACGTATAGAGAAATAGAGCCTCCGGAGAAAAATGTTTCATCTTTTGGATTAAGATTTGGCACGGAACGGATTATTTCAAACTGTACTGATGGCATAATTGTGATAAAACAATGGTTCTGTTCCGAAATATAACTGTAGTACACAAAGAATCAGAAAATTCATTCGATTCGAAGACGAATACATAAGTGTTTATAAAGAGCACTTCTCCAGGAACGTTCTTCTGTCCTTGTTGCAAAAGATTTTACCTATTTGTTCATGTCTTCCATTGGTTTACCATGTCACACAAAATGTTCAAATTTTCGTTTTCCACTTGATTTATTTCCGTTTGATAATAGTGAAATTTCATGAATTAACGGATAACCTGTGTGTTAATTGCATTGCTTCATTCTCCAATTTTATCCATTTTTGATTCGAAAAGTTTCAAGGTTATTATCCTCATAAATCCTCATATTTACAATATTCAGGTGTTTCATTTATGTTTACAACTTAATTTATTGTTACTCACTTGTTAATCTGATCAATTTTTGCAATACGATTTCAGATGCGGACTTGGCATATTTTCATATTTCTACTGACGGTAGTGGAAATAGACAGCAGATTACGAAAGCATCACAGAAAACGGAGGTTTTCGAGTAATCATTTTGATGAATTGTTTTGTGGAGAAAGTGCGAATTTGCAATCAGAGGTAGGTTTTTAATTTTCTTAAAGGAGGGGTGTTATAAAAAAAATATTATAAAAAAACCATACTACGTTTTCTAGAAGTAGTGTTTTAGAAAATATAAGAGAAATTTCGTAAGTTTATAAAATGTAGAATTATTAAGATTTTTTTTAATTTTCCACAATTTCAGTTTTAATTATGTTAAAATTTAAATTTTTGATGATATAATTACTATTGAAAAATAGACATATATCCTATTTTGTTTTTTAAACCGTATGTGTTCGTTACAGTTTGATGAAATGCGGGATTCCAACTTTTCAATGCCTTCGAAAATCTTTAGCACCCAGTTCAATTTAGCATTGGACAATACAATTTGTATAAAACTTCAGGTAAATTATTCATCCGATACTCAAAAAAAATACAAATAAATAAAAAAATAAATTTCAGAATATAGTGCACGTTTTTCGATATGAGCGTTTGGAGCAAAATTATCCAATAGAAAGTGAGTTTTTTTTAAAATATTTAAGTAGTAATATTAATATTTAATTAATCGAATTCTGTTCAGATTCTTACACATTTGGCATCCCATTAATTGATACGACATGTAAATGTCATTGTACTGGCATTGGAGCCAATGATGTTTGTAATGTTGAAAAATATTCGGATGATCGGAATTGTTCGTCAAATTCTGAGTTTCCAACTTGTTATACGAAGTTTCATTCATCTGTTTCTCCGATTGATTGTCCTGTGACAAGTATTCCGGCAAAAGCTTGTTGTGATTTGAAGTTGAAACCATATGAAGGAAGAGTTTTTCGAGCAGTGAAATTGCAGCAACCGATTAGTATTATGATTTTGTCGTGAGTTTAGCATCGGAAGTTTTTATCGCATTAACATTTTGATTTCTAGGTATTCGATTTATGCGAATAATACAGGAAAAATGGCGAAAATATTAGGACCAGATGAACATCGAATTGTTTTGAATAAAGGAAAAGAGCAGTTCGAATTGAACGAGCATCATCGAATAGCAGTGAGCTTAACAGCTCCACCACCACATCAACAGTTACGAGAAGGATTGTACTATTTTCCGGAAGAAAATCAGGATGATTTGAGAGAAGGAAAACTCAATGATATAACGGAAGGAAGTTTGAATAAATTAGGATGGTATAGAAGGTTTCAAAATGATTGGCAAGTGGCGACAAGTGGTCTAGAGTTGAGACAGTCTCATGTATGTTCTTTTCTTTTTTTAAGTGGTTAAATGATAAGAATTTTTCAGAAAGTAATCATTAAAAATTGTAAAGGACAAGTACATTTGGATCAGTTTTCCGGTGCGAAATATTATGTACTTCGAGGAACACATTATAATGATACATTTAGTAGGAATTATCATTATACGGACCTTTAACAAATTAAAAATTTCAGGTGACAAAAAAGTGATTGAAAATAATTATATCCGAAATGTTCAAGTTGATGAATTTAATCGAGTGGTTAAAATATCTCATGAACATGGAACTACCGCTTCGGTATTTTTGAAGACCGATTCTAGGCCGAATTTGACAAAAAGTCAGTCATTGTTATCTAATTTTACTGGAAGTATCACTTTGGATCATGATGGAAATCGAATGCTGAATGTTACGTTTTATGTAAGTTTTTGTTTGAACTTTTTGGGTGAAAATTTAATTTTTTTTAACTTAAGGGCGTTAAAGGAACAGTTCATATCAAACTTTTTGAAAATGATCGAAAAACAGTGGCAACGTTCGCATGTACTGCACAATGTAAGAACACAAACTAATGTTTTCTAAAGAATAACTATTTTTATTATTTTAGTCGGTTCATCTGTGAAAGATGACGGAAGTCGAATCAGTTTACCATCGACAATCAAACAAGCACAATTTGTATGCATTCTTCCTGACGAGCAGCCGGATAAAAACGAAATTTGCAAATGGATACCATATGAGGAAAAAGCAATGAGAAAACCGAGACAAGAGCAGAGTTGGTCGAAAGGGCATTCACCTTGTAGTTCAGCAGAGTGAGTTGATTTTAAAATTTTCTCGAGACAAATTATCTCAATTTTTAAACTATAAATTACAGATGTAACAGCATGACCAATGGCCCAAGTGAATGGTTCCCCTGGCTCGTTGATTTAGACTATTTGAAATCTTACAATATTGGATTCGGAGAGGTAATTAACTTTTTGAAAATGGAACTCCACAATGCGAAACAGATGTTTTCAATTTTTAAAGAGTGGAACCCACTTTTAAAAACTGTTGAAATGCAATCAAAAATTTTGGAATTTTTTGATTAAATAATTTAAAATTAGAATTATTTTTAATGTAAGAAAAAGTTAAATTTTCAGATGGCAAAATTCTTTGTTCACATATCATTGATTCTTCTCGTCATCATCAGTGCCTTGGTGATTTGTTTCAAATGTATAGTTCCTCTAGCATGTTGCTTACTTCCGATGAAATGTGGCACAAAGAAAAAAGGAAAATCATAATAATTAAAAAAACAATTTCTCATTGAAAGGAAAGTTTTACTTGTGTTCTCCCTTGTCGATCTGTTATCCATTTCTTTCTTGTACATTTCTATTCAACTTTTTCTATTCTGCTCATTCACACGGTTTTTCATTCTTTTTCTTTATATTCCTCTCTTTTCGATTTGAAAACGAACGAAACTTTGATTTTTTATTTTTACGAATTTATATTTTTCCGAAAAACCTTTTAAAATTTCTTGCCAGTACAGTTTTAGTCAGATTTACAGGTCATTTTCACTCACTCCCGAATCAGCTTTCCATTTGTTGCATTTTTCTTTGATTTGAGCTTTTATTCTGTTTTTCCTTCAGTTTTAATAATAATAATTATTATTATTATATTGTTGATATAATATTTAAATTGTTCGGTGTTTCTTATTTTAATAAAAATAAAGATTTTGGAAAAAAAAACCAAATCGAAGGTACTGATGAATTCTTTTTTATTTTAAATGACATGGCATTCGCCAGATGTTTATTTCAATTATTTTTCTCAGTTCGTTTTAAAAGAACCAGATGTCTCGTCAGTTTGATACAGAAATCGTTTTGATCGTAAGTTACCTACCTTCTTACCGCAAGTTTTCCCCTTGATATTATTCGATAACGATAAAAGAACATTTGGTTCCATTGAACTTTTCATCAATGCTGCTCTTTTGAATATCCTTTGCACATATATAACATTTTCCCACGTATCTGTACAAAATATGTCACCATAAGATTGGAAATGTGGTAGTTTCTCGTGTGAAAAAATGTGACACATTGGTCACAATTTCATTACCATGCGCATGCTGTTTGAGATTCGTCTAGTTTTGTATCCTATTTATTTTTCACTATCTTTATTATTTAGCTTTTGTCGTTTTATGTGGTTTGTGGTTTATTGCCATGTTCGTAAATCAAAATTCAATTTTCGGTTTTTTCAGTATTAATGATAAATAATAGTTTTTTGAAATTTTTTTAAACTTAAAAAATTCAGTGAAAAATTGTAGCGTCAACTTTAAAGGCACAGTTTAGAAAAAATAATTATGGTCCCACCACGAATTTATTTCGCAATACTATACGTTCGTAACATTTACGAAATTAAAAAACGTGCCTGAAACAACAACATTCTTTTTTAATTTTTTTCCTTGTTTTGTGTATTTTATTTCCTTTTTGTCGAAATAATGGCAATTTTATATAGTTTATTTGAATACTAAAAATAGAAAACATGTCTGCAATGTGGAAAATGTGTTTTTCGTAGAAAATTTAGGCGGTGACAAATATTTTTAGTTGTATTAATTGTTAATCCTTATGCTCGAGTCGCTTTGAAGTCAATTTACTAAATTGACGATATTTATAACGGTTTTTTTAAACTGTGATGAGATGCTAAAATTAAAGTTTTTTTCATTACTGAAAAGCGTCAATTTGTTTAAATAGCCTATTTCTTTGTTTTTAGAACGTGCTAACTTTCGGAACTTTTTCTCCTGCGTAGGTAAATGTTTACTCATCCTCCAGTTAAAAAATTACTATAAAATTGCTATATGTTTGTATAAGTACTTGTTCATGTTGCAGTTCAATCATTCACTCAGCATTTCGAAAAAGAACGAACAGATTTTTGAGGACAATGCGTTAAAAGTTTAAAATGCGCACTGACACAGAACGCAAAAAAGACAATAGGTGGAAAAGAATAACCTAACCCCCCCGCGAGACAAGAAGACACATATCGGACTAATGTTTGTGTGCTGTGAACATAGACAATGGGATCGTAAGAGTGCAGAGACAATTCATTTCTGCGTCTTTTCCAACGATCTTTCGGCTCCTTCGCTCATTTATTTTCTTTTTCTATTTTCTTCTTTGCCCTTTCTTCCGACTTTACACGAAAAAGCACCATCTCTCTTTTTTGTCTACTCTTCTACCGAGTCTTTGACAATTGGGGCCTTCTGTTCTCATAGGCGAAAAAAAACCCAACTTAAACCTCACCCTCTATTTTTCAACGTTTCGTTCAAAAAATGCCTTGCTTTATCTTTTATAAACGTTTATATCCTCCTTGATTCGATTAGGAGCCGAAAATATTATTTTAATCCTGATAAGCAAACATCTTGGACATCCGCATTAAATATTGTATAATTCTTTGAATTTTTATTTAATTAAGAAAGATTTTAGATAGCGTGTAAAATTGTTAAAAGTGCGTTAAATCGTAAAAGATATTAAAAAATGTCCTGTAAAAGAAAAGCTTTCCTGATCTTTTCATAAACGGAGGTAAAATATAATCTTGATGATCTCATTCGAATATCTCACCGGTTCTCCTAATTGTTCTCTTCTCAAAATCCATAGAAAAACCATTTTTTCGACAAAGAATTCGAACAAAACGTTTCATTTTTTGAATCAATGTCATCAATCATTCTTGTTTTTTTCCTGTTTCCTGTCTCTATTATCCTATTGATTCTCGAAATAAATGTTACATTCGTATATATTTTTTGACGATTTTACAGATGAATATACGATAAATATGTCAAGTGTAGACGATCCAGAAAAACACTTTCTGGGAAATCTTCTAGAAGATGACCCACTCAGTGCTGGTGGACCATTAACAACATCAAGAGCCAATGGTAGGTGGTTTTCTATTTTTTTAAAACAAAAAAAATAAGTTTTGTAAATTGTTTTGAATTAAAAAAAACAATATATTCCTTATTATTCATAAAAAAATAAATTTTTGAAACAATTTTGTTTGAAAAACGCAAGACATAGCTGTTTGTAATCATATTCGAAATTTTTAGAAGCAACATCACAAGAAACATCAAACAACATTGTCTCGTCCTCATTTGGATCAATAAGTTCGCCATATTGGCCAGAACCACCACCACCTTATTCGCCACCAGCTTCAGTTGAGCCGTGGTTTACAGCAACACAGGCGGCGCATTTAAATCAACCATCTGATTGGTTCTCGAACACGGTATAATCTGTTTCATTAGAAACGTAGTTATATTTCGTTTTTTTCATAGGATCACAAAGATGCTAACCTCAATAGTAACAGCACATCAAACATTCCAATTGCTGATCCTTTTTCGTTTGGTCTTCGCCCAGCTGTTCCAGCCCAATTGTCGAATAATTCAGTTCCGTCGTTGACAAATAATGTTGGCAGTCAACAGGCTCAAGTGCATCATATTTTCCATAATTTACATCATCATACTCATACGCATAATGTGGTTGGTTTTGATCTGCTTTTTGTATTGAAAACTTAAAATGCCAATATTGTTTAGCAAGTTCAAAATCACTATTTCACTACACCTGGAATGGAGTCTATTAATTTGAGCGAGAGAGTTTTGCCATCCTCGGAATCTGTCGCAAATAATCTTTATTTGGATTGGGGTTTATCTGGAACAAATGGTCAAACACAATCATTGTTGTTCTCTGATTGGAAGAAAGATGCTCTTAATACGACTTCAAGTGATTCTGTAGCAAATACAACATCAAGTGGTTCACCATCAGATTTAAATATTGCTGAAACGATTGAAAATGCGCCAACTGGACAAAAAAGTTATGCCGATGCGTCAAGCTCCTCAAGTAATTCATCAATGAAGAAAGGTGGAGCGATTGGAAGTGAAAAGAAGCAGAAACAAGAGTTGGCGAAGAAAATGTCTGTTCAAAAATTGTCGTCCCCAACTGCGCCGGCGAGAATTGTTGTCAATGGAACACCACATTCAGCTCCCGTTGTTTCGAAGATGCCATTTAGTTATAGAGATGTTGCTGCTAGAGTTGAAACAAATGGAAATGGAAATCCAGCTGAAAAAATGGGTCACGATCAGATTTCGGTATGTTGGTTTTTATCAGTATTTTAAAAATATACGAAAAATAAAATTTTAGGTTAAAAATTCAATCGCTGTGGAACCAAAAGACTCAAAAATTGAAAAAACGAAATCAAAAGCAGCTATCGCGGAAAGTAAAGAGTATTTGGGAGCTCCGAGACAAGCAGGCGACTTGAATAAAAGATTAAGTAGAGAAAGGAAGAGTCGAGCGGATAACGAATTTCAAAAGATTACGAGAAAGACGAATAAAAATGGAAAGGAGAAAGATTCGACGATGCCACCAACGCCAGTGGTTTTGGAAAACATTCCACCAGTTGATGCGCCATCTCGCTATGACATTTTGAATAATCTTGAAAATTTGTCATCGCGTCAAAGAGGAAACAAGAAGAACGGAAACAGCCGAGCGCCAATGATTGAACAAGTACATTCGAGATCGAGCTCTGTTGCAGAAGGTATTCTTAATGTATATGATTATTTTTCTAAGTTATAAGTTCTAGATGAAGCTATCGAAACAGAAGGAGATATCTCGCCACAACGCAATCGTTCCGTGTCCGTTTCGAATCAGAACAACCGTCATGAAAGAAATCAAAATTCGAAGAAAGAGCAGAAGAAGAACAGAAATTCGATGCAATCGTCGCAGGCTAGAAGAAGACAAAGAAGAAAGACCGTTCCTCATTGGACTGACAATTATTTGTGGGCTTTCGGTAATTATTTCATTTGCCTCAAACGATAAAAAGTGAAATATATATTTATAGCTGATTTTTTGATGCTCATTGGAAGTTACATTTCATTAATGTTTCAATGGACTATTCAATTGATTGTAGATGTATGCCTCAAAATATACGATGTCTGCATTTTCTCGTAAGTTGTTTTTTAAATTTTCATTGTGTAATACATAAATTATAATTTTATTCAGATCCGAAGCTCTTTGCCATGGAATCGTTCACGGAATCAAGAAAATCGCCATATTCTTTGCTTGGGTGCTTGTCTATTTAGCTGTGTCTGTTTGGGTTTTTCTCAGATCTTTCACATTGGCTCGATTGTTTGAAAATATGATTTTTGAAGAACATAAAGAAATTACCGAATGGGGATTGAAAAGTTCTGTTCCTGTCCCGAATAATCGTAAGTCCTTGTTGTTAGACGTAAGATTTTCAAAAGTTTTGGAATTTTCAGCAATGGAATATGTTGATCGCCTTGCTCGAGAGAAGACACAAGATGCTTATGTTGTTTTGGGATTGAGAAGCGATTGTTCGGATGATGAGATTAAAAGGAATTTTAAGCGTTTATCTGCACTTATTTCTCCAGATAGGGTATGTGAAGAACTTTTCCTTGGTCACTTATTTTCGGCTTCTCCAGGGATAGCATGAAAAACGTCGCGACCGCGCTGTATTATAACACCTAAGAAAGTTGAATTTGAACGCGTTGCGGTCGCGTCGCCTTCAACGTTTTGCTGGAGCAGCTGAAAATGCCAAGAAATTGTATCTTTACAATTATTTAATGATAATCTTTCTAGGTTGTTATGGATGGAGCGGACGAAGCATACGATCTTTTGCATAGAGCTTTTGAAGCTATTGGAGGCCCGGAAAATCGTATTAAATATATAATGGAAACGGCGCATAAAAGCGAAGAGGTTGGTGAAAGAAATTAATCGCGAAAAATTTTTTAATTTATTTTCAGCACAAAAGCATCACTGGAGCATTTGAAGATTTGCGTGAACGTATTCAAGAGAATCGTTGTACTGTTTTCTGTGACTGTGGAAATCGTCATATCCGTCTTGTTACACCGATTCGTCCATCAGAAGCCCGTTATTGTAGAAGATGTGACATGACTCATCCGGCAAAACCAAACGACATCTGGGTTGAGAAACGTCTTTTCGGTCTCAAATCAGTCTACTTTACCTGCGCTGACAACACTGTTTATGATATTACCGAATGGGCAACTTGTGAGGTAATGTTTTATATATTTCTTGTTTTTGGCTTGCTTGCATGCTTTGGGTGTTTGTGTCTTACCAATGTAATACTAATTATAAAATCACAATTTGGAGGAAAATGCAAGGAGTTTCGAGTGTCGTCATTTGAAGGAAATCATGAAACATCAAAGGTATTGGGATTTTTATTATCTTTCTGAAGTAACTGCTCTTTTATTTTAACAGGAGACAAAGGAAATAGATAGATGAAGTCGAATAGAAAAATCCCTTTTCTTCCCGGTTAAATATTTTACTTTCCTGTTTTTTATTCTCTTCCCGGTCTATTTTATTTGCACTTCACATATATGTATTCAGTTTTTATCTTTGTTTTTTTCACCTCATATCTTGTTTTTTATTCCTATGATCTGTTTCACCTCGCAGCATGCTTTTTTAACGTTTTTTGGTGGTGGTGATCGTAAAGGTGATCTCTATCAGGTGCATGTAACTTTTATGAAAATATAATTTAAAAATATGGGTTTGTTCCATCTGAATGTAAGAAATACTAATGTTTTTAATTTCCAGTCTCAACGTAGTATGCTGAAAAATATGCGCGCTCATACACACAATGTTCAATATCGTTTGGTTTCTCCACCTCCGGTTAGTTTTCTATACTTTTTCTTCGATAGCCACGTTTCTTTTTCAGACTACCGATATTTTCGACTATGGTTCAAATTTTACGAATGGAATGACTAACCAAAGCTATAGTGCACCATCGAGTGATGCTCGAATTTTTGGTGAATTCCACGATGAGATGACTCGTGAGTTTAATTTTTTTAAATGAATTTTTTGCTTAGAAGAAAGCCAGGCCTCGTGTTGTTCCAATGTAAAACGGTAAAAAAGTTCTCTTTGACTAGTTAATGAAAATATTTTTTCAAATTATTTCAAATGTGTTCACTTTTTTTTTTTAAATATCGCAGAGCAAAAATTTGTGTGTCAGAGAAAATCCATGAAAAAAGTTTTATTTCCTGCTATTCCCTTTTCGCCAAAAAAAATTAAATCGATCAAAAGTTCATTTGAATTTGAATAAAAGTTTTGTATCAAAATTTTTCGTTTTTTTCAAAAATATGTATTGTATTTTGTAAACCCTTTTGAATACATTTTTTCTCTTTTTTCTGTCGTTATTCAATCTTTGTTTCGACAAGTTTTATCATAGAAAAGATCATGTTATTTTCTAATGATTCACTGGGAATTTTCTTCAAAATTCCGAACATACTTTCATTATCCGAAAAAAACATCAAATAGGTCTAATACATTGATTTTTTTCAGTTCTTCGTCACCAAAGAACCCTTGCTCAAATCTCTTTCAAAACATGCGAACCACGCGAAGAGGATCGCAGTCGACGTGCAGCTAATCGCCGCCAAAAACGATGGCGCTGAATTTGTGCTTATTTTATGTGCTAATTTTTCACAACTCCATCAAACCACATTTTTCTGCATTTTCCACAAACTAATACATTTAGCGAAAATTCTAAAAATGAGAATTAGTTAAAGCCACTAAAGAATTTTTGTTTTCTTTTGAAGCTCCTTTTAATTACTTTCAGCCAAAATTGTTTTCTCTTGTTTTTGGGCATTTACAGCATTTTTATTTAGAACAATTCACTGTTTATGTTTGCTTCTATCTCTGATTAACTGCCTTTTTGAGAAATAATTTCTGAAGTTCGCTTTTTATTTTTTGCTCTTGTTTTTTTTTATTTTCATTTATCCTGTTTCGCTGTTTTTCTGGAATAAATGAGCCAGACTTAACGAGTTTTTTTTTCTTTTTGCTTTCTGTTAAACTGTGCTTTTTCTGAAATACGTTTTGTAACGATTTTTGTTTTTTTTTATTTGTAATTTCAATGAACACTTCTTTAAGTAATGAGATCATATTTTTATAGAAATGTAAGAAACAGTTTTCAATATTCATAGTCTTCTACTTCTCGTGAAATATCGTATCCAATAACATTACATCGATCACCAGTACATGTACATGTTGTTTGATCAGCTTTTGTATGACATCCATTTGAAGTTGGTTTTGAAGTGCATCCACCATTTTGACCATAGCATTTACCTCCTGCAACAAAATATTAAAAAAGAATTGATGAGAGTGGGATTCGAACCCACGCCCCCGGAGGGACTGGTGCCTAAAACCAGCGCCTTAGACCACTCGGCCATCTCACCACCCTGTTGATGTTTCTAAAGATGCGTTGATATTCAACGGAACTCTATGTGGACAAGAAAGTATTGGAGAGGGGAACGAGAGTAAATGTACAATGTAGATAGATACCGAGAGGAGGAACACCCGCAAATTGCGGGCAATTCGATTTAGAACAGAGATTAAAAACAAATGCAGTCGTTCCCCCCTTTTTTTGCGTAGACGTTTTCGGCCAAACACATAAGATTTGTGTGCATAATGTTTATTTCAGTCAACCTCTTGATGTTAAATACTAGAAACTAATCTGAAAATTCAAGCTCGAAAGATGTTTAAAATCATCTATTGAGTAAGTTAATAATTGCGGGAGCTCCCCAAAAATTCCTTCCTAACCTTTCTTTTTATAAGAATACTCACAACCATAGTCACAGCTTGTAATTGTCGAATAAGAGTCTTTTGAAAACTTCAAGCAGTCGAAACAATTAACAGTAGAAACAATAAAAATAGTTAGAAATAGAAAAACGATGATTTTGCTCATTGTTGTTTAAAGAAATAATCTAGAGACTTTTAATACCAGCGCATTGAGATCATTTGCAGACCAAGGTGGAAGTAAATGTAATGTGTACACTTTTTTTGAAAGAAGTTTAAGAATTGATGTTTATTTGGTATATTATGTGAACATAGATCAGTTAACAAAACAACGTAAGGAAATTTATATTTTTTATACATGTCTTTTTGGTGGATCCAAATCACGATGAAATGAGCGATGTGATGAGTATGCAGAAGATCGTTCTCGGCGTTCTTAAAAATTAAAATTTAGCAGTTGGTTGAAAAAATGATTTCAAACAAACCATTTTCAGTTTTAACCCTCCAATATTCACTTATTAATTCTTCATTTTTGGTGAGACTTCGATAATATTCTTGCTTTGAAAATTCTGTCCGAATTTGTTGTTCTTTTAGCTCAATATCTAGTTCTTTTTGGCGTTCATCGAATCTTCAAAAGTTTTTTTTTAGAAAATGATGTAGAGGGTTATTTATACCTCGTGATTAATGTATCCGAATCACATCTCTTTCGTTTTCTTCCATTCTCTGAGCATCGGGATGGCTCAATTTCAATAGAAGGTGAAGGTGATAAACTATAACAATTGTCAATATTTCTGTTGGATGTCGACGAGGTTGGATTTATTGTTTCTCTTGGGGTTGATGAAGCTCTGTCGGTGCTATCCTCAAAACCATTCAATCCCTAAAAACGAATAAAATAAGTATATTGCTCATCGACAATTAGTACATAAAATGAGTCCATATCCTTTGGATCGGTTGCATCCCCGCTCTGATTTTTCATAACTAGTTCATTAAATAGATATAACGTTCCTTGAGATGCTCGGGGATAGACCAATAATTTTCCAATCGTTTTTCTATCTTCTTGTTCCTGAAGATATTTTTTGAAACAATTGTTCATCATTATATTACAAACCATATCTCTTCGAAACCTTCTCAACTTTTTTAGTTCATCTCTCAATTTTTGAACAACCTGCTTCTGAGTTCTTATTCCGTGACCAAGGGATGTACATTCTTCTGTCATTCGTCGAATCAATGCCTTTTTCGGCTGGAAAAGATAAAACTCTCATATTTCCAGTTTGATTCGCTCACTACTTTGAAAAATAAGAGATCATAAACTTACATGCTCTTGACCGGTGGAAGATGGCGGAGGATTATTGAATAAATCAATATTCTGCACATAAGTTTGAAGAATAAGCATAACTTCATCATTTTGAAAATTTTTCGGCTGATTGTCATAATAGTGAGGCATTCGATTAATGTATTCCATTGATCCGAATGGTGGATTATTTGTCTGAAAATTAGATTACCAATAAAAGAAAAAAAAAGGGAAATTATTACATTGTTTTTTGTTGCTGAATTCATCACCTCTTCCGCCTCTTTTTTAACATCGTCCAACAAACTCATAACCTGGAAAAATATTATTTTCAAAAATACTAAAAAACCTATTTCATTCAGAGAACAATGAATTAAGTAGGTATGGGCGTAGGCCTCCTCTCTAACATAACACCGATCGATTAGAAAAGGAGCGAACGAAAGAAGAAAGGCTGGGTGAGAGAACGCCCAGCAACAAGAGGGAAAAGGAGCGCATTTTCCCTGGCTGGGCACGCAATGGGAATAAAGTGCAACAGAAATCACGCCATGTGATAACTACCCCCCTAATAACTACCTCCCTAATAGAAAAAAGAGAAACGAGCAAGAATTTCGTTCTAAAGACGATAAAAAATTGAAATTGAATAAAAACCTCAAAAATGGACCGTCGAAGCCCTTTCCCAGAATTTGTTTAGAGTGCATTCAAATGAGAATCCCAAGAAATAGATAGTCCCACGACCAGTGAATCAGCTTTAAATTTTATTTATGAATTTTTTCATCACACGATAAGCTCTCATTCATTGTATTTTTTATTTTTAAAATACACAGTATGCTTTTAATTAAAAAAAATAAAAATATGAAAGTCTTTGTTTTAACCCATAATTTCATTTTAACATTCTCTTTTTTCAAGTTTCTGCATTGAATTTTAAGCATATTTAGTTTCTGGATAGGTCCATTAGTACGAACAATTTCTTCTCAAACATGTTAGTTCTGCAGGGGACTAGTTTTTTTCATAGGGACTAGTTTCCCACTGCCTATTCCATTCTTCTGGACTTCTCGCGAACTAAATGTTATCTCATTCGAATTTTTAAAATTATTATTATTATTAAACTTTTATATTTTCGTGATAGCACTTCAATTTTTTTCAGGATGGAATATTCAAACAAACTTCGTTTCGCAGTTAGTTGTTCAAGCAACATGAATCGATCAATGGAAGCTCACAGTTTTCTCAAGTATTGCTTTTATTACTGGCATGCCTTCGAAATCTAAATTTTTTCAGGAAGCGCGGTTTCAATATTGAGTCGTACGGCTCGGGAAATCAAGTGAAAATGCCTGGACAGACGATCGATCGACCGAATTGTTATGAATTTGGCCCCACGACTTATGATCATATTTATGATGATTTAAAAGCAAAGGATTTGAGTTTGTGAGTTTTTTAAATGATTATAAATATTATAGTTTTACATACGGCTTCCAGTTATACGCAAAATGGTCTTTTGAACATGGTTGACCGGAATCGACGTATCAAGCCAAGACCCCAACGGTTTCAGCTAGAAACTAAAGAATTTGATATTGTTCTTTGTTTGGAAGAAAGAGTTTATGATCAGGTACATTTTTCAAATAAATTCCTATTTTAATCTTAACATTTTAAGGTTGTCGATCATCTAACCCGTCGAATAAGCGCATCTGGAAATCCAGTTCATGTAATAAATGTCGATATTGAAGATAATCCAGAAGAAGCAACAATTGGAGCATTTTTTGTCACGGATATTTGTAAAAAGGTAAATAATTCGATTATCCTAAAATTTCCGACTATTCCAAGCCAAAGTGATGTATTTTGAGTTCAATATAAAAATCAAACTGCGTGTCACTTATTTTCAAAAAGTGCCGGAAATTCATAAAGTTCCCTTTTCCTTTAATTTTCCAAAATTTGTTATTTCAGCTAGAAGACTGTGAAGATGTTGACAACGACATTGACCAAATCCTAACTGACTTCGAAGAACGAAACCCAAAACGAAATTTGCTCCACACCGTTTGCTTTTATTGAGTTTTAATCATTTTTACAATTATTATTTATCTTTTTTGTTATTATTCTAATTCATTCCAATTTTCATCATAGTTTATGAATTTTTTTGATTCAATAATCTCTATTCTATAAAACTCCGCTTTATTAACATTCGAAAGTGAAAATAATAGAAACTTAATGAGAAAATGGTTTTCTGCAAAAAACTGATGTGATGCTCTTTTTTTTAAATTTACACGTCAAGCGCAGAAAATGCTGGAACACATCACCAGTTATTTTCAAATAAAACCAAAAATAAACATAGTCATAAAAATACAATCCCGAATGTAGATGATCATCACAACCAATTCAACTTCTGCAATTCATACAAAAGTCGGAAAATGGAGGCTGAGAATTGAATAAAATATAAATAAAGGCATCAGGTGAAAACGAGGAAAATTGAATCGATTATTATACTCGTTACAACATTTTGGGTGAAAAAAGGGGGAAAAGTGTGGCGATTCTTACAAACTATAAGCTCAAAAAAAGAATGTTGTTTTTTCACCGGAGTTACAGGTGAAAAAGTAAAGAAATATATAAGCAGATATGAGCAATAAGTATAAATGTTCTCTTTTCTTGTTACATGAAAACTAAACAGACTGAAACCAAAAAAAAGATACTCGCATGTTATAAAATTCTGGGCATTCACAGATAGTCAACCACGTGCATTAAAATATATTTTTAAATAAGGGGTGGGGGGTAATGAAAAACTTTGCAAATTGCACAGAAACATATGAATTACAAAAAACGGTGGGACAGCTGTACAATAAATAGTGACCGGAAGCAACTCTGCTATGATTTCTTAAATTGAAAGGTGGTCTTGTGCCTGAAAAAAATTGTTTTGTATAATTAATTATCTTGTCTCGTAACACTTACTTCTCCGTTCTCGGCGGCCACAAGAGTTGGTAATCCAATCGATGCACGATTATTCGATGGCTCAGAAAATGGATCACGGAACGGATCCTCCATTTGATGATCACCTTCTTCGGTGGTTCGACGATAAATTGGATTGTCGAAATTCAACGCTGTGAATGTTCCTGTAGCGATACGGCGACGGTAGGTAATCACAACCTGAAATTAAATCGGCGTTTAAATAAAATATTAATTTTAAAAAAATCTTACTCCAGAGATTGCAGCGACAAGACAAATAATGAAGAAAATGGTAAGCATTGAAATGCCGCTTTTAGCTTCCAAATCAGCAAAACATTTGAAAATATCATTAGGATCGGACCCCTCGCAAGCACATGAAAATGGTCTGTCGTGCCATGTCTTCTCATTTATTCTATCAGCTTCTCTATATACAGCTCTTGGGAGACACAAATGTTCACACCCAGATTCTACACATTTATTCTCCATAAACGGTTGTGCTTGCTTATGATAGATTCTGACAGTCATTGGTGAGACAACATTATCCATCACTTTCCTAACATCTTTTCCAGTGAATTTGTTAACAGTGATCACTCCATCGTGTTCCCAATCAGTATAATAAACACGATCTTCAAAGACGGCCAAAGAGAATGGATGGCGAAGATATTCATGCGAATGAAGAACTGTTTTGATATTTTTGCCCCAATAATCACAACTGAAGATGCTTTTGATTTTCGCATCAGCCCAATAAACTCTCTTGTCAACATAATCCAATGCCAAACCATTTGGCCATTTAACTCGATCTCCTTCCACAATCACAACACGATGTTGTCCATCCATTCCCGATCTTTCAATTCTTGCCTTCTTTCCCCAATCTGTCCAGAAAATAAGTCCAACTTCTGGATCAACAGCAATAGCTCGTGGCTCTTCCAGTTCAGAAGAATACAAAACTCGTCGCTTTCCAGTTTGTAAATTAAGAACATTGATTTGATCTAATCCACCATCGGTCCAGAACAATAAGTCATGAATCCAATCGATAGCTAATCCATCCGGAGTATGAATTTCCTCGTTGAGAATAGTGAAATGATTCTGATCACATGCCTTTTCGGTCAAGATTGAATCTGTACTGTTTCCAATGCTGCACATCATTATCTTTTTTGTGGTGACGTCGGACCAAACAAGTGTCTGAAAAACATTTAACTTTCTTTAAAAATATAAATAATTATCTCACTCCATTAGTCAAATGGAAATCCATTGCGACCGCAGAACCTGGATTTGTTGAAATAGGATGATGAGAGTTGGTAACCAAATCGAATTGACGGATTGAAGCACGATTACTGAGCAGAACAATTGGATCACCGCCCATTGCACGACAACGGTTCGGAACACTTCTTGCATCACCTTCACCAAAGCTCAATTTGTATCCAGCATGACACGCACATCTGTATGTACCAGGAATATTGACACAAATCTGATCACATGATCCTGGCTCGTCACATTCGTTGATATCTGCAATTTCCTCGTTTTGTTGGTAATTGAGTGATTTTTCAAGTTTGTTTTGTTTTTCACCCCACATAATATTACCACCTGCTCTTTCAACTCTATCTTTCATTCGTTCACTTTTTTTTTTCATTTCTCTGTTTGTTTTGGCGCTAAACTGCTCAACGAATAGCAATTTTAAAATAAAACGTAACCACATACCAACACATCGACCATCCTCGAGTTTCCATCCTTGCTTACAATGACAAACATCATTGGAACGGATGTAAGAAGGACGACAGACACATCCACTAGATCCTTTTGCACACATTTCTGAAAATAAAATAAACTCTCAAATAAATATTTCAGGCGATGAAATACCGATAATTTTCTTGTTTCCACAAACGGAAAGATCTCCTTCTCCACAATCAAAACGATTAGATTTGCATAAATCGGTGTTGTTGAAACATTGAAGCGGGGTAGATGGACATTGGAATTCAAGGCCTTCACGACATTCTGCTAATTTTGAGAACCCATTTTTAAAAACATTTTCTTAACGAATCCTCTTACTCTGAGCAGATGACGCATTACAGTTCTTCTCATCACCACCATCAGGACAATCTTCAGTCCCATCGCACCAAGATGTACTTGGAATACAGAAAACATGACCGGATTCAATTCCATATGCTCCATAAGTTGGTGGGCATGATTTTTCTCCTTCCAAACATTGGGATCTGAAGCTTGAACAATTCTGTTCATCCGATCCATCTGGGCAATCCTCTTCTCCATCACAAATGAAATGCTTATTAATACAGGTTTTCGATGACGTGCATGCAAATTCCTGGAAAAATCAATTTTTAGTAAAAATTCATCCATTTTAAAAGTTACTTCATTCAACTTGCAACTATGAGGCACGGCAGTACAATTTTTCTCGTCTGAATGATCTAAGCAATCCGCTTCGCCATCACATCTCCATCTCGTTGGAATACAATCACCGGAACGACACTGAAATACATGTTATCATCAATTTTTTGACAACATTTTGTTTCGGGTATTTTAATTAAAACGAAAAGCGTATCATGTAGCGCGGGGGAGAAGGTGCACATCGACGTAGATAAGGAAAACTACATTTTTTTCTAAAAATGAAAGGAATAAATTAAAGTTTAAATATTATTTCGATTTATAAAACAACTAAAAGAAACTAATGTAATTGTAGGCGAAATAAACAATACTTATTTAATAATTTGTTTATAAATATATTCATCCTACTGAAATGTGTTTATGCAGTATAGTATATCTGCGCGAGGTTTATTCGAGTATCATATTTAATTCGATAAACAAAATTTTAAAGTTTGAATAACTAAATTAATGCACATTTAATTGAGAAAAAACGAATAATGTGCGTCAAGATAATCGAACTGCAGAAAATTATTTTTAACAATTTCAACGCTTAACCACATTATGCATAAAATTATAATGCCTAAACTATGGCTAGTGATATTTTCTACATTTCAAATGTTGAAAAATGCGAACCTTCCACATATCATCCTTCTCACAAGTAGAGACAGTCGTATTACAAAAAGCTGGCGAATCAAGAGCCTCATCTGAACCATCACCGCAATCATCCTCTCCGTCGCATTTCCAATTCTTGAAAATACAATTTCCGTTTTTGCATGTGAAGTCAGTTTCGGCGCATTTCTTTGATTTACAATCCTTTTCGTCTTGTCCGCTAGCACAATCACGTTGTCCATCACAAACCCAAGTCTTTGGGATACAAAGACTGAAATCTCCATTTAGATCGTTGCACTTGAATTGGTTTTCATTGCATTGGACTTCTGAATATGAATAGTGAGAGAATATAAACAAGGGAATATTCGAGTACCTTTGCAACCCTTCTCATCTGACCGATCTTCACAATCGAATTCTCCATCACAAACCCATTTCTTTGGAATACATTTCATCCTTCCTAAGTCCGAAGTCGATGACGTTTTGACATCTCCGCATTTGAATTCGCTATCGGAACAGGACACTAAAACATATTTTTTGTTTTTATGGAATATTTCGAAATCGATGGCTTACGTGGACAATCTTTCTCATCTTCCTCGTTCTTACAATCAATATCTCCATCACATCTCCACGCACGAGGAATACACCGGTGATCTTCACACTCGAATGTCAAATTTCCAGCGCATCCTGAAGATGTGTTTAATGAATCATCGTCAAAAAATGAATATAGAAGAGAGCTTACCTTTAGAATTAATCAGCGTATCAGCAGATACCGAAGCTGCTGCCAAAATTAACAACAGACCCGAAAGGGTAAGCAATTTACCCATATTTGTTGCCAGAACTAATTCTGTAATTTTTCCGTTTATTTTAAAAAAAGAAATAAAACGAAGAATCAAATAGATGTTTGTTAATTCGATTACATCAAAGAACTTCTCAACAATTGTGATAAAGTATTTTTGTCAAAAAAGAAAAAAAAATTAAAAACAAGAAAAAGCGAGAGCTGATGATGATGACAATGTGGTTCGAAACAAACGGAATGGGACAGCGAGAGAAAATAAGAGAAGGGGGGTCTAACCGTGGTGGTATGAGGTGGTTGTTTACTCGACAAAAAAACGAAAATTCGCGATAGAGCGTGTTTTGAAACGGCGAACCATGAAAGGTGAGAAAGAGAGACATGTCTCTAGATGCGAATTTTTTGGGAAGTGAGACAAAAACTGCTGCTGCTGCACAAATATGACGCCGATGTTGTTTTTATTTCAATCGAGTCATTGAAAATCGAAAAAAAAACCACATTTTATCGATTGATACCTCTGCAATGTCTCTATGCGGCAAAACCCCATGTGATTGATTTCGTAATCTTTAAAATGTTTGTTGTTCTCCAATATTTCATGCGTGAAACTTTGGAGACGAAGTTTGGAAGTGAGCCGCGATAAGGAAATGTTTCGAAACGCTTAGCTGACCACTTGCATTTTTTCGAAAATTTATTGAGTAGAAATGAAGTGGCATATTTGTCGCTGATAAAACCAAGTAAAAAATTTTTACGTAAAAAATAATGAAATTGCGAAAATAAACTTGAAATATGACAAGTTTTTAAATTATTTTTTTCTTTAACAGTTTTATGTGCTTCCTAATTTTGAATGGGCCTTTTTCGATGCGAAGTTTTTGAAATACAAAATTGTTTTAAATTTGTTTACAGACTTCACATTGAAAATTCCGTTTTTTTTTTGTAATTTTAAAGTTTTTTGAATATATTAATAAAGAAAACGAATTTTCCCACCACACTCCGACAGAGGACTTCATATGCAGAAGAGAATACTGAATTTGAATAATGAAATCAAGGAAAAAAGCGGAAACCTTCTTGCCGCGTACCGTACTTTTTTTAAAGGCACATACTAATTTTTATGCACAATATTTGAGAGCGGATTTCATTTAGCAGGTCTGAAAAGCAGAAGAAATTTCAAATGTACAAAAAAACCAACGACAACATAAATAAATATTTAAAAAAGATGATGCTAAATATCATATGGTGGTGAATCATTAGGCGTGCCTGAACTGCTGTCAGGAAATTGGAAAACAATTTCTTCGGAAAGAGAAGGAGATAGTTGACCACTTTTGTAACTGGAGCCAGACGATTTTCTGGAAAAATGGGCGGAACGTTCTCCTCAATGCATTGAATGGTAAATTTTAATTTTCCGAGAAACTTAAGATTAGTTGTTAAAATGCTGATAATTATCGCGACCGAGAGATAATATACAATTTTAACATTTCGATAAGTTTTTTTTTCTGATAAGTGTCGAAAGGTCAGGCATAAATTTCGCTGATAAATTCTTATTTTTTCTTTCGTATTATATAATAAGAATAAATGTTTAAAGAAAATAGTTATAATGAAAACAGGAAACAAACAAAAACACGAGAGGAAATTTCTCTTCTCCTTCTCAAAAGGTGATGACTAATCGTTATGATTCACTGCAATATTACACTGTTTTCTTTTCTTTGTAAGAACCTACCTTGACAAATTCAGATGTTTATTTGAACTTGGAGCTTCAACTGCAGATCTCCTTCGACCTTTTGGCGGAGTTTGTAACAATGATCTAGGTCTTGGCTCAGTAACAACTATTTCTGGCACAAATCCGAGATGTGATTTGGCACGAGCGGGTAATGCAAGTTCTAGGTATTCTGGAGTTGGAGCACTGCATATACTCTGTCTTGTTTCCTTGGCACTTTCCGAATTCTGAGTCACTTGCTTGTTTTGTGTCCTACAAGATGGTGATCCAGGTGGTAGGAGTAACCCAGTTGAATGATCCGTGCAAAAAGTTCCAAACTCATTTTGAGTTGCCGGCGGAGTATCAACACTTCCATTAGTTGATCGACTCCTTCTAGAACTTCTTCTTGACAATGATCTCAGACTTCTTGCTCTCAACTCTTTGATCCAATCCTGGGCCTTTTTCTTCGCTTCTCTCATTTTTTGTTTTCTTCGCGCTAGTTCATCAACTTCTACTCTCATTTGCATCGAAGTCAACATCAGCGTCACCTATAATAGTAATTCAATGAGAAATTCCCATTTCACACGCCCCAATGTAAATAATTGCTTCTAAATTTAGTAAGTTCTTTGAAATTTCATTCGAAACACTTCCTGTGATTTTAAAAACAAATAAAAATAAGTAGAAAACCTGATCGTCGAGACTTTGATGGGGACGAATGGAGCGGAACATGAGAAGAATAATAATGGATGCAAATGCTCCAATGATGGTGACTGCATACATGTCAGCACCGAAACGATTTTGCTAAAAAAATGTTTAGAGAAAATTGAAGATCTGATTTTAAAATTGTTTTCTTTCCCAAACTACGCCTAAAATATACTAGGGAAAGCGCCGGAACCTTTAAAGGAGAGCTATACGGAGATAATAAGTACCTTAAATGAAAATTGACTTCATTCTCATTCCAAATCTTTTTTTTTAATTTTCTAAAACCTTCTAGAAGCCGAGAAAAAGCGCCCCCAAACAATGGCCTAGAAAAACGGGCCACCGGCGAAAACTAGTCCGTAGGCTTGAAAATTTCAAAAAAAAAATTTTAAAAAGGACTAATATAAGCATTCTGTATAACCATTTATTAACGAAACACGAAAAAAGCTCATAGGAAAAAGTTCGGCCAGGTGGACACTTTTCCTAGGTCATTGTTTTGAAGCTCGTTTTCTCGGCTTCAAGGTGGTTTTAGAACATTTTAAAAACAGATTTGGAATGAGAATGAAGTCTATTTTCATTTAAGCTACATTTATTATCTCCGTAAAGCCCTCCTTTAAACTAAAATTATGTTTAGAATTATAGCCTTTATCGAATTTTCAACCATTTCAAGAAGATTTCTAGAAAAATGTAAATTTAGCGAGAATTCAAAAAAAATTAATCTTACTTCGTCGCTACATTCATCACAAGTTTTTAAATTATTTTTTAAAGTGGATTATGCCACAAATAGAACTAACCTCAGCCATTCTTGCGTCCATCTGATTTTTAACAATTTTGGCTGCTTGCAACAAACTCAATGTGCAATTCATTTCAAGAAGTGACGCTTCCAATAATGGTTGCTTTAACATTTTCTGTTGCGTATTTTTATAAAAATAGTAAATAAATTTAGAGAATTTTCAAGCCAAATCTATAATTTCAGCTGAAGAATAACAGAAAACCCCGTGGAATTGGCCGCCCATGCTCTTTTCACTAGTTGCTAAGGAAACGTTCAAGGGTTTTTTCATTTACTTTTTTTCTGTAATGTGCTAGCAGTCATTTTTCAACAATTTTTTCAATACAATAAAATGTGGAAGAAATTTTATGGGGAAATCCACGAAGAAATTTTAATCCAAAAAAACGTATCTTGGAATGAACAAACACAATTTCATTTTATTTTCAATTCATATTTTTATGAGAAAGAATTAAACGAAGTTTCTTCTATCAGTGAAAAATGGAAGTATTGCAAAGAGATGATGACGGATTGATGTAAGAAATTAACAGAAATTAAAAAAACGGAGCTGAAAATCAATGATGATGTTAAATAAATATATTTATTAATCTGAGGGGATTAAGAGACGAAAAAAATGGATTTTAACAAAATAAAGATTTGTTTCAACAGAAATATGAAAATTGGATTTTTGTAGTAAACTCGAGAGTGGTCATCTTGTGCCGTCAGTTGAGAAGTATGTTCCAGCTTTGAAGGAGACAAATGGGACAGAATTATTAAGTGTTGATGATGTGTTCAGAGAAAGATATAGAATCGTTGGATTGATTGGAAGAGGTGGATATGGACAAATTTATTATTCTATTGACACATTGAATAGTAATGAATTGGTTATTAAAACTGAACCATTGATAAGAAAGGGTTCGGTATCGAAAAGAATGTTATTGGAGCAAAAGGTAAGGATTCTGACATTAAAGGGACTCTTTACTGAATTTGGATTTCAATTCCATTTCCATCTTCTTCACAATACTTGAAACCCTATACAAACAAAAATTTTCGAAATTTCATTTTCTAGTACTCAAACACACCCATTTCAAAAATAATGCGCGAAAAGGCCTAACAATTGCAAACACTCTCACATTCGCCTGCTCTCTCGCGCACGGCTGAGCGGTTCGGCCATTTCGCCGCCTTACCCTGTAAATGTGTTTTGTCGTGTACTAGAAAAGTAAATTTCAAACACTTTTTTTTGCTTCAATAGGTTTTCAAATATCAAGAAGAAGATGAAAATGGAAAAGAAACCCCAAAACAGTAAAGAGTCCCTGTTGCTTTATAACGGCAACGTGGAAATCGTAATCTGTTTGCGGGTTGTTCCGATTAAAAACTTATTAAAAATAAGAATTTCTGAAAAAAGTTGAAATTTTTTTTAGATCCTCTACCGACTACAAGGAAGACCTCATGTTCCATTGATGATTGGATCGGGACATACGGAAAAAATGAATTTTATCAGTTAGCTTATTTCCTAGTATTAAAATATCTAAAAAATATTTTTAGTAATGCAACTACTCGGACCAAATGTTGGCGAATTGAAAAAAAGAAGCCCAGTCAAAAGATTATCGGCCTCAACTGTTGCACGTATCATAATCCAGGTTTTTTATTGAATAATTCATATAGACAGCTGAAAGAAATCATAAATAAATTGTATCTAATTTCAGGGTGTAGCTGCACTTCGTGACGTACACTCGCTTGGCTATGTTCATCGAGATGTGAAGCCGGCAAACATGTGCTTTGGAATTACGCAAAATGTGAATATGATGATTAGTATATTAACAATAAAAATGATGTTATCTTCTAGACTCGTCATGTTCTCAAATTGGTTGACTATGGATTGGTTCGAAGATTTCGGGAAATTGATGGAACATGGAGAAAGCAGAGAGCAAGGCCAGGATTTAGAGGAACGCTTAGATATGTTTCTCCGAGGGTTCATGAAAAAAAGGAGCAGTGTCCAGCTGATGATTTGGTATCAATGGCTTATTCGGGGGTTGAGCTGATACTAGTTAGTCTTCCATGGAAACTTGTTAACACGGATGAGCTAAAGGAAGCCAAACAAGAATTTGTAAGCTTAAAATATTAACATTTTTTATTTATTGATTTTCAGAGCCATCCCAGTTCTCCATTCCTCACACTCACCGGACCTTATTATTCTGTTTTCTGTCGTGCTGTCTTTACTTTGGGTGGAAGTGACGAGCCCGATTATTTGTCTTTACAATCACTCCTTTTTGTGAGTTTTTGCCATATATTTAGTCGGAATCTTACACTTTTTAGGAGATGATGGACGGAAAAGAGCTCAAAGATCGATATGATTGGGAAGACAGTTACAGAGAGGCATTGAAAGGTATCCGTTTTACTATTTATTATCGGAATTTACCTGAAAACCCACAATTTTAGGTTCGACAACCGATAGTAGTGGGATTCGACGACGGCCTTGAAAATTATATCAACAAATAAAGTTTCTCTATAAAGACATTTTTTTAAATCACATTTCATCACAAAAGAAAAAAAACAATAATTTGAATTACCACCAAACAATCATGGAAGAACTTTTGCAGTGGCCTAGTTCTTTTTCTAGGCTTGGGTTTTTAGTCCATTGTTTTGAGTGCAAACATCTGTTTAAATAAACAAGTTTTTATAAATAATTTCCTGCTTTCTGTGCTGTCGAATATTATTTGCTTTTTTCCTCTTCAAAAACACGTGTCTGTGAATATTTCTTTTCTTGTCAGGAATTTATTTATTGAATAACCGTTTTTTCTATCTGTAAAATTAAATTCCTTTTTTGTTCACTTAAGTTGGTTTGATTAGGATTGTTTTTTTCGTAAAAGTTTGTAATAAAAATGCGAAATCAGTAGAATAGAATGGTATTGTTTGTCAAAATGTGCAAAACCCGTCGTTCGCCGTAAAAATCGATTCTCTTATCATTCAATATTCAATATAAATTTCTCGTTTTTAATAAAACATCAAGTCAAGTCCTTATTTTAGTGAACATGGATATGGATATGACGTTGCACTTCGGGGAGCGAGAGAAAATTTTGTTTTCTTGGTGGAAAACTGGATCACTTTCTGGTAACGTAGCTTTTTGTTTTGAAATAATTTTATACTGGGTTTCTTAAGGAATGGCCGTTTCTATGCTCATTACATTTTTGTTGTGCATCGTCTATGAAGCTTTGAAATCGTTCCGCTATTTTCTTGCACTCTGGGATCATCAGGTTAATGTTTTTTCGAGAACATTTGTTTCAACTACTTGAAAACGTTCTAGTAAACTAGACTAAGAAAAGTTAACTTTTATTTTAGAAACGACAACAAAGACAAAGAGAAGCTGCCATCACCAATCCAAACAACTCTGGAAATGATACGATTTCTGAAGACAATGTACACATCGCCCCATTAGTACGACTTTCCGGGTAAGGATTATTTTTAAAACAAGTAAAATTTGGGAAAATACTTTCACTTCAAGAAAAAACGAGTTGAATCTCTAAAATTATACTCTAAAAAAAGTGTTTTCGTAATATATTTCTGTAACCTCGCGTATCGTGTATATTTGTTATTTTCCTTCCTTTCGATTCATCATTTATTGGATTCGATAATTTAGGTCTTTTTTTTTCAAATTATTCCCGTACTTTTCAAAAATTAAAGTCTGCTAGAAATGTATGTTAAATTTGAGACTTTTCTACGCCACAGAGTCAGTTTTCCAATTAAAAGAAAAACAGTCAAAAATTCAAAAAATAAATTACTAATAAACAATTTTCAGATTCACGAGACGTTTGTTCACTTCATATCGTTTGGCACAGGGAGCACTTTACGGAGTTCAGGTATACATATTTTTGTAAAAATAATTTAAAGCTTATTTTCAAATACTATTTATTTATTGTGATTGTTTACAGTTTTCGTGAACAAAGTATAATTTTTGTTTTTTCTTACAAAAATTAAAATTTGCTTCCAGGCTCTTCTAGCATATGTCATCATGCTCATTGTAATGACCTTCAACGTGAATCTTATCCTCGCTGTTGTTGTCGGAGAAGCCGTTGGATACTTTTTGTTCACGGGAACCCCATTCATTGATAGTCAAATTTCTGACAATTGCTGTTAAACAGTTATCAAATATCGTTTTAAATTGTTCAGTTTAAACCATCGAAATTCAAAGTTTTAATACCAGTTTTTTATTGGGAAAATCTGTAAAATCTAATAATTGCATTCCTCCATTCCACGCTAGTACTGGTACAACACCAAAGAAATTATTTATTATTCCTTACGTAATAATTTAAGTATTTTTCTGTAAAATTTTCTTTGTACACGTCTACTTATTCGAATAGTTATTGCTCATTCGTCACATCAATTTTCACATTTCTCATTTGTCCATTTGGAAGTCTTTGGTTGTAAACTGGACTAATTGGTTGCCTGAATTTTGAATATTTCAATGAATTTATTTGTTTCTTTTATTTTCTCACCTATACGAACCCGTGATTTGATCAGGTGTTTGTGCTTGTCTCTGCAAAACATTTGGGACTATTGCCGTTGGAGCTGGAGCATAAGTTCCATATCCATTGATGGGTGGCATGGTTGGCATCGCTCCAGCAATTGTATCAACTGCAATTCGGAGAAAATCTTTAATCATCGTGTTTTTTTTTTTTTGAAAAAAAATCTCGACAGACCTTTGCTCTCATAAATATAAATAGGAAACAAGGATATTACGCATTCAATGAATGTTTAAAAAACACGATTTTCGAAAAATGTCTAAAAATATTTACCTGTTTTTGGTTTGATTGGCGAAATACTCGAAATCTGAGCGGGGTTCGAATTTCCACTATTTCCGATCGAAATGCTTTGTTTGTTGAAATTCGCTGGAATCATTTTCAAATTAGCAAAATCCCCATCGATTTTGATCCGATTTATCGGACCAGTTGATGCAAATCGATCAGTATGTGTGTCATAGGAATCAAGAGCCCCATCATTTTGACGACGAGATGGGAGGAAGTGAGCATCCGTTTCAACTGGGTCTGCAAAAAAAAACAATTCTGTTTTTAAATCTCGTTTCATCATTTACCGCTATGAATTTTAATGGGACTCTGTCGAATTGGTGTTCCAAATTGCAGCGGGGAAAATACTTGAGGAATGTTTTGCGAGTTTTGTTCAATGAACTGCGACAGCTGAAGATATATTCTAATAGACGAAATAAAAATTTAAAACACCTACCGCCGTTGGCAGGTCGTTTTTCGCGAGAAACTTTGCCGCTTCCGGCCAATTTGCAGGATTTAAAAAATGTTGTAGATCGCTCGGCTTCATTTTTGAATGATCAACTGTTCCCACCGTCTTTGGTAATGGGATTTCGGCGATTTTTGCACCTTTTTGTACAATTGAATTAAGAAAATTATCAAATCTCGGGTTGTCGAAAATTCCACGAAATGGTGAACCTTGATTATTTACAGTTGCTTGGATCTTAAAAAAATGTGGGTTTTTTGAAAATTTCCTTTAAAAAACAGGAGAAAAATCAAAACGTAACTGGTTGTGAAGGTGGAAGATCAGGAAACAGTACATTTTGTTTGGAACCTGTGATTTGTTGAGGATTTATTCGAATCTCTTTCTCCATTTGTTGGAATGGCATGTTTACTCTTGGTATAACTAGCGAATCTGAAACTTTCAGATATTTTCATAGCAATTTGAGGAAGAAAAGGAAAACCTTTTGGAATGACTACTTCGGGGCTCATATCTGACTCTGGTCCTCGATTAAAATTAGACTGTTCAAAACTATTTCGCATTTCTGGAGGACTTTCTAAATTTTGTTTTGGGATCGCAAATGATGCAGGCGTCGAAATTTCAATCTAAAAAATAATTATTTTAACCGATTTTCATACTTCCAACATACAGGAATATCTGGTTTTTTCAGCGGTTCCCCATCCATTTTCGGTGGTTTTTCGTCAAAAACTTGCAACAATTGATACTGATAAGATGATGGAACCATTTTCAAAGCATATTCGATTTGTTCCTTTTTTTCGTTTCCACTCAAGCCACCAGATGATGAAATTGCACGGATTTTTTGTGCCGTCTGAGAAAAATTGCAGTTTTTGTATGTCTTATTTATATATTTGACTCACACTATAAAGTTCCGGTGGCAGTTTACTAATTTTCTTGGCAATTTCACCTTCTTTTCTTTTACGAATTTGATCAAATGCAAGCCTAAAGAAAGAGACTTCAAGTCACATATTAAAACGAAATAAACGGGACCTCCCGTTTTCCTGAACATTATGAATCTAATTTTAAAGTAGGACTTTACGGAGATAATAAATGTACCTTATATGAACATAGACTTCATTCTCATTCCAAATCTGTTTTTAAAATTTTCTAAAATCACCTAGAAGCCGAGAAAATGCCTTCAAAGCAAAGGCCTAGAAAAAGTTGTCCACCTGGTCGGACTTTTTCCTTTGAGCTTTTTTCAAGTTTCGTTAATATATAATTATGTATTAGTCCTTTTTTATGGTTTTTTAAAAATTTTTTTTGGATCTTTCATGCCTGCGCACTAGTTTTCGCCGGTGGCCCCTTTTTCCAGGTCATTGTTTTGAGGCGTGTTTTCTCGGCTTCTAGGTGGTTTTAGAAAATTTTTAAAACAGATTTGGAATGAGAATGAAGTCTATTTTCATCCCAGACGCATTCATTATATCCGTAAAGTCCTCCGTTAAAACGAAATAAACGGAACCTCCCATTTTCCTGAGCAATATTTTCAAATAAATTTAAATGAATCTAATTTAAATTATTTATTCCTGTTCATGTCGTAAACTTTCCATCAATTTCTGAAAACGAAACCTACCTAATTTCTCCCATAACTTTTGGTGTAACTGTTCCTTTATGCAATAGAAATACCGATGATTCTGCCATTTTCTGAATCGGCGCTTTATTACAAGATGACATAACTGCGTGAATATATTCGATAATTGCCGGATCGCCGACATATTCCGATGCTAATTTAGTAGCAGTTTCGGCAAATTCAACATCACAATCGAGAGAAATCTGAATTTATAATTATGAAGGATGGTTTATTCTAAAAGTTGAAACTTTATTATTTTTTGCTCTTTTAAAAGGAATTAACATCAATCGCATGATTTTTAAAGATTAAAGGTAGTGTAACAGTTTAAGTTGTTCGAACCTTTGAAGATTCATAACGTTAAACTTCTGAGGTTGTGTATTTCTGGAATTTTGACTAACTTTTTATTTGAACTTTTACAGCTAATTGGTTTTAAAATAAGTGGAACAGTGTCTTTAAAGCTTTAAGATTATGCTTTTACTATCGAAATAATAATTAATTTTAATTCTTGTTTTATCGAATAAATGATACATTTTAAGCATACGTTTAATTAAATCGTCGAATTTAGAAATCTAAAGAGATTTTTTCACTTACATCTTGAATTTCAGCATTTACAAGCTTGATACCAGCAACGAGCAGAATTAAGACTATTCGAAATATCATCATAACATTCCAATTTCTTAAAACAAAATTCGATTGAAGTTCTGGAATATTGCATAATATATTAAAAGTGCTTCAAAAAAATGAAAAGGTTGTTGAGAATATGAGGAGAATATGTATATAGATGTCCGGTTTTTATAAGGGATTTAGTTCTAAAACACAACACATCTGATGAGAATAGAGAGAGAAGAAGTACCGTAGTAACCGGTCCATTTCCCTTTCGCTTATTTTTTTTTACTTCATTATGCGGTAAGCGGAACATTGTGTGGTTAAGTTGAAGTAGTGGTAAGTAGGTGTGAAATCATGGAAAACAATTTGAAGAAAAAACAAAAAAAAGAAGAAGTATATAGTTTGGAAACATCTGATATTTGAAAATTGAGTATTTCAATACATGAAATGTATGAATGATGAACACATGCTTTTTCTTATGCTTGTTTGCTGTAATTTGATGCTATGTTTTGTTGGGCTACTTCATTTTCAACTGTTTCGTGCATGGACTGGACTTGCTATACGGTTTTTCACAAAGAAAACGGATCTTTTTTGTCAATGCGAAAAAAGATCAGAAACGAAATAGACAGAAACAATCAAGTTACAGTTTTTTTTTGAGTTTTTCAATGTATCATTTGAAGGGAGTGTGTCACTAGTTTTCATTCTGTTTAAAGGAGGGCTTTACGGAGATAATGAATGCATCGGGGATAAAATATACTTCATAGTCAATCCAAATCTGTTTTTAAAAATTTCTAAAACCATCTAGAAGCCGAGAAAACGCGCCTCAAAATAATGGCCTAGAAAAAGCGGTCACTGGCGAAAACTAGTCCGCGGGCGTGAAAAATCCAAAAAATTTAAAAAAAAACTTTTAAAATTTTTCTATGCCATTGTTTTGAAGCTCTTTTCTCGGCTTCTAGGTGGTTTTAGAACATTTTAAAAACAGATTTGGAATGAGAATGAAGTCTATTTTCACTTGAGGTGCATTTATTATCTCCGTAAAGCCTTCCTTTAACAGAAATTAATTTAAAATCGCTGTTTAATAAAGAAAAGAAAAGAAAAATAAATGAAATAAGAAGATATAAGAAAAAATAAACCTAGGCGCGGTCGTTTCGACTCTATTGCAATACGACCTAACTAGGGAAGTGCACTCTAGTGTACACGACTCTGAATTAAAGGTTTAGTGGAAATGAAAGGACCATAATACAATAATAAACTGTGAGAATAAAAATTCTCAATGCGGCGGTTTTCCTCACTAACCCACGTGTGACGTCATCACAGCCAAAACGCACAGTTGCAACAACAGTCATTTTTTAACAGCATGTAGCTTTGGAACCCCTGAACCAATTTTTATGTTTTATAGCTCATTAGAAGGAGAAAATGTTTTTCTTTCAGATTATAACAGTATACATAGTTAAAAACAAAAAACTGTCAACCGAGAATCAAAAAAACTGAACGTGTTTTAGTGATATGCAGAAAAATGACCTATATATTTTTTTTGAAACATAGAATTTTTTTGAATTTATGATTTTCGAATTCTACTGGATCACGTACGTATTACGGAAGTGAAGTTATGTGCGCTTGCCGTTGAGTTTAGAGAAATAAATAGCAAAAACAAAATTTTTTTCGTACTTTTCACTCATTATATGTAGTCTTGTGATGGAAACAGCTTCTCAAACGTAAGGAAACTGTTCTTTTTTTTCAGGTTTTTCAATTTTTCGGTTATTTTTTTCGGATTTTATTCTTTTCGATCTCGTGTTTAACAGAAGTTTTAATCATTTTATCAGAACATGTTGTGACATTATTCGACAGAAACATGCAGAATTCCCAATTTCAAAGAGGGAAAATTTGATATCAATTCTCAACTTGTCAACCAGATCAAGGCCGATCGATATAAAGAGTTCGTAAAAGAAGCATTTTTCAAAGCTGGTATTCTCCGAAATCATCCAGAAGGTTACCATGCACCTGCAACGTATTGCTTCAAAGAAAAATGCTTCTTTGACGAGCTCATTATATCGATCGGCGTTGATCTGGTTATATAACAAGTTGAGAATTGATATCAAATTTTCCCTCTTCGAAATTGGGAATTCTACATGCGTCTGTCGAAAAATGTCACAACATGTTCTGATAAAAAGCTTAAAACTTCTGTTAAACACGAGATCGAAAAGAATAAAATCCGAAAAAGTGAAAAACTTGAAAAAAAAGAATAGTTTTCTTACGTTTGAGAAGCTGTTTCCATCACAAGACTACTCAGGGAAAGCAATGCACCGGAACATTCCCATTTTGTTCGGGACTGCACCGAAATTTGTCCCGGGACGCGTCCCGGGGCAAAACCCGGATAAAACGGTGCAGTCCCGGACAAAATTTGGACGGTTCGGTGCAAATAAATGTCTCGCCGCCTGCGTCTTGTGGGTGGCAATGGCTGCGAGAGGCCTCCTGGAATCGAACCCGCGACGACTTGAACTCCTGCTTGCTTGACGTACGAGATCTTGAACCACTCGACTATACCTGAACCTGTGGGGGAAAGGGGGGATGGCGCGCTTATATGTGCGCTAGCGCCAGAGTTCCACAGGACTACATATCGGAGAACTTGGATGAGCATAACTATTGTTCTAGGAATCAGATAGGGCTCAAGTTTTGAAAACTTATAGACTGAAAGATGATTGTTAAAATATAGTAGCGTTTTTTTCTTAGAAAACTCTAATTTTCATTTTTTGCAAGGTGACAGTGAATAAGTCTCTATCTTCGATAATTGTGTAAATCTTCAAAACTGAAATTGATATTCACAAATAACATATACAAAAAAATTTCCGTTGCTTTCATTAAGATTTTTGAAGAGAAACTCAGAGCGGGTAGTGCCTGAATCGTTTCTGGCTTTTTTAAATGAGTCATAGCTCATTTGAGATGTAATTTTACGCTGATAAAGGAACTTCTTTCAAAAACTGCAAAGTAGCACGTGGCTCCAAGTCTCATTCTCGAGAATTAGTTTTCGAGTTCAAAAAATTATTTAAAAAATTTAAGAAATACAAAAAACTGCACCGGGACTGCACCGGTGCATCGCTTTTCCTGAGAAGAGCTAACTAGGTAAAACTTTTAGGCAATCACAAATAAACCATTACGTCTTGAAGTGCCAAAATTTCAGCAAATTTGGTTCGCGGAAATTTCTCGATAAAAACATTACATCTGCGTTCGCAAAAAAGTGGTTTTCCAGTTTTTAAGTTGAATGTATTTTTGGTAAACAAACGAGCTCGAATTAAACCAATTTTCAGTTTTGTTTTCGAATTTTGTTGTTCTTGCACTTCGCACTCTTCTTTGTCCGGAATAATTCGAACAAAGTTTGATACTTCCCCATATAAAATTGGACTGCACCAGTGCATCGCTTTGCCTGATAATTTTGAACCATTTTTGTCCGGGACTGTCCCGAAAAAATGAAGGTGCGGTGCATCGCTTTTCCCGAGAATTTTGAACCATTTTCGTCCGGGACTGTCTCGGAAAAATGAAGGTGCAGTGCAGTCCCGGACAAAATTTGGTGCAGTCCCGTACAAACTGGGACTGCACCGGTGCATCGCTTTTCCTGAGTACATATAATGAGTGAAAAGTACGAAAAAAATTTTGTTTTTGCTATTTATTTCTCTAAACTCAACGGCAAGCGCACATAACTTTACTTCCGTAATACGTACGTGATCCAGTAGAATTCGAAAATCATAAATTCAAAAAAATTCTATGTTTCAAAAAAAATATATAGGTCATTTTTCTGCATATCACTAAAACACGTTCAGTTTTTTTGATTCTCGGTTGACAGTTTTTTGTTTTTAACTATGTATACTGTTATAATCTGAAAGAAAAACATTTTCTCCTTCTAATGAGCTATAAAACATAAAAATTGGTTCAGGGGTTCCAAAGCTACATGCTGTTAAAAAATGACTGTTGTTGCAACTGTGCGTTTTGGCTGTGATGACGTCACACGTGGGTTAGTGAGGAAAACCGCCGCATTGAGAATTGTTATTCTCACAGTTTATTATTGTATTATGGTCCTTTCATTTCCACTAAACCTTTAATTCAGAGTCGTGTACACTAGAGTGGACTTCCCTAGTAAGGAGCGAGTCTCATCAGTTACAACTCCTTTGCTTAAAAATAAAAAAAAAGATAAGATTAATGTAAAAAAATGAATTTTGGCAATAAATATCAATAATTTATTTAAATTGTCGAACTATATGCATCAGAACCCATTCAAATTGTAATCCGAAAGTATTTAAACTTTGCCAACAATATCTCGGCTAACAGAATAAACGAAGCAATAAACGATGCACAGAAATGAAATACAAAAATCGATGATAATTTATTAAGAGTAAACGCAGACATTGCAGGTTTTTCAAAAAGCGATAATACTGGATACGAAGGAGTGTAGTGATTATCAATGGTCTGAAAAATTCGAAAAGTTTTCAGTTTGTTTTACATATGTAACCGTACTCCAAAAGCAGGAAGCATCGAAATAATTGCTTCGTTTAATTCAGAAATGTATGGGAAATTCGGTCGTATTATATATGCGGCCGGGCAGACCTAAAATGGTAAAAGTCAAATTATAATACAAAAGAATCCGATCCGATACGACATACAGCAAAATCTTTGATGAGCCAAACACTCGACTGGAATGTTTCTTGTGTATAAATTGAAAATTTCGATGAAATTCGTTGAGTAGGATACCATCCAAAACCAACAACTGGCACCTTTTGCTGTAATTTTATTTTATTTTAATTTTTCTAGATTTATTTTATTCTACTGCGTTCACAAAATCTTCATCATTAAGCAAGTTGATATCTCCAAATGCTGGTGGGAATCTTGACAAAATTTCAGTAAATAGAGCAACACAAGTAGCTGACTCGATATCTGATGGACATTCTGGAAGTCGATGGGGTGATGTTGTCAATAATCTATACGTTCCTTTTCTGAAATAAATTCGAGGAATGAATATCTTAATTTATTAATTGAGTTTTCCTTAAATGATCAATCAAACTATAAAAGTCATCGAAAGGCACTTGTTTCTTATCCGATACAACCAACATCCCGCTCAATTCGGATGTATAATAATCGATAAAAACATGAAACCAGGCAAGCAACCAGATTGCAGAGAATAGCTGGAAATAATTATTTGGATGTTGGTCTTCAAATAATTCTTTGTCTAAAAAATTGGAAATGGACAAAATTAAATGATTGATAGATTTTTCTAGTCCGTTGTAGCGGATCGGTAGTGATAAAATTGATGTACATGGAATGAGAAGAAACTTGATCTTCGATTCACACGGATTTCAACGTTAAAAGTGCTGGAAAGTATTTGAGCAATGCTGTTGTGGACGCACCTAAAATTAAACATAATTTTGAAAAATATGCATCTCTTTAGAGCTAAACTTACGCACAAATCGACTCATCTGTTGATGAAAATTCGACGACCCTCAGCAAAAAAAATACAATTGAAACCACAATTATTGTGACCGATAGAAGAAGCCAGACACATGTGGAAAATGGTCGAAATAAGAATCCAATATCTTCCGATTTTTTAGGATCAGCTATTAAGTATACCTGAGAAATTGGAATAACTTTCAGGATAATGCGAGTTGTTTAGAACGTTTAAATCATGGATCGTTAATTCGTTGAAAATTTCAAATTCACCACGGAAGCTCCCAGAAATTCGACCTATTTTTGTTTTATTGTGATTTGGAGTAATTTACATAAAATAGGCTTTATTTTCATTTTTGTGGCAAAACGAATCTTCTCATCATTTTTTCGTGAGCATAAGTTTCCGGAGCTTTCGCATATAAATTCGAAAAAGCAGTTAGTTAATGGTTTTGTTGAAAATATTTTCGAAAAAGAAAACAACCTGATTGACTTCAATTTGTGTTGGATATGTGAACGTCAATGCACCAACTCTATCAGGTGTCATTCGAAATCTTCCACATGCCATATCAACAATTCCTCTTTGCACGTCACCAAGCATCCCAGTAGCTGTTCCATTTGTCGTCACGTAACCAATTTGATTGTTATATTTCACAAATTGATACGTCCATTTTAAAGCTCTCATCAATGTTTCACACTGTTCAATCTCCAATCCAACATGATGTCTTATTTTATATTTTGAACCTATGACAAAAATAATGAATTAAACAATTTTAATTTTAAAAAATGGATCTGGGAATAATCAAATAATTGTCATAAAACAACAAACTAGAATTTCGGGTCCCTAAATTATTTTTCAAAATATACCCTTTGCAAAAATTAATTTTTTTAAGGATATCCCTAATTTTTTCTGCAATGAACTTTGATAATTTTTTCTTGAATTCCATTATTCACTATTCCGACTTTATATTATTCAGTTTCGCTAAAAATTACCTTTATTATTCAAAGACGAGTCAACAGCAATTTTCAGATGAGGTGTCACCATTGCCAACAATTGAGCAAAAAGTGAAAACATGAGTAAAAAACTTGCGTTCTACTCAAATTTCCATGTTATAAAAACAAAAATAACACATTATTTAGGATTTTTAAAAATAGGTGGTCCAAAGAACAATGCCAATATTTAGCAACATTCAAATAATTGTGTTTCGCGAAAATTCCGACCGCGTTGCGCGACCCGTTTTGATTTTTTCAACTTTGGACCGCTGCTATGACGCGTATATTTATCGGTGTGATTTCGCATATATTGCATCGTACTAATGAGAGAACGCTCTAATTTTTGAAATTAAGATCTGGTAGGGCCAAATTAACTGAACAGCTGTCTTTAACTTCAACCTCGAATTTGAAATACATTTAACATTTCAACGAAAAGCGTGAACTAAGCGTTCTCGATAGATTGTGGAGCCAAGAGATTCAGAAGAAGGGATGAAATTGTGACTTATTGTGAGTTTTTTCTTCATTTAAACATTTACTTTAAAAATGGTCAAATATAACAAAAATCAATTCAAAAAATAAGCCCGCTGTCCGAAATCTTGTTGTTGATAATGAATGTCCTGTATGCTCGTTGATATCGATCTACATCATTTTTCACGTACGAGCATCGCTTCATGATTGTTGTTGAACATTGCATGAAATGATTCAATGCTCTTCTCAGAGGTACGTGTCCATGTTCGATGAGTTTTTGCAAACGGCAAAACGTGTGTCATCAGAACATGAAGCTTCGGAGTAACATTTTCGCTGGACAGTGCATTTTTCAACGACGTGGCAACACTGTCTAATAGCTCTTCGATTGCATCCAAATCCTCATCCTTCAAAACATCAGTTTTGCACATACTCTGGATCTTTCCTAGGGAGATCATGAACGTTCTGAGGTGATCCATTTCTTGTGACTGAGAGAACATTCCGAGCATTTCGTCAACTGCTGTTGGGGTGAGAAGGCACTTGATATGGTTCCCGTTGGACGTCTGGAAGTAGGCGTTCATATCAGCCCCCAGCTTCGACCAGGTTCCTTTAAGCTTCTTCCGCGTTGGGCCATTACCATTGATTAGAAAATCGTGTTGTTCCTTCATCAGCTTCTCAAAATTTCAGCATTCTATCTATCATTGTCTTGTCTTCATTCCACGTTCCAATGACATCCAACTTTTCCTGATGTTCTCGCTCCATCCTTTTCATAACAGTGAATCTTTGGCTCATTTTTACATAATAATTCGGATTGTCAATTTTCAGAGCTTTGTTGATGAGATGATCGACTACAGTATTTCTGCATGAGGCTCATGATTATATGTAAACTTGGTAGTAATATTCGATCGATTGAGACCCTCTTGAACACAATTTCCGATCCAGGATAAACTCCTTTTGCTCCATGTTTTCCAGCAGTACTGTATCTAAGATCACGGAGTTGTTTCCTATTTGCAGCATGATCAATGTGAAACTGGTGAATATTTAGCTCCAATCTGTGAATTTCAGCTTTGTATTCCTCGATGGTCTTCAGAAGATCGCTTTTCTCATTCCGAAACTACTTATTTTACTTTTCAGAGAATTTATCTCATTTTGACATTCGCAAAGGACATTTTGAATTGTTCTCTTTCGATTGGCCGATGCAACTTGTCTTTGAAGTTCTTGATTTGATAAACGCAGCCTTTCGATCGTATCAATTTGTTCTCTATTAATTCTTCTCATCACTGCATTTCGACCCTGCTCCATCGTCAATTGGTTGGTCTTAGCGAGAAGTTCATTCCTTAGCCTTGAATTTTCAGCAGTCAAAAAGAAAATAGGGTCCATCTTTTCGCTCTGAAAATAAGGATATTTCTAGCTGAAAGAAAACGTTGTATATTCATATATTTGTTGTAATTTATTCCATCATTCCCCTCTTCCTTCGAAAAATTGGAAATTATTGAAGAAAATGGATAGAAAATTTTTTAAAAACAAAATACCCCAATTTCAGACTAATTCAGGTTAAGATTTCTGATAATAAAAATTTATTTCGTTATTTTTCCAGATTATTTTTCCAAACGGTATTAAAAATACCTATCGCAAAGAGTGGAGCTTGTTGATGGGACCGCAGATTTTTTGATTGACTTCGATAGTCTGCAAAAATCCGAATTTCCAACAAGTTTTCCCGTATTTTATTGGAAAATATGATTTTTTTTCAGATTCCTGTTCGAAAACACTACCTTAGATGATCGAGTGAGTAAGCAGCTGAAGGAGCTGATTCTTAGATTCTAATCAGTGCTGAACCTCTACAACCAGATACTCTAAAATTTGATTTTATATTAATTAATTATTTCTGTATAAGTAGCGAATTGACCCCGATCATTGAAATTCAGTATAATAAGATTATGTGTTCAATTATTTTTTTATTAAACCAGAAAATACTATTTATGCTTCCCAGTTCCTCCATCCTGTCAGCATTGTCTTCTCGAAATCTTGTGGCACGTTTTCAATGATTCTGAGCATCTGAAGTCCTTTTGCTCGCAAAATTATTCGAGGAAATATTCGCTCTTTTACAAAGCTTGATTTGCTCAAACGAGGGTTTAATAACTGTTACTTGTAATGTTTCACTTGTAAAAGAAATATTTTCTCTTTTCAAAAACTTTTAACCTCTTTTATTTTCTAAGTTTCATCTCAATTTTGTTTAAATCCGACGAATCAGCTTGTCGTTGAAATGTTGCTCTATTTTCCGTCTATCCTGCAATTTTTATCGGTTTTCTTCTTTATTCAAATATCTAGTTTTTGTCTTTTGATCATGACTTCTTTCAATCAGTCATTTCTTTTTCAGAGACTTTAACATTTTTGGCATTTAAATGAAGAAAAACTCACGATAAATCACAATTTTCGTTCTTTCCTCTAAATCAGCTGGCTCGAATCTTTCCAATCTTTCGGTCGCTACTTGCTGAACAATTTTTTGATTCTGAAAATTTAATCAATTTCCTATTTTTACTCCGTATAATATATTTTTACTCCGTTTCGCAACACCTGAAAAACTAAAATTTGTCGAATAAATTGATTGTCAAAGAAAATTCACGCGAAAAAGGGAAAAACTGAAAAATAGCATTTTTGAGCAAAAAAAACTCCGAGAATAAAAGTCTATTTTTATTTTAATCGTAACCTGTCTTATTTTTTTTTACAAAAAAATAATTGAAAATGACGAAAATAAAGTTTTATTCGAAGAAAAACAAAAATTATTTATTTTTTACCTCGAGAAGTTTTCGACGATTTTTAAAATTCAAGTGTGCCGCACAATTGCAAAAGTGCCACACCCACAAAACACCCACTTTTTCTGCGCCCTAAAATAAATTGTCGTAGTTAAATTCTTACACAATAAGCGGTTCACTTTGTTTCACCGTGTGCATTGTACTAATGAGAGAAAGCTCTAATTTTTGAAATTGAAATCAGGTAGGGTAAAATTAACTGACCCACTGTCTTTAATTTTACTTTTAAAGTTTTGCTGTACCTATGTTTTGTTTCCAAAATATTTTCGCAAAAAAAAGGCCACTGGGAAAAATCGGTTGTTTCACAATTTACTTTTCTATTATTTTATCGAAAATCACTGAAAATAGCTGTTTCGACTATAGTTTTGAAATCTTATTATTGTTTCTCCTATCAGGCGTCTCATATTAGGACAGTAGAATTAAACAACAGCAAAAAACAAGAAAAGAAAATACGTTATTTATGATTAAAAGGTATATAACATTTATATTCAAAAAAGACGGGACTATGCGAGAAACAAACTCGAGGCGGGGGGAAAAGAGAAAACGAAGAACAATTAAAAACCATTACGCGTATTGAAAATTTCAGCATTATTATTTTATAACTCTCATGAACACAAATTAACATCTTCGAAACTATTGTAGAAATGCAAATTCAACAGTTGCACTGATAAAAAATATCTATGAATAAATAATATTTTTGGGCTTAAAATATGAATTTACACATTTCGAATAATTATGATGTTTTTCTTCGGAAATAATTAGAAGCGAATCACAAGAAAAAGAATGACGAAGAAATAAATGAAAGTGTTACCTAGATCATCGGAAAAAGAAGAACAATATGATGAAGACAGCAGCAATAACAAATTTAAAAAACGATAAGCTAATACTTACATCGAATCTACCGAATACTTATTAGAAAAAGTGCCTATTTTGTTGTGGTGGTGGTCCGCCTCTTCCACCTCGATGATAGCCTCGTGGAGGGAAATTTTGCGGCGGTGGCCCTGAAAAAAACAAAACTATATGTATTAAAGAAACTTTTGAAGAGAATGTTCTCTTTCGATTGTTTTAATAAAAACAAACCTCCATAAAAAGATGATCCTTGTGGCCCTCCACGTGGCGGCGGAAAGCCTCTTCCCATTGGCGGTGGTGGTCCACCCCGTCCTCGCATTCCCATTGCGCCTCTTGGAGGTGGCCCACCAGGTGAACCTCGATGAGGTGGCCCTCCCCTAAACTGTGGTGGCCCACCACCTCTTTGCATCATAGGTGGATGTGGTCCTCTTGGTGGAAATCCTCCTCGCCCAGGTGGTGGTGGAGGCATACCTCTTCCTCGTTGTGGTGTCATCGGTGGTCGCATCGATCGTGGATTATTTTGATAAAACTGCGTTTGTTGTGAATAGTATTGTGAGTCGCCATATTCATCGTAATTGTTAAAACTGAAAGAAAGTATACTCTAACTTCTTGCTAATTAATCAAAACTAACCTTGAGCTCATATTCGCATCTGGCGGTGGAGGTGGTGGTGGAGGAAGGTGCAAAGGTGGAGTTGATTCTCTTATTGATTCATAATGTATCGATTTAATGACAGAAGGTGGTGCAGCTGGTGGTGGAGGTGGTGGAGCAATGGTTAACATTGGTGGTGGAACTGGCATTTTAAATACTTCAAAAACGGGTGGAGGTGGCGGTGGAACGGCATTCGGATGCGCATGGCTTGGAATAGGTGGTGGTGCAGGAGGAGATGGTGATTCACTCGATTCATCATCACTTCTAGCAACTTTTCTTTCCATAACTGGTGGAGGTGGCGGTGGAGGCGGTGGAGGTGGAGGCGCTAAGGATGGCGGTGCGTTTTGACGTGGCAAACGCAAAGTCATATTCTCATTTTTATCCCTTTCGTTCACTTTTATTTTATTTTGCCTCTCCAGCCTATGTTTAACCCCTCCGCGTTTTCGTTTCGCTCGTTTCTTCTTTTCTTTCACAACGGTTGGTTCCAAAGGATCCGGAACTGAAAATATTCAATTTTTTACAACTTCAAAATCAAAAACTAACGAATTTTTCTTTTCCGAACATTCCTTCCAAACGAACATGGAAGCAACATATCAGATTCCTCCGGATTCATCCGTTTCTTTTTCTTTTTCTTTCCTTCAGTTTGTTCATTTTGTTTCGCCAACACTTCAGCTTTTAGTTTCTTTTTCAACTGGGCTTTCGTTAACTTTTCCCTTTTCATAGATGATGGCGTTCCACCGAATCTGCAAGAAATTATTTTGTTTCTTTAAAGGTTATATAATCTCACTCTTGTCTCGCCAATCTTGCCATCAGTTCAATTTTTTTCCTTTCATTTTTCTCAATTTCCGCCATAACTTTTCGTTCCATTCGTATCCTTTTCTCCATTTCACTCAATCGTTTCATATCATTTTCCATATTCTCATGATAAGTGAATCTTCTTTCATCATGGCTATTATGAACATTTGCACCCATTAGTAGCGCTTCTGGAATAGGAGCAACCATTCCACATCTAATCGCTTCAGCAACAATTTCCTGCTCCGAGAGATGGGAATTTTGGTCGTAAACCGGTGGAACAGGTGGAGGGGCACCGATGGGAGGAGGAACGTGAGTTGAATGAATTGATGGTGGTGGAATATTGAAATGTCCAAACGGTGGAGGTGGTTGATTGAAATTTGGGGGTGGAACAGGCAATGGAGCAGTTGGAGGAACGGTTGGTGGTGCCAGCGAAGCAGAAGTTGATGGAACATTTGGCACCGCAGTCTGTAAAACATTTATTTAATGTCTGTTCGTGATAAAAAAACTTTTTTGCGAAGGCTATTTTTAGAAATGTAAAACATCTGAACCTTTTCAAGCTGTTTTCTTTTAACTTTCTTCTGATTTTTTGAACGGACCAATTTTCAATTTCGATTTCATTTTCACCTTCTAGAAAAACTAACAAAGTTAGTTCCCCAAGAAACCTGGAAATGGTTTTTTATCGTTAGGGTACGGCAATATGAAAGTTCGAAATTTTTTTAAAAATCGAAACTAAAAATTGGTTCGTACTCTCTTTAAATGCTTTATTAAACAGAATATTGTCGTTTTGACACGTCAGAATAATTTTTTAGCCAAACGAAGTTTTAAACTCACAAAATCTGGAGGTTTCGGTGGTGGGACTGCTAACGATGCATCAGTTGTTGGAACCTCAACCGGTTGCAATGTTGTTAATTCCACATTCATCGGCAGCTCCTTCATTTTTGCTTTTTCTTCTTTCCGTTTCCTCTTCTCTTCCAAAATTTTCTGTTCTATAACATTTGACACAATTGCTTTGTCACTATCCAAAACATCTTTGTCAACCATGAAATCTTTTGTTGAATCCACTATATCCCCTAAAAACAAATAAGGTTATTTACGAAACTTTGCGAAATACTCACTAATTCTTTCCGTATTCTGAATAATTTTCAAAATAATTTTAGCCTTTGTTGCTGATAACACCGCTGTTGATGCTTGTTCTTCTTCCTTTGGCGGTTCTAAAAAAATTGTATTTGTTTAAATATTCTACTCATAAATCCTTACTTTCAGGGCTCTTCTCTTTAACAATTGGTTCAATTCTTGGTGATTCGTTACTTTTTCCTTCTCCTCCTACTTCGCCTCCGTGTCTCGGTGTTTTAGCTTCATTCCTCGGTGTTTTACCTTCATTTCTCGGCGTTTTTTCAACATTTCTTGATGCTCTTCCATCATTTCTCGACGATCTTCCATCATTGTTAGGTGATGGAATACTAAAATTTCTCCATGAAGTGCTATCTTTCTCGCGTTCAAGGTCTTCAAGCTGCATTCTCATTTCTTCGTCACTCAAACGAACCCTTAAATTCAACGTTTTTCCATTGATTTTTAATTCGAAACAACTACTCACGAATATTTGAATTTTGATGCAAACTCAGGTTTGAAAATGAATAGCAAAAGAAAACAATCAGCATGTGTTCCAACATTGTATTGAATCGGAGCCAAAGTGTCTGAAAATAAATGGAAATTGATATTTTGAAAAAAAAAGGTTGTAACTTACCGTGCAAAATCTCCGAGCCTTTATGTGGGTAAAGAAAAATGGATAACAAATCCGGATCACTGTCGGTGTTTAATTGAGCGACCATTTCGGAATTCATGTAATAACTAAGAAAGTCTCGGAAATCGAAGCTATCTATTGGTAAGACTCGAAACGCTGCTATAGCACATGATTTATGTTGGGTCATTGCTTTGTGCAAATCGATCAAAAATGTTTGAATTCTCATTGGAACCTGCAAAATCACATTTTGACAAACTTTTCTCGCAAACAAAAATTTCATTAATTTGGTCTTTCTGGGTTCTTTGTTAAAACGCACTAATTAAATTTTTTTGAAAAAAAAAACTGATAAATGCATTAATTTATCTTCTCTTAACAAAAAAATACAACTGAATTTCTAAAATGCAGAAAAAAACGTTCATTATGGAACATTGTCATGAAAACTCGAGCAAACTGTTTTAAAACTAAGTAATCAACTCACCTGAGTTTCCAATTTCCGATCGTGAATAATTCTTCGACATTTTCGCATCAAATCATTATTCTTTTTACTTTTTTGGAAAATTGGTTCAATTTCCGTCTTTAGTCGCCTTTCATTATAGTACAAACGAACTCTGCATTTCCAGTCACTGAAAGATTAACAATTAGATTTTAAAACTGTGAATATTAAGATGGTATACATTTCTTCCAAAATATCAGCTTTCGAGGAACACGGTTCAATACTTGATCGATGTTTTCGGGCTAGAGCTGAACTATCAACATCGTCAAACCTGAAAACAAAAAGTTTTTGAAAGATATCCAATTTAAAAAAAACTGACGTTGGTGAAATCTCTCCTCCGCCACCAAAATCGTCGTCGTTATCATTCTCATTCTGAAATGGATCAAAATCATTTTCTCGATTCTTTTGCTTCTCTTCTTGTCGTTTTTTCTCATTCTTCAACATTTCCTTCCTTTTTTGTTCATCTTTTCTGATTTCTTCCATCAATTTCTTATTCTTTTCCCTTCGTTCTCTTAATTCCCGTTCATCACTCTCCTTTTTCAGCTTTTCTTCCGCATCCGCCAATTGTTTTGCTTGGCATACTTTGCATGTTTTCGAAAATGAATGGGACATGTGTTCACTGGTTGTATCACGATTATCATCACCAATAATTGAATCCAATGGCTAAATTTTAATTGATTAATTTAAGCGGAGATAAATTTGAGAAAAAAATCTCACCGATACACCCATTCTTCCTGGGGTGTTTGTGGTTTTCCTATTAATAAGATTATTTGAACTTCTAACATTCCAACAAGCTGGATTTCTCAACTGATTTGGTTCTAATGAGATCAATTTTTCGATTGTTAAACGACCAAGAAGAACATTCACAACGAATGGCTGAAATTATATAAAAATTAAGTATAATTGCGGAGGAAAATCTAGGCTGTTTCTGATCGAAACTCCAAGAAAAATGAATTTGACAAAGGAAAATATTTTAAAACATTTTTTAATTTAAGATTTCAAACTTCAGAAAATATATCATGTTATACTGTTTTTTTAAAAGTGTCCAACCTGCAATTTTACAACTAACTAACCTTAGCCTTCTCCTGTGCAAGATTATTTATAAACTGTTGCTTCCAGACACGATATCTTGGATGCGAACAATTCTTGTCACATTTCTCAAACAATTGCTCTTCTATTTTCTCAGATAATTCTCGAAGTTTTCCCCGTTCCATTTTTATTTTAATCTTATTAGCTCGTTCAGACATAGTCGTTTCAAAATTCGCTTTTGTCGCATTTCGAACAGCTTCTGTCTGGTCGGCAGTCTTTTTCGGAATTGGTTTTGATACTCCCGTCACGGACTTTTTCTTATCTTTCACTTCTGATATTTGTTTCGCTTTCTTTTTTGGTGGCTCTGAAAATTTTTGCATAAAAATATATATTTTGCTTCAGTAACACTAACCAGAATCATCACGACTCGGTGTTGTAAAAGGCATCCAATTTGGGGATAATAAGAAAAATGATCTTAATTCTCTCGCATAAACTCCACCACGGATCGTTTCGCCTGTTATCGCATTCATGACTGTTATTGTTTCAGAATCTTCACTTTCCTACAGAATTATATAATTTAAAGTTGAAAAAAATTAGCTTAAACATACATTCAATGCCTTATTAACTTTTCCCGATACGCATTTGACAGAGCAATAAAAACTATTTCCTCCAAGCCAATTTTCCCAAGTTGAAGCAGAAACATGAGCAAGCATTTTATCACAATTTACACACTTACTGAAAAGTAATACATTTATATTGGAAATTTCAGACCGTTTTCAAATCAATTTACTTTCTAAGATGTGATGAGCTTGGTAACTGACCGTCCGTTGGACACCACCGTTTTCTAGCTTCCTGATAAAGTGAAGAGAAAGGCCTAAAACTTGACGCTTAATTTCATTTTAAATTTAATTATTTCAAAAACTCACAAATCATAACTTAACAGAAATGGACACTCGTCTGAATCACATGCCAGATATTGATCTTCTGAAAACCAATTTAGATACTTCCAATTAAAATTTCATTTAAAAAACCTGGAAATTCTCTTAAAGCATTTAGATATTCATCAGGCTTCCCAAATTCTTTCAACATTGCTCGAAGTTCATTGAAATCATTGACTTCTCGTATTTCGAGCTGTGGCGCTGTTATACAGTTGAATTCTAATAACAGTTGCTTTCGATCCTTTCCAATTGTACTTTTGATCTGAAAATATATCATGCTATTTCGTTTTAAACGTCTAGAATAAATTTTAATGCATCGCTTTTATGTATATTTTTCAAAATAAAATTCTAAAATTGACTTTTTTCTATTTTCTTTAACGTGGGAACTCCCAACTCGTTCCGACGTTAATTTAATATACATAAGCTCACTTTATTATTCTTCTTTTCCGCTAACCCATCTACACTTGTCCTCTCCGATCTCGTCGAAGTCGACGGTGTTGAAATATGAACTGGTGAAACTTCTCGTTTCATTCTTCCATTACTTTCAGCAACCTTAGCTTTTTCAACAACCGGAGTCCTTATTTCAACTATTTCTTCCTCTTTTTCGCTATCAGTTGCACTTTCTATAACTATATCTGGATGCCTTTCATCTTCATCCGAATCATCAACAACAATTTTCCTCTTCTTTTTCTTCCTTTCCTCCTCTTCTTTCTGCTCTTCCCTTTTCCTCCTTTTCGCTGCTTCTTCTTCCGCTCTTCTATTGCGATCTTCTATTTCTCGTTCTTTTCGTTTTTCTTCCTTCTTTCGTTTCTTTTCCTCTTTCAGCCGGTTCTTCTCTTCTTCTTCTTCCAATTGTCGCTGCCTGAAATTATCATTAAACATTTTTTTTAAAAGAAATTTTAAACTAACTCAATTTCCTTCCTTTTCTGTTCTTCCTCGTCACTTCTAGGCTTCTTTTTCGCTTTCTTCCTTTCAATTACAGCCGTATCTTCCTTTTCACTATCCGAAGAATCCACAACAATTTCGCTACTTTTAAATTTCTCCTTTTTTATTAATTTAGGAGCTGGCGATGATTCATCTATAACAATTGTTTTTTTTAAAATAAAACACCTTTTTGAGCTCACCTTTCTTCTTTCTAGATGGTGTCGGAGTTTCTTTTTCTTCCAAACCAGGTTTCTTTCTTCGTCTTGACCCCTTTGAAGTAATTTCCTCACGTAGTTTAGCTGCAATTTCGACCTGGAAAAATATTTAATTCTTTCGAAACTATAGAAATTATAAAAACCGAATTAAGTACTGCCTCTTTAATCAACTTCCATTTTTCGTGCGGCATATGATCCAGTAGTATCCTATTTTCCGTCTCTTCCATCTGTTTTAAAAATATTGTAATAAATATTAACATTTTTTCAACGTGGAAAAGGTATAATATTCGGATTTTAAACCTGAATGAAACATTAATTCAAAATATTTAGGAAAACGGTTTAAATTAAGAATTTAATCGAATAATTCACAAAAGAATATTTACACCAGCTTAAAATTAATTTAATCAGAATCCGTAAACGATGAAATAGAATCTGAATCCGAATGCGGAGTATTAATTGTCTTGGGTGCGGGTGCATCCCCGCGTGATAAAATTGATGGATCAACACCTTCGGATTGCATTTTTTGTTTAACCGCTTGCTCTAACACACCCTGAAATAAGAACAATTGGGCTACATCTTCATTCACTCATTCTCACCATTTTCAACATTTTGAAATATTTGATATATTGTGGATGGTTTTTTATAAGAACAACATCTTCTGAAGTTTGTTGAGGTATTTCATCGACATTGTCTTCTACTTCATGCGAAGGTGTATCAAGCTGTTGATCGGTGCTTTCGGACGTGGATGGCTCTACTAATTGCTGAATTATCTTTTCTTCAATTTTTGAAGCTTCATTTGATTTGTTGTCGACTTCATTTTCTTCCGGCTTCACATTTGAAAGCTGAAAACCTGATTTCAGCAAAAATGTTATATTTCTGGCTAAATAAATACCTTTTCTTCTAATAACCTCAATTTGAGATCGGCGGTTCGCAACATTCTTTCGCATTTCACTATAACATCCTCAGACCTTTGAGCAAAATCATTCAAGCAATCGACAAGTTTCATTATCAAACAATTTACAGCCACTGCCGTCTGTCGTCGATCCAATGGATTAACCTATAAAAATATAATGATTTTGGGAAAAGTTGAGTGAAAAAGAAACCAACCTCTTTTAAATTTACATCCGATTTGATGAAGCTCAAATCATTCGACATCTAGAAAAAACCGAATAAATCTTAACACTGTTTGATTTAGAAGTAATTTCAATTTTGTGATGAAAACGCGTAAAATATATTTTAAAAATGAGATTCAAGATTTTATCACAAACGGAAAATAAATAGAGCACAAAACGTTTTAAAGTATTGCTAAGGTGAAGAATGATGAAGTTTAGCCAGCCACCAGGGCGAAATGAATGACGATAAAAATAAAATGAAACAAATTTCAACTATTCCACATCAACAACTCTGATTTCTTCAATAGGATAAATATTATACGATCGATTACTGCTTGGAGCTCTTCTTGGAGTAGTTTGTGATGAACTACCACTACTAGGAGGAGCTGTTCGATCAAGTACTCTTCCAAGATTGAGCTCTGGTAAACGATCTTCAGGAACCAAAATTTCGTTCAGAGTTTCAACCATTGGAACAATTTCCTCAAGTAGAAGTTGAATGCGAACAATGTCGTCTTGAAGAGTATTCAATTGAGATAAAGATAACAGAAATTTCGTGTGATTTATCTTTTGTTTTTTGGTTTCTTCATGAAATTGGACCAGTTGATTCTCAATCTGAAAACAATTCATTTCCAAAACTTTTTCAGCAATTTTAAATACCTGTTTTATTTTTGGTGGAAGTTTGCTCTGCTCCAAGCTCATGGCTTTTGCATTAGTATGAAGATGTTCTTGAATAGTACTTGCAAGATTGAAGAATGGCTTTGAACTGATTTTTTGATGCGCAAAAGACGTCGAATTAGTCGTATCCCTTTTACCAACAACCGTCGGAATCACTGGCAAAAATCGAGGGATTTCAGTGAATTTCTTATAGATTTCATCGTCTTCTATCGTTTCTTGTGGAATATTTCCATCTTTCACAGTTACAATACCTTTAGAACGTTTTGTGCTTGCTGTAATGACGATAAATATATTAATAATATGTTATTCTAATTTAACTTACATCTAGTTAAAAAAGAAAAAGAAGATGGCTGCTGACTGTTAACAGCAGCTGAAGTCGAAGTACTTTGCTCGTTTCCCATAATTTTTAATTATTTTGACTAGAATCTTTCTCTTTAATTGGTCCCATTTGAATTTGGTCAATTCCGGTCTCTTGCCAAGTTGAATTTGGATCGGGATTCTCCTGACGCCCTGTTACTGGAATTGTTTCGAGCTCGATATCTGGCTCAAAATCCCGAGAAATAATAACTTCGTCCTGAAATCGAGAGAAATATATATTCGAGTTTTTAGTTTTGTACATACCTTTGGCAATCTTTGGAAAATCCACTCCTTATCCCACTCGACGTGCGTGTGATCGAGTCGGACCTCGGCAGGTACGAAAGACATACGAGAAAGCTACGCAAAAGCTGCAAATGTTTTGTATTAATTGTATTGCAATTAAGTTAAAGAAAAATTTAGAAATGTTTTGCGTTTATAAAAATTTCTAAAAAAGAACACGTTAATTTTAATGAATAAAACGTTAGACGCTACGCTAGAAATACGATTGATTTGAATGTGTTGCAAGTGTGCTCCAATGATAATTGCATGAAAATGACTGAAATTCGCATTTTTTAGCACAAAAATAGCAATTTCAGACGATATTTTGTTGAATAAGAGATAAAATTGATATGAATTATTGAAAATTTTCAATATAAGGAACTATTAAAAAAAGAAGTTTTAAAAATTTTTTTGCTTATATTAGGTTGTCCAGAAATGAATCCGAATATGTGATTCCGTATTTCAGATAATCCTTATTATGGCGGAATTTCTCTTGAAAGATAAACATGCCCTCAGAGGCTGTTTCCTTTACGAGTTCCAGTTGGGACATTCAGCCGCTGTTGCTCATCGAAATTTGTGTGATGTGACAGGCACGGACACTCTCAAATACAAAATGGTGAACTTCTGGTTCCATCGCTTCAAAGAAGGTGACTTCGATCTCTCGGACAAGCCACGATCCGGCCGCCATCCGCTTGAAATCGACGAGAGTATCCAGAAGGAGCTGGACGAAGAGCCCGGATCAAGTGTTCGTGAATTGTCTTCGGCACTTGGGCTACACAAATCAACAGTACACCGACACCTCCGAGCAAGTGGAATGGAGCCAAAGTTTGGTCAACTTGTTCCTCACGAGGAAAAGAGCTCAGAGATCGATATGATTGAGAACAAGGTTATAAAGAAGCATTGAGAGGTATCCGTTTTATTGTTGTATTCATAATACATGAGAACACAATTTTAGGTTAGACAACCGATAGTAGTGGGATTCGACGACGGGCTTAAAAATGATATCAACAAATAATATAACTTTTCTATTTTTTAAATTATATAATTCTTTTCGAATTTCAATCATAATTTAAGTGAAAGAATTAAAACAGATTCCACGAATAACTGTTTTCAAAATTCGTTAGTTTCATCTCAGATAAATGATCACGTACTAGTTTCTGAAAACCAAAACTTTTATTATGCCACTGTTAAAAATACCTTTCTAAAAACAAGAAGATAAAAATTCAGAAATAATTAAATTAACAGTGGCAAAAACAAGTAATTATTGAAATTTACTAAAATGTTGATAAACCACAATTTATTTAACAAATATCAAAATTTAGCATTATGAAACCAGTAAATACCATTTTGGCCAGGGCAATAAATAAATAAATTATATTTACAAGTGAAAATCACCGGGAAACGTGATTTTAAATTAATCCTATTTGACAAAGAAATAATAAATTATCATGCATTACTAACATCATGCTTCGAATGAGATCTTGATGGAGGCCTTATTTTTGAAATTCCCGTTGCTGTATCAATATTTGAACGTGGTTGTGGCAAGCGAGATGTAAAACCGGGACGAGGGATGCCAGAACTTTGTGCCGCTGAAATTATTAAATTATTTTTAAAGACCAGAGTAAGTAAAAACGATTCATTACCTAATCGCGGTTGTGCAATTCCAACCGTTGAAGCTCCGTTTACAGTGGGCCTGTTCAAGCTGGAAGAAGGTCTCACAGTTGGCGTTATTTTTGACACCGGTCTAGGAACAGGTTTAACTGCACTCGTTGGGCGACTTGAAGATGATGTAGTTGCTGGCCTCGCAGTTGTATTTGTTGGCCGTACAGTTGTACTTGCAGGTCTGACACCGGTATTAATCGGCTTATTTCCAAAGCTTGGAGCAGGTCTGGCCACGAATGGTTTTGGCTTAGTTATCGGAGCAGCATCATTTTTAACCGAATCCGTGCCTCTTTTTAAAACAGCAGGCTTGATTGGTTCTCTCCTGACTACTGGTTTCGCTGTGTTTTGCATTGACCGACTACTTCCTGCAGTGGCAGCTCGATGATCGGTTTTCTTCGGACCGGATGACGTTGATGAAGCATTCTTACCGACATTGAATTGCTTTGCCAATCGTTGCATTTCAGAGTTGGCAACTTTGCCATGTTCTTTTTCAAATTCTTCAAGTAGCGTAGAAATCTAAAGTTAGAGATAAATGCAAATTTTAAAATTCTAACAAACTTTTTCAGATTTCAATTTATCTTCAAACACAACAGCGAACATTCGTTTTGTAACAGTTTCCCCAACACATTTAGTCATCGCAGCTATACATCGTAAATTAGCTTCTCGAACTTCTTTGTCAGCATCATTTGAAGTTTTCTCAATATATTCAATTAAACCTGTCAGTGCTTCCTTATCAACAGTGTTCACATCATTTTTGTTGAAAAATCTCGACAGAAAAAGAAGAGTTTGCCCTCTTGTCTGCGGATTTTTATTCGAAAGTCCTGATTGAACAGCTTCGGAATATGATCGAAGTGGAGTTGTTGTTGAGGCAAAATCAATCAATTCATTTAAAGCATCTCGAAGTACCGCTTTCTTATCTTTCAATTTCTCAAAACACACTGGAAATCCCTTGATGGCTGTCGGTGCAAAACTGAATCTTGATTTAACAGCAATTCCGGATAACACATTTGCCGCAGAAGAAGAAACATTAACATTAACATCTTTTTCAATAATCTGAAATTTCCATGTTTTCCATTTTTTTTTCAAAGAAATTAATAACCTTGACAAGAATGAGCATAATTTCTTTCAATCGATCGGAAATTTCTATTCTTCCAACGCCATCCATCTCTTTTTTCAGTGCTTCGCAGCCAGCAACCCGTTCTTTCCAATTTTTGTCGATTAACTGAAATCAACATTTTCAAAGTACGTAATAACAAAATTCAAAAAAAAACAAACCATTGCTTCAACTCCTTTGTCCAATTTTTTGGATATATCTTCTGCATCCAACAACGTCCAGGGATCTACTGTTTCTTGGTTTCCAGACGAAACGCCATTTTCAGATGATGTTTCACCTTCTCCAGCTCCTTCTTTATTCGAAATATTTTCATCATTTCCACCGGATGCTTTCCGTTCTTCATTCCATTTCTCCCATTCCACTTTTGCTTGATTTTCATATTTATCAACTTTCTCCATTTTTGAAGAATCTGTAGATACGGAGGCTATGAATGGACCTATTGCGGAACCCATCAATCGTTTTAACGATCCAATTGTCATATAAGCCTTTTCTCGTACATTGACATCACCTTCTGATGCACACTAAAGACATTGGCTTTTTGAAAAATATTAGATAACTGTTTTGAAACATACTGCCACAATCAACGGCGCAACTGATTTGATAAATGAAACATCTATTGGAGACATTTTTATAAAATACTGATACAAAAACTCCAAAAGTGTTTGTTTACTTTCAGGCGATGGGATTCCGAACCAGTCAACCAAATCTTTCAGGATCCGATCAGGAGTAGTCTTGAATTATTATAGCCTTTTTTAAAAACTAAATAAAGTTTCAGCGAAAACTCACGGTTTCTGCAACAGCTACAACTGAAGAATACACCGCATCCCGCACATTTTTCTTCTTGTCTTTCGCTCTTTTGATGAGAAATGGGAAAACCATTCCAATAAATCCTCCAAACCTTTTTCGAAGACCATTTGCGAGAAGTTCAACTGTTTTCGCAGCTGTAGTCACAACAACAATGTTTGATTCCTTATCCAGAATCTGACAAAAATTGAATTATTAATAATTTATATTTTTAACTATTTGTTTTTGAAAATGAATGGAAAAAAACTGAGCTTCCTCACGAGGAAATGGACCAAGGAAATATAATTACAGCTTTTGTGGTAAAAAATTGACAACAATGGAGCTAGTTAATTATATTTTTTAATTTTTATTTTCAGTTCTCTGATATAAACGTACCTTTCTTAATTCATCCATTAATTGCCCATATATCGTCATACTTTCCGTAGATAATCTTGGATTTTCCTCCATAATTTTATTCAAAGCCTAGATAAGAAAAACAATTTTTTTTTTAATTTATAGAAAACCAAACCTCGAGACCTGCTTTTCTTTCGCTCCATTTTCCACCTTCAAAAACTACTTTTTTATGATCTGCTGGCCACTTCGCGAGAGCATCAACTTCATTTAGAAAGTTCCAGTCATCCATCTGAAATTGAACCACTTTTTTAAAAAAATTCCAGGCTCGCTTAATTACTGAATGTTTTTTTTTCTGAGTATTTTTTGCAAAATTATTCACTACTACTTTGACGGTGTCGTACTGACAAAAAAAAAAGAAAATTATAACTTGTTTTCAAAAAACCGGCTTCCAAATATTTTTAAAAAAATGTTTAACAATAAAGGGTTAAATAACGATTTCTACTTTCCCAGCATTTAAAACTCAGGCGCAGCTACTTAAAATTACCCAGAGAAAGATATTTCGCAACACCCAAAAAGAAAAAGAATCAATGCAATGATGCGGCATTTTTTTCAAAATGACAAACTAGACCTCCTTTTTTGTTAGACTTCTGTTCAAACATCATCCAAAATATTGTTAAATAGGTATCTGACACAATTCAATACTCAAACAACTCTTTTCTGATTTTTCTTTTTATGTTGAAAAACCAAAACAAAAGCCATTAAAACAAAATTACTCAAATTACAAAAAACGCAACAAAACGTGCAATTATAAGGTAAAGAGAAATATATGAATCCAAAAATAGAAAAAAACGGGCTGCAAAAGATCAATGAAGAGATTTTTGAGAAGAAGCAAATCAAAAGCTATGTTATAACAACAACGGGAAAAATTGAAATCAAATATGCATGACGGTCATTTATTTATTGGGGCATAACTTCTTGTCTTTCTTGTCCTGTCGATTTTTTGGTTCCAGAAACGATGTCATCAATGCGGAGAAGCATTACCTAAGAAGATACGATTTTATATTTCATCGGCATGAATAAAAATTACCGATGTTTCAACAGCTGTTTTCAATACTTGAACCCTGACAGTCAATGGATCCCAAATATCCAACTTATTCATATCAACCTAAATCGAATTCTATAATTTCACAGAACAAATGCAATAAAAACTCACCAATTCTCCAGAACATCCATCAATTCCCCACGTCCAATTCGCTTCAGCTTGAGCGTGTTTGGCACGAAGAGCAGTAAGTTGTCTAATCGTGCTTCCACCGCAGTTTTGAACGAGTGTTCTTGGGATTACCTGAAACGTTCACAATAGTTTACAAAGTTTTCTCTAAAAACAAACGCGTGGTTAAAGTAAAGAACACGTTCAAAAGGAGCTAATAAAATACATTTCTTACAGGGATTATTTGGTTTTCGTATACCATAATACTAGGCTCGAGCATTCTCAAGATTATTTTAACATATTAATTTGGAAAATTTTGATTTAAACTAGTCATACCTCCAAAGCCATTCCAATAGCTTTGTATGGCCATTGTCTAACTCCTTCAATCGACTTTCCTTTTTCTTTGAGTGCTTGACCAAGAGCCATTTCAAGGGCTCCGCCTCCTGGAACAAGTCGTGGATTGATCATAATATTTCGGACAACGTGAAGGGAATCTTGAAGATTTCTTTCAACCTGTAAGAAATGTTAATTTAAAAAAAAGATGGTTAATTTTGAAAATTTACCTCGTTGATAACATCCTTTGATGGTCCTCTGAGAACAACGGTGCAGGCTGTGGTATTTTCTGATGTCACGTAAGTGTAATATCTGGAAAATTATTATAATATTTAGAAAAAAAAAACCTAGAAAGACATACTCGTCTGCGATTTTTGTGACTTCGAAAAGCTGAGCGCCAGTTCCGACATCCTCATCTCTCAAATCAGAAGTTTCGTGTACAATCGTAGCTCCGCAAACTCTGAAAATTGTTCGGATCATTTGAATAGATTGTTTTCAAAACGAATACCTTGACAATCTGTTGTTGTCTGTCTTCTTCAAGCGTCTCAAGCAAGTGATGCCAGCTTTCAATAAGAAATGTTGAGCCAAATCGGAAATCCCTTTTTCAGTGAAAACCAAGTCTGGCTTGACAGCAATAATTTCGTCGCATTGTCTGCGAATAGCCTCTTCTTCTTGCTCCAAAATTTTGGAAATATCTTCTTCTCTCATGATCTCCAAACTCGTTTGAGATTCTCCTTTTTTGTACTCCAAGTTACAATCCAACAGGACGATTCTTGGGTTTTCAATACGGCGTTTCATTTTAGCATGAAGAATGTCCTTGTTGATGCAGATTCCCTTGATAACTTTTGAGTCTTCGATGGTACCTCCTGGGATTTTTTCAATACGGCAATATCTCTTGATATCAATTTCTTTGCTTCCACCCTTTTCAGTTCTGATAGTTTTGACAGCATCAATTGAAATTTTCACAGCCAAATCCATCCATTTGCTGATCATCTTTGTTCCAAGACAAGATTTCACAACGGTAGCAATTTCATCATCGTTATTGATATCAACAGTTTTGCTGAACTTAGTTTCGGCTAATGTGATCATTTCTTCGAGAGCTGCGCGATAAGCCTAAATAATTAAATTTGGTTCTGTAATGTTAGTTAGCAGAATTTACCTGGATGATAATTGTTGGATGAATTTTTTGCTCAAGGAATTGTTGTGCTTGAGCCATAACTTCTCCGGCCAAAATAATGACCGAGGTTGTTCCGTCACCGGTTTCTTCGTCTTGAGTTCTTGCGATTTCAATCATACTTTTGGCAGCTGGATGCTTGACAGTAATTTCTCTCAAAATAGCATTTCCATCATTGGTCATGACAATCCCTCCCATAGGATCCATCAACATTTTGAGCATAGCTTTTGGTCCCAAGCTAGTACGAATAACATCGGCGATAGTCTGAACAAGAAATACATACCGACGAAAAATATTTTAAAAAAAATCTAAATCACTAAGATTGTAAACATTTCCATTTCACAAAGTCATCATTATAAACGTGAACTATCCTCTGTTAATAAATACTTATCAATTCAAAGAATTTTATACCTTGCAAGCCGTGATGTTTCCAATTTGGACTTGATGTCCACTCTCACGTTTTGTACCCTGACTGAGCACGATGATTGGCTGTTGACTGGCACCGCGCATCATCTTGATATCTGTAACAATACGTTATTAGTTTCTAAACACAAATAAAAAAAACAATCAAGAGGCGAAGGGAAAAATTTAACATTCGTGGCCAACTTTTTGACTTTCAAGGGTTGTGCCAAGAGTTTCTCCGTGAAATTCTCTTACAGCTCAAATAAATTTTTAATTACTGTGAAAAAAACCAATAACAGTAGAAATGTTATGATAGAAACAAGCGGAAGAACAAAAACAGTGACTTCATCGAAGTTCTTGTTTTCCCCACGTAATCGGTTAGTATTTTTATAGACTTCTCCTAATAATGTATGGAAAAAAGGTTAAATGTTGTCTTATAACGTTTACTGAGCGATAAATTAGCTATTGGATGTTAATTTTGAACAAAAAATGAATCAAAACTTTCAAAAATGCATGAACAAGAGCCTTTGGAAGAGTATTCCAGTAATTTGAAATTGTTTCGTTGCGAGACCCAACGTCATTTTTCGAGATTCATAGGAAATCGATGGTTTCATGAATTTTAATGAAATCAGCTAGATTCAGCATATTTGTTTTGATACAATTGGCATAGTTTCTATAATTTTAACAATTCTAACTGTCTGAAAATACTTAAAGAATATACGCGGTATACGGTAGCATTAGTTTGGAGTGTGCGAATTTTTTTTGTTGCGTATATCGCCTGCTCTTTGTTTAGTTGTTGTTTTCTTCGCAAAAATATTGTTTTCAATGAAAATCTAGTGTTTTTAAGCGTATTGCGCAATTTTTCGTATTAATTATATTTCTATATATTTTTCCTTATCGGAATGCACAAAAATTCAGGTAAGTTTTTTACTGAATGAATCGTGAATATATTGAAATTTTTTTGAAGCTAGCCAAGGATCATACAACAATCCTTCTTCCTCTTCGGTAAGTGTCGTATGACTATAGATGTGCATTTTCTGTTGAAAAACCTGTAGATGCCACATTCGACGGAAACGGAATGGTTATCACGGCAGGTTGAAGACCAAATAAAGCCACAAGGCGAAAGTTGGAAAACAAACACTAAATTTGATAGTTGGAGAAATTCAGCACCTTCTGATAGCTGGATCCAACCAAAGGACAGTTGGAAACCACAATCGGAAATGTCAGTGAAACCGACGCAATCTTTAATTGCACAAAATCCTATATTTGATCAAGGTTTTCCTTTTTTGCATTTTGATTGTCATCAGTATTTTTGCAGCCCGAAAATCATCAAGAGAACCCGTCAGAATAAACGGATCAACTTCAACAAGCAGGGACTTAAAAAAAGAACAAAAACCACAAGATGACTTTCATAGGAGACACCGAACACAGAGTCCAAATTCACCGAATATGGACGACGTTGCAAAGCTAACCCCCGAGGAACTTGAGAAAGTTAGTTTTTAAAAAATATGAATATAATTATTTTGTTCAGAAAGTCAAATTGCATATGCAACTTATGAACAGCCTTGGATGTTCGTCATTAGAACCAGATAGGAAAAAAACATCCGAAACAGAGCCATATGACGAAGATGAAGAAAAGGATGAGTACGAAGATGAATGGAACACGGTAAGCGCTTTCAGAAAGTTCTTGTGAACCATTATATTATTAATTTTAATTATTTTTCTAATTAAAATTCATGATTAATAATATTCAAATAGCAATTTACTTTTCTCAGCATTTTTCTCAAAAAAAAGTGGAATTTAATCTTTCAGAGCATTAATAAGAATGAATATGAAAAGGAGGAAAGCTTGCCATTACCCGCCCAGAATGAAAGTGTTACTGGGAATCGAAGTTATGCTAATAAACCGATTGTCGCTGAAAATGTGAAGTTCGAGGATATTCACTTTTTTCACTTGAAGCATAAAAAGAAGGTAATATTTTATCTTCATATATTGGAACAAAAGTAAGTAAATTATAGGACATCAATGGCGATGGATTTTTGAACCGCCGCAAGAACAAAGTTGAGGCTATGGATATTGCGATGAGAACGTGAATAACTCCCTTTATAGGCTTTTTTCATTTCTTTATTTTCAGAAAAAGCCCCCGGATGGTTCACGCTGTTGATCCACATGTTCATCGTTCAGAAAATTACGAATCTTCAGGGAGAAAAAGGCGATCGTTCGAGTTGCCCGGCCCTTCACGTGATTCGCCACTGTTGCCTACACCTGTTCCGCCCTTTGGTGTTCAACAACCGGCATATGGAGCTGCGTCGTCATCGTACGGACCATCATCATCGTTTGAGCAACCTTCTCATGGATACGGACCACCACCAAGAGCAAAACCATATGGTTTGCCGTATGATGAAGCGCGAGGGTCTTATTACAGTCATTCACCGTATGAATCCTATGGATCACCATCGCCGCATTCATATCGATCTCCGCCATCATATGGTCCACCAGAACAATCATATCGCCCACCACCGGAATCATATGGATCACCATCACAATCATATGGGTCTCCGCCAAATTGTTCTTATAACGATAGATCTAGAATCGTAGATCAAAGTTATCAAGCTCAACGTTCTAGACCACTAGCTAGACCGAAACCTCCACAAGCATTATTGCCACCTCCTTCATTGATATCTGATAATTTTGTGCGAATTCAAAGAGATGCTGGAGAAGCAAATTTAAAACGAGCAGCATTGCTTGGGAGTTATAACGGACCTGTTGGGAAAATTAGTAGAAGTGAAGCAACATACAACGGTCCAACAGTAGTATATAATGGGCCAAGTTCATTTACGGCTGGAAAAGCAAAAATAGCGAGAAGTGTGAGATTCTAAGATTGATTAATGTTTAAAAATGTATAATTTTGCAGGGTTATGCATCCGGATCAGATGATGACGATGATGATGAAGACGCGGCCATCAAAGAATTACAGAAAATCATTTCGAAACGTTGAATCCTTGACGTTAAATATCCCTTCGTGATACCCCCATTTTATTTCATGTATAACCCTTTTGTTATGATTATCCCGGGTTTGGAAAAAGTTCTCATTTCGTTTCATGGTTTTTCAATTTTATCACAGAATCGCCATTTTTCTCTCGGAATTCATATTTATCTTCCAAAGAGTGGCCATTCCTAATTCTATAATCATTCAGATTGTTTTTTGATAAAGTGAATATTGTTTTTTAAAACTTGATTATGGATATTCGAAGTGTTATTTACATTAATATATATATATATATTCACTTAACAGTGATTTCGTATTTATCAAATCTTTAATTCACAGATGCCACGCAGCGAGGACGAAGTTGGACAAAAAATTGACAGGTTTTTGAAAATGAATTTTTCTCGAAGTATTGTCTTTGTTTTCAGATGTTTCGCTGATTCATTGCTCAAAGTCACAGGTGGTGTTGCTATCGGAATTGTCGCAAGTGTCGCATTCTTCAAGGTAATTTATTTTTTATTGAGTTGGAAAAAATCCGTCAAAAGCAAACAATTTTCAAAAAAACACTTTTTCCCAAGAAAACATTAAATGAACCGTTTTTTAAGACAAAGTTATTTCGTATGTTGAATAAAAAAAAATTTGCTTTGTGATTCATAGTTTTATAAAAATTGGAAATGTATTAAATATTTCGTAAATTTCGAATTGAAACGTTGCCTTTAATGTATTTTCTTCATTGAAAAAATTTTAATGATTTTTTCCAGAGCCGATCGTGGCCAATTTGGTTTGGATCCGGTGTCGGTCTCGGAACTGGATGGTCAAACTGCAGACACGACTTTGCACAACCCTACTTGGTTCACGGAAAGAAAGTTGCAGCTGGACACGATGCCCAAGGAAAAGCAGTGTATAACATTGTTACTGAACAAAAACAGTAACCATCTTTTGTATTTTTCCGATCGAGGACAGGAAATTATTTGAATTGTAGAAACCATTTATTTTTTAATTCGTTTTTGACGATAAACAAGGTATGAATAAATATAAAATTGGCAAAAGAGATGAATAGTTTAAAGCATGCACAAAATATACAAATGATATTCCGATTGTTCTCATCACGGATTGATAGTTCGCGTGCTGAAATTCCGGTATGAATGGCAAGTATTAATGGCGTTTGGCAAAATGAAACAAAATTAGTTGTGATTATAGTCTCTTGACTTTGATGGCATGATCACCGATTGCACAAAGAGCTGCGAGCATTTCATCTCCTGGAAAAATTAAGAAATATTTTTTAATGCTTAGAAAATTTTTATGACGTCATTGGGAACTGAAGGAAAAATTTTCAAAAAAAAAACTTTAAGGTTGACTTTTTAGAATTTATTCACCTGTTGCTCGAATATACGATGGTGGAAGATTGAATGCGAAACTATCGGGATTGTCAGCTGGGCGCAATTCCACTCCGTAGATATATGGGACACCACGATGTTGCATGAAGTCAATACTAGTTCCAGAAGCGGGATCTGAAGGAAAATTTAGATCGATCAACAATGTTCTATTCGTTGAAAACATACACATTAATTCAGAAATTGTTCCGAACTTATACATCACACCAGTTGTATTTCGTATAGCTTGAACAGCTTCCTGAGCCGCCAATTTCTGAAATATATTTGTTCTCGTTTTCTCAAAACTAAAATTGACTATTTAACAAACCTGGTCGTGATAATTCTCGGTTCTTTCATTTGTATAACCCCATGGAGAGAGAAGTAATTGACCATATGAATGAAGACTAATGTAAACAACTGGATTGGCAATTTGCCAAGTGAAATAATCTTTTAGACCTTTGATTTCTGGTTCAGAGTATGGATGACTTCCCATATACACATTTGAACATGGCGTTCGATTTGCACCAGCTTCACCTGTGATAGAAAATTTCAAAAATCTTTTACTCATTCCATTTAAAAATTTTTAAAATTTTCGAAATCTACAAAAAAAACTGAGAAAAAATGATATCGCAATGAGATTCTTTAAAAAAAGTTTGGTCATGCCGAAAATTTTTGAGAAAATGAGCTTCAAAACAATGGCCTTTAAAAAGTTTCCACCTGGCCGAACTATGAGCTTTATTTTTCGTTAATAAATAGTTGTGCAGAATACTTATATTAGTCCTTTTTTATGGTTTTTTTTTTCATTTTTTTTGGATTTTTCATCCTTGCGGACTAGTTTTGACCGGTAGACACTTTTTCTAGGCCATTGTTTTGCGGCGTGTTTTCTCTGCTTCTAGGTGGTTTTAGAAAATTTAAAAAACTGATTTGGAATGAGTATGAAGTCTATTTTCTACCCAGACGCATTCATTAGCTCCGTTAGTTCATCCTTTAAGAATAAAGACTACAGAAGCTCTTAATGTCTGAAAAAGTTACCCCATCGATATCCCCAATTCCTATTGGCATCTGCTCCGGTGCACCATTTGTTGACGGTAACATTTTTGCTTCGAGTTTTTCGCCAAAGACGATCCTTTAGTTCAAAAAATATGCTCTCTCTCTACTTCAACTAAAACTTACAGTTGTTCTACTGTATTCATAACCATCTGGATTTACTTGTGGAATGATATACCAATCAAACTTTTCAAGATTAGAAGTAATTTTTGGATTATTTTCATATCCATCTACCACTTTTTTAATGAGATAAATTGCGACAGCGGGAGCAATCCATTCTCTTGCATGAACACCAGCATCGACAATGATTGATGGTTTTTCAGGCGAAGATGATTTTCCTGGGGTATGGATTTTGACTCCAAAAATGGTTCGACCTTCTGATGATGTTGCAAATTTGATCATTTCAACCATTTCAGGTTTGTCTTTCGAAAGTAGAGTCATGAATTCGACCATCTGAAAACGTTGTAATTACAAATTGTGACTCCTTTTTTTTTAAACCGAGTCATAGGAGTGATACATCTGATCATCAAAATCTTTCCAATTTGTTAACGCTGCTCGTTTCCACCTTTTATGATTTTCATTTAGCATTGTTTTCCTTTCTTTGTTGATTATTCTAGAAAACAAATCCCATTGTTTAAAACTTCATTTGAAAAGAAAACCTCTGAATGTCATCATCAATCATCTTCAAACTTTCAACTTCAGACTTTGTCAAAATTTGACGGAATTTTTTGAGAAAATCTGGTGAAATGAGAACATCTGCGAATGGATTGGTTTTTGTTGGCTCAGCCCAAATGTCAATCCGAAGACGGCTGATCTTGGTATTTTCGTCAAAGTGAATATCGTACATTTCGAGCTGTTCCATTGTATTGGCAGATGGATCCACTTTAAAACGGTACAACATGTACCTTTAAAATAAATTTTAAAAATGTGATTTTTCGATTGATATTTACCCGCTATAATCAGATCTCTTCGAATCACCGGAATAATTGACAATATTTGCAGTCCCAAATTCGAGGTTCCAAATTAAACTCAAAACGAGGAGTTTTAACATCATTTTGCAACCTGAAACGAATAAAAGAGTTTAGTTTTAAAGGAGACAATGGAATAACAACAATTCAAATAAATAACATGAATTCAATGTCAATAAATAAATAGATAAGAAAAAGTTCAAGAGTGAAACTGAATGTTGAACATAAGAGTCAACAATGGCAAATAACAAAAGGTTCATTTTTTTTCCATGGATTTTGTTCTTTCTCTGTTCTTTTTGCTCATCCATTTCAGTGTTGTAATGTCTCAAATAATATTATAAAAAGAAAATGTTTAGAGGGTTCAAAAAAGAGCTCAATTGAGGGAAAATTGGTTGAAATAATAAACATTTGATGTGGAAAATGAATCCAGAATGTTTCGATGGTGTATTTTCATTTTAAGAATGGCTAGCAAGTTTTTTTTCAAAGTTAATTAAATTGATAATTGGGGGAAGAAAGAATACAAAACAGTGAAAAGATGATAAAATTGTAGTGAGGTTCGTTTTTTAATGTTTCAAAATGACTTTTGGGTTATATAAATGTTACACATAACAGGGAGTGTGATACTTACATCGTGTTTTGAACATAATGGAGACTTTTCAAAAATTATTATTATTATATAATAATTTAAACCAAATTTAAACCAAAACTACTATAAATTAGAAGACAAAAAACGGAATTTCAGAACCGGTTTTACTACTAATTTTTTGAAGAAAAATTAATACCGGAACAGTTTAAATAGAGAATTTGATTCAATTTGTTTACTGAAATGTTGATTTTCGACCTTGGAAATCAGTTTTCTAGAAATGTTTATTTCAACTACAAACAAATATATAAATTCTGACGACAAGAGTGATTTTTAAAAAATAAACTATGTACAAAATTCGGAACTACCTCGTTCAATTGAAGCATCTCAAATAATGTGAAATCAAATAATCTTGATTATGATTAATTAAAAATTCTTTGTTCATGTTATAAGTTATAAAAAATGTTAAGTTTGAACAAAAGTCAGGTTGTCGGAAGAATAATGGGAACTACCACGTTGTGTAAATTACCGAATGTCTTTCCAGACTTTAAATAAATTTTCGAAGAGCGCTTGCGCTGAACCCTTTCAAAATGTTCAACGAATTGGTGTTCACAAATGGCAATGTATCGAAAAATACCACAAAAAAAAAATGCAAAACATACAAATTTCTTGGCGTTCGAACCCTGGAATGAGCAAACAAGCATTTATCGTATGACAACTTCGCCATTGTAAGAAACGAATAACAATTGTGGAAAGAAACAAATTCTGAGAAAAACGAGGTAAAATAAATGTTAGAAATATTTTTGGCTTAAAAGGAAAGAAAAAAAAACGAATATTGTTTTTCGTGTAACCGTGATAAATCGAATTGTTGAAAAACAAAGAACAGCCGCTGTGGGGGGACAGCCTTCTTCTAACACTTGGTAAAATTCAATTGGAGCAAACGCATCTGCTCGATTAACCTCAATAAATTTGTTGAAATGAGCATCGAGGTTAAATGGGCTGAAGGGGGCAACATACTTAACTGCGGAAAGAAAACCAATTTCTGGTTACGAGGATTGAGTGATATGAGGTAAACAAAAAATCAGGACAAAATAACTGGATACCTAAACTTTACGCGTTTTTTTTCTCAAGTAGTAAGTTTCGCAAATATTTGAAGTTACACTGGAACGGAACACTATTGAAACGGAATGGGATGATTGAAATGATTGCGGAGAAGAATAGGAAATTGCGAATCTAATTAAAACAGATAACCATAAATGGCATAAATGTTATTAATTAGGATAATAATCATGTTTTCATTTCAAGTTTGATTTTATGGGTACATGGAAGAAGCTGTCGGTATTCGGAAATATTTTAAGACTTTGATTTTACTCGTCGAAACGGTCAGTAGAAAATCAAAGAATGTGATTTATTTGAAATCAACGAATTGAACCACTGATTTTATCCTTCTGATTCAGAATCTGTTTTATTCAGGTGTTTATTCTTTGTATGTTTCTTCATGTTAATTTTTATTTATTTTTGATTCGATTAATTATTTAGTTTAATCTTTAATCATTTCATTATATTTTTGTTCATACTAACCAAAATTTAGCATATCACTTCATTTTGGGCTCAATTTGAAATCCACAATATTATTCAACATTTGGGGGGGGGGGGTGCCCTAATGGCACTCCAAGAATGAACAAGGTATACCCCAACTTTCAATGGCCATAATTTGGCTCATAATTTTTAGAGACGAATTGTATTTTGAGGCTACAATACTGAGTAGTATTTAACCTTTTTTAATTCCATAATTTTTTCGACCCACGATTGGTACAACGTCATGCCAAAAATCGAATGTGTGTTTGTTTACTGATTTTCAATTTTTGTTGTAATTTATTCAGAAGCACCAATTATTAATGAATTTAACCAAAAAAAAATTTTTTTTTCGGGCTCCGCGGGTCCGAAAAATCTCCCGAAAAAGTGTTGAAAACAGGCGGTGACAGTGTAAAATTGGTAGTGCCACCACCTGTTTTTGGGGTTTTCGAGGACCGTTTTTGGCGAAATGAAGCTTTTAAACTGATTTTTTTGCTGATTTCGTTAATTATAGGTCATTCTGAATCTCTTAATACCAAAATTGAAAATGAGTAAACAGACACTTTTAAAAAATTTCCAATTTTGCAGATCGATTCGAAATGATCCTAAAGTTTTTATGTATAAATATTATGTTTTATGATTTCGAGCCCTGCTAATAAAGTTATTCCTCATAATCTTCCTCAAAAATGGCAAATTTTAGCCGATCAGAAATTTTGTAAGCTGATGTTAAAACGTCGTTCTTCGATTTTCAAGAAATTACAACCACCTCGCAACATATTTTCGCACTTCCCTTCTTCTTTTGGCAATAATAAGTTGTTTAATTCTTGAAGTTCTCATCGCAGCTTTTCCTCATTGTCACAATGAATTGCGATCATAATATATTTACACCAATGAGGACAAACGCCGCCATCTGATCACTATCACTCGACAAAATCTGTGGTAACCTTCAAAACTTCAACACTTGTGTAAAAATTGGATTAGAAGCTAAAAACATTTTGAAATATGTCTTTCCCAATTGATTTGTTTATTCAAGATGAAAGCTTCGTCTGCAAAGGCTTAAACATCACCAAAGAAGAAGAAGATGCTTATCTAATCCACAGATACCATCGTTTCACAGGTATCGCAACCTTGCTTCATTTTCATTCATTTCAATGATAATGCGATTTGCAGACACGCAGGTGAATTTGCCATTCGCTTCCTTCTTATATCCCTCCCACTTTCAATGTTTTTTTGTTGTATGACAAAACTGCCTAAGACCTCCGATGGCCCGTTTTTTTTGACAGTACTGACCTGTCGAATAGAGGAAGCTCGTTAGTCAGTTTAAAGTTGGGTATATAAGCAAAGGTCTGATGCGGAGAATGTCATCTGTTTAGTCTTCTAGCAGAACAACAACATGTATCAAGACGAGAAGAAATTGGTCCAAGAAGCTGAAGGGCTTCGCAAAATTGCCTTTTTTGGTATCTGTATCAGTACTGTTGCCACATTGACGGCGATTGTTGCAATTCCTGCTCTCTACAATTATATGCAACATGTTCAATCTACCCTTCAAACCGAGGTGAAATATTAATTTTAGTTTTTAAAATAACATCGTAAACGTTCAGGTTGATTTCTGTGTTCATCGTACCAATGGACTTTTCGAGCAATACGATAAAATCAAGGGAGTGAAGAGAATCACCAAGAGACAAGCTGGTTATGGAGCTCCACCAGAGTACAACTCTGACGCAGCTGTTGCCGCGCATCAAGAAAGTTCAGGAGGACAATGCTGCTCATGCGGAACTGGACCGGCTGGACCACCAGGACTTCCAGGACAAAACGGAAACGATGGACAAGATGGACAACCAGGAACTGACGGACAACCAGGACAAGACGCCCCAGCTGAGGCCGTCCCAACCGCCGATGACTTCTGCTTCGACTGCCCAGCTGGACCACCAGGACCACCAGGAAACGCCGGACCAAAGGGACCAAACGGAAACGCAGGAGCACCAGGAAACAACGGACAACCAGGACAACCAGGAGCCGCAGGACAAGACGGACCACAAGGACCACCAGGACAAGATGGTCAACCAGGACAACCAGGACAAGACGGACAACCAGGAGTTGTTGAGGAGATCTCCGTTCCACCAGGCCCACCAGGACCACCAGGACCACAAGGAACACCAGGACCAAATGGACAACCAGGAGCCCCAGGACAACCAGGACAAGATGGACCACAAGGACCATCTGGAGATGCTGGAAGCGATGGACAACCAGGACAACCAGGAGCTCCAGGATCACAAGGAGAAGCTGGAGCACCAGGAGAGGGAGGCGGTTGCGACCACTGCCCACCACCAAGAACTGCTCCAGGATATTAATTTTTTGAAACATGTTGTTTTTTCCATGTCTGTTTGTATTTATGACTTGAGAATGAAGTGTATTTTTGTAAAGCGTTAATTTGCTTGTAAATCAATTGAAAACGAGGAAGTTATGCAATGGTGATCCAGTTTCACATTGCCATCGGTTTTTTCTACCATTTGTGTTCCGTGTTGTGTGTTCACGCATTAGACAGATATATTATGGATTCGAAATTTACGATATGGACATTAAGATAACATTTGTGTAATGAATGGATGCCAATTGGTGGGCAAGGTGTTTTTTGGATTTGCAAAAATGGAGACATCCGGGATAATAAATCGTCTGAACAAGAAATGAGAAGATCCTGTTAAACTGTGAAAAAATCGAAATGTTTGGTCAACTGAACAGAAAACATTCAACTTTTTAGAAGATTTTTTTCAAGGTGAAACCGTTCAAGTTTCGAATTTTTCAGATTATAATTTTATGGCTTGCAAAAATATATGATTCAGATTAAAGACAGGGTATCAGTTACCGTTTGCTTTAACTGTTTTGAACTTTCCTACAATTTCGCACGAATTCAAAAACGGTAAAACCTCGATTCTTAGAGTGGATTTTTTCGTCATCTTATTTAAAAAAAAGAAACGATAAAGCTATGAACTAAAATATACGACGGTTTTTTCAAAAGTATGTAATCATGTCAGCAGATTTTATGAGTTGCAAGTAAATAAAAAAATAACATTCGGCGAACACGCGATAATTTTCATGGGTATATTTATAGTCCTTCTGGAAACTTATTCATATTTTGAGTTCTGAAACGAATTTCTGATTTTAGGAAGCGATGGCTGAAAACATAACTCAATGTGCCGAAGATTATGTCGGGTTTATTTCAATGACTGTTTATGGAATTTTGTTTGGTGTATATGGATCAGTTTCATTGCAATTTATAAAACATCCAAATTCTTTTCATCCATTTTTTGTGTAAGTTAAAGTGTCTGTTTACTGATTTTCAATTTTTGTTTTAATCGACTCAGAATCACCTATTATTAACGGAATCAACAAAAAAATTCAGTTCAAAAGCTTCATTTTGAGCAAAACGGTCCCTCAAAAACCCAAAAACGGGTGGTGGCACCTCCCGTTTTGCACTGACACCGCCTGTTTTCGGCATTTTTCCGGGAGCTGTTTTGGACCCACGGGGGGCCCGAAAAAAATTTTTTTTGACAAATTCATTAATAATAGGTGTTTCTGAATAGATTAAAACAAAAAATGAAAATCAATAAACAAACACTTTAAATACAAGGAAAAACAAAATAATGCTAAAAATATTTCCAGTACATCATTTTTTCTAATTCTAAGTGTTTACACGGTGGCTTTTCTTGTTTTATTCATCCGAAACTTGCTTGACTTAACAATGCAAAGAAATGTATTCTTCGGAATCTTGGAATTTCTTTATATTTTTTCAACAAATTATACGCAACCAGTTGGTAAAGCATAAGAAGGAAATGAAAGTATTTCTAAAATTTTCAGTGGTTTTAACACTCATGGAGCGAGTTATAGCAACTGTTCTAGTGAAGAAATATGAATCCACTAAAAATTGGATTTCATATTTTGTAGCACAGGGTATATGTGTAAGGCAATGATGTGCATTGGGGAAATTTTCAAGATTTTTTTGCAGATCTCAATTGTTGTGTTCATGACATTGTTTTCAGTTACTTCCGTCCTTGTAACTAATATTCAAACCATTATATCGATTTTTGTGTGTATAGTAAGTTTGGAAAATTTGATTTTGAAAAATGTATATTGCGTCGAAGGGAGGAATTTAAACAGTTGGTTAATAAGCTCTATAAAGTTATTCACTTTACAGGTTCTAATGATTTTGCTCATACTTAATCGAAAAATGACTGAAAATTCTCGTGCCAGATTAACACTTTCAACAAGATATCAATTGGCTGAAAATATTAAAGCATTGAGGTTAAAAACGAAGATAATAAACGTACCTTAAATGAAAATAGACTTCATACTCATTCCAAATTAGTTTTTAAAAATTTCTAAAACCATCTAGAAAACGCGTCTCAAAACAATGGCCTAGAAAAAAGGGACACCGGCGAAAAGTAGTCCGCAGGCATGAAAAAGCCAAAAAAAATGAAAAACATAAATTAATTTTTTAAAAAACATAAAAAAGGATTTTTTCTGCATACTATTTATTAACGAAACACGAAAAAAAGCGCATAGGAAAAAGTTCGGCCTGGTGGCCCCTTTTTCTAGGCCATTGTTTTGAAGCTCGTTTTCTCGGCTTCTAGGTGGTTTTAGAACATTTTAAAAACAGATTTGGAATGAGAATGAAGTCTATTTTCATTTAAGGTACCTTTATTATCTCGAAAGCAATAAAGCAATCCTTTAAGCTTAAGAAATGAAGCCTTTTTTAGAATATTTGTACCATTTATTTTAATGGACTGCTTTATTTCAATTATGTTTGTATTCACCAGAATAACATTAAATGTCGGTCGAACATTTGACAACGATTTATGTGTTACCTATGAAGGTTATGTTGGAATGTTTCTCATCTTCCGAACGGTAACTAATTGCGCGAAAAACGAAAAATTTAATTTTTAAGTGCTTTACAGATAGCCATTTTCACTCAAATATCAATGGCATCATCGGTAATTTATCAGCACGAATCATTACAGTTTTCTAGTTGTGGATTGTACGGAATTATAAACAATACTTCTAAAGTAGAACCGATTGGAGAGAAGAAATTGATTAAGGTAAGTATTTTCAATTTTTTGATGAATGTGAAAATTTATAATGTCTTCAGATTAAAAATGTTCTTGGAAAGAATATTTCTGATATTTCTGAACAGGAAACAGGGGAAAACTATTTTGCGCAACTTCATGCACAATGGAAATAGTGAAATTTCAATAAACTTTTTGTCGATGTTTTGTTTTTGATGTAAATAAAATCCAAAATCATTCAAAAATAAAGTGTTCTTTGGCGGATATCAAAAATAGTTGTTTAAAGGAGGGCTTAACGGAGATAATAAATATAACTAAAATTAAAATAGACTTCATTCTCATTCCAAATCTGTTTTTAAAATGTTCTAAAACCGCCTAGAAGCAGAGAAAATGAGCCTCAAAACAATGGCCTAGAAAAAAGGGGCCACCTAGCCGAACTTTTTCCTACTAGATTTTTTCGTGTTTCCTTAATAAATAGCTTATATTATTCCTTTTTTATGTTTTTCCATTTTAATTTACGTTTTTAACTTTTTTTTTGGATTTTTCACGCCTGCGGACTAGTTTTCGCTGGTGGTCCCTTTTTCTAGGCCATTGTTTTGAGGCGCGTTTTATAAAATTTAAAAAACAGATTTGGAATGAGAATGAAGCCTATTTTCATCCCAGACGCATTCATTAGCTCCGTGAAACCCTCCTTTAATACAAAATTTCGATTTTTTGAAATATCATAAAATTTGTGGTTTGAAGCAAATTCATCGTATCGGTTTTAACACTTATTCTCCTTCGAACCATAAAATTAAAACAAAAACATGAAACACCGAAGAATTTCGAATGTCCGGGTATAATATTCCATGATAATATTTGTGCACATCATTAACACCTTTTCCACCAAATGCCAATAAGATTGCCGTTTCTCTCATATTGTTTTTTTCCGTCACTATTTTTTTTCTTTTCCGTTTTAATCATCATATTAATCTTCTTCCAAGTGGTTGGTCACTTTTTTCTCGTTCCTTTCCTTATTTTTGCGACAACGAAATGACCGGCGAGCCGCGAGAAAGAGATATTTTCTCAATGCGATTATCATTATCATTTTCATCATCGAACCTGCATCGGGCAGAAGAGAGCACATCATTTTGGAGTACACTTCTCTCGTTTTCATCGGTTCCTTTTTTGTGTGCAAACAAATTGGCAAAGGTGGTTCGAGCTCCGCCCTCTTTGGTTTCTGGATACAAAATTTCGAGTAATTTTGTCAGTTGAGAGTGCATCTTTTGGCAGGAAGACGTCTCATAACAAAACATGCTAGCGAAATATTCTATTTTTATTCTTTTCCTTTTCTTCTTAACTATTCAAACGGTATGAAATTATTGTTTATTTATAAATTAATTAAAGCTATTTGGTTGAAAATTTCAAACCAAATTCAGTGAATATCTGAATTGTTTATATAATAGTTTTCGAACAATTATTCTCTGCCTAAGGAAATATTTAAATTTTAAATTTTCACTTTAGATAAAATAATTTAAAAATCCCCGATGAAACCATGTAAACACTTTTTGAAACGATGTTTTCAAAATTTCAAAATTTATATTCAAAAAGACAATTTAGAAAAAATGACAACGCAGGTTGTTAAGTTTTTTTTAGGTATGTCGTAGCTTAAATTATGTTTAAGCGAGTGCATAGTTTTTTTTAAACTATCAAATCAAGACTTTTCTAACTTCTAAAATTTGCCGTCATTCAAAAATAAATTTTAAGATTTTGAAAAATCTTTAATTTCATAACAGGCGTTTGCTGCTTCCCGACCAAAACGACAATGCGGATGTGCATCAAAACCTCAAATTTCATGTAAATGCACACCTTCCGTTCTAGCTTCTTCACAGCAACGAATGTGTTCATGTATCCCTCTTCAGTCAGTAAACATTAATGTTTTAATATCCTCTCTGTGTTTTGATTCAGAACTCAATCTTCATGTGGTTGTCAAGCACAATCAACATGTGCCAATTCATGCCGATCAGTTTGTCGACCATCTTGCTCATCGAATGGTGGTGGATTTGGATGTAGAATGAATTGCCAGAATGGGTGTGTTAATGCCTGTAATAAACAAGCGAGGTTGATTTTTTTTTGGAAAAAAAACTATTGAGTTCATTTCAGCCCTGTGCAATCATCACAATCTTCTGTTGTTCGTGCAGTTTCGGGTGCAAATTGCCTATCAGATTGTAGTTCTAAGGTTTTAAAAGATACTTAAGAAATATTCATAAATTTGATTCAGTGTTCTAATGTTTGCCAACAAAAACAATATGGTTCATCGCAATGTGCAAGCTCTTGTAATCGATCCTGCTCGAGAGTATGTCAATCAAATCCGCAATCCAATCCAACTCAATCTACTACGACAACGTCTCCAATAAAAGTACGTAACTAGTGAGATACATTTCGAAAATACTCGATTTTAGATAAATATCAAGGTACTTGATGCTGGAGAACAATGTATGGCTACTTGTTCAGCTACGTGTAAAACTTCATGCACTGACAGAGTACCAGCCGCCACATGCGATTCAACTTGTCAGAATACATGCAGTTCAATGTGTCCACAAGCAAACCCTACAACAACACGGCAGACAACAACAACAAGCTCACCAATTAGAATAAATATTCAACTTCAACCTCAACAAGTGCAACAAGTACAACAAAATCCTGGAAGCATTCCACAAGCATCGCCAACAGTTCAGGCACAACAAATTCCTGGAAGCATCCCTCAAGCGTCGCCAACAGTTCAAACGCAACCAACTCCTGGACGAATTCCTCAAGCATCGCCATCAGTTCAAGCGCAACAAACTCCTGGAAGAATTCCTCAAGCTTCGCCAGCCGCTCAAGCACAACAAACTCCTGGACGAATTCCTCAAGCATCGCCATCAGTTCAAGCACAACAAACTCCTGGACGAATTCCTCAAGCATCGCCAACAGTTCAAGCACAACAAATTCCTGGAAGCATTCCTCAAGCATCACCAACATTGAAGCCAGCAATTCAGCCTCAATATTTGCAAACTGGTACTCAAACCCGACCCCAGCCATCAGTTCAATATCAAAAATCTACTTCGATTCCTCAGCCTTCTCAGCAGCCTGTAAAACAATCACAGAACACTGTGCAACCAGTTTCAAACCCGAGCCTAAACCAAGTATTTATCAGAATACCTTTAAAGAAATGTTTTATTTTTTAGGCTCAATGTTTGAATCAGTGTCAGACTGGATGCAATAATTCATGTACTCAGAGAAGCGATCAACCATCCGAGGGATGTACTTCCAGCTGTCAGGCTACTTGCAATGATGTAATTTAAAAAATATTATATTTTCGGGTCTTCCCGGAGCATCTATTAGGCCGGACGTCTCAAATATAAAATCAGGCCTCAAAGTTCTAATTTTCAGTATACTCTTAGATTTATTTGAATCTGAAGCAAGTAAGAACATCGATCTAACTTACTTTCAAAGTTTCACAGAATACTTTAAAGTTTATCGTTTTCTGGGTTTTGGGCCTACTTTTTACTGATGTTTTCTCACAGAAATTTGAGGTCGTTGACTAAAATTTGGAAAAGAAATTCATTCATTATTGATAAATAACTATTTACTTTGTCATGAAATAGAAAAAAATGCTTCTAAATTTATTAATTTAAAATTTGCAGGTTTGTGCTCCACAAGTCGCGTCTCAACCGTCAACCCTAACTCCATCAACATATCCAGTTCTTCTGGACCCACAACAAAGATGTTCATCAGAATGCCAATCAGTATGCCAGATGGCCTGTGTCACTCAAAAATCGGCACCTCCAGCATCATGTCTTGACAAATGCACCCCACAATGTGACAATGCTTGTACAAATTCACAAGTTCAACAAAACAGTGCACAGCTTTTTACACCATCGGCTGATCAGAATTCGTCATTTGCACCAATCAAAATCAATATATCACTTTCTTCAAAAAATTCTGCCCAATAACGTGTTGTATCAATCTTCTATTAATTTATTTTTCAACTTTTGCTTCAAATAGTACAAAACTATATAATAAAATATATTTATTTGTTCAAATATTACAAAAAAAAGAGTAAACCGTAACAATAACAAAATATTTCTGTAAAGCTTTATAAAAGCTAATAACCCGTTGGATACATGATTTCACAGAAATCGTCATCGAGAAGAAGCACCATGACAAAAATAGAATATAAATTATCACAAATTACTCATTTTTCGGCTCTTCGGCCGGAGGAGAAAGTGATCTCGCGGCTGGTGATCGAACAAATTTGCCAGTTGTTCCTGGTCGAAGAATGATATTAGATGCAGTCGCTGGACGGTCGAGATTTCCTCTGGACGGAGGTTTTTGGAATATTGGCTCAGAAGTGGATGGAGGTGTTGCATTGGGTGTTTCGGCTTCTGGCACGGCATGCTCAATTTTGGGCGGTTTTGAACTCATTGATTTTATGGAAATTACGCTGAAAATTTTTTCTTATTATTCGATTGGTGATATATTCGAGGCATTTGATCGTTTGTGAGACAAAATTTGAACATCAGATTTGAATAATGAAATTCCAACCTGTTTCTTTTCTCCACCGGTGTTACTGGTTTAGAATTTGCTCGAGAAGATGTTTGTGACGGTGGCTGTTGCAATTCTATCGGATCTATCTGAATTGTTGTCGATCCAGAAAATCTTTCTGATTGTATTGATCGTCTCGATGCAAGTGCTGAAAAATGAAAAAGTTATTTATCTTATACATTGCGGCTTACCACTGCTAATTGGATTCACTTGATTATTGAACGGAACAGAATTCCGTTTAACCACAACCTGTGTGTTGATATTTCGATGGTGTAAAATATTTCCATTACCGTTCGGAATTGCTAAAAAAAATTTAAAACAAAATATTGCTCACATTTTTCGACAAACCTCCATTTTTCTGCTCAAAAGCCGTCAGTTCCTCTTCTCTTTTCAATTTTGCGGCTTCCATTCTTTTCTGTCTACTTTTTGCTTTAGCCAACATTTTCCATTTTGTGATTGCTTTCGTAACCGTTTGAAATGTTCTACAAATCGATTATTTGAAGAAAAAAAACACAAAAAAATGCTGAAGAGAGTGGGATTCGAACCCACGCCCCCGAAGGGACTGGTGCCTTAAACCAGCGCCTTAGACCGCTCGGCCATCTCTCCACATTTTTCGACTGCATATACATCGCTTATCTATCGCTCGTTCATAGACTAAACATTATTTAGCTACGAGCTTCGATTTGAATACGACGTAAAAAGGGGGAATGAGATATTTACCTCGTTGAAAGTGGCTTTTCAATCACATATCTTGCAACATTTGTTCCTGCCAAACCATGTTCGATAACATCCGCACCGATTTGTTCTTCATAATCAGTAACACGTAATCCGAGTGGACTTTTGCTAATCAACTAGAAATACAAGGTATTTTCAGAAAAAATGTTTTTTTTAACTTACAAATAAAACAAGAAAACCGGCAGTTGCAGAATATGCTAATATCGTAACGGTACTCAACAGCTGAACTCCGAGTAAAGTAGGATCTCCTGAATACAGTAATCCTGTCATGTTGTTTGTGGCACTAGACTGAAATTTGAAAAGAAATTTAATGAAATAAACTGATCGTCCAGATTTACCAAATATTTATCTTTTTCACAGAAGATCCCAACTGCGATCATTCCCCAAATGGAAGATGTCAAATGAATTGGCACAATTCCAACAGGATCATCAATATGAAGACGGTCAAGAACTGGAAGGATGGAAATTGAGAAAACCGATGATACTGAACCAATGAAAAGCGCGTGCCATGGTCGGGATACAGCACAAAGAGCTACAATTTAAATTTTTTGAATTTTTTCTGAATAGTCAAATAAATACCTGTTATCGAAACAATGGATGATAAAATTCCATTAATTAAATAATTAACTTGTAATTTCTTTGTTCTTGCAAAACTTATCGTAATGGCCGTTGCTCCACCACCAATTGAGCTCATGATGGTGGCCACTGCAGCTCTTGCTCCTAATCTCCATCTACCACCAGTTATACCCCAAACCGATCCAGCATTTATTCCAAACCATCCCCACCACAAAAGAAATGTTCCTGTAAAATGTGAGATAATTTAAAAATAAGAATTTTTGAAAACCTAACCTAAAAGTGCATTTGTCGGACTGCTCATCTGATGAACACTATCCTCATTAAATCGACCTCTTCGTGGTCTTAAATAAACTGTAGCAATGAGACCAATTATTCCTCCGACCATGTGAACTGCTGAACATCCAGCGAAATCGACAACTCCTTTTTTATATAAAAATCCTTCTTTGTCCCATACCCAATGAGCAGGAAGCGCTTGTATCAAAATGACAAGACACCCAAGAAGAATATAAGATTTTAGTTTGGCACGTTCTGCTACAGCTCCTGAAAAACATTGATAATTTTGATTGAACTTTACAAACGTTATTGTCAACTTAAAAATGTTGGATCATACATATTCTTACTAAAAGCATATTTATTGCCCTTTAATGTTTTAAATATAATAATTGGTTTTTATGTATTGTTTAATCCTCTTAGAACATGATTTAGACAAGGAAATTAATACTCAAAATGACTACGAATACAAGTAAGGCTTCGAAAAGTGCATAATTCAGACATCTCGACGAAAAACTGATTTTTCTAAAATATCTAACCTGACACAATAGTTGAAGCAGTTGTAGCTAATGACAATTGAAAAAGGAAAGACGCATAAGACCATCCTTCTTGATTAATATTTTCTACTCCACTATATTCTCTGTAAAAATTAATAAAATCTGAAGCCAACCAGGGTTCGAAATACCTTGTCGGATCATAAAAAAATTTTCCAAATCCAATAAAAGAATTTCTAAATGGTTCATAATCTCCATACGATAAACCAAAACCAACAGACCAATATGATAAACCCCCAAAAACCACATCAACCACATTTTTCACCATTATATTTACTTCATCTTTTGCTGAAACACTCCCAGATTCTAATAATCCGAATCCTGAATGCATTGTGAAAATGATAAAACTGCTTGAAATTATCCAAACTGCATCGTCTTGATATAATTTATCAATTTCTGGAGATCGGGCATTTTCAGCATAGTGGTGTATTTCTGAAAACGAATATATTACAGCTTAATATGTTTAAAGGAGGGCTTTAGGGAGCTAATAAATGCTTTTGGGATGAAAATAGACTTCATACTCATTCCAAATCTGTTTTCAAAATTTTTTAAAACCACCTAGAAGCCGAGAAAACGCGCCTCAAAACAATGGCCTAGAAAAATGGGCCACCGGCGAAAACTAGTCTGCAGGCATGAAAAATCCAAAAAAAAGCATAAATTAAAATAAATTTAAAAAAAAAGGACTGATGCAAAGATTCTGCATGACTATTTATTAACGAAACACAAAAAAAGCTCATTGGAAAAAATTCGGCCAGGCGGCCTTTTTTTCTAGGTCATTGTTTTGAGGCGTGTTTTCTCTGCTTCTAGGTGGTTTTAGAAAATTTTAAAAACAGATTTGGAATGAGAATGAAGTCTATTTCCATTTAAGGTACATTTATGATATCCGTAAAGCCCTCCTTTAAGAAAGGAGGTAACTTAAAAATAAGGGCTTCAAAAATCAAATTCGATCAGAAATACGATTTTTTAAACCAAATTATGAGAGTTCAAATTTCACTAATTAGTCTTTAAAGATGCTCAGATAAGATAATCGGAATGTTTTTTACCGATCGGTCATAGCCTCCCATCTCAGAAAAAAAATGCGCCGGTAACGCACCGGAGCACGTCCCGGTGCATTTTTGTCTGAGTCTCCTCGAAGCATGTTTTCTTTTGAACGCGTCTCTGAAAACGCAGCGCACTCTATTTTCTGAGTTACATATAAGTTCGTTAATCTTTGGTTGAGGAAATATTTCCAACGCTATCAATTACTGAGTCATTGAATAGAAAATTTTTATTCATTGCACTAAATTTATTATGGCTATGCTATTTTTTTCTAGTTCATATAACGAAAAAAAAACTTACGAACAATCTGCATAGAAGATGCATTAATAATTGCACCTTCAGGTCCAGCCATAATATATAAAGTGTTTTTTTTCAGAAAATAAAATGAAAAATGGTTATTCAATCATCGTTCTGTGGAAATTATCTGTAAATTAATATTGAAGACAAAAAAAATGTGTCAAAATATAAAAATTAAGTATTTGTCAGTTGAAAAACAAGTTGTTTTTATATGGCTTCAACCATTCTCTCAAAGCCATTAGGTTGTTTTCTTCTACAATTGAACAATAGGATATCTAGAAAAAAAACAAGACATATTTAGACATTTAGTAATAGAAAGGATATAGGTAAGAACATTGAATAAAATCGAAAACTACAAACTGAAGTTGCTCTTTCACACGGAATTGACTTTTCTTCTCAAGTACACCTGTTGAGTTTTATTACTTTTTTTAATTCGAAAAAGAAAAATGTTTTTATATAATTTAAAAGGAATGATTTTTGTTCATTCGAAATCTTATTTTTATCCTTCAATTTTGTACTTCGAAGGGTATGAAAATGTCAAGGAAAAACACACTTGTAAATAATCATTCCCTTCTGCTACAACGTACTTTATTTCACCAATAATGATAGCTTTCAGAATTTTTTTCTTGGTTTTAAGAACAAATACTCGAGAAAAAAGAATTTCAATTTTTGTGCTGTCAGAAGTGGTGAAAGAAAAACGAAACAAGACGTTTTGATTGAAAGTTTGAAACTTATCGAATCTGTCAACATGTAATCTCTTCTTTTTCTAAACGGTTTCAGAGAATGGCCCCATATTGTTATGTCCATAAAGGCAGCGTTTCAGTTAATACGATCCAAATCCAAAGAGAAAAATAGAAATTAAAATGGGGGCTCGCGAGGTCGATAAAAAAAAATACCCCTATGTAGAGACATTCAAATAATTGTGTTTCGCGCCAATTCTGCGTTGCACGATCCACGACCGCGCCGCACGATCCGGTTTTGATTTTTTCAACTTTGGACGGCTACTATGACGCGTGTATTAATCGGTGCGATTTCGCATAAATTGCATTGTATAAATGAGAGAACGCTCTAATTTTTGAAATTAAGATCTGGTAGGGTCAAATTAACTGAACAGCTGTCTTCAAGTTCAACCTCGAATTTGAAATACATTTAACATTTCAACGAAAAGCGTGAACTAAGCGGGCTCGCTTTAAAATTCTACTTTGCGCCGTTAAAAGGTTAAATGTATTTAAAATTTGAAGTTGAATTTAAGAACATAGAAATATGAGTTCATTCTCTAAAACCAAAAAAAAGGACGGTCGGTTAATATTATCTTTGGTGGACTTTGGTGGGAATTTTCTTCAACTTTTTTTTTTACTTCAAGCCGGATTGATTTTGTGAATACCCGAAAATTGGTACACCGTCGTAAAGTAAAGATTTGTTTCAACTTTTCAGCATCACGCATGTTTCCTTTTTTCAAACTTAAAAATAAAAACAAAATATTATGTAAAAAAGACACAAGAAGTCGAAAACTCTCTTACAAAAAGCGGTAGTTTTTCGAAATTTGATCCAGAAACGTAAAAGAAACGTAAAAAAAGAAAAGAAACATACAAAAAGTCTCGAATAATTCAATATGCGATATTTTTCTCCTGCGAATAAAGTTTTTAAAAAAACATGTGAAAAGATAAGACGAAGGTGTTCGACCGCCGAAAAAAACGAAGAAGTAATCGAAAAAAGAATTATTATAAAGTAATAGAAGGAGTGGGAAAGAAAAGGTGTCCGTAGTGAGACTCTGCAACAAGTTTATCACGTGGAAGTAATACGATTTTTGAGCAGTTTTGACATTTTTTGAAGGACATTTATAGAATTGGAGATGGACGTAAATATGTATAATCGAACGTTTAAAATATAATTTCTGGAATTTTCTTCGCTTGTTGTTTGTTGCTATGAAAAGGATTTGTTCTACATTTTGTTGTCTCTCTTTTTTTCAATAGAATTTCTAAATATCTGCTTTTTTGATTTTTAAAATATTTTTCAGGATTACTTTTTATTCATATAAAGCGGATCAAATTATTCAAAATTTTTAACAAAAATGGCTGATTATTCATTGTTGTTTATGAAATTTTCGCAACTGTAGTTGGGATAAGTGAACCGAAATTGCCATCAACGCTTATTGTGTGTACACCTTTACGACAAATTGCACACACGCAAAAATTCGAATTTTTTACAAATGGCATTTTAAAGGAGGGTTTTACGGAAATCATAAATGTACCTTAAATGAGAATAGACTTCATTCTCATTCCAAATCTGTTTTTAAAATTTTCTAAAACCACCTAGAAGCCGAGAAAATGAGCTTCGAAACAAGGATCTAGAAAAAGTGGCCACCGGTGAAAACTAGTCCGCAGGCATGAAAAATCCAAAAAAAAATGAAAAAACTTAAATTTAAATTTAAAAAACATTAAAAAAGACTAATATAAGCATTCTGCATAACTATTTATTAACGAAAAAAGCTCATAGGAAAAAGTTAGGCCAGGTGGCCCCTTTTTCTAGGCCATTGTTTCGAAGCTCATTTTCTCGGCTTCCAGGTGGTTTTAGAAAATTTTAAAAACAGATTTGGAATGAGAATGAAAAAATAATTTCATTTAAGGTACATTTATTATCTCCGTAAAGCCCTCCTTTTACGCCTACAACGTAGGAAAAAATGAAGTTTTTGCTTTAAATACATAAAGTATGGCCCGCCTTTCTGTGTTCAATTTTTAATTGTCGTACTGAATTTTCTTAGTTATAGTCGGTTCACTTCAGCCCTCCGTGAACTAGATTCTTTAAATTAAATAAATAATATGTTTGGTTTAAAATGGAGAAATATGTGTTCCTACGAATGAAATTGAAAATTCAACAAGACACATGTTTATCTGAAATATTTAAAATGTTAAAAACGCGAAAAATCTTTAAAATACTCCACCCTCTCACACCTGATTGTTATTATTATGAATGCGTTAAAGTGCAAAAAATTTGAAAAAAAAACATACGGAAATATTGGAGCCCAAGACAACTTTCAGGAAATACATTTTCTTTTTTTTTCTTTTTGTTGCCAAAAGACAGATTTCCCGTCGAGTTCCTTTGACTAGAACGAGAAAATTGAACAATTATGTTTTTCTTTTCGGGAATTCGAACGGAGATTGGTGTGGTTTGTATAATGGCAACAAAACAATGAGTTTACAGATATAGTAAACAAGATGGAGCGTTTTAGTATGAAATTTTTTTCGAGAAACATTATACCACAAAAAATTAGATCATATCAGACAAAAGTCACATAAGAGATTCAAAGTTGAAGGTGGGAAAGCCGAGTGAATTTGCATTCGTGCGACGTCAGAGTTAGCGCAAAACAAAATAATTGGAATTTTAGCGTTTACTGTCAGGTTTTCGTCGATTGAAATTTTCCCAGAATTCGAAAATCTTAACAAGCAGCCGCAAAAAAATGAGCAGATGAAATTATGCATATCATGTTAGCATTTAACAACTGTAAAATTTGTTCTAGATAATGTTTTGCCTAAAAATCTTAACTCTAGAGGGCGTCTGATTCAAAAAAAGGTAATTAGAAAGGTTGTTAAAGACAGCTCCTCAGTTAATTTGACCCTACCCGATCTTAGTTTCAAAAATTAGAGCGTTCTCTCATTAATTCAATACAATTTATGTGGAATCATATCGATAAATACACGCTTCATAGCAACGGTCCAAAGATGCAAAAATCAAAATTTGAATACGCGCGAAATTTGAAATCGTGGATCGTGCAACGCGGCCGGAATTGGCGCGACGAACAATTATTTGAATGTGGCTACATAGAGGCATTTTTTCTCGATCTCATGGACCCCCATTTTAATTTCTATTTTTCGCTTTGGATTTGGATCCTATTAACTGAAAGGCTGCCTTTAAACTGGAAGTTAAAAAAAAAGAGACTCAAGGACTTTGCGGTATCATTAAAACTATACTTCTCAAAAAGGTTCCTGCCACTTAAAATAAAAATGGTTTAAAATAGGATCAACTAGAATTAGGGAAAATGTGTGTCCTTTGAAAAAAGTTCTTTTGCCCAAAGAACAACTCTGAGTATTCGTTTTTTGCATGAAATTGATCATGACAGCTTGAAATATTTTCATGCAAAATTCGTGAGTTGAAAAATTCATCTAAAGTGAAAACGAATGGTTATATAGATATTTTGATGAGAAAAAGCTTAAAGGGAACCCTCATTTCGAAGGTTCATCTTCACTACTATTATGATATTTTAACTATGATCTCACAAAAATACGACATTAGAAAACGTTCAAAACTTAACTTGTTTCTTTTTTTTTCTTATTTCATGTATGACTGCATCTCCTTTTGTTGCCATAGGAATATAAGAAAAAAAATAGATTTCGGAATAAATTATTCTTTTGCTTTCTTTGCACTGCGATTGATATCATAGTCTGTGAATGTTTAAAAATAAAAAGGAACTAAAGTTCAGTTTATTACTGAAAATCCACCAAAACAACACGATAAGAATTCTGCTGAATAATATTCAAAATAAAAAAATGTAAAACGTTCTAAACACATTTGAAAGAAAAGAAAATTGGAAGCGTGCGGGTTCTTCCGAAAACACGAAATATTCACGAGAAATATAAATGTTTATGTGTGTTTTTTTTGACGAGATGTTTATTGGAATTCTACAATTTCCTTATGATTTTAATTCGGGACAAAACACAACTGAAGTAGAAATGAAGAACTCAATAAACAAAATACGAAAAATATGGGATTTTTTTGAAAAAATTGTCTTTTTGACAACAAATTAAAACTAAAATTATAGATTTTCAAGCACAAAAAATTGTCTTTTGCGTTGTTCGAAATTATGAGTTCGAATTTTCGAACATAAGAATATTATTTTAAAAGAATATATAAAAAAATTGAAATAAAATTAAAAACGAACATTGAATGATGAACGAATTCTCTTCTCATCAAAAATGGCGTTGTTATGAAAGATGGAAGATAAAATATGGTTTTTAATCCTTTCTTTTTCAGATTTAATACGTCTTGGCTTTATCTCTTTTTCTCCTTTTTCAATTCAAAATGGTTTTGAAGGTTTTTTTCGAGCTTTGAAAATACTTTTAAAAATTGGAAAATTTTCCATAAATCTTTTGATAATACACACTACAATCAGAAGTTTTGATAAGATTAAGAAAATGTGTGAATAATAAATAGAAGATGTTAAAGATTGAATAACCTATGTAGTAAAAGTTTAGTAAACACTTTTTTGGAAGTAGAACTGTGCATGAAACATTTATCAAAAATATATATTTTCAAATTGCACGTAGACGAAAATAAGCACGATATGATATTCCAAAATTTTATAATGTTATAGAGAAATTATGAATCATTAAAACTCCACTAACAGAGCTCGTATCGTTGTCAAAACTTTAAAATTGTGGATTAAAAAATAAAGTGAGACAAAGTTGGAGCAAATTTCAAAGAGTAGTTACCTCCCTTTTTAAAGATATTCTAAAGAAATTTAGTTGAAGTGCAATGACAAGATATATTCTGAAAAGTCCAATAAAAAATACACAATCCCCAACTGAAATGTTAAAGCCATAATGCTTTCCTTTTTCTCCATTTTACTCTTTTTCTATTGATATAAAAACAATTTACGAGCAGAAAAAAATCCCATTTGATTCTCACTTTTAGTGGCTTTCAAAGTGAATTGGTGCAATTTTGATTTATTCAATAATGACCATATAATCCATGAGTTTCTATAATAAAAATGTTCAGACCAAATAAGGAACGAATATCTGAGGGAGAACGAATGAGAACTCGATTTTTCTTCTTCTTCTTCGTCTTCATCCAGGGTAGGACACATACATAAACACTCACAAAATTTTGATTGGCAGATGTAATTGAGGTTGAGCAAAAGGTTTATTTTTTTCTGAATAAAGTAAGAGGGAGAATGAAATAAAAAGAAATACGTATATGAAGAAATGCCTCGAGAATATTTTCAGACGCAATAAATGAAAGAACAGATTCTGTTTTTTGTAAAAAAAAATTAAATGGTGTGGGAATCAATGTGTATTGTTTAAAGGAGGTATTTACGGAGCTAACGAATGCATCTGGGATGAAAATAGACTTCATACTCATTTCAAACCTGTTTTCAAAATTTTCTAAAACCTCCTAGAAGCTGAGAAAACGAGCCTCAAAACAATGACCTAGAAAAAATGGTCCCCTTTTTTGAGACGGGTTTTCTCGGCTTCTAAGTGGTTTTAGAAAATTTTAAAAACAGATTTAGAATGAGTATGAAGTTCATTTTCATTTAAGGTACATTTACTATCGCCGTAAAGCCCTCCTTTAACTATTGAGCACAAGTTTTAGAAGTTTATTTTTTTAGCTCCCTAAATGTGATCTGACAAATGTGAAAAAGGAACACATTTTGGAACATGTTAAGAGGCTTGAGGATTTAAAAAAAACTAAAGAATATTCATAAATAATAGAGTCAATTGTTGGCCACTGAAACACGAAAATTTTGCACAGAATTCTTAAGTTATGACTTATACGGTCATATTTTTTAAAAACTTCTTCACGAGTCATTCAATTTTTTGCTAACTCTAGCCCTCTTGCGTAGAATTATTCAAATTAATAAGAACTCAGAAACAAGAATGCCATTTCCCATTTGTTTTATTTATAAATCGACAAATTCTTCTGGTAGTATTTAAGAAAAATGCGCCGAAAGAACGAAGTACAAACGATCAAAAAAACTAGACCGTAGTTATCCCAGAGGACACATTGGAATACAAATGGGAAGTGTCTAGAACATAAAGTGCTGAATCTTAAAATATGCCCAATTTCGTTTTGGAGATTTTGAGTAATGGGAATACTTTCGAACTGCTACTTAAGTTCACTCAATTCTGGAAGTTTAAAAAATGTATTTCTATTTTATTTCTGTTTGAGAATTTCAGTTGAGAATGAAATTTTGATTATTGGATGTATAGACTCGATCTAATCACTGAATTCGAACGGTTGCTGATAGCTTTTAAAAAAAGTAAACGTATTTTTCTTCTATCTTTAGAAGCCCATAACTTGATCTAATAGCCCAGATTATGTGAAGTTGGAGACATAATCATGAAATGTATTTAGTTTAAAAAACGAAAAGATTAAAACGGGATCAATGAGATCGGAATTTTTTCAGTGTAAATCTTCAGTCCCAGTAGAAAAGGACAGAATTTGGATAAAAAACTTGACGTCCGTCTCATTTTGTGCATTTCACTACCCTTTCCTTCCGTTTTTCTTCTTCCTTTTTTATCTTTTTTTTGGATGAGTAAACATGCCACTTTTTCAGTTTATTCTAAGAAAGTTTTATCATCAGCGTTTGAGGCTTTTCTTGCAGTTTTCTTTATAAGCGTTTCTATCTTTAATGCATTCTTCAGCGGCGACAAAGTTGATTGGTCGAGAAAGATCTGGTTCATCGAGTAGACATATTACATTGATTAATACTGAAAGATTATTTACGAGTGATATGTGATAAAGAGGATTGAAAGTGCTCACTATCTTCTATAGTAGTCTCAGGCTTCCAATTTTCTTGCATCAAAAGAGTTGCACATATTTCTGAAGAGGAGGGATCAACATTTGGATGATAAATCTGGATAAAATAGCATTAGTTTGACAAAAAACATGAGCAGAATACTTTAAACCTTACTTGATTGGTAAATCTCACTACTGGTGCTTTAAAGGGATATTCTAAACTTGCGTCAATGATAACAGTCAAAACGGAATTTTTATAAATATCCCCATCCTAAAAAACGGATTTTCTTCGGAACAAGAACTGGTATTTCACCCCATAAAATTGAAATTCAAAAACATCTCGAAATTTGTGTATTTTTCGGAACTCTTTGATAAAACTTCGCGGATTGGCTTCAAGGTCCGCAATTTCCTGAAGCTTACAACTAGGTAAAGAATTTGGAAAAAATAACTTGCTTTTCTGACGCGAGTCAATTGAATAAGCCGGCTATGAGCGGCGGCTGGTGTTGTCATTGATGATTAAATTTCACAGAAGGACGAATAAAAATGTAGAAATGATTTTTTAAAATGTTTCATGTAGGATTCCATTTTTCTCGTGATAATTTTTGTTGCTTTTATTAAGAAATTGAACAGCAATTTGTGGAGGCACAGTTATCAAATCTTCTCAAATGAGGATAGGAAATATTTGAATACCTAATATTGATTGTTTGTAGGCTTCAAACATATCTTTATTGTATCCTGTTAACGTGTTCCGTCACTGAGAACACTCTTTGAGAACACCATCTGAAAGTCAATCCAGTGGTTCATGGTTCGGTACGGGATCTTGAGTTTTTTCCCCATTTCCCTCATTTTGTTTAAAGTTTTAAAGGACGACTTAACGGAGCAAATGAATGCAACTGGGATGAAAATAAATTGCATAATCATTCCAAATCTGTTTTCAAAATTTTCGGAAACGATGTAGGAGCCGAGAAAACGAGCTTCAAAACAATGGCCTAGAAAAGGTATACGACGAAAACTAGTCCGCCTTCGTGAATAATCCAAAAAATGCAAAAACGTAATTTAAAACGGGCCAATTTAAGAATTCTCAATAAATATTCAACATCAGAAACAACGTCCGCAACATGATACAATAAAGATATATTTGGATCCGACAAACAATCAATATTATTGTGCTGTAAAAAGTAAGTTCTGATACTCCATTCTGTTTGATCAACGACGAATATCTCCTTTTTTTAAGTAGCTGGAAACGATATTCATTTCTTTCCTATTTTAATAACTGTGGCTCCACAAATTCTTTTTTTATATAACTGTGCCTCCACAAATTGCGAAGAATATGGTTTGGAATTAAAAAAAAACAAAACTTTGAAAATGCTTAATATTTATAGTTCGCTGATCGACAAGATGTTAAAGGTGACAGAATGCAAAAACAACAAAGAAATAAGAAATTTATGTGAAATTTTGTGTAACCTTGGCGGTTATTCTATTCATTTCTGTCTAAGTTTATTATGCTTCAAGATCCAGGACCGATTTCAGATTGTTTGAATCCGAAATGAAGCGAACGTTGAACACATCTTCATAAAACAAATTAGGCCATATTTACTTTTGGCATCTACAAACACCATTCCGTCGCTTTTTCGATCGTTGTTTTTTCGATAATTTCTGTAATTTAAGAATGAAAATTTTAAAAAAATTAAAAGAAGAAGAAGAGTAAAAACACAAAAAAAAATTTTTTTTTTCTCACCTGGTCGAAACCAATTTCAGCATGATGATGTTGTGTTGGCTCAGTGTTTCGTGACAAATGCGGTCTTTTTGGTTTTGGTTCAAAGTCTTCATTGCAAATTTTCTTCAGAAAAGCTTCCATGTTTCTGCTACCCATTTTACCATCAAATTCTGTGACAAATCGTTTGATATCATCCATTGATAAATTTTCCAGTAAGACAACCTTAAAAAATATTTTTTAAGAGAGTGATACACTCTTTAAAAGATAAGCATTTTATAAAAAATATTCGCGAACCTGAAGCTTTGATAATTCGAACTTTTCTGCGAGCCAGATTTTATACTCAACTGAACATTCTTGTGAAGAAAGTAGAAAATCCTCGCAATCGTTAACCAAGAATTGAATGTCCGAAGTAACTGCAATTTCCAGAAGAGCTTGTACATTTTCATCTGAAAAAATGATGAATTTTTTAAAAAATCCTTCAAAATGTTTGGAAAAATGAAATTGGATTGAAAAGAAACGTACTTGTTATAACTTGCTCTCGGCGATATAACAATTGAAGAAAATCATGAAATTGATAAGGCGTCACTTCTTTGCTTACATCAATTTTATAACTGTCATTTTCGACCAACATTTTTCGAAGCGATTTTGAGAAACATATCAAAACCTGAAACTAGAATTTTTTTAAAAGGAAAAATAAGAACAACTCCCTACATGTCTGTCAATATTAAATTTGTGGTCCCCAACTCGAATTGTAACGGTCGAATCAGTTGTTGAAGAAGAAAAATCATTTTGGAAGCCAGGAATAACACCAAAGACATACGTTTCAGGAATGAGGCGTTTATTATTAATATCAATCGTGAATGATCCGATTATGCTTATATCGTTTCGAAGAGCCAAAGAATCTCGAAGTCCTTCATGCGAATTGATTCGAATACATCCGAATATATGGGTCATAAAGTCAGGAAAAATTTCGTTTTCATCGCTACTCTCGTGAAAAATTTCGAGAAAAGTGTCGAAGTCGACAATCGTAGAATGGTGGTTAAAGTGACAATTCAAATCTTTTTTGATTGTTTTGCCATAGATCATCATTGCCAGTGATATATCAGCATTTATTGACCACAAATTGGACGATTTATAATCATACAGATGTTCAGCTTCAATTGAGAAGCACAATGAATTTTTTTCGGTGCCTGGTTTTACGCTGTGTTTCAATTTCCTGAAAGAAAAAATATTATTTACTTTGTACTTACTGTGCAACATAAGAAACAATTCATTTAAAAGGGTGTTTTTTTTAAACTTAAACTACTAAGCGAGTGATTGCTTTTTTTTCGAGCTAAAATTCTAAAAACTTGTCAAAATTTGATCTTTGAGGAACTTGCATCGAGCTCCTGTCAAAAATTGCTAGTAAGGCGTTTTTTGTTTTCAATTTTCACAGACTATAAGCTCAAAAAACTCGAAGCCTTTTTTGTTCTGAAAAAGATATTCTCATTCTCTGGATCCATAACTATCTCAGGAGCAATTTATTCGTGATATTACCAGCTCAAATATTCCTGATCATTCAAGCTGGGTTTGATCTACCCAGAAAATCTAAGTCTCTCAAAAAGTCATGCTATTTTTGCCTGCGAGCGGCTGCGCTGCGGTCTTTTAGTAGAAAATGAATGATCCAAAATTTTTAAGTTGTCAATAAATCAAGAGAAGGAGATATATGCAAAGAAAACTGGTCAGATGCCATTGATTTTTTTATTTTTACGTGTTAATTTTAGGATTCAAGCCAAAATTTTCAAGCTTAAAAAGAAGAGCTATATTTCAACAACGAAAATTGAAAACACCTGAAACACTTATCTTGTTTGGACTATAAAAAAATAATTAAAAATAGAATTAACTCCAAAATTAGTTTTAAATCGTTCTATTTTTCGGAAAATGAATCAAAAGGTCCTTTAATTTTACAATTAGACTATTAGCTCGCTTACCAATTTTTATCCTCCGAATAAGTGATGAGTGAAGATGACATTTCTTTTCCTGAAATTCACATTTATTATTCGAAAGTTTTACCAGAAAAAGTCTAGGAAAACAAAGAATGTAACGTTTTTAGAAAATAAAATAGGATGAACCAAGTTGAATAGAAAAACAATTACTCGAGATGAGTTGATTTCCGAAGGAAGGCGTACTCTATACTTTCGCACAATTACTGTTCACAAACAGCGTCACTTCTCAGTTTGTGATATAGGTGCTCAAAAGGGGCGGATCCTAAAATTTATTAATATCGGAAGGTGTTGGAATTGGTTGATTTGCAAAGTTCCCAAAAGGAGAAGAGCTGTTCTTCTCATTAGCGCGGATTGTACGAATTGTAAAAGGTGTGAGTCGGTGTGCACGTCTGATTATATTATCATTAACAATGGGAAAAATCAGTCGATCTTCACACAGAAGGAACAAAAATTATAAATTGGAGTTGATGAGGATAAGTTTTCATGCAGGCGTTCTATCGACATCATTAATATGTTCGAAGGATAATTTGAAAAGTGTTAAATAATACGGTTTCTCCATCAATCATTCAAATTACAACAATGCACAAAAGCCGAACTACCAAATTGCTTCAATCATTATTTCATATTGTCAACTCAATTATTCTTGATCATTGCGTTCGGAAGGCTGCTCAACCTCACAGCCGCTCCGCACGCACGCGACGCGACTGCCTACACTCAGCACGCTGGAAAATTTGAATAATTAATTTTCCCGCCAATATTTCAGTGTTAAGTGGGAGGTCACCGTGCGTGCGGAGCGGCTGTGAGGTTGAGCCTTCCGAACGCAATGATCAAGAATAATTGAGTTGACAATATGTAGATATATTCAAATTATGTTACAGATTATATTCATCAATATAAAAGTAGGTTAGACATTTTAAAAAATCTACCAAAAAAACTATTTTGTATTTTCAAACGAAAAGATCCTAAACTGTTGTATGAAATGTCAAGAAGTTTTTAAAAGGTCTACGAATATTCATATATGTTGCTGAAAATTTTTCTTGCGAATCAACTTCTTTTCATTGATCACGAAACATCATTTCAGAACATTTTCCTCGAGTCATGATGTTTGGATCCTTCGAGATAACCAAACATTTCTGTTCCGTTTTGATTCCTTTCAACAAAAAAATCCTCCAATTCTACCACCCACGAAAACATTACAACAAATCGTCCAGCTTCCCTGTCACACCTTTTATTATTAAATTATTTGGGACAAAAAAAAAAAGAATCGAAAAGACAAATCCAGCTTATTCTTTTGAACAAACATTCTTGTTCTGAAATTTTCCATTCAATATTTGGTCTCACAAAAAAGTGTATGTGTGTTTCACTCGGCCCTGATACCTAAGCATACCTCATCATGGCCTGCATCATCATGACTTGCTTATAATCGGTTTAGGTTGAGACTTTCACCGATACCTTGACTTCGTATGCTGTTTTTCGCTTCTATACAATAAGCCCGAAAATTGTTCGAAAGAAGGAGTACTAGGGGGACACTATTCGGGTAGAATTGGAAGGGGGGGGGGGGAGGATGCCCTCCAATGATGGACAAAGCATTTGCAACTTTTACCTTTTTATTCTTATGCGAATGGCGAGAAAAATAAGGCGGGAAATTCTTGATGTTTTTGAAAAAAAACACCAAGAGTTCAGGGTGGACTTGAATCATACATTTTTTTCGCTAGTAGAATTTTTATTTCTCATTTTCACTACTCGTGATATTCATATATTCCCTCTGAAATACACTTATTTTTGCAGGTTTATGAAGGTTTTCATACTTTTTCTCATACTTCCAATTTCTTTGTTTGGTCAAAAAAATAATGGTGAGTATTTAGAACAGTAAAGTTTCTCTAGTTTCGAGAGTCTAAACTTGAAAATGGGCACAACCGATCCATCTCCCTAATTTACTTTCTCGACATATATAATTGCCTCAACATATAAGGCCACTACATCTTCTAGGATGTCAAAATGGTCACCATCTTTGTGAGTTTTGGTCAAAGGAAGGAGAATGCACGAAAAATGTAAAATGGATGGGAAGGAACTGTAAGCGAGCATGTGGAACTTGCTCCCTTTCAAGATCATTGAACGATGTACCGACTAGTCGTGCATCTACAGCATTTGTTAGTGATCCACAGTCGCAATTCTTGCCATCTCGTCCAGCTGGAGTACCGGAAGGATGTACATCCATCATTTCTGTCGAAGGTATTTGTTTACAAAAGGTTAAAGATGGTAAAAACATATAATTCAGCTGAAACTCGTCAAGTATTTTCTGGTAATTCAATGATTAATCGTTTCAAGCAAAGATTTTGTGCTGATGTTCAGGTAAAAATAATTTTTTCTGGTTTCACAAACTGAAGTTTCTTGAAAGTTAAAATTTCTGATACTCTCATAGCAAATTTTAATTTCGCTAATTAAAAAAAGATATGGTACAATTAATGCGAAAAATCCCAACTATTAATTTACTATTCAGATTCCACCAGATTGTTCCATTAATCAATGCTTCCACAAGAAATTTCGTTCAATGGATGGTACTTGCAATAACTTGCAAGCTCCAGTCAAAGGTGCGTCATTCACGCCGTTTTTGAGATTGTTACCAGCTGCATATGATGATGGATTCAATTCACTTGTTTGTAAGTTGGCACTTAGTTATATGTTTGTAGAGAACTCGAATTTTCAGCATCTTCCCGTCGAAATCGTCCAAATGCTCGTGAAATCTCCATATTTTTGTTGTCGACGCATAGAACGTTACCTTCTCATGCTAATTCACTTCTCATGATTTTTGGACAGGTTTTAAAAGAAAATCATTGGAAAGAAAGTCTTCATTCGATTTTCAGTTTATCTCGCATGATATTACCAATAATGCTCAACAACCAATTTGTCAATGTAACCAAGCCGGGCCACTCTGTGCTTCGATTCCAGCTGTTCCATCAGATCCAAAGTAGTTATTTTCCTTTTATCCACGATTTTTGATCTTTGGAACGATATTTTTCTATAGCAACATGTAAAGTGTTTACATGTAATTGAGATCAACATTATTTTTTACTCTCAACTTTTCCGCAGAAAAGAAATTTTCAGACATCGTTGTTTTGGTTTCGCTCGCTCGTTCCCAGTATGCGGGACTGGTCAATTCGGAATAGTTCGACAACAACTCAATATGAATACTGCGGCGATCGATGCTAGTTTGGTAAAAAATAATACTTGAAATGGAGAATGAATTTAAAATTGTTTTCAGATTTACGGGTCCGAAGCAGTTACTGGAAGAACATTGAGATTCGGAGCAATGTTGAGAACATCAACGATAAATGGAAGAATGTTCCCACCAAATACATCGCCATCGTCTGTGGAAACTGGTGATGGAAGGGCTGCACTTTTTGTCGGGCTTGCAGCACTTCATACAACATTTTTAAGACTTCATAATAAGTTTGACATTACCGTGATAAGATTTAGCAACTTATTAACATTTCAGTCTCGCTGCCCGTCTACAAAACATGAATAGTCACTGGAATAGTGATAGGATCTTCCAAGAAACTCGTAAAATTGTTGGTGCTATTTCTCAAGTCATCACTTACCAAGAATTTCTTCCTGAGTTGATTGGTGACGCATCGAAAACTCTTTTACAACAGTATAATGGATACAATCCAAATGTTGAACTAGGAGTAACCAACGAGTTTTCTGCAGCGGCTTATCGATTGCATGGAATGATTCAAGAAACATACACAATGAAAGATAAAAACTATAGAACTATAGGACAATACAGATTTCTTGATGCTGTACAAAAGATCGGATTGTTGACGAATATGGACTCAATTTATAGGTTTGCAGATTATTATATATCTGAAAAAATAACATATATTCAGAGGAATGATGGAGATCCCAGTTCGAAGTCCTCAAAGAATTACTAGTTCTGTAACCGAAGGTCTTTTCGGCGGCGCTATTGATTTGGCATCTATGAATATTCAACGAGGACGTGATCATGGTTTAAGATCATATAATGATTATCGCAAGTTCTGCAATTTGCAGCCAGTTACGGACTTCAACAATGTTTGTTCCTTTTAATATTTCTATAAATAGCAAATGATACTTTTGCAGTGGCCAGAAGTTACCGAGGCAGCAGTCCGCCAAAGAGTTGCTCAACTTTACAGAACTCCAGATGATGTGAGAAAAAAAACATATTTTATGAAAAATGTTTATTTTCCGGTGTTCAGGTTGATTTGTACGTCGGCGGATTAATGGAAGAACCATTAGCTGGTAGTACAGTTGGTCCAACATTTGCATGCATCATTGCAAATCAATTTCAAACTTTGAGAGATGGTGATAGGTATTAGCTTTAAATGTTAACTTAACATTCAAAAGGAATGTGTTTAAATGTCGAATGATAAAAAGTCACGAAGGAATAATCAATACAGTGCAAAGAACAATTTTCATTAAGACATACATTTGTAATTTCAGATTCTACTACGAAAATCCCGACGTTTTCACATCTAAACAACTGACTCAACTTCGTTCCGTGTCCCTTTCATGGGTTCTTTGCCAAACTGGCGACAAGTGAGTCAAATGGAATAAATGAATGAAATAAAAAAAGAAAGTCACCATTTCATCGATGCGGAAAACCGCAAAAAATGATAGAGAAGGTTTTTATTGATTATTGATGTCTTTCTCAAATTTCATCAGGTTTAAGTGAGTTGGAATTTGACAGGTGAAAGTTGATATTGAAATCAATATCGTTGGTAAAAATTGGGAAATATGTTGTCTAGAGAGTGAAGTCGTTCTAGGTTCTGAAAAAAGTACAGAATTTAACAAATCTCAAGAATATGTCGAGAGCTTCCGCATTAATCGATATTAAAAAGAAAACGTGCCAAAGAAACTGATTTCTCGGCAATAACAGCTTCTAGAGAATTAAAGTATAATATGTTTTTTCGAATATTCAGCGATTTTCTAGAAAAGTCGATTCTCAGGAAATAAAAGTGAAGATCGAGATTCTAAATTGATACCATGTATCGTTTCTCGGTTAGTTTTAGTGACATAAAGAGTGAATTAAATTGTTAAAGATTCATATCTTTTTAAAATATTAACTTTTGTGAAGCTCTTGGGAATAAGTCATGTTACAAAAGTCATAGTTGAATCAAAACAATTCACACATCAATGCAATAAATACAAATTGTTTCGTTTTCAGCATGGATCGTGTTCCCCGTCGAGCATTCACAATTGAAGATGGCTCCCGCACAGTTCGCTGCTCAGAGCTTCAATCTCTGAATTTAGAAGCATGGCGAGAATAAACAAAACGATTAACCATGTTTTAAATCATACCCATTTGTCCCACATTCCTTTTTTTCTAGTCATCCTATTTTCTTGCCGATTCGACATTTTTTCCCCAAAAATTACTCACAGGTTTATTTGATTTTTTCGAAATTGTACTTTAATGTGTGCCATGAATTGTTCCAATGCATTTTAAAATCGATATTCCGTGCAGAGTGTATGTTATGACTTTAAAGTGTTGAAGCGACTCTTATCAAGGGAAATGCGGAAAAGGTTTGATTGACAATTGCTCATGATGTTTCATTACCTAAATACGTCACTAATATTTAAAGAAAAAAACATAATAAAACTTTATCATCGGCAAATATTTCACAGGGCTTGAGAATTCAGCAAAGTCGAAATGTCTGTTCAGTGACGAGCATGTCAAAAAACATGGCCAGAATACGAGTTAAACAAAGATAACTCTGCATTCATTATGAAGTCGGAAAAGAAATTAGTCATTGTTCCTAGGCAGCTCAACTTTGATTGACACCTTAAGGTATAATTTTTACTATTTAAAGTGGCACAATCTTAGTTTTCACCATTATTTCTCACTTCGGTTTCAATAAATATTTTTCAGTCTAACAATGGCGCTAATTCTTTCAAGAATCGTGGTTTTTCTGTTGTTTATTCATGCAATAAACACTGTTCGTCACCGTCATCATAAGTTGCATAATCATGCAAGACCAGCAGAAATTCCTCAACACACTTCCAACGAAGTAAATCCTAACTTTTCTGGCCACTTCATTGGTTCCTTTTTTAGAATCTCGGATTTTCTGACGAAACCGATGGCGGAATGGACAAAAACGGAAAACAATTGACAACTCTTGTTGAAGGAATCGTCACCTGTTATGGAAGACCAGCCAAGTACCTTCGTCCTTATTTGACTACAAACGGTATTCTAAGAATATTTCCATCACTTTCAACGAAATTTCAGAGTTCCCCCGATCAATTATTGCCATTGCAATGACCAATGAGAAGGGAAGATACCGCCTTTCAACCGGTGAATTGGCGACCTCCGACTATAAATTACCACTTCGTCTTGAAATACGTCACATGTGCCCAACGAAGGAGGTCCCATTCTTGGAAGTTTGTTTTTGATTCTTATTCAAAAATTCCTATTGCGAAATGTTGTCTCTTTTTAAAGAAATGCGCAATACCCTACATCACAATTAGTCTCGTCGTGGACCATCAAAACAAAACCTATTACGATGTAAGACAAAAATAAGAAGACTAGCTTTTGATATATCTGAAATTTTTTAGCTCGATATCGAATTGGATAAGCATCCCGCCGAATCAGCTTCATTCTGCCTTTATTAAATAATCGCAATTTTACACTTTTGTTCCTATTTTTAATGATTTTCAAATTTGAAAATTCCCGTTCAATGAATGAAATGGTGTAGAAATTATGATATTTTTTTCGTTGGTGGCACTGAAATATTAATAAACTACCTAGCATTTTTTTAAAAACATACTTTGACACGCAACAGATTTCATATTATTTTTAAAGTTTTTTTTAAAACATGAAAATCATAAAATGTTCAAATAAAATGTGGTTTTTTTTGTTTTTCATTAATCTGTCTGGTGCATGTTACCAGATATAGAAAAAGAAGTAAATTGCTTCATTATAACCTGATTAATTAAAATTGATGTGGTGTCCTTTAAGAAAATTTAGTTCATTAACTTTGCGTATTCAAGGTTAGTTTTTTTAGACTTTGCGAAACTATAGCAAGTTTGACGGCGATATTGAACTTCGTTATTGATTTTTAGTTCTTTCAAGAACAACTGTCAATTAATGACAGTATGCACTCATTACGAATCGCTGAAAAATGGCGATTTAGAACGCCGATCAATAGTCACAAAACATGTAATTTCTCAGTGCTAGTAAGCGAGTCACTGTTGAAAAAACACTGAAAATCATATTTTCACAATAATATGGCTGATTTTTGCAAATTCATTGAAAAACAAACACTAACCCAACTTTTAAATAGTTAAATTTCCATTTATTTCTCATTGTTAAAAGCTTTCTATTATAACTTCCATTTTAAAGGCATGCTACAACATTTTTGATGCCTCTGTTTTCAATTATCGAAGATTCAGTCCCCAACAACATTTTTTCATGAAAACCTGGCTAAAAAAACCTCTTTGGCACTTTTTTCGATAATGGCACATACAAATCAAAAAGTTCCAAATAAGTCGGAATATGTGTTTAAAAACTGATATTTCCCGAATGAAATTAATGATCATCTGTTATTGAAACAGAAGAAAGTTGGGGAAGCAAAAGAGTAAGAAAAGAAACGTATTCTTAAGGTTGCATAATGACTAGTGACAAGCTGTTAATTAGTTGGAATTGGCTGTTTGAGATTGGTGACGACGAGAAAATGAAGCAAAATACAACATTACACGGAATTCGCTTTTTTATGTGTATGTATTTTCTGAGAATTGTATTTCTTGAACCGAAATTTCACTGGAAGATTATTATGATAATCTTGTTTTTTGAGTTTATTCATTTTTTTTGTAATTTTATAATGGTCACAACTTGTTGAACTTGAAAGTTTCTTACTATCGAAAGTTAATAGACTAATTTCTTTGTCCGTTAAAAAAAACATTATAACAACGAAACACATTTAAGGAATAGTTATTGAATAAACGTTGAAAAAACCAAAAGAAGACGAAGAAGCTCTCTATCTATTGAAAAAATGAAATAAAAACGGATGTTTTAATTTTTGACGATCATTAATGCTTCAAAAGTGAAGGTAAACATTAAAAATGAAGTGATAGCAAGTTCTTGTTTTCTCGACTATATAGTCAAAAATGACTACATAGGTAAGGAAGAAAGGAGCACATATGCAATAATTTCAAAACCAGTTTGTGGAAGTTATCAATTCGAAATTGTGTTTAATGATCAGAAATTATATTCATTTGAACGACGAAAAACCCAATCTCAAAAACGTAGAATCCAGAAATCATAAGCCAAAAATTCTAGTCTATAAATTCGGACAAGCAGTTTGAAAGCATTATTCCACCTATGTTTACCCAATCAGAATTTGTTTGGAAAATTATCATTTTTAAATAAAATCCCAACAAAATATCGTCAAAAATATATACCTTAGCGGTCCAAAATTACCAAGTTTGGAAACCCCGTTTTCCATGAATGTCATCAGATTTTCTATGGGTTAAAGGGGGGGGGACGAAATAAATCGTTTAAAAATGATGAAAGTATGATTGTTTATAAATACATTTAAAAAAATCCAAAGAAAAACTCGAAAATGGCGAAAAAAAATTCCGAAAAAAAACCATAAAACCGGCTTTCGCCTTAATGGCCGAATAAACGTTTTTGGTTTTCTAGGCCGCCTGATTTTATTTTTTGAACGTTTATTTTTTTAATACTCTATTATGGATAATTTTCTCAGGAAAAAAATTGAAAATAAAAGAAAAAAATAAATTTTCAAAAAATAAAATCAGGCGGTCGAGAAAAAACAAAGAAAACCAAAACGCGTTTCTTCGGCAATTAGGGCGAAACCAGGGTTTATGGTTTTTTTTTTGGAATTTTTTAAAAACCATTTTCTTTGGATTTTTTTTTCATTTATTTATCAACAATCACACTTTCATTATTTTTAAACGATTTATTTCGTCTCCTCACCCCATTTAAAACTATTTGATTTTAGTCTGTTCAAACTCAACGTTCGTTTCGATATGCGGTCAAAATTTCGTCTTCCATGAATTTGTTTATTTTCTTGAAAGCAACAATCATGGATCATTAATTAATGATCATAATATTCAGTTTGTTTTTCTTCAACTTTATAGTCTGATATTTCCAAGCTACAAATTCAAATCTAATGAATTCGGGTTTTTCTTACCGCAACAATTTTTTTTTGTTTTTATCAGTCTGGAATTTCCATTTTTACAAATCCAAATTTTATAGTTGCTTTATGAAAAACTTATCTTTCACCTGCACAACTTTTTTTTCTGTGCCCTATCATTTACATCATACAGCTCAATGCTTCCTAATGTTTCTTTAGCACACAACATAAATTTATCTGAAATAACAATTGTATTTTTGTTTTATTTCACTATTTATTATTAATTTTAACGACGATTATAAAAATTTCCAGATGAGATTATTGGCATTTATTCGAATTGAAGAAAAGGATACACGATTTTGTGGAATTCGAGTTCCTAATAAACCACTTGCCATCATCTTAGCATTTCTTCAGTTGTCCATAACAATTGCATCTTTTCTACAGGTTTTCACAATTTTTTCAAAATTTTTTAATGAACTATTTTTAGCATATTTTCTCGATTTATAAACATCGGAAAATCTTCGAATGTCGATCGAATATCTCAGCAAACTCGAGCTTTGAAGTTCATTTTTTAGCTCATGATATAATTATTTTTGATTTTGGATTGATGCATAGAGTTCTTGGAACAAACGAATGTGTGGCCAACTATTTAGGTATAACTTCAAAAAGGCTACAAATTACAATAAAAGTTAATTTCAGATGGTGGTTATATGAGATTTGCATGGACTATCGAACAATCATCAGCTCTGTTAATATCACTGGTTTCTTTGATGTGTAAACCAAAACCTCTCTGGTTGCTATGGCCAGGTTAGTTTTTGAAAACAAATCATCTGAAGCTTTGAAAGTCGATAGTTTATTTAAATAAACTTCTTGTGCTTAAACCAAACAATCAACGAGTAAATTGTTATTTATACCTTTCGGTATGAATACCCTTCGGTATGATCGGAGCTCGCCCCAAACAATTTCCTTTCCAGATGAGAACTCAAATTAAAATTCAAATTTTCTCAGGTCTTCTCATGCAATCCTCTTACACCCTTGGTTTATCGGTTCTAACAATGGCAACGGCTCCAAAAATTCTTGAAGCATTAGGCGGAATAATCGACTTTGAACTTGCACTTATTTTCTCAGTTTATTCATTAGGGTATTAAAATTACAACTCATTTTTATCTCATTTTTATTTTATTTTTTCAGATTCACAATGAACTGGCTGTTCACATTTGTTCTCTGGCATTATTATTGGCATCGGGAAAGAAAGTTTCTCGCAGAACAGGGAATATTTCCTCCACCTGAATTTGTTTAATTTTTAATTTTTATGTAATGATGTTTTTTTTACTTGATGAGATTTAGTACGGGTTGAGAATAAATTAATGATGAAAAAAATTTTTTTCAAATTTCGGAATTGCATTAATTTAATAACAAGAAGCAGAAGCATAAATTGCTCAAAGAATGACTATGCAGAGACAACAAAGCAATTTACTTTTTTTTTAATTTACAAGAAAACGTAGTCAAAAATATTTATTATTATTGATTGCAGAAATCTGAATATATTTTTGGCAAGAACCATTCGAAGTATTGACCTGTCTTTAAAACATGTTTTTATGGAATCAATTAAATTTTTTCTAGCAGATAAAATATAATTAGTTTTTAAAGCATAATTACATTTACTACCAAAAAGTATATATCAAATTTACATCAAATATGAAGAACGTCTGTGAGAATCACCATAGCAACATGTTGAATGGCTTGTTTCGAAATCGCATAATAATTGTGAGCTCAAGTTGCGGCGCACAACGTAGACACACAAGTATTCAACATGTGTTGCTCTTTCTGTGCCTCTCATTGTGCTCGAATAAGCATCTAATAACCAGTTGTATACCTACATATATTCTTGAATATTTTATCCACCTTTTATTCATTTTCCTTCTCTCAATGTTTGGGCAGAATCGCCAAGATTCCATTAGTCGAATTTCTTCTGCTGGTTCGTCTTCGTCCAGATATCGAGTTCATAGTGCACCGCCAATTGCAGCTGACGAAAGATTCAATCAGAGGTTTTCATTGAAGTTCTTAGAAAAATTTAAAAAAAAAGTAATTTTCAGAAAATTAGTAGGACGAAAACTTCCGCCTTTGATATCTAACTATAATCCTTTGGAAATGAGAGATATAAAATTCAAAATTGAGAAACCATCAACTCCAGATCGTGAGATTGATTATTGTAACTTTTAGAAAAAAACGTGAAGATTTTTCCAGCCGAAAAGGTGAAAATGGTTCTAGAACAGCGTATATCACAAGCCTTGGCGGGTCCAAGCTGTAAATTGAACAAACGACAGAGTAATGATGAGAAATGTGAGCACACAATGAGAAGAGGATCATGTGAGTTTTTTTTTTCGGATAATAATTGCGAATCACTTCATCAAGCCAAAAAAAACCTGCTAAAAAGGACAAAATTCGGCGCAGCGGAGGACAAAATTATTTTACCTGAGATTGATGGGATTAAAGACAGCTGTTCAGTTAATTTGACCCTACTTGTTCTTAGTTTCAAAAATTAGAGGGTTCTCTCATTAGTACAATGCAATTTATCCGAAATCACACCGATAAATACACGCGTCATAGCAGCCGTCAAAAGTTGAAAAAATCAAAATTTGAATGCGCGCCGGCTCGTGCAACGCGGTCGGAATTGGCGCGAAACACAATTGTTTGAATAAGGCTACATATTGGTATTGTTTTTTGATTTTTGATTTTTGCGAAGCTATCTCCCGAACCTATTTGAATATTTCAAAGCCATTTCAGTGTGCCAATCGGCGAATTAAAAGGAAATCCTTATCTAAATTCTAAATTATATTGTTTTTTGGACCACCTGGGCTCCCATTCGAATTTTGATTTTTTGCCTTGAATTTGGATCGTGTTAACTGACCAGCTGCCTTTAAAGGAGGGCTTTACTGAAATAATGAATGCAATTGGGATGAAAATAGACTTCAGACTCATTCCAAATCGGTTTTTTAAATTTTCTAAAACCACCTAGAAAAAAAACATAAAAAATAACTAAGCATTCTGCATAACTATTTATTAACGAAACAGGAAAAAAGCTAATAGGAAAAAGTTCGGCCAGGTGGACACTTTTTCTAGGCCATTGTTTTGAGGAGCGAATTTGAGGCTTCTAAGTGGTTTTAGAAAATTTTGAAAAAATATTTGGAATGAGAATGAAGTCTTTTTTCATTTAAAGAACATTTATTATCTCCCTAAATCCCTGATTTAATTTTTTTCTCACATTGCTTTTCCGCTACGTAAATAAATTAAATTAAATTAAATTTAAGGGATAATTTTAAAATCTTATTCCCTGAAAACGACGTGCTTGCACATTGGAATTCTCTCGAATTTTCCTAGAATGCAACTAGAACGCAACTTTTCGATTACTTTGTAACAGTCCTACAATCATGTTTCAAAGTAAATCAAAAGTTGTGATCCGGTTTCGATAGAAACAGATACGAAATCTGTTTTTTTGGAAAAAATTGCTTGAATAATACAAAAATATATGATTGCACTTTTCACCAATTCTCTCTCTTTTTGTAGCAACTATATCTGACTCATTGGTGTATTGAAGCATTCAAAAACTGTTGATACAAATGCAGGGAAAGAAAAGTTATATAATATTTATTTCTATTCATGATTCGTTTCAAGAATACTTTCCATACAAAAGAAAATTGTTGATGAGTCAAGATGAAACAATTTTTTTGTGAAATTTATATTTTTACATTTTTTTTTACAGTGATACGATCGGCTGCTATTGGTTCTGAAGAGATGCAGTTTGTCCCTATTCCAGTGGATGAAATGGAAATGCTGAAAAGTATCAATAGATCACAGTAAGGAATTCTTAGAAATCAGAATACCTGAGATATCAGCAACTATCAAAGTTATACAAAAAGCTTCTGATAAAAAATAATGAACTTGTTCCCATTTTGTTTGGATTCGTTCCAAATCCCAATCCGGACAAATGAGGGGTATTTCCGGGAAAGCAGCGGGTTATTTTTCCTTTCGCGCTCTTCGAGTTTTCGTGCGATAGTTTAATTAGCTATAAATCACATGACATGAAACTCACATTTGCTTTACGTTTCACATGATGAAACGTATAGAACTATTAACAAAAACCTACAGAGATCCTATGTCACAAACTGTGTAGGCTATAGTTATAAATAGAATTGATAGGTACTCTACAATGTCCCGTCAAGAGTCATCAACTTCAAACTTTGAAGAACTTGAAAAGCATGAATACGAAGACAGATCATCAGAAGATGAGATTTCGGAGCATTATCAAGATCTCAAAAATCGACGAAAAACCAGTATGATCCGACAACAGGAACAGGTGAAATTACCTCTTGGTTTTATAAAATATGTAAAAAGGTTTTGTTCATTACAGGAGGACATTGATGCTTCACTAGAAGGGGTACGTTTGAGTTCAATTCACCAACGAAGTTCACGACGAAAGAATTTGTAAGTCACGATGGTATCAATGTCAAAAATAATTATAATTCTAAGTAACCCTACAAGCCAATGAGCTAATTCAAGCACCTTTGTTTTTATGAGTATTGCGAGTACAAAAAATATTCTTGTAGTTTGCAACAATCTAATTTTTGATAGCTATCAACAAAAATAAAAGTACCTCAGAACTTCAACTACAAACAGGTTTATATAGAAATATCTGTTTCTTTCAGTGAGGATCGGTTTTCTGGTCAACGACACGAAAAAATGCGATCAACTGCAAAGTCTAGTGATACCTTGGATGATCAAATTAACGGATTGGTTTATGATATTGACTTCGATTGTTATTATAATCCCAAAAATGACACATATTATCGATTGAAATCTCAATCAAAATCCGGTGAAGATTCACATTTTTTGCCAACGGAAATTTTATGAAACCAAGTCTCAATATTTACATATTTATTTTTACCAGCACCATATTAGAGAATCATTGTAAAATAAAACTAGTGATTATTTGTGTAATTAAAAATATCCGAACCATTGGTTATTGATCCTTCTTTTAATCGGGATGAATTTGTCTGAGCGGTGAAAGTTTGAAGCTCATATAATTTCGACTAAACTCGGATGATTTTCGGAAATTCTTATCAGTTCCGTGAAGCCAATCAAGAGGACCGAGGCCGAAACATTCATTGAATCTGAATAAAACACATTGGTCTTACTGATCTATATCTTCAAAACGTACACTTTGTGATGATAGTCGTGTGATTCTGGAGACGGCATGAAAGGAAAGTGATAGCCTGCAAAACAATTGTTTCTTGTTTCGATATTAATAGAAAGAACTCGATCAAATGATCAGAATCAATTGATAATATATCTTTTTTAATGAATGAACAAGACAGCATGTGAAGCGCGTGTTCAAAGCACAATGTTCCAAAAGTGTCCACACCAATCATTATCTCTTTACCAACAGTAACCTCGAGCTATTTCAGAACTGATAACGGTTTTGAATTAAGAAATTCATTAATTTCAGTGTTATAATTTTTAGAGTGAAGTTGTTAGATCAATTCTGAATCAGTAAGAAATTCGACACATTTCAGTCAATAATGATAACTACTGGGTATCCCATAAGACTTGGTTGTCAGCCTGAATCTTGAGAATTAAGGTTTTTAAAATGGTCTTTGAAATTGAAGACCTGATGACGGCGACATGTTCCATATTGGTTCAATTGGATCTAAAACACACCTACGAAAATAAATCAAAGAGATCAGTACTAATTAGGGGGGTTATTGTGAAAAGAAAAGGAAAAGAAATAAAAGGCTGAAAATTGTTTTCTTCAAGAAGTTACAATCATTTTTTTATTTTACAACGTTTTTGTTCTGATTATACGATAAGAAAAGAAATGAACTTCAAAACAATTTCTAGATCACTACATATGGCCTACACTTTATGGCCTACGCATATTCGAAAAATTACTGTACACAGAAAACTGTACCTGAGTGCGAAAAGGTTGTAGAAAGAACAGCGATTGATGCCCAAATCCAAAGTGTGATAACATGACTACGGCTTATCACAGAACCTGCAAAAATCATTATTTTTAAAGAGCGGAGGATTGTTCAACTTTTAGATATAACATTTTTTCTATAATTTTTACAAAAAATATCGATTAAAATATTTGGCTTTTGAAGCTGGTACAAAAACACGGACAAAATGTGTTCTTTTGAAAGAGTGGCTAATTGGATCGTTACCTAACATCACTGGACTCAAATTTGAAATGGCATGTTCGATTGGATGACAGTAGACACTAGTTATTGCTGAAAATATACATTTATAGACAATTTCGTCGCTATAACTTACACACTGGGGCGACCCATTCGTGATGTTTCTTATGAATATATTTATAGAGTTTCGGATGATGAAACAGTCTGTGAGTATAATAAAATCCAATTTCTTCGCATGCTATCGATACCAAACAATCTCTGAATATTTCCAATCCTGACGGAAATGGGGTTGTAAAGCTTATTCCTAAAATGTATTCTCTTTACTCCGTAACTTGCATTTCTGAATACCTCGATATGTTGCTGCAAAATACCAGATCGATGTAACGATGGGTCCAACTATGAATTGGTTTCTCAGAATAACTTTGAAAGCTCCGAAATATTTATCCAATGTTGGCTTCTTTTCCTCCTGCATTTTATACGGTTGAACCCATTTCGGATCAATCAAGTCAATGAGAATGAAGAATAGATTGAAAATCCAAAAATTCAAATTTACAACTAATGACCCGCCGATGACGCTATAAACATCAGTTTCAAAAGGCTTTATATTTTTATAGACTTACTAAATTAGAAAGTGATTCCCTCCAAAAAACAAATAAATTTGTTGATATAGCTCTTCAATCATTTTCGGTCAGCAAGGCTTCGAAAAAAACAATCAATTATGACTGTGTTGAATATCATTATTACGATGACTATTTTATACTGTTGATTTTCTAAAACCAATGATGTAACAGGGCTTCAAAGGGGGCGTGGGGTTGGATTGTTTATAGAAACTAAAGTTTAGTTATTTTCAATGTTCCGAAACTAGAGTCTTCTTTGCTAAATTGATAATAGAAATTGTCATCACATTTGGACATAAGAGTCTAGCAGAACAATAATAGGATACAAATCATAAACCTTCAAAGATCAGGCGCAAAATATCGACATTGTTTTTATTCTTATAACGAAGGTATCTTGGTAAATGTAAAATTGCTGAATTTGTGCACCTTAGTTCTAGATGGACCCAAATGAAATCCTGAAAATATTTTCCATCAATGCAGGATTTGGCACAAGTTATTTAAAAGATCAGGTACAAAAGACTCGTTTAATGAGTCTTATGTAGAGAGATGTGACCTTTTAAGGTTCAGAAAATTGGAGGAGATCATATTCAGATTGTTCTAAACAAATATACCAAGGCAATTCATTCGCCAATTCATAATTTTTTGGAACTTTTTATTTTTTTAACTGTAAGACTAGACTGTTTTTCAATTTTTTTCAAATCGCAAACACAAAAATGTTATCGTTAAAGTGATGTTTATTTTTATACTTTGACAATCAAAGATGATCGATGAAATAAAACTAGATTTTGAAAAATAAACTCTGAAGTATTGCGAAGTTCTTCAGGAATTCCTTATTTAAAAGATCAGGTACACATTGGTTTTTTTTCAAAACAACATGAAAGGTGTTCTCGATGTTTTGATGAGGTCACAATTGCATCATATCACTGGAATTGCAAGGATAGATAAGGAGTTTTTAAAAGAAATTTAGTTGCAAAATGCAAATAGTTCAATTTCGACCTGTTAGAAAGGTTATTGACCATTGGAGTCATTATCTAAAGTTGAAGTTGTGCGGTTTTTATCAAAAAAGTTCATATTTTGCAAGTAAAAACTACAAATTACATTTTCTGAGAACTATCTATAAATTTCATGAATTTAATTAATGGAAATAATTAATGGGAAAAAAAGTGGAAAAATAATCCTTATTGAAAAAAGGCCCTACTATTCTGGCAACGTTTTGACATTGAAACATGACTTGGTTCCGTCTCGCTAACCTAATATCATAATTCATTGATATAGGGAGAAACACCATTTATCGAAAAATTCGGGAATGTATATTAAGTCGCAGAATTCTACTTTGAACAGAAAGGAAGAAATGATCAGCATGGTATTCAACTAGCATGGGAATCAGGACCACCTCTAAATTAAAAATCCAACTTTTGCTTAGGACTGTACTAATTTTGTAAATTTTGTTCAATCGATTTAAAATTCAATTTTATATACCGAAACAATGAAAAAAAAACCAAAGAAAAAGCAAAAATGTAGAAATCCAAAAAAAGGCACCAAGAATTGATCCTCTGAGCGCAAGTGAGCGCAAGTTATTGGTTTTTGAGACCAAAGTTCGATTCTGGATTTCCTTTTCTTCGAATTTCTGTTTTTTCGTATTTTTAAATATTGCTTCGATATGTAAAATTAAATGTTCAACCGACTGACCAATAGTTACAATTTGCATACGGTCCTCCTTTAAAGACAGTGCATCAGCTAATTTAACCTTACCTGATCTCAGTTTCAATAATTAGAGCTTACTCTTATTAAATAGTTTTAAAAAATTTATGGGAAATCACAGAAAAAAATGAGCGCCTTATAGCAGAGGTCAAAAGTTGGAAAAAATATTTGAATGCTTGTTGGTTTGCTTTTTCGACCCTGCTCCCACTCAAATTTTTATTTTTCGCCTTTAATTATGATGGTGTTACATATAATTTTAAAAATATATATCATTTTTAGAGTCAATAATTCGGTTTCCAAAAAAGCGGCAAATGCGTCAACGGTATATCGACCACCATATTATCGAAAACCACATCAGAATCACACGTCAAAGCACGATGAATTTCCAGTATTGTCAAGATGAAAATTCCCGGCCGCTCGTTTTGCGTAGCATCGTTGGTAACTTCCTCGCAACGCGACCGCAACGCGCACAAATTCAAATTTCTGAGGTGGTCTTGCGCGTTGCGAGGAAGTTCCCTACGATGCTACGCAAAACGAGCGGCCAAGAATTTTCATATTAACTGATAAGCTGAATTTAACACTTTCCAAAAGAATCCTTCCCCGCACATCAACGACATATTGAAAAGTAGACGCTGATTCTAACACATTCCTATTGTGGCATTTCATATTGTCAACTCAAATATTCTTGATCATTCAAGTAGGTTTTGATCCACCCAGAAAGGCTAAGTCTCTCACACTGTTGTGCTTTTTTCATCTGCGAGAGGTTTTAGTAAAAAATTTATGATCCAAAAATTTTATTTTAAGTTGGCAATACCTATTTTACCTATTCTATTAATATATAAGACAAAACTAATGAATATTGAATTCAATATTCATTAGTTTTGGTTTATTGATTGGAACACCTTTTTTATAGGAAAAACTTTGGAATATCGCTTTTTTTGCTTTTTTTTATACGCCCAAAAATAATTCTCGTCCTGTAACAATCTGGTAAACAAATAATAACATTATGGTTTTTTTTATTTCATGATAATAACTGAAACTGCCTTCAAACGTATCATTACCCAAAAAAATGTGATCAAAAGAACTTTTGAACTTTTTGCCAGCAATGAATAATTGTCACGTTTCCCGGTTAACTAAAATTCTTTACTTCTATTAATTATTTTCTATTGTAGTTTTTAATGAAGCAAAATTAAAAGTGTTTCCGTGTACACAACTTCAACGGAACTAATAAATAGAGATAGACTTCGCGGTTGCTCTTTATTTTTTATTTCTTAATGTTTAATTTTTTTCTTGGTTTTAACGAATTTTACTTTAACTTCAAACAGTTTATAAATTATCCATGACAAGATATTCAATTACATGAGATCGATGAAAAATTTGAACAAATCAGGCAGTGATTACATATGATCAATAAATTATTCTATGAGTGTCTGACTCTGAACTTCTTGATATGAAACAAAAAAGTGCTAAAAATAAAGAGATATTTAAAACTACGATACAAAAATAACAGATTTATAAATGGGTTTGTCAGTATAGCTCTCAATACTTCGTTTATCTGACGGATTGGTATTTTCAAAGTCATGTAACATTGCCGGATAATAATCATCACGATTTTCAGCATAATTCAGGCAACACATTGTTTCCAGTTTAGTGGTTGATAACACGATTTCAAGTTTTCTGTAAAATATTGGCCTTCGAGTAGGAAAAATAGACTATAGTCTCGGTTGTCCCTAGATAGATCAATTCTGTTTTTAAAGTAGTAAAAATTCTTATTTACAAATAAAAAAGCATGTTCGTTTTGAATCAGAACGACCAGTTTCTAAACATCCCTTACTTGTAATCTTCATACTGCGTCATGTAATAAATCAGAATACATGTCATGCAAGTATACTCACAAATAGCCGTGGCTTGGGGAACTGAAAATAGAAGAAATTAATCGAGAAAATAAGATAATTATAAATATAAATTACCGTATATCATGCAAGGATTGCTGAGTAAAAATGAAGTATAACTTTGATTAACAAATGGAAAACATCCTGCAAACAGAACGAGACAAATACATCGTTCACGAATTCTTGTGAACTGAAAATGCATATTTAGCGATTATGAAGATGGTTAATATAATAAATAGTTACCTTTTTATCTTTTGCACAACTTTCTAGAAGGGCATAAAGTGAGCCATTAACAAGGAATGAAATTCCAAAGATCAGCAATGAATTGTTGAGAAGGAACGACACTGAGATTTCAGATTAATGAAATTATAGTATCGTTTAACTGATAAGTTTACTTGATTGATCTCGCTCCAAATGGAGAGCTGTCAAAAACATTCCCGATGTGCATGTAAGAAGCTCCGACAGCAGACAGCATTTTGTGAGGAAATAGAAACAATGTGAATCGATTTTGCTTCGAATATCATGACAGCGGCAAAGGACACAAAACAGCTGAAACAATCGAAGGTTCAGTTTTTGATTTGCAGATACATTTAGGTTACTCGAACGGTAATTGAAATGAGAACAGCAGTTCTGAAGCATATTTGTAGGCCAGCGGAGAATGTCATCCGACGAAGAAGAGATGGGAAGTTTATGCCTTTCGGGTAGGGAAAGATCTGAAAATAAATTTAAATTATTGAGATGATAAAAAGGAAAGTTTATAATTTCCTCTCATTTGGAAATCAATAAAAATCATTTCATGTTTTTGGAATGAATTTGGACTAAGAATTATAGTGTGTAAAACATTTATAACTCAAAAATTGAACTATTTTTGAGAATTTCAGAGGAACTTACATTGCAGTGATTCTGAAGTGTCGTACCAAAATTATATCGAAGAAACCTGCGAATATGAAGTTTATGAAGAAAGTGATCTGGATCAATAGCTTGAATAACTTCGTCGAAAGTAACAATTGAAGAATTAACGAATTCTTGCCTTTCATCGTAAAACTCTTTCACCCAATTATCTTTTGGTACGATCATTTCTTTCGATGCAAATATGAGACCTAGTGATAAAAATAATGTAGCAAGTAGAAAAGTGTGCAGATATATATTCGAAATTCGATGACAAGAATGAGCCCATTCTTTTTCGTCTTTTGGATGAAGAAGTTCAGTTTTCATCTGGAATCAAAAGAGTGTTTAAAACATCATAAAATAAATATTGAAGATGATTTTAACAACGATTTAAGCGAAAAAAAAAATTAGAAACAAGCCTGACGAAGTTTTAAAAAGATTCAATTTTTGCAAAATGCCATTGGATAAGAACGTTTATAACAAGAGATCTATTATACATTAAAATTCATAAGTGGTACTCGGGATGAAACATTAAGATAATTCGAATGCCAAAAACCCTTTTCATGAAAACCGCCCTTAATTCTGACTGAAGAATTGGCCAATATCCTCAACAAGAATAAAAATCCGGCTTATCATAGACAATTTTATGACCAAAAGTTCATTTTTTTGCGATTTTTGCTTAAATGGCAAGGTCGAACAGGTTTTTGGCAACAATTTTAAATTGTCATACTTTTGTACCTTTTAAGGAGTTGTGGCACGGGACAAGCTAAGAATATTTAAACAATCTGAGAATAATTTTTTTTGAAATTTAATTGTTTGTTAAAGCGTTTAGAAATGGCAATCAGACAAAAAATGCCAACGATAGACTGAACTATACAAATGGCCTTCAACGAAATCAAATCTGCGATATAAATGAAAAGCGCTTTTTTTGTTCATCCATCTTTTTTCGGAGGCAAATAAACGAATCGTTTTTTTTTGGGTGAAAAGAAAAGAAATGACGGTATTTAAAAAAAACCGCCTGGCATATTCGGTGATTGCGTAACGACAGTGAAGTTTTTATATTGCGCGACATTTTCTGGTTTTTTGTAAACATTTGAATATCTGGTGACGGCTCGTTTAAGATAAAAATGTACGAAACTTTTGGAACTTAAAGATAGACAACCAGTAAGTTGGAAAAAAATCCAACATTTATAGTATAAGAACTTCTAAGCTCAATGAAGGTCAAGAAAAGTCGATTGTAGTTCGGCATTGCCGATCTTTGTGTTTTCAACCTTTTATGTCTGATTCAGATGAATATTACAAGGGAAGTGTACTAACTCGGTCTAAGAGTTTTACCTGAAACCTATCTTATTAGAAAGAGAGAAATTACTCAGGGGAATTTGCTTGTAAACGGCTCACGTGCCTCCGACAAGAGGCTCGCGTGCCGCTGTAAAACGACGCGTCGAAGCACGAGTGCCAATTAAGAGCCGCTTTTTTGCGCGCGAGCCGTTTTCGAGCCGATTTCGGAGCCTTTACGAGGTGCAATCGGCTTGCGAGCCGAATGTGGCGGCACTCGAGCAGTTAGATGCCGATAATTCTCTGTGTGAGAAGTTCCCAAAAATCATAAAATTAATTTTTGTACTTTGAAGAGCTATAACTCGGCCCAAGCTCAATATTTCTGGATTAACCTTTCATATGTAGATTGAGGCTAAATTCTTAACCAAGTTGCCAATTTCTGAAAATTTGGTTGACGTTTTTTTAAACGAATTTTATAACCCTTTACAGCTACTTCGACCGAGTTCGAACGTTTCCCTTGTTAATAAATAATACGGATAATTTTTTAAAAACCGTATCCTTTTCTAAGCCATTATTTCGAAACTAAGTTTGTTCCCACATACTTTTTTCGAAAAAAATACGTAAGTCGGATTCAGATTGAGTAATTATTATGCCTATTTGTTTATTGCCTATTGTAATACCCCGGTTGCATTTATTCTCTCCGTAAATCCCTCGTTTAACACTTCCTTTTATCAACTTTTGTCATAGAGCTACTGTAACCCGATATTGAATTAAATAAGAAATAAAAATGACACTGATATGGTTAAAATGTAATACACTCTTTTTATATAAATATGTTGATCTTTTGAACGTTATATGAGACAAGTAGTCTAGCTGTGAGACAAGTAGTCTGATGATAAACGTTCTGCATTTTTATCGGAATCAAACCACAGTTTGTGTTTTGCTTACTCTTCTAATATTGGCATTTATAATTAAAAGCGAAAACATAAGAAAAAAAAGCTTGAGATGGGAAGAAACAGAAAGGAAAAGAAGCGCAGATTTGACGAGTACGCGATATGGGAGACAAGGAACTGTATTTACCTTGGTCGATTGGACAATGAGATAATTTTTATCAGATAAAAAACTTGCAAAGAATATGTAGGAATATGTTGACAACTTGTCTAGACCTTTGTTGGACTTCTATACTTTCGGAACAACAGGTTGCAATGGTTTAATATCGCTAGTGTTTTTGTTGCAAACTGACAATTAAGAAACACATTATTCGACAATACAAGAAATCTGATAAGGAGAAATTAATCATTCGAAATTTCTAAGATCAGTTTCATGTCAGCCACAAGACAGTCTGCTTAAAACTGTACAGCTAAAAACTGAAAAAGAAACATGTTCGATTTCTTGTCGCACATCAGTATCCGAGGGAAATTATATAACTGAAATTTCATTGATAAAATTTTAAATAATTTTTTCAATATTTAACACGCATTATCTGAGCTCACAAGCTCAGAATATTGGGCAAAATTCCAGAATCCGAAAAATTTTTTTAAATTCCAAAAAATATGCAAGAAATAAGTGACTTTCGGGATATTTACTACGAAATTCATAATCAGTGTTCTGAAAGCTTCACTTTGACGTTGAGATTTTGAAAATTGGACGAGTTAGAGCAAAGTTGACATTTTTGAGCCCTTTGATGCTCTGTAACTCCCCCGGACCACCCTAAGAGCAGCACATGCCATTTTTACCAGATATGTAATTTAATGTACGAGATCTGAAAATATCAACACTAGAATTGACACAAGTACGTCGAAAAGGCCAAAAATGCGAAAAAAAATACTACAAAATTTGAGTAGTGATCATTTGTGAGAAAATCGGGTTGAGTGAAGCTTTTTTCAAGCTGTTTTCTTTAATAATAATGACCAACACATATCAAAAACGTCAATTTGCCGATGAGTTTGTTAAATTTGGTAATATTTGTGCAAAATTAATTTTCCGTGAGACCCGATTTGGGCTTCTTTTACGGCCCATAACTCGTCGCTAGGGGAAACGGTCCTCATAATTGTGCGTCCCTCTCAGATAATGCGTGTTAAGAGACAATGTCTGAGTCGCGTTAAATTTAACACGTTAGTACGTGCCCTAGGCCGAATAATTGTGCTATCAACTTGAAACTTCGTATGTGAGTGCGGTAGGGGTCACAGATTATTTCAGTACCACAAAACCTGTGAAATGTCCCGGCGGTCGGGAGGAGCTCCCCGTTTTATCTTACAACTTTGACTAGCTATAACTTTGCTTATTTCCCGAACAATGAGCAGATATGTATATTATTAGAAAGCTCTCATTAAGTTCAACAACTTTATTTTTGACAACAAAGCGCAAAAAAATCACATACGAAGTTTCAAGTTGATAGCACAATTATTCGGCCTAGGGCACGTACTAACGTGTTAAATTTAACGCGACTCAGACATTGTCTCTTAACACGCATTATCTGAGAGGGGCGAACAATTATGAGGGCCGTGTCCCCTAGCGACGAGTTATGAGCCGTAAAAGGAGACCAAATCGGGTCTCACGGAAAATTAATTTTGCACAAATATTACCAAATTTAACAAACTCATCGGCAAATTGACGTTTGGGCACGATGATTCAACGCGACTCGGACATCGTCTCTTAATCTCTTCTCGTGCACAATTTTTTTTTTCAGATTGACCTTCGGCATTCTAAATCTTTACGAAAAAAAAAGAAGTTTTTTTTTATTTATTTACTTTGCAGTTCTAAGACAAATTATACAGTTCACGTTACAAGATGTAAATGAAAAATCAAAACTGCCAATTAAATGAGATCAATTGTATTTCAAGAAATCAAAGTCGGTAATAAGGTGCTCGAGTTGTAAGAAGCAAGAAGACTCACAAACAAAACGAAAATACGAAAAATGGACATAGTTGAAGTTCCAGTAAATACACTGTTCATTTTCTTGAATGTTCTGGTGGCCATAACTTATAGTATTGCACATTGTGCGAAAAAGAAAGGAGTTGAAGGAGCAACAAGTGTATCAAAGATGTCGAAAGTATCGAAAATATCAACACCTGAGAAGGAAAAGGAAAAGGAGAAGGAGAAGGACGAAGAGAAGAAAGGTGATAAAAAGGAAGAGAAAAAGGAAGAGAAAAAAGATGAGAAAAATGATGATGATGATAAGAAGGATGAAAAGAAGGATGAAAAGAAAGATGAAACGAAGGATGAAAAGAAAGAGGAAAAGAAGGAAGATGATGAGGTATGTTTATTTCCTTTCTTTTTCGCTGAAATTCGATGAGAGATTTTCAGAACAAAAAAGATGAGGAAAAAAAGGACAGCAATGAAAAAGATAACGAGAAGGATGCCAGTAAAGAAAAAGATGCCAGTAAAGAAAAGAATACCAGCAAAGAAAAGAATACCAGCAAAGAAAAGAATGCCGTTACCCCAACCAAAGAAAAACAAAACGAAGCTCCACATAGTTTGTGAAATTATCTTTTTTTTAAATTCCAACATTTTTGTTCTAGTTGAGACCGATCCAGCTGATGCAATTGAGTTTCCTGCTAATACCATTTGCCAGAAAAAGTTTAAAATTACGAATATTTATGATAAAAAGATCATGTTCAAGATTAAAACAGATAATACAAACTATTCGTAAGAAAATTGAATGTTCTCCTTATCAGATTTTTCTTCTTTTTTTTCTCAGATTCCATCCGGTTTATGGCACTATCGAACCAAAGAAATCAGTTGATGTTGTAGTTTCTCACAAGAAAGAATCTGGCCCAAAAGAATCCAAATTGGTGATTGTCAATTCTGTGGTGAGTTTCTTGATCTTTGTTTAAATACTCATACATTTTTGTCTATTTTCAGTTTTCTGGTGATGGTGGCGACATGGCAAAAACATTCAAAGCTGTTAAGATCACTGGTGGAGCGGTTACAATCAAATGCGTTTCGAAATGATTTCTATTCATTAATTGAAACGGGTCTAATAAATATAAATAAATCGTTTGGATTTGTTACATTTTTTAATGTCTTGAAGTTTATTTTATTTTAAAGAAATCGTTTCATTTAATCAGGCTTGTAAAAATGAACCTGTGTCATTCGCGCGTGAACAGGCTGGTTGCGCATTGTCCGCAAGCGAAGATCAGAGAAAATCTCTTCACACTGCACGTTATTTACTGTAAAATAGCGCGTGCCACAGTTGCGTTTTCCTTCCGCCCATTTCTGTGCAAAAATTCTCTAATTGTCGGGCGAAAATGTTTCCTCTTTCCTTGGTTTTTTTTCTTACAAACCGAGTTAATATGTGATATGATAATTTAGATGCTATTGTCAACTCAAATATTCTTAATCTTTTTGTTCCGAAGACTGCTCTACCGCACGCAAGCAACGCGGCTGAAAATTGAAAATACATTTTCCCGCCAATTTCCAGCGTGGAGGCCACCGCGTCGCGTGCCTGTGGAGCACTAGTGCGGTAGGGAGGCCTTCAGAACGCAACGATCAAGAATATTAGAGTTGAAAATAAAATTGAAAGGTTTTCCAAATTTGTGAACTGAAAAAAAATATTTCAGTGGAGCAGGCCATGTTTTTTAAGTGCAGCAGGCCAAATCTAACATCCATGTTGATTACAAAAACCAATTTATAAAATTGGAAATGTGACGTGAGAAACGAAAAATTATTAATTTTAAGATGTTCTCTCTCTCTCTCTAAAACATTATTTCGATTTTTAAAGTGAGTTGAGGAGAGCGTTAAATGTACAAAATATACTAAATTCAAACGGGAATAAATAATAAACAAAGTTCGAAAGAACAAAGAAATTTTTAGGCTATTTCTTCGATTCAGTGTTTAAAAAAAAACAATTATTAAAGTCTTTGTACATTTTTAGCATATTTACTGTTTTTACGGTAAACAATAATCTACAATTTTTGAATTTCAGATGACTTTACCTATTAGACTTCAAATATTTGCAATTCGTCCGCAATCTGAAAACACCGCAATAAATGGAAAATGTGAAAAAGTTAACAAAGACGATCTAGTGAATGATGACGAAAGAAATTTGTACAAGATTGTATGTAGACGGTGCAAATCGATTATTTTTCCAGAAGATGTAGTTATGACTGTTGAAAGTAAATAGCGAGATATTTTTTTAAAAATTAATACCACGTTTGCAGACCAACCATATTCTCTGAAAGTGATGACACATCAAGGAAAAGGGAATTCGGAAGAAGAAACTATTAACTGGTGGTGGTACACAGAAAGTGATTTGGTTTTTGATACAATAGGTTGGCAGACAATCGATAAAAAGAAGGTGAATCCGAGTGAATCCTTTAACGAATAAAAAACTTCCTTCAGGTTCTAATGTGTGGTGACTGTGAACTAGGTCCAATCGGTTTTCGATCACCAGATAATAAAAAGTTTTGGGTCGCCGTCGAACGAGTAAAATATGATAAATCTTAATAAAGTACTATATTTTCCTGAAAACAAGCATAACAAAAACAAACAAGAAATAATAACAAAATCCTAACTAATCTCTATTCTACAAATATTTACTTCTTCTTCTTTTTTCCTTTCTCATTTGGATCAGCAACTCCATGTAATTGTCTCCATTCAGCTTGTACCCGATCTTGTGCTTCTTTTGATGTTGGAGCGTATCTTGAATACTCCATACTAAATTCACCCTTTCCTTCAGTCAATGATCTCAATTCAGATGTATATCCGAACATATCAGAAAGTGGAGCTTCACAGACTACGGTTGCATATCCTTCAGTTGAATCGGTTGTAGTAATTAAAGCATTTCTTTGTGTTAATGATGTCACTACATTTCCCTGAAAGAAAAATATTATAGATAAAAACCCTGATTATACAACTAAAATGGTACACTACATGGCACTTGAATAAAATATTGAAAATGTAACGAGTAATTGAAAAAGAAACCATCTCCATATGAAATTATTTACCTGAAATTCTGCTGGTGTTGTAACTTCAACTTTCATAATTGGCTCCAATAACAACCAATTCGCTTTCTCGAACGATTCTCTCATCATGTTCTGCATTGTATTAATCATAGCAATTTCAGTCGAATCAACAGCATGAGTTGCTCCATCTTGAATACGAACATGAATTCCAGCAATTCTGGATTTAATCAATGGTCCTTCTTCAACAATTGCATCAAGACCTTTCTTCAATGCTGGGAAAAGATTCTTCGGAATATTATTTCCGAATGTCTCATCCGAAAATTCAACAGCAGTATTTCTATCAGCCGGCAATGGATCAATGACTCCTTCGATTTCTCCAAATTGTCCTTGTCCACCAGTTTGTTTTTTGTGGCGGAAGTTGAATCTGAAAGATAATTAATCTAGTTTATTAAAATGCTTAAAATTAAAACTTGTATGGGCTTCCTAGACACTCTCTATAAGCAACTGATGGTTTTCCTAATTCAACTGGGCAATTGTATTCATTTTTCATTCTCTGTGCATAAATTTCCTAAACAATCCTAATATTTATTTTTAAAAAACCTTTTGAAAACTAACCAAATGAAGTTCTCCCATTCCAGATACAATAGTCTCCTTCGCTTCCTGATTATACTCCCGTTTGAAAGTGGGATCTTCTTTTGTAAATCTTGTCAAAGCTTTGATAAAATTATCGGCATCTTTTCGATTTACTGGTTTGATTGACATTGAAATAACCGGTTCTGGGATGTGCATCGATTCCTAAAAATGTTCAGTTGACTGAGATTAATTTTTTAAAAATGATTTTACACAATGTGGGGCCAAATTCTGATCGGTCGAAAATGTTTCACCAGAATGACAATCTAATCCAAATGTTGCACAGATGTCTCCAGAATAAGCCGTTGTAATCTCCTCCATATCTGCTGCATGCATTCTGACTAATCTCTGAACTCGAACTTTTCTTCCGTCTTTCGATGCATAAACTGTATCTCCTTTGCTCAATTGTCCTTGATAAACACGGAAATATGTAAGTTGGCCGTATTTTCCAGCTTCAAGTTTGAATGCAAGTCCGACGAATGGTTTTTCGTTTGAACGGTTTGAAGACAAGATAATGCCTTTCTCCTCGCCAGATCTGAAACAAAAATTATTTATTTTCTTTTCAAAAGAAGAAAGATTACGGAGTTTTGACATTTGCTCTGTTAACAACTTCTGAAGGGTCTGGCAAATATTTGATAACCGAATCGATCATTGTTTGAACTCCTTTATTCTTTAATGCTGATCCTGAGAGAACTGGAACAAAGTTTCTCTGAAAATAAATTAGATTTAAAGTTATTTTTGCAGGAACAAATCACCTTAACAACACTTCTACGAATTGCATCATGAATTTGTTGAACATTTGGATTCTCATCATTCAGGAACATTTCTCCAATTTGCTCATCTGCATTCGCAATATGTTCAATTAATTCTTGTCGTCTATCATTGGCTTCTGCTCGTAAATCTTTTGGAATTTCATCTTTTCTAATAATAAGACCGCCTTCTCCTTCGTAATACAATGCTTGTTCTTCAATGAGATCAACAATTCCATTGAAATTTGAGTCTTTTCCAATTGGTAAATGAATTAACGCCGCATTATGATTAAGTTTGTTTCTGAGTCCATCCAGGGCTTTTAGTGGTGTGGCACCATTTCTATCCATTTTGTTAACAAAGCAGATGAATGGAACGTTGTATCTGGATCAAAGCAACATTTTAAAATTTTGTGATTAATAATGTGTGTTCTTACCGTGATAATTGCCTGTTAACAGTGAAAGTTTGAGATTGAACACCACCAACTCCGCAAAGAACCAAAACAGCACCATCAAGAACACGAAGAGCTCTTTCGACTTCAACTGTGAAATCGACGTGTCCTGGTGTATCAATAATATTAATATTAGTTCCATGCCAGTCTACATATGTTGCTGCTGACTGGATAGTAATTCCTCTTTGCCTTTCAAGATCCATAAAATCCATTGTCGCACCAACATCATCTTTGCCTCTAACCTCGTGCATGGAATCAATTCTACCGGCATAATACAAAATTCGTTCGGTCACCGTCGTTTTTCCAGAGTCAATATGTGCAGAAATACCAATGTTTCTGATTCGTTCAATTGGTTTGGTTCCTGGAACGACGACGGATGCCGCTTCATTTGATGCAAATCGCCGCCAGATATTATTCACTTGTTTTCGGCTTTGTGCCACAACAGAAAACCTCCCAAGAGGACTCATCCTTTGTTACCCTGGAACACTTATTTTTTTAAGGAAGATAAACTAATTATATGATAAAAAATTTGCAAAAATGGGTTAATTAAGGAAAATATAAATGTACTGCGGAATATATAAACGGACTAGAAAACCAACTGCGATTTGGTGTTCTAGTCCGTTCGGTCATTTTCATGTTTTCGGGTGAACCCATCCATTTTTAGAAAATAATTAGTGAATTTTAGAAAAAATCTACCGATTAAGTAAATTAAAATATTCACGTGCCCTATATACGATTGAAATGAATAACTAGTTTTCGAATAAAAAGAAAAATAAATCTTCAACAATAGAACTTATGTTTTATCAAAATTTATTTAGCTAATGAACTGATAACACATGTTTTAAAAGTACGTCATTTTCTGCTTTCAACATTGATTTTTCTTGCATAAATTCTGTATTTTATTCCATTCAGGATGAGCTTCCGACGGAAAGCATATCAAAGAACAGGTAATGAGCAACGGGTGAAAGAAATTCGAGAGAGCTTACGAAAACGGGCCAGTACAGATAGTTCGTTTTATCTTAAATAATAAAAAAGAGAAAATAGTTAATTTTTAAAGGATCATCTATCGATAAAGGTACAGTGAAACAAGAACGGTTCCGAGAGAAAGATGATGTTGAGAATCACATGAAAGGTATACTGTATCAAAAATCCAGTAGATGTCCTTGAATGATATTTTTTAGAAGCTGACAACATTTTGAACGGAACATACGATCAAAAATGCAGTTATTTGAATGATTTGAATACTATTATCACGGAAACAAAATTAGAAAATCTGTCGGATAATTTGTTTTTTGACGACTTATGTTCTTTGTAAGTTTGAAATTTACCGAGACTTTTTAAAATTTTGAAAATGTAAAAACAGGCTTAAAAATTTGCGTGAAAATAATGGGATTAAATAACAGTATAAAAATTTAAAGGAACATACGCGTTATTGAAAATTATGTTACGGTATAAAAAGAAACATACCAAGTTTTTATCGAATGGTTTCAACACGAAAAGCGAAACCAGCATGATCCTTTAACTTTCTACTGTGAAAATCTTATCGATTTAAAAATTATTTATTTATTTTGTTAGATGGTGGCTCTTTCTCAATATATTCAGTTCTAAAATTATTTCAGAACCTTGAAATTTCTCAAAGATGACCATCCACATATTCGTGCGATGTGTTTTCACATCCTGAAAAACTGCACTCTAAATGAACGAAACTTGACAACCATGCTGACAACTCATGTAGATATTTACGTTGTTAGGTCTGTTTTTTTAACAATATTATATTTCCTAAATATAAAATTAATTCAGGGCTGTCGACTTGAAAGTGGAAAATGATTATGAAAGAATCGAAGCATTCAAATTGATTGTCTGGATGATGAAGATTTACGAAAAATCGAATTTGAAAAAGTTGATAGTTTCTTCTGCTGAACAAAAAGACGGGAAGTGAGTTGTTACGTTTTTGATAAGTATTTTAAAAGAATAACCTATCTTTTAAGGGATTTCTTCTTTCCAAAGTCAGTTATGCAACCAATTATTTCAATCGCGTTAGATGCATTTCAAGAAGATAAACCTGGTTCATCAATTGAAAACCAAGAAAGAGAATATGGAACGAAAGATAGGTATTGTATCTTGGGAGAATGTTTTTTTTCAATTTATAAATTACAGATTGACAATGCCGTGTGTTGGTTTATTTCTAGAATTTTGCTTATCCGAGCCAGATTTAATTCTGGAAATGGTTGGAACTGATTGGATGGTTCGTGTTCTGACTGGAATATCAACAATGAGTAGACGAGTTGTTGTATTAGTTTCACATGTGTTGGATTGTTGGCTTGATAATCCTCATATCAGAATAAAAGCCGATTTGCATTTGGTGTTGGAACAGATTTTTGCACCGTTGGTTGAATATGGGCTCTTTCAAAAACGAGCAAACATGCTTCCCAATTCTCAAATGTAAGAAAAATGTTAAATATGAAACTCACTTCACTATTTACAGTACCGAAAGTTCACAAATGTCAGATGTTCTGGAAATTTTCAAACATGTTTTCATTTCTCTACTTCGATCTTGGTCCGGTTTATTTTCCTGTTCATCGATTGGTCCCAATTCAAGTATAAGTACATCATCACCTTTACGGTATGAAACAATCTATTAAAATGTATATCTGTTTATTTATCTGTATTCTTCAAGATTGCTAGAATATTTGGGCCTTGGAACTGTTGCAAATGATAATCTTTTGAGAATAAGAGAAACAATCGTCGATCTTTGTATTGAATTCGTAGATCTACCATATGCCAATAAGAAGTTCGAAACATGGGAGGATGCACTTTTATTTTACAGTAACCCCCGAAATATTAAAAATACGAAACAATCAAAATGTTTCAGAAACCATGCATCTTCCGGACAAATTCAAAAGTTCATTGAAGAATGATTTTGTGATTGCTCAGAATGATATGAAAATGAAAAATGATGTGGTAAAAGTTTAGAGTTCATTATTCTTTGTAGTCAATTAATTTATAGAATCGTAAAAAACCGACAGTTGATTTGTTGGCAGCGTTTCGAATTCTTTCCCAATTCATTTTGATAAATGCATCACTTCCTCAATCGTTATCTCGTCTTATTCTTGCACAACCTGACTCGCCAAGCGGTCTGAAAGCTACTTTACTAATGGCTGATATGCTTCGATTTGTTCCATCTCATGTTCCACTTGGATGGAGAGCGCCTGTCTTGTCATTACCAACACTTGTTCAGTCAGCGTGTGAAGCATTGATACAGAGTAAAGCATCGGCTGCATGTAATGGAACACTTCATGATGAAGATTTGATTGATTTCGAACAGTATACGTTTATTCATGCAAGGTAAATTCAAGTCAATTCCCTGAAATTAGTACTGTAATTGATTTTTAGAAATGCGGAAGTTGTTCTTCATCGTTTTGATGAACTAAATCAATCATGGATTCGTTCTGCAACAAACTCAGAATTTGATTTCAAAGAATCTGATCTTCGAATTTTCGTCCCACACATGTCAACTGTCTTACCATTATCAACACTACCTGGAAATGTAAAAAAGTCGAAAAGTGAAGTGTCGCTTCGACAATTTGGAAGTATTCATCGTCCATTATCAACAGAAACGATTGAAGATGAAAATTTATTCGAAAATCTCGTGATTAAGGGGAAATATGACAAAATGAAATTGATGAAAATCAATCAAAAAGACGATTATGATTATAATTTGAAGAATGGTAGGATATACATTTGTGTTCACTTAATTTTAATTTTTTTAAAGGGAATAACGACTTTTTTGAAAATGATGAAGAGGATACAAGTTTTCTGAGGAATCCCGATGGGAGTATCGATTGGAATTATGCAGAATATTATTTGGAGCTACTTGAATGTGAAACTATTGATAAAATTATAAAACAGTTTTCAGCGTATTCTATGAAGGAATATGTTTCGAATGTAAGTTTTCCACAATGTTTCTAACAAGATTCCTCGTTTCACAGATATTTGCGTTCATCAGCCCTAAAGCATGCCAAAAATATCGAAGATTTATTGGTCGTCAACATGTGATTGTTATCAAATCATTGATTAATCTTCTGCTTAGAATTATGCCATTTTCCGATTCTTTGAGGACTGATTTTAACGCAACTATTATAAAATATGTTTCAAGCTTTCGGAAAGCTCTAGAAGAGGTAATAAACTGAGATTTGAAACTGAAGTATTGTCAAGATAAGAATTTCTGGCCGCTCATTTTGCGGAGTGTCGTTGGGAATTTCCTCGCAGCGCGACCGCAACGCGCAAGACCAACTGAGAAATTTGAATTTGAGTGCGTTGCGAGTAAATTCCCAACGACACTCCGCACAACGAGCGGCCAGAAATTATTATCCTGACAATACCCAAGAATGAAAAAGTCGGAAACAATTCATATTGAAAGTTTTACAACGCACAACTGTTCATGATTATTTTCACTAAGAAAAGAAACAGCTTCCGACTTTATTCTAAAAAATTTTAAAACTATTTTTGCAGAGGAACGAGCCAAATTCGTCTTTTGGGTCAAGAAATCTGTCGTACACAGGATCTATGTTTCATTTCGCTATTATAGGAACACTTACTACAACTCAGATTGGATATGGAATCCTTAATGATGTCGGAATTTTGCATTTGTGAGTGCTAACTGGTTTTTTTAAATATTTAAAATTTATTGATGGCACAAAAAGTGCAGTCAAACTTCTGGAAAATGACAATTTCCGAACTATTGCACAAAAAAAGAATTAATACATGAATAACAAAGAACAAATTATTATTGTTAGAATTTTTGTAATTACGTCTATGGTTTCTGTGAGACGAAGAAGCATTGTTGAATGTTTTGTAATTTTACCAAGCACTTGTATTTCTCGGTGAGTAATCCTCCTTCTGGAAGTCCGGCTGATGGATTACAGTAAGGTCTGCAGTGTTCATATCCTGGTTCGAATACTCCATATGCTTCACAACATTGTGAAGCGTCTTCGTAACCAGAAGCGCAAATCATGACGTCTCCGACCTTTGCTAATGGGCATCTACCGGTCAAAACGGCCAATTGCATCTGTGTAGAAAAAACGAAGTTTAAAGAAAAATACTTGAGTAAAATCTTACGGTAGCAAGAGTTGCATCATAATTACAAAGTGGGGTACATCCTTCGCCAAGTCGTGAACAACAATTTCTGAATCTATCATTGGCGGTTTCTTTTGTGATACATGGTTGCCATCCTGGTTGACGTGGGCATTGAGCTTGTGGTGGTGGGGCTAATGGAGTTCCCTTTCCTGGATCAACGTATTTCTCGAAATTGACTGGACGAGAATCTACACTTGCGGCTTGTGCGGGAACTGGTAATACCTGAAATAGAAATTATAGAGTTTTGAACTTATTCGGAAGTAATATTACTTGTTGCGGCTTAACTTGAACAGAAGATTGCTGTTGTTGTTGTGGTGCTGTTGGTAATGGTTGTTGAGTTTGTTGCTGTTGCTGTTGATATTGTCCATATTGAATTCGTTGTTGCGGTTGATGGGTATATTGTGATTGTTGGGGCTGTTGTGGTTGTGGTTGTTGGTGGCTATACTGTTGATTATACTGTTGTTGATATTGTTGATATTGTTGTTGTTGTTGTTGTTGTTGTTGTTGGTATTGTTGTTGCTGTTGTGGTTGTTGCCCATATTGTTGTTGTTGCTGTTGTTGATATTGTGGCTGAGTTGGTTGAATTGTTTGCTGAGTTTGTTGGTATGGGGAATACGTTCCTTGGTGTTGAACTTGTCCGTATTGCTGAGCTTGAACAGTGCTGATTCCTTGTTGATTGACGTTCAATTGATTTGGATTGTTCAAATTTCCGAACAAATTAAAAGGATCAAAAGCATTACCATTCGCTTGTTGTAAAAACGGTTGGAATGGATTTAAAAGAGCAGTTTGTTGTGGTTGTGCAGCAGCTTGAGGTTGAGCGACACCGAACAATGGCTGTTGTTGTTGTGGTTGAACAGCGAATGGATTTGGTTGGTTGAAGATATTTTCCATTTGTGTTCCGTAGCCTAATTGTGGCTGTTGTGGAAGCCCGTAAGGCTGTTGTGGTTGAGCGATTTGTGCGTTTTGGTATTCTGGCAATGGTTGCGCCAAATCTGCTGGTTGTCGGCTAAGATTTGGATCGAATGTTGCAACTCTTGGTGGCTCGACTAATGGAGCCAAAGTGGCTGTTTGGACTTGTGGGGCTGGTGCTGGTGGTTGAGTTGATGGGTATGGGATTACTTGTTGTTGGCCTTGGTAAACAGGGGCAGCGAATTGAACTGGTTGGGCATGTGGTTGAAGTGGAATGTTCAACGTTGGTTGCTGAACTGTCACCGAAGGCTGTTATTCCAAATTATATGTTAAATTAATGAAATAAACATATACTTACTTGTGCCCTTTGTTGTTGCGCAGCAATTCCTCCTTCATTCGAGACTTGTCTAGAGTTAACGGATTGCGCAAATTGTTGCTGTTGTTGTTGATTACTGTAAACCTGAGGTGGTTGAGGTGATCTAATCTGAGGATCCTGCAATAATAAATTTTAAGAAATAATATAGATTCTCTATTTCAAACCACAACTGAAGCACTGCATCCAGAACAAGCCGTTGGGCACATTCGAGCGATAAAATCCACTGCACAATGAACACATTTTGCTCTTGAACATGATGGCAAATCAGCCAAACAAAATTGTGTCAAAAAGAACAAAAGTGCAATGGCACGTATCGTCGAAACTGACATGCCTGAAAATAACGAAAAATGACATTAGAAGGCTTGTTCTGAATCGGATGCGATGAACAAATTAATGAAATGAATTGATAAATCAGTGAATGGCGAGGTTGACAGAAGAAGAAAAAAATGGAAATTGACGAGACGAGAACTAATGGATTTATGGAAATGTGAGAAGGAGGAAAAATGGAAAACCAATTGTTTTTGTGTGTGAGAGAAAGGTGATTTGTTTGAGGGATTGGTGATGTGGGTTGATTGAAATGCATCATGAAAATCTATGAATACGGATGTGATGATCTTTCGAAAAACGAAACGAATCATGCGCTTCACAGAAAAATTCCAGTTTTTTAATTGTTTCTTGATCGCTTGAATAGTAAATAGATGATAAAGCATTATTTCATAAATCGCAAGTTTCCGACACTTTAACTCAAAGTCCTTATCAGTACAAAGATTAATAAATTTTTAAATTAAAGTTTGTTAGTTGCATACCACTTTAAGGAACCAATGCATCGGTATGAAGTTTTTTGAACAATTGTTATTACCAGAACAAACATTTTTCTTGAATGAAACGCGTCGTCAAATGGCTTAATATTTGTTGCTAACGTTGTAAAAAACGATGACAGTCGGGCGCCCGACTGAGTGGGCCAGCTACTGCCTTCGCAGATATGGCGCTCGTTCAGACAAATAACCGGCTTCTTCATCATGCGTCTTGAGGTGGTCAGAAGTAGCTTTCTTGCCCAAAGACAAGTCCAGCCCCTTTTTCTCTCTCCATTCCATTATTTTCTTGTTCGTTTTTTTTAATTACGCGTACCCGATTACGCTGTTGCCGTGATGGGGTGGATCTGAATAGTTGCCAACCGATACATTTGGAAAGTGATCCTTTTTTCGAGGAAGCCGGAAATTGTTAGAATTATGAAGAGGATATTATTGTAATACACATGATATTAAAAATATTCTAATGATTAGTTTCACTTTCAAAAACATGTTCGAGATAATGTTTCAGAACGAAACTGTTAAATAAGTTTGGAATTATTTTTATTGATCGAGATTGCTTAAATTGGCCGATTGATAATAAGCACAAAATATTTATTCTCAAAATGTATGTTCTACGATTCGACAGATCATGTCATCATCAGAAGTTAGGCTAACGTATGAAAAATAATTTTTCCTCACAATGTATAAAAGTATTCAGAATATAGGAAATGGGTAATGTGACGCTAGTATACGGTTGTGGATTGAAAGCTAGTGATCGTTTGCAAGTTGGAGGCCTGTCAGCGTGCCGGAGCACATATGGAATAGACTTGAGTGAACAGTAAAAACGATATCTGTATCAATGAGTTTTATGATGTCCGGGGTTTTCAACAGCTCTTAAAATATTCAATGTACCTTTTATTTCCGGTTTCACCAATATAAATCGACCTGCAGTCACATTTCTATACTAATTTTTTATACTATGCCCTGTTTGGCACAAATTTTGGTGTTTTTGAGAAGCAGTTTTTGTGTTGGAGATTTTTTTGAATATAGCTATCGGAACAGGATTTTTCGAGTTTGGAATTGTTAGTCTTGTTCAAATTCATGTTTTTTGTCTAATTGCATGGTGCAACATCGAAATTAGTTATGATTGGAAAATTTGTCGTATGATTTATCAATCATTTTTAGTCATCGATCTTTTTTTTTTAAATCCATGTTACGCAATTTGCCAGATGATATTTTTGTTTTAAACATGATAACCTGTTGATTAGGTGGTCCTCCTCTATAATCTATGGATGCTTCTGGTCGATTAAACCCGTTCCGATTAGATACCATGAACGAAAGTAGAATGAAAAAAATGATGATCATGATACACAACATTTGACGAAATCATCAAAAGATAGGTCGAGCGGAATTTTTCGGAATGTAACATGATTATGGTTATTATGACAATGAATGAAAACACATTTATTCTAATTCAGAGAACAATTTCTCGAGTTTTTTCCGCAGATGTTCGATAGGCTTCGTGTTTCTGTTAGTTCGGAAAAATTGGAGTTAAATTAGAAAAAATATTTATAAAGATGATTTTATAAGATTCCGGGAAATTTATTGTAAATGTGTGATCAGTATCTCGAGAAAATTAATTCTCACACATCCATTTCAATAGCATTTTTTCTTCAAAAATCCACGATAGAGGCCTGTTTTTGAACATTCGTAGCAGTTGGCCTTTTATTTTTCAAAAGTAAAGACAGTGTATCAGTTAATTTGGCCCTACCTGATCTCAGTTTCTGAAATTAGAGCTTTCTGACATTAGTACAGTACAATATATGAGAAACGAGGTTCGTGCGACGTGGATCATTGGAAAATGCCCTCAAAAATGATCACAAAAAATAAACACTTGTTACCCGTATTTTTAGCAGATCAATCAGATTTTTTCTAGTCTGATCATCGCCGATATTAATACTTTTTTTTTCACAAATCCTTAATGCGTCAAATCGAAATCTAAAAATTAGGATTGTTGCATAAGGAAAGCAGGAAATATCGGATGTGAAAACCTGTCATAAACGCTGATTTTCATCTCGAGAAGAAAAAGGGTTAGGAAAACAAAAGGGAGAATGAGACAAAAAAAGTAAAAACAATATGCAGCGTTTTACAAAGATAAGCGAGGAAGAGGGGGGAATATTCTTATTATGAAGATTAAGTGGATATATAAGCAAAACCAAACTAATAGAATAGAAAGTAACTGTGAAAGTGTTTGAAACTTTTATTGGTTGGTTAAAAGAGACGAAAATGGGGTCATTCACGAACGAAAACATCTTTGAAACGCAGCGTGAAATGATCGTGCACATACGGGGTTGATTGAATGGATTTAGAAATCCTTGGAATGAATGACGAAACTGGATATACAATTGTTTGCTAACATTGAAACATGATGTTCTTTTTTTTCCAGATATGTTGAACTTATGGAAACTTCTACATCTCCGGAACATATCAAATTGATTATTTCATCATTGGATTATTCGGCGCAAGGGCTTTCAAGAGTTATCCTTGGGAAAGCACTTACTGCAACAAATGAAGTTTGAGTGAAAATGATCATTTAATTCTAGATGTTACAATTTCAGTTATCCCGAAAATGGTGCACTCGGTTTCTTTCAATCCTTGCTTCTGTCGAAGTTCAGGGCTTCTCCGAGTGGGGTATTCAGTATATAATTCGTCAACTTTCTGATGAATCACCGAAAGTTGTTCGACACGCGATTCGTTTGTTGAATCGATGGTTGCCAGAATATCCGTCAAAGATGGTTCAACGGATACAATGGTCTTCTTTTGGTGAAGCTGGTGAAATGTTAAGGCCTCATCAATATGCAGATGAAATGGAATGTATGGATAATAAAACGGAAGTTTGCGAATTGATTCGTCTGTGGATGAAAGTACAGTTTAAGACATTATCTCGGAGAATTTTTTGAATTTTTTTCCAGGTTTTCAATGAGAAACATTTTGAAATTATTGACGAAGAGATGAAAGAGATGGTCTTCTCCGTTAAACGTTCATTGGATGGCGAATTCTCAAGAAATAGCTCAGAGCGTCCAGATACTTCACTTGGTGTTCCAGCACCTCTTCATTTGTTTGGCGCGTTGGCAAGTCATGCGACTGGACGAAAATTATTAGAACAAGAACATGTATGTGAAGTATTATTGAATCATTTAGATGTTTATGGATTTACGTGTCCATATCCATTGTACAAAGAAACAAAGGGATGTTTACTTGCATTAGGTAGCATTGGAAGTACTAATGGAGGTTGGTTGAAAATAATCACTTGAAAAAGATTATTATATCTTTTTAGGATTTGAAATTTTGCCCATAGAAACAGTTCCGAAAATTATAAAAGTTGCGGAAGAGCACAGTGTTTTGAGCATCAGAGGTGCTGCTTTTTGGGCACTTACAATAATGGCACAATCGACGGAAGGATCAATGAGACTGGCGAAATTTGGATGGGAAAGTAATCGTTATCGATATACAATTGAAATTGCAAAGAAAAAGGCACAAGATATTGCAAATTCAAAAGAAGAGGAATCAGGAATAAATCAATCGTGGAAGACAATATCTATTGGTAAAAATGCGTTGCATAGGAACTCGATGATAGTAGAGGTTGCTGAAATAAATAATTTGAAGTCCCGATAGTTCTCATTTTTCAGCCACAGATAACCGTTGGAAAAACATGCAGGGCGAAGTCGGAAAGTGCTCTTATTCGACGTGGAAGAAGTAAAAGTAGACCACGATCTTCATCCGATGGTCAAATTTCTATCCAACCGCCAAAACAACTGACACCTTCAGAAACTGCACATTATCAAAGAACATGGAAAAGTGAAATAGTTTTGTATGGCAGTAATACACCTTCAGAGTGAGTAAAGTTATATATTTTGGAATTTGTATATTTATCTGAAGGGATGCTATGAGCACATCGCCAAACAAAAAATCTATCGGAAATTGGTGCATTCTTCATCATCAGATTGAAGTTCCAACAATGACAACGGCAATGTTTAGTGGAATTATGAATAGTGATAATATAGCTGCTGCAAGTTATGGGACTTCCAAACTTTCAGGTAATTCATTATTTAACAAATTAGGGCTAATTTTCTGTAAAACTGCTCAAGATTACATTTTTATATCTTAATAAGTGTTAAAAATTGTTTTCCAGTTGAACGTCGACGAGCAAATACGGCGTGTTCATTGCTAGATGATGATGATTGTACGAAAACAAGGTAATTGAACCAGTCGTTTTTTAAATCAAATTTCTGGATTACACTTTAGTTTTATTAATTGAAAAACACTGAAAATTGGAATTGTAAACATTTCAGTTTGCATGGCTAGTAGTATATATTCGAATCTTCCAGATTTCAATTTTCAATACCAAATATTCATAAAATTATTTAAAAATCTTCACACATTTATCACAGATCATCTACAATTGCAAGATGCCTTCGTGACGGACTAGTTATTCCTAGAGAGCAGTTAGAAGCAGAAGGATCGGTAATTTTCCGTCAAATGTTGAAAAATTAACTATAATTTCAGCTTGCCGATAGTATAATGGAAGCTCATTTTTCATGCCGTTTACGTGAAAAGTACCACTTATCACCTTTTCGCGTACGTTCGACACTTCGAATCGAAAGGAATATTGGTGACCCTGTGGTTTATGTGTTTATGACAAAAGATGAAGAGCGACATTTTGCGGAATTTCGTGAGAAATTAGTTGGAGACCGGTATTTAGCGAAAGAGCTTCGTCAAGAACAAGAAGGCAAACGGCGTACGGTTGATGTTGTTCCGTTGCAGACGATTGCATTGCCAGCGGAAATTGATGTTATGTGTGGAGTAGGTTTTTGGTTTTAAAAAATCCTAATTTTTGCTTCATAGAACATTTTCCCACCACCAACTAAGAATGATCTGCCGTTCGGATTAGTGGATACTGAAGATAATGAAGCTGAAGCTCGAGGTTTTTAATAATAAAAAGTCCACAATGTAATTTTTTGAAAATTTCAGCGAGATTGGGTAACTTCCGAAATGATGTTATAATTCAACCGCATTCAGCTTTTCGATGTTTTTATTGTAGTGGCCAAGGGGAAATTAGTAACAAATATATAAATGCATATTTAAAACAAGCAATTCCTTCCAGACTTCACATTTACACATACCCATCCTGACGCCGCTTCACTGAGAAAAGAAGTTTTGAATCAAGTTGACATGCTAGAAATTAAAGAATATCCAGCAAAACGTCTCATCGGGTAAACTTTAATTGTTCTATTTGATTCATTGATCAAAATTGCAGTCTTCGTCAACATCATGAATGGCTATTCAAATGGCCATGCCTATATGCAGATGTCCTTGAATTGCTGGACAAATATCGATTCAAACCGCATTCCCGATCATTTCTTCAACAGATTTTTTATGATGCTCTTCAATTGTGAAGAAGTGGTTTTTAATCGACGTTTTCTAATTGAATATCTTTCCGTGTAGTTGGCGATCAGCTGTAAATCGAGCGTATCACTTTTCTTAAAATGAGTCGTTATTCGTCTCCAATCGTTTCTTTTCTAGAATATTGATTCTTACCCCATTCCCGCACATCATTCCTTCAACAGATTTTTAAAGATGCTCTTCAGTGTCGAACAAGTATTGCCTAATTGACTTTCCCTAATTCTGTGACTAATTTGGTACTTGTGTTCAATTGTCATATATACCTAAGACTAGTTTTACATTTTTACTGGTATATAAACATGTAAAGATTGTTTTGTTGTGAATTATACATTTTTATTACTTTAATAAATTATTGTTTAATATCTTTCCAGCTATGGGGGTAGACACAATCAAATCATTTTTTCATGGTATCATCGTACTGTCTTCTGTGACAGTAGTCGCTGCAATTTGTTCTATAACCTATATAATATCAGATCTTTCCGAATTTAGGACTAATGTCCTTGATGAGTTGACTCAATTTCAGGTTTTTATGAATTTCGTATTCACACTATTAATTACGGTTCAATGTTTCAGTATTATTCTACTGAATCATGGAAGGTGATTACACGAAAAAATATAGAAACAGCGGGCATTCGTGTTCGTCGTCAATATGAAAATACTCTAACCATTGGAGGTGGAGCACAAGATCTTCAATGCCAGTGTGCAGAACAATCTACAGGATGTCCACCAGGACCTGCAGGACCGCCTGGACAACCAGGGCAACCTGGAGAGCCCGGGCAAAACGGTGTACCAGGGAACCCTGGAAATGCTGGTATTTCCGAGCATCGTGAGTCGATGAATACAGGATGTATAAAATGTCCAGCAGGTCCACCAGGAGTACCTGGTAACGATGGTCCACCTGGTCCACCAGGTCCGGCTGGAAATATTGGACCATCTTCACCACCGATGTCACCCGGGTTACCAGGACCACCGGGTCAACCTGGACCACCAGGACCGAATGGGAAATCAGGAATCCCTGGAAATGACGGACCACCCGGAGCCGAAGGACGACGACAAACAAATAATCCTGGTCCGCCTGGGCCAACGGGACGTCCTGGTCCATCCGGACGTCCTGGAAATCAAGGAACATTATCTACTGGGACTCAGGGGCCACCAGGACCAATTGGTAGGCCTGGAAAGCCAGGAGCTACTGGTCGACCTGGTGAAAATGGCCGAAATGGAGAGCCAGGAGCACCTGGACATGATGCAGAATACTGTAAATGTCCTTCACGAACTTCAAGCCTTGGAGTAGCTGGGTATAATATTTGTTTTAAATAAATCCAAATAAAAATACGTTTATTTTTACAGAGCCGGTGGTGGAGGATACTTTGAATCGGTCGATCATGTCGTCGAATTCTCCCGAAAATATAAAACCAACAAATTGGCGAAACAAAAGAAGAAGAAGAAGTTTTACAATAAATACAGAAAATATTAATATTGTTCATTAAAGCCACTATTAAATAAATTTGATACAATTCCTATATTATTTTTAAATAATTAATCATCTCTCATTTATCAATTGTAAAACTGGATCATCAGTTTTTGATCGAATTCGGACTAAGTCCTGGCAAGATTTTGGTAGAGTTTCTTCATTTCCAGTGATGGAATGCCAGTCGGAAATGTCATCTGCATGCCATTGAATGTAAAGTTCCACAATTTCTATTGCATTTTTTGCATCATCGGATGAACACATCTTAGAAATTAAATAAAGATAATATATTCTTTTTTAAACTAACATCTTTAACAATCGGATTCATGCATGTCATATAACAATTCTGAAAACGACAAAGTTTATTCAATTCGTCTTCATAAGTTGCCAATTCTGTAGACACATAAATCTGAAAATTTGTCAAATTGTCCATGAATTCTTCTTCATGATAAATACCTGATTTCCTTTCTGTTCGTTACTATGATTTAATTTATCTGAACTAACAATTTTCTCATGACATTCATGATCACATTTTAAAAACGTAATGGGCTCTGTTTTTGCCAAACATTTCATAGCTTTTTCAAATAATGTTCTTTTGAACGAGCAAACAAAATTGGACGGTGAAAATGAGTTATCAGCAGTCTGGAAAAAGCAAAATTAAAAAAAAAACAATAAAAATATGAAAGAACACTCACAAAATCATTACATTTTTCTGCAAAACATTTCGTTTTCTGCTCGGAGAGTTTGCAATAGAGTTGAAATGATGATGAATCAAGAACGACTGGATGAAATGGAAAGTCATAAAAATCCGATAATGATTGATTAAAAGTATAGTCAAATTTTGATTTATAATTCTTCTGGCAATCCTGGAAAAAAACATCAATTTCAAGTGTTTCAGAATGTTCTGAAGTTAACTTTGTAATGAAAGTGGCAACTTGCCATGTCATTTAAAGAATTCCTAAAGGATGACTTTAAAGAGCTAATGAATGCACCTGAAATAAAAATAGACTTCATTCTCATTCCAAATATTTTTTTTAAATTTTCTAAAACTACCTAGAAGACGAGAAAACACACCTCAAAACAATGGCCTAGAAAAAGGGACCACAGGCGAAAACTACTCCGCAGGCATGAAAAATCCAAAAAAATGTGAAAAAACATAAATTTAAATTTAAAAAAAAAAAAACATAAAAAGGACTAATATAAGCATTCTGGATAAATATTTATTAACGAAACACGAAAAAAGCTCATAGAAAAAAGTTCGACCAGGTGGAAACTTTTTCTAGGCCATTGTTTTGAGGCGTGTTTTCTCGGCTTCTAGATGGTTTTAGAAAAATTTAATAACAGATTTGGAATGAGAATGAAGTATATTTTCATTTAAGGTACATTTATTATCTTCGTAAAGCCCTCCTTTAATAAACAAACCATGCGAATATTGCCGAAATTTCTGCATAGAGTTTAACTCTGAAAAGCGTCATTAAATATAACTAATCCAAAAAAACTGAAAACGGGGGTTTTTTTAAATAAATTATTAAAACGAGCATCTTAAATTTCCAAGTTAGTCAAATGTGCTCATAGAAAAAATAACATGGAAACCGTAACTGCAAATTTCAAATTTTCTATGATAAATGTCGAAATTTCATGTCTTTTGTTCGATAAAATACCATATTTTGGAAAACGAAAGGGTTCTTTTTTCAAAACTTTAAGAATAATATAATTCTCGAAAATATAAACCTCAAAACATTGTGCATCTGTTAAATTTCCATCAGTAATAAACATAAAATCTCGCTTGAATCGACTTTTAAAACAAATCCCAAATTCAGCAGCGATAAAAACTAAAAGTAATAGTAGAAAAATTCGATGACACATTTGTGATATAATGAAAAGCGAAATCAAGTTGCGCGTGTCTGATTAAACTGGACTTCGAGGCTTCCCGTTCATCATTCCCACATTATCTGCATGTTTGACGTATCAAAAATATTTTTGCATTCCGTCTTTTTAATTAGAATTTGCCTGCTAATGGACTTGTGCGATCAAAAAATTGTATTGATGAAACAAAAATAAAGGGAAAAAGAAAAGAAAATACACGATTTGGAATGATAGAAAACCGAACAATTGAACATGGAACAAGCATTATGGCTATACTGGAGATTATTCAAAGAGTGATGAAAGTATCACATCCTCAAACATTCAAATAACCAGTCTACCAGCAAATACAAGAAAAAAGTTATTTTAGATAATTGAAAAATCCACGTAATTCTTTTTAAAAAAAAACCAGTTCCCAGGGTACCAAAATCCACCGAATTTCTAGAAAAAACCAGAATAAAATATGAAAATGATAGAGGAGAAGCAAGATGTGGTCCTATTCATTTCATTCCGTTGGGCGAATTCGGACACATATTTAAAAAACAAAAAAATCGTTGAATAGGGCCACCGGAATGAGTTAACTTGTATTTGAACAACTAGAAAAGAAATACCCCATTAAAATAGAAACAGCAAAAAATACGCACCGAAATTTGTACATTATTTAACAGAAAACCAACAAAAAAGTCCCAATTAAATTGATAATATGCTATACAAAATTACTAAAAACAGACAGAAAATATTCGTATGAAAGCTAAGCGAAAATAATGAAATCTATGTCAAAATACGGTAAAAATTGTCGACGTGTCGATAGATAATAATAACAATTTTGGAAACATTCGACGGCTGAACTGAATGCGAATTCGAAATTATCAACTGTAATTGTTTTCCTAGAGCATCCAGTTCCTTTGCACATTTTCCATGAATTGTTTTGTTCGTCGTATCAAAAAACAGCTCGATCTAAATTTAAAAAAAATGTTGAAATTGATGTTTTTTTGTAAAATACCTCTTGTGTGGAGCTATATTTCGTCAGCTCACCAGCAATTTTTTTGATCAAATCTTGTGTAACATCACAAACAATCACTTCAATCCGCATTTTCGAGCAGAACATTGGAACCTCGTCATTCAAATGTGTCTTGACTTGAGATTCAATTCTTTTCCGATCTTTTGCATTCAATCGATCAGCAACACCAATGATAACATTCAAGTTCGATACACTTGCGCTACTTTGCCGCATAGTGGTTGGACAAGAGATTATATGAGAAGCAGATGCGCTTCTGAAAATAGACTATTTTAAAGACAGCGGGTCACTTAATCTTAACCCTATCCATAACAAAAAAAATTTAATATGCGGAAAGAAACTAAACGGAATTTTTGGAATATAGTTAAAACTCGTGAATAATAACAAACCTCATTGTTGTTAACGGAGTCGAGCTATAATTTGAATGTTCGTCGTGATGACTTGCTGACGGTGGAGTGGATGACAAGGATGGATTCAAAGATGGTTTTGTAGCTAGGAAACCGAAACCATTGTTTTTCTCTCTACAAACCGTGGAAATCGCTTTCTCCATATTCATTTTCTCCATGTCTGTTCCATGCGATCGAACAACAATTTCTGGCGCCGAGTTACACACAAACAAAATATGCGAGAATGCTTTCTTTTCACAATGCTCGTTCAATGAATCCATCGCAGTTACCGGTTCGTGCAGCACATCACACGGTAGATTCGATTCCCAAAGCGCTTTTGCCAATTTGAATTTTTCCGCCAACAAAAAATTATTATCCGGTTGAGTCATAGAACAAACAAGTGTCGAACATTTCCTCGGAAGAGATCCAGACGTGTCGCTGACTCGACGACGAATTTCAGCAACGGTTTCCATCGATACTGAAAACCCAGAAAGTGAACGCGGCAAACTTGGCACAATGTCTCGTGGATGGCGTTCTCGTAGAAGATGAGAATCATATCTTCCTCCAGCAATAACTGACACATTTTTCAGAATTCCTCGTTTATTCGGCACTCCAACGAGTATTTGAAACACAAGCCCATCGTTGAACGTTCTTGGGCGGTACGATGTTTGAGCATCATAACAAATATGAATTTTTGAAACTTCTTCCGAAGCACCTGAAACATTGTGAATTATAATAATCAATGCATCAATTAAACTCACCGGAAAAGAATATTTCGGTGATTTGAGCAAGTTCTTTCAAAGCTGCTTCTGTCATACTACTAACACCAGTTTCTCTAGATTTCAATAATGAACGACACGAGTCACGGAATTTTCCAATCGATGTTTCACATGGCAAATTAGCTATCACAGCTTCAGCGGTTACTGTGCCAATCGATTTTCCAAGTAAGTCAATTCTCTCATGTTTTTGCAGAACCTCTGCAAACATTCGTTTGATGCAAAATGGGGAGTGATAAACTCACTATCCGAAGTAGAAAAACAATGAAGTCCATTAAGAACATCACCTCGAAGATCTTCATTCACTTTTATATGTTTCAAAACGGCGTCGATCAACTGAATGTGTCCAATTCGAAGTGTAATTTTCAGACCTCTTAGAGATCCACATATTATCTGGCAAGCCGTTAATAGAAGTTCTGCGTCCAATGTTGTTGATGAAGCTTGAGGGCCGATACTGTCTACAGAACATTCCCAACGTTCGTGTGGGTGTGTGTTGCCTGAATGAAATTTAAAATTATATGAAGTCCGAAACGAAAATATATACATTTCGAGTCATCATCCCAGTAAACTCTGCCAAAATTGTATCGTTTTAACCTGTTCACTGCATTTCGAACACAATAGCGAACGAAATTTTGTCGAAGGTCAATCTGAAATATGAAACATTTATATTTAATAACATTGATTCAAACATACAGGTAATGCTAATGGTAATCCGCCTCGATCTAGAAATTCAGCGGGTTTCAAGCGCACCGGCGCAGAAGCTCTCGCAGTTGAACTTGGAACAAGTGTATGCGTGTGAATCAATTCGAAAGAATGATTTCGAAGAACAATCGAAAACTCCGCTCTCAACTGCTCAATCATCTGTTCACGACTATTCGAGAATTTTTCCTTACAAATCTCCGCATCATAACAATAATTGACGGCAACTGGGATATCTTCATCGAACAAACTGTCCATAACCCATTGATGCATTCGATTTCCTCGTTTTTTCGCAATTCGTTGGAATTGTCTCTGAAAAGCCGGAATTAATTGTAAAAATGTTTCACAATGTTTTATACCTGAAATTGCGCATCTTCTCCTTTATTCATCGGCAGGTTTTCAGCATTCAATAACTCGTCAACAGATGGTCTATCATCAGGATTCTTTTTCAGCATCCATTCGATAATATTCTTGGCTGATAAAGTTTGGTTAGTTGGAAAAGTGGTTCCAAAATCACTCGGAATTGTAGAATCATTTTTCAATGCATTCAAAGTTGAAATCCGTTCCATCCCCGGTGGCAAAGGTCTATAAAACATCTCAAACAAAACAACTCCTGCACTATAAACATCAATTTTCGAAGTATACGGCTTGTTTTTTGTGGACTCTTCTTGAAACAACTCCGGAGCCATATACATTTGTGTTCCAATATCTCTTGTTTGATCCATTCCACTATTTGCCACTGCATTTCCACCTTCATTACTACCACTTTTATCAACAATTTTCTTATGCTTAAAATATTCACGAGTTGCCAATCCGAAATCTCCAATTTTGACGGATTGCTGCGAATTCAGGAAAATATTCAAAGGTTTGATATCTCGATGAATCATTCCTTGATGATGGATATATTGTAAACCCGACAGCACTTCTGTGAACATTCTCCAAACAAGATTTGGATCGTCGACAAATAATCCTTCATCAATACATTGTCGAAGTGTTCCTTTTCCACACCATTCCATTTGAATAATCAATAATTTTGGTCTTGAAGGAATTATTGGTGTTTGCGCAGCTTGTACGACACTCTTCCTTCCTTTCGATTTGCTAACATCTTTACGAACGCTTTTATTCTCAACATTGCTCCCATCGCCAAATACAATATCGTCATCACTATCATTTTCGATTGACAATTTTCGAAATTCACTCTCTTCCGTCTCGTCGTCATCTTCCTCCTCTTCTTCATCTTCATCAAAATCATTTTCCGATTCCCAAAACACTTCTAACTCATCATTTCCAGGTCCTGTTCCTTGTGGCGAGAATAGTGTTCGAACCTTTTTCGCGTTTACATTAGGTTTCGTTTTCTTTTTGATATCTTCTTTTTCTGAGATATCTGATGAGCTTGAACTGTCAGAATCTTGTTCAACTGGAATATTTTATTTGCAATTTTTCGGATAAAAAATATTGGAAACCTTTGTAACTTGTCGACCATTCACTGGTTTCAATCATTCCTCTTCTCGAATTTGATCGGGCCGCTGCTGCAGCAACTCGTTCAACTGCTCTCAACTTTGGAGGTAGTAACGAATCTGAAGTTTAGTGTGAACGGAAAAACAGTCGAAAAAAACAAGACTATTGTAAAAATTATTAGCTAACCTCCATATCCTCCTTCGTTTTCATTTTCTTCAATGGCAATCTCCCTTAAAGTCTCTCGATTTTTTCCTGCCTTTATTCTCTTCTTTCCAGGGATAGGAACAGCACAAGAGTCATCAGAAGAATCTAAACTTGAATCATTTGACTTCAGTGGTAGCAATTCTTCCTGCCAAGCGCTGGAAATGGTTTCTTTTTTTTCAATAAACACATCTAAAAGTTTCAAACCTGAAGTATCTTACAATATTCGGATGATTCAAATTCGCAAAAAGTCTCGCTTCTTTTTTAATTCTGCGATTCAATCTCTCACTTCCAGAATTCAAAGGAATTCGTTTTACCGCATAGTCCATGCCATCCAATTTGTTTCGAGTCAATAAAACGTCCCCGAATCCGCCTTTTCCAATTTTGCTAATCAAGACAAATTCCTTCAATACACGACATTGCGAATCCATCACTCCTCCGTATGCTTGGAACAAGTTATCATCTTCTGAAACAACTTCGTGATTGAGGAATGGATCATCAACAAGTTGATCAATATTTTTCGCTTCTTGACACTTTGCAATAAATTTCGCTAATGATACACCAGCATCTGACGGCAAATTAGGAGTTGGAGCTCTTGAATAAGTTGAACTTCGAGCCTGAAATAACAAAGGTTTAAATACATTGAAAGAATAGGCGAGAATATTACGGCCATCGTGAGTTCGTCAAGCAGAGTTCCAAGATGGAACAAATCTTTTCTTCTTGGCTTTTCTGTTTCACTCGGTTTCGTTGAGTCTGTTGATTTTTTGCCCGTCGCAATTTCATTGAAATAGTTCGAGAGATCGGTTAGTAATGAGCTGAAAAAAGAACGTTTATGAAATGTATTCATTGTGATGTATTACAGTGATCCAAAATCTGAAAATCTAAACACGTTCTCATTTAACCAAACAGCACGCATTGTAAGTGCAGAATGTGTCATTTGAATTTCATGAAGATAACGGAGTGCACAGACTGCTTGTGCCGCTAATCGACGAAGAAGACCCGCCTAAAGATCTCAATTTGCAAAGTACTTCCGACAAAAATTACATTTTTTGACACAGCATGATAAACATCTTGCAAATTTTCTTCAGTTGGATAGATTTTCTGAGCAACAAAAACTTGAACTACAAAGTTGGTTGACGTCGTTGAAGGCTTTTGAGCATGGATAAATGAATAATCGACCAGGTTTGGATCAGCTATGCTTGCTTCACATATGGTATTCAATTCATCGGTCACTTCTTCGAGTTTTCTGAAAATTTGGTTTTTAAAATTTAAAATTGTAGTTTTTTCATGATAAAATGTGTTTACTTAAGAAATGGACTAAAATCCTTTTTCTTTGCTTCACTAGCGTTTCGTCCAAGTGTATGTCTGAATGTCCATTCGGAAACGAGAAGCTGCTCATTCTGAAAAATAGTTTCATTGAAATTTTAACAAAAAAATAACATTTCCCTACATTCCAGAAGCCCATCCATTCGTTGCATGACGGATGAATACGTTTGCGTTTCACTGGAATATTCGTAAGAACTACAATTCGTCTACCGCCTATGATTCGACATTCTCCTTCCTGAATTTAATATTCAATATTTACAGTTATTGATGTTTTTGTATATGTTTACCACTCGTTGTTCTAATTGTTTTCCTAGATCATTTTCCCGTTTTGCTTGTCGTTCCAAGGCAATTTTTTCTTGCTCTTCTGCCACAGCTATCAACTCCTTTCGTTCGCTATCAAGTCGTTTTCTCTTGAAAATTAAGTATTCATAAAAACAGCCAATTACGTATAAACAAACTTGATTTTCTCCAACTTCCAATGCTTTGTTTTTCATCATGTTATCGTGAAAACTTCCCACTGGCCGACTGTCTTGCTTACCAAGGAAATCTCGAACAATTTCAGCCAATTCATTGATCATAACATTTCCGATAAGTTCCTTCGCTTTTGTATTCAGAATTTCTAACAACTCTTTGCATCTCTCTTGTGATATTCCTTGAACATCTTGCAACTCCAAATGCGGCGGTCGGCCGGGATATTCTGTCCCGCATGTAACCTTCAGTTCTACTGACATTTTTCGTCGAGCTTCTTTGTTCGACTTTTCATCATGTGAGCATTGAGGTTCCAGATGAATTGTAACATCCATTGGCCTCCATACTTTCCATTTTTGTTCTGCGAACACTGCATCATCACCGAAAATTGATTGAATCACAAGTTTTTCATCATCCTGTATTGTTTGTATGTCTTTCAATGTTTCGTACATGAACTGAAAATTAAGCGTATTTTTTCAAGGTTACAGTTATTGTCAAAAAATTAAAAAATAAGCGATTTTTAAAGTATGTTTTTACTTTTTTCGTTCAAAAACGGGTATTCCTTTTTTTTTGTATTTGTTTTATAAGAGGCCATGAAAAGTTCTATATAAAAATCGAAATTTCTACAATTTTTTTTCAATTTTTGAATGAAAAACTGAATTCCACAAAAAATACATTTTCCCCACGTGGAGTTCAAGGACTTGGCCTAAGGTTTTTTCTGTTACTCGGCCACCGGAAAACTAGTCCTCGCTCATTGGCGCCTATTCAAATTCCGGAAAAAAACGTGAATTTTCAAAATTAACTCAAATTTAAGTAAACAAATAATCTCATTTACGCATTCAAATAAAATTGGAACTGAACGCCATGAAAACTCAAACATTGTTACTACTTTTATTTTTATTTTCAAAAGCAACTGCTGAAGCTGTTACAAGTAATAATTTAAACTTTTTTTTAAAATAATCAATTATTCAGAAGGTCAATTGATCTCATCAGCGCTCACGAATGCTTCAATTTTCGTCGCTTTTGCAACAATCATTTTTATTGTAACATTTATAAAATCGCTGACGCAACGAAGTTCAAAATTGTCATTCACAAAAATTGAAGTATATAATTTATGTTTTTAATTTTTTTAAAAGAAAAATATTTTCAGACAAATTGCCGTTTCATATTAAAAACCAATGAAGTAAAAGTATTCGATAGAAAAGTTTTTGTGGATGTCAACGGAGTTAATAATCAATCGGCAGCGAAAACCGTGGAACCGAGTGGAACAACAACTAGTGGATTCGAAAGATTTTAAAAATTACTTTTATTTCGAAGTAGTTTAAAATAAACAATTTCAAACAGGCACTGTGTTTCCTTTCGTCATTGCACTTAAAGCATTTGTCAATCCCTCATATTGCTTACTAATATTCATAGTATTCGTATTCGTATTCGATTCAACCACGAAATATTCGAAATGCTGAAAAATTGTATATAAAAATTAATGAAAGCAAAGAAAAAATACACAACTCACATCAACATTTGTCAATTTCAGCTTTCTCGAGTTAAAAACGACGAATTTTATCAAATTCATAACGAGAATAATAGTAGAAAAGCTTATAAAAGCGGTACAAATGACGATATTTATAACTGTCCATTGAGTTGATATTTTTAGCATCGCTTCTAGTTCACCAAGTTGTCCAAAACATGATGAAACTGTGCATAGAAACAAGAAACAAATCTTGAGGTTGATAAAACCCATTTTTTGTAAAAATCAGAAGGCAAAATGATTTTAATAAAATTGGAGACTTTAAAAAAAAGACAACGTGAACGTTATCCCAATTTTCATCATCCCTCGGACGAGAATCAATTTCAAATCGCCGCACAAAAGGAAATGCTTCAATTTCTTATTCTTGGATATTTAGTCTACGAAGTGATTATTGATTTTTTTCAGTTTCCATAATTGACGCTTTAAAATTTCAGATTCTTCGATTGTGGCCACTTCCAGATGTTGGAAGTGTGAAGTTCAGTGTTCCAACAGAAGCTGGTGAAACAAAACCGAAATCTGAGGTCAAAACACCGGAAGCTAGTACAAAGTCCGGATAAATGGATTTATTCTGAAGAGATAATAAATTATCTTTTTTTTTTAATATTTCATTGTTTAGGAGTCATTTTTTATAAACAAAATGGAACGGTAAAAACAGGAGAGGTGTCTAACTTCAAGTCCTACTGTTCCGTCATTTCTATTCCAAACCCGCTCCATAAACTGGCACTTTGCCAACACGCCTTCCAAAAAACAAAACGCAAACGATTTCTCACGTGAATAACGTTCGAAGGTGTGCTGGCAAAGTGCCATATGGAGCGGGTTTTTAATAGAGCTGATACAACAGTAATTTATCACACTGTCTAAAAATAATCCCAAAATTACATCTGATGTTAGAAAATTTATGAACCTCAAATTTGTTTACGAAAAAATGAAATAATCGTATACAAGTGAACCATTCCTGAACAAAGTATTTTGTGTTCAAACTAAAACAAAAACCTTCCAGAGACCAATAAAAATTAGTACAAAACCTTTTCATACGAAAAATTATCTATTTATAAAAATCACTTCGAGAGAACATTGAACAAATTTTATTTTTGGAAACAAAGCGTGTGATGCCTTCAAACCAAAAGCATTTTGATCACTAATCTGGGGAAATGATGTCGTAGTTGGCTCAAAAATCAAGAAACACGTGACGGTTTAATGGTCTTTATGCAGCACAAATCAGATTATTGGGAAATTTTAAATATAAACACGAAATTTTCATGTTTTTGGCATTTTCTATTTTTCATTTGTTGTACCCCCTTTTCTAATCAAAACTTGCAAATTATTTAAACTGTGTGTGTTGCTATTTTTCCGTCTTTTCATAATTTGACATGCATACCAAAATCAGTTCGTAGTTTTTTCGTTTTCCTTTTTTCTAGTGATAAAAAATCAGCAAATTACTGAAAATAGTATTCAAATCATAAGACACATATACATGAAATATGTCAGTGAGGGTTATCAGTAGGTTCAAAAGTGAAATTAAACCAAACATTTTCAATACTGGATGTTAAAATGCTGATAAAAAACGACTTCTCACATTTCTATGGGAATTAGTTAGGACGTCAGCACATGTGAATCTTTTCATTTTTATTCAAACAGTATATCTTGTTATTTTTAAAATTTAAACATCTAATTTTATCAAGCAAGAATTTTCCAGACCATAAAAATCGTTATTAAACAAATCTGCAAAGTGTTCAATGCTCTTCGGAAAAAAATCATCACTTGGAAGCATCGTATTTAACGACGTAAAATGTAAGTAGTGGTCGAAAACGACTTTTAAAAGTTTTTATTACCCAACTAAAACACAATTATGGACATTTTTTGAAAATCGTATCAAAGGTCTATTTAGCAATAAAATCTAGGAATTCTTGACAGCTAACATGCACATTTTATGATAATTTTTATTGCTTTTATATGCTATTTTCGGTGCTTTGTAGCTTATAAATACTAACATCATTTTGTTTTTTGGTTAGTCATAATTTCTTCACCTTTCAATTTTTTTGCGATAAGTCGTCTGGCGCCTAGTTAATAAAAAAAGAGACGGTCAATATATCGACATGGTTGAAACATTTCGAAAAATAAGCAGATCAAGAATGCAACATCTTCCGGTTATAGGCTGTGAAAAGGAGAAAAAGAAGAATAGGTTTCTTCGTCGATTATCACAACTTTCGAGGAGATCTATGGATAGTTTATCATCTGGAATATCATATTCAAGAACTCCTTCACCGCGATCCACGTTTTCTGATTATGCAAATCCGTAAGTTTAAAATTTTGAAGTTTTAAAAAAAACTTGTTTGTTTACTTTTCAGATGCGAACTTGTACTAGTTTCCGCGTTGCAAGGAACAACTTTGAGCTCGGAGGAGATGAGAGCATGTGCTCTTGAAATTCAAAATCTCAGTGATACTGAAAAATCCAAATTGACTAATTTTTTCAAAGAGGTCAGTTTTTTTTCTATATTTTTCCGTGCTCACTAATACTTATCTTAAAGTGTAACCTCTTGATGCACGCTTATTGTTTAATCTGAAACCTTGCTCAACTGATTTTTACCATTAGATAATTTTCAGAGTGATGTAGCCTGTATCATTGAAAACAACGCATTCAAAATATTTTCTTGCTCCAACTTGACAACTGATTGTTTTACAAACAACATCACGGTAATTATTTGAAATCTTACAACCCCGAACAATTCTCGTTTTAGGCATTAACAGATCTGTGGACAACCATCAGAAAAAGAGTGATTCCAACACTTGAAGCAATGTGTTATCCTCTTCAATCGGTTGATTCTAGTTTTGATGTTCAGAGTATTATCTTAACAGCATTCCGAGATCGAGTCCTTTCTAAGGTTTGTTATTTATCGAAGTTTTCAATTTTCAAATACATTTTTAGGTTCTTCAAGACGTGACGGAAGAGATCAAAGAAATCGAGACGATACTCTTGACAATTCTTACTGACACTGAAAACGTTTCATCAGAATTGAGACAGAAAATCGATATATGTTTAGGCAAACCACAACAGGTATCGATTCTTGAAAATTAATTTATCGATTCCTAAAAATCAATTTTTTCAGAACAAACCAAAGTATAACAAAAAATATAGATCAAGAACCGATTCATATCTTAACCAAAAACGCAAATCAGTTACATGGATCGACGACATGAAGGACATGCGGAAAACTTCAACATCATATAGTTCGTAATTACAAAACTTGCATAAGTCATTAATCATAATTTCGGGTATTCATTCTACTACTTTGTATTATAGGCCAACCATGTATTTTGTGTCAGATATCTTTTTTCCGGTACCAATTAAAATGAATAATAATCCGTTTTGAAAAAAAACTCTGACGCTTTTGATAAGATGATTGCGGAAAAGTTTTCCTAAAAGGTGGCTGATAATAAATATTATCAACCAAAATTTATGTTTGTTGATGTTCATGAAAAAAAAGTCCAAACTATTAAGATAAGTTTTTGATATTTTAAGTGTGGGACTAGGAGTCGTATGATTTATAGTTATCAAAATTTTGATGAAATTGAAACGTTTATATTGAAACAGGAATAAAACAGAGGATATTTACAAACATGAAAAAAAGAGAATATAAGAAACGCTTATTTTCCTACACCTAATCCTGACGAAACACCAATTGGTCCAACTCCTGGAACTCCAACTCCAACACCACTGCTTATTCCAAATAGTCCACCATTTCCTAATCCAAGTCCACCACCTCCTCCAACTCCCAATCCTCCACCAACTCCAACACCCGTTCCCATTCCAACACCTACACCTTGTCCGGCTCCTGCTGATGTTCTACTAGTCGCTCTAGATCTCTCAATTTCCGCACTTGAAATTTCAGGGAACTCTTCATCCTCAACATTGGAGCCTGATTTTGAGTCTGTCACGAATTTTTTCTCCCATAAGTCCTCATCCTCCCATGAATTGTCCTTTGAAACTGCTACTGGTGCACTAGTTGGCCTTTCTTCAATGAATCCTTCCTCTTCTTCATCGGATTCTACAACAGTTTTTCTTGGTGGTGGTGGCGCATCTGGAAAATACTCAATAGGAAAATTATAATTAAATATATATAGTTTAACCTTCTTCAGATGAATCGAATCTAAACTTTCTTCTCGGTTTCTTATTACGGTGTCTTGTTCGATGTCTTCTTTGTGGATAATAACTACCACCACAACCTCCACCACATGGATCCTGCTGTTGCTGCATGTATCCTCTGTCAAAAAAAAACTTGAAATTTCGAAAAGGGATTTTTTTGTTTAAATACAATGTAACACTTGCGCTACTTAAAAGACTTCACTTGTAACTTGAATTATTGACAGTTACCTAGTTTTGGAAAATTTTACTTGGTCTGAATACATTGGAGATTTTCAACTTTCTTTGAGGATATTATTCAAAAAGCGAATTCGAAAACAAACCCGCAAAACGATTGACAATTGCATTGTTGATAAAGTTGTGGTTGATTACATGCGTATCCGCTCAAGGACCAAGCTGAAATAAAAAAGCTTTGCCAATTTTCCAAATCCAATAAACTCACTTGCCAAACTATAACCACAAATAGAGAGTAGCAAAAATATTCGTATGACGGTCATCACCAACAAAATTGAAGAATGAATGTTACATCTACCTTTCGCATAACATTCAACATTTGTGTAAAAAAAGCTTTCACTATTCTCGATTACAATGATTTACTTAAAATATTCTATTGTTCTTGTTATTACGGTTGTTCCTGTGGTCACTTTTTTCGAGAACAATGTTATTATCATCTTTCAGTAATTTACACTTTCTTTTATGACAAAATGGAAAGATCAATGATGAGAAATAGTTATGTAAACGGAAAGATACATTTTTTAAAAACTGAATAAAATCCGTGAAAAATAAATATGATCTCTCTCAAAAATGTTGCATTTCCTCATTCCATCCGCTCTCAAAAATGCCAGCTCCTGATGAGATCAACATTGATGACATAATTGTGCGGATTCTAAATATTGGTGTTACCGGTGGCTCTTTTTCAAATACAGTATCCTTATTCGAAATTGCAAAACTTCTTGATTTGGCAAGACCATTATTCATGACACAAGGAGCGATGGTTGAAATTGAAGCGCCTGTCAAAATTTGCGGTGATGTTCATGGGCAATTCTCCGATGTTCTTCGCTTATTTGATCGTGGCGGTTTCCCGCCAATTGTCAATTATTTGTTCCTTGGTGATTATGTTGATCGAGGACCACAAAGTTTGGAAGTCGTGACATTATTCATTGCCTATAAATTGAAATATCCCGGGAATTTTTTCCTTCTTCGTGGCAATCATGAATGTGGTGCTATTAACAGGGTCTATGGATTTCTAGAAGAAGTTGTGCGACGATATGGCCCGAAACAAGGTGTACAATTATGGAACACCTTTCAATTAACGTTTGCCTGTATGCCATACACATCTTTAGTGTCTGGAAGAATTTTATGTATGCATGGTGGTGTTAGTAAAAAGGTATGAATTGTATAATTTTTATCGGGTGCTCCCGAAACCAAAAATTAGTTTTTATACACTTAAAGGAGGGCTTTACGGAGATAATAAATGTACCTTAAATGAAAATAGACGCCATTCTCATTCCAAATCTGTTTTCAAAATTTTCTAAAACCAGCTAGAAGCCGAGAAAACGCGCCTCAAAACAATGGCCTAGAAAAAAGTTTCACCTGGCCGAACTTTTTCCTATGAGCTTTTTTCGTGTTTAGATAATATATAGTTATGCAGAATGCTTATATTAGTCCTTTTTTTAAGTTTTTTCATTTTTATTTATGTTTTTTTTTCATTTTTATTTGGATTTTTCATGCCTGCGGACTAGTTTTCACAGAAGTTTTCCCTTTTTCTAGGCCATTGTTTTGAGGCGAGTTTTCTCGGTTTCTAGGTGGTTTTAGAAAATTTTAATAACATATTTGAAATGAGTATGAAGTATATGTTCCTCCCAGATTAGCTCCGTAAAGCTCTCCTTTATATATGTGAGCTCAAAAAATATTTTTTTGAATAATTGCAGATGAAATCACTGGATCAACTACGTAAATTGCCTCGACCGGTGCTTGACATTCCAGGACAATCAATAGAAATTGATATTCTTTGGTCAGATCCAGACGAATGTGTTGAAGGATTCGAAGATAACACAAGAGGAGTTGGGCAAGTTTTTGGAGCTGCCGCACTTCGAGAAGTCATGGATAGACTTGATGTCGATTTAGTGGCTCGAGCTCATCAAGTTGTTCAAGATGGTTATGAATTTTTTGCCAACAAGAAACTTGTCACCCTTTTTTCTGCTCCGCATTATTGTGGTTCTTTTAACAATGCAGCCGCTATGATGAATGTTGACAAAAATTTAACTTGTTCCTTCCAGGTAAATCCAAAAAAATTAGAATGAAAATTCGCAACATTTTTTTTAGATCATGCGTCCGATATCCAAGTCAGCAAAATGAAGGACGTCTTACGTGTTCATGAATTTGTGTCCAATAAAGTTCATTTCTACATTCTTCATTTAAATGTTATTTTCATTAAAACTATTATTTATCATTTTTAAAACAACTGGTTCAATTATCTACAATGGACAGTATTTTGATGTGAAAGATCGGACTAGTAACGAACTTCATGGGCTATGAAAAAAACAATAAATCCGGTTCCAGGAGCTGAATGTGTCTTGGGAAGTTATCTTTTCGATTATCAATATTTGGGAGACAAATCAGTTACAATAAACGGTGAAAAGTGTGAAAGTTGGATAATTGTTTTTAGTTCATGGTTCCCAGATTCTAATCTTGATCAGAAAAAAGCGTATAAATTCAAAACATTTATAACTTTAAGAACATATTTACAGTGCCAAAATTCAAGAAAAATTTCCACATTCAAAGTGTCGAAACTTTGAACTGTCTGAGCTTCACCCGTTTTTCAGTTATGGAGAACAGGCAGCAACCAAAAAACTTGGACCGTGGTGTTTTGTACGCTTCGATAATAAATACAAACCTGTTCATTGTTTCTCAAAGTGTAATGAGACGAAAATTGAAGTTCCGCATAATCGGAAGAAGGCATCAGGTTAGATAGAATATTGACAATTTCTCTAAAAATTTTGAATTTCAGAAAGTGGTTACGTCTCTCTGAAACTGAATTATAATGTTGATTTGTTGAATCCAATTGATAAACTATTTAAAAATTACGATTTTGGAAATCAGAGATATTATGGCTACGTAAGTTATATTGAACAGGAAAGAAATAATAAAACACTGTTCAGAAACCTTCGAAAGAGCATCCACCGGAATTTTATCAACTACGAAGAGAGATATTTATTGCACTTTGTATCGTATTTATAGTCGTTTTGTCATGGATACTCATCTGCTTTTTTCTCAAAAAACGAGCGGCAAGAATTCATCGTGAACGAGAGAAAAATCTTCAAAGGTTTTGTGAAAGTACAAGTATTGCGGATGTTCGAATGAGGATTGAATTGGATAGAGAATAAGAATGAAACAAATAAATATTTATTAAATACATAAAAAACCTGAATGAAACAATAACCGTAATGACATGATTCAAAAATACTGAAACAAAAACACCGCTGACACTTATTGGAAATCTAATCATAATCCGATATTGTTGAATAAATGTGATTATCTGTTTCTAGACAAACATTTAAGACTTGCGACAACTTTTGAGCAAGTCTTTGTTGACTTGCTTCTTCATTTGTTGAAAGAAGCTGAAATTTTTTATTTTGATGATTAATATGCTTATTATAAAACCTCTGTGATCTTGATTCCATTCCCTCGAACCCATGATAAAAGTTCAGATAAAGCTAATGATGAACCTTTGCAAGTTGAGACATCCTGAACATTGAATTTTTTAAAAATCGCATCTTTAAAACCTTACATTTGACATATTTATCAGCTCAGATCTCAACTCATCCATTGACAAAGATTGACAATTTTTAACCCGTTTGAAGAAATCAACTGAAAATGGGCGAAGTCGGGCCACATCTTTAGCGAAAAGAAGGCGAGATGATGGGGAATGTGCACCGAGAACTGGTTCACAGAATGAAAAACAATCCATCTGAAAATAAATTGACTATCAAGCATTCCAAAAAAAAGCAGTTACCAATGTTTGAGCAACAGTACTCAAGTTAGCCTCCATGGAAATCGAATGAGAAACATCGAAAACAAGTTGAGGATTTCGAACGAAATTCGCCCAAACTCGAAGAATATATCCATTTGTTTTCCATTGCTGACAAATGTTTTCAGAGACGCCGTTTAAAGCTGCTTCTTGATCGAGAAGATCGAAAAAGTATTTCAAAATTGGAGGGAATAGAGAATTATTCAAGTATAGAACAGATTCAAAGAAATCTTCGACATATGATTGGACTGTTCCTTTGCTGCAAAAATACAATGAGATAAGATTTCTTGTTTTCAATTGCACCTCGTAAGAAGTCGTGTCAAATAAACTTCCGGAATTGATTTTGGAATATTATCGTTGAACATTCTTTGTTGTTTTTTGAATGTCATTGTCCCTGATGCTGGATTTGATAAATGATAATATTTCGCAGATGTATAAATTGGAGAGCATCGGTCAAGAGAAGACCAAGAAGATTGTCCAGAATCAGCTAAAGAATCTGAATTTTTTTATGATTGTCAATTCAATATTTCGTTTTCCTACTTCGATAATTACTATTACTAGAATACAACGCTGGAACCATTTGTAAAATAGATCCATTCGTCACATCGTAATCAGAAATTGTTTGCAATTTCAGAAGACCTTTTCGGTTTCGGAGGGTATCGTTTTCCATAACGTCTTGCAGCTTGATATCGCCTCGTCTAGGACATTTGAATTCTAAAAAAATGTAGATAATTATACAAAAGTCATAGAATGGAAATAATCATACTCAAGTCAAATTGATTTAATCTCGGACGTTGTGAATACGGAATGTCTTTGTAAATTGCAGCAGAAACTTTCTGTTTGACTTGGCAAATGGCGTCACATGCATGAACATCAACTTCAACCATTTCATGCAAAGATTCAAATGGAATCACACAAATTGTCTGAAAATTAAATGTTGTTCGTTTTATCTCGATCAGCATTGCGAAATTACCAAAGTAGAAGTTTCGACCGATTCTCTCAAGAGTTTTGATTCGTTGATAGTATATCTGGAATCGCCTGTCACGGCATCAATCGGCCCTTTTTCTGTTTGATATTGAAGTGCCTGAAAAGTTAATATATGTTAATTAGAATGTCATACGTTTTTAGATACCTTATGCAGATAGAAAAATGATTTCATTTGAGGTGTTACATGAGAATAGAGACATATACTTAACCATTTCGCAACCATTTTTTCGACAACTGAATCACTGTTTCGGAAAAGTAGCTCTGCTTTCTTTGCCTGAAACTCAGGATTTAATTTTAGAATCCGAGCAAGGAAACTGAAGTAGTTATATTTAAATATATGTTGTCACTTAATTTCAAATTTATTTGCGAAATTCAGTTTTTAGCGAAAAATACTACTCATAAAAAAACGAAGGAATTCGTTTGTGAACGGTTTTTTGTAACTTACATGCACAGCTGAAGCAATATGAGCTCGAAGAAGGTCAAGAACTATTTCAGTGCAATATGTGAAATTTCGTAAAAGTACTGAAATTAGCAATGAAGCCAACATTGACTTTTCAGATGTAGAAATCGAAACATCTGATTCGGCAGCTTCAACAACCTGAAATTCAAAATTAAATTTCGAATACCCTCTTATCTTCTAAATACCTTGAAAATAAAAACTTTGAAGCTCAGAAGCGCGTGGAACTGTGCCAATGTGACAGGTAAAGTTCTTGTCAAACTTGGTGCAGCACCGAGTGTGTTATCCGCCCAAAGAAGATTATCAACAAAATGAGAGAAGTCCAGAAATTCAGGAGTCGAGTTTTTTGTAGCTGGCGATAAAACAAGATTTGTTTGGAGTTCCGCGAACGCCTGCTTGCATTCTTTTCGAACATTATTCTCCAAATTTTCCATTTGAATTTGAATCTTTCGGTATTCTTTCTCTCGTTCACGTCTTCGTTTTTTCCAAATACAACACACGATAAGAATAACAATGAACATCAATGCAGTCAGTGACAAAATCTTTAAAAAACAAGTTTTAAAAAATTAAGATTTTTTTCAAATTACCAATAGTGTAAACTTCAAATGTTCCGATTGATCAGAATACTCAATAAGTCCAAGTTCAGTTCGAAGTGAACCAACAATAACCGTTACCAATGGGGAGAATCCATTAATTGGAACTCCTCGTTCATCAGTCGGTTTTGGTTGCTTAACAGGACCGGAACAGACTAATTGCTTCACATCAACTAATGAGACGTAACATCTTTCAGATCCTATGAAAATCTGAAAAAGTTAAGTGATTTTAAAATGAACTTTTTTCTTTCAAAAACCTTGAAATCATTTGGTTCAGCAGCTAAGTTCAGATTGTGACCTTCCAAAATCAACGGTTGTTCTCCTTGATGATATCGAATACCTAAACGAAATGCTTATGTTGCTAAAATATTCTCGTTATAAATACCTTTGAAAGGATTCAATTGAGGATTCGGATATATATTCATCTGAATTCTTCTTCCAAGATTAGTCACAGACTTCACATTATCCATCAGAAAACCGACTGGTTGTCTCGAGTACTCAATTCTTCTTGTGATTGTTTCAAGAATTTTCGGTGTCATACATGTCATCATTGTTGAGTTCATCACATGACATGGTGAAAATTCGGAAATTGTTTCGAATGGTGGTGTGGTCGATGATATAAGAAACATTTTCGGATTTAGAATTGAATCGAAATACTGTCCATGGATTGTGACAACTCGTCCACCAGCTTTAAAAGTCGTCAATGGGTAGACACTGTTGATTATCGGATCAGGTCGATATTCAAATGGTTGTTCAAGTACAACACTTGCTTGATCAATTGTGATAACAACTTTTGATGATTTTCCAATAATATCTCCTGATGGTGAAATACATGAAACAGTAGAAGACGAGTTGACTTTTTCCATTCTACAACTTTTCCTTCCAATTGTTATAGAAATATTCGATCCACTGTTCAAATTTTGTCCATAGAAAACTATCCGAGTTCCACCCGAAACTGGGCCATAAAGCGGGTAAGCTGAGAACACAGCTACTTTGACGAATGTGAAGTATTTTGAAGATTCTGCCACAGCCATTGATATCCTTCCTACTGAAACTTTGATTGGACCAGATGAAACACCCTATAAGAAACGAAGATGTTAGGAAATAATGATTGTTTGGTTAAAACCTTGTCCACTTTGCAAACGATAACATTTGATATTTTATAATCAACCACATCGCATCTTGAACCAGCAACATAAACTTTTCCTTGGACATCTTCAATTGACATCCCAAGATCTTTTCCATGAATCGAAATAATTGTTCCACCTTCAATCGGACCAGTCGATGGTTCGAAGCTCAAAATTCTTGGAGGATCACATACAGTTGTTGCCTTCAATTGGTGACAATGATGCGAACATTTTCCATTGCACCAACCACAAGAAAGTGTTGGTGGAAGAGCTAAACAACTGGAACAATCCGTAGCCATGTTAGAGCATGAATAAAACGATACTGTAATTATAGACTTCAATCATGACTTTTTCCAAAAAAAACCAACCGTTTGTAATATCAACTACATAATTATTTGCGGTGAAAGCCAATGGAATTGTTAAATTTGTAGAAGTTAACGAATTTTTTGAAGAAAATTGCAACTTGCCACACCGAATAGAATCTTGTGATACCTTCGCCAGTGATACGAGCTCCTGAAAATAAAAACTTTTACTAGTAACAACCCCGAAAATCAAATTTACCTCTCCAGATATATTCAATTTACAAAAATGTTGAATTTTAGTATCAATTATGTCTAGATTCGATGCTTCAAGGACAATTTCATCTTGAGACCCGAGTGCTATTGGCATATTCATTGGTTGTAACTTCACACACTCCTTCGCTGTCGCAGAAGGGCATGCTTTTTGTGAAACGCAAGCGTGGGAACTGGTACACCATTCGCATCCCCAATCAGTTGATGAACATTTAGAGCAACTGAAAATAACATCAATATTATTATCTAGTTTCATTGAAAACAATAACTAACGTATCATAACCCGAGCAATCGAAAAAGGTAAAGTTATGTGAAACTATAGGCTTTTTTGATAATGATGTTGTGAGAAAAAGTTCAACATTTCCAGGCTGGTCCATATTTATAGATGGACAAGAAACACCTGATGGTGTCCAAGTTGCTTTCGTTGACAATAACAGATCTCCAAAGTGACATTGATAGCTCTGATATTATTAATTTTCGACAAAATATAAACACAATAAAACTCACAAATCCATTTGGAGGCGGTAAATGCTGAACATTGAATGCAATTAAGGGTGTCGATTTTACAGATACTCTATTTGGAATAGGTGTTCCATCAATGATTGGGCAACTCGCTGCCTAAAAACAACTTTGCTATAAAATGTATCTTTAATGTGAACGAACCGTCATTCCTCCGCAATTTGAGGCAGTTGAACAAATTTGGGTTCGATGACACCATTGACACAATGGATCCGGGGATACCAGACATTCAGAACAAGAATTATGATGTGAACATGTTGAAACTTCTTCTTTTATAATCTAAATACTCAAACTCTATTGATAAAATATTCGTCATCCGTTACCCCATTCGGCAATTGAACAAATACAAAATCCCTCATTTTCACCATTTTCTGAACTTCACTTCCAGTTCTCTCATCTCCAACATCTTTCCTTCCATATTCTTCCAATTTTTTACCATCCCATTTTAACTGAAATGTTTGTTTTTGTTTTTTGTTTCATTCTATGTCATTCATCAAAATTGTCTTTGAAATTGACAAGTTTGAGATTATTTTGTCATGGGAGTTTTATAAACATGACCTGTCACATGTAAAAGACAGATTATGCAAAAAGTTTTTTAGTACTAAAGATTTTGGGAGTTACCATAATAATTTGTGAAGTAGTTGTTCCGGCAAAAATGGCTTGTTTATCAACCGAAAGTAGAGATGTAATTTCAGCAGAAACGTATTTATTCGACATTACACCTAATTCAATCGATCCTCCGACACCAAGTTCACAACTATCGTCATCTAGGGGAATATGTGCTTTCTGTAAAAATAATCGAAATAATTTAATTATCTTACTTTTTTTAATTTTTCTCACATTTACACATTTTGTATCCCTTCCAATATGAGCTAACTTTATAGAATCTGTTCCACTTCTACATCGATCCATATTATACCAAAATGTTAGTTTTATTCGCTGCATTGAAAATACACAAATTGAACTTTTCTTGCTTTTCGACGGTGTTGAAGAAAATGAAGCAAACAACTGATCATCTAAATTATTATTATTATTCTTTAGATATTTTTATTTGAGTTTTTTTAACCATCATGAACCACTGCTTGTAAAAATGGATATTTCGCATTATCTTCCCCAAGGCATTGAAGTTCAATTTCAGAGTATGAAACAAATCTAAAAATTTAAAATTTAATATTTTTCCCCTTCATTTCATGAAATTATTTTCCTAAAACAAGGTGACAATGAAAATAAAAATAATCCCCTTAGAATAAGATAAGATCGGTCCTACTTTGTATCATTGCGGCAGAATCTAATCAGCTTAGTTGTTGGTGGAAGTCTTGATTCTTTCGACATCATCGTAGCGACAATAAATATGAAATGTTGATGATTGAAAGTGTAAATGAATTTGAATGAATTTCGATAAGATGCGCGCAGAAATACAGCAGCTTCACCTTCCAAATCTCCTGAAAATTTTAATTTTTGGTCAGCGGGAAATCCCACTGCTTAAGATTACCAGCATTTTCGACATATAAACCAGGTAACGTTCGCATAGTCACCGCGGGAAATGGATCTCGATACGATGAAACCTTCGTCGGACTTGCTGCAACAATCAGTCGATTATCAATGATTTGAGAAACCGTCGAAGCATTTGGTGAGTTGGCAGCAACTGGTACATTTGAGATGGAAATAAGTGCAAGATCTTTGGAATATGTTGAACATGATCCAAGTTTCACAGATCCGCAGTGAAGTAAATGTCCAGATGGGAGAATGTTCAGGATTTTTGTATGGACATCGGTAGGCGAAAGACGATGATCTCTGGAAGGTATGTTTATTTTAGAAAATTAATTTAATCAAAATCTGAACACTCGTAGAAAATCCATTTTGTGCATATTGTGAAAATTTCAAGTTTTTTTAATGACTCAAACCGCACACCCCTTATATATTTAAAGACATTGTATCAGTTAATTTGACCCTACCAGATTTCAATTTCAAAATTTAATCAAAATTTGAATTCCCGCGTGTCCGTGCGACGCGGTCGTTGTCCGTGCAACGCGGTCGGAATTGGCGCGAAACACAATTATTTGAATTTGGCTACATATTGGTAATGTTCTTTGAACGACCTAGGCTCCCATTCGAATTTTGATTTTTTGCCTTGATTTTGGATCGTATTAACTGACAAGATGCCTTTAATTCTCCATATTTTTTTAATCGATCTGTTTTAAAGACAGTTGTTCAGTTAATTTGACCCTACCTGTTTTTAGTTTCAAAAATTAGAGCGTTATCTCATTAGTAGAATTCTATTTATGCGAAATCACACCGATAAATACACGCGTCACAGCAGCGGTCCAAAGTTGAAAAAATCAAAATTTGAATGCGCGCGTGTCCGTGCGACGCGGTCGGTGTCCGTGCAACGCGGTCGAAATTGGCGCGAAACACAATTATTTGAATTTGGCTACATATTGGTAATGTTCTTTTGCCCACCTGGGCTACTATTCGAATTTTGATTTTTTGCCTAGAATTTGGATCGTGTTAACTGACAAGTTGCCTTTAAATGATAATATGAACATTGAATTGAAATAACTTGGATAGACCTAAATAGGTTAAAAATTTTCTTTTACGATAAATTAGATAAAATCAAGAGCTCCCAAAAATTTAAAAAATTTACTTCAGACATGATTTCCCATCAGCACTACACCACGGCGAATCTAACACTGGACCAAGTGATATTTCATTTTTTAACGATAGATCAAATGTCGATAAAATTTGAAGTTTATTAACCGACGAAACATAAACCTGCAAATCAAAGTATTTAAATTTCATCTCGAAATTTTATTTCATTTTATATCCTTGGACAAACTCTTTCTTTTCACATCCTCACCGTTTGTGAATCCCTAGAGACTATAAACTCGTCAATCTGGCCGGACGTATGAAATATTCTTTGCTGCTGTGGTTTGTGTTGAAATTCCAATTGATCAACGGCCAATAATGCCACAAAATGAATTAAAAAATAAAAATAGATGATAATAAACATTTGGGCATTTCTGAAATTAATAATACCATCATATATTTGATATGAAGAAATGAGATTTTTAAAAAAAGTGACCAATGTAATTTGAAATTCGTCAAAGTTCAGTGAACATGGATGGTCAAATTGTCACATATCCGAAAATCATTCGAATGGAAATTTGTTCAAACCAGAAAAATCTAACATTTTTTTACAAAAAAAAGTAGAAGGTTTCGTTGAATACGAGAGAAAATACATGTTTCACATTAATGACCAACATTAAAATAATCCTGGATGCTTCTTATTTTTGGGTTACACTTTTTGATTATGAGTAAGATTGAAAAGAGAAAAAAATATTTTGGTTCAGATTGTCAAGACTTTGAAGGAAAGAAAAAAGGGAGGGAAGTGCCATTTGCAGAAAATGAAAAAAAGAAGAGATGAAGACAAAGAGGGGCGAAGAAGAAGATGGAAAAAATGGGTGGATTGCATGTTTAACATGAGGTTTTGATGTTCTGAGTAAAGTATTTGACACATTCGGGAAAATTATGAAGATAAATAAACTTTAAAGATTTTCATCTTTGAACAATTTTCAGTCAGATTCATACAAATTAAAATTAATAACGAAACCCCTGGACGACGCCTCTTCCTTTAAAGGAGGGCTTTACGGAGATAATAAATGTACCTTAAATGAAAATAGACTTCATTCTCATTCCAAATCTGTTTTTAAAATTTCTTAAGACCACCTAGAAGCCGAGAAAACGCGCCTCAAAACAATGGCCTAGAAAACGTTTCCACCTGGCCGAATTTTTTCCTATGAGCTTTTTTTGTTTTGTTAATAAATAGTTATGCAGAATGCTTATATTAGTTCATTTTTATGTTTTTTTTTTCATTTAAATTTATGTTTTTTTGGGATTTTTCATGTCTGCGGACTAGTTTTCGCCGGAAGACACTTTTTCTAGGCCATTGTTTTGTAGCTCATTTTCTCGGCTTCTAGGTGGTTTTAGAAAATTTTAAAAACGGAATGGAATGAGAATGAAGTCTATTTTCATTTAAGATACATTAATTAGCTACGTAAAGTCCTCCTTTAAAGACAATGTGTCTCTTTTCGCGCCCATTGTGAACTATTGCCTTTTTATGGTTGTTTAAATTTTTTCGCAGTTCAGCGAGATTTCGCATGACTTGAATTAAAGTGAAATAAATGAAAAAAGCATTTTTTACAATTGAAGGATAATGATAAGATTAAAAAATAAATGGTAAACCGTTTATAAAGGAAATAATTAAGTCCAATATTCTTAATTGTATCGTTCAAAATCTGATGTTTTAAAATTTCAATCACTTAGAAAATATTGATCAATAAAACATGATTTATAGTGAATATTAAATAATAATAAAGTGCGAACTAAAATGAACTGATCGGATTGGATAAGCATTACACTTATAAACCGGTGATTAATCATTTTCTTGACACAACTCTCGCAGGTAAACCTATTGTTAGTTCACTGTGCTTCTTTCCTCCCACATTCGTTTCCTCAACACCTGCTTGATCATAAAAATAAAGATTTATGTAGTACTACCAGCTAAATACAAGAAAACATCCACCGGATTAGACTGGCACACCGAAATTATGCTCATTAGTCAAAGAGGTACCACTAATGGGACTGATTTCAAAAGAGTCGTGAGGTCAACCTATTTTTTCGGGAGCTCCCCGGAAATTGTATTGCAAGAAGCCAGTATTAGAAAAATTGTACGTTGTACAATTTAATATTTTTAAACAAAATGACTGTAAGGAAAAAATATTCACTGAATGGGTTTGGGAAAAAGCATCGATAAAATGAAAATGAATAAATTATAGAGGGAAAATGCAAACTATTAGCATAAAACTGTTGGGAGTGTTACACAATTGAACATCTCTTGATTGCATAACGGAAAATATAAAATATTTATTAAAAATGCACAAGTAGTAAAAATATTGTGTAATATGAATTGTAAACTATTGAAAGAAGAGAAGAGGAAACGTTTGAGCAGTAAAAAAAACAACTCGAATGACAATTCAAATGAGATTTTATGACATTTTTGTGTGGTCTAGAAGAATAAGAAGTGAAGGAAGAAGACAATAAATTTCGATAGCCAAGAGTTTGGTTAACAATGGGATATAGAAATCGGATAATTGGTGTGATGTGTTTATTGAGCACAGTGGACAATGACCGTATATGCAAATAGGGGGAGAGCTAGGCAATGACAACCCTTTTCGAGCTAGTATAGACAGCTGCTGTTTGGAAAAGAGCTGCCTGGAATCACAATAAATACTAATGAACTAATTAGGACAAAAAGGTAGGTTTCCTAGTGAAACGTGGAAAAACATGGATTATGAAAAATAATTAAGAGTGGGAAAAGAAAGTAATTATGAAAACAGATTCAATAAAAAGAGAAAAATATATTAATAACATTGAATTGACAAAAAATTCATATAATTTTACAAAAATTGAATATTTAGGAAAATTGAAAATGATTTAAATTCATTATTGAGATAGAATGGTCTAAAGATTATATTAAGAATTGTAAACATTTTGCAAGATCCAATTTTTTGCTTCATTATATCTTCTCAGACGAGAATTGTGAGTTCCCGAACCTCAAACTCAGGCAGTCAGTTTTAAAATGATTTGTAATCATATGATTACAAAAATGACAAGCAGTAACCACATAGGACTAATTAACGACAGTGTGCCACATCGAGCCACAAATTCTCATGTGTGCGAATTAATTCCCATTTATTTGGTCACAAGGAGGAAAAAATGAGAATTGAAACAATTGAAAGTGACGAAAGAAGCTTCTTCTTCTTCTTTGCATCTAGTTACTCTAAAAAGAATTGATCAGGGGGGCCCTGCCAAGCGACGGTTAATTGAATTTCTTATCGTGCTCTCTTGTCAACTTGCATTCTCTCCCCCCGTTTTTTCTTGGTTTTTTTGTTCAATTGTATCCAATTTGTGCTCACTTCAACATCATTTCGGATGTAGTCATCAGGTTAAAGGAAATAGAGTGGAAGAATGAAAATTATACTTTTTTTTTGAATTGTAAAAATATATATATGTGTACATTAGAAACAACATCAAAAAGGCATAGAAGCATGAAGGACAAGATGAAATTTGGGTATTTGGGATACGATTCTTCATTAATTGGGTTGGATTGGTGTAGGGGGAAGAATGGCGAATTCGATATGCGTTAACGGAACAGTAATGACTCGAATAATTTGAAACGGAAATGAGAATGAGATAGGATTTCTACAATGAAATTCAAAAAAAATGGTCATAAATAAAATATTTTGGGAATTTTTATTTTAAAAAATTTCCAAACTTCAGATCTAACTAAAAATTGAAAAAAATCCGAAGTTTGGATATATGTATATTCCTAGTCAAATGAAATATCTAGTCCAAAAATAGAAGAAGCTTATTCCGGCTTAGTATCTTTCGAAAATTGAAAAAATAATCATCCCACCAGAAATATAAAATGAACATTTTCAAGCATTCAAATGTTTGTGTGTGGGACAATGGCTAATATTTAGATGAGTTGAATGAAGCGAGATGAAAATTGCGTAAGATACACATAAATGAACACGAAACCCCCCCCCCCCCCAAAATTACTTTGTTCGGTTATCCAAAAGAAACTCAAACAGGAATGAAAAGAACTACATTTCAAACACATGCACACAAAAAAAGGAAATTCGAATTAGTTTGAAGAACTTGAAAAATAACCAACATATACATACATGTAATCAGAAATGCAAACCAAAAGGGGAAAACCTCAAGATTACTTATTTAGTAGAACAAACAAGGATTTAGTGAAAAATAGGGGGCTTGTTCAAAAAACAAAGAATTTGAAATTAGACATGTCAATGATACGAGGAATTGAGTAAATGGGTGTGAGGAAAAAAAAAGAATAATAGATGTTAGATTGAGAGCTAATACAAATTGAATATTAGAATTTCACGAATAAATTAAATTTGAGCGTTTTAATTTTTTAGATTTCCGTTCAAATTTTCAGAGAAAAATCGACAATTGGAAATGGGACAATTCTAAATTTAGACTTGTAACAAAACATGAGAAGAACGTTCAGAAGATATCGGGAGCAATCATCAAAATAAATTCAGCTCAATGTAAGGCTACTATTTTGAGCAAAATGTTCGAAAACAAGACATTTATTTCATAATTTTTAATTTAAAGGAGGATTTTATGGAGATAATGACTGCATCTGGGATGAAAATAGACTTCATTCTCATTCCAAATATGTTCTTAAAATTTTCTAAAACCACCTGGAAGCCGAGAAAACGCGCCTCAAAACAATGACCTAGAAAAAGAGGCCACCGGCGAAAACTAGTCCGCAGGTATGAAAAATCCAAAAAAAGAAAAAAAACATTAATTAAAATGAAAAAACATTTAAATAAGGACTAATATAAGCATTCTGCATAACTATTTATTAAAGCTCATAGGAAAAATTTCGGCCAGGTGGCCCCTTTTTCTAGGCCATTGTTTTGAGGTGTGTTTTCTCGGCTTCTAGGGGTTTAGAAAATTTTAAAAACTGTTTTGGAATGATAATGAAGTTCATTTTCAATTAAGGTACATTTATTATCTCCGTAAAGCCCTCCTTTAAAGGATAATATCCAGCTTCATCAAGGATATATTCAAAAAATAATCCAAGTTTTATATGCAGAAATGCCAGTAGGGCGGAAGAATAACCTCCCTAGAAAGCCTAGTTCATAAAAATTAGGAATACTAATGGAAATATATTCGAATATTTATAAACATAAAAATTAGCATATCGGGGTGAACGAGTCGGAAAATTACAAAGCCACCAAAAATGACCAAATACCCTTCGGACTATCCACGGTTCACCATGGTTTCTCAAATTTCTCTTCCGTTTCTAACAAGTCGGAGAAAAATGCGCCAAATGTGTCTCATCCTTCAACGGAATATATTACATAAACAATAGAAAGAAGAAGAAGAAAAAGGGCAGAAACAGAATGAGCAGCAGCAGCATTTCTTCCCACCAATCGGCTTCACCATTTTCACCATTCAAGAGGTCGCTTCCTCTCAAGTGGTTTTCGAGATTGCATTCGACTCCTAAGAAAAAGATACTAGTGCCGGTTTAGTTGCAATCTAATGAAATTCTTCTTTCGAGCACATCCGATTCCAAGAATGAAATATTTCGGCACATTTTATGGCTACAATTTCTTCATCCTGTCACGGATAAAATTTCAATTCAAAAGGGCATATCTCAAAACACATACACTAATATTATTTTTAGGTTTAGCTGAGAAACGAATTTCTTAGCTGTTAGCTGCCAACCAAACTAATGAGATGGTCCGTTGATTGGCGCATTCGAACCAGGAACAGGTCTAATTAGTCATGACGGGTTGGAAAAGCGGACATATGTCACTTTTTGGATATTATTATGGAATATAACTTTTTCACCAAAAAGTGAGAGAGAGGGAGAGTGATTATTTCAACAAACAATGAGGTGAGAAAATGAAAAAGAACACGATGAAAAAGGATAAGAATGCTATTGAAAGTCATAAAATGGCGCCGCACGGGGGGAAATGTGGATATGTTGTTAGTTGGAATAGGGTTTCAAATAAGTATTATAAACCTAGATAGATGATATCAGTTCGATTGGTTGTTGTGATAGTTGAGGACCGGAGTCTCAAATTGATTTTCAGTGGAAAACCGGGGGGTTCGGGATAGCTAGTCGGGAACTACCCGCTGTCAAAATAATGATGCGAGCACGCTCAACAGAGTTTAAATCAGGGATGAGCGGGAAATTTCCCTTTTTTAAAATTAACTCTGAAAACTCTGGAAAATCTATAACATCAATATGCGGAGCTACATTTTCAAATTTCCTGAATTTCCCGAACACCCTTTCCCGCCCATCCCTGGTTCAAATATGAATTTTTGAGAGCGTGTTTGTTTATTTGGTTGATAGAGATTCTGAATTAATTTGAATAATAAAGTTAAAGCGTCAAAAGATCGTTGACTACGGGGTTCCGTTTATTTTTAAGCTTGTGGTTTAAATTAAAAAATTCAGCTTCGAAAAATAAAAATTCCTAACGAAAAATGATAAACTTATAGCAGTAGCCCAAAAAATAATGTTTAAATATTCTACAAAATGGAATTATAAGGTTACAATTTCGGGAGCACCGCAGCTCTATTATTCAGAAAATTGTTCAATTTTCCCAAATTGGAGAATCCCAATAATATATAAATAAAAGAGTTTTCATTTGAGTACAACTTATAATTGATAGTGGTGGAAATAGAAACAGAGCAACATCAATATTTTGCATGAGAAAATATCTACTATTGCGATGTCAAAAGATGAATCTAATTATGATGACCATTCATTTCCGTGTGTGCATTTTTTCTCCACTATTATAAGTATACACTAATATTCTCATTTTTCTAGTAGGGGAACGAATTTTAAAAGTAAGTATGGAGTTGATCCGCACAAATAAAGTAACTTCTCAAAAACGTATAAGAAGATGCAACTCTTATTCATTAAATTTGAAACAGAATGCCTTTTATTGAGGTTGGTTGATATTCCGCCAATCTGGCGTATATTTTTCAATAGTGGGGGTTCTATTGTTTGTTAGAAATTGGTGTTCCTTTCTCCTCTTTCCCTTTTCCAGTGCCACAATATATCATTTCGGGCAATCTGGCCACTGTCACCCTCTTTCACCACTAACCAGATTTTGCTATAATGAAGAGATGATGAGACAATTTGATGGAACAAAATTAGAATATCACTTTTTCATTCACTTACTGTCATAATATCACTATGGTTATGCAAATTTAGTGACAATTGATAGATTTCTTATCAATGCCCTTTTTTGTGGATCGATGTTATCTAGAGGGTTCCCGTAATTTCCGAAAACTTATAGAAACCACACAAATTCTTTGGCGGTTCATGGAAACGAACTTTGAAAAAATGATGCATAAGTTTTCCACTCACAAAATTCTTCTTTCAACCGGCCTGGTAAACAATAAATCATATAACAATGAAAGCAACAAATTAAAATAACAATTCAAAAAATTCAACAGTAAATAACAACTAAAAACTAATCAATTTTTGACTAAAAGCACTCCAATCTGGAACAATCTTTGAATGGCGGCCAATTGTTGTTTTCTCGCGATATCTGATGTTATTTTTGAGCTGAAGACTTGTTCTAATGTACGCCATTCCGGATAAGCGTCGGCGATGACGGTGAACACTTCGACACCTTCGATTGGGAAGTCTTCTAGTTGTTCGGTGCGTCCTTCGAATTGGCGCGAATTGTTGAGACGGTGGGCGATGAAGCATGAGTCTTCGTCTTGCATCAATAAGCTGGAAAATCAATTTTTTAATTCCGAAAATTAAAAATTTTCATAAAATCTACTGCCGAAAAAACTTTATTTAAACTGTATTCTTTTTTTCTAATATTCTTTGATTGTTCTGGTTCGCAATGGCTCGTTATTTGAAATGGTAGTCAACAAACCGTTGAGTATGCTTCCTGATCAATCGAATTTTGGTCTTCGCATTGAATTCAACCAAATCGTCGTCAAGAATGTTGACTTCTCTTCCAACCACGCTGTACGTCAATTCTTCTGCAATAACCCCACATTTTCAACAAAAATAAAGTTAACATTTCAAACCTTCGCTCAACTTCGGGGGCAATGCTTGCCTCATGAATTCCTTTGCCATAATATCAACCGAATTTTCAGTGACTTTGTCCCCAATGAAGTTTCTTAGCATGCTCAAATGGCGGTCAAATATCATTTGATATTTCTCAGCAAAATGTTCGTTTTGGGCATACTCTAAGTCGACTGTTCCGCCCATGTCAAGAAGTCCGATTGGAAGACCACGACGCATTTTAGGACGTTGAGCTGTCAACCATTCGATCGCTTGTGGGACCTCAAGAAAATCAATTTTTAAAAGTTTGAGATTTTTTCAAATGTCATTTTTGAAATTTGCTTGATACGTTTTTCGAGTATTTTAAATATCAAATGTTTGAATTTCCGTAACATTCAATGAAGTATTCCGAAGATTTTTTTATTCAACTTGCAAAATCTTAGGAATCTTTCTACGATTTTAAATAGTTTCACAATTATTTAGACATTTATCTGTAAAATCTTACAACTTTCTCCATCATATCAGAAAAACTCCATTTCCTTCCAGTCGAAACCGTAACATGGAGCGAGTGAACCTTTTCGTCAGTGACGGCCTGATGAATAAATCCGCGTGGAATATACAACATATCTCCCGCTTCGATCCATCCTTCAAACACCGGCTTACGATCCTTCATATCTTCCTCTGTGAAATTTCCACTCGATTCTAACGGCAACTCATCTTCTGCGCTTTCCGGTCCCCAAACTCTCCACTTTTTTCTTCCTTCAACTTGCAACAAAAATGCGTCAATCTCATCCCAGTGTGGTGCGAATCCTGAACTTCCAGCTGGTGTCAAATAGGTATTTGCCCCCACGAAACATCCAAACAGTTCTTGAAGAACCTCACAAAGATACCAAATACGATCATCGAACGTTTGAGGATTGACGAATTGAACAGATCGAAGACTCTGGAATTCATTATTAGCATTTTAGAAATAATTTCTTGGAGTACCTGAACATGTTGCTTCACGATTTGTGGATAAACCCTTCCAGTTCCGTTCATTGTCTTTCTGACCCCTTCGTTATAATCTGCAATGTTGATATTGACGCCATATTCTAGGTGATTATTTTCCAGCAATTCTCCCAGTCTCTCAGTTGAGAACAAATTCCCGTAGTAGGTTGGTTGTTTTCGTCGGACTACGAGAACATTCGATTGGTAGAATTTTCTAAAAGAACGTTTAATGATCATTTTGGGGGATACTCTGTAATTTTCTTGAATTAAAAAAAATTGCAAACATACTCGAAGAAAGTCTGAACATCACAGGATGAGATCATGTAGGCGAAAGCTCTTGTAGCCGTCACAGTTGAATCAACATCAGAGAATGGAAATTTATCAAAATCAATTGGCTGATTTTTGGCTGCCAATTCACTATGACGTTTCTTCGCCTCCTTTGACGGTTGGATGATTGTCGTTTCGCGATCTTCTCCGGAGATGAATCCTTCATTGTCTGATTCGGCATCCATTTCACTAACTTCGGATTCTGATTCTTCTTCATCTTCTGTAAATTATTAATCAGTTCTTCTTGGAAATGAGAATTTAGAAAGGTTTCGAACACTACGAAACAGTTTCTCGTGAATCGCAGAATTTGCTGCAAAACGTTTTTTTTCATTCTTTTAAAGTTTACACAGGATTTTAAAAAATAAGTCAAAAACACTGCCGTAAGAGCAAAGATACTCTTGTCGACATTTGTCTTCGTAATTTTCAGAGAACTAACTTTTTCACATCTAAACATAATTTTTCTCAGAATACCTTCGTCTTCGTCCCCTTCACTATCAATCTCCATATCATCCGGAACAACATGATCAATATCCTCTGGGTTCATGATCATTTCCTCCTCATCAATCTCTTCCTCTTCCATTTCTTCTTCTTCAATTTCTTCATCCTCATTTCCTTCTTCTGCTTCATTATCGACATAATCTGAAAGTAATTTTGTTTTGGTTTATTTTAGGCCAAACTCTTACTTCTCAACAATCTTTCGATTGTTTCCTCATCAAGCGCTTGAAATTCCTCCTCGTCCTCATCTTCATCGCTCTCCAAACCATCCATTTCATCCTCGTCCTCGTCCTCTTCATCAGTCTCCTCTACAATCGTTTTTTCGAACGTTGTCTCTTTTCCATTTTGAACCAATGTCAATGTTTCATCTTCTGGATCCTCGACCAAGTAGACTTCTGATTCAGAGGTACGCTTCTTCTCCGATTTTCTTGATGAATTGCGCTTGAAGACCGATAAAGTGTCATCGTTGTTCTCCACGTTCGGCAGAATAGAAGATCCCTTGTTCAATGGAGCGATAGATTTGCGATGCGGTGAGTCGGTTAGAATAATAGTTTCGTCTGAAATATTTTTTGATAAAAATTTAAAATAAAAACGTATTCCATACTGATTTTCCTATTTTTCCTTGGTTGCTGTTTCGGCGACTCATCGATAGCCGCTCTTTTCACTCCACTCTTCCGATTGTTTGACTTATTTTGTTCCGGGTGGACCGAAAGACGTTTAACATTCAAACCATCACTAAGTCGCTTGTTTTTCTTTGTTGATACGGCTCTTCTTGGACGAGTTGTTTCAACAGTTACAGGTGTTTTTGGAACAGTCTGGGATGCGCTTTTAGCCGTTCCATTTTCAATATGTGCCCATTTGTCCGCTACTTTCTTCGGTGGCGTAGGTTCGGTAACCTTTGCTGGAGCTGCACGTGTTTTAGCCATCTGGAAATTTTGAAATTATGAAAAATAAACTGATACGAAACTTCTCGAAAGATTAAGAAAATCGAAACAAATACTTTTTTGCAATATTTTCGAAAAATAAGTAGGCATTCAAAAAATAAAATTTAAAATGCTAAAGCGCGGGCAGCGTTCGTAGTGTTGCAATGGTAATTTTTAAAAATAAAAATATTTTTCCAAAAAGATCAGTAAATAGCAATTTCGCCTAGATTTGCTGTAAAAACGACATACAAAAGCCTATTTTGAAAAAAAAAAGATGAAAACGCAATATTGCAAAATTGCGCGAATGTTCGGAGAAAATTTTAGCGGGCGCCGTCCGACTACAGTACTGTATTAGGAAACAAGAGTTGGCGTGAGACCCAAGTTAATTTTTGAAATAATGCGCCTTTAATTGAAAATATTGATTTTATTTTTCACCCTACTTTTTTTTATGGACCTATGCAGAAACTAAAATTGCTGCAAAAAATTGCAAACAAATGCAAAAAATTCAATGCAGAAACTTGCAAAAAATTGCAAGAAATGTCAAGAAATTGCAATTTTTTGCAGCCGATTTACGGTAAAAATACGGTAATCGTTGCGAGACCATCAATGAAAACAGCTCTTGACCGTATTTTTGGACGCACACCTGTGAAATTTGTGAGGGTCTCGCAGCGAAGAGTAAGAACCTTTGATGGTCTCGAAACGATTACCGTATTTTTACCGTAAATCGGCTGCAAAAAATTGCAATTTCTTGACATTTCTTGCAATTTTTTGCAAGTTTCTGCATTGAATTTTTTGCATTTGTTTGCAATTTTTTGCAGCAATTTTAGTTTCTGCATAGGTCCATTATTTCTTCACTGAATTCAACTGAAAATAACTTATAAGTAAATATGTGTTTGATTGAAAATTTAAAAAATATATCTTCAAATACTTTTTCATTTTTTCACGTTTGAAATGTATAAAACTACGCTCACAAAATTTTTTCCTAAGACCTAATTAACTAGATTGCGTTCTGAAATTAGTTTTTTTTTAATCAAAAAAATATTTTCCAAACTTTCAGAAAAGTATGAAACGCATGATCCCGTCAACTTCCCTAACTGACGTAGAAGACATACTTAGATGGAAAACAGACGTTGAAGCAATTCGAATAATGCGAAAAACGTTAAACGCCCCAGTAGACACAATGGGTTGCCATAAACTGGCTGATCCACTTGCTCCACCAAAATTGCACAGATTCCAAGTTTTACTAGCATTGATGCTTTCAAGCCAAACTAGGGATGAAGTTAATGCGGCTGCTATGAAGGTATACTTCTTCAATATTTTTTAAAGAATTGAGTTCTCCAACAAAGCTATTTCCAGAGATTAAAGGAACATGGCTGCTCAGTTCAACAAATTATAGACTTCGATACGAAGGAATTAGAGGATGTTTTATGTCCAGTAGGATTTTATAAGGTATTTGGAATAGGGAAAAACTCACTAACACTAATATTTCAGAGAAAAGCCAAATACCTTCAAGAAACTGCGGAAATCCTAAAGAACAAATACGACGAAGACATTCCTAACACTTTAGAGGGCCTGTGTTCTCTTCCAGGAGTTGGGCCAAAAATGGCAAATCTTGTACTTCAAATTGCTTGGCAAAAATGTGAAGGAATTGCAGTTGATACACATGTACATAGAATTTCTAACCGTCTTGGCTGGATTAAAACGAAAACTCCGGAAAATACTAGAATCGAATTGGAAAAATTGCTGCCAAAAAGTGAATGGCAACCAATTAATCATTTGTTAGTGGGTTTTGGTCAAATGCTGTGTCAGCCCGTTCGTCCAAAATGTGGTGATTGCTTGCTGAACGCCACGTGCCCAAGTTCGACACAAAAGGTTTGAAAAAAAGATGAAGAATTGACTTAACTTCAAAAAATTTCTTATATAATATATTTGGAACCATTTTTGAAGTGTAAACTAACTCATAACACACGATCTCATCTTATCACTAAAAATTTCAGAAACCCCCAAAAGACGATGAAAAGAAGAAGAAGATAAGGAAATTAACACATTGAATCGTTCAACCATCATCAATAAAAATTGAACTATTTGAATTTAAAAATAATTTTCATGGAATTTCACGCTTGTTTGTATAATGTAATGCATTTTTTTATTTCGTTTTTATTCGAATTCTCTCAAAGAACTCTGGTGACTTGTCCAAAAGAAATACATCTTGATATAAAAGTTAGGCCACAAAGCGAGTTGATTTTGTGTTTCTCGCGGGGTATTACAGCGTTGGGTTTTTTTTTGTTTTTTTCAAATATTGATTTAATTTTTATCCAGTTTCTAAAATTGTTTTCTAATTTCTTAGTAGCATACTAGCCTATACTACAGTGCCGAAATCATAAAAGTCGAGCATATTATTATTATTGCGAAATCTTATCCTGGGTTAGTGAACGTGTAATAAGATGTCATCTGGATGCTCGGGCGCATTATGCGCGTTATATTGTAAACAGTCTATCTCCTCATCTCTGTTTCCCTTTTCTGGTCCCACATTGAATTATTTGGATGAATATTTAATTATTTTCAGACGGCAATGATAAGTCGAACAGTAATGAGTTTTCTACTATGGATGATGATTGTATTTGCGGTTGTGCTTCTTGAAGCATCAGGTATTTTTATTTTTGAAACTAAATTTTTAAAATACATTTTCAGCGTCTTCTGACAAAATAAAACTAACAGAAGTTTCTGCCTTGACACTGTACAAAGGAAAAATGACAAATGGAAGAAGAAGCTCTCCAGTTCCACAACTAAAATGTACAGGTGGATCTGCAAAAGGAGCGTTCTCCCCGAAAGTTGTGCAATGCTCCAATCAAGGACATGATGGAGTCGATGTTCAATGGAGATGTGATGCTGATCTCCCGAGTGATATTGAGTTTGGAGCGGTATGTTCGTTTATTTTCTAGTAAACTATTCGACGAATTTAGTCATCAAAACATTTCCAACAAGACTTGTTAATGAAAAACTGTGACTTATAGCTAATATACATTGTTTCAAATTGCAGATTTCTGTTTCTTGTGAAGGTTACAATTATCCAGAAGACCCATACATTCTTCGTGGATCTTGCGGGGTAAGAAATATTCGATTGTTGTTTGATTATTCTCATTTTTTTCAGTTAGAATATGAACTAGAATATACATCAGGAAGCGGACGTTCAGTTTCACAAAAGTCGTAATGGACCTATGCAGAAACTAAAATTGCTGCAAAAAATTGCAAACAAATGCAAAAAATTCAATGCAGAAACTTGCAAAAAATTGCAAGAAATGTCAAGAAATTGCAATTTTTTGCAGCCGATTTACGGTAAAAATACGGTAATCGTTGCGAGACCATCAATGAAAACAGCTCTTGACCGTATTTTTGGACGCACACCTGTGAAATTTGTGAGGGTCTCGCAGCGAAGAGTAAGAACCTTTGATGGTCTCGAAACGATTACCGTATTTTTACCGTAAATCGGCTGCAAAAAATTGCAATTTCTTGACATTTCTTGCAATTTTTTGCAAGTTTCTGCATTGAATTTTTTGCATTTGTTTGCAATTTTTTGCAGCAATTTTAGTTTCTGCATAGGTCCATAAGGATTTTAATAGCAAATAATTTATTAATTTACTCTATTTCAGCTCTGAAGATAAATGGGATACTTTTGCAACCTGTGTCGTTATTGCATTCATTATTTATGTGATTTACTCGATATACAAAACTAGTGGGACAAATGCACAAGATAATGGCTACTATCGAGGAAGCGGAGGAGGACCAGGAGGACCAGGTAGTGGAGGCGGCGGCGGCCCAGGAGGATATCCAAGTGCACCACCACCACCGTACGATGATTCCCCAAATGGAAAACCACCACCTTATGGATTTAACACCGGAGGATCAGGATCCGGAGGAGGATGGTAAGAAACTTTTCGCGATATTTAGTCAATTCTAGTGGGAAGTAGGAGGCTGCCGCAAATCATGCAAAAGTCAATATTATCATAAATAAAATAAAATAAATGTTAATTCAATCTCAAAACTACCCTATCGAAATTTTTTCTCCGAATTAATAAAATGTTCATTTAATAGTTAATTAAATCACCATTCTTTCAGCCAAGGATCGTCAAGTCAGGGATCTTCAAGCTCCGGAAACGCAAACAATGAAGGCGGTGGGTTCTGGACAGGAGCAGGCTTAGGTGCTCTCGGCGGTTATTTAGCTTCGAACTATTTGAACAGTGGATATGCTCGACCAAGAAACAGAGGATACTTTAGTGGATATGGTGGTGGCCCAAGCTTTACAAGCTCTTCTGATAGCTACTTCTCGTCCGGTCCATCTACTTCAACAAGACAAAGCTCAGGATTTGGTGGCACTACTCGTCGATAATTTCTCAATGTTTTCGGGTATGAACATAAGTCACGTCTTCGAACTATTTTCGTTTATTATTTCTGTTTGATTGCACTAATTGTAAGTAATAAAAGTAATAAATTAATTATGAACATGAAATCAATAAATTAGAATATACATAATTTAAACCCCTTTCATATAATCGGTACATTGTATCATGCATGAGGTATCCTTCGCAATATCAGTCAGAAGATATTTGTGAGTCAACTTTTCACAACTATCAACTTTTGCAGGATTACAAACAACCTGAAATGACGTACTTGATTATAGTCTTATATCGATATGTCTTACTCCTTCGGTTGTGCATGTACAAGTGACACATGGAGTCATATGAACTGAATCTCCGAGTGAAATACTTCTACCATTCATTTCACAACTATCTGAAAATATTTGAGGTTTGTGTGTTTTTAATATTTTTTTCTTTTACTTCTTTCTTTCCAATGTGTCAAATCGATTTGTGGAATATTTGAGCACTGAACTTGAGCATTTCTGTATGAAGACCCTTTTCACGAAAATGTTTATAATTCTATAATCTTACGTTAAATCATCAGTAACATCAAAGACATTTGGTTGAATCGTCTTCAAATATTTACTATTGGAGCAGAAAATAGATGCCAGTGTGATTTTTCGAATTTCATTCAATTGTGCTGGTGAGAATCTTGCAGCATTGTTGTCATTTTCATAATAGAATCGATCACATCGTTTTAATCTTCCGAATTGTTCCGCCAATATACAAGACATTGTAGTACCGAGCTGAAAATACTCGGGAGATTTTGGATTTTAAAAAATGGAATGATTTACCAATGCCCCTCTCAATGGTCTTTCGCTTACAAGTCCTGGGAATAGGTCAATATCATCAACATGATCATAAAGTGATTGTAAAATGTTAACGTTATCATTATCCATTTCAGATTTAAGGTCTTCGAAGGTTGTTGCCCTTTTTAGGCCACAGAACTCGCGAAGATCATTATATGGTTGAACACCATGATCACGAGCTCTCAAAATGTTAAGCACTGAAAAATTTCAATATATTTTTCAAATCAAAAAAGTGTAAGTACCAATCAAGTCCATTCCACTAGTTTTCTCCCCTCTTCGCATGAATAAATGATTTCTAACTGCATCAGTAATATGCCGATCAAATGCCATTGAAGGAGTACCCAATAATCCCATAAGCATCGAATCAAGCCCTCCTTTGTCCTTTTCATAAAGCGGTCCGACATGTCCGAAATGTTGCGCCAAATCAACAGGTTCGCTCATATTTCTGCAATAGCATCGGAATTCCAAAAAAAAATAATTCAATTCACTAACTTGAAATTGTAATTCATTCTTGGGAACATTCGACGAATTAAAGTGTGTCCAAATCGGAATGCAGCTGTGGCAAATGGTTGAGAAATTGAAGCATCGCATGTGTTGTCATAACCGGTGAAATATCCATGTTTCTTTGGGACAAGATTCTGAGCATTTAACAAATCTAAACCGATGACTTTTGGCAAAAATTCGGAGAATGTAATATGTTGAAGTTCGGCGACAACAATTCTTCGAGTTTCCTATAACTTTGGTGATTAAAATGAAAGAAATGTTCTTGATCACCTCAAAAACTGTGTCGTCATTCCAATGTGGATTCAAAGCAGATAATTGCATTGCGATTCTATTATGCTCTCTGACAAAGAAAGTGTGCATTACGGTCAATCCTGGTTGATGTGAGTTTCTGACAAAAAGAAATATCTAAAAATGATTTCGAAAAACAAAAGGAACCTTTCATCTCCAGCAACAAAACATGGTTTCTTGTCTGAAGCAGATCTGCAGTCTTTCTCTTGATTTCCTTGTGGCAACATCATGTGCCCGTGGCCAAAATCAGTGAAGTTCATCAATCCTCTTGTGAAAAGTCGAAGTGCTTTTGATTCACATTTTGTTGAGCCATAAATCGCCGAACCATCAACATATGCGGTCAATTGATTGATCTGGTTACGATAACCTAAGTTAAGTTGTCCGAGAAGAGAACGTGCAAATGGTAGGCATCTCGGATCACCATTTGGATAATGCGTTGGGAAGAATGGATCATCTTTCTCCACACGAATTGGCATACAATGAACTGAAATGGTTTCGGGCGAGTCGCATCTAGTACAGTTCAATATTTCGTCATTTGGACCTCTGGCGACTGGAGAATGAGTCAATTCGTGATCGAGAAGTTGACCAAATTGCATTACCATGTGAGTGAATTTAATATGGGAAATATCTTTATCCTCGCATACAATATTTGAAATCTGAAAAAATAAATATTTTAAAAATCTATCAATTGAAAACATACTCTTCTAGGATTTGGCAACGGTTTTCCAGACTTTGCACGAATACGTGGAGCATCGAAACCATCATCATAAACTGGAGGTAGAAGATGGCGTAATGGAGAAAATGAGTTGGCATATTCCGGATATTTAAGATTGTTGCACCATCCAGAAAATGTGCGGAAACGAGTCGTATGATCACATGGCAACATTTTTGGGATGCATTCTTCAACCGATGACTGAAAACTTATACGAATCATCAAATTAATTGAAATTTTGAAAACCTGTCCATCTTCTGATAAAAATGCTGTGAAATTGTTGACAAAAGTGCTAATATCAATATCTGGCAAAACTTTCTGAAGGGTTACTGTATCGAGTTTTGGCAATTGCTCATCTTCTTGAAGTCCTTCTCTGTAAACAATAAATAATTTCTAATTTTATGTAAAGCAGTACCCTTTGATCAAAAGTTTTGTTGTCTCTAACAAAAGTGCTGAAATCTGTGACACTTGTTTAGCTCCTTCTTTTGCTCTCATCATATTCGAATATGCAAATAACGGATCTCCTTTCACAAATGTTCCTTGATCTAAAAAAATATTATAATCTTTTTTATCAAACTGAAAACTTACTATGCTTCAGATTTGAAATTTCTCGTCTCTCTTGATCTTTCAAATTCTTCTTAGCCAAATTAATAACCTTTTCAATTGTTTCTTGCCGAATTGGAAACACTGGTTTTCCTTCTGAATCTCTCCATTCTTCGAAGTTTGGTGGACTAAGAACGGATGAATTGCATGAAATTGCCATATTACTGAAAGTTCGTGATTTAAGAAATTCGAGTAGAATAAACTTACTCAAAAACGTCTTCTCTGAAGAACGTGTTCTTCTGAATGCGACGAATATCAATGTTTGAGCAGATAATTTCAGAAAGTTTTGTGTTTCTAATTTCAGCCAATTGTTTGTCATTAAAACCAGATTGTGCAAAGTAGTTTTCATACCAGAATCGATCACCTCTTCTTGTCTTAAAATAATGTTTTCTGCACAGTTTGAAGAGATGTAAAACTATTTGCTTACCCTTTGCATTTGTTTTCCAATAATACATGCCATCGTTGGACCAATTAATGTTCCTTTTAATGGTTTTTCGGCTAAAACTCCAACCAATAAATCAATATCTTCAACTCTTTCATAGGCAGTAGAGATATATTCAGATTTCACTTCCTCGGAGAACATTTCTTTCAAATCATTAAACGATGAAACTCTTCCTAAACCACAACTCGATCTCAACGTTGTATAACCAGGTACTCCATGATCTCTTCCTTGTTTCAATGCAATTGATATCAGATCTAATCCAAATTCTTGATTATCTTTCAAATAACCACTTTTCACTTCATCATTTGATCGAAGTGTTGGTTTGTATATATTCGTTGCCAAAATCTGGCGAATAATTGCAACTGGTCCTTGTTCATAGAGTTTCGATGGATTATTGAAATCCGAAAATGCTCGATCGGATGGAAGAAGTGACCAGAAATAGTATGGAACAGTTACGGCAAATTCATTGTAAACTGATCCTTCCAACGACATTTCATAATTCGAGTCAAAACCGGAGGAATGCAACGAAAGTCCGTAGTTTCTGAAAAATTATTTATTCTCGTCACCCAAATAAAAAAATCTTACTTCAATTTCTCCTGACCAAGGAGAACAGGAAGGAATTCGTTGAAAGTGATATGCTGAACTTGAGCGGAAACGATTTTCCTTGCTTCTTCGTACAATTTATCATCAGTCCAATGACGATTAAGAGATCGGAGAATATCAGCGATACGATTATGATGACGAAGGAAAACGGTATGAAGAGCAGCGACACTTGGAAGAATATTAACTTCATCTGATCCAGAAATTGCGCATCTTGAATGTTCAGCTTGACATTGAAGGGTTCCATCGGTTGCCGGTAATTCTCCAATGCTTCCAGCTGTTCGTAACTGACCTGAAGTTTTGATGAGGTTTTATGTGTTAATTTAGGAACATTTTCCCCGGCCCAAACGGCTCTGATTTTTAGATATTCTCATATATTCTAAAAAAATGCTAACGAGTTGTCTATTCTTTGTTCTCAACTAAACTAATTTGTGTCAGCACCACCTTGGCGAAGCTTGAAGTCCTAAATCAAACTAACCATTTCTAAATGTTCTCAATTGTTTTGCTTTTTCCATTGTTGATCCATAAAGGAATGACGCATCTAGAAAAGAAGATGCAAAATTTCCTTGTTCTCTTGGTCCCAACTTGCAAGACTCTCTCGGTGCTACAATTGATCTCGCATGTGGGATACAATTCAATCGAGTTCTAAAATGATCTTGAATTTTTCATAATCTCTTTCAAGCAACCTATATGCCGGATCAGCTGCTGGAATTTCAATCGAATCACATTCCGTGTGATTAAATCCTCTTTTACAACATGGAAGTGCTGTTGACACTCCCTCATTTACCGCTTGAAATGGCACAACATTCACCATATCTGATGATATTAATTGCATCCAAAGTGCGAGCATTGTTGTCACATCTTTATGAATCTGGAAAAAATAGGAAATTTGCGAATTCTAGCGTCATTTCGGCATTTTTCCGCCGATTTGTTATTTATGCTATTATTTTTGGTATTCATTATTTTGTCATCCCGAAAAAGGTAGATGTATAATGACAGCTTTCGAGATATTTTATAGTGTCTGAGTAGCTTTTTTTGTCCTTTTTTTTATTTTAGGATGTTTTCTTTGATTTGGGCTAAAAATTACAAGCGTTTATAGTTCGGAACCAATTATCTAGGAAATCCCCCCGCATTGGCGAGCGTATATTATTACTATTTTCAGATCAAGGAAATATTTTCTTTCTCCGAAACAGAGGGTGGGTGGAATGAATTGTTCCTGTTCTATTTTTGTTACTGACCTGGCCTCTTGGAGTAAATAATGTCAAAGACAACCCCCGAACTGAAGGAAGTGGGCGATTTGTTGAAGAAGCACGAGGTTCCGATATTCCATCAGCATAATCTGGACGAACAATCCGACTGAATGGTGTATGTGATGCTCCCCATTCTGGATGTGCAACATTGTTACAAATGCCAGAAAATGATCTGCAGAACAAAAATATTATGCTATGCTTTTCATCCTGTTTCTTCATCTTATCTTCATCAATTACGAAGGAAAAAGCAAAAACGAAAGTGGAAGTGAAATTTGGATGTAATTCATACCTATAATTGGTTGCATAGCAATGGTCAATTGTAGGAATCGGACAATTTATGATGGCTGATGAAATTTGGTTGGGTAGCACTCCATATCGAAGTTCGCGTTCACGAAGACCAAGCCTACAACAAATTAAGTTATAATAAGTATGGAATTGGGGGGAAATTTCGAAGCAAAACACAAGAACAAAAAAACTCACGAGGTCAATCGTTTTGTAATACCAAGTGAGGTGAATGCTGAACGACTACGATCTGATGCTTTTTTATCAGCTTTGTGAATTCGAGTGAACTGGATTGTACTTGTCGACAATGGATGTCCAGAATATTGAAAGGCGACATCGCGGAAATCGAACAATCGACTTGTCTCACGATCTGCTTCTTTTGATGCAACGAATAACAAACCATCCGGAATTCGATGAGATACGAATGGAGCTACAATTCACACGTTTTTTGGAATAATGCGATTGGAGTTGATGATTTTTATCGATTGAAATCTCAGTGATCAGAATTCGATTTGGACCTCGAAAGGGGCGCTATTTTTAAGAAAAGTCAAAACTACAATTTTTCAAATTCACTCAAAAAATCTAGTTTTTGACCGATATTTGATAAAAATCAAATAATCGAAAGGACGGATTGTGAACATGGGTTTTACAAATCGGGGAAAAATCGTTTATAGAATAACCGACAGCAAATTATGCTACAAATAAGTAAGGATGTGCCCTCGAAATCCAAGAAAACGTCAAAACTAGGTTCCTATTTGTGCAAAAGTGCTCATATTTCATCGTGGGTTTCTCTTCTTGTCCGAAATTTTTCAAAACCTTTTCATAAATAGTTTAAAAAAGACTTTTTATGATTTCTGATGCCGATATGCATTATGTTATCATTAATCCTGTAAGCCCGTTTCAGACAGACACATGTACCGCGGTCGTATCTTAAAGACAGCGTTTCACTTATCATTTTCGACACTAACTTTGTTTCGATTTAAACATTTTCACAGATTTTATAAAGATGAGATTTTAAGAATCGCGAGGTTGAGAAGTTAGATTTGCCTTAAAATCTGAGGAATACAGAAGAAAACGTTAATTCATATTATTTTTTCGGATTATTTTCAGCAAAATCCTCAATTGTTTTCTTAAGACCTTTTTTAAAATTTAATTTCATTGAATTATATTGTCAAGAATGACAATATAACAAGACTTGCAATTTCACGAAAAATGAGATTACCTTCATCCGTGCTGTGTAAATCATGTTGATTCAAAATATCATTTTCACAAGGAATAAATGATTTTCCACACGGAATATTAGAACAAAAAACAAAAAACGGGGAATATGAAACAAATACTAATATGTAAAGTACAAATCTTCGACGCATTTCAATGAAGTTGATTATGACAGTGACGATATATGTGCTTCTTCTGCTACTTCTTCTTTTTTTCGTCTTCTTCTTCTTTCTAGTTGGCGGAAAAGCGAAACTGTGGCAAATTAAAAGAATGTGACATAAGGGAGAGAGAGAGAAAGAAATACAATAGAGATGAAGCTGAGGTCCAGTCGGCGAAAAGGGGGCGTTACAATCACATATTGCATAACACCACCGTGACTGTACCTCACATTTGATGACAACTAACCGGATTTGATATAGCTGATGGTCATTGGCTTGAAAGAGAGAGCGAAAAAAACGACTTAGAACGAAAATAAAAAAAGAAGAAAATACCGTCGATGAATAAGGATGAACGAGAAAGTGGAAGGATTTGAAGAGACGAAACTTCAGTTGATCGTTGAAAGATCGTAGACGTCGCCGCGATAACGATTCGCTTTTTATTCCAGTCGGTTTGTTTTTCAAATTTTATGCTTATTGATATTCTGATTCATGGCAGATGAAAACATACTTTATTACATGATCACATAATTTAATAATGGAATGAAACTAGCTTTTTTCATTTTTAGAATCGGTCAGATCCAATACACAAGGAAGGTACTGTTCTTATCGCATGTTACCGAATCAAACTACACCTTTTCACACGTTAACGGTTCTTAATGCCAGGGTTCCATCTTAATTCGGTTTATTAACTTCGGTATTCCACAATATCAAAGAGGAGGTAAAGAGTGATGAAATAACTTTATTTTGCAGGTATCAGCTGGTTAAAGCAGAATCATAGAATTTCTTATGACTGTTCCCAACTTTTTATGATTTTGTTTTTAAAAAAATCCTCCTTAAACCTTTTTGGATCCAAAATGTTTGGATCCAAAAACAGCACCGTACAGCTTATTAAAATCAGTAACTTTTGTTAACTTAAAACCGCCTTTCGTTAAAGACAATATCCCACTTTTTTATAGATTAGGCATGTTTAACAAATACTACAGACTGTTTCTTGAAACATCTCAAATAATATATGTTTTCTAAGACAAGAAATTAAGGATCACCAGAAAATACAATAAACATTAATTGTGACGCATAAGACGAGAAGCTACTTGAACAAGTTGACCACCCTGACATTTTCTCACTCTTTTCAATCACCACACTTCAATCGGAAGGATCCAGATCTTGACTATAACTATCTTCCGACATTTTTTCCGCAGTGACCTTTATCCTAGCATTTTCTTAAAATTTCTTAATATTTTATATTCACGGATTTTAAATAGAGAACTTTCAATAGTTCGTTTAAAAAACCTGAAAATATATAATCAATTCTGAATAAGATTTGAATTGACAACAACAACGAACATCTTTTAATGAGTTCAATAATTCTAATTAAAAAACACGAAATAGTTTCTTTTTCATTCGAGTCTCCAATCAAACCGGTTCAGCCTCTCAAGTGTACAATTGTTTTCTTAAGGATTTGACTTATTAACACACTTTCCATTGAAGTCGTTCTTTTTTATTAATCTAGACTTGTCTGACTAGCAAAAAAAATGGAACGTTTACAAGCGATACATATAAGGAAAGTAATTTAAAACAATATAGTAAGCACATGAAGAAAGGATAACCGTTATAATATTTTGATTGTTCATGCATGATGAGTTCAATTTAAAGAGTTTAAAAATTTTTTTTTACCAATTTAGAAAAAAAAGTGGAGCACAAAAACCCGAATTATTGCAGAGTAAAAAAGTAAAATTGGCGAGGAAATTTGAACCAGTTTACAGATTTGAAGCAAATTTCCCGGGTACGTTATATCGAAATTGTTAGAATTAGAAAAAAAAAACTAGACAATACTAAGAACATATGTATACATATATTATTAATTTATATTGGTTTTTAGATGTAGCCATGTCGAGATTTCCATAAACTTCTTTTATATTTTCGATTCGCAGGAAGGAACCCCGAAAAAGCGTCGAATACTAATCCAATTCCTTCGATTTGTTCGATGCACGTACAGTTACCTGGAATTTTATTAAAATTGATAATTTGATATTTAGTGTGGGTGGGAATGTAGTAATACGTCTTAGAATAATCTCATAAGATGATAATTTATTTTGGAAAGCGTTCATGAAAATGCATGAAAATCCAATGAACTACGTATCTTTAAAAATGATTTTCAGTATAAAATGGTTCTAAAGATTCTAAAGATATGATGCTTCGAAGAACCCTTATTTTCACAAAATAAAAGATTCGTCTAAAAAATTCGAATTTTTCACAATAACAATTTCTCAATTTATGCAAATTCTTGAAAAAATTTCCAACTTTGTAAATTGAGTGTATCGATTTTCCACTAGACTTTTTGTCTTTTTCCTGGGATACTATCTTTAAAGAAGAACAGAACTTTCAAATTTCCCGATACTCAGGAAAAGCGATGCACCGGTGCAGTCCAATTTTGTTCGGGACTGCACCAAAATTTGTCCGGGACTGCACCGCACCTTCATTTTTCCGGGGCAGTCCCGGACGAAAATGGTTCAAAATTCTCAGGAAAAGCGATGCACCGGTTCGGTGCCATTTTGTTCGGGACTGCACTAAAATTTGACCGGGACTGCACCGCACCTTCATTTTTCCGGGATAGTCCCGGACGAAAATGGTTCAACATTCTCAGGAAAAGCGATGCGCTGGTGCAGTCCCATTTTCAGACGCTTTCCGAAAATTCCGGACAAAAAAGAAGTGCAAGAACAAAAAACTTCAAAAAACAAAACCGAAAATTTCTTGGATTCGAGTCAGCGTGTTTATCAAAAATTCATTCAACTTAAAAATTGGGAAAACTTTTTGCGAAAGCAGTAAAATTATATCTCAAATGAGCTATGCCTCATTTAAAAAAGCCGAAAACGATTAAGGCGCTACCCTTTCTGATTTTCTCTTCAAAAATCTTAATGAAAGTAGCGGAAATGTTGTACTTTGATTGAGAATAGAACCAGTATGGATTTCTGAAATTTTCGTCCCAAAAATATTGAAAATGGGAAAAGTTATAGCCCATAACTTTTGATCACGAATTTGATGAAATTTCGCATACAGGTCATTTGAAGCACAAACCATTGATAATGGATTGTCAAAGTTTTAATATTGTTCTTCTATAGATCAAAAACTGCGGCACAAAAACCGCTCGAGATTATCAAAATTGACTCACAAAAACGATCCAAGCACCTTTCAATACATGTGACCAAGCAATATATTTGTTCATCAGTTTAGTAATGATGAAAGTGATGTTATTTGTGAAAGTTATGTTATCAGTTTTGAAGATTTACACAATGATCGAAGCAAGATACAATAATTCACCTTGCAAAAAATGAAAATTAGAGTTTGCTAAGAAAAAAAAACTACTGTATTTTAACAATCATCTTTCAATCTATAAGTTCACAAAACGTGCGCCCTATTTGGTTTCTAGAACAATAGTTATGCTTATCCAAGTACTCGTATATGTATTCCTATGGAATTCTGGCGCTAGCGCACATATAAGTGCACCACCCCCCTTTTCCCGCATGGTCAGGTTTAGTCAAGCGGTTCAACGTCTCGTATGTCAAGCAAGCAGGAGTTCAAGTCGTCGCGGGTTCGATTCCAGGAGGCCTCTCGCAGCCATTGCCACCCACACGACGCAGGCGGCGAGACATTTATTTGCACCGAACCGTCCAAATTTTGTCCGGGACTGCACAGTTTTATCCGGGTTTTGCCCCGGGACGCGTCCCGGGACAAATTTCGGTGCAGTCCCGAACAAAATGGGAATGTTCCGGTGCATTGCTTTCCCTGAGTATATATTCAAATATTTCTACTAGTTCTCGTAAAATTGTGGTGTTAGTGAACCAGCACATATTTGTGTTTTTCGATACTTTCAACTTCCGCAGTGGAGCAATACGGGGGTTTTTTAAAATAGAATTTAGTACATCAAAATATATCGTCTAGAAATGAAATGGATACCGTATTACAATAAAGGGTACACTGAGTTCAGCCATATCTACTTTCTATGGAAAATATCACTCCAAAAATTATCTTACCGTATCTAGGATCTACGTATTCCTCAATTTCTCCATCTTCGCTCATCTCCTCTGAATTTTCTTGACTATCTCGATCACTGGATTGATCATTCTGAACATCGTTCGGTGTCCAACTGAAAAATGGAAGTGACGCTTGATAGCATAGTGTTTCGCATGCATTTGCTGTATCAGTCACACCGTCGAACACTGCCTTCGCTGTGCCAAGAATCACATGATTTTGAAGTTTATCTCTGAATTCATCCTCTGGATCCCAGCAGATTCCAACAACCGTGTCCTCCTTTGGCACAAACGTTCCAGATGTTGATTTAGATTTCAAATAACATGTATTTTCTTTTCTGTCGAATTCAAAACCAAAGCAAGATGTGTCATCAATGCAATCGCGTTGACACCTAAAAACTTATTTGAATAACATATTTGAAAAACATATAATCTTTTCGATCCATACCCAATAAGTGTAAAATTCTTGATCCTTTGATAATTTCCACCTTCTATGCTCACTCCTGGTTGAGTTTTGAAACACAGACCTGCAAAATAAACGGAAGTTGTTTCTCATTTGTATTCATTCTATTGTGTTTTGGATTTCGGGAAAGACCTCTTCTTCTACTTCTGCGTGGGTCGTCTCAGGTCTTGATTCATTTTTGCATAAAAAAAGCTAATTTTTGCGCATGATTGCTCCACCGCGAATTGACTGGAAGAAAAATGTCACAGTGTTATGTCAAGCGCGTGTTTTTCAAAATTCATCATTTCTTTTGTTTAATTCTTTTCCGAATAATAGGATGATGTTCAGAAAACAAAAATCAAGGTGAGGTTGTTAAATTAAGTTTATTGAGTTGTATACAGGATATTTTTAAATTTTTCAAAAGAAAAATCGTCCAATGCAACCGATATTAATCTAGATTAATTGAACCTCTAAACCGCTAGTCTACCCCCACGTTGAGCTTTAATGGATCATCCGGTCTTTTCGAACAAAGTTATAAACTTTTGAAGATTTCAATGTTAGTTTTTATCTATTTTTATTATGTAACCAGAAGAATATAATTTTGTTCGTTGAAAAAGTAAGAAAAACTTTTGATTTCTGAAATAATTTTGAACAAGGCGATCGAAGCCCAATGGCAGTTAAAGAGTGTGTATCACTAAGCATGATCCAAATTTCAGGCATAGCGTTTAACTTGCATTTATAACTTAACTGCATTTGAAAAAAATATACTTTAAAAAAAATTAACGGACATAATATTTAAAAAAAATGGCACACTGTCTTTAAGGACGACCTAGAAATTTAAGCGACTGTATACCATACTAATCTAGGAATTTCATCAATTCAAATTGAACCTAGTCATCAACTCATAAATCTAACTGTATTCGATTGTTGTTTACGTGCACAAGTATTATTTTCTGAAAACTTTTCAAAACCCTATGAATGATTTTACAAAAAACTCGCATAAACAAGAAAATCGTTTTTTAAAGAACATATGCAAAATTTTTGACTACTTCCGTTGTGGGTGGTAAACATGTGAAAACAATATAAGTACTTTGAACTCTTTGAAAGAGATATGGGCAGAACAGCACAAAAAAAACATACATACCTCTACAGGAAACGAATGAAGTTAATGACAGTAAAATAAAAAGAACGAAGTGAGATTTGTATAAATTTCGAATTGGATTCTCTAAAGAATGATAATATACTACAGTAATCCAAGCACTTGAAATTGAATAGAGGACTTCATTTCTTGAAAGTAATAAATCTTTTGATGTAGACGGTTGCTGATTCATTGTCTGTAGAAGACCAACAAGGTGAATTCGAGAAGTCAAAAGACCTTATGTTCGTCTGAAAATGGGCGTGGTTTCGGGCGGGGAATATATTTTAAATAGGAAAAAAATAACTACGAGAAGCATATACAGATATAGTCATTATGGAATAAAGAGAGCATATACGCTCAGAGCACTTCCTCGTTGTCATTTGTGGAAGAAAAATAATTTGGCAAACATTGAACACAATATTTGGGATTGTTATGGGTACAAATTACTTATAAGAATTTATAATTGGAAAAAATAAAGGTTAAAATAAAATTAGGAAGAGTTTCTACATTTTTTTTGATTTTCAGTGTTTTACAAATAATCAGATGTTGTTCCAACAGAAAAACAAATGTTCAAAAATTTTACCGTATTCGATATGAAATATATTTTAAAAGTTCAGCTGGAATTGAAGAAAAAAGTGACGAATCTAATGGAGAAAAGTGATATAAAGGAAGTAAAAATGAAACAATTACTTCCGTTTGTTTTATTTCAGAACCCCATGTAAATAAGTTTTATGATAAGGATATTAATTTTCAAAAATAAAACGATGGAATTGCTGAAGTTTTGGAAATAAATTGCTGCACTTTAATGAACATATGATCATTTTATTTTTGGACCCGACTGTATAAATTAATTGTGACGTATGAAAACAAATTGTACGTTCACTTTGTCATTGAATATAATTTTTTATAAAAATTATGTATTTTAATGATATTTAGCAACAATGAACAAAAACGAAACAGAACTGCAGTAGTGTGTTTGGCAAAATTATTTATTGGATTCATTAAAAGAAAAATAATTTGAACCTGAACTTCTAGATTTCTCATTTGATAAATACAATTTAAAGAGTTTTCATTTCATCTATTCTTTCTACGAAAGCCTCGTTAACCAAAGTTTCGGAAGGAAATTTTCTTAAACCACCTTTTCAATTGCACATTATCGAAAATTAGTCCTATTATGACGCTCTCAAATTTTTATTGGATTATATAGAGTTTGAACTGAGCTATGATCCTTCAAAGTGCTAGAGATTTTCAGATTTTGCGAACTTCGGAGGAATCATGTCACGCTTGAATCTCCCCAGCCATGGATATAAAATTAGTGGAATTCATATCGAGCACAAGACTAGCCTACTAAATTCAAACCAGGTTTGACAATTTTAAATACCTTCGTTATTAATAGAATGCGAATTTATCCAACTTTTCTCATTTTTAAAAAATTTTAATGTTTGATTTGTGTTGGGTTTCCGTTTGACTGACATCATCTCTTTAAAGAATTCGAAAAAGTCATAATAGAATCAGTCGCGTTCAAGTACATCAAACTTTTCTTTCAAATTTCAAATCGCTAACATATAAAGACATTTTAAAGAAGCCTTTTATCTTTTTTTTTTGAGTATAACTTGAAATTTTTAAATATATTTTATTATAATTTTTTCAATAGCAAATTCAGGACACCTGGAATCTAACTTTTGTCTTAAAAAACAAACAGCGTTAACTCACTCAGAAGTTCGATTGCGGGTGCCCTATTTTTGTACTTTTCGTTGAAAATCAGATTTTTTAAAAATTTTATCATCTAGAAGATTTTTTGAAACATTTTTTAAATACAAAATTTAAAGAAAAATGACAATATGGATGTTTTTTTTTTAACTTTCTCATCTCTCATTTTATTAATGGGAGGTGATAAAACTATTTCCGGATTTTTCTACAATTTTTCAATTTAGCAATGTGCAGTAATAATGTTTTCTTTCCGCATACATTTTTCACAAAAATTTTCATAAAAATAAGTGAAAAATGAAGTGAAACATCGCAGCATATTTCAAGGAAGTGTTGGCGGTGGCCGCCACCAAACGCCATATTTGACAAGTTTCGTTTTGGTATAAAAATTGAATTTTAAAGCGATTGAACAACTTTCACAATATGTGCACACTTCACATTTAACGCCTCAGAAGCAAATCAGTTTTTAAAAGCGAGTTTTCCCAGTTTAAAAAAAAAAGATATCAGAACACACCTATTTTATTTCAGTGTTTTGACGTTCTTCAAAACACCCACATTGTGCTCGTTCTCTCTCTTTCGTCACTATTTGCACCCTATTCCAATAATTTCAATTTTTAGAAATCATACACGGAACCAAATTTATGATATATTTCTGTCTGGCTTTCGATTCCCCCCTGGTGAAATGTGAACGAATATATATATATATAATATATATTCTTGAAAATCTTTAAAATTATTCAAAATAATAACAAACAACAATTACGCATGTGATAAGAACGCCAAAAGGTAACTCTGAACAAAAATGATAGCCCATCTATAGTAATCTATTTTCGGAGTGAACTTCTGCAAATCTCTCGAAGTATGTATTTAAAGAATCAATGGTCATATGTACATTATTAATTGGAATTCACCTTTTCACAACTTCCAAATGAATAATTCTGACGATTTTATACGATGACTCTACAGAAAAAATAAGCATGTGAGGAAGGGTAGACATTTATTTTCTCGACTATTTTTAGAAATTATCTGTACCTTAATTGGTTGTTTTGCCCCTGAAATAAAACTCAATGAAATCTGAAAAAAATAAACTTTCGGAGAAAAAGAGATGGAGTCCACCATATATTATTGTTTTATTCTATTTTTGGAAAACAATCTGTGTGTCCTTAAAATATCCCTTCTTTAATCCAATTTCAGAATTTTCTATTTAATGACGAATTTTTCATACGTTGTCCAGTGTTTTTTTTCCAACATCAACTCTCTTAAGACGCGTTACGTAATTCATTAGGATGTAGTTGCAATATTCGGAGAAATGTGAAAATGTAGGGTACATGTCGAAAATCGAACGAAAAATCTGGAGCAAAAATTTAATTTTTAACGGTGTTCCATGGTGCATAATGAATGATCATTGTCTGGAAGTGAGCATTGGTAAATTGGTTTTTAAAGCCAGTTTATCATAATCTTCGTAAATCCAATAAAACTGACAATTTTCTAGCAACAACTAGAACCTTAAAACCAACAAAACGGTTTCACACGAGTTAAAGGGATTCTTTACTGTTTTTGGGTTTCTAATCCTTTTCATCTTCTTCTAGATATTTGAAAACCTATACAAGAAAAATATTTTTGAGAAATTTCCATTTCTAGTACACGAAAAAGCACATTTACATTATAAGGCGGCTAATGGCCTAACAATTCCAAACACTCTCACATTCGCATGCTCTCTCGCGCGCGGCCGAGCGGTTAGACCATTCACCGCCTTACCCTGTAAATGTGTTTTTTTTCGTGTACTAGAAAAGGAAATTTTTATAAATTTTTATGCTTCTACAGGTTTTCAAATACTGTGAAGAAGATGAAAATGGAATTGAAACCCAAATTCAGTAAAGAGTCCCTTTAACTACTAAAGTGAGGGTAGGCCAAGTGTTTGGAGGCACAAGTGTTCGTGCGTTGGAAAAGTTAGGCCACGCACTGTGTAGAAGCGTTTAGCCTGAAGCAACACGAAAAATAAAATTAAATCATTAAATGGGAAATCTAATTCTACTTCGACTATTTTTTTCAACCATGGAAAATGCTTTATAAAAAAACGAACACATGTGCCTCCAAACACTTGGCCTACCCTCACTAAAGTCCAAAATGAATTCCAAACGAACTACAAACGAGTGGCCTAGGTTTCCCACTCAAAGAGAAGTTATTCCCCGCTCGTATTTCTCTACCCCCCGTTAATACAATATATTATTATCAGTTGTTCCGACTTTCTGGGTTATTTATAACTGTGTTCCATGATGCATTTCATGATTTTTTAAACCGATCTTTAAATAACATGTGAGACATTTTAGCATAAATTCCGGTTTTCTTTGATTTCGACATTTACGGACACCAAGGCTTGCCTTTTTCAAAAAAACCACTGTTTTGAAACGTCACTGTTGTTTTTTCGCTGAAAAGAGAAAAAAACGAGTTCTTAGAAGATCGAGGTGCTGATTAGCATTTCATGACCTACTGTCTGAAGATTTATAAAAACAACGGCATAATTCTTGAAGTATTGGAATTCAGGTAATTCCGCTTTCCATTCCACTCTTTCTTTTTAAATTAAATTATCAATAAACATCAGCAACAGTTACAAACTGATCGTTATTCAAGATTCGTGACGTCGGAACTATCTCCGAGAAGTTGAAGTTTGCAGAAAAAATGTGACGATATTCGTGATGATAGGTTAAAAATATCACCCAGACATGACGAGGATTTCCCGATTAATCAGTATAGATATAATGATATGATAATAGTAGTCGTCAGCAACATTTGCTAACATTTTTTGTTAAAAATTAGAAAATTGAAAGTCGGAACCAGATTTTTTTTCAAAACCACCAGTCGTAGTAATCATAGATTAAATGCTGGAAATGAAAAAAATTAAAACATCGAAAAATTCTAGTTCCATTTTTTCATGCAACAACAACAACCATTTCCTAATCGACGCAGGAAATTTTCCGGTGAGCTCTGAACGCCAAATTCTCTCACATCATCTCGATTTTAAATACTCCACCATCCTCCCCCATTTCCGGTCGAAATATTTCTTCCTGATTCGAGCAGGAGGAAAAAAAAGGAAAAGAAAAAAGAAAAAACGTTATGAGGAATATATTTGGGGGCACCACTAGGGAATACAAACACATGTTCTTCATAATATGTATGAAATCATTCATTTCCTCATGTTTTCCAACTCAATGAATTTGAACTTTTGCAAACAATTTCATCGGGATTTTCATATCATACCTACATCATCATTTTTCCCGATTTAATGATCTGTGAAGATGAGAAAAAAGGCAACAAGTAATCGTTCCCTAGACACATTCTCTAAACACCCGCAGAAAAGAAAAACGATACAAGTTTATCCGATTGCCTAAGTTTTTCAAGATGTTGATTAGCCCATTTTTGTAATGGACAGGTTTGTTAGCAGGCGAGAAAAAATTATTTATTATAAAGTCACCATTTAAAAAAGAAAACAACAATAATTCGCTTGGGCGTTAATTTCATTAACGAAATTCTTATGGGAGTAAAGTAAAATTAAAGTTGGACTAATGAGGAAAAAACAAGAAAGGGCATAAATAAAAGAATTTTAAAAAATAACAAGGTATTACAATAACAAGGTATCGAATGAAAAATATAAGTCTTTCATAGAAATGTTTTTTTAAATGATATTTCACAATATTTTGCACAATAGCATCAAAATCTGAAGGTTCTCAATGAAAAATACGTCAGACCAACAAAAAATTAGTGAGATCAAAAAGGCTAGACTTTGAACAATTCCGTTCAGGAAGCTTATAGACATGGTGGGCGAATGGAACAAAGTTCGGAAATTATGCTTGAATGATTAAAAGCAATAGCATCTGACCTGGCGAGACGCATTTCTTTGGAACAACTGAAAAACACTCGAACAAGTGACCACAAAATAAAAATACATTCGAGATTTAATGACGAATGGGTCGTTCAGAAAATATCAACCAAAATACCTAACTGAGTTTTAAAAATTTAAATATTTTGCTCCCACTCAACTTTGAGGTTTTCACTTCCAGGCATGAGAAATTCCAGACCGAACATTCTATCGAGGAAAAAATGTTTACTAATTTCAAAGCATCGTTCATAAGCGTTTGAAAAGTCAATTCGTTCTTTTGAATAAAAAAGACTGATATGCATCATGTTTTTGTTTTTCTAAATCGGCTTACAAGACATTTGATGGTGTTTCCTTTCTTTCAAATTACATAAAAAACAAACTGATTTGCATGGAGAATCAAAAACAAAAGGTAATTTGGATCTTGACGATAAAAAAGTCTAAATAATTACGAGAAAAAATGAAAAAAAAATGACAGAATTACAGAAAAATTCGATAAAATATGTTACTGGGGCTTATATTTACTGATTTGGATTTCTAGGGCATTAATATTGGATTTTGGAACGTGGATTAATCCAACAAAAGTTTTTTTTAATCTGTCAAGGATCACACTCTAGACCTATGAATAAAAATTGGCCAGTTTAAATTTTAGGCTATTCTCAGTCGACGCCCATTTTAAGAAATTTTACTTGCATTGTAGATCCCCGTAAAAACCATTTTTCTTTTGGAATTTTTCAAAAAAAGTTTTAACTCCTTTTAAATTTTCGTTTAAACCGTTTGTTAATTAATTTATTGGCACCTTTTTTTTCAGATTAATATTTTACCCACTTCAGCTTTGGAAGAATGGCATGGAAGTATTGAAGGAATCGAATTTTAATAAGATTCATCTTGAACATCAAAACTTCAACTTTTTTCAGTAGTTTGTTTTTAACTTTGAACGGTGTGATTTTTTTAGTACATTTTCTTCTCGAAAGCAGAACTTGGCTCGTTGCCAGCGGACTAGAAGAATATGATGATGCAATGGCCGCTGGAACATCAAAATCACACACAGATCTTCTAGGAATATTTTATATTTTTATTCTATTGTTATATTTGTGTGGATAAATTGTTTTTGTGAACGAAATTTGAAGCAATCACATTATTTTCTCTTCTACTAATTCAGGATATTTGAATAAATGCCGTGAACCTCAAGGTTATCCTGAGTCCACCGAACTTCTGCGGGGCTTTGAAAATGAGGAGGCCTCAGCATTTTTAACATCCGCGGGGGCAACCGATCCTAAATATTTATTTGTTAGTTGAATTTGGCTGATTAAAGAATTTATTGATCTTTTCGGCATGAACTTCAAATGTATCTGTAATGGGTCATTGGCATTGTCTTATTATTTTCTTTATCATTCCTTTTTCATCGTGGTCAGACGAAATAAAGAGAGAGGGGAAGGAAAAGCAAAAACAATAATAACATTATCTGTTATCCAGTATATGTACCAAAAATGCTTATTGCATTGTTGAGAAGAGGGGTGTCAGATTAAAATGATTAATTGGAGATTGGAAAGTGGTAACAACACAGTAATCCAGTCGTCGATTGCGATATACAAACTGCCGCCCAGTTTCTTGCGAACAAGCTGCCTATCCTTAAAGTGGGAGGCGAGCAGATGAGAAGAACCAGCTAGAAATGATACATTACTCTAGATGTGGTATAAAGTCATCGAACTATTCATCCATTTTCGATATTCATTTGATCGTTTTATTATTTCTTTTCTTTCTCACTTAATTAGACAAAAATAACTGTTTTTCAAAAACATCACACATCTGAATCCATCTGAAATTATTTCAGATGACGTGGAAGCGTATATTTATTTGCGCAATTTTTATCACAACCGTTCATTCGATTCCTGTTGATAATAATGTTGAAGGAGAGCCAGAAGTCGAATGCGGACCAAACTCAATCACTGGTTTACTTAACTTTTAATTATTTTTCAAATACTACATTTAAGTGAATTTCAACACTCGAAACCCTTTCGAAGGTCATGTATATGTAAAGGGATTGTATGATCAAGCTGGATGTCGATCAGATGAAGGAGGTCGTCAAGTTGCAGGAATTGAGCTTCCATTCGATTCATGTAACACAGCTAGAACACGATCATTGAATCCTAAAGGGGTTTTCGTTTCAACAACTGTTGTTATTTCATTCCATCCTCAATTTGTGACCAAAGTCGATCGGTAGGTTTCAATTAATTATTAGGAAGAGAACACAAACTGCTAATAGTTTTATGAAGAAGAAAATGAAAATTTTGGGTCGAATAAGTTTTTTAAAAAACGCCAAACAAACAAAAAAAAAGTCAAACCATTATTTTCAAATAATTTTTCAGCGCATACCGTATACAATGCTTCTACATGGAGTCGGATAAGACTGTTTCCACTCAAATCGAAGTCTCAGATCTCACCACCGCATTCCAAACTCAAGTCGTTCCAATGCCAGTCTGCAAATACGAGATCTTGGACGGTGGACCATCTGGACAACCAATTCAATTTGCAACCATTGGTCAACAAGTCTATCACAAATGGACTTGTGATTCCGAAACCACCGACACTTTCTGCGCAGTTGTTCACTCTTGCACAGTCGATGATGGAAACGGCGACACCGTTCAAATTTTGAATGAAGAAGGATGCGCCCTTGATAAATTCTTGCTCAACAACTTGGAGTACCCAACCGATTTGATGGCCGGTCAAGAAGCTCACGTTTACAAATACGCCGACAGATCTCAATTGTTCTATCAATGTCAAATCTCGATCACAATTAAGGATCCAGGAAGTGAATGTGCTCGGCCGACATGTTCAGAACCACAAGGATTTGGAGCTGTAAAGTCCGCTGGTGCATCAACAACCGCACCACATGCTGCTGGAGCACCAACCGCTCAAGTTGGAGCTAATGCTGCACCGGCCGCCGCTCCAGCTGCTCCAGCCGCTGCGGCAGCTAGAGCAAACTTGGCACAATTGAGATTATTGAGAAAGAAGAGATCATATGGAGAAAATGAAGGAATTTTGGATGTTAGAGTGGAGCTTAGCACTTTGGATATCGTTGAGGTAATAATATCTGATTTTGATTTGAACCATAAAAAATCTTTTTGTTTCAGGGATCAAACCCAGGTGCTTCAGAAGCAGCAGCCCTTATTTCTGACGAAGACTCCCATCGTCGCGTTGTCTCCAACGGAATATGTTTGTCTCCAATCGGATTCGCTTCATTCCTCGGAATCGGAACAATCGTTGCCACCGCTCTCTCAGCAACCATTTTCTTCATTGCACGACCAACTTCGCACAAACTTTGAAACCTGGCCAACATCAAATTATTTATTGTACCAAGAGCACATTAATTTATTTCTATTAAGTTGTGCAATAAAATAAGTTATTTCAAAACAAATGACAGTTTTGTCGCAAAAACTGCTGCTTTATTATTTCGTTCACCATTTTTTGTATGTTTCATAAGACCGGTAAATACATTTTGAAATGAATTTTCAACTTTTTTTCTTCATTTTCTATTTATTTTCAGTTTTAAAAAGAATTTCCATGATTACCCCCCGGTCGAGATGAATACAAACAAAAAATAATGAATCCGAAAAAAAGTCGAAACTTCTTCAGTTTTAAGAGGCCACCCCGTTCGAATGTTTTCATCTCACCGCTTTATAGTCAAAGTGATTTGTGACTGTTCATTTTTAATTTCGAACGAACACCCTTTTTATAGGTTTTTTCTTCTAAAAAACTGAACACTAAAATAATCGTAAAATCGACAAAAAAAACGTTTATCTTTTATCGCCATGGGAGTGTAGGTGTCCTTTTTTCTTGTAACAATGGCCTATAACATAGGTGGCTTGGCCTGAATTCTAAATTTATGATTTTCAATTCAAAAAAGAACTTCTTGTTAATTCTAGAATTTAAAGTCAAATCAAACGTTGTCTGTTCAACTGACATTTCTTCTTTGAAGATCTATATCTTCATGTCAGTCATACTTCATAATAACAGTTGTAAAAGAATTTAGTAAACGTTCCAGCTTACGGCATTCAAGTTTTTATCTACTGTATAAAAGCTTTTTAGGTGAAACCCCAAATTACTCAAATTGTCCGTTGGAGTTGTTTTGGCAAGGGTAAAAAAAACTTTAGAAAACACCAATGAGAACAATTTACCGCCTCACGTTTCCCACCTTACTGACAGTTATTGTTAAAGACAGATGTTCATTTAATTTGACCCTACCTGATCTTAGTTTCAAAAATTAGAGCGTTTTCTCATTAATAAAATGCTATTTATACGAAAAAATATCGATAAATACACGCCTCATAGAAGCGGTCCAAAGATGCAAAAATCAAAATTTGAATGCGCGCCGGATCGTGCGGCGCGGTAGGAATTGGCGCGAAACACAATTGTTTGAAATCTACATAGTGGAATTGTTTTCTCGGCCACATGGGCCCCCGTTTTAATTTCTATTTTTCGCTTTGGATTTGGATCGGATTCATTGAAAATCTGCCTTTAACTCAAATTTTCTTGATCATGCAAGTTGGTTTTGACCTACCCAGAAAAGCTAACTCTCTCACACAGGCATGCTATTTTTAAATGCGAGCGGTTGGGCTGCGGTCGTTTAATAGATAATGAATGATCCAAAATTTTTAACTTGACAATAACAGATGATCGATTACGATTAAAAACAACATTATTCTTTTAAACCTCACAATCATTCAACAAAAAAAATCAATCTTCATTACTTAACCGTCATGCATCATTATACAGCGGTTTTCATCTTCGAAACTTCAATAAACATCTTTTTCTCATTTTCACCAAAAAAATGAGCAAATTTTCGGCGCATTTCAAAAGGGTTCGATCAATGTCATTGTCGATCAAAATCTGTGATTAGTGAAAACATTATACACCTGTATCTAAATAAGGGTAACTTGCCTTTTCAAAAAAAAGGAAACTTTTTCGGTATGCAGGTGACGGAAGGATTAACAGTCGATTAGCAACAATATTACTTAAGTAAGCGGAAGTCCTTTTTTACTGTTTGAACATTGTCGGATTACGGTATCTACAAAACAATATTAGTAAACACTTGAAAGCGTAAATTGATTGACAATTACAAGAGTTCATGGGAAAACGAATGCATATTTATTTTATGTGGGTTTAAATATGATTCAATAACAAAATCTATCTAAAATAATATTATGCCTTTTATGTTTAAGTTTTTGGTGCTTTTTGTGACTGAATTAGATTCAGTTTTGTTTTCTTATTCTTTCTTTTTCTTTATGAAAATATTTATTGTTGGTAAAAACAAAAAATCTACGCAAGTATAAGTTTTTATAGAAAGAGAATAAACTATGAATAAATTCACAACATTCTCACAAATATATACTGGTTGAAATTTTAATTTCATTTATTTTTTCTTAGTATGAAGTTTTGCTTGAAATATTTATATTTTCGACCCAAACGTTTGTATTTCTTTTGAGTTTCTTAGCTTATTTTTGCTAGATGCTAGATATTTATGTGATTGAGTTTAGAATAATCAATCTGTGAAGCATTTTGAACAGTTCAAATAGGTTTTCAATAAGAATTTTCACTAGGAATAGGTAGGTAGAAATTTTAAGAATAGGTAGAAATTTTAACCGTTCGAAAAATAATACATTTAAAGGCAGCTGGTCAGTTAACACGAATTCATGGCAAAAAAATCAAAATTCGAATGGGAGCCCTGGTGGTCCAAATAACAATATCAAAATGTAGCTTTCAAATAATTGTGTTTCGCGCCAACTCTGACCGCTTTGTTTAGAAAACAAACAAAATCGATGAAATTAACAGAAAATGACAGGTAAGATCCCCCGTTTATGAATTAAAGCTCATTTTTTGCTCCAATTAAAACTCAATTCATCACCTTATTTCATTGTTGACCCTTGTTGTATTATTTTCACTGGTGTTCACCCAATTGCTTCTTCTGTTGTTTTCTTATCCTTCTTCATCATCATCAAATGCTCACAGTTATTCTTGTGTGTCAAAGTTGTGATAGGATGGAGAATGAAGAATGAATTGAAGCGGCTGCTTGGACCATCTATCAGCCAAGCGGACAAATTGTGATGATGATGCACTTGTGCCGTTGTAGATATTTAGAAAATGCATCAATTGTTGATATTTTCGAGGAATCGAACAACAATCATCACCAACAAATAAATGTTTTGTATTTTGGGTCCAATAGACAACTATTTTTTATTATGAATTGTGCGAAAAAATCAACCGGTTTAGGGTTTATAGCAAAAAAAGCAATACGATTCCGAAATGATGAAATCGGAAAGATGAAAGGGATCTGTTAGATGGAATTTTTACAGAATGAATCGTCTAACTAGCCTAATTTTTCTTAATAACGTATTGATTCGCTACAATCACGATTCAGTCGAGATGCAATTTGTGTATTAACCAAATGTCATGGTTTTTCTAGCGTCTAAGCAATTGAGGGATAATTTTCAAGTAATGAGTCGTACTCGAATTTTGCAAATAGATCGAAGAATGGCTACAATATTCAATTTACAAGATGTATACAATTTTGATGATTTCTTATTTTACACATATTGAAGGCACACTGCCAGCAAAGAATCCACATATCAGTCAAAAATCCAATATATTTATAAGAACTCATAAGCCAAACAATGATAACTCACATGTAACGATATTTTTAAAAATTTTGTTTCGCAGCATTGTGCCATGTATCGTTTGCTCCACCTTAAAATTTTAATTTCTGAGATTTTTTGCCGCTGCTGTAAATCTGTTAAATTTCTGGAAGATTTCGCATAAATTTCATTCGATTTCATTTTTCAGGTTTTTCAGCCGGTCCGTAAATACCCTATTTTCTGAAAATTGTTTCAGTATGCTCTTATATTCCATATAAATTCGGATCTTGAAACTTCTTCATGTTCGTAATTCTTAAAACATTTCGTTCATCTTAGTCTCATTTGTTAACTTTCCACGGTTCTATTTGAAAAAACTGACACCTGCTCGTATTACGAAGTCAAATTCGAGCCTCCCGATTTTAAATTTTCAGACCATTTGATATTGAATTCAGAAACCCTCATATTTGTAAACCATTTCATTGTGTTCTTCTGAAGACGTCGGCCTTTTTTTAAGACTCCACGCGTTATTCGATACCTCTGACATTTGTATTGTAGACAGGTGTGATATGTAAAAGAACTTCCGGCTACCAGCCTTTAGGAAATTATCAAAGAGTTTCGGTTAAACGTTACCGTAGTAAACAGAGCAATTATAAGATCATGATTTTTTTCGTCATGGGAATGACTAATTAATTGATCGGAAACAACCCGAAAACAAAAAAAATTGAATGTAGAAATAATGTGGTCGGCAAATGTTGAAAGAATATGGCCCGACAAAATAAGGAGAAAAGAGAGGTACAACAGGTAGTAGTACATACACGTATCCGTTGACACAAAAGAGAGAAACTTGCGGAGTCAGTTAGTCAGTCAATTGGCGAGAAGACCTCACCGTTTTAGATTTGGTGTCGAGATAAACCATACGAATGAAGATTAATCGATTCGTGTGCCTCCCCTCCCTCACAAGCAAACTTAAATTGAATACATACGCCTTTCATCGTTAGCCGACATGGTTTTATTGTGGTATTTTTCATGTTGGACATACTTTTTTGTTAATGTGTTTTTGAAATTTTGCCGACACCCGAGGTGGCACTTTTTAATTTTATGTTTATTGAAGTCTCTAAAAGATGAAATCTTTTCTTATTTGTGTGTCAAATAGTCGCAGGATGAACACTATTTTCATTCTCATTAATTTCCAATTAACTTTAAAATCAAAGTTCAAAATATTTGTATTCTAATTTACAAGTACTTAAGTGTTTATACTTTGCTCCTAATTTCGATAGGTTTTATAAAACTCTTTATTTTGTTCAATATTACATATTTAAATGTGCATTCCTTGTCATCCAAGTTGGAACTCTCGGAACATGTATTTTTACCTTAAGATAATCAAAGTTTCGTTACATTTCCCGGTAACGTTTGCTCTGCTTTTAATGAGGTTATCGATCATTTTTAATTGAACCGTTTAGATAGAGATCAAAACTAATTCAGAAGCCGGAAGTTCCAAACTCCAAATTTGTAAACGGGGCTCAATCTAAAATTCACCCTGAAGAGATTCTTGGCGTAAAACGAAACTTCTTATTTTTAACAGACGACAGTTTTGGCAGCAATTGTATTGCTTGCCAAGTTAAAAATATACACTGACTTAGAATGAATTCAATATCGAATTACTCACTTGTTGACAGTCTCTATTAGTTTTGAGCCGACTTATGAACCTCAACTATTTTTTAGTAGTTGTTGGTCTTAATTTTCAGAGATTATCACTTAATTTCATTCAGCTCATTACGAGGGCTTCTGATTGAAAAACACTATGAACATCCGCTAAATTCAGCTCAAAATCTCACAAAGACGCATGTTCATAAGCGTTTTTTCATACTGTATCAAATGTGTAGAAAATTAAAACTCATTCCAAGTTTGTAGGAAATTAAGCATTGTAAAATATCCGAGAAAATATTAGTTTAGGGTTTTTTTAATGTAAAAATTTTCTTTTGTTCTAGGAGACTTTTATAGATGTTGAAAAAACCCATTAAAAACAACTATCGAAAAGCTGAGCGATTTTCAACAAAAATTTAAATCTAACTCATTTTTCGGGAGCTTCACAGCTGGAACCAAAATTACGTAAGAGGAAAAACGCAATACCAATATTTACTCTAAATTAATATATTGAAAATAAAACAAAAAAACCCCTCGAAAACTTATTTTGATCTGATAAATTTCCACGGCTTATCAGCATTGTAAAATGCCACCAATCAAGTGAACAAATTCAATGTGACAGCAGCGAATGTTGCGAAAATTCAAATCAAAATAATCATAATAATCTACCGTAATCCCTATTTTCATCTATTCACGACAATTCTCCTTCCTTTTCATCCTCACATGACACAAAAAATTAGTTGAAAATTGAGTAATTGGTAGTGATTGATCGGGGGGACATGGGGGGAGTTCTTTTCGTTTTTGCTTCGGGAGGATAAGAACAAGTGATAAAAATGAATACATATATACAATATACATATATAAGTTTTTATTTATTTCGATTCGATTCATTTGATGTGTGTCAATTAAGATGAGTCTCAATTTCACTGATGATTTTGGGGCGGAGAAAAGGTCGGAGGCCGTTGGGCGGAGTCAGCCAATTAGAGAAGCGATGAAGTATTCTGGGGGGTGGCAATGGGAACAAGAATTGTTTTTGGTTGACAAATTTGCATTATTCTGTAATCTATCAAAACTTTTTACAATATCTTCTTGAAATATTTGTGTTTTCTTCAATAATGTTTGTTTAGTTCGTTTTTGAGACTTTTTTTTCAGTTTTTGTATTTCTAGTTCCTTCTTACAGTATTCTATCATTTTATTACTATCTACTAATATCTGGAAATAACACTGATACTAAGAAAAAAAAACAGTTTCAAAAACATCATATCTTATGTGCAGATTTCCTGAAAAAAAACTTGACTTTAATAACCGATTTCCCAAATGAATTCTCCATATGCTTTTCTCAAAAATATTTTAAAATGGTACACTCAACTCCCAGACCAAGAAAATCATAAATCTACAGTATACCCAGTTTCCCCTCTTGCTCAATTTCGTTTTCAAAAAAAACATTTTCCACTTTGCAATCTCTTGTTCATCATCTGCCATTGGGCTCAACTCAACAAACTCTCTTGCATTTTTTTGTCTTAACATAACTTTCTGTCATCTGATATCTTGTTTGTGTTATTTAACTGATAAAACACTTCTGGAAGAGGGGTTTAGGGAAAAAAAAAACGAAAACTCTTATGTTGATTTTTCCTTTTAAAGCACTAATGCATATTTTGATGTTTCAAACAGTAGTTCATTCACTGATTAGATAACAATAAATTTAATTGAAGAAATAACGAAAAAAGGTGGCATTGGAAAATAAGTATTATTTTAAGATTGATGATATGGTTGGGGTAGATTTCTAACAAAATCTTACTTATTATGCAAACCTATGAAAATGTATGCTTAAAACAGTGCAGGTTCCCGTTAATTCGAAGTATTTCAATCAAGCGGTGATTTGTTAAAAATGGGCGGCATAGTGTCTTTAAACAAGCTTTAAAAATTACAAACTAGCTCATCCCTTCATGAATTTTTAACTAGAGAAGCTATTTTTCAAACAAAACATATCTTGTTATTGTGGATTTTAGACTTATCACTACTCTGTCGAAAAACAGAACTAATATAGATCAATACACATTTCAGTAAAAAAAAAACATCGAGATCTTCATCACGACCTTGTGTTTTTGCTCCTAATATTCCATTCCTTTTAGTATTTATTAAGTATAACTTCCCCGCAGCTGTCTGACTCAATTTCTCCGGTATTTTGAAACAATAGAACACATAGCCTTTTCAAATTAATTCCTCATCTCATCATTTGTTTTATCCTAACCCTCATCTGATCCTCCCTCTTCAACATCTTCATACCCCCAAATTACCGTATTCTTTGAAAAAAAATGGAAAAGTTCAAGTACTTCTTACCGTATCCTCCCACACTTTTTCTCAGCACTTTTTTCCATCCCTGTAATTTGTAACTCAATATTTGACAGCGAGAAACAAAAAAAAACTTGATAAGCCAAAGAAAATGTTAGTTTTTCCTCCTCAATGTTATCTTTTAACTTTTTACAGAAACTCCTCACCCGTTTGCTTTCTCTCGAGAAAAGTCATCGATTAGCTGCTAGGAGATCAACAATGCGATTCTCAATGGAATCAATTTTGGCTTCAACGTCTGAAACAAAATCAACAAATTCTGATAGTTTACAATCGGAGCCGCCAAAATTAGAACCTCAAGTTATATTAAATCATGAAACGGAACATAATGAAGACGATGATGATGAAAAGAATAATACTAGTACAAGTAGTAGTACAACTAAAACAGACAATGTTGCGAAGAATCGAAAAAGATGTATATCTGAGGATAGTGACAAGTCTGATGAGCCGATTGTTAAATTGAAGAAAGGTTAGTTTATTGATTTTTTGTGTTGAGCTGATAACAAAGAAGGACTAGCTCGTGATTATATTCTTTTTTTCAGAAGTTAGTCCATTACCTACTGAAAATTCGTCTGATGAACAGAGCACCAGTGGACGAGATGACAAAAATGAGGAAGATGATGAAGATGAAGACGATGAAGGTTCAGATGAGGATAATTCAACGTAAGTTCAGTTTTACTAGTATTTTTATCGGTTTGTGACATAATTTCGCCTTCCTGAATTTTTTGAGTTTTTAAATTATATAATGAGAAAGAATAAACCTTTTTAAGAAAAGCTTAACAGAACCAGATATATGTAAAGTTGTTGGTGTTTAGAAATATCGATTTTTCGGAATTTAGTGAACTGATTGCAATAACATTTTGAATTTTATACTGTAACTGAATTTTGATATTCAACATAATGCTTGCACAACTAGTAATTTTTGATTCGCATACAAAAGTGTCAATGTTCGTGAATTTTTGAGTTTTAAGAGCATTTATAGAAAAATTTTCAATTGGTAAATTTTGGAACTTACTTCGAATTGTGATATTGAATTTGTGTGAAACCTCTGATTTGATATGATCCTAGTCATTGTCACACTATCTTTAAATTGAGATTTAATGAATCATCTGGAGAATGTAGGATAATGGTGATTTTTGGCGTTTATATCAAGTGTATCTTTGAAATAGCACGTCGATGTCCCAGAAACAAAACAAAATAACTTTAAGGTTTTAGAATCAAAAATCTTCAAAATCAATGATTACTTCATATTTTACCGTCTTCTTTTTTCTAATTCCTTTCCAGTTTTGAACCTGGAGCCGAGACCTTATCAAAGTTGTGAATATAATGTCTAAAATTTTCAGATCTTCCATGTCATCGCATCGAAAAGGAAGCCATGCAAAACCAGCATATTCTTACATTGCTCTAATCGCAATGGCTATCTTAAATTCGCCCGAAAAGAAGTTAACATTGTCCCAAATTTGTGATTTTATTATGAATCGATTTGAATATTACAAGTGAGTTTTCATTTGTTCCTGAATTCTATAAAATAGATTGTATTTTTAGAGAAAAATTCCCCGCTTGGCAAAACTCTATCCGGCACAATTTAAGCCTAAACGATTGTTTTATCAAAGTTCCCCGTGAACCCGGCAACCCAGGAAAAGGAAACTACTGGGCTTTGGATCCAGCCGCCGAGGACATGTTTGACAATGGCTCATTTCTGAGGCGTAGAAAAAGGTTGGTTTGTTGAAGAATTCATCATCGTTTTTACAATCTTTTCGCAATTCCCCCACCTTCTTCCCACTCTTTCACCTCGGTGTATGTGTATGTGTGTGTGTGTGTCCAATGGTTCAAAAACGACAACTGTCTCAATAATTTGTCACCAATTTGTTGTCATTAATCGCACCCTCATAGAGAGGCTGGGAATAAGAAAACATACGGCTCGAAACGGGGTTAAACAAACCGTCGGATCTAGAAGAAATTAAAAATTGAAGAACTATTGGAAGAGGTGTTCTTTCGAAGCATTTACTATTTTTTATAGCTCAAAGAAATTTCAGAACTATGGTATTTTTTTAATTATTTAAATTATATGAGAACATTAGGTACATTTTTTTGTGGGTCTAAGATAAAATTATCGTTTCTTATGAAGCCCAATTACCGTAGTTTCTCAATACTCCTTTGAATTGAAAGTTTACCCAAGACGCTCACAGAAACGAGTTCACAGTGCACTGATTCCAATCTTGAAAGAGATAATTTTTGAAATTTTGAAGGTACAAGAAAAACTCGGAAGGACATGCGGAACTTCATCCTTCTCACATACCGTACCCAACATTCCTACCACCCGCAATACTTCTACCACCACGTATGACAATGCCTCATATTCCAATGATGGCAGCTCCTCCACCACCTCCAATGCATCCAAGAAATATGCCCACTTTCTTCCTTCCACATCATATTGATCATCAGAAATTATTATCAATTATGGCTTCCCGTATTGTGGCAAATGAACCGAATACAACGTCACCGAATGAAAATGGATCCGATTGAGTTGACTCTGGTTTCTATTTTTCAAAAGGTTCGGTTGTTCCCGGTACATTTGGGGGACATAATAAGTATATTCTTTAAAGCATTGTAGATCCAATTGTTTCATTTTATTTCCAGCACATCTTCAATTTTTTCTGTGAATTTGTCACTTCAGGAGCACCCGCTATTTTCGGGGTTCTCTCTTTTCTTTTCTAGTCTTTAGACCACACTTTTTTCAAAGCATTATATTGATCTCATATTTGCAATGACTCGTATTTTTCAATTTCCTTCATAATTTTCTTTCGCGAAGATTCTTCTTTGCACCCTCTCCCAAAACCCCCTTGAATACATGACGTGGTACAAAATTCTCAAATAATTAACCAATGATCTAATGCATGTTTGAGCTTCTTTCCCCTCCTAATAGATCATTCTTTCACCATACATTTTTACAACATAAATCAAAAAAATGTTTGACATTTTATTTATCAACTTGTATTATAAAATATTTATATATTTATTAATGTGCTGAAGAATTGTAATGCAAACAAATTACAATGAGAAGATGAAAAGAGGTTGCCGCAGGAGCTAAGTAGGTAAGTATTTTATCTAAAAACCACCCCGGTTCCACCAGAGGTTTCTACTGATAACATGTTTAACGTCTAATGATGTCGAACCTTTGTAATATAACATGTTTATTACATTTTTGAAAGTAGGTACCGTATCTAATGTAGCAAAGAGGTGGGATTAGTTGAAGAGTGACCCAACATATAATAGTTTTTAAGTAGTCACTCATCAACTCATGCAAATAATGAACCGCGGCATGTAGTGGTATTTTCAAACAAACGGCGGCTAATCCGAAAATTATAAGGTGTGATGAACAAAACGCAATAGCAGCTCACTTATCTTGATATCCAGACAACTACAAGTATCGCGAAAACACGATAGAAATTGAGGAGACGCAGACACCGAATAGTTTCTATCGAGCATCGTTGCGCAATTTGAAGAGTAGTAGCTGGCGATTCAAACATTATACATATTATGTCATTTACTAGTTTCATTTACGTAACTTTGCCACTTTTTTGTGGAGACAGATATTAAAAACAAGGACAACGATCGGTTTAGTATTTTATTTAGGGGTCATCTTATCAAATGTTTTTCGAGAGACAAATAAATATTGGTTTTGGTGGCGAGGAGTAATAATGGGGTGCTACATTTTTAAAAGCAATGTCACTGTCAATTTGCAGCTCGTGTGAACGTTCCAACTTTTTAAAAAATTTGGTTGTGTTTTGATTCGTTTTAATTTTTCGAGATCATCACTCTTGATGCGGTGAATGCTTTAGAAATCAGAAAATTTGAGTATGAGGGAAATAATATCGGACAAATAACATAAATCCTAAGAACGTTCAGGACAGGCCGAGTGTTCATGCGTCAAAGAGGGCTTAAAGAGGGCGCGTCAAAGAGCTAATGAATGCATCTGAGATGAAAATAGACTTCATAATCATTCCAAATCTGTTTTTAAAATTTTCTAAAAACACCTAGAAGCCGAGAAAACGCGCCTCAAAACAATGGCCTAGAAAAATGGGCAACCGGAAAATGGGCAACTAGTCCGCAGGCATAAAAAATCCAAAAAAAAATGAAAAAGACATAAATTAAAATGAAAAAAACATAAAAATTACTAATTTAAGAATTCTGCGGCCATTGTTTTGAGGCATGTTTTCTCGGCTTCTAGGTGGTTTTAGAAAATTTTAAAAACAGATTTGGAATGCGATCTTTAATTGGAAAATGGATGATCCAAAATTCTTAACTTGACAATAACAATTTATACGAAAAATTATCGATAAATGCATGCTTCATAGCAGCGGCCCAAATAAAATTATATATACATTCCTGTCCATGCAACGCGATCGGAATTGATGCAAAACACAATTATTTAAATGTGGCTACATAGCTACATTGTTTTCGACTTCCTGGGCCACCATTCCAATTTTTATTTATTTTACATCATTGGAGAAAAAAAAGAAAAAGGAGTTTTTTTTAAATCAGCCACACCCATCAGTTTTTCTGAAATTGCATTTTTTAATAAAACTCAATAATTTTTTTGTACAAGACGCTTCTAATATCGTTTAAAATCGAGGTTTGATCATCTTTTTTAACAGATAACATTGATTCTAATATACACAAACACATCAAATATCTAAATTTTATATGTAAACAAAACATTCTTGAAACCAGATCATGGTATTTCCTAATTAAATTAGCATCATGATCGTTTTCAAATTTGTGATTGAATCTACTTTTTTTCTCTCTTTTTTTTCCCATGCAACACGTCGCTTTTTCGCAACATCTTCTCCCTTGTCACAACATATTTTATGAAATGAAAATATTTTTGTTACGGTGGTGACCATCACAAGGCGATATTGTACAAATTCATTGCTGACAAACTCGATCCATGTCAAAACAAAATTTTTTTTCCGAAATAATCAGGCTGTCAAATGATTGTTATCATCATCATCAACATTATTATCGTTTGGTTACCAATACATATAACTTCTTAACAATATAAATGAGAAAAAAAAGAAACCGAATAGATAATATCAACAACAGCTCTCTCTTTTTTTTCGCCCAAATTGAGAACGAGGATACCGGAGTTATTGAAGCGTATGAGAACTGAATCATGCCGAATCAGATTGTAGATGAACAATAGAAACATTCTCATATAATAACATTTATTTCATTAGATATTATCTGCGTTCAAATAAAAAACTTCAGGGTTCAAAAATTGGTTTAAAAGCTGTGAACACACCAGAAATCTATTGAATTTTCATCGATTCTTCAATTTTCTATATTGCAATAAGCTTCAATTAGAAAGGCATACAATGTAGTTTCAAACAGTTTACTGTAGAATGGGCGGACTTTCGCTAAACGTAAAACAAACGACATTGAGAAGATTTTGAAAATGGGGTGGAAATACAGTAGGCGTTGTTTTTATTCGTTTGTTTTTGAATCAATTATAATTATTGAAAAGAATTCAATTACTTTGATTATTTTGGAAAACTGAAACACTTCAATTAATAATAATGGACGAGAGAATATAATCACAATTTTTAAATACATTTAATTATTATTGAAAAATGTAAAATTTTCAAAATTAAAGATAGGGTAAACCTAAATACTGTATTGTCAAGCTAAATTTTCTTGGCAGCCCATTTTCTGTTGCAATTGAGGGCTGCGCTCGCTCAAATTCAAATTTCTCGGTTGGTCTCATGCGTTGCGGTCGCGACGCCTTCGATGTTATCAGTGGAGCAGCCGAAGATGAGCTGCCAAAAAAAAAAATCAGCGTGACAATAGAAGTATATAAAAACATCTCGAGCTCCAACGAACACGCCTGTTTTGACGTGTTCCCGTGCACGTACGAAGAAATTATTTTTCGCTATTGATCCAGCAGACACAAAGAATTAATTCATTTATCAAAAATAATTGTTCAAATACGTACGGTCACGGAAAACTCCAGGTTATCATTATTTGGAAAAGTCGGCGTTGTTCCGCTGGAAAACAAAATTTTTTTAAACCAGTGGTTTTTACTGTGAATGTGAAATTTCATGAAACTGTGTGAACGTCGGTCGAACACCGTCAGAAAACTTTTTTAAAAATTGAGTATTCCAAAATGTGATTGTTAAATATTATCATTCTCCGATAATACGCCAACTTCTTTACGTCTTATATTAGTCACCAAAAAATAATCAAATTATTGCGTAACAATTCATGTCCGAATTAATAAATCATAAAAACATATGTGATAATCTTACAACCATAATAAAAAATTAATAGTGTAGTGTGTGTATGCTATCTTCTCATTTCCTCATCTCTAATTATATTCGAATATTACAATTTTTGAGGTTCTAAAGATTTCCGTAGCACATCTAATCCAATCGACAAGTTTTGAGAAGGCGGCTTCCTTTGTCACATCGTAAACGATTTGTAGTATACTTGTAAGAAGCGGAAAAGAGCAAGAAAAAGAGGTGATTGTTTTGAGTGACAACCAACTTTTTCCACCTTTCCGACAACCTCACAAAACACCTTACGATGATATATTACGGGTCATTCGAACGATGGTTAAAATGTATTATATATGAACAGGGTGGCATGGAGAATGGGGAAGCCAATGAGGAAAGTTGACTAAATTTATTGCTTTTCTAGGAAAAAAGTGAACATGGTTTAGCAAAATCAATCAGTTGCATAAGGAAATCAGAAGCTACAACAAGTTAAGTATTTTAAAAAAGGGCTTTACGGAGCTAATGAACGAAAATAGACAGCCCTGGACGAAAATAGACTTCATACATATTCTAAATCTGTTTTTAAAATTTTCTAAAACTACCTAGAAGTCGAAAAAGAGCTTCAAAACAATGGCCTAAAAAGTGTCCACCGGCGAAAACTAGTCCGCAGGCATGAAAAAAAAAAGGACTAATGTAAGCATTCTGCATAAGTATTTATTAACGAAATACGAAAAAAGCTCACAGGAAAAAGTTCGTCCAGGTGAAAACGCTTTCTAGGCCATTGTTTTGAGGCGTGTTTTCTCGGCTCCTAGGTGGTTTTTAGAAATTTTTAAAAACATATTTGGAATGAGAATGAAGTCTATTTTCATTTAAGGTACATTTTTTATCTCCATAAGGCCCTCCTTTAAAATACGGATTTGCAGCGTCAATAAGTGTTATTTATTGGGTTGAAAAAATAATTAGTACTCATCATGTATCTATAGACTACGGTCGGAAATAAATTCATTGGAGTCATCAGGATCTCCCCCAAATGCTGAAAACGAATGGTTTTTTAAAAGATTAAACCAAAACAGCAAGTCAGAGTAGCCATTCTTAAAAACGATTAACATCCCATCATTTCAAGGTAATTATTCAAAATACACACCAACGACGAAAACAACAAATGAGTGCAATTCTCTTTCGTGCGCAACAGACATTTCGGCAGCAGCACAAATTGATATATGGTGGGAAATGTTTTTCGTTTCAAAATTGAATTCAGGTTTATTTGAGACTTTGAAACAAAAAAATAACAGGAACATTCTAACGGCGCTAATTACTATAGCAATATTATTATCAAAAAGTTATCCTCTCATGTAATGATCAATAACAGTCGAGAATGCAGCAAAACCGGCAGCTCCCCACATTGCTGGCATTATTCCAGCTCGGAGGCCAAGTAATGCTCCAACAATTCCACCAGAATACGTTCCATTTCTCCAATCACTTTTCGCTCGTACAGTCTCTAATGCACATTCAACACCGGAAAACATTAAACCAATTGAGCCGAAATTTTTTCCGTATGACTTCATTCTACCCGACATCTCTTTCCATGTTTCTTTGAATGATAACTAGAAAAACTGAATGAAATCCAGATATCTAAATTTAATTAGGCACCTGTTTCGCTGGATCTCCTCCAACTAATGACGTCGACGGGTCAACTGATGCTGTGAATAATCCAAAAGCTATTCCCACTCCAAAACCCAATACTCCAGAAATTGTTGCTTTTACTGCACAATTTTCCATCGCCATATGTAAATAATGCTCCTCTTGTGTCATTTCAGGTAATGTGAGCATTTGAATTGGTTTAATCGGTGTTCGTTCTGGATTCCATGGACGAGTTCTTGACCCAATCATCTGATCAATCAATAAGACATAACTTGATGGTTTATAAACAAATGGCTGAAATTTTTATTACGCGATTAATTTAGAAATATTTACATTTTAATTAAATTCACCTTTTCCTCTTTTATAACTTGCTCCTTTTTCTGTTTGAATGGATTTCCGAAAAGATCTTCCATGGGAACACCATTTGATGATGATGCAAAAGCCATCTGTTATTTTCAAAATATTATTCAACTCTTCTTTTAAAATCGAAAATAATTTGGATTTCTCAAAACCAATAAAAATGGGACCAACATACAACATGTAATAATTTATAAACATCACTAACCAAATTAAGAGATCAAAAAACTTGAAAAAATCACATATCATCAAAAAATCCAGTAGATGCTGGATGCTCAGTAGGTGACAGCAAAACCCTAGTGCTACTATTATCCAACGTCCGATCTTCTTCCAAATCTTCATCCGCTTCGAGCATTGGACGCGATTCATCAAAAGTGTTACGTCGATTGGCTGAAAGTTTTTAAGTTCGATTTAAAACTAGACTGTTATTATCTTACATTTATATTTATTTGCAATTCCCGATGTACTACTCCATTTCCACTTTTCATTCCTTTGATATTTTTCATTTGCTCTTCGCATTGAATTCCTTTCAATTTGCACTAAAGATCTTCCAGCATTTATCATATCATTTGTCATTTCGTCAGATTCGACAAACTGGTCAAAACCAATTGAATGAAGAACATATGTTCCAACTCTTCAAAACAACTATTTTGAACAATGTTTTCTTATAAAACTCACTTATAATAATGAATCGCACATAGCAAAATGATACAAATTGGCAAATAAATATTAATTCCTTTAGCAAGAATTGGAATAACGTCCAAATGCCCCATAAGCTTTAAAAACCATATAAATTTAATTTTTTAACATTTCAAATTACTAACCTTCGTAAATTGTGTTTCAACTCCAAAATCCCGTGCTCTTGCAATATGTGAATCCATGTGAATCATTCCGAGGAAATTTAAACAAATTGGAGGGGTTAAACGGCATAGTAGGCTGAAATTATTGACTTTTTTTTGAAGGAAATACGTAAGAAACCAACATAGCACTAAACAAAATACTATTCTCATCAGTATGGCCATTTGGATCCAAATGATAATATTTGTAGATTTGAAGGCGGAAAATTGTTAGATATGCACATGAGCAAAGGTAAAGGATGATACCAAAAGCAACAAACTGAAATAATGTTTCAAATCATCTATAATAAAATAGTTTGAGCTTATACCTGTGTATACTTATAGTGATACCGATCAGCGGCATATTCTGTGATCAGAGCGGCTGGTGAAAGTGTCGGAGAAACAACGAAAAATGTACATTCAGATATTAGAACAAACATGGTCATTAGAATGAATATCGCACCGAAAGCCTGAACAACTATTTTGTTTATATCGATTTTTGATTTCCAGTTACTTTGCTCAATGGCATCTGTAATTTTGTATACCAAAACCTTCGAAGCGAAATAGGTATGAATGAGTTTCTACCAAGATCTAAATGTATACCATCCGCTTCAGAAAATGCAAGATTTTCTAGAAAAAGTGCTCGATCAATGAGAACTCTGAAAAAGTGGTTTTTAAAATTTAATAGATATTATCGAACCTCCATTGAGCACTGGTATTGTTTAGTGTTTGTATTGCGGAAATCGCAGTTTTGTGCAAATTGATCTGAAGCCCTCACAAAATTTTCTTTTTATCATAATTGAAAATCTTACCAATTTCATTTCAGAATGAAAATCCGTGGCAACATTCGCTTGATCAATGACATGTCTAGATGGGAACAACCTATCAATTACACTATCATCAAATTTCGATAGAATCGCTCGAACTTTTCCTCGTTGGCCATTTGTGTCATCTTTCATTGAATTGAAAAGAACTCGAACTTTTCTGAAAAAAAACAACGTTTTCAAAGGCCCTATAATATTTATCATTACTTGTAAATTTCCTTCACATTTTCTTCAGCTTCACTTTTCTCCGACGCCATTTTTTCGATATCGAAATAAGTTTTTCGTAATCGATAATCTTAAAAATTAATGATATTTGAGGAAAACTTTGTTTTTTTAAACTTACGTCTGTCGCCATGGTGCCAAAGACTTCGTGGAAGTTCAACTAAGCCATATCCAAGAAGAACAACTAATAAAAACAGACCCCATGTATTCGAAGCAGAAACCAAGATTATTTTTAAATTTTCACTGAAAAAGTAATTTTTAATTGTTTTCAAATTATGATAAAGTCTTACATATTCAACGAAACTCCTTTTACCATTGCATAAATCAATATTGCCAAAAAGCAAAGAGAATAAATACCATAGTAAAGAATATTATTCAATACAGCTGCTTTGATTTTTCCCATAATTGTGAAATTTCCGGCGGTAACATAACTTTGAAGGAGTGGAAGTATCAACCATGTTAATACTTGAGCGGACCAGTAAACAATTCTCCAAAGATCGAAAAGAACGTCATCTGGAACATAACCACCTGGAAGCTCACAAGGCAACAGAACTTTGCTCGATGATGTGGTGTTCAATTGTTTGGATCGATCAGATTCACATTTATGGTAGAATGTCTACAAATAGATACAATTTTCAGAGAACACAGTAGACGTTTTGCTGTTATCCTTATTGGTTAAAATGCCCAGATATAAATTTTCTTAATCATTTCAAAAAATTAACGTAAAGCAATTTACCGTGGAATGCAATTAATAATTTTAAACTTACGATTGCAACATCCAATGGAATAACGAAAATGATAATGAACGAGAAAAACCATCCGATGAAAGAGGAAATAGTGACGATACCATTTTGTTTCCGTATAGTTGAATACTGGAAAATTATTGAAATTAATAACTGCTTGAAAATAAAACGGAAAATACCTTGTTTAGTAAGAAAAAGGTTAATAAAAATACAATAAACAACTGGACCGCTAACGAAACGGTTCCCATCTTTTTCGATTTTAATTAGATTACATATTCAGATAGTTTCCTGTCAAATATATTGACGTCGTTTGGTTGTTAGTGAAAAGCGGGCGAAAATAGGGAACACAGAGGAGAAAAGCGGATAAAAAAGCTGAAGCTTCCCCTTTCAATCATTTATTCAGAAGGAGTACGCAATATTGCGTCAATTTGTGTGTATAACTGTACACGCTGACGAACAATTGCGGTGTCACATTTTTTCGCGCAATTTTATTTCTTTTTCTATTTTTCGTTATTTTTAGTGCTCTCTTACCTTTTTCACAACTCAGACATTTCATATAATTGAAGAATCATTTTTTAAAAATGTATTTTATTCAGATGTTTTGGAATCGAGAAGAAGAAGAAAATTCGCTGGCTAGGTTGCTGAAAACGCAAAATTTTACATTGGAAGACGTTCTTTCAAACGAATTTGTTGTTCAAGAATGTCGATATGGAAATGCAACTTTGATTGCTTTGTAAGTTGAATTTGTATTGCGAAATAAAATAAAAACTTCCTACCTTTAGCCTAACAAGACGGGAAAATATGGTTGCGATGCTTAATTTGAGTCTTAATCCGAATGTAGAAGACAGTGTACCGATGAGACAACAGTATAGGTTGTCTTTCATATCTTCTGAAATTCTAACAAGCAGAGGGACTGATGTTTATCAAAAAGCTATCGTTACTGTGAGCGAAACCAATATTTCAAAAAAAATGTTATTTATTCTTCTTCAGGATGAAGAAACACGTGACGTCCTAGTTTCATTCTTGAATGATCAAACTCCAATAAATCATCTGGTTGCTGGTTTCTTCGCAAAAATTATCGAATGCCTTTTATCAAAAACGTTCGAGCCTGTAATAACTTTTTCAAAAGTTGTTTTTATAACAGATTTTCTTACAGACTTTTCAAATTCTGAAAAATTCACAATTTTTCAACAAATGCCTGCAGAATGTCAGTCTCGGAGCCATGGAATGCCTCCTAGAGAATATTGTCAGAATTCCAGCATCTATTGCGGATATGGATGTTGTGAAGCAGGTATTTCTTATTGATTATATTCCCAATTATTTGTTTCTTGTCAGTGGATGATCGAAGACCACCTGTTCGATACAATCATCGATCGGATTAACAACAATTCTACAGATGATGACAATGAGTCATTTTCCGAGGTTTATTGCGAAATCATCAGAGAACTTCGAGATAAACTCTACATTCTGGAAAACAAAGAAGATGCACTTCACGATGAAATCATGGTAGCGGAAAGAATTTCCAAAATCGCTGATAAAGTTTTACTAAATGTAATTGACATTTGGAATCGTATAACAAATTTAAAATTCTGCTTATAGGAAGGTGCGACGCATGAGGAATTAACAAAAAGTTCGTCAACGATCAAAGCATGTGCCAAGGTATTTAAATTAGTTAAACGATTATTCATAGTCTTGTTTTTTTCAGATATTGGAAACATTTATTAGAACGAATTTGGTAATAAACTGTCCATCTCATCAAATTGACGATGAAGAAAGGCAAGAATTAGATGAAAGACATAACATTTATGGTGGTCAACGGATGCAAGATAACCTAATGGATCACGGCGAACAAATTTATCAACCTGATGCTGAGCGTGTTGTTGAAGGAATTGTTGCAAATAGAAGTGTCAATATTTTCCAAACGATTTTGAAAGATATAAAGGTGCTTTTTTTTAATTAAAAAAGGAATTATTTAACAAAAAAACAAAGAAATGAAAAAGTTATCGATACAAAATATTTTTTTTAGATCAATGGAATTGTTTGGCAACAACTTCTCCGTATGTTTATCGAAGTTGCAAACACAAACTATGTTCCAACTCACAAGAAATTGCTCGCCGCTTTTCAAAAATTGCCGTTCATTCAACTTATCGAAGCGGCGAAATCGTTGCCAAATGCATCTGTGCTTCATGCTTTGATTGTTAAATTGATCGGTTATGTTTTGTATACCTCATTCCCACATGACAATAGTCTTTCTCCGGTCGCTGAATTTTTGTTGAAGGTTTTTTATTTGCGAACATTGAATTTCTCAAAAACAGTAAATTATTTAGGATAGCGGCCTGATAAGTTCAATTTATGAAAACGCGTTTAACTTCCATCCGTCATCTGATTTGATATCTGAATGTGGTCTTCGTTCTTTCAATATGAATATGGCGCAAATTATTTTGAAAGCAAGTACAAGTTCAGGCAATGCATCTCGTATTACCCAAATTCTCAAAGTAAGTACAAATGAGTTTAACGTTCTTATTAAACATGGATTTCCTTTTACAGAGCAATAATAAATGGAATGAACTCAGAGAAGTGATCTTCGAATATAATATGCAACATAGACCGTTGAATGTTGGAGGTAGTGATGATTCGAATAACGAAAGTCAGAATACTTCGTCTCGTTTCGACGATAGTGATTTTTTGAACAACAGCGAAGAATGGACTGATGGAGCAGCAAAAATGGAAGAATTAGAAAGATCTATGAATCGAATGAATGCAAAATCGGCACCGCCTTCAGCCAACGAACAATTCAATTTCGATTTGGGACGTTTTAATGAATTAGAAGGTGAAATGTTTGACACACCCGATGAAGATGAATTTAAGAAAATGTGCTCTCAACGGGCGCATTCGTTGTCTTCTACAAGTTTGGATGATACAAGCGCAACAACACCACAACTTGGAACGAGTACAGATGCAGTTGAATGGCCTGGAATATCAACAAATACATTGACAAATTCATCGAATAATGGCGAAGAACAAACTTCTGAGAATTGGGTTTGGCCAACGACGGCGCCAATTGGTGAAACAGAAGTGATCACTCAAGCAGGACCCAGGCCATCAAACACATGGTTCCAAGGACCGGCCGCGGAATTTGCTGATATTTGCCAACCTATTGTTTTTAATCAGTTAGCGGCTGAAGAAAATTCAGTAGCAGAAACACCAGCATTTTCTAATGATTCGAACGATGATTGGGCTGACTTTTCTTCTTTTTCTAGAAGGCCTGTACCAATAGATGGTGAAGGACCCAGTGATTCTTGGCCAGGGGCTGAACAACAGTTACACGTGGTATGTCTCATTTCGAATTTTCTTCCAGGCATTTCAGATTTTCATATATTTTTTCTTTCTAGACGACTGATGACTCCAATTCTGGAAATTCGAATGATTCACGCGGTGCTACCGATCCGGTAACTGTTGGACTCGCATCGGGTATATCTCATCGTATTGAAGAAGGTAGCAGTGACGCGTAAATCTCAATATGGGTTGAAAAATGGTTCAACAGTTGTTTACTTTTTTTTTAAACGACTTTTAAAATGAGTATTCGGTTAAATTTCTACTCTCATTTTTTCTCGCTCTCTGTTTTTTTGAATTCTTTGTCAATAATCTCATTTCGGACAACTACCTGTATTTGGTTTTCCGGTGATATCCCCACATTGTTTCCTGTAAAACATTCACTTCTTGTGCTTCTTGGTAACAATTCCAATCGTTTCGCTTTTCACTTAATTCTCTTTGCGATTATTCGCTCAAAAATCATTCATTATCTTTTTTATTGGAAAAATTGACAACTACACAACTATGCTTGACCATAGCTGCTGATAAGAAGTTTCAATTTCTCTAATTATAATTTTTTCTCGTAAGTTTTTCCTGTTGTTATATTTATACTAATTTATCATAATATGTATATGATATCCGTATAAATTCAAACACTTCCACCATTTGTTGAAAAATTCTGCCGATTTTCATCGAAATTACTTGTTTTTTTTTAAATAATAGGATTTTTTCATTTTTTTTTCATTGGATTTGTTAATGAAAATTGCTCCTCAGTTTCTCTCTTTTTTGGTAATAATTTCACTCTCTGTTTAATTTTTTGCAATTATTCGTTACATCACTTTCATCTTTTTTTTTCGATTTTTATAAATACTGAAGAAAAATATTGAAAGAATTATTTTTTAAAATTAATTTTGTTAAGTGCGTCTTTTTCGCATTTTATATCTACGGACTTCAACGGGTATTTTTAAAAGAAAAATTTCTTGAAAAGTAATTGTTTCAGAAAATGTCTTCGAAACGAAAAGTGTTGTTAATGGGGAAAAGCGGTTCTGGAAAAACTTCGATGAGATCGATTATTTTCGCGAATTATATTGCCAGAGATTGTTCCAGACTTGGACCAACAATTGAAGTCGAGCATGCGCATGTTAGGTAAGTTTTAAGTTTTAGGAAAAAAAAGTTTCCAAGAATTTTTTGAATTCTAGACCGTTTATTGATTATCTTTAACATTACAGGTTTCTTGGAAATCTCGTTCTTCATCTCTGGGACTGTGGTGGTCAGGAATCATTTATGGAAAACTTTTTGGTTTCGCAAAAAGATCAAATTTTCAAAAATGTTCAAGTGCTTATATATGTTTTTGACGTGGAAAGCAGAGAATTTGAGAAAGATTTGAGATATTATCAATCTTGTTTGGAGGCTTTGCTACAAAATTCACCACAAGCTCAGGTAATTGTTATATTCTAAATATGGAATATTCAAAAGGAAATCAGCCTTAAGCCTTAACAAGCCTTAATTTAAAAAATGTGGTGCGAAATGTGGAAATGGTGTGTCCCTTTAAAAATTGTAGGGTTTCAATAAAGCGCAGTTTCAATTTGTTCATCCCGGTATTAAAAAGTGTTTTTCCAGGTTTTCTGTCTAATACACAAAATGGATCTTATCGAGGAGGAGCAACGTGAAAGCGTACGTAGCTAATTACTGTCTATTCGAAAAAAAAAACCATTGTTTTCAGACTTTCCGACGACGAGAATCTGATGTTCGTAGGTACAGCGAATTGGCAGCAAAACCACTGAAGCTTGATAGAGATAACGCGGTGTGTCAATGCTTCAAAAGTAGTATTTGGGATGAAACTCTTTACAAGGTATTTTTTACACCTTTTTTCCATTTAAAAAATATTTTTAGGCATGGTCCGCGATTGTCTATAAACTTGTTCCAAATGTTGGATTAATGGAAGATAAATTGAAAAAGTTTGGAATGATTCTTGATGCTGATGAAGTTATTTTGTTCGAAAGAGCAACGTTCCTTGTGATTGCACACGCTGAGCTGAAAGAGCATAAGGATACACACAGATTTGAGAAAGTTTCGAATATTATAAAACAGTTCAAATTGTCATGCAGGTATTATATCTTTTTTGAATAATGAATATAAGATTTCGTTTCAGCAAAATGGGATCAAAATTGGACTCAATTCAAGTGAGAAATTCAAATTTCTCCGCGTTTATTGATTCATTTACACCAAATACTTTTGTTATGGTTGTATTACCCGATGGAAATGCATCTGCAGCAACAACTCAACTTAACATCAGATCTGCAAGGAGGCATTTTGAACTTTTGGAACAACGATAATTTTGAGAAATTGTCGGAAAAATACCATCTTCCTGCCAGCTATTAAGCGATTGTTCCGTTCTTTGGTTAGATTTATTGTGTATCTTGTTTTGCCTTTCAAATGTAAAATCATTGTTTACCGTTTCTCAATTTGCCTCTTTTTTTTCCTTTTTTGAAATATTCCAAAAATGTTTAATGTATTTATCACAAACCTCCGGTGTATATCCTTTCGCTAAAAATTTATGTCCCGAATTAAAGTCATCGAATTATATATTTTTTGTTTTTAATGGATTGATGAATGTTAATAAGAGTTAATGCTCAATTGTGAATATCATTTTTATGATTTTAGTTGGGCGTTTCTTATGTTCTCCAGTTTAGGATCTTATGGAAGTAGCTGTGGCAATTGGAGCATGTGTCACAATTCCAATTCTTTATGTAGTGCTAAGGTAATATAGAAGTTTATCTTGTTTCAATTAATTCCACTGTTTTATAGGCCAAAATTTAAAACGAAAGTTAATTGTTGGTTTTGTAATGTCGATAGTTATGTGGAATATGCGAATAGGTTCGAAAAATTATCCATTTTATTAAAAAAGAAACAAAATAATGTTTAGAAATAGTTTCTTCTGCCCGTCTTGTGAACAATATAATGGATTTAATAAAGATGGGGATTATAATCGAAGAATACCAGAACAGTCATATCGAACTCCCACCAGGTATTTTTACTTTTGAAAACAAGTTTTTGGTAAATGAATAGCTCCTGAAAACTAAAAAAAAGAAGACCTAATAGCTAGAATAATTCATGGAATCATATTTTATTCATCAGATTCTGCGTACCTGCTCCAGCAAGAAGGAAAAGAACTGATTTGTTGAATAATTTGAACTTAAGTCCAAGTAAGAAATTAAAAAACAAAAATGTTTGTAAAGAACTTATAATTTAGAACAAGAAAATGGATTGTGCAGTGATTGTAATCGAAATCAAGAAATAATTATGAATAAAACGAGAACATTCGAGCCGATTGATGAATCGAAATGGAATGAAGAATTGGAAGATTATAGATACAAACTAGAAAGAATGTATCAATTATGTCCGAGATGTACATTGGCAGTACATGGGAAAATTGAAGAAGACAAAAAGAGATATTCGTATTTATTTGAATTTCATAGTAAGGTTAAACGATCAATTGGATCGGCTATCAATGAATTGATTAATCCCAATGTCAAGGTAAAAATCTTGCATTCATTGTTATTGAACGTATTTTCGTTTTTTTTTCAGAAATCTCGAAGATTTTTCTTTGCTGGAGGAAAATTGTGTGTCACACTTCAACTTTTTACTTTCCTCGTTTCGTCCACTTTTTGTTTGGCAAATATTCATTTCTTGGAAGAAGATGCTGATCTGAATTTACTCAACTTACCAAAAAGGGTTGAATATTTGTTATCTCAAATGTATAGCTCATCCATTGCGGTTTTTTGCTTGATTTTCGTCATGCATCTGACAGCATGTTACAACAACAAGTAAGACTCTTATTTTTTTAAATTTAAGTATAATCTGTTTTTTTTAGATGTCGCACTACATTTGCTGATCTGTTGTTGCCGTTTTTTGTTTTTATCTCATTGCTTACCTTTTTATGCGATAATGAGGAATTTGAGAAAGATTTGGCTCTTGCTCGATGTGCATTTTCTTCATGTATCGCTCTTTTAGCTTCTGCTTCAACTTTCATTCCGCGGAAGAAATTGCATCGTAAACGCGTGAACAAAATAATTTCGAGGTATGTTGGTTCATGATTTTTTGTTCTATAATTGTAATAATGGAATTTTAGTGCATTCTCTGTTGCATCTACTCCAATTTCCCAATGCTCTTCACAAGACAGCCGGAATGCATCATTACTTGATCAATCTAGTCTCAGTTTTCGAGGAAAAACAAGTCCTAATGGGCATACGCCTAGTCCACTGATGCAAAAACAACGTCAACCATTTGAAAATCATTTGAAGAATATAAGTAATGAACCAGAACACACAAGACAAATGAGATGGAGAGAAAGGGCAAAAAGTGTAGAAGTTGAAACGGAGAAAGAAAATCTTGAGGTTTTTGAATTTTTTAGATTTTAAAAGAAAAAAATTATATTTATTCCAGGCTATGGATTGGGATGATAACGAGACAGAAATATCACATCACGTTGCGAAACCAGTATTCCGTCCGAGTATTCTGAACCAAGCATCGAATCAAAGAAGCATGCAGGAACGGAGAGAGTGGACACCAGCTCGCGAATTGGCTCCTTCTGTGGCATCGATGTCTTTGTTGTCTGATAATAATGGTTTCATATCTCCTGCTCGTACTGCAAGACCATTGACAATGACCTCACCAAGTGTTTTTTCGAAACGAAACGTGAATTCAATCTCACCGGCAAGATCGATTTTCCAACCGAGGTCTGTAGCAGGATCATATGCTATGAAAGCATATCCAGAGGCACAGTTAGTTTTTTTTTCATAATTATCCAATAAAAATAATATTTTTCCAGCACTCGAACAGGTTCAGTGTTTACCTCAATCAGTCAACAAGATGAAAATTCAGTAGTTGGCTCAATTTGGCTTTATCGAGTTATTATTATCATGTTCGTTCTGATCTTCCTAGTCCTATCATTTCAAATTGTTGTTTTTTATATGTTATTCCGTAAATGATCGTTTAACGTATCATTTATTTTCTTGTTGTCAAATGATTATTGTTTTCCCGGTTATTGCTCCATATTTTGTACACTGGTTATTTTGAATTCATCATCAGCCGTTTTTTTATTTCTATGTTAAGAAACCGATTGTTATTTTTGATCTCTTCAGTAATTCTCCTAGTTGGAACGTTTGAAAAAAAAAACAATTTTTAAATTATTCATAAAGCTAACATGCAAAGGTGACAAAGAACAAACAAACAAACATATTTTTCTAAACCGAGCACAAATTGCGCACCATCCCGTCCCTCGTTTTGAGCTCATTCTCCTATATTTTTTGGTCTTTTCTTCTCTGCGCATCGATAAATATATGTGTTGACTGAGTAGAAGTCTGCCTTGTATGACCTCTTTTTTATGCGTCCCTCGAATACAACGAATTCACACAGCGCATCAATTCATCCCACACAATGACCAATTTGACACTTTTTGCTTTTTTTTTCGAATTCATCAACCATATTTAGAAATAAGAATGAATTGTGAAGGACAATTTCAGAGGAAACCAGCGTCGTTTCTCTTTTTTTTAACGTTTTATTTATACTTAGCAAGTCACAAAAAAGAGAAGGATATCGGGTTACAAACGGAACTTTTTGATTCTTTTTGACTCTAGCTTTTTCGTTTTTTACTCGATTGATAATTTTATTTCATATCTTGTTATCAGGGTAATTTCTTTCAGGCTATATTTGGCCTATATTACTTTCAGGCTATATGTCTTGCAGGCTACAAGCCTTTCAGGCTATTTTTTGCTTTCAGGCTATTTTTGTTTTTCAGAATACGATTTACTGGGTATTTTCAAACGAAGAAACGTTTTTTTGGCTTATTGGTCATAACCCAAATCAGCGAGATTAGAAACTGTCGTTTTATAAGCTGGAAGAAAAAAAATAGACTGAAAGAAGAAACTAGCCTGAAAGAAAAAAATAGCCTGAAAGACATGTAGCCTGAAAGACTTTATAGCCTGAAAGACATGTAGCCTGAAAGTAATATAGGCCAAATATAGCCTGAAAGAAATGACCATATCTTGTTATCAGTGTAGAAAATATAGTTTAGGTTGTACTAGATAATATAGTAATAATATGTACTTATCTTGTTTACAACACTTGGAACGCTGTACTTTTCTTGACGTTGAAAAAGTTTATTTTTTCTAATTCTTATGAATGTTCAATGCTGAATAATAAATAAAAATTTGGAAAATTTTCTTATTTTTTCAGACCGTGGTTTTTTCAAGCTGTTTGTCTTGATGCTTAGCAGGTCTGCAATTAATAACAATGAGAAGAAAATCAGAGGTATTTATACTTTAAAAGAAGGGAACACTGCGATTGGTCGGGTGCATCCGCATTAAAATCGATAATATGAATGCAAAAATTCGTTTTGTTGTTTTTGCACACCTCTGAACTTTGGAATAAAAACAACGAAACGAAACATTTCCATCACAAAGTTCCTTTTGATTATTTTGAAAGATGCACACATTTTTATTTGAAAAGTCTGTAATCTCATTTTTAAATTCGAAAGAAAGTCCTAATCCGGCGTTAGAAATGTGAAATTTCTCAATAGAACTGTGAAATTTGTGTATCAAAAAAATTAATTGAAGCTCAAAAAATGTAGGAAAATCAATTTTCACAATGATTTATTAAAATTTCGACAAATCGAAAAAAAAAACAAAATTTTATTGTTATGAGCACCCGAATTAATTTAATTCTTAAAAACAATGCAAAAAGCTGAACCAATTTATATTTCTGGAGCGTGTAACTACAAAAATGAAAAAAAAATCCCAAATCTACCGTTTTTCCAGAAAATGAAGCAAATATTCGTATAGCAACAGATGATCCAAACTTGCAATCATATTCCTATCAACCATCAACATCATCTTCAAATGGGTGTGTTTTTATTTTTACATTTATTTTTTCATTTATATCAAATCATCATGAAAAGACAATTAATCGCCTTGCAAAGGTTTAAGAAAAAAAAGAGAAAATCTTCTTCTTCTTTTCCTTTTCTTTTATTTTTTGTTGTCGCTGTCAAACTCTATCGATTTATCAAAAGTGTCCTCAGGTCGTTACAATTTTTCATCACTTTTCACATTATCGTGAACGTTTTGTTGTTGTTCTTTCGTTTGATTTGTTGTTACAATTTTAAGCAGCAAGTTTGAGATTCCAAGGCATTTCCGTTTAGAGCAATCCGAATATTAACCCCCCGAAAGAAAATCGTATTTATTTGAAGAAACTTGAAATCAATTATCGTAGAAATCGGAAATAATCAATCAAATACATGATGGAAAGGTTCTAATTTCAAACAACTGTCAAAATAAGATAGTGGTTTGTTTCATGTATTTATTTCATCTACCTGCTGATAGGGACAACATGTAATCGAAAAGAATTTTAATCAAACTGACTGTTCGTACTTATTCCTATCTTATATTTATGTATTCATTGAAAATCAATAAATTGAAGGGTATTCATCGTGAATAACCTTTTTGTTGTTCACCGATTATCTCTTTTTCATTCTCTTTTTCCTCATCACTTTTTCGACCATCTGTTCACATTTTCAAGCGTTTTCTGGCATTCTAAACCCTCTTACATTTTGCACTTTCTTCTTTTTACATGTGCTCTTTGCTTGAAAAAGCACATTGAAATTTTCACCCATTTCACACTCGAGTTTTTCATTCGAAATTGTTTATTTACAGTTGGTTTGGCGGCATTCGATCGAAACTTTCGCAGTTAGGATTGTTTCCTGATTGGATGAGCCAGTTGGGTGTAAGATCGGAAGACGTGAAAATGGTAATTATTTTATTTTAATAAAAGGAAACGCGAAGATTTTAGGCGAGTTCTAGTACTCCTTCTGATGAATTGATAGGTGATTATGATGATTCGACATTAGTTTTTCGGCCGGTGCGATTAGATGATTTTAAAGACACAAATGATGCAAAAGATTCTGCAGATGTAAGAAAAAAAGTTTTATTAATTTTTTTTTATTTTTTGTTTTCTTTAGACATGGGATTTCGGAGCCACTTTTTTAGCGGATCTCGATTCAAACCATGTTTGGAATGATACAATAGAAAGACAACATTTTGGACCATTGAAAGATTTGATAACCAGTGGTGGAAAAAACAAATCAACAAGTCATGATTTCAAGTAAGGTTATTTTGTTAATGACACATTTAAATTCAAAAAGAATATGGTTCTAAAAGACAAAAGTTTCTTAAAACATAATTATTGTTTCAGAACTCATAGCTTAGTACAACCAACGTGGTGCGATAAATGTGGTGACTTCATTTGGGGAATTTTGAGAGAAGCATTGAAATGTGAAAGTAAGATCATCAATTTCTAATTCAATAAAATTAATTAAATCATCAGATTGTAATTACACTTGCCACGCTAGATGCAGAAATTTAGTGACATTGGATTGTCGATCACCGGGAAGCTCTTTAGCATCAAATGATGCTTTTGAACCACTTTATCCGCAATTAGATGGAACACTTGGTATGATGGTACAAGACAAGCAATTGATAAATATTTATAATTCTAGGAACAATTCCAAAAGGAATTTTGTTGCCATCCCCATCCATGAGTACAAGTACTGGAAGTGATAAAGAAAATGGGAATACTCGATCGATCAGCGCTGAAAATCCGATATTTTCAGTGAAAAATTCGTTCACTCTTCCGAAATCGTTTTCTCCTGTTGATACGAGCAGAAAACCTAGTGCACCACCAGAATCCGTGAATTCGGTATGTTTTGCAAAGAAATATGAAATTAAAGATAACTGAACAGAGCTGTCGCAAATACAATTCTTGAACATAGAGCTCTACTTTATTTTTTTCTGACTTTGACCATCAAAACAAAATTGAACGGCTCACTTCAAAGCACATATAATTAATCTATATAATTAATTAGCTTTGTTTTTTTTTTCAGACTTTGAGGATAGTTGAAAGATATGTGAAAGAAGATACGCCATTTGAGTGGACGAATGATTTTAAAGAACAAGACTTGAACAATAAGATCGAGAAGTTTAATGAAGTCGCGAAGGGATTTGAAATCTCGATGGTAAGAAATATTTCCCCGGCAATTTCCCCGACATCTTAAACATATTGAGTTTTAGCACGAAGATGGGGAAACATATACTGGACATATTTTGGTTCATATGAACTTAACAAGGCCAATCAGTGTTGTGCAGGGAGTTGTTCCACCAACGGTTTATGATGTTGTTAATACTGTAAAATCCACGACAAAATCTGCATCCACCCTTCGATCAATCACATCATTCTTCTTACCAAGAAACACTGTTAAAACAATCAATATTGATAGTAAAACAACGGCCAGGAAAATGATTGTAACCCTCTTGAAAAAATTCCACGTTGCTGATAATCCTAGAAAATTTGCACTTTATGAATGTGAGCAACTGGCAGATAATGATGCTTGCACATTGAATAGTGAGTATTCAGTTTCTATTTTGTATAAATATATTTGTTTTTAGGAAAGCTGACAAGAGTGTCAGATGATGCATGTCCATTGAAAATTGTGCTCAACTGGCCAAGCCCAAATTGTGGCAAAAGTCTTGTTTTGCAAGAAAATGACACTGGTGATATATTGGTTCGTTATTTTATTTGTTTTGACTAACAATTGAATTCTTTTCATTTCAGTGGGATGCATTCGAAATTCCGGAGCTTGAAAACTTTTTGAGAATATTGGGAATGGAAGAAAGGCAGTATATTTGGCAGACGAAACAGAAATACGATCAATATAGGTATTATATTGATGCGGAACTTCGGAATCGCGGATATAATGTTACTGACGGTGTGCCAGTTGAAAATCCGGCCATGCAATATAGCTCAACGAATCCATTTTTAGAGGAAAATGTGAGTTTTAAAATTAAAAAAAAAACATAGTGTCAGTTTAAAGAATGCGACATTTTTTTTTCTGATTCGGATTTACAAAACATTTTTCTAAACTTTCGCCATGAAGTGCTTCTCCGAAAAAGTCGAACTCTTTAAATAGTGGACTAGAAATTCATTTTGGTTTTCTAGGCCACAATACCAATTTTGTTTTAAAGTTCACACAGCGATGCATTCCGTTATTTAAAAAATTATTCATCACCGATTACTAAACTGAAGTTATGAAAATCATAGAATTTGTATGGTTAAATACTTAAAAATTAAGTGACATACTGTCTTTAAGAAACTTAAAAAGGTTGGTAGATTTCGTAAACCATTATTACAATTTTCAGATCAACCGTTCTTATGATGAATATGGTACATCGGATAGTATTCTCGTGTCAGGAACAATGAGAAACATGGTCGATTCTGATCCCGAATATGTGAATTTGGAATATTTGAAAAAACAAAACATGGACCAATCAACGAAATTATAGTCATTGAGAATCAGTCCTCATCACTTTTTACGGATCTTTTGGTTACAGTCACATTACCTTTTTTCACTTCCACAATCTATTACTTAAAAATTAATAAAGAAATTATATATTCATCCAAATGTTTGAATTTTCTTAGAAACAAACAAAGATCTGGATCACGAACTGTTTTTATTTTCTTCGGAAAATGTCTCGCGAACCAACGCACACACTCATTTATTTGCTCTCAGCTAGCTCTTGGATGCTCTTTTTTGGAGCGAGAGAACCTGCTGTTTTTCTCTTTTGTGCTTTACGCCCGGTTTTCTGTTCGTTCTGTTTTTTCTTTGGAATTGTTTTGCCCTGCAGGGTCGGGGGAAAGAAACGAGAAATGCATTGCACACATTGATCCTCGCGATTGATCACAGCCTAAAATGACTTCTCAGCCAATTTTTGAAGAAGAAATTGAAGCGAAATCATGGGATCAGCTTGTTCCTGTTTTTATTCTTTTTATTATTCTCTCTATTTTGATGTTAGCTTGTTTGAAACAAGTTCATTCTCAATATAGTAAGAAGAAGGTAGGTTTTTTTAAATGTTCATGAAAAAAAATTGAATTAGAGTTGAAAATTTGAGTAAACAGTAAAATTGGTTAGTTTCAAATAATATAGGTTTCGGATTTTTATGGAAATTTTTTGTAATTTTACGAAAATAAAAATGCTCTTCTCACTCAAATAAAAAAGTCGGGAGGTACCGCATAAAAATTTGAAAAAAAAAACGAATATTAAATTATCTTTCTTGAAACTGATCAAAACTAGTATATTTTTCTAATATTTTTTTGTTTAAATCTCTTGCAATTTTTTTTAAAATTTACTGAAAAGCTGAAGTATTTTGAGCATAAAAAAACAGATTTAAATATTTCGAGGAGAAAAATTTCATGAAATAATAAATATGATCAATTGATTCTGTCAGTGCCATTTTATAACCTTAGCTCATTTGTTGTTTGTTTCTACCACCTCTTTATAGAAAAACTTAAACCCGTCTTTAAATTTTATTTTTGCAGAGATATAAATATTCTAGCGAAAATCTTTTGATGTTTAGAAAAAAATTTGAACTTTTGTTATTTGAAATTAAAAACCTATGTTGCGCATATTTTATGTTACATTGAACTTTAATTTCCGTGAATAATAACATTCGACTTTGGATTTTTGCGGCTCTCGACCAACTTCAGTGCCATTATACACAATGAGTTACTTAAAGAAGGGCTTTACGGAGATAATAAATGTAACTTAAATGAAAATAGACTTCATTCTCATTCTAAAACTGTTTTTAAAATATTCTAAAACTACCTAGAAGCCGAGAAAATGAGCTTCAAAACAATGACCTAGAAAAAGGGGCCACCTGGCCGAACTTTTTCCTATTAGCTTTTTTCGTGTTTCTTTTATAAATAGTTATGAAGAATGCTTATCTTAGTCCATTTTTTAATGCGTTGTCATTTTAATTTATGTTTTTCCATTTTTTTTGGATTTTTCGTGCCTGCTGACTAGTTTTCGCCGATAGCCCATTTTTCTCGGCCATTGTTTTGAGGCGCGTTTTCTTGGTTTCTAGGTGGTTTCAGAAAATTTTAAAAACAGATTTGGAATGAGTATGAAGTCTATTTTCATCACCGACACATTCATTAGCTCCGTAAAGCCCTCCTTTAAGTAAATAATGACATCACATTGTGTTTTGTTTTGTTTTGATAGCTTAATGACGGAAATCTTACAAAATCACCTCACTTTGTTGCGATAAGAGAAGTGCTTACCAATCCCTCAAAAAGACTTATTCAAAAGTTTGACTGAATTGCTCTTAGATTAGCAACAGGCATGAAATTAAATTTCTTGATTTCTTTGGGATACCAAGGATGACATGGAGCTTTTGAAAGCCCTCCAAAGAACTTATATGTTTAATCTTATTCTGAAAATAAATGTTTGATGAAAAGTTCCAGATTGAAAGCCAACAAGTGAGTCACGACATTGGACCTCTTCCAAAAATCACAGTGACAAATGGTCGAACTGGTGAAGAACGAGTCATTCAAGAATGAAGTTAAGAAAATTAATTTTTACGAATCAAATCGAATTGTCTTTCAAACTGTCGTCTTCTCGAAATACCTTATGAAATTGTGTCTACGCATGTCAAAATTTAATTTATTTTATTTATATGTTCAATATCAGTAATTCGTTCGATGTATTTAATAAATACATGTATTTTGTTTCAAGTGAAGAAGGAAAATAGAAAATAAAAACAATTTTCAATTGGAATATGGAGGAGGAAGATCTTTGGCAATATCATCATAACGTGGAGGTTTTCGATTTATGATATAAGCTCGAATTCTGTAAAGGATTAACAATTATTATTTTCTTAATCTTCTGTATGACTGATACCTGTAAATAGCAAACAAAATGATAAAAATGGCGAAGAAAATCAATGCAAAAAACATTGGTTTGACTAAAATAGGTGGTATTCTTATTGGAAAATCACTTGAAGATTTAACACTTTTCAACGGTGTACGATCACATGATTCACCCCAATATCCAGGAAGACACGAAATACAAAATGGAGGTGAATAATAGTTATGACAATTGCATACTTTTGTGGATGGGTTTGCTCTTCCGTGAACACAAATTGGCCAATCACATGCGGCTCCTGTCCAATGAGGCGGGCAATCTGATGGATTTATTTATTTGCTTTGAATTTATGGTCATCTAAAGTTGAAAATCTCCGTAAATGGATTTAAATTTTTGGAGATTGGTAACCTATTAAAAATGAATCAGGAAATTTCTATAATTTTTAACGGTATTTTGAAAGCTACAACTCGACTAAAACGTTCAAACAAAAAAATCGAGCTTTTCATATTTTTCACATTTTGGTATTGTATTAGGCTTATTTTTTGTTTCAGTGAAAATTCTGATCCGATCCGAATCCTTGATTTAATAAAAATACAACAGAAAATTTGAATTGATGAATCCCATATGATACTAATGTTTTTTTCTCAACATTTGTAGTGTTTTAGAGAAGGCAAAAAAAACGTGATACATATCTGAACAACATTGTTAATGAAGCCTAGAAGCAACAAAGAAAAATGAAGCCTCGTTGTTTTCGAAGAAACTTTTTCAATAATATATACAATTCGATGTTTAGCAAATAATATTTTGAGAAGAGTAGTTTTATTTACCGAAGGAGAACCGAATTTCAAGATTTGAAAAAATATTTACTTAGAAAAACTGGATTAAGTGAATCGAAATCGTCGAAATTTGAATGGAACAGTATAAGTGAATAAATAGATACCGTACTTAACCTACATAAGGAAAAAAATGTTTTTATCTAACCAGCGATCAATAAACTTACTTGTCATATGCGGAAACGTCTTGGGAATTAAAAAGCGGAAGTCGGCTTGGTCTGAAATCATATTATGAAATACAGTTTATTCATATTTCAACAACCAGACAGAAAAATAATGATACATTCAAAAAAAAAAGGAAACCATCCAGTTCAAGTAATTTGAAACGAATAGGTATAATAAGTAAAAATCTCAGAAATTCAAACAATAGCGGGGGACTTTTGCACTTCTTCACATTTTACGTTTTGAAAAAAAAATTGTTACTGAATAGGATTTTGATTGCTTCTTACTAGACGTCATGAGTTATTTTTTGCATGTAAAAATCGCTTTTCGTTAAACTACGTCAATTATTTATTTGTTTTTGACACATATTTTGGAATAGAACTCGCTGAAAAAGGTTGTAAAAAACACAATTTTATGAAGAGGAATAAAAAAACGAGAAAATCCTTTCTTTGGCTTTCAATTTTTTGCCCATTTGTCACATAAATCCAAAGAGTTTTATGAGCTGTAGCGAGAGGATAAGCATGTTTTTTGGGAGTATTCGTGTCACATATGGGGATGGAAAAATATATAGAGGCTGAAGAAGTGCATGTGAAGGAAATGCGAAGAAATTGCGGGGATTCGAATTTTTAATGAATATATTGTAATCTTTTTAAGGATTTGAAGCGAAATCTTAAAACCATGAAATGTGATATCGAACAAAAAAGAAATATAGAACTGTTCTCGAAAGCTTGTAAATTGAATTTATGATAAAAATGGAGAGATTAAATAATATAGAAACAGCTGATGCTCCATCGTGAATTCATGATATCAACATTTTTATCACCTATATTTAAAAGATACTGAAACTTTAAATGATTTTTAAATGTTATTGAAATTGAAAAATAATATCAGAAGTTTAAATTGCGTCTTATATGATTTAAAAAAAACTCAACCAGCTTCTAACAATAAGTTCTATAAATTTATTCCATCGCCGAATGAATGCCACAGTTCTAAAGAGACTAATTTATGTGGAAACTCTATGTTTTACTAATGAAATGTGTCAGAAACATACTATTTAAAATGTCATGTTTTTTCATACAATTACTTTTTGAACCTCGATGTAAAAAAGACGTCCGGAAAGAAAATGAAAAAAAGAAAAAAAAACACCCAATATCTTGTGTTTTGCGACATGAGCTCTTTTTTTCATTTCTTCCTTCTCGTGCTCAAAAAGTTTGTGTTTCTTCGAGCTATGGATATCAATTGCTGAGGAAAAACAGCAATCCCCGACCAATGGGTTTTTTGGGGGGACCCCAAAAAAATGAGAAGAAAAAGAATGTTTTCTCTACACATCACTATTTCGAACGATATTTTTGTTTTGGAAAACACTCGCCGCGCATTTTTTGTTCGTTGATGATCATCAGTTTGGATACCAAAAAGAAATTAGATTTTCATCCTGATTTTGTATGGCGTTTTCAAGAAGTTTGAAAATAATGTTGAAAAATAACGAACGTGAAAATATAACAAATAGAAATCTTGGCATGGAAATATGATGACAAAAAAACACTGTCAGCCTATTTTTTTTTACCCTAACCGTATTCCATTGTGAAAATTAGAGCTTTTTCTCAATTTTCTAATGAAATTTTGGCGAAATCGTATTAACCGATTTATAGAGCAGTCGAAGAGAAAAGTGATAAAGAAATAACTTTCTCAAAGTTCGATTTGTTCCAATTACTTTCAATAATCTCTTAAATGTTGTTATTTTCTCAGTGCCAAGACCGAAAAGTTGAGTATTTGCGTCCAAAAGAAATTTTTATTGAATTTAATGTCCGAAAATTGTTATTAGTTCTGATAATATGATCAAAGTTCACAGTTAACACATTTTCTGGCCATATTCAATATTTATTGCAGAACTCACAATACTTACATAATCATTGAAAAAGTAAACGGAAATTTTCAGAATTGAGAATTAAAGTTATTTTTTATCTTCTATAAAATATAAAATATAAAAAATATAAAATAAAATTAGTATTGATGGGTTAATTTGGGGGAAAAATTATAAATAGGAAGATTAATTTTTTTCCTGAAAATTATGGTGTATTTCAATAATCAACGTTTTGAAACGAATTAGGGTGCCAGTTATCTTTACCATATATGAATTTAATTGTGAAAAATTCGTCTTTCTGTCAAAATTCTAATATATTCCATGCGAAATCCCGACGAAAAAAAACCAATTTGTAGCAGCGTCTGAGATCAAACGCGCTCTACTGTCCTAATGATTTTGCCGAGAAATCTTTTTGCTTATGGACCTATTCAGTTTGAAAAAAAAATACAAAAAATGTCGAGAAATTCAATGCAGAAATTGCAGAGAAATGTCGAGAAATGCAGAGAAACTTCAATTTCTCCGCATTGTTTGAACTGGTTTTCTTCGAGACCCAAACGATTTAATCTGTGTCCCTTTAAACAATTTTATGGAAAATGTTTGTTTTCGTGTCTATGATTGTGGAAATTATACAAAAAATTCAGTAGTGAGTCCCAATGGCCCTTAGATGCCCAAAATATCTGATTTATACCCAAAAAGACCGTCTGGGTCGAAAAAAAGACATGTCGAGAAATGCAGAGAAATTGCTATTTCTCTGCATTTCTCGACATTTCTCTGCAATTTCTGCATTGAATTTCTCGACATTTTTTGTATTTTTTTTTCAAACTGAATAGGTCCATTAATAATCTTTCAACCTTTTTCAATTTTTAACTGGCACCCTGTCTTTAAAGCATTTTAACACTGGTTGAATAAAGTTTTCTTATGATTGAAAAAATAATTTTAAAACCTTGAAACTGTTGGAAATTTGTTAACTTTTCGAAAAAAGTCTTCAGCGATCAAAATCCGATCAAAACCTGATCAAAAAAGTTAAATATCAAGGAAAAGTGAACTTATAAAGACTTACAAATATCCTTAAATAAATTATTCAGTCTCGTACCTATTTATTTTCGTCATTTTTTGAAGTAAGTTTTACTCTTTCACGAATATAAATGCTCTGATTAGAGACAAATTGCAAAAAATCATTTCAATGAGAGGTACAAATTCCATCGATATAAATCCTAGATGTTCCACCCACATTTAATGATAAAAAAAATGATAAAGTACTCGAATCTGAACACTTATAACATACAAAATAGTACCGTGTAAATATTGTATCAATTGTGCAAATATTCAGCAATGTCCCCTTCAAACAAGTGAAATGGATTTATTGATGTTAAAGATATTATCATTAAAAATTGAAAAAAATAGTAAAGTGCTCACAATCTTCCAAAAAAAACAGTCAAAAAATCAATAGCGAATTATATAAATTAAGATTAAATATTAGTTCTCTTATTCGATTGTCAGTTTTCCAAAAACCATACCATATTTTCAGGTTGCTGTTGTTGTTGCTGTAATTGTGATGGTTGTTGTTGTTGTTGATGATGATACACCCAACTTCCCGGTGATGTTGATTTACGAAAACGAATAAATGGTTGAATGTTCGCTTCTTCTGTAACATGAGTCGAATAAATAATAATAATACTAATACGATGTTCCTATTTTTATTTGGGTTTTGATGGATAGAAGTGTGTTCAAATAGTGAGTAGTCCCATGAACTTACGTGTTTGGCTTTTGCGGAACCGTGTTTGATATTCATTTGATGAATAAGCTTGTGATGAAATGAAGAAAATTGCAAAAAGGGCCAAGATGAGGAATCGCATATTGGTTGAAACGACTGAAAATTTGCACACGATTCGATTTTTTCAAATGAAGTGTAAAAAATGGAAGATACTTTTAGATAGTTAACGGAAGGTGAGATTAAACCAAGTTGGGGAAAACCGAGCTGAAAGTTTCATAAAAAACAAGTTGGCCGGTTTCTCTAAATAACAGGTCTAGGACGTCACGAGCGTCACAATGGTAGTACTGTAGGCTCATCAACAGTGAAACAATTCACTAAAGATGACGATGATATTGGTGATAATTCAAAATAGCGAGCTCTGTACGAAGAGAGTACACAGAAGTTCTCATTATCCTGAAAGTGAGAAGAAGAGATAACTTGCAAGAAATATGATTAATCGTCAACATAGATAATTTTTTTAAAGTTCTGCTCAAAACTAATAAAAAGAAATGGACAACAAAAATATTAGTTTATGAAAAAAACAGGGAAAATAGATGTACCTTCCACAATATATAACAGACCCTGTGACACCTTTGTAAGAAAAAGTGGAAAAGATCAAAATTCAGAAAGTGTAAAAGAATTTGGCTGACGCCCTTTGGCCTTATTACTTGACTTTGTCGAAGAAATTAAGTAAATTTTTAAGTTTTAGAGTTACAGTATACTCTGACAATTTGAATTTACGGCTAGTAATAAAACTTTAGTAGTAAAAATTACGTTGCAAAAATATATTTATTAAATGCGTCTCGACTTCCTTTTTTTTTTTGAAAATTTCAGATTTGAATTATCCGAACATGTTGGAATAGATTGAGAGTCGTGCGTTCTCTTTTATATCATGAAATGATTCAGATCAGACACTAAAACCTATTTTGAAAATCTTAGAAATAATAAATCTGGATGAAATCCTGTCTCGTCTGCATAACAAAAGGTTTAGTGCATAATAAAACAGTGTATTTTAATCAAAAAAGATGATGATGATGTTTTTTTGTCTGAATTCATTCATACCGTAGTAGTACCAATTCTGTTTTTCTTCAAAATTGAAAAGAAAGAAAATCTGAAAACGAAAACCGTAGGAAACAATGAAATGAAAGTCCGAAAACCAAAGGATGTGTCAGAATCCAATCCTCTTATACATATTTTGTCAAGTGAGGTGTCCTTTTTCCCGCCCAAAAAGATGCTACATTAGTGATTTTGGACGGATTTCGCGCCCACCTGATACCACTTCAGAATCTATTTTCACATTGTTTGCAAACTTTTTCAACCCTCTGTTTTTCATGTTTTTCTCTGGAACAAAACGCCCACGAATAACAAATATATGAAAAAGAATAATAATAATGCTTTTATTGTACCCGTTATTAACTTGAGGAGCAATTGATAAAGGAAATCAAAAAATACGCGAAATTGACCATGTTACGAGCAACAAATATTGGAATAAAATCAAAGAAAAACAAGAAGTTGTAGAAGCAGTATAACAATCGACGAATGTGTTCTGTTTTTCAGGTTTCCAGCCATTTAATATTGCAGGTTTACGTCGAGCATCAGAATGAACAACATCACATCTTTCCACTGAAATTAGTTACTTATTATGATAAAATACGAGATAATTATAGTGTGCATAAGAATCGAGAAATACTTACAGGCTTTCGGTTCTGTGAAATAAGTCTTAATTTTACTAATTGTGTCTAGGAGAATTTATATTAAAGGAGGGCTTTACGGAGATAATAAATGTACCTTATATGAAAATATGCGTCGTTCCCATTCCAAATCTGTTTTCAAAATTTTCTAAAATCACTTGGAAGTCGAGAAAACGCACCTCAAAACAATAACCTAGAAAAAGGGGCCATTATCTTTTGGATTTTTCATGCCTGCCGACTAGTTATCGCCGGTTGCACCTTTTTCTAGGCCATTATTTTGAAGCGCGTTTTCTCGGCTTCTAGGTGGTTTTAAAAACTTTTAAAAAGAAATTTGAAATGAGTATGAAGTCTATTTTCATCACAGACGCATTCATTAGCTCCGTAAAGCCCCCTTTAAATCAAGAAATTTAGATGGATTCAGTGAAAAAGATTTCAAATTTTTGAAAAAAAAAATAGTGTTTGCACACTGAATGTAAGAGCTCCCAGAACGTTTAAACAGTTAAAAAAAAAGGATTAACTTACATTTCAGAGGCTCTGATTCGAATACTTTCTTTGGTTTATAACTACCACATGCCCGATCCGCAATTATTAAAGAAAGCGTAGTTCCCGGTACTGGATATAGTTTTGCATATCTGAAATTCAAATTTTTATTTTTTATTTTTTAGAATTTGTTGCTAACCTTGAGCAAGCAGACATTCCTGTCAATTGCAATTGTTTCGTAATATTCAATGTCATTCGATAATGAAAATATTTGACAAAACATCGTTCAAATGGTTTGATTCTTTGAAATGTGCACGTTTTTCCTGACATTGATGGTTGAGTATCAACATAAATCACAATTGTTTCTATTACGTTTTTCCTGGAAAATTGCGCTTTTGACTCTTCTATTGGAATTGGCTCACCATGTTGAAAATTTAAATAGCTTGACAAAAGAGGTAACAATATATCGCATAATGGAACTAGAAGCTGGTGAAGCACTACTCCAAGGAGCAGTTCGTTTTGCTTTACATTCCGATTGAACATCTATCCAAGAGTTTCTGAAATGTGCGTTAAAAACAGGGTTTCGTTCATTTAAACTTGAAACTTACACGGAAACTAAGTTTTCTTTCACTAACGATTCAAATAATTGTGGATCAAATGAAGCCAAATGTGCAGTACTTCTCGAAGCAGACGAAGCAATCACATGTCCATTTCTTGTAATGATTGAGCATTCTTGCTAAAAAATAAGATATTATAATGATTAAAACAAACAAAATCTTAGTTCCCATTTTCTGAAAATGGACGTTCTCTATATTTTTCAAATTCCTATTATAATTTTCCCCGATACATATATCTTTGTGATTACACACCTTCTTACAAACTCCCCAATCTTTATTGATTTTCGTAAAACTATCAAAATATTGGTCGAAATAGTTTTCCCTCCATTGTGTTCCTACGACAGCTAGTCGGTTTCCATTGTAATCTGATATGGATCTGAATAATTTATATTGTTTTTAGCTTCAACACTGAATCTTACTTGTATATTATCAAACTTTCAGCTCTCATTGAAAATTGAACGTCTTCAGATGTATCATTGAGTGTGGTTTCATCATCAAATTTTTTTGTTATTTGTTTCATGTTTGAGCTAGAACTGAAAACAACAAAAAACACTTGAAACATTGAAGATTTTCAATTTACCAAGATGGATAAAATGCGGTGATTTTCGCTCTTGTATGCACAAAACTGTTGACAAAATGAGCAACTGAAGCATTTACTGGATATGCAACTTTGTGGCATGGTAGATCAATATCTGCAAAATAAAAAAAACAAGTTTAAATTATATTAAATTAATTTAAATACTAGATATTGGCCAAGATAATGCCCAATCTGTGATTCCTTGTGCTAAAGCTCGTGAGAGTCGCATATCATCAGATGAGCATTCCTCTTTTGTTGATAAATCAGTCCATACTGCATACCGATCCAGAAGTGAATAATCGTCTAGTTTCCAATTACATACATCTCTGAATTTTTCATATTTTACAAAAAATCAATTCTGCTAGGTTTATACCTTTTTGGATACAAATATGAGACCAATTTATTGTCGACCACACTCAAATCGTTCACATTATCGTCATAAATCAATGTTTCGGCATTTACATTATTGACAATCACTAACGTAAACGGTGAACTTTTCAAATGTGCACAATGAAACTCTCTATTTGCATCTTTTATTGGTTCTTCATGACATGTTTTAGTTGTTATTCTTCTTCTCAAGTCTCTAATTGATGTTGAATTTCCTTCTAGATCAAACTAAAATTAAAACGTTGAAAATTTATATTATTATAATTATTGATGCAATACCATATCAAGCGTCGGGATACTGTCGATCAAACCAACTAATCGATAAACTCTTTCATCACTGAACCCGTATTGAACCTAAAATAAGCTTTCGATATTTTTGGGTAATTTTTAAAGACAGTAAATCAGTTAATATAAATTTACGTCCAAATGCGTGTAAGGTTTTAAAAAATATGGGAAGAATGGCCACTCACCCTTAATCCTGACCCAGCTTTTTGTTTGACTTGTTGAGCATCGTAGCATGCACTTCGACGAACACAATGAACTTCAGTTTTCTGTAAGTTTTCTGTATTAATCAAGTTAAACATATTGTCTTACCGGAATTTGTAAATTTGGATGATAAATGATAATTCCATTGTTATCCACAATGTATGCATACATTTGCTCATTCAAAATGGGTAGACTTTTTGTCACTTCTTTGATCGAAATATCAATCGCTGAAAAAACACTTTTAAAAATGTAATCCTATCCACCAGACTTGTGCGGAACCGGCCTCTCGGAACTTTCGGAAACAAATTTTTATTCCGATTTTTTTTTTCGGAAAAAAATGGTTCCGACTATTTTTCCGATATTTTTTTTTCGGAAAAACCGGTTCCGACTTTTTTCCGACTTTTTTTCTCGGAAAAATCGGACAATTCGGAACCAGGTTCATTTTCAGGTGTCTTTCCCATTTTTTTAACATTTTCTGAAAAAAAAACGATGAATTCACAAAATTTTCGTACAAAAATTAGGAAATTCTACGAAAATGATAAAAATTCTAAGAAACCCTGAAAAACCCTATGAAAAAACCAAAAAAGCAAACAAAGTTTATAGAAATATTCAGTTTGAAAAAAATTCAAAAAATTTTTTTCCGATTTAAAAAAAAATTTTCTGATTGCAATTTTTCGGTATTTCTCGGATTTTTTAAGGTGAAAAAACAAACAAATTAATTTGGTATCGTTTCCCGTACAGTGTTTTCGATGGTATACCCTTTAAAATTATTGTAAGAATACATTTTCACAAATTGGGGTTTTTCCGATGAATTTCGGAAAAAGTTCCGACGGAAAAATAGTTCCGAAATTTTTTTCGGAAATAGGTTCCGACAGAAAAAGGTTCCGAAAAAAAAATCGGAAAAATTTCCGACAGCTAAAAAGTTCCGAAAATCGTCTCGGAATCGGAATTTCGGAATATTCCGATTCCGGTTCCGCACAAGCCTGCTATCCACTATTCCTTACCTGCAATTCCAGCCAACGATTCATCACCCCATATCGAATGTTTACTTGATAAAATTGGAAGAGACAGCGTGATTATCGGACCCAATCCTTGAGCCTCCATATAAAGTTGTGTCCAACTTGGTTCTCTTTTCTCAATCGAAGAATTCTTTAACTCGTCACCTCTTACTTTTGATAATTGGTTCAAAAACATTCGAGATTGTGGTTTAACATCCATTATTGAATCTATCTCTGAATAACCTCCATGAGATTTGCATGCCATATAACGTTGAAGTGGTAGTTGATTTGTACCATATCCCATGGAAAAACCAAACATTCGAACCTTGAACAATTAGGATATTACGTATCTGTTATTGAAGGAGATCACAAACCAGTTCATCATCCCTTGTTCGAAACTCTTCTTCTAAAATTTGTTGAGGCCATTCATCAACTCCATCAGTGAAAATAATCAATAATTTATGTCCATCAGAACGATAATCCGAGAACAATGATTGGTTTGAATCCAAATTCTGAAAACATAATTTATAAATTCAATTAAAACAAAAACAACTCACTCCTCGAAGAACATCTAATGAAAACTTTAACGGAGTTGAGAAGTGAGCTTGATCCTTTTCTTCTAGAAGACCAAGTTCCTCAAAAAACACTTTTTTATTGCTGGTTGTGGCTGGTAGAAAAGTTCGGTTTTTGCAACTAATAATAGGATTGAAATGACTGTTGAAATAGACTCCAAAGAAATAATCATTAGGGCTTAGCGTTGAAAGTATGTACATCATTGTTATTTTGATAAGATGCATAGTTGGCCCTTTGACACTTCCAGAGCTGAAAATGAAAGATTTAGCAAATATGCGGGAGCTCCCAAACATCACTTACTAATCAATCAAGAAAACGATATCCTTTGGAACTGATTCCGCATTGACAAACCATGGACGAAATCTTGGCTCAAAAAGATCGATTGTTATAGGAGATGGTTCAATCTTCCAGTGCCTTCCTAGAAAAAAAACATTGTCAATCCCAACTTATAAAAAATAAACCAACTTGGATACATTCTTGTCAAACCCGAATATGTCCCAATATATTGATGCCCCAATTCAGGAAGTTGTTTCTTGTTTTCCATCATTGTTTTCTCTATGAAAGCCGTACCCGTCCAATCGAAATCTCGCATTACTCGAGGATCTAGAAAAACCGGAACTGTTCAGTAACTCCCATTAAATCTTACCACATTGATATGATTCAATTGTTATATGAATTCCCGATTTCGAGTTTTGTTCCGCCGAATTTGTGATATGATGCACATCAGACTCGTTCATTTTTTTCATATAAGCATCGCATCTTTTTTCATCCTGTGGAATGACATATGCTTGATCGTCATACTCTTCAAAAACTGCTGCTGATGCTTCAGCGCTTTTGGCCAATTTCTGAAAAAAAACTGTGTTTTTTATTTATCATTTTTCCACTTTTATGTACATATTTGTATATAAATACATAAAAGTTATTGAATGGTCTCATAATAAGTATACGACACAATTTTTTAGTGATTCACATTTCATGTAAAAGCCTTTCTTTTTCCCTTCTCTTTACTCCGATTACAAATTATTGTCGTGCAAAATTGATGCATTTGCGAGGCAAAGAGTCCATGTTTTTTTTAAAAGGAAAAAGATCGGTTTTCAAATTGAAAATTAGAAAATAAATGCATAGCGAAAGGAGAAGAAAAAATAACGAACCTTGAGTGCATCAACTCTTTCGTCAAGTAATTTATCAAGTTGTTCGCTGGATTCTCGCAATTTTTTTGCTGCGTCGTCTTTCCTTGTTCGAATGTTTGATTTGATGTTTTCATATTTCTGGAAGAAGAAATCAAATTTATAGGAAATTGAATTTTTTTCTCATCTTTTTAGCTTTATAGATTCGAAAAGAATATTGAAACGAATTTTTTTTTATATGGTGATTTAAAAGAAAACTTTTAGAAATAACAAAAAATAAGTTTAAGCTTTTAACTATAATCTTAGAGGGCTTTACGAAGATAATAAATGTACCTTAAATGAAAATATACTTCATTCTCATTCCAAATCTGTTTTTATAATTTTCTAAAACCACTTAGAAGCCGAGAAAATGAGCTTCAAAACAATGACCTAGAAAAAGTGTCCACCTGACCGAATTTTTTCCTATGGGATTTTGTCGTGTTTAATTAATAAATAGTTATGAAGAATGCTTATATTAGTCCTTTTTTAATGTTTTTCTAAATTTTTTTTAGAATTTTCATGCCTGCGGACTAGTTTTAGCAGGTTGTCACTTTTTCTAGACCATTCTTTTGAAGCTCATTTTCTCGGCTTCTAGGCGGTTTTAGAAAATTTTAAAAACTGATTTGGAAAGAGAAGGAAGTCTATTTTCGTTCAAGATGCATTTATTATCTCCGTAAAGCCCTCCTTTAATTATAACCACAATAAAACATTTAAAAAATTTCTTGAATTTTTTCATAAACTTCAATTTTCGAAACTAAAAACTTGCAATTTAGGAAAAAAATAATTTGAAAAAAATTGAATTGGGTTCCATGAGAGTATTCGAATTCTGAGATCTCTCACCTACCTGCTGAATAAGTGAAAACTTTGACTGAGCTTCAAAATCTTCTAGGATATTTTTCGAAAACTGAGCAATCGACTTTGGTGCTTCCTCTACCGTATCCAATACAACTTGTGACAATATCAGCCTGAATAAAAAAACGAATAAATAAGATTTCATTGAATATAGTGTTGTCGAATGTGTTCTTTTCTTGAAATTCGTTCACATTAGTGTTGGCGTATATGTGTTGTGCATGGATCAGTTATTCAAGCAGAAAATATATGCTCGTTTGGCAAAAAAAAGAACCGGAGCAATAGAAGGGAAGGGAGTGTCTCACTCTATGTAAAGGAAGATAGAGAGTCAAATTCAGTTTTGGCGCCCACCAACCGCCAAACCCACCAAGATATGGGATAGGAGAGGATGTTGTAGTCTCGCCAAAAAAAAACACAAAATAAAAGAATAGGGGGCACAAAAAGGAGTCGAAAACAAAATGGAGATAGGGGCGAGATGCTCTCTTGAAGGCAAGAAACGAAGACAAATTGGGAAACGAAGCAAACGAAGAACAAAACCCGACAAAAATAGGAAAAAGAACATGATGCTACACTTACCAGAAGAGCACAATGTGCACGTATCCCATGGGGTCATCTACCGATTTCAAGCCAATCTCTTATTTTTCGTATTTCTCTATTTGACGAGGTTTGTTGTTGAATTCCTGTAAAATTTTCCAGTTTTTTGAAAACAGTAACAAAAAACATGGCAACATATTTTAAAGCTAAGCGAATGGAAATTTTTCTCAAGAAAAAAAACGAACGTGTAAAATTAATAGCTGTAAGAAACTCAAATAAGTGACACTCCTTCTTTAAACCTAGAATTCAGTAAAAGGTCATAGGATGCAGGAAACTCTTGAGTGAACAATTTCGCTTTTGCAACTTTTTTTTTTGAAAAAGTAACATTTTTCTAACAATTTAAAAAGTATTAAAGGTGAGCTTTACGGAGCTAATGAATGCATCTGTGATGAAAATAGACTTCGTACTCATTCCAAATCTGTTTTTAAAATTTTCTAAAACTACCTAGAAACCGAGAAAACGCGCCTCAAAACAATGGCCTAGAAAAAGGGGCTACCGGCGAAAACTAGTCCGCAGGCATGAATCATTCAAAAAAAAATGAAAAAAAAACATAAATTTAAATGAAAAATTTAAAATGAAAGCTTTCTCGACTTTTAGGTGGTTTTAGAACATTTTGTTGAGATAAATGGCCGAGGACTAGAAACCCAACCCAGAGGGACTAGCTTCCGCAAAATGTGTTTCTAGGCCACCATCTCGGGCGTCACATTAGTTTTGTTGTGAGAAGGCAAGCAAGCTCGTTTTTAGCCAGTTTTGGGCTGTTTTTGTTGTTTCTAGTTGAGAACTAGATTCGCCTAGCTGCGGCTAGTATTTTATTTGTTCTTTGCAACATAATTAACCTTTCTTTCGTATTTAATTCTTGTTTTTCAATTAATAAATCTTCTTGAAAATAATTCGCGTTTATTTTTGTTGTTTAAAGCTGGTTTTCATCCACTCGCATCTCTGTGAACCTAGTTTATACAAGGGACACCACTTTACTTGGGGGCCGAAGCCGTTTAGAGTTGGAAAACCGCTGAAATAGCAAAATTTTCGTGTTTTTGAGAGTTTTATTGATTTTTCTTGAATTTTTTCGTTTTTTTTGCCGTTTAATTTCGAATTTTTGTACGTTCGGATTTTGTTTGGTCTTCTCCTATTGGTTGACATTAAACAGACCGTCTGGGCAAATTATTTGAAATCTTCGTCGCCGTTTTTTCGTTTTTTTCAAGTTCTGTTGTTTGTAGCCATTTACAAACACTGAGACCGAGAAATTCGTTAAAAATTTGAATCGTCGGATAGTTTCACTTTTGTTCTTCTGTGGAAAGAGTATAAATACTGAGATATTTATATATCTGGAAATAGAGATATAGAATAAATTTGAAAAATTGGAAAGATGTCAGCGTCCTCGTCTTCGTCAAGGAACATGGTCGTGCCGAGAGATGGATTAGCAGTTGCATCTGGTTCGGGAGTATCAAATGTTGGTGATCAGTTGAAAAATGATGTGAAGCGTAAAGAATTGGAAAATTGGTTGGAGAACATGGATCAGTTGTTGCAAAGAGTCTTCGATGAGGTAAAATCGATGGATGATGCAAAATGGTCGAAAAAGGAGATCGCCAAGAAGCAAAGCGTCTGTCAGTCAACAGAGAGGTTGCAAGAGGTTGCGGGTGATATAGTGAAATTGTTTGGAAAGAAGTTTGATGTTTGCAAATTTTTGGTTGTGGAAAAATTGTTGAAAACTTTTTGGAAAAAAGTTGTGAAGGCTGAAAAGTTTGTTGAAACTCAAACAAGGATATCGAAAACGCAAAGAGAAACTATTTTCGAAGGAATGAAAGAAGGTTTTGATGTGTTGATGGAAAAATTGGAAAACCTGAAAGAGGATCAGGAAGATGAAGCTGAAAAAGTGATCGCAAATGTTGAATACCTGGAAGAGTGTAGAAAACTTTGGATATTTTTGAAGGCTATGGATATTGGAAGTACGGAAAAGCTTGCGGTTTGGATGGAAGCAAAGTCAGCGGAAAATTTGAAACTTGTGGAAGAGAAAAAGCAAAATGAAAGGAAATTGTTGAGCTTTTTGGAAGAAGTGGAAAATGAGAAAGCTGTTAACAGAGAGGCTTCAGATGCAAATGCAAAATTGATGTATGATAATCAACAGAAGGTTATGGAAGTTCAAGAGTTGAATGAAAAGCTGAAATTGATGGAACAAAATCTGAATTTGGCAAGAAATGAGATTTCTTCGGCTGAAAAAGAGAATGTTGCCAAAAGTTTTTGTGAATTGAATGATAATGAAAGAGAAGTCATTGATATGCTGAATAGTGTGAATATTCGCAATGGAGATCAATTGGCAGACATTTTGATGAAGTTGACGAATGATTCAAATGCTAAGGAAATATTTGAATTGGAACATGAAAAGATTTCATTGCAGTTGGTTGAGATGGATAAGGAAAATCAGGAAATTAGATTGAAACTGGAAGATGTCCAGAAGAAAATGGAACAATGGAAGGAGAATTGTGAGAGGTTGAAAGGATTTATAAATAATTCTTTCAAATCGGAAAAATTGATGGGTCATGTACGTCAAAAATTGATCAGTTTGGCAAATGTACCAGGAACACCAATACCGAAGCCTAGGAGCACGATACTCACGAAAGTTGAACCAATTCGAGTTCCAGAAGCCGCTGAAAGTGTGATAAAAGCTGAAAATTGGGCTCGTAAACATTTTGTTGAAGATGGAAATTTTGTTCAAAAGTCTGAAAATTTCGGAAACATTAATGAGAATGTTAAGAAGAATGAAGATATTGTTCAAGAAACTGGAGTTTCGGACAGGAGCAAGTTATCTGATGAATTGTACTTGGTGAGAAAGCAGATGAGCTTTATGGAGACAACGTTCAGAGCTAATGCGTTGCCGGATCCAAAAGCATATACTGGAGATGATGACAGAAACTTTGGAAGTTTTCTGACAACGTTCAAATCCAAGTATGGGAAACTAATGGAGAAGGATGAAGAACTGATGACAATTTTGGAGGAAAGATTTTTGGTTGGAAAAGCACTCCAAGTGTTTAGAACCATTCCGAAGAAAAATTCATTTAATGAAACAATGTTGGAATTTCAAGAGAGGTTGAAGAAGTCAAGAAGCAGTATTTCGTTCTCGTCGATGCGAAAACTTGATCAACTGCATATTCTGGAGCACCAATCGATCAGAGATTATTGTTTGTTGATTGAAAAGTTGTCAAGAGAAGCTTTTGATATGGACGATGAGAAAATCGCACCATTGAAAGTGACAAAATTGTTGAAAGCAGCTCAAAGAGATCAGACGTTGCATTGTATTTTGAATATGAAACGAGTGGAAGTTGATGTGAAAGATCAATATGAGACGTTGAAGAGGATAGCGTTGGAGTTTGAAGAGGAAAATTTGATGAATGGAAATCAAATGGGCTATTATGAGAGTTTCGAAAGGAGTCGAAAATGGGATGTTAACGGATTGAGTCATCCTGGTGGAAGAAATTTGGATGTTAACGGTTCTAGTCATCCTGGTGGAAGAAATTTGGATGTTAACGGTTCTAGTCATCCTGGTGGAAGAAAATGGGATGTTAACGGTTTTAGCCATCCTGGAGTTATGAGATCATCACCGATTTCTGGTTCTAATGCAGTTCCAGTAGAATCAAATGATGTATTGAATGGAAATGTGCCAGTTGAAAACAAAGTTGGAAAGAATTGTTTCAAATGTGGAAAATTTGGGCATTATGCTGCAAGATGTCAGGAAAACAATAAAGTTGCATATGCACACGGAATAATTTGTGAGGAAGCACTGCGACAGGGAAATCATGCTGTAGCTGGAAGCCTAGTACTCGAACAAGCAAAAATTCTTGGAAAGGAAGTCACAATTATTATCGATAGTGGTTCAGAAGTTAGCTTGTTGTCAACCAAAACATGGAGCAGAGTCAAGAAAGGAAACTTGACGGATGAGAAGTTTGTGGAAAGTCCATCGGATAAGAATTTGGATGTAATTGATGCGTCAAATACAAAGATGAATATTGTTCACAAAGTTGACGTTCCGATTGAAATCAGGCACAGGAAGAAGAGTGTTTCGTTCCAAGTGTGTGAAAGTAATGAAGAATATGCTGTATTGGGCACGAATTCGTTTGAATGTTTTGGAATCCGTATTGGCTGGAAAGATGTCGTTGAGGAGAAGAAGAAAGCTGTTGTGAATGCAGTGAGATTGAAGCATTTTGGTGGAGCTGGAAGTGAAGGAAAGCTGCCATTTGGGAAAAATCGTGTGAAGTTGGTGAAAAGAGGTCCATTGAATGAAGATGTGATGTATAGTAAAGGCATTGTGTCGGGAGGTTCAGTGAAGGACAGGAATTTTGGAAAAGCTGGTGATCGGGGAAGTGAGCAGAAAATCGGAGGTCGTGAGAATGACGAGATAAGATGCAAGAGCAAACCGAGACACAGATGGTCGAAGAACGTGACAAATGTCACAAAACCTTTTGTTATTCAGGGTCCGTCAACAGTCAAGCAGTTGTATGCAAGTGCCAAGTCAAATCGTCAAATTTTTTCGATTGCCAAGTCACAAGATCAATTGGGAAGATGTTCGGAAGTGGAAACAAGTGTGAAAGAGAAGCATCAGGAAAAAGCTGTGATGGTTGGAGTGAAACCTCAGAATATGAAGGCCAAGAGAGTTGAGATGAATGGGCAAAGTGGAAAAAGGGACAAGAACAAGCTGAAAGTCGTCAAGGAACAGTCAGTTCAATGTGATAAATGTTCGACCCCATTACCCTTCTACCCGTGTTATTTTATGATGTATCCCAACAGTCAGGAGCCTGTTCTTCTAAAGGAGGGGGATGTTGAGATAAATGGCCGAGGACTAGAAACCCAACCCAGAGGGACTAGCTTCCGCAAAATGTGTTTCTAGGCCACCATCTCGGGCGTCACATTAGTTTTGTTGTGAGAAGGCAAGCAAGCTCGTTTTTAGCCAGTTTTGGGCTGTTTTTGTTGTTTCTAGTTGAGAACTAGATTCGCCTAGCTGCGGCTAGTATTTTATTTGTTCTTTGCAACATAATTAACCTTTCTTTCGTATTTAATTCTTGTTTTTCAATTAATAAATCTTCTTGAAAATAATTCGCGTTTATTTTTGTTGTTTAAAGCTGGTTTTCATCCACTCGCATCTCTGTGAACCTAGTTTATACAAGGGACACCACTTTACTTCAAAACAGATTTTTAATGAGAATGAAGTCTATTTTCACTTAACTCAGGGAAAGCAATGCACAGGAACATTCCCATTTTGTCCGTGGACAAATCCCGGACCGTCCCGGACATTTACAGTTTTGCTCTAACATGTCTGATTTTCAAAAAATTCACTGGAAATGAAAGCTAGAGCGTTACTGAACTCTTTGGTGAAATTTTGAAGCTCCACCTAATTTTCGAGTAATGTTACACATTTGTTTGTTGACGGCTTTATTTGATCGAGAAATAAAATAATGAAAATGAAATGCATATTTCAGTATCAAAGATTTCAGCTAGAGCCTCCAAATTTTACTAAGGAGGTCAGTAATGCTCTCACTTTCATTTGCAGTAAAGTTTTTGAAAATCGGACATGTTTGAGCAAAACTGTAAATGTCCGGGACGGTCCGGGACTTGTCCACGGACAAAATGGGAATGTTCCGGTACATTGCTTTCCCTGAGAAGGTACATTTATTATCTCCGTAAAGACCTCCTTTAAATCAAACTTTTTACAAAATTTTCCTGTCCACAGGTGACTTATTGAAAAATAGACGCTGATCCAAATTGATGTCATGCACATTATATCTTTCAAATTCTTAGGGTTTTTTCCCTTTTTTGTATTTTCTTTTTCTTTATTGATATTTTCATTTTAGTTAGGATTTGTCCTCAAAAATAAAAAAGGATTTTTCAAATAAAATAAAAAAAACCCAGCGACTATTGATTAATTCAGACATAAAATATGATTATTAAAAAACATGTTTCTTTAAAGAACATGTCATAAGCGAAACACATTGATGACATTAGGAATTCGGGTTTCAATTGTTTGCTCAACGATAAAATTAGAGTTTTTTTAAATAAGCCTGAAATTAGTTTCAAAAAAGCTTCGAGTCATGACAAAAATGTTCATCTGCCGACGAAAGAAAAATCTTATTTATCGAATTCACACATACATTTTAGTCTTGATAGAATACATTTTTCTCTTTTCAACCTTTTTATTTTCTTTTGAAAAAGTGCGCTTTTTCTATATAACAACTTTGAAAGTCTTTTGGACACAAAACGCTATCCAAATTGTTATAATAAACAATTGTGTCTTTTTCGTATTTTTTTCCATAAATTTCACAAAATTTATAGCTTCGAAAAGAAGAATAAATTGTGGTTTTGTACATTTGTTTGCAAGAGCAAGCTCTCAATTAGTTCTTTCTTTTAATAAAAAAAGTGTTCAGTAGACTTTTTTCGAGAGAAAATTTAGAATTGAAAAATTCGTTGAAAAACAATATTAATGATTGGTTTCAAAACACCAACTTTTAGTTTTTTTTTTGAACAGAATTTTCATTCAGCATAATACGCCCGCAGATTTGAGTTAAAAACGGAGAAATTGTACCAATTTCTAGTATTGTCAAGATAATAATTTCTGGCAGCTCGTTTTGCGGAGTGTCGTTGGGAATTTACTCGCAACGCGACCGCTACGCGCAAGACCAACAGAGAAATTTGAATTTGAGCGCGTTGCGGTCGCGCTGCGAGTAAATCCCCAACGACACTCCGCAAAACGAGCGGCCAGAAATTTTTATCGTGACAATATACGGTGGGCTAAAGTGAACCGACTATAACTAAGAAAATTCAATACGACAATTAAAAATTGAACGCAGAAAAGTGGGCGTATTTAGGGCGTGGCATTTTTGCAATCCTGCGGCACGGTTACACAAAACGCGTTATATTCAGCTACTCAGGGAAACAATTTTGTAATTCAGAGTGAAAAATTAGATTAAGTCATACTTTATGTATTTAACGCAAAAACTTCATTTTTTCATGCGTTGTAGGCGTTAAAATTTGTAAAAAATCGAGTTTTTGGGTGTGTGCAATTTGTCGTAAAGGTGTACACACACAAACACGTTGTTCGTGGGGACAATTTCGGTTCACTAAGTGGACTTCACTTCATCCCACCGTGTGGTATTAAAAATTAAAAAAAAAATAAATTGAAACCGTAAGAAATATCCAGTGAGATAAAAAATTAAAAACAAGGAAAAAGAGATTTCATAAAAGTTTTTTTCTTCAAAGAATTTACTCGAATATGAAAATATTCCGCCTATAAAAGCTTTTTTCATCAATTTCTAAGCCTTGAAAATGGAATGAAAGAATCTCTGCGGCAAAAATAACTACACTTGAAATAATTAGATTCATAATGAAAATATAGATTTACTCGATTTTTCGTTGCTTTTTTATGTGCATTATACTCATGTGAATGAATATTTTATTCTAGACAAATATATGAGGAAAAACAGCGATTTATTAAAATAAAAAAGAACTACACACAAATATGAAGTAAAAAGAGAAAAATCTGAGTAAATTGCAATGAAGAAGAAAAGGTTTTTACTCGTTGTTGTGAGTCAAGTCAACCGACACTAAACTTGCTTCTTCTCTTGATTAGCTTCTACGAAATCAGATAATACTTCTTTTTTCAGCATGAAAGAAGGTTCAAAAATAGGGAAAAAATAGGAAAAAAAAGTTTGGTTTTGAAAATTGCAAAAAAAAAATGATGCTCATTGGTAAAGAAGGGGTGCGATGCCCGTCAACACTTGAATCCTATTTCTAGGCAGGCGAGAAAAAGAAAAACATCACTTGTAAATAGAATTTTTCTCATTTATTCTTTTTTTTTGTTTCTTCTTCTTCTTTTTCTGCTTCGGTTTTCAAAAAAAGAGCAGAATCTGAAAGAAGGGTCAAAATACATGAATTTTTTTTTGAAAAAAAAAGAGGAACTGAGCAAAAATATGTACATAAAAGTGGGAGAAGAGGTTGTAAATTTGAAATCATCGTAAAAAGGAAAGAAAAAATAATGAAAGAGAAAAAACGAAAATTGTGGTCCGTCATATTGAATTTCATTTTTTTTCAGCGTTTCAAGATTTATGTTCATAATTTTTGATCCGTACACTGAACTTTTTTGGCAATATTCAAGTATAGGTATATTTTCCAGAATTTTTTCGACTTATGTATAAATCGAGATAATGAGGGTTTTTTATAAGTAACTTAATTTAAATCAAACTAAATTATCCAGGTGTTCTAAGCAACATTTTATACCTTATGTTCTTCAATTTTTTTAAATTTCGTGTAAAACACAATTGTAAACAAAACATATATTTTACATTTTATTATCTCTGGGAGCTCCCGACTACTTCTATAATCAATTATTTTTAATTTTAATGTTAATGGAAAAATTTTAAAATTCAATTTTAAATGGCCAACGTTTTGCCTGATTTAATTTTTAAGGCTTAGAATATCACTAAAAATCAAATAAAATTATCGATTTTATAACCATCTGTAAAAAGAACACAAGTAGTGCCGTGTCTTTAAGTTTTCCTAACTACAAATTGTCTCTTTCATAATTGTGATCCAGTTGTTTAAAAATGTCCATCATTAAAAACTTAACTCCCAAGTGACATTTTCAAAACAAAAAAATGTGTCTAAGATAATTATGATCCATCGTCAAGATGTATAAAAGTTTCTTCAACGTTGTCGACATTCAAAAACTAAATTCGAGTCCAAAACTTTCATAAATGAATGTTGAAAAATTGTAAAATTGGAAACTTTTAAAGGAGGGCTTTAAGGAGCTAATGAATGCATCTGGGATGAAAATAGACTTCATACTAATTCCAAATCTGTTTTTAAAAGTTTCTAAAACCACCTAGAAGTCAAGAAAAAGCGCCTCAAAACAATGGCCTAGAAAAATGGGCCACCGTCGAAAACTAGTCCGCAGGCATGAAAAATCCAAAAAAAAATATAAAAAAATAAAAAATAAAAAAGGACTAAGCATTCTGCATATATAACTATTTATTAACGAAACACGAAAATAGCTCATAGGAAAAAGTTCGGCCAGGTGGCCATTTTTTCTAGGCCATTGTTTTGAAGCTCATTTTCTCGGCTTGTAGGTGGTTTTAGAAAATTTTAAAAACAAATCTGGAATGAGAATGAAGTTTTCATTTAAGGTACATTTTATTATCTCCGTAAATCTCCAACACATTTCTCTCCAATTAATTCTTTCGCGAAAATCTTCTGAGAGCTCCCGCGTCTCACGATATAAATAATTTCAGCTGATGTCCATTCCTCTGAACATTCAGCAACAAGGCTTAAAAAGAACGGAAGATTTGAGAAAGAACGAGTGGAAGAAGAAAAAAACGTAATAACGATTATCTGAGGATTAATGCGCGAGAAAAGAAAAACAAAAATTACAGAATATGTCTTCATTAAAAATACACAACTTCGTGCCTCCATAAAATAGTTATAGCTTGTCTAGAATAAACAAGACTTCCTGAGAAATTTCTTTAAAAATATTTTGGTCTATTTTACTATTCCTGATCCTCCAAAAATCCTAGTCTTTTGTTGGTTGATGATCAAGAATGACTAAGAGAAAAAGAGGCGGCAAAATGAATGAATGACAAGTTTCGCACATCCTTCTCTGAATTCTATTACGAGGGAAATGGAAGTGAGTGGAGAAAGAAGAAGATTCTTCAATTGAAAAAAAAAAGGAATAAGAAAAGATGGCAAAGGAGCAAGCAATTCTTCGATAGATTCATACTTTTTCGTTTCATTCAATCTTTGAAAGGAGAGTTCTTTTAAAAAAAAGAGAGAAGAAACTGTGAAAAGAATAGAAATATTTATTTTTGAATCACATAAATTTGACAACTTTTTCGCAAATATCCTCAAATATTTATCTTTCAATGTTTTTTATCCATCTTTCAATCGGATTATTTGTTTTTTTTATCTTTGGTTTAACATTTTCTTTTAAAATTTTGGTTTTTAACATTACGATAAAATAGACTCTTCATTCCTTTACAAAACGTTGAAATACGTACTATATTGTCTTTAAGAACGGCGACTTAAATTCTCGATCATTTCTGTCTTTCGGGGGTGGTCAGACAGGTGTCCTCCGAACTTTGACAGACCTGATATCACACTCTTTTCTCATACTTCTTTTCTTAACACAATTAACTTAATTGGAAATAATTTATTGAATAAAAAAGGATTATTTCAAATTTAGAAGCTCTTGTATCCTCTGTTTCCGGTGACAGACTCTGATGGAGCACGATCTGGGCATGGGCAATACTCGGCATCCTTTCCTGGTCTTCCGTCTGGCCCTGGCTCTCCTGCAGTACCATCTGGACCTTGTGGTCCTTGTCTTCCAATTGGTCCTTCTGGTCCTCTTGGTCCTGGCTCTCCTGGTGGTCCATGGAGTCCGTTTTGTCCTGGTGGTCCAGCTGGCCCTTGATCTCCTCTTTGTCCCTTTGGTCCTGGTCTTCCGATTGGATGTTCAGCATCGCGTCCCTTCTCTCCCGGTTGTCCTGGCTCTCCAATCTTTCCAATTGGTCCTGCTGATCCTTGATCTCCTGGATGTCCTGGTTGTCCGTCACGTCCTGGATTTCCGTTTTGTCCCTTTGGCCCAATAAGTCCTCTTGGTCCTGGTCTTCCGAGTGCTCCTGGTGGTCCAACTGGTCCTTGCGGGCATGAGAAGCATCCGACGGAATCTCTTTGTGGTGCAACATCATCAGCTCCAACTCCTGGAATTCCATCAAGTCCTGGAATTCCATCTGGTCCTGGTACTCCAGATGTTCCCTTTGGTCCAGGTGGTCCAGCTGGGCATTTGTTGTCAGCATTACAATTGCAGGTTGGTCCATTTCCATTTGCTCCATTTGGAGTGTTTGGTTGTTTGAAGACTGGTGGAGTTGCTGGTGGTTGTCCTGGTGGAATTGATGGTGAACCATCAGAATGTGGAATTGGAGTTCCATTAGATTCTTCATATTGACGACGGATACGTTTGTGAGTTTTTCCGAGGTGAACAATATCACGCCACATATCATCAGTTTCAACCTAAAAAATTTAGAAAATGTATTTAAAAGTTATATAGTTCACAAAAAATACTCACTCTAAATCCCTTGATTTCTGATTCAAGCTCGATCCAGAATCCAGAAACATCTGAATAAATCGATGACATGGCAACAAGGCAAGCCATCAAAGTAATGGCACTCACTGAAGAGGCAACGAAAGTGGCAGTTTGCACTTTCATTTCTGAAAAATCTCTATTTTTAAAAAGAATAAATATTTTTGAAAATAGGAAACCCACCTAGATTTGTGAAGCAATACACTCAACTGAACATTCGAATCCTATTCATTTTATACATTGAAATCCGTAATCAAGTCCAAGTTTTCAAGTTTTTTGCGGACAATAGACGAAATAGCTTTCAACCTTATGAGAGATTCGAGGACTGGATAAGCAACGAAAACGGAATTGTTCGAATTTCACTTTTCCCGATGAGATAACAAAAAAAGAACAGAAAAAGACAATTACGATACAAAGGAAAGGAAAGAAAAAAGTTCATTCACCCAAAAAATATATCACAAGAAAATACAGAACATTTATTAGTATCAATGTGTTCATTTACTGGAATTAAACAAGGTTAGACACTATCTAATGTAGAACATTTTATAAATTGGGGCAGAATTTAATGAGTATAACAAAAATTTCTGAATTTTTATAGAATTATCACAGTGGCAATTGTGAATTAGGTGCTTATTGTGTTTAAAATTTCATAGGAACAAGAGTTCTCGATGCGGTAAAATTGTAGAAAAACTGATGGCATTTTTGTAATATTCATTAAGAATCATAATTTTCGATATTTTCCCACTTATAAAATTTTGTATATCGTCTCCCTTGATTTTTTTACATAAACTCGAAAAATGTGATTAATAGGAACATGGAGAACATCATCGCAGAGAACATGTTGTTCATTGCCAAGTAGATATGGCGCCAATCGTGAGTGTAGTCAACCTGAAGTTATAAAATCTATTAAGAAAAAATTCAATAATTGTATACCGCATTAGTGCTTCTTTGATTATCATTACTCTCTGCTGAATCATCAATATAACGGGTATACGCATCACTTCTTTCCGGTTCGATACAACAAATGACTCTATTTATCTGAAATACAATATGTTTATAAAGCAATCATTTTTATAGTTCTCTCACCAATTTAGCAACAAGGAAAATTCTATGCGATGGCGGAACAGATCTTTTGACTCGACTCAATGCCATCGATGTCAAAGTAATTAAAATACTCATGAAGCTTATTATAAATATGAGTTCATAAAAGATATCTGAAAAAAAATTATTTTCAAAATTGAATATTTTTTCGGGTTACATATTCTTGGACGAACTCCTAAAAATCCATTCGCTGGTGTGATCGAGCAAAGATAAAGGAAACAAATGGTTTGAATATGAAGAGTGAAGAGTTTAACAAATAATTGCATTCGTAGATCGCCGAATAATGGGGAAGTCTAGAAAATGTTTCAATTTATCTGAAATGATATTCCTCAGAAATGACTAACCAGCATGACGTAAGTTGCCAGGGTGACAGGAAGTGTCAGTGCTACTCGAACAGTGCTCATTAGTTTCTGAGCCTTGATGCAAACATGCAAAACTTCCAAAGATTCTAGTCCGCCAAGATGCGAAACTGAAATCGATCGTTCCATTACAACCCATGGTGAATGCTCCTCTGCCACTTCGCTCAATTTCTCTTCTTTATCCATAATTCTTTGTGCAAAAACGGGTCTCATTAATCGCTCTTTTGATTTTCCTTCAATCTCAAACTTGCTTTTCAACAATTTTGGCTCGAAAGCGGTGAAGAAAATACAACAACTGTCTTCTTCTTCGGGAAATCTGGAAAAAAGGAAACTCAATAGCGAGGTTGCTTGGGCTCAATTGGGCCTAGATGTTGGTTGTCTAGAAATCCTAAGCAAACAAGAGATCAACCCTGATTTATTTGTAAAGTTCTACTTTAATTAGTTCGAAATAAAACTTTGAAGTTATTTTTTATCTGGTTTGTGAATTTTAAGTTTTTCTTCCGTTAGCAATCGATTCTTATTCCTTTTTATTACAAACCTTCTATAATCAACGGCACAACTTGAAGTATATCTGAATTGAATTCTTGCATAAACTCGGCCATCACTATAAACATCAATATCTTCAATACTATATGAACAACCACCATCTGAGCACAACCTGAATGAAGGTCGCAATGTTTCTGATAAATTCAATCTGAGACTTTCTTACGTATGATCAATCACATGTGGAGTCCAAATTGCACTTGAATTGAACAAAAATAAATGTTCATCATCCGCCCATTCTCCTTTTTTATCCCATTTCAATCTTTCATCGAGCCAATTCAAATACATATCTCCATAAATATTGAATTGATAAGTTGATCCTTTTGACAGTTCGACATAACGAATGCGAACATCTTCAATCTGTGAGAAAATTTTATAAACTTCTGAAAAGATAAAAAGGCTTTATTATTTACCGAAATTTTCGTTTCTTTTTCATTCGGAGGGTCCGTTGACAGTGTGTGAATGTTTCCCGATTCTTTCACTTCTCTATCAAGAAGGTAATAAAAGAGGCAATGTTCTTCGCCGCCTGAAATTTTGTTCGATTTTTTTGAAATGAAAGCGTAATCGACAATTTTCTTAAAATATTAATTTCTGTAGATAATACCAAAATCCGAACAATTCGTTTTGTAAAATAAACAACATTTTCAAGCACGTATAGACTTCAACGCCCAATTGCAAATTGAGGTTTCGGAAATACTTTTGCTGAGAAGGTGTCAATTCGAGAGAAACTTAATTCGGGAGAAAGATAATTCTGGAGAAATTGTGATTTCCGAAGGACAAAAAATAGCAACTAGAAAGAATGAAAAAATACCTTGAAATTATTGAATTGATTCAAATTCAAAATCAACGTTTTTTTGTATAAAAATTTTTCAATATCTCCCGAATTTACTTTCTCTCGAATTGACACCTCTCCTTGTGCTGAACGAACTTTTCGTGATACATCAGCGTTAAACAACTCTAATTAGCGGGAATCGAGCGCGCAACAAGTTTAAGATACATATTTGCTCTATAAGTTTCAAGATATTTGCCCCATGCTCTATAATAAAGGCATTTTGTGCGAGAAACATTCAAGCTTCCGAAAAGCGCCAAAAATTCGAGCTTTAAGTTAATTTTGTGAACTTTTTCCATTCGGATACAGATTTCCCACATATATTAGACTATTTTAATTGTGTAGTTTTATAATAAGTGCTATCAAATTCTGAAACGTTGAACACCTAATCGTAAGCAGCTAGGTCTCTTCGACTCATAATGAATTATTACCTCTATTTTCTAATTTTCAAAATTCATTGTATGAAACTAACCATCACTTCTTCCAGTCAAATTGATTGTATATTTACATGCAAACTGTGTCGATATTCCAGGTAAACTGGACAATAATATAATAACAAATGAAAAGTGCATTATTACTAAAGAATGAGCCCGTTTTTTCGTTCGCATGTTCAGTAGATTGTTCGGCTAGTTGCCAAGACAACAATGCAAAACCACCGCCTTCTTTCGCAGCCATAGTGAACAACAATCAATACATTTTTATGCACTCACACTCTTTCTCATGCAAATTCAGGTGAAAAAACAAAAATGCGAAAAATGTATAAACACTTTATTTCGCACCAAAAATAAAGAAAACGTTTAAAACTAAAGTTTACATCTTCGCTAAAAATAATGTTGGAAAAAATCAAATCGTCTGAATTAATATCGAACATCTGGAACTTTCGCCTCTCCGAATCGGAAGTTTTGCCACAAAAGTGGTCCGCCCCATATTCCAGCTGATTGTGGTTGAGCAACCATACCCTAAACAAGTGAAAATGTGAGATGAGTTGTGGTCTGAACTATTAATACCTGCAATCCAGTCTCAGAATGTCTTTGATATTGCCAGAAGATTCCAAGAATGGTTGTAAAAGCAGCAACTGATGCACCGAGGGCAACGTTACTTCCTGAAAAATCGTTTTTAGAAGTGTGACCAAGTTCATTTAGGCGATTTTGACAGTTCTGTCAGGACTAAGTAAGCAGTGTTACCAACCCCTATAACATTAATAAAATAGATGTGGCTTCCAGGTCTCTATTTTTAAAATCTTAGTCCAGCCTCGGCCTTCCTTTGAATTACATCAGTTTTCCTCTAAAGGTGTTTTAATGTTTTTCTGTTTTTTACAGATAAACGAGGGAAGTACATTTGGTGTTTTTCCAATCTTTTGATGAGCTCATTCGAAAGAGTGCTCGGAAAGAGTAAAATCAGAAGAATAGGTTGAAGTGGGACACCAATTCGAAATGTGTTAGATTTGAACTCAAATAATTTGATTTTTTCCTTCATTTTTCATTTTTATACGACATTCACTTACTAATTGTGGCGACGGTAGCACCAACGGCAGCACCAGCGAAGTAATGGTTGTTAACATCATCCTAGAAGAAATTAAAATTTAATGTTTAGGCTCATTTAAGACAAACTTTGTTTCTAATAGTGGCAGCAGCTGAGAGTGAAAATCCCCAAGCGAATGCTGTAGCAATTGGAAGAGGCGCAAGTTGAAGATATCTCTGAAAAGTAACATTCAATATTATGACAAGAAACACACAAATATACCTTCAAGAAGGTTCTTGGAGAGAAGTCGCTAACTCTGACAGTATTGATTGCACGAATCTCCAAAATTGTGTATGGAGCGACTGAAATTCCAGCTTATAAACAGTAAATCTCATTTTCTATAGCTTACGCAAAATAGCCGCGTATTTAGCAGCAGCAAGGCCTTTCCAGAATGCTCCTTGGTTGAGAGGAGAATCAAAGAATCTTGGGCCAAATTGGTACCAAGAGTTCGGGAGTGGTGCATTTCTTCCGAGTTCAGATTTTGGGCCTGAAAAGAAAAAATAAAATAAAATAAACTACATAAAAACTCACTATTAATCAAATCGTTCAAAGTTGGATTGACATCAAATCCTGGATGTTCCTTGCTGATTCCGAACTTCTCCGCGATTGATTTAAATTGATGCGAACCTTCATAAACTTTGTTTTGGAATTCTGACAAATCTCCTGGTTGATCTCCTTTCTTTGTCAAATTTTTAGTCTTCTTCGAATCAAGACCGAAAGCTCCAGCTAGGGAAGTTCCATCTTGGACTTTGGCGTCGAACCAATCTGGATCTTCCTCACGATAGCGAGTTCTGTGAAGACGAAGCTTTCCAGAGCGAACAAGTGAGTCTTCAGTTCCGGCTTCTTTCCACCAATCTGGTCGACCCTTGCTGAAATGTTTAACAGATTTTTTAAAATTCAGAAACTGATATTGAGCACGAAGGTAAATGTCACATTTTAAATTAATAATCATGATATTAATATTATGAAAAACGTTTAAAGTTTTCCAACGAAACATAAAACTCACTATTCTCGGTCACTCCAAAGCCCAATCCATGGTGGTCTTTGAGTCTTATATGTAGCAGTCAGTGGTTCTTCTCCGTGTCCCATAATTGGTTACGCTACCTTTAAAATTGAATATGTTAATTTGTTAAGTATAAAAGTTTAAGGTTACAGAGTCTTAGCGCTAAATAATGAGAAAATAAATTGAAAAAACAGAAATGAATGCGCATGCCGTTAAGTGCGTCAGTAAAGATTTTTTGCGCCAGGCTTGAAGTTCATTGACGCATTTCTCGTCCAGTACAAATCAGTGGCAATTTTTTTTGTCAATTGTCGTTTCAAACCACTTTTTTCGAAAACAATTATACTCAAAAATCTGAACAAACGTTTATTTTTAAACTTTATTAACGTTTCGAAAACAACAGATAAAATGTTTCTTTTTTTATTCATTAAGAAACGGAATGCTATAAAATGTAAGAAGAATATAGCGAGACAACGGTTCGGTTCGGTTCGGTTCAAACCGGTTCGAACCGGTTCGAACCAGTTAACCGGTTCGAAGCGGTTCGGTTCGAACTGGTTCGAACCGGTTTAACCGGTTCAGTTCAAACCGGTTCGAACCGGTTCGAACCGGTTTGAACCGAACCGCCTCGAATCGGTTAACCGGTTAAACCGGTTTGGCGGTCAAACCGGTTTGGCCAGCTAACCGGTTAAACCGGTTTGAACCGAACAGCCTCGAACCGGTTAAACCGGTTTAACCAGTTAACCGGTTCGGCTCAAACCGGTTCGAAACGGTTCGAAAGCGGTTCGACTCACATATAAAAAAAAAATTTTTTTTGTTTTTTTTTCAGAAATTTAGCGAAATGAAGCTAACCTTTACCGTCCATGTCAGGGGTGCCGCCGAAAAAGTTTTTGGCCGAAAAAAAATAAATTTTTTCGTCGGCCAGTAAAAAATGCCGAAAAAAAATAAATTTTTTCGTCAGCCAGGAAAAAATGACGAAAAAAAATAAATTTTTTCGTCAGCCAGGAAAAAATGACGAAAAAAAAATAATTTTTTTTTCGTTTTATTGGAAAAATACCGAAAAAATTTTTTTTCGGCGTTCCAAGTGATTAATGAATCATATTTCATCAGAAAAAAAAACGATTTTAAGGGTTTCTACCTTCATTCAGTTAAAAATTAGTAAAATAGTTGGAAATTGATGTTTAAAAAATGGTATATTCAAATTTAAAAACCTGTTTTTCGTAAAACGGAAACACCGAAAAAAATTGAGGATAGAAAACCGAAAAAAATAAAATAAAAATTTACGCGCTTCGCGCTACCCGAAATAAATAAAACTTTTTCGGCGTAAAACACCCGAAAATCACGAAAACCGAAAAAAAATCGAAAAAAAACGGCAACCCTGGTCCATGTAGGTTGACGTGCACAAAAGACACTGAAAACACATAACGAGGTCCCGGAACGAACATGAAAAATTGTAAATTCACATTCCCTATTTGATGTTTTTCCTCACGAATTCTGAATGAAAACGCTTTTTCTTTTTTTGCATTGGTATTCTGATGATTTTCCAGTCAACTTGGTGTTAATTATATCGATATTACTTTTTTTTGAAATACAGAAAACTCAGCTGAAAATGTTGAAATTTTTGAAAATTTTTAGATTTTCGAAATTTTTCAAAATATTTCGGAATCTAAAGCCTTTTCATTCTTATTCCCAAAAAATCAACCGATTTCATCAATTTTGAACAGTGAAAAAAGCACTTAGCAACACGCGCGCGGCACACCGAAATTGGCGGAGGAATGTGCGCACACACACACACACATGATGCGCACACACGCGAAAGTACATTTTCAAATCGCTTTTTTCACTGTTCAAAATTGATTAAATCGGTTGATTTTTTGGGAATAAGAATGAAAAGGCTTTAGATTCCGAAATATTTTGAAAAATTTCGAAAATCTAAAAATTTTCAAAAATTTCAACATTTTCAGCTGAGTTTTCTGTATTTCAAAAAAAAGTAATATCGATATAATTAACACCAAGTTGACTGGAAAATCATCAGAATACCAATGCAAAAAAAGAAAAAGCGTTTTCATTCAGAATTCGTGAGGAAAAACATCAAATAGGGAATGTGAATTTACAATTTTTCATGTTCGTTCCGGGACCTCGTTATGTGTTTTCAGTGTCTTTTGTGCACGTCAACCTACATGGACGGTAAAGGTTAGCTTCATTTCGCTAAATTTCTGAAAAAAAAAACAAAAAAAAATTTTTTTAAATATGTGAGTCGAACCGCTTTCGAACCGTTTCGAACCGGTTTGAGCCGAACCGGTTAACTGGTTAAACCGGTTTAACCGGTTCGAGGCGGTTCGGTTCAAACCGGTTTAACCGGTTAACCGGTCGAGGCGATTCGGTTCAAACCGGTTCGAACCGGTTAACTGGTTAAACCGGTTCGGCGGCCAAACCGGTTCGAACCAGTTTGAACTGAACCGGTTCGAACCGGTTCGAACCGGTTCGAACCGGTTTGAACTGAACCGGTTAACCGGTTAAACCGGTTTAACCGGTTTGACCGATGAACCGGTTAAACCGGTTAAACCGAACCGTTGTCTCGCTATAAAGAAGAACATAATCACCATATTAAAATTATCATAATTGAGTATCGCATCAAGACTTCGAATTTGGCTCGAGAAAAAAGTTAAAATTATGCGGTTTCGTTCTTGACCATTCCGAGTGTGTTCGCCGTTGCAGCAGCAGTTAATATCATATCACTTATACCACATAACAATTCTTCCTTTTCTTGAGCTGTAAATGTGTAAAATTTTGAATTTTTAAAAAATAAAATCTGGCTAGATACCTTTCTTGCTCCTCCAATCTCGTAGATATGCGGCTTTTCTTCTTTTCCTTTCTACTTCACTTTCCACAGGTTTTGCCTTTTTCGGTTTAGTTGTAGCAACTCCAGCCTTTTTGTTCAAATAATATTGCCTTCGATATTCTTGCCAGTATTTCTTTTTCTCTTGGAGTTTCTCATCCTTTTCTGTAAGTTTTTATTAAGATATAGCTGTTTTTTTTTCTTTCTCACCTCTTTCAAGTTCAAAACTCTCAAGCATTCCAAAAGCCTTCTTATAATAAAAGTAAAGTTCCCTGGCTTGTGTCAAAGTGAAATGTTGTCTTACTTTATAAATGCTATAGAATTTTTCAAATTCCTTTATCTCTTCATCTGCCCAAACTTTATAATGGAACCCATATTTTTCAGCGGCTTGTTGAAGAATTAATCCAATATGCTCCACTTTCTGAGCATTTTCAAAACGTTGTCTTTCTTTTTCCCATTCATTAAGGACATTTTCTCCAGCTGATCTCGAAGGTCTTCCACGTTTTTTCGCAAGTTTCAGATCAGTGCTCATAACTCTTTCAAATATTTGAATCGTTTCGTCCCGAAATAGTTTTTCAGCTGTTAATTTGTCTGCTGGTGTTGTGAAAACTGTGGAGAAATCTGTTGACGATGTTGACGATGTTGCTTCGTTCTGTGGTTCTTCAATCGGTTCCGGCTCTTTAATCTGTTCTACTTTTTCCACTTGCTTTCGTCGCTTTGAGCTGTCTCTTTTTATTTCTTCGTAAGTTTTTTGATATAGTCTCTTCATTTGTGAATCGGTAACTAAAAGTAAGAAAATATTTTAAAGAAACCCAAATATTGAGAAAAAAACAAAAATTACCTCTGTTATGCCTTTCTTTAAAATTCTTCAATACATCTCTTTGCCTTTTCTCTTCATCAAGAAATACATAGTCTTTTTCACCAGTTGAACTGACAACTTCAGTCAAATTGTACGCTTTTGCATAGAATCCCTTCAATTCATTTTTCTCCTCTGTTGTCAATGATCCACGAAGCCTCAAAATCCGGCAAAATTTTTCAAATTCTCTCTTTTCGTTGCGAGACCAATTTCGATGACCATAAATTCGGTTTGCAGAGGAAAGAAGATGTTCAACGTCTTTTTGAATAATATCATCAAACACTTTGTTTCGTTCAGTATCCATTTTCTCACGGAATTCCCGATATTTTTCTTCAGTTGTACCTGAAACTAATTAGACGTGTATAGAATTTGGAATGCGGGGGCTTTGGTTCTAAAATTATTATCAGATATTGAAAATACCTGCTACAAAAACGGATGCTTCGTCAATGTGTTTAGACCTTGGATAAACCAATCCTTCACTTCTTTCATATTTTGTGTATCGTCTCTTTCGCACTACAGGTGGAAGCTCCGGATCCGTTGTATTCATTTCAATGCTTGGATTCACTGGGATTCGATTGTTCTGTTTATAATGGGTATTGGTTGTCGTTCCTGGTTTAGTGTACGACATTGCTTGCGCAAAAAGTTTGAATGCATTTTCATTGATCTGACTAATGTCTTCAATTTGTGCGACTTCGTTGATTGCTGAAAAAAAAAACATTTATACAAAAATTAATTATAATTTTTTGTGAACGAGTTTGGGATGAAACTATGTATTCAAGACAAGAACAAAATAAAACGAACTGTCTGTAATTGAGCTGGATGTTCCTTCAACGGCTTCGGAAGTTGAAGGATTCAACATTGATAGTGCTTCTTCCTGTTCATTTTGCTCAATTTGAATCGAATTTAGGAGCATTTCAAAGACATTTTCAGAATTTATTGCGTCCGAACTGGTTTCTCCAGAATCTGAAGATTATTAACAATTTTGATAGATGTATCCATGATGTTATGGAAACAAACCTGAAGTAGTTGGATTTGCATCAGTTGGTTCATTGAATGCAATTAATGCTTCCAACACGTCGAGGGAGGATTGATAGGCGTTATTAGCGCTGTCACCCATTTTTGATAAGGCTGAAAGAATTGTTTTGTTTTTGCATACTTAGAACGATTTTTTTTCGAAATGGAATTTTTTAAATAACAGACTTCCAAAAAAATAATTTTTCGATGAAATAGAAAATTTCAAATAACATGAAAGACGAATATGTGGATGTGAAAAAAATCGAAACGGGCCCGATGAGACATAATGGAAACATGGAGAGTTTCGACAATGAGTTCACAAAGTAGTGTTGAAAAAAGGGAGTGCACGTGACGAACATGGAAAGAGAAGTACGACAAGAAATGTCTAATTCTCGTATTATTGCATAATCTCTCTAAATTTTGAATCAATTGTCAATTGTCTGCGTCTTCTAAAAAAACGAAATAAACTTGCAAATATTATTCATGCGACTATGAGGGCGAATGGAGACGAAAGTGTTGCAGAAATGGAGAAAATTGGCATTTTTCTTGTTGAGATGAAAAAAGTAGATGAATTTCGTCAAAAGCCAGAAATGTTCAAATAGATTGCGTGAATTAAAAGCTATGTTGAACAAGAAATTTATGAAAGACTTCAAACAATAAATAAATAATACAATTGCTCACGCTCATGTTAGAATTTTAAATATATTAATAAGTTTTTGAGTGATGATATATTTTTGTTAATACAATAAGGATGCAAAACTAACACTGGAAAAAATAGCGCATTTACAGCATTAAAAAGGTTTTAAAAATACAGCGTTCTTTTGGTGATTGGAGCTGATGAAATAAATAAAAAATAACGTTCGGAAAATGTTTACCTTTTTGTTATGTATAACACGGACATCCTAATTAACGCCAACATCGTAATTACGCTTAATAAAAGAGAAAGTCCGTATATTCAAAAAATGGCCTAACTTTTACGTGACCGAACTTTCATTTTTATTTTTATGTGTACTTCTCGTGAACTATCCTATTAAATTATTTTTTCTTTAAAAACTGACAAATTTCCTTTTTTTCAAATTGTTGATCTAAAAATGTTTTGAAATAGTTATAAAAATGTTTGCTTAATTAAAGAGAAACTATAAAATCTTCAGACCTAATGAACTGTGTTCGAAGTTTTGTAAAAACTGAGCAGTTTTCAAGAGATCGCGTAAGTTTCTTCACGTTTCATTAACTTAGAGGAACGCAAATTATAATTTCAGATATTAATTTGTGCGTTAGCTGCTAGAATTACCCTCGTTTTATATGCACATGTACATGATTATATTTTCAAAGTAAGTTTAAATGACCCACTGGTTTTTTAAAGTTGTGATTTAAGGTAAACTTCACAGATATTGATTATAGTGTGTTTTCTGATGCTGCTTATCATGTCTCAGAAGGTGGTAGTCCATTTGATCGTGCAACATACAGGTTAGAAAATTTTTTTTAAAATTACCTTTAATGAGGGTCTTAACAGGTACACACCGGCATTAGCATGGATACTCCTCCCAGTTGTCAAGTTCCCGGATTTTGGCAAGGTTCTATTCTGCATTTTTGACATTCTCGTAGCGATTCTATACTTCAAAATAATGGACAATGAAGTCGATAAAAATGATAAAGAACGTGTAAGCCAAATTTTAAACGTTAAATTAACGTAAACAACTCAAATTTCAGAGAATAGCATTAGAGCATACACAAACCGTCAACGTGGTTCTGTTTTGGCTGGCTAATCCGTTAACAGCAATCATTTCAGCACGGTATTATATATTGGTATTTTGAAAAACAAATTATTTAAAAAATGTATTGCAGAGGAAACGCCGAAGCTGTTGTTTCAGCTATTGTTCTCTTTAATCTAATATTATTGCAAAAGAAATACGTAAGTAAACAACAACTTGAATTTCGAAATTAGATACTTATAATTTACAGTGGAAAACTGCTGCACTTGTGCATGGTTCACTTGCTATTCATTTTAAAATCTATCCTATTATTTATCTCCCATCGGTATTCCTTTCTCTTTCAAACTTCAATAAAAATCAAGGTATTACCTTTATTTCCGAAATTCTCTATTTAAACAATTTCTGAACTTTAACCTTCCAGATTTTAAAACAAAAATCGTTTCGTTGGTGACAAATTGGAAAGGATTTGCATATGTTATGGTACGGTAAAAAATTTTAAATTATAACTCGAACACTTCCTTCCTTATAAAAATTCCTACAGATTGCCCTTTCTTCATTTAGTGGAGTGGTTGCAGCATTTTATCAAATCTATGGAGATACATTTTTAGAAGAATTTTTGTTGCACCACATCAAAAGGCGAGATATAAAACACAACTTTTCGCCTTATTTTTTCGTTCTCTACATTTTTGAAGGTTATCTATTTAACTACCTTAAATTTGAATGTTTAAAATTATTTTCCAGATGATGCGTTTATTTCGAAAATTATTGGATTTGCGGCGTTTCTGCCGCAATTGATAGTAACAGTTGCGTTTGCATTCAAGTAAGTTTTATAAGTTTCTCGACATCTCATTTTTTTAAAATCAGGTATTTCAATGACTTGCCATTCTGCTGGTTCTTGACTACGTTTGGTTTTGTTGCTTTCAATAAGGTAAGCGTATCAAAAAGAGTATATTCAATTTGAAAAAATTCCAGGTTTGTACTAGCCAATACTTTGTATGGTATATTGTTCTTATCCCGCTGGTTGCTCACAAAATCGAGGTATGCCAATTATTTATATTAATGAAAAACATAGTTTTGAATTAAGATGACCGCCAAAAGAGCCGCCGTTTTAATCAGCTCGTGGTTTCTCGGACAAGGAATATGGCTTCTATTCGCATATTTATTCGAATTCCAAGGATGGAATACTTTTGTTCATATGTTCTTGGCATCGTGTAACTTTTTGTTGATTAATTGTCTTATTATTCAACAAATCAGAAGATGTTACAAACCTTCTCAAAAAACAAAAACTGATTGATAGTTTTTTTTTGAAAACTGCCATAGCTTTCATTGTTTTCACTTTATTTTAAAAATTTACGGAATTTCGTTTGGATCTCAAAAAACCCCAAAGACAGAATAAATAAATTTTTCTCTTTAAAGTATTTTGAATTTGGAAAATATTGGGTACTTCACCTGATTGTACTTTGTGTTTAGAATCCTTAAAAAATCTTTAAAAACAATTCAGATGGTATTTTACTTGATTGGACTCGGGTTGGGAGATGTTGAAGACATCACTGTGAAAGGATTAAATATTGTGAAGTTCGTTTTCAAAAATATTCGAGCCAAAACATTAACGGATGTTTCAGGAAATGCGCCAGAGTTCATTTAGAAGCTTATACGAGTATTTTGTGCTACGGCCTAGATAAATCGAATCTTGAAAAGTTTTATGGAAGAGAAGTTTTGGAAGCTGATCGAACAGTTGTTGAGCAGGAATCAGGTAAGAGTTCAATTTTTGAAATGATCAAAATGATTTCGAAAATTAATTTAGACGAAATCTTGAATGGAGCTGATAAAGAAGATGTTGCTCTTCTTGTTGTTGGAGATCCGTTTGGTGCTACAACACACGCGGATTTGGTTTTGAGAGCAAAACAGAAAAATATTCCAGTAGTTTTAAAGATTTCCATAATTTTCTATTCAAACAATTTCAGGTTCGTGTTATTCACAACGCTTCTATCATGAACGCTGTTGGATGTTGCGGTTTACAGCTGTACAATTTCGGAGAGACTGTCTCAATTGTAATGTGGACCGAAAATTGGCAACCAGAAAGTTATTATGATAAAATTGCAGTTAATCGGGAGAGAGGAATGCATACGTTGTGTTTGCTTGGTTTGTTTTATGAAAAGTTTTGCATTTTAAGTATGATTTGGAAATTTCAGATATTAAAACTAAGGAACAAACAGTTGAAAACATGATGAGGTATGTTCTACAATTTAAAATTTAGTCACAAATTATTTTTTTCTTCTAGAGGTCGAAAAATCTACGAGGAGGCTCGGTATTTGACATGTTCTGAAGCGGCTTCCCAACTTTTGACAATTGTTGAGAGACGAAAGTCAAAGGGAGAAAAATGCGGTTTGCCCCAAACTTTAAACAAGCCTTCAAAAGTCTAAAATTTTAAGTTTACGACGAAAACACAATGGTTGTTGGATTGGCAAGAGTTGGATGGGATGACCAGAAGGTTTATTATTCAAATATATTTTTTTTTCACATAATAGGAAAAAATTCAGATCTTGTATGCAAGCATGAAAGAAATGACTGAAATTGACATGGGCGCTCCACTTCATTCAATGATTATTCCAGGGGAAACTCATCCATTAGAATCTGACATGTTGAACACTTTCCGAATTTAAAATGATTTTTTAAGTTTCATTTTCTTGTTTCATTTTGTTATTGTGTTGTTTTGTTGTTGGTTTAAGTAAATTCACCTTCTTCAAAATCAAAATTAAAACATAAAATGTAAAAATAAGATTGCGAAATAGAAAAGAGCTTGGTTTTTCTGAACTTTCTCTGAACCACCGGTTGTTGTTGGAATTAATGTTGTAGTCGTCGATGGGATGGTTGTTGAAGAATTCACAGGAATTAACAGTTCTGAAAACAAAATTCAAGCTTTTTAAAAAAGAACCGCATTCATACCAATTTCACAAAAATCTCCATAATATCCAGGAGGACATGAACAAATGCCGAAAGAGTATGTAGCTGCTGGTTGACAAATTCTATCCCAGCAATAATCACCGGTGAAATTCGGAGGGCATATGCATCGTCCGAAGGAATCGATGTTTCCGCCGTGGCATACAGAAGGGTCTGAAAAGGAAAGATACGAAGGTATTTATGAAAGTATAAACCCGATGGGAAATGTTGATAATAGTTATAAGTTCTTTTGAAGACCAGTTGTTGATTTGAATCAAAAGCTGATAAAATCCACAATGTTAACGGGTTTCTTGGCACGGATACTGAATTTGAAATGAAATTGTAGGTACAACTATTCGCATCTCTCGGAGTTATTGCCAATGTCGTATAGTTTAGTGGAAGATCGTATCGATCAGGATTCACAATTTCTGAAATTTCACGATTTTTGTGTTTTTTCTCAAAATTTAAATACGTATTGCTAAATTTGCAGAAGCAATCGTTGTCGCTCCAATTGGTTGTGTAATCCGAATCGGAACATAAATTTCAGGTGAATTAATCGTATCTGAAATCCTTGAATTTAAAGAACCGGGAGCACCCCGAAAAATAAGTCACCCAATCTTTGAGATATGATTTGTGTAGATACGTTATCATCATTTTTCAGCGATGAGAACCCGAGAATCGCTGCATTTTCGGTTTTTTGTCTGACAACGATTTGGCATCCACCTCTAGTGGTCTGCGCGGAGATTTTCCAGTTTCCCAGAGCAACATTTCCACGCGTTACTGCAAATTGAAAGAAATCGAGAAAAAACAAGAATAAAACTTACAGTTAATATTAATACTGAAAAAGTTCAAAGATAAGAAACTGTCAAACTGTCCGTCATTCAATTGATTTCCTGAAATAGTAATTCAATTCATGATTTGTATCATTTCTTTCAAATAACCGTTTCCATCGGTGATAACTAGGTTGTAAATTTCAGCGCCAGTTAACTGAACATTTGCGAGCGAAGAATCTTCCTCTATGAATGTATCAACAGCGAATGGGATTGTAGAACAATTCTGAAAAATTCACTTTAAAAGAAGTTTCAGTTTAACATTTCAAAAAAATAATCTGGAGGGAGCTCCCGCGGATATAAAATTGGCACATTAAGAAACTGTAACTTAACTCCATTAAAATTCAAAAACCCAAAAAAAATGTAAATAATGTTTTTCATTATTTTTAATTGAATTTGTAGGGAGCTCCTCCCTCGTGTGAGTTCTTACATAATTTTCATCATCTGAAGAAATTGCAGGAAGTTGCATGGAATATGAAAAAATTTCCGATAACTGTTGTTGATCGCTCTGAATTGGAATAATCCGTCCATTGGACATTCGTTTAACAAGTTCCAATTGTGATGGAAGAGCAAATACTTCGTTGTTTGTGTTATCAGAAATTGTGATGAAGTTAATCTGGAATGTTTATTAATACTTGTTCATATTTATTCGTAAATAGTACTTCAATATCACGTTTCACAATATCCCAAGTTCTCGAAACGTTCTGCACATTTTTCACAGCTTGGTTAATAAAATAAAACACTTGTGCAGTTGGTTGGATATTCGATTTTTGAGCTTGAACAATTGACAACAAACCCATTGTGTTATCAAGATTATCAATTAGTGGCAAGGCATTTACAAATGTTGAAAACTTTGATATAAACGTATTTGGATTATAGGTACTCAGAAGAACGCTCGACACTGAAAAAATGGATTCGGAAGACATATGAATAATCCACTAACTTTGATCACAATGAACGATCAATGTGAATTCTTGTTTATATGCTCCATCTGTGGAAGCATCCGCATTTTTGATTATTTTACTGATATCCGACACCAATGTTTCGTAAACTTTTCTATTTGCTGAATTCCTTTCCAGAATGAAAATCAGTTGATTATGCTTCCCCAATCTTGGATCACTTATTGCTTCAACATTTCTTTCATTACAAGTTTCTACATCATTCTCTTCCATCATTGTTGAAATGATTTTCTGATTCTTGTGATCATCATTATGGTCAGCTTGAATGCAATATCCTGTTGTTACGCGAACCTTTGAATTTCCATCTTTGTCGATCAAGTTATGATATTGTCTGAAATAATAACATTCGAGAGCCCAATCGTTTTTAGACAAACGTTATTGGTCCTGGTGGGCAGTTCAAAGTTTGTTCCCAAGTTGGGAATGCATATGGGAATGTGCAATCTAATTCATTTCTGCTATAAGAATAATATGGTTCTCTGATAAGTTCATTCGAATGGCTTGTGATTGAAAATGTGCTGTTTACCCATGCCGGAAAACCGAAAGTTTGCATTGTTGCAGACATTGGCATTCCTAAACATTTCGTAAAATTGGGAGTATTAATAAAATTATTAAACTTATAAACCATAATATGAACTTACCAATAACAATCATTCCATTTCCTACATCAATTAGATCGTCATCATGATATTCGATTGAAATTGAGTTTTTCGATTGTATAAATATCAGGTAGTCGAAACGGGAAGTAGAATCGGAAGTAATTTGTGCGAACTTCTCAGTTGTCGAGGAATATAACTGAAAATTAAATGTTGTTAATTGGAAGATGGGACAGATATCATTGTTATAAACAAACAATTTTTTAAGTACGGTGAACCTGCAATAAACTTTAAAAAAGTACTATGCACTAACTATATAACTTGTTCCGTGTGAAATCGGCTGAGCACCACTGATCGAGGGGATTGATGCTAAACGTCCAATTTGAAATTATATTACATTAAAAATTGAAAAAACAAAACATTACGTTGATTTGTATCAAAAGTTATAAGTATATAAGCATGTTCGTTTTCAACATCCCTGACAATTGAAACGTTCTGATTTCCAACAACTTGATATCCTTGTGCGATATTTTCAGGGTAATAAAAAAGACTAACAACTTCCCTCAGCAACTAAAAATCATAAAAATACGGTAATTATAAATAAATCGAATAAATTTTACTTGAACAGTTTCTGTTTCATTCTTAACGAAGAAATAATTAGCATGATTCGTCATCGACAATCTTCGATAAACGGCAATGTTATCCAACGTTCTATCAAACTTTTCCGGTATAGAAAGAATATAAGAAACCTGAAACAAAAATGAAAAAAATAATAAGTAATTGAGTTAGAAACATACTTTTGATCTCCAAAGAAGTGATATTTGTAGACATCTTTGTTCAGCGTTCGAATCTGTAAATCTATGTGACCATGGGGTGGCATCAGATGCTGGACTATCTGTGAAAACGAGGAGAATTCCGTGAGATTTTGTGTCTGGATATCTGAAAACGAATTACTTTGGAAAAGTGATAAATTATTGATAACGTTTGTTGAGCATTTATTACAGCATTTAAAACTGGCTGCGTTTCATCTCCATCTTGAAGTTGGTCGTTTAATTTTGATAGAAAATTAACAACGTCCGCAGGATCGGTTGAAATCATTTGTGTTGTTGTTATATTGTTGCCTGAAATTGTTTTCTGTAAATATTGAAAAAAACGTTATAGCCAAACTTTTCAGCACGAATCCATGAACAATATAATTTGAAATCCAATTGTCTTTTTGTCCAGTGTTCGAATTCTAAAAACACAAATTTGTTGAGTTTTGAGTTGCAGAATTAATACCGTTGTAATTGAATCGATAAAAGTATTGAAATTATTTCTCAATGCTTCTAATTGTTTTGACATTGATGTTTTCATATTAAATACGATTATCAATGATCTTTTGCTCAAGTTCAAGTTGTCCTCGTTCGCTGGTCTACATCCGCGAATTTGGCACGATACATCATACCATCCCGGAGGACATGCGCATCGATTTCTGTCAGGTACACCGAATCTTTGACATCTAATACAATTAGACATAGGTTTGATGAAAAATACAATAATTATTTACTTTCTCGTTTCACAAAGTGCTCCGCCTGTAAATCCTGGACATAAACAGTTAGTGGAATTCAAAGGAGTGCCGTAGTTTTGACAATTTGCTAGCTGTGCATTCGAATCTGAATTAAAATGAAAATTGGAACCAAAATAGGGTCTATAACATACATTTAATACTAAATGATACCAAAATCGATAAAAAAACAAGAGACCATCTCATTTTCAACTGAAATTTAGCTTTGTGCATGAAAATTTAAAAAATAAATACAAAGTATACGAAAATGATGTTAAAAATCACGAATGCGGTTTTACCGAGACGCACACACTAAGTATGTTATCAGTAAATATCAGAAAAATGAAGTATTTTATAGTTTTTTTTTCAAAATAAAACTTTTGACAGGAAAAGGTGTGTGATGAGTTTGCGATAAAAGGTGTTTAGATAAGAAAATCTGTTGATTACTGCGTATTGCACGTATCATTAAGGAGCATTCTAGTCTCGAAGAGAACTCGATCGTTATAGCTCAGAACCCCCCCCCCCCCCCCCCCCCACATCAAAACTAGTTTTAACATTTGTTTTTGCTACTGAATAATAATTTCAAAATAAATCACCCCTCAAGAAAATGATTGCTGATAAATAAATGAAAATAAAAGAAATAAATATTAAGTCGACCGTTTCGCCCCTAAGCTAAGACGGTCTACCAAGGGGTTGGGGCTCTTCAGTTAGATCCCCTTGGAGTTATATTAAGTAATCTAATGTTATAATTAGTATAAACAGATTATGAAGAATAAAAATTATAACTTACTTCATATTGTTCCAATTGTTGATGTAGAATCCTTAGCATTCTTAAGATTGAAAATAAAAATTTGAACACTATCTGAAAAAAACGAGGAAAATTGGACTATTGATAAGCATATCTGAACTTTTTGAAAATTTAAGACAAAATATCATTGCGCTTTGAGGGCTGCTCAACCTCACGCACGCACGCGGCTGCCGATACTCAACATACGCTCAAGATCAAGTTGCCCTCGTTGGCTGGAAAATTCGCCGGAAAATGAATTTTTCAAATTTTCCAGTGTGTTGAGAGTCGGCAGCCGCGTGCGTGCGTGCGGAGCGTCTGTGAAGTTGAGCAGCCCTCAAAGCGCAACGATCAAGAATATTTGAGTTCGCAATAGTTTAGAACGTTTTTTCGAAGTATCGGCGCTATTCAGAGCATCAAATTTTTCCAGATTTCACCAGGCATAGAGAAGTGTACTAAATTCGGGAAGTTTCCAATTCATCACTTTATGCCCCCCCCCCCCCAAATTGTTTCAAAATTGGATATGAGTTTCAAAACCCCCCCCCCCCCCCAATTCCCTTGTTTCATAATTCAAAGTTACGAACCTGTAAACAATTCTACAAAAATATTTTTTGCCTTCAGAATTGTTTTCATTTTCATGATGTCAAAAAAATGGAGTACAATGCAGTAATTCGCGAACTGTGAAAACATGTCAACAGTTTGCCGATTTGCAACAATAGACACCCCCCATTCAACAACAACTGAAGATAAGAAAAAATTGTTTTTTTTCTCCCTTCTGATTTGCAAAAACTTTCAAACAAACACAATGGTGATGTATATCTTGTGAAATGACCGATAATCCATTGTCATTCGCACAAATACTTTCATTTTTAATCGATTCATTATTAATGGTCAGTTTGTGTTGTTATATCTTGTATCTCCTCAAATAACCATTTGCTTCTCTCATTTGTTGTTTTTTTTTATTCGTCGGTTTCACCCGATTTTACACATCTGTTTTATTCGTACAATTTTTGTGGACCGATTAGTCTTACAATTATTCGTCACAACATTTTATTTGTTATAATCCTTTTCCGATTTGCATCGATCAAATTCAAATATCATTTTGTTTCAACAGACACGTTTATTTTTTTATTTTTTTTATTTTTCAGATTATATTTTTTCGACGAATATTTAAATATTAAAAATCGAACAACTATTTTTATTTGATTGTTCGCTTGAATGAGGTTTGACAACTTTTTCAGTCAAAGTTGTTTTCTTAGGTTATCGTTAATACTAATTTTAATCGAGGTAATTATTTTTTTCATGAATTGTCTATTTCAATTTTTATATAATTTTCTAGAAAATCAATACTTATTCATTTGAACAATGTAATGTTACTCGTTCCTGTTGGTTTCATCCACCAGAATGTGATGAAAATAATTTGGCATTATGCCAATCAGGCGTAGAATGGCAGTTATTACCAGAAGGATTATTTGTACAATTAGAAGCAAAAGTAAATGACTTGGATCAAAGTCGCCCTTTTTATTTAGCTTTAGGATTTAGTTTTAATCAAAGAATGGTAAGCTTATCTGTTTGATAAAACATCATTGCGTTTAATGTCTAGGATGATGATACAGTTTTTGAATGTGTTGTTCCCCATACAGGTGAAGGAAAAGTTCAATTGTCTTTCAATGACGAAACATTTAACAAAGTGCTTCCACAGCCAACTTCTGTACTTTTAACTGAAGGGACGACTACGTATATTGATGGAACTGTAACATGCAGTGCCAAATTATTACTAGACAATCGGCATCTTGTTGAAGACAGCTCTCAGTTTATGGTAAATTTGAACTTTTAAAAACTAATATTGATGAGAATCCTGGAATAGTGTCTTTAACGAGAACTCCCTTTTATGTAACCATTGAAGGAGGACTTTACGGAGAGAATGAATGCGGCTGGAATGAAAATCGACTTCATTCTCATTCCAAATCTGTTTTTAAAATTTTCTAAAACCACCTAGAAACCGAGAAAAGGCGCCTCAAAACAATGACCTAAAAAAAGTGTCCACCTGGCCGAACTTTTTCCTATAAGCTTTTTTCGTGTTTCCTTAATAAATAGCTATGCAGAATGCTTATATTAGTCCTTTTTAATGTTTTTTCCATTTTAATTTTAAAAAAATGTTTTTTTTTTGGATTTTTCATGCCTGCGGACTAGTTTTCGTGGCCTCTTTTTCTAGGCCATTGTTTTGAGGCTCGTTCTCTCGGCTTCTGGGTGGTTTTAAAAAATTTTAAAAACAGGCTTGGAATGAGTAGGAAGTCTATTTTCATCCCAGATGCATTAAAATCGAACTAGCCTTCTTTAGAATTTCATGCGGTAATTCTGAAAGAAATAACACAAGTTTCAAAAATAAACACTTAACCTCTGTTTTTCAGGTTCATGATCTCGAATCTGGCTCCTATCATCTTTTATTCGCTCGAGGAAGCGCAGATTCTTTTAGTAAATATTTTAATTTTTTCCTGTTTGGACTCTTCTCTTTTCAGCTTTGGAAAAAGACATTCATTCAACAAATGACGGCTCACAATTTCCTTGGATGTCTGACGAAACTGTTTCATTTTGTCGAACTAATTGCTCATCACCAAATCTTTATCATATCGGACAAATGAGACAAACTTTCAATGTTACAAGATATTGGAAATATCGAATAGCAGTTTTTCATGGCAAGTTGTATTTATAGAACAGAATAAGAAATAGTGAGATTTCAGGAATATTCCTGATCTTTGCCTGGTGGGTTCTAGGCTCGACGGGAATACTGATTGCCAGATATTTTAAGCCATTATTTCCAAGAAGTAAGCTTCTTGGAACGGCGGTTTGGTTTCAAGTAATTAAACATTTCGGCATCTTTAAACATCATTTTTTAAATTTCCAGCTTCACCGGGATATGATGATTATTTCCGTCATTTTGCAAGTAATCTGTGTACTTTTAATATTCTATCAAGCGGGATGGGTATGGTTTCAATGTTCATACATGTGTACTTCTGATGTAACCTCATCTGAAATTTAATTTGAAATTATAATTTTGATGACAGGATTTCTCAAAGAAAATGCACGCTATAACTGGTTTTTCTGCAACTGTTTTAGCACTATTGCAACCTGTTTCTGGATTTTTGAGACCGTCGCCGACATCGAATGTTCGTCCATTTTTCAACTGGATACATTGGACGATTGGAATGTTTTCATGGACTATTGCATGTATGAGATATATTTTAGTTCACTCTAATATTTTACGTTTTCAGCAACGGCGATTGTATTAGCGTTACCTATGGGAAAAACTGGATTGAATCGATTATATGGACATGCTCCGAACTGGATTGTAATGGGATACATATTATTCTTTGTTGGTTGTAACTTGGCACTAGAAATTATCACAGTTGCCGGCACGAAAAATAAAGTCGGTGAGTGGTTTTTGAACAATTTCCCTCTTTTTTGTTGTCTTTTGTTCGTGGATTTTGAAGACATAGAAAAAATAATTTCCAGAGGGTGGGATACAACCGCATAGATTCACCGTCGGACCGATGGGAATGGCGCTAGCAAACTTGAACACACCAATCAAGGATGCACCGACGGAAGTACCAAAAGTGAGAGATTTATTTCAGAAACATACAAATTGGATTAGACAATTCAAGAAAATAAAAATAACAGCGAAAAAGATAATAATTTTAATTTTATGAGCAGAAAAACGACAAAAAAAAGGAAATAAATTTGAGCGCTTTAATTTAAAGACAGTGGATTAGTTAATTTGACGCAACCAGATTTCAATTTCAAAAATTAGAGCTTTCTCTCATTAGTACAATGCAATTTATGCGAAATCACACCGATAAACACACGCGTCATAGCAGCCGTCCGAAGTTGAAAAAAAAATCAAAATTTGAACGCGCGCGCTCCGTGCGACGCAGTCGGTGTCCGTGCAACGCAGTCGGAATTGTCGCGAAACACAATTATTTGAATTTGACTACCTAGTGGTAGTGTTCTTTGGACCACCTGGGATCCCATTCGAATGTTGATTTTTTGTCTTGAATTTGGATCCTGTTAACTGAGCAGCATCCTTTAATTAAAAAACAAATTGAATAAATTTTCGGACTTGAATAGAACTGTTTCAAAATCGATAATCTTTCAGAGAACTCGTGGTCGAGCATCAATCGTGATCCTTCACGTGATAGTAAGTTTAGGTGTCAATATAACATTCGCCGTGATGCTTTTGAAAGCTCTTTGGTCACATTCTCCATAATTTGTTTACCTTCTTGTTTATTACTCTATTATGCAATATGATTTCACACTCTTTCAAAAAACTTTACTGCTGCTGGATATTTATATTATTGCTGGTCTTTTTTTTCTTCATTCCATCGTCAACAACATCATTTTTCATGATATACATTTATTCCACAAATATATGCAAAATTTTTTACAATTGCCATATTCGATCAATTAATTATATTACATTTTTCATGAATCGTTTTTCAGTGTTTTTTGGTCGACGGCTTTTTAAAAAACATTTTTTTCTGGATTAAAACCGGAAATGAATAAAATTAATTTTTGAACTCGTTCAACTGGGGAATCAATCAATACTTTTTACAATGAAGAGTAACAGTAATTCTCAAAATAAATGAGATTTTAAAATATTCATTCTTCTTCTTTATTTAGGCTTTCCGGGTGTTTGAATTGAATCTTTGCCGGAGCTTTGAGGCGCTGAAAAAAAGAAATATTTTTTTTGGAAAATTTTTTTTAAAAACCTCGAAACAAGTGAGGGTAGTCTTTATAGGAGCATAAAATAAATAAAAGGAAAAAAATCGATAAACGGGAATTTCAGTTTTTTTTGTTGAAAATTTCATAATTACCTTTCAACAAAAATTTTACTAAGGGACTTAAAAAAAACCTTACTTCATTTATTGGTTCAAATTTTAGAAATACAGCAGAACTAACCTTTTTTCGCGGTTGGAACATCAACGGAAAGGCTATTCACATTTGCAAGTGGATGTTCTGTAAATTTAAAGACATTGGTTTTTCATCTATAATCTATGAAAGTGTAGTAGACCAATGAAAATTTCATTTATCTCATTTATATTTAATGATACGAACCATTTGAAGGCTTTTGAGGACGTGGGCTGTCTGGAATTGAATTAGGCGGTGCTAGGTGACCATGGCGAATTGCAATCTCATTCTGAAACTTTTATATTTAGGCAACAATAAATAAATTGAATTTCAGAAGTATTACATCATTGGAATCTTGTCTGAAAGCCATTTGTCGTACCAAACTCGTTCGACGAACTTCTAGCATTTCATAGTATACAGAAAATTTACTGAATTTTTATTTTTCCAAGAAGAATATAAAACTGATATATTGATATCTAAAATAAAATGCGTTTATAGAGAGAAAAAATCAAAGGAACAAGAAAAATGAGAGAACGAAGAAAGAATGTTTCCCAATACCTGGTTAAACCGTCAAATAAACAAATGACGAATGTTGATTTATTGGATTTTAACTAATTTTTATGTGCTCATTCTTGTTAAATCAAATTGGGACCCCTGGAGGGCATTCAGAAATAAAATTACAACAATTGTAAGATTGCAATTGTTGTAATTTTATTTCTGAAGCTCGTACCTTTGATAAAACAGCAGAACTTCAGATTTTCACTTAGCATTTTTGAGAATTTGAATTTATTAAAGTATTTAAAAACACCGTTTGTCAAAATCCGTTATTTACATAACAATGTGAAAATTTATACTAATAAAAAAAACACAATCAAATTATTCAGTTTTGGGCCGATTCTAAACGCTTCTAACAATGAAGGGTATTTGATAAGTTTTAGATGTATTCAATAATTGTTATAAAAAAATTAAAACTAAAATTAATTTCAATTGAAAAGACCTAAAATCATTAATCGATGGTGAAGGTGGCAATGTTTATAGGTGAATAGGGAGTGACTCTGTCCCTCGTTTTTTGCCATTTCTGTTTCTCGTTCTTTATGTGATTCTCCTAGCAACGAAAACGAGTGCAAAAAGAGAATGGAAAACGAGACATTCTTGAAAAAAAATAACGGGGCGGATTTTCTTTTCCGACCCTCTTTGGGAAAACATCTCGAAAAGGCAGATTTTTCAAACAGGTGACAGAAAAAGAGCAACCGGGGGGAGAAAACGGCAGACATTGAAGTTGAATGATAGTTGATCGGAAATGTGTGGAAAATCAAAAGTTCAATAGAAAAAGGAACAAGTTGGGGACTATTTCAGATCTGGAAAAGAAAAGAATATGTCTTAAAAAAGTAATATAAAAAAATTAAATTTAAAATTAAAAAAAAGTAATATATTTTTTTCAGTAAGGATCTGGAATTTGGGCCACTAATAGCCTACCATTTATTCGAAATATATTAAAGGAGGGCTTTAGGGAGATAATGAATGTGTTTAGGATGAAAATAGACTTCGTGCTCATTCCAAATCTGTTTTTAAAATTTTCTGAAACCACATAGAAGCCGAGAGAACGAGCCTCAAAACAATGGCCTAGAAAAAGAGGCCACCGGCGAAAACTAGTCCGCAGGCATGAAAAATCCAAAAAAAAATGAAAAAACATGAATTAAAATGAAAAAACACAAAAAAGGACTAATATAAGCATTCTGCATAACTATTTATTAACGAAACACGAAAAACGCTCATAGGAAAAAGTTCGGCCAGGTGGCTCCTTTTTCTAGGCCATTGTTTTTAGGCGCGTTTTCTCGGCTTCTAGGTGGTTTTAGAAAAGTTTAAAAACAGATTTGGAATGATTATGAAGTCTATTTTCATTTAAGGTACATTAATTATCTCGGTAAATCCCTCCTTTAAAGGCAAAGGCAGTAAATCTGAATCTAAGTGGAAAAATGAATCTTCATGATGGCCTAGAATGTTAAATCTTTCATCTAGCTACATCAAAAACGAAAAATGTGTTAAACTGAAATTTTGAAATTGGAATCTAAATTTTTGAGCCTCATAAAAATCGTAGAAGTGCACCCTGTATTTCAATAAACACCTATTGTGTACGAAAACCATACATTTTTTGCAGAGTCTGTAAAAGTCTTAAAGTTCTAAGCAAATGCAACTGTTAGTGAAGACAAAAATAGGGAATAAGTAGAAAATAAAACAGACAATCATATCAGAGTATTGATAGCTAAACTAACCAATCAAATATGAGCTTTGTTTACTTTTTAACTTGAAAAAAAAAATTCTCAAAAAATAATAAAAAAAATTTATATTCTAAAAAAAATCTATGAGAATGCGATGCAATAAAGGTTAGAAAACGTTCGAGGCAAGTCACCATGGAGATTTTTTTTTGTCGGTGAGAAAGAATATAATTTCTACAAACAGATTAGACTTCAATTTTTGTTTTTGTTTAGGTTTTTCGTTTAAAAAATGTTTTAAATCGTATTTAAAAAATTTTTTCAATAGCTTGTAGGTTTTAGTGGAGAGTTTATTCGTTGCAAGACCAAAAAATATGATGTAGCTAAAACAAGCAAAAAACTCACTTGCGTTTCACCTCTGGTTGTCACGAAAAGACACTAATAATTAGTAATATAATACTACTCTAAAAATAAAAATGTGAAAAAAACATGGCAGCGGAAATAAAACATGTTTTTTTGAGCTGAAAGAATACATTTTTTCCTGTTGTCAAAAATGTAAAACGATCCGGTTTCAATTGAAAACCTGCTCAGTTATTCGTCGTGAAAAATGCGTTATTTTTTTGAAACTTTATAATCGGATAAAATTATTTTAGAAAACAAAATTTTCACATATTATCCAAAAAGTCATAATCGTGTTAAACTCAAAAATTGTGTGGCAGTGAAAACTATATGAATTTATAATTGGAATTTCGAATGAATACTGAGAATATTTAGAACAAAAATATAAATTTTATTTTGATGAAGGTGGTTGCATGCTTTATGACAACAAAAAAACAGAATGAAAAAAAAAGAGAACGGGAAAAAACCTGTTTGCAAATCGGACTAAAACTATTAAATTGAACTGCAAATTCGTGAAGTTACGAGCTTTTATTTTGAAAAACCATAGAAGAAAAAAGTCGAGTGTTGAACTAAGACTCGGAAAATAGACCAACATTAAAGCCTTCTAAAAAATAATGTTTGTTGTGAAGTTTGGAAGGGGTTTTCTTCGTTCTTTCTCTCTCTCTTTAAATGAACATTTCCACTGGGATGGTCCCTCGGATGTCATGTGCAGGATAAGCCAAGGAGTGCAATAGAATTTTCTTCGGATTTCCCCCGATTTTCCAATTTCCTTCACACAGTGGTTTTTCAGCTGTGAATCAGCAAATGAGGGAGAGAAGCCGGAGTCAACAATGATCAACGAAAAATTACTTTTTTTTTTGAAGCTTCAAAGATGATAGACAACAATAACTAAGCGCCGTTTCTAAGAATTTTGTCATTTATGTGTCCAAAAATTTGATAAAACTTCTAAAAAAAACACGGAACTCACTACCCAATTCTGTTTTTCGGTTCTCATAGTGGAAAAGCCATGAAAAAATCTGTGGATTCCTGTCTTTAGCGATTGAAAAAAATAGCTTCCAACTGACAAAATTTAAATTCATTGTTTCATGTTTGAGGATTGAAATATAAGGTAACATGGTTTAGAAACAAGAAAATATATTTTTTTTGCACATTAAAAATTTAAATATTTCTAAGTTTTCTGAGTCAACAGAATCTTAAAAATTCTCTTGTCAAAGAAAAACGCCAAGATTCAGCTAGGGCGCACGATAAATTGACAACCAAATTCAGAAAAACATAAGCATACGTTGAAATCGGAGCTTTTAAAGGTCTCAATGAAAAAATCGATACGAGAATTTTTTTACAGCGACCTCGTGCGCATTTAGAACAATTGAACGGCGTTTCGCGCTGAAATCACATGTGCAATAGAGCACGCGTGCACAAAGACTTACTCTATCTGTAGGAAAAAACTAAAACTCTTTTTGAGTATTTTTCTATATTTTATCGATGAGATTGAGATAACTGCTTTACTGAATCAAGTATTTCTATCATTTTTTTAAAAACTCTATTGAACACATATAAGTACTGTCCACAAATTGCCTATCTTTCAATTGATTTCCCAAATATAATCCGTTCTCATAACCCGCACGCGAAGCTTTGGGTCACTTCCCAATTCAATTCTATTCTATGTGTATATAGATATATAATGTTGATGTATTTGCGCGGACAAACAAACAATCCTCGAAGAGCACAGGTTCGGTCGATTTGAAGGGTGAAGCCGTCGTTGAGCACCTACCAAAAAAGGGGCGAAATATAATTCGAAAGCGAGAAGACGACAGAGAAAGGGCAAAAACAAGACAAATATAGCAAAGAAGAACATTTTTGCGATTCATACAAAACGTTCGCACTCATTTAGACAAAAAGGTTCAGGAGGAAAAAAACCCCACCAGCGGTTTCCTTGTTTTGTTTTGTTTTGTTTTTTTTGCCAATCCAATTTGCTAAATGTTTCTTTTCAAAACGCAATTTTGTGTTTTGCCTTCTTCACTTTTTACCGTACGCGTTTATTCATTTTTGTCACTTTCCTTTTTTTGTCGCAAGTCAATTGAGGCAAAGTCGTACATCTTCATTCATCTTCCGAAACAAGTTATGCATATATGTATATTCTTTGTCTCAAAAATCTCACAAAAAATGGAAAGGTGTATTTCCATTATTTCTTTCATTTTTCCAAGGATTTTGTAGTGAAAAATTCCAAATTCCTATCAAATTTTTATATGCCGATAAATTATATAAGATGCGGATTTACTAGAGGGTTTATAACATTCGAAATAGTTTGTCACTCGAAAACAAAGATGGAATCTTCCTCACCGATAACTTTTTAGTCATTAGTTTCTTGTCTTGTATTCATTTTTCCCGTTCTCTTTCATTGCCTAATTTGTTGTTCCATTGTTGTGTCGGACATCGGCATCCAATTATTCATAAATAGATATAATAATAATAGTACTAACAACAATGACAACATCAAAAACAAAACCATGTTTTTCTTTCTCTCCCGTCTTTTGTGGTGTGTTCAAAACTTCTCTTTTTTTTAAAATATGTTTTGCTAAAATCTCGGAAAGTCTCCAAAAACTTTTGTTGAAATTGTTACTACTTTGACGATAACTGTGAATAATTCTGTGAAGCGGTTTGTATCAGTTGATTTTTTTGGTTTTAATTTAATTATTTAATATAATTGAAACTTGGGATAAATTCCAAAGTTATACTTAAAAAGGCGCAGAGTTATTATTTAAAAAAAAAGTTCTGTTTCACTATCTTTATCTTTAAATTTAACTTCACTAATAATTAATCGCACCAAAAATGTGATGACATTATATTTATCAAATTTAACTTTTTTGTTCTGAAAACTTAAATTATCATCAATTTTAAAATCAGTTATCAGTTTATTCCGAACATTCTTAATAATAAAAACGAAATACTTATGAATTTTAAGCTTTTTTACACTTAATCGACTGTAGATCTTCAATTTTCAGTCAAAATTCGATTACCAATGATGAAGTTTTTAATGAACAAATAATGAAAAAATAAAGTCACGTACTATAAAAATCTTTTAGAATAAGTCCTTCGCATAACTTCTAACCATTTTTTTCGAACCAATGGTAAAACGTATTTCCTTTTCTTCTGCTTTTTTCTCTTGAGTTCCTTCCTCTTTTTACTTGTTTTTTGCATACGTTTTCACCTCATTGTGTCCTTCCTTTTTCCGCTCATAGGTATTAGGAAGAACTACTAATACCAGCAGCACCATTATTTGACCTTGATGACAGATTCCTCTGTCACCAGCCGTCTTTCTCTATACGCCTATTGATTCGTCTCTGTAGGAGATCGTCTCAGATCCTTTTTTATCTCACCTTTCAATTTTTCTATTCATTTTTCTTGATTTTTTACTTACAAAAATATAGCAAAAAACAAGGCATTATTCTTCCTTTTTTATTGTTCATACTTTCCCACATTTTATTGTTCCGTTTGGCGCCGTTTTTATTTATTTATTCGTTTTCGTTTCTATCATGTTTATCGATCTTCACATTAATGTGAATAGAAGTTGTCATTAAAGTCACAAAAGAAGCTTCTTTTTTGCTGAAAAATACAATTTTCTTTCTGAATATATTCTCATTTAAAATGTGTTTGTCAAAATTTTTTAGTCTATCATCCAATTGTAAAGATTTTATCTTTTCTGTATTAATCCTATGAAATTAATGTGAAATCCATCAAAAACACCAATGATTTCCAACTAATGTTTTAAAATGGGGAAAAAATGAAATTTTAACATCCGAATTGAGGCCATTTTCCCATCTCAGTTTAAATTATCAGACCTTCAGATCCGTAGTCAATTAATATTTTTAATTAAAAATATCTTTAACAAAATTCTGGATTGTTCAAAAAATCCTTATGAAAAATTTCTCGAAATTCATTCTACGAAATACTAATTTCATAGTTTAATATTAATTTCGTTTAAACTTTGATTCATCGAACCCTGTTTTCCTTAAATAGGTTTTGTTTTGTAATATACAAGTATTCCCCAATTGTAATGTTGCTCCCGACCCTATCATACTTCGAAACATCATTCTAACAAAAAGATTTTCATTTCAAAAAAAAATTCCGGAATTACCTGTGTTCGTGATCATGCTCTGCTTACAAGCTTTTCTGTACTCATACATTTTCCTGGCGAGCCTAATCCCTTTTGTCTTTCGAGTTTTACGAGCACCTCCAACCTTTTGCCGAATATTTAGTTTTGGAATTAAAGAGTAGAATATGTGTATGTATGGTGCAACCAGTTCGCTGTTCTTGGTGACTCGATCCCTCTCTCTCACTACCTCTCTCTCTCCATTTCTTTCAACCTTACATTATACAATTATGCCAATCACATAAATCAATTCTTTTTGATCATACATTTATATATTGATGCTTTTCCTTCGTCAAAACAACAACAACAACCTCGTATCCTTCGTTGTGTTTTTTTTTGGCTATTGATTTGATCGAAATGATTCGGGTAGGTAGCCCTCCCTTCTCACTCCGACATTGATGGATATTCCATTGCTTTTGTTGCCGTCCGGCCTAGAAAACCAGGCGATCAACAACATAGATGAGGTATCGAATCTCGAATGTGTTTTTTCTTTCATCTTTTTTGAGGGCAAAAACACAATACCTTTTCGGGAATTTGAAAAGAAACATGTCATGTTCTTCTCGAAATCTGATTTTATTAGTACAAGGTTGTGGGAAGGAAAACGATAACCTTATGAATACGTGAGAATGAAGCACCACTTCAACATTCTGGTTTATGTATTCCTTTTTTGAGAATGCTTCTTATTTTGTTTCTTATTGCCAAATGCCAATTACTACAAAAAATTGGCGTTTGTTAGATAAAAATCTCAAGTTCCTCAAATAGGTAGACGTTACAGTATTCTAACTTCATCACATTTTTTGTTTTGTTTATATATTTTTTTAATTTATTAAAGTATATGTTGTCGTCCCTCCCTAAGGAGCTTATTTTATCATGTTATATAGGATAGGATATATATTATAACTCAAATCTGCTTTTTATTTTATTTTCATCAAATTTTCACATTAATACATACTTACATACAGTATTAAAAAGTGTCATAATTCATATTTTAATCTACACGAAACAAAAATTTCGCTTAACGCAATGAACGACTTTTTGATGATGAACCGCGTCCTCCTCCCTCAATTCGTCGTCGTCGACATCTTCTTCTCAACTTTCTAGAGAATACACTCGACCCAGATTAAACTGATTCAATTTTCCTCATTCTAGACACCTCCTTGATTTATTCACTTTTTCCACTTTTACCCCTCCTTAAAATGCCTAGTTAGCTACATTTGTTACCACCATGATTATCCAGTCAACGCGCCAGCACGCATCTGTCTACAATTTTGACAATTTATTTTATTTATGCCTAGATTTCGCATCATTTTTACACTGTTTTCAAGTTTTTCATGATTTATAAGAAATTAAGTGACTCTTGTCGATTTGTAACGAATTTAGAAATTTAAAAATATTTTTGTGTTCTGAATTCCAGTGAAAACAACGAGGATCTTCATATGAAATGGATACTTCAATTTCCGTTCCTTTTCACAAAATTTTTTTATCAAACTTTCTCAAAACAGTTGTTTTCTGAATTGAAAGACCGTCGTGAAGATTACAGAAAAGTTTAGAAATTATTGTACAGTTTCATATAATTCATATTTTCATTATTCATTATAATTCATTAACCATTCTGAAATTTTCCAAGAGATCTGGTTCTTTTTTAGTTTAAATTAGAAAATTATAACCCCACAGAATTCCCGTATGTTTTTATCTTCAAATTCCCAGAATTACAAAAACTTGTTCTGTGCACCGTTAAAAGAGGCATGACATCAATTTAAAAGTTCATTGAGCAGATTACTTGATTCTAATATTGTTGCCGCGTGATCTTCTTGTTCTTTAACATTTCCTCATCATAATCCACGAGGAATTATCGGCCAATAATCTTTTAATGTTTAACAAATCGATTATTTGTCCTCTGCCTGCCAACCAACCGTCCGGCGGAAATGTAAAGGCAGAAAAAAAAATGAAAACGATCATGAGATGGGCAGCAGCATATTTCGACGGCAGCAGCAGCAAAAAAACCGACATAGGCCAAGAAACCTCAACCCAGCGGTTGATTTTTGTGTGTGTGTCTTCGTGTCATTGTTGCGCGGCGGAATTACAGGACATTTTCCTCATTCCGGCCTCCCCCCCCCCTCCTCCGGAAAAAAAAGGTGCACAATGTGTGGTGAGCACTTTTTTCAAAGACAAGAGACACATGTGAAATTTGATCCATTTTGTGCTGCTTCTAGAATAAATTAATGGTAGAAGAATCAAGAATCACAGATTTTAAGATGTCATAAGAGTCTATGCTGTTCCAAAACTTCTGACAAAACCATTAATCATATTCCTCACAAATTTTTTTTTGCATAACTTCGAACAATTTTTTTTTATCACTAAAAATATTGACATTTCGTTCCAAGAATTTATTTTAAAAAATAATATTTGAGTAAGATAACGAAAAGTAAGACTTCAAAGTTTTGGATCGGTATTTCAAAGGATGTTAAAGTATTTACCATTTTTTTGGCTTATTTCAGATTTATGATCGTCTTCTCGTTTACGGTAACGAATCCGATTTAGATAAATCTTGGCTTTAATGTAATTCTCGAATTTATCTGTTTATTGAAGAATTAGCAAAAAAAATCGGATTTTATAAGATTTATTTTACTAACCGCTTCCAAAGATTCTAGAAAATAAGATATTCAAATAGGAATTTTTTAATATGAGGTCTAGGATTTTATTCTGAAAAAATTGAAATCTTCAAATTTATTTAATATAAAATGTTTATATTTTTTTAAAATAAATTTGAACACCTAAATGTAGATCACTAAGACCATATTTGAACTTGAAATTTTTCAAACTAGAAATTTTTGAATGCTCGATTTTGACATGGAAAGTTGCCCAAACTCTTAAAAACAACGACATTATTTCCAATTCCATTTCATTGAGTTTTCCCCCTATTGGCTCGCAACCTAAGCCGACCGGCGACTATCCTAATTGATGCTCCCGCTCAGAGCAGAAACAGAAAAAGCAGCATTCTCTTCTCCGCGCGGACGACGCAAATGTTTGTTTTTCCGCAAATTTCCTCTCTAAATCTCCTAATTTCTCCATGAACTATTTTCAATTTTCCCGTCATTGCGGTCTCGTACTCCCCCCCCCCTCTCTTTTTTTTTCTTTGAGGAAGGCTCCTACGCACGGTATCTTTGTGTCAAGCAAAATAGTCTCGACAACCCACGAAAATCTTTTGATTTTACCGATTACGCCATATTTTATTACATTATTTATTTTCATGCTATAAGTATCTATTTTTCGATTAATTTCCTGTTTTTCAAAACGAACCAAATTAGAATATATTTATTGTTGTTCGGGTGCTTCCGGAAGGAAAAAGGTTTCTCGTATCAAAAGCCTGGAATCTCCATTTTGCCTTAGCATACTGAATTGAACTTTTTGTTACTTTTCTTGTCGATTTTTAAAATTAGTTATTGTCAACTCAAATATTCTTGATCATGCAAGTTGGTTTTGACCTACGCAGAAAATCTAAGTCTCTCACAAATTTTTACCTGCGAGCGGTTGCGCTGCGGTCTTTCAATAGAAAATGAATGCTCCAAAATTTTTAAGTTGACAATATCACTCAGGAAATGTTTTGCGGATCCGCTCATATAAAAGTAGCGATCCGCTATTTCAACTAGTTTCTATTGAAATGGCGGATCCGCGCATAGGAAAATGGCTGATCCGCTACTTTTATATGCGCGGATCCGCGAAAAATTTCCTGAGCATAGATGTTGTTAATAACTTTCCGCCAGTTCATTCTGACTTGAAATGCAAATAATATTTTAAGGATATAATATCGAGTCAATTTTTTGTCAATGTATTAAATATTTTCGTTCTCGAAATTTTTTTTGCAATCTTGAGGATGTCCCTTTTTTCAAACTGGAAGATGTTTAGGTTTCTCTGAAAAGATGAAAAGAAAATATATTTCGCAATGTGTTAGATGTGACTGAGCTTCTGAAAATTTCAGAATCTTAGCAAAATAAGCTTAATTAATCCTCATATTTTTATAAATATAAATATAATACAAATAATTTAGTAAAAAAAATAAACAGTAATTTTTCGAAAGGGTTTTTTTCTAATATCTGATAAATAACTCAATAAACCCGTGTAGAACAGAAATAGATAGTATTAATTGTATTAATATATTTCCTTTAAGAATTAGGTTTCGAGTCCTCCCGATCATTTGTCAATGCATTCTTCATCATTCGGCTCATTGCTTGTACTCCTTTTTTTCCCTCATTTCCCTATGGCCTTATCATGAAAAAGGAAATAAACAAGAAGAAGAAGAGAAAAGTAAATATTTAACTTGACGACATACCATTTCAGCATGACTAACAACCATTTTTTGAGATGACTCTTTCATTTTTTTGAAAATTCCAAATAAAGAATTTTATGGGTTTTCCTCCTCCCATTTAATATTGTTGTATTTTTCGTCCCCCTCAGAATAAATTCCTTCCTGATAACTTTTTGTCATCTCATTCCTCAATTTGCCTCAACTTCGATGTGTGTGTCTGTATGTGTTTTTTTTTATTCAGTTCTTGGCCTTCTTATTCTCTGTTTCCTCAAGCCAGTTTCCGTCTCATCTTTTCTCTATGTTTCCCACTTTTTCCATAATTTTTACCCGGTTTTTGCATCCATCATTCCTCCGATGTTCGTTCGGTTTTGTCCCCCCCCCCCCCCCCCCCCCCTTCTCATACAGTACTGCCTTCGTTTTCATTGTCCAATTCCATTATGACTGTTGTTCGCTTAGGAAATTGGCAAAACCTTAGGAAGAGGGACACACAGAGACTCATTAACCAGAAAACAAAACTGTTTAATTATAACAGTCTCTTAGTTACTTGATTATTACTTTTGTGTTTTTTTTTCTTCGCAAAAATTTCCGACCAATTTGTCAACAAAAAAACGATGTTTTCAAATGTACTTTTCCTATGTTTCTTCCGATGTTCATTTCTCAATTATAATAGGATGCAACACTTAATCCAAAGTCACTTGAATGAATTCTGATTCACAAATGTCAGCCAATCTGTCAAATTCTTCGATTCTTTTTATGATTTATCCTTTTTTTTTTGAATTTTTTGACATGCCAAATTTCTAGTTTTGTTTTTTTTTATCGAAATTTTCTTTTTCAGAAAGGTAAACGAAGAAAAAAAAAGTTGGAAGAAAAGCTCGGCAAATTGATTGATGAAATAATTTTTTGATCGGGGCGAAAATCATCATTTCGATGAATCAAGAGGAGGACCCAGTCAACCTTCAGATTTTTGTTCCTGAACTCAATGTTCGAGTATGTTTTGTTTAAAATTTACGTTTTCAATACATTGGATATACACAAGGGTTCTCAACTTGAACTTTTTTGTAATTTTCAAATAAACTTTTCAAAATTTATGTGAATGATTGGACCCCGCCCAAATAAAAAAACCAGATTTAATGAGAACATTTTTTCCGAAATTCAGATTTCCGTGAGATTAGAAGCTCAAAAAAAGGGAATAACCTAAAAATATGTATATGCAACTCAAATTGATGATTTTTCTTGTTCACGATTTGTTTAAGCGTCAACGCTTAATTTCCGCGGTCTTCTTCATTTTTACCAATATTTCAGAAGTTCTTGACGGTCACTCAAAACGATTTCATCTGGGATGTAAAACGTAAACTTCTTGCAACTTTGCCTCAAGCATTGGCACAAGCATTCAATTATGGTCTTTTCCTTCCGCCATGCGATGGGCGAGCCGGGAAATTTCTTCTCGAAGATCGAACAATTCGAGATTATCCATTCACTGACTGCGTACCATATCTTGAGCTGAAATATAAGAAAAGAGTTTACAAAATGCTCAACTTGGATGAAAAGCAATTGAAAGCAATGCATACAAAGGTAATAATATGTTTTCCTGTTCTTCTTCAGTTTTTTGTTCTTCTTGTTTCTTCTTCCTGTCCTCTATATTTTTTTATTTGACTTTAATTATGGGATAATGTGTTTATCTCCGAAAAACATCAAATAATAATTGTTATAATAGCAATATTCGTTTTGATCGTATCTCTTTTGTTGCAGGGCCAACTCAAAAAATTTATGGACTATATTCAGCAGAAAAACAGTGAGAAGGTTGAAAAGATGTGTTCTCAAGGATTGGATTCCAATTTTCATGATTCTCAGGTTTTTTTATTCAATAGAACGGGTGGGTTTGAAAACATGTTTTTACAGGGTGAAACTCCTCTGACACTTGCTGCTGGAATTCCGAATAATCGAAATGTTATCGTTACTTTAATCGGCGGTGGAGCACATATTGATTTTAGGAACTCTGAAGGACAGGTATTTATCTAATTTTGAAAAAAAATATATTTAAAAATGTTTTATTTTTAGACCGCAATGCATAAGGCATCATTCCTATCTTCTTACGAAAATGTGAAAACGCTTATTGAACTCGGAGCAAGTCCAAATTATCGAGATCCGATTGGGCTAACTCCTTTATATTATAACATGTTGACAGCGGATTCAAATGACCAAGTTGCTGAAATATTATTAAGGGAAGCTGCTGATATTGGAGTAACGGATATGCATGGAAATCATGAAATACACCAAGGATGTAAAAACGGTCTGACGAAACATGTTGAACATCTATTGTATTTTGGAGCCTCGATTGATGCAGAAAATGTAAATGGTAACACTCCACTTCATGTCTGTGCTGTTAATAATCGGTAATTTGGGTCAAAGCATACAGCTTTTTTCACAAAATCAGTTTCAGACCCGAGTGTGCGCGAGTTCTTCTCTTCCGTGGAGCTGATCATTTGACAGTTAACAAACAAGGGCAAACAGCTCTACATGTCGCTCATATTGTTGGGAATCCAGCAGTTGCTGATGTTATTCAGTCACACAATCCTGGATCATCGGTTCCTTATAGAGGAACACCTCAATATTCAACACGAAGACGATTGAGCTCTACAATAACACGTCGTCGTTCAATGTCGCAGTCTTCAATTTGTAGTCAAGATATCTATAGAACACCACAAAGTGCTCGAAAAGCTCCATCTGCTGCTCCATCACCAAGTCCTTCTCGAGCATCAAGAACAACTATAACACCATCTGAGTATGGAACAATGAGAAGAAATGGATTGGATTCGTTGAGAAATATGAACGCTGGACACGATAACAATATTCCAAGAATTCTTGTTATTCCAAGAGGTGTAAAAGGATTCGGGTTTATACTTCGAGGTGCTAAACGTAAGTTTCTTAAACGTTCGGAAAAAATGTATTATCTCTACTTTCAGATGTGTCAATGCCCCTGAATTTCGAGCCCACTCCTCAAGTTCCAGCACTTCAATTTTTCGAAGGAGTTGATATGTCTGGAATGGCAGTTCGTGCCGGTCTTCGTCCTGGTGATTATCTTCTTGAAATTGATGGAATTGATGTTCGAACATGTTCACACGATGAAGTTGTTGAATTGATTCAACAAGCAGGAGATACAATAACATTGAAAGTCATCACAATTGATACATCTGGCGGATCTGAAATCCATGGAGGAACAATTGTGCATCGTGGACATTCTAGTTAGTTTTCAAATGTTATTTTTTGTTTTTTGTTTTTACATAGATGTGTTTTTTGTTGCTAACTCTCAATGTGCACAGTAGCTACTTACAAACTTTTTAGCATCACGACAGTCTTTGGTTTTTACACCCACACCACAATCTATCATCTACTCATCAACAAACAACAGCGTTTACAGAATGAGATTTGGTTAGCTATTTTATTTTTGTATTCTTATTCAGATAATTGTATTTTATGTGATGTCTTGTTTTGTCGCACCATAATCCTAAATATTGAAGATACATTATCCCAAATCTCTATTTTGCAGATAATCACGAAGGAATGGATTATTACGCACCAAATGATATTAGGAATGCATACTCGGAATCAAGGCATGCGTCAGTTCGACAGCGGCCGGGAAGTGGTAGACGAATTTCAGCGGCAGAGTTGGAAAATTTGATGGTTAGACAAAGAGGGCCATCTCAGGCGTCGAATTATCATCCGCAATTTGATCAAGAATCGCTGAATGGTGGATATTCATCGAAAAAGTATAATTCAGTATCGGATATGAAAAGAAGAAAGGGGCAAAGGAATGCGATTGCATCATCTACTGGATTGAATCGTTCAACGTTTGAACCAAATCCTACTCCAAGTAGTTTCGATTATAACTGTAGTAGTCGAAGTTCTCAGCAACTGTCAAGAATGGATTCATATGATTCGTTTGACGATGAAGAGGATCTTCCAGCACCTCCACCATCAACGTTCAACCCTGCTGATTTGACAAGAGATATTTCGATGCAAAGAAGTGAATATTCTCGACCATTCCGGCCGACAAGTAGACCGAAAACGCCTCCACCGCCACCACCAACACAACAACAACAACAACAACAACATCATTATGCTCCACAACAAGTTACCTTGTCAAGGTGAATATTATAATATTTTGATTTATTTTTAAATACATCCATTCTTATTGCAGGGCTTCATCAAAGCAGCAAATGGTTCAGCAGCAGCAGCAACAACCCCCACCACCACCTCCACCAATGGCTGAACCAACAATGGTACAAGTTGAATTTGTTCCACCATCAACATCGTCTGCTCCACCACCTGCACCACCTCCTCCTCCCCCTCCTCCACCACCACCTCCAGCTTCGATTTCTAGTGGAGCTCCACCACCACCTCCTCCTCCACCACCGGCTGATTTTATGAAATCAATTGCAAGTGCTCCAGCTAACTTGAATAAAGGAATATCCGCTGATTCATTACGAGCAGTGCAACTGAAAAAGGCTGATAGTCAGACAAAAGAAGCTGCGGTCATCAATAACAACAACAATTCATCAACGAATGATTTCCAAATGGATTTGAAAAATGCTTTGGCAAAGAGAAGAAGTAAAGTTGCTCATGATGTTGATGAAGAAGAGGAAAGAGAGACTCGATTCGAAGGATTATCGTTGAGGGAAACTGTGAGAGAGAATGTTGTTGAACGAGGGAAATCAAATCAAGTCAGTGGGATTGTAAACAAAAAAGATAGTGGGTAAGGATCATACTTTAAATTTTGAATTCACTTTCTATTAGATGTGCTGGGATTCTAGATTTTATGGTTTTTATCAGCTTTTTTAATTGGTATCGCCTCTTTGGATAAAAATTAACTTTAGTCGTTCGGTTCTTCCACTTTAATTATGGATCGCGAATGTTTTTTTAATATTTATAATCTTTGACAGGTGTAACTTTAACTAAGTTTTGAAATAATCTGATATTTTTGATTCATTTTGTATAGAGAATAGATTGACATCTTTTGAGAAAAAATGAGTTTATAATCCCTTCAAAATTGTTCATAAAAAATGGATTTTTAAGGTATACATCATCTAGAACATCTCTAGAACCTTCGGAATCTGAAGAAAAAGATCATCGGCCACATTTTTCTCTGGATCATTCACCAAATGTGCAAAGAGTCACATTGATTTCTCAACATTTGGAAGATAATTATGGACAAAAAGATAATGTAAGTTGTTTTTCTTTGCAATCCGCTTGAACAATGGGTGTGTGCAAATCTAATATCTAGAAGCTTACATGAATGTGTTGATGTGTGCTTGTCGATAGTATTTCAGATAGAAAAGATTAATAATAATCATTATTTCTTTCATCGTTTCAGTGTGTCATATTAACTAAACAATAAACAAAAATAAACATTCAGATGTCGGTATCTTCTTCCGCTTCAACATCATCAACAATTGATAATACAAAACCGAATTGTTTTGTTGTTCCATCACATGCTCTTCCACCAATTGATTACGATGATGATGATCCGGATTCTGGAACTGGCGACAGCGACGGAGAAATTCGCTGTAAGGGCTTCTAATATCTATCGTTTATTTTTCTTTACTTCACTAGTTTGATTTTTACTTTTATAAATGCACAATTGGGCTCAGCACATCTATATGATTTTCATTTTAATATTGGTTTTGTTGGGACTTTTGGGAGAATGCGGTTGGGAAATTAACGGGTTCACAAAAGTTTAGTTTGATTTGCATTCTGGTTGAGTTGAGCATTATTATTTATTTGAGCAAAGAAACATTATTATTTTCATTTTAAAATAAAATTATTGGTATATTTTCAGACTCATCGATATCCTTTGAACATAAGAAGGTAGACGTTTGGACAGTTGAAGATGTAATAAATTGGTTAGCATCACTTCATTTATCCGAATATTCAACTACATTCCGTGCTCAATGTATTGATGGTTCAGCGTTGCGTAAATTTGATCGTTCTCGTTTCACGCAACTTGGTGTAACTCGAATAGCTCATCGCCAACTTATTGAGTCATCTTTACGCCATATTTTACAATCATAAACTGTTTTCATTTTTATTTCGAGTAGTTTATTATTTTATTTTTATCAATAAGAAAGCATGCTTTATCATTGTAAATATTCATATATATATTCATCAGTGAATAATATTTTGTGTATACTCCGTTTTGTTTTGTTCCGTGCCTATTTGCTGCTCATTTCATCCTTCTTTTTTTCTTCATAATAGCACATTTCTAAATCAAGTGATTTTCGGTGTCTTAGGGTTATTGAGAAACGCATATTGATATTATATGTAAAATACATTCTAAAGTACGACTTTTATAACAAGAATTCTATTGTTATATTTAGAATTCTTCAAAGATAAAACTTCGGTGATTCATATTTTAAAAAACAAATACATATTGCACAAGAGTGATAATATTGCTTGAATTAATGAATTTTTGCTTTCTTTTTGTACACAATCACTACATTTTCCTTTCGTTTCGTAAATCTGAAAACAATAATATGGTATTTCTCTGAAAAAATAGAGGACAAATAAATACCTTGACGGAAGATAAAGTGCTGGTTCTGCTGAATAGTTTGGAGTTGTTGTTGATAATGTTGCCCATTTGTCCGGGATAACTGAAGGAAGCAATGGAGTGGATGTTGTTGGAGCTTCTGTTTCGGTTTCTTGGATCTGAACCGCATTCCGATTGATATGAAAAAAAGTGGAATTCTTGAAAATGTTACCTCCGTGTTCCTTTCTCGATAATTCAAAACTCTATTATACGGGAAGTGCGCTTTTGAAGCTCCACCGAAACGCAGCTGAAATAAACACATGAAATACATATTGACATCAACTTTTAAAGGCAGCTGGTCAGTTAACACGATCCATATTCAAGGCGAAAAATAAAAATCGGAATGGGGGCCCAGGAGGGCGCGAAAACAACACCTCATTCAAATAATTGATTTTTTTTTCAACTTTGGACGGCTGACGCGTGTATTTATCGGTGTGATTTCGCATAAATTCCATTGTACTAATGAGAGACAGCTCTAATTTTTGAAATTGAAATCTGGTAGGGTCAAATTAACTGACCCACTGTCTTTAAAAATAAAACTTCATTGAAAAATAGTGTAAATGGGTTTGAAACAGCTTTAAAAAACCAATGGAAAATTTCTGGATTTGTTTTTCGTATTGAGCTAAAGAAATGCATGTTTTTATTTTGAAAGCCAGTCAGAAATTCACGAAGACCAAACCCCCTCTTAATTACTCATTGTCAAACTTTTTTATTTTACAGACTCAAAACTATAATCCCACACGATGCAATTCAACAAAAAGTACCTCAACAAAATCTTCTTCGAACTTTACTTTTTCCACCGTTTTCTCGATTGTTGACGGAGGACGTGTTTCGATTTTAATCCTTCCATTTTGGATTTGTGTCGCTCTGAAAGAATCATAAAGATAAGAGATTATTGAACACTCATTCAAACTCGTACTTTCGTCTTTTGACATTTTGAAAGTTGATGAATTTCACCCTCAGTTTTGGTTTATAATTATCAATTTCATTGGTAATAGAATGAATTTCATTATGTGGAATATTCAGAAAAAGGTTGGTTCGATCATAAGCGACCAAATTATCGGAATATTCAAAATAATTGAATAGAAATAGAAAAGTCAGAAAATGCAACATTTGATAATAAGCGATGAAAACGATGAAATGAGAAAGCTAACACAATTGGTCACTTTCAGATGGACTAGTATCATTTTATTACACAAATAATCATATTCGGATATGTATAAGGTTAATCAGTTGAAACAAACAGATAACACTAAAATAGTTTATATGTTTCTACAAGTCAAAACTTGTATTCAAATGATGTAATAAATACCAACCAACAATTCTCACTTTTTCTGAAAAAAAAGCGAATATATTTAATGTTTATTCAGAAAGCGTCATGATATTAAAATAATGTTTGAAAACAAACAAATTCGGATATTTTAAAATTTCATTACTTATTTTTTAAATGTCGAAGAGAAGATCATTTTCACAGTTGCGTAATAAAATGTTGTTCAGAAATCGTTCAAAGAGTGCAAGTCGAATGAATTCTAAAGAAAGAGCACGAGCTGAACATTTTTCAATGGAATATGATCTTTCGGTATTGCTTTGCGGGAGCATCCGCATCTTATATTACAACAATAAAATCATATCTATACTTCAGAATGTATGTAACCATCTTGACGCTTTAATGAATGCATCAAGATATGGAAATGTTGACCTATTATACAAATTATACGTTCATCATATCGACCTAAAAATGACAGATGAATTGGGTAATACAGCAATGCATGTGGCTGTTATGGTAATGCAAAAACTACTTCCTCAAAGAAATATTTTCAAAAAAAAAAACACATGTTCAGAACAGCCAGCAAAAAATTGTTCGAATGCTTGTCGTTCTTTGTGCACCGCATCAAATTTGGAAGACGTTGAACAAGAATGGACTGACCTCTTTGGACTTGTGCACCGATGAAAAGTAATTTGAAACGAACTTGGATACTTTTATGCTCTTTTTCAGTATTAGAGAGGATTTTTGTGCATTGGAGAAACCAACAGAATCAGTTGAACCAGAAATGATAATTGATGCGGATGTTATGTTTAATGATAATTTGCTGAATTCGAAAAAGAATTGGGATGAGAATGAAAGAGTTCTTTTTGCATTAGATGGGGGAGGAATTAGAGCGGTAATCACAGTTCAGGTATGCAGTTTAATTATTGAAGGGGGGATTAAGAACAGAAATAAAATGTACTGCAACATTTATTCTTAAACTAAATAACATATGTGAAAAGGAAAGAACGGACTTTTTTCTTACTGTTGGCCATACATTTTATAATTATTCTTAATCGTTCTTTAATCTGAAAAAAATGTTTTTTTTCCAATAGATGCTTATTCATTTGGATAGTTTATTAGACGGAAAACTTGTTGAAAAAATAGATGATATTGCTGGAACGAGCTGCGGAGGTGTTATAGCATTGCTCCTATCCACGAACAGTTTGTCTTAATTTGATTTTCTCATTCTGGAAATGATCTAATTATCTTTTTGCAGATAGAAATATTGAAGGAACACGAAAACTGCTTCTTGACATGAGAGATCGTGTGTTCTCAAAGAGTCAAGGAAAAGGAGTCTGGCCAAAATATAGCGCGGCTGGGATTGAATATATTGCTCGTCATGGAACAACTTGGGAGAATTCGAAATTGAATATCATTAAATCACACAGGTGATTAGGACAAATATTTGTCCTAGTTTTTTTGTAGCATTTTCCAAGAATCCGTTCAAATTTTGTGTTTTTATGATTCATAAGGTTTTATATGATCAAAAATCAAGTTCTTCTTTTTAAATAGAAATTGTTTTTATTTAATTTTCAGAACAATGGTGACAGTTTCTGATACTAGGATGGTCCCACCTCAGTTGTTACTTTTCCGATCTTATGTACCTGAAATGCCGGAAGAAGCAAGAGAATTTTATAAATTCTTCGATCCCTCTAAAGTCGAACTTTGGAAAGCATTAAGATGTACAACGTATGCCAATTTTACTTGTTTTCAAATCGTTTCAAATCTTAATTCTCTTCAAGAGCTGCTCCATTTTTCTTCGAGTCCTTCAATGGTTTATCCGATGGCGGATTGATAGCAAATAATCCAACACTAGCACTTATGTCGAATTTCTTTTTGACTAATAAGCTTGATAAAGCTTTTGCTGTATGAGATTTATTTTTCAGCTATTAAACCTAATACGTTGTTGTTTTTCAGAAAACTGAAAAGGATAGAAATGCTAAAGGAAATTGGAAAGTCGCGTGTGTGGTGTCTTTGGGTACTGGTGTTTTCCCGACTGAGAAAATTGATGGAATTGATTTGAGTCTTCCGAATGTGGTAAAATGAATACACTTTTAAAAATATAATAAATGACTGTTGACTTTTAGAAAAATCCGCTAACGTTTGCCAAGTCATTTTACAAAGCAATTGGAAACACGAAAAATATGTTAAATGTATTGGTGAAGGAGTGCACTGCATCGAATGGACAACCAGTAAGATATGCTCGTGAATGGTGTCATTCAATAGGAGCACCTTACTTCAGGTGTGTTTCGTTGCAGAAGGGGATTTGTTTTCAAGTGAGCATAAAGAATAACTAGACAAAATTCATATTTTTTAAGTTTTTGGAGCTTGCGATTCTTTCGGAAATTATATTGAATTAAAAAATTGGATTGTAATTTGCATGATTCTTATTCTAAGCACTATAAATTTAGGGTTTCTTTCTCGTTTTATTTTTATGCAAAACTTTCATTGTATTGTCAAGCTAAAAATGTTGGATCATCCATTTTCTACTGAAAGACCGCAGCGCAACCGCTCGCAGGTAAAAATAGCACGCCATTGTGAGAAACTTAGATTTTCTATATAGGTCAAACCAACTTGCATGAGCAAGAATATTTGAGTTGACAATATCAAAATGAAACTACTTTTTCAAATACAATTTTTAGAAAACTTTGTTTTCTTAGGCCTTCTCTAGTTTGTGTAAAATCACATGTTCTTTAATTTCAGATTTTCTCCTCATCTTTCACAGGGTATTGCACTCGATGAAGTGGACTTGAACAAAATAATGCAAGTCATGTGGGAAACAGAGGTAATGAAAATAAAAATTACAATTTATCAGCTTGAAAACCACCTGTCACAGAAAGTTATTTTTTTCCATTTGGTATGATTACATCTTTTAAAAAGCGAATAATTTCTTAGAAAAAATTATTTCAGCCTATTTCTCAAACTTTATCATTTCGCATCATTGGGTGTTTTTTGGTTAATTATCAAAAAGGGGGATTAGAAAAGGATTTTAGAAACGAAAAAGAAAATATTAGAATCTGAGCTGCTTAACTTTTCTGTTTGGATAACAAGTGAATTATTCATAATCTTTTCAGCTTTATATTGCTGCTAATCGATCGCAATGGGAAAGTCTGGCGAATTTTTTGAAATCGAAGCCGAAGAGAGAAGTAATTGAGGTGGAAAATACAATGACAACGGTTGAAGAGGATTCCACAACTTTGACATCGACTATTACGAATTCGAAAACAGATAATTCCAGAATTCAATTTTAAAATTCGATAAATAATTGGTATTTGGTTTCTTGTTGTTGCTTTTTAAAATTTTTGTCTCTGGATTAGATGCAAGAAATCCTTCACATAAAGTCTTCAAAAATTATACTAGAAAGAGGGAATTTTTTAAGTTTAAAAATTCTGCTTTATTGCGTGCACTTTATAATAATCGGTGACAAACGGTTTTTTTCAGAACAAATTTTAAAGTATAAATTATTTCATCAGTTTTGTAATAACTTAGACTAAATATTATCGATGTTACGTTAAATTTTTAAAAACTGTAATTTTTTAGGTTAATATGATCCAAATTCAAGGCGAAAAATAAAAATTGGATTGGACGCTCATGATGTCGAGAAAACAATACCGCTATGTAGCCGCATTCAAATAATTGTGTTTCGCGCCAATTCCGACCGTGTTGCACGATCCACGACAGCGCACTCAAATCTTCATTTTTGAAACTTTGGACGGCTACTATGAAGCGTGTATATATCGATATGATTTTGCATACATTGCATTGTACTAATGAGAGAAAGCTCTATTTTTTGAAATTTAAATCAGGTAAGGTCAAATTAACTGACACGCTGTCTTTAACTGCTGTAAATGTCAGAGTATGTATATAATTCATTGTGTTTTATTTGAAATTTTTTCTAAATTATAAATCGTGAATAAGTTACAACAGCCGAAACTTTTGATCCGCTTCAAATTGCACTATTTTCCGGCAATAACAATAGTCCAAAATTATCATATGCACTAATATAAATTAAATTAATATTAAAAAACACATTTAGATGATCAATGAACAAAAACTTATGCAAAAAAACAATTTATTCAATCTTCTATTTATTATTACATTAGATAAACAGGTAAGTACTACCAAAAGCCCCGCCCCATTTAGAAATAGAAAGAATCTTTTTTCTTCTTTTTTCCTTTATTAGACCGAATATTATGCTGAAATAAAAAAGAAGCCCCGCCCATGACTAGAGTCAGTTTAGCTTCACACATTCGTTTTCCTCACTCAACTCTACCCATTCCTTCCTTTTTTCAGTCCTTTTTTCTTTCATAATTTTGGTTTATTGTCATAGTCATTTAAAAATGGTTTTTTTTGGTTGTTATGTGAATGCAGTTTTTTAAATATGACCACAATAACTATTTGAGTTTTAATTTTCTTGGAAACTCAAGTGTTCTTTTCATTTACATCCGGTGAAATGCGAAATGCCGTGTGTGTTGTTAACCTTCGGCCTAAAATTTTGGAAGCTGGTTATTTTTTGAAAAAGTCTGGGATGTGAAAAGTTTTCATGAAAACAAAATAACGGAAACGCCTTTTTTGAGGCTCCCTTATTCTAGTTATTCTTTTTTATGTTTACATATGAGGATTAGATTAGGAAAATAATTATTGATCGTTCGTTTCCTCCAGATTTTTGGACTAATGATTAATAGGAAATGTTTACATTAGAAACCCGAGAAGGTGTGACTTAAGGGAGCACGAAAAATATTTTCAGCAGCAAATCTTATCATCAATTTTAATATAGCACTTTTATTTTTATTTATTTATAATTTTTCGTCTTCATTTATGGTTTGTGACAAACTTTTCGCTCAATTGAAATAAGAGTGTATTCAACATATATTTATAAAAAGAGCAAACTTCATCATCTTCTCAAAAATTGTGATTTGTAGACGTGTTTTTATGATTTTTTAAAAATGATTCTTCATTTCAGCGCATTCAACCGAAACTGAAATAAAACATGAGTTCAAACCTTGTTCCACCACAAGTTTATGTTGACACTCCACGTCCACATCAAGGTGATTCTAACAACACAGGTGAATTTTTCTTCAGATTTTATATTTACTGCAAAAAATTATATTTTCATTAAATTCTAAAAGTGTCTATCAACTTTATTGAACATCCTATGACTCAGATTTTATTTGAAAGAAAATCTGAAATTATATTTAAAAATAAAGGATTTATAAAACAAAAACATATATTTTTCTTCAGACGACTACAATGGTGATTATAAAATTTCCGTCACATTGAAATCCTTCGTTTCATCTTCACCAAAGTCGCCAAAATCCCATTCACGCAAGAACGCATCGCCACGAATTAGTCCAAGAGCAAGCCCACGATTGATGAAGAAGCAGAAGTAAAAAATAATAATAATAATTTCGAATATCTTTATTCTTTTGGTATTTTCACCCCGGTATTTTCCCAACATTCAACATGTTTTTTTCTTCTTCTGATCGCCGAAAAGCGATGATGACGTTTTGCAAATTTAAAATTCTATACTATGAACACTTTACTTTCAAACGTTTTTTTTTCTTCCGCTTTGCATTAAATATTCATACGTACTTCTGCACGAAATACACTGTGGAAAAATTATATTTTATACAAATCGTTTCGATGCTCAGCAGCAGCAGAAGAGCAACAAATGATATTTGATCATTTGATATCTGTTAAGGGATGGTGAGGAAATAAGGTTGATATGTTTTAGAATTTTGAAAGATTAACATTTCTAAACGGAATTGGAAAATTAAGAGGACGGCCTAGAACTACCTGGATGTTTATCATTCGAATTTGTGCCGGGAAGTTGTTTTATATTCTCTCAAAAACAGTTAATTGATTGATTGATTATTTATTCACCATAAATGCAAGTAAAAGAAAAAAAGTGATGTAATTCATGAAAACCCTTCTGAAGTTTTATATTTTCATATTCTTCTCTTAAACATGTTTAAGCAGCAACAGATTTCACTTCCCGGTCGTTCCAGATTCATTTTTTCTTACAATGTTACAGTTTGAGTTAATTCTTGTACGTATTATTTTTCTGCTCAAATTTAAATTTCTCAGTGGGTCTTGCGCGTTGGAGGGTAGGACAATTCATTAGAAAACTAAAATATTATACGACAAAAATATTTTCGACAATTTCCTAAGAAAACAAAAATATTAGATGACAATTTCATTAGCGACTAATTCATTGGAAAACCATTTCCTTAGAAAATCGCATTGGAGCGCGTTTGCTGGAGGGTAGTCCTTGTGTTTGTAGCGTTTCAAGACGCTAACGATATTTAAGGCGCATGTGCCTTGAAATGTCTGCGTCTCTCAACGTCACATGATAAGGGCAGTTGGTTGCCGGCCCTAGGGCTTTGAAACGCTACAAACACAAGGACTACCCTCCAGCAAACGCGCTCCAATGCGATTTTCTAAGGAAATGGTTTTCCAATGAATTAGTCGCTAATGAAATTGCCATCTAATATTTTTGTTTTCTTAGGAAATTGTCGAAAATATTTTTGTCGTATAATATTTTAGTTTTCTAATGAATTGTCCTACCCTCGCGCGTTGCGAGGAAATTCCCAACGACACTCCGCAAAACGAGCGACCAGAAATTATTATCTTGACCATAACTCTGTCAAGACTTTGACCTTTATTTCTACATAATCCAAAAAATGTGTTTGTAAGACATCATTGGGTTCTCTCTTCTAAAAATAAATATGACGATTCAAATAAAGTTAAATCTTCTTAAAGGATGATTTTTTTTCTCCTTTTCAATCTTTTTAAAATTAAAATAGAAGCCCTCCGGAAACAGGCTGACGTCAAAAATAAAAAGAGACGCTAAAAATAGAAATTGTCTTAAAATATTTGTGACTTTGTATCCATTTACGTAAATAGCGAATAGAATATAGTCAATACGACAACAAATTGATGTCAAAAAAGTACGATAATTTTTTATTTTATTTGTTTTTAGTGCGTGTTTTCAAGAAATTTTTTTAGGGGGCTCAAAATCAGTTTTCGTGAGGTGGCAGTTTTACAATATATTCTGATGAAATTTCTCTTTAATTATTCATCTTCTGCAAAACTGCGTTCATAAATTATCAATTCATAGGAGCAGTCCAAAGTTGGGAAACAAGACATACGAAGGCGGAAAAATTCAAGAGGACCAGGCTCAATTCATGTTTTCAAAACGGCACAATTTTTCGAGTGTTTAAAATGTAAATAATAAATTCTGAAAAAATTTGAAAATTTTGTTCCAAACTTTATTAGTGAACTTTAAAAGTTATTCACTCAAGTAGTCGTAAGTTCTATTCCAGTGGTCGATTTATCGGTCACTGCTGATTCAGTAGTGGAATCAGCGGCTTTTTTCACTTTTTCAGATACTGTCCTATCATCTCCAGTTGTTTTTCTTGCATCACTTTCTTGTGCTATTGTCGTACTATCAATTTTTGCTGATCCTTCAGTTGAAACTTCAGAAGAAGCTGTTTTTGCACTATCAATTTTGACTGATCCATCAGTGGTGACTTCAGAAGAAGCTGTTGTTGCCTTTGAGTCTGATGTTTCAACATTTGTATTACTTTCAGTTTTTACAGTGTTCATTGTAGTGTCTCCAGTTTTCACTGATGCCTCCGGAACTTGAAGTTTTGAAGTCGTAGCTTCTGATTCGGTTGATGTTACTTCATTTTTTCGTTTATTTGATTTTGTCGATAATTCCTCCGAATTCAAAGATCCAGCACTTTGTGTAGACATTGCTAGGTCAGCAGTAATTCTTGCTTTAGGTTTTTCCTTATTGTTTTCTCTACTATTCTTTGCAACTTTTGTAATTTTTGCCAATTTAGCAACAGGTGCTTTCGTATTTTTTGGTCTGAAAAACTTATTGATTAATCCATCAAAACTTTTTAAAAAATTACTCTAATAAATCCATGACAGATTCCACGGTACTGTTAATATTCGGCAGAACAACCGGAAAAGGTGTGTTGTTGCTTAGATCCTCACTACAAATATTAATTTATTTCATTAGATCCAGAAAAAACTTACTCTGAACTACTTTGATTGTGGGTTTCAGATATGCTCGTAAGCCAAAATGCACCCAATGCAATTATAACAACAACAGCCATTAATAGACATATTCCAATGAAACAATAAATACAGGCAGAAGATCCCTGAAAAAATCAATAAAGATTTAAATAATCAATTGTTACCGTAATAAATGTTATTAAACAAGTATAATATTCAAACCTCTTCTTTTTTGGTTTTCTTTCGATCACTGTCGTGCTTGTTTTCATCTGACATCGAAACACTAGTCGAAGATCTCTTTGGATTGATCAATTTCCGATTTTCCATTCCATGTTTTCGTGGTCTATCAGAATCTAATTCAACGTCGTCATGAGATTTCAAAGCTCTTGTTGCTTGCATTATTCCCTTGTCAGACAGTGCCGGAGGAGGTGGAGGGATAGCTATCGGACCGTTTCTCTCACTAGTACTCAGGTTCTCGTATTGGCTCATTGTGTATCAGGAAACGAGTGCAAAGTTTACTATGATGAAAAACAAGTAAATGATTTATGTTCACATTTTAGATGTTCATTTTCATATTATTTGCTAGGATGGTACGTGAAGAAGGCGCGTTTTTTTAAAAATTTGACATATTGTTTTCGACATCACTTGTCGATTTTTATGAACATTTCAGGCTTGTTTGAAGTTTTACATTTATAAAAAATAATACATATAACAAAACTTTTCAAGCAAATAGTCTCAAAAATAATTTATTTTCAAACATCTTTAATCAATGCGATTTAGTTATTTTCCAATTCCCAACCCTGTTCCAACTCCAATTGGTCCAACTCCTGGCACATTAACACCTACACCACTACCAATATTAAATAGTTGACCATTTCCGAGCCCAAGACCACTAAGGCCTCCGCCAGCACTATTTCCACCACTTTCCCTCATTGATTGTTGTTGTTGTGAAGAAGACGAAGGTGAATTTAGCCCAAACCCTGACATTCCAGCACTACTCCCCCCTGTTGAATCTCCGCCCATTGATTTTGGTAAAATATTAGAAGCTGAAATAAGTATCATAATATTCAATAGACATTTATGAACAAACAAGTCGGTATATGCATTGTTTGCTGTTTTCCAACAAATTTGCTTTCCCATTTACTTTCATCGTCCCAATCTTTTTCCTTTTCAGTAGATTTTGCTTCTCCTGATTCTGGTGGTAATGGGAATTCTTCGTCTTCCTTATTTTCCTTCTCTTTATTTTTAGACTTCTTTGGCTTTTCTTCAACTTCTGAATAAATTAATTGATCGAAAAATTAACTTATTCTTAATTACCTTGATTTTCTTCAATAGATACGTCTTCTTCTGAAAATTTAAACTTCTTTTTATTTTTCTTATTTTTCTTTTTGTTTTTCGATTTTCGATTCCCACATCCACAACCGTTTTCATCTTCGTCTTCGTCTTCATCCAAATTGCTATCCTTGCACGATTTGCATTTTTGTCCACTTGTTCTCGGATCGATAATGATATATGATGGATTCACAAACGGTCTGGGAAAAGCATCACGTGAATATTTTACAAATAGTAAAAATCATACTGGCAAAAACTGGCGCAGTTACAAGAACTAGAAAGCTGTTGATTATTACAAGCATATCCACTCATTGAACCATAGAAATCTGATTTAAAACACAACAATATTCTGCAAATAATTTATTGTTTTTAAAAAACTCACTTGCTAAAACGGGAGCAACCGCTAGGAATAAACAAAGCAACATTTTTAACTTTTAACTGCATCGCCCAACTACTTTTATATTATTTTTTGATGTTGTTTCCAGATGGCTTCCCGCAGCGAAAATACGAAACAAAAAAGGCTAACAATGGAAATTTATGTAATTTTCATTGTTTTCTAGAAAAAAAAACAGTAAGCTAAAAATGAAGCTCATAATAGGGTATTCTTGCCTGTAATTAATACTCGAAAGTATCAAAATAGAAAATTTAGTAGAACTTCCTCTATGAATAATTAAAACCTGGAAAATCCTTTAAATCCTCACAGAGAATAAATTAATGACGGAGATAGTAAGTTTTTTAAGGCACCGTCAAATTGAAAAGTTTTCGCATAAATACAAATTCCTTCTGAAAAAAGGTTTTTTTTTCAAAATGCCATCCAAATCAAAAGCTCTCTATCTTGATCTATATGTTAGATCTTATATTAGCTGACATCGTGCGTACCGTTGAAGTTTTTTAAAAAGTCCTATGGAGCTCATAATTTCAGATTCTTGGAAGACAACGTTGAATAGTAAAAATATTTATTCCAATTATGCTCACAATTAAATGATTTAAAGTTGATCAGCAACTGAATGGTTTAGACATATCTGCATCATACTTGGCTTTATCTTTCTTCGCCTTCTCCTCACTTGCTTTTTTGTCTTCTTCCGGATGTGCTGGTTTCAATTCAACATCCTGACCAATATCCATAGTTGGACTGGCACCATTCTTCTCCAGTTGTTCCATTTCTTTTGCCATTTGGATTGCTTTTTGATACATGTTCTCATAATGCTAAATCAAAAGTGTGAAGGAAATCTGTACTTTAAGATAATTACCGAGTCTCGCGCATTCATAAATGCATTCTTTTCTTTCGGCATATCATGATTTCCATCATCATCGGCAATTTTCACAGCTGGTGTTGGTGGATCAGGTATGAATAAATGACCATGAGTTCTGGCACGTGGTTGGTATGTTTCAAGAACATTAGCAATATTGAACATTGCTCTTTTTCTTCTAGTCATTGCGATGAAATGAATGTTGAACCACTGAAACCACATTCGTCTTATCAACAGAAATCATTTTTAAAAGAAGAGAGTACCTCAAATGCGAACAACGCCACAAAAATTGCAAGATAAGATCCTAATTGACCAATTGCTCCTGAGATAATTAGTAGTGTACCAATTACAATAACAACAAGGGTACATGTTGTAAAAGGCGCCCTGAAATAAAAAAACTGTTTTAATTTATAACTGAAATCTCAAGAGTACGTTGTTCCAGCCGCCGAATTACGAATAGCTTTTGCTGAAAATGCAGACTTTTTAACAGACGAAGAAGATGAATTATCAATTGCTGAAGACGTTTCTGCCATCTTTTTTCAACTATTCTTCTCAAAAATTTGTGACAAATGTTAGTTTGATGATTTGTTCGATGATTTGTAAAACTTCCACGCGATTTTCTCGTGAACTAATATTTTCTTTTCGAACATTCGTGTGATCGGCTATCAGCGGTAAAACTTATTATACAGCTCCAGGGTTTCCGCAAATAAATTTGACATGAAAAAAAGTGCAGAATTAGAGGAAATTTTCGCTTTTGAATAGGATTGATGACTTTTGATAATCGTTATTATTTTAAATCAAAACATGACGTGGCAATTGGGAGATTTTTGCGGAAATATCCCCATTTTACCGGGTACAAAAAGAAAAAACTGCAAGTTTTCTTTGATGCACTTCAATTTACCGACGTAATATACATTTATCCCTCAACATCCTCCTCATCACTCAATATCGTACTAACTGAACCGGCATTCCTCCTTTCAATATGCGCGTTGCGGTCATGCGTTGCGTATACAGCGGCAAGTATTCGAATTCAAAATGCTAAGTGCGACTCGCACATAACCAGTGAACAGCCATCAAAGACCGATGCCGACAATGTTGGTGCCCAATTCATATGATACATTATGCTAATTAGTGGAGACGCAGAAAACCAACGCCATCTTCTCCCCCTTTTTTGATTCGAATGGGCGTACATTTGTGTTTGGTTATGTTGACATTTGGTCCACCATTTGAGAGCTAGTTCCTTTTATTTTCTCTTTAATTTTCTTTACAGTTTCGAGTAGTTTCACTTTTCATTTTTTGTTTTTCAGATGACTTCGATTATCAAGAATTTCTTTCGAGGTGGCAAAAAGTCATCTAACAAAAAAATCGAAGAGGAAGATGTAGCTGATCTGGCTCGTGAACTGTCGAATAGAAGATCCTTCCGTGCTGGAACATCATCGACAAAATCTTCGAGAAGAATGACAGCAAGATTTGCAGAAGATGGAATGTTGTCTGCAACTGCTGCTTACCATACGAATAACGCTCCAAAGTTGAAGAAAGGACCACAGAGTTGTCCGGGAGGGTATGTTATTATAATCCGTATTCTTAATTTAATTCGAATAACAAACTGATTTTTGTATATATCAGTTTTCGCGGGGATCCCGCTCAATTTAATAGTAGACTTATTTTAATTTTTCGATGAGATCTTGAAAAACTTGAAATTCTCAGTTTTTTCCAAAAGCAGTCCAATTTTCAGCTATCGAGACGAAACAGAATCAAACAACTCTTTCGATTCGGACAAATACTCAAACAAAAGCAGCCGCAGACGAGACAATGTTCTTAATCATTCAATGCGTCATAATAACTACACAATCGATGAAGAAAGATCTTCAAAAAGTTCACGAAAACAACAACAACCACCACCACCAAGATACAATCATTTGGATTTCCGTCGACGTGGTGAAACATCGGAATATGGAAGTGGTGATCCATCACCGATCGGGAATTTCAGTTCGAGACATTCACATTATGACACAAGGTTGGATGAGTCGGAGAATGATGATTTTGATGAAAAAGAGCAGATTGTTATGATGGAGCGAACTAATAGGCATTATATGCAGAAATGGAAAGAATCTGAACAGAAGAGGAGAGAAGAGAAAAAGAAGTATAAAGAAATTGAACGAGAACGAAGTGATATGCAAACTGTAAGTTATTTATATTCTGAAACTTTGTGCAGAAATTCTTTTTCAGGCAATGTTCAATTATATGAGACAAGCAGATCAATTGAAAAAGGAACGTGATAAATATAAAGCGAAACTGAGAAACATGGAAAATGTAAGACTTACAAAAATACCAGAAAAAATCTTTAATTATTTGACTAATTTTCAGCAATTGAATGAGATTCGGCAACAATCATACGCTCAAATGAGCTTCAACACACCTTTCAATTTCTGCCAACAAACAAGCCAACAACATAGATCATCATTTTTAACCAATCCAACGAGTAATACACCAACAACTATGGCAAGTACAGGAGCCGGTGAATCGTTGGTACAACCAAGTGATGTTAGTCTAATGCATTTTGGCACAAATACACTTCTTACCGATTTTCAAAATGTGATGAATAACTCACCAGGGTTCAGAGGTATTTAAGAGACAGATAATTGAGGGGGAGTTGAAAATACATAATTTTCAGTACCACCAAATCATTTCAATGATGAGGACACGGATGAAGTGAAAAATTTCCGAAATGAAGAATTATCGATTGAAACAATGCGTAAATCATCAACAAAGGATACAGACACAATTAGCTGTTCAAGTTCAGCGGATAGGTGAGTATATTTCTAAAATTATATAAGAATTGGGTGAACTCTCGCAAAGCAAAAAAGTATTCTTCGATCATGTTCATAGAGTTAATTCGTGAACGAGGTAGATTTAAGATAGTTGGATTTTTAATTAGGGTTTCGCACTGTGGAAGCTCCCGGCTCATTCTAAACTCTTAAAACACTATTTATTATATTTTTTAAATTTCAGCAATGTAACTTTGATCGACGACACAAAGGAAAACAATGTTCCATTGAGAAAAATCAACGGATCGAAGGCAAATCGTTCCTTCTCTATTATGTCAATTTAAGTTTTTTTTAAAACTTGATCTCTTTATTTTAATTGTATTTTTTAAATTAATGTATTCATTTCTCCTTGAAAATGTTTTGTTTATTTTCAGTTTTTGAAAGTCATGTCGAAAATAAAGTTTATTAAAGTGACGTTATATGGAAAATACTTTTTTCAGATTTTTTAATCAGGAAAATTGTTCGCCTGATAAGAAGTATTGAAATGATGCCACGATTTGAGTTTTATCTGATAAAAAGTGGGCAACTGTTATATTTCTTCCGAAATTGTTTGATTTGATTTTAATTTTTCATAGCCAAATTAAAATAGTGTTAGTTTTTCCTCTGCGCTATGATCCGCATTCGGAAATTCAATCGGCACGACTATTCTTTTCATTTTTCAGGATGAAACTACTCGCCATTGTTCTTTTGTCGGCATTCATTAGTTCCAGCACAGCGAATAGTATGACAACAATTATAACAAATATTTTAAAAAATTTTTAGTCTGCACTGATGGTACTGGGCACTGGTTGATGTCCATTGCAGAAGGTGTCACTGATTTTTACTATGGTGGTTCAAAACTGAATTCTAAGTGCATCGATTAGTAATAATACTTTCTTTATGGTAATCTGTTTAAGGTACTACTGCTTCGAGGGTTGTTTGAACACTGGAACTGCTCTTCAGAACTATAAGGTATTTTTTAGTTATGCAGTAATAACTTGAAAATCCGTCTATGTTTATTAGGTTGCTCTTGCTGGAACTAACGCAACATTGACCGAAAGAGAAAGAAATGTGAAGCTGATTAAGCAGCAACATCTCACAGTAAGAGGTATTTGTATTAAAAAGTTGATGTTTAACAATTAAACTATCAAAAACATTTCTAGACGACGATCCAAATGCGGAATTCTGTGTCGACCCAGTCTTAAGAAAGGATATCGCCGATGCACTTAATAAGACTACCCAGCCAAGTTGCAAATCAGTCGTCAACACTTTGGTATTGAACTTGAACAGACCAGGTTGGGCTATCACATGTATTCAATTCGACGAGTTTGGAATTGACGGGGTCGTGGCGGTATGTGGAAAAATTAGCACTAACGTTTAATATTTTATGGTGTTAAGGACAAAAACTTCTGTAGCTATGACGCCTTCGTAAATCGAGAGATTTACACTATCAGATTGGCAAAATTGGACATGTCATAAACTTCTATTTTTTGTATTAAAATAAACATTCATTTTTACTTCTATATTTGTAAGCGTTCAACGAGGATTTTTTTAATACAACTTTTAAAAATTCTATGAATTCATTTCACACTCAAAAAACGTTGACATTTCCAAAAGTGTTCACATTTCTGATTTCTGGAAAGAATTTTACAGTACTGTTTCCATGATGAATAGACGTTTAAAGGTACATAGTCAATGTTTTTCGTATCTTTTGAAGCGAATGGATACAGTAACGGTATGTGTGCTTGCAACTTCATCGAACATCAAGTTTTAAAAAATAATTTTTAAAAAAGTGTTTATTGAATTTTATGAAGTTATTTTTCAGAACTATCATGGTCAGAATCGATCCTTGGAATGAAGATAAAATTAATAAACGATCATCAGACGTTTATAAGTATTGAAAAAATATATTCGCCGTAACAAATTGAAAATTTTCAGGGTCGATGAGACTGTTGAAACCTTTCATTTTATCAACGAGCTTTCTGAATGCTATTCAAGATCAACCGCATTGGTTAGATTTATCAAAAGCAAATAGTTTTACAGTTCTCTTCAAATTTCAGGCATATCTATCTCGTAGAACTTTACCAACCAACTTCAACAAATTTTTTGAAGAACGATCCAAAATGGCGGATACCATAGTACTTGATGAACCAATCTTTGTTAAAAATAATAATAATAACTGCAATTATTTTAATAAGTCGGATATGGCCGGATTTGAAGTAAGAAAACCGACTTTAATTTTTTAAAGTAAAAAAAAAAGTTCAGGCAAGCAGCAGTAGCTTTTACATGGCTTCGTTGATGGAAAGAATGGACGCAACCAATGTATCATACCCGGATGTCGACTTGATCATTACTTCCGGAACACTTCGAAAAATATCTGGAACAATTTTTCAACCGGAGAAAAGTTGGGATTTGAGAGCATATCGCGAAATTATTAACAACAAGCCGGTTATTATAGTTTGCGATAATGATACAGAACTAAAACATCCGTGGAATTGCTGGGAAACGTATCTGTTTTTTGTTGTTGACATTTTTCTAAAATTAAGACATAATTTTTTATCAGTAGTGACGGAGAAATAAACAATATAAAAGCAGTTCGCCAATTTGCTGAAAGCATTTCGATCAGAAGTCCAACAATAGACGATGATGATGTGTTTCATGTTACCAGATTTGTCACGTCAACTCTGAAGCTTGGTAATCAATCTATGAGAATGCTCGTTGCTGGAGAGATTGACATGTTAGCAGGGGAAAAAGGTATATTCCGCTGAAAACGCCATATTTACTTCAAAATTTCCAGCAATCAATGGATATGTTGTGAAGGGATGTTCCAGAACATGCAGAGTGTCGTTCACCAACCAGAATTTCGTGTAGATTATAAAGTTTATATTCTAAACTCAAAAACCAAATTTTCAGAAACACATGTTTTGAATACTTATGGGCTCGCTCATTTTGGATTGGAGTCCAAAGTGTTATATTTGGCGTTCGACGAGATGATAGAGAACCTATCCAAACAGTAAATTCCTTTTTTTATGTTTCCTGATTTCTAATATTACAGGTTCAACGATTCGGTGTTCCAGATTTTCATAAAATGCACTGTCGTCGAAATAATTACACCGCTGATTTGGCAACAACTTGTGTTGCGAAGACACTTTTCAAAATTAGAGAAATGTTTGAATGTGAAATGACTAATATAAATGTCACGGTTAGCTTTTTCTCGATTTTTTCGAAAAATACAGTAGTTTTATAATTTACAGGTTGACTTTCTTGGAAAAGAAGGTGATGCCATTCGAATGCATTCTGTGAGCCGTGATGCAGCCATTAATTTTTGGCTAGTGCGTCAAAAATATTATTTGAAAAAACACATGAAACATAAGGTGAGAAAAGAGGGTTTTTTTTTTCATTTTTTGTGCTAACAAATTTAAAATTGTTTATTTCCTACAGGCCGTGAAAAAGAATGAGCGAAAACGGGTAATGCTGGGAGGATTCCCCAAGAATAACAAACTCTACAAGGTAAAATTGAGAAATATAACTTTAATTTCCTCCAATGTTTCTTTTCAGAGTGATGAAATTGTGGTAGCCACAGAAGTTGAAATTTGAACCAGTTTTTTATAATAAGCATGTATAGTTTTCTAGTTTCCAAAACATAATAAATTTTTTTTTCAAAATTTGAAATAGAAAGTTGTTAAAGTCGAACATCTTTCAAACATGAGCACGGATCAGAAGAGTAAATCTTATTTTTACTGCATTTACTAGGTGGCTCTTCAGTTTTTTTGACATTGATCGTCGGAACAGGTTTCGAGCAACACATCAGTGTATTGATCTGAATTCTCAGTTGTTCTGAATAGGTACATTTTAATCATTTCCATATTTTCTGAGAAAACGTACCCATTTCATTTTTTGTGTCATTTGTGAATTTTGCTTTGCATTCGAGGGCCAATTTTTCGAGTCTGTCGCTTCTTTCAGAAAACCCGTGCTGAAAATAATTTTTCTAAAATTTAGATATCGAAAAGGTAAACCTCGAATGGCCAAGCAATCAAAAGGGCAGCCACCGCACTACTTGAGAACACTTCAGCAAATCTTGTTCGTCTTACTTCTGTGCAAACTGTGCGACAGGCATCGGTTTGCTCATTTACACATTCTGTGCAAGGTTGCCGCTGATCAGCTTCGATTGTTTTTTGGGTACAACAAATTGCGTTTGAAGTGAAGCATTGACCGAATTTTCTGAAAGCGATAACTTTAGGCTTTCGAATACAACAAGGTTTTCCGATAATTTACCTGCAACAAAGTTGAAATTCTTCTTCTTCCTCGTCTAATGGATCACATAAAAGAAATTCCTTCCATGAGATAACTGATGTAGCGAAGTCAGAGTCATTTACATTTACATAAGCTTTCAGTCCATACATTATCAATGGTCTTGAATTTTTCCTTAGTTCTAAGTTTAAATATCCCCTAGGTCTTCTGGTTGATTGATCCTCGGAACACATAGCTTTTTGTAAGGTTTCAAGCTTTACCCAATGTGGTGGATATCTGAAAACCAATTTTTATGAAAAAAAAAAACATCGCAGAAATAGAATACTTGAACCGAGCCACATCCATAATTAATGCCTGATCTGATAAAGAATGATAAGCAGCTAATGGTGAAAAATGGCCAGATCCTGTTTGATCCAAAACACTTCTGTCATAACTGGCGACTAAAACCTTTGAGTCACTCCTAACGGAATCAATAAGCGATTTTCGAAACTTTTCAAGATATTCTGGATTTTCCACTCCATAATTAAGATCTGATTCTAATCGATTGCAAGTTGCAAGACATCTGAATTGAGCAATATTGATTCCACCTCTGAAAATGGTGGTATAATAATTTCTGGAGGATACTTTATTTACTTTTTGATATGATCTAATGGAACACAACAATCAAGCATTGATTCGTGATAAAATCTCCAAGGAGCCTTCCAAACTTGTTGTGGATCAACTTCGAGAGCGTTCAGAACCATTACTGGAATTCAAAATAGTTATCAAGATCTTCACTTCAAACAATTAGAGGCTATTCCCAGCCGATAACAGCTTGAACGATAGTATAATTTAGTAAGGAAATTACCAAAAACAGTTTACCAAGTGTGCTGAGACCGCAGTATGCAGGCTCATCTTGAGTTCGAAATTGAGATGCCAGCTTGAAATAAATATTTGCATTACCTGGTAAAAAACACAGAATTAATGAAAAATTAAACAATTATCCCGAACGCAGGGTTCGAACCAATTAAAAACAAACTAACCTTCTAATAACGATTCAGTGAATAACTTTTTACCTAGATCACTTGAAAAGTCGATACAAGCATCTGGTAATGATCGTCTATAGAAATTTTTAGAAGTCACGGACATTCTGAAAATAGTTCATTTTTGTATTAATAAAGTAACAAGAACAAACCTCTGAGACATTTTTAACGAATGAGGAAGAGAAAAAACAAGCGTTGATAGAAAGATAGATTGAGATAGCGGAGTCATTCATTTTATCAGAAAATCAATTGTCTCAACCAACTATGATTTTTATTAGAGGGGTTGCAAAAAAATAATAATGTTTTTTTTTTCTTTCCTCGTTGTTAAATGTAGTGGTTTTTAACGGCCTGTAAAAATGGCTGGGCGTTTGAATGGATGTGTTTAAAGTGAAGAAGTGAAGGGAAAAGTGGAGCATTGAGACTTTGAGCCGATGAAGAAGATAATGCAGCAACGTGAGAAAAGATAAAATTTCAAGCACGTGGTTTTTCGAATGCAATAATGAACATTATCAATTGGTTTTATGATCGTTAATAATAAAATGATTGAATAATAACAAAATAAAACTGGAAATATATTTATAAAACGATGAAGAAGAATCATTCTTGAAGGAAAAGCGCATTTTTTGCATGATTCATATTACATCGGAAAATATCATATTATTGACATTTTACAAGTACAAGGCGTCTATGTTTGCCAAAAGCATAATAATACTGTTGATTTATGATTATTCATACATTTCGGAAACTAGGTAAATACATCTTCAATGTATTCATGAACATTTCCAAAAAACGTCTTTTTATTATTGGAAGAAATGTGAAAATGCGGAGAATGAAAAATAAAAACGTATTTCAATACATTTTCAATCATTTCGATCAAAAGATGTAAGGGAACAATCTTAATTTATGAAGACAATTATTACTTACAATTTAAAATTAAATGATAGAAATTACTGTTCTAGAATAATTTTATGGATTTTTTATGGAAATATAACGTTTTGCTATTCAATGAACAATATAACTGTTGCTATTTCGAAAAAAAAATTTCAGCAACTGAAATTCTGAAAATGTATTAAATAATGTATACGGTAGTTTTCAATGTGTGCAGTGCAACAATACACCATGACGAGAAAAGGAACACATGTACTGCACGGAAATTTTTTTTTGTTTTTTTTAAATAATAAATCTAGTTTATTTAATTTTCATCCAAAACTTTACTAATGGCGTTAAAATCTTCTGATGCAAGAACTCCAGTTAATTCTGTTTTTTCAAGTACAATAAGTAAGCGTTTTCTGTTGAATTTTTAAATCTTGTTTTTTAACTTTTTTAAAAATCTTTTGTACTCGAGTACACAGCATAAAATTTTAAATAAAGCTTGTTTCATTTTTTTTAAATCCGTTACTGTCTTTTTGGTATATAATTTCCTTTTATAATTAATAGAAACTTAACTTTTAAAAATTAATCTTAATTTCAGATTAAACCATGTCGGCTCGTAAAATTGCAGCCAGCACCGTTCAAAATCGATCACAAACCCCCTTTTGGACATGGCTCAAAGGTAAGTTCAAGAAAAACGAGTTCGAAGATATCGATTTCCAGCGGATTTCCAGAAAAGCTACTAGCTGCTGATCGTCTACCGATAACCCCACCTCCAGGTATTGCCGGACCAGACGGAAAGGTATAAAGCAATTTTATGAACATATAATGAATGTTTATTTAAGGCTGTCTACCAAAATCCGCTTCGATTCCCGAATACTCAATCGGCTCGTCCTGGATCTGCTGAATTGCCGACATTGCCGGGTGGTGTTAATCATAAGCTTGCGGCAAACTACTATCTTACCAGGTACTTCTAAATGTTAACTTCACAGTGTGACAGACATAGTTGAATTTTCCTTCATACATAATGCATAACGAGAGATGGAACCGAAATCGCTAATTTAGTTTCGAAACTAGACCCCTATACTTGTTAAAATTTCTCAAATCCAAACGTCAAAAATTGTGACATTCTGCTGTACACCCCCGGACATAACCTATGCATAACATCTAAAAGAAAATTACCTTATTATTGTTAATTAATCTATCTAGACGTATAAGTACTAAATTTTTTCCAGAGACGGAAGAAGAACTGTAGTTCCACCTGCAGCCTTGTACGCATCTGATGGCCATGCAACACAATTTGGAACCCAAACTGGTGCAGCTCTTCAGTAAGTTTTCTTCTTGTAATTCCTGTTTCTGTTAATCTTTCAAAAAAAACCATTTAAAACATCTCTTCAGACAAGCTGAAGCCGTCCAAGTCAACAAAAGCCCAGAGGTCAATTTCGGACTTGAAGCTCCAACTCCAGGTTTCGGAGCAACTTGGACGAGATCGAAAGAAAACGAACTATCCACACAACAACATGAACCAGAATTCGTGTATTTGCAACGTTTCGATAAATTTGCGAAAAGCAACTGAACTGAGTAATTTAGCTATTTGATGGGGAAGGCTAGAATTTATTATGTAAATCTGATCAATAAAACTTTTTTCATTTATTTTTTCATTGAAAGTCTGAAATTTCACTCGGGTTAGAAACCGTATTAATATATTTATTTTTTTAAATAACATTTTAAAATTAATTTTTGGATTCAGCGAAAATGAGAACTTCCGCTGTTGCTTTGGGAAAGCATTTCGGAAATCTTGGAAAGGTAATAATAAGGCCCAAATTGCTCGATTATATTTTTCTCATTTCAGATGTACGGAGAGCATCGTTTCGCTCTTGCTCCAAATGAGCAGAAAGCTTACAAGGGATTCTTTGATCAAGCTTTTGTCAAAGTTTTCAAGACCTACGTTTGGGATCAATGGTATTACTACATTCCTCAAGTATGATTTTTTGTTTAACCGTCATAAATTTAAAAAGGGATGAATTTTCAGACCATTGGAGCTTACCTTCTCTACGACTGGGCCATCAAGACCAACCATCAAGCTAGTCGTAAGAACCCGGCCGATTTCGCCAACGATCAATAAATTAAACCTCTTCAATCATTTTTGCGTAAATAGACAATTTTACTGATTTTTTTTCATTGCGAATAAAATAGATTCACAGTTATTGGTTCTCGTTTATATTTGGAAGAGGTTTCACCCTCTCATTGACATTTTTTTCATACAACGTATTTAGAAAGGAACACATCTTCCGGAGAGGCATTAATCTTCTTGCTCTGCGCTTCTCACTATTTTCATTTGTTTAAAAATTCATTCTTGCTCTTCTTTTTTTTTACAAATTATTTGTTATAGAATGCTCACAAGGCTTTCGAAACGAAGTCTCAGCGTTCTTCCCCAAGGAGCACAAGCTTATATTGGAGGTAAATAAATTATGGGTTTATCCGAAAACGCGGAAAAAATAATTTGTTTTATCTTGCAACTAAATAAGTTAATTTTGTTTTAATTTACAAACAAAAATTAATCCAAATTATCAGGAAAATGGGGCCAAGCAGTATCTGGGAAAACATTTGAAGTGACAAATCCATACAGCGGATCAGTCATAGAAAATGTACCAAATTGTGATGTGAAAGATGCTGAAAATGCTGTACAAGCAGCAGCTGAAAGTTTTGAGCATTGGTCGTTGAAGACATCTGCAAAAGAAAGAGGAGCAATTTTGAGAAGATGGTTTGATATTTTGGGTCAGAAAGAAACAGAATTGGCTCAGCTTTTAACTACAGAGCAGGTTTGTTTTTAAGAACTTAATTTGATTAATTTAATAATATTGAAGATCAACATGTCAGAAAAAGAAGCTATTAATAAAATTAATTATTCAAGGGATTTTTCACGATAATTCATTTTGCCATGTCAAAGTTTACAAAATGTTTTTTTTAAATTCTCATATATAAATAATTAGAAAACAAAAGTTTAAATTTTGATGCTCAGATTCTCGACATTTCTAATTCATTGAATTTTTCAGGGCAAACCGCTAGCAGAGGCTCGTGGAGAGATCCAATACTCAGCCGCTTATTTCGATTGGTATGCTGGTGAAGCGAGGCGAGTCTATGGACAAGTTGTGCCATCGTCAATACAAAATCGACAACATTTGCATACCCGTGAACCGATCGGAGTTGTTGCGCTTATCTCACCAGTGAGTTGTTTGTTTTTTCTACTGTTGAAATATTATTTTTCAGTGGAATTTTCCAACTGCGATGATCGCAAGAAAAGCAGCTGCAGCATTGGCAGTTGGCTGTCCAGTTGTAGTGAAACCAGCAGAAGATACTCCATTGTCAGCGTTGGCGTTAGCACATGTAAGAAGGATCTGAAGCGGTTTCTCCCGAAATCGTTATCTCCAAGTAATTGTAAAAAAGATATCCACTGATGTTACAGACTGCGGAAGAAGCTGGGGTTCCTGCAGGAGTTTTCAATGTTATCACTTCGGACCGTGACAATACAGCAAACATTTCGAAATATCTCTGTGAGACTACTGATGTCGCTGCGATTAGCTTCACCGGAAGTACACCAGTTGGAAAACTCTTGTTGGCACAATGTGCATCAACCGTCAAAAGAGTTTGTTTGGAATTAGGTGGAAATGCTCCACTTATCGTATTTGATGATGCCGATCTTGATGTCGCTGTAAATGTAAGTACAGAATCCAAATCGTTCAAATCAATTAAACTTTTTTCAGGGAACAATGGGAACCAAATTCCGTTGTTCTGGACAGACATGCGTATCAGCAAATCGTATTTTTGTTCACGAAAGCATACACGATGCGTATGTTGAAAAACTGAAGACAGAAATGAAGAAAAGGTTGATTCTTGGTGATGGATTGAATCCAAAAACTACACAAGGGCCGTTGGTTAACCAGAAAGCTGTTGAAAAGGTTCTCATTTGTATTTGAAGTTATTCACAACAAAAACCTTTCAGTGTCATCTTTTACTTTCTGACGCTGTTGGAAAAGGCGCAGAAGTGGTGACTGGTGGTAACAAAGGAGCGCATGGAAGTAGTTTCGAACCAACTCTTTTGATCAATGTTCAGGATAATATGAACATTGCTCTCACAGAGATTTTCGGGCCAATCGCTTCTATCCAAAAGTTCCGTGAAGAAGATGCAGTGGTCGCGGCAGCAAACGCCACTCGAGTTGGATTGGCTGGATACGTTTTTGGAAGAGATTCATCAAGATTGCATCGTGTTGCCAGGAAATTGGAGGTCGGAATGATTGGAGTGAATGAAGGTATAATTTTAGTTTTTACCTATTCTTTTTACATAAGTTGATGAGCCCAGTCTGACTGGAACCAAATAATTCAAATCTACGTAGACCATGGATTGGATCCTTGTTACTTTAGCAATATGCCCAATCTATCGGAAGCTGCTGATGATATTAGAAGCATTCAAAGCTTGTTGATATTGATCCAATCCGGTTTATTCCTATTGTGTCCAAACTTTCGATTCTGTCCAGAATGCCAATTAAAAAAAAATGCATTCTATTCATCAAAATATTTTTTAAGAACAAGAGAATATTTACAAATTTCAATCTATATTCAGGACTCATTTCCTGTGCTGAAGCCGCATTCGGAGGAGTTAAAGAAAGTGGCCTTGGTCGCGAGGGTGGTGCCCAAGGAATCGACGAGTTCACAAACTGGAAGTATATTTGCACCCAATACTAAATTTCAATTATATAACTCTTGATCAATTGTAAAATTTCACTTCAATCTTGCCATAAATTGTGTATGTAGCATTCTAATCAGTTAACCGATACAAGTAAACTTTTTTTTTATTATTTAAAAAATACATAAGCTCGACATTAATGTTTGAAAGATAAGGTAAAGAAAAGTATTGCAATTTTTGAGGCTTTCAGAGAACATTTGTATAATATAAATAGGACAGAAAGAACGAGGGTTTGGACACGTAGCGAGATTGATCGGGGGTTGGGGTGGTTTGAAAGCAATTAATGATAATAGAAACGGCGACGTCTTGTTGGGCTGCTCAATTGCTCATGAATGTAGGTAAGAGTTTGGAGCATTTTGGTTTCACAATCGTTTTGACGTTTGACCAATCGGCGGACAGCTTCGGTCTCTAATTTTTTGACAGGAGATGAGGCAATGTAGTTATCGCATCTGGAAAAAAGTTGAGTTTTTCTGGAAAGTTTAATTTATGAAAAACTCACGTTTCAACGGAAGCACAGCAATTTCTCACAATTGTGCATGCTTCACGGATTGGTTCAAGCTTGGCGCGACATGTGAGATGGTTTGCTTGAGATCTGACATGTTCAGAAGAGAGGTACTCATCAATTGAGGCACTTGTTGGAATTTCGGAATTGCACTGAGATTCCTGAAATTAAAAACATAGGTTTTTGTTCCAACTATTCGGCAGCTTTTCTCACCTCGGCGTCAGTAACAGCGATTTTGTTTCTTCCCAAGTCGAGACAAGCTTTGCGGACACCTCTTTGAATGACAAGAAGTTGTTTGAGCTGTAAGAATAAGCCGTTTTCTTCTCTATCTATTACAAAGACTTACAGTGGAATGGACGGATTTATCGAGTGGACGCAGGCAGGCCTTGAGAACAATTTCATGGTGTGAAATAGAGCTGTTGTGAAGAATTGAAAGAATCTCCGAATCATCGATTCCGTGGCTCAAAACTTCAGTGCTGTATTTACGGTCGCATTGTTGCTCGTAATCGATGAGTGTTTGCCAGCATGAGGCGTATTGTTGGCAGTGAGACTGTTCAGTTCTTGGACGGATCAGTTTGACTTTTTCGATGACAGTGTCTGGGGAAGCATTAAGGAGTGTAACGGTTGTTGTAGAAGAAGGAAGGGCAGTTGTTTCCTCTCCAGAACCTTCAATATCTTCAGCATCGTTCTCAACTACTGGTTTGAGGGTTAGAACTTCATCTAAGTTTGAAAGGAGTTCAGATTTCAAGGTGGTTGTAATCAATTCTTCAGCAACTGGAGTAGAAGTCTCGATGGATTCTTTCAATGTTTGGACAAGTGATTCCATTGCATCTTTCTTCTCAGCCGAATCGGTTTCAAGAACAACTGCATCATCGACAATAAGTGCTTCCTCCTCCTTTTCGGTTTTCTTTTCTTCAGTCACAGTTTTCTTCGATTTTTCAGCTCCATCCTTGATTTCCATTTCAACTAACATTGCTCTGTTCTTCTCAGTAATCTCCTTCGCTTCTGGCTCATTATCTGGCTCAGCGTCTTCTGTTTTCTTTGTTGGAGGTGCGTTAACTTCAGAGATGGAACGAGCAACTTTGACATCTGAAGTAGTCTCCTCTTTCTCTTCGACCACCTTCTCTTCAACCACCTTCTCTGGTGCAATTTCTCCAACAACTTCAGTGGTTCTAATTGGTTTTTCGATAACAGTATGAACCAAATGAGATTCGGCCATCAAGTTCTTAGCTTTTTGCACTGGTTTCGACGTTGTTTCAACAGAATCCTAAATGAATGCTTATTAATTAAATGTAGGATGTTTATTAAAACTCACCGAAATTGTGAAGAGAGCTGGTGAAGGCTCTTCAGTAGTTTTCTTTTCCTCTTCCATCACAACCAATTCTTCTTTAATTTCTTTCTTCTCACTGGCCTTTTTCTCATCAGTCTTAACTTCATCCTTATCCGAACTTCTAACAACAATCGTCTTTGCATCATCTGGCAATTGATCTTGTTCTGAACTCTTCTCTGTCAATGCCTTCGTAATAATCTCCTTCAGCTTTCCCATTTTTGCTGTCAATTTTGGACTCATGTTTTTGTTGTTTTTCTCTTTCTTTTCTGCCAATTCGAAAAGTTGGGTGAATTTTCCTTCGGAGATAAGAGCGACGTATGTTGAGAGGTCTTTGTCGGATGCGGTTCTGAAAAAAAAAACGACAATAGATTTTAGTCATTGAAATTATGTTCAAAAACCTGATCAAGTTACGGACGGTTTGAACACGTTCCTCTGAATTTTGTTCGGTATCTTCTGATTGCTTGGTCTCGTCAGTTTCAGCTGTTTCAGAAGTTTCGGTTTCGGTTTCAGCTTCTTTTTCTTTAACAACTTCCTTCTTCTCTTCCACTTTTTCAACAGTTTCGGAAACTTCAGCGACAACATCTTCAACTGGTGCAACAAATGGAGCAATTGTTGTAGTAGTATATTGGTTAACCAACTTCTGAGCAACAACTTGTCTAACTTGTGTGTATTTCTTCAAGAATCTTTCTCTTCTTTGAGCCAATGTAGATGTTGAAGTGAGAGCCAATCTTCTAGTGATTCTAGCTTCAGTGTAAGCATCTGGACGCAGGAATGGAACTCCGGCGTTACGGTATGGATCACGAAGAGCTTGGAGACGAGCACCTTCTCTCAAGAATCTTGGATCATTTGAAACTATGCATGAGATCATGTTGTAGACGATTTGTTCTGCTTTAACTCGGGCGTTTTGATAGCTCAATGAAACGGCGTTCATTCGTTCTCCACATCTGGTATGGTCTGGGCAGCACTCGAGAAGACTTTCACAATATTCACGATCTTGTTTGTATTCGATGAGGCATTGAAGGGAATCGCGACGAGTGGTGTTTCTCAACATTGGCTGGACATAGTCGCATGAATCGGTGAACTAAAAAATAAGGAAAATTGATATAATTCTTTAAATAAATGCATAAGTGAAGTCAAAGTCGAAAAAAATAGTTTGAACTCATTTAAACCATTGTTAAAATTATGCAATATCAAAAATGTTCAATGAAATAAATCAACTTACTGGTTCAATTCTCTTCGAGCTTTCTGGCAACTTCTCAAAGCATTCATTTGCATCCTCATTTACTAAAACTTGCAAAGCTTCAAAATCAACAATCTCCTTCAAAAGACGATCTTGACATCCGACAAATTCTAATGCTCTGTATTTAACCAAGTCACGAATATTCACATCTTTTGCTTCAAGTGTCAACGAGATTGCTGTTCCGCCAACACAATCTTTCAAGTTTGATTGGATTGATTCCAGACACGAGATGTATTGGAAGCATGATGTCTAGAAATGTTTAAAATGTTGAATGAAGTATGAAAATGTTTAAAAATTTACTCTGTTTGTTTTGAAAGCTGTTGAAATTGCAACCAATGCAGAAAAGAATAAGATGAGTGTCCGCATACTGAAAATATTTCAAAAAGTTTCAATGAATTTTTTAAAATCAAGTGAAATGTAAAGGAGTACAGAGAACACAATATTGAAGAATGTTTAGAAACAAACGGCATCTTATAGTTCTTTTATCCTATGATAAAAGTGGGCGGAAGAATTTTCAGTTGCGCTTATCGTCAATGTCGATCTGTTTAGGTACTTTGGCTTATATAAAAACTGCTACATAAACTCGCTAACTAGCTCATCTGTCGGCATGTTTCTCCGATTGTTTTTTTTTTCATTCACCGTCCTTTGCTTGTATTGCTTGTCCTTCCTTCCGAGATACTGAGAGAAAGACCAAATCTTGACTAAGACGATGATTTATTGAACAGGTTTTTCGGGATGTTAGAGGTTATTAAGATAAATTACTTAGATTTGGTGGTTTATGAGCTAAGAAGAGTTTCAAAAGTTTTTGGCAAGTTTTCGCGCAAATTATGAGTTGATGGAGAGATAAAAGAATCTTTGCAGAATTTGCAGCGGGAGCTTCCCTCCCCCTTGGATTTCAAGATACATGTTTTGAAAATAAATAAAATAAATATTTTGAAATCTATATTTTAACAAGTTAAAATATACTAATTTTCCACAGAAAAATGTTATTAAGGCTTACGACAAAAAAATATTCACCGTTGGAATACAAACGGGAACTAGATGAATTTTATTTTGAAAGGAACGAATGAAATGATGGTTGGATCACATAAACACACCCTTTTAAAGACATCAATCGAGAACAGCTCGTTTTTACCTGCGTTCAAATTTTTTTGGCACAAAAATCTCGTCTTGCCCCGCTCCCCTTCTTCCTTATTCCTTATCTTTATTTTACTCTATTTCTCTCAAATCAACATTGTGTTGATAACCGATTCATTGTTTTTTTTAGTTGAATTCCCGTCTCTGTATTGTCTCGTAGTTTTTCAACAGGAGATTTCGGTAGTTATTTCCCGTTGTCTTAGTCGGTTTTCATGGTTGAACACACCACTGGAACGAGATTTCTCGACGACGGCAGATCAACATCCAAAAAAGTGGTAGAAAAAAGTTGCTGGAAGGACGAGTTGAAGGAGTTGCGACAAATGAAGATACTTTTCATGTGGAATGTTTCTCCGGGAATGTTGAAAATTTATTTTTTTGCAACTTCTGAGGTTGTAGTGACAATATACAAACCACATTGACTAAGAGATCAAGATGAGACAAAAAATACTCAGATGCTCAAAATTCAAGGGGTCGCTTTATTTTACTGAAATTTAATGAGAATGATTTTTATGCGTTAGTTATGCGCAACAGCTAAAATTTGTGCGAACATTCACATTATGTGAATGCTCCGAGAAAACTGTGAATGCTCTGAGTAATACTCATCAGTTAAACATGTTCTAATCTTCACTAGTACAAGAAAATCCGTTAATAAAAACCTGAAGGTTTATAAAATGAAATTTTTATTTATTTATCTACACATTTGTAATCAAACGACTCAATTGTTTAAAAGTTTCGTTCGCGCCTAATAGCTCCTCAGGGGATTTTTCGCCGATCCACCACTTTCATATGGATCTGCGTATAATTCCCTGAGTCATGTGGCTGAAAATAAGAACGGAATCTTAAATTCTAAGTTTTTTCTTACATTCGAAAATCAAAACTGCCGGCGAAGAATCCTTTACGAGGGATAGTCGCACTACTAGACTTAAAACTTCTGAAATTATTTATTCATTACAATATCATATTATGTGCCAATGGTCAACACGATGCTTCTATTATTGTCTCACAAAATCGGCTTCATAAACGTGAACTTCCCTATTTTGCGAAATAGTGTGTGGTGAGGGATAATAAGACAACGCAACGCAGCCCTTCCCATTGCCCTCACGCGTGGCGTGTCGATTTTTTTGACACAGGTTTTTCACGTTTATATAACAGATTTTGTAAACAACTAATATATAATTTTGTATCTAAACTACTAGAAAAGAAATATTTTCGTTGCAAACTTTGTAAAGAATTAGCCAGAAATTTCGATTATCTATATGCCTTCTATCATTAACCAATGCATTAAGAATGAAATATTCTGCTATAAAGTTTATTTCTATAATCATTCGACTAATTCAAAAGTCACTATTGATATTAACCGATATATTTTATATGTGGGAAAGTCTGATGAAATAGAAAAGATTGATCTGAAATAATAGATGGTTGAGGGTTTTGAAAAGAATATGATACTTACAAGAAGGTAATTTCTATTAATTTGGAAATAAGCAAGAATAACGCGTGCACGCTCTAATTTCAAAATCGCACAGAACCTCAGATCATGAGTGGATAACTAGCAATTATTGAAGTTTTAACAGATTTCGGATTCAATAAAGACGCAGCAGACAACAATTATCTTCATATTCCCAGAAAAATTTAAAACCAAAAATATAGTAGGTGCTAATAGTTTCAGAATTTATTTAAAATATCATTAGTTCGAACTCAATATCGAAGCAGACTCCGAGACTAAGAAAGCTATCTCTCGGAGCCTTCTGCTCTACTTTTTCCTATGTTACGTTAAAATGGAATTTTCGAAATAAATGAGTGAGTATAAATAAAGAATAACAATTGAAAAATAGGTTTCCAAAGGAAGTGAACTCAAAAGTTCTAAATTTAGAAACTGACAAAAAGTCAAGAATTCAAGATTTTAAATGAAGTAACTGTCGACTAATAAAGAATCAAATTATGCAATAAATACATTATTATGTAATATAAAAAACATTTGAAAACGTAAAGTTTTTAATCAGAAACAAAGAATAAAATGAGGCAGAAAAAAACGGCGCCATCAAATCTAATACTTATTATGTGTTCATTGTCCATTAATGAATTATAGATCTTTTTATTATATTACTTTTACTGATTCAAATGCATCTTGGCAGAACATTATGTTACACGCTCTAATGACGTGATATTCAATTCCATCTCTTCATCATCTTATCGTATTCTTTCATTTTCCCGAATTAAATCCGTTTAAAAACGCAGAAAGAGTTTAACTTTCGCTATGGGCTCGCAGGTAACGAAAATGTTGCAAACTATTGACGATGTTGCGGAGAGGGACGTCCATGAGAATCAGAGTGATATAGGTGAGGATACATGTAGGAAACTGCTTCATATGACACAGTTTCAGAACATGGAGTTTCTTCACACACTTCTGATTCATCGTTAGATTCAAGTGATAACGACGATTTGCCTTCCTTAGACAAAAACAGTAGCATTTGTTTAGATGAAGAAGGTTCGCTGATATTAATGATATATCTAAATAATCAAATTCCAGATTTCGTAATTGCGCCAAGTTCAAATGATCCATACATTGTTGAGCGTCGTATGACAGCTGGATCAAACACATGGACATATGAAATTAAAAAAAGAAATTGAAACGATTGAATAATGCTATTTTATGCCGATTTCAATAAATTTGTTTAATGAAGTCTCCAATGAAAATAATAGTAAAAATCAAGTATGTAGGCGGTAGCTCCCAAAGCCATCTAATTCAAAATACACACTAAATGACGGCTTTTCTTTTTTCATCAACTGTAAAATAATGGGGTATTAACCAGAGTACCAAGTCGAATTATACAATAAATTACAACAACTAACAATGAAGCAATGTAATACTATTAAAGGCAACGTTTCAGTTAACACTACCTAAATTCTAGGCAAAAAATAAAAATTCGAATGGGATCGTGGGTGGTCGAAAAAACAAATCCACTATGTAGCCACATTCAAATAATTGTGTTTCGCGCCAAGTCCGTTGCACGATCCACGATCCACGACCGCGCCGCACGCATTCGAATTTTTATTTTTGAAACTTTGGACGGCTGCTATGAAGCATGTATTTATCGGTGTGATTTCGCATAAATTATATTGTATTAATGAGAGAAAGCTCTAATTTTTGAAATTGATATCTGGTAGGGTAAAATTTACTGATCCACTATCTTTAAGCCTGCAAAAAGTATATAATGCTTCACAAAATTCGTAGACCGTTTTTGACAGCAATAATCAGTAAAGCTAGAATAATAATATTGAACTTCCAAGGGGCATGTAACTGTACTGTTGTTTTGAAATTCTGAATAATTTGAGAATTTGTCTAAAGCGTCCGTTTGTTTTTCAGTTTTATTGAAATTATTATTTTTCAATCAGTTTTTCCGCGATATATTTTTCATAAAGTATTTCTTATTGATTTCGTTCAACATATTGAAGTTGATATTGAATTTTTTAAATTACAAATATCGAACCATACTTCTTATCTTGTTTCATTTTGTTCTAACTTTAATTATATTGCTCAACAATCCCAGTCTTCAAGGACTCTATTTCTCTGAGCTCCGGAATATGTTGTTTTTAATACATTGAAAGAGTTTCGACCTTAGTTTCGGATAACATTTTGAACACTAGTTGTTGTTACGTTCACAATCCCTTTAACATTTCACGCTCTCAGCTCATATCATGTATCCTTTTGTTTTCCTCATAAATCTAAGAATGTTTACTGATCAATTCACAAAACGATCAAACTATAACGCTTGCAATATGACCAGAACACAACATAATGTTCCGCTTTATTTACATCAATTTTATGTATTTTAACTACAGAGTACATCCCCCATATCACTAAAAAGTTCTTGTTTATCAAATTTCATATTTGGCAACTTTTGAAAAACAATAAATATTTACTCGACAGCACGATGAACTCACAGTTCTTTCGAATGTTCGAGAAAAAAGGCAGGTGGATAGCATGCGCCTTCAAGTATTAAATAAAAGTAAATAAGTTCAAGGATTGTTTTGCAGAAAATGTCAGAGAATGACTGAAACGCTGCAAAACATCACAATAACGTGCTTTGCAAAATTTTGTAGGTTTGCGAATGAACTAAGGATGTGTACGATTTTTTGACCGTAGGCCTTCCAGCTCTTCGAGAGTATATATCCTGAGAGTAAAGATAATAATTCATAAAGACTTCACGTTCCAGTAAAAATCTTTCAATTGGAGCTTGTAGCGAATAATATCCGTTTTTTTCTTGGTTTTTGTTGTTTAAAATTTAATTGTTCATTTATTTAAACAAACAAGGTGTGGAAAACCAATTTCCGCAGACCAACTTTTTCATAAAGCCTTCTGCCTTCATAAAGCTTTCATAAAGCTCGACTTTCTATTTTTTTTTTCTTATTTCGATATTTTTTTAAAATTCCATCTTCCGTTCGTCACTTTCATGGAACAATAGAAAGCGTTCTTTTATTTTAGGTCCATTATTGCTTCCGTTATATATATATATTAGCAAAAATAAATAAAAAGCATACAAAATTTTGAATAACGATTCAATAAATCTAAATTTTTGCATTCGAATGCCAATAGGGTTCCAATTAAGTAAATTGTCTTTAAAGACAGTGTGTCAGTTAATTTGACCATACCTGAGTTCAATTTCAAAAATTAGAGCGATCAGCGATCAAATATACGCTTCATATCAGCAGTTCAAAGTTGCAAAAATCAAAATTTGAATGCGCGCGTGTCCGTGCAACGCGGTCAGAATTGGCGCGAATCACAATTATTTGAATGTGGCTACATAGTGATATTGTTATTTGGACCACCTGGGTCCCATTCGAATTTTGATTTTTCCCCTTGAATTTGGATCGTAATCACTGACCAACTGCCTTTAATGGTACATTTTAGGATAGGTTTTTGGAAAGTCTTTGGAAAATCTCCAACTTCTTTGAAACTATTCCTGGAGCAAAATACTTTTGTGTTCGTCAACAAACATATTATTCGCTCATTCTGCAAAAGTGATAGGGGGGATGTTTTATTCTCAAACACTTTGTTTGTTTGTTTGTTGGAGAAACCAAACTACACGACTTCCTTCTGATTAGTAAAGAACCCCCGCTTCAATTTTCCCCAATGATCAGAAATCAACAATTTTTAGGTGCAAATCAACAGAGAGAAAAGAACGAAAAAAAGAAAAACAAACGTTGTAACTGTTATCATATTCTGATGGTGGTTCTGCAAACCATGTATAGATGCATGTATTTACTCCGCTCTAATCGATTGTTTGTTCCTATAGGATTGTTGATGTTCGGTTTTGGTTTTCAACGAAAAGAGATAGTTGTTCAGTAAAAAATGCATTCTAGTTTTAGAACAAAAATCATTTTTGGAGCATATAGCTTTCAGTACACCGGAATTGATTTAAGAAAATCGGGAGAATCTAAAATAATTGTTGATATAGCTTGGAGTTGAACAAAAATAATATTACTTGCTAGTTATTGTGGTCCCAAGTAAAATCTAAGAAAAGAAAACCGAAAAATCATATCTGAATGATGCTTATTTGGTCCAAACGTTCTGGTAACGCTGTTCCACTCGATCGTACCATCCGAGTGTCAACTCAGGGAATTATCGGCATCAAACGGCTCGCGTGCAGCCAATCCGGCTTGTAATCGACACACGTGCCTCCCAATTCTGCACACAAGCCGATTGCAAATCGGATAGGCTCCGAAACGGCACGGGTGCCGCTAAATCGGCTCGAAAACGACTCGCGTGCCAAAACAGCGGATCGTAAACGGCACGTCGAAGCACGCGTCCTGTTTTACCGCGGCATGCGAGCCGCTGTTTGGAAGCACGCGAGCCGTTTACAAGCCGAAATTATCCTTAGAACTCCATTAGAAAACCCTTTGTGAATACGTTCCAATTTAGATTTTCAGAAGCTCTTGGAAATTTGAAACCGTGGAATTGATCGAGCAACTGATAAGCGAGTTACTCTTCGAAAATTGAAATAGATCTATGAAAAACGTGGCGTTGTCGTAATAAAATTTATATAATGCTAAATTTAGTGGCACACTGTCTTTAATTCGAACAACATTCTCTAAAAAAAGTCGTGCTTATAAAGAAACCCGGAAATAATTTTATAAAAAATTATTCCAATGTCTTGACTCCCTTCATCTGTTCCTTATTCGGTTAGTTTAGAAACGTGCAATTTTGTTTATCAGAAACACAAAAATATATAAAACAACATATAAGTATTCGAGATCAGTATCACCTAACTGGTTTATTTTTTTAATAGACAAGATATATTATCTAGCTGGCATTGAGAGAGTATTTTGAAAAATAACCTTGCGAATCAAATGTGATTTGTAGTCTCTTGGATTTCGAGAAAAACAAAAACAACAACTTTTATTGTTCAAAAAAGGACATTGATTCTACGTAGATAAAAATTACCGGGACTGCAACAGGAAATTTTGGATTTTTCGTCTGTAAAAATACAAAGTTTATATTTTTCGAACTTCGAAAACAGATTTTAAAACTATCAGAAACCCACTAGATTACAATTCATCAAACACTATTATTAAATATTAACAATAGGTAAAAGTCTGAAAACGTATTAATCACCTTAACTTTTTTTTGCTTCCGATTGTCATGATCCAATTAAAACGTGTTTAAAGGGCAAAGTATGTTTCCGCCATTGGTTTCATTTATCTCATCATAAATTAGAAATTAGAAATATCTGAAATATTTATTTGTAGACACCCCCTCCCCCAAAAAATGATACAAATTCCGAAATAACCAAGAATAACTATCAAAATAGATTAAAGTCCCTTTCGATCTGGAATTTCGTAAAACAAGAAAATTAATCAAGAATAAATGGTGCTGAAAACACGAAAACAAGATGAAAACATGACTCAAATTATTGAACATGTTACCAATCTAATGTATTATCACAATATATATATGGTAAATTTGTTTTCTAAAAAGCACGTGATTTTTCAGCATGTAGCGTGTGTCGATGAACTTGTTTTCTTTAAAAGGTCAATAATCCAGATTTTTTTGGGTAGGTGAACACAAATGACCAGACGTACGGACGATGAAGAAAACTATTGGAATTGTGAGGCTAAAGATAATCACTGTGGGATAAAGAGAACCGAAATTGTCATCGCGAACAACGCTTTGTGTGTGTACACCGTAACGACAAATTGCACACACGCAAAAAAAATCAAGTCGAAGTTGTAGTTTTTCTTTAGCATTACATTTGTAAAATTTTCGTATGTTAAACATTATTTGATTGCGGTACGTCCCGCAGTTTAGTTGACAGCGTGGAAACCATCCGTCATCTTTCATTTTCAATTCAAACATCGGAAATGATAGTTGATAATATACCATGTTATACCACACAATCAGTAAAAATCACGACGAAGCAAATTTTGAAGGACGAAACACTCTTCAATGTTCGCATAGAACAGTTCCAAGGTCGGAAAAAACCCAAAAAAACAATGTGCCTGTTTGCAGAAATCAGACTTTTAATTTTTGCTGACATCTTATAAAAATCTGATAAGACATTCTGCCCCGTGTTTGCCATGTGCTTTGTCAAAATCAAGTTTTTTCGAGAAGTAAACAATATATTTTATTGGCAAAAATGCAGAAAAATTCATGAGAAGTTGGGAAGGAAAAACACTCGTATGGTATTTACATGCAGAAAAAATATTTCACTTCACCTAGAACATTTGAGAAAAGAGAGCATGAATGTACCAGTAATGAAATGACACTCGTTTTGGGAGGGATGGGGGATTTTTGAAATAACTGAGAAAAGTATGAGATGACTAGATGCATATACATGGAAAATAAAGAATCAAAAGGAGTCTATTCTTCTTCGGCGATATCGAAGAGTTGCGGGCTTGGCGGCCTGGAGAGGACTCGTTTCTTTGTCGTTCGTTGAACTGGTCGAAGTGGTGAAGTGAGGTATGGTGATGTTAAATGGCGGAGCATCTGAAAATATCCAAAATTATTTAAAAGTCTTTAAAGAATGATAATAAACTACAAACCTTTTGCTCAATATCTTCAACACTGTTCTTCATTGCTTTCTTCTTTCGAGAATCAGAAGAGTGCTGTTGAACTGATTTGAATTGTTGTTTCTTTGGCAAATCATTTTCATCTCCGCAGCAATTGATGACACATAAAACGGTCATCCAGAAAAGCTGCATGCACCAATGTTGTAAACGTTCAATGAGTGCATGGGCGATAACTTGACGGACTTGTGCGTTTGACATCTGTAATAAAAAATATTTTATTTCAACTGTCAATTAGAAGTGATAAAGAAAAAAAGGAATGCAATTTTTTTTTATTGTTTTAGTTTACTAGAGTATAAAAGTAAAAATCAATTGAATTTTTTAATTTCGCGGTGAAAAGTAGAACAAAAAATAAATGTGAAAAATGTTGAGTCTAAACACTTTAAATAAATAAAAAATAAAAAACGAACAAACCTTTTGAGAGCTTGTCGATGCTTCAACTTCGAACATAAGTGGTGGAATATCGTTTTCAGTTTGCATATTAATTAATTTTTTTCCAAGTAAATCAGAAAAAAATTGTTATGATACAGTGAATGCAATGATCTGTTTGGATGAATGACTGATAGACAGAGACGTGGAGGAGAGGTGGGGCTAAATGGACGCTCTTCTCTCTCAATCGGCACGTGAATCAGAGGGCGGGTTGAGTGTTCTTTAGACTCTTTTTCTCTTTTGTTGAGAAATATTGTGACTTTTTATTGTCAAACCGATCTTGAAATGTGATGCGGACAGCGGAATGTGGTCGCTTTTATAGATGGGAGTAATGAGCGGGCTCCGCCTACTGGCTGCACCCGTGAGGGGTGATAAAATTGGAAAGCTTGCTTGTTTTTTGTTGCATCAGAACGACGAAAGTTCATAGATGGGCAAATATAGGGCGTGGATTTCGAAAAGAATAAACAATTTTTAGAAATATTTGGTTTTGTTGACGTTTTTTAGTGGTCCCGGGAAGGTTTTCACAGTTCTTGATAACTCATAATACTTTCGGTAAACACAATGATTCATTATAATTATTTTTATGTGGTGATTGAGAAATTGTACAAAAAATAAAAGTTTAAATAGAGAAGCTTCCGCAAATAAACTTCCTCGTGAATAAACTTCCAAGTATATGAAACGTTTCAACAAGCCAAAGTTACTTCCGTTATAAAGAAACCGATGAGTTGTGCATGAAATTTGAATCTTAGGTTCCCTAAAAACTGAAATTAAAAAATTGAAACTAAAAACTATGTGCATGATAATTTTTAAGTTTATAAGAAAAAAATTTGGTTTTATGATGAATCCGAACTTCATATTTTGGTAGTGGTAAGTCCGATGACTTTCTGTATTCGATGTTTACGGATGCTCTCGAAATTTCTGAACGAAATTTGTAACGTATACTGTAGTATACTGTACTTATTTCCGTTTAATAAAATTTCCTCATTTCTAGGATTTTTCTATTTTATATTCGTGAAAAATGGCAATTTTCACGACTCTCTTCTAATAAACAAACATCACATCGGTTCTCGAACCCAACATTTCCCTTCCACATGCCAAACAGGTGTAAACTTCAAAGAACTTTTGCATTCCAAACCGATTTTCTATTTCTTCTTCTTCTTCTTTTATTTAAAGAAAAATATTCAGCGGAACGAAGAATGATGCAACATTACTGGAACTATTTCATCACAACGACGAACATGGAATTTAAGCTTTGGGATTTTTGGCATCTGAAAAATATCCAAAAATCAATTTGCGGGGTGTACTTGTTTTTCTTATGAAGAAGCTTGTTTTTCGTTTTTTTCATTACAACATTTTTTGGTACAATTATTACAAAATGTACCAACAATTAAATTTACTGTTATTGTTTTTGGTACACATGAAACCAGGTTTGCTAGAATTTTTGTTTTAAATTTGTCCTTTTTTCAATAAAAATTTAATATTAAAAAATAAAAATTGAACAAATAAATAATGGTCATAGTATTTTGAGTCCTTATATCAAAACATGCTTTAAAAATTTAAGTTAGGATCAATATAACCATATCAAAGTTCATCCACTACACGCACACCCTGGATAACAACTGTCGATATCAAAAAATAACAATTGTTCGAGGTTCATCATGTGAAATAGGAGGTTTGGGTGCAAGGAGACCATTGTAATAGATAATAGATTTCTTTCATATTCACGTGCAGAATAACCCACTCGTTCCTTCACCCTCTTCCAACACCATTCTATTATTTGTTTATATTTGGTTGGCGTTGCAAAGATCAGAATCATCAATTGATATAATCAATTCTTTACTACTGATTATTTATCAGTGATTATGAATGTTTGAATTAATATTTTATTATTATAAAAAACATGGCAAAATATGGAACAGAAAATGTTCGTAGCCCCGTTGATATGTTTTGAAGTTCGGCATTTTTTCGAAGGCTACAAAATAATTTTTGTTAGAGTTTATCACGAATGTGTCATAGAAATAGATTTGAACTTTTATCATCTGAAACATTGAGACTTTGAATCTTTTAAAAAAACTAGTATCATTGATAAGTATATTTTCAGATTAACAAATGAAACCAATTCCAAAAGAACATCTAGAGGTCGCAAAAATTAAATCGTAGCATTTTTTTCATCAAAATAACTTAATTTAAATTAATAACTTAAAGGAGGGCTTTACGGAGCTGATGAATGCGGATGGGATGAAAAAGGACTTCATTCTCATTCCAAATCTATTTTTAAAATTTTCTAAAACCACTGAGAAGCCGAGAAAATGTTCCTCAAAACAATGGCCTAGAAAAAGGGGCCACCGTAAAAACTAGTCCGCAGGTATGAAAAATCCAAAGAAAAAATGAAAATACATTAAAAAAGGACTAATATAAACATTCTGCACAACTATTTATTAATGAAACACGAAAAAAACTAGGCCATTGTTTTGAAGCTCATTTTCTCGGCTTCTTGGTGGTTTTAGAAAATTTTAAAAACAGATTTGGAATGAGTATGAAGTCTATTTTCATTTAAGGTACATTTATCATCTCCGTACAGCCCTCCGACGATTTTTTAATTTCAGAAATTGAGAAAAATTTGGGTTTCTTACTATTCAAAATCCGTTTTTACATTATAAAGTTGAAAAGTTATAACGATTTTCAGAAGTCGAAAAATTAATTTTTGGGAACTTTTTGACCTGGACATAATGAACATGTTCGAATTTTAAAATATCAAGGTCTAAAGTTTCCATTTAAATATGGATAATACTGCATTATTCCATGGAATCACTAAATTTAAACCTTAGACTATTTCACTTGATCCAAAGAACCTTCGCTGTTCTTTAAAAAACTGAAAATTTTCAAAAGAGACCTTTTGTCAACAACAGTTGCAACCAGCATGTTATTAAATTTTTACAGAAATAGAATTGTACTCTTTGAAACAGTAAATATAAACAAAACTATGTCGAAATATGCAGAAATATTCAAATCTTGTGATTGTTAACGGGGTTTCTGAAACTTTAAAATAAATATTTGATGGATGGGATCTTCTTTTTCAAAACAGATTTCGTCAGAAATTCTAAACCATTTCTTTAGAATTGAATTTGAACAGTGATGTACGGACTTTGTACTTTTCACTCAGCTTCGTGACAACTTCTTTTTTAGTCTTCTTCGAAACAAGAGAAGAAGCGCTTCACAATTACTTTTTCAGTGTAAAATTGATTGGTCATCAAATCACATCTAGGTATAAATTAGTTGGAATAATTCCAAAAATTTTAAATTTCGTAACTCTAACGAAATTAATAGCAATAAACTTGAAAACCTTTCATGTACTGATAATGTAGTTTAATAAAGATCAATTATGACTAGATACTTTGATCGTGCGTAAAGTACGTGGCGGTGCAGGGTTAAAAGAATACGGAGAACGATCATGTGAAATTATTTGAAATTCAGACTCGTGATCAAAGAAACGGATAGGTTTATTTGAAACATTGAAAAAGTTCTTTTTGCGATTGGAAAAACTTCCGAAAAGCAGCAGAAATGTTCTTTGGTTATGATATTGTTGTCTCACAAAATCGGCTTCATAAACGTGAAATTCCATATTTTGCGAAGTAGTGTGTGGTGAGGGATAATAATACAACGCAACGCATCCCTTCCCATTGCCCTCACGCGTGGCGTTTCGTTTTTTTGACACAGGTTTTTCACGTTTATATAACAGATTTTGTAAACAACTAATAAAAGAGAAAAAGACTAGGCGAACGGGGGGTTGCTCAATCTTTCAATTCTTCTCACAGATCACATGGAAGATGATAAATTCCCTGAAAAAATCATTAAAGGTTGTTTTTTTTAATGACTGATAGCATGGCATTGAACTGTGATATTTGTTTCATTCGTCTAAGAAGCTGTTTTAAACAAAATCTATAAAAAATCAAACGTCTGAGGAATAGAGGGATCTGTTCGGGATATTAGGGAATAAATGTGAAATGAAAAAAAAAGAACATACAGTTTTGATAGTAATTTCAGGATTTAATTAGATTTTAGATAAATTGTACTCATGAGCCAATTATTTTGTTCAGGAACCGACAAAAATATTCATTGTTTTTGACGTGTAAATGTAAAACTACGAATTGAAGGGTGATAATTCGTCAGAAAAAAGTTTAAAGACAGTTGTTCAGTTAATTTGACCCTACCTGATCTTAGTTTCGAAAATTAGAGCTTTCTCTCATTATTAGTTGTTTACAAAATCTGTTATATAAACGTGAAAAAACCTGTGTCTAAAAAACGACACGCCACGCGTGAGGGCAATGGGGAGGGTTGCGACGCGTTGACTTATTACCCCCGGTATCGTGCGACGCGGTCGTGGATCGTGCAACGTCGGAATTGGCACGAAACACAATTACCTGAATGTGGCTATATATTGGCATTGTTCTGTGGGCTCCCATGCGAATTTTGATTTTTTTTCCTTGAATTTGGATCGTGTTAACTGACACACTGCCTTTAAATTCTAAAATATGCATCGAAAAAAGTTTGATCGTTTAAAACAATTTGGCACAGTTCCCACTGTTAATCATTTAACACATTCAGCTAATCGTATCCAAATTTCAATCAAAAATCCAAAATATTCATAACAACTGAATAAGCCAAACAATGAGAACTCACATGCAAACGAAATTCAAATAATTGTATTTCGCGCCATTTTTGAGCCGGGTGTGTCGTCATTATGTACGAGCGAATGTGCACTGTGAATTCACGAAATCTTCATAAGATCTTCAACAATTTCAACAATTTTCAAATTAAAAAATATTTTCGATGGACATTTTGGGTTTTTGTCAAATTGTATTCCATAATTTGCTCTATAATTTTTAGTAGCTTAAGAAATTTAATTTACACAAGGCAATTTGCCAGAATTTTAGTGATTATTCTTTAAAATAATCTTTAAAATAATCCAATATCAAAGTTCGTTTTTTTTTCAGAGTCTCAATTCGACTACAAAATACCAAATGATGAAAAAAACGACTGTCTCGTATTCTCGATGTTGATAAAAGTTCATTTGGCAGGAAGTCTTTTTCTAGCCTATGAAAAGAATTATTGTTTGGAAAAAAGTCTAACAATGGAAAAGAAATTCGAACTACTCAGAAAAAAAGAACGGTCTGATGAGGTAATCATAATGGGTTTTGTTAGAACTGCCAAGCTTCTAGGAAATTGAAGTTTCGGAAATACTGACGTTGGACATGTTTGATTTTATCAATATTCAATTTTTTAAAAGGTTTGTTTCATTTTATATATTCTGCCGTGCGCCCAATGAAAAAAGTGAGATCCAACCTCATTAGTTTTCGATTCTAAATTAAGTGACACCCTGTCTTTATAGCGGCCATTTTTTGACAGTGCCGATCAGAGAATAATGGAAACGCCGAAAAAAGCCGTATCTTGTTCCATCTAAAAAAATATTACTTTTTGGCTGTCTTCGTTTTTAGAATCTTTGATAAAAGTCTAGTAGAAAAAGGGATTCCCCCCTTCTCTATTTCACGTGCATTATGAAGTTCTACTCTTTATCGCAAAGCAATTGATTTAATTTTCATTGAAAGATACGGAAAAATCTGCAATGCGTTTTCATCTGAAGAAAAAAACTGAACTCTTTAAAAAAAACAACTTTATACATTAAAAAAAATACATTTTAAAAACATGTTAAACGGATAATGAGTGAAAAAAAACGAATAATAGATTACTCAACACAAATTGCAACTTTTCATTAAGATATTTGGCTACATGGAGCTTTCTTTAGGATATCGAAGGCTCGAATGATATCGGAATGAAAAGTATTACTGAAAGAATTAGAGAAGGATGTTAATTAACGTTTTTGAACAGAAGTATATCCAGAAATTGTTGCTTTTCCAACTGAAATTAAAACTTGTAAAATACAGTTTTTCTGAAACCTGGCGGGAGAATCCGAAACTTAAAATACAATTTAATTTTATTCAAGTGTTAAAATTTTTGACCTATAACTTTAATAACGAAAGCTCCCGCAATTAGTTTTCTATACTCACTCTCTCCTTCGATATCATCAATAATAGCATCAGATTTGAATTCGTCGTCGTTTTTGTCTCCGCCTTTTTTGAAGAGTCCGCCAACTCAAAAAAAATTCATTAACGGGATGGAAAAAACTACTAATTCTTACCAATCGATCCGATATTCCCACCAATTGCTTTTAAATCGCTATCGTTCAATTGACCTTCCGATGGCACTTTTTTACCTGAAAATTTAAAATGATATCTCACATTTGAAGTACCACTTATTTATACCAATTCCTTCAATGTTTCCAGTCTGTTCTCTGTTGTGCTCATCAACACCTTTTGCAATCGTTTGAGCGACGTTTGCTAAACCAGCAAGGAAGCCAGGTTTATTGGAATCAGCACTTGGTTTGCTATCGTCTTGAGTTGAGCTCAATTGGACTTTTCCATCTTTAGAATCGACCTTGGTGACTGTAAAAAAATCACTGTTCATGTGTTTAACGTTTACTAACTCTCATTTTGATAATATCTTGATGGATTGAAATTTAATATACTCTTTGCGAACGGTTTAGTTTCTGGAGTAACATTTAATTCACATATAGAAATGCGGTAGAACGTTTCTTAGATTTTTCACCATTTTCAATTTCCTAATAACATTTTCAGAAACTGAATTGCTCCCTATCCACTCTAGCTCTATCTACTACTTGGAAAACTAAAATGTTCCAACCAATTTCATCAATTTTCCCGATCTGTTCCCGATTATGTTCATCGACACCGTGAGCAACAGTTTCAGCGATATTTTGAGCGATGTGTGCTAAACCAGCTAGGTGGCCAGGTTTTCCTGTTTCAGAGTTTGATGTTTCATCAACATGTATTGAGTTCAGTTCAACTTTTCCGTCTTTGGAATCAACTTTTGTTACTGAAAATAAACTGTAAACATGTACACAATCGAAAAGTGACTGGAACATGAGATTACTTTTTTAGAAATCAATATTTGGAATAAGTAAGCTCTTGATATCGAAAGTAAAGCGGATACAATATCATTGGCGTAATCTCAACGTTCCGTTTTAAAACGCGTTTTAAGATCTAACCGGTTTCTTCAAATATTCCGATTTGTTCTTTGTTATGCTCTTCGACACCATGAGTCACAGAATGAGCAATATTTTGAGCAACGTGCACAAAACCAGCGATAAGACCGGTCTTGCCGGTTTCTGTGTTCAATGTTTTTTCAACGTGCATTGAGTTCAATTGAACTTTTCCGTCTTTTAGGTCAACATTTGTGACTGAAAGTATGAAGAATAGAAAATTTTAAATCACATGCTATTTCTTGGAATCTTCAGAGAATCTTATTTTTTAGTCAGATCCCGCTCATATGTACTAGATAATATGATAAAATCGATCAAACAAAAAGAGTTCTCTTTCAAAATTTCAAATTACCAGTTTCCTCTTCGTTCAAATTTTGACCTTGCTGGCCTTTGTTTTGCTCTTCCAAACTTTTTCCAACCACTTGTGCAACATTTATCAAGTTGCTCATCAAATCGTTCGATTTATCTGAAATAATAATTATATAATTTGATGTAATTTGTTTCCATTGCTCACTTTGATCATTTGAAGGTGTTTTAGCTGCTTCTTGTTTGGCTGAATAATAGAAATTGAAATTTTTACAAAAATCTGAGAGAAAACTTTAAATCTTGCCTATTCCTTCAATGTTTCCAGTCTGTTCTCTGTTGTGTTCATCGACACCTTTCACAACAGTTTGAGCGACATTTACCAGTCCAGCAAGGAAAGAATGACCACCGGCTTCAGCACTTGGTTTGCTGTCGTCTTGAATTGAGCTCAATTGAACTTTTCCATCTTTTGAATCGACCTTGGTGACTGTAAAAAAATCACTTCCAACTGAAAATAACTGGAATTTTTTTCGATTCTCGCATTGAGAATTCGTCTAATAATTTTGAGCTTGGTTTTAGTTGAATGTGTTAATTTTCAAGCGAATCATTAATTATGCATATATGTGCCAAACTACTGTTCGATTCTAAGTGTACTATCTATATCAATATGTTAATCGTGTTATCTTCTATCTCAAGTAAAAAATTCAAACCAATATCATCAATTTTTCCAATTTTCGCCCGATTATGCTCATCCACTCCTTGAGCTACAGTTTCAGCAATATTTTGAGCAACATGCAAAAAAGCAGGCAGGGGGCCAGGTTTTATGTTATCCTGGCTTGATCTTTTTTCAATATAAATTAAACGCAATTCGCCCGTTTCGTCATTTGAATCAACCTCATTTGAATCAACCTCTGTGACTGGAAATAGACAATATTTCCAAAAAATGAAACTGCGACCGGGACTTTAGATTTTGAATGTTAATTTTTTGAACTTCAGAAAAAACAACACTAAAACTATATCTCAGGGCATTGCACTTGAAAATAATCTCAATTTTTCGCTAGAAAATCTAACCGGTATCGTTAATTTTTCCGATTTGTTCTCGATTATGTTCATCGACACCGTGAACCATTGTTTCGGCAAAAGTTTGGGCAATATGCACAAAACCGTCCTTAATACTAGATTTTCTAGTATCTGGATTCGATGTTTTCTCGACATGAAATGAGTTCAATTGAACGTTTCCGTCATTTGAATCAACAAACGTGACTGAAAATAAAAAGTACTTGTAAAGAATCTAAATTGTGACCAGAACTTGAGATATTTAAATCAATATTTAGAAATGAGAAAATTATAGTACAAAGAATTATAAGATGAATATGTCTTTAAAGGGACTGTTTACTGTTTTTGGGTTTCAATTCCATTTTCATCTTCTTCACAATATTTGAAAACCTATATAAGCAAAAAAATTGCTTCGAAATTTCCTTTTCTAGTACACGAAAAACAAGTTTACAGATTAAGGCGGAGAAATGGCCGAACAATTGCAAACACTCTCACATTCGCATGCTCTTTCGCGCGTGGCCGGCGAGTTAGGCCATTTCGTCGTCTTAATTTGAAAATGTGTTTTTTCGTGTACTAGAAAAGGAAATTTCGAAAAACAATTGCTATTATAGGTTTTGAAATATTGAGAAGAAGTGGAAATGGAATTGAAACCCAAATTCAGTAAAAAATCCCTAGAGTTGTTATCTCAAAGTTCCGCTAGAGAAGATCTAACCGGTTTCTTCAATTTTTCCGATTTGTTCCTTGTTATGCTCATCGACACCATGAGTTAAAGTTTCAGCAATATTTTGAGCAACATGCACAAAACCATCTAAGATACTAGACTTTCTGCGTTCGGATAGTTCTTTAGCATGGACTGAGTTTAATTGCACTTTTTCGTCGTTAGCGTCAACCTTTCTAACTGGAAATAAACAGTAGATTCTTAAAAAGATGAAGTTTGACCGGAACTTGAAACATCGAATGATTGTGTTTTAATAATTCAAATATCTAGAACTACAGTATTGAAATTTCGGGAAGTGAATATGATAGTAATCTCAACGTTCCGCTCGAAGAGCTAACCGATTTCTTCAATTTTTCCGATTTGTTCCTTGTTGTGCTCATCGACACCATGAGTCAAAGTTTCAGCAATATTTTGAGCAACATGCACAAAACCATCAAAAATACTAGATTTTCTGCGTTCTGTGTTCAATGGTTTTTCAATATTTGAGTCCATCTTTGTGACTGGAAATAGTACCTTTGGGAATAAATTTGACTAGAACAACATTTGCTATTTAATGATACTTTAATAATAATGAGTATTATTGACACTAAGATTTTTTCTCTTGAATGGGGTTTTCCGTTGAAATTTCTCTAAAGTGAACATAATTTGATAATGTTAATGAAATCTACATCTAAATTTTTTTTTAAAAAGGGATCTTAAAATGTGATATATAAACTTTAATTACCAGTCTCCTCTCCAACCAAATTTCGACCTTGTTGGCTTTTATTTTGCTCATCCAAACTTTTTCCAACCACTTGAGCAACATTCATCAAGTTGCTCATCAAATCGTTCGATTTGTCTGCAAAAATATTATACAAGTTTTTCTTACAATTTGATTCAAACTTTGATCATTTGAAGGGCGTTGTACTTCTTGCTGTTGGGCTGTAAAAATTTGAAAAAACGTGAAAATCTTAAACTGAAATCTTACCAATTCCTTGAACATTTCCAGTCTGTTCTCTGTTATGCTCATCGACTCCTTGAGCAACAGTTTGAGCAACTGAAAATATAAGAAAAATGAAATAGTTTGAATCGTTTGTTTTTTAGACCGCTATTCAAAAAGTTGTTGAACATTTTCCTTATTAGCTCTGGAAATGTTGTTGTTATTATTGTTTGTAAGACAAATACGGAAAAAGAAAATATTATTGAATGGAAAATTAATGTTTCAGAAAAAAAGACGAGGGTAGACAAAACACAGCGAGGAGAATAATAACGAAAACACATGAAAAAGCGAAAACATGGGCACGAGTTCGTTTTTGAGAAGACCAGTGAAGAGAATGAGATGAAAAAAAATGTAAACATATAAAAAGAAGAAATTTGAAAAGAGAGGTGTCATAGAAAGATGGTTGAACTTTTGATAATAGATAAATTTGTTTTGAGAAAAAGTAGAAGTTATTTGTCCGTCACGTACAACCTTTGAAATGTATAAAGAAACTGTTTGTCTGCTTAGAATTCGAAAATTGTAGCCTCGTATTATATTGCACATTTACTCAGAAACTCCCGAAAATTTAGAATAAATAAAATATAAATACATCAGTTTCAAAAATTGGAAATCTGAGAGAAGCCCTAAACAAACTATGAAGCTATTCTGACGAGAATCGGGAGCTCCCGAGCATGAAATTGACAGAATAAGGAGGGAGTTTCAACAATTGATTTTTTAAACTCGAAACTATGAAAAATATGACCTCTAAATAGTAATAAAACTGTTGAATTTTTTCATCATTTTTTGATAGAATTCTTGGGAAATGTTTATTTCGAAAAGATTTCAATGCATGCAAGTGGTATTCAGCGAGCAAGGCTGCAAGAACATTTCAAGGTTGTTATTTGTACCTGACAATAAATTTAAAAACGTTGGCCTTTAGGGATGTGGCCTACTTTTCATTGATTTAGATTTCTAGAAATTGAGATCCAAAGTTGTACAGCCATGTCAGTTCTCTCACAATCCAATTTCGTTTCAAGTTGTTTATTCTTCCATTAGGCCTTTCTAATTTTTTTCCATAAATGTTGAAGCCAAAACATTTCTAAGTACTTATCAAACAATAAAAATCCAGTCATTGCGAGACATTTTTTATATTTTCATGCCTTCTTCTTGAGCTTTTCAACAAATTAAATTCAATGTTTTTTTCAAAAATGTTTTTAGACCTGAAATTTTTATTTAATTTCACAGTAGCCATTATTTGTTCTACACATTGAGAGAGACTGTGCAAGAAGAAGAGAAAGAAAAGAAATGTCGTCGAGTTAATTGCTTCTACGCTGTTCACTGTGACGAACAAGTGCAGAAAAAAACAGCACGTGAATTTGAAATTTCGATTTTTTAATATTTCGACGGTTTTCGTGAAGACTGTTGGAGACCTAACGGGAGAACGTCAATAAAAATTTTATGATGTGTTTAATACTTTTACAGACAAAAAAATTCGGTTGAAAAGGCCCCCTAAAAACTCGGTAATTTTCAAATTTGCTGAGTGCATGCATTTTTACTGACGACCAAGATTGTTACTTATCCCTTTTATATAGATATCAGAAACTATTCAATTTCAATATATTTTTTCAGGCTCGAATTTTTCCGATTAATACCAAATTCCTGAAAAAATTTTTGACCTGCTTTTCTGTTTTCGAATTTCATTCTTGTTTTCTAATTTTATTCTCCACCCTAATCCATTTTCAACACCTTCTTTACTTTATTTTTTATATTCACTGATAAATATTTTGCTCCAATATAAAATAAAACCGATGTTTACTTTCCAGATGTGGCCAAATTCCAATTCGCAATCATATTACAACGATCAGCCGAATAATCAACCTCACTATCCAAGAAGTGAGAAAATAGTTTTAAAAAATCAGGAAATACCTTAATTTTGAGACTACAATAATCAAGATCTTAACCAACAATTTGGAATGCAGAGGGATCACGTTCAAAGTCAGCAAGCGGCTGCTTATTTGCAACACAAACAGCAACAACAGCAGCAGCAACAAATGTATGTTGAACAACATCAACAACAATATTTGAGCAGACTTCATCAAACAGTCCCAAGGCAAAATCACCAAATGCAAGAACAAGGTAAGTAAAAGAACTGAAATATACTTCTAAAAGTATAAACATAATTCAGCATCGATGGGATATCAGCATGTTCCAAGAAACTTCATGTTCAATGTCAATGCTAGTGAATTTGTGCCAAGAGATCAAAATGTGAGTTCATTTGACTTTCGAAATATCTCAATAAATATATTTCAAGGGTGCATATCAACAAAGCTACCAGAATCCGTACTATGATTATACGCAGCCATCGCACGGATATCAAGATGTAAGTTTTTTTTTTCAATGTAATCTCTTTAAGAGGGAATATTTCCTGTAGCGAAACTTATAAATATTGTACATTTATAAAGTTATGAATTCGAAACTTGTCCGAAAAAAATGTAACAATTTTAATATTATGCTGGCACCGCGATGTGTGGTCGAAATACCTTTTCGTTGTTGCGACCACCATGTAAATGAACTCTAGAGTTCAGATAATATTTCCCTATTTTCAAAACTTTAGGAGCAAATGAATACATACACAAAAATAAAATCGATATGAGTGCCAGAAGAAATATTTCTCCCCACATTATCATTTTTTCTTCGATAGGATATTTATAAATTTGTTTTTCGCCTTTTCCCAAATTCACCTCATCTCCTCAAGATTTGTTGTTCTGTGAAGTCTCTCATTAGAAGTGACCTACACGGAAAAAAAAGTCCTGATGTCTAGATGGAATAAAAGAGAATAGAAAGCAGAACAGTTTTTGTTTCCCACAACCATTACAATTCTTCCAAATTTTATTGATTTCTATCTCTTTTCCTCTTTCTCTCCCCTTTGAACTGTAAGTTTTCCTCACTACTCAGTTTTTCTCTCGAATTTTGTGTTCGTTTCATAAAATACACGACGAGATGACCCATTGTGTTATATGTTGTTTTGGTTTGTTTATATGTCGTCGCCGCCGCTAACGGAAAACTACAAGAGACTTCTGTACATTTTCAATGTTTGCAGACGGGTGAACCGAAAAGGAAGCACTTTTCACTTTTAGCTTTCATTATCGTTTTTTTTTCAATTTGGTTTGTAGTGTGAAAGAAAAATGCTTGAAATGAAATTGTTCATTTTAAGTGACATTTTCGATAAATTTGCCACCAGTTTCTTATCTTAAAGTGTAAATATGACGTTCGATTTTTATGCTAGATTACTCATTATTTTATCGAAACTAAACCTGATCAACATTATTTATTAAAACTACATTCATTGGAAAAAGAACAATACTCTGAGAACAATACTCAATTCGAAAAGGGTTGAACTACGAATATATTCTTAGAAAACTATGAGATGGGAACTCATTTTACTTATTTAGTTTGTAAAACAAATAAGACTTCTGTAATTTTATATCTACAAAACTGGAAAAATATGATTAATGGACTTTTTCATATCTGAACTAATTTCTTTGTTCATTTTTTTTGAAAACATGTTTGCGTGTCACATGTTAAAATGAAAACATTACTTTTTGGTTCATAACCTTAAAATATAAAATCAGTGCTTGCAATAACTGTTTTTTTTTCTTTTGAAAACTGATTTTGTTCATTCCTATTGACTTTTCTGATAATGAAAAGTGGAAGACAAGAGAAGCAACATGACTTCTATTGATTCATCGGCTGCACAGAAAAGCTGTGCCAACTCTTGTCTTGTCTGATCCTCTTATTTCTCTTTGGTTTTGATTTCTTCCCCTTGAGCAATTGAAAAGCTGTTCGTTTCGATTATTCAGATCATATATTTTTTTGATGTGAAAAATCAAAAATAAAAAGAGGACATTAAATATATTAGCATTTTTACAGCCGACACCATTCATGGGCAGCTCGAACATGATGTATCAAAATTTTCCCGACGATCCAATGGTCAGTTTTTAGTTTTTTTTTTAAACAAAAAAAAATGTTATTTCAAAATTTTGCAGAGTTTGGATGTGTTTGCTCAATTTGGACAACAAACCCAGCAATATATTCCTTCTCCAGAATTGTATGAGATGATTTCGAAGTGTAAGGCGCCGGAATTGTTGAGCGAGGTTTTTACAGTTTAATTTTTTTTTTAAATCAAACGACAGATTTTCAGATACAAGTTGGTTGTGAGCAACTTCTGTCCGAGGTTGAAGATGATTCGAGCACGTGGATAACTGCGATTCGACAACGTTTTGAGAACCCTTCGATGGATGATGATACGAAAAGTGTTGGCGTTCGTCTCGTTGTTGAAATGGTATGTAATTTATATTTAATAATAATTGATTGCTAAAGTTTTAAAAAAACTTTGAAATTAGAAAAAATAAATTATAATTTTTGTTTTTTAGTCGTATTCTATGAAGCCAGTTGTTCACGGAACAGATCCTCAGTACACATTTGCTTGTCTTCTCCAAACCCTTTGCCGAGACATTCCGAACTTTGTCGGAACTATTCTTCTTCCAGTGTTAGAACAATACTACAAGCATCGTAATCTTTTGTCGAACGAAGATCGCGTCTTTCTTGCTGTATTTTTCGCTGAGCTTTTTATCAAGGTTACATTGGTACGTTTTGTTTTTTCTTCGAACAGAGGACAGTTAATATTATTATTGTTTTTTTAGGATAATGGAAGTCGAATTGGAAAGTTGGGAGAAGCGCTATGCGATCAATTGGAAGATATTGTCAAGTTCGCTCCAACTGATGATATCATGAAGTCATTGATGCGTGTTTTCAAGGTGAAACTATTTTTTCTAGAGAAATGTTTGGAAAAAAACCTGAAACATTTTCAGATTTCTGGGGCTGAACTTGACGATTCTCCTAATCTTCGAGATAAAGTTAATGCAATTTTGACTCGGATGGGTGGATATGCTATTGGAGCACAAAAACTTTCAGAGTTTGTTATTATTTTCGTAAGAACGAAAGAGAATGTTGAATTTTTTCAGAACTGTCAAAGCTCAAACTTTGAGTTTAATTGAATGCCGCCAACGTGGATGGGATCGTGCTCCGATTTCAAGAGAAGCTACTTCTTCTGATAAATACCAAAACGAAGATGATACCGACGAAAGCTTTGAGCTGTCAGAAGCAGAACGAAACTTTTTAGAAAGTCAACTTGATATGTTGGAGGACAAGGAGGACAGAAGTGAGTTATTAAGATGAAATGTTCAGTTTAAGAGGGAAAAATAAATGTTTTTTCAGATGGTTATGAGGAACCGGATGAACAAGAAGTCTTCAAAGAGTTTGGAAAGTTTGTGAAGGAAGAGCTCGAAAGAAACGAGGTATGTTTAGTATTATGAATTTCCTTTCCCTTTGTTGTTTTCAAGTTTTCTTGTCTGCAAATCCCTTGTTGCTTTTCCTTTACCCTTGTTTTTAGGATCAAAAAACAGCGGACATGATGATGAAACTTCAAGTTGGTGAAGAAAGCAATGAATCAGCTGAAAATGCTGAAGAATCGTCATCCACATCAACATAAAACAATAATCATTACTCCAAAAATGGTTCGACGTTGATCTAAGTCGCTGATTTTATTTTGATCCTCACACGATATTTTCGATTTCATCTTTTCACTTACGGTGAAATTCTATTTTTCCTTTCTAGATAAACGTATTCACATTTCATTGTGAATACTTATTATACTATTTCGGTGTATTTTCATTGCGTCTCTCTTTACTATTTCGTCCAAAAACATTCCTTGTGTTACAAAAATCAAAAAAAAATTGTCGTGTTTTACTAGCTTAAGCACATTATTTGTATACCCCTATTTTCCCATTTAAAAACTCTATTTTCTATGATCAGAGCCATATATTTTTCTAAGATTTGTCTTACCTAAAAATAAAAATGAAACAACAAACTGTCGTTCTATATTTCAGATTTCTCAATTGCTGCTCGAGCTGGTCGAAGAAATTGTAAAACTCGATATACAAACAGAAAATTAATTTCTCAATATCGACACATTTTAATATCACGTATTTCTTTTCTTTTTTTTAAACTTATTTTTAAATCTGATAAAAAACGTCAATGTTTTATACAAAAATTATATTTAGAGGAAGGTTTACAAATAAGTAGTAAGATATCGAAAGTAATCAGAACTGCTGCAGTTGTCTAACGATTTCTTTGGCAATTTGATAATGTATGATTGTTGAAGGATTCCAGAGGTCGTGGTAAGCATACCGATAAATTGATTGTGGACTAAAAAAGAAATTGTAAATTGTGAAACTGAATGGTTTCTTTTATATTTGTTTTAATTTCGAAATATTGCTTTTTCGATTGAGAAAACGCAAGAAAAATATTTTGAAGGAGCACGGATTTAATATAAGGCGCGGGTCTCGCAACGAAATTTTAGTGTTACGGTAGGGCGAAAATTTTAATAATAATAATTGACAAGTCTTTTTACAGTAATTCGTTTTTTTAAAAGTTCTATTTTGTTTTTTAATTGAAAAATTTAGGAAAATGTTTTTCAATCCATTGAGTTTCGTACAAACTAAAATTCTTACGTTATATCTGGGTTATGATGTGAAAACGGGCCGGTTGTATTTAGAGATTGCATCGCGGATAAGGCAATTGTGTTAATGTCAATCAACTTTACTCTTAAAAATGGATTCATTCGACGTGTACCTAAATCACTGTCCAATACGATGTGCCGCAATTGCTAGAAATTGATTTTATTTCAACAAAAAAAATGCAATGTGAATTTTTATCTACTTACCCGATTGGTTTCCGCAATCAGTGAACCAAGTCTTTCCTGTAACATTCCCGAGTCTTCTGCCGCCTGTACTCCGGGACTTGTCGACACATCCAAAAGTGAGAGAATTATCAGAGTTCCGGATGTCATAGTTTGTGTAACATTTTGAATTGTTTTTTGAATATTTTCCACGACATTGGTTGAATTATTATCTCCGGAAAAGAAGTCAATAGTTCCCCCAGTTTGAAAAATAACCAGTGGGTCTGAAAATAGAACTAGTTTTTGTGTTTTGCAGAATAACGTTTACCATCAGATAAAAACTTGTTATTTGCCAAAAACTGATTGACTTGCCATTGGATTCCAGAAAACGTGTCGAAGTAAAAGTTTCCTTCTCCGGATTTAGCACCACTGTATGCGTAGTTTGTGTACTAAAAAGTTAAGGAAATCTGTAGAATACATTTTTAAAAGTATTTACTCGTTCACATTCTAAGATATGGGCAACATATTCCGGCCAAACTTTTCCGTTACAATTTCTTAGAAATCCATGACTTTCACCATCGGCTTCCACTCCGTCATCGGATAAACTATCACCAAATACAATCATTCTGCCACATCGAAAATCTCGGGGCTAAACGGAACAAAAGATGTTAACTTTTAGAATTTAGAACTTACACGATGTAAAATTCTGGCGTTTAAAGTGACAATTAGTATAAATAATAACTGTAATCGAAGAATACCACACATTCGAGCGGTAGTAATCAAAATAAATGAAGCGGCTACTATTTTGGACCAGTCAATGCGATGTCCGCAGGTGAACAAATTTTTCGTGATTGTACAATTTGACTATGCGTAACCAGAACCGTAGATTTGTTTGATTAAGTGTCGACGGGTTATTTCGGGTTTCAATTGTTTGGCCTTTCAAAAAACAGCTCAGTCATCGAATTCATATAGAACAGTTTTTATTTTGAGCCATATGTTTTATTATTTAATTATACTATCCTTTGATAAATATAATAAGCCAATTTTTTGGCCATATATTTTTTTATGCTTTATGTCTGAGGATCGATTTTTCTCAATGAGTTTAACATCATATGCTTTTTTTCGGTTAGGTATTTCCTTTTTTTCGTATTTATCTTCCAAATACACTTCAGAAAATGGCTTGTTCCCCCTATACTGTTAAATGTGTCCAATTTCCGTGCCGCAGTTTTGCAAATACATTTGAGGACACATACCCATCAGCTGACTGACTCCGCCTACTTCGTTTCCTCCTACTTTCGCAAACATTTTCAAACGATTTCACTGACGTTGCTTATAGTTTTGTGACCTTTATGTTTTTTTAATTGTTAGTCATTTTTTAATGACTCTTTTAGGTTTGAAGGCTTTTGTAGCTACATGTAGTAATCTAAAAAATTATATTTTTATAAATTTGTTAGTTGTCACAATTTACTGATCCTATGTCATAGGAAATATATTTTAGTGACGTTCTCATTGTTTATTAACTGAATCATATTTTTAAACATGTTGCGAAATAAATTTTTGTTCTAATTTTAATTTTTACAGATAAAAACGGATTGAATTCGGTTTGCATGCGTTGAATGTTACCATATCTTGTATATAAGTACGCTAAAGCAAAAAAAGCTCAGAACAGGAACGAAATGTCGGAAAACTTGGATTCGATGGTCAGTAATATTACCCGAAGTATGTGCCCGGATACGCTTGTTTATCGAGCAAACGGAGTCGCTGCCAAATACGCGGAAGATTTGAATGAATTTGTTCCCGGAGTTCTCACAATCGTTGAAAAGGTATTGTATTTGATTGAAAAATGAAAAATGAAGTATTATTGCAGTCAATTGGTGTATTCATCGAATGGTCACCATCTGAAGATCCGGATACATCATGGGTTATTGCCTCGGAAGATGGCAACATGGAGACTGTTTCGAGAAGTCCAGTGGAGAGACCACCAACAGAAGATCTGTCCAAATTATCGTTTTCTCTCGATGTTAATGATTTGAGCAGTTTTAAAAATATTGAACCGAAAAGAGGAAAAGGAATTCCATCGATTCAGTTCATTTGCAAAGATGGAAGTAGCTATGTTCCAGTTCATTTCAGAAGTTCTCCAACTTCTGAATTTGTTGATGTTTTGCAAAGGTAATTGCGCATTTAAAAATGTATTTAAAAGATCTTGTTTCAGATATATAACTCTTCGTAGATCAGCTCGTGAAGCGAATCTTGTGATGGTTGTTGATTCTAAAGCTGAAGCACTTGCAAAAAGCGTAAATATGTTGGATGAAAATGGAGATATTCTCAGTGTATTTGATTTCAGGCTCTTATTTTAGTCTTCAATTATATTTTTCAGAGATTTATGCAAAACCCTTACATGACCGCAATGACCGGATTCAGTAAAATTACGTCATTTGTTCAAGATCAAGTTATACCTTCCGTTTTGAATGATGGTGATGATGCGGTTACACAAGAAGAGAAAATTCGACTCATGCGTGAGTTAGCAAATGTACAGAGTTATGATGAAAACATGCGGATTCACTCGGATGCTGGAGGAGAGTTTGAAGTTGTTACACAGTTGGAATTGCCTCCAAGACCTGAAATATATCGAGAAAGTCCAGTTACGCAACAAATTTGGAATTCGTATAAGCTTGCCGATGGTTCAATTGATTTGCAGAAATTGAGAAACTTGAAACTGGCTGTTTTTAGAGGAGGTATTCGACTTTTCATCTTTTGTAATTGTTAGTTAATATTCATTTTTAGGATTAAATGCTGAGGTACGCAAAGAAGCCTGGAAATTTCTTTTGGGATATCGACGTTGGGACGAAACAGATCAACAATTTGCTTCAAGAAGATCCAAATTGGCTGCTGATTATGAAAACATGAAAAGACAATGGATGTCGATTACAGAGGATCAAGAAAGCAGATTTGTTAAATATTCGAAGAGAAAGTCACTTGTTGGTTGGTTTTTAATTTTTTTTTTTTTTTTTTTTTTTAAGCGATGCTATTTTAAACAGTAAACAACATTTTCAGAAAAAGATGTGGCACGAACCGATCGAACTGTCCCATTCTACCAAGGCGAAGAAAATTCGAACTTGAGATTGTTGCACAACGTTCTAATGACTTATGTAATGTACAACTTCGATTTAGGTAATTACTGCTTTTATAATTTAATACTTATTATGTGTTCAATGTTTAGGATATGTCCAAGGTATGAGTGATTTCGCTTCACCGTTGCTATTTGTGATGAAAGATGAAGTTGATACATTCTGGTGCTTCGTCGGTCTGATGGAGCTTACTGTAAGTTGATCTAAAAATATGATTTGTTTAACAGTCATGTTTTCAGCATCGGAATTTCGAAAAAGATCAAGCATTTATCAAGCTTCAAATGAACCAATTGAGAGATTTAGTTATGATTGTGAATCCACGACTTGCCAATTATTTAGGTATAAACATTTTCACAGTACAAATCAATGTACTATTTTTGAATTTTCAGAAAGCCATCAATCAGATGATATGTACTTCTGTTTCCGCTGGGTTCTGGTTTGGTTCAAACGTGAATTCTCATTCTTGGACACATGCAAATTGTGGGAAGTCCTTTGGACTCATCAACCATGCCCAAAATTCTTGCTCCTAGTTTGTGTTGCCATTTTGGATTCACAAGTGAATATTATCATTGATAATCAATTTGGATTGACCGAGATTTTAAAGGTAACATCGCAAGTTTGAGTTTTCAAAATACATTATTTTTTCAGCACGTAAATGATCTATCAATGCATCTGGTTGTTGATGAAATTTTGACATCAGCCGAGGCAATATTCCATCAACTTTCTGCTAGTCAAAACAAACTTCCCAGTCACATTTGTCAATATTTGAATATTGGTGAAACTGCCGTCAGTACTCCTGAAACACCGGAGAAAAGTTTTGCGAGTGAAAATTGAATTGGAAAGAAAAAATTATACAAATTTGAACATATGTATATAACTAAGTACTGTCTATTAAATCTACATTAATCATTGTTGTTGACTAGTGGTTTCAGAACAATGTGATTTCTTGCTTCTTCGTCTTGAAACATTAGTTGCAAATCTTAAGCTTTTGAATTTGTATTTTGTTGTAAGTGATTTCTTTCCAATTTTACATAACTTATTGTGTCAAACTTTTAATTTTCTTTTCCTCTATCATTTGTATTTGATGTATAAAAGTTTGTGCTTATTTTCAGTATGATACGTTTTTGAAATTTAATTTGTTGAAAATCATAGAATATTTTTTAAAGGAAAGTTATTTTAAATACTTTCAACAGTAATATTCGTTTTCTGATTGAAATTGTTGTGTTTGTTTAAACAACAACAAAAAGAAAGTCGTCGTAATAAGATGGAAGCTCGCTCTATAGGAAAAGCACAATTTTTTAAAGAATTAACGCTTTGCATAGTTCAAATTGATATGTCATATAACGAGAAAGTTGCGTTTATTAGCAAATTCGTGACATAATTTTAATATTCAAAGTTTGAAACCGTTTTCATTTCCTATGCGAAATTCCTTTGTTAAACTTAGTGCAGGATAATTACCTATTTTCCAAAATCAAAATCAGGTAAATTTCAGAATGAACGGGCTCGGCCGATCATTAACACCGTTCCTCAAAACCAGAGCATGGAACAGTTTTGCAACTTTTCCCGAGACACGTAAGGAAGCTCATTCCAACCGAATTTTTTTAAAAATTTCATTTACAGATAAAGTAAAGAATTCTGTAAGGTTCACAGGATCTGGACCGAGTTCGTCAATTGAAAACCCTCCAACAGAAATACTTTTGAAAGTAGATTGGCTTATGCAAAAATTGGTTTGTTTTTTTTCTCGAAAAATTCATAAAAATTCGATTTGTAGACTCCATTGGTGCTCAAATCGAACATTCGAAATTTTATCGATATTTGCAAAGATGATGTAAAATTGGAAGATAAATTATTCAATTATAATGTGAATAGTAGGACTGCATTGATGTCGCATATTGCAAAAGTTCGAATGTATTATCGATATTTATCACCATTTAACAAAGTTGAAGTAAGTGAAACATTTCGATTCCTTAATTATACTGCTGTTTTAGTGGATCGGGTCTTGTGTTTATGAGAATGAGGATGTCATTGTTGTTCTTTGGAGACTTTCTACGTTGCAATCAAACTTCTGGTCATATTTTCCATCTTTCATCACCAAAAAAGAGGTACCATTTGATTTTAATAAATTTCCTAAAATATTGCGAAACATTACATTTTCGTCAGATATTGCGAAACAATACCATTTTATGTGAACCTCGTAATTTAAATATATTTTTTAAAAATTCATCTCAAATTCTCTAGTTTTTTGACAACTTTTTTTTACAGCAAAACATTATCGTGAAGGAAGGTGCATTAGATGTTTTAGTCGATAAAGAAGGACAAGTCGTCAAGATTATAAACAGATCGGTACGTATAGCCTGATTTTTCATTATTTTTGTTCTCTTCTTTTAGTTACCGATTAAGTTTCCACGTGTTGCTCGAAACACTTCAAATTTCAGATTACCGCTTCCGATAGAGAAGGGGCAAAATCAATGGCAAAAATAAAAGCAGAACAAGAAGAAGCTAGAGTACGAGCGGAGGAGAAAGAAATGCGTAGAGAATTTGATAGACAGTATCACAGTTGATTCATATTGAATCTTTTAAGAAGTATGTTTTGTTTTTAGAAAATTTAGATCGATAGTGTGAAAATGTTGTTTAATGCTATTTTTGTTATTTTTTTTTCAATAAATATATTTTTGTTGTTGGGACTTTTATGAATATTTCTCGAAGGTTGAATTCAAATCCTGATTTATCTGAATAGTCGTTTTTCGGATCTAAGCGCGAAAAATAGAATTTGGTTGCTAGGATGCCGATATATTATTGACTGACGCAATTGTCGTGACTATAATAACACGCGCGAACGTGTTCTTTCCCCACGCGCGAACGTGTTCCTTTACTGAGGGGATTAGCAATTAAACTTGTATTTTCTAAATATTTCTCAGCGTATTTTGGATAAAACACAATTTTGTTCAGAATGACAGAACCAACAACTTCCGAAGAGCCAGTCAATGATGAATGCTCTATTTGTAGAGGAGAGTAAGTTACAATATTAAAGTCAGTAGTTTTGTAAATACCTGGTCAAAAGTTCAGATTTATCGATGCAAGCACTCTTGATTCATGCGTTCACAAATTTTGCTTTAATTGCATTAAAGAATGGTTAAAAAAGGGTCCTGGACCGGTATGTCCCATGTGTAAAGCAGCTATATCATATATAACACATAATTTAGAAACGGACGATCCCCAAATGTGAGTTTTCGTTCAGTGTTTTTTTTTAAAGAAAATAATAAACTTTCAGTGTTTATGCGGCTGATATTCGTTCCGCAGCTGAGCCTCCACCAATGGAACGGGAAGATTTACAAACTGAAAAGCGAATAATTTCTGCAAAATGTCGCGAATGTCGAAGAAGAATATCGGCACTGGAAGAGAAGATGTATGTTTTTTAAATGTTCAAACTTTCGTATAATAAATTCTATAAAAGTGAATTCGAAAAAATATATTTTTTTCAGTGAGAGAGAAAGAGGAAGCGTAAATCGTCGAAAGTCTGAAATATACGAAGCTCAAAAAGCGAAAACCGTTGCTCAATTGAATGGATTGCAAATGTTACGAGATGACATTAGAAACGGTTCACCAAAATCAATGATTGTATCAAAAACCGAGTTTCGAAAGTTGTTGTATACTGAGAATGTTACAATGTTGTTGAATCGTCTACGGATACCGGTTAGTATTTTTTTTTCATTAATTTTAATGTCATTTTTGGTTTTCAGCCTCGACGAAATGTTACACCTGCAAAAATTGTGGAAAATGAGCAGTTTTATCGCTCAATTATTGTCCCGTTTATTGTGGAAGAATTTAAAGCGATGCCGTTTCTTGAAGTGAATTTTTCATTTTTTTTTAATGAAATGCTTGATTTTTTAGACTGGTTCTCAAATGAAAAAATCGGATATAGAATTTCCTAACATAATGATTCATGAACTATTAGGAGGCCGTGATGCTGAAATTGCAGGAAAAATTTTCGAGATAATGAAGAAATATTCATTAGACAATTCAAAGCTCGTCGTACGTTATTTTTTATATGTCCTGATCCAAGAATAAGTTTTCAGAATGCGATTGAAAATCTGATAGGTTTTTCATGTGCGAAATTGGGAGTTTTTATCAGTCAGTTGACCGCTTTGGTACAAAGTGGCCTGGAATTCTATGATTTTTGCGGAAAAGTTGTGTATCGGTTGGAAAATGAGGCGGCTTTGATGCGGAATGAACAACGAAATGCACGACAAGGTATTGTTATTTTGAAGAGAATTAGTTCTTTTAAATTAAATTTTTTTTTGGAATAAAAAGAAGAATTCAAGAAAAATATGAAGAAATGTCGAAAATGCAATCTTGTGTAAAATAATAAACGAAACTTTATTATAGAAATTGTTGTTCTAAGTGATGATGATGATGAAAACGATGATAGTGATATGGATGGAGAATTGCAAGTAATTCGTGAAGTCCAAGGACCTCGTGTTCCTTGCGAAAGCATTCCGTCGGTGCTTCAGAGATTATTCCAAAGGAGTATGCAGCAAAGTAAGTGGTTGTTAAATCGGCATATACAATGAAGCAGTGATTCCGAAAAAAAATTACATTTTCAGGAAACAACTATACAATTGGTGGAAATTTTTTCGGGGGCTATCATCCTTTTCATATGATGCCAGTGTTAAGAAATGTAAGTATTGGTTTTGAAAATTTAAGCTTTTTTCTTTTCAAAAGACCTTTTTTAAAAATATCAAGTGCATTATTATTATTTTTTTTACAGGACGGTGTTACATCTTCTGATGATGACGATGATGCTCGAATTTATCAGCGTGACAATCTCAGACTGCCACAATTCAATTTGCCGACATTGCACCAACAACCGACTATTGGTATTTCGTTGGAACTGTTTTGTTTTTATTTTACTTTCAAAATTTTTAGAGCAATCGTGGGAGCAGTTAACATCTGGATTGAACGGAGAAGGAAGCTCGAACACAGCGAATAATGACGTTGTTGTTCTTTCGGATGAAGAAGAAAATGGTGGAAATGATGATAGAAAGTTTGATCAAACTATAGTTTTGGATGACAGCCGAGATGATGGTAAGAATCTTCTCTTGGAATAGGAATAAGGAAGAATCTTTCTGAATTTTAAGATTTTAAGACTAGTTTTAGTTTGCCTTTTGTTTTTAGATTTTCAGTTAGTTTTCTTGCCTAGTACTAAAAACGTTTTCCATATAAATAAATGTAAATATTCTCATTTTTCAGAATTAATGCGAAACGGTGAATCGCATGTGCCATACGATCTCAGGAACAGATTCCGTAAACCAGACATCAAACTCCCTGTCAAGAAAATCAATATTCCACAAAATACATATCATCTTCGACTACAAAACCCGGAGCCACAAATCACTGAACCTAAGTCACTAAGTGAAGAAGATGAAGGCAAACGAAAAGAAAGGTCTCATCGTCATTTGAAGTCTAAAAAACAACACAAGGAAAAAAGGAGATCTTCAGATCGCCGACCATCAGATGAGTTGGTTAAGAAGATGGAAGAGGTATGCTTATTTTTTTTAGTGGTGATTTTTTAATAGTGATTTTTTTCAGCTGTTGGACAAGTACGGCTTTTCTGAAAAGGACGATTCGAAAATGATGAGAAAAGCGTTTGAAATTGCGATTAAGAATAAGAAGCATGAATTAAAAAGAAATGGCGAAGGATGCTCGTCACAACCGGTTGAAGGTGATAATGAAGTTGATTTGAATGAGTCGTTAGAGTAAGTTTTTTGTTGTATTATGAAATTGAGAAAAATCTAAATTTTTGATTGAGTGAAGACAAATATTTTGTTTTGTTATTTATTAAATAACTAAATTTTAAATATAAAATCATGGTTTGGATATTTTCGAAAAACTTATTTCAGCTTGTTCGATGAAGCTGCAGGAAGCGAAGAACAACCTTCAACACATTCTATGATTTCTGTAAATGGTAATGATGAAAGCAGAGAGGATGATGACGATGAAATGTTCGTATTAATATTTTCTCAATTTTCAATACAGATTTATTTTCAGTAGTTTGAATGAAACTATGGTAGAAGAAAGGAAGACAGACAATAGTGATAGAAAAAGAAAAATAAGTGGTTTGTACTGATTCATCAGATAAATTTATAAAACGATCGTTTTACAGATGTTGAAACAAAAGAAGTGTCCCCAGTTGCAAAATTTCGAAGAATTGAATAAGGGCCGAAAGATGATTCGTGTTGTTAATTCATACATTATTTATTGCAACTTTATTCCATGCTTTTTTGCGTTATTTTTTTTCTTTATAAATTATTTTTTAAAGATTATTTGTTTGAGTTTTCAAATGTTGAAATGGTTATTATTACCATTATATATTTATACTGTCTTAGTTTAATATTTTTGATACATGTTGGCCAATCCCTTGTCTTTCTTATTTTCGTGCATCGTCGCATCCCCGGTGCAATTTTCTTATTTTGAGCCTTACGGTGGACAGGTGCATCTAGGTGTCTTCGGGCAGCATGTCGAGAATCTATTTAATGAGCGTAATGACTGTTTATTAATCCTCTGTCGGTTCATAAGATAGGTAACGGTATTAACGTGCTCTATAATTGCTTGCCACGGATTATTAGTGAATTATTATCTGGAAACTAATTACTACCGATTAGCACCTTTCCTACAAGGTAGTTCACCAAAGGAAAGGTTCTAATCGTCAGTAATTCTTTTTTTTAGATAATAATTTTCATTGTCAACTCAAATATTCTTGATCATGCAAGTTTGTTTTGACCTACCCAGAAAAAAATCTTAGTCTCTCGCAAAGTCATGCTATTTTTACTTGCGAGCGGTTGCGCTGAGGCCTTTCAGTAGCAAATGGATGATCCAAAATTTTTGTCATGACAATAAAACTATTTATGGATAATTTTAACTGATATGTATGCCTTTTGTTTATTAATTTGCAGCATCGCCCCATATTCAGAAATTTGAAATTAGATTATTCAGTTTCTTGATTACCATTAATTTATCTCCTAAAATCTGATTCTAATATCAATTTCTATCAACTTTCTTTTTCACTGAAACATAAAGCATGTTTGTTTGAACAGACATACAGTTATTGTCAACTCAAATATTCTTGATCATTCAAGTGTGTTTTGACCTACCCAAAAAATCTAAATCTCTCACAAAGGCATGCTATTTTTAACTGCGAGCGGTTGCGCTGCGGTCTTTTAGTAGAAAATGGATGATCCAAAAATTTTAACTTGACAATAGTTACTCATTTAATTTTCAATACCTGCATTTCGTATTTATATTTTACTCTCGTTCTTCTACCACATACAAATCTCATATTTCATTATAGCACCTCTCTCGTCGTCTAAGCGCAATATTGCTCTCTTCTCGGTCATATGGTGCTTATAAACACGCAAACGCTCACCAAAATGTTCTTTTTTTCTTTTCTCCATCTTTTTTTTTCAATCATGTGATGAGTGTCATTTTCACTGACATCCTCTACTGATTTCTATGTTATTTCTACACTTTCAGCCCATCTGTCCCATTTGCATGTTTGTCTGTTGGCTCCTTCGTTACATGTATATTTCTATCATGTGTCGGCGGGAGGAGGGAAAGAGAGACACACTAGTCTGTCGATAGATGTTGGGTTGAATACTAGGTCTTGCCATGCCATGCCATTCGCGTTTCTATTGTGTTCTACTTGTTAGCGTCTCAGCCGGGTTATATTTTTTGGTAACTTTTCACACTGGCGTCATTGCCATTTCATTTTCTTCATTTTTCTTTCTTTGTTTCACCTCTCGATGTAGCGATGAAGATAAAGGAGTAAACAGTTTTTCGTTTTTCAAACCGAAAGCCATCGAATAGTTCTCTTTCTTGGTTTTTTTCTCTTGAAATTGAATTTTTTTCAGTTTGAAAAGTCAACAGATTCAAAATTTTCTAAGCGTGAGATCAACGATTAAGAAAACAAGTCATTCACAGAACAATGTTCTTTGGAACCTTTTCAAAATATTGATACGACTTTTTCTAAGAAATTATCACAAAAATTTTAGTTAATATTTGCTGTTAAACTTTTTGAAAAATTAAAAGAGGTAAAATCTAATGTTGGGACAATTTCGCAACTGTTTGTTGATGACGTCATCGATTTTTAACGACCAGTTTTCATAGTTCTGTTTCGACACCTTTATCAAACGACAAAATTGTTTCATTAGTTTGACTGTAAAATTTGAGTTTTTTCTACAATTAAAAAAATTTCGCAAAACAACCAATCGAATAACAGGTCTTAATTACAATCGGTTTTAAAACAATTTAGTTTGTTCAGTTCTAGTCAGGGAAAACACGCTGGAACGGTTTCCTTAAGGGAAAATGGTCTGCACTCCGCGAGCAATAACGCGCATTCCATTATCACCGTACGCTGAAATCACGCCAGCAGAAGGCGGGAAAATCAATCGCGCGCTCTTTTCGAATGGGCATGCTGCTTAGGTCTTACTCTTGTCATTAAAAAATCATTCTTCTTACCATTCACAAATTCTTCGGCTGCGTATTTTATGATTAAAAATTGATTTTTCCGCTATGGAAATATTTCGCAATATTTTATAACAATTTCTCACAACGTCTATGTTATACTCCTATTTTCATTATCATTCACGTTCACCCTTCGAAATCGTTCGAGACAAACAAGTACACATACGGTCACATGTGACCACAAGTGACCACAATGACATAATGCTTTCATCTTTTTTTTTTTTAGATTTTTTCTTTATAGCTACACTTTACACTTTGTATTCCTCGTGATTGATTTTGATAAAACAAACCTTTGATTTTCAGACGAAAAACCAACAACTAACAAAATAACAATGCATTGGGCGTACAAAGAGGAAAACAACTTCGAGAAGAGACGTGCCGAGGGAGACAAGATCAGAAGAAAGTACCCGGACCGTATCCCAGTTATTGTTGAGAAGGCTCCAAAGTCGAGACTCCGTGATTTGGACAAGAAGAAATACTTGGTTCCATCCGATTTGACTGTTGGACAATTCTACTTTTTGATTAGGAAGAGAATTCAGCTCCGTCCAGAGGATGCGCTCTTCTTCTTTGTCAACAATGTCATTCCACAAACTATGACCACTATGGGACAATTGTACCAGGTACATATTTTTAGAAATAGAAGATCCTTAGAGAATTTATTTAGTATTAAAATTGTAATTAAATGCTTTATTTTTAGGATCATCATGAAGAGGACCTCTTCCTTTACATCGCCTACAACGACGAATCTGTCTACGGCTCCGACGAGAAAAAGCAAGAATGAAAAGGTTCTTTCGTGTAAATTACCGCTAGCCGGGCTTCGTTCGCTATTCTGTTAAATTGTAAATTTTGTACAGAAAATGTTTGAAAATCCAAATAAAAACACTTTGATATTGTAACTTTTTTGATTTTCGTATGTATTTCCCGTCGATCCTCCTCATTTTTTTAAAACTCTAAATTTTCCTTTACTACAATTCTCAGATGACGGTTTTTTGTATATGTCCTAACCCATTTTTTTCAAATTTTGTCTTTTCTTCTACGAAACTTTTTTACCGGACTTGTTTTGTAAATTTTTCTTCTTGGAAAGTTTTCGAAATATTTCTGTGTAGACATGTGATACGTTGTAAAAATGAGTGTTCTTCTTATCTGTCTCGGATTTTTTTTGAGTTTGAGAATAAAAAGTTGAACACAAATTGATGTTTGGGTGAACAGTTTGTACGGAAGACGAACCAGGAAATACTTACCAGCTAAAAAGTGCGAGAAGTCCCGCAAATGAAACACCTTATGGACCTCCAGAAACTAAAATTGCAAACAAATGCAAAAAATTCAATGCAGAAACTTGCAAAAATTGCAAGAAATTGAAATGTGCTGCAGCCGATTTACGGGAAGTCTACGGTAATCGTTGCAAGACCATAAAAGAAAAACGGCTCTTGACAGTATTTTCCACAACTGTGAAATTTGTGAGGGTCTTGCAGCGAAGAGTAAGAACATTTGATGGTCTCGCAACGATTACCGTATATTTACCGTAAATCTGCTGCAAAAAATAGCAATTTCTTGTAATTGTTTTGCAAGTTTCTGTCGCGGACTGCGAATAGTTCGGCATTCTTATATATGAATCATATTGGTAGATCAAAACAAATAAGGTGAAACATATGTTTTGAATGACGTTTCTAAACATATTTCGTAGAATATTACGAAATAATTATGTCATTTGTATTGACTCGAATGTATTGACTCGGTAAACGTATAAAAGGACGGTTCTGGGAAGGTTCAGTGCCGACCCCTCCGATTCCGCCGATCCGTTCCTTCTATTCATTCTGCGTGATGTAGAATCCTTCAGACTTCTGATTCCTGTATTCCTTGCTTATTGTACTATGATATCTGATAATAAATATATTCTTAATATTGTGTTCCTATAAATCCACTGAACCCAACATAGCGGAGCGCGATATTAATTGGTGCATCGACCGGGAAAGTATTAAATGCATTGAATTTTTTGCATTTGTTTGCAATTTTTGCAGCATTTTTAGTTTCTGGATAGGTCCATTACATTTTGAAACTGGTGTATCTTCGGAACATTTGATACATGAACCAATTTATGGCTTACTTAATTCTCGGTAAAATGTATTGATTCAATTTTTCACCGCAATGTTTTCCTCGTTCAAGTTGTGTTTTTTTGTTCGCGTTCTGATCTTATGTCGCTATCAAATTGAGGTAAATAACATTTTTCTCACTGAGTACATTTTTTGCACATTTTTCTCTCTCTCTAGGCCGTTGAATGCTCAGCTCAATATCACTTTTTTTGTGAGAACGCCCTTTGGAATCATGACAAATTTAATGATTCGGCCTGTTTGTAAAGTTTTTTATCATCTAAGTTTTAAAATGGCATTGTCGAAAGAATTAGAATATTTTTTTTTCAAAGTTGTATTAATTCTTTTTTCGAAACGACAACCAAGTAATCAATGAAATTGTTTGCGTTCGAACCCGATCATAATTTTTCAATAATGTTTACAAACTACGTAACGTGTTGTTCCAGTCTCCTTTAATTTTGTTTTCCAAAACGGAAAACAAGTATAACTGTTTATGTTTTTAATGCGCTCAATATTTTTTAGTTTGAAAACAAATTAGAATCCATTCATACGTTCTCGGGTTGCCTGGTAACCGAGACACATTTGTTTTTTTTTCTCATTTTTTCTATTGTTATGTTTAACATAAAAAGAAAATAACAGAACGTCTCAAAAATTTCATTCTAATTTCTCATTTTTCCTTTCGCCAGAGCGTCAAAATTTATGATTAATAGTCATTTCGACTTTTTTGTACAACAAAATGGGTAATCGTAGTTCATCTAATTCAAAAATTCAGGATTGTCAAAACGCAGGTATAAGTAATTGTTTATTATTTATTTACCAGTAAAACATTGAAAATAGTAGGAAAAAAAAACAATATTAGATTCCCAGAGAAAATGGAGCGCCGTTTTTAAGTTTATTTTTTTCCTCTTCAATAAACTGAAAAAGACGAACTTTGCACAGCATAAGTTTGTCTTGTGAAACATTGTCCAGATATGTGTTGACACACGAAATGATATCAGCGTGTTTACCAATCGACGTATTCTCATTTTTTGTTGGAATCGGTGGCGGTGATTGTTCTCTTTGTTGCTCGTGAGGTCTTGCTGGTGGTTGTGATGCTTCAGGCTTTGTTACAGTTTCTAAAACTTTCATGAACCAGTCATCTAGAATTTTATTTATTTATTTTTTTGTCTTTTTATGTTTGCGTGTACCTCTTTCATTTTCTTCAGCTTTCAAGTGTTTAGCGGGAGTAGCCATTTCATATCCATCGTCGGTTTCTTCTTCATTGTTCAGATCACTTTCGCCTCTCTTTCGAAAGTTTTGAGACTGACTTGAAGTAGCTTTGTTTCGATTAAAGCATGTCATGCTAAAAAGATTACTGTTAAGTCGTTAAATTCTACAAAATTCAACGATTACCTTATTTCTTCGTTGTCCAAAAATGGAATCAAGAATTCCATGCTACGATAAAATGCAAATGTGATTCCTGTTGAAGACTTTTGTGAATTTGATTTCGTACGATTTCGATATTCCTTCTCGAAATCGTTGAACAAGAAATGCCACAATTTCTCAGCGTTTCGTCCTTTTCTCATCGCTAAAAAGTGCTGGCACTTTTTCTCGAGAAATATAAATTTCATCTGACGAGATTCATTGAATTCTTCACATGGATTGTACAATTCCTCACGTCCGCCAATTAATGAAATGAAGAATTCAATGTCGGCGAATTTATACTAATAACAGTGGAATCTTGCAACTCTTAGAAGTTTGATATTTACCTCGCTATAATGAGAAAAAGGGGGAATTTTCGGTGGTCGACCCATTTTTCGTTTTCCGTCGTTGTCGAATTCGGTCGCCAGTAAGTGCATAAACGCCTGATCCATCCCTAAAATTGATAATTTTCTAGAGAAGGGTTCACTTGAAAAAAGAGAAAAATTGACAAAATACTATCGAAGAAAGGTATCATTTCACTGGAGAACTGTCATATGCTCTCTATGAACTGGCACACTGCCATGAGGGAACAGCACTTAAGCTCACTTTTTCGCACTATTCTCGAAAAATTCCCCTTTTCTCAAAAAAATCAATAATCAATTACTCCGTTCACAATGAACAAAAATGAACCAAACAATCGAATCGACGGCAAAAATTCAACCAGTGTCGCGAAAACCGCGATAGAAAAAGAGTGTGTTTGGCGAAAGTAAAGAAATGTGATGAAAAGAGAGAAAAGTGAAAGTAAAATATAAAAAGCGATTTGAAAAAATTTACGGTGAGAGAAAGAGAGAGAAAAAGAAAAAGAAAAACAAGTTATATGTTTTTAGTGAGAGGGCATGGGGCGAAATGAGTGCGCGCCGCATGTTGTGTCTGTCGCGGTCTTTTGTTGTTTTTATCGGGAATGTGTTTGTGTGGGGGTATGGGGCAATGCGATGAAAGACAGAAAGTTTTTTAAAATATAAATATTTATTAAAATAATAGAAGAATTCTTTTCGGGTACTGTTAGGGACGAGGAAAGTGTGCAAAGCGGGTCGTCCGGTGATTTTACGTTGTTTCTATGTTAGTCGGTGACATAATAGAATTTTCCTAACATTGATCGGACGTTTTTCATGTTGAAGGTTCTGACCAAATCGTCAAGTTTAATCCTTCCAACTTGTGATTAGATTGAATTTTTTTGTTTCAGCGGGAGCTCCCGAAAAAACACCACCTGTCTGAGATTCGGTAAAGATTTATATTTTCGAAAGCCACAATGCAACTTAGTTAGTTCGTTCTCACATTATTACTTTTTAAAATTTATTCTCAAACATTAATCATAAATATTTTAGACCCATTGTTGATAATTTCAATTTCATTTTGACAGAAAGTGTTCTTCTGTTATGAAATATTTCATAACTTATTGTTTGATTATCAATTGTTGTTTATTTCAAAACATGTATAAGAAAACACGATTTTTTCAGCAGTTTTGAAACGCCCGATTTTGTTCTTTTTCCATTTCAATTTTCATGTTCCGCTCTTTGTCTTCATTTTCATATAATTTTACAACATTCTTCGATAAATTTTTATTATTTTCAGCTTCAAACATGCCGTTCCTTTCTGGTGTTCAATTGGAAAAATTTGACAAGTCAAAAACCGATGCTAGCTCTGCCATTCAGGTGAGCTTTGTGATTCATCTTATTTAAACTTTTAATTTCGAAAATTTCAGGGTAAAGTAGTTGCTCTTTACTTCTCGGCTCATTGGTGCCCACCATGTCGTCAGTTCACCCCGATTTTGAGAGATTTTTACGAAGAGGTTAATGATGATTTGGAGATCATTTTTGTTTCTTTCGATCGTTCGGAAGCTGACTTGAAGTCATATATGAAGGAAGCTCATGGAGATTGGTATCATATACCATTTGGATCTGACACTATCAAGTAAGAGGTTTTTTTTTGAAAATTGGAGCATAAATACATTTTTTGTAGGGAGCTTGCATCAAAATACGAAGTTTCTGGAATTCCAGCATTGATTGTTCTTAAGTCGGATGGAACCATTGTGACCAAGGATGGAAGATCCGATATTCAAGGTGGAAAGAGCCCGAAAGCGGTCATCGCCAAGTGGAAGGCTTAAGTATTAATTAAAAATATTTCTGTAACATTTACAGAATTATCGATGTTTTTATTTTTGAAAATAAACAGAATATTCGGTTTTTGAATGGTCAGAAAATAAAAATTTTACTTGTGTAATGTGCACATCGTGTGTGTTTAAAAAAATATTTTACAGGAATTGCTAAACGACACGATCTAAAATGGTTGATGAAACAATGAACAAGAAGGCGAGACTTCCTTCAAAAAAGTATATTATTAAATAGGAATAGTCTTCCTAGTTATGATTTTGACAAAATAAGATCTGCACTCGCTATCTGAAATGAAAGTTTCGCATTTCTGTTTTTTCAGCTTGTTTTATAAGATAGTTTCAATGTGTAAGCAAAAACATTGTTCTAAAGGTCTTCCAGTTTCATTGAATTGGACTTTCGGAGCTCCCCATGGAAAAAATGATCTGAAAAACAATTTATTATAAATTCTCTCATAACTGAATAATAAACGAAATTAATCATGTGAATTTTTCGTTGCCTAGGCAACAAATCAACATGGTTGGGAAATTGTTGAAGAGAGAAAAAAAATGTTTTGTGACATGTGCGTCATATTTATTAAGTAGATTTCAGAATTCCTATAAGAAGCTTTAGTATTTACTTTCTATTTTAGGACTCGATACTAAATAAACATAGATAGAACGATGGTAGCTATAAAAAAAAGAACATTAATTTTTAGCATCTTCAAACAGCCACCAGGGAAATTTATTTTTATTAAAATTAAGAATTCCCTTTTGTTCACGCTTTATTTTGAATAATTTGGTCAAATTCGTCTTGAAATCTCCAAGATTTTCAAAACCTGCTTTGTTGAGTTTTTAATAATGCATTGCATTATATAATGTAGGTAACTTCAAAAATTTCGTTAAATACTTCAAATATCTTTGTAGTATTTCCTAAAAAAAAACTAATGTTGGGTTGAAATTTTTGTTTTACAGTTTCGGTTTTTTAAAAATCACTAGGTATAATTTACTATGCTGAAAAATTGTTTTCACTTTCTTCCTTAATAATCCACCGCAGAGGCTTAAAAACATTGATAACGAAACTCTTCGGTGCCAATATTTTCAAATCAGGCGAGGTACAGGCCTGACTACTTCTCTAGAAAATCATTTCGAATAAAACAAGTTTGAGGAATACAAATACTTTAAATATTTTTTAAAACTTGGTACTTATTTTAAATTAGTTAAGAGAAAGTCATATATTTGAACAATTAAGCTATCAGTTTTGAAATAAAATTCTGAGAGACTAAAATTTGAGATAATTGCCCCCACTTTTCATGAAAAAATAAATTATTTTCAATCATTGAATGTGCAAATAACACTAAATACGTCTAATCAGGGAAACGTTTGGGTTTCTTGAATTCTTAAAGGAGTGTGTTACGGAGATAATAAATACACCTTAAAGGGGGGCTGAGGGGACGAAATAAATAGTTTAGAAATGATGAAAGTATGATTGTTGATAAATAAATGAAAAAAAAATCCAAAAAAAACCTCGAAAATGACGGGAAAAAAAATTCCGGAAAAAAACTCATACCCCCCTCTCTTCGCCCTAATGGCCGAAGAAACGCTTTTTGTTTTCTAGGCCATTTGTTTTTTTCTCGGCCGCCTATTTTTTAATCTTGTTGTTCTCTTCTTTCAAATTTTTTTTTCAGAGAAAATTATCCATAAAAGAGTATTAAAACAAATAAACGTTCAAAAGAAATGTATAAAAGAGTATAAAAAAAATATTTTTCAAAAAATAAAATTAGGCGGCCGAGAAAAAAGAGACGGCCTAGAAAATCAAGAAGCGCTTCTTCGGCCATTAGGGCGAAGAGAGGGGGGTATGAGTTTTTTTTCGGAACTTTTTTTTTTCGCCATTTTTGAGTTTTTCTTTGTATTTTTTTTCATTTATTTATCAACAATCATACTTTCATCATTTTTAAACCATTTATTTCGTCCCCTCAGCCCCCCTTTAAATGAAAACAGATTTCAATCTCATTCCAAATCATTTTTTAAAATGTTCTAAAACCACCTAGAAGATGAGAAAATGAGCTTCAATACAATGACCTAGAAAATGTGTCAACCTGGCAGAACTTTTTCCTATGAGCTTTTTCGTTAATAAATGCATATGAAGTATGGTTTTATTATCCTCTATTGTTATGTTTATATCATTTTTTGGATTTTTCATTCCTGCGGACTAGTTTTCGCCAGTGGACACTTTTTCTAGGCCCTTGTTTTGATGAGCGTTTTCTCGGCTTCTAGGTGGTTTTAGAAAATTTTAAAAACAGATTTGGAATGAGTATGACGTCTATTTTCATCCCAGACGTATTCATTATCTCCGTAAAGCCCTTCTTTAAATGCTCACGCTCCATTCCCCTTGAACTATCGTCATTGAAAATTGGGGGAAAGTAGATAATACCTAGGCAACAACAAGGCGAATTGTCGACGTCAATAATATTTTGTCAGCTGCAAATACCTACGAAAAATGTGCGAAAGGAAAAAGTAGTGTCCAACATCATTTCTCCTTTTATTTTAAGTCTCCAAAATAATATTCTAAATATATTTATTCACAAATTTATAAAAATTTGTCGTTCAAATGCCATACAAAGGAAAAGATGAAGATGCAGAAGAACTAGAAATGTGTACCATGGTGAGAAACTTGTTTCATTTATCAATTTATGGAATTCAGAAAAAATCCATCAAAATTTTAATTTCTTTCATAACATGAAGATGTTGAAAGAACTGTTGTTGTATGTTTCCATGACCTCCAGACATCCAACACAGTATTCTGCGTCTCCGATTTCTTTGAACTATCTAAGCACTTTTCATTTCGGATAGTTCTTCTTCTCCAGGCAAACAATATACACATTTTATTTTCTTTTTCTTCATGCATTTTCAAAGTTCGCGATTATTTTGAGTTTGTTTTTCTACAGTGTTTTGTGTTCTCTTTCACTTTCATATTGAATAGAACAAAATCGATTACTTTTAACATCGAAATGGTTGTGCGAGAACGGTTTTGAGTGACTCATTCTGGAACAATTTCTCAATGAATGTTGTTATCAATTTTATGTAATTTTTCTTAAATAAAACAAAAAGCTCCATGCCTTTTTAACCTATTGACTTACTTTCATCATTTTTCAAATGCCTGTGTGTTTTACAAAAAAGTTTTGTTGTTGATTTTTCCCCAAAACCTCCACCCCCTATTCTCATAAACAAAAAATGGGGACAATATGAAATTCAGAATAGTATTCCTGGAAAATAGTAATTGAATATTTCGATAAAAGTTTAAATGAGCATGTTTATGAAAAATATTTAACTTTCTTGGTCTGTAATTTTGCTTAAGAATAACAGCTGCGCTTTCGATGATTCATTTAAGTTCAATTTCAGATATGTTGCAAAAAATCAAACGTTCTGTTGAACCTACTAGTGTAACTACTTAAAGGAGGAATTTACGGAGATAATAAATACACCTTAAATGAAAATAGAATTCATTCTCATTCCAAATCTGTTTTTAAACTGTTCTAAAACCACATAGAAGCCGAGAAAATGAGATTCAAAACAATGGTCTAGAAAAAGTGTCGACCTGGCCGAACTTTTTCCTATGAGCTTTTTCCGTGTTTTAATAAATAGTTATGCAGAATGCTTATATTAGTCCTTTTTTATGTATTTTCATTTTAATTTATGTTTTTTAATTTTTTTTTGGATTTTTCACGACTGCTGACTAGTTTTCACCGGTGGCCCCTTTTTCTAAGCCATTGTTTTGAGGCATGTTTTCTCGACTTCGAGGTGGTTTTAGAAAATTTTAAAAACAGATTTGGAATGAGTATGAAGTCTATTTTCATTTAAGGTACATTTATTATCTCTGTAAAGTCCTCCTTTAATGAACAATTTTCAAAATAGATCCGAAATTGACCCGAAATAATATAATATTACGGGAATATTCATTTTCTGCCAATGAGCTAATGTTTATAGTGTATCTGTGCCATATTTTCTAATTCTTTTTTTTCGCAGTTATAATTTTCATTTTCCAGTTGGTCTCTGGTCTCCTAGAAAGTTTACTATTTTCCTTATTGCTTGTTTTTCTTGTGAAAGTCGAGTATTTGTGTAATTCGAAGATGCTATTCGGCTGTGTGTCTTGATTTTTCAAATAAAAAAAAGACTTGAAACTTTCGCAATAAACCCGAAATATTTTAAGGAGTTTTTAATTCTCAATTTCTTATTTTCATTTTTGGCATTTAATTTAAACGGAGCATTGTTTTCATAATTTATTTCTGATATAACCTTTGATCACCACTTCGATTTATAAGTTTAAAATCAAAAGTACATCCATAAGTGGTTTTTTTCGGAAATAATCTCTCAGCTGTTCAGTTCTACTTCTATGTTAAACACAATCTTATCACTCAAAACATTGGTTGCAAAACTCCAAAAATTGCCGATTAAACAAACAAATAGTCTAAAGACGAAGAAAGGCTCTTGGAGAAAGAAACACATACAAGACAAGAAAAGTCTATTCAGTTCGGAAAAATAAAATATATACACATAGTACATATACACTGTTGTTTCTTTTCTGTCATTTTATCCATCCATCGCCAACTATGAGAAAAATACGCTATAATAACTATTATTCATATGATCGAGAGGTATTTAGTCATTTTTTTCGCAAAAGTTTTTGTTTCGGTAGAGGGAAATCAAACACGAGGAGATAGAGAAATCAAAACTTCCTCGATGTGTGTATTTGACCAGGTTTTTTAATCGGATCATAAATTTTCAAAATAAACTATTTATATTTTTTCACCGCATTTTTTTCATATTGACTTTTCTAATAATGACTCATGAAATGTCGAACACATTTTAACATTTTTCCATAAAAATTCCTTTTTTAGAAAATGCTCCCTGAACTTGAAAATTGTGATGAAAATGTGGATGCATCTAGTTTACAATCATCGATTTCGAAAAGGGCGAATTCGACAAGACAAAGTTTAAAAGAGTTGAGCGAAGAAGTTCAGCAGAGATTTCAGCCAATTGCTCATTTGCATAGGATTCAAGAGGATGAAATGGTCGGTTCTTTCTTTTTTTTTAACCTTTTTGGGAACTAGCGGGAGATACCGCATATTTTTTTGACAGTACAAGCAACCGTAAAATATCTTGCAGTCAACAACTCCGAACTCTTCAAGACCTAGAAAACAAATTTATCAGAACCCTATAACGAATCTGGAACATAATAAGCCTGGCGGCTCAAAACGGCCGTAAGTTATAGTTTTAAAAAATCGTTAAGATATTTTTATTTTTTCACAAAATAAATTAGTAAGGAATATTTTTCAGGTCGGAAGTAATGTCTGATGGACAACGTTCAAACTGGAGTCAATCTGTTGAGCGAATCGAAGTGGCTATTAATAGAAATTATTACACGATTGCATACAGTATTGTTATTGTTGCGGTAAAAAAAATGATAATTGACATCAAAATTTTATTTAATTTTTTCTACAGTATCTTGCGGGTTTCGCCGAATATCTTTATTTTCGACTCACATCCATCATATTGCCGCAACATCTTATTTTTCATCCGCCATGTGAAGGAAAATCAACTCGGAAAATTGGTAATTTATTAGAATTTATTAGAATATGAGAACATTGGATAACTTGGGACTGTGGCCTAAGGACTGTATCCTTTGGAAGGTTATTTGGAGATTCTGTTTTCGAGTATAATAAAGATCACAAGTGTTAAAAATCAGCATGAAAGCTCAGAATTCCTAAAAAATCAGAAAACTAGGCCACAATAACCAAATTTGTTCATTAAACGTACACATATTTCATTCGGGTGTTTTTTTCTGTATTGTTCATTATAAACAGTAAAGCAGACTTATTTGATTAAAAAAACCGTTGCACGAAATCTGGACCTATAAATAGCACATATAGTTTTTTTTCAGGAAAAGACGGTTTTCACTACGGCGTCTCTCTTTTCGCATTCATTGGAATTGCAATTTTTCAATTGATGTGCTTCTTCGGATTGACGATTTCTGAAAAATGGACAGAATGCAAGGATAATCCGAGGGAGAATGAGCAAGCAGCTCGTCGTCAAGAATTCGCTACGTTCATCAGAAAGATGCTGAAGAAAACAATGTATCGCGTATTTAGTGAGTCAATTATGCATCAATTAAAAGTTAGAAACATTTAATTTACAGTATGTTATGGTGTTTGTTCTCTGATCAATTGTGCATTAATCTTCTACATGGTTGGAATTCAAGATTCTCTGGGTGACACAGTCAGCAATGTTTTTCTTTATATTTTCGATGCGGTTGTCATTTTGTACTTTATCGCGTTTCCGCTAACTACCATTGTTTATCATCCATATATTCATTGCTTCAAAAAGTTTGTTTAAAAAGATAAAAAATGATATCTGTAATGTATAAGTTTCAGATCGAACCGCTTACCTGCAAGATTTGCAATGATGGGTGCAGGACCAAGAACTCAAACATCAACACTTGAATCAAATGTTTCGGAATCTAATGATATGATTCCACCAGAGATTCCAAAATTGAACTTTTCTCGTCAAGACCCAACTCGTCAACATATTCTTCCACACCGGTCCCCAGTTGTTCGAAGCGATTCGCCAGTGCTAGAGGAGTATCTTCATTCACCGAGGCGACAAATTGCACCACACAATCCGCTGTCGAATACAGAAGATGATGATAAAATGAACAATACTCCAAAAGTGACGAATGAGAGATTAACGACTTTTGTTTGAAGTTATTCATAGATCCTTTTAAGCTATTTAAGGGCTTAGAGACCAAAGAAAATGACGATTTTTAGCTTTAATTCTAGAGTTCTTGAATACTTCTTTCTTGATTTTCATTCCGAAACACATTAATATTTTCTTGATTTGGAACAAGTATTTTGTTCCTATTCAACCTTCCGTCTCCGTAGCCAACGCAATATACACATGTGCTTTCTTTTTATTTTTCTAGCGCTTGGCTGCTCATTTTCTTTCCGCTGAATGTAGATTATTGAAACTGGCGCCAAGTAGACCAAAACCTATTATTAATTAAATCAATTTTAATTAGTTAGAGCGAAAATAGTTTGAACATATCCAACCACCTGCTGCAATTTATTTGCTTTAATTTTTGTTTTCTTGAATTTCATACTGAATTTGAAAAAAAAGCTGATCTCTTATGTTCATCCCGGTTCAACAAGAACCATTCTAATGGTGCAATGTTTGCGTGTTTCTCCTATTATTACCGATTGAGAGTTTTTATTTGAGATTTATGTTTTGTTTTATTGATTCTGACTTTTAATAAACATATTTCATTAGAGTTGTTTATGTATAAAAGGACGAACTTGGAAGGAAATGAGACTGAAAACTGAAAATATGGTTGTAGCTCAGAGATTGAAAGAGATGAGAAGCTCAACTGAAAACAACGCAACGCTTGACTTTGACCGAACTGTGAAAATCAATTATTGTTCCCTAGATTTTACATTTTAAATATTTAAAAGAACCTGTTGGGTAGTACGATCTTGTCTTCCGTCTTGAATGTACGTTGAAAGCGCGCGCGTTAAAACATTAAAATTTTCTTTAGGAGCCTTCTTAAGATTAGTAAATCAATTAAATACTGAATTTATGGGACATACATATGTAGCTGAAAAATGAATGCATGAAATTTACGTTCGTCATAGTTAGAGCTTAAAGGTAGATATTAAGTCAATTAATGATTCCGCTATATATTTATGACTTTTTATTCTTGACATTTGCCAAATAACAATGAAAGATGATAAGCAGCGATATCATTCAGCCGAAAACATTGAAGAAATCTCTATAGCAACCGACTCCTGAAAGCCTAAAAACTTCATAGGCTAATCATTTTCGTCGCTTACTAAAAAGAACCCAATTTTTCACAATGTACTATTACGTATATATATACAAATACGCATGTATATTCAGAGAAGGAGAATCTTTCACACTGACCGACATCGGCAATGTCTAGTTCACACTCTTTTAACCATTTGAGTACCTCAAAATGCGGTCAAAATGAAAATGATTGTTCAGTTCACTCAGGTTTTTTGGATGAATGGAAATGAGTAAATAGATCTTTTTTCATGGTTTCCGGAAAGAATTGTGAAAACTTTTCTTATTCAAATGTCTCCGGTTTCCTTATTTTAAAATTTATTATTATTAACAGAAAAACGTTACCTAACAACAATTATATCAATTCCTTTGACATTCTTCTTCTAGAGTTTTTGGTTGTCGAGGCAATTTATCTAAATCTATCATTAGTTTATTTTTAGTTCTCTTCAAACTGCCTTTAGAATTTATATTTTTCATTGGAACTTTCCTCGAAAAATTGTTTTAATTCACTCGTTAACAAAATTCTATACGTTTTCTTTTTTTTCGGATGCTACAATATTTAACGACTTTATGATTGGCAAAGTTCGTAGAATAAAATGAATTCTCTTAATTTTCATGTAATTTTTTTCTTTGACACTCTTTATAGTTCCAACGCATATTCGTTATACCTGATAAAAAGAATGAGTCCCGTTATCATTTGGAAAAAACGCGTGCTTGATAAAGCTGACAAAAATGTCAGCTTCTATTTCTAATTATCATAAATGTTTCCTTTTGGTGGCCATATGACTCTGGCCGAATTTTTATTTCAACACATTTCCTAACATTTTCAGAAGTGATGGGAGAAGTTGAACGACCTAGAAGTTTATCGAGGATTACGGTAGATTCAGATTTAGAATATTTAGATGCTTATGATCATGTTACATAGTATGTCTTATATTTAATCAAGTTATTTAAATAAATACGATTTTTCTTACAGTAGCAATTCATTGGATCTTCTTGACACTATTTCTGAAACTCAAATCACTTTGAACCTTTTTATGAATAATAAATTTCAATTGGCTGAGGAACGAATGGCGGAATTGTGGGCATTTTTTAGATTTTTTAAAAGTTCAATTGAGAAACGTTTTCAGATATGATCGAAGTATGTATCACTCAATGGGTTATACTTGTATTTTGTTTATAAAAGCAGTTATGACAGTAGACAAGGTATGTTGAGAAAATTAAAAAAAAAGAATTTGGGTTTCAATTCCATTTTCATCTTCTTCACATTATTTGAAAACCTGTAGAGTGTTTGCAAGTTAGGCCATCGCCGCCTTATTTTGGAAATGGGTGTGTTTGAGTACTAGAAAAGGAAATGTCGCAAAAATATTTTTCTTGTATAGGTTTTCAAATATTAAGATGAAGATGAAAATGGAATAGAAACCCAAAAACAGTAAAGAATCCCTTTAATCGAGCTGCACTCAAAAATACTCTTGGTTTTACTGTTTATTACAAAATAATTGAAAAATAACATAAGGAAGTACGATAACTCATTGAAATGTGAGCAATAAAGTTGTGATTGTGGCCTACATTGGCTTTTAGTTTCCTTTGAATTCGGAGTGTTCTTGTAGATTCTTGTCACAAATGTCTTTTTTAACATTAAAAGCATTTCGAACTCAAGTAATTGTCTCGTTTTAGACCAAATTCGTTTATAATTATCTTTACGGGGTTTCTTCATTTTTTTGAATGAATTATCAAGACAAGGCTTTTCTAAAATTCTAAAACTCATTCTCCTTGTGATGTAGATCTCCTTCGAAAAAATTAAATTCAGAAAGACATGGAGAAAGCCGCAAACGCCTGTAAAGTTTCATGCGATGTGATAGAAAAGTTTCGACAGAGGAGGAGTATAAGTGAGTCGATTTTTGGGGCAAGTGCCAAAGGGAAAAAGATGACGGATGGTGAGCTCATTCGATTCGAAGGTCTCAAGAAAAAAGTTGAAAATTTTACAGAAGAACTTCATGCTGAACTTTGTTATGCACAGACACTTCTTCTACGCGCGGTGCTCACATTCTTCCATGATGATAATTTTGCTAGTTTCATCAAAGGAGCATTGAATATTAGAACATGTTATCAAACTTATAGGTGAGTTTTTTAAGATAAAAAATGAAATGTAGAAGGGAACGAGCAAATTAATCCCCCGCACTTTTGCCTGCGAAAACTTGGCTTCCCCCAATTAAACTCATAAAAACAGTAATTTTACAGATATTGTGAAAAATTGATGAATGAACCAGCGATATGGGTGGCCAGAAATCATAAAGTTCGGGAACAGTTTGAGAGTGGGACAAAAATGGGATTAGGAACTTTTTCCCTTATGCTTTCTGTTCTACCGTCGAAAGTGTTGAGACTTTTAGAAGTAGTGGGATTTAGTGGCGATAAGGTAACGTCTTTTTTTTTTTGAGAATACTCTTTGTAATGTTTTTTTTCGAAATACACATTGTACGCGGACAGTCCCGGACATTTACAGTTTTGCTCTAGCGGACCAGATTTTCAAAAACTTCACGGCAAATGAAAGCTGGAGCATTACTGGTTTCCTTATTAGTAAAATTTTGAATCTCCACCTCTTTTTTTGAGTGATGTTACATATTTATTTGTTGGCGGCTTTATTTGATCGAAAAGTTAAATATGAAAAAGAAATTCATATTTCAATCAGTATCAAGCATTTTAGGTAGATCTTTAAAAATTAAGTAATGTCCGTGGACAAGTCCCGGACTGTCCACGGACATTACTTATAATGGGTTTGTCCCGGTGCATTTCTGTTCCTGAGTTTTTTTCGAAATTCACATTTGTTGTGGGATATTAAACGTTGAGTTAAATTTTCATCATAAATTATTTACGACGTTTCGGTTTTTAAGGTATCATCAAGGACCTAACCACTTAAAAAAACTAATATGATTGAGATGTTTCGAAATAAGAAAATATAAACATAGAAAAATAGAATTTTGAAAGATATGACGAAATTGACAAATAATATACATAGTATTTAGTGAATAGACTCTCTCAAATTGGTGAGAAATGACACAACAGGAAGGTGGTAGAAAAAGCGTCTATTTTTTTCAATATGAGGGAAGGATAATTTTGGAATATGTATGTTGACAAGGCATAAGTTGGATTTTTTAATTTGAAGGCAATGTAAGATTCCCATTCTTGTTACCATATCTGTCAATTCCTCTTTTGTGTTCAAAGTCACTATTGTGCTTCTATCAAAAAGGGTCTAACAACACGAATTCGTCATCAGTAATTCTTATATAAAACAACGCAATTTTTCCAGGTTGCCGGTATGCGAGACCTTCATCATGTCGCATCAATGAGTGGGACTTTATGCTCACCATTAGCAAAAATGATATTACTAACATGGAATTTGGTTGCATGTTTTATACTTGGAACTGGACATCCCGATTTGAGAGTTTGTCATCAATTGATACCAGGACTTTCTCATTTATGGCCAAAAGGAGCGATTATGTTATTCTTGAGAGCTCGAATGTTTGTGGTTTCTGGAGATATTGAGACAGCTATTCATTATTATAATAAGTCAATTGAATCACAAGATGTTTATAAACAATTTCATCATGGTTGCTATTGGGAGTTACTGTGAGTTTTTATTCCTATAAGAAAAAATATTTGCCTTTAAAGATATTGAAAAATGTTCAAGAAAAATTATGAATTTGAACTACAAATTTTGACATCCAAACTTGAAAAAAATTAACACGAAAGTCCAAATATTCTTGTTGTGAAAAAAACAGACGTACTCAAATAATGGCCTAGAAACTCATAATGCGTCTAAGCTAAATTTATAAATAATCCTCTTTTTTTTCAGATTTGCACATGGTTATCAACGCCGCTGGTCACATGCTGCGAATTATGCTAAAAAATTAATGGTCGAATCAAAATGGAGTCGATGTGTATACACATACCTTTTATGCATATTTTTCGCAGCTGATGAAAGTGTTGAAGAATCGAAGAAAATCGAAACGATTTCTGCATTGGCCGGGTGATTGATTTCAACATTTATTTTTAAAAAAGTGTTTCTTTTTTTTCAGAAAAGTAGATGGACTAAGAATGAGAATTGCTGGGAAATCCATACCAGTTGAGAAATATTGCGGAAGAAAAGCAAAACGATTTGTTGCGACAAATTCATTGTTATTTGCTCATTATGTAAATTTCAATTATGAGAAGCTCTTTTGAAACTAAAGATTTTCAGGAGTTTATATATTTCTGGAACGGTTTTGATATAATTGGCAAAAATGCGAAATTGGTGTACCCAATACTTGAAGATTTGGATCGGACTTGGAGCAAAAAGAGGACCAGTTGTAGATATATATTTGATTAATTTAAAAGAACGTTTTAATTTCAGGTGATGTGAACGACGAATGCCTATATTACTTTTTGAAAGGAGTTTGTTTCAGGAATTTAAAATTGAATGCTCAAGCGGAAGATAATTTTCAAAATGTTTTAGAAAGGTTAGGGAAAATAAGAAACGTCAGGGAGTAAAATATTTCAGAGAGTCAAAAATCACCGATTTTTCATATTTACCTCCAAATGCAACGTATGAAATTGCGCTTCTTCGCATATCAGAAGGAATGCATATCGAAGCCGAACAACTGCTGGCAAAAGCACGATCTTATAGGAGTTATTCACTAGAGAACAAATTGCATTTTAAGATACATAGTGCCATGGATAATATGGGATGTAGAACACCCATGATGTAGACTATTTCAGTTTTGTATTTGTATTTAACACGTATTATATGAGATCTTTGAAGCGTCATAAATTATTAAACTCTCTGATCTTGATTGTTGTGTGTTGGTAGCCTGTGTGGCCAGGATAATTCTTTTCGGTTTTTTTCTTTTGCTATTTTATGCATTTTAGATTGCAAAAAATAAGTGTCCGAATCTTCATTAAGTGGCAAAAAATTACTTGAGATACGAGAGCAACGAAAATCTAATCAAGTAAGACATTGAAAAATATTTGGGCACAAATCGGTTTTAAAAAAAGTTGAATAGCAATTTATAGATAACCAGCCAACGAGAATTCGAAGAACACTCAACAAACTCAGATCCCATCCACGAATGAAATAAGATCACTGAATGATAAATTGTTATCGTCATAATCAGTGTGTATAAAGACTTTGTCAAAGATATGAATTCTGAAATACTTTACAGAGTTTACGAATGTAATTAAGTAAGGCTTAAATTAGGTATATTCTATTCTATTAATTTAAGCATACTGTGCCCGCCCTTCTACGATCTACGGTTATCAATTGAAACTGGAAAAAAACATAATTTTCTATTTTTTCCACTGGCTCTTAAAGACAGGGTATAAGTTAAAATGTTCAGTTTATTGGAAACGATTAGGAGTCAAAAACAAATTGCATTTTTAACGATTACATCCGTAGGGTTAAAATAGCTGACACCCTGTCTTTAAAGCACAAGATTTTAAAATTAAACAGACACACTTTTAATAATTAATATCGCAATCAATTATCGATTTTTTGGATGAGCTTGACAAGATACTTTTTTTTCGATACGGACGATGCGGATGGAATCGCAATCAAAAATACATCCAGGTAAAAAAGATTCGACGTAGGCAAAATCTGAAGTTTGAATAATGGCAACCACCTTCACATTTTCAGATTTCGAATTCCAAATAGGGAGAAACAGACGCAAAAATCTTAGTAAAACAGATTTTCTGACGCTCGCGAATATGATTATTGGGAGTTTGAACTAGCCCTGAAACGAACAAATCTAGACTGATTGATGAAAGGGAATATTGCACTGATTAAAAGTAGCCCAGAACAAAGTAAATATTTCTATAAAGACTCACTAAACCCATTTTCAGCGGCTCCGTCAGTGGTTAATAGGTGGGATAGTGTTATTTCAAAAACTCAGTTATATTTTGAAGTACAATTTCAAAAATTAAGGTAATCATTTTCAGTACCTATTTTTTACGCAAAACGGTTTTTTCGTTCGAATCAGAAGATTTTCGAAAATAGTTACGGGGGTACCACCGAAACAGAGCACTACCCCACATATGCAGTGGTTGATTAGTTCCGGACCTGTCAATTTTCGACAGTCTTGAATGTGTAAACGTGTTGAGAAGCTCCCTTTCTCAACTTTATTAGTTTTCTTAACAGGGGAATTCTAGAATTGACCTGAAGCATGGAACGTCCTCTCAATGAGTTTTCGTGGAATTGAAGAGAATCGTTCCAACGCCTGAGTTTCTAAAATACCAACTGTTGGAAGCTTCTCAACACTAGACACGAAAAAATAGAAAAAAAAACAATAATAATCAATTAGTTATCCAACAATCCATCATCTTCATTCGTCCGCATCGTAGACTTGTTGTTGTTTATAGCCTGTTAAAAATCGGTAAATTATAACGTTTTTTTTAATTCTGGGAAAATTCACACGTTTTGGATCAAATTAAAAAAATGGCGATAGCCTTCGGAGCCTATGACAAAAAATTAGCTGTAAAAATGCGATTTCATTTGAAAGTTTTTCCAAAAAATTCCAAATTTTCAGTTTTTAATCAAAATTCTAATTTGTTTTCAAAAATAAAATTTACCTGGATGTACTCCGATTGCGGGTCTATCCGTATCGTCGATGTGTTGGATTTGCCGGCCTGAAAATGTTAAAAATAGGTAAAATTTAAGCGTTTTCTAAATTTTGTAAAAATTAACAAGTTTTCAATCTTTTAAAAAAATGGCGATAGCCTTCGGCCACCTATGACAAAAAATTAGCTGTAAAAATGCGACTTTGAAAATTTTTCCAAAGTTTCATTCATTTTCTCGAAATAAAGACTGACCTGGATTTTAATCCCCTGCGGTTCCACCCCCATCACTGACTTGTTGAATGTGAAGGCCTGAAATATAAAAATCTAATTAGAATTGATTCAATTTTTAAATTTTTAAAATTCAATTTAAAAAATTAAACAAAATTTCAATTTCTAGTACTCGAACACCCACATTTTAAAACCTGGGGGGCATGAAATGGCCTAACCGGTGGCCATGAGCGAGAGAGCACACGAATGTGAGCAATTGTTCGGTCATTTCATGCACCTCTGAGTTTGAAACGAGGTGTTCGAGTACAAAAACATCTGAATTTCTAAATTGTTTTGCAAAGTTTTAGAATGTTCAGATAATCAATAGTTGAAGAAACTTCAGAAAATAAGTGTCTCATTGGATTACGAAATTTAAGCTCCAAAATGAGGCCCTGAAATCAAGAAATTTGGAAAAAAAAACCAGAAAACCAATTATTTAAAAAAATCTGAATTTCAAATTGAAATTAAGCATATAAGAATGAAATTGCTAAATTTTTTCTTCTATACGGTTTAAAACGCGGCGAATAAGATGGAAATTAAATGAAAACTTAAAAATAGTGAAGAGCGCCTTTAATGTGGGGCTGAAATTATTATCCGGAGCTTCGCGCCGATTTTTGCACTCCCCTTTGAGCTTTTTATGTTATTTAAAGTGAGACACTGATAGAAAAAACACGTACCATCATTTAATATATATTTGCCAATTTGTTAACTTGATTCTCCTCAACATTTGGAACATCGCATCTTGAATTCTCGCTTCCTTGAGGCAATTGGATTCGGTGTATGACTGAACATTTGAAAAATACTATTTAACAGCAATATTATGTGCTTAAAAACAAACCATTTCGACGAATTCCTCTCAAATTATCGCCATCGGTATAATCTCAAATCTAAGCAAGACCTCAGCTTTCCTTCACGTTTTGTACATCGTTGTTGTTGCTGTTTCAAACTGAAATTCAAAACATTTTATTTCGAAACTATATTTTGTGTTGCTAACCTTTTTTTGAAACCGATCCAATCCATTCTGGTGATTGTTGCCGTTGTCGTTGGATTGTTGAAAAATTCGAAGCTGGTGAACTTATTGACACTCGGGCATCACTGAAAATGGTCTAATGATAAAATTTGAAAAAAAAAAGAATTTTAAAATACATTTTAAAAAGTCTCATTGAGAGTCCTTCCAGTGATTATGATATTTATGGTGACATTGGGCTTGGAACAACTGAAAATAAAATAATTAGAAATTAGTGTTTTGTGTTTTCAAACAAACGGTCAGCTTTTCCTCATCTTGCCTTTCCAATTTACGTTGGTAGGTTTGTTGCCGATTTCAGCGAATCTGAAATTTGAAATTTTGAATAATAAATCCCAATTGTGAAACCAATCCATACCGTTTCGACGATCGTTGTCCTTGTTGGAATCTTGACACAGCAACTATCGATTCGAAAACATTGTTCTCTTTCGAGTTGACAGTTGTAGTCCATTGAGATGTTGTTGTGCTGATGATGCTCTCCAAATTAAATGCTGCAAAACCAATTTTCCAACTGAAGTGCGTTGTTCTTCGATTGATGAGCACGGTTACTTGTTGTTGTTGAGATTGTTGAAATATGAGCACCACTGAAAATAAAATATTGATGGAACATCAAGGCCTTGAGCTTTCAAACCAACTGTTGGTACGTAGATTTTCGATGTGGTGAATCCATTGAGATGTTGTTGGGCTCAATTTCACCAGATTTTTGAACATTTTGTGGAGTGTTGTTGTTGTTGCCGGTCTCGTTGTTTTTAAGGCATTCCTGGAAATAGAAATTGATTGAACGCCAAGGTTTTGTTATTTCAAACAAATTGTGCATTGCTGGTCCCCTGCTCTCAGATGCAATTGATGCTCTTCTGAGCAGAAGGTGATTGTTGGGTTTCAGAGCAACTGTAATCGAAAAATTTATTGAATATCAACATTTTGAAACTTCTAACAAATGTTGTCCAGGATTGCTCCTTGTTGATCCGCTCTCTTTGTTTTGAGCCGTTGTTCGATGCTGGAATTAATAATTTTGAGTGTTTTAAATATATATTTTGTTCAATAATCAAACCACAATTCTGCCATGCCACGTCGGTCAATGTCCATTTGCCATTTAGATTGATTTGTCCCATTGGATTGATGATGGAAAAAATTAAAATTATTCGAATATTTTATCTTTTAAAAAGGAGAGCACATTTTGACTTGGTGACCTAGGTTTAAAGTCTGCAAGCTGCCACCGGCCCAAGTTATGGAATTCGTCAGGAAACCCCTGCTTCTACCTTGAATTTCGGTACCGCCCCATACGGGGTTGCCTCATCTGCATGCCCAAGGCAGTGGACGTCAGCGTGTTGGCGGCGGGCTCCTCCGAGTGCTCGAAAGCTTGTCACGGAAAACTGGGAAGGTTCTTGCCGACTATGCTTAATTAAAAGAAGAAAACTTGATTTTAAACTCACACTTGATTATTGACGCCCTTCGTTGATTGTTGACTCGGCTCCACGTGGCTTGCAATTGATGATTTTGGCTGAAAATTTGAAATTTGCAAATATTCTCAAGAAACGGGAAGAGAATGGAGAGAGAAAAGATGAAAAACACAAGTAAGAATAAAATCACCAATCTAAGTAGCAAACTCCAACGCGCCGAATTTATATTGAATGAATTATATTGAATATTTGTATTTCATCAGCCGATTTTTTAATTCACGTCATGCAAAATGAACTTTTTAAAAATCCATCTAATCATGATTAATCAGGTCACGTTAACCATCACTAGCTTTTCCAATTTTTCAGAAACCGGTTATTTTTTCGACTAAAACTCATCTTCCAATGATCATGCACATCAAATATAGAAATTGTGCAAAAATACTTTAAATCAAAAAAGTGAACCCCCCCTCCCCAAATTAAAACAAAAAATGATGACATAATTTTTTAAGCGTACTACACCAAAAACTGCTTCGCGACCGCAACGCGCACAATTACACCAAAGAAACAACTAGACGAACGGCCAACACAAAAACAACCAAAACTAGGTCAACTCGCGGTTCATAAAAAACAAAGCAACGAGCGCCTCTCTCCCCTTTTTTAAAAGATGATCAAATGTGTGAACCCGATCAATAGAAAATGCGAGTCTAGGTAGGGGAAAAGTTGCTAATTGTGTAAGTTTTTTGTAATAAAATATCAAAAACGAGGATTTCCAAAAAAAAAAAACAAGAACTCAATTATCATGAGCGAAAATGTTTTTAAAAAGTTAATTTAAAAAATTGGCGGGTTTTTCAAAAAAAAAAGACAGGGTTTAAAGGATCATGCCATTTTTCGAAGTTAGTGGTGAGACGCTACACAATGTTACTGTTCGTTCAACTCGATTCCAAACGCGCACCACTGTTTTCGAAAGTTTGTATTGCCTTTTCCGTGTCCGTACGTATTGAAAATATTATTTTTGAGTCATAAATGCATTTTTGGTATCTATTGGACCAATTATGAAAAAAATTTTTTTGGTCCGTGCACCGGAACACCCTAAAAAATCGAGGTTTGTCAGTAGAGCGCGTTTGGAATCGGTTTGTTGCTACAGTAAGTAGTGATATGTCCCTTTAAAAAATAAATTACTGTAACTTATTTGAAGGAGATTAATTTTTGGATCCATGGAATTATATTTTTGAAATGAGCGAAATTCGGGATAATAAAGTTTGAGAGAAGATAAGGCAAGAAAATTTTGATTGTTTTTCATAAATTCAAATTTCAAATTTTTGTCAATGCAAAAAACGGAAAAATTAGTATTGAGAAAAGAAAGAAAACAAACTGTTTTCGCAAAGTCTTGGCGATTCCAATAATTTAGGGCACAATTTCCAAAATTAAATAGAAATTTTTTATTTTAAAATTTGTTCTATTTTGTGGTCGGTTTTTCCTAGAAAGCGGAAAATAGCCCGAAATCTCAAAATAGCCCAAAAAGAGCGGAAATATGAAACCTTTGTCATATGTTCGGTTGCAAGTCCAAATGACCCATACCGCCCCATAATGTTCGTTTTAGGCCCGTAAATGCCGAAAAAATAACATTTTGGAAAATATCATTTTTTTCTGATTTTTTTTTTGCTGTTCCTGCTCCTGGGTCGACTGAGTCTACTTGGGGGACTGATAGATTTCCACAAATATGGACACAAGAACACATTTTTCCATGATTTTTACGAACTTTCAATTCGTTTCTCTTTTTTCTATTGAGGTAGTGAAAAACATGCCGTGGTCATGTCCTTTTGTATTTACATTTGTTGTATTTATTAGCGCAACTTCCGCTGCACACGAAAAGTGCGTCAGTCAGATTGGGACTGACGCGTTTCTAATATCCAGAAATTTACGGGGAATAACGCGTCCATGAAACGAATCCTTCATATTCATTAAAAAAAAACCTTTTTTCACTGTTACTTAAGTTTCTATGTTTTCAGATGAAGTCTTCTACTATTTTCAACAGACGGTTAGCGGAGAACTATGATTCGAACGCAGAGGTAAATTTCTTATTTCAAAATAAACTTCAAAAAATGATTCATTGAATAAAATTCCCGTAATTTCCAGGAACTTCCTTTTGAGGAGCTGGCGCTTTCTTTCAAGTCCATTCCACCATATGACCATACATTAACACCTTTTGAGCTTTGCGCATTTGACGACTTTGCCACCACGTTAACAGTCGACGTAGTTTTAGAATTTCAAACGCATAAAATGTTTCAAAGGTTTTTTTAAATTGTTAAACAGAAATTGAAATTTTTCTTTCAGAAAACGTTATGTAAAACATGATGAACGAACTCGTGCACGAGGTATAATGCGAAAGTTTTTAGAAGATCAGGATTTTTCAAAAGCCATAACATCACTGCTTCAATTACGGAGTGTTCGCGCATATTTGTGTAATATGAAAATTTCAAAACTAATTGAATTTCGCGACCATATTGTTCGCTTTCTCAATATTTTCTGCCCAGCATTGTCGGGCTTCAAAATTGATCAATGTCATCGTTATGCAGCAGAGAATAATGTTGGAGCGAAGTTAGTCTCAACTGCTTATTGGTACTATTTTTGGACTGTGCTGCTTAAAAAAAGACGTTTTTTTAGGTCACGAGGCGATAAAATCGAACGGCTTTGCGGTGTCATTGGTACAATGAATGATGAAGAAGAAAATACCATATTGACAGCTGGTGTGAATGATTTTTCAGTTATGTACAGTACAAGGTGATTATCCATTTCATTTTTTTTCTACGTATTTAAAATTGTTTTTATTACAGAAAGAAATGTGCACAACTCTGGTTGGGTCCAGGAGCATATATCAATCATGATTGTAAACCTACATGTGAATTTGTTTCACACAATAATACAGCTTTCATAAGAGTAATTTTTAATTTTGAGTTCAATCAATTTCAAACATTGATTTTCAGGTTCTACGCGAGATGAAACCAGGTGACGAAATAACATGTTTCTATGGAGATGATTTCTTTGGTGAAAACAACGAAAGGTGCGAATGCAGAACATGTGAAAAAAGTTTTTCTGGTGCTTTCTCGTCTAGAAAACCAGATGAGAACATTCTGCAAAATATCGAAAATGAGAAGAAGTATTCGCTTCGAGAGCGCTCTTAAATTGTATCTAGAATTGGTATTTATTCAACAGGATTCAATTGAATTGACGTCTTTAGAAACCATTTTCATACCAATAATCAGTTCTTAAAAGGAGAGTAAAGAGTCGTACAAATTTTTATTTATTCATTTTTCGTTTCTAAGATTTTTTAAAAATTAAATATTGTAAGGCCAAAAATTCTAATTAGTTTTTTGTTGCGTTGACAGTTTTTAAACCCGGGCCGCATTAAAATTCCCGGGCTCATTTTTCCAGCGGCCGGGTTGGAAGTTTGTCAACGGAATAAAATATCGTCAGAATTTTTGCGCTTGACAATAGCAGAATTATTTATTTATTTATTGTACATACTGTATCAGCGGACATATTTATATTTTAGTGACAAAAAATCTATCAATCTATCCCAAAGAATCTTTCTTTTCTTTTTATTTGTACAACGATCTCATAAAATTTTTTTTTCCAAATAAATGATTTCTATTTTTTTTCATTCTCATTTCTTTAAACTTCAAATACGGAGGCAGGTTGAAATGTTTATTTTGTCTACTGATTTGTTTCGAATGCAGATCGTCGGCGCTTTTGTAAATTACTGCAACGATTTAGAAAATGTCAAAAACAGAAAAGGTACCAGAAGAAGACTTGGTATTACCATATTTTCATGGAGCACTTATGGATCAAGATTCCGAACAATTGTTGGTGAATGAAGGTGATTATATGATCGTGACCAAGTTATTGACGGAAATTAATAAAACTGTCAGTTATATAGTTCGAGCTAGATATAGGAAACAATTATTTTCAGGCGTTTTATCTCGCTGTTCGAACAAAAAAGGGTGTTAGAAGATATGAAATAAAACGATCTGCAAATGCAGCAAAGTTACAGGTTTGTTTTTTTCATTTGGGCTAGTTAAGAGTTGTGCCGCTTACTTTTACACAGTGATGTCGTTTGGGTCTGTCCATGTTTAAAGGAGGGCTTTACGGAGATTATGAATGCGCCTGGGATGAAAATAGGCTTCAGACTCATTCCAAATCTGTTTTTATAATTTCCTAACACCACCTAGAAGCCGAGAAAACGCGCCCCAAAACAATGGCCTAGAAAAAGGGGTCACCGGCAAAAACTAGTCCGCAGGCATGAAAAATCCAAAAACAAATGAAAAAAACATAAATTTAAATTTAAAAAACATTAAAAAATACTAATATAACTCAGGAAATTTTTCGCGGATCCGCGCATATAAAAGTAGCGGATCCGCCATTTTCCTATGTGCGGATCCGCCACTTTCTATGCGCGGATCGCTATTTCAACTAGTTTCTATCGAAATGGCGGATCCGCGCATAGAAAGTGGCGGATCCGCACATAGGAAAATGGCGGATCCGCTACTTTTATATGCGCGGATCCGCGAAAAATTTCCTGAGTAAGTATTCTGCATAACTATTTATTAACTATACACGAAAAAAGCTCTTAGGACAAAGTTCGACCAGGTGGGCCCTTTTTCTAGACCATTGTTTTGAAGCTAATTTTCTCAGCTTCTAGGTGGGTTTAGAAATTTTTAAAAACAGATTTGGAATGAGAATGACGCCCGTTTCCATTTAGGGTACATTTATTATCTCCGTAAAGTCCTCCTTTAAGGCTGCTCGAGCTCGGCCTCCGTTACTTAGCTATTGTCACTGTTTGTAAAAAGAAACCAAGAAAGAGGAAAAAATTTCGCCCGACAATCGGAAAAGTAGCGAACTTTTTTTTCTAGAGCGTGGCACATCGCAATTTTTTCACGGTCGTGTTTTGGTTCCGGTAATTGAAATATTTGAATTTTTATTTTAAATTTCCAAAATGATGACAAAAAATACCAAATCAATTCGGTGTATGCACAGATTTTATTAGAAGCGAAGGAATTCGGTTCAAATTTACACACCGTGATTGTCTTTTTCTCAGAAGGGCATCTCCTAATCCCTAGTGAACCGGAATTAACACAAAGCAATTTTAATAACTGTATTGATAAAAATATTGATTATTCAGACAAAATCAGCGGGTTCAATCGGAAAACTAATAGATATTCTCAAATCTGAACCATTCGAAATGAAAGGCGAAAAAGTCACTTTAAAACGAGCAATTCCGAAAGGGAAATTTCAATTGATGCATCGTGATGTGATTTTCAAAAAGAAAATAGGATCAGGCGCTTATGGAACAGTGTATCGTGGTCGATTGACAAAAGCATCAACTGTTATTGCTGTCAAAAAGTTGGATACTGAAGGAACGGATGAGGAAGGATTGGCAGAAATGATGAAAGAAGCAAGAGTTATGCAGCTTTATGACCATCCTAACATTGTTAAATTTTATGGATTTATCATAGATGAGTTGCCGTATCTCTTAGTTTTGGAATATTGTAATGGTGGTTCTGTTGAAGATAGATTGAGGGATAAACCTCATGTTAGTGTAGATGATCGTTGTTTCTAATTGAATATTATTGTTTCTAGAAAACAAGTGTTGCTGCCCGAGTTGACATGGTTGTTCAAGCATCTTGTGGCCTTGATTATTTGCACAAAAAACAATGTATTCATCGAGATATTGCCACTAGAAATTGTCTGATTCATCGAGGAGTTGTCAAATTGGCGGATTTTGGAATGTGCAGAGCTACTTCTGTATACAAAGTTGATTTATCAAAGCCAATGAATGTTCGTTGGTTAGCACCTGAAGTTTGGGATATCGGCGAAACAAGATTCAATACTGATATTTATGCATTTGGTGTAATGATTTGGGAAATGTTTGAGAATCCATACAAATCTCCATACTCTGAATGGAAAGCATATACGGTGAAAGTAATTTGAAGGAAAACTTTTGAAAAGAACTTTGAACACAACTAAACATTTTCAGCAAAAAGTTCGAAATGGTTACCGAATGCAGCCGCATTCTTCAATGCCAGCTGAAATGGTGGAAATAATGCAAGAATGTTGGAATCATAATGCGAATAAAAGACCAACGACTGAAAAGTTACGAGAAAAGTTAGAGGATCTTGGTGGGAAGTATGAGCAAGCAAGTACAGTGAAAAGTCATATGACAGAAAAAACAGGAGCATGAACATGTTTTTTTGTTTCCTCTCAATAAAAATATTTTTTTAAAAGTTTGGGTTATATTAATTACTTTAAAGGAGGACTTTACGGAGATAATAAATGTATCTTAAATGAAAATAGACTTCATTCTCATTCCAAATCTGTTTTTAAAATTCTCTAAAACCACCTAGAAGCCGAGAAAATGAGCTTTAAAACAATGGCCTAGAAAAAGTAGCCATCGGCGAAAACTAGTCCGCAGCAATGAAAAATCCAAAATTTTTTTAAAAAATATAAATAAAAATGAAAAAAAAACATAAAAAATGACTAATATAAGCATTCTGCATAACTACTTATCAACTTAATACGAAAAAAGCTTATAGGAAAAAGTTCGGCCAGCTGGCCCTGTTTTCTAGGCCATTGTTTTGAGGCGCATTTTCTCGGCTTCTAGGTAGTTTTTGAGAATTTTAAGAACAGATTTAGAATGAGAATGAAGTCTATTTTCATTTAAGGTACATTTATTATCTCCGTAAAGCCCTCCTTTAAAAACATTTTAAAAATAAAAACCAAAACTATTTATGGAAACAAAAAAGAGTTTTCAATAAAAATGGTAATTACAATCTACAGAATTGTATACAGGAAATAACAGTAAAATTATTTGTAATAATATGGTAGAATTATTAGTATAATAATATCTTAGGATGAACAGTTAATCCGGGAAACTTCTTTCTACTCCTTTTCAACATTTCGTAATGAAAAGACAGCAAATCCGAGATCAGATTTATTTTTTAATTTAGAATTTATTTTTTGATTACAATCGAAAATAAAGTGTTTATCTCATAATTTACTATGCTTTCGTTTAGACTAACTTCATAAAATGAAAACCTCTCGGTGTGGCGTTCAAAACTGAAATCGAGACCGCTCGACACGAAAATGTTGAGAGTAAATTTTATTTCATAACTTGGCCAATATTGACTCGAATGAGTCAACGTTTTTTCGAAGACCACATTTAGAATCATGAAAAATATTTTAAAGCAATTAAATTCCCATTGTTAGCCATATCTTCATCGGATTTTTTTCAATTTTGAGAACTACCGACTCTTTGATATATCAATAGACAGTTCACACAGTGGAGACTGGAACAGATGAAATGATTTATTTAATTTTTTTGGTATTACACTTTCTTGCAACTATTCTAAAAAGGTATGCATGTTGAAAACTATGTTGATTCATATTCGCCAAGCTTATGGTTTTTTTCCGATAAATATATCGCTCAAACTAACTGGTTTCATAACAACGTCTTAACTCTCACTGATCACTATACTATGCTTTTAAAAGTGGGATGGAGAACACACCTTGTTCAAAACAAAAAAGGAATAGAGGGAATGATGAATCAGTTGACCAAAAAAACGAAGCGCTTTTGAATAGTTTTCCCTAAATATTGGTTTCGAAAAAAAAAGAGACCATCTATAGATATTCTCAAGTATTTCCCATCTTCCTTTTTTTTTGATACAATCTAATTCTGAAAACACCTTATTTTCCTTTTTCTCTGCCATTGAATGAAGTGGCAAGAAGCTTCTCATTTTTCACTTTTTCGCTTTTATAGATGATATCGTTGGTTGGCGCGGATCAAGTGCCGCACAACACCCTCAACCCGATGATTCTCATCACGATTTCACTCAATTTTTTCATCTTCGTCGGGTTTTTATAATTTCCGACTTTAATTCGTTCTGGGTGTTGAATTTTCGGGTGTAATATTTTTTCAGATGGTTTTGAACTATAAATTTCCATGAAATTTCACCTTGTCTAAACACAACTTTTCCTGTATTTCATTGACCAATTTTAACCATAGCGAATAATTGCCACGTCATTAACTTCTCAATTTTTCAATGTCATGATTTTTTGTATCTGGAGAAAAATTTCCATTCGGTTGTTCGCACAGCCGTCTTTAATACTTTTCCAATGTCGAATGTTTCAAATAATAGCATTTGGGAACATGACCCGAACTTTTGTTGAGGGTTTAAAATTTTATTTAAAATTTAGGAATTTCCTATAAATTGACATAAGATTTGTAAAACTCTTTGAGAATTCTGGAAATACGGTGAAATTTTTTTAAAATGTACGAACTTCCATTGTCTAGCTTGTTATTTTAAAAAATAGTATAACCTCGCTAATTTAAGAACTTTTCTTATAGAGATAGTTTTTGTCTTCATATATATAAGTTAGAAAAAAAGGTAGCACACGATCTTTAAGGGAGGTAACAATTTTTATCAATAGTGCGCTGATATACACGATTTTTTCAGATGGTGTTATCATTTTTATCACAGCTTTCTAATTTAAAACATTTTGAACGTTGAGTACTTCAAATTTTGGTAATACAAAGTCATAAACACAAACGGTATTTCGAAAATATGTAGAAATTTCAGTATGTGATAATACAGCTTTTATTTGTAGCTGAGATTTTTTTTAAATCGATCGCGTTAGAGGGAAACAGTGACTGGAATAAGTCCCGGACAAAATAGAACGTACAGTTGCAATGCTTTTCCTGAAGTTAACTTAGATAATGAACTTAACTTTCTAGTATTAGAGTCGAAACGACCTGCGCGTAACTTTTTCTTTTATTTATTTGCTTTGCTTTTTTAGATACTGAAGTGAGATAATTATCTCTATTATTAAAAGAAAATCCTGAAAAAATAGGTCCAAGCATTTGTTTGAGTTCAGTTTTTGAATGTTCCAACAGTACCAATGTTATGGCTCTAATAGGTTCATGATTTGTTTTTTGTATTCGAGCGTTTTCACAATAATTCGAGGACTCTCCGATCCATTATGCATGAACAATTGAATTCATGAATCGATTTCAACTAATGAAAAAGACTTTAAGAGTTTTTTAAAGAAAGTAAAATATTTTGGCTTCTGCTTATTTTTTTAGAATTCGTTTTCGAGAGCTATCCACATTCTATTCAATTCTCAAAAAAAAAAGACAGTGTCAAAGAGAAAGTGATCTTCAAAGTATTTCCCGCTGACTCATATTCAATCTCACGAATCCCAGAAAAGGCATTCATCTACAGTTTTCTTGTTTTTTTTCCTTGTTTCATCTCTCCACTTGTACATTACAGTTCAATTTCTATCAGAGAAAAGTTATTGAATATTGTAATTATTCTCGAGGCCGATGAATTGTTCTCGTAAATAGTAGATCTTCAATTGCGAATTAAAGGTGTAACTTATTAAGCGGAATACGAACGAGATGAAGACCAAAAAAGACGCATGTGAAACATGGATCGGAGAGAGAGAAAGAGGCGGAATGAAACTATTAGGTGTCGTGTCAGAAGGCAATTGCGTTATAGTTGAACGGTCGTCATTTGTGTTTTCGCTTTTTGTTTAGCAATTACTTTCTCTTCAAAGGTTGTTTTTCATTTCTGAGATTTCTTGAGCAGATTAGTGTGATCTTTAACTTTTGTTATATATCTAGAAAACTGTTTTTCTGAAATTAGATTCAGAGATCCAAGTAGATAAAAATACATTGTATTTTACTCAATTTTATTCGGAGTTCCTGAATTCAAGAGTACTTTCTTTTTAAATCATCTGAATGAACCCCTTTTATCGATTATGTTATTGTCAACTTAAAAATTTTGGATCATCCATTTTCTACTAAAAAAACCGCAGCGCAACCGCTCGCATTTAAAAATAGCACGACTATGTAAGAAGCTCAGATTTTCTGGGTAGATCAAAACCAACTTGCATGATCAAGAATATTTGAGTTGACAATATCAATTCCATTAATTCATAATTATCAAGGAATTTCAATTGTTCTTTTTTAAAAACGTTCTCACACATTTTATATCATCGTAAATAATTATTTTTTGTGCAAGCCGTAACACAAAATCTACAAGACTCATTCTTATAACACTTCACTGAATAATAAAATATTATGTTCATTGAAAAAATTTTTTTTTCGGAATACACAATCCAAAAAAAATCGTATAATTTTTAAACCAAAAAGTCATCCCTTTTGCAACAGGAAAAAAGCTTGTCAATAATTAATACGAGCCAATGTTTGTGTCATAGTAAAAAGGAAAAGAGGCGGAGCCTTATTGGACGCAATTCTTTTTGGAAATAGTCACAGAGAGAGGGATGCTTTCTCTCCTCTCCGCATAATTCATGCCAACACGAATTTCGCCTCGGAGCCTTGAATCTTCATCTCTTTAAAATGAGAAGACAAAGAATCTCATTGCCCCCTCCGTTTGTCCCTTTTCTAAAATCTAATTTTCTAATTATACGCCTCATATTATGAGATGATGGAATGTGATGGTTGATGCGCGAGGAAACTTTTATTTTTCTGAAAATATTTCTCAAAACCAGAATACTTATGCATAATATTTTCATAATAATCTTCTTTTATAGCCTATGATTTTTTCTACATTTGGTTTCAGTGAAATTGTAATAAAATGATGTATGTTTGAATCGGAACAGGTACCGTCACTACTCTTTTTTTCATCCTTTTCAACCACCTATTTCCTGCTTAGTTTTTATGCTAATGTTAATGGTAATTCACCATTTTACCCAAACCGACTGGCTAATTCGATTATCATCTTTTTCGGAGGGTGAGACATGGTTCTTTCTTTCTCACAGCCTTGTGTTACGCAATCGCTACCAGATTCCGATGCTTTTGCTACGGTTTATCGGGGTTTTCGATCACCTTTTTTTTTCTCTCTTGTACTGGAATGTTTCAAAAGAATTTCAACATTTTTAATATGGAATTTAAAACCTGTTCTTATTATGAAATTTTGATTTTCGAACGTTGTGATGCGCGCAATATTTTGAAATTTATGAAATTATTAGTATATTAACCTTACCATTTTTTTCAAAATTTAGTTCGTTCATAAACCAATACGAACTCATTAATTTTTGTTCATCACTGTGAGATTTTACCCAAATTATTAAAGGAGGGATCTACGGAGATAATAAATGTACCGTAAATGAAAATAGACTTCATTCTATTTCCAAATCTGTTTTTAAAATTTTCTAAAACCACCTAGAAGTCGAGAAAATGGGCTTCAAAACAATGGCCTAGAAAACGTGTCTACCTGGCAGAACTTATTCCTATGAGCTTTTTTTCGTGTTTCGTTAATAAATAGTTATGCAGAATATACTTAGATTAGTCTTTTTTATGCTTTTTTCATTTTAATTTATGTTTTTAAGTTTGTTTTTGGATTTTTCATGCGTGCGGACTAGTTTTCGCCGGTGGCCCATTTTTCTAGGTCATTGTTTTGAGGCTCGTCTTCTCGGCTTCTAGGTGGCTTTAGAAAATTTTAAAAACAGATTTGGAATGAGAATGAAGTCTATTTTCATTTAAGATATATTTATTATCTCCATAAAGCCCTCCTTTAACATTGATATTCACAAATTGGAACACATTTTTCTCCTCAAATGGTATTAAATTGTACACTGACGTTAAATATTTGGAAAATTTCTTGTAATCTTCATTTCTGTTCAAAAATTCACTAAGTGATTTTAGAAAAACAAACTGGTTTCACTTCTTTTTATGGAAAATTAGGTTCACTTCAAACCCTTCAGGACATATATAGGTTATGATAAAATGATCCGAAATGTGTTCCAAAGAATCTGTCATTTTTGAAAAAAAAACATCTATCCCATCAATCATGCTAATCCAATCCATTCCACAATAACCCGATTCAATTGCGTAAAAATGCTAAACTTCGTTTTTTTTCTCATTCCTTCCTCAAAACACAATCATCAGTTAAACTGATTCAGTTTAATGTAAATTTGTCACATATTTCAGAAAATATCACAATTTTACGAATCATTGAACAGAACATATTCGAATTATAAAATATGTTCAAAAAGCATCTGCTTTTGGCTGTATTATTGTTATTTGAGTGTTTTTGGTTTCAATTTTCAAGTTTTGCTCAGGATCAAATGCGTAATGAAGTTGTTGGCGAGCCTACTGTAAGGTTAGTTAAACTACTACTTATTTGCCATTCGGCAAAATAATTTTAATAAAAAATACTTTTTTTTTGCTCAATATTAGTATTATTCATGAGAAGAGTGGTGAGGAGGGTTTATTGGAATTTTAATAAAACATTTTTGAATGATGATGTGTTTGTCGGTATTTGAGAGAAAATGGAGAATTGCACTGCAGAAAAAAAATAAATAGAGATGATGTGAGATGAAGAAACGCAGCATCTTGTTTGAGTAGCGGCCAATGGTAGTCAAAATTGAAAAATGGAAATGAAATGGCATTCGATTTCACATGTTTCCTGACGTTTGTCATGGATTTTTGAATTGTTTGAGGTTGAAAGAGGGGGGGGGGGGAAGTCTTGTCAATACATGTATTACGGATATAATTATATGTAATTTTTCTTAGTGTTTTAAAAACCGCAGAAAAATTTTTGTTTTGACATGAAAATTATGAAAAACATCATAAATAACGAGGTCTGCAAAGAATGCGCAATTTTCATCTAACGTATATAAACAATGGGCGAAGGGGCGTAAAAGGGACCTCAAAACAGTTTGTGAAAATATTTTTGATAATGCGGTTCAGAAGCAGAAAATATTTTTATACATAAAATTAAATTGGTTTTAGAAGTCAGATAAAGTTTTCGTTGAAAGGAGGGCTTTACGGAGATATTAAATGAACATTAAATGGAAATAGACTTCATACTCATTCCAAATCTGTTTTTAAAATTTTCTAACATCACCTGGAAGCCGAGAAAATGAGCTTCAAAACAATGGCCTAGAAAACGTATGAAAAAAATAGAATTCCACGAATATGTCATACGAAAACACATGTTGGAAAAGAAGCTCAGTTTCGTTTTTCGTGCTGAAATTCCATTGAAGTTTCGTAATATTTAAAAACTTTTTTAAAGAAAGTGAAACATAGATTGAACGTGTTGTACAAATGCATTGTTAATTTCAGATGGAACTCATGACATTCAATGATGTTATGCCATTTTTAATGGTGACAAAATTCAAATTCAATTTTTCCAACGTCGTTGAACATAATTAAAATTGAAAACTCGTTCGAAAAATTAATTATGTTCGAACCAATTATTTTCCTATTGAAACTTTCTATTTTTTCTTCAAATTCTATCCAATCTTCAAATATTTTCTGACAAATTTCAAAGTAAATGGAAACCATTTTTCTTCTCACAATACTACGTTCTTCGAGAAAAAGGTTTAGAAACCCATCCAATTTCTGTGTCTCTCCCAACTGACCACTCTTTCCTGCTCTTTATGCAAATGTGCCAACCATTGAAAGAAGCCATTAAGCCTACACCAGTATTTTGACACCAAGCATATACACATCAGAGAAGAAAAAAATAATTCGTATTTTCTTTTCATCATTTTTTGTTTCGTTTTTGACTGATAGAAACAGTTGATTCAATTGTTGAGTAAAGGACATGAGGAAGGAAAAAAAAAAGAAAAATAGAATACTCAAATTGAGTTGAAAATTTCAATTTTCTTTTCGACTTTTTTTAGAAGTTTCTTTGAGGAATTCGTGACAAAAGACTCAGAACATGCCATAAAGGTATATACAGACTTTGTACAGAGAGAAAAACATCGTAGGATATGTAAATTCTTTAAACCGAAAACTTAAGAATTATTCAAAATTCGAACTTCATCGTGATATGCATATAATGTTTTCAAACACATGTCAAACAACAAAATCATTGTGAAACTTAATATAAACGAAGAACGTTTATTTTTCCAGCTGTTCCGCCGACGCAATTTATGTGAAATTCCGAACGAGAGGGACATTTTTGGGACACGTTGATGTGAAATATACACCCGATAAATCATGTTTTCAGGTCTGTTTTAACATAGAGACCATTCAAATGTTTAGACTCCAATGGATGGATAACGCTAACGAAAAAATAATATAATTTTTTCAGAGTCTGGTGACCAACAATCAAATTGAAGTGCTAATTCCGCATGAAGAGTGTATGGTAGCAAGACGAAGGTAATTTTTGACTAATTTTCTAGAATTTACGAAAAGTTTTCAGATCCTTCCATCCAACTGGAGTAATACTCGAAGCTGCATTTACAGTATCATTTCATCCAGAATTCACAACAATCGACGATCGAACATTTAATCTCCAGTGCTTTCATCAAAACAAAGTCAATGGAAGTTTAAGTCAGTTATTGAAAGGATCTTCAACCCCTCCATCAGTCGATTCAAACGGTCCATCTTGTTCCTACCAAGTCGAGTCGTTTCCCGGTGGTCCACCTGTTGGGCGGCTCGCGTTGGGTGAATCCGTTTATCATTCGTGGATTTGTCAAAATGTTTACGTACGTTTAACTGAAAGTACGACAAATTTTCATGAACCGTGATGATATTTCAGGAATCTTGCATAATAATCGAAAACTGTGATTTAGTTGGCGGTGATACAAAACACACGGTTATTGACGCCGAAGGATGCTCGAAGTACCAACAAATAATGCCTCAATTGGATTATCATAATAATGTGAGAATCGATAAAATATTTCTCTTGGCAAAACTAATTTTATTCTTTCAGACTTCTGCAGGTGTACAAGTAAAAGTTTTTGGTGTTTCTCATTCACCAATTGTATATTTTTCTTGTCAAATACGACTGCACCCACAACTTCCGTCTGGAGAGTGTCCAACTCCTAGATGTGGAGTAAATGAAAGAAAACGGTAAAGAAAACACAAATACCTTCGAAACACCTTATTAATTCCAGGAGGCAAGTTGATCAACTGCCATTTGTTGACGTCAGATCACAAAATCTAGAAATATCACAACTTGTGAATGCAACATTACATAATCAACCAGTTCCGATGTCTTGCGACGTGGAAACTATAAGATCAGAGATGAATACTCAAACAGCAGAAAGCGAAGATGAAAGGAAAATCTGCGCTGATTTTAGATCAATTTTGGTTATTACTATAGTTTTAACAATTGTAAGTGGAAGTTCTGATTACAGGAAATCCCTTTCATTTTTTCAGGGTTCAATCATCATAACATCAATAGTGGTATTCTTAATCGTCAGGCGTCAAAAATATGAAATTGCCAACATGACATAATTTATTCATGTTTCTTTTTTTGAATTTTCCTTTTTGTCAATTTACCTATATTTAGGTGCCAATGGTGACTAAATGACACATTTCGATCTCATTTTCCGAACTTTTTTTGTTTCCCCCCATCTTCATATTCATTTTTGTTACGGACCATTCTTCTCACCGGTGTGCCATATTTTTTACTTTTCACTTGCAGGGTTTTTATTTGATTTTTTTGTTAAATCAAAGAATTTATATTTAATAAAGTATTTTATTTCTAGAAAGTCTGAAAAAAACAGCAGATCACTACTTCTTGGGTGGTGTTTTCTCTTCAGATTGCTCACTGACAATCGGATTTTCGACCAAATTCGCGCCCTTTTTCTCGTTTGCATTTTCTTTTTTGGCTTCTGCAGGAGCCGGTGCTGCTGGAGCTGGTGCTTTTTTATCATCTTTTTTATCATCTTTTTTATCATCCTTTTTTTCATCCTTTTTGTCATCCTTTTTATCATCCTTCTTCTCATCCTTCTTCTCATCCTTCTTCTCATCTTTCTTCTCATCCTTCTCATCAGCCTTCTTCTCGTCTTTCTTGTCCTCACCCTTCTTTTCAGACTTTTTCTTCTCAGACTTTTTCTTTTCAGATTTTTTCTTTTCAGATTTTTTCTCTTCCGTTTTCTTCTCTTCAGCTTTCTTTTCTTCTTCTTTTGTATCAGTCGGTTTTTCATCTTTTTTCGGTTCTTCTTCTTTCTTTTCAACTTTTACAGGTTCAGAACTCTGCTTCGGTTTCACTGCTAAAAGAAACGCCATTGAAATTTCAATCTCTTTTCCTTTCAATCTCAAACTTACGTGGTTTCTTCATCCCAATCTGAGAAGCATTCACTGTCGCCTTCTGAAATATCAATTTATAGCTCGTTTATTCTCCAATTATTACCTTTTTTCCACCACATAATGAAATGGTCTTGAGAAATAGAAGTGCAATTAGCAGTACGGATTGATAAAAAATAGCCTGCATAAACTGAATTTTTTCCCAATTTTCTGAACAATGAAATCATTCTATCAAATACCACAATAGTTTTAGTGGATTTGTTCACACGTCAAATGAATATTTTTTCAAAAGTTTTTTTGTTTTTATCTTTTGCGCAGTACCAATATACATAACATTGATAAGGTTGGTAATTTTAGTGACCCCTCGTTATGCAATTGATAAGAAAAATGCATTTGACGATTGCACAAATCGATATTGTTTTCCGTTGATTGGTTCAGAATGCAAACTCTTGGAAATCTTTTTGAAAATGAGGATAATATCTTTTTGAAAGTTCCGCATTTTTGCAAGCCGCTTCAAGCTGTAAGTTCAATTTTTTATTGTGAAGCTTTTTCGGAATAGGCGAAAATTTTTTTGAATTTGCATGTCGAAATAAGTGTTTGGCATTTTAGAAACTCACATCTTTGTATTGTCAACTTAAATAATATTGATCAGTGCGTTTTGAGGGCTGATCAACCTCACAGACGCTTCGCACGCACGCACAAAGCTGCCGAAACTCAAGACACTGGAAAATTTGAAAAATTAATTTTCCCGCGAATTTTCCAGTGTGTGTCGGCAGCCACGTGCGTGCGTGCGGAGCGTCTGTGAGGTTGAGCTACCCTCAAACCGCAATGATCAAGAATATTTGAGTTGACAATAATAATAGTGATATAGAATGAACTTCAATTAAACTTTAAAAAAAATACATTTTTAAGTAAACCGTTTTGAAATATTCAGAAATTTAACTTTTCGAAATTGTTTGGTGCCTACTAATTCACAACACCAGTATCCTCAACTTATCCTGATTTTCAGCTCAATGCAGTTATTTTGGCAGTGTGTATCGGTTCAACGGCCGGTGATGAAAATGGAATTCTATGGTTTTCAGTCATCGTTTCGCTGATAATTTCAGCTGCGGCAACAGTTATCTTCGCTCTAAGAATTCAGGATGAAATGATGGAGAATATCACAAATGGAAGTGTTGCATGGAATTTTGTGGTTAGTTTTTATTCTCTGAATCAAAAAAAAAATGTTTGAAAACTTTCCAGGAGCTGATCTACTCATTTATCCTCTCAGTTTTATCTGTAATTTGTGTTTGGCTTTCATTCTCATTTGCAAATCGATCACTTTATTCAACTTCGGCGGGATACATTGCTTCAGGAGTAAGATATTGTTCATCTCATAAGGTGTATATTCTCCGAATTTCAGCTTTTCTTCATTGTCCATACAGTTCTTTACGTATTTCCATGTGTTGTGATTTATCGAGAAGCTCAAGTTCAAACAGGCCAGGAAACTCAAAATATCGTTGTTGAACCAGCTCATCCATTCCGTTCTAGTGCATATCAAGATTTGTAATTTTTGCATAGTGATAATTTATTTTTTTATTTTTGGATAAAGTTTTATGAAATCCAGGGCTCCAATCTGGAATATTACAAAATGGGAACTCGCTGAGAAATGTTCAATCAAAATAAACTGAGAATATATGTCCGGATCACGACTCAATTGAAAGTGCAAAGTATTTGATATAGAGAGAAACACAACCTATCGCAAAATTCTTGAATGAATGCGCATAAAGTCGCAGAATCTTATTTTGAACACAAAGTAAGAAATGATCGATATGGTAACAAGTACGGAAATCTAAAAAAACCTCCAAATTAAAAAAAAATCCACATTCTGCCTTGTGAAAAGTTTCCAAAATTATTCCACAGATCCACTAAAAAGTTGTTTTTTAACAAGGGGGTTAGTAAAAAATATATTTTATCTTAATTTTTTTAAAAACATCATTTCTTCATTTAAAAAAAACATGGAAAACAATCCTCCATATTCTCAGTTCGACGCACTTGTTGGAGAAAAGCCTCTAACTAAAAACGATCAAAAGTCGAAGACAATTATTGATAATTTATTGAGAGGTCCGAAAGAGTCACCAGGTAATATAACGTTCTCAAAAATATAAGTAGTTCCGCGTTTTAATTCTAGACGATACATTCAACAAGCTTCCTCCATTGAACACCAATTGCGTCACTCGATGAATGGATTTATGGTTTTTATTTGATTTCTATTTGCAAAAAAAAACTCCATTGTGCACTCTTCAACTTGTTCTGAAGATCTTTACTTACAATCAATAAATGTTTTTTAAACCACGTTTAATCTGAAGCTTATCTTGCATAACCTCTAAGCGAATTCAATCCTGAATTGTTCATAAACATCAAAGTGCACATTCTCAATATTTACGTCGATTTTTTGCTTTATGAGCCTTATGAGATTGAGCATTAATTCTCAATTGAATAGATGCCAATTGAATCACACGAACGTAGAAGGAGAGACAATCGAAAAGTTGACTCCAAACAATAAATTTATGTTTTTTTTCCCATAATTTTGTGCGGAGAAGTTTATTATTTGATCGCCTGCCTATTGTCGACTTTGACAGTTCCGGAAAAATATGTAATTGTTCACCATATAAAAGCAATTCAAATATGCTTTTAGAGCTTTTTCACGAAAAAATGAATTATTTTTTGGTATTTTTTGTATTCACTGCTGAGATTTTTAAATCTTCTAATGGACAAGAGGTTAACTTTTTTTTCAAACTTCTACACACAAAAAACTTCTAAGAATTTCTAAATACATTTTTTTTAAATTTTTACCTGGCTAGATAGGGACTATTGAATTTTTACAACAATATTTCAAAACAAAAAAATACTTATCAGCATAAATTAAAATATAACAAAAACTTAAAAATTGGAATCTTATTCGTTGCTTTTCATCACATCGTGTCAAATGTCATTGTAATTTTCTGGATTTGAGAAATTAATAACTTTGAAAAATCCCATTCCAAACTTAATTTTATTTTCTTCATCAGAATTTACAAGTGAGTCGCGTACGTCGACAATGTTGCGGCTCATACATCTCCTCATGTTGCTCGCCATCATACTCTGCCACGTCATACTGTATTCCGGCGTGTATGACACAATGTCAATCAAGTTGTACTACCGTAATCTGTCGTCAGCAGTGCGGATATCAGTATGAATTTTTAAAAGTAATATAAATTTCAGATAAATTTCAGATGTTCTCAACAATGCCAACAGTTAACAGTTACATCATCTGCTAGTTGTTCATCTTGTCAACAAGCTTGCAATTCCGCTTGCACAACTTCTATCTGTTATCAGTCGTGCTTAACGAATAGTTGTTCATCTTTATGTGGTTCCTCAGCTCCAAAGACAGTCATTCTATACTTACCTTCATCAACTGGAAGAAACTGTCAGAATACTTGTCAAAATGTATCCCTTTTTCTATGATTCAACTTCGTTTATTATTTCAGCAATGTTCATCATCTTGCAACACTGTAATTTGCAGTCAAGCTTGTAATAATATTTGCTTGAATAGTTGCTCATGTAGTGGAAATTCATGTTCTGTTCCAGCTCCTACGATTCCTATTGTATTTATGGTGAGTTTTATATACTAAACAATACAATTTCAGGATGTTTTCTATTTTGATCTTTTGATTTTTTTTTGCAGACTCCCTGCGAACGTTCATGCAACAGTTATTGCATTTCGAGTTGTCAAACCACAAGCTCTATGAGTATTTGCGTTCCAGCTTGTCAACAAACCTGCAAATCAACATGTACATCGGCTAGTTCTATTGTGGTCAGTTAGACATGAACTATTTCCATTAGGAAAGGAAAGATAGACGGAAAAAAGTTTTTCTTTTGGGGTTTATGTTTTGATCGCGAAAATTTCCGAACTCATGGACATGCTAGGAATTTGGAACGTTTGTAAATGTTAGAGACATACGTTAATACTACATTTTCTAGTCAATAACTGAAACCTTGATTTCAAAATTTTAAAGACAATATGTCACATAATTTTAAACATTCTTTAATTGTGTTAATTTCATATTTTTTACAATGAAATTCAAAAAGCTATACGAAAATTTACCTAATTCGTAATAGCAGTCTGAAACCATTAAAATATAGATTCGAAAATGGGAACATTGTGAAACTATCATATTTGAGATTCTGATGACTTAAAAAAGAAGAAGATATTGTACAGATTCCATGTATGTCAACATCCACCAATGTATGTTCATGCTCAACAGGATACACCGTCTGTGGTTCGCAATGTTGCCGAATGAAATGACGAAGATGCCCTCTTTTTTTCCATATCTTTTTTCATGTTCTCGAACAAATAAACTAATTATTTTCAAAAACAAAACACAGTTATAGGAAAGGTCAAAGTGCGAATAAGCTTTTGATTCAAATCAAAACTTGATCTTTCGTTATTTTTTCCTGTGAAGAATCGGTAGGCAGATGAGCCTGAAATGCTATTGTTAATTAGGGCCACCGAAAGGGAGAAAACGTATTTGTTCAACATATTACGCATCAAAAGGCTTGTGTGATAACAAAGCGATAACAAGGTCGAAAAAAGTTGGCCGAAAAAAGGAGTTCGGCAGGTTGGAGAAGCTCTATTTAAAGAGAATGCAACAGTCAATCTGTTGGCATTCTTTTGCTGGCATAATGACAAAAATTCGCCTTGTTTTTGGAATTTTTTATTTGGTTTTAACGGTTCAGGTAGGTTCACATTTTTAGCGACTAAATGTGGTTTCGAACAATTTATGTATGAATTCATTCAAAAATCAGAGAAATTTTTTTAATAACCTTCACTTTCTTCGATCTTTTCAAAAAAACACATGATCTAATTTTAGTTATTGGAAATAGTTTGGTAATCATTATATTTAAGTAGAGGATATTTAAATTCAAAGATTTTAAATTTTTGTAAACAAATTTTAAATCGAAAGAGTTGAAGACTAAATCAAATTCCTTTTCACAAATAACTTCTAGTCACTTCCACGTTCAAAACGGCAAAACTGTGAATGTTTACCGGGTGAAGCTCCAAAATGCGGATGTCAAATTATGCCGACACCTGAGACGGGCGGTGGGCAGATGATATGCACTTGTGCACCACCAGTGCCGCCAAAATGCATTTGTACTGAGGGAAATATGGTGAGCGGAGGTTTTAAAGACAGCTTGTCAGTTAACACGATCCAAATTCTATTCAAAAAATCAAAATTCGAATGGAAGCCCAGCTGGTTCAAAGAACATTACCAATATGTAGCTAAATTCAAATAATTGTGTTTCGCGCCAATGTCGACCGCGTTGCACGGACACCGACCGCGTCGCACGGACACGCGCGCATTCAAATTTTGATTTTTTCAACTTTGGACCGCTGCGGTGACGCGTGTATTTATCGGTGTGATTTCGCATAAATTGCATTATACTAATGAGAGAACGCTCTAATTTTTGAAACTAAGAACAGGTAGGGTCAAATTAACTGAACAGCTGTCTTTAAGGCTTTTCGGAAAGAAATTGACATTTTTTTGCGTTTCCTTCGATGTATAAGAATTTTCATGCTTTTTTAATTTTCAAATTTTAAAAATTTGCTATTTTCAGCAACATATAATCGCTGCACCAACAAGCTTCTCACTTACGAAATCATACAGTTGTGTAGATTCTTGCCAAAATAGTTGTCTTGACAGCTGTAATCGCTTGAATTTCAATTTAAAATGTTCAACAGTTTGTAAAGAATCGTGCCAATTCACGTGTGCAAAACAAGAAGTCACTACGACACCTCCACCAACAACGACAACAACAACAACTACCACAACGATGATGAGTCTTCCATCACATATCAAAGAATATCGATTCGTGATTCCGGCATCATTAATGGGACCAAAAGAAACAAATAAACAGACGATCGTTTGTCCTGTAGAATGCCAACCAAGTTGTAATTTTGTGTGCACCAAACTGAGGCCGACGTTGAGGGTTATCACAAAAATGTTTGATTCGAATACTGATGAAGCGACATGTAAATCGAGCTGCAGTAGTGCTTGTCAAACTGTTTGCATGTGAGTTTTACATCTGAAAATCGGAATAATTTTAAATACTGTGTATTTAAGAAATTTCTCTATTTCACAGAAATTTAAAATATATTTCGAAACTGTTTTAGTAGCCCCTCATAGTCTCAAACGAATTCCACCATGCGTCAAAAATGTTTCCGAAAGCGGAAGAAACGTCAAACATATAATGAAAAAAAATCTGTGAATGACCCTTCAGATCATCTGGAGTGACCATCAATGAGTGCCAACAGAATTGCGCTCCGGCGTGCGATGATACATGCTCAATTGTGAAACCGGTATCTGTTTCAAATCAAATCCTTCCGACGCAACAACCACAACAACAACAGTGTATGAGTATGTGCATGCCGACTTGTACACCACAATGCATGTTTACTGTACAGGTGAGCTATGAAAAAAATGCGGTTACTCCCGCTAATGAGATTCAAAAGTAACTTCGTATTTGTTGTATGCCATGATGTATATTTTTATTTTCGAATTGATAACTTGCACAGTTCGAGTCGTGAAAATAACAAAATAATATGGTTGACTTGGTAATTCGCCAAAAAAACGAATCTATAATAACTTGTTCAATTAGTATCATTTTTCTTAGATGAAGTCGTAATATTGAAAAACTTCAATATCGGAAAAAACATTTTTAAATTTGAATAGAATTTGAATATTTTTGAATTTCGAGCTTCCCTAAAATAAGAACAGAACATCTCAAAACACTACTAGTTAATCGGAAGCCCGATAGTGTTGCTGGGTGTCTTAATTCTACAAATCACAGTTTAAATTCAGGATTATGAATTTCCAGATGCAACTAGCTTTGCAACAATCAAGTGACAAATCTCCAACACAAGCGGTCATGATGCCGATTGCACCAGTTAGTTTGATTGTCCCAAGCCCTACAACAACAACGACAACAACTCCCACTCCACCAATAACAATGCCCACAATTTTCAGTTTAGGAACAATTTGTAGAAATGAATGCACGGTAAATATACACTTTTTGATTTCTGAAAAAGGAAAGACGAGCAAAAAACTTAAATTTTTATGCTTTGATCTTTTAAGCGCTATTAGGGTGGATGATGTCTTATATCAAACGTAAAATTAAAATTCCAATTTCTGGGGTATCATTCCCAACAACAGGAGTAAATCTAAAAATAACAATTCAACGCACACTTGTTCTCAAACTATTTGGAACACCCTGAAAAATTGTGCAAATATAAACAACGTTCAAAATATGTACAGTCTAAAAAAATCAAAGCATTTGCTGCACTTCTCGCTGAACTCGAACACTCATAATTCCATTGTCTTTAGAAAAATTGCAATTGCATCGTTTTTGAGCATGTTTTTCACTTATACAAATATCCCAAGATCTTTTTAATGACATTTTGGTTTCTGATGGCTCAGTGAATTCAACCTTTGAAAATTTTCCATATGGGATGGATATTTTCCATGATCATACTAAGCCATTAAAAGTTGTCATCAAATTACTTCAATTTACAATATCTTTTTTTTTTAATTTTCAGGTACAATGCGAACATCAATGTGGACAAAATGGATCACAGGGTCAGCAATGTATGGCAGCGTGCCAAACCACTTGCTATCCTGTTTGTCAAGCGAAATTACGACGAAGAATGAAGGAAAAAGCTCCTATCGAATTAAGTTAAATTAAGTGAATGTTTAAAATTTCAATGTACAGTATTATTTTAATGTATTTTTTTTCAAATCGAGAAAAGTAGATGTTTTTTTAATTTGAAAACTGCTTCAAAGTAGACATCCCATTAATTAGAAAACCTTTTTCTAATATCTACAAAAACCAAGAAAAGGTCCTATATTGAGAAGTAATTTTCTTGTTTTTAAAAGTATTGCATTTTTAAGACCTTCAATTCCCCCCAACTAATAAACCGGGTTAATCCGAATCCCCCCACCTTTCAATGCTTTGCCAACTAATATTACTCACCAGTCAATGAAAAAACACTGAATATTTTTACTCCTTTTTCAAGAACGATAATAAATTATTTTGTTCCGTGTTCATTTGTTTCGTTGGTTGTTTATCAATTTATCTTCAGACTGGAATTGTACAGGACAGCAATGGTCAACGGCAGAAAAACAAGCACCAACACATTTTTAAGTGGATGTCTGGACTATTTTGATAACATTTCTCGTTAGGTGGGAGTGGAAACGATTATGCTTGTTTAATTGTTTATGTTAGATTTCACAACAATTTTGGTCCAAACAAGTGGAATAGGAAAACGTCATGAAAAATAGTTGAAAATTGGAATTCATTCCGACCTGAAAAATTCAGATTTTTCAGAGATATTTCACAAAGATGATTAATCACTTCAAGAATTTCAATAGCCTTCAAATATAAAATATTTTATCGAAATTAGTTTTTTTATAAAAGTACTATTCCAGTACTATATTCCTGATTTTTATAACAGTACCGTATTCCTGAAATTATGAATAATGTTGCACTGTAAGTAATACAATTCAAAAGTACCAAATAACTGAAGCTGTGCTTTCTTTCCATTATAAATTACCAAATGAGTTGCAAACATTTGAGAAAATAACAATTTTTATTCCTTTTTTGTTGCTCTTGTATGTAATCGAAAATATTACATTGAATCTGTCGAAAGGAGATAGTCTGCATTTTTTTTGATAGTTTTATCTTTTTCAACCTCTCAACTTTTTTTTTAGATAAAATATCCATATGAGCGCGCACCTTTAAATTTAAATTTTGGTTCTTTGAACCGCTGCAATGAAGCCAATCTGAGATCTTTCTTCAATTTAATTCCTCTAAAATGGATCAATGAAGAATGAAAATTCACAATTTTAAAAAATTAATTCACAATGCATGGAAAAAAGCGAAGCACAGTATTTAAGGAAGTTCATAAATTTTTGCGATTTTTGAACTTGACATCGAAAAAAATTTTTAAAAAAGTAAAACACAATTTTCGTAAATTAACGATTTCCAAAATTATCACATATCAAAGACCAATTGAACAATAGACTCTGATCCAAACTCATTCCGACTGTCATTTCACTCCTATTTGAGCATGCCTATGTATTATTCATTATCACATCTTTAATATTTTTTAGTTTTTTTTTTCTCTTTTTTGTCTTTTGTTATTATCTCATTTCATATTAGTTTTTTTTAGGTAGTTATCCTTGAAGATGGCTTGAAAGCCGAAACGTCGGATAGATACATTGAATTGTGCTTCTATGTGAAAAGGGTCCAACAATACGGGTCCTTCATCAATCAGTCAACATTCTTTCCAATTATTATATTTTGAATTGTGATTATATCAGGTTCGAAGCTATTTCATTGCAAAGACGCAGCTTGCGAATTATGGCTCAGAACAACTTTTTCAACCCTCCAACATATCTCGCCCATCTATTTTTGTCAGAACATCTCAAGAACCCCCCCCCCTTTTTTTCCGATGTCTATTCATTCCGAAGAATGGCTTCTCAAAGTTCATAGTTTGCCATTTCGGATCACCCTCACATACACAATGACAATTCCTCAACGAAAAAACAACAAAAACAGCGAAAAGCATATTGTTTCCCATATGTAATCTTCTCCCCCACACAAAAATGTTTCATAGTCAAAAAAACATTGTCCATCCAACATTCGCTGCCGCGGCGGAGGAGCTGCTCAAGCTCCGCCTCTCACTTTTTTTTCGGGTGCGCGCACCGTTTTCCGCTCGTTACGGCGCCTTAGTTTTATGCTCATTTCTGTGAGAGCAGGCAGGCATTTGTTAAGCATTGGATTTTGGATTTTCACCCCCCATATTTAATCTTTTAATTATATTATCTGAAATATTACTTTTAAGGGGATGACCCGTCTATTTTTATTGATTTTTGTTGGTTTTGCGGTAATTTCGATTGCAAGTGCGGTAAGTGCTTTTCTCTCATTTAAAACCGTGAATGGATTTTCGTTTTTCAATTCGAAAATCAGTGTTTACATTCAGAAACATTCCTAGAAGATCAACTTTTCTTCTTTGAAAGCTTTTTGCGGTTTCTATTTCAATTCTTGGTCTGCCTTATGTAATTTCCTCGCATTTTTTATTGTTGTTCTTTTCTTCTCGGAGTTCGAGTCACCTTCAACCTGAACGAGAACAACACAATGCATAAAAATATAACAAAACAAACTATTTGTGTTCAAACGGTGGTAGTCATGTCGTTTCGGACAAGACAAACCAACAAACAGAGGAAAAAAGTACATTAACGAGGGAGTAAATTGAATGAAATGATGAGATAATAGGAGAAGTAGCACTAAGTGATTTTATTGTGCATAATTTTTCATAAGTTTTATTTACTGATATTTATGAAAATATTATATCACATAATTTTAATTTTGGTAATGTCACATACTTTAACGGACAAAAAAAGCTTTAATCACAAAATTTCTGGAATTTAATTTTCAATTTTTTCAAACTTTGTATACATTTTTCAAATTGGATGGAATACAAATTTTTTCATATTTTTATTTTCCAAATCAAGTGAGTTATCTTCAAAATTTCTATTTTTTTCCAATGAGAAATTATGATTTTCATATCTCAGCGTAAACTTTTCCGTGACAGATGAAAAATGTGGACATGGACTTACCTAAATCCAGTGACATCGAATAAATTACAGTTTTTCGATGTGGAAATCATTTTGAAGAACTTACTATTTTCTAATTCCTCATAAAATCTTTGCCCTGATCGTTTCATTAGATTTTAAAAAAAAAACTTTGATTCCGTGCCATCTCAAGCATAAAAAAGTTTGTAGGGCTCATGATTTTTAGCTTTGAACTTAGAAAAAAATTGACAAATCATATTTTTCACCTGTTTTATATTAATTTGATTGATTCTACAAAAATTACGTTGAATAAGAAAAAAAACACAAATGACGACATTCTTAAAAACCTGTACTGTTTTTAAACTTTACCATCTTAAGAATCTCAGCATATCATTCAATGAAACGGAAACATTTTTTTCTTAGTAATATTATAAAAACTTTTCGCGCATATTTGTTTGTTTCTTACACTTTTTAAAGTGTCTTTCCAAAAAGATGTGGAACATGATTCTTGAAAATGAGTGAAAAATCTTTATGGTTTTTTTCAGTCTTCGTCATTTAGTACGATTAACGGAATCCATTGCTGAAAGATTAATTGAAAGATACACTTGAACAAATGATACCCTATCTTTAGTGAAAGCCTCGCATTGAATGAAAATGGAGTGCTTTTAAAAAATTAGCATTTTTTTTAAAATCTGGAATACTTGTTGTCATCAGCTAGATCGTTTTATGATTTATGCCGCTTTTTGACGTGTGTATCTACAGTTCACTTTTTTTAACCTGCCGTCGCGATAGTATAAGTGTTCCCATCCGTCTGTTTTTTTATCCGGAAATGTGTCGGATTTCCGAATTTTCTTAGCAATGTTCCAACACCTAGACAAATTATTGCAAAACGAGGTAAACATTAAGCTGGCTAACCGACGCCCGGTTCAACAGGAAATACACATATACGCGGTTTTTATTAATCTATCGTATCTTTCCGCACTTTTTTTTCTTCATTTCCTCACCGACTCATACAAAAACACACATACTCGAAAATGCTCATTGACTCAATAACAATTTTTGAATGAATTGCGGGAAATGGAAGGATATTATGGCGATGTGGGTGAAAATAGGGAAACACTTATCACTTGATCGTCATTAAGTAGCAAGAAGTATCATTTGATATTAATTGACAAATATAGCCTGATGAACACTTGATACCTTTGGAAATGGATTTTAGATCATTTAAAGTTTAAATTAACAAAGATCGGGCATCGAAAAATTGAATTGCGTTGTTATAATTTAAAAAGATATTTCGACGAGTTTCATCATAACGGGGAATTCCAAAACAATTGTAATTAACGATCTGAGGTCTGGAAAAAATTATATTGTGTTAAGAACAAATAAATACAATCTCACAATATAACTGGAACTATGTCTTTAAGATAAACTGTTTTCCTAACTTGAAATGAAGGCGATAATAAAAACGTTATTCAAATTAGTTTTCAAAGTTAGAAACAGTCTTATTGCACGAATTCAAATAACGACCAAGACACAAAAATGTTGGGGGTTTTAGGCCATGGTTGTGTTTTCATTGAACATGCTCATATTTTCCCGCAATTTATTTTTTTGAGTTGTTGTTTTACAATCAAAAAAAATTATAATATTGAGTCTAAGTTTTCATTCGTTCTTTGAGTCGTCTTGTAATATATAGAACTTGATTTTTGAATAGATCTTTGACGCTTGTATATCTATTTTTGATTTTTTTATTGGTCGTCTTTAAAGCATGTGTTTCTATATTTTGAAAAATACGGCCACTCGAGTGGTTTTTCTCACGAAATATATGTTAGGTGGAAAATCTTTCGGATATGAGAGAGATACAATGCTTCGTTGATCGTTTCCCCATTGTTTACATGTGTTTCGGACAATTGGAAACACTTGAGAAAAAGTACTGAATTGGGTGATCCAAAAAAAACAGTGAGCAGAATGGAAATTTGTGTAAAACCAGAATTTTTGAAGCGTTTAGGATTAATTATTTAAAATAAAACTGTATGATCAGTATCAGTCCTGAATTTGAAAATGTCGTTTGAAAAATTCAGGTGTACGTTCTAAAAAAATTTTTTTTAGGGCCGACGATTAAAACGACAATGCGGTTGCTCAAACTTCTGTAATTGTCAGCAGCAGCAGATATTCTTTTCTCAAACGTTTCAACCGTCATGTTCTTGTCAGCAAGCGCCGGTTTGTCAGTCACAATGTCCAAGAGCTGAAGTCGTGAGTTTTTTATTTTAATAATTTCGAAGAATTCATTGAATTATTTTTAGACTGTTATATATGTTTCCCCCAAAAATTAAAAGTGTTTTTGTATCATTGTGTTATTCAGCCAATGTTCAAATATTGCCAGAATAATATAGATAACTAGTATTCGAAATTCACGAAAATTTTATTTAATTTTAATCCTCGAGAAACACAAATTAAGAAAAGACATTTAGATGCTCTTTAACGGTAAATTTAAGATTTGTCCTTCACATTTCCTGGGTCATGTAGATGTAAACCTTAGAAACTGATGCTTCAAGTTTTAAAGTTTATTTGGTTTTTAAAATTTTTTTTTGAAATTGGTAGCAAATAAAAAAATTGATTTTTTAAAAAACAAATCAGTAAAAACATCAATACCAATACGTTTTTTTTCAGAACTCGGACTGTTCTGCAACATGTGTCCGTGCATGTATTCCCGCTTGCGCTCGCAACACTGGAAATACTTTCATGTGTTCGACGCAATGCGAGTCAACATGTAAAAACACTTGCGCCACTGCTGCACAACAAGCAATTGCTCATATCACCGTTACTGCACAGACTTCATCTCCGCAAGCTTCTCCATCAATTCCAGATGGTTCATGTCAATCAGTATGCCAAAACGTGTGTCAAGGTGCATGTGTCTCGCAAAATTCACCGCCTGCAATATGTCAACAAACCTGCAGAAAATCATGTCAATTCGGATGTTCGACTAATGAACAAGGTTGGTAAATATTGAGAAATAGGGAGGAGATGGACACAATTTCAAAACAATAGGAATTAAAAGGGTTTTGAAATTAGAAAAAAAAATTGTTCGAAGAAAGTGCACCTTGAACGAAATTCAAAGTTTTCAGTTACACAAACACCGACGACAAATTCACCAGCCATCAAGATTACTCTTGATATCAACGATCAATATTTCGACAATAATTGCAGTCCAAAATGTACACAAGCTTGTCATTCTCAATGCATTTCTCAAGGAAATGCTGCAAATGCTTGCTCAAATTCGTGCAACGATGAATGCTCAAACAAGTGTTCGACGCGTCCAGCAACACAGCAACCACAACAGGTTCAGATTTCAATTAGTCCAGAAACTTGTCAAAATCGTTGTGAAAACGGTTGTCTGAATAATTGTCAATCAACTCAACCGGCGGTTTGTGGAGCATCTTGCTCCACCGCTTGCCAACTTCAATGCAACCCAACAACACTCCCTGATACTCCCATTACAACCCCCTTACCAATTATTATCAATGTTTGTCAGGCAGCTTGTATGCCTGAGTGTACTCCGCAATGTACCCAACAAACCCAAAATAATGTGGAAGTGCAAGCACAATGTGCTCCACAATGTATGCCATCATGTCAACCATCATGTACAGCTACCACAACAACCACAACAACAGTCACTCCCACACCTATCCAATGTGTCCCAAGTTGTATGCCTCAATGTCTTCCACAATGTACCAATCCAATTCCACTCACCACGCCAACACCAATCACCCCGGTCATTGCGAACCAATGTATCCCACCTTGTCAACCACAATGTACACAATCATGTATCGAACAATATATTCAACCAGCTCCTCAAACTCAACAATGCATCCCGCAATGTCAGCCATCTTGTGAACCACAATGTATCCAAAATATCCAAGAAGTGACCACGCAGGTACCAACTACTGATTATCCTGATTACCCCGAAGTGTATAGCACTCCCACAATCACTTACTCACCAATAAGCACTACCGAGGAACCTGAGGAACCTGAGGAACCTGAAGAGCCTGAGGAAGAACCTGAGGAAGAACCTGAAGGGACCGAGGAACTTGAGGAACCAGAACCTGAACCTGAACCCGCAACTGAACCCGCAACTGAACCACCTTACGATTATCCACAATATGATGCACCTAACTTTAGTACCACCACCACAACCACCAGCACTGTTACTACCACTATTGCACCATTCACCTCACCACAGAGAGATATACCCACTTGCTTACCAGCTTGTCAACCACTTTGTAATCAACAATGCATAATTGCCATGCAAGTTCTTCTCTACATTTCTTGTCCAGAAGCTTGCCGGCCAAATTGTGACCCTCAATGCGCTTACCAATACCTCAGATCAGCTCCATCAACCCCACAACACTATAAACCTCCAGCCAGTCAAACCCCGCTTGCGCAATGTGTCCCAGCTTGTATGCCTGCTTGTCTTCTAGATTGTGTTATGCCCTACTTCCGGGATAATGCTATACAGTCTTCGAGAATCTCCGTGGATCAGATTGTAGAAAATCCAGATATGATGAAGCTGAAAGACACTAAAGTAGTGGCACCAATTGTGCCGCAATTTCAGTATAGGGCTCCTATTTACAATATTAATACTCCTAAATTTTTACCCCCAGTTCCATATTCACAAATTGGTGGTATCAAAAATAGCGTTCCGCAATTAAATCCTAACAAACCCGTTAATTACCTAACTGTAAACTTGATACCTCCGACGCCAGGGGCTCATACTCAAATGGTTCAAAAGCCAGTGGTTCAACAGTATGTATTTCAAAAGCCAACGACGACAACACCACCTATTGTTGTACAAAATCCACAGTCCCTCACACGATCCTACACTCCTATTGGCTCAGTGCCAATAACGAACAATTTCGTGAAATCCTTAACAAGTGGCAACGATATAACTGATTTTGATGACAACACACCATTTGCTGATTTTGTGCGAAAGGATGAAATAGAGACAGTGGAAGAAGAATGCGTTCCCCAATGTATGCCACTTTGTGATACATTTTGTATTTCACAGCACTCATACACCTCATTAGCAAAATCATCCGCACAAATTGATAATACCACCTATACTTGTCCGCCAGCATGCATGCCAGAATGCAAAAACCAATGTATCACATCACTTATTTGCCCTCTATCATGTCAACCAAAATGTGACCCTTCATGCCTTCAGAACCCACCTCCAATTATTAAAATCAGTGTGACTGGACAACAGATTCAGTGTGCTGAACAGTGTCAACCTGCTTGCCAACCTTCATGTATTATTGAAGCGCAAAAGGTAACGCTTTGGCTATGCTTTTTAGTTATCATCCCCTCTGCAAATTTAGTTCATTTCGTTTTTATTAACTTTAAAATTCAAAAACACCATTTCCTATAGACATCTGCCGTTCAGCCGGTTACGGTTACTGTAGCACAAAATGCACAAACTTCAACTTCACAACAACAACAACAACAACAACAGCCACAACAATCACAACAATCACAACAGCAGCAACTTTCCAGTTGCCCACAGCTTTGTCAACCACAGTGCACTTCACAATGTGTTCAGGTACAGTTTTCACTCTCAATGGGCACCCGGTAAAGATATTTCAGGAAAATGTAATCAGTGTAGGTTTGTAATCTGTGTAGGTTTTAAAAATCGCACAATCATAATGTTTACAAGAGTTTCGAATTAGAATGTACCGAATACATTAACGGGAGCACCCCCACATATTAGAATTCAGTAGTGCGACTTTTTTGCATGTTGAACGTGTTTTCTTATACAATTATCAAATATATCTCTTGTTCTGCAGTTATGCCCTAAAATATAGTAATTTTCATTTGTTTTCAGCAACAGCAATGCCCTTGCCAGCAAACATGTCAAACTGGATGTCAACAACACAATTCAGATGCCAACACCTGCCGAAACGTATGCACAGAAGTCTGCTCCGCTGAATGTCCGACGACAGAACCAGTTCAAACTTTATCAGCCGCTCCAATGTCGTACATTCCAGTCGTTCCAGTTGCAGCCCAACCTGTAGTTACAGCTCAACCGGTTGCTCCTGTTCAACCCGTTGTTGCAGCTGTTCCACAAATCTTGATCAATTTCGCTATTCCGGAATGTATTCCAGTTTGTGAGCAATCTTGCAACGCTCAATGTACTCAGAAGTTCCCACAAGATCATTGTGGTTCAGTGTGTAACAACCAGTGTCAAACCGCTTGCAGTACTCAAACAAACTCTGCAACTGTTGCGCCAATATGTCAGCCACAATGTCAACCAGCTTGTGAACAATCTTGCATCGCAGCTCAATTGAAGATCCAAGTGAATTTGGAGCCAACATCTGCCTCCCAACAATGTCAGCCAATGTGTGAATCGAGCTGCATATCAGAATGTCAATCAACGACTTTGAACGTTCAAGCAGCGACTTGTCAGCCAGCGTGCCAAGCAATTTGTCAACAATCTTGCGCAGCACCATCTACCGTTCAGCAACCTGTGGTACAGCAGCAAGTGGTACAACAAACCGTTCAACCTGTACAACTCACTGGAACAGGACAACAGCTATGCTTGCCAAAATGCGTATCAGATTGTCAAGGATTGTGCAAGAGAAATACGCCGCAATGCTCTCAGGGATGTGAGGCTTCCTGCCAACAAATGTGCGGTTCAGCACCCACACCGGTTGCCCAATTAACTGTTAATTATAATTGTAATTTACCATGTGATTCACAATGTACCCAACAATGTTATCATCAAGGTTCGTTAAATAGGCAGGAACTATTAAAACATTTCATTTCAGCTCCAACTTGCGCTCCAGCTTGTACGGAAGCATGTGAAACACAATGTCCTACTGTCAGCTGTGAAGATGCATGTAAAACAGTTTGCAAGGTAGTCCATTTAGCAAAGAATATTCATCAACATTTCATGTTTCAGGGGCAATGCGTCTTCTCCGGGCAAAATTCCCGTCAGTGCGGTCCAGCTTGTTCACAATCATGTGCCTCACTTTGTGTGAAAAAGAGAGTGAAACGATCATAATTTAACTGTTCTCAAATTTTAATTTCTGGACCAAAAACAATTAATTACTTTCCTCTGAAATTGAATTGCTCAATAATGTATTCTGGCGGTCTATGTGGGCTGCAGCGAGGTTATTCTCTCGTTATTTTCTTATTTTTGTCACAACTTCCTGTTTGTATATTTATGTGGTATTACAGTGTGAAGCCAAGTAACTAATTTATTCGTTGAATTGCCAATAAATATTACTTTTGTATTGTCAAGTTAAAATTTTTTTTAGTATCATCAAATTTAAAGTATCATCAATATTCCACTGAAAGACCGCTCGAAAGTGAAAATATCATGACTTTATGAAAGACTTCGATTTTCTGTGTAGATCAAAACTAACTTACAAAAATGTTATGTTGACAATAACATTGAAAACATATCCTTTCAGTTATCAGTGAAAAAACGTAAATTACAAGGACTATTTTCTTCAAATCTTTCCCCAAGTTTTTTCGATTTAAAAGCTTCAGATGACTTTGCGTGTCGATCTTGGAAAAAACAGCAAATTTTAAAACAAAAACACATTTACTTTAAATCAATATCTTTATTCGTTTTTCAAAGACAAATGAATTATTGATTTTTTATTGGAATGGACTATATTATTTTAAAATTGAAATTCTGAAAGTTTAGATTTTCAGCTTTTAATTTTAGTTAAGTTCAGTTTTGGTCCTTTTATTAACTTTCAAAGTTACCCTTTTTAGCGAAGTATTAAGTTTGGTTCATAACTTATCAGAATTTTAATTTTGCTTTCTGAGCTAACTTTTAGCGGGAGCTCCCCACATTTTGATGTTTGATAATAAACCGTTAAAAAATACTCTTCCGATCTAAATTAACAAAAAAAATCAATAAAACTTTATTTATTTGAATAATCGGCCATTATTCACAAATTTTTTCAAACACCAGGTCCAAAATCCTCATATCCATCATCCATTTTGATTGGTTTTTTGTCATCTTTTGTCGGTACATCCATTCCGCTCAGCTCTTTGCCTTCTGTTTTCTGTACCTGTATCATATAATTTGAAAACTCTATTCGAATAATTCATCATGCCTACCTTTGTCTTGTCATCATTTTCCTTCTCCTTTTCTTTCTCCTTTTCCTTTTCCCTTTTCAATGCTTCCTCTTTTTCCTTTTCTTTTTCCTTCTCTTTAGCTTTTTTCTCCTCTTCTTTTCTTTTTTCTTCTTTCTGAAAAGACTGAGTCGGATTTTTAAACAAGGAAATATATTTTAATAATTTCAAACCTTCTTGTCTTCAGATTTCGGCGTCTTATTGATTTGTTGTTCAGTCTTTGGAACTGGTGAAGCCTTATCTTTAGCTTCTGATACCATTGCCGAAACCGTTGCAGTTTGCGTTGTCATTTGTTTTTCTTTATCATTTCCGTGCCTTTTTGAATCTTTTCGATTACTGCAAGAAGAGTTTTATGAATTAGAAGTATTGGCCTAAGGTTTTCTGATTTTTACATAGTTTTTATATTTTCAAACCACTACACCAAGTTTCATGTCAAAGCCCCCTCTATCCCGCCACCACTTCAAATGATACCTTTGCGTGGCCTTCGGTGCAGTTTTGCTTTTCTCCGTTTTTTTATTCTGCCCATGATCCTTCTTGCTTTTTGCTGTATTGCTCTTCTTTTTCATATTTGCTTGTTTTCCAATTGAAGAAACCTTTCAAATCCAATGAAAATTGAGTTGAAAATGATTGTCTTTTTCAAAATAATTTCCATTCTTGTTGTTTAATCTTTTTGGTTATCACGTAATAAATATTTTTTAACTTTTTTCATTTTTTTTAAGTACTTCAAAATTAAGTTTTATTGACGTAAAAACGAGAAAATACGTTATACAGTTTATATATTTAATTTTTTGTACATTACTAGTTTTTTAGTGTTCTGTTTATGTTCCGGTGAATAAATAAATCAATCAAACACATTTTGAGTGGGAAGAAAATTAAAGATTTCAGCAAAAAAGAGTTGCTATTGGCTTGTTAAAAATTTTAGGTCATCCATTTTCTACTAAAAGACCGCAAAGCTTGCAGGTAAAAATAGCACGACTGTGTGAGAGACTTAGATTTTCAGGGTAGGTCAAAAGCAACTTGCGAATATTTGAGTTAACAATACTTATACGCATTCTCGCAAGATTAAATTTTTTGAAAACGTGATTTAAATTTCTCGTTGTCTTTTCTTTTTCACTTCCACATTTTTCCTATTTCATGAGTTTTGATCATTATTATTTTTCTCAAATATTCAGGTAAAGTAGTAACCACACTTTCAGAAAATTATTTTAAAAATTTCAGAATTTCTTAAAATCCGAATCATTTGAGTATGATTATCTTGTTGATTTTATGCGCGGTTCTCTCTATTTTTTCATTATTTTTATGTGTAAGTTTATATGTATTTCAAGCAATTCTGGTGGAAATTCTCCATGTTTAGGCAAAGAAGAAAAACACAAGTACACCGAAATCCGATTCAACGCCTAAAAGTCCTGTTCCCCCACTGCCAATGAAACCAAAAGTTGACCAGAAAGAGCCTAATCAGAAGTCAGATGAAGGTCGGAGGATATTTCAAACAACTTAAATTATATCGAATTTCAGATGATGTAAAATTCAACCTGAACATCAAAAAGGATGGTAAGAAGGAGGATGATTTCGATGATGATGAAGAAAACCCACTTGCTAAGTTGTAAGTGAAGAGAAAATTAGAAAAAACATGTATTCTGTAATTCAATTTTTCCAGGGAGTTGAAGAAAAGAAAAGCGCAAGAACAGAAATTAGCACCGGCAAAATCGAAAATAACCGCAAAACAAAAAACCGTTTCCGAGGATGTCGGCGAACCATCTGCTTTACAAGGAGGTGAAGAAGTTGTGTTGGGACCGAATGAGCAGCTTTATGGAATGTCATGCTATGTAAATTTCTATATTCAATCTATTTCAGAATGACTACAAATAATTTCAGCAATTTGATTTGAAAAATAAGCCGAAAAAAGGCGGGAAGGGAAAAGCACCAGTGAAGGCACCTGTCCCGAAGAAAGCGCAAAAGGAAAAGACGACTACATCGATTTTTGTACCTCCTGCGGAACCACCTCCACCGGTTGCGCCATCGACAATGGCTCCACCAAGGACCACTCTTCAGACAGTGAAGACTGTCAACAGTGCAGACGTAAATTTTCCGCCTCTTGATTGTGTGTTATACGACTGTTACTAATGAATAATAGGCAAGACAACGATTTACTGAATATATTGAAGAATTTGATTCAATAAATATTTCGACAAATTATTGTCGCCCTATTTCATTGAAACTGATGTTTAGTTCCTAGTTAACATTACCATGCTTTTCTATATTGTCAACTCAATTATTCTTGATCATTGCGTTCGGAAGGCTGCTCAACCTCCCAGCCGCTCCGCACGCACACGACGCGGTGACCTCCCACTCAACACACTGAAATATTGGGGGGGAAAATTAATTTTTGAAATTTACCAGTGTGTTGAGCGTCGGCAGCCGCGTCGCGTGCGTGCGGAGCGGCTGTGAGGTTGAGCAGCCTTCCGAACGCAATTATCAAGAATAATTGAGTTTACAATAACAATGCTCGAAAAGCTGTTTTTCTTGGCTATTCTATGATAATTTAATTTTTTTTTAGAAAACAATGATACCGACTGCAGTCAGCACACCTGAGAAGAAACATATATCTGCTGAAAAAACACAAGGAAGCACATGTGAACTCAACAATAAATAACTCACTCATTCACTTTCACAATAAAATAAATTATTTTTTGAACGTGATGACTTTTTCATTTGTCGATTTCAAAACAAACCAAAACAGACTTCAGTTTCATTTTGTGTTCTAGATTTATTAAATGATTGTATTATTTCTCAGCTCGATATTGTTTGTTATTTTTACACACCACCTCGGTTGTGCAGCGGTCAGGTTAAGAGTTCAATTTATAAACGACAAAGTATTTTCAGAAAAAGAATAACAATGTAATTAAAAAGTCGGTATTAAGTGGGAAGAGTGATTCCGTGACTGAAAAAACGACTGCTAGTACGACTGAAAGGATGAAAGATATGAAAAGTGTTGCAACAAAGGTTCCAGCTCCGCAGAAAGAGGTGAAAGTAGACGGTCAGAAGAAGCCGACCGAAGAAAGTGAAGGTGTGTTTTTCTGTTTTTTTTGAATACGTGAAAATCTGCAAGTAACCGAAAGAAATTCTTGATCTACTTAACAATTAGGGTATCAATTCTAATGAGTGTTTTAACTTTTCATGGTGAAGTTAAAGAAAAGGCCTATTCACCTTGGCGTCATAGATTGTAAAATAATTGTTACCTTTAACATAATCCTTTATAAAGGAATGAAGAAAAATTCAGAACTTTGAATAAGTTTTTAAAAGTATTAATCAATCAATAAAATCAATCCAGACGACGTCCAATTCAATATAAAGGTAAAAAAAGAAGCTTCGAAGAAATCCGTTGATTATGATGACGATGAAGAGAATCCACTTGTCAAGGTTACTTTGAAAAAACCGAAAAAGGTAGATTTTATTTTGTTCAAAGTTCTGAATTATTCTTCATTCCTTCATTTGCAGAATGATCCAGCACAACAGAGAATGACAACAGAAGCAACAAAAAACCAGACGACGACTGATGCCACAAACGACTCTTCTGATGATAAGCCAGTTAAAAAACAGAAAACAAATGAGAAGGTTGTGGTTTCTTGTTATGTGAGATTTATTCAAAATTCGCGAAAGATGTATTTTTCAGCAATTTGATGTGGAAACTGAGAAAAAACAAGAAAATAAGAAGAAGAAACTGAATGGGAAAAAGACGCCGACTGCTTTGAAAACGCAAGCTTTAAAAACGCCAACTTTGAAAACAAGAAAAAGTTCGAGAACACGGAAAAGTTCAAAAAATAATGAGCGAAAGGTTCTAAATAAAACTCAAGCGGTATGTTTTAAACTGTTTTGAGTCAAATATCTTTTATTTTTATATTTCAGGATTCCCAAGAGGAAATTGAAAAGCAAAGGTCAATGCAAAACATGTATTTTAAGAATAGTCTTTATTTTTTTCAGCGATCCTTCAATATTTCTCTGAACTACATAATTAAATAAATTGATTTTATTACACGATTTTTTGAAACTTAATTTTCAGCATTTTCTTGGTAACCCCTTAATTTTTTATCAAATTAGAAACTCCAAGATTTTTGCAACTGAGAGAAATATTCTTTCGCTTCATCGTGAACTTTGACCACGTTTGAAGTCTTCGGTTTTTTTCTCGTTTTCTAGAAATATGAATTGAAATGTAGAGAAAGAATATTTCAGACTTACGAATATTTTCTTATCAGCATTCAGAAAATATAAACAAAATAGTGGGAAGATAATAGAGGCTCTGAAAATTAGATTTGTTTTTTGTTAGGAATGTGAAGCTGTGCTTACACTGCTAGACTGAGATCGAATAACGCAAATATGTATTGACTGAAAGTAGAATATGTCAAAGAAATTGATGGAATAAACATTGTCATGAGAACAATAATTATCAACATTATCAGCATTAATCCAAGACACATGAGATACTGAAACACAAACTACAAGTTATTTTCGAATCTCAATTCTGACGCTTTCGGCTGATTTTTCAGCTGGATTTTCATGAAATTTAAGGATCTGAATTGAACCTGAACTCAATTGAACCTGAAGTTTTGTAACTCAACTGAACCTGAAGTTTATTTTTAAAAAAATTTTTGTCTCAGTTTTTGTAACACATTTTCAAAAGCGAGTCGGGTTTTTCAATTAAATAATTATATTTTGGTAGATAATTTAATTTTCCATCATCATATTCTATAATTATAAGATAAAAGGTTTGTTCGCAGTCTAGAATAATTATATTTCCAGGAATGTTTTGATAGCTCAAAGAACGCAGAAAAGGCTGATTCAAACTTACCTTAGTAATCTTAATATTTTCCTCAATTTGAAATTTCTTTCCTAAAGTATACTCTATTTTCCTCTTCTTTGACAAGTTCTCATACTGCCAGTTCAGTCGTCGTAATTCTCTTGAATTGTGTTTATACAGGAAATAAAGAAGCTAAAAAAAAGGTTGAAATATATGCAGATCATATTAATAAATAAAATCCTACAATATTTCCTAGAACTGACCATGATAGTGACCAGCCAACGACGAAAAAAAGATCAAAACCAACTAAAAGTCTATAGTTTACTTTTGAGATTATTAATTTGAACCTACAAAATGTGATAGGAATAATGAAAATCTGGGTATAAATAAATACAAAAATAAAAGAGAATATAGCAATCCATGGTCGATTCTGTGATTCATAATCACTCATATAATATGTCGCAAAAGTTCTGTTTTAAAATGGAGAATGTTTATGCGAAAAATACAGCAGTTGTTACCTTTCAATTGCAATTAATGGAATTGAACTCAGAGAGCTTCCATACTGTTCAAATCGCAGGAAACCGGTCAGTAGGAACCATGGGGTTTCGATGTCTAAAGAAATCAAAGTTTCAACAATTTGATCGTATTAACAATGTATTTACCTGTAATCCATTTCAATTGAACTAGAATCAGATACCATCTAGAAACATATCCGGATAAGTAGAACACCATGCAAATAACCATGATTGTTCCTAGGTTTCTGTGAAAAATCGAGAAAAAATAAACATAATATGTGAAATAACTCATAAGTAGCATCCCGCATATCGAAAGGAAGAATTCAATTATATAAATTGTGGTAAGTGGGGTTGTTGGAGGATCACGAATATCAACTAGAATCGGAACGGCAAATGTGATATTGTTCCATTGAGAGGTAACCAATGGTAGAGACGTTTTGTTGTTCGGAACCAAGTTTGAGAATAAGTTCTGAGTGATTTTTAATAGTAATAAATATATAAAACCGAAAAAAAGAAAGCGTTAAAGTGCGTCACAGACTCTGTGATTACAATTATATCCCACTATCATTAGTTCAATTTGTGAATCATCGTAACTTTCGTAAATATATGCTCCAAACGAATCGGAATTTCATATAATTTTTCACATGGGAAAATTCAGAAGTAGACTAATATCGGAAGGATTGAACCAAGGAGGGATTGAGTCAAATTTCATGCTCGTAGGAAGCGAGCTTTGAGAAGCTTCAAACTTTAATTTAACTTATAAGTGGTGCATACAAACTTGATCCTATCATATTAGGCTGTGTTTCTGACAAAGACCTTTTCTAAAACAGAAAACTAAACATTGGAAGCTTGAATAAGCATATTTACTTCAAGATTTTCCAGTCTGTTTTTTGAGGGTTTGGTAAAAAAAATTCAAAGAAAACATAATTAATGTTATTATGCAAAAAATCCCCATTCGATGAGAGAAATCCCATTAGTTTAAAGTTTTGCTACTGAAAAAAACAGAAGACTAAGAAATAGGACATCTTAACACGAAATTAAAAAAAACAAACAAGATTCAAAAAATTACACCTGAACTTAAAATCCGAGAAGAAATACGTCAGTTAGCAACATGTGAAAAAAAAGTTGCAAACAGACTGAGGAATGTTCTTCAATATTTGAGACAAAATTGAATTTTCTACGGAAATAATCAAAAAGCAAAAAATTGGAAAAGGTTTGTTGGGTTCAATTTTTATTTTTAAGAAGAAATATATCGAATGATGTAAATTATACGAAGTCGTTTCTCTTAACTTTGAGTTTGATTTCAGCAAAAATTGGAACGGAAAAGGTGCGAGTGTCTATTAAAAAAAAATTTCAAAGATATTTTAAAGATTTCAATTTTGAAGAAAAAAAAATGTAACTGTTATTTTTGCTCTATTGGAAGAAACAAGGTTTCTAAATATTTCTTAAAAATATAATTATAATACTTTTACTTTGTTTGTAGAGGTAGAGATCTGAGGTATTAAAACACTACAATAAGAACAGAAAAAAAACATTAACCATAAAAAATATAAATTGCATCAAATCCATAAATTTAAACTTTAACCCCACGATTGTCTCAATTGATCGAAATATTGATTTGTTTCATTGCAAGATTTCACAGTTATCGGAGCCACATTGATTTTCTAGAAAAATATCATTTAAAATTTCAAGAAAGTGAAACCTACAAAAATCTTTTTTTGAGCATTCAGGAAGCACAAACAAATTATCGGAATAGCAATCGATGCTCTGGAAATTTATAGATATATGGAAATTATCTGAAAAATCTTACAGCGCCAGACAAAAATCGAATGAAGCGGAAATGTATTGGCTAGAGGAATCGTTTGATGTTGAAATTGATGGAAGATACATTATGAAGAGAACAATACTGATCAGAATTATAAGCAGAAGTCCAATGAGCATTAAACCCTGAAAAACAATTATTTTCTCAAACATTTTATCATCGGGTTTTAATCATTTTTATTAGTCTAGAAAACTGATAAAACGATGGCCGAAAAAATGATAATCTCTTAATTATGGGACTATTCTTGAGATTTGGAAAAAAAAACTTTATTTGAAATTTATCTTAAAAATATCTCACCTTCGTGATTCTAATATTTTCCTCAATCTGAAACTTCTTTCCCAGCGTATATTGAACATTTCTCGATTGAAACTTATTCTCAAACCTCCAGTTTTTCAACCGCATCAATTCTCTGGAATTGTATTTGAAAATTATGAGAAGTGTCTGAAAATGTTAATTTAATATTTTTTTTCTTAAGTTATGTAATTACAATGTTTCCAATAATCGCCCCTGATAATGATAAGCTTGCAATGGAAACCAAAGTGAAACTGACTGAAAAAATTGTTTTGTTCGTGAGTTATTTTTTTAGAATTAAAATTACAAAAAATAATAGGAATTGTTAAAGAGAATGCGAAAATAATGCTAAAAATGCCGCACAGTATAGTAATCCATGAGCGATTTTCCGATTCGTAATCCATGATATAATATGTGGCAAATGTTCTGGAAAAAAGTGTATTCTTCAAAATTTAAATATTTGCAGTTAACCGTTCTAAAGCGATAACGGGGATAATGCTTATAGAGCTTCCATACAGATGAAATCGTAGAAATCCGGCAAGTAGGAAACACAGAGTGTTAAGGTCTAGAAAATATTTTAACAAATTATAAATGTTTTTTTCTATTGTCAAGATGAAAGTTTCTGGCTGCTCGTTTTGCTGAGTGTCGTTGGGAATTTCCTCGCAACGCGACCGCAACGCTCTCAAATTCAAATTTCTCAGTTGGTCTTGGGCGTTGCGGTCGCGTCGCGAGGAAATTCCCAACGACACTCCGCAAAACGAGCGGCCACAAATTTTTATCTTGACAATATTACTGTTAAAAATTTACCTGTTATCCATTTCATTTGAACCATCAACAAGTACCATCTAGACAATAAACCAAGAACATACAAAACAGCGCCAATCGTCATCATGTTTGTAAGATTTTTGTGAAGAACTGTGAAGTTACGAACGAAATGAGTGAAATAAATCACACATACAACTCCAATTATTGAGAAAATAAACTCGTTTGCATACATGACAACCAGTATCGATGTGAGAGGAGCGTTAATATCAACCAAAATTGGAACCGTAAACCTTATATTGTTCCATTCAGAAGTGACCAAATTAACCGACGTGTTGAAGTATTGAACGCAGTTTGAGAGACAACTCTGAGAACAATCAATTTTCTTTGAAACTAAAAAAATGTGAAGGAAAGACATAAGTATAGGGTTCTAAATTTCTCAAAATTTTGCACGAGAAAGTTATATTAACGGAGAACAAGCATCGCATTTTTGAGATAGCTTTATGGTTTGTGAAGCGTTAATAAGACAGAGCTAAAATCAAAATTGGCTGAAAATGTGTGACTGAAAGTATTTCAAAGATGTGTTTTAATGAACCAAACAGCAAAAAAATGGTTTTAAAAAAGTATTATTTAACTTATTACTACTTTTCTATCTAGTTTGGCTTGTCAAGACAAAAAATCTAAATTGTTCGTTTTATTTTTTTTGTTTCTAGAGTAACTAATTTTATTTATTTATTAACCTATGGTCTATTTATCACATTCGCTATTTAGATTGAGCACTTTACATTTACCTAATATAATTTTAATTTCAAAAATTTCTGGTTTTCGTTGTTCCTTTTGTTAAAGAAAAAAAAAAGAAAATTACATATTTTTAAAAGTAAACCACAATGAGTGAAATTGTTATATCGCTATTTTTGTTTGAAAAAGCTCTTTTAGGCAAAATATAATTACGCGGAAGTAAGCTGTTTCATAAAATCAGAAATCTATGAAAACATGTTTGGTGAACTGAAAAATTCGAAAGTTTTGTTTTCATCTTCGAGCATAACACATTAAAACTGAAAAACTTCAAATTCAATATGTTTGGTGGAATAGTCTAATTAAATTGTTGATTTTTGAAAATTTTGTCCAAAGATGGATAAAAGCTTCACCGGAAACATTTTCTTACAGTTTTATAATTAACCAGATAGTTGAGATGAAAGTAAAAACATTCCAGGTGAATTTAGCAAAAAATTCAAAGTTCACTTACCACATTCTTTTCGGCCATGTTGTTAATGTCTAGAGAACCAATGATCAATTGTTGAATATATAGCACAAGAATTTTTAGAAATGAATCTTAAAGCTGTCATAAGATGAATTGACAGAGGGCGGTCCTATTATTTGAACGGAATTGGTACGGTAGTAAGATTTCTCTAACAAATTATAGTTAAAATACAATTTTATTATTTATTCAGTTATAAACTGATATTTTTATGAAGAAGTGATTTCTTTTAGAACAATAATAAGGAACTCATGTTGTTCATTGCTTCGTGATGATTCATTCGCAGGCCTTCATCGCGTGTTATAACTGTGCTCCGATAAGCAAATAACATGAGGTCGCCTCAAACTTTGAAAATTTTAGAAAATATGATATTTGGCAGCTCCAAACTTGACAATAGTCATTATATTGATATCCTATGGGACAGATGTTAATTTTTCTATTTGTTGTTAGGCCCCTCCCACTTTTTCAATTGCGACACGGTTTCAAAATTGAAAAGCTAACCTTTTGGAAAACATTCAAAATTCAAAAAAAAATAATGGAAGAATATGCCATTGTTTATCTTTTTTTTGATTGAGTGTTTATTTTGATCTATTTAATTCACACAAAATCTTTAACTCTCCAAGAATATGTCCAACGTTTCGACAAGTAAAAGAAATAATGTTTACTTACAATGTGTAAAAAGTTTCAGAAGATAGGACAGGAACTAGAAGTTAATGGAATGTAAAAGAAAAAGAAAACGAACAGATATTCTTGATTATTGTGTTTTGAAATCTGCTCAACCTCACAGAATCTCCTTGCGAACGCAACGCGGCGGCCGTCGCCCAACACAATGAAAAATCTGAAAATTCATTTTCCCGCGAATTTTCCAGGGTGATGAGTATCAGCCACCAGCCACATCAGCCACGAATGGCGTACGTCTGTGCGGTCGAACAGCCTTCAAACGCAATTATGAACAATATTCGAGTGAATATTATCAAATTTTTTTTGGTGCCTATAGAAGTATAATTCGAGCTCGCGAAAGTGCGGAACTGTTTTTCGAGCGATTAAAGAGCGACTAGTTGTTATTGATACAATCATTATAGTGAAACAACATTATTTTTTATTATTCATCAAGAAACAAACTGATGTTTATAGTGAGTTAGATTTTTATATTTAGAACAATAACAATAAAATAAAGTTGTTTATTGTATACGGAAAATGAGTCACAGTAGTACCTTCGCGGAAGATAAATTTACCTAAATATATCCCAATCAGCCCTAATGACTAGCAATTCAATATTATTTTGGCCCTTTAGAAGGACTGCCACGATTTCTGCAACTGATCAAAGTACTGTTTAGTCTCGCTTTCAATGTTCATATTTTTCGGCACCACTTTCTTGTTTTTGTTCTGTAAATATTATTTATTAGTTCCAGACTGAGAAAATACTTACAAAGAGTCTTTGATCAGCGTTTAAGAAAAATAAACAAATGGAAGGAACGACATTTGAAGCTCTGAAAATTGTTTAAAATATTGTTAAACTTCAAATAAAAATGAGTGGTTTACAACGCAAGACAAAAATCGAAAGAAGCCGAAATATGTTGACTGGAGGTGTTTTTGTAAATCGATGAAGATGGAAGATACATTATTGATAGAGAAAGTGAAATAACACTGATGAGCATCAAACCCATTACCATTAAACACTGGAATGATACAATTGTATGTTTTGTTACATAGTTGTAATTTCAATCAAATCACATACTTTCGTTATTTTGATATTCTCCTCAATCTGATACTTCTTTCCCAATGTATACTGAACCGATCTAGTCTGTGCTAAAACATCATATCTCCAATTTAATCTCCGCAACTCTTTAGAGTTGTACTTATAAAGAAATAGAAGAATCTGCGAATAAATGGGTTTTCGTTAAGTAACTATCAAATGTGTCTTACCATGTTGCCAATAACTGTCCACGACAAAGACCAACATGCTACATAAATTAGACGGAAATTGACTGAAACTTCATTAATTTCTTTTTTGATTTTCTTTCCAAAAAAAAACTAACGGAAGCAAACTGGTATCACAAAAAATTGAGTATACATAAAACTGAAAATAAAACATATTGCAATAACCCATGGACGATTTCTTGCTTCATAATCCATAATAAAATAAGTAGCGAAACATCTAAGAAAAGTTAAATTCCAAAAAGTTAAAATATTGTTTTCACCTTTCTAAAGCTATTACCGCAACACAACCCAAACAAATCCCAAATGACTCAAATCGAAGAAAACCAGCAACAAGAAACCATACGTTTTCAAGATCTAAAACACAGAAATAAAAAAATAAGATGTTCTAATATTCATTTATATGTTCTTCAGAATTTTGAGTACCTGTTATCCATTTCATCTGCACCAATAACAAATAAAATCGTCCAATGACTCCAAAATAATAGAAAACAGCTCCCGCTATCATTAATTTCGCGAGGTGTGTATGAATAATTGAATAAAAATAAACAAAATATACAAAATAAAATACAATGAACATTCCAAATATTAAAAAAATGAATTCAATAATATAAATAGTTGAAAGTGTTAATGTTACTGGTGTTTCAATGTCAACTAAAATTGGAACAGCAAATGTTATATTGTTCCATTCAGAAGTCACCCAGTTTAACGTCGTTTTGAAGATTTGACTAATGTTTGAGAACAAATTCTGGAAATTGTTCAAGTTTCCAGAATCAACGATATTTCAACAATGGACTCAAGAAAACAAGTGAATAAATCCAAGAACACTGAGAGAAAACTGGTAAAATAATTATTGACTAGCCAAACTTTTTTACTAGAATTATATAGGGCATCAAACAGCAGGTGCAATTTTTCAATAATTCCTACGTGTTTCTATGAGAAGTGTTTCGTTTTTTCAACTTAAAAAAATGATCTCATTTTGGTAACTTTGTTTAAGAAATAATATGATTTTTTTAACACTAAGAACCAAATAGAATCATGGCTAAGTGCTGCAAATGGAAAATCGTTTATTTGCGGCTGCTCGATTGATATAGAGAATTTTGAACGTATTCGAGCTGGAGCAGCAAAAAATAAGAATGTTCACTGTTTATTACAAGACATTGGTTTTTATTTCTTTCAAAACATATGTTTTTTCATAAAATCTGAAATCCTAATGAGAACAAAAACAAACACCATTAACACTTTTTAGTTTCTAATTTCGAGAACCTGGAATAAAGCTGAAAAAACAAGGTTTGTCTTGTTTCCACCTGGAATATATTCAATGTGTGCATGCAAAAATACAAAATGTAACAAACTAGCGTCACTGATGTATGCACATGATCAAAATATCACGGCATTAACATTTTCTCAAAAAAGAAATAATCAACCCCGATGAATTCGGTCCATTTTTTATAATACAATCCCACTCCAAGTTCATTTCCAAGATGCCTTCAACTGATTGAAATATTCTTTAGTTTCATCAACACTTGACGACTTTTTCAAAGCATTTGCTTGTTTTCCTTTTCTCTGTAATGACCACGTTTTTATCGAGGATTGATAAAAAATCTTACAAATAATTTTTTATCAGCCTTTAGAAAAAATAAACACATTGAAGGAATGGATATTGAAGCTCTGAAAACAGTTTCATAATTAGGATATCCAATATTTTTTTTAATTTACATTGCAATCCACAGGTCGTAAGTAGCTAATATTATCTGAGTGTCACTTTCACTGGGAGTTGATAAAGATGGAATACTTAATATGACAAGAATGAGACTTATTAGAACACTCAACATAAAACCCATAACTATTAAACCCTGAACAAAATGTGTTTTGTGTTTTGTTCTAGAAAAAAACCTTTGTAATTTTGATATTTTCCTCCAGCTGATATTTTTTCCCTAGCGTATATTCATATATTTTGAATTTTGAAATACCAATGTATTTGAATTTGATTTTTTCTAGCTCTTTGTAATTAAATTTATAAAGATAGAGTAGAAGCTGGAATATTGGTATATGGAATTATTAATTAATGTGATTAAAATTCACCGTGATGCCAAGCATAGACCATGATATCACCCAGAATAATATATATTTTAGATTGTACCCACCTGTAAAATAATTTTTTGGAAATTAAGATTGACGAAAAACTTACAAAAACATACTGGTATTACAAAAAATTGAGTATAAATTAGACTGAAGAGAAAACTGACTGCAACAACCCATGAACGATTTTTTGATTCATAGTCCATAATAAAATATGTCGCAAATGTTCTAGAATCATTTTTAAACTCAACTAAAGGCAATAAATAGTTTTAAACCTTTCAATGGCAATAACCGGAACGCAGCTCAAACAAACTCCAAATGTTTCCATGCGCAGAATACCAGAAATAAGAAACCAAAATGTTTTTAGGTCTGTGAAAAAGTTCATTTACAGAAAATATGCAAAATCAGTGGCAATCAGGGGTGCCGCCGAAAAAGTTTTTGGCCGAAAAAAAATAAATTTTTTCGTCGGCCAGTAAAAAAGGACGAAAAAAAATAAATTTTTTCGTCAGCCAGGAAAAAAGGACGAAAAAAAAAAATTTTTTTTTCGTTTTATTGGAAAAATACCGAAAAAAAAATTTTTCGGCGTTCCGAGTGATTAATGAATCATATTTCATCAGAAAAAAAACGATTTTAAGGTTTTCTACCTTCATTCAGTTAAAAATTAGTAAAATAGTTGGAAATTGATGTTAAAAAATGGTATATTCAAATTTAAAAATCTGTTTTTCGTAAGACGGAAACACCGAAAAAATTGAGGATAGAAAACCGAAAAAAATAAAATAAAAATTTACGCGCTTCGCGCAACCCGAAATAAATAAAACTTTTTCGGCGTTAAACACCCGAAAATCACGAAAACCGAAAAAAAATCGAAAAAAACGGCAACCCTGGTGGCAATCACCTGTAATCCATTTAATCTGAACCATAATCAAATACCATCTCGCGACTAATCCAAAATGATAACAAACTACGGACAATATCAATAATTTAGCTAAATTTTTGTGAAATATCGAATAATTATACACAAAATATGCGAAATAATTTATAATTGCGAGACCAGTTAGGGATATCAAGAACTCTGCTATGAAAATGGAAAAAAGTGCAGTAGTTAAAGGAGTATTAATATCGACTAATATTGGAACAGCAAATGTTATATTGTCCCATTGAGTTATAACCAAACTTAGTGACATCGATAAAAATAATTTAAATTTTGAGAGAAATTGAACAGGCAGTTGATTTCGTGTAATTGCAAAATATCTTTCAACGAAGTGGGAACCTCAAGTAGACGACCAATTTAAATTGCGGGAGAACCCAACTCTGAAGCATAAAATAGTAAAATTGATCGAAAGATTAAAAATTTAAGCAAACAAACAACAAAAAAATTGATTCAAGAGAAATATAGATTTTTTAATATGTTATTTTTTCTTGAAAAAACCCCCTAATTGGAAGTGAATCATTCATTTTTATGCCGAATAATCCTATTAAATAACTGGATGAGGAGGCGGGGCATCTGTCCCCATTTTTTTGTTCGCCTGAAACCTTTTTCATAGTAAAATTCAAAAGTTGTTGTGTGGAATTGAACTCGCATCGGTTTACGCGTAAAGAAATGACTACATAACAGGGAGACGATAGGGGCCAACGAAAGATGTCTTCTATGACAAGACGTAAAACACATGAGTATAGAAAGTAATTGTAAGACATAAGTCACAGAAAACAAATCAGAATATTAAAAAAAAGGTTATGCAGAAAATAAATTTAATTTCAGCTGATGTTAAAGTAGGAAACGAAAATTTCACTTTGTGATCACCTGAACAAAATTTATTAAATTGAAATTTGTTACTCAGAAATAGTGAACACAATATTTACGCGAGACTCACATTGGTCTCTACGAACTTTTAATTTAATCGTCGGAAAAAATTATTCAGCATACTTCTAAAAGTTCTTGAACTTTTATCGAGATCTAGGTAACAACACCAACAAGTAACGAAAAATTAGTTTATAAATAATGATACGTATTTGAATTTCCTATCTTGTTCTTTTTTTTTCACAAGTTCTTATTTCAAATGATTAAAATCAAAATTTAAAAGTAATTTATGAAATATCATTTTTAAAAACACATATCTCAGCATGTGAAATTTTCAATAAAGAAGATTAAACATGAAACAGGCTGACCTGATAGGAAACCAGAGAGTTTAAAAAATTATTCATTCATAATAGTGTTTTTCTCAATATCAATATTTTTCCGCTATTTAATCATTTCCAAGAGGCTGTCAATTGATAAAAATATTCATCCGTTTGGTTCTGACCCGAAGGATTTTTTGAAGGATTCACCTTTATGCTTTTGTTCTGTAATTTTAAGATATTTAGAAAAAAATGAGTATGTATAAAAACATACAAACAACTTTTTATCTGCATTGAGAAAATATAAACACATTGAAGGAATAAAGATTGAAGCTCTGGAAAAAAATGATTTTCTGACTCTGATCATTATGCTTTGTTCACCACATTTTTTCTCATTCCCACGTTCAAAACATTCGTAACTTACAGTGCTATACAAAGATCAAAAGATGCTAAAATTAATTGACTTGTAGACTCATTGGTCGTGGATAACGATGGGACAAACATTATTATGAGAACAATACTTATCAGGATAACGAGCATCACTCCCATAACCATAATACACTGAAAAATTATATTTCTATTAAAGAAGTGCTTTACGGAGATAATAAATGTTCCTTAAATGAAAATAGACTTCATTCTCATTCCTAATCTGTGTTTAAAATTTTCTAAAACGAGAAAACACGCCTTAAAACAATGGCCTAGAAAAAGTGTCAGCCTGGCCGAACTTTTTTCCTATGAGATTTTTTCGTTAATAAATAGTTATGACGAATGCTTATATTAGTCCTTTTTTAATTTTTTTAATAATTTAAATTTATGTTTCTGCATTTTTTTGTATGCCTGCGGACTATTTTCGTCGGTGGCCCCTTTTTCTAGGCCATTGTTTTGAGTGGCGTTTTCTCGGCTTCGAGGTGGTTTTAGAAAATTGTAAAAACAGATTTGGAATGCTGATAGAAGTGGTTTGGCGAATAGGTTTTTGTGCATTGTTAGTTGAATATTTGATTTTGACGGTACGTCTTGTTGGACCCTTTTTCTTTGAAGAAGCACAATAAATAAAATAAAATGAACTTTATTTTTTCCGACGTTTCGGCTTGACTAAGCCATCCTCAGGGAACGGTCTAATTACCTACAAGAAAAACAATGTAATTTCGAGTTGAGAAATAGCAAGATTGCAAAAAAGAAAACATAAAATTTCTGAGAGATAAACGGTAAAATGCAAATGACTAGACGCGCTCAATTGTTTCTGAGTGAGAGATATATATATATATGACACTTTTTTGGGAGAAAGGGGTTTGTTTTGGGGTTTGATCATCGTCTATTTTTTCAATAGGCCGTTGAATTATGGATAATTATGGATAATTTTGGAAAGTGTTTAACACGACAGAAGTTGGATTTTTAATTTGGAAATAGTTAGATTCCCATGTTTGTTACCATGTCGGTCAATTCTTCCTTCGTGTTCAAAGTGGGGTTTTGAGACTTTATATAAATTCCTTCTAGGATTTTTCGATAGGTAGTGTTTCTTTCTATCTCAAGGACTTCAAGTTTTAGTTCCAAAGATTGGCCCTTGTGTTTTTGAATTGAATGTTTTGCCCAAGTTGAGTCCTTATATGATTTTGTGTTTGGTTTTTCCGCTGCTCTAGCATGTTCGTTGTATCTTTCGGCCAGGGGCCTACCAGATTCGCCTATATAGAATTCTCCACATTGACATGTAATTTTGTATATGACACCTTTTCTACCACATCCACCTTCTCCAATTTCCGGACATACCCGACAGTCTCTGCGTTCGCAGCGTACATCAAAAAGTCTGTTTTTGACTAGTATGTCTCGTAGTGATTTGTTTTTGAGACTCAAATGTGGAATCTTGTCCGATTAGTTGGGAAAGGAGCTGGAAATTTTAGGTGTGTTTTTCTTGAATTTCAGATTTAAAAAAAAAACATTCAATTCAAAAACACAAGGGCCAATCTTTGGAACTAAAACTTGAAGTCCTTGAGATAGAAAGAAACACTACCTATCGAAAAATCCTAGAAGGAATTTATATAAAGTCTCAAAACCCCACTTTGAACACGAAGGAAGAATTGACCGACATGGTAACAAACATGGGAATCTAACTATTTCCAAATTAAAAATCCAACTTCTGTCGTGTTAAACACTTTCCAAAATTATCCATAATTATCCATAATTCAACGGCCTATTGAAAAAATAGACGATGATCAAACCCCAAAACAAACCCCTTTCTCCCAAAAAAGTGTCATATACAGTAGTGGTCATAAAGATTGTCACAAATGGTTTTTTGAGTATAACTTTTTTAAAAGTTAACCGATCGAGCTGAAACTTTCAGATATAGTGTAAAACGGTAAAATACATTGTTTTAACAACTATATCCCCGAAAATTAAAATAACCTGTGAAACAACAGGAGTTTCTAAGAAACACCGAAAACCGGGAAATATGTATTTTACGAATTTTTTTAGAAGTTATTATAGAGTTTTCATGTAAAACCACATTTTTTAGTTTTATTAAAGGTCTTATTGTATTTTCAGCTCAAAATAATAACAAAAACAACATTCAGAAAAACTGTATAGATGAAAGTATGAGAGCGAGTCGGTGCAAGAGACGGAACACAGTAAAACGGACTAGATCTTTGAACCAATTATATCTTTTTTACTTTAAATATTCTTTTTAAACACCCAATTTAACAATAAAACAGAAAAATAATGTTAATTTAACATATAACATTCATAATCACAGACAGAGGTCAGCAGAGTCCACTAGTAGTACAATTTTGAAGTGAATCCGATACATTCAACGCTGAATATCATAACGGCAAGAGCTTGAATTAATATAAATTAACCTGTATTTGAAAGAAAAATATTTTTAGATTATAATATACTTAATTTGAGAAGTGGACCTTAAAGGTAACCCGTTTTATGAACGGGAATTCATGGATTTGTCTGAAGCAAGCCTGGACGTCATATTTACGCGCTCGAAATCAAGCGTAAAAAGGTCAGATCCATGATGATAATTAACTTAATTATGTAAAACGGCTAATTAATCACAAATTGACAAAAAAATAGTGTATAGATCGCGTTAACTGGTCGCTTCACATTTATCGAGTATCACGCCAGGTTTGCTTCACACAAATCCATGAATTCCCGTTCATAAAACGGGGTATCTTTAAGGTCCACTTCTAAAATTAAGTACATTATAATCTAAAAATATTTTTCTTTCAAATACAGGTTAGTTTTTATTAATTCAAGCTCTTGCCGTTATGATATTCAGCGTTGAATGTGTCGGATTCATTTCAAAATTGTACTACTAGTGGACTATGCTGACCTCTGTTTGTTATTATAAATGTTATATGCAATATTAACATTATTTTTCTGTTTTATTGTTAAATTGGGTATTTAAAAAGAATATTTAAAGTAAAAAAGATATACTTGGTTCAAAGATCTAGTCGGTTTTACTGTGTTCCACCTCTTGCACCGACTCGCTCTCATACTTTCATCGATACAGTTCTTCGGAATGTTGTTTTTTCTATTATTATGAGCTGAAAATGCAGTCAGACCTTTAATAAAGCTACAAAATATGGTTTTCCATGAAAACTCTGTAATAACATTTAAAAAAATTTGTAAAATGCATATTTCCCGGTTTTCAGTGTTTCTTAGAAATTGTTGTTAATTTACCGATTCTTTTAATTTCTCGGGATACAGTTGTTAAAACAATGTATTTTACCGTTTTACACTATATCTGAAAGTTTCAGCTCGATCGGTTAACTTTTAAAAAAGTTATACTCAAAAAACCATTTGTGACAATCTTTATGACCACTACTGTATATATATATCTCTCACTCAGAAACAATTGAGCGCGTCTAGTCATTTGCATTTTACCGTTTATCTCTCAGAAATTTTATGTTTTCTTTTTTGCAATCTTGCTATTTCTCAACTCGAAATTACATTGTTTTTCTTGTAGGTAATTAGACCGTTCCCTGAGGATGGCTTAGTCAAGCCGAAACGTCGGAAAAAATAAAGTTCATTTTATTTTATTTATTGTGCTTCTTCAAAGAAAAAGGGTCCAACAAGACGTACCGTCAAAATCAAAGATTTGGAATGAGTATGAAGTCTATTTTCATCCCAGATGCATTCATTAGCTCCGTAAATATCTCCTTTAATGAATAGAAAAGATATTCCCTTGTTTTTCAAACTAGAATCAGGAAAATTTCAACTAACCTTTGTAATTTTAATATTTTCCTCCAATTGATACTTCTTTCCCAATGTATATTGAACATTTTTTAATTTTGAAAAATTTATATTTTTAAAATTGATATTCCGCAACTCTTTTGAATTTTGTTTATACAAATAAAAAAGTAGCTGTAAATTTTTTATATTGAAAATTATATAAGTTTTGAAGCATACCAGTAGACCGATAACGGACCAAGAAACTGACCAACTAGCGACATATTTCAAGTTGTAGCCAACTGGAAAATATTTTGTCTCGAAATATAATATATAAGATACTCACAAAAACAAACCGGTAGTACGAAAAATTGCATATATATAAAACTGAAAATGGAACTGATTGCAACCACCCATGAGCGACTTTTTGATTCATAATCCATTATAAAATATGTGGCAAAAGTTCTAGAATTTTTAAATATAATTTTTTATATTGAAAAAAATTTAATCCACCTCTCGATAGCGATAATTGGAATTGCACTCAATGCATTTCCATACGATTCTAAGCGCAGAAACCCGGCAGAAAGAAACAATAGGTTGTTAAGATCTGAAATATTTAAATCTTGAAAACTTAAAATTTTTCTTTAAAGGAGGGCTTTAAAGAGATAATAAATTTACCTTAAATGAAAATAGACTTCATTCTCATTCCAAATCAGTTTTTAAAATTTTCTAAAACCACCTAGCAGCCGAGAAAACAAGCTTCAAAACAATGCCCTAGTAAAGGGGGCACCTGGCCGAACTTTTATGAGCTTTTTTCGTGTTTGGTTAATAAATAGTTATGCTTATATTAGTTTTTTAAAATATGTTTTTTTTCATTTTAATTTATTTTTTTACATTTTGTTTTGGATTTTTCATGCCTGCGGACTAGTTTTCGCCGGTGCCCCTTTTCTAGGCCATTGTTTTGAGACGCGTTTTCTCGGCTTCTATGTGGTTTTAGAAAATTTTAAAAACAGATTTGGAATGAGAACGAAGTCTATTTTCATATAAGGTACATTTCTATCTCCGTAAAGCCTTCCTCTGAATAATTTTCAAAGAAATAAAAACCTGTAATCCATTTCATTTGAATCATGATCAAATACCATCTAGCGCATGCTCCTATATAAAAAGAAATTACAGCGATCAGCAATAATTTAGCTACATTTTTATGAATAATTGAATAATAATATATAAAATATGCGAAATAATAAATAAGAATAAGTCCTATATTAGTAGAAATGAATTCAATAAGATAAACAGCTTGAATTGCAGTTGTTAAAGGCTCATCAAGATTAACTAAAATCGGAACAGCGAATGTGATATTGTTCCATTCGGAATAAACCAAATCAAACGACGTCTTGAAACAAAAGAAATCGTTTGAGAATAAATTCTGAATAACTTTCATAATCATGTTCAATGTTTTTAAGGAAACATCAATAACGGATTTCTCATTGTGTTTATCAAAGTGTTATTAATTCGACAGACTTTAGAAAATCTTCTTTTTTTTGTTCGAAAATCAGTTAGAGGAACAAACAATGTATCCTTTAGATATGCTCATCCATTTGAACACCAAAAAAACAAGGAAAATTCCACAAAAACACATATTTAGTGTGCATTTTCGTAGAAAAATGCATTTCAACAAATTTAAAGATAGCTGTTCAGTTAATTTTACCCCATATGCACGATATACCAAAAAATACTACACTCTTTCAGCAATCTGATACGACTATTAAAAAATTTCATCGAAAAAAACCCATTTATGGCGGCGCAATTTGGAAAAATAAGATTTTTAATTTGCACCGGATCGTGCAACGCGGTCCACAAATGACGCGAAGAAAAAAAATTCAAAAATGTTGATATTTCAGAAAATAATTATTTTTCTATTTTTTTAATTAACAGCTGTATAAGTTTTTTTTGTTTTTCTAGAAATTTTGACACATAAAGACTATTTTTTCGTATCATATAAATAATGAGTTCATTGATTGGGACTTTGAATAGAATAAATTACGTTTCTTATAAAATCTATCAGAAAAATGACATTTTGCGCTAAAATCAAAGAACAAATAATTCGTTTTGTAAAATTTAATTGTTTAATAAAAATTGAGCATTCTAACAACGAATTGGATTTATTCGGATTAGTACAAACATTAAAAGCTCACCATTGCATATTACGAAGTTTTCAGAAGAACGAAAATGTTCGGAAACTATTTTACAATTATCACATGTCGCCAGATCAAACAACAAATACAAATTTTTTTGTCAGGTGAAAATCATAATTAGCTTTTAGAAAACTGGTTAAACATTCAAACACGTTTTATTAATGGTTTTTTTTTCATTTTAGCAGATGCACACAATGTACTTGTACATATAATAATTGTTTTTCACTGCCATGATTTTTCCAACTGATCAAAATATTGTTTCGTCTCATTATCCACGTTAAATATTTTTGGAGCCACTGTTTTCTTGTTTTTCTTCTGCAAAAATGCTTACAATGTTATTACAAGCCTTCGTTAACTCACGAATAATTTCTTATCTGCATTTAGGAAGTATAAACAAATTAATGAAATCAAAATCTCCGATCTGAAAAATAGTATTATGTTGGAAATCCAAGAACCCCTTACATAACAATACAGAAATCGAAAAATGCTGCCATGCATTGACTGAAGGACTTATTTTCAACAATACGCGACAAAATAAACGTAATGGTGATAACCAGCGCCAAAAGGATAAAACGCATTACACCCATGAAAATAAGACACTGAAAAAATGGAGATTTAAGATATTAGTCGAATCATATTACAAATTATCGATATTCCAAAAATCCCCCGCAATTCATTAAAGGAGGACTTTTCGGAGATAATAAATGTCGCTTAAATGAAAATAGACTTCATTCTCATTCCAAATCTGTTTTTAAAATGTTCTAAAACCACCTCTAAGCCGTGAAAACTCGCCTCAAAACAATGGCATAGAAAAAGGAGCCACCTGGCAGAACTTTTTCCTATGAGCTTCTTTTGTTGTTTCGTTAATAAATAGTTATGCAGAATGCTTATTAGTCCTTTTTCATGTTTTTCATTTTAATTTACATTTTTTTGATTTTTCATGCCCTCGGACTAGTTTTCGCCAGTGGCACCTTTTCTAGGCCATTTTTTTTGAGGCGGGTTTTCTCGGCTTCTAGGTTGTTTTCAAAAATTTTAAGAGCAGATTTGGAATGAGTATGAAGTCTATTTTCATCCCAGACACATTAATTAGCTCCGTAAAGCCCTCCTTTAAAAGAATCCTTAATTAGTTACCACTGACAAAGAGAAAATGCCTAGCTCATCAATTTCTAAGTCGTAATTCCAAAATTATTTTATATAGTTGAAAAATTAAATCAATACGAAACTAGTTTCTTAGATTACTTTAGTTTTTTTTTCTTTTCATAATCACATTTAAAGAAACAAATATTTTATGAAAATTCAATTGTTCGTGATAGATCTAATCGATGGCCTTCTTACTCGTTTTCAGCTTATCTTTTTTTAGTTTTTAGATAATCTTTCGACGTTTTTCGTTGGGTAAAAGCTTTTCATTGCTATATAAGAACAGTTTACGACTGTAAATGTTCAAATGTTTTTCCCACGAACATAAAAATATTTCAGTTTAATTGCCATTTAAATATTTCGGACACTCTGCAAGATCTATCAATTGGCCAACGTTCTATACCTGATTTGATATTATTCATATTTCTGTTGTGAAATTACTTTTAAGCACATAAATACAGACCTTTGATGTGTTAATATTCTCCTCAATTTGGAACTTCTTTCCTATCGTATAAACAACATTGCTTAACTGTGGAAGTACCTCACTTTCACTGTTTAATCTTCTTAATTCTTCACAGTTGTGTTTGTAGAGGAAAATAAGTATCTGAAAATAATATCACTTATCTGGTCAAAAGAATGAAAGTACCATATGCCCCAATATTGGCCAAAATAGACACCAAAGTGATAATTTCACAAAAACGTCATGAACTGAAACATGTGGTTATTGCACTTTAAAAAAAAATTAACACTTACAGAATGCGATTGAAACTACAATAATATTGGCGTAAATGATACTGAAAATGAAACAGATGGTAACAATCCATGAACGAGATTCAGATTCATAATCACTCATGAAATAGGTTGCAAATATTCTGAAATGTTCCTTGTTTTAAGAATGTGTGATCATTTCAGTCATTCACCGTTCAATTGTGAACACTGGAATAGAGCTCATAGAATTACCGTAAGATTGAAAACGTAACATTGAGGCCAGAAGAAATGAAAAAGTTTCAAGATCTGCAAAAAAAAAATCTATTTTTGAATATAAATAAGAATTCACCTGTAATCCATTTCAGTTGAACCATTATTAAATACCATCTAGCACATATTCCGACATAGTAGATGGTTACGCGTATTATCAATAGTTTTGCAAGATTTTTGTGAATAATTGAATAATAACAAACAAAATATGCAAAATATAACAAAACTAAAATTGTAACTAAAGTTAGTAGAAACTCCAATGTGTATATAATTAATAGTGGAGGTGTTAAAGGAGCATCAATATCAACTAAGATTGGAGAGCGGAATGGGATATTGTTCCATTGAGATGGAACTAAATTGAGCGACGTTTTGAAAATTTGCAAAAGTTAGAGAATTTTATCTGGAATATTTTGTATGCTTTACTTATGATAAGTAAAATGTTTTAAAAATAGAAATTACTTCCAAAAATAAAAATAATAATTAATAGTCGATGTCTGAGATTTTCGACATCAGGCCTATTGGCTATGGCACAGTTGCACCAACGTGAAGCTAGGATCTTGATATTCTGCATGGAGGGTACCTAGGCCCCCCTTAGAAAAAAAATACATAATTTATTTGGCCACGCCCCCTTTGACCTAGTGAAAAAAATCCGGGTGGTCCCAAAATCGAAATTTTTAGTTTTAAAGATAAAGTCAAAATCTCTTCGGTAATCGATTACCGGAACATTTTTGAGTATTTTTGATGTTGACACCTAATTTCGAGCTTGTCGGCATCATGCCGAAAATTTGAGTTTTCTCAAAAAGTGGTCCAAATTTTCCAGTTTTTCCCATTTTTCGATATGATGAAGTACTTGGCCCCGAATGGAAATATGGAAATTTTTAATCCTTATGAAGTTTGTCATCAAATTCTATGTTGAATTAGCGGAATCGCTGTAACCTTTTTGGGGTTTCAGGGCAAAATAGGCGAGATTTTAGCAAAATTCCAAAGGGTCCCCCCTATGGAAAAATTTTGCAAAAAAATGTTAGAATTTTAAAATTTGCCCATATTAGCAGAAGGAGTCTTACTAATAAATATTTAGTGTTTCCCAAAATATGAGCCATCTTGTGAACCTATGGGCGACGTAGCAACAGCTCAAATACCTTCAGTCCCGTACACAGAAAACTGTTGCCTGTATTGGAAATCGCGATATTGAATGAAGGTTCTTTGAGCTGTTGCCACGCGGCCCATAGGTCTACAAGATGGCTAATATTTTGAGAAACACTAGATATTTATTAGTAAGAGCCCCTCTGATAATATGGGGAGATTTTAAAATTTTCGATTTTTTATTCCATGGGGGGGACCCTTTGGAATTTGGCGAAAATCTCGCCTATTTTGCCCTGAAACACCAAAAAGGTTACAGCGATTCCGCTAAATCAACATGTAATTTGATGACAAACATCATAATGATTAAAATATTCTATATTACCATTCGGGGCCAAGTACTTCATCATATCGAAAAATGGGAAAAACTGGAAAATTTGGACCATTTTTTCAGAAAAATAAAAATTTCGGCATGATGCCGACGAGCTGGAAATTAGGTGTCAACATAAAAAATGCTCAAAAATGTGCGGGTAATCCATTCCTGAAGAGATTTTGACTTTATCTTTAAAACTAAAAATTTCGATTTAGGGACCACCCGGATTTTTTTCATTAGGTCAAAGGGGGCGTGGCCAAATAAATGATGTATTTTTTTTCTAAGGGGGGCCTAGGTACCCTCCATACAAAATATCAAGATCCTAGCTTCACGTTGGTGCAACTGTGCCACAGTATGTTCGACTTTCTGAGACATCGACTCTTAAAGGATATTATTATGTTAATGAAAAATACGATGTTGCAAAAATCACAATTAAATTATTGTCAAGATGAAAATTCCTGGCCGCTCGTTTTGCGTTGCATCGTAGGGAATTAACTCGCAACGCTACCGCTACGCGTTGGAAGGAGCTAGTACAACAGAAATACAACACCCCCACCCCCTTCCAACGCGCAGCGGTCGCGTTGCGAGGAAGTTCCCTACGATGCTACGCAAAACCAGCGGCCAGGAATTTTCATCTTGACAATATCGAAAAATAAAAAAATGAGCCCTGAAGAAGTGTGGAAACAGTCTAGCCAAACCAGAAAATTGCAAAAAAAAGGCAGGTGCAATTTCAATACTTCTAAATTATAAGGTAAAGTACTGATTAAAAAACGAACTACTTTTGGAGCCATTTAGTCGATGTGCCAATTTTGAGCAAAAATCGTTAACACTTTTCTATTTTGTTCTATAGGGGTAAATATCAGTCTGTTCCTATGGCAAAGACTAAAGAACTGTTTTTAAAAAATGCTGATGAAATTCGCTCAAATTTGGTAAACTCGATTGAGAAAACTCTTAATGTGGCAGCTTCACAATTATACCTATCGTTTTGGAGTTAGAGCAAAGTTACAGCTCTCTAACGTTTGAATGTTCACACTGCGAGCTCTAAACATTATCGTCATCCCTTAAGTTAGAAAAAATGGACAACAATACCTTTATCAGCGTTTTGAAGTGAGAAAGGTCAAAGAAAAACCACATTCAGAAACACTTCAATTATTCCCTATGACAGTTTAAAAAATGCGAAGTAATAAGCTACACAGTAGATAGTCGTTTAGATTTTAGACGCGTCGCTAACTTGTCATGGAATGCACCTGGTTTGATATTGAAACACTATTTAAATGAGTAAGAATTATATCAGTATAACTTAATATTTAATTTCGAACGTTAATTCCCTTCACTGGATTCAATCTTTCTGCTCAGATATAGAAATAGACCAGAAGGCATGATAACTCATCGAAACATGACGTATAATTAGAGATAACTTTTGGTTCTGCATGAAATAAATGTAGCAAAAACGCTAGTAACCAAAATAGTATTGTCAACTCAATTATTCTTGATCATTGCGTTCGGAAGGCTGCTCAACCTCGCAGCCGCTCCGCATGCACGCGCGCGGCTGCCGACACTCACACACAGTGGAAAATTTGAAAATTTTATTTTCCCGCCGATTTCAGTGTGTGTTAGTGTCGGTAGCCGCGTCGTGTGCGTGCGGAGCGGCTGTGAGGTTGAGCAGCCTTCCGAACGCAATGATCAAGAATAATTGAGTTGACAATAACTACGTTATTTTGGCAGGCTTTATTCTTCTAGTAATGCTCATTCATTAGAAGTAAGTTTATCATTCCGAACAATAGATTTAAGACTAGTTATTTGAAAGTGGAAATTCATATTAGTTCTGAAGTATCGAAACTTTTTTGTTTTATTCGTTCCAGGCTCAAAATCAGTTGAAGGAAATGTCACATACTAGTCCAGCTGATTTTTTGAGGAAATCTTGAAACACGGCAACGTCATCAACAAGGTGCGTGCTCTCAAAAAAAGGTACAAATAAGCGGAACGCTCTCTTTAAATAGCATGAAAAGCAAGGGATCAAGGGAATAATTTAAGATATAAGAATCTAGAACCGGATCCATCTGTTTTGTGATAACTTAAATTCAAATTTTGAGAATTCAAATTCAGGCTGCATGCAAAAAATTACAAAATTAGTAACTGAGAATTCAGCTGACAAAAAGTTGAGTTACATTTTGTTATTTGTAGTCAATCGGTTTTGAGAAAATAAACGAGGGTCTAAAATATAGAAATTTTATTGCCAGAAAATTTCAAAACATTAAAACTATAAATAATAATAAATATTCATTCAATTCCAAGATTTTTTCAATTGATCAAAGTATTTTTCAGTGTTACCATCAATCGCCATCATTTTTGGAGTCACTGCACTTTTTGGTCTTCTCTGAATAAAAGTTTTGAAGAATTTTTTTGGATTTAAATAAACTTACAAATATTTTCTTATCAACATTTAGAAAGTATAAACTAATTGTAGGGATGAGAACTGAAGCTCTGAAAAATGTCACCTTAAAAATTTGAGATGAAATAATTGAAAACTTACAATGCAATGCTAAAATCGAATAAAGATGCAATCACTTGTCTAAAACTCTCATTGTCTATGATTAAATTTAAGAAAATCATGATGAGAAGAAATGAAAAAATAAAAATGAAGAGCATAAGTCCCAAAAGCATGAGAAACTGAAAGTGTAATGTAAAAAATATTCCACGGCCCCAATTCATACCTTTGTTACTTTGATGTTCTCCTCAAGTTGATATTTCTTTCCTAATGTGTATTGAACTTCTCTCATTTTTGCCATATTCTCATAGTTCCAGTTTACTCGTCTCAATTCACTTGAATTGTGTTTATAAAGATAACAAATGAGCTGAAATTAATGAACTTAATAGCTCCAAAATGGTATTTATTTTCTTACAATATTTCCTGAGACTGACCAAGTTAATGACCAAATGACTATAAATATGAACCGAGCACCAGCTGGAAAAATATCGTAATTTTCAAATAGCATTACGAAAACTTACGAAATGTCAAAAGAAGTGCGAAAAACTGTGTATTAAGAAAACTGAAAATTAGACAATTTACCAACACCCAAGATCGACTTCTCGATTCATAATCAAGTATATAATAGGTAGCAAACGATCTAAAATCATAGTTTTATTTATAATGAATAAATTTTATATTTTACTATGAATTTACCTTTCTATTGCAATTACTGGAATCAGGCTTACTGTGTAACCGTACTGTTCATAACGTAGGAACGATGCAATTAGAAACCATGGCGTTTCAAGATCTGTAATTATATGAATATCAAAAAAAAATTATAATATGATCTATAATTTAAGTAAAATTTCAATATTCCCCCCATTTTTAAACGGATATGATCTAAAATGCTGACAACCCCCTCTCGACTGTGTCATTTCACTATTTTTAACGCACGAGTCATTAGTTTTGTCATTTACTTTGTCAGTTTGTCACTTACTTTGTTAGTTTGTCACTTACTTTGTCCCTTACTTGTCATTCTTCAAACTGTTAGGTTTTCTCTTTTTCTCTTTCTTATTTTCTATTCAAGAAACAAAAGGAAAAGTAAGCGCAAGATCGTTTCAACTCTAAACTAGAAAACAAATTGTAGTAAGTCTCATCAGTAATCAGTAATTCAAATTACGGTAATGTACAATCCAATACTGCAATTAATAAAGTTCTAATAGGATTTAAATTGCGTGGTCCAACTCCTGAGTCCTGAGAATTATCGACATCAAACGGCCGCGTGCCGCCCTACTCGCGGAGACGTTCACCGCGGCACGCGTGCCGTTTACAAGCCGTAATTCCCTTGACAATGTACTTAAGTTTCCCTCTTTTCCGCATAAACCAAGAAAAAATATTTTTTCAGTGTTAATTGTCAAAGATTCTGAGATCGGAGTTGTATGTAGTTTGAACATTATACATTTAAAAAAAACAGCATATATTCTAGTAGTTCATAAAGGTGGTCTTTAAACCTAGATTATGACGTCTCCAATTTTGAGAATTTAGATTTCAGGATTTCTCAACTATGTGGTTTTAAAAATAAAATAAAAGTTTCATTTTTTATTATTTTGAGACTGCATACCAGGAAGATTAAACGGTGAATATCAAAACTTATTGTAAATAATTGAACCACTTTCGGGCAATAAGATTTGAAAAACAAAAAAAACTAACCAGTCACCCATTTCAACTGAACCAATAACAAATACCATCTAGCGAGAGCACCAATACTATAACAAATTGCGGCAACAATAAGTAAACGGGCTAGATTTTTGTGAAAAATTGAATGATTCCAAACAAAATATGCAAAATAATACACAACGTTTAGTCCGAATACAGAAAATAAAAATTCTGTTGTATAAATCACATAATTTGCTACTGTCACCCTTTCATTTAAATGGACTAAAATCGGAGAGTGAAATGTGATATTTTTCCATTGTGACTGTATTGCTCCAACCGTCGTTGTGGAATGGTGTTGAGAGAACAAGCTCTGACAATTTTAAATTCAAATTATCCAGCGAACGAGGAAAAAAATGAATAAAAAAGTGTTTCAAAAGATTAAATCGAAAACGAAAATTGAATTATAGCGTAAGCAACTTTTTCACTAACATAATCAATAAACAGGTATTTGCAAACAGGAGAAAAAAACTGAGATTAATCATTTTTTTAGGTGGCGAGGACAGGTGATCATTTTCAGCTTACTTACGTTTACAATTAGTAAACAGTTTCTCGTTATAACTTTTACTCAAGGAATATGCTGTTTTTCTTAGAAATAACATGCATTTTTGGAAAAATAAACAATGTTCATATAAGGATTCAACAACGTACCATTCTCGTTCTCTTCCCTTTAACGATGTTATTTGAAGTTGGTGCGAATCACAATTATGAAAACATTTGTTCTATCTGAAACTAGTTTCCTTAAATTGCAGCCCGACGAGCCCTCTCCTATGCTAAAAATTAAACGTTTTCTTTTTGGGCTCTGAATGAACTAGACTGAAAAATTTGAAAATTCTTTGATTCTTCGAGGGTTGACACCTCCCTTGTGAGTCGAAGGTGGTTCGACACACATGAGTGAACTATATAACTCCATTACTTTATATAATGTTACTTTAAGCAGGACTTTACGGATATAATTAATGCAACTGGGATGAAAATAGACGTCATTCTTCCAAATCTGTAACAAAATATTTTACGATATTCAAAACAATGACCTAGAAATAGTTTCCACCTGGCCGAACTTTTCCTATGAGATTTTTGCGTAATATTTTTACAAACATTTATGGAGAGTACTTAAATTAGTTCATTTTTAACGTTGAACTTTTATGTATTTTTTGATTTCTCACGCAATCTCGCCCGCGGACTAGTTTTCGCCTATGGAATCTTTTTCTAGGCCATTGTTTTTAAAAGCGTTCTCTCGGCTTCTAGGTGGTTTTTAGAAAATTTAAAGAACTGATTTTGAATGAGTATGGCGTCTAATTTCATTCAAGGTACAACGTAAAGCCCTCATTTAAGTTACAGGTAAAATAATAATTTTTTTATTGAAAAATGTAGTTTCGTATTCTGAAAAGGTATATTCAAATTCAAAAAAATTCTACATCAGCTATTTATTTACGTGCGCCCAAGAGAAAAAAGAATGATATAATAATATTCATTTCAGCTGACAAATTAAGAAAAAAGTAAAGCGAAATAAGGAAAAAAAGCATATTATTCGGTTCATTTAAAATCGAGACCATTGTATGCGTTTTCCTTTTTCTTCACCTCCACGACTTCTGCAATTGATCAAAGTAATGTTCAGTCTCATTATCAACGGTCACGAATTTCGGTGTCACTAGGCGATTTTTTGTTCTCTGCAAAAATAGATCGCTAAAATTTCAGCTGCGGAACGTTTCCGATCTCACAAATAATCTTTTATCAGCGTTTATGAAATATAAACAGATTAAGGGCATGAGAACTGATGCTCTGAAAGTGTAACATTTGCTTAATCTTATCTAAAAAAAAGAAGTTCATACATCATAAGGAAAAAATCTAAAGAAGCTGCTAAGTATTGTCTGAAAGTGTCGCTGTTTATAAGAAATGAAACAATAAACGATATGATGAGAGACACTGCTAAGAGAATGATGAACATGACACCCGTGAACATGAGACTCTGAAAAAAGAAACATTTACATAAAGTGTTGACTATAAATTAGTATTAAATTTAATTCTACACTTGCCAATGTAATTTTAATATTCTCCTCGATTTGATACTTCTTCCCCAGTGTATATTCAACTTTCATTTTCGTGTGCATATTATTATATTTCCAACTTATTCGTTTCAATTCACTCGAATTTCGTATATAGAGGTAAAGTAATAGCTGAAAATTTTAACGTTTTATGATTGAACATGCTGAAAGTGTTTTACAGCGTTGCCTAATATAGACCATGCCACTGAATACATAGCTACATAGTAGACACTACATTCGTCTGAAAAAAAAGATTTAAAAAATCGATTTTATTTTCTCCTTCAAACCCACAGAAAATCACTGGAATTGCGAAAAATTGAGTGTAGAAAAAACTGACACAAAGACCAATTACAACAATCCATGAACGACTTTTTGATTCATAATCCATTATGTAATATGTTGCAAAAGATCTGATTATTTCTTTAGTACTAGGATCAGAGATGGGCGGGAAAGTCCTTTCGGGAAATTTTTTCCCGGTTTAGGAAATTCGGTAAATTCGAAAATTTAACTCCAAATATTGATTTTATCCCGATTTTATAGATTTTCCTAAGTTTTTAGAGTTAATAAACATCCAACGAAAAACTAAAGGATAAAACAGGAATCAACACAAGATTTTGAATAAAACAAATTTTTCAGAATCGTATAAATGAGTTTAAAAAAGAGAAAAATGTTAAGTTTTCTTATTTGAAACTTCGGAAGACATATTAATCAATGTTAGTAAAGTTTCGTTGATTTTTGTAGCCTGATCTTTTAGAATTTTCGATTTTCTTGATGTTTTTCTATTTTTTCTATTAACAAAATTTCCCGAAACATCATGGTACCGGGAAAACCGGGAAATTTCCCGGTTCCGGGTAATTTCCCTCCCATCCCTGATTAGGATAGGAATCAACTTGATTATTTACCTTTCAATAGCTATAACTGGAATGCAACTCATAGTATTTCCATATTGTTCTAAACGTAAAAATGAAGTGACAAGGAACCAAGGAGTTTCAATGTCTATAAAACAAATGTATTGTCTTTGATTCAAATTTATGGAAAACAATCTACTACCCGTAATAAATTTTAATTGCACCAACAACAAATACCATCTTGAAAATACTCCCAGACTATAAAAAGTGACACCAATAGTTAGAAATTTGGCCAAATTTTTGTGAAACACGGAATAGTTATAAACAAAATATGATAAATAAAAAAGGAGAACAACTCCTGCTATAGATAATACAAATTCAATAAAATAAACTGTAATGAGTGGTGTTGTTAGAGGAGCATTGATATCAACTAATATCGGAGATTGGAATTGAATATTGTTCCATTGTGATGTGACTGGTATCAAAGACGTTTTGAGAGAGTTTTGATGTCGTTGTGAGTGAAATCTGACAAAAAACTATACAATTTTTGTTTGGAAATATTTTGGATTACATATATTTTCTTATATAATCCCTGGGTTCTTTAAAACATGGGTTTCAAATTTAACAATATAATAAACTGTTTCGAAATTCAAATGCAATAAACGAAGTTGTTTTGAAAACCAGTATTGCAGGTAAAGCTAAGCGTTGGAAACTATCTAAAAAAACAACTTTAAAACATCATATTTGTTGAAGGCTGATATATTCTAGTTCAGGCACCTGCAGGTGATACATTATAACACCTGTAATCATTTAGCGAGAAACTTAAGTCTGGCAGGAATACACTTTTTGTGTTCAGCTTTGATGTGAGAGTATATATATATATAGAGATAATTGATACCTTAAATCTCTATGTTTTACTTGACCAAATTTCATTTCGCTTTAAAGGAATGTTGTACTCATGTTCTTACTCAATGTTATTCAATCAGTACAACATTTAATTTTATATATCTATAACGATAGTGGAAATTTTGAAAAAAACGGAGAAATATGAAAAAAGGGCACCCGGAATCGAACTTTGGTATCAGGAACCAGAAATTTGCATTCACTTGCGCTCAGAAGTTCGAGTCCGGTAGCCTTTTTTTGCAATTCTAGTAACTGTTTGTTTTGTTTGTTGCTACCTTTTTCGCTATTGTTTCGGTATATAAATTTAAATTTTAAATCGATTGAACAACATTTTAAAAATTTGTGCAGCCCTCCTTTAAAAAACAAAATACTCCACGGCGTTTGAAACCAATCTCAATTCCAGTTAATCGATCTGTTTGCATCAGCGCTCTATGGTTAATCGACAGCGGGAATTGATTTTATTTGAAAACTTTTTTTTTCCTACATTTCCTTGTCGTCTTTAAATCATTTAAATGTTATTTAAATATTTAAGAATGTGAGTTCTTAGTCATTAATGATCATTTAGCGATATTGAAAATGCTAATTTCTCAACAAAATTGGCATATTGTTTAAGGATTATATGGATTATGTAAACATCAGATTATTTTTTTATCCTCTCAGCGAATTGTTTGGATTCATCTGAAAATTTATATTTAAAAAAAGCATACTGCAATTGTGACAATTTTCTTTTATATATTTTTCGTTTTCCGCTGTTTGTATTATATCGTTAAAAGAGACCGTTGTTTGGAAGAAAAAACAAACGTGTTGTTCAAAAGATTCAAAACACAATTTATAACAAAATTTTATTGCAAAAAAAACGTTAAATAAAAATGAAAAAAAAAGTGTTTTAAATCAAACTTTGGCCTCAAAACAACCATTTCTGAGAATAAACTTTTAAAACTTTCTTCATTTTAACATTATCTCTCAAAAACAATTTATGTATATAAACGTCTTAATTCAAAAGGTATTCAAAATGGGTTGAACACCAAATTATATCCCTTCAGTTATCTGAAAATGCTTCCATGTTTCGAAAGAAAACAGAAAGAAAACATGAATAATATATGAAAATCCCATGTTTTTCTTCTCTCTTGTTATCGTCAATAGATTTTTTTCGAAAACAACAGGAATTAGTTAATTAACCCATCGTCTACTCTAATTTTCCATCTTATTCGACACCAAACATTCTGCAAAAATACTGGAATACGATAGAGCGCGCTTTCTCTCTTCGTCTACTAAATTATCTATATCCGCTGCCAGAAAATACTTTTCAACGGAAAACGGTTGTTCTAGGAATGAACCGCTTCCGGCAATCATGCAAACTCTATTTTACATCGTTTGTATTCCAATTTTTTTCAACGTTATTATCAAAATCGTAAAAAATATAAATAAATAGTGGTGCTCTTTATCACAAAACCTCGTTTCCTGTGTAAAATTACTTTGATTAAAAAAAACCATAAAAACAGATATTTTTTGAAAAATTGCCAAGGACAGTTCTGTAAGTCACCTGAGAATCATCTCCCACCCACTAATGCTATTTATAAATGTCACAGTTTTTCTTCATGTTTGACTTTTTCTCTCTTTGACTGTTTTTTTTTTCGCAAATAGGATGAGATCATTTTGTTTCTTTTTCGCGTTTCCTATTTGATATTTCATAATTTGAGTCATCCCATTTGCGAAAACTTCCCATTGTTTGTTCCTTTATAAATGGCCGCATCTATTTTCCTTTTTTTTTCAGATGAAATATTGATGATGCAGCAGAATACAACACCGAAAATTGTGAGTTATATTTTTCAGATTTCATTTATGAAAAATATATAATTTCAGGCACTTGTCGACCCGCGACAATATCGTTCGTTTTGTTTTCGAGGGGAAGGAAGAGCGAATTTTGTGATAAGTGCAAAACATAGACATACCGACTCGAGGTTAACAAAAAACAATATGTGAAAAATTAAAAAAAAACATTTTTTTAGAATAGTATGGAGGTTCGCAAAAGCTCGACAAAGTGGTTTAGTGACAATAAAGGCGAGGAGTGAATTGGTTAATAATTACATGGAAAGGTTAGTATTTTCGATAACAAAAATATGTTAAATCAGTGAAAAAAAACAAAAAAATTGGATAGATAAATTTAATTTTCATTTCAAAATATCAAAGGCTTCCCCGACAAAAAAGGTATTACCGAAAGTGAGTCCAATCTTTTGAAATGAACTCAGACTATCTAAACAAACAAACTTTCCCAGCTTTTATAGCCCAGCAAATATAATATAATAGGATAATAGGGAAGAGCATTGTTTCACTTATTTTGTTCAATTTACAATCGTTCTCATTTTCAGAATCGTAGCTCCATTTTTCGATGTAAATTATCTTGTCGATATGAAAATTGTGGGATTTAATACAATGGATGTTCATCACTTGGCAAAGGTATTATATATCTTTTTCATGGCGTTCTTTTCATTGTCCTACTTTTTTCAGATTCCCAGCCTTCCCGCTAACCAAAAAATAGAAAATTTTGAGGATTTGATAGAACTTCCTGAAGAGTTGTCGTTCTTGCCACCAACTTCCTTTCAGAAATGTGTTGGGGAAAGTTAGTATAATTTAATTGGAAAAAAGTGTTTGAATACATTTTTCAGTGTCGATTACATATCCAAAATCACTTTCATCCCTTCAAATGCTTGATGCAACACAACTACCGAATTCCAATGATCTCGATGGATATTCATCATCAACAATAACAATTGAGATTAAACCGAAACAAGGATTTTTTCAAAATCATTCAAATATTACAGTACCACATTGTAATAATTGTATAATGCAGGTATTTTACAAGCACATACTTTTATTCCATGTTTGAAAATTGTTCAGATGGAAAAATGTGGATCTTCGCATTTTTCGGAAATGTACGACTTCTGTCCACTTGATTTATTCTCCGGAAATTTGAAACGAATGAAAAGTGCTGTGCATTCTTTGTTCTTAGTGCCTCATAGGAATTTGAGAATTTTTGTTGATGGAAATTTGGTGAGTTTAGGTCAAATAAACCCGATAAAAAGGTTGTAAAACTGTTATCTGCAAAAACGGAGTTTTTGAAAATTGAGAAATAAAAAAAGAACGATTCGTAATTGAGCAATAACTGATTAGAAATCAGTCATGTGATAGAAATTTTATTTTAAAAATGTTAAGGAAAATTTGAATCAAAAACAGATCAAGGGACGACAAAGTAAAATTAATATTGTCCAGATAATAATTTCTGGCCGCTCGTTTTTGCGAAATGTCGTTGGGAATTTCCTCGCTGGAGCAAATTAAAAAAATCGAAAAACAAAGATTTTAGAATTTCAAAAAGTATTCGAAGAAGCATTAAAAATTTTTCATTCCAGAAAATTTTTCTTCGTTTAAATAAATTGGAAATGTTGAAAACTTGCCTACCATTTTTTAATTTCCTTCAATTTTCCCATCAAAAAAAGAGCATAAACTGCTCGATGCTTTCCTTCTTTCTTATCTAAGAAAACAAAATATTTCAGAAATTTTTAAAAGAATTCTTGAAATTATGTTGTTTTTTATCTAACAATCACATTCCCCGTTTGGATAATATTGATAAACTTTCGTTATCGCAAGAAACGCCCAATTATCTGTCAAAAAACGTTTTTTTTCAGGTACATTCCGATGAAAAGCCTCTCCATCCTAAATGTTTTGATTCGACGTTTTTCCCGAGACGTCAAGCAACTTCTGATGACTTGAACACTGCGGTAACCTAAAAATTTAAAAAAGAAACAGAAAACCAACAATTTTAGCTTTGTTACGCATTGTCTGGAAATGTGTCAAAGAAACATTTTGCACTTCATGAGAGTTCGGTACTAGGTCAAATAATGAATGCGCAGAAAATCGACGAGATTGGAATTGTGGAAGCACACGCGATTTATGATAAAATGGACAAAAGTTTGCAGGTAAAGGTTTTTCCATTTTTCAGCATTATTCAAACGATCAAGATGAACACATTATTCTCAGGCCGGACTTCTTGATAAAACCGCATTAACACGACTGGGAATAAATGCAATCTTGGACGATTCTTGTGCAGTTGAAATGGAATTCGAAGATTTTCAAAAGCTACAAAAACTGAGAAGATATTTTGTTGCGGCGACAATGAAGGATTGTTCAGTTATGGTGTCGATGAGGTTTTTAGAATCAAGAAGAGCACCGAATGTTCCGACGGAAAATTTGGTACGATTACCAAATGGTTAGTTATTTCTGGTTTAGTAATAAACAATCTCACTTTATTCAGGACGCCTTTTCGTCTACTCCATAAAAATAGTTGATTTGGATCCGAAGACACCGAAAAATCTAACAAATTCTTATTCTCGTTTCATGGCCGGTGTGAAAATTATCAAGTTAGACGCCGAGAGTCAACAAGTTCATGGTCGAAAGCTAAAACCGTGTAAACATTAACAAGACTTGTCTTCGAAGTAGATTAAGGCAGTTCGTAATAATTATTTTCTGTAAATTTGGAAAATTATTCTTTCTCAAATTCTTCTCTTTCTCTGTCCCGGTGTTTTTTGTGATATTTAATTTGATTTCCAAATAGCTTTTTAGTGAACATATCCAGTATTTTTCCCTCGTTTGTACATTCCCTGTTATCAGATGTTTTTCATCTTCACTAAATCTATGCGGTGCATAATATTTATTCAGTTTTTTTTTTTCGATTTTTTCAACATTTATAAATCAAAGTATTAAATTTAACTTAGAAATTATGTGAAGATTCGTTAGATACCATACGTAAGCAATATCGGAGACCACGAGGTGCCAATATAGGAAAAATCACATTTTGAAAGTTTTCAGCAAGTTCACTCAAAAACTGAAAATTCAAAAATAGCTTGATCAACGGAGGTTTTGACAATCAGGTACGTTTTTAGAATCACTTTATTTTTCTTAGCATTATCGCATTGTCAAAAAATTTTAAAATATTGCGCTTACAAATTTAACATCATTTCTGTAAGGTATGCCTAAAATTGACAATCATTACAATGTTTTTTAAATCATTTCAATTTTTTCATGGAAATCTTTATATTTGTCAGATGACTAGAAATGATACACCAGGTGACCTTTTATCTTTAAATGGAACATAAAAACAAGTCCTCGATGAAAGAAAGCAGACAATTGGTTTTCTGGACAAAAACAGTTTTCAATCAATCAAAATATAGAATCGCAATAACATTATCATGTTTCATCACACAAATACCTACTTGTCACATAAACGCTTTGATCGATAACCATATGTATTTAAAGAATGCGATTTTTATGGATTTTTGCACGCAAAGTGGACCGGTTGAAGGTGAAATTTCTCTAATTTAATTTAATTAATTAAAAAAAATTAAATTAAATCTGGCTCTAGTTCTATATAATATGCGTAAGATAAAGCTCTAAAAACTGTTATTTTTCCTTAAGAACCAAAAAATCAAAAAATAGTTGATTAATCTTCGATATCAGTTTGTTTTGTTTTTCTCATTCCGAATTTTTCAATGATTTCATCAGCCAATGGCCACAACCTACATCATCGTGGGAAATGATACGGTTCGTGGAAGTTCACGACGTCGTGAGAAAAGAAAAAATCATCGTTCGGTCTCTTGCAACAGTTAGTATCAAAACGTTTCTTATCAACCTATTAGATGGTCCAGCTATTTTTCTCTATTTCGGCAAAATAATCATGATCATGATCTTCTTCTTCTTCACTATCTATCATAATCATGTCAGTTTCTCCGTCCACGTGGTGTCCATTTCAGAAAGCGAAAGACCGCCCATCATTCCTTTTTTCACGCGCAGCAGATCAGAAAATCAATTGTATAAAACTGCGAAACGTCTTCCTTGTTGGTGTTGTTGTGTTTATTCTGTTTTCTGAAAATGGGAAAATGTCGTTTCTCCAATGACATTTTTTTACAAATCTAAATTTAAATAAAATTTTATTTTTCAACAACAAAAACAAGTTCAAAATAGTTATTAGTTATTTTTTTCTAGCCACAGTTAACCGATCGACTTTTCTGATAAGAAGTTTAGGATTGTTTATCAATACGTACGTGCAGACTGTTTTGGCAAAATTTCGTACTATTTTATTGGACCATATAAATGCGCATAATGCTGCGTCGCAAAATTTACGATCTGAATACAAAAAACTCGGACGCGTTACCTTTTAGGTCCAAACTTTTAATTTTACTTATAGATAATATAGAATAAATTTTCATGTCTTCCTTTGAATCACATGGTTTAATTTATTAAAAGGTCTGTTAACTCCCTTTCTTAAAAAGTCTCGTATAGCCGCGAAGTCCACGTAAAACATAATTTTCTATTCTTCTGGCCTTAAAACAGGATTTTCTGATGTTATTTTTCTCATAAACATAGAAATAGAACCGCTGCAATCGTTTGTTTATCATTGATTTCCTAAAACCAACAAATTCCAATACTACTTAACTGTTTGTTTTTTTTAAACTTTCCTTGATTTGTTCTGAAAAAATTTCGTTTCAAAATTTTGTTTTCAATGAGGCAACATTTTCCTTAATTGTTTGAATACGAACCAGAAGATAGCTTTGAGATTTTGGAATTTTCTAGAAGAGATTTTCCCGGTTGCTAATATTATCATTTTGGATTTTGGACTCTGAAAACACTTTGATTCCTTGACGTTTTGAACACGTCTCATTGAATTATTTTCTTCTTTTCGCCATTTTTAAAAAAAATTTCCATTCTATCTCTTTGCAGAAATTCGTGCCCTGTGCGAATGCACTCAAGTTTTTTATCATTTTATTTTTGCGGTGAAATTCTTGGAAAGCTAAAGGAAATTCCTTGATATTGAAAAAGAAATGAGAGTCAGGATTAGAACACAACAGGTATTTGTTTAATTTAATTCAAAAACTGAGACTATCAATGATTGATTGTTGATAACTTTGTTTGTAATTTCCGCGTGAAAGCTGAAAGTTTACCGTTGCAAAATGTACTTTTCTTGCTTGTCAATTATTTATTTTTTGTTTATGAACGAAAATAACATTTATAGATATATCTATTTGTATCTCCATATTTTAATCATTTTCGTAACTTAAAAATCACGAAAAATGATATGATGCAAGAAAAACTGGTTTTGGTTGTTCTATTTCTACATCATTGTTCGTTTCTTGGGAAAATTGGTGGTGAAGTAGAAACGTTGAAGACACTTAATTCATCAAAAAATGATTAATTTATATATTTTTTTAATGTGAACTGGAAAAAAAGAATACTCAAGAACAATAACGAGAATGATCTATAAGAATAAATCAATGTTTTGATTTCAGATCAATTTGCAACTACGCAACGTAATATCGTGCTCGTCATCACCATCAGTTGCACCGAAAATTGTCCCTTCATCTAATTCACCAATTGCTGGAATTATCGAAAGGGCTAAGGAAAACCAGCAGTATTGGGTTGATTCAACTGATAGTAAGTTTAACAAATTTTAATTTTGAAAAATAAAACATTTAAAAAGCTTCATTGAAATATAAGCCACGCCAATTTTGAAAACGTGTCCTAGAAATAAGTATTTTATCATAGTTTAAGTTTTCTTCCACGCGTAACAAATCTATACCACTGATTTTGAGATTCAAAAATGATGTCGGGTAAGTTCAAGATTTTCCGGTTTCATTTCAATTATGAAAGTATTGAAAGTATTTTATTTCTGAATTAAAAATATTCTTTCCAGATCGTATGCGTCTTCCACGATCGCTGGCAGCCGCATTATATCAAACACAGAGCACAACATCTAAACGATCATTTGGAAATATGGATAATCCAATTTTCAAGCCGAAAAAAGTTCTAATTTTGAGCAAATTGACGAGATATGAATTTGAGAAAAAAGTGAACAAAGGCTGTACCGATGAGCAATTAGCAACTATTGTAAGTTTTATCTAGAACGTTTGTTTCAACCTCGCAAATTACAGCTTCAAAAGAGAGGATCGGACTACAATCGGCTTTTGTCGAAACATCGAATTCATCACTCCTATTTAAACACATTGCAGTCAGAACTAGAGTAATTTATAAATCTTTAACGAATTTTTTTTTCTCAAAAATAGTTTTTTTCAGAAAAGCTGGAATTGAGTCGAGATTGGTCAGACGTTTCGGATACACACAAGAAGCAGTAGACTGGGCTGACGCTGTGTTTTCGGCTGGTGGAGATGGGACATTTCTGATGGCTTCAAGTAGAGTTCGAAGCAATGAAAAACCGGTTATTGGTATTAATACTGATCCACAAGGATCAGAAGGATATATGTGTTTGATGAGGAAGTTGCCGGAGGAAAATTTGTCTGGTGCTTTAAATCGATTGCTGAACGGAAAGTTCGAGTAAGTGTTTTTTGCTATTTATTTTTTAAATTATGGGCATTTGCTGCCGTGCTATTGTCAAGATGAAAATTCCTGGCCTCTCGTTTTGCGTAGCATCGTTGGGAACTTCCTCGCAACGCGCTCAGATTCAAATTTCTCAGTTGGTCTTGCGAGGAAGTTCCCTACGATGCTACGCAAAACGAACGACCAGGAATTTTCCTCTTGACAATAATATAAATAATCATAATGTAATATGATGCCGGAAAAATAGGTAAATGGACTTTCCGTCCTTCTTGATAATTTCCCTGTTAAAATATCTGAATAAAATAATAAATAATTTCAGATGGCTTTATCGTCAGCGCGTCCGAATCACAGTAACCGGTGACGACGGTATTGGTGATGCAATTGAACTTCATGACCAACAACTGAATCGCGATCCTCAAACAACTAGATGGTCTGATAATCCGAGAAGCCCAGCACATGATCCAGAAGAATGTATGTCACTTTCACCGCCTGTGTAAGTTTACGTTTTTGTCAGCAATTGATTTTTCAAATTTTTCGTTTCTAGGAAAAAACGAACAATCTCTGAATCAAATTCCGTCGTTGTTGAGAAAGAAACTGTCGAATTACCAATTTTGGCACTGAACGAAGTATTTGTTGGTGAAAGTTTGTCATCAAGAGTCTCATATTATGAAATTGCAATTAATGATGGAAAAATGGTTAAGCAGAAAAGCAGTGGAATTACTATTTGTACAGGTTTTTGCTTCAAAATTTAACAATTTAAAAATAGCACTTTCGCAGGAACGGGATCTACCTCATGGCATTTCAATATCAATAAACTCACGGAACAATGTGTTCAGGATCTAATGAAAATTGTTGCAGAAGAGTGTAAATTAGACATTCCATACAAGAATAAGGATGTGGTTAGCGAAATTTGTACGAAATTTAACCAACAGCTCATTTTTAATCCGGATAGGAAACGTAAGTCCTTTTCAATAACATTAATGATAATTTTGGTATTTTCAGAACTCGCATTTTCTGTTCGAGACCCTATTTTCAATGCAACGTTTCCGCCGACAGATCCACGAGGATTTGCAGACAAAATTTGTATAAAAAGTCGAGGTTACGATGCCCATTTAGTAATTGATGGAGGTGTTTCGTATCGATTTAATGATGGATCAGAAGCTGTTATGGAAGTTCGAGATGAAGATGTCCTCAAGACTGTAGTCTTCCGATAAGATGTTGATGGTTGCAAAACAAAAAGTTCTTTCTTTTTTTTACTATGTAAAAATATATTTTCTTTGTGCCTATGATAATTTGTACGCCGAAAATGTGTATAATAAAAATTCAAGTAAAAGAAAGTGTTAAACAACAATGTTTAAAAAAAAATACAAAAAGCAGAAAAGGTTTTTTGAAACTCGAACAAAAGAAATCGGTAGGAGATGGAGCTCGATAATTATAACCAAAAGAAACCGTAAGTTAACAGAACAAGGCCTCTGGAGACTCAGAAATTGGTTTTTAGATACATTTTTATTATTTAATTATTTAAAAAAAAGCTTCCCAAAGATGAATTTCGCGAAACGAATAGTTTTAGGACAACTACAAAAATACTTCTACAAACTAAAAAAAAGTAGAGTTGAGATAAGATTACTCAAAAAACAATTTTTTGAGGAACGCAAGCTTCTAAATGTGGCCAAGGAAATGTTTCCAGCTAAAAACTAAACTTGTTTGCAAGTAAAACAATGCATGCATAAAAACTTATTCATCAATGACTAAGTCAACGTCTTCTGAAACTTCTTCCTTAATTCCAAGATCACCATCACTACATTCCTCCTTTGTACCGATCACATTCGAGTGAACGGGAATGTCGTATTTCGGTAAATATGCTTCTAAGTCTCCCATTTCTCCCTTCAATTCTTCGACGACCTGTTTCTCTTCACTTTCCACGTCGCTTTCATCAGGAAAGAAATAATCGTTGTCTTCTCCGATTCTAAGATTTCTCGGCATATCTTCTTCTTCCAAATCGCTCATATGGATTCCAGAACCCTCGCTGGATTCTGAGTCGGATTTGTAATTGATCACTTCCTCATTTGCTAAAAATGTTTTGAACTTGTCCGTTTAATAACTATATTAGGATCACCTTCTTCCTGTTCATGGACTTCCTTGTTTTCATTTTCCTCCGTTTCCATTTCGAGGATTTCTTCTTTCACTTCAATATCTGCATCGTCTGAACTCAGTTTATTGCTACTCGAAATATTCGTTTCTGATATGTTATCTTGATTCTCTGGATCGTCATCTTTATCCGCATCATCGTCCATTTCGATATCCTCTGAAAAAGAAAACAAATTGGGTCAATTATCTAGTATCTTAAATACCATTATCATCGTCTTCGTAGGCACCTCTCTCAAATTCGTGGATTTTGTTACGACGGCAGTCGAATCTTATTCTTTTTCTGAAAGTTTAAAATTTATTCATGGAATTTTGAAATTCATGTCGAGGAACCTTGGAATATCAACTATTGGTTTTTGCTCCTCTTCTTTTGCACTTTGCTGACAAACTAGTTGGAGGATTTTCTCATCAGATTCATACATCAAGGAATTCTGGGAGAACATTCAGAATTAGCGCAAAAAGTAAAGCTTACATTCGTTTTTCTTCCTTTTGGTGATGGCTCGACATGCAAAACGGAAGGGTCCTTCTTTATTTTTTTCATCTGAAAATCATGATGTTAAAAAAATTTTAACGGGGTAATTCAGAAACCTTCGAAATTTCTGCAACTTCTTGATTTGCAGCATTATAGTGCACACAAGTCTTTGATTGCGCATCAGTAGCTTGTACAATCGGTTTTTTCTCCTGAATTTGGGAATGTTTTGAAATATTTATATGATTTATAGTGGAAACCTTTGAGATGTTCACCATTTTTCGATGTGCAGCATCAGTATTCTTCTTTGGACGCCCACCTCTCTTGACAACCGGATTCTCCTAAATTTTAAAAAATCAATGGTATTTTTTGAGCCTTTTTGGAAATTTCAGAAAGAAATTTCTCGAACCTCATCTGCTTTCGGTCTTCCTCTATTTGTAGATTCTTTCTTAACTCTCTTTCGTGTGTTTTGAATCTCAGCTTTCGGTTTCTGAAAAAATTAATTAAAATGCCCGAACAATATTCGATTTTGACAAACCCTTCCCATTCTTTCAGCAACTTCCAATCCGTTCAAGTCACCGAAATCAGTAGAATGTGGCAATTCTTCGTTAATTATTGCAACTACTTCTTCTTTTTCTTCGTTCTCGAACTCGAAGCTGGCAGTGTATATTGATTGACCTGAAATGAATAACCCTGGATGTTGAAAAAACTGGTTAACAACAAATATGGGTAAATTTACAAAGCTAAGAACTTTGCGGCTCTAGTTAATCGCAGAACACAGTAACAAATGCTATGGTCTTGACGCGACACGAGTAAATTGAAATTAGTTGCAAACTATTTTTTTCTTTGAAAAGGCTGAAAATGATACATTTCTGGTTGGAAAATAACCATTTCTCACGAAAATTAGTTTTTCAAAATTGTTCAAATTTAAAAAAAAACTGATGACCGAAAGCAGTAAATATAAAAACAGTAAATGTTATTCCATCTCACGAAAACTATCTTCTGACACGTGGCGAACGTGAATGAAAGGTTTTTTATAACACATTTCCCCCAAGACATACGACGATAATAATTTTAGTATTATTTATTATTGAGGTGTTTCATTTTTTTACCATCTGCATTTCTATGCCTTCTTGTCCGTTCAAAGACCAGCTCTGAAGAATAGGCTTTATCTTTGATCTCCAGCCGTTGACGTCCTCTAGTAGCTCGTTGAGCACTGGTGTACGTTTCAGTGATTTTCTAAAAAAAAAAACATCAGTTTGAGATGGAAATCATCAAGTTAAGAAAATACGCGTCTGAAATTTCTGTTTTCATCAAAGTTGTTCTCATGCTTGTCGATTATTCTGTAAAAATAGTTTTTGATTTGAAACATTTCTTTTTTTTTACTTATAGATGTCTTCTAATGGATTTGACATTTGATACCAGTCTTCTTCTTTGAGTTTAGAACGTACCTAAGAAAAAATATTAATCAAACAAGTGAATTACAGCAAACCGCCAAATATTTCTTGTGACATATATTCAGTGCAATGAAAGTTTTGCTTTTTATCATGTCACGAGCGCTTGCCATCGGTGCATTGACATTAGCAAGAACTTTGATATTATCCAAGTTTTCATCAGTATCAAATCTTTTGAATGATGAAGGATCGTGCTGAAATCTTCCGAAATTCTAAAATCAAATTTTTTTAGTTACAATATCTAGAAAGGCCACAATTTTGATAGCATTATCTTCGATGAGTTTCAAACAGCATGAATATGCGTCTAGATGTCTACTGGAATGCAATAACTCTACTAATTCATTGAACTCTTTGATCATATCGGGATCCATTCTAATTTGAACAACGTGGTCTACTGCCTGAAGGTAATAAAAGGTGTACAGCGCGTACACACCGAACATCCTTTCCTAAATTTATGGTCTTCATATTTTGATTTATTTTTTCATTACCTCAACGCTTCTTGCTAATGACGCAGATAAATTCGGCTTCAAAAACTCCAGACACGAACACAGAATGCATTCGTTGAACTAAAACGATCATCCATTTCTCCATCAGGGTAAATGAAAATATGAAAACCTCAATAATTTCAGCATAATAAGAACGTCCAGAGAAAATCGCAGTCATTCCTGTGCTTTCAAACAGTTTTTTGAAATCCAAAAATTGTGTGGACTTCAATTGGAGAAAAGATCGATAAAAATTGTCAAGATCGTGACGGAGGCCTGCTCGAACCGGAACAAGAGAGGATTTTCCTCCTTTTGGCATGCTGGCTGGAAATTATCATTTAACAACAATAGATAAAAATCCCTTGGACTGGAAATAATAGACATCCTTGCGCAAAACAATTTTTAGGAAAATAAATTTAAAAAATTGATGTTTTATCTACAGTACCTTAAAGGGACATGCGGATCGCGTTAAGACAAAAGCACTTATTTTCGCATGTGGCATGTCGAAATGTCTTTTTGAAAAAAGAAGACATTTCGTAAGAAATACAAAACAATGACTGAGGAAAATTATAAAAAAGCGAAAGTTACACTTCATTTACGAAAACCGTTAGAGCTCTGGTGTTTATATCAAAAATAAATGAAAAGAAGATTTCAAAACCTGTACGTACTGACTTTAGGGAATTTCACTGATGAAAAATCATTGCTCAACCAGGTTACGGCCACAAACGCGGAACACCCTCTTCAATCGTATCGCGAGCAAACGAAAAGAACAGAATATACTCAAATGAAGAACTAAGACAAATTTAAAACGTGCTTCTACCGTTTTCCGGGCCATCCGATAACTGACCGTCACCACGATAAAGAAGCAAACCAGACAACCCAATTTCTTACCAGATGTGCCAGTGATTGGACAGTTCCGGACCTGACCAACCTTTTGACACTCTGGAATGGGCTGAGAAGCTCCCTTTCTCAACTTTATTTCTATTTTTAACAGAGGAATTCTATAATGAAACTAGAGTATAGAACGTTCTCTTTACATTTTAGGAATTTCAGGAAACATTGAAGAGACCGTTCCAATCCCTGAATCTCTAGAATACCAACTGTAGGGAGCTTCTCAACACTAAAAGCAAAGAAAAAAATAACAGCAGTAAATTAGTTATTTATCATAATTGTCCAACGTTTTCAGTGCTCCATCTGGATTCATCACATTGTCGAATAACAGTCCATATTTCGCTAATCCTCCATTCAACCTAAATCATGCAGCGCTTCGATGATGATGGGGTTGCCTCATTCGCTGGCCTGGAAACAATATTTAAGAAAAGTCGGATAAAAAAAATTACTGTGAATCGGCAGACTTTTTCAGTTTAAGAGCGTGTTCGGAACCTAACTAAAATTATGGAAAAACCTTTTTTTTTTAATTTCAAACCCAGATTTTGATGGAATATTGAATGCAAGAACTATTCCCATCGCAAATTCATTTTTTCTCCATAAGGTCCTTTTTAAAAACCTTACCTTCAAGAATTTCTTTGTTATCCAAATTCCACAATTGTTGGAACTTTGCTTTGGAACACGCTTCTCCAACCACAAATCACATAATTCTTCCTAGGTTTTCAATGAATGCAACTTCCGCTTGAACATAGTCTCTTTCGTCGTTCCACCATTTTCGAGTTTTTCACAAAGTTCTGAAGACTACTGTTGCGTTTGCCGTTGTTTCCGAATGTTTTTCACTTCCAAATGTCGCTTCCTTGATTCCTTCATCTTGACTCCAGCTTTCGTATCCCAATCGACGTTTTTGAAGGATTGAATGATTGATAACCAAGTTTGATCGATTTTAAACATAACGGTCGATGTGTAACAACGATCCGAATCCGGCGTTTTTGAATGCAATGAATCTACAATTTAAAAAATTGATTAATAAATTAGCTTTAAAGTTGCAAGGCCCATTACCAATTCATCCCACTTCAGCATTTTTCCAATAATTTCGAAATTTGTATTCTGAGGATAGTCGTCGTTGACAAAAGTGCTGGTTGTCCAATCAAAACTTTCAAATGAATCGCCAACGAATCCGATTTTAATCATCATCCATCTCCAGGTGTTCCATCAATAGATTCCTGTTCCAAAACCATCGTTTTCAACATCTTTGGTCGTTTTGCAAAAAGTTTTGTCGCATTTTTGATGTAATTGTTGTAATGGTGATGGTTGTTATAGCTGAAAATTGAAAAATCGATAGATGAACCATTTTTATAATGTTAAACCAATCCGCCAAATGCGATGCATGAACAATTATCCATCTTCATTTTTGATCCGGTTCGAATCCAGCATCATATCCATCATCTTTTTGCCTTCTCTCCGATTATTTTGCAGTTGATCGCGGGGTACATCCATTGAATTGTTTGTTGGGCTCGTGCAGACGTCGTCCAGACTTTGGTTCCAAGGAAAACTGAAAATTGAAAAAATTATTTTTAAAAATTCGTTTTATGTTGCAAACCCATCGCCGAACCAAACCATATCACAATTTTTGGAATGTAGGAAATTGATTGAACATCTTGAACCCGTGATTTCAAACAAATCGTGCATTTCTGCTCCTCTTTCCCCTTATGCAATCGATGCCCAGCTGATTCGAAGTTGATTGTAGGTCGTCGTGCAACAGCGATCGAAAAATGTATCGAACATCAAAGTTATGTTATTTCAAACCAGGAGTTGCGTGCCGCTGCGCGGCAAAACTCCAGGACTACGGCTCGCCTTCGGCTTCGCTTTCCAACACGCCTCCGGCGTGACCCTTTTGTGGCATTCCTCTCAAATAAAGATATCTTAAGATCCAAATAGGACACCAAATATGGTGATAAAAAACCTAGCTTAGTTTATCATATATTTAGATTTCACCTTTTTTATCTAAACTCATCATTACAACAACTTTCTCGCCTCCGGCTTCACCCCGAACACGCCTTCGGCTTGCTACTACACACTATTACTGTTTTCTTCGACTTTTCAGAAAATGAACAATAATTATCTAGAGGTACATTACGGCGAGGAAAGCGCATCGGTTCTTTGAAATCGCGAGTATATTTTAGTTTACTATTTCTTTGGATTTCGTCCTCTTTAACCTAAACGCATCCTAATAAAAACTTTTTCTACGGCTCGCCTCCGGCTTCGCCCCTTACACGCCTTCGGCGTGCTATTTCACTTTCAATTGTTTGGCGATTTCAAACCTTCTGGAATTTAATTGTGGGGACCGAAATTTCTTGATCGAAAAGTATTGGAATGCGAGCCGAAGGCACAGAAGAAGCTCGCCTGCGGCTCGCTTCTTCCGTGCCTTCGGCACGCATTCCAATACTTTTGATCGGTGTTCCGGCGCCGCTGCGCGGCGAAACACTCCTAATTTAAAGTTTAACAACTTCTGGAATATTCTCAAAAAAAAACTAACCATAATGGTCCAATCTGATTGTATATAGAATTATTTAATTTTCTAAAACTGTTATAATTAGCGGCTTAAATAAAGAAATGAATGTGAAAAGAGGTTGATGTAATCTTCTTTACTCTATCTCGACTCATCGTTTCAATTAAAATATCCACAACAGAACGATCATTTCTTTGAATAATTTCTTAAAGAATGAATCAATACTCAGAAATGACAACAAATAATTTTAGAAATTTGACCTAGTTTCTTAACCTATTTTTTCATATATGGAATTTTACCAAAAATTTTAAAAAATGTAGAAATGAAAATCCGCAATCATTAGGTTTCAAAAAGTCCTTCCTCCTTCGATGACCCCTGTAGTCTACTGGTTAAGAAATCATTTCTTTACGTGAATCGATGCGAGTTCAATTCCACTCAGTAACTTTTGAATTTTACTATGAAAAAGGCTTCAGACGCACAAAAAATGGGGACAGACGCCCCGCCTCCTTACCCAGTTATATAAAAGGATGTCGTCCAGCACTGCAACTTGTCGATCTGCTCGTTTTTGTGAAATTTGGGCCGTTGGTGAATGCTGAAATGAATATATGTTTCTTTTTAAATAAATATTTTTTTCAACAATCAAACCACAATTCTGCTTCGCCACTTCGACCATTGCCCATTTGTTACCATTTGCGATCGATTTGTCCCATTGATTATGGAAAAAGTTAAAATTATTCGAATGTTTTATCGTGTAAGTAATATATTTCTATGATTCTCTATGACGGTTTTCTAACATTAATTTTCTTAATTAGTAATTTAGATAGGTCAACGGGTCGAACATTATATACCATATACAAAATTAGAAGCTTGTTTCAAGAAGTGGACATTATTCGGAAACCTAGGTTTAAAGTCTGCGTGCTGCCTCCGTCCCAGGTTATGGAATTCGCCGGGAAACCCCCGTCTCTACCTTGAATTTCGATACCGCCCACAAGGGGTTGCCTCATCTGCACGTCCACGGCAGTGATACGTCAGTGTGTTGGCGTCGGGCTCCTCCGTGTGCTCAATTACCCACCATTCCCTAACATACCCAAGCTTGTCACGGAAACCTGGGACTTTACTTGCAGACTGTTTACTTAATCGAAAAGAAACTTTAGCATTGAAAATGGGGGAAATTTTGACTAAATCTTACAGTCTCCGCCGGTTGTCTAACTTCGAAAGTGGAGTTTCGTTTAAATTTAAATATTAACTCACGCGTATTGAAGAAAGCCAAATTGTCGATTGTTGTCCTTGATTTTGTTCGCTTGCTTGCCAATTTTGACTGAAAAATATAAACTTTAAAATGTAAAATTTTTCGGAAAAGAAAAACGAAAAATATTGAGAAAAAAGAAGAACGTAAGTGCGAATAGAATAGCCAATCCAGAAAACTTTTATCATAAACAAAATTTCTCCTAAAATCCTCAATACTAATGACAATTCCCAAGAAACCCTTATCACCCACCACCAACAAAAAATTACCCAACCAGATCATTCAAAAACCAATTATTAAATGAAATATTGTACGAAGAGAGACCTTCTGTTTTGAAGGCTTCACCAATTTTAGCACGAAAAACACATCAATAGAAAATAAAAAGCGCTCAAAAAAGCTGAAAATCGCTGTTAAAATTTAAAAAAAGGGACGACAACAAAAAAAGAACTTTTCGAAATTTTTCCCACCTTCTAGAACAAAAAAGGGAGAGAGTGTGGTTAGACAAGGAGACACAATTGATTTGATTATTTGTTTCGCGCTACACTGTTTGAATTTTCGCGCAAATAAGATTGTTCGGTTGAGCGCGTTTGCCCACATTACGATACATTTTTCACATTTGCAGGTCTGAAACAGTTTTTTTTTTGGAATTTATAAATCGGAGATCGGATCGAAACGGTTGTATTTTATTGTAGAATGTCCGGAGTTTATCAAAATTTGCAAAGTTGGCCGCAAATTTTAAATACCGTGCTTTTCAAGAAATCATTCGGCAAAATACGGCAGTATTACTAAATTTGAACTTTGAGTTCTTAGCTTCCTTATGAACTTCTAGTATTTTTCATGTTTAAACACTTCCATCAAGAGTGTTAATTAAACAAATAAATAACGATGAAAGGCAAAAAAATATGACTTATGTAAATATATGTAGTACCTACTTAGTAGCAGTTCAGTTCAAGCCTTTCAAAAACTAGCTCATATTAACCACAAACACAAATTTCATGTTTTGCTCGCTTCATTGAAAAAAAAAGAAAACAAAAAAAAAGGGAAAAATAAGGTATCTATTGTCTAAATAAACAAACCCACAAATAAAACACTTGTATCAAATTTGAAACAAAACCGCAAGAAGAAGAAGAAATGAATGGCATTCGGATGGATCAAACAATACGAATTGTTGAAAAAGGAATACAAATAAAAGTATTGTCGCGTTGGGAGCTGCTAAGGATTTCAAATTTTCCTTGCTGATACATCATCGCTTTTCCTGAACAGAAAATGTCCCCATGTTCATTTCTATCATTTAGAATCCTTTTTTTAATTAACACAATTTTCGTAATGTTTTCACTTCAAAATGTTCGTATTTTCTTGCAATAAAAAACAACTACTCATGTTGCACAATTTACGATATCACTTAATCCTCTTAACAAATGTTCAACCTAATTTTTCCATTGTTCATCTCTCCCAAATGAACTCTTTATTGACCCTTTTTGTGGTTTTCTATTATCACGCCTCTCTTTGAAAAATGAACAAAAAACAAGGCTAATTGATAGGATTCTCGCACCCACTTGACTTAGAATCTCTTCAATTGGTCAGATTTGATTTTATATATTATATGTCTTGCTCACTTGATTTCTCGATTCCTTTTTCTCCTAATTTTGTTGCGGTTCCATTAGAATATTCTGAAAAAATAATGGATTTCTTTTGTTCCATACACCCGGGAGCTACCGTTATAGATTTTATAATTTATTGCAAAGCTTAGGAAATCCAAGTCATGACCCGATAGGCTTAAAATTGATTTGAATCACCTACTTCGTTTTTTTTTTCAGAACCTACTCGTATTTTTAAGAAATTTTTAAATTTTTCGTGCTGTTGCACCCGAAAGCACCCGAAACTTTAAATGTAGACGTTGAAATTCAAATACCTTTTGACACATTTGTCAATCTATAGGCCTAATGTTGAATGAAATAATTAACGTAATGACAAGCATGACCGCTTATTTTTTTAACGCTAAATAAACACAATTTTATTTAAATTCATAATTTCCTTATTGTAATTTATGCAAGAGTTTGAAAATCGGAACAAATTGACTATAACTGTACCGTTAACTTACATTATCATTATGTTCTAGCTTAAATACCAGACCCGACAAAACTTTGTATTTTAATCTCAAAAACCCTGATTAATTTTTTGTTTAATTTTTCCTGACAATATAACAAGGTACTATTTTTTTCAGACGTTTCAAATGACGATACGAAAAAAACGCGACAGTTTGACTACATTATCCAGTTGGAGTCCAAAAAATTCATTTTTCGCTTTCAATCCGTCTTATGGATTTCGGTTGTGTGAGGATAATCGAGGGTGAGTTTTTCTTTTCAGAAATTCATGTTTTCTGGAACGGGGAAGTGCTCCCGCTAATAATGAGATGTTTCGAACAAACATTATATTCAAAACGAAATATTTTTTAAACAATTTGAAAAAGCTCCAAGCACCGGCTAATAACTTCAATGTGTTCGATCTGTGAAAAAAGGCATATTTTTTCCCCAATTAATTTATGATCCCAAAAAGAGATTTTAAAAAAACATGAAACAAAATTAGACATTCCAAAACATGTTTGTTCCTGAAACAATCAAACAGACTAATCAAGCGACCCTCGAAATCTCTTTTCAACTTGATGTATGAATTCTGCGTCCGAAAAAACCGTGTTAACAACCATTATCACATAAACATTAGCCGGTGAAATCTCTCAAATCCTAATTATCTCTTATGAGCATTCTGTTGAAGGATGTCGACTCGTCGGCGTTTCCTTCGGTGGGGTCCTTCAAGAAAACAACCACTTGTTGTTGTCTTCTCTCCCCTTTCGTGTTTTTCTTCTTCTTTTGGACTGTTCAAGATTTTCTATTGAACGTTTTCAAAAATTGAGTCATTTACTCTTTTGTGTGCCGCCTATTTTTCGCCGCCCACAGTAATCTGTTTTGTGATTACTTTGAATTTCGTCAAACTGGGCGCCATCGACGCATCTGACGATATCAAAATTGTGTCGGTTGAGGAGAAAATTCTTCAAAAGTATGGGTTTTGTTTCTGGAATTTTTTTGTATTAGTTGAACAAAACAAAAACAATTTGAGTTTTTCAAAAAGTCAAATTTTCTAATGATTTCTTATCACTTTTTGATATATTTGAAGATTAAAAAAAAAAGGAAAATTCGGAATAAAGATTTCATTCATTTTATATTTTTTCAGCCGCCGCCAAAATACGGCCTCGACTATTGTGACCAGCGGCTCCGGTGAAGTGCAGTAAGTGTTTTTCGTCTTTGTTTTTGTTTTCGAGATTTTTTCCTGAAAATGATTTAATGATGCGATAATAATCGATTTGTAAGCCACAATTGAACTTAGGAAATTGAAATTTTCTCAAAGCCTCACAATATGTGGAAAACTTAAAAATTGGATTTTCACAAGCAATTTTGAGCATTTGAAAGGACGATAATAGATTCATAGATCTCTGAAAAATTTCGCTCATAAATGTTCGGCGATATTTTACGAATCTTGGATGAATTACCGTTAACCGGGGGTGAATTATGTTTATAAAACAATAATTTTTTGGAAATGTCTGAAATTTGAAATATTACGTAATCTATACATATCTATGATGTATAATTTTTCTTCAGTTCAAATGCCTCATCTTCATCCGGAGCAACTATTATCAGTGAATGCTCATCAAGTGATGTAAGCCATTTGGAACATTTTCCAGAAAGGTATTTTTCTTCTCTTTTTTCTGAAGTGTTTAATTGAAAATTGTGTGAAACGATGACCAGTACCCGATACAAGTGTGTTTATATATTTTTGAATGGTCGAAAGAAAGTGACCGACAGACTGACTGATAAAAGATAGAAATATATAGTTCAAGTGGGCAAGATGCACGCGTTTTGTGAGAACTTTGAAATGAATTTCGATGTGGTATTTCGAGAACAAATATAAATCTTTAGATTAATAATTACGTTTTCAAATTCTGTAAAATGCATAAATTCCAAACTGCTTAACGGATTTTGAAAAAAAAATGTTTGAACAAGGACGGTTTATATCCTGAAAAGCATTCACCTTGAAAACTTTATTAAAAAATGATTATAACGCAAGTTCAATATTTAACACAATTTATTTCAAAATTTAAAATAATTTTTCTGAAAAATTACAACGTCATTCTCTCCACTGCCACCTCATCTCATGTTTCAAGCAACTTTTTATTTTTTTTCGAAATTTTAGTGTATTTATTTCCCAGTAAACTCGTCATTTGTTACTCTCTAACACAAAACTGACCGGAAGAAACCGGCTTGAACGAAAAAAAACGATGATGATGAGTGGGTGGAGCTTATTTCAGGACAGAAAAATGCACAATGCACACAAACATTTGACTCAAGCAATTGTGCTTGCGTAATCGACACTTTTTCCATGAGCTATTATTGTTATTATAATTAACGACTTATAATTATGACGACTGATTAATTACGCATTTATATTTTGTTGAAAATTGACAAAAGAGCAACCAATTCAATTGTTTTTTGAATTTATTTTGTCGAGATATGGTCGATTATTCGATCACCAAAATATTGGAACGCGATCGAAAGTGAGTTTTTTTTCTCTGTAATTTTTAAATATATATTCTTTCAATGTATCGGGAGAGCTCACTCCTTTCTTAAATGTGCTATATTTTTACAAAATTCCAATTTATTTTAGTTTTTTTAAAGTTCAAGAAGAACTTTAAATTTTCTTGAAATATGTTGAAACAACTGACATATATATGGCTCATTCTTTGTTTTGTTTATTCTCAGAATGAATCTGAACCAGAATTCGAAAAAAATACCTAAAAACATATGTGTTGACAAAGCGACAAAAAAAATGAAACAAATACCCGAACAACAATACAAAAAAACGATCGTTCAACGTTTGACTTGCCCCCTTCTTCCGACAGTTTTTGATTGTTCGATTGCTTAGAAAAGACATAAAAAATCGTGTGAGCAAGATTTTGGTTAAGTAATAAAAATATAACATCAATTTTCTGATTTTTATAGAGAGCTTCCGCTTGAGAAAAATCTTTTATTTTGAAAATGTTATAGTCCTTTTGCTACCTAGATCTTTGCGTGAGAAAATCGAGAAATTGTAACAACCGATTTTATGTGATGCCATAACTTCCATCAAGTATCGTTTTTTTATTTGACAAAAAATGAACGGCAAAATGACACATCTGTTATTTGACACATGACGCTTGGAGCTTGACAAAAAACGAAATATGTAACATATATATTTAACCATGACAAGAAAAAAAAACTGAGTTCAAGAGCAACCGGATTGTGTGGATTACAAAGGTGTTTCGGTGGCGTAATAAAAAAAGGAGAAAAGTAGGTAAATATAACTGGGATACCGCTAATGTTCTTCTCGGAATACTAGTTAGATTAGTTAGACCTATTAGATTTTAATAAAAACTCTTTGCAAAGCAATTTGGTTCATAGTTAACTTTTTACGAATTTTAAATTATCTTGAAAATCAGCTTATTCGAAAGAAAAATGCTTCGAATGTGGTTATATGATGCAATTATTTGGTCATTCTTCTATGGTGTAAGTCTACCACTTGGTTTAAATCAATCAGAATGTTGTACTGATCTTTTTTCCTACTCATTGTTCTCAATTCTGTAGCTTTTGCATAAAATTAGAAACAGATATGAGAAGCGGGGACTCGCGATTTCTTTATGATTGCATAATCGATTTTAATTCATAAAAACTATTAGCTCAACGTTATCAAGATCTATGAGCTAAATAAAACATAAAATATTCTAGAATTTAGCACAGATTCTTGCGTCGAATTAATCCTGACGCATAACACTGAATTCTGCATCATGTTCTAAATGTTTATAAATTATTCTAACCACTAAGCTTGTATTGTGAACTCAAATATTCTTGATCATGCAAGTTCGTTTTGCTCTACCCAAAAAATCTAACAATAAGTCTCTCACAAAGTCATGCTATTTTTATCTGCAAGTGGTTGCGCTGCGGTCTTTCAGTAGAAAATGGATGAACCAAAATTTTTAACTTCACAATAAGTGTTCCCAATCGTGATTAAATTTAACTGAAAATAATCCTTGGTAATCCCGATGTGTAAAAAGTCCAAATAGTCATCCCCTTATCATATCACTTTCAACCAGACGTGTCCTAATTCCAAATCCTTCAAATACTTGAGAAAAAACAACAGCAATACAGACAGTGCAAAAATTGCCATTGCACAAGTGACAACAAATATAATAACCGGCGCGCAACCAACGAGCTTATACAGATACATTAGCGGCGAGAAGAAGTTTCACTAAAATCTCTCAATTTCATTTAATATTTCACTCGCGCATATTTTCTGGTGGTTTAGAGACACTGTCCTAATCACTTACAAACTACGGGGGCGGAAAATCATTATTATTATGAAACTGATTCGTTGTCTCCGGCAATTGACGTGAAATATTTGTTGTAGCGGATTTTTTTTTTTCGAAAAGAAAACGCGTTAATATTTGAGACTGGGCGGGGGTGTCGAAATGAATGACGTACCAAATCGGGAAAATATTGAATATTTTGTTGACAAGATATCAGATATTCAAATCGGAATGTTTATTATTATTTCAGTTTATGGTCTCAATTACATTTTTTAAATATTTTTTTCTAAATTAACATATTGCACTAAATTTTAAAATTATATTCAACTTTTAGAACTTATGAAGAGCCATATTTCACTGAATCTTTTGAGACAAAATTTTACCAATATATAATACAATAAAGTACTTTTTTAAAATTTAAATAAAAAATAGTCCAAGCGTTTCAGACAATAAAAATATGGCTCAAATCCTCCATTTCCAAAAATAATAATAATCAAATTTCGAATTTTCCAGAAATTCCCGACTTGCTTCAGTTTTTGCCGCGCTTTTCATCCTGACGCTGTTGATTTCAATATCATTCATCACAATTGTCGCAATATTGTCCGATGGATTTACCACCTTGGTTTCAGGTTTGAAATTTTTTCGGGAGCATTCGAAGACATTTTTTAAAAATCAGTTTGAAAAAAATTAATATAAAAACAATGAATAGCCGATTGAAATGTAAACATGAATACTTGAACTCGCGTTCGTATTATTAAACATAAGTGGAAAAATACAAAATATTTTTTAATTCTGAAAATTTTAGGAAGCGACCTCTGCTCCGACGATTCCGATCAATCCGAACGCCCAAATCTTTCACATATCTTCAACCCATACTCACTTAATTCAACGTGTCTGACGCCCGAATGTGTCCGACTTTCAGCCAACTACTTAAACAACATGAATCGTGACATTTCGCCATGTGATGATTTCTACGAATTCGCATGCGGCGGTTTCTCATTCCACAAAAATGTTGCCGAGCACGAGAAGAAAGTTACGGTTTTAAGTGAGATGAAAAAAGAGCTCGATCGAAATTTGAAGGATATTCTGGAAAAATCATCAAGAGATAATGCAACAAGATCGATGAAATTGGCTCAGATTCATTTCGATTCGTGTATGGATGAATTTGCACAAGATGATTTGGTTAGTTGATGTGTATGTAGTATGATCATAAGGAATGAAAAAATTGCAGGGTATTCAACCACTCATGTCACTTATTTCAAATCTTGGTGGTTGGCCACTTCTGGCTAATGCTCGATTCGATTCAATTGATTTTCAATGGGAAGTACTTGCAGGTAATTATTATAATATTGAATTGTAACACTGCACAAAATGTGCAGTCTTGTCACTTTTTAAACATAAAGATTAATTTTTAAATCCTAGAGAAAAAATAAATTTACTTCGAAAAATGATCGTTTCATTATTTGGGGACCCGGATATTTTGCGAAATACTATTCATTTTCAGGTCATTTGGCTCTTTATGGTGTTGGCGGCATTTTCAGGGTTTTTGTTCATTCCTCATTTGATGACAGTAACAAACATATGCTAATGGTATGTTTAAAAAACAGTATTTCGAGTAACCAATTTATTTTTCATTCAATTTTTCTCTAGCTTTCATAGGTTTATCTTTCTTATTGTCGTTCTTTTCTTGTTCTTGAAAATGTTTTTTGTTTTCAGTTTTCCCCACCAACATTGTTTCTTGAAAAAAAGAAGTTTTACCGCGAAGTTCCATCGTCAAATGTTCATCTACAGTACTATCGTCAGTACATTTGGTCACTTTTGGGGCTTTTAGGTGATTTTTCCAAATATTTTCAAAAAAAAAATTCAAGCTTGAATTTCAGGAGTTGACATGGAAGATGACGACCATATGATTGAGTATCAAGTTGACGATATAATCGATTTTGAAAGAAGAATTGCAAATGTGAGACAAGATCGCGAAACTTTTAATTTTATTCAAATTTATAGTTAACACGGATTGAATTGTCTCGAAATCACAGCTCTATAAACAACATGATGACCTTTGGCGAATTCAAGAAAAAATATGAAAAAATCAATTGGGATGCATATTTCAATGAGGAAATGCGAACATATCTTGGAAGAATGCCAGATTCTTTGATCGTCAATGTGGTTGATGTGATGTATTTTGATAATTTGTACGGATTAATCAGATCAAAACCATTAAAGTGAGTTGATTTTTCTTGCAAATTCTAAAAAACAACTGAAATTTCAGTTCAATCAATAATTATCTAATGTGGCATCTAATTGCGAGTTATGACTTATACCTTCCGGAAAAATATAGAAAACCAAAGTACGAATTCAGGCAGAAAATGTATGGAATCACTTCAGATGTAAGATTTCGAAATGTTTTCTATTTAGCTTTTTCCATGATTTTTTTCAGACGCCACTCTGGCAAACATGTGTCACTGAAGTACGTGAAAATTTAGCAATGCCATTGTCGACTGAATATGCAAAAAGAACCTTCAAAAAGCACGATAAACTGGTAGCGGAAGATATGATAAAAGATCTGAAAAAGGCAATGGAGCATACTTTGTTAAATGCTGATTGGATAGACGAATCGACAAGAGAGGTATCATTGACAAAGTTGGATGCCATGGGACATAAGATTGGGTAGGTGTACAAAGATTTGATTCATTTTGATAAAAATTAAACAAAATCTAAAACCTTTTTTTTCAATGATTTCAATGATTTCAGTTTCCCTGACACTCTTTTCAATGAAACCGCTGTGCTCCTTCCATTCGCTGGTGTTCGTCTCACAGCCAACGAATACTTTGAAAATGCAGTCTCATTGAGAAAATCAGCATACCGCGATGCTCTTTCAAAGCTTCATCACGAACCATCTTCCATTGATTGGGCTTCTCCAGTGATTGCTGTCGACGCTTTTCATTATTTTGCTGGCAATGAAATAAGTATGTTTCGTCTTTTTCATTCTTAAAAACCTGTAAAAATATGAGTTTTTTTCAGTTTTCCCAGCTGGAATTTTGCAATTCCCAATGTTTGTCCCAGAAGCTCCCGCATTTGCGAATTATGGTTCTATTGGCATGGGAATTGGTCATGAAATAACCCACGGTTATGATGATTTAGGCTAGTTTTTACTTTAAAAGTTTTTTTCAAAACCATTCAAATTTTCAGGAGCTCAATATGACGATAAAGGAAATTTACGTGGCTGGTGGCATACTGAAACAATGACAACGTTTCAGAAAAAGAAACAATGTTTTGTAGCACAATACGGAAGTAAAGTTGAACCTGTGACAGGTCGAAAAGTCGATGGAAAAATGACAATCGGTGAAAACATTGCTGACAATGGTGGACTTCGAGTTGCTTATCAAGCTTATCAGTTGAAATTAGATCGTGAAAAGGAAAAAGAAGAGAGAAGATTACCGGGTTTGACAGATTTCACATCAAAGCAATTGTTTTTTATTGCTTATGCTAATGTAAGGGCGACATAAAAATTTATCATCTAAATTCGGTTTTTAGACCTGGTGTGAAGCTATCAAACCTCAAGCTATTGACCACATTATGGACACAGATGTTCATTCACTGGGAAGGTTTCGGTAAGTTCGATGTGGTTTAAAGGAACTCATTAATTTTGAAAAAAAACTCTTTCAGAGTAAACGTCCCCCTCCAAAATCTGCCAGCATTTTCAAAAGAGTTCGACTGCCCTATCGGTGCGCCAATGAATCCATTTGAAAAATGTCGAATTTGGTGAAATCTCAATGACCTTTTGGGACCATGACAAGTCAACAGTTATTACGCATACATAATTATTTATGATCTCTTCCCTCTGTTCTAGAAATTTGTCAATCTTTATGTTGTTTTTATCTTATATTGCCCAGCGGGTTGCTCAATTAACAGTTGTATTTTAATACCTTTTTAAAAGAATAATTTAATTAAAAACTTGAATCTTAGAAAAATGTATTCTGTTTCAATGTACACAAATGTAGTCCAGCTGTTTTGTGATGCCAAAGAAAAACACATTAATTGGCTTTTGATAAGAAAAATAACGGGAAATATAAACTTGCAATAAGATTCAGAAGAAGATTATCATCATCGGAACATTGACAAGACACCATGATCCATAACAAACATTTGTTATTCTTATTTTCTATTATTCATATTTTTGGAAAAGTGTTAGTTTTTTAAACATTTTTATTGGAATCACATTATTAGAGATCTAGCCTCATTGTAACTAAGTTCGCGTCAAGGTGCACAGCTCTAAAAAAAGTTAAATGGTGTTTTAGAATTTATTGGAAAATTATGAATATATTTGAACATCTTTATTTTTTAATATTGAAACTCTAAAATATGTTGTGATATCAATCCAATAAATCCAATAACTTACAGCAATTGTCAAGAAAAAAGCGCCAACGAAAAACTAATCGCCTGCTGTGCCCATGATCCAGCCATTGATCCATATTGTGCCAACAAATATTGCAACTTTGGTAACATAAACCAAGCCTCCCTTTTCCCATTCATTGCTGAATGTGCACCACGTGGAAATACAATTTCAAGAGTCTGGGATTGCATTAGTTCACGACATGATCATACTGAGTGTTGTACAAATCAGGTAAATAAAATTGGTTGTAAAACATTTTATCAGAAAATATGAATCCAGGGCGTGCTGCCACATTGCCGTCCATTTTGCAACGCTGTATCTTCAGTGCCAACCGATATTTTGAAATATGGAATATGTGCCCACGAATTTGAAAAATATCGTCTCTGTTTCAGGACATATTTGAAACATAATAAGGCTATCCGACAATAACTTATATTCAGAATGTTTGTAAATAAATAATTTATTTTTGACCATATTCAAAATGTTTTCTCCGATCTTCCAAATATTTTTTATCATAGTTGTGAAAAAAAAAACCAATCATTCAGAATGAGTTAATATCTGGAAAATCTAAAAACTTAAAACAACGGTTTTCTTAACTATTTCTGGAAATAGTCTGAATCAATTCAGAATCATTATTTTAAAACATCGTTATTAAATGATTACAATTGAAAGTTCCATCAAAGATTTTTTTTGACGATTTGTGGTTAATTTCATGGAGACGGAGGCTTAAAAAATACGTTTTCTTGTCAAATTAGTTTTTTATAACGATTTTGAATAGATCTAAGTCATTTTCAGAAATAGTTTTAGAAAACCTTTAAGTATTAGCTTTGTTGAAGTTGAAACAACTATAATTACAAGTTACAATAGCTGCGACGATTTGCAGATTTTCAATCCGATTTCAATAACCTACAGTTCCTTCACAGTTTCAAAATTTCCAGATATCAATTCCATATCATTTAATTTGAACAAATGTCCATTGGATGTTCTTCAAATTTTTTTGTTGCATTTACGATACATCTATATAACACCAACAAACGATGAAAATGAAAAGAAACGAAAAAAAATATTAACTGAGAAAAAAACCTGTTTGGTCAGTGCCAGCTAATATCTGGCTTATCAAACATTATGTCTTTTTGAATGAAGTGTGTATGTAACATTCAGAATGTTATTATTAATATTATTTTTGCTAATATTTCGTAAGAGATTTGGCGCAATATTCAATGATTTATGTGATTACAATTAATATCGATCTGTAATCTCGAATTTCTGAATATATTCAATCTCAATATTAAGATTAAATAAATTCTTTACCGATGCTGGGTTTATATTCTTTTTTAAACAACATTTTCTTAAAAAACACATTTACAAATGTCTGTTATAGGTTTTCAAATATCTCGAAGAAGATGGAAATGAAATAGAAAACCCAAAATTCGTAAAGAATAATTTTAACCTCGGATAATTAATCCTTGTGTATTATAAATTAATCTTCATCTCATTCACAGAATAGGCAACAACTTTAAGTTCATTACAGGCTATTTCTGAATCGCTTCAGAAATCAATGTCTTGGTCATTTCTGTTTTTTCTTGTTTAACATCCTTCATCAAACTGACATCATTCTAGTTTACAACACAAACCGCATGTTGAAATTTATGTATTTAGCCTACGTTTTACCTGGCTTATTACAAAACCTATAACTTTCTGTTTCTTCTTCTTCCATATTAATTGTCACTCTCTCTTTCCTTTACACCTTATTTGTGGTTTTCAATTTTAAGATTAGTCACCATTTTCACTTTTACAAAAAAAATCTTTCAAACCATTTCATTTCACATCCTCATTCGAATTCTCACAGAATGTTGACGCTTCTCATTATTGCCGTTGGCATCTCAACGATTTCTTGCCAACAGTGGAATCAGCAATGGAATCCATTTCAACAATGGCAACAACCAGCTTGGGGACAACATCAATGGGGAATTGCACAACCGCAATCAGCTTTTCCTCAACAACAAGTTGTAGCTGGAGTCAAAAATTCGGTTGCGGATAGAATTCAACAAATGTAAGATTGATCCTTAAATATAATATTGTGTTAAATATGTCAATTAGAAAATAACTCTTCAATAATTCAAGACTACCAAAAGGTTTATTTTGAAAGTTTTTTCACGGATTTTGTCCAATGTTACTCATATTCATATTTTTCGCCATTCTACAGTTTCGAAAAAATGAAATTACGGCTAAAATTTCAGCTACGGCGTGCCTGGAAGAAGAAACGCTAACCAAAAACTTCGTGTTTGCTGTCGTTCATTAAAAGAAGCGGACGTCGATTGCCGTCGGAAATACTGTGACTTCGAAGCATTTCGACCAGATCAAGTTCTCGGATATTTGGCTGAATGCTCACCAAAAGGACCAACTGTCGGACAAATGTGGGACTGTGCTTCTTCGAGAGGGGATCACACCGCTTGTTGCCAAAGACAAGGGGTAAAATACATTATTTTTTAGTTGAATTAATTTAAATGCTGTATTTTCAGGTCATTCCAGCATGTATGGCATATTGCGAAACCACAAATGGAGTTCCAACCGATTATCTCAAGTATGCTCTATGTATCGGACAATTCGACAAAGTTCGCTACTGTTTCCGTGAATATCTTGAATCCCATCCAAATATCAAGGGGGATACATAATTAGAGATGATATTCACATAGTCTCAGCTTTATTTTAACTTTATTTGTGTGTATGTATAATAATTTAAGAATAAACATTTATAGACAAATATGTTTGAGGGAGAAGTTCAACGTGTTCGATAAAATAAGCGAAATATTGTAGTTTAAGACAACATAATCTTATCAGTTGTGTCAATCATGGAAAAGCACAAGACGAATGACTTTCGGACAATTAAACCGGCCATTTCGAACTGTTTTTTTTTTCAAGAAATACCATATGTTTATTTTAGGAAGTGCTTTAATTTTCATGGCTTCAATTTTAATATTTTTTTTTGGTTTTCTTAATTTTTATTTTTTTAAATGGTTTCTCTAAAGATACAATAATAATAAAACGAAATGTTTCGAAATATAAAAACGAGGAACCTCCGTTACAGTACACAACGAAATTTACGAATTTCTGAAACTGAACTTACCAAAGAACTGGTACTTTAACTCATTTTTCTAATTTTTCATTTCTTCTTGTTTATATTTGTCAAATCTTCGATATTTTCTCACCCCTTCAAAAACGTATCATCTTTTAGTTTTTTTCAACCCATTTTACCCCAATTCCCACCAAATGATAAATATTTATTAGTGAGAAAAAAAGGTGTTCTTGTTGACATTTTGATACGCCATTTTTTTGGGTAAATAGACGAACGAGAAAAACGTTTTCTTTAGATGTGAAGCTTTAAGGCATAATTTTGCCAGATGATGATTTTAAAGTATTATTTTTTCTGATTTGTGAGATTATTTCCAGTTTCTCTATAAATTCAATTTTTTATAAATAATTTTGTGCTAACTCAGTTGTGTCAGAAGAACCCATACAATTTCTTGAAATACCTTTTATTATTGAAAACTAGTATCCCTCTGAAATTTTACCCAGATGAAGTGAACTCAATTTTATCCCGCTACTCAGAGAAAAAACGGCGTGTTTCGGCGAGCTCGCTCTCATGCCGCGTGGAAAGTGCGTGCACGCCGGAGAATCAGCGCGGAATGCGCGGGCCCGCGACAAAAAATTGGCGGGACGCCTTCGTCGCGCTGTCGGCGCGCGAGAGCGGGACCCGCGACAAATAGTCGCGGGTGCGCGCGGGCCGCCACCGTGCAATTTACCGTCGAATTGTTTGTTTGTCATATATGACGCCAATTTTTTGTTTTCTTTTTTTAAATTTATATTTTTTTTCGCTATGAGAGTTTTCAACGTTTTTTCTTCTAATTTTTTGAATCCATTGTTAACAGATATTGTTAGGGAGCTAGCTAGTCAGTAAAATTACAAAAAAACTTGGAAATATTTTTAACAAACGTCGTTGAAATAATTTTCATAAAAAATTGTGGACTTAACTATTTCATGATTCCTATTCAATTCATTTCTTTGCTGACACGAGTTTTTTCATATCTTTGTAGAACTATAAGTAGCTATAGCCTAGTTTTAACGGAACTGTGACTTTTTTCCGAAAACTCAGTGAGTGCGGGGCAAAAAAGGATAGCCCCGAACTCGCCACTTTTGCCGTCGCTTTTTCTCTTACAATTTCCTGAGTAAGATTTCAAAACAGCTGTTTTTTCCTTACATCTTACCCGTAAGAGTTCGAATTTTCAGATCTGGTGAAGAAAAAGCGCCCGGAGAAGCGTCATGCATATTCGCTTTATGATCTATCAGGCGGGACCCGTTGTGTGGATTAATGTAAGTTTTTGATAGTTGGGAAAAATGATTTTAAATTATCGAATTTCAGCACGGCATCCTATCATTGTATCATGCTCGTTGAAGCGTTAAAATGGCACCGTACAAATGTGCCGACAAAGAATGTCAAGTGAGTTTTTTTGCGATTATGATGATTTGAAAAAAAATCCCCAGTGAAAATGTGTACCAATTTTCTGTCAAATCTAGAAAGATATTTTTAAAAGTAGGGTTTTGAAGACAGGTATGAAAACTTTGATTCTTCAAGTTTTAAAATTAGTCGAACTTTGAAGAGCTATTGTCAAGATAAAAATTTCTGGCCGCTCGTTTTGTGGAATGTCGTTGGAAATTTCCTCAACGCGCTCAAATTCAAAATTCTCAGTTGGTCTTGCGCGTTGCGGTTGTGTTGCGAGGAAATTCCCAACGACACTCCGCGAAACGAGCGGCCAGGAATTTTCATCTTGACAATATGACAGTGGTCACAATTGATAGAAATGGATGATAATATGAGGAAATCACAATGGCAACCCTTCTACAGGGTGACAATTAATTATGGGAACACACTCAACCCATCATAAAACTCGAACGAACTAAAGTATTGACATGAAATTTTTTATTCAAGAAGGAAAAATGTCTGACAACAACATATTACAAAAGATATTCGAAAGCCCCTCCACTTTCTTTTCTACGAGCCTTCAAGCGCTTCGAATTACGAGCGATGGTGGCCGAGGGGTAGTCGGTGGTAATTGTGTCCCAGACATGAACCAATTCCGTTTTCAAGATCTGAATCGATGTCAAACGGCTTCTCTCGATTCTACTCTCCAAATTAATCAGAAGGAAAAATCCAATGAATTTAAAATCGGCGAGTAACTGAGCGATAAATCGTTGGTTCATACTTCAGGCATTTCATACTTGAGGAGCGTCATTGTAGGTTTGGCACCATGAACGGTCGCCCAGTCCTGTTTTAATGTCCAATCCCCCCCCCCCCCCCCGAAAAGTGAGAATTAGTCCAAGAAATCAAGGAATTATTGTTGAACTCCTGGTGATAGTATTGCCCATCAATTTTGACTCCTTAACCGACGAAAACCAGATCTGACTTGCCATTGGAGGTGACTGCAGTCCAAATCATCACACTAGCCGGAAAATGCGATTTTTTGTTTGTAATGGCCATCAAAAATTTGATCATTTCTTATGGCAACAGTTAAGAGAGAAAACAGCGTCTCATCAATGAAGACGACTCGTTTGAGATCAATAACCGCGGCCCACCGGAGTAGTCGTTGTGCTCTTATGTACCGATTTTCTTCCGCCTTCAAGTTCAGGTATTGACTTTTGCCAATCTTGAATGGTACGATGTTCAAGTTTTTTTGACGACATTCCGGACTTTTTCTTGGCTGGCGTTGAGCTGCATATGCATCTTTTTCATGGATTGCCGATTTTCACGATTGATCCTCTTCTTGATCTTATTTCTCAGCTCCGGAGAGTTCAATGTCGGTTTCCTTACTCTCCCGGGTTTGTCAGACCATTTATTTCGTTTTTTTGTCGGGGGTACTAAGCTACGATGCACTTTCAATTATTTAGAGATCTCCGAATTGCTCAGTCAAAATGCAAGCTAAACGCCAAATTTTGGGTCTCTCCGCACTTCATCTCATAATTACCTAAACAATACAAATGGTGATGAGCGATCAGTTTTAAAACAAAGAAAAATATTTTTAAAAACTATTACGAAAAGAAAAATCAAGAAAAACACTACAGTACTCCGCTCACGGTGAAGCGAGTTTTGTTCCCATAATTAATTGTCACCCTGTAGAACATTTCTAAGGGACAATTCTGAACTAGAAAAATATGGTTTTATATGAAAACTATATCACAACCTCAAAAAAATCATAGAAAAATATGATCCGGTGTGCACAATTTGTATGGTACTTGAGAATTTAGTTCCCAGTTCTGTGTACTGCATATCATATCCAAATTTCATTTAAAAAACTTCAACTATGCGTGGAGTTATGTCAAAAAAACTAAAGGTGTATTTCTTGTTAACCGCTTCAAACTCAAGTTGCATAGAGAAACTAAAACTTTGTATTTTACAGCGCTCCTCCAGCCGAAACAAAAACCAGAGGAACTATTGAAGCATGTGCAAAACGTCCGGATGAAAAAGTATAAGTAATTTTCTTAATTATTACTAGTTATCTCATTTTTGTTTTGTTTTATTAAATGTTTTCTTTTTGAGATTAACAATAAATCAAAACTGGTTTCAAAATTGTAGTTATTGTTTCTGTTTTGTGAACCGAGCACGTTTTTAATGCAATAAAAAATCGAAATGAGTCGGAAGCGGCGTGGCGTGGGCGTGAAATCGGCGTGAAATACGCGTGCCCGCGCACGATGTGGCGCGTCATCCGCGTGCCCGCTCTGGAAAAGCGGCGGGCCCGCTCGCGGGCTCCCCGCGGGGCCGCCGATTTTTCAGTGCGGGCACGCGGATGACGCGCGATTTTTTCTCTGAGTACATCCACGCCTGTGTGACGCGTATATAATCGATTGACTTTTCTGCTTTCACATTTTTTCGGGGGCTCCACTTTCCAAAATAATTAATTAATACTCTTGTTATTACAATGTTCAATTTTATTACAGTTCTCTATCATATTAAATGCAAAATAAGTTCCTTGATTTGATCCTTCGTATATTTTAAATTAGGGTTGTGAAAATTTCAAGATTGTGAACAGAACCCTTATATTCAGAAAATGCATGCTCAGATAGAATGAATGAGAAATATTTCATTGTTTGATGCCAATTTATAGCCTCTTGATAACCCTCCTCTGAGATGCTACAACTCAAAAACCACTTTGAAAATCGGCATGGAAAATAGATAATTTTAAAAGCAAATATGTAGAAAATTGGTTGTAGTTCTGTGATTTGATCGAGTATGTATAAACCTTGATCTGGTCTCTATGATCTTTCTCTGAAGGAATCTATATAAGTGTGGTCTATCAATTTTCCAGTTTCATTATTCTACTTCAAAACATGTAATTCTTTTTTTTTGAATAGTTTCCCATTTAAAAAATTAAATTAAAAACGTTTTTCATCATAAACTGCTGATTTTTGATACAGTGAGAAACCGAGAAAAAAGTATTTCCAAATCTAAATAAAGCTCTATTTTATTAATTGTTCTCAAACACTTTTTCCTTCTTCTCTCTCCTATTTGATCATTTGACTTTCATCCCGTTTCAACCGGTTCTTCTCTCATCTGTGTCATTTTTTTGGTGTTCTCGGTAAATTTGTGAATGAATTTACACGAAAAACATGTAAACCTAAAGAAAAGAAATGGGAATCAAGAACAAATGAAAAAGTACATTGAAAAATCATGATTTTGATAGCATCTAGACGACTGAATGTCAAAGGTTAGGTTATGTGTACATTTCGAAATTATTGTTAGAAGCAGCTAAGTTACTGGTTTGATGAATCATGCATTTATTTTTTAAATGCATTATAAAATCTAATTTTCTTGATCGAAACTCTACGTCTACGTGTTTTTTGATATTCGATATTCTTGAAGCAAAAAAAAAATCTGTTTCATCATAATAATATTAGTGACAAAATTCTTGATGACGTTTGTTTTCGAGAGTTTTCGTGTGAATTATTCAAGTGAGACGTTTTGTTGTATTATCAATGTCAGCCCGCAATGTCCAGAAAAACCTGAAACGTTCCTATGTATCTTTAGAATAACAAGAAGCCTATAAATAATTGGACAGCTCACGTTTTTCTATATAGCTCATTGTTCTTTAGTTTATTCAAATATTATTTTCCAACAAATTCGTTATTAGCCCTTTGGATTTTTAGAATTATTGATTGTCTTCTAAAATAGGTGGAACCATCCCTTTAAAATATGTATTTACTGATGACGAAAAAATTCTCGGAACAGAAAAAAGTTCGAAAAAAGTGAATAAAAATACATTTTTATGAATAAAGAAAATAGTTCTCAATGGGAAGGGAGAAAACAAGCAGGTAGAAAAAACATAATTTATTTTATTTATTTATTTATTTATCTAATTATTCGACACCATAAAACAAAAGGTAACAAAATAAAGAAAAACATTTCTTACTACAATCGAATCCAACATTTTTGATTTTTTGATTATTTTACTGAAATTCAGAATTTTCACAATTTTTTCAATACAAATCGACACGAATTTTGAATTTTCTTGCATTACTATTAGTTACCCATTCATCATGGGTATTTTCTTAATTTGTCTAAACCTCCTCAAAACTGTCCATCCTTCTCCCTCTTTAATTATGTTGTTAAATTGCGGAAAAAGGCGATTTTCCTTTTTCGTCACTACTTTCCTTTTATTATTTGTGGCTGAATGTCCATCTTCTTATCCAAATTTATGAAAACAACATTTTTTGGTCGAATTGTGATTATTTTATTGTTCTTTAGTCTTTGTGATTAATGTACCTATTTTTAAAAATACCACACTTTAAAAAGAAACAAAAAAAACCGAACTTTTGATATTTGAAAAAAAAACAATCGATATTTCTCCGTTCACACGATGTACAAAATCAAGTGTCCTTCAATCTTGTTTCTGGGGAAAATTTGCGCCATAAGCTGTTTTTTTCTGCATTTTTGTTTTGAATTTGTAACTTAAATTTGTGATATGTGATACTTGATTGTTTGTACAATTTTTTGTTCTCTCTATTATAAATCAAAGTGATTTGAAATTCAAATTTGTTCGTTTGAGTACTCATGAACTCGCATTCATATAATTTTGATCACATTTTTATTCATGTTTCGTGATTTTCAGACCTTTGGAAAAATGGACAAAATAAGATTTAAAGTTCATTTGGATCGACCCTATTATCAACCAGGACAAATTATTGAGGTTTGATTGATTTGATTGGTTTTCTGAAATCTTAAGAATAATTATTTCTAGGGTCATTTTATATGTGATCCTTATCATCAGTCAATCGAATTGGATTGTGTTATTGGAATTCTTCGAGGAGAAGCTGTTTTCAATTTGTCAAAGGTTTGAATTTTTGAATAATTTAGTGATCACCATTTTTTTAAATTGAGAGTAATGTTTTGTATCTATAAAAACGGAAAATAATATATTTTCGACCTGTACACCATACCGAACAGTTTCATATTCAGTAAATAACTCATATTTTTAAAAAGTTTATTGAGAACATTTGATAAAGGAGGACTTTACGGAGATTACAAATGTACCTTAAATGAAAATAGACTTCATACTCATTCCAAATCTGTTTTTAAAATATTCTAAAACCACCTAGAAGCCGAGAAAACACGCCTCAAAACAATGACCTAGAAAAAAGGGGCACCGGTGAAATTTAACTAAGAAGTACAGCAAGCCAGTTTCAAAATTGGCTTTTTTTTTTAAATAAAATTACTAATAAAAATTAACCTTATCATTTAATTATTGGCATCTTTCGAAATTAAACTTTTACAGGAGCAGCAATCAAGTTCTCAAAATCGAATACTCATTGACGAACAATTCGAATTATGGCGGCATTGTACTGTTAGTGAAATGCTCGGACTTGATGACTATTGCGATGAAAATCAGAACGAGAATCTCAAAAAAGGGCCAGCTTCATCAAAGATCTCTGTTCCAACTAGTTTTCCTATCCGAATTCAAATCCCCCACTTTGCTCCGCCTAGTTTCCAATGTCCCGGCTCTCCCGTCAACATTCGGTTTAGTCTAGAAATTGAACTACTGAACAAAGGAGAACTGGTTTCAAAACACGAAGAACCATTGTCAATTCTCTCGAATCAAGCACAAAGTCGGAAAAATATGGGGACACCAGTGAATTATAATAAAACATTCCACTTTAGCAAGTAAATTTAAGATTTTAATTTTTAAATTTAGAACTCTTTGAATTTCAGAGATCGATCGATTTTCGCAGAATTTATCATGAAAACTGATCTCTTCTCAACAACTGATAAAATAGATGCTTGTATCAATATTTCAAACAGGTTAGAGTAATTAACAAATACGTTTTTTTTTTGAAAAATAATTCATTTTCAGATGGAAGCAATCGATAAAATATGTACATTTGAATGTAGTCCGTCGAATTTCAGTGTTAGACTTTGAGGATCAAATAGTAGAATCAATCAAGATTGATACAACCGGTAACCAACTTCCTATTTATTCGATTTTTTAATTATTACATCTATTTCAGGTGTCGGTCTTCCATCTGGGAAACATAAAATCGCAGTTGGAGAATCATACTCTTTACATCCCTCATTCAACATTCCAGCTTTACCACCTAATATATTTGTTAGCGGTCTTTTCAAAACTGATTACTCCTTAAAAGTATCAATTGGAAGAGCCCATAATTTCGTTTTAGCAAATTTTGAGGTTGGACATTGCAAAAATGTTGTGAAATTCAATTGAATATTTTCCAGATCCCAATAACAATTACAACGTTAGACTCACCTTACAATGATAGAAAACGATGTCGAGATGAAGTTCTAGTCGATATTTCTTCGTCAAATAATAATATTTTCTCATCGGATGCTCTTAATTAAGTGTAAATATATCGGGTTTTTCAAAGTTATGGGAAATAAAACCTTTTTTTAATAAAATACTTATTTTATACCTTCAATGTTTCCTTTGGTGTATCTTGAAAGGAACGTCTCGATTATATCAAATTCTTTAACACATTTTGAAAATTGGTAGTAAACAATATCCTGACGAACTAGACAAGTCTTCATTATCTACCTTTTTTCATTCAATCAAACGTATTTTGTATATAAATTTCATTATCAAATTAACAGTTGTATTTTTTCAACCTTGGACACAAATCGAGAAAAATCAAAAAGAGATTTTGTCACAAAAATGAAGATTTTTATTGCAGATTAACATTGATCCCAGTAAAATGTTTAAAAAAAATTTTACAGAAAAAATCATAAAGCAGGTGATAAGCTCGGTCATTCGCGGGTAAATTCAGTTTTGAGTTATTTCAGTAAATATACACACAACATCTAAATAAAAACTCTTGGCGATTAATTATTTTGGTTTTTCGAAACTTTCGGTGGTGACGCAGGAGGTGTGGTTTTTGGAGTTTGTGTTCCAACAATTGCCTCTTCAGTAATTACAACTTTAGATTGTTCTGATTTTTTGTGTTGATCTGAAAACAAAACAACTATAATTTAAAATACACACAACCTCTTAGTACCTTGTTTTTTTCCGTCATTTTCAGAATGCACTTTAATTCCTTGAATTTGTCTACGGAGCAAAGTAGAACCCCACATGTTTGGAGCATCTTTGATGTCGACAACTTTGCCATTTATCATTTTTCGACCGTCTGAATATTAAATAATCATAATAATTTTCAAAAAATTGTTAAACCCACCTTCAGTATAAGTAATCGTGTCCTTAGTCTTAATTTCACTGAACTTTTCCAAACTCTCATTTGTTCCAATGTCTTCAGAAATCTTTCGATTAACTGCATAAAATTCAACAGAATCCGATGGAGAGTTCATCATTCCGAGCATTTTCGAATGTTTTTTGTTGAAATTTCAAACCTGCAAATTGCAAATTAATTTGGTAAATGCTTTTTTCTCTATTGGAATCTAAACAAAAGAAGTTTTTGATGAACAAACGATAAATGATCGTACATGTGTAATGTAATCAAATATAATGACCGGTTTCATGTTCTTGGAAAAGGAATTCGACGAATATCTACAGTTAGTAGGTGTCAAGACATTTCAGTTAAGATATTGGTTTAATGGAATTGCAGGAAAGAAAATTTGGTTCCGGGTTGGAAGCAAAGATAATAATTATCAATACCTATAAATTGGAAAGAATTTCAAATTTCTACTTCAAAAGCTCACTTCGAAAACCATGATAACTTATTTGTCTCAAGAACAAGTATTCAAAAATTTCAAATTTAAAAGTGCCTTAAATCTCTATCAAATGTTAAGGCACCGAAAACCACGACGAAAATTCTAGACCTCTATTGACTGTAAACTTTTATGAATCACAGATTATTCATCAGAAGACCTCGAAATATCATTAAAAAATCATAATAAAAGTTACAAGTGAAAAAAAAATCAACTGCGAGAATATCTTGTGACGACAACACAACTACTTTTCTGTCATTTTATACCACGCTGATCACGAAAACATCATCACTACGTCAGACCTTTGAGGAACGAAATAGCGAATTACGACTACATTCGATGACGAAAGCAAGACAATTTCGAAAAACAATCTGAATTAAACTTTGATAAATTGTCTACTAAATATTTAATTCATTTTAAGTATGTATAAAAGTTCCGCCCCCTCTTCAATATTTTCAGAAAATAATCTAGATTTGTAGGGTACGGTAGATAATTGACCCAAAATGTCAAGTTTTATAATCACGTTTGATTGACTCCACCCAGGTTTTGTCCGTTTGCCAAACATCTCGAAATCTGCCGAGGGGTTTGAACTAATTCGATTTGGAATTGAAGTGAGTTGATTCACTTTTTCTTTCTTTCTGCAAACATCATTGATTCATGGGAACAGTGGGAATGCAGTATTCTGTGAGAATTCTCGAGGAACAAACCACAATTTTATATTTTTGATGACATCATTCCTCGAAAGTTCTTAGATCAGATTATCGTTTTAGCGAAGTTCTCAAGGTGTTCAAGAATCAAGATCAAAATATTTATTCTCAGAGGAATCACTACAGAGAACGATTAAACATTTCAGATTAAACAAAGTATCAAATTACAAATTGAAGATCTGAAAACGTCGAAATTTCTTAAATCAGAAATCATATATTTTTCTTTTGATCGAAATTGTTTCCGTGAATGAAAAATTAACCACCAATGGGTTTTCCGATTTTTCGAAACATTAAAATCTACGAATTTCGAGAACAAACCGATTTTCTTCTCAAATCATACATGTTCTGATGATCAGCATCGTTTTTCGCAGTTGCCGTTTTAAGCCACAAAATTATCTGGCTTACTGCCAAGAAACCAAACTCGTAAATTGATGGCCACAGACCGTGAATGTAGGAAAAAAAGGCCAAGAATAAAAATATAATCGAATTTAATTTGAAAAGATCAACAATTAATTGGACAAATGGAACTATATTATTCAGCAAAATGTGGATTGTTTGTAATTCCTAACTAATGCAATTTGTTTTGAAGATTACAATCATTTTCGCCTTATGTACTTTTACTATTAATTTGGAAACGCAGAAAAAAGATCATATCATGTGTTTCTGATAGTACATTGTACAAGAAGACACTTTGTAGAAAAATAAAATTACATTCATGCTGTAAACAAGAGAATTATTCATAAATTAATTGGAAATTTACTTATTAAAGACAACCTTATTAAAGATATAGGTTATATATACCCTAAATATTTTTGGGAATAAAGTTTTTTCATTTTGAAATCATATCACCTTCATTGATCGTAGTTTGACTTTTGTCTAGCATTGTATTTCTTCATGATTAGATCGCATTTTTTTCTATGTCATGTTAAATAATGCCCGGTAACAATTTTTAAAAGTTGGAATCAACTCCAATATTAACTCCACCTGGAACAGATCTTATATTTTTCCAACGCTATCTTAAAGAAAGCTATTCAGTTAATTTGACCCTACCTGATCTTAGCTTCAAAAATTAGAGCTTTCTCTCATTAGTACAATGTAATTTATGCGAAATCACACCGATAAGTATACGCTTCATAGCAGCCTCTCAAAGTTGAAAAAATAAAAATTTGAAAAAAATAAAAATTTGTTGAAAAAATAAAAATTTGAATGCGCTCCGGATCGTGCGGCGCGGTCGTGGATCGTGCAACGCGGCCGGAATTGGTGCGAAACACAATTATTTGAATTTGGCTGCAGAGGTATTGTTTTTTCGGCCATCTGGGCCTTCATTCGAATTTTGATATTTTTTTCCTTAAATTTGGATCGTATTAACTGAAACGCTGCCTTTAAACACTGTATTCTATGGTTTTTGATTTTCGAAAGCGAAATCTTTCTTCTTACTAAACTACAACTAGTTCAAGATACCCCTTCATTTACCCCTTATTTCAAAACCACATTATTTTAAAATTTTGTTCCTCAAAATAATTGCTAATTGAGAAAAAAACTGGAAATCGTTCTGTAATTGACACGTTGAATACCATTTCTGTGAAGAAGTGAAATGAGATTTTTTTTAGAAATGTTGAGGAAAATTGAAAGGGGTTTTGAACCAGGGAATTTTGGTAGTAGCTGAAAATAAATTTATAAAATAAAAAATGTCAAGAAAATTATTAAACATTTGTGAAATCAAAAAAAACAATGATCATATGAAAATATGAAATTTTGAAATTTTGAAAAAAAAAACCATATTTTTAAAAATTAACGTCAATGATTTCGAAGGTTCCTCAAACGATTTTTCTCCTCTTTTATTAGCTTCAATTGTGGGAACATATTTAGATAAAGAGCTGAAAAGCATTGATCATAAAATTCGTTGGAATGGGGAAAAATAACAACCTCCATTTGTCTGCTCCGTCGGAACATCTGAAGCACTCGAAATTGTTGGTCAGATGAACTTTTTTTGAGCGTTGAATGTGAAACACTAGGCCTTTTGGTGACATAATTCTGATTCTCAACTATTTCTTCGACCTCTTCTTTTAAAGCAAAACTAAAAAGAGCAGGATCCATGTTTGATTCTAAACATTTTCATTATTTACCAGGCTCTTCCTCTGCTTCTAAAATAGATGAAATCATGATCTCGCCATTCTCATCATCTTCGAACATGGCTTCTAAAGCCTCCCTTATCATTCAATACCGCATTTCCTTATTTTCTTGTGCCGATCCTGTTTATTTTTTTAATTATTTTTACAAAGCTCCCTTTTCTGACAAAAACTAATTTTGGCAAAATGCCAAACTTATCAAACAACTATATTGCCATTTAACTTTTTATTTAACTTTTTCAATAGTCGCAGAACTTTTTGATAACTAATCACTTCCAAAAGTACTACTCTTTGTCTATCAATACTGTTCAACTTTGTTTGAAATTAAAATTGTATCAAAGATTTTATTTCCGTAAAGTATAATTTCATGATAAAAAAAGAGGAGAGGTGAATCATTGAGAAAATATTAAATAAATTCAAAAAGAATTAATACCGGAAATATATAGTTTCTGGTGTGAGTAATTAAAATGCTGGAGAATAAAACTAGGCAAAAATGGTTCAGATGTTTATTACATTATTTAGTCTATCGGTGTCCTGCTCTAAACGATCGTAAATATATCCAGCCGAGCGTGAATCTCGGACTAGGAAAATCTATCGATTGCAGACCGGGATGCTTTGATCTCAAATTACAATCTTTGGCTAATCCATTAATAAATGTTATTCTAATAATATTGGGGATCTGTTTGTGTTGTAAAAGAAAAAAATCATCATCTAACTTTGCAATTATTTAGTTTTTTATCATTATCATACAATCTATAAGTATATATTTTTGTTCCACTGAAACATGTTTTGCAGCTTCATATTATTTATAGAATAACAGCTAGGAATATTCATGACCTATTGTTATTATCATGCAGATTCTTCCGTTATCGTTACCCTTTTACATAAATAAAAACGATGACATAAAAAATCAGTGTCATCTTTCAATTATTTATTTGTATAATAATTATATCTCCAAAAAAAAGAAAGAAAAACTTATAGATAATTTTAGCAAAAAAAAAGATAAGAAAAAAGTAGGAGGCTGTCTGATGATGAATATTTAAAGAGACCCATCTCAAAAAAAAAATCACAAGCTCTACGAATTATGAGGTTCCTAACTGCTTTATTGTTCATTCCTTTGGTTTTGTCTAAGCCAAGTACTAAAATCAGTCATTTCAAGATCAATGGAAAACTGACATGCTATGGTGAACCAATTGAGGCTGTTGTAACGATGATTGATGATAATCGTGAGTTTTAAGGTGTTTTAGAGATGAACATTGACTTGAAAAGAGGTGGGAACTCCCGGTTGAATAGGTTTTTAAAATGTACATTTAATGGAGATCAAAATGCCTTTTCCTGTTCTCACACTTTGCTTCTTCCGAATCCGCGCACGTCGCATGTCTTCCCTAGTAACTACGATAATCGAGAAATATACGATAATCGAGAAAAAACGACTTCACTTGCCCGTCTTCAATAAATCCATATTTTAGCTGGTTCGTTGGATCATTTGCTGGGATACGATGTCGTTGAACTGGACGGAAAATATTATGTACATGGCAAGCCTGAAGATGAGTCACTGAATGCTGTTCTATGGATTGAGCACAAATGCCACAAACTTAAAATGATCGGTATGAAGCTTGATGGATATTCAGAAGTTCCTATCAAATATGAAGAGATGATACAGAGTGATTTTGCGGTGCACAAAAACATTGAATTGTCCAAACTTTTTACATATCCCACCATGCCAGTTTTGCATTATTGGAAATCGGTTGCTACAGGAAGAAGGTATACACGATGTTTACTGTTTCTTGAAATTCATAAATTTCAATTCAAACACTCAAGTTTTTAAAAAATGTATTTCTTCGTTCTTCGAAATCCTGTTATTTCCAAAAGATATTCCAACTAGTACTCCGATTCAGAAACACTGGTTATAGCTTCAAACTATCTTGAAAATTATATTTTTCAGATTAGTCAAAGACAACATCGATCGTCTCAAAACCGTCTTCAAGTCATCAATTTTTTCAAATATTTTTAAAACTGCATAGTGTAGTTGACTAAACTTTTTATTTTTTTCCCTACTGATCTATTTTTTATGTACATACATTTTTCTGTATAAATGAATCATAACAATTCAAAGATTTTCAAAAGACATGAAACGACACGAACATCGGGACAGAATGTGAACGAACTGATTCTGAGAAAAGGAATAATTTTTGGAAATAGTATTCTAATGAACACGATTTAATTTTTTAATTTTTATGAGATTTTGTAAAAAAAACATATTACAAAATTTCGTTTCTGAGTTCCAAATTTATTGATGTTTCATTCCTATGAAAATTATCAATCCAAAACTATTCTGGCAAACGGGATACACGTCACTATATAGATGTTCAGTGCTCATACAGTCACTCATTGTTCCACAAACAAAAAATTTTGATAACTTATCATTTTCCGATTGTTTAATGAATTAATATACTGTTTTTTTTGAAAAGTAGAGGAAATCAAAATCGAAAATTAACTTTCATTGGAATTTGATCAGTTTTGTTATACGAAGTTTTAAAAAAATCGAAACCGACACGAGAACCTGAATAAACTTGGCTATATCGAAGATTTTTTCCAAGCCATTAATTAATGGACCACTTCCCGGAAAGGAATTCAATGGCTCATACATATTTTTAAAAAACGATAATTTACGCAATGAACGGTACTTTTGTTTTGTTTTAACCCCATTTACTCGCTGTACAACCCTCTGACAGACCGTTGTTTTTTTAAAAATATTTTCATGCTTATTTGTAGAACCTTTTTCTCAGGCATAGTTTTTTTTTGAAAACAACTTTTTCTTATTTGGTTTTTTCTTTCAAAGTTCTCCTTTCATCAATTGATAATTCTATAAAAACATGAGCCATCTTCATGTTATTAGCTAGTATAGTAATAATAATCGGGTAATAATAATCTCCAAAAAAATGAAGAAAAAAATATTATTAAATTGATAATGTCAGAAGAAAGACGATAAGCAATAAAAGGAGGAGGTTGCTAACAAGTTCATATTTAAAGAGCTCTCATGACCAGTTGAAAAACGGCGAGAACTACAAAAGGCACTACTTCATCGCTATGAAAAGTATCCTTATTTCATTGCTAATTTCACTTGCAATTGCTTCAGCAAAAATTACGAATATCAGAATCACTGGAAAGCTTACATGTCATGGTATACCTATCGCAGCAACTATTACAATGATTGATGACAATCGTGAGTTGTTCTTATTTTAAGAGCTTTCGGAGGAAACCTAAACTGACCTTCTGCGAGTCCATCAACCAATAGTTATTTTGTTCAAAATTCTGATTTTATTCCATTGCAGTCCTTTGGTTCGATCACTTGCTCGGATACAACAAAGTTTCTCCCGATGGGAAATATTATGTGCATGGTATTCCTGAAGATGACTCACTGAATGTTGTACTATTGATTGAGCACAAATGTCATAATCTCGCGTACAGTAGATCGAATGGGAAAAAACTTGATGGTTATTCAGAAGTCGCATTCAACTTTGAGGAAATAAGCGGTGGTGTTTCTCGACATAAAGATATCGAACTAACAGAAGTGGTTACCCGAAAGTCAGTGCCAATTTTGAGTATAAGGCAATCTATATTTATCGGAAGACAGTAAGCAAATTTTATTTCATTAAATTATTATATGAGTATTGCGAGTATGCGAATTCACATTGGTTTTTTTCGGGAAATCAGTCGGCTCCATGCGACAAACCTAATTTCGATAAAATTATTATATAATATTGTTTGACATAAATTTAGAACACATTTAGCTTATTATCTGTCATTGTGATGTCTATTTAATTTTTTCCAGAATGGTCAAGGACAATATCAGGCGTATCAAAGCCTTACCAATTCATAAAGCTATTTTCGGGCCATGATGATCATATTGTTTTTATTGTTTAAAACTTCCGGGTGGTAACATTAATATGTAAATATTATTTTGATTTTGCTTTGTGCATATAAATCGTTTATTATAACCAAAGCATCATCACTCACAGTATTGCAGATCAGAAAAAAAATCAATAGATAAGAGGGGCGGGGCGGGCAATGGATATCACAAGACGAAAAATCGGACAAAAAATCAATATATTGATAAAACGATATTGTCAAAAATGTTTTAGTTATTTATATAAAGAATCATGTAACGTGTTAGAAAAATTGGGAAAAGGAAAACTAAATTCAGTATTCTTTTTAATAAATAAATAAATTCACAGTGAATAATTAAAAGGAAAGAAAAGAAAAAATAAAAGTTCAAGTGAGAAAGCTATTCTCATAAACCGTTCTCACCACAAACTTCCAAATGAATTTGACATTTGTTTAAAATGTCTTCAAAACTCAAATAAGTCATCGGCGAAAATTTGCACATTCGAGCATCTGGCAGCCATTTGTCAAAAGTTTGCAATACTTCAAAATTTGTCTGTGGAACCAGTGACAAAATTTGGCGCCCATTGAAAATGTAGCATGTTTGGATAGATTCTTGTATTTGTTCCGGAGTTATTCCGTAGCAGTATGTGCGGACGAAATACTTTGAATTCCGATTAACACTATCATCATTCCAAATACAGACAAGCAACTTTTGACAAAATTCTTCGAATCTTTCACGCTAGAAATATGCGAGATTATTAATTTATAAAAATATATCACACTCACAACGAAATCATGAATAGCTACAGGTAACGTAATAAACACCAAATCCGACGGAAAAACCTTTTTTGAATTCACAAAAATCATATCAGGCCAAGTTCCATTTAGACCTCCACTCATATAATTTTCATCCAATATCATTTCTGCAAAAGCTCGCCCATCCTTCATATCTAATTCCAGACTGCTAAATCTGTAAACATGATTTTTTTTAAATTCAAATTTTCTTCTAAATAACCTTTCAGAATGCAACATGTTCGTTTTCCGAACAGTTTTCGCATCAAATCGAATTGGTTCAAATACATTCTTCTGTTGCCAAGCTTTGCAGTCTACTGAGGAATAACCAGTTAAAAATTTTATCTTCACGGATTTCGGTCTAGATAAAAAAAAACAATTTTTTATTAAATCTGAATACTTACTTCCATTGTTTCAAAATACAATCAATTATATCCCTTGGAAGGTTCGATGAAGAATTCGAGAACATCAACTGATCCGAAATCACAATCTCCAAAACATCGCAAGTGATATTTCTACCAATTATTGATTCCATTCTTTCGAGAGCCTCAAACTTCGATGCAACCATATCCAGACAATACATGGCGAATTCAGTGAGAAAACTGAAACAAATTAAGCATTTTACTTTTTTTAAAACAAAATCATACACTTCAGTAATGAGAAGATACTGAAAATGCCGAGGTTCTGGAAATCCTTTGAGAAGAACTTGCACTTGCATAGGCCCATAAGCTGCAGCATTTGTGGCCAATGAATAGCACAAACTACATCCATTTTCACATATTTCATCAGCTCCTTGGTAGTTACGAATATGTACGGCTGAAAGATCAGAGCATTAAAAAAAAAAATAGCATTTTATAGCTTGTAATACCTCCAAAGGAAAATATCTCATGCAGAACACAATTATGAACCAATTCATTCCATTCAATGAATCCGGCGAATTCCATACTCTCAATTCGGCATTTTGCTCTTCTCAAAAGCCTGACAACAAAATGTTTTCTTTCATAAAGACCGTAAAAAACGTACTCGAAAAACTTCCCAATCTTCTCCAAATTCATCGGAATATCATGAATTACCACAATATTATTCGTTTTACGCTTCTTTTTGCGTCCAATCGAATCGATTTGTAAATGACGAAGTTCTTGACGTATATGATGTAAACAAGCAATATCGAAAGCTCTATTTACTTGCTAAAACAATTAAAAAAAATTTTTTCAATCAAACTTATAAATACTTACTCTATAAACAAGATGATTCAGAACTGAACCATCATTTACAGCAAAGCCCAGAATTTTAGCAACCAGTGTTGGGTTGTTCATGACTTGTTGCATATGTGGATTGCGGTAAACATGGGCACGTCTTTTCTGAAAGGTTTTTTAAATTAAAATATTATCTAGGCCCTTATCTTCTCTGATAAAAGTGAAAAACATTAAAAAGACCTTCACGTATATGCAAAAAATGTTACAAGCCATTTTTTTTTCAAAATCTTACAATTTTACGTTTTGGAACCCATTCTTCATCATCTGCTGTCGGTGAATGAAGCTTTTTGCGAAACGTCTCGATTGGCATTTTTCAAGCAAAGGTTTATTAAGCCAAGACTTCCTGAAATTCATAAAGTTTACTGTTAATTAAAGAGAATTTAGTTGACGGAGTATAAAAATGCGTTATTCGCTCTCGATTAAAATAAACCAAACTCTGTTAGAAAACGTTTATTTCTTTGTAGATCAAGAACAAAAATATTTTTTTTATTGATTTTTTAAAATTGCCGTTCTTCGTTTAGTGCTCAACAGAATAAATAACTAAAACTTCCAATTTTGAAAACAAAAAAGGAAAAAATAAGCTCTAATTCATCAGAAATTTTATCCATATTTTTCATACGAATGAAATAGAGAATATACTAGTATCTTAGCAAAGAGATGGGAAAACAAAACCATTATTTGACATATTTCTAAAAAAAACAATCGAAAAGCGAAATTGGCGAAACAGCATCGAAAGAACGTTTCTGGCGGACCAGCGGTGGAAAAGGGTTTCGCCAAACACGGTCACTGTGAGACCTTCGCGGGAAATTCAAAATTCAATTAATTGCGTGCGCGTGTAATTGCGTAGCATCGTTTAACGAGTTTTTATTTTTCAATTTGAAAATGTGAAAAATGGCGAAAATGGCGAAAATTCAGTAAATGAAATTTCGAAAATTGTTTTTTTTTCTCACAGTTTTCGAAAACTGAATAGGAAAAGGTTACGGAAAAGTGAAAAAGTTTTTAACTGAAAAATAATTTTTAAAAAGAAGAAAATGCGACTTGTCATCCACAATCAAAAAACTTCGTTAAAAACTTTAAAAACAGAGAAAAAAACTGATTACAATATGAAATCAGATCTTAAACCACAAATTAAAATAAATTAAGTTTTATTAAACATAAGAGAACATGAGTATAGTAATAGTTAAAATACAAGTTAAGAAAACTCCATAGGAGATTGACGAATTTGACCACTTTAATTCAATGCTTTCATCTGAGTTCATATCGATTAAACCACTTGTTGAGATGTACAATATCTGAAAATATTAATTATTTTCCAAGTTTAACATCTTAGCTTACCTTGTTAGATTCACTGTAACTAGATTTTTTCTCATCAAGAATGACTGGTTTTCCATTCAATGTGAAGCTACTAAAATCTGGCGAAGATGGATAATTGAAAATTTCAATAATATCCAATGTTGGTAGAGTAACGGAGGATGATTTCCTAGGGTGATTTATTGTCAAAATCGCACCATCAGATGTGGTGTTGAATTGAAATTCAAATTCATGATAATCATGTGAGTCGAAGTTGTTGACAATTGTTTCACCATCATCCCAATACAGTGCCCCTTGTGCTCGTCCCATTTCGCCTAGAAAATGAATTACATACTTCGGAAAGTGAAACTCTGAACTCACATGGAGCAATCAACAATTCGAATGGATTCTTTCTCGACGCCGTTGTGGTTACATTCGGAGTTTGTCTCGGAATAACACTTCCTCCGCGCACATAAACCGGAATTCTTGATGTTTTAGGAGCAGGAACATTGGATTTTCCAGGTGAAACTATGCTACCATAATGTTGGTCGAAAATCGAATACCATCGATCGTTTGGAATATAAACATCAACCGATGTGGATCCCTCATAAATAACCGGAGCAACAAGGAAACGTGCTCCCCACATGAATTGATAACTCAAATCATAAGTGTCCGAGTCTGTTGGGAATTCATAGAAGACTGGGCGGATAACTGTTCCACCATCACGGGAAGCAAGGAAATGAAGGCTAAAAACTTATAATTTCATAAACTGAAAGTTAAAAGTCTAACAACCTGTACAAGTATGGCAAATACTGGTATCTGAAGAAGTTCGCATCTTTAGTTGCTTTTGTGACCGAAGGCCAAATAGCTGGATCTTGAGGTGCTTTATCAACATCGTTGTGATTTCGGAAGAATGAATGGAAAGCACCCATTTGTTGCCAACGAAGACAAAGTTCTTCCGTTGTGTTACCAAGGAAACCACAAACATCTGATCCAACGTATCTATATATTGATTATTTTCAAATTCGCTACTCATATCAAAATTAATGTCTTACGGAATTCCAAAAAGATTGAATTCTTGTGCTCCAATAATAGATGTTCTCAAGTCTTCCCATCTAGCAGTGTTATCTCCAAGCCAATGTCCGGTATATTTTCCAGCTGACGGGAATGTAGAACGTCCGACAACTACTCCCCGTTTTCCAGTTGATTTGTACATTGCATCAAGAGTATACTTTGCTTGCTCGGTACCTAGAGTTGCAACTAATGTGTTTATTCTTTATCGTGTCTCATACCATAAAGACTCTTAACATCATAGAATCTATATTTTCCGCCATCTTGCACACCAGCCATACAAAGTGTATTTGATGAGAGGTACGCTTTCTGAAATTTTTAGAAAAAATAAAAATGATATTCTTTTCCTTTGATTACATTGCTAGCATCACCAAAGTTCCAAACTGCATGAGTCTGGTATGGTGGCATCTCATACTTATTTGTTCCATTCACTGGGCACATCAATGAAGTGAGGTTTTTCTTATTATCTTTATCGAAATACCTGGAAGGAGATGCTATCTACATTTTTTTCAGTTTTGACATACCATCCAAGGGCATTTGTCCCAATATTTGCTGGTTCATTCATATCAATCCAAATTCCATCAAAAGGAATTTCTTTTTGGTATTGAACAAACTCATCAATCCACCATTTCTGGGTGTTTTGGGTTGAATCAAAGAAATCAGGGAATCCAACATGTCTATCTGGCCAGACAATACCTAACATGATTTTCGACGTTTTAGCCATCGGATACAGTTCTTGGATTTCTTGTTGTATCTGATCATTGTTTTCCCATTCAATGAATTTAGCGTCCTGAATATAATCTTACATCTCGAAGCTATAAGATAACAATTACCATTTTCTGCGCTCTTTCAAACGCTGGATAATCGGCTTGAATTGGTGGATCAAAAATAAGAATCAACTTCAAATCATTATCATGAAGTTCTTTAACATATTCACTGAAATCTTGCCATTTTGGACTAGTTGTAAAATCTTTGTATCTGTCCATATAATCAATATCAGCAACACCTGATAAAGAAACATTATTGAAGAATTTTAAACACGAATAATTACCAATATCAATTGGAATTCCCGCATTTCTCACAGCTTCCATTCTAGTTTTCATGTCGTTTACATCTTTGTATCCATATCTTGATAACTGATAACCTAGTGTCCAATAAGCAGGCAAAAATGGTGTTCCGATAAATTGCAAATATTGTTGAGTAACTTGTTCGGGTGTTGGACCAGGGAAGAAATACAAATCCAAATTTCCACCAATGGTACGATAGATGATTGATGGTCCAGGAGCTGTGGTAACTTCTTGAGCATTTGAATTAAGAATCAAAACTCCGTGAGTTTTTCCATCAGGTTCTACAACCATATAAAACGGATGAACACCATATAAGTTTTTTGTGTCCAACTTTACAGAAATTGGAGGTTGATCACGAGCGAACAGTGCCCAAGTGATGTAACTATTGAAGTTATGCTAAAAAAAATGTTAATATGTTTCAACGAAGACTTAAGTTTACCTTAAGTTGTTGATGGATATTTTCACCCCATCCATACATATTCTCACTTGGCAAATATGATGCAATTTGAATAAATTGATCAGAAAAGATCAAGCCTCCTAAAAATGCAGTTTTCTATTTGAAATTTTCTGTCTCATACGATTTCTTACCAATTGATGTATCGAAAATCTTGCAATCTGAGCTATCTCTAACCACCTGGAAAGAGAAAAGATCACCAGAACTTTCAGTTTTTAGTGTCAATTTTTCTGAGGACGAAATTCCAATCTTCGGTAATTGAATTGGTGGTTCATAACGTCCATCAATGCCAATCTTCACATTTAAAACACCTTCATAATATTTTGTTGTGAGCTCAATTTCTTCGATATCACCACCCCATGGATTCGCAGGTCTATTATTTTTAAGCAACTTGAAAGTGTCTCCGTCCTGCGGTGAGCTCGACTTATATCCAACTCCATCTTTGAAATAACACGATGGAATTCCTTCATCCGCTGGGCTCCATATACAACCTCGTTCTTCACATTTTGCTTGAGATGCTGCTGGTTCTGGATAGCAGTTGAATCTAGTTTCAGCGTTGACAAATGATAATATGCCAAAAATGAAGTATAGCAACATACCCTGGAATTGAACATTTAGTTTCAATAAGATTTGCAAAAATCAAATCGGCCAAAATGATGAAAGATAAAAATAATTTAAAAAAAAACAAGTTATGTTTTACTGATTTTTATAAAATATAAAGATTCCTTTTCTTGGAGTGTGAAGAATAAATATCGATTAGGAAAAAATGACTTTTAAAAGTCTACGTTTCGGCTACTTTTGTTGAACTATTTTTGCCTGTTTTTCAAGGACTATTCCCAATGTTTGCTCAAAAAATGAACAGACAAATATTGAATAAATACAAAGTAAAACGAGGTGAATTTGTTTTCTGTTAAATTTTGATCCAAAAAAATTGTTCTATAGTTCTGGAAAAAATTCTAAAATCAAAAAGGTAGGATTATCATTCGAAACTGATTGGGTTAGGAACAGTAATCAACAATAAGATTGTCAATACTTAAAGATCAGGTAACAATTGAAAAAAAGTTAAAAGATTGTGATATGATACCACAAATGATAAGCTATGAGAACAATTCTAATTGGTCAAACTTTCGTCTTTAAAAATCGCTCTTATCTCATATAAAAAAAGAGTGATAGATTGAAAAAATGAAGACCAACGGGAAAATCAGCAATGTGGGCGTCAGTTGTAGGATGGATCTTTTGAACAAAGGTCAATAAAACAATCCCTGAACAACACGTGCTCAAAAAATGGACAAGTAGTTGATGTGTCATCAAGGGGTCCAAAATAGTTAAAACTATGGTAAATGAGTCGGGCAGAGAGCTTTGTCTACTCTGAATATTCATTTGAAAGTTCGGAAAATAGATTTTAAACCACTGGCAAAACTGTGTGTGGTGCGAACTTTTATTTCGAACGAGCTGCAAACTTAAACAGTATAGAATCAAACAATGAGTTTAGATTACACATTAGTAGTGAACATTTGCCTTTATTTTTAAAAATAAACCGACTCCGCAAAAGAATCCATCAATTAACAAAACGAGGAACTATCAAAGCATGAGGCATTTCAGATAATTTTCAGACTTACGACAGTTTTTCGTTTTTTTTAATTGATCGGCTATTTTACGGAGTCAGTTTATTTTTAAAAATAAAATCTAATGTTCACTACTACTGTGGAATCTATACTAATTGCTAGAAATACGGTTACAGTTTTGCAGCTAGCTCGAAATAAAAGTTCCATGCACAGTTGCGATTTGCCAGTGACCTCGGTGGATGGATCATACTGATTAATAAGTTCATTTTAACTTCGTCAAATCCGAAAGATTGAGGTCACTGTATGTTCAATGAAGCTCATTGACAAGTTTCTATACGAGATTATCTTCAATTCTAGAACAAAAATACTGGTATTTTTTAAACCCTTTTACAACAAACCATAACTCTTTATATCTATTTTTAGTTTAATTTATGACAGTAACTTTTTTAAGATAATTCGACTTTTTCAGAATAGAGACATTGCTTATCATGAGAACCTGTGAACCACTTATTCATTCTTTTGGAAAATCACTACCTCGAAAAACTATGAAGTCATAATTTTTGACAAGTATCATGAAAGGCACGTGTTTAACTGTTCGTGATAAGGGCATTAAAACGGTCAAAGAAATTTGTGATAAATAATTATGATATGAATTTGAGAATGAATCAGAAAAAAGTTACTGTCATAAATTAAACTAAAAATAGATAGAAAGAGTTATGGTTTGTTGTAAAAGGGTAAAAAAATACCAGTATTTTTGTTCTAGAATAGAAGATAATCTCGTAATCGGCCTAGAGATTACAAAAAATACGAATTTCACATAGTCCATTTGTCTGAAATTATTTTTAAAAAAGGGGGATTACCATAATTAGTACCACATGTTTCGATAGTATATTGTTTTGGTGAATGTTTAAAGTTCAGGTTGAAAATGAAATGGTTGCAAAACTTTTATGGGGACATGATTTTCAATCTTTTTCACTTTGATTTCCATCCTATAAAAAATCAGGGCAACATTATATTCTAAAAAAATAGACATTCCCATTGAATCATCTTTTTTTTTCATATTATGTATTTTTCAGAACAATGCAAAATTGAACATTATATAACAAAAGAAAACTTATTTTTTCAACATACAAATTTTATCAAAACAAAAATTATAAAATAATTGCATAGAGACTGAACATTAGGACGAAGAACACTCCATACGATGTTGCTGAATTTGAATGTGTCCATCTCAACTCAATATTATCAGCGGAATTTAAATCGATAAATCCTGTGGTTGAAATGTAGAGAATCTGGAAAATGTAAGATGTAAACTCTCTCGATTAAATTATTGAAAATACCTTGGTATTATCACTGTAACTTGACTTCGTACTATCAATACTAATTGATTTCTCATTCAATGTGAAACTGTTGAAATTTGGTGAAGTTGGATAATTCAAAATTTCGATAATATCCAAAGTTGGAAGAGGGACTGTAGAATTTTTCTTATGGGTGATATTCAAATAAAAACCGTCCGAGGTTATATTTGAGAAAAAGTTGAACTCATGATAATTATGATTGTCAAAGTTGGTAATTATTGTTTCACCATCATCCCAATAAAGTGTACCATATCCGAGTCCCATTATACCTGAAATATTCATAAATGTTCGAAGATTGGATTCTTCTAAACTCACATGGAGCAATCAATAATTCAAATGGATTCTTTCTTGACGCCGTTGTGGTAATATTCGGAGTTTGTCTTGGAATAATAGTTGGACCACGAATAAAGACAGGAATTCTTGAAGTTGTTGGAGCAGAGATATTTGTATATCCAGGTGTTATCAGTTCACCATATCGAGAACCACCAATCGAGTACCAACGATCATCAGGAAGATAGACATTAACTGATGTAGCTCCTGGATAAACTACTGGAGCAACGAGAATCTTTGATCCCCACATGAATTCATAACTCAAATTATATGTTTGATTGTCTGTTGGAAATTCGAAGAATACTGGACGAACAACTGTTGCACCATAATGGGAAGCTTGGAAGTGCAGACTGAAAAAACGAAGCCCCGATGTTTTCTAGATTTTCCCGCATACCTATACAAGTGTGGTAAATAATGATATCTGAAATAGTTAGCTTCTTTGGTGGCTGCTGTAACCGACGGCCAAACTGCTGGGTCTTGAGCTGGTCGATCAATGTCGTTATGATTTCTGAAGAACGAGTAGAATGCTCCTAATTGTTGCCAACGAAGGCAAAGTTCTTCTGTAGTGTTACCAATGAAACCACAAACATCTGCTCCAACGTATCTTAACATTCATTTTTTGGTTACTTGGCAGAAATTGAGATTTTCGACTTACGGAATTCCGAAAATATTAAATTCTTGTATTCCAATAATAGATGTTCTCAAATCTTCCCATCTAGCAGTATTATCCCCTAGCCAATGTCCTGAATATCGTCCAGATGATGGGAATGTTGAACGAGTGACGACTACTCCCCGCTTTCCTGTTGATTTGTGCATTGCATCTAATGTTGAACGAGTTTGTGTCAAGCCTGAAATATTTTTGAAGTAAATCATGATTTCCTGTTTTCTAACCATAGAGGTTCTTTACATTATAGAACCGTTGACCATCTTGAACTCCGGTCAAACATAGAGTATTTGTTGACAGGAAGGCTTTCTGCAATTTTAAAATGAAAATTAATTTATTACATTTTATTACATTAGTAGCATTTCCATAATTCCAAACAGCATGAGTCTGATATGGTGGCATGTCATACTTATTTGTTCCATTTGTTGGACAAACTAATGAAGTGAGGTTTTTCTTATTATCTTTATCGGAATACCTAAAACTCATTATTGTATTTATTAATATTGTTTTATGAGTTGATAACTCAAAATTTGTATTCATATTCAAAAAATTAAAACAATTTACCATCCAAGATTATTGGTTCCAATCACTGCCGGTTCATTCATATCCAGCCAAATACCATCGAATTGCACCACTTTTTGAAACCGTACAAACTCATCGATCCACCAATTTTGGGTATTTTGAGTTGTGTCAAAGAAATCGGGGTATGCGACATGTTTATCTGGCCAGGCAATGCCTAACATAATTTTCGTATTATTTGCTAATGGGTACAAATTTTGAATTTCTTGCTGAACTTGATCCTGACTTTCCCATTCAATGAATTTTGCATTCTGAAAATAAATTGATACAATGATTATAAAACTGAATGTGCATACCGCTGTTTTTGCCCTTTGGAAAGAGTCGTAATCCACAGCAACTGGTGGATCAAAAATAAGGATCAATTTCATTCCATCGTCATGAAGTTGCTTGACGTAATCGTTGAAACCGTCCCAGCTGGTCGTAAAATCACGGAATCTGTTCATGTAGTCAATATCAGCAACACCTTAAACTTTTAGTCTTAATTTCAATTTAAATGTTCAAAGAGATACCAATATCGAGGGGAATTCCAGCATTTCGGACAGCTTGAATTCTTGTTTGCATATCGTTCAAATCCTTGTATCCATATCTCGACAATTGGTAGCCCAGCCCCCAATAAGCAGGCAAAAATGGAAGCCCAATAAATTGCAAATATTGTTGAGTGACTATTTCGGGTGTTGGGCCAGGGAAGAAATATAAATCCAAGATTCCACCGATAGTACGATAGATAAGTGATGGTCCTGGAGCTGTAGTAACTTCTTGAGCATTTGAGTTGAGGATCAAAACTCCATGAGTTTTTCCATCTGGTTCTACAACCATATAAAACGGATGAACACCATACAAATTTCCCGTATTCAAGCTTCCGGAATCTGGTGGTTGATCACGAGCTAACATTGCCCATGTAAGATAACCGTCAAAATTATGCTGAAAATGATTCTTTCGAAAAAAAATTAAATAATTACACTTAATACCTTCAATTGTTGATGAACATTTTCTCCCCATCCATATACATTTTCACTTGGCAAATATGTGGCCAATTGAATGAATTGATCGGAGAAAATCAAGCCACCTGAAAACTATTAAACTACATAAAATCGAAACTTGTGTCTTACCAATTGAGGTATCGAAAAGTGTTCGATTTGTAGAGGCCCGTACTACAGAAAATGAGAACGTGTCGCTGTCATTCCGAGTATTCAGTATCAGTTTTTCAGAAGATAAAATGCCGGTTCTCGGAAAATTGATTGGCACCTCATATTTTCCATCGACTCCGATTTTAACGTTCAAAATACTTGCATAATTTGTGGTTGTCAAATTGATATTTGCATTATCACCACCCCATGGATTCTTCGGTCCATTATTTTTAATCAAGTTAAAAGTGTTGGCATCAGGTTTTGAATTTAATTTATATCCAACGCCATCTTTGAAGATACAAGACGGAATTCCAGCTGTTGCAGGGCTCCAAGTGCAACCGCGAGCTATACAGGCATCTTGCGTGGCTCCTAGCTCTGGATAACAATCAAAACGCGGTGAAGTCGCTTCAGCAAATAATAAAATGCCCAATAGTAAAAGTCCAAAGGATATCATGTTCTGAAATTAGTGAATAAAATTAAATAAACAAACTCCTAATGAAAAGTGCTCTAATATATGAATATCAGTGATAAGGAATGATAATGTTTGCCATTTAAATGGGAAAAGATGACCGCTTAATATCATCTCTTATCACCACATGGAATGAAAATTTAAAAGGATTAACATACTATTTATAGACATCAAAGTCTTTAAAGACGCTTGCACGGGGATGCCTATTAAATTTTTAAAGTTCAACTTTGGCTGAGATTCTTGTGATGCTCTTATGGACCTATTCAGTTTGAAAAAAAAATACAAAAAATGTCGAGAAATTCAATGCAGAAATTGCAGAGAAATGCCGAGAAATGCAGAGAAATTTCTATTTCTCCGCATTGTTTGAACTGGTTTTCTTCAAGACCCAAACGATTTAATCTGTGTCCCTTTAAACAATTTTATGGAAAATGTTTGTTTTCGTGTCTATGATTGTGGAAATTTTACCAAAAATTCAGTAGTGAGTCCCAATGGCCCTTAGATGCCCAAAATATCTGATTTAGACCCAAAAAGACCGTCTGGGTCGAAAAAAAGACATGTCGAGAAATGCAGAGAAATTGCTATTTCTCTGCATTTCTCGACATTTCTCTGCAATTTCTGCATTGAATTTCTCGACATTTTTTGTATTTTTTTTTCAAACTGAATAGGTCCATTATTGCTAAAACAATTGTTTATAATTAATAAATTTTGATAACTTTTTTTTAGCATGAACCATACGAATATTATCTTTGTTTCAGAGTAACAAAGTCAAAGAACACAAAATTGTGCACATAATCTTTAATAGTCATCATGGTAGACACGTGTTGAAATTTCTTTGATAAGGGTGGTTAATTCCATCAGCAGTCTTCATTTTCAACTCACAAGTCACATTAAATAATCAAGGAAATTTATTTTTCAAACAATCGATCGAACGACGAACCGGCATATCATTATAAATTGTACATTTTTTAACGGTGATTATAAGAACTAAATATATAAAGAGCACCAAAACAAAAAAATGTTAGCCACACTCCATATGAAGCTACTGAATTTTTCCATCTCAGTTTAATATTATTAGCTGAATTTAAAGACAGTGTATCAGTTAATTTTACCCTTCCTGATGTCAGTTTCGAAAAATAGAGCTTTCTCTCATTAGTACAATGAAATTTATACGAAATTATTTCTTAAGTCCGTGCAACGCGGTCGGAACTGGCACGAAACACAATTATTTGAATGTGGCTACATACTTGTTTTGTTTTTCGACCTCCCATTCACATTTTAATCTTTCGACGCGAATTTGGATCGGGCTAACTGACAAGCTGCCTTTAAACCAATCAATTCATTTGTTGAAATTCACAATATCTGAAAATAGGAATAATTTCAACGAAACAAGCATTGAATTTACCGTGTCACTCGATCTCTTTTCATTACTTAATATAAATTAGAATATCGTATTCTACATTTTATATTATTTATATACTGTTTCAAATAAAACTAACTTGTTTTGAAAAATATATTCGAATACAAAAACTTTATTGTATAAAACATAGTTGAGAAATAAATTAAAGTTTACTTAACCTTTAAAAAAATATAAAGAAACGTTATGATATCAACATGAATCAAAAACATAAAAGTTAGACCGTTTTCAAGTCATTTAACAGTTAATTGGAAGCAAAAAAATATTTTCTAAAAATTGAGTACTAATGCCAGAATGAAAGTGAGCAAAAATCCATATGAAGCTGCTGAACTTGAATGTGTCCATCTCAACTCAATATTATCAGCGGAATTTAAATCGATAAATCCGGTGGTTGAAATGTAAAGAATCTGGAAAATGGAAAATGTAGACTCTCTAGATTAAATTAATGAAAATACCTTGGTATTATCGCTGTAACTTGACTTCGTACTATCAATACTAATTGATTTCTCATTCAATGTAAAACTGTTGAAGTTTGGTGAAGTTGGATAATTCAAAATTTCGATAATATCCAAAGTTGGAAGAGGGACTGTAGATTTTCTAGTATGGTTGATATTCAAATAAAAACCGTCCGATGTTATATTTGAGAAAAAGTTGAACTCATGATAATTATGATTGGCAAAGTTGGTAATGATTGTTTCACCATCATCCCAATAAAGTGTACCATATCCGAGTCCCATTATACCTGAAATATTCATAAATGTTCGAAGATTGGATTCTTCTAAACTCACATGGAGCAATCAATAATTCAAATGGATTTTTTCTTGACGCCGTTGTGGTAACATTCGGAGTTTGTCTTGGAATAATAGTTGGACCACGAATAAAGACAGGAATTCTTGAAGTTGTTGGAGCAGAGATATTTGTATATCCAGGTGTTATCAGTTCACCATATCGAGAACCACCAATCGAGTACCAACGATCATCAGGAAGATAGACATTAACTGATGAAGCTCCTGGATAAACTACTGGAGCAACAAGAATCTTTGATCCCCACATGAATTCATAACTCAAATTATATGTTTGATTGTCTGTTGGGAATTCGAAGAATACCGGTCGGACAACTGTTGCACCGTCACGTGAAGCCCGGAAGTGCAGACTGAAAATATATTATGTGCTCCAGACATTAGAAAAAAAATTTAAAAACAATATATGCGTCTCCAAATATTTTAAACGTACCTAAACAAGTGTGGTAAATATTGATATCTGAAGTAGTTAGCTTCTTTCGTGGCTGCTATAACCGATGGCCAAACTGCTGGATCTTGGGTTGCCGCCCCATAAGTGTTGTGATTTCTGAAGAAGGAGTGGAATGCTCCCATTTGTTGCCAGCGGAGGCACAGCTCTTCGGTTGTGTTGCCAATGAAACCACAAATGTCTGATCCAACGAAACTGTAATTATTGATTTCATAAAAAAAAAGAAGAAAAAAAAAGAAATTTGCATTCTAATCTTTCTTTTTTTCAAATAGATACACTCAGATTTCAAACAATATGCTAAGATACGTTAATCATATTAAAATGAATGTCTTACGGAATTCCAAAAAGATTGAACTCCTGAGCTCCAATAATAGATGTTCTCAAATCTTCCCATCTAGCAGTATTATCTCCGAGCCAATGTCCGGTGTATCTTCCAGATGATGGGAATGTGGAACGACTCACAACAGCTCCACGTTTCCCTGTTGATTGGTGCAATGCATCAGCGGTCGCAATTGATTCTCCAAGTCCTGAAATGTTAGGTTCACTACTTTTCCAGAGGTCAAATAAAAATAGGTATTACCATAAAGACTCTTAATGTCATAGAATCGTTTACTTCCTCCATCTTGAACTCCAGCCATGCAAAGAGTGTTGGATGCAAGGTATACTTCCTTTAAATTGAAATAAATATTTTAAAAGCCCATTTGGTAGTTATTACATTGCTAGCGTTTCCAAATCTCCAAACTGCATGTGTCTTATATGGTGGCATTTCATACGTGTTGCTTCCATCAGTCGGGCAGAGTAATTGAGTGATATTCGGATGATCAGGATTATCAAAATACCTAGAAAGAAAGGGTGAAATCTTAACACTTTAACATGAACTATGTATCTAAATACCATGGATATTTGATATTGGTTCCAAAACTGGACGGTTCATTCATGTCAATCCAAATTCCGTCAAATGGGACTTCCTGTTGGTACTTGACAAATTCATTTACCCACCAATTTTGGGTGTTTTTGGTCGAATCATAAAAGTCTGGGAATGCCACATGTTTATCAGGCCAAACAACGCCCAACATTATTTTAGTACCCTTTGCCAGGGGGTACAAATTTTGAATATCCTGTTGAACTTGATCATACCTTTCCCATTCAATAAACTTCGCGCTCTGTGTATCAACATTTAAAAATAAAACCAAAAACCGTCAAATACCGCGTTTTGTGCTCTTTCAAACGAAGGATAGTCTACTTCAATAGCTGGATCGAAAATAAGAATCAATTTCATGTCATTATCATGAAGCTGCTTTACGTAATCACCAAAACCTTGCCAACCCGTTGTGAAATCTTTGTACCGGTCCATGTAATCAATATCAGCCACAGCTGAAATTTCAAATATTTTATGCCTTGTTTTTTTAAAGCAATACCAATATCAAGTGGAATTCCAACATCTCTAACAGCTTGAATTCTAGTCTTCATATCATTCAAACCGCTGTATCCCCATCTGGACAATTGATATCCTAATGCCCAATAAGCCGGTAAGAATGGAAGTCCAATAAATTGCAAATATTGTTGAGTGACTTGTTCGGGTGTTGGACCAGGGAAGAAATACAAATCCAAATTTCCACCAATTGTACGATAGATAAGTGATGGTCCAGGGGCCGTCGTAACTTCTTGGGAGTTTGAATTGAGAATCAAAACTCCGTGTGTTTTTCCATCGGGTTCTACAACCATATAATATGGATGAATACCGTACAAATTCATCGTGTCTAAGTTTCCAGAATTTGGAGGTTGGTCGCGAGCAAACATTGCCCAGGTAAGATAGTTGTTGAACTCATGCTGAAACTCATGGAATAGTTTTTGGAAACGTTTATAATTATTAAACCTTTAATTGTTGATGTGTATTCTCTCCCCATCCGTACATGTTTTCACTTGGCAAATAGGTGGCCAATTGGATGAATTGTTCCGAGAAAATCAAACCACCTGAAATCTTAATAATAGATTCATAAATCAAGCATGTTTCTTACCAACAGACGTATCAAAAAGCGTTGTATTTGTGCTGTCCCTAACAACGGAGAACGAAAAAACATCACTCGAGTTTTGAGTTTTCAGCGTCAATGTCTCAGTGGAGGAAATTACACTTCTTGGGAAAGTAACCGGTGGTTCATAACGTCCATCTACGCCAATCTTCACATTCAGAACATTTCCATAGCGTTGCGTGGTGAGCTTAATTTCTTGGAAATCACCACCCCATGGATTCTTCGGTCCATTGTTTTTGACCAAATTGAAAGTATTTGCATTCGGACTGGAATCTAATCTATAACCAACACCATCTTTGAAGATGCAAGACGGAATTCCAGCTGCTACAGGGCTCCAAGTACAATCACGAGCTTCACATGCTGATGCTGTCACTCCAGGTTCTGGATAACAATCGAAGCGCGGTGGAGTGGCTTCAGCAAATGCTAAAATGCTTAATAGTAATAAGCATAATAATCCCATGTCCTGAAAAACAAATATATATATGCATATTTGAGACAATTGAAGAAAGAACGTCCAAAAATCAAGGATGAAAGTTGTCATTAAGAGCATCTGGTGGGCAAACTTTTTACGAATGAAATGTAGCGTGGTTGAAAAATAATAAATGATGATAACATTTTTATTTCCGAAGCAATGGGCAGTAATGGTCGCTTTTAAAAATCTTTCTTATCTCGACTATTAATTTAAAATGCGTATTAAAGCAGAGAACAATGTCCATTTTTTTTTTCTAAAAATGTGTTTGTTTAAAGAAATTATACAAAAGAGCATCATTGAACACATTTTCGCAATAAATTCTAATCGACGGCACGTGTTACTGGAATCAGTGATAATGTAATTTTTAATCGGAGCGGTCGAAAATCAGGCAGAATGAATGAAATTTATATTTGGTCAGTTTTCAATAAATTGTCTCCCCATACACGAATCATCACTCCGAAACGCACAGGGTGTACAACACTACGAAAATTTCAACTTGTATCAACTCTGTGGGGTTTGGGCTAAAAAAATGGCGAATAAGTATTCAAAATGCGTAAAGCTAATGTTAAACCTTTAAACAAAACACGCAAATGAAAAAAATTGATGGAAAAATGGCTTCGGACATATTTGGAACAAAAAATTACACCAAAATAGTACTCTCATATGTTGGAGGAAAGGGGATGCGAACGCATTATTCTTAATTTCCCGCGCATTTGATGGAAAACAATATTGATTACGGTACGTTCGAATACAAGTGTGAAAAATAAAATTTTTCGATTTTTTTCGGATTATGGATCACAATAGAGGTACCAAATTTGTTATTTAACAGATTTTTGGTTCCAAATATGTATCACGGGTGTTTACTGAGTTATAACAATTTAAAATTCCAAAAATGGTAATATTCAGATCAAGAAACCGGTGGCACATTTAAACAATAATTGCACCATCTGATTTCTTTTTGAAATTTATCTTATCGGAAATACGCATCTCACATGAATTCCTCATCATCATAAATAGAGCTCAAAGACTTCACTGTTCTATTTTTAGGCAAAAATTCTGAGAATTGTTTATCAGTGATTTTTTAAGACCATGCTTTATGATTTTCCAAAATGTGAGTTTTGTTCGATAAGCTGATGGGCATTACTTCTTATCACCGTTTGTTTATGAGGTAATAAGACATACCGTATTTCTGTCACAGAAAAAATCGGATTGAGGAACAATTATCAAATGGAACTGAATTTTAATATACATTTATTTATTTATTAAATACATTTAAAAATGGAACAATAATTACGCAAAAAGTTCGTACTTGTTGGTTTCTAAAGCTTTGTTCTTCTCGTTTTCCGACAATGGAACAGATGCCGAATTCGACCATGCCAATTGAATAACATCAGCAGATGTCAAATCAATCAATCCATTGGTTGAAATGTAAAGTCTCTGAAAATTAAAATTATTTTTGATAAATGGAATTGAATATTTTTAAATACCTTTGTGATACCACTGTAACTTGATTTCTGGGCATTAATAGCGACAGATTGCCCATTCAATGTAAAGCTTCTAAAGTTTGGTGGAGATTGATAGTTGAAAATTTCGATAATATCCAAAGTTGGGAGAGGGTTCGAGGATTTTCTTGTGCGGTTAATTGTTAGAATAGCTCCGCTTGAGGTGGAGTTGAAATGGAAGTCAAACCCATGATAATCGTGGGTGGCAAAATTGTTGACAATTGTTTCACCATCATCCCAATAAAGCGAACCCTTTCCACGTCCCATTTCACCTGTAAAAAGAATTATTCATTTCAGAAAGTGAAATTTGGAACTAACATGGAGCAATCAATAATTCGAATGGATTCTTTCTTGTAGCAGTTGTGGTAACATTTGGAGTTTGTCTTGGAATAACACTTCCGCCACGAACAAATACCGGAATTCTTGAAGTTGTTGGAGCAGGAACGGAAGAATATCCAGGTGCAACAATGGTACCGTAGAAAGAATCTCCAATGGAATAAAAACGATCGTTGGGAATATAGACATCGACCGATGTGGCTCCCGGGAAAACAACCGGAGCGACAAGAATTTGCGATCCCCACAAGAATTGGTAACTCAAATTATAAGTTTCAGAGTCCGTTGGGAATTCGAAGAAGACCGGGCGAACGACAGTTGCACCATCACGAGAAGCAATGAAGTGAAGACTGAAAACTGAATTCTGTTAAATTCAAGTTTTCAAGCTCACCTAAACAAATAAGGCAAATATTGGTATCTGAAAAGATTTGCCTTTCTGGCGGCTGCTGCAACTGATGGCCAAACGGCTGGATCTTGTGGAGGTGCTCCTACAGTATTATGATTTCTGAAGAAGGAGTGGAATGCTCCCATTTGTTGCCAACGGAGACAAAGTTCTTCGTTCGAAGTTCCAATGAAACCACAAACATCCGAACCAACGTATCTGAAAAAATCGATATATTTAAGGAGGACTTCACAGAGCCAATAGCTATGATAAAACAAGAACACACACTCAATCTATTTTAAATATTTTTTTAAAGAAAGCGTGCCATTTAACAAGATCCAAATTCAAGAGGATTCAACTTTTTATTAAAAATTTTACTATTGCAATTGCCGTTATGAGGCTTATTTTTCGATGTGCTTTCGTTTTCGCATAAATTAATAAGTAAAAGCTCTAATTTTTGAACTTCAAATGAGGTAGGATCAAATTAACTATCACACTGTATTTAAACCGCGTAGAAACCTAGAAAAGAACCTTCAAAAGCTGAAAAAACGTTTTTTTGATAGCACACGAAAAAAATTTGCGGGAAAAATGGATTCTAAAAATTAGAACATTCATGCAACTGAATTAGCGTTAAGCTACAAATAACCAAATTCAACACTGTGAGAACAAGCGTGAAAAAACGATCGCCCTATGTTCTGGTCTACAGTAACCCATTATTTCTTCAGACAAAATGGCTCCAATCGATTATGACGTCTACCATCCTTCCCCAAACTCATTTCCAAAAAACAGGGTGTGTCGAATTTGAAAAATTCCACGACAAAACCATCAATTGTTGATTACTGTAGTCTTTTTTTGTCCATTTTTTCATCAAAAAGGAAAAATTCTTCCACAAACGGATCAGTGACGTAGACAACCGATTGCAATGATTTGAATTAACACGATTTCGAAAAAAAAACAGTGAACTAACAAGTGAAGAGAATAAAGAGAGAAAAGAGCATATCAAATTATAACAGGGTGTGTCATTTGAGGGCTAAAACAAAACAACACACAATTTGTAAGTGAAGAAAAATGGGCGGAGGAATAATGTAGTTATTTCATGTGTGTTCCTCATTAGGAAAAAGTGGGAGGAACAGTTGAAATAATGTTCTATTTTAATAACGAATAATGACCAAAATAGACACATTTTAAAAATATTTTTCATTTTGATTCTATGAAATTTTCTTCGGAAAAGAAGTGGATTAGAACATAAACAGGTGAACTATTTCTTTCCAAATTATTACTTCAAAAAATTGGAAGCTAATAAAGTTTTATCTTCAATAATTTGTTGAAGTTTTCTATTTTTGGATTATGACCCTGGTGTAAATCTGTATTGAGATTGAAATTTCTTATTGAGCTTAGGTCATAATTGAAATACTATTGGCGGAAAAATAAATAAAAAAGCATTATGTTTATCCATCACAGACGTTCTATTAAAGCACTGAAGATCACATTTTCTATGATTTGTAGAAGGGATCATTTTTTTCCAATTCCATGAGAGTTTCAATTGTGTATATTTTCTAATTTTAAAATTATAAGTGCTCTATTATCTGTTACGGTTAGTTTAAATGCAGCTGGTCAGTTAATACGATCCAAGGCAAAAAATCAAAATTCGAATGGGAGCCCAGGTGGTCTAAAGAGAAATACCAAGCCACATTCAAATAATTGTGTTTCGCGCCAATTCCGACAGCGTTGAACGATCCGGCGCGCATTCAAATTTTGATTTTTGCAACTTTGGACCGCTGCTATGAACCGTGTATTTATCGGTTTGATTTTGCATAAATTGCATTGAGCGAACTCTCTAATTTTTGAAATTGAAATCTGGTAGGGTAAAATTAACTGACACAGTGTCTTTAAGTTCAGTTGTTCTTTAAATCCAACTTGTAGGTGTTTTCTAGATTCCCATCATTGTTACCATGACGGTCAGGTTTTCCTTAAACTTTCAATTTGTAGGAGAAAATATCGATGAACTTTGAAATATCTTTTTTTTTCAGAACAAAATAATATGGATCGTTGTCCTCCCTCCATTAGAATCGAGGGAACTCTCTCCGATTGTGCGGATCTTTTATTCTTCTAACAACTCAAAACTATTAATTTTGTAAATAAATTATGTCCCCTGTTTTTATGAACATTTTTCAAAACTTACGGAATTCCAAAAAGATTGAACTCCTGTGCTCCAATAATAGATGTTCTCAAATCTTCCCATCTAGCAGTGTTATCTCCGAGCCAATGTCCGGTATATCTTCCAGATGATGGGAATGTTGAACGACTCACAACGGCTCCACGTTTCCCTGTTGATTGGTGCAATGCATCCGCAGTGGCAATTGATTCCCCAAGTCCTGAAAATTACTTTCAACTAAATTTTTACAAGAAAGACCATACCGTAAAGGTTTTTGACATTGTAGAATTTTTGTTTCCCACCATCTTGTACACCAACCATACAAAGAGTATTAGACGAAAGGAAAGCTCTCTGAAATTTCGAAAGCTAAATTGATTTATTGAGATAATTGAATTACATTGCTAGAATCACCGAATTTCCAAACTGCATGTGTTCCATAAGGTGGAAGTTCATATTTATCTGATCCATTAGTTGGACAGAACAATGGCGCAACATTTGGGTGGTCACCATCATCAAAATACCTTGCAAATATAAATATTAGAATTTATTTTTGAAAGATCACGAAATATACCATGGATGATCCATATTCGTTCCAAAGTTCGATGGTTCATTCATATCGATCCAAATTCCATCGAATGGAATCTCCTGTTCATATTGTTTGAATTCATTAACCCACCAATTTTGGGTATTTTTGGTTGAGTCAAGGAAATCTGGGAATGCTACGTGTTTGTCAGGCCAGACAACTCCCAGCATGATTTTAGTGTCTTTTGCCAATGGATACAAATTTTGAATATCTCGTTGAACTTGATTAAAATTTTCCCATTCGATAAACTTTGCATTCTGTAAATTTAGGTCGATTAGAGACAAATTTAAACACGGACTGCTACCGCTGTTTGAGCTCGTTCGAACGATGGATAATCGACTTCAATTGCTGGATCAAAGATAAGAATCAATTTCATTCCACTATCATGAAGCTCATTAACATATGTGTTGAAACCTTCCCAATTTGAACCAGTCGTGAAATCCTTGTAACGCTCCATATAATCAATGTCAGCAACCCCTTGAATTCAAATATATGTATGGTTTCACATTAAAAGCAATACCAATATCAATTGGAACCCCAGCATCTCTAACAGCTTGAATTCTAGTCTTCATATCGTTCAAATCGCTGTATCCATATCTCGACAATTGATATCCTAATGCCCAATAAGCCGGTAAGAATGGTGTTCCGATAAATTGCAAATATTGTTGAGTGACTTGTTCGGGTGTTGGACCAGGGAAGAAATACAAATCCAAATTTCCTCCAATGGTACGGTAGATAAGCGATGGTCCCGGAGCTGTAGTAACTTCCTGAGCATTTGAGTTGAGGATCAAAACTCCGTGGGTTTTCCCATCAGGTTCTACAACAATGTAATAAGGTTGAGCACCGTATAAGTTTACAGTATCCAGGTTTCCAGAATTTGGTGGTTGATCACGAGCAAACATTGCCCAGGTGAGATAGCTTGTGAAATTATGCTGAAAATGGTTTTTACGGTTACAAAAAAAAGTTAACTCACTTTCAATTGTTGATGAGTGTTTTCTCCCCATCCATACATATTTTCACTTGGCAAATATGTCGCCAATTGAATAAATTGATCAGAGAAGATCAATCCTCCTGAAAACCAAACTTTCTTTAGCTAATCAGGTGTTTTCCTTACCGATTGATGTATCGAAAATCTTTCGATTTGAGCTTTCTCTCACTACTGCAAATGAGAAAAGATCACCCGAATTTTGTGTACTCAATGTCAATTTTTCCGATGACTGTAAACCATTTCTTGGCATATCAACTGGTGGTTCATAACGTCCATCGACGCCAATCTTCACATTCAGAACACTTCCATAGTTTTGGGTGGTGAGCTTAATTTCTGGGAAATCACCGCCCCATGGATTTTTTGGTCCACTATTTTTTCTCAACGTAAAAGTGTTTCCATTCTGTTGAGAGTCTAATTTATATCCAACTCCGTCTTTGAAATAACACCATGGTGTACCAATTTCACCTTGGCTATAAATACAATCACGAGCTTCACATGATTCTTGTGTCAGTCCGTTTTTTTCAGGAAAACAATCAAAAAGTGGTCCGGCTTGGGTTAATGATAAAATACCCAAGAAAACTGATGAAAATATTAACATGCCCTGAAAAATGGAAGAGTATCAACTTTGTTTTAAATTATCAGGAAGAATCAAAACGTGGTTGGGCAACAGAATTTTGTCAGGGAAATGTACTCGGTGAAGAAAAAATGATATGATATGATAAGAATGTTGAATTTAAATTGATGGACCAAATGATCGCCATAGAAATGTTATCAAGCATGCCAATCGAAAGAGCTCGTGAAAACGGAAACCAATACAGAGGAATTTTCTCAAAGAACACTGTAGGCAAAAAACTTGAGGCGGTCATTGATCAATGTAACGGAAATATGAAAGTTTCTTGATAATTTTCATCATATGCACGTGTCGTATATATTTGTGATAAGAAGTTGAGAGCAAACATGAAGGGGGGAAATTTCTCGAAAACATAAAAATTAGATCTTTCGATGGAACATTGCAGCGGAGCAGCTGTTTGGATTGACCTTGTTTTTTGGTTTATCCAGGTGACTTTGAACACATGAAAATCATAAGAAATCCATTTTTCTTTGGCCAACGATCACAGTTGATTGAGAATGGATTGGATTCTAAAAACCTAATTTTTTGGATGGATAAAAAACAGAAAATGATAATCTAATAAAATTGCAATTAGCATGATTCCGGAATATTGGTTTCTGCACTTTTAAATGTAAATCATATTTTTTCAGGACGAATCCACCATTACCGGTGCACAAGAGATAAACTGGCGCATACTCAGGGATTTTTTCGCGGATCCGCGCATATAAAAGTGGTGGATACGGGGTTGTCACTGCACGGGAAGGCAAAAACCAGTGCGCGGATCAGCCATTTCAATCGTAACTAGTTGCAAGTGGCGGATTCGGTCACGATCCCTAAAATAGCTCAATCCTGGAAAAAATGTTTGAAAATGGTTACAAAATCAGAAACGATTCAGAGTTTCATTGCGGAAAATATTTTTTCCGTGGCTACGAGTCCGTATAAATTATTATTTACTGAATCAGAGGCCTATAGTTAAAAAATCAGATAAAATGAAAAAAAATCAATATCTTGAAGAATTTAAAGAAATTTACATAAAATCTCGATGAATATCATTAAAAAATTATAATTTTCTACTTCAGACTTCCAAATGTTTTCATCGTTGAAGTGTCTTTGAATTGGCGCCAATTTTTGTTTTTTTTCTTCGTTTTCAAATTTTGGAAACAAATGCCACTTTCTGTTTTTTTTTTCTGTTTATTTAGATTAAATTATTTAATATCCATTTTTACTCCGTTGTTTTCAGTCATGGTACGGTGGCAAACTGTCCGACTTTTTGCAATTTATGCAACTTTATCAGCAATCACAAACTTTCCATCCGGATTTACAAATTCTACAGTAAACACCGCTGTTGAAAAATTGCACAAGTATGTTTATTTTTTGAATACAATCGTTCAGTAAAGATAATTTTATTTGCAGGTTTATAGCTACCTCATTAGAAAAACGCGGGTATCCGGATGATGCGAATTTGATAGCACTTCTGCAAGTGAGTTGCGATTAATTGTTAAAAATCACTTATTAAAAAAACATTTCCAGTCTGCCACTCTCAACTGCTGGTTTGTTGGTCAAATTTTTGGAGCTATGATGACACCAATGATTTCCGATCGTTATGGAAGAAAAAGTGATTTATTTTTTAATAAAGAATAAGGTATTTAATGCAATTTCAGTCGGATACATCATCTGCGTTACTGTCACAATCACTGCCACTCTAATTCAGTACCTCTCAATAACTTTTTATCTCCCTTGGACATTGATTTTGGGGCGAGCGTTAACTGCTCTCGTATCTCCTCTAGGTGATGCATGCCTTCTTTTATATGTTCAAGAAACTTCACCGGTTGAAATTCGAGGAATGTCTTCGTTTTTGTGCGAAATTGGGTATGGAACAATGTGTGTTCTTGGAATGGTAGGGAAGGAATAAAGGTTTGCTATTATTACAATCTAATCTTCCAGGTGCTTGGAATGAAAGACGTCCTCGGAGAATCACTATCCCGCTTATTGCTTCTATCTTTGTGTCCTCTTATTTTTTCGTTGTTATTCGTTCTGAGAATCCCGGAAACACCGAAATTTCTGATGATTATGAAGTAAGTATGATGGCACGACTTTAACAAATAGAGAATTTCAGAGGCGATCGAGTGAAAGCAATGGAAAGTCTGATTTATTTCCAAGGATCCTCATCGGACAATTATCATCTGCTCAACGAGTATCAAGTGGAAAAAATGTCTGAGAAACCAACTGACAATAATTCAACTTTTATTGATTTGATCTCTAAATGGCACTTGCGACAAGCCATGCGACTCGCGTTGGCAACATTGGCACTAACGCTGTCATTTTATCCGATTCTTCAGTCATCCACATATTTTTTGCTTGAATCAGGAATTTCAGTGTATGTAAAACTATCGATGTCACTTTTAAAAAATGATTTGTTTTCAGAGAAACTGCTCAATGGTGCTCAACACTTGCTCAAATTGTCTTGACATTGTCCTCAATTTTTGGAGCTTCGATTATTGATCGTTACCCGCGGCGGACACTCATTATCTTGTTCGGAATTGTTTCAAATGTATGTTCTTGCTATTACTTAAAATATTCAATATGTTTTATTTCCAGGCTCTCCTAGTATGCTTCGCATTTTTCTCTCACCTTTCAATTGACAAGGTTTATTTTAATTGGGCAAAATATGCGTGCCTCGTTTCGTTGTTGGCATATTGTATATCATTTGGAATGGTTCTTGGTCCACTTTCCTGGTTTGTCGCCCCAGAATTGGTTTCTCAGCGGCATAGATGTACAATTTTCTCCGCATGCTTTGCCATTCATAACTTATTGATATTTTTGACGGATTTTGCGACGGTTCCTCTTTTCCGGGTGAGAAAGTTTTTAGAAAACTAACTTTTTAACAAATAATTTCAGATATTTGGTGGGGTTTGTTTTATATTCCTGTTTGTGATCCCGTCAATGATCTGCTTGTGTTATTTATATCTTTATATGCCGGAAACGCTTGGAAAAACAACATTGGAAATTATCATAGACATGATCGATCGTGGACTTCATGGAAATGATGAAGATGTTGATTTAGACACTCCGTCGTTTCAAGTTCGCCCTAGAAGATTCTCGATGACTTCCGGATCAATTATGGTTTATTAAAGATCAATTATGGTTTATTAGTTTTGTTTTTTTAGTCTTAAAAATTGTATAGCATCCGCTGTTTCATATTGAAACTTTTTAAAATACTTTTGCACACTTGTCTTGTGAATGTTATTTATTAATCTCAATGATAAATTTTGTTTTTCTTTGAAAATGTTTGATTTGAAACTTTTTATGGAATATCGGGAGCTTCGGTGAGCGGATACCAAAAAACTGGATTTTCTCATCAATCACAGAAAAAAAAACCGTCGATTATGTCTATCCTTATCGTTCAAAATTGAAACCTCTCTCGCTTTGCATTCCCGAACTTGTCCAATTTTCCTGTTCACTTTCTTTGCCCTTTTCCAAAAACCGCGGAAAAAAAAACATACATGACTAGCGAACAAGAAAGGGAAAACTGGAATGTTGAAAACTTGGAACATTTCGAGTTTTTTTTCCTGTTGATCCCGGTTTAAACTGGATAATGAGACGATCATCAATTCTGAATATCATCATTATTGTCTGATGTTTGTTTTCAAGAACGATTGATTGATTATTTATTTACAAATAATGTCAATGGACCCTGTGTTTGAGGGGGTTATGAAAGACAATGAGGTGAAATTAATTACTTAAATAACTGGAATGTAGAAGTTTGAGAAATGGAAGGCTGTAACAAATAAATTAGCGACGTCTGAGATGGATGGTCGACTTGGTAATGATGTAGATTGTGTCATTTTCACTCGTAACCTGCAAAGACAAACACTGAGTTTTCCCATTCCATTATTTCTATAACTCACCATAAAACAAAGCAAAAGAATAAAAATTGCTTGCTTAATATCCTGGAGCGGTTCTTGGTGGTGGACAGTGATCGCATGATCCTTTGTTTCCATCCTTTCCGTTCTGTCCAGCGTCTCCTGGTGCTCCTGGGTTTCCTGGTGCTCCATCTTGTCCTGGCTCTCCTTGTGGTCCTGGTGGTCCTTGTGGTCCGGCGCTTCCTGGGTGTCCATCTGGTCCTGGTGGTCCTTGTGCTCCTGGCTCTCCTGGTTGTCCTGGTGGACCTGGTGGGGCTGGGACTGTTCTGACTTGTCCTGGTGCTCCTGGCTGTCCTGGGGTTCCATCTTGTCCGGCTTCTCCTGGTGGTCCTTGTGGTCCTGGGGCTCCTGGAGCTCCTGGTCGTCCGTTTGGTCCTTGTTCTCCATTGGCGCCTGGTTGTCCTGGTGGTCCCTTTGGTCCTGGGTTTCCTGGTTGTCCGGCTGGTCCAGTTGGACATTCGAAGCAGAAATCTGCTGGAGTTGGTTGAACATGATCATTTGGTGCATCTGGTCCTGGTGCTCCTGGTGCTCCTGGACGTCCATCATTTCCTGGTGCTCCATCCTGTCCTGGGTTTCCAACAGCTCCAGCTGGTCCGATACCACATGAGCAGCATTGGTATGTTTGACGTTTCTCACGGGATTCAACACGACGGAAAGAATCGAGTTTTGTATATTCTCCACGTAGAGAATCCGAACGAGTACGGCAGAAATTGATCTCATCTTGAAGTCCTGATTGGACATTTTGCATGTACATGCAAAGCATTGGAACAGCAACAATTGCTGTCAATGTGGCAACAGTTGAAACTGCAATTCCGAAGAATGCGAATTTTTTCACCGATTCAACTTCGATCAACTTTTGTTTCTCCTCCATCTGAAATCCGAAAAATAATCATTGTTTCCAAGAAATAATTCATTCGAATAAATTGAAAGAATAAAAAAGTTTAAATGGCTCTATAAAAATATCTATAAAATAAATGATTGAAAAATGTGACATGATAATTTACTCGAAAATCGGACATTTATATAGTGAGATGTTCGATTGAAGCCCGCCTACACCGTTTGGAACTTCACCCCCAGGTAGGCGATAAACGATTTTTTCTCGCCCCACCCTGCGCGTTCTGGCCAGTTTTTTGCGTTTTCCTTTTTTTTTCGTTGTTTCTTGTCGTGGTCTGGATGAAGATGGAACGGAGAAAAAATGAGAGAGGACAGGTGAACAAGCTTGATTATGAAAATGAGGTGGATGATAGAAGAAGAGGTTCTGATTGCGGCACCAATAGGATGGATATGCGATATCAGTGTTTCATTGTTGCGTTTGGTCATTAAAGAAGATCATCTATTGCTTGAAAATCGCTGATCATTCTGAAAGTTAGTTTCATATAGAAAATTTAAAGACAGCATGTCAGTTAGCACGATCCGATGCGCGTTCAAAGTTTGATATTTTAAAACTTTGGATCGTTGTGAGATGCTCATTTTTCAACGTGATTTTGTATAAATTACATGTTACTAATGTGAGAAAGCTATAAATTTTGAAATTGAAATAAGGTAGGGTCACATGGCACACCATCTTTAAGGCAACATCCACTTTGCAAAAGATCATATCTAGATCGGTTTTCCGAAATCGTGACGAAATCTAACAAGAAACAAACGAAGTTTTATGTTCAAAAATTACAAATCTCAATTTCCATTTGGATTTATTTATTTATTTAATTCAGAATTCGTTCACATTTGTTTCGATTATTTTGAGCACAAGCTCAAAAAACATGTGACAATATTTTTTATTTAATATTTTAAATACTTCTTAAATATGTTCCCATTTATTCTGCTTTAATCATTCGACTTTAAATCTCTATTCTACATTTAAGGAATGTTTGTTGGTTTTATTTATTCTTTAAATTCGGAGAATAATATGTAAAACTCACTTTAAAGACAGTGGATCAGTTAATTTGACCCTATCAGATTTCAATTTCAAAAATAAAAGCTTTTTCTCATTAGTACAATGCAATTTATGAGAAATTACACCGATAAATACACGCTTCACAGCAGCGGTCCAAAGTTGAAAAAATCAAAATTTGAATGAAAAAATTGTTTAATCCAAGAAGTTGCCTATTTACCTCGTCTCAAAAAGTATCTTCTTTCCGCCGGATCGTGCGACGCGGTCGTGGATCGTGCAAAGCGGTCGGAATTGGCGCGAAACAAAATTATTTGAATGGTATCAACAAATTTCATTTTCGTTGAAGCTCTAAATCGTGAACTGCTAAATTAAGTAGCACAATGTCTTTAATAACAATAATTCTTATTTAACTGTTAGTTCTCTGTCCTAATTAATTTAAAACCAGAATAATCCTTTCAGAATTCCTGAGAACTTTCTCCTCCCAATGCCTCACTAATTAGGCGTGAAATAAGCGGATGACTCCCGAAATGTTGCAACATCAAAGTCTCGAAAATAAATGGCTTTTCTATTCACCCATTAATGATCAAACCCCAAAATCTCATTAATTTTGTCTATGTTTGGTCTGTGAAAGCCTCCAATTTTTTATTTCCTCAATCGTCAGATGTTTTTTTTTAGTTTTTTTATATAATGCCTACACTATGTCTCTTTAAGCGAATGCTAGTGATCTCTTGGAATTTCGATGATAACAAAAGCGAAAAAGACAAGGAATGGCGACAGCCGAACGAAGGAAAAAACCGAAACGGCATGGTGATAAAGTTTTCACCCGTTCTATGCCAACGCCTCTTTCCTAAATTTTGTAATGATGATGACGGAGATGATGATGATCAGTAAGCGGCGGCATTGAATTTGGATACACATAAATTAATTAGGATTGGGGAAGATAGGTATAAAATTTAGCATCTGGGAAAAGAAGATACTTTTTGAAACGAGGTAAATAGGCAACTTCTTGGATTTAAAAATACACTTTTTCAGGAGCTTGTGATATATTCAAGTTCAACTAAAAAATATGTGAATTTATTTAGCACAAATTCATTTCGAGGCCTCGTATCACTTTGGCACTCGATTCTAAATCGTCTTTTATTACTTTCTCCCATAAAACATAAAAAAATGCACAAAAATACACGCAAACAATCTAATATCCTGGAGCGGTTCTTGGTGGTGGACAATGATCGCATGATCCCTTTGGTCCTTGTTGTCCTGGTGTTCCTGGTGCTCCATCGTCTCCATCCTTTCCAGCCTCTCCATTTGGTCCATTGTCTCCTGGTGGTCCTGGTGGCCCAGCTCTTCCTGGATGTCCAGCTCTTCCGTCGGCTCCTGGCTCTCCAACACTTCCTGGCTCTCCTGGTTGTCCTGGTTGTCCTGGTGGTGATGGCAATGAGCGGGTTTGTCCGTTTTGTCCTGGGTTTCCTGCTCCTCCATCTTCTCCAGCTTCTCCTTGTGGTCCTGATGGTCCTGGTGGTCCTTTTGGTCCTGGTCTTCCGGCTGCTCCTGGTTCTCCAGATCCTCCTGCTGGTCCGAGAGGCCCCTTTGGCCCTGGAAGTCCGGATGGTCCTGGTGGTCCAGCTGGGCAATCGAAGCAGAAGTCGGCGGCAGTTGGCTTCTCGTCCTTATCGATGGCATCACGTCCTGGCTGTCCATCTTGTCCTGGGCTACCATCATCTCCTGGTGCTCCATCTTGTCCTGGTTCTCCGGCTGGTCCAGCCTCCCCAATACCGCAAGAGCAGCATTGGTATTCGACTTGACGCTTGTTGCGGTTAGCCTCTACTCTAATTTTGTCAAGTTTGAAGAATTCACTACGAAGATCAGTGTTCTTTGATTTACAATAAACAAGTTCCTCTTGAAGTCCTGATTGTACGTTTTGCATATGAAGACAGAGCATTGGAACAGCAATAATAGCGGTCAAAGTGGCAATGGTTGAAACAGCAACACCTATGAATTATTCAAAAATTTCAAATGTTCAGAAATATTCCAAATAATTACCAAAGAATGCAAACTTCTTAACGGCATCAGCCTCAGCACACTTCATTGTCGCATCAGCCATTCTGTACCCTTTAAAAAAACAAAATAAAGAATCCAAACAACAAAACTGTTTTCTGTTAATTAGGAAAAAACGAGAGAAGAGAAAAGAAAGCAAACTGTCATTATTTGTGTCCGTCCGCTCAACTTTTATACTTGGCAGTTAGAAAAAGTTTTGGTTTTTCTGGAAGTAAACGAAAGAGGCGTTGTTCAAGGTGTACAGTTCAAGGCACTCCGGTACACGAAATATAATAAGTTACTATGATACATCGACATGGAATCGGACAACATTTTTCGGGTTTGTAGTAGTGAAACCGATTATTGTTTTTTTTTTTGTTTGCTTTTTTCTTCTTGATTTTGTTACCGGAAAATTATTATCACTTGTTGTTCATCTTCTTCCTGTTTCTGTCGATTATTCAAAAAGCGTGCAGTTTTTTTCTTTGAATTGGAAAAAAAATTGAAGAAGGTGTCAATGAAAACAACTTTTTGGAATTTTCTTATCAGAAACATTTTTGTAATGACCTTTTTCCAAAATATTTTTATTTTAATATTTTAAAAATAATTTCTGTGCAATCATGGCATATGAATAAATCGATAAAAATATATGAAAAAATAGTTTTAAATTGTGCATACAACTATATTCTGAGATGCTCAAAAACTTGCAAATCTATTCTGAAACGGTTTTTGGTATTTGCATTTCTAAATTGTGAACCGAGCGTCTACAAAATGAATACAACCCTTCGTTATTCTTATTCGACTGTTCTGTTAGGCTCGCAAAAAACATCTTATTTCAAATATAGTTTGAACAATTTTCGCCTACCAAAAAACTAATTACATTTTACAACCTGCTTAATTATGTTATTACAAACCATCAATTCTCTTCAACTTCTCGTTGTAAGAGCTTTACAACTGTTCGAAACATCTCACATCTGACCACTACCTCTCATTTAAAAAAAACTCAAAAGCAGCGTGTTTATATTAGACATCTCTCGCATCTTTTTCGTCCTCCCATGTGGTCTAGTGGTTAGGATTCGTGGTTTTCACCCACGCGGCCCGGGTTCGATTCCCGGCATGGGAAGCTTATTTTTTTGCAAATTCATTTAATCGAGATTTCAAGTTTTATTGATACGCCCGTGATAAAATCATGTAATATTCACTGTTTTGACTGGAAACATAATAGTAATAATACAAACAATAAGTTATGACAATAATAATAATATGAATGTAATTTGGTTTTGGATCTAATAGCCTGGAGCGGTTCTTGGGATTGGGCAGTGATCGCATCCTCCTGAAAATTCAAAATTATAAAGTAATGTGTACTAAGAGTTGTATTGAGCTTACCCTTGTTTCCATCCTTTCCATTCTCTCCTGCTTCTCCTGGTGCTCCTGGGTTTCCTGGTGCTCCATCTTGTCCTGGTTCTCCTTGTGGCCCTGGTGGTCCTTGTGGTCCGGCACTTCCTGGTCGTCCATCGTCTCCTGGTGGTCCTTGTTGTCCTGGCTCTCCTGGTTGTCCTGGTGGACCTGGTGGGGCTGGGACTGTTCTGACTTGTCCTGGTGCTCCTGGCTGTCCTGGGGTTCCATCTTGTCCTGCTTCTCCTGGTGGTCCTTGTGGTCCTGGGGCTCCTGGAGCTCCTGGTCTTCCGTTTGGTCCTTGTTCTCCATTGGCTCCTGGTTGTCCTGGTGGTCCCTTTGGTCCTGGGTTTCCTGCTTGTCCGGCTGGACCTGGTGGACATTCGAAGCAGAAATCTGCTGGTGTTGGCTCAACATGATCATTTGGAGCATCTGGTCCTGGTGATCCTGGTGCTCCTGGACGTCCATCATTTCCTGGTGCTCCGTCTTGTCCTGGGTTTCCAACAGCTCCAGCTGGTCCGATACCACATGAGCAGCATTGGTATGTTTGACGTTTCTCACGGGATTCAACACTACGGAAAGATTCGAGTTTTGTGTATTCTCCACGTAGAGAATCCGAACGAGTACGGCAGAAATTGATCTCATCTTGAAGTCCTGATTGGACATTTTGCATGTACATGCAAAGCATTGGAACAGCAACAATTGCTGTCAATGTGGCAACAGTTGAAACTGCAATTCCGAAGAATGCGAATTTCTTCACCGATTCAACTTCGATCAACTTTTGTTTATCGTCTTGGCCCATACTGGAAACCATTAAAGTTAATGATAAAAAGTAATTATTCATAAAAATTTAAAATAAAAAAGGGAAATATATAATATTAAAATATATTCTAAAAAATCAGATAATGTTCGCAAAAGAACTTGATAATGAGAAGCTGATAAATGAAGAATAAGATGTCTTATAAAATGATGTTCATTTAAACCATCAAACGCACCTTATAAACCTTTTTCAGATCAAGCCCACCATGGCTTTTTCATTCGATTTGGGGTTGGCTTCATCATTGTTCGGCTCACTTTTTTTCGCTGTTCATTAATGAGGAAATAGTATCAAAATCGTTTAGATACCATACACAACAAGGTGGGACATTTTTATCGGATATATTATGTCTCTTTATGTCTCTTTTCTTTTCAATTTTTTTTCGTTCTTCGGTTGTCGTTCAGTTGTATCGTCAATGACGACGCACCCCCTTTCCCATGAATCGGTTCGTTATCACAAGAAGAAGAGAAGGATTGTGATTTTTTCGAAAAAAAAAAGCTGAAGATTGGATTGTATGTATGTTATTCTGGGAAGGAAAACAAATATACTTTACTTTAAATTATGGTCATTTCGACAAATATAAATTTATATTTGTAAAAAGAACAATTTTTCTAGTGTGTAAAATTTGCCAGAGGTTTCTGAAAAACTCTGATACGTGAGAAATAATATTTTGAAATTTACAGAGTTCCAACAAAAGTTTCAAAGATCGAAGAAATCGAAAATCGGTTACACCCGTCGCACTTCTGTTAGCTTATAAATGCTTCCTTATTGCCTTGTTTATTTTAAAATTCAGTACTTATTTGAAAAGTTATTTTAAGATTTCGAGCATTTCATTTTTTAAATATAAATGTTTTGGACAGAGCAACAGATTTCATTTTATTATCTATTCTTCATATCAACTAGAAGACTTCATTGTACCGCCATTCTGAAAGATCATAATTTCTAGATGAAACCGTTCCATTTTTTCTCCGTCAGATATCCATTCGAATCAAAAAGATCCGTTAGCCGATGCATTCCGAAAATCTGCAAAATGATCATGTTTAAACAAGAAGTGAAACCCAATCCACTTTCACCCCGATAACGCACTATTGTTTGTTTTTTTTTCCTTTGGTTCCGTCCTATCATTTTTCCAGAAAATGATAAGTATCTTGTTCCAATTACGCAGTTTCTTCCATTCCAATTTTTTTGTTGTTCTGAAAATCAGTTAGAAATGGCACGAATCGTTCGAATGGCTTTCTCCGAGTTTCTTTGCTGTTTATTGCCTATTAAGGGGTAGTAGACAATCAAAGACCATCATCAAGATGATACTTATTTTGGGAAAACGGAACATTTTTTCGATAGAAAGGTGTGTAATATATATATGTATCAAGGATAGGAATTGAATGCTTGTTCGCTTGTTCTTCTTCTGTCAAACCTCAGGTGGAACATCTGATCATCATGATACGTTGATCAGAGTGTTTGATAGATTTATTTATTTACGGGCATGGCGATATATATATTTTTAGTGGAAAATGTGGCGGAGAAAGGATTTATCGCTTCTGTGTTTTTTTTTCGGTTTTGATTGGAAAAGGAAAATGATAAAGGATGTGTTTCTCAGAATTTATATGTGACAAGGTCCTGTTGATTTCTTTCCATAAAGTTGATGTTCATAAGCAATTGTTAAAATTTATTGTTTTGCAATAGCTTGGTTCTAAAAATCCGTGTGATTTTTAAAAATTTCAATGTTTTATTTTGTCAGTAAGTTACACTAACATAACACTTAAAGACGTTAAAGACAGAGTGCCAGAGTAATGACCTCACTAAAAATTTAGGTATTAAAATTATTTTTAAAAGTGAACATTTGAGAAATTAACGTTGATTGGATTAAAATCAAAAACTACAATAAATAATTCCAGTACTTGCTCAATTCAAACATGCAAAAAAGTTCCAACCTTCTAACTTTAATCGTCTTTTCCTCGAAATGAGAAAAACACCCTTATGAACCTGTTCATTGGTATTCGAATTATTTCGTCCTTAAACTATCATCATCATCAATCATATCTTTCTCCCCCCTTAAACAATTATTCCTACCGTATCACATGAAAAAAAATGAGCGAAGAAAATTTGAGAGGAATAAGTATAAGCATGCCATTGAGGAAATGATTCGTTTGAAAAATGGCAATGAGAAAAAGGGAAAAATCCATAAAGTTTATGATGGGAACGACGGGTGGAAACATTCATGTGAAAAAAATAAGCAAAAAGTAGAGAATATAATAATTAGTATCAAATTTTAAGATTTTTATGGGACATTGAAAGCGAGTTATTAATCATTCAATTTATCATTGGAATTTACAATTTTATCACTATAAAAATTCAGCTTCCCAACAAAATGTAAAATGTCAGCCTTCGAAATTGAAAGCATGTGGATCCAGGATTTAAGACTAAAAAATACTTTCAAATCCTTCTTAGGTTGTAGAATATTTTGCACATTTTTTCATAGTCAATATTTTGAAATCGTTAAAGGATGGCTTTACGGAGCTAATAAATGTAACTTAAATGAAAATAGACTTCATTCTCATTCCAAATCTGTTTTTAAAATTTTCTAAAACCTCCTAGAAGTCGAGAAAACGCGCCTTAAAACAATGGCCTAGAAAAAGGTGCCAACTGGCCGAACTTTTTCCATTGAGCTTTTTACGTTTTTCTTTAAGTTATGCAGAATGCTTATATTGGTCCTTTTTTATGTTTTTCCATTTTTTTTGGATTTTTCATGCATGCGGACTAGTTTTCGCCTGTGGCCACTTTTTCTAGGCCATTATTTTGAGGAGCCTTTTCTCGGCTTCTAGATGGTTTTAGAAAGTTTTAAAAACAGATTTGGAATGAGTATGAAGTCTATTTTCATCCCAGATGCATTCATTATCTCCGCAAATCCCTCCTTTAATTTCTGGAACTCTTGATATTTTTCTGATTCATAATATTGTTATTAATTTCTTTCAGACTTTTTAATTTTTATCATTGTTCTGATTTCAATCTCTGCAATTGCTTTTGAAAATCTTTTTATCACATCAATGAATTTGAAAAATTAGAAAAGAAAGTATAAGAAAATGACCTGAAAAAGTATTTTTGACGGAAAAAATTTATTCAAATTTCGATAAGATCTAAAGACTTTTGATCTCGTCGCACATGAAGAAAATGCGGGTTCTTTTCATGTGAAATCTCTGCAATTTCTCATGAGCAGCAAAAGTATACGGTATAAAATTTGAAACATACTAAGTGTGTTTTGAACATTCCAATGAGCGTCATTCCAGATGTTGTATTACAAATATTTGTTGTACTTGTTTTCTTTTTCTGTTTCGTTGTCCATCTGATACGGTAGTACGATGGAATGATGGATGATGCTAAGAAGGTGTAGATACGTAAATCGGTTTTTTTTTGAGGTAAATATAAATGATCAAATGATCAGCAATGTTATTTTTGAATGAACAGTTAGACATTAAATTCGCGTATCCAGAGTGAACATTAAAAAACGCATGTTCTTTCAAGTTGTATTCTTCAAAACTTATTTTGAGAAAAAAAACATTTTTTTAGAATTGAAAATGCAATGTTCCCCATTTGTTCAAAATATATTTCTGAAATCAGGTTGATCAACATCATTTTCCCAATTTCATTTTTAAAGGCAGGCATAATTGAAAAAAAGCTTCTGATTTCCAGAGCTATGTAGTATTATTTATTTGCCGGGGGTTTTTTTGATAATTGTTTTCGTGAATTTCTGAAAAATGTGAATTTCTTTAGCTCAATACGAAAAACAAATCCAGAAAGTTTCCATTGGTTTTTTTTGGATTTTTAGGCTGTTTGAAACCCATTTACACTATTTTTCAATTAAGTTTTCTGTTTAAAGACAGTGGGTCAGTTAATTTTATCCTATTGTCAAGATAATAATTTCTGTCCGCTTGTTTTGCGGAGTGTCGTTGGGAATTTCCTCGCAGCGCGACCGCAACGCGCTCAAATTCAAATTTCTCAGTTGGTCTTGCGCGTTGCGGTCGCGCTGCGAGAAAATTCCCAACGACACTCCGCAAGACGAGCGGCCAGGAATTTTTATCTTGACAATACCTGATCTTAGTTTTAAAAATAAGAGCTTTCTCTAATTAGTACAATGCAATTTATTCGAAATCACACCGATAAATGCACGCCTCATAGCAGAGGCCCAAAGATGCAAAAATCAAAATTTGAAGGCCCGCCGGATCCTACGACGCGATCGGAATTGGCGCGAACCACAATTATTTGAATGTCGCTACATATTGGTATTGTTTTCTCGACCTCCTGGGCCTCATTTCAATTTTTATTTTTAGCTTAGGATTTCGATCGTATTAACTGATAACCTGCCTTTACAGTACATTGTATGTGTTTTTTTGAATTGTTCTTGTACGTCTTAATTATCATGAAATGTTTCTTGAACATGATTTCATCATTTAATAAGCGTCATCTTTCTTTCCTCTCAAAAAACCACAACCTTTCTTCTGTTCTGCCTTTTTCTTATTTTGATTCCTGGAACAAATAAAGGATACACGTACAATATATACTCCTGAAAAGGAGACAAGAATTTTTCCCTTTTTTTCATATAAAAGAGCATCAATAAATGAGAGACAATCGGACAGTAGTGGTTTTGCGCGGCACGAGATGAACGAAGCAACGGAAAAAAAAACGAAAAACGAGAAAAGAAACTTGCTAACAGGACCACTTTTTGTGGTGAAAAACGTCTTTGATGCTGTAGTTGGTCGTTGAAAAAATGTAAAAGGAAGAAGAGAATACGAAGAGAAATGAAACAGTTGGACGGTTTTGACAGGTGAACAGAGATATCGAGAAATATATTATTCGGACATCAAATATTCATCGATTTTCTTCCGAGATGTTTCTTCAGGATCTAGGGACCGTTAATTTTGAAAAAGAATTCTGAACATTGTGACAAAACAAATTATAATAATTTGCCATCGGATCAATCAACTTCGATGTGATATCGTTTCACCCAAAATATGTATATTATTTAATTTAAAGGTTTTCTTAACTACAGATGATTTAATGTTAAACCTTCTCTGTTTTTAGCATATCTACCCACTATTTCAACAAAAAAATCAAAACAATTGTGCAAGTTATACAAACAAGTGCATAAAATGTAAGAACAATGAACACATTTTTCGGAGGGACTAACGTTGGGATTTTAGTCCATCTCGAACGCAAAATCTTCTGAGGAGATCCTTTTTTTTCGATTTCTTATGTAATTTTAGCCAGATGTTCTCAACGGAAAGTTTGTAAAGCCGAGGAACTAACTTTTGGGAAGTTAGCCCCTCAGAAATTGCCGTCCATCTTTTCTGAATTTTGTCAATGTTTTTGCACTTTTTTTGTAAATTGAACATGTTTTTTACTCTTTTGTTTTATGGTTGGGTTATGATTAAAATGAGTAGTTTGATAATAAGTCAAGAGTTGTTAAGAAAAACTTTTAAAAAATAGATGAAGTAAATATTTTCAGGATCAAAACACGATAATACAAAGATCAAAAAACAACAATATTTACCAGTGAAAAATTGACTAGTGGTGTTTACGAAGAAAACAAAACGTTGTTTTCAAAAAACTGCTTGCTTCATAGTGGTGAAGAATTCTGTTTATTTGTATGTTTTTTTTTCAGAAACAAGTTGCAAATATCTATTATCATTCTTAAAAGTTGTCTTTTTTCTTCTTCTTTGTTTCTGTAATAAAGTAGCATTTTTTTACAATTTTTATTCCAAAAATGTTTGCATCGTACGAATGCTCACATAAAAAAACAATTTTGTTTTTGTTTTTGTTTACTTATTAGTTTTTTGATTTGAAGTTCGAGCTTATCAGTTGATATCAAACTCTCATGAATAACGCACAAAAATTTCAAAACTCTTAAATAAGAGGCATACTACAGTCATACAATCTTTGTTTATTTGTTTTGTGGTTTGTGTTCAAAACTCGTATAAATAGACTGAATTCGGCACACAATTCATTTTGTCATCATTTTGTTCTCTATCAAAATAAATGACAAATTCAAGGTTAAAAATATGAAGTGGGCATTAATTAAATTTGGAAATGATTTTTTTTCACTTTCATTTTGTTTGTTGAATCCTTGGTCTTCCTCAGTTTTCAGCTCGGGTTTTTAACTTTCAATTTTTTTTCAGAAAAGAAATGGTTCATTACAAACTCACGTATTTCCCAATTCGAGGAGCTGGTGAAAACCCTCGCCAAATTTTTGCTGTTGCCGGTGTTAAATTCGAAGATGTCCGTGTTCCGAGAGAAAGTTGGCCAGCTTTGAAAGAATGTGAGTTTCAGTTAGTTTCAGTTAGACTATTGGATTCAATATCTTTCAGCAACACCATTCGGTCAAATGCCGGTTTTGGAAGTTGATGGGAAACAATTGGCTCAATCCCACGCAATTTCAAGATACCTTGCCAGGGAATTCGGGTTGAATGGAAAAACTGCATGGGAAGACGCACAGGTGAGCATTTTCTGAAATTTCACTTTTCGAAAAATTTGTAATTTTTCAGGTGAACGCCCTGGCTGATCAATTCAAAGACTACAATGCCGAAATTCGTCCATATTCCGTCGTACTTGCCGGATTCGGCCAAGGCGACTTGGAAAAGCTCAAGAAGGAAGTCTTGATCCCAGCGATCAGGAAGCATTTCACCTTTTTCAAGAAATTCCTATCCACTAGTGGAAGTGGGTATTTGGTTGGAAATTCGTTGACATGGGTTGATTTGTTAATTGCCCAACATGTGTCTGATCTTCTAGGAAGAGATCCAGCAGTATTCAGCGAATTCCCAGAATTTGTTGAGCATCAAAAGAAGGTGCATTCAAATGAGAATCTCAAGAAATGGATTGCAACCAGACCTGCGACTCCCTTCTGATTTCTTTTTTGAAAAATTTATGTGTTTTTCCAAGGATATTTTTTTTTACTTAATTTTCTTTTATTGTGAATTGAATAAAAATAAAAGAATTATTATTATTATCTACGTCTGGTGAAATTAGTTAATTTTAGTTATAGAGATAGGATTTACCTTAACTCCTAAATACTTATAATAAACTTGCAATTTGGTCAAAAATCGAAAGCAAACATTGAAAAAATGCTCTATTTTTTTCAATGTTTGTTTCCAACTCGAGCAAACTTCAGTTGGAAAATGATGACAACACATCAAATTTCGATGACTTTTTTTTCAAAGTTTTGAATAGTCAACGTGTCAAGTTCTTGAAAATTTATTTACATCTCAGTTCTAAATCATCCTACAAAATTGTTTCTTTATAGTTTTCAGGAAAATGGTTCACTACAAACTCACCTATTTCCCAGTTCGAGGCGGTGGTGAAACGGCTCGACAAATTTTCGCAGTCGCTGGTGTTGAATTTGAAGATGCTCGCGTCCCGATGGAACAATGGCCATCAGTGAAAAATTGTTTTAAAATATATTTTTAAATTTTTATCAATTGCAACATTTTCAGCAACACCATTCGGACAAATGCCGGTTTTGGAGGTGGATGGGAAACAATTGGCTCAATCTCATGCAATTTTTAGATATTTGGCAAGAGAATTCGGGTTGAACGGGAAAACTGCATGGGAAGAAGCACAGGTAACTGAAATAATTTCTAAAATATTGATTAAATAATATCTTTTCGGTATTTAAAAAATAATCTATCAAAAATTGTAAAGCAGATAATGTTATTAGTTGGTGTTATGGAATTCCCAATTTTTCGCCTTTTTACTAATACGGAAAACCTGATGTGACCCGTCGATTTATCGCAATAGTTTTCATATTTCAGGTAAACTCTGTGGCCGATCAATTCAAAGATTATCAGCTCGAAATCCGACCATACGCTGTGGTTCTTTTTGGTTTGAAAGAAGGTGACTTGTCCAAACTTCGAGAGGAAGTTTTCGTCCCTTCTTTTAAAAAGCATTTCGGATTTTTCAAAAAGTTTCTCTCTTCCAATGAAAGCGGATTCTTGGTTGGGGATTCTTTGTCATGGATTGATCTGTTGATTGCGCAGCATGTTGAAGATGTTTCCGGAATAGATCAGACATTATTGAACGACTTTCCCGAATTTGTTGCGCATCAAAAAAAGGTGCATTCGAATGAGAAACTCAAGAAATGGATTGCTACCAGACCTGTTACTCCCTTCTGATTTGTTTTGGAAAATTAGCAATGTTTTTTTTTAAATAAAGTTTATTTTTTTGGTAATTTATTCTTAACATTGAAAAAATCACTTTTAAATACATTTGCCTCATTGCTTTATCAACACTTCCATATCTCGAACAAAAAAATCAAAAAGAAAAATATGAGCCTCACAGCATATCGTTGTACTTTAATTTAATTCAAAACGGTGTCTCTGGACGAGTTTCTAACCATCGTCGAACAGCATCCAATCCTTGGACTTGCTTTCTATGAGCTAGAACATGTTTGAACTTTTCAATTGCTGCTAAATCTCTTCGAAGTGTGTCCTCAGTATGTTGGGCGAGCAACAAATCGATCCATGTTAAAGAGTTGCCAACCAAGAATCCTGAAAGTGAAAATAATGAGTCACAAATGTCTAATAAATCTGTCTTACCACTTTGAGATTCGGTCAGGATTTTTTCAAAAAATGTAAGATTTTTCTCCAGGGCAGGTATAAAGACGTCATTGCGTAATTGGTCAAGATCTCCTTCTGCGAATCCCATAGCAACAACTATAAATGGACGAATTTCATTTTGGTAATCTTTGATTTGGTCGGCCAATGCATTCACCTGAATTTAAACTTTCGAAGATAGAAAACGGGTTTAACTCAAAATTTTGGCTTCGAGGGCCGATATACCTTATTCTTTCACCTCTCCTTATTGTCGTTTAAGATTTTTTGGCTTTTTAGAAAAGGTTACAAGAGAGTTACCCAGCATTACCGTAATTTATGCCGTATCAAAGAAAGCGCTTAATTTTCGTACCTGTGCCTGCTCCCAACCAATGCTCCCATTCAACCCAAACTCATTGGCAAGATATCTAGCAATTGCATGAGATTGTGCCAATTGTTTTCCATCCACCTCCAAAACTGGTAATTGTTCGAATGGAGTAGCTGAAAAATACATATTCACAATTTCTGTTTTTTTTCGGATTTATATCTAAAACCTCCTTTTAACTGTGGCCACTGCTCCAACGGCAACCGATCATCTTCATAATTCACGCCAGCAACTGCGAAAATCTGTCGAATAACTTCACCAGCTCCGCGTATTGGAAAGTAAGTGAGTTTGTAGTGAACCATATTTTAAAGCTGTTGATTTTTTCAACTTTTTCGATTGAATGAATTGCAAGAAAATATGATATCAGTGAACTGATAAGGAATCGAGAATGATGATTTTAAGACAGTTGTAAAATTTATATACTTGCTCTTTTACGTATATATACGTAGTTCTTAATGCGAATTTCGAGAAATGATCTTTGATTCTACAAGAACTAACGCTTATGACATTTTGAAGGAATGCGGGAGAATTAGAAACGAAGCACATTCAAATTCGAGCGTGATTTACATCAACTAATAAATGAAACAGACTTTTTGACAGCGAGAATGCACGCCTTCGTCAAAAGAGAATATCGTTGTTTCATCGGATTTTTGCGTATTCTAAAGTTTTCAATTAATTAATTTTCCCGTTTCATTATTTCAAATGATGACAATATGACGAATCCAAATTGTCATCATTTGAAATTATTTTAGAATTAAAATGTTCGTTTGTCATCATTTTTATTTTTTTGAGCATTTCATTTTTAGCTGTTTTCTCTACTTATATATTTATCATAAATCAAATATTAAAAATGAAAACTTTGGATAGGAGGTGAGAAAGAAAGAAATTTTCGTTTTGTTTCTGAGCAAACTTCAGTCTAGCCATAATGATGACATACAATTCGGAAATTTTAGGGTGGGTTGAGTTGCAATATAAATATAAGCGTTGAGTGCACATTTTTCATTTTTATGGAAGTTCAAATTGATTTGCATGCCTCTAATTTGCACTATTTCTTTATTTCCAGTTCCATTTCACTAATTTCAATTATTTAAGATAATGGTCCACTACAAGCTTACCTACTTTCCACTCCGTGGTGCTGCTGAAACTGCTCGTCAAATTTTCGCCATCGCTGGTGTTGAATTTGAAGATGTCCGCCTTGACAGAGAAAATTGGCCGGCTTTGAAAGAATGTGAGCTTAATTTTTAAAAATTAAAATTTTCAGCTTCTTTCAGCTACTCCATTCGGTCAATTGCCAGTCTTGGAAGTTGATGGCAAGCAATTGGCTCAATCTCTCGCAATTTCAAGATACCTTGCTATCGAATTCGGGCTCAATGGACAAAATGCATGGGACTCAGCACAGGTTATTATTTTTTATTTTGGAAGTAGTTTTAAGAACATCTAAATAGTTAAAAAAATAAAACATTATTAACTCAAATTTCTAATTGTTCAGGTAAACGCCGTTGCCGATCAATTCAAGGATTACTACAACGAAATCCGTCCATATTTCGCAGTTCTTGCCGGATTTGGCGAGGGAGACTTGGTCAAGCTCAGAGAAGAAGTCTTTGTTCCAGCCGTCAAGAAACATTTCACATTATTCAAGAAATTCCTGGCCACCAGTGGAAGTGGATATTTGGTTGGAAACTCATTGACATGGGTCGACTTGATATCTGCCCAACATGTTGCCGATGTTGTTTCAACTGATCCATCTGTTTTCGCGGAATTCCCAGAATTTGTTGAGCATCAGAAGAGAGTGCATTCAAATGAGAATCTCAAGAAATGGATTGCCACACGACCAGTGACTCCGTTTTAAATTAGATTTTTGAAATTTTTATGTGTTTTTCCAAGGATATTTTTTTACGATAAACTCATTCTATTTTTATTGCCTTTTAAAGACAGTGCACCAACGTTTTTGTTTCTCTTATGAAAAAATGAAACCAGATGTTAATTTCAAAAAACTGAAACCAATAAATTTAATTGAGAAAAGCTAATATATCAGCAACAATCGGCTTCAAATTAATCATCAGATGAGAGCACCGTAAAGAGGACCCGGAGTTACGAAACCAATTTTTCTGAATAAGGTTTATAAATTCCAGAACTTTAAAATTTTCAGAGATTATTATATAGTATTATCCTATGAATTTTTCGAAAGATAAATTATTTATTCATAAGTTCTGACCAGTGCATTCGTCGACGAAAAAGCATAGGAACAATAAAAATATCAATAAAGGTGGATAAAACGAAACAAATTTGGATTTAAAGTCTCGATACGAGAAAATCGAAAAACAAATAAAAAATAAGTTGAAAGGTGAAATTCAGTGGTGGTCTGTTTTTTTTTTCAAAATGGGGATACCCGCCGCGGTGGACAAAAGTTGGTTGTGCGCTTTTTATAAACGATTTAAACGGAAGTAACTGATTTTTGTGGACACTGAAGTAGCCGTATAGTACATAAATTATTCGTCATCAGCATTTCGATTGAAATTCACTGGTGGCGAGTGAAGGGGATGATTGTTCTGGAACAAAATATTTTTAAAGAACTAATAAATCATGTGAATTATTCATATGAAAATTTTTGTTTTCCAATTTTACTTTATTTGTCTCAAATGGAAAAAAAAACTGGTTGATGGAAACGGAACGGCCATTTCAATTCCCGCGACCTTAATTTTCAGAAGGGGAAATTATACAGTGGCATTAACTGTAAAGTATTAATCCTTCCGCATCCTTCCTGGAGATCCACTTATTCTCTGAGATGTACAGCGACATTAAATTAATTTGACAAAATCCCCCCAATTTTCGAAATTTGTGTATTTGTTCTGCACGACTCACCTGTTGTGCTTGAACATTGACACCAAGAAAATTATTCAGCTGTCTCTGTTGTTGTGGAAGCTGATTCGGTTGGTCATTTTCATATCGATTGTGTTGTGCAGCAGCTAAAGGGGCAGCTTCTCCAAAGACAGCAACTCTATGTTGTTGTTGAAGTGGTGCAGGTTGAGGAAGTGGGTCCGAAGCAGCAGCCGCCAATGATGGATTCGATTTCGACTTAAAATTGAAATTTTTAAAAAATGTTTAATGAAAAAAAAATTCACCTTCACAATAGGACATGCAAAATCCACATGACGGCTTCTGGCTTCTTCTTTCTCCCAAGAACAATGAACAAATGGTCGTTGAACATAATTATAAATAACTTCAGATTTATTGAACCTCTTTTTCACTTTTTCCTTATGTGTTGGATAACCTTCCATACCCAATCTAATCTTCTTCAACCCTCGTTCTTTAAGAACCTAAAATAGTTGGTCATGACACTCATCACTTTCAAGGAAATTATTTTACCTGTTTAGCACAATCCCGATTTTCAGCATATTTGAAAAATTTGTACAAATGTGTTGAATATACAACATGGGTGGTTTCTTCACCCATTTGTGGTGGATATTCATCATCCCAATCAACAACATCATCATCCAACAGAACAACTATATGACATTCTCTTTCGCCATGTTCAGTACTGGCAACCAATTGTGGAAAAATTATCTCCTCTAAAAAATGAGAGAATTGTTCACGAGCTCCTTCGTTCGAAAGTTCGTGAAGAAGAGCATGAAGATTTTGACATCTGGAACAAATCAAACTTTTTTCAAAGCATCGTATTAAAATAATTACTTCACTGTTTGGGCATTAAATGGCACAAGAAGATAATCACAAGCTTCACGAAGTTCTGAAACAGATATTGATGATGGACATCGCATCGTTCCAGTTGTGTAATAATCCAGAATCGCGCGAAAACATGAAGCAGAAAGTCCATCCGCTACCTGAAATATATTTAATTTTAGTAATTAAAATGGAAACTTTCTGATAACAACTCACCTCAAATTCATCCCTGTCATTTGGTGTCACTAAATCAGCACCCAAATCACCACAACTTGCTCTCATTGAAAACATCCTACCCAGCATTGTATCCGGTTTTGATGTTAACAATCTTTGGGATACCAAAAACCTCGTACTATCAACCAAAAGACATACTTTATCCCCTTCACCGGCTGAATAGTCAATTGTATTTCCTGGCCTCGAGCTCATTTGTGACATGAGCATCTCATGAGCTGGACCACCAAGTGACATTGATCGTTGTCCACGATAAAGACCGTCTTTTGACGATGAGTTTTTCAACGCTGGTGGTAATGGTGGTGTTGCTAAAGATCGATCAGCTGTTGATTCACCGGATGAAGAAGAACCAGCAGCGCGTGCCGGCGATGCTGAAAGAATAACAATTGTTGAAGAATGATGAAAAGGGAAAGCTGCTAGACTTCATTTCGGTTAAAAAACTGGCACGTAGAAAAATTGTGTAACTTTCAAAATTTACGAAAATTCAAAGAATTCTGAACCATGTTTCAGGGTATAAAAAAAAATTAAGCAATGTTACTAAAATGACAGCATTTACTTTTCACCGACTACATCTTCAATAATACCTTTTTTTCCATTTTTTGAAAAATCAGGCAAAGCTTAAATGAAAACAAACCTGATGGTGATGGACTAGTATGACCCGATGAAGAAGCGGAACCCCTTCCGCCAGCCAATGATGATTTTCGAGCCACAGTCGCTGACGATGACGTTTTTCCCGAATTCACTGAAAACCGGAAATTTTAGAAGAATAATTTTTTTTGTCTTCAAATTTTCCTGGACAAGTGAACCTACTTTGAACGAGGAAAAACCAAACTGACTCAGAACAGGTAAAACAATTTTAAAGATGATATCAACTGATAAGGAACAATAACCAGTAAAAAAAATAGTTAGAAATAGTACAACGTCGTTTTTTTTTAATTCGAATCAGATTTCAAAAAGGGCAAAAAATTCAGTGTATAATATTCTTGTTATATAATGATTGAATAACTGACAAAGAGAATAAGATGAAAATGATGATGACTATTTCGTTGAGAAAATACACCGGATTGCGGTGGCGGGCGCCAAGAGGGAGAGAAATGCGGGAAGCGAGGAAGAGGCTTGTGCGCAGAAACAGCTGGACTACAGTAATCGAGTACTAATAGAGACATAGACAAGAAAAGACACAATTTCCAGGTTTATTAAGACGGAAACTCCCCTACTTTTCGCGGAAAAAAGATGCTTAGAAAGGATGAGCACTATTTTTTAATCTCTGTTCTTGAAAGTGGATATTTTATTTGCGAGAACGACTCGATACATAGGCAGGTAACAGAACGAGGCAAACGTCGGAAATAACCAACTGTGAGAACATGGTTTTTTTGAGATAGACAATTGGGTGATCAATGTTGATTCGAATAAATAAATGATGTTTCGAATAAATAAATAAATAAATAAATAAATAATAAATAAATAATGTTCCTAAAAATAAAGATCACATAGATTGTTCGATGAATTTAGTATCAATGTGAAATTTGTCTTGGAAATTTCGGTCAAGTGATTTTCTTTATTTAAGTTTACAAGAGAAATAAGAGTGTCGACATAATATAAGTAGTTCAAACCATTTAAATTAGGTATGATACGGCCAAAGCCGAATTTCAAATATTCAATAAAATATGCTTGGAATAACGCACACTTTTTAAATAAATTAAACATTAATTTATCATGGAACAATGATTTAGAACATTTCGGTTTTCAGCGGCTATTGATATTTATTTATTTATTTATTTCATGATGAACTAAACAAATAAGCTATTTCTATCATTTTTTTAAAAGTTTCACTAAAGTTATAGACATTAACCTTTTCTTGATATGATGCCACAGAAATGTCAATATGTTTAAGCTCAAACGTTATGACACAGAAAAACGTAATAAAATATCCCATTTTTTGTCATGTGGTCAACTCTGTCGTAAATGTTCAAATATTAAGCTTCGTATAAAAAACGTCAAAAGTGGAGGGTGAAAATAATCTGGAAAAAGAAACTAGTTAAGTTAGAACGAAAACAACTCTTTTTTAAAAATCATTATACCTTAGAATCATTCGAACTTAAATTTTTTTAAAAATCATTCTAATTTAGAAAGCTGGAGTGTTAGCGCAACTCGTTTGCAAAAAATCTTTTTAAAAAAAGGTTTTGTTCACAACGATATTTTTATTCATGAATGAGCACGAAAAGTACATTTTTGCTTTCAATAAACTTTATTTCGAATTTTAAAACAGAAAAAAACATTGACCTATTCATGTTATCTAACCAAAACATTCGTGGTCTCGTGCTCTGTGGACTAATATTTAGTACCTTCGTCATTTTCTATTTAAAGAATCAAGCTAAAAATATCCTTCATTCTTTGAACGGTCACGTCGTTTCTTCTCTCAGAAAATGAAGTACTCATGATTAGAAGTTATTAAATAAACATTCATCTTGTAACGAACGAAATAAGAAACAAAATGGAATGTTGTTTATTTTCAAAAGGGTCTTGCGGGGGGATAATGTTTAGAGCTCATCATAGGTGTTTGATTAACTAAATTGAAATAGGAATAATAATAATAATAAGTTTACAAAGAAATGAACCACGAAATGTGTTCAAAGAAAAACTGAAATTTGTGCTTTTTTAGAGAAAGAGAACAGTTTATTTTTGACGATCAATTTTAAGGTGTTTTTAACCGTTTTGGAGTCTTACACTTATTTCCACCCTTTTCTCAGTAAAAGAAAACTTATGAAAGCAGAAAATTGAAAAAATTCCGTTTATGGAGAAGCTCAATTTTTCAAACTTTTTTAGTATATAAGGTCGTCTCTCTAAGAATGAAACTTTGCGTGCCTTAGGGAAATATTTTTATATATTCGTAAAGTATAACATTCCAGTAATCCATGACATAAGAAATTTTGTGGAAAAACCGGGGTACTGTTGCGTGACAGAGCACAGAACTTAGAAAATCGAAATTTTTAAAAATGAAGATAGAGTTTCATAATTGGTTACAAACGATTCCAAATAGAATTTCAATACTTTTTCCAGTTGACAATTTTTCTCTAACCCTAAGCGCTCAAAAGTTATACACCAAAATATGTGAAAAATCGTCATTTTTTGGGGAAATCAAGAAAAAAAAGTCAATTTTTGGAAGGAGGGTCATGGGGTTTTTTCAGATTTTAAACTACAACTCATCAGCTTTTCAAAACAAAAAAGAGTTTTAAAATAAATCCCGGAATAAAAGTAGGGAGTCTCTCCGAATACACAACTTTTTTCCAAAAATTAAGTTTTTCGCTAGAAAAGTGCAGGTATTTTTAAAATTGATTTGTTTTCACAAGTTTAATTACATTTCTAGTATTTCATTAATGATTTGTATTAATATTTGCACGTGATTTTCCAACAAAAAACACCGATTTCACGTATAGTAGAGCATGCAAAATACGAAAATGGGAAATTATAAAAAATGAAAATAAAAAGGCAAGATTAGTATCATTCGATAGCTAATTCAATTTTGAACATTTTTGTAATTGAACACCTTTTTCGACAATTGCTTATTTTCAAGTTACGTCCCAAAACGTGAAAACAACTCGTCGTCAGTTTCGGACATGCAAAAAAAATAGTGTTTTCTGGAATGAATATCCCAGGATTTTTTCACCATTTAAACTTCAATAAATATTCTATTTAGAACAACAAAGATTTTTGAAATAAAACTGGGAGAAAAAGTAGGGTGACTATCCAAAGTCACAAATTGTGGTCAAAAGTTATGTGTTGCTTTCGTATACTCTAGAAACGCGTCATTTTCAATGCATATACGTGTAATCCGCTTGTGTCTCAATTTTTAAAAGTGTAAATCTCAATTAAATTGGTTCTCTTTATATTACAAGTCGGTTGGACCGTAGGCCTGACAATCATCCTGATTTTATGCCAAGAAACAGATATCATGTTTGAAGTAACTGTTTCTTTTTTAGTTGCCAGAAACACTATTAACGCAAAAATACTTTTTAAAAACTTTTGCCTTTTGCACGAGCTTTTTAGTACTTTGCTGTCAGCTTTTAATAACGTAACACAGGATTTTCGAAAACTTCTTCGTTTAATATAAAGAGAACCAATTTAATTGAGATTTACACTTTTAAAAATTGAGCCACAAGCGGATTACACGTATATGCATTGAAAATGACGTGTTTCTAGAGTATACGAAAGCAACACATGACTTTTGACCACAATTTGTGACTTTGGATAGTCACCTTACTTTCTCTCCCAGTTTTATTTCAAAAATCTTTGTTGTTCTAAATAGAATATTTATTGAAGTTTAAATGGTGAAAAAATCCTAGGATATTCATTCCAAAAAACACTTTTTTTTCGAATTTCCGAAATTGGCGACGAGTTGTTTTCACGTTTTGGGACGTAACTTGAAAATAAGCAATTGTCGAAAAAGGTGTTCAATTACAAAAATGTTCAAAATTGAATTAGCTATCGAATGATACTAATCTTGCCTTTTTATTTTCATTTTTTATAATTTCAAATTTTCGTATTTTGCATGCTCTACTATACGTGAAATCGGTGTTTTTTGTTGGAAAATCACGTGCAAATATTAATACAAATCATAAATGAAATACTAGAAATGTAATTAAACTTGTGGAAACAAATCAATTTTAAAAATACCTGCACTTTTCTAGCGAAAAACTTAATTTTTGGAAAAAAGTTGTGTATTCGGAGAGACTCCCTACTTTTAATCCGGGATTTATTTCAAAACTCTTTTTTGTTTTGAAAAGCTGATGAGTTGTAGTTTAAAATGTGAAAAAACCCCATGACCCTCCTTCCAAAAATTGGTTTTTTTTTCTTGATTTTCCCAAAAAATGACGATTTTTCACATATTTTGGGGTATAACTTTTGCGTACTTAGGGTTAGAGAAAAATTGTCAACTGGAAAAAGTATTGAAATTCTATTTGAAATCGTTTGAAACTAAGTGTGACATTCTATCTTTATTTTTTAAAATTTCGATTTTCGAAGTTCCGTGCTCTGTCACACAACAGAAACATACCCATTTTGCTCAATATCAACGTAAAATGGTTTGATGGCCATCTTTTATATGTGAATGAAATATGAAACTGATATCATTCATATTCGCCCTAAGGCAGGGCCCTTTGTGCCACAGTTCCACTCTTACAAATACTGCCTTATATGGAGAAAACTTAAATAATGTAAAATGTTTTGATTTTTCAGTCTTTTACGGTTCTTTTCTTTATTTATGTTTTTTTTCTGCGAAATTGAACTATCCTAAAATTTCATAATAAATAAATTAGAAGATTCGCACTAATATTTCTCCTAAACATACAAATGAGCCAACAAAAAATAATGAATAACATTAAGGAAATGGAATGGAACCCAAAAAAAAAGAACATGTGAAATGTATGAATGTATACTTTCCGTTCTTTTTTTTTGAGAAAATACTCACATATGGCTTTCATTTTGAGAGTAAACTGCTGCTTCTATGTGCCTTTGAAAGAGCACAATATGTCTGCCGGACGGGCAATTACTTGCAGAAAAAAAATAGTGGAAGACGAAAAAAAGAATAGGAGACGAGGAAATGTGGTGTTCTTTCGAGTGCTGTACTATTAGTGCTTTTTATGAATAATAAAAAAATTGAAGGACAAAAATACCAGCGAAAATTATTTTAGAAAATTAAATTAACATTCTTTGAAAGAGTAACTAAAAGAGGAGCATACTTGAATGGCATTTTTCATTTAATTGTTTCATTGGATGCATTTTTTGGGCGGAAATTACAAAAATTTATAATTGGAATTCCAAACTTTTAATAAAGTTTAAAACCCATAAATTTTACTGGTTTTCTGAAACTCCATGCAATTAATTTAGACTACCACAATGTGTTAAATTAGCTTTCATTCTGTTTTTTTTTAAATCAATGACTAGAAAAAAAAACTTAAAGAAAACACATATTAATCCTCTTTACAAAAGATGAACGTCCGTCTAAAAAGTTTAAAAGTTGACGAGAAAAGCCATAACCAAAAAAAACCAAAATAATTTCGAACAGCTTTTTTCAATTTATTTAATCGGCGTATAGCGGGATTTTCGACTTAAATCTTTATACTAAACCAACATTCTAAGCTAAAATTTCCGGTGTTGCACATGGAAAACGCACCTGATTTTTCAAAAACAAAATAGAAAACACAACGGTCATTGTCTTGTGATTTTTCGATTTTCAGAAAGATTACATCAAACACCTTTAAGGCATTTCAAAAGACGATTCGTTTTCTCTAGCATCTTCGTTATTTCAAAGAAAAAACCGCAACATATTCGAGCAAAGAATACCCCAAACCAGATGGAAAAGAGAGTGCGAACAAAACAACAAAAAGTAAATGAAGTTTGAAGAAGCAAAAAAATCTACGTCAACGCTCAACACCTGTTCCCAAATAATTGCCGCTCAATCCTCTCTTTCATCTTTTTTTGAAAAAAAAAATGTGGAAAATCGATTCGGAACACACATTCCATTGGGCCTTTGTTGTCCGCCCCAAGGACGCAACCTATGAAGCTTGACAGAGAGAAATCTCATGGGATCGTTCGTATTAACCAGATTTGGTTTTTGAAACAAGAAAAAAAAATAATATTTCGATAAATATGATTGTGGTCATTATCAGAACATTTTTTACTAATCCTAAACGATCTAATAAAAAAACAATACATTCATAATCCTATACTTTGTTCCTATTTATATCGAAAAAGTATAATGTCAAAAAATTTTTTCGTCATCAATAATCTTCTTTTATGTCTAATAGAAATTATATTTCAAAGAAAAACACTGAAAACATACCAGATTTGATACCGGATGGCGGATGAGAATGTGGAGTCGTCGGTTTTGCAGCGAATGACCAGGTTACTTGTTGAGGGGCACGAACGGGCCGTCCAGAACTAGAAGATGGTTGCTGAGATTTTCGAGAACGGTCGTTTTTCAGACAGCCTCGACTTGACGTTGATCCGTCTGTTTCGGCACCAGTTCGGTCTGGAAATGAAGAAATGTAGAAGCTGCGGGCTAAAGACATAAGGTAAATGCTCTTCGGAAGTTAGAAAAAGACTTGATTTAATAATTTTTGACAAAAAAAATTGGAACGGGAATTAAGAATAGCGTTCCAAAGGATAATTAGGGATTGAGACCTAAAAACTCAACAATGTTGGAAATACATAGAAACTTAAAAATGCAGACAACATTATTTAAAAAATACAAAAAAAACGTCGAAAATTGTTTATGAAGTTTTGGACTTCATAATTTGGAGTTTTGAAATTATAGTTTATTATCCCTTTACCTAATTATTATTTACTTGCGAAACTTTCCGAATTTTTTACGGTAAACCGGAAGATTTTAGAATTTAAAGTAACCGCTTTTTTAAAGTTTAAATGGTTTAGAACGTTTCATTTCGTTAATTAATCTTGAATTTTGAATAGAAGGTCATATAAATAGCCGTTAATAATGAATTTCTATTTCTGGAATACCCGAAATAATCAAAAATCATTTTCTCAATGCTCATTTTCATAATCTTATTCAAAACCGGTGCATTTTTCTCTAACAACATTCTATATTATTCTGCGGGCAATAATTACCCTAGTTTTCTTAGAAATTTCGTGCTCAAAAATCAAGTATATTTTCGCCTTCGTTTTCCTTTTTCATCTGCTGATATTTATAAATAGAATAAAAAAGGGGGCATGAGAAGTACTTCGTTTCCGCCAGGACTTTAATTTCCATCTTTCTTTGAAAATCATTTTAGTTGAGAAGGAGAAGAAAGGAAAACGCAGAAGGGTTAGTGAGAAAAATCGATTATTTATTATTTGTAAGTACCTTCATTGTTGTCAATAGAAACATCGGATTCGTCTGAATATGCATTTGCATCGAAAAGTCTTCGACCATTTGAAGATGAAGTAGAGGATCCCTCTGAAAATTCGAAAAGAAATTCAAAAAATGTTAGGAAATAAATAACCTGCTCCATCACCACTGCTTTTTGACATAATTGCTCCAAAACAAGTTAAATTACTGAAAAAGAAATTAGTTAGATATGAACAAAATTCGATCCAAAATAGATTATTAGAAAAGAATGGGAATTGTTTGAAAGTCGCGGGAAACAAAAATTACAATTTATTGAAAGGTTTTTCTTTCAATGAACTTTTATCAACAATGTGAAGCACGTCGAATTTTCGTGGGAGTCTAATTTAAACAATTCTGGCAAAAACCTTGGGCCACCATGGACGAAGTTAATTCAGGAATTGGGACTAGTTGTTAGTTGTCGTTTTATATAATACTTGTAACCAGAAGTTGTAAAGAATGACTGGATTCCTAGCCTATAAAAAATTCATGAAGTAAAGTCATTAAATATCCAAAAACGTGTATTTTTGAACAACTAGCAATCAACAAGACTTGCGAAACCGAATCTTTGACATTTTCAAAACAAATTTCAAAACGTTTTGAATGATCGTTATCTAAAAATTAAACCATGAACTAGGTGTACAATAAAAACAAAAAGAACATCTATAGCGATGAAAATCAAGGAGAGCGAGAGTCACTCCGTCGACCTGCTTTCTTCTATTTTTCCAAAAGTCTCTCTGCACCATACAACGAATTTAACACTATTTTTCTCATGACATTTCCCCTATTTCTCTTGCAAATTTCCATCGGCAGAATTTTTCGTTTGCTTCTTTGGACTCTCTCCACACTCGTAACAATTTATGCACCTTTAATTTCGGAGCGGGACCCACCGAGCAGCCGAAGTTGTGCGCCTTGAATGACTAACTTCATATTTCGACAGGCGTTCACTTTTTTTCCATTTTCTTCGTTTCCTTATGATTAATCAGCATATTTTTGTTATTTTATCAACTATACATTCTCTTGCATATGGAGCTGCTTTTACAGCACATATTTTTGGTGTAGAACTCTGAATAAACGTTAATCTTATTAATTTGTTTTCCTTTGTAATTTTTTAAAAGATAAATCTGATAAATGTAATTTCATAGAAACTATTTTTTTACATTTATTGATTTCTGCAAGCACCATTCTAAATATGGATTTTATTTTTCATCACAAACAGTAGAAAATACGTTGTTTTTCAATTTATTGCTGTCTTTCTCTGAAACGTCTCACAGTTTATAAGTTCCTAATATTTTTTTTTGTTATTTTGTTTATTCCAACCATCATTTTCGTTACTTTCAAATTCACTTCTTTGCAGAAAGATGTCGGAGGAAGAAAACAAAGCCGCTGCCCCGGTCGTGTCATCCGATGAACAAAATCTTGTTGTTTCTTTTCTCCAATTCGTCCGCCAGAAAGTTGCTCATAATGAATGCAATCCTGATCAGGTCGAGACACTGGAAGGTTTATCCATTTTTTTGGAAATTTTAAATAAAGATAAATATATTGCAGTCGCCATTCAATGCCTCGAACACGCATTTGCGCTAAATGATGCTAATTATGCCTTCCAACCGTCAAGACCACTTTTGGAAGTTTTCAAGTCAGCAGAAGGGCTTCCAACTGGCGAAACAGCTTTGCCAACACCGTCGGAGGCCGACATTGCTCAAGCTAACAAACTCAAGGAAGAAGTGAGAATCGTTTTTAAAAATTAATAATTGTGAAATCTGTAAAATTCAGGGAAATGATTTGATGAAAAACTCACAATTCGATGCTGCTGTTAATAAGTATAACGAAGCCATAAAGTTGAATAGAGATCCGGTTTATTTCTGCAATCGGTATTGTATATGCTACGTTTTCTTTTTCTAATCGATCTTTTTCAGTGCCGCTGCTTATTGTCGTCTGGAACAATATGATTTGGCTATTCAAGATTGTCGTACCGCTCTTGCTCTTGATCAAGCATACAGCAAGGCTTGGGGTCGAATGGGTCTTGCATTCTCTTGCCAGAACCGTTATGAACAAGCCGTTGAAGCGTACAAAAAAGCTTTGGAGCTTGACCCTAACCAAGAAAGTTATAAGAACAACTTGAAAATTGCCGAAGACAAAGTAAAGGAACTTGCCTCCGCTAGACCACAAGGCGCTGGCGCCGAAAACCCATTGGCAGCTTTATTCGGAGCTGCTGGAGGAGCTGCTGGACCACCTGGTATGCCAAACTTGGGTCAATTGTTCAATGATCCAAATATGATGAATATGGCACAACAGATGATGAGTGATCCATCAATTAATGACATGATGAGCAATTTGATGTCAGGAGGTGGTGGAATCTCCGATTTGATGCAAGCAGGGCAAAGAGTAAGTGCATTAATTTGGCAATCGTTTCAACTTCATAATTTTCAGATGGCACAGCATATGCAACAAAGCAATCCTGAACTTATCGAAAACTTGAGACGCCAGTTCGGAGGACCAGAAGACCAAAACCAACCACCACAACCGCCACCATCCCAATAATTACGATGTTTCGACCTTATGTTTTCCTGGGCTCTTCTGATTCAATTACCTTATTCCCTTTTTTGTGATCTTTCTTTTCCTTTTTATAGAAAAAATCATCCTCAACATTCTATTTCCTGTTAAAATACCTTTAGATTTAATAAAATTCTTCTAAATATTATTATTTGTTTCTTTAAAACCTATATCGCTGGAAACGTATTCTCCGTGATTACTGAAATTTTGAATTACCGCCGTAAACTTCAAAGGAGCAAGCAGTCGTGCCGAGACCGTGAGCGAAAATTTGAATTTTTTTTATTTTTGGAGTTTTACAGAATTTTTAAATTAAATTTTCATACCGTACACGCAAATGATCCTTATTACTTATATTACCAATATTTTCGATCAAAAATTATTAGTTTTTTTCTGAAACTCCTCGGAAACATGAAAAGACGAACGCCAATTGTTTCTTACGAATATAACGACATTTATTTATTGAAATGATCTGTGCAATCGAAATTTCAATTTATGAAGAAAAACGTTTCAATTCATTTGTGTTTAGCATTTGCAAAATTGCTAGGTTGAATATTGTTTAATTAGTATTCTGTGCAATGCGGTTCTATTATATATATTTATATATTCCACCTACTAGTAATATTTCGTAATATCGATATTACTACGCAGTAGCCTAGTAATCTACGATATCACTTACTCCAAACGCAAGAAAGCAACAATTTCGCTCTAGCGTACAGCTAGGTACTCTTCGTCTCTCGCGTTCGCGCTTTCTTTTTTCCATAACTCACAGATACCATATTCAGAACGCATCTTCTAGTATTACATAGCGACGTTCTGTTTTTTTTTTTGCTGAAATTTTTTTCGAACTAAATAATCGAAACTTGTTTCAGAAATGGTAATTTCCGGAGCAGAGGTGCTAGACCAAATGGTCAAGGATGTTGCAAATCGAAAAGATCAGAGTTTCAAATTATTGGTTTGTTGATCTTCTTCTCTACAAAATTCTAAAATTCCACTTTTTACAGGTTTATCCCAAACAATTTTTCCTCGGGAATCATGAAATGAGACTGAAAAAGGATGCTGAATATCTCGTTTTCAATTTTAATGCTAAGGTTTGTCTTATTCCTCATGTTGAACATTTAAAACGAATTGTCTCAATTATAGCGACGAATGCAATGTAGGATTGTTGTGGAAACCGAAAGTCTTAATCGGAAAATTTCAAAAGATATTGGGCTGGGCCTGGTGCAAATCGAACAAATGTCCATAAAAGAAGGAGACAATGAGTCAAATCCTCCGGTTCTAGTTATGCACATCACTGATTATGGAAGTGCGAAATTGATAGAACATCTTGGTGGAACGGTGGAAACACATCTGATTGAACGAAAACCAAAAAACGAGAAGCTTGATTGGGTGAAAAAGTAATAGTCGTTGTTTTGAAAGTTATTTGAATTAAGTTTTTTTTTCAGACAGTTAATTTTTGTTCTACGTGATGATCCAGTTATTGTTGAAAACAAGAAAAGTGAGGATATTTACGCCAGGTTTTCATTCGGAGATGGAGACTACAAGAAAACCTTTGAATTTGATAATGATAAACTTTTTGATGTACTCAAGAATCCGCTGACGATATTATGGAAAACTGTGCATGTTGATAAGTTCGCGAGGAAATCGTTTGTTAGAGAAAATAAGACGGCCAACTCAATTGGTAAATTTATTGATAAAATTAAAAAAAAAATATTTTGTTTAAGAAAAATTCATCGACTCGGAATTTGAACTTTTCATGGATCGATTGAACCTTCATCGCAAGAATATGGATGGGGAAGCGAAGTACTTGTATTTCACTTATAATCTCCAAGGGTCTTATAGTTATATGAGGCATATTCCAAATAGTAGGTTCTTAAAACTCAAAACATTTGACAAATATTGTTTTTCTAGGAAATCTACAATCAAATGACCTATCCGATCGAAAGACAAATGGGTAGGTTTTAAAAATTGTTTTTTTTGTAGTAAAAGTGGTAATATTTGCAGAATCAGTCATGGACTTCGCCGTACATCGTCTGATGAGGACAAATTGGTATTTTTTGAGTTTATAAAAACTGAAATATTGATAAGAGAATATCGGACGCAGTTTTTTAGTTATTAAATACCCTAACCTGTTTTTCCTCTGTTTTTTTTCAAAGTGTTATGTGTGCATGATTATGTTTTCACTTCAATCCCCACTCACTAAAACAATTACACTTATTGTAACTGAAATTAATCATTATTAAGGCTTGCAGAAAATTTCAGTAAGTTTGCAGATATTTTTGCTTGTAAGATAGATCGATTATTCAGAAGAAAGTGGAGAAGGATGGAGATCGACAGAATGCGATTCAATTGATAAAAAAAACGAATGATTATCGAATTTTGAGTCCAAATGATCGTGATGTTTCCATTCGAGCAAAACGAAAGTTTCTTGAGATGAGGAGACCCAAAGATCTTGATTTTGGATCGAGTCTCAAACGTGAGAAAAGGGCTCGTGTGGAAGAAAAAGAAGAAATAGCTGATGTACGTTTAAAATTTTGATTGAGAAGCTTTCAACAAATGTTTTTCTCAGACTGCCTATGAACCTGAAAACGATGAAAACAAATCGCAAAAGGATATTCAGGGAACGATTCAAAATCCTGGAAGGAATGATTCGACAGAGGTGTTGGAACTTATTGAAACTTGGAATGAGAAAACGATAATCGAAGAAAATGAGCGTCTAACGATGAAAGTTGAAGAAAGGAAAACTGTTGTCTATGAAGTCACACAATCATCCGAGGAACAAAGAACAGAAGTATCACATTTCTCTTTGCTAACTGAGAGTATTGGAAAACGTTTTTTGTCATCTGGACCACAGCAAAGGGGTCTTACTGATGACCTAGATGTTATGAATATGAATAAACCCGATTTGAGAAATCAAAATGAAATTGCGAAAGATGAGATCAGTGATGAAACTACTCCGAAAATCGAGCAACGAAAAGAAGAACTCACCGAAAACTGGTCATTCAATCAAACTGGGAATGATTATCCGACTGTAAGATATCAGGATCAAAATGAAACAATGAAAGTAGGAATTAAAGATTTTTTGAAATCGAATGATATGAAAGACGAAACTTTGAATTCACGAGGTGATATGGAGCATTTTGTGATAACTGACGAGCAGGACATTCAGCTAAAAATGAAAAAGAATAATGTTGAAAACATTGTGAAGTCAGGAAGTGGAGGAAAAATTAATAACGCTGAAAATTATCATGATATTCGTTCACAAGAATTACTGGATGCAATCGAACAAGGAGAACTCATCCAGCATAATACTGAAACATTCAACGATTCATTTATGTTTATGGGAGGATATCAACAACAATTTCCATGTAGGTTGAATATGCATTATTCACAATTTTATTCTTTAAAATGTGAAACGAGTTGAATTGTTGACTAGTTTCAGCTTACAACAATTATGCCAGCATGGACTCCACCAATCTTTCGGTTTCTTATTCGGAATATTCGAACGATATGCATAACTACGATGTTCCGACCACATCAAATGTTAGTATCACCTATCCAACTGCATATCAATCGGTTACTAATATAAGTGAGGCTTACAGTCTTCAAAACCAGAGAGATGCATTTTGTCAGGTATTCATTTGTGTGATGCTAACTTTATGTTTCTAAATGTTATGTTAAAACTGCGGTCCGAGGTCTCTGGAAAAAAATGTTTCGTTTCTTGTCTCCAAAAAGGGAAAGGTTTTTTAAAAATTATGATTTATAGGAAGGGGTTGTTACCAAAAAACCGAGATTGGAAGAAGGAGGAAGATTGATTTATAGAGATAAAAAGATTGTTGTATCATTGAGCGATGATGAACAAGAAGTAATAACTGATGAACTAATACATTGCTTAGAAACTTTTTTCAGAAGTCTATCAGTACGAATAAAAAGCCAAATGAAATACCAGATATTGTTGATAAAGATGGAAGAATCATTAACAATGATACACAATTGTTCAGTTTTCCACCGAAAGGAATGGTTCTCGAAAATGCGGAATCAGTTGTTGGTGAGCTATTTTATAATGCGTAACAACGAAGATTTCAGTTAAATTATTAATTTCGATAAAGTAATTATTACCGCAAAATCAATATTTACTTTCAGTGTGCATTCGAGATGTCAAAACATTGGAAAGGCATGAATTTGTTAATGACGTGATAATTTCTTTCAAAATTGGATATACAATGGCATATCAAATTGATATTGAGCTGTGAGTTTCATTTATTTTCAAATTGTCTTATTCTTTTTGATTCCAGGCGAAAGAGAATTCACTTCTTCAACACATTCTTCTATTCGGGTTTGTTGAAAGATATTCACATAGATGCATTCACACCAAAGGCAACAAGGCGGATGAATGCAACTGCAACACCGATTCTGTCCAGAAATATCGAAAGGATAACAAAATGGACGAAGAGGTTCGATGTTTTCGAAAAAGAATGCATTGTTATTCCGATTAATGAGGAATATCACTGGATGTTGATTGCTGTTATCAATCCGTCTGGCGCATTGATTGAGACAGAGAATGAGGAAGAATCGAGAAAGAAACCGAAGACGTATGTTGTATTTATGGATCCTTTGAGTGGGCTGGATATAACGAAGCGGTGAGAATTTTCCAATTAATAACACATATTGGATGTTTCCAATTTTTAGGCAAAGAATGTGCACTTGCGTCAAGGAATATCTAATCGGATTATATCAAAAAACGAAAACATTAGGTGGCAAGTTTGTTCCCGAGAAGCCAACAATTTTAGACCCGGAACGAATTATCATCACCAGACCCAAAAATACGCCGATTCAGAAGAATTTCTACGACTGTGGATTATATGTTTTGCATTACATTGAAACACTATTCTGCAGTTTGAAACCAATTTCTGTTCAAGTGAATTTTCATATTGTTTATTGATTAATTCACGCGAATTTTTCAGGATTTTCCGGATTTAGATTGGTCCGAAAGATTTGAGCGCGGAGAGGATATGGCTGATTTGATGAGGGACAAATGTTACAATTTAGTTCAAAAGTTTTCGAAACCTGAAGTAAGAATATTTTTCGCTTTAAACAGATAAAAATTTATCAATTCCAGGGTCGAAGCCGATTAGAAAGATATGAACGAATGACTATGCATGGTTTATCCTTAGAAGGATCCAGGAAAAATCGTCGACACAGTGCTGGATTACCAAGAAACCAAAAACGAAATGTACACCATTATCCACGTCATTTTTCGTTGAGTCCACCAGAAGAGAAACTTCAAGATGAAAAATCGTTCAACAATCCAAGATCGAATGCGAGAATGCCAATTTCAGAAAAAGTGCGATCTATTCGACCCTTTGAACCAAGATTCCCAACGATTTATTAGTTGGATAATGAAACTATTTTGTGAAGAATTTTTGATAGGGCCATTGGATAATTTTTGCGAGTTCTTGAAAATGTAATAATTACTTCTTGATATATTCAATTGCAGTACTGAAATTCCTTTGATTTCATTTTCATTTTTCCTTTATTTTCTCGAACATTCAAAATTTTCTTCTTTCAATTGCTAAATAATTACCTCTGGATCTCTCTTTTAAAGGGCAAACTTGTATTTTTTATTATGTTCCTTTTTTACTGAGCAGTTGTTTCGAAAAATGTTAATTTATTTCGATAATCTCATGATGGGTTTGTTTTCTTTGTTTAAGCTATCTGCCGATCGGCTAAACTTGAAGTTTTTCCTCTTTTATTAATTTATTTTGTTGAATAAAGTTGACAAATCGGTTTTTGTTTATTTTTGGTGTGGCGATAATAATTTTTAAAAATCTTATTTAGTTTGGCGTTCAACGACATTTGACTATAAACATTTTAACCATTCGTTATTAATTTATTTTTAAAATTACGACTGAGAACTTTTAATAAACCCCTTAGAAGAAATTTACTATTTAGAAACAAATGATAAACTTAGCGAAACATGTTTTCGGTTTTATTTAATTTTTTAAAGGGGACTTTACGGAGCTAATTAATGCGTCTGGGATGAGAATAGACTTCATTCTCATTCCAAATCTGCTTTTAAAATTTTCTAAAACCACCTAGAAGCCGAGAAAATGAGCCTCAAAACAATGGCCTAGAAAAGGGGCACATTGGCGAAAACTAGTCCGCAAGCATATTATTATAAGAATTCTTTTTTTTTTCTTAAGAACAATCCAGAAAAAACATTTAAAAATAACTAATATAAATAACACGAAAAAAACATAGGAAAAGTTCGGCCAGGTGGAAACTTTTCCTATGCCATTGATTCGAGCTCGTTTCTCGGCTTCCAGCTGGTTTTAGAAAATTTTTAAAACTGATTTGGAATGAGAATGAAGTATATTTTCATTTAAGGTACATTTATTAGCTCCGTAAAGTCCTCCGTTAACGAGGTCCCCTTTTAAATGTCCATTCGAGCAATTTCGGAGGAATTGGATGAGTTAAAATCTAAGAAGAAATGCCGAAAACTGGAAAAAAGAGGAACGACAAAATTTAAAATGCCAAATGTAATGAAAATTCGAATCACCTTTGATTTTTTTTTGCGTAAAGTGTGAGACGTATTTATGCGGGGATTGTGTAACTTGGACTCATTTGTCGAACCAAACTTTGGCCAAACATGAAATTTTGAAAATTGAGCGTTTTTTTTGTCCGGTTCATAAGTTTATAATTGCCGAGTTTGTTGTGTTTGCAGAATGCATCATATGGTTTGTTTTAAGAAAAACTTCCAATTATTCAATTTTTTGTTTACAGCCACGAACGTGAAACACAAGATATAAAGAATATAGAACAAAAATTACAAGGTGCTGTGATATTTCCATATTTCGATGGACTGGACTGATTGAAGATGTTATTCTCTTTATACTGCATTTATCAATTTATTGTAATTATTACTGCATTTTTTACTGCAGAAAAATTAATAACACGAAGAGATCGATTTTATTAATTTTATAACAAAAAACTAATTTCAGAACTTAGTCGGAAGTGGGCCAGATGTCGTGTCTTCCAAGTTGTTGTAGACTGGATATCTTGGGGCAAACGGCTGAAATTTCATTTTTAATTGTTTGGATTTGAAATTTTGAGAAAAAAAACCTCAATTTCATCGCTATTCTTTGTTGTTCCAGCTTGACCATAAACCGATTCTTCATAAGATGGTGGCGGAGCTGAAGGAGATGTTGAGGAAGATGGAGTACTGGCTGGATAAGGCGGTGGCATATCTGCACCTGGTATAACTGGATATGGTGGTGCAGTTGGTTGTTCCATTGGGGGTGCCGTAGGTGAAGTTGATGGATAGTTCATTCCAATATTTCCAGCAATGTTACTATTTCCTGTCATAAACGCCATTTGACGAATCGGAATTGTACCAATAATCAATGGGAATTCGCATTTCAAAGTGTTTCCGAAAGTTCCAGTTGTGTCAACTTTTACCTGTAAAACTGATGATTTTAATGAACCTTGTCGATTTTGCGGGGAACTACCACAAAAAAAACTTACCGACAAACAATAATCTACTGCAATAATCGGACATTGGAAGTTTGGAACAATTGCTGGAATCCTCAACGATAGTGATGTTGTCTCTTTAGCGTGTGGCAAAATGTTAAGAGTTTTTCGACTTTCTGCAACCATTTTTGTTTCACATTTTGTCTCATTTGTTGCATGTCGATATCCAAATGAGAATAGATCATAAGATGCTCCACGTCTTGCATAATATGTAGATGTTTGATTTATTTTTGCTCTCAGAACCGCAACTGGTTTCTTACTTCCATTATCAATCATTAAATTGATTGGAAGAATTTCACCAGCGACAAATCCTCTTTTTGGAAGGCTGACAGTCATGCTAACTACTCCTTTTTTGAATAGAATTCCAGTATTTTTAGAAGTGTTGCTAACCATTGGATTTATAGCGTTTGGGATGACATTGAGATCATATGCTGGCACAACTGAGAAGCATCTCTTTGTTTTCTTGTTGAATTTCCATGGCCGATCCAGTTCGACGTGAACGACATATCGGATGCATCCGAGATGTCCTTCAAAGCTAGGCGGACAATTCAGAGGAAGGCTGAATGAAAACGGGAAGACGTTTTCTCCAGGAACTAGGCGGTTCTATAAAAAATGGAATATCAGAAATTGGGTCTTTATTTTACTGAAATTTTTATTTCTGCCTCACTTTAGTAAAAGGATGAAAAGAAACCATGTACCGGGTTAAAATAAATGGTACCCTGTCTTTAATGACAATGGTTCGAACAAGTTGCAATGAAATAAAGGAAAAAATTGAAGTAGCGTTGAAAATTTTGAATTTTTTGAGCGTTCAGATTTCTATTTTTCTACATCTCTAATAAAATACTTACCGATCCATCGGTAGACCTCCATGCAACTGTTTCACCTTCTAAATAAATGACTTTATCACCGTAATGTATTGTTTCACTATAGCTTTCCTCTCGGCCATTTGTATCACTAAATTAGTTTGTTTACTAATAAATATTTGCATTTGTATTTAAAAAAACTCTTACGTCCTGGTTCTTCTCTCATGTTCACTCCAGTGTGTTTCAGCAGTTCCATGAATACCAATTTTCAAAAATCGAGCCTTCAAACTCTCGCGATTTGTAATAATCACACGTCCTTGGACGATTTGCCCCGGAAAGAATACTCCTTGCGGATTAGAAAATTCAATTCGAAGATTGTCCATGCTGAAATAGTTTCAACTATAGAATTGTAGTGAAAAATCATTAATGAAGTGTTATCAGCAGACGAAGTGTCCACTCTAAATACACACTTTGATGAGCTTTTATGATTCATGTTATATAGAATCGATAAAAAAATACGTCATTGGTCGAAAAAGAAAGGGGAATGCAAACATTTCGCCATGCATTTTCGATATTGGTAAGAGAATTATGTCATCCTATGTGTTGAAAATGTATTGGAAGCATAATCACGAGAAAGTTTTATAAAATTAATAAAGTCAGTTGACATCAACCCGGACTAGGAAGGTTTTCTGTAATTCAATAAAAGTTGTGTTTGTTGTTTTTTTCTTTTATCAGTGGAGCAAAATGTCACTGATTTTTTTATCCTGAATCCAATTATTTAGAAGCGGGTAGTTTGGGTTTCAATCTCACTTGTCTCTACTTCCCAAAACCCTTTTAAGATAACTCTAAGTGGCAACTGACCACTTTTGACCGAATGTCTATAAAAATGCCGAACACAAAGTTTACACGACAAATTTATTACTATAAAATAAAAAGAAAACAACAAAAAATCAAAAATGCAACGAGAACTGTTTACATATAAAAATTCCTCACTATATATTTGAATTCGGTGGAAACACCGTGACGAGCAATTGCGTACGGTCACACCCAGAAATGCGCACCGTACACATTCAATATTGGGTGGGGTTTACTATTTTACGACGTGAAAAACCAACAAGCTCATAAATGTTAATTTCTGATTTTTGATAAAACATTTTCAGTAAACGAAAAATATGATTCTAACTGTGTGAATATGTTTATAACGCGTTTCATATTCAGCGAACCCGCTTAATTTTCATTCAGAACCTTTCAGTCACCCCCCTCCTTTAAAGGAGGAGCTAATGAATGCGTCTGGGATGATTGGCTTTATTCTCATTTCAAATCTGTTTTTGAAATTTTTTAAAACCACCTAGAACCCGAAAAAATGGGCTTGAAAACAATGTCCTAGAAAAAGTGTCCACCAGCGAAAACTAGTCCACAGGCATGAAAAATCCAAAAAAAATTAATTAAAATGAAAAAATACATAAAAAAGGACAAATATAAGCATTCTGGATAACTATTTATTAACGAACAACGAACAAAGCTCATAGGAAAAAGTTCGGCCAGCTGGCCCTGTTTTCTAGGTCATTGTTTTGAGGCGCGTTTTCTCGACTTCGAGGTGGTTTTAGAAAATTTTAAAAACTGATTTGGAATGAGAATAAAGTCTATTTTCATTTAAGGAACATTTATTATTTCCGTAAAGTCCTCCTTTAACGAGTTCATACTCGAACATTCATAGTAGGTATTCTTGTTCATATCCTTTTTTTCAGAAGCCGTTCATCCAAATCATGCCACCAATGATTCAATCGGATATTAATGTGGGTATATAAAATCGCCTTTTTTTTGTATCAATCCTTCCTCGTTTTTTGTTCATGCTTTTGCCATAATGTAACAAATTCGGTTTATCTCCTTTTTTTTCAATCCAACCGGTCTTTCCCCTCATTCTCTCTATATGCTTTACATGGCAGAGACCGCTTACCCAATTTTTGATACTAACTGTGATACTAAATCCCAAAAAAGGAGAAGGTACAATCAGGGAGGCGGAAATCTAGTTGCGTAATAATTTTACTTTTACTATATTTGTGTATCTCATTTCACTTTCGTTTTTTTAGCCAAAAAAGTTTGGCGAATTTTTTTACGGAGAATACCAGTTTTTGATTACTGATTTTGTTTTGTTTTTTTTTTGGTAAAAATAAAGCTGTGAAAACAAAAACAAAAATAGGTGTATCATTTCTTTCAATTTTGATCAGTTGTGTTTGTTTATGTTGTTGTTAAAGTGAACTTTAAGTATTTTTTAACTGTTTTTCAAATCTATAAATATTGTTAAATTTTTCAATGATAAACTTTCGTTATTTAATTTTCGGACTCTTAAAGGCACACTGTCAGTTATTTTAACCATATCAGGTTTCAATTCTAAAATTAGAGTTTTTTTTCTCAATAGTCGAATACGATGTATGCAAAGTCTTAAAACATTTTATTCAGTCGATTTACAGAAGCGGCCCAATGTCGCAAAAGTTAAAATTGTTGTAAATTAAGAGAAAAAGTTACATTTAGTGAAGAATTTTTAAAAAGTTATATTTATGATTAAAAAAGTTTGGATCCACCTGAAAAAGTGATTTTTTCATTGAAATTGTGGTTGTAGGCTACAACTTGTAGCCTAATCGAATTTTTCGAAAAACGATATTGTCTTTCAAAATTGTTATCCTTTCCATGCCCTCTAATTCATAATTATAATCCTGTGAAACGTAGCCAACGTTCGGTTTCTTTACGACATCTGCGGAAACTTCAGCAAATGTAGTTTCTAGGTTTTATGGGCCCACTGACCGGAACAAATTACGTAAATTCTGACCTTTAAAGATTTCATAGACACATCATTCATTTAATTGTGAAATAATAACTTTCTTTTTGTACTTTTTTACAAAACAAAAAATTTCATTTTTCACAATCCACTTGTCTACAGACATTGAAATCAATCGTTTTTTTTAAAGTTTTACACTGATATCATACCAGTATGAAAGTGGTAATTGTGTTACGTAATTGTAACAATCATCCGGTTTGGTCAAGACACAAAAACAACTTTCGCGTTTTCGGGTAAAATGAAAATTTGAACGTTTTTCGTGCCGTTTGAAATTATTTTTTCCAATTTGTTTCTTACAGTAAACCTATGATATTCAGAATTGTGTTTGCGAATGTTACAACTGCCAGAACAGAATATTTAAGAAAACCCCTCACCTGCAAAAATGGAATTTCGAACCTTTAATTTTTTGTTAAACTTTGAACAAAATAGAATTTTCAAAAAAAAAAGAAAATCTCTTTAAATATGAATAGATCTTTTAGTTTTTTGGGCTAAAAAATAGCGATTTTTAACAATTTTAGGGAAAATTTCTACAAATGAGGGATTTCAATAAGACGGGAGCTCCCGCTGATAGAATTTTAAAATTCCGGTTGCTTAAACTCTATTAAGCCAGTCTACCGAAGTTTAAAAAGAAAAAATCAAGTAAAACAAAACGAATTAACAATTTTTATGATTTTATAATCAATTCAACTGTTAATGCTCGGGAGCTCCCTATATTTCAGTTCTTTTTTTGACGCTGATGTTTTTTTTCCGATCTCTGCACCCGATTCTTTTGTCAAAAGTGACCTTTGACAAACCAATAACCCGAATCGGTAAAAAAAAATACAAAAAATAGGATTAGAAAGGTGATTTGTTTCATTTTCACACCCTCCATCCTCCCATTCTCCCATCATTTTGTCGTCTTCTTTTGTACTCATTTATTCAGTTTTTCGTCGTCCGAAGAAAAAAAATTGAAAACCGATGAAAATGTGTAGTGTATTGAGGAGAATGAGAGGAATTGTCCACCAGTTTCTTCATCGTATCCCGATGTCTCGACTCTTCTTCCAAAAACTTTCCATTTCTGTTTATATCCCACTCACTATTTCTTTTCCTCGATTTTATTCATTTCGTGGAATTTCGGAGAAAAGAATTGAAATTAAGAACTGTAAATTTCAAATTATTTACTTAGGATTTCTCAATTTTTTTTTCGATGTTAGATATTTTTCTCTATACTTTTCTATGTTTATCCCGAGCAGGTCTTCTTGAACTTAGTTAGACACTTATTGACCTTCACGAAGTTATTCGTTTGAAACAATGCATTTCGGTAAATTCGGAAAAAATCCAAATAATTTGAATGAAAAATAAGGTAATTTAAGAAAATGTTTATTTGATAGGATTAAAACTAAGTGGTACATTGCCTTTAAGCTATAATTACAATTTTAATATTTTTTCACACTTTCAAATCTGTTTTTCTAAGCCTATGACATTCTCATAAATCACCTGATCCATAATTCTGCTCATCTTCAAACAGAAGTAGGAAAAAAGTGAGACTCATAGCTTAACTATACGTAATTTCATGGCAATTGACCTCAATTAGAGAAAGAAAGAGAGGAATGAATTCTTCCGAAAAGTTGTGTACATCTTCAAAACATTGTAGAGACCAAAACCAAATAGCAAACATGTTTCTTTAATAACAGTCCGTCTTCTAAGTTTGGTTCATCGAAACATCTCTTGATTCTTAATTTTCGAAAGGTTTTTAAACATGTCCACTCCAAGGCTACATTTCATAATGGTTTCTTTCTCGAAAAAAAACCTTCGAAAAGGTTGCATAATACTTTTGGGGAAATTCGTCAAACTATTTGTTCATCAACGTTTTTTTTTCTTGGTGACGATTTTTTCAGTTTTCTTTCTGTCTCCGAAAAAAAAATTGGTCAACGAAATGGCCCCTCCTTTTTTGATTGTTTACCAGACGGTTCTCTTTTCTCGAAAAAAAAGTCATTGTCTCTCTCTTATTCAGGTAACCAAAACCATATTCTCTGTTTTTGTTACGACGAGAAGATGATGATAATGACGATGTCCATTTCGCAGATTGCCGTTGTATTAATTTTGCTGCCGATGACATGGGCAATGGTGGGTTACTGTACAACTGTTTTTTGAAAAATACGAATGAAAAATATTGGAACTAAGTATTAAGATTTTATAAAAAAATGTTCCTTATTTGTCAAAATGTCAAATAAAAGTACAATGAACTTATTCGATGCTACAAAACTAGAATTTAGTTTGTTTTGCAAAGCGAATTACAGAAGTGCACCGAATTTCTCACCGAATTTACTCAAAACTTCATTCGTAGGTCCACAATTTTTAAAATATGAAATCACTAAATTTTAACATTTTAAATAAGAGTTTTAACCAAGTTACGAGATCTTTTATATCCTAAGGATTAAAAAAATAAAAAATATACATTCTAAAACATTCCCAACGAAATTTATTCAATATTCTGATAAGTAGTGTCAATAAGGTATTTGTTTATAAATAATTTTTAAAAATATATTTTTAAACTATATGTAAAACGCTATAAAGTATGTTTTTGATTGGGCGAGATCGCCCTTTTTGACCGATTTATAAATAGCACAAAAACATTATTCTCAATAAAAAGTATGTCCAAAATGGTATTATTTTATAGAATTGCAATAACAATTTCAAAAATTGGCTAAATTTGTAGATTTCATGTGATTATATAATAATTATTGATAATATTACTGATTTATATATCATGATATCGGTATAGTCTGGCATCGGAATTTCTATTATCGTAATAAAAAAAAGTATAATCAGCAGATGCGTTTTGAGTTGAATTTTTCAGATTAAGTTTTACATTAAAGGAGGGCTTTACGGAGATAATGAATGCATCTGGCATTAAAATAGACTTCATTCTCATTCCAAATCTGTTTTTAAAATTTTCTAAAACCACCTAGAAGAAGAGAAAATGCGCCCCAAAAAAATGACCTAGAAAAGGTGTCTTTCGGCGAAAACTAGTCCGCAGAAATGAAAAATCTTTAAAAAAATGAAAAAAAAAACATAATTAAAACGAAAAAACATAAAAAAGGGACTAATATAAGGATTCTGCATAACTATTTATTAACGAAACACGAAAAAAGCTCATAGGACAAAGTTCGGCCAGGCGGCCTCTTTTTCTAAGCCATTGTTTTGAAACTCATTTTCTGCGTCTAGGTGGTTTTAAAAAATTTTAAAAACAGATTTGGAATGAGAATGAAGTGTATTTTCATTTAAGGCACATTTATTATCTCCGTAGATCCCTCCTTTAAGAGCTTGTTTCAATTTTTGAAGCTAATTGATTTTCTCAGTTCGTGTTTTTTCTTAATGCTCTCGCGCTAAGTCCCCGCTTAATCACGCTGATATTCTACATGAGATTATTGTATCAAAATGAGTATTTCCAGGTTGTCTGGCCAGTTTTGGACAAGACAACAAATACAACAAGAGCGGCAGTTCGGCCTAAAACATGGGGAGAGAAAAATTTGGGGCAATGGTGTAGGAATTTCACAGTGAATCAGTAGGTTTTCTCGACTTTTCTATAATGAAAATTAATGTTCTAGACATACTCAATGTTCTCAAGCATCAGCATTCCATCAATTCGATTGCTGCGGTCCAAATGGAACAGATTGTTGTTTTGCCATTCAGGGATGGGTAAATATAATCCCTTTAAAATTCAACAAATAATGTATTTTAGGTGATACTCATTTTGATCATCATTGCCTCTAGTTCAACAATAATTCTAACATTTTCAATTTTGCTGAAACTCAATCTGATCTGCACCAGTTCCTACGCCGCAAAAGCTCCATACTCAGGAATTCAAAACTAAGAAATTCGCATCTTCTCCTAATAACTCTTTTCGTTTCGGATCCATTCTCCAAACGGGTAGTTCTCCAATAATTTGTTCAATTAGTTTTCAATTCAGAAATATTGATGGAAAACGGGTTAAATACAAGAAATAAAAACATTAAATTTTCATTATTAAAATAAATAAAGCAAAGCCCAAAAAATTACAGAACCCATTGAATATAAAACCCAAGGCAATAAATATACAAGTCATTTTTCATCAAAATATTTTCTAACAAAATCTCTCGATTTTAAATCAGCTGATCTAATTGGTTCACAAGTCGTAGAATTCTCCATTGTATTCAGAACGACTCTTGTAGAAGTTTCTAAATCGATTCCATAGCCTGTTGACACAAACACACCACTCATTGAACTTCCTATTCGGACAATATTCAATTTACACGGAAGAACAATATCAAATGGTGTATAGCCGATTTTGTTGCTATTTTCTTTGTGAACCTGAACAATTCAGAAACCGTTGTTTGAACCTCTCACAATAACCCTCTTACATTTCTCAACTTCTCCATGAAAATATCGACAATTTTCCGATTCTCTTCACCAACAACCCGATAAATTTCATGAAGTGGCAAGTTTTTCGCAACACCTACACTTGGAATTCCAGTTAATGCGCCAATGTGACATGCCATTCCACATCCTGAAACAATTGTTTGTTTTGTGAAAAAAAAACACTGAAAACGTACCTCGTGAATGAAATTGCCCAAAACCATCGCATAAAATCACATCTGGTCGGTATTTCGGATTCTTTTTGAAAACTTCGTTCACAAAATCCGCTACAGTTTGAGCTTCACGAATGGCCAAGTATTGTGGAATGTACGGTATTTCAAGTATCCGGGTATCACAAAAACTGATCAAGTGCTGTAAAGAATATGGAATTAGAGACCTTCGAAGAGGATCGGGAGCTCCCACTGAACATTCACTGGAAGTTCACAAGAATATGAGCTGAAACGGGAGCACACGGGAATCATGCCAACTAAATTGGAATCGCCCGAAACAAAAAATAAATGCTGGGGTTTTCAACATTGGACGACAACGCGAGATGCTGAAAACTGGTCGTCAATTTGAGCATAATAGCCTAAATTGCGCGCAAATCTAATTGACGTATGGTACATTTCTAGTAGCCTCTAAAGGTCCTGTGTGCTTTCGGAAGACCCCTACTTTAGAAACTGATCTCTATAACTTTTGAAAACCTTACCTCATTCATCGGATAACTAAATACCGAAATTGTCACAAAAACCATATCCGGATTCACTTTACTCGCTGAAATATCAACACCGGCTACCAGACGAACGTCACTTTCATCTTCCACACTTTGCACCGAATATGTATTCTCTTTGATCAATTCCTCACGTACTCGACATTTTCCCATTTCCCATGTCGTTCTCAATTTTCCACTGAATGAAATGTTGAAAATCAAAGAAATCGAAAACGAAAGAATTCCAATTGAAGTGAGAATTGAAATCGCCATCAGTGGAGCAAATTCGAAATTATTTTCAAAGATCAGTTTGTGGATGAAAGTGTTGTATATTTCAACGAGGAATAGAAGACCAAAATATATTTTATGGCGGACTGGGAGTATGGTAGATATTGGAGCTCTAGTGAACCATCTGAAAACACGAAGTATTACAATTTTATCAATGAATGAGAACAACTTACTTCATCAAAACTAATTGCATCAAAAAATATCCTCCGGCTATTGAATATTTGATAAAAACTTCAAATTTTGTGAATAATAATGGAAACAGTGAAAAAGATGCAATTGTTGAAATTAAAATCAAATGTCGGATATATTTTACATCCTGTAAACCGTTTGATTTAAAAAAAAAGAATTAAATTCTTATTCACCTTAATTGCAAAAATGGTCATCGGCACAGTTATTAAAATGATGGCTTTTTCATGAACATGATATCCGAAATAGAAAAATGCAAGTGAGGAAAAAATAGCAAAAACTGTGAAATCAATTGATCTATTTTCTGAAAATTTCTTTTTTTTCGAAAATGAAAATAAACTGAAATTACTAACCTTCTTTTTCACTTCTTCTCACTTTTAGAACTATTGAAACCAAAATGAAAAACGAAACAAACACCACCAAAACCAACGTTCCTAAACTCGAAACATTCGGTAGAACACTGTGCGAATATTCCTGAACCAATCCCGAAGTGTACGTGGGTGCTTCGAAATTCCCAATTTTTAATAACTTTGCCAATCGATACAAAATCAAATCAATCAAATTGTAGAGAGACCAAAAGTTTGGGGCCCAGAATGCATGTGTAAGTCCTAAAGATATAAGAGTAATTTTCTATTGAATTCGGATTTTACCTCTAGAGACCGGGAACAATCTCGAAATTATGTCGAACAGTGAGCTGAAACCTCCGAAATACAAAAATGGACCGAATGAAAGACCAAATGGAATAATAAGGACGAATGCTAAGCTAATGCCTGTAAAAATACAAATTGGCATATTTTAAAAAAATTAATACTTTTTGTTTCATTATAGAAAGTAACAACTTTAATTTGAAGAAAGTAAAAAAGTCAAACCATACCTTTTTGAAAAATTCCTATCAAGCTGTTCCACTTAAAATAATTTGACAAATAGAAGAATACGTATCCAAGTGCATAATAAACATAAATATGTTTGAAATTCAGTAATACTGAATAACAAATTGCAGCCTGTAAACTTCAAGTTGAACATTTAAAAATTTAAATATAATTCCTTACCAATAAATATCGTTCCTGATCGATAAAATAAACGGAAAAAATAAAAAACGTTGTCAACATTGAATTATATTGAAAATGTATCGAATCCACAATCAATAACGCTTGAAGACATGACAACATTAGGAAACAACTGATTCTTGCTCGAGATCTTAATTTCATTGGAATTCTTTCCGTTAATTTCGGAGAATTAAAGCTATAAATGTAGCAAGCGAAAACCTGAAAATTAGTGTTTTAAAAAATTAATAAGAGCAATATTACATAAAACAAGTCCGTAACAATCACAGAACTTCGCTGGAAAATCAAAATATTCCTGCTAAAGATAGGTTCCTTCGAAATTTTTAAAATGTCCGTTAATCTGAAAATAATTGTAGGATTGGAGTTTAAAGTTGAATGAAGATCCAAAAGGGTACCCGATAAAATTGGCAATATAAGCTAAAACATATTCGAAATATGCAAAAAATGGCGGATAATCCAGTGTCCATTCGGACGTACTTTCCGTGTACCAATTAACAAGTTTCTTATTCCATGTTATTGCCATCCAATATCGATGAACCTGAAAAAGGTCCGATTTTAAATGGAACAATTATGATTAGAAGTGTTTTCGTAAAGTTATTCCAGGCTGATTATATTGAAAGTGTATTTAAAACTTTTATAAATTGGTGTAACCATATCTTTAAGCCGAAAATCAAATTATTATTAAATATTTAAATATCATTGATAAAAAACCTCAAAATCTGTAGAATGATAAGCTGGAATTAATAAACTTTTTATTGCCACTAAAGCTGAAGTTACGGCTAAAACCATCCCAATCGGCCATTTTTCCATCTGAAAATGTGTTTTCCATTTGTTGCTTTTTTTTATTTCCAAGGTAACCATTCTCAGAGTCATTACACCTTCCTTGTTTTGTAGTGCTTGTGTAACAAACATCCGTTTACACCAATATTTCATTATCGATAAAACCAACGCCAATAACTAACGAAAATAGAAATTTGGGAACCAAATAAACGATAAAACATCTGTATATATCATTTTCTCAAGTAGAAATACACAACGAAAAATGGAGAAAAAACAAACAATAAAAGGAAACCAAACCGTGGGAACAATCAGCACAAATTTTTTAAATTTTGTGACATGATTAAAAACAATTTTAATTATAATTTTCCGGGGAACGACAAGTTAAAGAGAATTATCACTACATGTTTCGAATTTTGGAAAAGGCACTTTTTGGTGGAGGCTGGATTAGAATGGAACTCACAGTGAATAGGGGACAAAAAATGTCAAGCGAGGCAGGAAAGTGCTAATATTATTTTTTAATAAATAATAATAATAATCGCAATTAACGGGCAATAAATAAAAGAAATCGAGAAAAAAAGAATAAGGGGAATATGATAACAAGAAATAAAAACTATAAATAAATACAATTTGTTGCAGTTGATTTTAATAAGGAATCTAGACAAATCCGGTCGTGCAAGACTATTACTATTGACGTTGGCTTTTTCATGGCAATCATGAAATTACCAACGACGGGATGATCCCCAGGCACCTCCGACAGCGGCAGCTGGTTGTGATGGACCCATATCTGGGAATTGTTCAGCACTTCCGATGTCCAATTGCCATGGAGCTCCTTTCATTTGAACTGTTGAATGAGAATTTCCATTGGATTCTTGTCTTGTATTTTGTTGTCTTTGAGATGTGTATTGGAACTGAAAAAATAATTATTTTTCTAACATCGATAAAAATAACTATTTCTTACTCTTTCGACATTATCAAGCATGTATTCTTCTTCTTCGGCTCTCAGGAAATCAATGCAATCATAAACATCGTTTTCATTTTTACCGGCAACAATGACCAAGTTTGGATCTTCAGCACCTTGACGTGGCAAACGAATTTCAACGTGATAGTCATCCATAACCTTCCTCAAGTTCTTTCCACGAGCCCCAATCAATCTTGGATGATATCTAGCATCGAGACTAATCTCTTGAGTAAACATGGAACGAAGTTCTGAGATCATCTCTTCAATTTCTGCAGAACAGGCACGGGCCTTTTCTTCGTATCCTAAAAAACAATAATAATCTATCAATGAATTAAAAAAAACTAAATACCTTGAATAGTAATAGTCTCATTTCCATCCTCTTTTGGAACATTTATTTGAACTCCGAATTTTTCCTTCAAAGCATTGATGGTTGATCCACGTTGTCCGATAATCTTTTGATGATAATCAGTTGGAACCTCGATAGTTAAACTCCACGATTTCAATTTTCGGTCTTCAGCTTGAGCTTCGTACTCAACCAATTTTTCTCTCAAAGCTTCCAAAGTTTGGTCAACATTCTCAGCTTGTCCGGTAACAGTGATGTCTTCGCTTGAATTGTCCTTTGGAATAGAGATGTTCACGTCATAGTCTTGCATCAATTTTCGGACCTGGAAGAAAACATAATAAAATCATCTGAAAAATCGAACTTGAACTTACAGATTCTCCTCCGCGTCCGATAATAGATCTGTGCATTTCAATTGGAAGTTGAATAACTTTTGAAATTGGAACCAAAGCAAGAATAGCTTCCTTGGCTTCCTCAACCTTGGTGTCTCTTCCAGATAGGGTGATGACATCGGATTCTTCTGCATTTTCCGCTCTGTTGTTCGGGAATCTGATGCTGACATTGAATTTCGATTGGATTTCTTGGATCTTCTGTCCACGATTTGCCAGAAGTCCACGATGGAATTGAGCTGGTACTGAAACAGTAGATGAGATCTGCTTCTCATAATCTTCAACGATTTCTTCAATTCTAGCTTTGGCAGATTCAACGCATTGTTTTGATCCCCTAATTTCAACTTCGCTGCTGTCCGATCCATTCTTTGGGAATGAAATCACAACACCTCCATTTTGATCTTGAATCTCTCTGACCAATGAAGCTCTATGAGATAAGAAGTTCTTGTAGTACTTTGGATCAACTGTAATTTTGACGTCAACAGTTTCCGACAATTGCTTGATAGCTTGTTCAAGGGCAGCTTTTGCTTTTGGAACATCTTCGTTAGCACCAAACAAATGAATTGTTTCTTTGTCTTCGTCTCCCTCTCTTGGGAACAAGATTCTCACATTGTAGCTTGAACGAAGCTTTTCGATCTTTGATCCTCCCTTTCCTATCAAGAATCTGTGGAATTCATTCTTTGCCGTGACTGTGTCTTCGGTGAAGTTTGCTTCCTTATCCTTAGCCAATGCTGTGAGCAATCCAACGGCCTTCGTAACATCTCCAGCTGGTCCTCTGATGGTGACCTTAGTTGATTCGCTTTTCTCTGATGGGAATCTGATTTGAACTCCTCCACATTCTTGCTCGATATCAGCAATCAAACGTCTTTTGTTTCCGAGTAGCCTGGATTGAATTTTTTGTGGAATATCCAAAGTTTCTTCGGAAACATTAGCCAATTCCTCTTGAATCTTGTTCAATTGAGCAACCGCTTTTTCAACATTGGCTTGTTTTCCTGTGACAATAATCTTGTCGTCAGTTGAATCAACATCTGGTAAATCGATTCTAGTCTCAGTCTCATCGCGAATCTTTCTAATGGTAGCTCCTCCTTTTCCAACAATGTGCTTCAAGAATTCTTTGAAGAACGATACCGATTGTTGGTAGTTATTCTCAGCCTTAAAAAAAGAAATATTATAATTTACAAAACGGATTCATACCAATTCCTTGGAGAGATTAGATAACTTCTTGTAAACGGCATCGACTTCATTCTTGTCACCACGAATGTTGACAATATCAGACTTGTTCTTGGCATCTGGGAAGACGATCGAAACATTTGGATGAACATCACGGATTTGTTGCACTGAAGCTCCTTTGGTTCCTATGATCAATTTGTGAAGTCTTTGAGGGATAATGATGTCACGAGACTTCTCGTTTTCCTAGAAATAATTCCTTATGTCTGGATCATGCAATAAATTACTTACAATCTTTGTGACGATTGCTCTAATTTCAGCAGAAGCTTTCGTGACTCCATCCTTCTTTCCTTCAATGGTGATCTCATCAGAGTTTGTTGTTTCATTTGGAATTGTGATTTGAACGCCAGTTTGATCCTTGATCTTCGAGACTGAAATAAATGGAAAATTAATTATTAATCTAATGTTCTTATCGAATTATAAATCTTACTCAAAGATCCACCTCGCCCAATAACGTGTCTGTGAAGAGTTGGATGAACCTTGATTTTTTCGATGGTCATTTCAGCTTGAAGGCGAGCAACCTCTCTAGCCAAAGTAGCTTGAGCAGTTTTGACTTCCTCCGGGGCTCCTTCGAAGAAAATAGTTCCATTTTCACTGAATTCGATTTGAACATTGTTTCTATTTGGAACAAGAGCAGTAAGAGTAGATCCTTTTGGTCCAATGAGATGTTTGTGCAACCAAACTGGAGCATTAATCGATTGAGTGATAACAGAACTGGCACGGCTAATAACCAATTCAAGAGCTCCTCCAAGAGCAGCAGCATCTCCAATAAGTGTAACGACTTCACTGTTTGAATCCTCACTTGGGACTTCAACAACAACACCAGTTTGTTTGAGAATCTCATGAATTCCGCTTCGTTGTTGACCAATAATGTACCTATGTTGAGTTTTTGACACTGGAATGGTGATGTTTGTCACGTTCTTCTTCGATTCAAGAATTTGTCGAATCTCATTGGCTGCTCTGTGAACTCCTTCCTTTTCTCCAGTAACCGAAATAACTTCATTTGTTGCGGCTGCTGGTGGAATATTAATCTTAGCTCCAGTCTCATTTGTCAATCGTTCGTAAGTCTCATTGTATGGTCCACGAACGAATGGAACAAGATGTTTTGGGCAGACAATGTGCTCAATGGCCAGCTTTGATTCACGCTCCGAAACAGCCAAAATGTGTTCGGCAGCTCTTTGGATTCCTTCTCTTGGGCCAGTGATTTTGATAGCAGAAGAAGTATCATCACGTCCAGGTATCAAGATTTTGCAATTGGTGTCCTGTTCCAATTGGTGGAGAGCAGATCCTTCCTTTCCAATCAATCGACCATAGTGTTCTTTTGGGATGACGATTTCACGAGAAGCTTGAGTTTGAAGATCACGAACAACCTTGGCGCGAGCCTCTTCAACCTTTGAGCGTTCTCCTCGGATGACAACGGTCAACTCTCCATCTTTAGATTCGCTCAATTCGATTCTGGTCTCTGAAAATTAACGAATTAAATATTTTTCCAACAACAATAAGTATTTAGCAACTTACTTGTTACACCAGCAATAGATTGAGCCTTCTTGTGCTCTTCGGTAGTATTTCCGAATGACTTGACCTTATTTGATCGTTCATCAGAAGCCAAACGGAAGGTGACAACAACATCCTTCTTCGCCAAGGCTGGGCGAGACCAAACCGACGGTTTTTGAACGGTTTGAGTTGGTGCAGCATCCGGAAGAGTTGGGAAATCAGTGTTGTAATCCATTTGGACGACCCCATTGGTTGAGGTGCTTCCATTGGATGCAACAGCGGCAGTTTCTTCTAAAAAATGACGTAAATTTTATTTTAATTATTTCTTAAAAATCATACCAATATGTCCGTTTTCCATTGTTCGTGTTTTTCCAAGGGTGGCTAATCCGTGCCGGTATCCGTCCGTTCCAAAGAAAGAGTTCGATTTGAGCAATCCGAGTGTGGTGTCAGAGGTGACCTTTGTTGACCGAACAGAGCAGCTCGTTCAAACAAAATAAATACCTACAAAAAAGAAAGGTTATAATTTCGGTATATTTGTTCAAGTCATATGTGTAATGACGACGGACGGAAAGAGGTAAGAAAAAATAAGGAAAATGCAATCAATTGAAATATTTATTAAACGACAATAATCAAAAGATTGAATTGCACTATAAGGAGCCACATATTACTAGTTAACAACCTTGTTAGAATATGATGTTCAGACACAAAAACAAGCGAAAAACACACAAATGTAAATTAGATAGTAGGATTAGTGACTATTTTCAAAAGTTATTTTTTGTGATACAAATTTTCACATAAATTCAATGCGAATTGCAAAGACATTAAAAAAATAAAATCTACAATAAAAAGTTTACGAACATTTATTTTCATTTCACGATACTGTACAATTCTTATTTTACATGTTTATGGAATGAACATGTGTTTATAAAAATTATGATAATTCGTTTCGAACTGAATTGTGAAATTAGACTTTAGCTTATCCTTTTGTTTTTCACACTTAACTAATTTTTTTCTTTAAAAAGCCCAATTTAGAACACTCGAAATTATCAAAAATACTGAAATGAATTAGAGTAGTTACGTTTTCAAATTTTGCTTATTGAAAAATCAATATGGAATCCTAAATCTCGACCTAGAATGTTTTGGAATTCTAATGCCCTCGTACCATAACTAAACAAGAGATAATGTTAAATGTTCGGAAAGACTCGAGTAAGAGAAAGGTCAGGGCCGCAATAGAGCGTCTATGTTCTCTCGTTCCATAAACTATTACAACAACCGGACACCTCAGCAGCGGCAGCAACAGCACCACGCAGTTCGGCGACCAACAAGGCAACCAGCACAGTTTACTTGTCCAAGACGCACTATACCTTCCAAACTTTGCGACGATTGCGTCTGTCGTGCTAGTCACCAACAGACAATCTTTGCAGACGTTCTTCGTATGAAAAAGACTAACGAATAAAAAACATGGAAACGAAAATGAGAACTAAAAGATACATCCGTCAATAATTGTTTTCGGGATGATGAATTGCATGAGATTTAGTCGGGAAACAACAAAAAGGATGTCTTTCTTTTCTTCAAAAGAACCGGGGTCCACGGTTTTTACTCCAATGAGTTTATTTTTAAATTAAAATTTTTCTATCATCATAGAACATATGCAAGATGAAAAAATAATAAATTTGAAGAAAATTCTAATAACACGATCTTGTAGGCCGACGAAAATGCTAAAGCTAAGAAAAAAGACGGTAACGAGGTCAGGGCCGCCAATGACAAAAAAAAAGATAGCTAGATAATAATCAAGTAGAAAGGATCATCAGATCTTAATTTAGGTGATGCAGAAGCGATATTCAGCGTAATAAGACACATCATCAAAGATGATAACGATTGATATTATCTGCTCTTTTTGCGGTCTGAATGAGAGGTACACGTAACTCTTCTACGATAGACAGTTTGTGGACACAATCACAGATTGTAGACACTGATAATCATTTTCAAATTAAATTTAAAACTTTGTTGTTTTCGAGCACGAATTGAATGAAAGTCGATGATAAGAAAGAGCGATTCGGAAAGCGAAAAGAAAAAATGACAGAAAAGTACAATCAAACATAGAAATTTCATCTTCGACCTTATGAAACCAGTCAGCTGAGATTTCGAAAAAATGCTGCTCAAATAAATTTCCAAAAAATAAAATATGGCTTTTCGAAATTAAGGGTTTCTTAACTATTTCTGGAAATGGTCTAAAATAATTTAGAATTACCATCTGTACTGGTTTTCAGATATTTTTGAACACAACCAACGTCATCGGAATGCGGAATTCGGTTGATTTTTTTCCTCCAAAATTTTTATTTTTTTGGATGTTTTGAGAAAATGAGAAATCTGAACATTACAGTACGAAGAGAGAAGCTGCTAGTTACCGTCTGGGTGATTTGTGTTATAAAACAAACGACCATTTTATATTAAAAATATAATTTTGAAAAATAATGAAATTTTTTTTGTTACCCCCAATTAACGCAAATGACGTGGAAAGCTGGGCTGAGGACCAGCTCAGCTAAAATGCGCGCAATTCTATTCTCAGTGGACCAATATTTTCATTTGCCGGTCATTTTTGTAATCATTATGGAATCAAATTAATAAGTAACCCGATCCAAGACACGAATGAATCTTTGATCGTCAAACTCGACTGAGATAGAGAATTCCGAAAACCGTTTTGAGAAATCTAGGGTGTAACACATTAGGGACATGTGATAACAATAAAAAACAACAAATGGGTGATTTTTAGAATTTTTTAGAAACCGAAAAAGTTGGAAATAAAATCGAACAATGGTTTTTAACAAGTCATAACCCCCGAACTGCACACTTTTTTCCCGCTGCCACGACGAACAGCTTTAAAGGCACACGCAATTTCAAGGAGTATACGGTAACACTACTTTCAGCTGTGTTAATATTTTTAATTCGTTATTTTTGAATTTTCGAGTTTTTAAGCATTTTAACTATTATATAAAATATAAATATGCTAGAAAATAAATAAAAGAAATGAGTTTAATATTAATATAAAAATTAGTGTTTTTTTTTTAAAAGTTACATACTTCATCCAAAAATTGTTTTTCTTTCGAAAATATCTAAAATTGTTGCAGTTAAAAAAATAAAGCTTGTATAATTACAGATGTCCTCGAATAAACGTAATCCATATCACGGCATCGATGATCTTACATCTGAATTTGACGAGCAAAGTGATATTGAAAGAAATAAAAAGAAGCGAAGGACAGATTTTATGGAAAAAGAGAGGTTTGGAGAGGTAAAGGATCTTAAAAACAAAAAGAATCCTCTGTTTTTTAGCAATCAAAAGCAAGGCGTGCGGAAGCCAAAAGTTTTTTCCAAGACGAGCATTCAAGGTTATATCGGACGATGTCAAAAATGCACACGCTAAATGCCTATCAACGGCATAAGGAAATTATGAATTTGTACTATTTTTCGTTTCCCGGATCGACAGAAACGATGGTTTCGACGAAAGCTCGTAACGAGAAGACGGATTATGATGTTCTAGAGGTTTATACTTATATTTGTTCAGAAATTTATTGATAAATTCAAGGAAAATCACAAATTCATTTGGTCCGAAGAGGATGAGAAGAAAGTTGATCGATACTGGGGTGAAAAAATAGCAAAACGGTATTATGATAAACTTTTCAAAGGTTTGCACTATTTCATTTTGTTGCGAAATATGTTCAAATTTTGTTTTCAGAATATTGCATCACAGATTTATCATTTTATCAAAAGAACAAATACGCCTTCAGGTGGAGAACGGAAAAAGAGGTTAAGATTGGAAAAGGACAGTTTATTTGCGGAAATCGAAAATGCGAAACAACGGAAAGATTATCGACATGGGAAGTTAACTTTAGCTACGTGGAAGATGAACGAAAAAAGCAAGCATTAGTTAAAGTGAGATTGTGTCCCCCGTGTTCGGATAAGCTGAATCATTCAAGTCAGAGGAAGAAAGTTGAAAAACGGAAGAAGCTGGTACATCGGTGAGTAATATGCAAAAAAATTTTCGAAAAAATAATAGTAAAAATAAACAGCATTGACGAAACAACTCGATGCAACATTCTTAGAATTATGAAAACATAGAGTCCCGCAAGTATTAGATTTAATTAAATTATATTTTAAAATTTCCTCTGAATTTACAGGTGGAAAAAAGAGCTGACCAAAGACAAAACAGCTAAAACAGAACTGGATGTAGAACAAAATGGAAAAGACAATGAGCAAAGTATTAACAAAGATCAACCGTCGACGTCAACAGCCACATCTGCAACTGAACTATGGGAAGGAACGGCGACTGCAGAAGTTGAGAAAACAGTTGATGAAGATATTGACGAATTTTTAGATGATTTGTTTATGTAAATTGTTTTTATCAAAGATTTACCATTCCTGTCGGGTATTTGTTTAATATTTTTATAAGTTTGATCTTTAATTTTTGTTCTAAATAACATCATGAGCTATTTATTGGTTTTTCTCATTTTAGCATTCGATAAATAATGGAAATTCAATGAAAAATTAACAAGTCGACTCATGTTGCCAAACCAACCTTACAACGAAAACGTCGGAACAGCATTGAAAATACAAAAAAGTGCAAAAACATCAAAAAAATAGTCAGAAACGATGACCGGAAATTTTCGCAAAAGTTAGTTCCTCGGCTACACAAAGTTGCTGAGCACCGCCCGCTGGATAAAGACATAAGAAACAAAAAGTATATAAAAATAAAATTTGGAGGTTTACATAATGGAAAAAAAAGCTTCAAAAATAGAATGACATCTCATCGTTTATCCAATATTGATTAGAAGCATATTTAAAGTACACTCACATAAAACGTTGTTAAAGGAGGGCTTCACGGAGATAAGATTTATAATTAGCACAAAAACTTTATTCTCAATAAAAAGTATGTCCAAAAGGGTATTATTTTATAGAATTGTAATTAAAGTTTCAAAATTGGGTAAATGATTTCATGTGATTATTGATAATATTACTGATTTATATATCATGATATCGGTATACTCTGACATCGGAATTTCTAGTATCGGAATAAAAAGTATAGTCAGCAGATGCGTTTTGATTTTAATTTTTCCGATTAAGTTTTACATTAAAGGAGACCTTTACGAAGCTAAAAAATGTACCCTAAATGAAAATAGACTTCATTCTCATTCCAAATCTGTTTTTAAAATTTTCTAAAACCACCTAGAAGCCGAGAAAATGAGCCTCAAAACAATGGCCTAGAAAAAGTGTCCACCAGCGAAAACTAGTCCGCGTGCATGAAAAATCCAAAAAAAAACATAAATTAAAATGAAAAAATACATAAAAAAGGACCAATATAAGTTTTCGTTTTCTCGGCTTCTAGATGGTTTTAGAAAATTGTTAAAAACAGATTTGGAATGAGAATGAAGTCTATTTTCATCCCCGATGCATTCATTAGCTCCGTAAAGTCCTCCTTTAACTCTTGTAAATGACAATTTTTGAAAATAATGTTAAAAAGTCAGTTTAAATGTCCTCACAGTTAATCCAAGACCATCAAATTTCCTTGTTTCTTTTTCGTTTCGATATACATCCCTTCTCAATTAAAAATCTGCTCAAAATGTAAATCCATTGTGTTTCATTTGCAAAAAAGGAGCCGCGAATTGCAAATCGGTGTCAAGTTGATAAATGAGCCCAAAAAAGAATGGATTCGGCTTCTTATTTTATTTTTTCGTCGATTCACCGTACTCTCAGTCACTAAACAATTAACATATTTGACTAATTTGCACAACGCCAATTGAGTCTATGTGTCAACCACTATAAATTGCAATCCATTTTTCAGTCATTTTGTTCCAATCCGCGTCAATTTGTATACGTTTGATGGATTACTGTAGTCCATGTCAGTTTGTTTTTTTTTCTCTTGAAATTTAGAATTTGTTTGGCAACATTCACAAAAGTTGGTTTATTTCTCATCAGTGACTCTGTCTTTTTCTTTTTTGCTTTTGTTGGTCCAAAATGATGCCAATGGGAATTGCACAAACGGATGAGTTATATGTAATAATAATGGTCGAAGTGGATATTCGAGAAAGAGAAAAGAATTCATGTCTTTTTCAAAAACTTTGCTTCTTTTATAAAGCAAATCAAAACATTTATCGTTTTGAGAAATCTTTTCCGACATTCAAAAACTCTTTTTCAAAATCATCGTTTTATTAGTTTTGATATCTATGTCTATTTATAGTTGTGGAGAGTTTTTGAAGAAAAGAAAACAATTTTTCAACACACAAAAAAATGCGTGATGGAAAAGGGACCTACAGTAGTTTAAAAGCTAAAAAATACTATTTAAATTCTATTTACTACGAAAAGAGTAATTCTATACAAGATTTACGTATTAATTTCGCTTGAAGTTTTTCGAAAGTTTTGACATTTCTTGAAAAAACTCAGAAATCCTTTTCTTTCATTTAAAACGAAGCCTATAAAAAATGCCTAAAACGGTTTTCTCGCATCTCTTGTTTCTGCTTTGAATATTTTGCAATTTTTGCGTTATTTTCCGTTTGTGGGAAAGTCCATTACAAAACTAACAAGGGAAAAATATGAGCTAAGGATTTGGCCCTTCATAAAATTAAGGTCGTTGCCCCAATATGGAGGGGTATTTTACTTATCCTATTTCATTCCTTGTAAGTTTAAAAAAAAGTACCTACTGTCTGAATCCAGTCGCTTTGAAGTTTTATTTGTTTTGGCCAAGGGAGACAGAATTCATCTGGAATTGCACATTTAAAATTGATAAGGTTTCATTATGAATCACTTCCTCTATCTCGTTTCCGTTTAACTAGGATCATTTGTCTGAAATAATCAAGAAATTTCATGTAGTAAACATAGAAATGAATGAATGAGATATGATATTGGTTTTAACAAAAAACCTTATAACGTATCGAAACAACATATTAAACTTTGAAAAATAAATAAAAGCAATTTATGTATAAAAACCGCAACGCGTAACTATTGAAATGGCGGATCCGCGCATGTGAAAATGGCGGAGCTGCGCATGGGAAAGTGGCGGATCCGCGAAAAATTCCCCTAGTAGGAACATCATTTTCAGCTGATAAATAGTAATGCCAAAACCATTTTTGAGTGTTTTTCGCCCCTTACTCAATACTTTTTTAAACTTTCACCCGCTTTTAGCTGAAAACTTTGACACAGCATAACTCAGCTTAAAATGAGAACTATAACGTAATTTTCATATTTTTGGATAGCTCTTAACATGATCTATAACTTTGTAGTTGATATAAAAATTCAAAGAACAAATGTTAAAAACGAAAATTTGAAGAAAAGGAAATGGATTTCAGTTTTTCACAATTTTCTGGTGGAAAACCACATCAACCCAAAACTTTTTACTTAATTTTCAAAAGAAGATGAAAGTCTGTACCGGAATCAAAAATAAACTTTTAAAAAAATGAGGGGCCCTATTGTGCCAAAGATAAAAAAATAAAAACGTAAAATTTGAAGCATTTTATTGCAGAAATGGTTGTTTAAGCCTGAATTTAGACCCTTAAGAACATTTATGTGCCTAATAAGTTAAACATACGTCTCAATTATGTAAAATTAACATTCTCCAAAAGTTTTTTTGGTGAAAATCGACAAAATAATTTTCTATATATTCGTGTTTTCAAAAAAATATTGTTTTTCTTTCGATTTTTTTGGAAAATGTTAGTTATGCATAATTGAGTCCTACGATTAATGTTTTAAGCACATAAACTATTTTTAAGGGTCTAAATTCAGGCTTAAACAACCATTTCTGCAATAAAATGCTTCAAAATTTGACGTTTTTATTTTTTACCTTCGTCACAATAAGCCCCCTTTTTTTTAAAGGTTTATTTTTGGTTCCGGTACAGAATTTCATCCTCTTTAGAAAATGAAGTAAAATTTCTAGGGTTGGTGTGGCTTTCGACCAGAAAAATTTGAAAACTGAAATTCTTTTTCTTTTCTTCAAATTTTCGTTTTTAAGATTTGTTCTTTGAATTTTTATGTCAACTACAAAGTTATAGATCACGTTAAGAGCTATCCAGAAATATGAAAATTGCTTTATATTTCTCATATTGAGCTGAGTTATGCTGGGCTAAAGTTTTCAGCAAAAAGCGGGTGCACTCACGAAACGCGGGACACATATTGGGGTTGGTTATTGTCAACTTAAAAATTTTGGATCATCCATTTTCTACTAATAGACCGCAGCGCAGCCGCTCGCAGGTAAAAATAGCACGACTGCGTGAGAGATTTAGATTTTCTGAGTAGATCAAAACGAACTTGAATGATCAAGAATATTTGAGTTGACAATAGTTGTTGTTATGTTCATTGATGTGTGTGTTACTTATCTGTAAAGTTACAAGACTTTTCCACTGATATTCGGTCTAGGACACCGCTGTTTAATGCGCCTCAGACATCGTCTAAATAAAATATCCTTTCTAGACCGTCATCATTAGAAAGCTTAATACAATTCTGGTAAGGAGAAGGGGTTGAACTCGGTCAGTTTTACATCAGATCTGAGAACTAAGAAACTAAAGTTTTAGGTTCTAATGTGCACTAGAAAGTAATAGTATCTCAAAGTCTGTAATATGTCAAATTTGAGCGATACCTTGGCACATCCTCAACATTTCTGGATGAAAAAAAACGATAATGGGTGCCCTGGGTCGAATATAATATTTATACCGATAATGTTCTGCAACTTTATAGATGTAACACACAAATCAGTGAACACAAAAAACTAACCAACTCAAATATGTGTCCCCGCGTTGTGCGGGTGCACCCGCTGTTTGGTGAAAATTTTGGCACTGCATAACTCAGCTCAAAATGAGAACTGGAAAGTATTCTTTATATTTTTGGATAGGTCTTTACAAACTCTACAACTTCGTCGTTAATATCAAAATGCAAAACATAAAACTTAAAAACGAAAATTTGAAGAAAAGAAAATCGGTTCCAGTTTTTCAGAATTTTCAAGTGGAAAATCATATCAACCCAAGAAGTTTTAGTTCATTTAAAGAAGTTGAAATTCTGTAATAGAATCATAAATAAATTCGTAAAATGAAGAGGCCCATTGTGCTGAAAACAGACGAAATACGTCAAATGTTGATTTCTTCGCAGAAATGGTTTTTAACCCCGAATTTAGACCTTTAATAACAGTTTCGGTGTTTGAAAAGATAAACAAAAGTTTCAATTATGCAGAATTAACATTTTCCAAAAGTTTTTTGGTGAAAATCAAACAAAAAAAATTTTATTTTTTTGGAAAATTTATGAAATAATCGTCAAAAATGTTTTTTCGATTTTTACCAAAAAACTTTTGGAAAATGTAAATCATGCATAATTGAGACGCATATTTTACTTTTTAAGCACATAAACTATTCTTAAGGGTCTAGATTCAAGCTTAAACAACCCTTTTTGCAAGAAAATTCTTCGAAATTTTAAGTCTATTTTCATTACAATGGGTCCCTCATTTTTCGAGTTTATTTTTGACAATAATACAACATTTCTTTCTCTTTCACAATTTAAAATAAAATGTCTCAATTTGATATGGTTTTCCACTAGAAAATTTGGAAAAACTGACACCCATTTTCTTTTCTTTAAATTTTCGTTTTTAAGTTTTGTGCATTGCATTTTTATATCAACTACAAAATTATAAAGCGCTGCGATTGATTAGGTTTTTTGCCAACATGATGAGCTCTTTCGAATGAGATTGGTCTCTTCGAAAATATGAATAAATAAATTTACGTACCATTCCCCCAGACTTTTTGGCATACAAATGTGACAAATTACTAGCATTCAGTGGCATCATGTTGACTTCGAAGATTCCATTTCCCAGGTATAGGGACATTCTGAAAAATATACTTTTTATTGAAATTCAGATGTTTTTTTAACACGCACTATCTGAGAGGATCGCCAACTGGCCTATGCTATATAGCGAGAAAACAGTTAGGAATTACCTGTTCACAACCTTAACCTGTTCAACCTGTTAACCTAAACAGGTTTGCAACTTGAACCTGTTCAACACGTTAAACCGTTTAACAGGTCAACAGGTTGAACAGGTTTGAAATAAAACTGTTTGATCTGTGAAATCTGTTAAAAATTAAAAAAAATTATTTCTGGAAATATTTTCAGCACGAATCTTTAATTCGCCTTCTGATGATCATTTGTGACACATAAAACGCCAAAACCAAAAGTTGGTGTTTTTTCGAAAATGTGTGTGCGATCTGTTATTTGGCGTTTTTTTTTGTAAGTTCCCCCCTCCAATCGCTAAGTTTTCAAATTTTGAAATACTAAAAATCGAGCGTAAAATGTTGACATTTTTAAAAATTCACATTTTTTTGATATAGGAGCGGTCGAATTTCACCGTTTGTCAAAAATTGCAAAAACGACCTAAATTTACAAAATTTGACATTTTTTCCAAAAAATGCAATCGAAAATCTGAAAAACCCAAAAAACGCAACGAGCCTCGAAATTTTTCCAAAAGCAGATCTAATTTATTAGGAATGTGTATTGAAAGTTCTTTTTTTCAGATTTGATGTTTTAAATATTTTCCAACAGGTTTTTTGGGTGTTATTAAAAATTTATTGTCTTAAAGAAAAAAAAATCATCGAATAAAAAAATGACAGAAATTTTGTACAAAAAAGTGATAAAGAAAACATAAAAACGAGTAAATAGAAGACTTTAAAATGCCATTCAGAAGAGATCAATACAGACAATACAAAAAAAACGAAAATTAAACAGAAGAAAAAATATTGATTGAGCTCCGCGTTGTTGAGCTCGTGATGTTGAGTTACTTGAATGACGACGGTTGGTGAGCTCCGCTGGTTGCTTGGAATACTATTCACTGGCGACTTTTGTCTGTAAAAACGGTTTCTTTAAATATTATATCATTTGTACATTAAACTGTTTTTTAATGTTTAGGTATTTTTCTAGGTAAACGAACTCTCAAAATATGCCATTTCAAGATTTCTAAAAATTTTGAAATTTCATGATTTTTTAAAACATAATAATTCTCTTTTAGTTTTTATCCTAATCCCAATCAAAAACTCTTTCATTTAAGCCTAAAATGAAGAAGTTTGAAAATTTTTTAAATTTTGCCAATTTTTGCAAATTGCAAAATTTGGCATTTTTTTTCGATTTTTCAAAATTTTCGAAAATTTCACGATTTCTCATCATAATAATGATCTCTTATCGTTTTTATCCTAATCCCAATCAATAACTCTTTCATTTAAGCCTAAAATGAAGAAGTTTGAAAAATTTTTAAATTTTGCCAATTTTTGCAATTTGCAAAATTTGGCATTTTTTTCGATTTTTCAAAATTTTCGGAAATTTCACGATTTCTCATCACAACTGAAATTGAAATTTCTCGGTATTTGTTGAACCGTAGTTTTCTTCAAGACCCAAACGATTAAATGTACGTCCCTTTAAACAATTTTATGGAAAAAAATAGGTTTTGTGTCTATCTCTGCGGAAAACGATCAGGTATGAGCCTAAGTTAACCCAGGAGGTACAAAAAGCCCAAAATAACTCAAAAAAGTCGATTTATGGCGAATAAATGACCAGTTTGTTTTTTTTTCGGCCCAGGTAGTCTTTTTGGACCTAAATCAGATATGTTTGGGCCGCTATTGACCAGTGGGACTCACTACTGATTTTTTGGTAAAATTTCCACAATGATAGACACAAAAACAGTTTTTTTCAATAAAATTATTTAAAGGGACACATTTGTTTGGGTCGTGAATCCAGCCAGTGTTTTCATTTAAGCCATATTGAAGATATAAAAATCAGTGGTACACTGTCTTTAATAAAAATTTAAAAAATTCAATTCTGAAACTTACGAAAAACAGCAAAAAATTACAGGATTGAAATTTCATGAAAATGGACTTCAAAAAATAGATTTTTTTGGTCTATGTGGCGATTTTTGAATATATTAAAGAAAACGAAGCAAATTTAGTTAATAAGTGCTCTTCGGAAATTCTACGCATGTTTTTTTAAAATTCTCCAATCCTCCCCCTCTTCAAAAAATTTAAAATGAAGCATCTACCTGCAAATTTTTGCCAAATGGTGTCGAATATCACTGTATTCACTGTATATTCCTCTAAAGACGTTGTCAATGACTTTAAAAGCATTGTAGTTTGTTTGTGATGGGCTGCTTCGTGCATTCCTACAAAATTTTGAGTTTAATTTTAAAATTCCATTAGAAATGAACCTATCGATGTCTTCTTCACATCCAACGGACGATCATTTAAATCTTTCGCCCGTCGTGCAAGAATATATTGAATTATTGAGAGAATAATATCACAATCTCGTTTCATGTCATCACCAACGGTTAATAAGGTAGAATCTTGCTCGATTTTTGACCAGTTGTTGTCATAGGATGAAGGAAGTGCTACGTCGTGTTTGGCGGTTGTAACTGATGGTCCTTCAACGACTTCTTTGTCCATCTCTTTGCCAATTACCTTCATTGCGGTTTGAAGTTCATTCGACCAGCCTTCTTTCATACCAGGTTGCTCGATTTCAAGTTTATGAAGTCTTTTGCGAACATCTTGTTCAGTTTGACCGAAGAGAACGACAGGAACTCCCCTCGACCTCAACTTCCTTAATTCTGTCATCACATTTCTTCCTCACTTCTGTCATCATGGCGATCACTACACTAGATCGATAGACTGAAAGAGGGAACATTTAAATCTAACTGAAAGCCCTTAAAAAGAATTTAACTCACATCATTTTCAATCATTTCAGGCTGCACATCCACACCAACGATTCGATTTCTTTGAAAAGGCTGAAAATAACAGTTTTTTTTTTTGAAAAGGCTGAAAATAATAATAACACATACTGGGGGCATTCTGGGGTTGTTTGTTGGTTGACCGATTGGAGCACGACCAGCCGCTGGGAGATTGTTTCTTTCATAAATGTTTCGCATCTGAAATTTAAAAATATTAAAAAAAACGCATCTATAAACATACTGCTGCCACGTCAACCATTCCTGGTTGTATTGGTGGGTGGGTTGCTGGATTAACTTCAATGGGGCGACGATACTGAAATTAAAGAATATTTTATTTCAAAAAGCATGACTTTTGGCATTTTTTCGTTCATTTTGGAAGTTTTCCATAAACATACCGGTGCAACAATACCGACAATGCGTGGTGTCAGTGGTGAGCGACGATCAGGAGTTCCATCGGTAATGGAAAATCTGGCGCTCAGCTAAAAAAGTTTAAAAAATAATTATTTATTCAAAAATCACGAAATTTGAAAACAACTAATTATTTTCATGAATTTCTAATATTTTATTAAACATACAGCTTGAACGTTGACGTTTTGGAATTCCGGCAAAGCTCGAAAGTCGTTTCGCCTTGTCTAAAAGAAATTTGATTTGAATACTTATTTGTGTTGAAAAATCATGAAATTTGAAAAATAAAATTTCATGAATTTCGAATATTAAACATACCGGAGAAACAATTCCTATTGGCCTGACTTGCGGGGATTGTCCATTTGTCTCTACACTGTTTGAGTCACCTTCGGTGTCTTTGGTCATCTGAAAAATTAAAAACTTATTTTTGCAATCGCAAAAAAATGAATATATTCGTTGGAAAACCAACAGCTTTCAGCATTACCGGGTAGCCGATTTCTTCAGATTTTGCTCTCAAATTCGCATCCCATTGATATTTTCCGTGGAATCCTCGAACAACTGGCACTTTTGCATCTTCCATTATTTGTTGCGACACGTTTTTGGCGCCCATGTCTCTGATTGCCTGAGCTGGCGGCTCGATGAACACCAATCCAGCTTCAGCACACTTATCCGCAAAAATCGCATTTTCGGACAAAAATCCGTATCCTGGATGAACGGCCTGTGAATTCGACTTCAATGCTGTATTGATAATCTTATCCATGTTGAGATAACTTTCAGCTGCGCGCGGTGGTCCAATGTGATAAGCCTGGAATAAAATTTATTCAAAATTTGAAAATATTAACAAATTTTTACCCTGTCCGCCTTCTTCACAAAAAGAGCATTCCTGTCAGCATCCGAGAACACCGACACCGATTCAATTCCCATTTTTTTCGCCGTGTTCATAACTCGAATCGCGCTCTCACCACGGTTTGCGACCAGAACTCGATTGATCAGAGGAATCAATGCCATTAATGGTGCAGTGGAGTTGCATGGCGTCTGAATTGCCCGAAGCATCTGAAGTCAGGACCTTTTTGAAAAAAATCTTCAAAATGAAAGTAAAGAAAGCCTCAAAACAACAAATGCGTTAGAAATCGAAATGTAAAAAGAGTTTATTTTGAAAATAGTAAATTTCTTCACGTTTTTCTTCATTTCTTATTTCTCTATTTTTAAAATGCCCCGAAAATGCGGTGAAAATTGAAAAAATGCACAAAAAACAATAAAACTGTAAAAAATCAAAAATTTACCAAAATTGTGCGGTAGAGCATACTTGCTCATTTTTGTGTCTGGGTCTCTCATCACCCCACAGTCTGCATTTTTCGAATATTTATTTTTTATTTTTCTCGTTTTAAATTTTAATTCCCCTCGTTTTTTAGCCAAATTTCAGCTCCTTGTCATTTTACAGATGGATTTCAAAAAGAAAATGCTCGATCTCATGGGGAAAAGCGAAAAGCCGTCGTAGAATTTGAGGTGAAAGAAGGAACAACAAAAATTTTTAAAAGAGGAGATTTGGAAGCAAACAGAAAAGCGGAATATGAGAAGAATTCTGAGAAGAATTTTTCTATAGAAACAAGAGGAAAAATTGGCGAAGAAGCAGAAACTTGACGAGGAATTTTTGTCGAAAGAATCGGCAAGTAAAATCAAAAAGTCGATAATTGAAGAGCATGAGGTAGATGATCGGCAATCGATGGCAGAAGTAAGGAAGACATTGAGGTCGAGGGGAGTTCCTATCGTTCTCTTCGGTGGAACTGTACAAGATGTTCGCAAAAGACTTCATAAATTTGAAATCGAGCAACCTGATATGAAAGAAGGATGGTCGAATGAACTTCAAACAATGAACTTAAAGTAATCGGCAAAGAAATGGACAAAGAAGTCGTTGAAGGACCATCCGATACAACCGCCAAACACGACGTAGAACTTCCTTCATCCTATGACAACAACTGGTCGAGCAAGATTCTACCTTATTAACCGTTGGTGATGACATGAAACGAGATTGTGATATTATTCTCTCAATAATTCAATATATTCTTGCACGACGGGCGAAAGATTTAAATGATCGTCCGTTGGATGTGAAGAAGACAGCGATAGGTTCATTTCTAATGGAATTTTAAAATTAAACTCAAAATTTTGTAGGAATGCACGAAGCAGCCCATTACAAACAAACTACAATGCTTTTAAAGTCGCTGACAACGTCTTTAGAGAAATATACAGTGAATACAGTGATATTCGACACCATTTGGCAAAAATGTGCAGGTAAATACTTAATTTTAAGTTTATTGATGGAGGCGGGGCCGGTTGGAGAATTTTAAAAAAACATGGCACCTACTGCGTACAATTTTCGGGACACTTATTAATTAAAATTTATTTAATTTTCTTTAATATATTCAAAAATCGTCACACAGACAAAAAAACCATTATTTGGGGCCCATGAAATTTCACCAAAACCTGGTTTTTTAAAATAAAATGTCCACAATCGTCTCAATTTTCATACAATTCAGTTTTTTAAAATCATTGAGGTCCTGTGCAGAAACTGAAAACATGAAAAAATCAGTTCTGAAAATTACGCCGTTTCAGTTAGATTTAAATGTTCCCTCTTTCAGTGTATCGCGTGTTCCAAGAACGGCCGCAATCAGCAGTCGAGATGACTGCGGATCGAAATTTGTCGTGTACGATCCTCCCTTGGCCACTCAGCTCCTCAGTTATCATCAAGCTCAAGCTTCAGCAATTCAACAACAAGTCTGCATCCAAAAATGGTTCGAGCAGCTCTCGATCGTCTATCGTGAAACCATCAATATACGCATCAATATCGTTTCAAAGGTGTCGAAGTCCGATGAGAGTTCCTCAACGATAAACATCTTCTTCACACAATTTCGGACCTGGACCTCCGGCAGCAGCAGCAGCAGCAGCTCTTTCTACGTCTTTGTCGCATAATTCTGCATCTATAACACTACGAACGGGAAGTTCGTTAATGGCACCGGCACAAGATACGAGGAGGTGGTCGCTGGCGTCGTTACCATCGACAAGTGGCTATGGAACACCGGGAACGGGAAGTAATTCAAGAGTTTCCAGTCAATATTCGTCGCCTGAACAAATTGGTGAAATGATTGATAATTTTCTTGTTGGACCGGTTAGGCAGGCGTCAAGCAGGTAGGAATTTTTGGGTTTCATTTTGTTTTCAATGTTGAAATTTTTTGTTTTTTATCAATACGACAGAGATCTCGAAAAAAATAGAATATTTTATTTTTAAAAGATGTGAAATTTTTAATTTTGAAAATTGTTTCAATTTTTAATTTAAAAAATTTGCTTTAATTTTAATTTTGAAAATATTTAATTTTAAAAAATGTGAAATTTTTAATTTAAAAGGACTGTTTACTGAATTTGGGTTTCAATTCTATTTTCGTCTTCTTCTCGATATTTCAAAACCTATAAAAGCAAAAAAAAATTCGAAATTTCCTTTTCTAGTACACGAAAAAACACATTTACATTGTAAGGCGGCGAAATGGCCTAACCGCTCGGCCGCGCGCGAGAGAGCATGCGAATGTGAGAGTGTTTGCAATTGTTAGGCCATTGGCCGCCTTATTTTGGAAATGGGTGTGTTTGAGTACTGGAAATTTCGCAAAAATGGAAAAAAAGGAAATTTCGCAAAAATATTTTGTTTGTATAGGTTTTAAAATATTAAGAAGAAGATGAACATGGAATAGAAACCCAAAAACAGTAAATAATCCCTTTAAAAAATTGTTTAAATTTTAGTTTTGAAAAATTTTTAAATTTTTAAAACGTTTTAATTTAACTCGAAAAACCTTGGCTTTTATTGTACACTTTTCAAGAAAACAAATTAAAATTGTTTTCAAAATCCATTTGCCGCTGTTTTTCATGAAAATTGGAGCTTTAAATTGTCTATTTCAGGTTTTTTTTGCTGATTTTTGCAAAAACGATTCCATTACATTGTTCGGCCAGCTAATTTTAAATTCTAAAACAAATTAGTAGTCCCCTTACTTTCTGAAAACGCTAAACTGTTGGGCTTCAATTTTGTGACAAAGTCAAGATTATTAAATGTTGAACACATCTTTTTTAGGAGAGGTGTTTTACAAATTATTTTTTGAACACGAAAAAAAAGTTGAAAACAACAACAAGTGATAACAATGTACCCAGTATGTTTCTTGTTGTTTTTATCGCTTTTTTGTTTCTCTGTGATTTCTTTCAGAGATGTGATCTCTGAATAAACTATGTTTTCTAGTTTTTTTTTATTTCAAAGTAAAGTCAAAATGTTCTATTTTTTACAGATATGACAGCAACGATAGTTATGAAGACGTAGGCACTCCACAGGGCAGTCGTTCGAGGAGCAGAAGCTTGACGTAAATCTTAATTAAATTATAGATTTTGAGAGTGTTAATCTTTTTCTAGAAGTCCTGCGAAATTTGTGAACGAATACAATTTGGAAATGGGGAAATGGTGAATAGAACGAGTGTTTATAAGGAAAGGTTTCCGAAAGTGAAGCTTTAAGTGGAGGAAAGATTGCATGGATTATTAAATTTTAAATTTTATTAGATTCTTAAAAAATAACTAACAAATATTGTGGATCATATTTAATTGTTCTTTTAAGTATTTAAATTGAAAAATGGATGACTACTTATTTTTGTAGCTTACGATTTGCTACTTGTCATGTTTTTCCCTGTTTTTCTTTAATTAAATCTGTGATTTGAAATGAAATAAATTAATGCATGATTATTCCAGATGTTTCATTTCCAGCCAAGAAACCTTCTTTTTTATTTTTTGGACGTTTCTGGTTTTTGAAATATTCAAATTTTCAGTGTTTATTAATGATTTCAGTATTCAAACTTCAAAATCGATGAAATCAGCTGATTTTTTGAGAACATGCATAAACCTACTCAAGCTTTCGAAGGACAATTTCACATATCAAAAAAATGTGAATTTTTAAAAATTTCAACATTTTACGCTCGATTTTTAGTATTTCATAATTTGAAAACTTAGCGATTGGAGGGGGGAACTTACAAAAAAAACGCCAAATAACGGATCGCACACACATTTTCGAAAAAACACCAACTTTTGGGTTTGGCGTTTTATGTGTCACAAATGATCATCAGAAGGCGAATTAAAGATTCGTGCTGAAAATATTTCCAGAAATAATTTTTTTTAATTTTTAACAGATTTCACAGATCAAACAGTTTTATTTCAAACCTGTTCAACCTGTTGACCTGTTAAACGGGTTAACGTGTTGAACAGGTTCAAGTTGCAAACCTGTTTAGGTTAACAGGTTGAACAGGTTAAGGTTGTGAACAGGTAATTCCTAACTGTTTTCTCGCTATATAGCATAGGCCAGTTGGCGATCCTCTCAGATAGTGCGTGTTAAAAAAACATCTGAATTTCAATAAAAAGTATATTTTTCAGAATGTCCCTATACCTGGGAAATGGAATCTTCGAAGTCAACATGATGCCACTGAATGCTAGTAATTTGTCACATTTGTATGCCAAAAAGTCTGGGGGAATGGTACGTAAATTTATTTATTCATATTTTCGAAATTTTAATTTTTTTTAGGCTGCTCAATCACTAATTCACAACAGAATCACGTTCCGTCCACATTCAACCGATTCACAAACTCACAGAAAAGGTACAGTCAACATGGCGAATCGTAGTAGAAAATCGGGACAGGTTATGGATCAAGTTGGGCAAAATCCGGAAATTCAAAGAAGAGTGGGTTTAGATTTATGAAAAAATGAGCTTTAAAAAATTAAAATTTTTAGAGGAGATGGCAAAGAAAGAGGAAGAATCATTAAGAGCGCATATTCGAAGAACACAAATCCAGAGAAACTCGTTCAGACCGAGACAGCAACCGGGAATGGGAGGATATTCGGATGATGAGGATGGAGTCGTTGAGAGAAGGCCGAAAGGAAAGAGAAAGGAAGCTCAAATTATTGGTACTTAATATATTTTTAGAAAAAATGCTAAATGCAAATTTGTTGAAACATTTAAACAAAGACAATTTTTTTCATATATATTTTATAATAATTTATTAAAAGTATAAATTCATTATGTCAGGCTGAAAGTGAAGATAAGGAAAAGAAGAAAAAAATTGAACGTGACAGTGATTCGGATGAGGTTTGTTTGAAATCTCATTTTGTTTATAAACATTTTAGATTAAAAACGTATTTTTCCAGGAGTACCGAAAACGATAGAAAAAGCAGAAGAAGACAATTGTGACCAGCGACGAAGATTAGAGCTGAAAAGGACACATATTCTTTTTATGCCTCGAAAACATCAGTTTCGGCAAATATCAAAAAATTGTTTTTCAATAAAGAAAATAAATACTCACTGGATTCATTTTTAAGAAATCAATTAACAAAACAAACAAATAAATAAATATATAATTGCAAGAGGTCATAAGTTTGGCGGTTTCTAACTTTTAAATAGCTTTATCAATTTAAACATAGCTAAAATTGAAGGAAAAATTGTGCATTTTAAAATTATCTTAAAAATAAAATGAAAATGAGTTATTTAAATATCAAAAGTGGAGTAAAGAAAAAAAGGATGATTTAAAGCTACATATTTTTTTTAAAAATAAAATGTATCAAAAAAAGAAAAAGAAAAAAATGATGATTTAGTTTTTTAAATTGCTCATATGCAAATAACCTATTCAAATTGTAAGTAAACCCCCGTTCCCAATATTTCATCAGATCGCAAAACAAAAGCTCAAACATTCGAAACAATAACTATTTCGCAAACTGAAAATCTGCGAACATAGGAATGTACGCTATTGCGCTTCCCGAATGTTTTCAGAAAGCCTAAAATCGCCCACATCCGCACAAATATATTAAATTCCAGGAACACCAACGAAACGACGTCAAGGACTATATAAGCCGGCCACACGATCAATCGAGGCTGGCGCTTCAGTTAAAAGTATCACCTTAACTATGCCACCACTATAAGCTTTTCGGAGCTTATGGTCGCCTTTCTCTCTTGTTCACCCACACTTTAATTCCGGCCTTATAAGCCCATCAATTGTTTATGTCGCAATTTAAAAAAAACTAAATAAACATTTTTTTCTTTTCTCTTTTTTTGATAAATTTTATTTTTTAAAAAATATATGTAGCTTTAAATCATCATTTTTTTCTTTACTCCATTTTTGATATATAAATCACTCATTTTCATTTTATGTTTAAGGTAATATTAAACTGTATGATTTCTCCTTCAATTTGAGATATTGTTCAATTTGATATAGCCATTAAAAAATTACAAACTACCGGATCTCACAAAAAATGGTGAAAAAAAATTATCGGAACACCCACAAAAATTATCGGAACACCCAAAAAATTATCGGAACACCCACAAAAATTATCGGAACACCCACTTCGTTTACCAACTTTTGAAAGCACAGATCATGAGGTGTTCAACAAGAGAATCTCGACTAACGAATCGCTCATTGCATCCATTGTACAAACATTCGATAGACTGAAAGAGGGAACATTTAAATCTAACTGAAAGCCCTTAAAAAGAATTTAACTCACATCATTTTCAATCATTTCAGGCTGCACATCCACACCAACGAGGCGATTTCTTTGAAAAGGACCGAATGGAGCACGACCAGCCGCTGGGAGAATGTTACGCATCTGAAATTTAAAAATATTTTTAAAAAAAACGTATGTATAAACATACTGCGCCAGTAATAGCCATTCTGGGGTTGTTTGTTGGTTGACCGAATGGAGCACGACCAGCCGCTGGGAGAATGTTACGCATCTGAAATTTAAAAATATTTTTAAAAAAAACGTATGTATAAACATACTGCGCCAGTAATAGCCATTCTGGGGTTGTTTGTTGGTTGACCGATTGGAGCACGACCAGCCGCTGGGAGATTGTTTCTTTCATAAATGTTTCGCATCTGAAATTTAAAAATATTAAAAAAAACGCATCTATAAACATACTGCTGCCACGTCAACCATTCCTGGTTGTATTGGTGGGTGGGTTGCTGGATTAACTTCAATGGGGCGACGATACTGAAATTAAAGAATATTTTATTTCAAAAAGCATGACTTTTGGCATTTTTTCGTTCATTTTGGAAGTTTTCCATAAACATACCGGTGCAACAATACCGACAATGCGTGGTGTCAGTGGTGAGCGACGATCAGGAGTTCCATCGGTAATGGAAAATCTGGCGCTCAGCTAAAAAAGTTTAAAAAATAATTATTTATTCAAAAATCACGAAATTTGAAAACAACTAATTATTTTCATGAATTTCTAATATTTTATTAAACATACAGCTTGAACGTTGACGTTTTGGAATTCCGGCAAAGCTCGAAAGTCGTTTCGCCTTGTCTAAAAGAAATTTGATTTGAATACTTATTTGTGTTGAAAAATCATGAAATTTGAAAAATAAAATTTCATGAATTTCGAATATTAAACATACCGGAGAAACAATTCCTATTGGCCTGACTTGCGGGGATTGTCCATTTGTCTCTACACTGTTTGAGTCACCTTCGGTGTCTTTGGTCATCTGAAAAATTAAAAACTTATTTTTGCAATCGCAAAAAAATGAATATATTCGTTGGAAAACCAACAGCTTTCAGCATTACCGGGTAGCCGATTTCTTCAGATTTTGCTCTCAAATTCGCATCCCATTGATATTTTCCGTGGAATCCTCGAACAACTGGCACTTTTGCATCTTCCATTATTTGTTGCGACACGTTTTTGGCGCCCATGTCTCTGATTGCCTGAGCTGGCGGCTCGATGAACACCAATCCAGCTTCAGCACACTTATCCGCAAAAATCGCATTTTCGGACAAAAATCCGTATCCTGGATGAACGGCCTGTGAATTCGACTTCAATGCTGTATTGATAATCTTATCCATGTTGAGATAACTTTCAGCTGCGCGCGGTGGTCCAATGTGATAAGCCTGGAATAAAATTTATTCAAAATTTGAAAATATTAACAAATTTTTACCCTGTCCGCCTTCTTCACAAAAAGAGCATTCCTGTCAGCATCCGAGAACACCGACACCGATTCAATTCCCATTTTTTTCGCCGTGTTCATAACTCGAATCGCGCTCTCACCACGGTTTGCGACCAGAACTCGATTGATCAGAGGAATCAATGCCATTAATGGTGCAGTGGAGTTGCATGGCGTCTGAATTGCCCGAAGCATCTGAAGTCAGGACCTTTTTGAAAAAAATCTTCAAAATGAAAGTAAAGAAAGCCTCAAAACAACAAATGCGTTAGAAATCGAAATGTAAAAAGAGTTTATTTTGAAAATAGTAAATTTCTTCACGTTTTTCTTCATTTCTTATTTCTCTATTTTTAAAATGCCCCGAAAATGCGGTGAAAATTGAAAAAATGCACAAAAAACAATAAAACTGTAAAAAATCAAAAATTTACCAAAATTGTGCGGTAGAGCATACTTGCTCATTTTTGTGTCTGGGTCTCTCATCACCCCACAGTCTGCATTTTTCGAATATTTATTTTTTATTTTTCTCGTTTTAAATTTTAATTCCCCTCGTTTTTTAGCCAAATTTCAGCTCCTTGTCATTTTACAGATGGATTTCAAAAAGAAAATGCTCGATCTCATGGGGAAAAGCGAAAAGCCGTCGTAGAATTTGAGGTGAAAGAAGGAACAACAAAAATTTTTAAAAGAGGAGATTTGGAAGCAAACAGAAAAGCGGAATATGAGAAGAATTCTGAGAAGAATTTTTCTATAGAAACAAGAGGAAAAATTGGCGAAGAAGCAGAAACTTGACGAGGAATTTTTGTCGAAAGAATCGGCAAGTAAAATCAAAAAGTCGATAATTGAAGAGCATGAGGTAGATGATCGGCAATCGATGGCAGAAGTAAGGAAGACATTGAGGTCGAGGGGAGTTCCTATCGTTCTCTTCGGTGGAACTGTACAAGATGTTCGCAAAAGACTTCATAAATTTGAAATCGAGCAACCTGATATGAAAGAAGGATGGTCGAATGAACTTCAAACAATGAACTTAAAGTAATCGGCAAAGAAATGGACAAAGAAGTCGTTGAAGGACCATCCGATACAACCGCCAAACACGACGTAGAACTTCCTTCATCCTATGACAACAACTGGTCGAGCAAGATTCTACCTTATTAACCGTTGGTGATGACATGAAACGAGATTGTGATATTATTCTCTCAATAATTCAATATATTCTTGCACGACGGGCGAAAGATTTAAATGATCGTCCGTTGGATGTGAAGAAGACAGCGATAGGTTCATTTCTAATGGAATTTTAAAATTAAACTCAAAATTTTGTAGGAATGCACGAAGCAGCCCATTACAAACAAACTACAATGCTTTTAAAGTCGCTGACAACGTCTTTAGAGAAATATACAGTGAATACAGTGATATTCGACACCATTTGGCAAAAATGTGCAGGTAAATACTTAATTTTAAGTTTATTGATGGAGGCGGGGCCGGTTGGAGAATTTTAAAAAAACATGGCACCTACTGCGTACAATTTTCGGGACACTTATTAATTAAAATTTATTTAATTTTCTTTAATATATTCAAAAATCGTCACACAGACAAAAAAACCATTATTTGGGGCCCATGAAATTTCACCAAAACCTGGTTTTTTAAAATAAAATGTCCACAATCGTCTCAATTTTCATACAATTCAGTTTTTTAAAATCATTGAGGTCCTGTGCAGAAACTGAAAACATGAAAAAATCAGTTCTGAAAATTACGCCGTTTCAGTTAGATTTAAATGTTCCCTCTTTCAGTGTATCGCGTGTTCCAAGAACGGCCGCAATCAGCAGTCGAGATGACTGCGGATCGAAATTTGTCGTGTACGATCCTCCCTTGGCCACTCAGCTCCTCAGTTATCATCAAGCTCAAGCTTCAGCAATTCAACAACAAGTCTGCATCCAAAAATGGTTCGAGCAGCTCTCGATCGTCTATCGTGAAACCATCAATATACGCATCAATATCGTTTCAAAGGTGTCGAAGTCCGATGAGAGTTCCTCAACGATAAACATCTTCTTCACACAATTTCGGACCTGGACCTCCGGCAGCAGCAGCAGCAGCAGCTCTTTCTACGTCTTTGTCGCATAATTCTGCATCTATAACACTACGAACGGGAAGTTCGTTAATGGCACCGGCACAAGATACGAGGAGGTGGTCGCTGGCGTCGTTACCATCGACAAGTGGCTATGGAACACCGGGAACGGGAAGTAATTCAAGAGTTTCCAGTCAATATTCGTCGCCTGAACAAATTGGTGAAATGATTGATAATTTTCTTGTTGGACCGGTTAGGCAGGCGTCAAGCAGGTAGGAATTTTTGGGTTTCATTTTGTTTTCAATGTTGAAATTTTTTGTTTTTTATCAATACGACAGAGATCTCGAAAAAAATAGAATATTTTATTTTTAAAAGATGTGAAATTTTTAATTTTGAAAATTGTTTCAATTTTTAATTTAAAAAATTTGCTTTAATTTTAATTTTGAAAATATTTAATTTTAAAAAATGTGAAATTTTTAATTTAAAAGGACTGTTTACTGAATTTGGGTTTCAATTCTATTTTCGTCTTCTTCTCGATATTTCAAAACCTATAAAAGCAAAAAAAAATTCGAAATTTCCTTTTCTAGTACACGAAAAAACACATTTACATTGTAAGGCGGCGAAATGGCCTAACCGCTCGGCCGCGCGCGAGAGAGCATGCGAATGTGAGAGTGTTTGCAATTGTTAGGCCATTGGCCGCCTTATTTTGGAAATGGGTGTGTTTGAGTACTGGAAATTTCGCAAAAATGGAAAAAAAGGAAATTTCGCAAAAATATTTTGTTTGTATAGGTTTTAAAATATTAAGAAGAAGATGAACATGGAATAGAAACCCAAAAACAGTAAATAATCCCTTTAAAAAATTGTTTAAATTTTAGTTTTGAAAAATTTTTAAATTTTTAAAACGTTTTAATTTAACTCGAAAAACCTTGGCTTTTATTGTACACTTTTCAAGAAAACAAATTAAAATTGTTTTCAAAATCCATTTGCCGCTGTTTTTCATGAAAATTGGAGCTTTAAATTGTCTATTTCAGGTTTTTTTTGCTGATTTTTGCAAAAACGATTCCATTACATTGTTCGGCCAGCTAATTTTAAATTCTAAAACAAATTAGTAGTCCCCTTACTTTCTGAAAACGCTAAACTGTTGGGCTTCAATTTTGTGACAAAGTCAAGATTATTAAATGTTGAACACATCTTTTTTAGGAGAGGTGTTTTACAAATTATTTTTTGAACACGAAAAAAAAGTTGAAAACAACAACAAGTGATAACAATGTACCCAGTATGTTTCTTGTTGTTTTTATCGCTTTTTTGTTTCTCTGTGATTTCTTTCAGAGATGTGATCTCTGAATAAACTATGTTTTCTAGTTTTTTTTTATTTCAAAGTAAAGTCAAAATGTTCTATTTTTTACAGATATGACAGCAACGATAGTTATGAAGACGTAGGCACTCCACAGGGCAGTCGTTCGAGGAGCAGAAGCTTGACGTAAATCTTAATTAAATTATAGATTTTGAGAGTGTTAATCTTTTTCTAGAAGTCCTGCGAAATTTGTGAACGAATACAATTTGGAAATGGGGAAATGGTGAATAGAACGAGTGTTTATAAGGAAAGGTTTCCGAAAGTGAAGCTTTAAGTGGAGGAAAGATTGCATGGATTATTAAATTTTAAATTTTATTAGATTCTTAAAAAATAACTAACAAATATTGTGGATCATATTTAATTGTTCTTTTAAGTATTTAAATTGAAAAATGGATGACTACTTATTTTTGTAGCTTACGATTTGCTACTTGTCATGTTTTTCCCTGTTTTTCTTTAATTAAATCTGTGATTTGAAATGAAATAAATTAATGCATGATTATTCCAGATGTTTCATTTCCAGCCAAGAAACCTTCTTTTTTATTTTTTGGACGTTTCTGGTTTTTGAAATATTCAAATTTTCAGTGTTTATTAATGATTTCAGTATTCAAACTTCAAAATCGATGAAATCAGCTGATTTTTTGAGAACATGCATAAACCTACTCAAGCTTTCGAAGGACAATTTCACATATCAAAAAAATGTGAATTTTTAAAAATTTCAACATTTTACGCTCGATTTTTAGTATTTCATAATTTGAAAACTTAGCGATTGGAGGGGGGAACTTACAAAAAAAACGCCAAATAACGGATCGCACACACATTTTCGAAAAAACACCAACTTTTGGGTTTGGCGTTTTATGTGTCACAAATGATCATCAGAAGGCGAATTAAAGATTCGTGCTGAAAATATTTCCAGAAATAATTTTTTTTAATTTTTAACAGATTTCACAGATCAAACAGTTTTATTTCAAACCTGTTCAACCTGTTGACCTGTTAAACGGGTTAACGTGTTGAACAGGTTCAAGTTGCAAACCTGTTTAGGTTAACAGGTTGAACAGGTTAAGGTTGTGAACAGGTAATTCCTAACTGTTTTCTCGCTATATAGCATAGGCCAGTTGGCGATCCTCTCAGATAGTGCGTGTTAAAAAAACATCTGAATTTCAATAAAAAGTATATTTTTCAGAATGTCCCTATACCTGGGAAATGGAATCTTCGAAGTCAACATGATGCCACTGAATGCTAGTAATTTGTCACATTTGTATGCCAAAAAGTCTGGGGGAATGGTACGTAAATTTATTTATTCATATTTTCGAAATTTTAATTTTTTTTAGGCTGCTCAATCACTAATTCACAACAGAATCACGTTCCGTCCACATTCAACCGATTCACAAACTCACAGAAAAGGTACAGTCAACATGGCGAATCGTAGTAGAAAATCGGGACAGGTTATGGATCAAGTTGGGCAAAATCCGGAAATTCAAAGAAGAGTGGGTTTAGATTTATGAAAAAATGAGCTTTAAAAAATTAAAATTTTTAGAGGAGATGGCAAAGAAAGAGGAAGAATCATTAAGAGCGCATATTCGAAGAACACAAATCCAGAGAAACTCGTTCAGACCGAGACAGCAACCGGGAATGGGAGGATATTCGGATGATGAGGATGGAGTCGTTGAGAGAAGGCCGAAAGGAAAGAGAAAGGAAGCTCAAATTATTGGTACTTAATATATTTTTAGAAAAAATGCTAAATGCAAATTTGTTGAAACATTTAAACAAAGACAATTTTTTTCATATATATTTTATAATAATTTATTAAAAGTATAAATTCATTATGTCAGGCTGAAAGTGAAGATAAGGAAAAGAAGAAAAAAATTGAACGTGACAGTGATTCGGATGAGGTTTGTTTGAAATCTCATTTTGTTTATAAACATTTTAGATTAAAAACGTATTTTTCCAGGAGTACCGAAAACGATAGAAAAAGCAGAAGAAGACAATTGTGACCAGCGACGAAGATTAGAGCTGAAAAGGACACATATTCTTTTTATGCCTCGAAAACATCAGTTTCGGCAAATATCAAAAAATTGTTTTTCAATAAAGAAAATAAATACTCACTGGATTCATTTTTAAGAAATCAATTAACAAAACAAACAAATAAATAAATATATAATTGCAAGAGGTCATAAGTTTGGCGGTTTCTAACTTTTAAATAGCTTTATCAATTTAAACATAGCTAAAATTGAAGGAAAAATTGTGCATTTTAAAATTATCTTAAAAATAAAATGAAAATGAGTTATTTAAATATCAAAAGTGGAGTAAAGAAAAAAAGGATGATTTAAAGCTACATATTTTTTTTAAAAATAAAATGTATCAAAAAAAGAAAAAGAAAAAAATGATGATTTAGTTTTTTAAATTGCTCATATGCAAATAACCTATTCAAATTGTAAGTAAACCCCCGTTCCCAATATTTCATCAGATCGCAAAACAAAAGCTCAAACATTCGAAACAATAACTATTTCGCAAACTGAAAATCTGCGAACATAGGAATGTACGCTATTGCGCTTCCCGAATGTTTTCAGAAAGCCTAAAATCGCCCACATCCGCACAAATATATTAAATTCCAGGAACACCAACGAAACGACGTCAAGGACTATATAAGCCGGCCACACGATCAATCGAGGCTGGCGCTTCAGTTAAAAGTATCACCTTAACTATGCCACCACTATAAGCTTTTCGGAGCTTATGGTCGCCTTTCTCTCTTGTTCACCCACACTTTAATTCCGGCCTTATAAGCCCATCAATTGTTTATGTCGCAATTTAAAAAAAACTAAATAAACATTTTTTTCTTTTCTCTTTTTTTGATAAATTTTATTTTTTAAAAAATATATGTAGCTTTAAATCATCATTTTTTTCTTTACTCCATTTTTGATATATAAATCACTCATTTTCATTTTATGTTTAAGGTAATATTAAACTGTATGATTTCTCCTTCAATTTGAGATATTGTTCAATTTGATATAGCCATTAAAAAATTACAAACTACCGGATCTCACAAAAAATGGTGAAAAAAAATTATCGGAACACCCACAAAAATTATCGGAACACCCAAAAAATTATCGGAACACCCACAAAAATTATCGGAACACCCACTTCGTTTACCAACTTTTGAAAGCACAGATCATGAGGTGTTCAACAAGAGAATCTCGACTAACGAATCGCTCATTGCATCCATTGTACAAACATTCGATAGACTGAAAGAGGGAACATTTAAATCTAACTGAAAGCCCTTAAAAAGAATTTAACTCACATCATTTTCAATCATTTCAGGCTGCACATCCACACCAACGAGGCGATTTCTTTGAAAAGGACCGAATGGAGCACGACCAGCCGCTGGGAGAATGTTACGCATCTGAAATTTAAAAATATTTTTAAAAAAAACGTATGTATAAACATACTGCGCCAGTAATAGCCATTCTGGGGTTGTTTGTTGGTTGACCGAATGGAGCACGACCAGCCGCTGGGAGAATGTTACGCATCTGAAATTTAAAAATATTTTTAAAAAAAACGTATGTATAAACATACTGCGCCAGTAATAGCCATTCTGGGGTTGTTTGTTGGTTGACCGATTGGAGCACGACCAGCCGCTGGGAGATTGTTTCTTTCATAAATGTTTCGCATCTGAAATTTAAAAATATTAAAAAAAACGCATCTATAAACATACTGCTGCCACGTCAACCATTCCTGGTTGTATTGGTGGGTGGGTTGCTGGATTAACTTCAATGGGGCGACGATACTGAAATTAAAGAATATTTTATTTCAAAAAGCATGACTTTTGGCATTTTTTCGTTCATTTTGGAAGTTTTCCATAAACATACCGGTGCAACAATACCGACAATGCGTGGTGTCAGTGGTGAGCGACGATCAGGAGTTCCATCGGTAATGGAAAATCTGGCGCTCAGCTAAAAAAGTTTAAAAAATAATTATTTATTCAAAAATCACGAAATTTGAAAACAACTAATTATTTTCATGAATTTCTAATATTTTATTAAACATACAGCTTGAACGTTGACGTTTTGGAATTCCGGCAAAGCTCGAAAGTCGTTTCGCCTTGTCTAAAAGAAATTTGATTTGAATACTTATTTGTGTTGAAAAATCATGAAATTTGAAAAATAAAATTTCATGAATTTCGAATATTAAACATACCGGAGAAACAATTCCTATTGGCCTGACTTGCGGGGATTGTCCATTTGTCTCTACACTGTTTGAGTCACCTTCGGTGTCTTTGGTCATCTGAAAACAAAAAAATGTTCGATTTAAAAACTTATTTTTGCAATCGCAAAAAAATGAATATATCCGTTGGAAAACCAAAATGTTTTCGATTAAAAAACATTAAAATGTGGTTCGTGTCTTGAAACGCGTTTTGGTTTTTCAACTAATTGACTAATTCTCTAAAAAACTATTTATTTTTTCATGCGGGATACGGTATCTTCTAAAATCTGCAAATCTGCAAACACCAAGCTTCAATAAATGGCGGTAATTTGAAATTGCAGAAACACATTTAAACATTTTCTTCAAAAATTGCAATTTTTGGTCGTTCTGCTCGCAGATATCTGACAAGTTTTCCTTTCAATTCTTTATTTTTGTTTTTAATGCTATATATTTGGTTGCTACATTTATTAATTCTGTATATTTCATTCTTCAAATTATTATGGCTCTTGGTATCTCGGGTGCAGACCATTACATGTAATATTACAAAACTCCCCGAATTCTGAGCTGTTTACATGTAATTTAATAATAATATATGTATATAATATATGTAATATTACATGTAAAAATTGTGTTTCTTCCGCTCAGAAGTTTGAGCGCGCATGTAAATCACGCAGGCGCGGATATATAAATTCACTTTGCTTGCTATTCCCCAAGTGTCAATTGAGAAAGTGGATAAGAAGTTTATCGACGGATGTTGAGGTCACGAGTTCGATTTTTTGAAATAATTACAAATTTACTTCCCTTGGCGTTCTTTTTACATCTGTTTTTACAAAATTCTTGCATGTAATTTGAGGTGTAAAAAAATATGTAAAGTGTGTAATATTCCATGAAATGGTCAGCACCCGAGTAATGAACAAAATGGAAATTTTGATAATAGAAAGGACATTTTTTCAAACTGTCATCAGTTTTTCTTTCGCCATTTCCCCAAATCTACTTATTTAAAGGCATCTTGTCATTTAACACGATCCAAAGTTTGTAAAAGTGAACGACTCTCAACAGAAATCTGTTGTTGCGCACATTCTTGCGGTAGCCTTCATGGAGGCGGGGTTTGAACGCAAACAGTGCACAGTTTTCGACTCTGCCCACTGTATTATTTTTTTGTTTTCGATCCTGGAACAACAAACAATTTGATTTATGCATTGATAACAATGAATTTATTGAATGGTTAGAGTGCAATTTTTTATAGAATGCGTCTTTCAATTTAATATCATTTTAGCATTCATTTCTGAAACATTTTCAGTGTCACTGGATTTAGATATTGGAATTTAAAAATATTCTATGAATGTGCCTGTATGGTATTAATAAATGTACCTTAAATGAAAATAGACCTCATACTTATTGTAAATCTGTTTTTAAAACGTTCTAAAACCACCAAGAAGCCGAGAAAACACGCCTCAAATCAATGGCCTAGAAAAAGTGTTCAAATGGCTGAACTTTTTCCTAAGAGATTTTTTCGTTGATAAATAGTTATGCAGAATGCTTATATTAGTCCTTTTTAATTTATGTTTAATCATTTCTTTGGATTTTTCACTTTATAATGCCTGCGGACTAGTTTTCGCCGGAGGCCCCTTTTTCTAGGCCATTGTTTTGAAGCTCATTTTCTCGGCTTCTATTGGGTTTTAGAAAATTTTAAAAACAGATTTGGAATGAGAAAGTCTATTTTCATCTCAGACGTATTCATTAGCTCCTTAAAGCACTCCTTTAACACATGTCCCTAAATAGCGTCGAACTATCATATCTCAAGATAAAAAGTGAAAATTGTGATGCTTTTGGTATCACTCAATTCGTTTTTCGATGTAGATCTCAAAATTGATCGAAATTTGGAATCTTTTGGCGGATTTTGGAAAATGGGGAAGTTTTCCAAAATTTCAGAAAATGGTTCACAATTATTGGATTTTATTGGATGTGGTCTCATTTTGAAGCATGTATTATAATTTATTCAAATTCTATGTGTTTTGCTTAAAAAAATGCACTTAAAATCACAAAAATTGATCAATTTCCAACACAGTTATGAAGATTTGGAGATTGCGAGAATTTCTCGTGTTCACCACGAGAACTCAAATTGTTCTCGTGATGACTACGAGAATTTTTTCCGAAAATCGAAAGTTCATTAATTGGTTCCAAATTTAACGATTTTTGTTATTTTTAGTACATTTCGGAGAAAAATCTGTAAAGAATCTGAAAATTCATGTTTCTAGCTTGAAAATTAAATAAAAAAACCCAGAAAAAAAATAAAAAGGAAGGTTTCAATGAAAAATCGAGAATAATCATGCAATAATTTATTTTATTACAAATCACAGATTAAATTAAAGAAAATTCGTTCAGTAATTAGTGAAAATCAGGGAAATACATTTCCCTGTTTTTACAATTATAATTTTCACTAAAAAAAGTCATTGCTGAAGAAAAAAAAATTTTTTTTTGAATTTTGCAACGAGATTTTTCGTATCAGATTGCTGGATTTGAGTAATTTCTCATATATCCTTGATATTTGGCTGGTTATTAAAATTGGACGATAGTCCGAAACGTTTATGGGATTGGAAGTTTTAGGTATTGGAGTAACAAAAGAGAAGGAGTAACAATGGAGCGGAGTAACAAAATAGTGGAGTAATAAAAGATATCATATTTTCTCTGAAGAATTAGGTTATTTCTGGTCGAGATTTCATCAAGAAGAGCTTGATTAGTTGAAGCACCCATAACAGTTACTGAGAGAATTTTCAGTTCTATGATCTCTAGTTTTTCCAGTACTTCGAGCTGAAAACAAATAATCATAAGGAAGAAAGAAATGAAGATTTAATGTCACCTGAAGCTTTGAAAAATTGTAAGCTTCTTCTAGACGGAGCTTTTCATAAATTGACATTAGTTGCGTCGAAATCAAGAAATCTTCCAATTCCACCATCAAACATTGAACGTTGTATTTCGAAACCAACTTAAGAACACCTTCTATAATGAATTCTGAATAAACAAAACCGATAAAAATTTTCACAGAAAAAAAGAAATAAAAAGTTTCATAAAAACCTTTCAACTTTTCACGACATATCATCAAGGTAACAATAACTGACACTCTACCTTTAAAGTAAGACTTTACGGAGCTAATGAATACATCTTGGATGAAAATAGACTTTATACTCCTTCCAAATCTGTTGTTAAAATTTTCTAAAACCACCTAGAAGCCGAGAAAATGAGCTTCAAAACAATGGCCTAGAAAAAGGGGCCGCCGGCGAAAACTAGTCCATTGGCATGAAAAATCCAAAAACATAAATTTTAATTTTAAAAAACCATTAAAAAAGGACTAATATAAGCATTCTGCATAACTATTTATTAACGAAACACGGAAAAAGCTCATAGGAAAAAGTTCGGCCAGGTGTGCACTTTTTCTAGGCCATTGATTTGAGGCGTGTTTTCTCGGCTTCTAGGTGGTTTTAGAAAATTTTAAAAACAGATTTGGAATGAGAATGAAGTCTATTTTCATTTAAGGTACATTTATCATCTTCGTAAAGTCCTCCTTTAACAAGCTGCCACGAGATGCTAGTGTTCGAAAAAAAATTGAAATTTTAACTTACTCTTTTTTATATGCGGTTTCTCCCGATATAACAATCGAATAAAAATGTCGAAATATGAGAATTTTATAGCTTTGAGCTCAATTTCATCATTTTTTGAGTTGTTATCAGAGAACATTTGACGAAAAAAAGAAGAACATAACATGAGTACCTAAAAATCATAAGTCAGAAACCGGAAATATTTGAAAAAGTTTTCTCACATATTTATCAACGTTATAAATCTTACAAGATTCTCCAACGATGAAGCGAACTTCGGTTTCATTATCTTTCTTCTTACTAAACGAATAGTGTGTACAAACATTTCTCATGAATAACTTTTTGACCCATCGACCGATCTGTCCCATACTTGGAATATTGTCATGCCTCCCGGAGCGCTTCACAAAAATACTGTTTGGATCTCGGGTTACTGTATGATTACTGTAGATACAGTATTCCAGTACTTTTTCACTTTTTTTCAGAATGGTCGAATCAAGACCAGACTTTTACGGTAACATCTTTGGAATATTGTAAAGTCACTGTGAAAATTTGGTACTGATTACTGTAGTATTACGGTACTTATCTTAACCTAAAGTTAGCGCGTTTTTTCTCTGCGTCTCTTCATTTTACCCACTATTTCACTAATTTTTCGTTTCCGCCGCGAGGCGGCGTTAGACGTCTGGTATTTAGATATTGAAAAATCACGTCTATCCAGAAATTGCATTCCAAATGTCGATATGGTTCGAATAGTTGAAACAACGTATGCTCTACCTATTCCATATATTCCATTTCGATAAAAAAGAAAATCATTTGTTGGCATAATTTCCCCCAAGTCGCAATGTTTATTGTCACGATTGAAAGTGTGCTCCATTTTTTAAGTATAAATTACACCATCGTAATCCACAACTGTCATCGAAATATCGGCAACAATTGACCATAAATTTGATATTTCGTAGTCGAAAACACAATCGATTTCAGCTATTAAATATTGCCTAGAATCATCCTGGTTAATGGTCACTCCTGGCAGCACTTGCCTAAAAAATTAACTTTTTTTGCAGTTGAAAAGTCTGTTTTCTTAGCCAGTGTTAATAAAAATGCATTCAGAACACATTTTGGTATTTTTCGGCCAGAAAAAAACCATATCTATGACTTCGCTCTTCCCTTCAAGCAACAATTCGACAATTTATGAAAATTCGACACTTTTTGGCACCGTAAACTATAATCTTGAAACTTTTTGAAGTCAAACAACGGTTTTAGAGTTCTCAATTTACATCATTAATGAATTTAAAGGAAGACGTTGCGGAGCTAATGAACGCATCCGAGATGAAAATAGACTTCATTCTCATTCCAAATCTGTTTTTAAAATTTTCTAAAACCATCACGAAGCCGAGAAAATGAGCTTCAAAACAATCGCCTAGAAAAAGGGGCCGCCGGCGAAAACTAGTCCGCAGGCATTATTAAGTGAAAAATCCAAAGAAATGATTAAACATAAATTAAAAAAGACTAATATAAGCATTCTGCATAACTATTTATCAACGAAACACGAAAAAAGATCTTAGGAAAAAGTTCGGCCATTTGAACACTTTTTCTAGGCCATTGATTTGAGGCGTGTTTTCTCGGCTTCTAGGTGATTCTAGAAAATTTTAAAAACATATTTGGAATGAGAAGAAAGTCTATTTTTATTTAAGGCACATTTGTCATATCCTTTAAAACAAAATGGATCATCATCGCTCAATAAACAACATGATTACCAAGGTGGAGAAATACAAATTTGTGGATTGGCAAAAACCGATTTTTTTTTGACTTTAGGTTTCAAAACTTAACAGTGGAAGTTGATTACTAACTGAATTTCATATTCCTTCAGTTGGAACATTGATGATGAAATAAATAAATAAAAATAAATAAGTTGACCACTTTTAACAAAAATTATCTGAAAAAAATATTTTCGAAAAAGTTTAGATAGAACAATACTTTTGTGGATCACTGTATATAGGGGGGATGCTCTCCGGGGCATCACATTTCATGGCGTTTTGTGAATCATTTCGATAAGAAGTTTTTCAGAATTCGATTTTGGGTAAATACCTCCTTTGTAAAATTACATACCATTTCAGGGCTCCTGCGTTGATGAACTTATGGATTGGGTCCTTGTCACACCAATACACACATCCTGAATATCTTCTTTTTTCAAGCGGATATGTTGACATTCTAAAAAGAGAGATTAAGACAATTAAAAAAAAGAAGGTTATTATATAGGTTTTTGTAACACGCTGAATACAATAAATAAAAAGAAAATGAGCAACCATAAACTAAGAAACGCGCCAATCCAATTGGCGTCCTATCGTTACGCGATGCACTACATTTGCCCTTGGAAACTGTAAATGGCACTGTGTCCTACTCTGCGCAATCAATAACATTAACGTTGCTGATCCAACAAAATAAGATAGTACTCGATATAACGGCTGCCAAGATTCCGGACATGCAATCCGACATGTCTGCCACTGTTTGTAAAAGTGAACGACTCTCAACAGAAATATGTTGTTGCGCACATTCTTGCGGTAGCCTTCATGGAGGCGGGGTTTGAACGCAAACAGTGCACAGTTTTCGACTCTGCCCACTGTATTATTTTTTTGTTTTCGATCCTGGAACAATGTTTATTAAGTATAGTAGGTTCGTTGAAATTAGTACTTTTATATGCAGTGTTAGTATTATTTATTTCTTTATTCATTATGATTATATAAAGTTTTTTACATGTAAATGAATAGTTCGAACTAGCCTTATCGGTATTAGTAATAACAAAATTTCTCTTAAGTTTTGATATATTTTTACGGGGGTTTTCATTAAGTTTCATACTTTTATTTAGATTCTTTAGTTTGAAGTTATTCCATTCATTAATAATTTTATCTTTAACAAATTTATGGATATCCATATTTTTACCATAGAAAATTCCTATTTTATTGCTGATATTTTTAATTTGTTTAATGATATTTTCATTGTATTCTTCTGATATATATTCAAAATTGGTTCTATATTTACATCCTTTTTTAAAAATATTAATTAATTCATTATTTTCCAAGAATTCGCTATTTCCAGGAACAATATGACCATAGTTTTTATTTATGTATGGGTTATGTGGGTTTTCTTCACAAAAACATTTTTTATTATTGATTATTTTGATTTTCTCATTATTTAATTCTCTCAAAAAGAAATTATAATTTAATATATTTTTGCTAAATGCTTGGTTTAAATCATATTCTATTTTAATTTTTGGTATAATATTAGCGTTTTTATAAGAGAAAATTAAACTTTTTCGAAGAATTTTGTTCAAGTTTTGAATGAAATTACTATGTTCCAGCTTTAAGTGATATGGTAGTTTAAGTCTGAATTGTTTTTCGTTAACAGAATTGTCTTTGTTTATTTTTATCTTTTTATTAAGTGTTTTCAGAATATAATTATTTGTGAATACTGAAAGTTTTAACAATGTATCTTTCTTATATAAATTATTTAATAAACGTGTATATTTTTCTTCCAATAGGTATTTTATTTTATTGTTCTTTTTAAAGTGGTGGTATAATTGATATAATTCATTACCATATGACGAATTTAATGCTTGAATATCTTCAGTACTAATTTTGTTTGTGTTTTTATTGATGACTTTTTTATTTTTCGGTTTATTCTTTTTTGTATGTTTAACCATAATCTTTTTAGCTAAAAAAGGATGTTTTTTGATATTTTTATCGTATTTAGTTGAAGAAATATTACCGAATCCTTGAATTTGATCATTAAAACCGTAAGGATATGCACTGTTAAGTATTTGAATCCAGTATATTTCTTTTTCTTTTCTAGTTTGCTCATTTTCGTTACGAATGTTATCCAAAATATGTACTGTAATGTTTATATTATTACGGTTATGTCCAGGTTCATTAAAATGATCGTAGAAATATGTGGAAACTTTTTCTTTTTCGATGTTATACAAATGTTGATATATTCTTTTTTTAATTTCATTTTTCGTTTCTATCCTTACGGTTTTAATGATCAAATTCAAGGATTCGGTAATATTTCTTCAACTAAATACGATAAAAATATCAAAAAACATCCTTTTTTAGCTAAAAAGATTATGGTTAAACATACAAAAAAGAATAAACCGAAAAATAAAAAAGTCATCAATAAAAACACAAACAAAATTAGTACTGAAGATATTCAAGCATTAAATTCGTCATATGGTAATGAATTATATCAATTATACCACCACTTTAAAAAGAACAATAAAATAAAATACCTATTGGAAGAAAAATATACACGTTTATTAAATAATTTATATAAGAAAGATACATTGTTAAAACTTTCAGTATTCACAAATAATTATATTCTGAAAACACTTAATAAAAAGATAAAAATAAACAAAGACAATTCTGTTAACGAAAAACAATTCAGACTTAAACTACCATATCACTTAAAGCTGGAACATAGTAATTTCATTCAAAACTTGAACAAAATTCTTCGAAAAAGTTTAATTTTCTCTTATAAAAACGCTAATATTATACCAAAAATTAAAATAGAATATGATTTAAACCAAGCATTTAGCAAAAATATATTAAATTATAATTTCTTTTTGAGAGAATTAAATAATGAGAAAATCAAAATAATCAATAATAAAAAATGTTTTTGTGAAGAAAACCCACATAACCCATACATAAATAAAAACTATGGTCATATTGTTCCTGGAAATAGCGAATTCTTGGAAAATAATGAATTAATTAATATTTTTAAAAAAGGATGTAAATATAGAACCAATTTTGAATATATATCAGAAGAATACAATGAAAATATCATTAAACAAATTAAAAATATCAGCAATAAAATAGGAATTTTCTATGGTAAAAATATGGATATCCATAAATTTGTTAAAGATAAAATTATTAATGAATGGAATAACTTCAAACTAAAGAATCTAAATAAAAGTATGAAACTTAATGAAAACCCCCGTAAAAATATATCAAAACTTAAGAGAAATTTTGTTATTACTAATACCGATAAGGCTAGTTCGAACTATTCATTTACATGTAAAAAACTTTATATAATCATAATGAATAAAGAAATAAATAATACTAACACTGCATATAAAAGTACTAATTTCAACGAACCTACTATACTTAATAAACATTGTTCCAGGATCGAAAACAAAAAAATAATACAGTGGGCAGAGTCGAAAACTGTGCACTGTTTGCGTTCAAACCCCGCCTCCATGAAGGCTACCGCAAGAATGTGCGCAACAACATATTTCTGTTGAGAGTCGTTCACTTTTACAAACAGTGGCAGACATGTCGGATTGCATGTCCGGAATCTTGGCAGCCGTTATATCGAGTACTATCTTATTTTGTTGGATCAGCAACGTTAATGTTATTGATTGCGCAGAGTAGGACACAGTGCCATTTACAGTTTCCAAGGGCAAATGTAGTGCATCGCGTAACGATAGGACGCCAATTGGATTGGCGCGTTTCTTAGTTTATGGTTGCTCATTTTCTTTTTATTTATTGTATTCAGCGTGTTACAAAAACCTATATAATAACCTTCTTTTTTTTAATTGTCTTAATCTCTCTTTTTAGAATGTCAACATATCCGCTTGAAAAAAGAAGATATTCAGGATGTGTGTATTGGTGTGACAAGGACCCAATCCATAAGTTCATCAACGCAGGAGCCCTGAAATGGTATGTAATTTTACAAAGGAGGTATTTACCCAAAATCGAATTCTGAAAAACTTCTTATCGAAATGATTCACAAAACGCCATGAAATGTGATGCCCCGGAGAGCATCCCCCCTATATACAGTGATCCACAAAAGTATTGTTCTATCTAAACTTTTTCGAAAATATTTTTTTCAGATAATTTTTGTTAAAAGTGGTCAACTTATTTATTTTTATTTATTTATTTCATCATCAATGTTCCAACTGAAGGAATATGAAATTCAGTTAGTAATCAACTTCCACTGTTAAGTTTTGAAACCTAAAGTCAAAAAAAAATCGGTTTTTGCCAATCCACAAATTTGTATTTCTCCACCTTGGTAATCATGTTGTTTATTGAGCGATGATGATCCATTTTGTTTTAAAGGATATGACAAATGTGCCTTAAATAAAAATAGACTTTCTTCTCATTCCAAATATGTTTTTAAAATTTTCTAGAATCACCTAGAAGCCGAGAAAACACGCCTCAAATCAATGGCCTAGAAAAAGTGTTCAAATGGCCGAACTTTTTCCTAAGATCTTTTTTCGTGTTTCGTTGATAAATAGTTATGCAGAATGCTTATATTAGTCTTTTTTAATTTATGTTTAATCATTTCTTTGGATTTTTCACTTAATAATGCCTGCGGACTAGTTTTCGCCGGCGGCCCCTTTTTCTAGGCGATTGTTTTGAAGCTCATTTTCTCGGCTTCGTGATGGTTTTAGAAAATTTTAAAAACAGATTTGGAATGAGAATGAAGTCTATTTTCATCTCGGATGCGTTCATTAGCTCCGCAACGTCTTCCTTTAAATTCATTAATGATGTAAATTGAGAACTCTAAAACCGTTGTTTGACTTCAAAAAGTTTCAAGATTATAGTTTACGGTGCCAAAAAGTGTCGAATTTTCATAAATTGTCGAATTGTTGCTTGAAGGGAAGAGCGAAGTCATAGATATGGTTTTTTTCTGGCCGAAAAATACCAAAATGTGTTCTGAATGCATTTTTATTAACACTGGCTAAGAAAACAGACTTTTCAACTGCAAAAAAAGTTAATTTTTTAGGCAAGTGCTGCCAGGAGTGACCATTAACCAGGCTGATTCTAGGCAATATTTAATAGCTGAAATCTATTGTTTTTTCGACTACGAAATGTCAAATTTATGGTCAATTGTTGCCGATATTTCGATGACAGTTGTGGACTACGATGGTGTAATTTATACTAAAAAAATGGAGCACACTTTCAATCGTGACAGTACAAATTGCAACTTAGGGGAAATTATGCCAACAAATGATTTTCGTTTTTATCGAAATGGAATATATGGAATAGGTAGAGCATACGTTGTTTCAACTATTCGAACCGAATCGACTGTTGGAATGCAATTTCTGGATAGACGTGATTTTGCAATATCTAAATATAATGAAACCGAAGTTCGCTTCATCGTTGGAGAATCTTGTAAGATTTATAATGTTGATAAATATGTGAGAAAACATTTTCAAATATTTCCGGTTTCTGACTTATGATTTTTAGGTACTCATGTTATGTTCTTCTTTTTTTCGTCAAATGTTCTCTGATAACAACTCAAAAAATGAGGAAATTGAGCTAAAAGATATAAAATTCTCATATTTTGAAATTTTTGTCCGATTGTTATATCGGGAGAACCCGCGTATAAAAAATAGTAAGTTAAAATTTCATTTTTTTTCAAAAACTAATTACATCTCTTGGCAGCTTGTTAAAGGAGGACTTTTCGAAGATGATAAATGTACCTTAAATGAAAATATACTTCATTCTCATTCCAAATCTGTTTTTAAAATGTTCTAAACCTAGAAGCCGAGAAAATGAGCTTCAAAACCATGGCCTAGAAAAAGTGTCCGCCTGGCCGAACTTTTCCCTATGAGATTTTTTCGTTATATAGTTATGCATAATGATTATATTAGTCTTTTTTTTCATTTGTTTTTGGATTTTTCATGCCTGCGGACTAGTTTTCGCCGGTGGCCAATTTTTCTAGCCCATTGTTTTGAAGCTCATTTTCTCGGCTTCTAGGTGGTTTTAGAAAATTTTAAAAACAGATTTGGAATGAGAATGAGGTCTATTTTCATCCCAGATGTTAGCTCGGTAAAATCTTGCTTTAAAGATAGAGTGTCGGTTATTGTTACCTCGGTGATATGTCGTGAAAAGTTGAAGGTTTTTATAAAACTTTCTAATTTCTTTTTTTCTGTGAAAATCATTTATTTCCTATTTTTATCGGTTTTGTTTATTCAGAATTCATTATAGAAGGTGTTCTTAAGTTGGTTTCGAAATACAACGTTCAATGTTTGATGGTGGAATTGGAAGATTTCTTGATTTCGACGCAACTAATGTCAATTTATGAAAAGCTCCGTCTAGCCGAAGCTTACAATTTTTCAAAGCTTCAGGTGACATTAAATCTTAATTTCTTTCTTCATTATGATTATTTGTTTTCAGATCGAAGTTCTGGAAAAACGAGAGATCAAAGAACTCGAAAATTCTCTCAGTCACTGTTATGGGTGCTTCAACTAAACAAGCTCTTCTTGATGAAATCTCGACCAGAAATAATCTAATAAACAATATATAATGTGCTTTAAAAAATCCGATCGAATCTGAAAATTAATAAAAAAATATGTTTGAGATTTATGAATTCCGAAGGTTTCAAAATTCTCTTTTTTTTTTGGAGGGTAGGCCTTGTGTTTGGAGGCTCAAGTGTTCGTTTTTGTAGCGTTTCAAGACCCGAACGATATTTCAGGCGCATGCGCCTTGAAATGTCTGCGTCTCTCAACGTCACATGATAAGGGCAGTTGGTTGCCGGCCCTGATCGTTGTCTGCATGTGCAAAAATGTATATTTCGCGTCCAGGTGGGCGCCGCCGGTTCAATTTCCCAAGTTTGAGGTTAACCTGAGGTAGACTTAAAGGAGGGTTTTACGGAGATTATGAATGGACCTGGGATGAAAATAGGCTTCAGACTCATTCCAAATCTCTATTTAAAATTTTCTAAAACCACCTAGAAGTCGAGAAAACACGCCTCAAAACAATGGCCTAGAAAAAAGGGCCACCGGCGAAAACTAGTCCGCAGGCATGAAAAATCCAAAAAAATGAAAAACAAAACATAAATTAAGATGAAAAAACATTAAAAAGGACTACTATAAGCATTCTGCATAACTATTTATCAACGAAACACGAAAAAAGTTCACAGGAAAAAGTTCGGCCAGGTGGCCCTTTTTTCTAGGCCATTGTTTTGTGGCGTGTTTTCTCGGCTTCTAGGTGGTTTTAGAAAATTTTAAATACAGATTTGGAATGAGAATGAAGCCTATTTTCTTTCCAGACGCATTCATAATCTCCGTAAAGCCCTCCTTTAAAACTTGGGTAATTAAACCGGCCGCGCCCATTTGCGCGCGGAATATACATTTTTGCACATGCAGACAACGATCAGGGCCGGCAACCAACTGCCCTTATCATGTGACGTTGAGAGACGCAGACATTTCAAGGCGCATGCGCCTGAAATATCGTTCGGGTCTTGAAACGCTACAAAAACGAACACTTGTGCCTCCAAACACAAGGCCTCCTCGAAAAAATAATTATTATTATAAAATTTAAAACAAAACCTAAAAAGACCTATTTATGGCTTTTTCTCGTTGCTGTCCTGCGTTTGTTAATTCACCACGCACTCTACTCTTTCCGGCCTCTCTCCATTTTTCAGCATTTCTGAGCAACTAGTTTTCAGAAGAAGCTGAAAATTGGTTGAATGAAAGATCGAGTCTTACCTCAAACATATATTCAACTTGAAAGTGCCAAAATTTCAGGTGTTCCTAGCATCCATGTCGCACGACGAATTGTACCAACATCATCAAAACCTACAATATCGTATTAAAAGAGCGTTTTACGGAGATAATAAATATATCTTAAATGAAGATAGATTTCATTCTCATTCCAAATCTGTTTATAAAATCTTCTAAAATCACCTAGAAGCCGAGAAAATGAGCTTCAAAACAATGGCCTAGAAAAAGTGTTCACCTGGCCGAACTTTTCCCTGCGAGATTTTTTCGTTATATAGTTATGCAGAATGATTATATTAGTCTTTTGTTCATTTGTTTTTGGATTTCTCATACCCGCGGACTAGTTTTCGCCGATGGCCCCTTTTTCTAGGCCATTGTTTTGAAGCTCATTTTCTCGGCTTCTAGGTGGTTTTAGAAAATTTTAAAAACATATTTGAAATGAGTATGAAGTCTATTTTCATCTAAGATACATTTATTATCTCCGTCAAGCCCTCATTTAAGCGATCTGATCCATTAAACTCTCCGTCTCGTCAATTTCTAAATTATTTCGTTAATGATTGAATCTTGCCCTTAGCATTGGGACGCTTTTTTACTCACCGCATCTTAAAATGTGCGATTCACGGTTTGCCCGAAATGTGTGATTCGCGCGGTTGCCTCCGCATTGTCCGTAAGCAGGAGAGTATAAGTCTCTTCTCACTCCACCCTATTTATCATAAAATGCGTAAAACAGTTGCGTTTCTCTTGCCACGCCCTAAAAGGTGTGGATTTATTCTCCAATTGTGTTTCCTCATTCACTGGTTTTGCATACAAGGAAGTGATTTAATTGCATTTAGCCCTCACGTTTCATCTAAAAACTGTATTTCTTCTGTTTCCAAAACTATTGCCATTTGTCTGAACATCATTATTTCATTATAGTATTACTGTGTATCTTAGTTTCTTTAAATAGCATTCTTTGTTTCTATTCATTTGTTAGAACTAACTAGGTAAACTTTTAAAGAATGAAATTTAAAATAATTTTTGAAATGTTACCTAGTTTCTTGACCTATTTTTTAGCTATAAATTTAATATGTCAAAAAACCATAGATAGCTTCGTTTTCTTTAGAGCGCGTTTGTTTGTTTATAACCCCGATTTTGTGTGAAGCTAATTGAAAACATTAGAAATTTGAGCACAGAAAATTACAGACACAATTTTCTCATTTTCAAATATGTAATAGGATACTCTTATCATTTTACAGGAGGACTTTACGGATCTTATGAATGTACCTTAAATGAAAATAGACGTTATTCTCATTCCAAATCTATTTTAAAAATTTTCTAAAACCACCTAGAAGCCGAGAAAACTAGCTTCAAAACGATGACCTAGAAAAAGGGGCCATCGGCGAAAACTAGTCCGCGGGCGCTATTACGCGAGGAATTTAAAAAGCGCGTTTTCTCCATTTTTAACTTTGGATTTTTCAATTTTTTGAATTCCTCGCGTAATAGCGCCCGCGGACTAGTTTTCGCCAGTGGAAACTTTCTAGGCCATCGTTTTGAAGCTAGTTTTCTCGGCTTGTGGGTGGTTTTAGAAAATTTTAAAAATAGATTTAGAATGAGATTTAGCTCTATTTTCATCCCAGATGCATTCATTAGCTCGGTAAACTCCTCCTTTAAAACCGTTTATTGCGTTACGGCAGCCCCTCTGAAACGTTTAAAACTTTCAGTTTTTCTAGATTCTTCATCATCTCACTTCTTTTTACAATGACGAACGAAGCAGTTGCAGTTGAAGCAATAACAGAATTCACATGGGCGAAATGTATACGTTCACGTGAATTTACAAATTCAACAGGAAACATTAAATGGTTCGTGAGTTGTTCGTAGATCAGTCGATGTTATATTTTAAAAACAACTTTTTTCCTTGTGATTTTTGCTATTGTCAAGATTTTTCGATTTTTAATTTTTAGTTCAAACTTTTAAAAGATTTCTAAATTCTTCAAATATTTACCTACAAAATGCAATAAAAATCGTGAAAATCGGTGAACTTTTAGAAAAATTGTGTAATTTTGAAATTTAGGCATATCTTTTCTCAAATTTTTGTAATTTTTGTAAAAGCTATATCAAGTTAGAGCTCAAAATGTGGAGTTTTAGATTTTTAAAGATTTTAACTTTAAAATAGTATAATACTCAAAAAGTTTGAGCTTTCATAACTTTTCGAAAAATTTCCATAATTTTGAAGCTTCAAAATCCTTATGTTCCATTTTCGAAAAATTCAGAAAACCATATTAAGAAACAAATTTAAGAAACAAAAGCATTAATTAAGAAACAAAAGCATTCTAACAGCCTTTCTAACAATTTATAATTTGTTACTGTTATTGTCAACTCAAATATTCTTGATCATTGCGTTCGGAAGGCTGTCTCAACCTCACAGCCGCTCCGCACGCACGCGACGCGGCTGCCGATACTCAACGCACTGGAACAGTTGAAAAATTCATTTTACCGCCAATATTTCAGTGTGTTGAGTTGGAGGTCACCGCGTCGCGTGCGTGCGGAGCGGCTGTGAGGTTGAGCAGCCTTCCGAACGCAATGATCAAGAATAATTGAGTTGACAAAAATAACTGGGCGGAAATAAACCAGAACTCCATGAAAATTTGCCAAAAAATATATTAAAAGTTCAAAATTTCAGGTTCATATGAGTTATTACTGTTCAAAATTTCAATGCTCATTCCGAATTAACTTCAAAAATCGATTAAAAATGCGTTTTTTAACGATATTGAAATTTTGAACAGAAATAACTCGGTTCAAGCGTAACAGTTGAACCTGAAATTTTGGGCGTTTAATATTTAGACGATTTTTAATATTTTGGCAAAATTTCAAGAATTTTTACTTCCTCTCCGCCAAGTTGTTAGCAACATGGGCTCGAATTTTGAGCAAAACGAATAATATTTGGAATCCGCGTGCAAAAACTGTAATTTCCACTCATTTTCTGAATATTTCTCAAATTTTGAATACTTATATTGAAAATGAGAAATACTTGAAAATTTTGTCTGATAATTTTAAAGGAGGCCCGAAAAAAGTCCAGGTGACTGGATGATAGTCAATGCTCTTTAGAATGAGTTAGGTCTCATAAGCAGATCTGAAAAACACCTAAAGTACCCTCCTTAGAATGAGTTGGAATACTATTTTCATCCCAATTGCAGATATTAGCTCTGTAAAGTCCTCCTTTAAAGATTCTGCTTCTTTCTTTGCTCCCTGATTGTAATGCGTCCAGTAAACTTCCATTCGCGCGGTGGTTGCAGATTACTAGACGGATATTAGTTTTTTACAAAATCTGTTATTTAACATATAATGGAAGAGAGATTTTTCAGAAGATAATTAAATTTTTTGCAGGCGAATAAAATTCTGTTCGATACCAGGAGATATAGATGCGGAGGGCAGAACATTAATGGATATTGAACCAATTTTTGATTATCGTGAATCGAATTTATGGAAACTTAACACTGAAATTGAGGTCTCCTTACTGCACAATAAAACAATCTCAGGAAGTAGTAACAGGAAAACATGTTTGAAACACTACTTGTACGACTAACGATTAAAATCATGGAATCAAGTGTTGGAATTCGATTACTTCCAATTGATAATTTTACAATTATGAAAGATGTAAATTCATCAGTTTATTTGAGATTTACGGATAAGGATTTTTATGAAGTTGATCTTCTTTTCTGTGTCGACAAATTGGTAAGTTAAATTTTTTGTAGGATTAATGCCCTATTTATCAATTTCCAGGCACTCATTTCGGCGTCGTCAGTATTTTGTGAATTATTATCTAATGAACCAAATGAAGACAATGAATATGTGATCGAAGACATCTATAGTTCAACAATTTTCAACAAATATCTAATCTATTATAGTGATTTCATAACTTTTCTTCGTATATTGTATGGGCATAAATAATTGTATGGGCATAAATAAGAGACCACAAATAACAACTCGTTTTTTTTTCAATTTTAGAAATACACCGTAATTTTCAGTCGATAACATCGAAGGTATGTTGGACCTAGCATTCAGATGCAATGTTCAATTTTTGCTCAATGATTGTGAAGACTTCCTCATTTCAACGAAAGAGAGGACCGGTGTTGAAAAGTTATTCTATGCCAAAAAATGTAATTTCTCCAAGTTACAGGTAAAACAGTTCTTTTTCTTTTATTTAGGGACTTTTCCGAGCCAATGAATGTAAAAACCTAAGATGAAAATATAATTCGTACTCCTCCCTATTCTTTAAAAAAATTTTTTTTTACCAGTTATTTTTACCCCATATGGATTTAATTGTGAAAATTTCTTCTTTTTCATTTTTTTTCGAAACGTACCTCTATTCTATCAACTTTCAAAATTTTGAAGAAATTTTCATTTTAAAATCAAAATTAGAAAAATCAACGGTTTTCCCGTATTTTATGAAGGATCTCGTTTAGTTCATGTAAGAAAAATTAATTTGACAATTACTTAAAATAATAAACGACGTTTCGAAAAAAAAATACTCTGAAAAGCGGACAAAAACGAAAGAAATTTAAAAAAAACACAAAAAATATTCAAAAAATTCAAATTTCCGCGCACACACCAGACTGGTGTTCAGTGGAGCGCACATGAAAATCCATAACGCGCGGTAATTAGAAATCTTATCGAAAACAACGTAGAACACGGCATGTTTTTCACTACGCGCGGGATATACGAGTTAATTTTTTCCCGCCGCTGCGATCTAATCACGCCAACACAATTTTTGACTGACGCACTTGTGGATTTCCAGTTTTCTGGGTTACCCTAGGGCAGGGCTGGGAAAACGGCGGCCGCGGCAGCCGCGGCCTGCGGAGCGGTTGCGTCGCGTTCGCGGCCCAAAGCCGCGGCAGCCGCATTTTTGAAAGTGGATATTCTTTTTTTCGATAGGAGAATGTATTTTTAAAAAAATGCGTTGTAAAACACGAAAATTTTTTAATAAATGCACACATTGTACTGATTTAACCCTTTTTCAGGGAGTTGGGATGAGAAATCTTCGAAAAATGATTTATTAAAAAATTTTAAATGTTGAAAATGATATTTTGCGTAATGTTGAATAGTTTTCAATGTGTTTACTTTATTTTCTTTACCTTATTCATTAAAAATTAGTTTCGAAAATCTCAATAAATAAAAAATTTTGCTCGTCAAATTGTGTGCATTCCGCAATTTTGTGATGGTGTGCATTGCACTGCGGCCGGCCGCGGCTTGTCTCGATTTTCAAATGCCGCGGCGGCCGAAGCCGGCCGCCCCCCAGCCCTGCCCTAGGGTAATTCTTGAAATAAATGTTTTGAATGGTGTCTCACACCTATCTCGTGCAAATTTAAAAGTAAAAGCAGGTATTTAAAATGGTTTCAAGCATAGATTGAACAAAAACATATATTTCTTTGAAGATCACGCATCACAGCCTGCGTGTTCCCAGCTAATTTTTGTGTCAAAACAATCTAAATTGTCTTCTCTTCAAATTGTATTCGGCACTTTTTCGATTTTTTGACTTTTAGGAAAGTTATTTACAAAAAAGTCTAAAAATCGAGGTTTTTCAGTACTAAATTTCATTCAAAGATCACGAGAACACCAATAAAGTTAGGACGTTAAAATTTTTTTGTGAGGTGCAAAATCAGCAAGGGTAAAGTTTGTATTCGGCAGAATTTTGAAAAAAGCCCCCAGAAGCTAATTAAAAATTTTTGAAATTTTTCCAGTTATAAATTTCAATTTTTAGGCTTCAAAATTTTTTGATCTCGAACTTTCAACTCGTATATTTTTTTCTATTGAGGAGGTAGTAAATAACATGCCGTGCGTAGAATGCGTGAAAAACAAACTTTAAAACAATGCCTTATAAATAATAACGAAAATTTATTGAGAATACTTAATTTATTCCGCTTTAAATTATGTTTTTGCATTTTTTAAAGATTCAAATAATTCCAGTGGACTAGTTTTTGGTTTCGAGTTTTAAAAACATATTGGGATTGAGTTCGAGTTGTATTTTCATCACAGTTGAATTCATTAGCTCCATAAAGTCCTCCGTTAAATATTTTGTTTTTAAAGTTAGCAGCATTGGAAAAAATAACAATTGCCGAACTCCAAAAAGAAGCATTCAATACATATCACGGTGGGAAAAAAGCTACGCAAAACTGTCCTGGACTAGTTTTCTGCAGCGCACAGAAAAGTGGAAACCTAGGCCACACGTTAGCGCGGAAATTTAAATTTCTAGTCCACCACTCAAGTTCTATAGACGCTAGCTCAGCGAAATGAATAAATTGCAATTTTTGATTATTTGAATGATTTCTATTGATTGAAATAGCAAAACAGCCGAAGAAGGAATGTGATTAATGTATTTTTAAAAAATTATATTAATTTTTTGAAAAAAAAAACTTCATTGTATATTCATTATATTGTATTTATATCATTCGTTATATCATATATAGTTATAATTAATGTATAACCGATTCATGTTTAAATTTTTAAGAAAGTTCTTTGATTAAATTACAAAAAAAAATTTCAGTGAAGATCGTTTTTTTCAATGGAAAAATCAGATTTTCGTTTTTTTCAATGAATTCTGATTGGAAAAGTTGTAAAAAGACATGCCAAAAAAAATGTATTGATTGAAAATAAGAAAAAAAAATTTAGTTTTTGCGAAAAATCCGAAAATTATTGTTTTTATTGGTTTTTTGTCGGATAAAAAAGAAATAGCCAAAAAAGTGCGCGGCAAGATTGCGAAAATTTGAATTAAGCCCCGCCCTCCTTTTTTCGCAGTTTGGACGCTATTTCAACTGTTGCGCGTAGCTTTTTTCCCACCGTGATATGAAGTGTTTCATGAACTTGGCCCACAAAATGCGAAAGCTCTTCTCGAAAAGTTTTGCGAGCATGAAAAAGAAGAAGACGAAGAAGAAGAAGAAGAACAAGAACAAGAACCACCATCTAAAAGGGTCTGCATTTCACGGTATCATCGAACTAAAATTTTGAAGTCATATGATAATATGCAGGACCGTGCAAAAACCCTAATAAGCAGTAAAAAATCGCTAAATTATGTAGAAAAGTATTATTGTCGTCGTTTCCTTTCAAATACTTGATCAATCGTTATAAAAATTTAGGATGGTGTTTGTGATGCATAAATACATTTCTGAGACAAATTAATTTTATAATAATAGCTTTCTAACATTTTTGGAAGTTTATTTATTGCGAAAAAATGGAAATCGGTAAAATTAAACAACTCGAAATTTCGATAGAAGATCATTTTAAAACTAAATTAACAATACTATTGTCAAGTTAAAAATTTTGGATCATCCATTTTCTGCTAAAATTCCGCAGCGCAACCGCTCGCATGTAAAAATAGCACGACTATGCGAGAGACTTAGCTATTCTGGGTAGGTCAAAACCAACTTGCATGATCAAGAATATTTGAGTTGACAATAGCTCAACAAATTAAACCAAAAATAATTATTTGGGTTTAATACTTGGTATAAATGCATTTGGCATCAATTGCTGCTTGGCATCTTCGGCCCATTGAGCTCACCAAGTTCCCAGAAGACTCCACGATTCCTTCAATTGGGCGTACTTTTCGGCTTCTTTCCGAGCAGTTTTTTTCTTCGCAACTCTTCTCAGAGATACTCGATGCGATTCAGGTCTGGGGATTGACTCGGCCTGTTCTCAATAGTCACCCGACTATGCGCGAACCAATCCTTCACAAGACTAGAGGAACAGTGTTATTCATAATCCGTTTGCCCACCGTGTTACAAGTGAGTTTGCATTGTGCAAATCGATCTAATTTGAGCAGTTCCAGCAATTTTTTGGTTATAACAGTGATTGTATTCGAAAAATAAACTCTTTTTGAAATTGAAATCTTGTATGACCAAATTAACTGATCCACTGTCTTTAAAGGAGGACTATACGCAGGTTATAAATGTTGCTTAAAGGAGGGCTCTACGGAGATAATAAATGTACCTTAAATGAAAACAGACTTCATTCTCATTCTAAGTCAGTTTTTAAAATTTTCTAAAACCACCTAGAAGCCGAGAAAACGACCCTCAAAACAATGGCCTAGAAAAAAGGGCCACCTGGCCGAACTCTTTCCTATGCGCTTTTTTTCGTGTTTCGTTAATAAATAATTATTCAGAATGCTAATAATAGTCCCTTTTTAATGTTTTTTTTTCATTTTAATTTTTCAAGCCTCCGGACTAGTTTTCGCCGGTGGCCCATTTTTCTAGGCCATTGTTTTGAAGCTAATTTTCTCGGCTTCTAGGTGGCCTTAGAAAATTTTAAAAACAGATTTGGAATGAGAATGAAGTCTATTTTCATTCCAGATGCAATAATTAGCTGGAGGAGGAGGGGGAAGCCTTCCTTTAATCAATCGATCTAAAAACTTAAACGTTTCCACCAAATAACACAAATCAAGTTTGTAACTGGTTAACCATACTCCAGAAGTGATCGAATATGAGATTTTTATAAAGTGAAATAAAACTTCAACAAACTTTTAAAAGATTTCTAAATTCTTCAAATATTTACCTACAAAATGCAATAAAAATCGTGAAAATCGGTGAACTTTTAGAAAAGTTGTGTAATTTTGAAATTTAGCCATATCATTTCTCAACTTTTTGTAATTTTTGTAAAAACTATATCAATTTAGAGCTCAAAATGTGGAGATTTAGATTTTTAGAGATTTTTTATCTTTAAAATAGTATAAAACTCATGAAAATCGAAAATGGGTGAATACTTATTTTTGTAGCTGATTATTTGATTCTTGTCATCTCAGATAACCGTGGAATCCATTCAGAACGAACTCGGCCCGAATTAATTCCTGAATGCACCGGGAATCCATTCCAAACGGCTCCCCCCAAACGCATGGGCGTATTCGGGGGGCATTATGTGTGCGCGTGTGTGTGTGTGTGTGTGTGTGTGTGTGTGTGTGTGTGTGTGTGTGTGTGTTTGTTTGTGTGTGCAGAGATGCAAATGGAAAACCTTTTGGTTTATTAATAAAGAAAAGAGCGCGGAATAATAACAAAAAATGAAAAAAAAAACAGTAAATATTTCTCAACATAAAAATTATCGGTTAATTTTACCATTGAGCCAGATCATCACAAAAACGTTCCGTTGATCGTTATGTTTCGTGAGTCATTCCATGGCCTTGTCTTCATTTTGTTGTTGAATCTCAGATAATTGAAAACCCATTGACTCCGCTTTCGTGACGCGTTCTTTCATCGTAGGAAATCTGTAAGAAGAGTATTTTCTATCGAAAAATGTCTATAAATATTACCTGAATAGATTCGAAAACACTTTTTTCGATCACTGGTTGAATTGAAATCACCCTCAAATAATCATCATCCTCGTACGTGAACGAAGTAGCCAGGTTTCGAATCACACGTTCTATTCTAGAAATAAGATGACCTGAAATTTTAAGTTGATTTATTTAGAACTATAAATAAAAATTGTACCTTGCATCGTAACATTTTCGGTGATTTCATCACATCTGATTCATCCGCAAAGTTCATATTTAATCTGGAAGTGAAAATTTTTAAAACTAAACTGCGGAAAATATAAATTTACAAAAAATAAATAAATTTATTCTTGAAAAAAAACCGTTCTCGCATTTGAGCCATCAATTACGTTCACTGGCGTTTTTATCGTGCGTCCCCCCGAATCCGTTCCAAAACTTTGGAACGAAACTGGAAAGATAGCGGAACGTATTCCGAACGAATTCGGAAGGTATGTCGGTATCGTCGCAATTTCTCATTCCCCCCTAGTTCGTTCGCGCATTCAGGGGCAAATCGAGTTCGTTCCTCTTTCATTCCTTCGCTGGAATCGACTCTGAATGGATTCCGCGTTTGTCTGAGATGTTTTCCCAGTATTCACTTGTAATTTTTACGGGTTTTCCCTAATTACTGAAATGTTTTCTTTAATTGTATCTGTGATTTGTAATTATATAAATTATTGCATTATTATTACTGATTTTCGATATTTAATTGGTCAACAATTTAAAGTTTCAAAGAAAAGAAACATTTATTTTGGAATACGGGAGGGGAACGATGGTCTCGCGAGGAAAACACACAGTCCACTTTTGTGCTACAGTAACCAAATTTTCCCAAGGCGGCGTCTTTTCCGAGTTTTAGAGCATTCGAGATTTTTATTAGCCAACAAACGCGTCGTTAGGAGCAATTTAGTTTGTTTTGGAGTGCTTAGGAGTGGTAACAGTTGAAGGTAAGTAGTTGAGTCTAGGAAGACAAGAGAGGAGAGTTAGTTCTGGAGTTTCTTTAGTCACCCGCGACTGAAACTAATTAAAATTTCTGGTGCAAAGCAAAATCGTGTATTTTGCAGAGTATGGAGAGACATGATCAGTTGGCAGTTCAGGAGGAGGATGAAGAGGAGTTGGATGTCGGAGTTCCAGAAGATCAAGTGGAACAGGAGTTGGCGGCGAGAAGACAGGCTCTTCTGGCTAGGCAATTAGGGCAGGAAGATGCGGAAGCGGATTTCGAACCGGGAAGGGCTCACGGATTAGCAGATTTGGAGTTGTTGAGAGTTCCGGAGCCGGTCCAGAATATTCAGCAAGGAGGACAGCAGCAACAATCGGATGTGAGCGGACATCTGGCGTTTCTAGCACAATTGGTACACACAGAATTGGCTAAGAAGGGACCACAACCTTCGCAGCCAGCGAGTTCGGCCCCATCCTTCAAGAAATTAGGATATAAACAACAGTTCGATTTCAACTCAGAGTTGGCTAGAGGATTGAATGAGATTAGAGTTTCCGCTTCGGGAGAATTGAAATCCAAATTGGAGAAAATAGTAAAATCAATAGAGCATCGGAACGAAGTGTTGAAAATTGCCGACGTAAATCCGAACGTGTTCAAATACCTAGAAGACAGGAAACGATCGGAAGGATTAAAGAAAGTGGACCCAGACTTGGCAGATTACGTCGCGAAGCTTAGGAAAGAAGAAGAGAAAGCTTGCAAGGCTCAACGGCCCTTTCGAGGGAGCGAGGCCGCTTGGCGGCCGGCCTCGCAGTTCGTTAGCCAATCACGAAACAGTCAAAGTGCTGCTGCGATTGACCGGAGAAGCGCAGGCAACTTCGGATACAAACGGGCATTCAGTGGTGGCGGAAAGAGCAGTGCATGCTTCATTTGCCATGAACCAGGGCATTGGAAGGAAGATTGCCCGAAAAAGCGAAGGTGAGAGTTTTAAAGCAGGAAAAATCCATGATTGTTTAAAAGCTTGGGATAAGGTTAATCCGTCCGTTTTTGTGAAAAACACTCTAGAAAAAGGTTATAAGATTATTTTTGATAAGAAACCCGTGGGTTAAGTAAAGAAAACATTTATTTTGGAATACGGGAGGGGAACGATGGTCTCACGAGGAAAACACACAGTCCACTTTTGTGCTACAGTAACCAAATTTTCCCAAGGCGGCGTCTTTTCCGAGTTTTTGAGCATTCGAGATTTTTATTAGCCAACAAACCACACCCACCCACCCCGTTGTAGAGTTCCACAATAAATCGCATATCTAATTATTTCCATTTTCAGACTCGAGGTTCCAGATACTGGATAAACTGAGGTCCTTGATGTCAGCCACACCGGAGGAGAAGACGCTTTCGGAAGGCTTATCGAGATGTCTGCTGGAGGATAGAAGCAAAGGGACAATCCGGATCTATGGTTCGGCTACGCGAGATTTTTTCCGGTGGAAAAATGCCACCAGATGGTCGCAGAAGCACGATCCGGGCCTGGCGCGAATTCTCTACCTAGTCCACCTACTCGATCAAGGAAAGCACAGGGTCGCGATCCAGTCAAATGCGGCACTTTGCTACTTTTTGGGAAAAGTTGAAGGGCCGTACGAGTCAGCTTTGCTAGCAGTTCTGGAGGCAGCCAAGAGAGGAAAAATTCCAACCAAACATCGGGAAAAAGTGTCCGAAGCTGATTTCCAGGAATTCATCAACGCCCTCGACAAGGGGATCCCGGCCTGGAAAGTTCAACGGTTCGGCAGATGGAACTCCGAAAAAGCATTCAACTCCTACATCAAGGATCCGGAATCTCTCTAAATCCCACCATAATGTTATATTCTTATATTCTATCCAAAACCCCTCTATTTTTTCTCATTTCCCAGCTGTGCCCCATCCATTTCTCGTTTGAAAATTCTGTATCAACTTTTTGTATCTCGGGTAAAGCACCGTGCTTTTGTACCTCTCCAGTTTCTATCTCTGTACCAATTGTTAGGATTTGTCAACACAGGCTTCTTACCCAGTTTTAGTGTTATTCTCACAAGTTTTTGTTTTGTTTTACTCACTTTTTGTTTTATGTTTGCAGTGGCTAATAAAGACCATCGTTCCCAAAACAGTGTAAAAATAGAAAAAAATATTAAAAATCGAAAAAAAATAGCTTTTTGTAATTTCTTCATTAAATTTCTAGTCACATTCTGATATTTTTAACCTTATTTCTTGCTCTATTTATCTAAATGTTTTTTACGTTGAAATTTTGAAAATTAAGCTATAAATTATTCGTTTTCTAAAAACCACGAAAGAATCCATTTTTTCAGCTCCACGAAGATTCACGCAACATCTCAGCGGCTAACGAGCTGTTAGCATTGCTTAAACAAAACGGAGATTTTGAGGAGCTTTAATTTAATTTAATTTAATTTATTTACGTAGCGGAAAAGCAACGTGAGAAAAAACATACACAAGAAAGAAAAAAATAAAGAATCAAAAAAAAATTCAATGAGACATAAGTTTTTAAAATCATAATTAAGATCTTTCAAGAAAGAGAAGGAATAATGAAAACATAAAAAAATAAAGAAATAATAAAGACATTTTTTGGGTCGGGGGCTGGGGATAAAAAGGCAAGAGTTAAAGCTTTATTTTTCTAAACCGTGAAGAACTGTTTTCTAGTATATCAACCCGTCGTATTAAACGAGACACCATGTAAAAAAAATAGAAATGGAAATGTTTATTGGGAATGAAATAGACCAGTGTTTATTTTAAAAGTAGGATACAGATTAGTTCAATAGTGTTCTTAGTGATTTTCATTCTCGGTAATAGCACCATATAATTTTTGGATATTCTTTCCAGACAGACTTCTAATTTTAGTCAAAAATTTGGGTACAGTCCTAGGAATGAATGCTTTTTTTCGTATTCCTTTCCTGGGAACAGGGTAAATAATATTAAACACAGACCGCGTCCGAACCTTTTTAATCGAAAACAATTTACTTGAAGAAATCTTTGCTTTTTTAAACAGAACTTTTCTCAAAAATTTTTGATCAAGAAACTCACGCCTTTCCTTTAAGGATTGGAGATTAAAGAGTTCAAGACGCTTTTCATAATTTAGATAATTATTATCCGTATATTTTATAACCTTACCATGCATTCGAGAAAGAAGCTTTCGAGTGAAATTTTTCTGAGTTTTCTCAATTTCTTTGGCAAATGTATCACAAATAGAGTTTGTAACTGGTATACCATATTCTAGAAGTGAGCGAATATGTGATTTGAAGAGAGCGAGATAGAACTTTGGATTTTTATTTGAGAATGCTTTGAAAATCGTAAAAATAGAAGAGTTTGCCTTTGAAATTATCTTTTTCCAATGTTCTTTGAAACTTAAATCAGTGGTAATATGAAAACCTAGATCCCTAATATTACTAACCCTTTCAACAACACAACCGTTAATAGTGTAGTCTACAAGTGCCGGTTTTTTTGATAGTGAAATAACTTTTGTTTTCTGAGCATTTAAAGGTAGATTATTATTTTTTGCCCATATAGACACCTTATCTATAGCCTGTTGTAGGGGAGCTGAAGAAAATGTTAACTGGTTATTGGTATAAATCTTAAGATCATCAGCAAATTGCGCAATCGAAACTTCATCATTTTTGATGAAGTCTGATAAGCTTGACGAGAATCGCGAGAAATTTTCAGCGTGGTCACCGCTCACTGTGGAAAATTGGCTCTCTTGGATCGGGTACCGTTTTTTCCTACTATTCTTTTAAAAGAAATTTAAAATTTTCAGAGATCAAAGAGAACAAAATGCTCCTCGCGAAGAGATCGAAAAATTGTTCGAACGAGCGATTAAGGATCAAAATAAATATCCAATTTGGATTGAATATGTTTTTTATGGGTTGAGCCAAGGGGTCGAATATGCGGCGGATTGCTTAGAAAAAGCGATTACTGTCTTTGGACTCAGGGCTGATGGCGGTGGAATGATCTGGATGTCTTATATAAGGCAGTATTTGTAAGAGTGGAACTGTGACACAAAGGGCCCTGCCTTAGGGCGAATATGAAGGATATCAGTTTCATATTTCATTCACATATACCAGATGGTTATCAAACCATTTTACGTTGATATTGAGCCAAATGGGTATGTTTCTGTTGTGTGGCAGAGCACGGAACTTAGAAAATCGAAATTTTTAAAAAATGAAGATAGAATGTCACACTTAGTTTCAAACGATTCCAAATAGAATTTCAATACTTTTTCCAGTTGACAATTTTTCTCTAACCCTAAGCACTCAAAAGTTATACCCCGAAATATGTGAAAAATCGTCATTTTTTGGGAAAATCAAGAAAAACAAGTCAATTTTTGGAAGGAGGGTCATGGAGTTTTTTCACACTTTAAACTACAACTCTTCAGCTTTTTAAAACAAAAAAAGAGTTTTGAAATAAATCCCGGAATAAATGTAGGGAGTCTCTCCGAATAACCAACTTTTTTCCAAAAATTATGTTTTTCGTGCGTGTACGCTAGAAAAGTGCAGGTATTTTCAAAATTGATTTGTTTCCACAAGTTTAATTACATTTCTAGTATTTCATTAATGATTTTTATTAATATTTACACGTGATTTTCCAACAAAATGGGAATATTCATTTCAGAAAACACTATTTTTTTTGAATGTCCGAAACTGACGACTAGTTGTTTTCACGTTTTGGGACGTAACTTGAAAATAAGCAATTATCGAAAAAGGTGTTCAATTACAAAAATGTTCAAAATTGAATTAGCTATCGAATGATACTAATCTTGCCTTTTTATTTTCATTTTTTATAATTTCCCATTATTCGTATTTTGCATGCTCTACTATACGTGAAATCGGTGTTTTTTGTTGGAACATCACGTGCAAATATTAAACAAAAATCATTAATGAAATGCTAGAAATGTAATTCATTCCTGCTTGGTGTTGTCTCATTCCTGCTTGGTGTTGTCTCATTCCTGCTTGGTGTTGTCTCTTTCCTGCTTGGTGTTGTCTTAGCGAGAGGTCGTCTCCCCACTCGCTCCTGCCTCCCTGGTATTCTCTAATACTCTCAACAATTGCCCACCAGCGACGCTCTCTCGTCTCGCTTTTTATTCGATTGGCGTCTTGATAAGTGGTAACCCATAGTGCCGTGGGGAAAAATTTTGTAAATAGTATTGGCACCTTTAAAGGTTATTCATAAACTTCTTAACCTCTCCGTTGCTGTTTATCTCAGATCCGCTGCATGACCAAAAGACCACAAAACTTCTCACCCAATCCTCCGCACAAATTGGTTAAAATGAAGGAAGACCAAATACCAAAGTTTGTTCCGTATGAATTGTATGCCCAACTTGTGGACCGTTTGGATAAATTGGAAATGAAAGTGGATGGAGTTTTGGGTCGTGTTGAGGAAAAACTTGATACCCTGATTTCCCGAATGGATGCAAACCCATTCCCTACCCTGACAAATGCCAACCCACCAGTTCTTGACCCGCAGACCTCGGTTAAGCAGTCCATGACTATTGCACAAATGGTGGACAAACGAGTTCGCGCAGTCATTGAACGTTTTGAGGACTCTCGTGATCAAAACCAAGTTGTGAAAGATGAGCAAGCTGTCAAAGAGGTTTGCCACGAAATGAATATTGAACATCCCATTCGCATTTTTCGTCACGATTGCAAATCCAAATCACGTCCTTTGAAAATTCAATTTAAGTCAGAAGTTGCCAGAAACTACTTTATCAAAAATTTGAACCGTACCCTCAAAGAAAAGCCTACCCTTCTTCTTAACCAGACGACTAAAATAAGAGTTAGAAGAGATTTGACTGCCGATGAACTTATCGTTCTCAAGCAAAACAGGAAATTTATTTATGATGAAAATCTTAAAGCCAAATCATCCATCTATTATTTGTCTGACATCTTCGCAAAAAAATCTGAAAACCCTCGTCCTTTTGTTGTATCCCCAGTAGGTCAATAAATGCAGAATGTAATTATAAGTCCATTAAGCTCTCGTGTTCAGGACCTTCTAGGGTTAACTCTTATTTTAATTTTGATTCAAAATACCAAATTGTAAATACTAAATGCTTATTAGGGAATGTTAGAAGTATAGCATCTTCTTCTAAAATTAGCATGCTTTTTGATCAAATTATTTCTCAAAATGTTGATATTTGCATGTTAACTGAGACATTTCTGTCTTCTTCAATTACCGACCAGCTCCTGCATAGTGATGTGTATAACAGTTTCCGTTTCGATAGAATTCATAATACATCGAAAAAAAAAACAGGGGGAGGTGTTGCTCTTTTTGTATCAAAAAAAATCTCAGCATTCGAAGTGGATATTAACCAGGATCACCACTATTCCCTTCATCTTTCAGAAATTATATGTGTTGACGTTATTATGCAATCTTGCCGCTATCGATTTTTTGTTATTTATCATCCTCCTTTTTTATCTGAGTCTCACACAATTGCGTTATGTAACCATCTCGAACAATACCTTGCATGTGACTATCCCAATATTATCAACGGAGACTTTAACAAACCAAAAATTGACTGGGATAAAACTGAGCAAAATAATGACCCACTTTCCAGTTTCATCTCCTCAAATAACTTATCTCAATTAGTTAAATTTCCAACTAGAACAACCTATCATTCCTCAAATATTCTAGATCTGGTAATTGCTAATTATGATTGTGTTGAAAATATTGCTCTTGATTTTCCTCTTTTAATGTCAGATCATAATTCAATAACTTTTGATTTGAGATCTTATCTCAAAAAAAAATCCTCCACTGTCAATTGTAAACATATTGTGGACTATAGAAAGGGTGATTTTAACAGAATAAACCATTTGATCTCATCTTTTAATTGGGCCGAGCAATTTTCCTATTTTGGAACTATTGATACAAAATTTAAACACTTTCGTAATATCGTAAACGAAATTATTTCTGATAATTGCCCCACTCGTGTTTCCAAGCCTTTAAATAGAAATCCAACATATAAATCCAAACTTAGGCGCCTCCTTAAAAAGAGGAATTTAATCACAAAGGGAGACATTCCTAATAATCAAAGTGTTGTTGAAAAATACATCAAACTTCAAAAAAAAATTAAAAAAAATTATGCCTACTCATTAAAAAAATATCAAAACAGTATTTTAAAAACTAGTTTCAAAAAAGCCCTTAAATTCATCATTTCCAAAATTAAAAGCAAAAATATAAGTCCTGATATTGTTAATAATGGTGTGCCTGTTCTTTCGGAAGTAGATAAATGTAACATTTTTAAGGAGATTTTTGGGAAAAATTACACTACCACAGTCAATAAAAAACCTACTTCTTTTCCTTCAAATCGTGCCCGTAACTGTAGTGTTGATTTCTCTCCATTTTTAATAGCCAATATTCTGAGCAAGTGTCCCCCAAAAATTAATTTCAGCGAGGACCATTTAAACTACTTCACATTAAAAAAATGTGCATTATCTTTGGCTGAACCCCTTTCTTTACTATTCTCGGAATCCTTTTATTCTTCCCAAATTCCTGATTATTGGAGGATTTCGTATGTTATACCAGTACATAAGAAGGGTAAAACTGCTGATCCTTCAAACTACAGGCCTATATCTTTGACACCTCCAATTTGCCGAATTATGGAAAAAATTATTGTCAACTCTATTAAACGAGACTTTTCATCGTTATTTTCTGAACAACAGTATGGATTTATAAATAGAAGAAGTTGCAAAAACTCGTTAATTGAAATGATAAATGCTATTAAACTAAACTCTTCCAAAAAAATCTACACTGATGTAATTTATTTTGATTTCAGAAAAGCTTTTGATCATGTACAACACGAGCTCCTAATACACAAATTAGAAGCTTTCAGCTTTAATAAAAAGATTTGCGATTGGTATAAAGACTTTCTTAAAAATAGAGAATTTTTTGTAAAAATTGGAAATTCTATTTCCTCCAATACCTGCCCTGTTAAATCAGGTGTTTTACAAGGAACTGTTTCAGGCCCTATTCTGTTCATACTCTTTCTTAATGATATTTTTCTTAATGAGACAAAAGATACCAAAATTATGGCTTTTGCTGATGATCTCAAGGTAATTGGAAGCTGTCCTAAGGAAATTCAATTAGTTGTTGACAAAATTTGTGAATGGGCTGATATATGGGGACTTACTCTTGCTCCTGAAAAATCGAATGTTGTACACTTTGGTCCAAAAAATCCCCAAACGCATTACTTCGCCAATAACATTCAAATTAAAGCCGTTGACTCAATTCGAGATCTTGGAATTATTGTTGACTCGAAATTGAAATTTGAAGCTCAAGTTAATCACATCACAAATTTAGCTCGCCTCAAAACTAAACAAATATTCAAAAGTTTTAAATTCACAAATTCTAAGGTTTATATTCATCTATTCAAAATGTTCGTTATCCCAATACTTGAATATTGCTCTGATGTATATTCTCCTTATATTTCTAAAAAACTTCTCAATAAATTTGAATCCACTCTTCGATATTATTCTCGTTTGGTTTGTTATCGGTGTAATATTTCCTTTTCTTCTTATGAAGATAGACTCACTATCCTTAATATTGATTCCATCTCAAAACGTATGAAAATATTATCTCTGATTCATGTTTATAAATGTCGCAAAAATCTGACCCATCAACCATCATTCTCCAAATTTTGTGCTCCTGGTATTACAAGGAGATATCCACTTCGACTGAGAAATAAAATGAAAAACACAGACTCCGTTTTTGACAAAATCCTTCCATTATGGAATAAGTTATCGCATAACTTGTTGGACTGTCCAAGTATTGAATCAGTAAGAAACACACTCAAAAAACTCCCTTCGGAATACTTTGATTCAAATTAAACATATTACTATACAATATATATACATACTTTTTGTTATTATTTTTATTATTTTCTTTTTTATTACTTTCCATTCGCATTATTATTCAAATTGTTTTTCTATGTCAAATAAATACTGGTTGAATACTCTTACGGGTACCCAACCTTTAAGCATTTTATCATCTAGTTCAATGAGTAATTCATTTTGTTTATTACTATTTATGTTATATTTTGTGGAACTTTGATGATGAAATAAATAAATAAATAATTAAACTTGTGGAAACAAATCAATTTAAAAAAAACCTGCACTTTTCTAGCGAAAAACTTAATTTTTGGAGAAAAGTTGTGTATTCGGAGAGACTCCCTACTTTTATTCCGGGATTTATTTCAAAACTCTTTTTTGTTTTAAAAAGCTGAAGAGTTGTAGTTTAAAGTGTGATAAAACTCCATGACCCTCCTTCCAAAAATTGACTTTTTTTTCTTGATTTTCCCAAAAAATGACGATTTTTCACATATTTCGGGGTATAACTTTTGAGTGCTTAGGGTTAGAGAAAAATTGTCAACTGGAAAAAGTATTGAAATTCTATTTGGAATCGTTTGAAACTAAGTGTGACATTCTATCTCCATTTAAAAAAATTTCGATTTTCTAAGTTCCGTGCTCTGTCACGCAACAGTACCCCGCTTTTTCCACAAAATTTCGTATGTCATGGATTACTGGAATGTTATACTTTACGAATATATAAAAATCTTTCCCTAAGGCATGCAAAGTTTCACTCTTAGAGAGACGACCTTATATGCCCAAAATTTAAAATTATTGATTTTTTTCAGTAATTTTCTCTTTTTGGGAAATTCTAGAAGTCTGAAAATTGTGATTTTCGAAAGTGATGAATTTTCTGGTTTTCAAGTAATGTTTTCTGAAAATGTTGAATATTCTGATTTTTCAGAATTCTAGAAAAATTGAATTAAAAAAAATCGATTTTCAAGAAAATTTGAACAAAATGTTCGAGAGCATCAGAATTCTCGAATTATGTGCTCAAAATTTAAAATTATTGATTTCGTTTCGGTAATTTTCGCTTTTTGGGAAATTCTAGAAGTTTATGTCTGAAAATTGCGCTTTTCGAAGATGGTACATTTTCTATAACAATTTATCAGATTGTTTGGTATTCAAATAATGTTTTGTGAAAGTTTTGAATATTGTGATTATCAAGAATTTTAGAAAAATTGAATTAAAAAAAAACCGATTTTCAAGAAAATTTGAACAAAATGTTCGAGAGCATCAGAATTCTCGAATTATGTGCTCAAAATTTAAAATTATGGATTTTTTTCAGAAATCAAAAGCTTCAACATTTCCGCCACCAAAGAAGGCCGAACATTCGAATTTGTTTGGGGATGACGATATTTCTTCAGATTCGGATGAAGACAAACCAAAACGAAGCAAAAGTCCGGAAGATATGAAAAGATCGGGATCGGAACGAGATAGTGGAGGTGAAAGTGATTCTAGTGAGTTTTTTGAAAATTAATTTTTTAGATATAAAATAAATTTTTAAAAATTGAAGGTCTTCACGGCATCGTGATACAAAATCCGGACGAAATCGAGGAACCGCTGAAAAAGGAGAGAATATCCTTATTATATAAATGGATAAGGAGGCGGGGCTTATTTTTTGTGTAACTTTTTTTTTGTGAACTTTTTTCTGTGAACTTTTTTTTTGTTGTAAAATTAAGAGGTAAGAGGAACGGAATTGAACTCGCATCGAAAATGGTAGTTCTCATTTGAGCTTTAATTGGAAAAAGTAAGGTGAGCTAGAGTAAAGAAGATTTCATCATAGTAAAGGATAACACCGACCACTGTGTTTTAAAAAAAAAACCATTTTAGGTATCAACAGAAGCATAAATAATCAAATGTGACAATTATAGTTGATTTTGATTTTTGAGTGTTCCCGTGAAATTGTTAAACTGGAAATTAGAATCGTTTCGCCGCTCAGCGGCGTTGGAAAAACGATCAAAAGTATTGGAATGCGTGCCGAAGGCACGGAAGAAGCGAGCCGCAGGCGAGCTTCTTTTGTGCCTTCGGCTCGCATTCCAATACTTTTCAATCAAGATATTTCGGTCCCGACAACTAATATCAAAGGGTGTGAAATCGCCAAATAACTGAAAGTGAAATAGCACGCCGAAGGCGTGTAAGGGGCGAAGCCGTAGAAAAAGTTGTTATTAAGAATATTTTAGTTTAAAAAATCCAAATTTACGATAAAATAATGATTTAAAAAAATAAATGCGCATTTCCTAGCTCGAACTACGATCTTTTTAAATTAAGCTCATTTTTTCTGAAAAGCCGATGAAATTTTAAAGGAATTTTAAAACATTTTGGATTTATATTTTATCAAAATGTTTCGAACGCCATTAAAAGGAACCCGTTTTTGAGAATAATTTAACAACAGCGACACGCCGCAGGCGTGTTGGAAAGCGAAGCCGAAGGCGAGCAGTAATCCAGGAGTTTTGCCGCGTAGCGGCAGGGGACTCCTGGTTGAACACAGAAGCGAGTATCCCAAAAACGCGCGTACAGTTCGGTGATGCGCCGTATTTTGTGAAAATGCCGAATTTCTTGTCGGTTTCGACGCATCCGTTTGACGCGGAACACTTTGAGGAGGACGAGGATGATGATCAGGTGAAAATGGATGAAGAGGGAAGGAATCGGCTGAAATTGAGAGTTGAGAATACGACTAGATGGAGGAGATTTATGAATGAGAATAATGAGGAGATGCAGGAGAGTAATGCGAAATTTGTCAAGTGGAGTGATGGAACGTGAGTTGGGAAATGAAACAACTTAAAGAGGGGATTCGGAGAGCTTAGAAATGGGTTTCTGATTACTAAGAAGACGACTATCTACAAATTTAAACCAAAAAAACGTTTTTGAGTCAATAAAATTCAAAAAACCAAGTAAAATTAAAAAAAAAAACGAATATCGGCATTTCCTAAGAAATTATGTTGTTTCTAGGAAATATGGAAAAAATTAAAAGATTTCTAGAACCCACATTTTGCATTTTTCAGGAAATTTATTTGTTTTTTGAAATTTATGTTACTAGTTAACACTTTTTGCTATCAATTGGTTGATAATCGTCTCATTATTCATCTGAAACCCGTTGATAAGCTCTTTGGAGCCTCCTTTAAACTTTGTTTTGAGTTTTCAATACCTATTTTGCTATTTTTTTGGGCAGAACAAATTAATTTTGAAGAAAATTGATCGATCCAAAAAATTTTATTCAGAAAAAGATAAAAAGCTAGAATTTTGCCTTAATATTTAGAAAACTTGATTTTTCGTGAAATTATGGTTTTAAAATTTAAAATTTTCAAAAAACAAATTTTTGAATTTCAATGAAAAAATATTTTTCAGAATATCCCTATACCTGGGAAATGGAATCTTCGAAATCAACATGATGCCACTGAATGCTAGTAATTTGCCACATTTGTATGCCAAACAGTCTGGGGGAATGGTATATAAATTTATTTATTCATATTTATTTTCGAAATTTTGATTTTGTAGGCTGCTCAATCACTAATTCACAACAGAATCACGTTCCGTCCACATTCAACCGATTCACAAACTCATCGAAAAGTTACACTCAATATGGCGGATCGTAGCATAGGTGGTTGAACAAAGACAAAACACCTAAAAAAGAATTGGATGTAGAACAAAATGCAAAAGGCGATGAACAAAGTATTAACAAAGATCAACCGTCGACGTCAACAGCCACATCTGCAACTGAACTATGGGAAGGAACGGCGACTGCAGAAGTTGAGAAAACAGTTGATGAAGATATTGACGAATTTTTAGATGATTTGTTTATGTAAATTGTTTTTATCAAAGATTTAGCATTTCTGTCGGGTATTTGTTTAATATTATTTTTTAATTAATTTTTTCTTTAATTTTTGTGCGAAATAACATCACGAGCTATTTCTTGATGTTTCTCATTTTGGCATTCGATAAAAATTAACACGCTTAAAGTCTTTCTCAACTACTCCTGATTTCCTATAAAATCGACTCATGTTGAGCGTATCAAACCAACCTTACAACGAAAACATCGGAACAACGTTGAAAATACAAAAAAAGTGCAAAAACAGCAAAAAAATAGTCAGAAACGATGACCGGAAATTTTCGCAAAAGTTAGTTCCTCGGCTACACAAAGTTGCTGAGCACCGCCCGCTGGATAAAGACATAAGAAACAAAAAGTATTTAAAAATAAAATTTGGAGGTTTACATAATGGAAAAAAAGCTTCAAAAATAGAATGACATCTCATCGTTTATCCAATATTGATTAGAAGCCTATTTAAAGTACACTCACATAAAACGTTGTTAAAGGAGGGCTTCACAGAGATAATAAATGTACCTTAAATGAAAATAGACTTCATTCTCATTCCAAATCTGTTTTTAAAATTTTCTAAAACCACCTAGAAGCGGAGAAAATGAGCTACAAAACAATGACCTAGAAAAAGTGTCCACCTGGCCGAACTTTTTCCTATGAGTTTTTTTCGTGTTTCGATAATAAATAATTATGCAGAATGCTAATGCTTTTTTAATGTTTTTTTCATTTTTTGGATTTATTGATTGATTATTTATTCACCTGAACATAAACGCAAGGATTTTTCATGGCTGCGGACTAGTTTTCGCCGGTGGACACTTTTTCTAAGCCATTGTTTTTAAGAGCGTTTTCTCGTCTTCTAAGTGGTTTTAGAAAATTGTTAAAAACAGATTTGGAATGAGAATGAAGTCTATTTTCATCCCCGATGCATTCATTAGCTCCGTAAAGTCCTCCTTTAACTCTTGTAAATGACAATTTTTGAAAATAATGTGCTCACAGTTAATCCAAGACCATCGAATTTCCTTGTTTCTTTTTCGTTTCGAAATACATCCCTTCTCAATTAAAAATCTGCTCAAAATGTAAATCCATTGTGTTTCATTTGCAAAAAAGGAGCCGCGAATTGCAAATCGGTGTCAAGTTGATAAATGAGCCCAAAAAAGAATGGATTCGGCTTCTTATTTTTTTCGTCGATTCACCGTACTCTCAGTCACTAAACAATTAACATATTTGACTAATTTGCACAACGCCAATTGAGTCTATGTGTCAACCACTATAAATTGCAATCCATTTTTCAGTCATTTTGTTCCAATCCGTGTCAATTTGTATACGTTTGATGGATTACTGTAGTCCATGTCTGTTTGTTTTTTTCTCTTGAAATTTAGAATTTGTTTGGCAACATTCACAAAATTTAGTTTATTTCTCATCAGTGACTCTGTCTTTTTCTTTTTTGCTTTTGTTGGTCCAAAATGATGCCAATGGGAATTGCACAAACGGATGAGTTATATGTAATAATAATGGTCGAAGTGGATATTCGAGAAAGAGAAAAGAATTCATGTCTTTTTCAAAAACTTTGCTTCTTTTATAAAGCAAATCAAAACATTTATCGTTTTGAGAAATCTTTTCCGACATTCAAAAACTCTTTTTCAAAATCATCGTTTTATTAGTTTTGATATCTATGTCTATTTATAGTTGTGGAGAGTTTTTGAAGAAAAGAAAACAATTTTTCAACACACAAAAAAATGCGTGATGGAAAAGGGACCTACAGTAGTTTAAAAGCTAAAAAATACTATTTAAATTCTATTTACTACGAAAAGAGTAATTCTATACAAGATTTACGTATTAATTTCGCTTGAAGTTTTTCGAAAGTTTTGACATTTCTTGAAAAAACTCAGAAATCCTTTTCTGTTATATTTAAAACGAAACCTATAAAAACGCCTAAAACGGTTTTCTCGCATCTCTTGTTTCTGCTTTGAATATTTTGCAATTTTTGCGTTATTCTCCGTTTGTGGGGAAGTCCATTACAAAACGAACAAGGGAAAAATATGAGCTAAGGATTTGGCCCTTCATAAAATTAAGGTCGTTGTCCAAAAATGGAGGGGTATTTTACTTATCCTATTTCATAATGTTCCCTTGTAAGTTCAAAAAAAGTACTTACTGTCTGAATCTAGTCGCTTTCAAGTTTTATTTGTTTTGGCGCTCTGACAAGGGAGACAGAACTCATCTGGAATTACACATTTAAAATTGATAAGGTTTCATTATGAATCACTTCCTCGATCTCGTTACCGGGATCATTTGTTTGAAATAATCAAGAAATTTCATGGACTAAACATAGAAATGAATGAATATTATTTTAACAAAAAAAAACCTTATAACGTATCGAAACAACATATTAAACTTTGAAAAATGAATAAAGAGAATTTATGTATAAAAACCGCAACGCGTAACTATTGAAATGGCGGATCCGCGCATATAAAAGTGGCGGATCCGCGCATAGAAAGTGACGGATCCGCGCAAGGGAAAGTGACGGATCCGCCACTTTTATATGCACGGATCCGCGAAAATTTCCCTGAGTAAGAACATCTCTTTCAGCTGATAACTAGTAATGTCAAAACCATTTTTGAGTGTTTTTCGCTCCTTACTCAACCATTTTTTAAACTTTTTAAAAACATCTACCAATTTTTAAAAGATACAATTGAAAAATGTGAGAAATTCCCAATTTCCGATGTTTTTTCCCAGAAAAAGTGATTTATTAATTAAAATAAAACTGAAATACTTTCTAATATTCAAAAATTCGTAATACCCGAATTGTAAATCAGTTTTCACACATTTCATTTAATTTTTTTTTCGCTGCCCAAAACATCGGAAAATAACTGTGTTTTTAAAATTTCGAATTAGCGCCAATTTTGTGTACTTTGTGTTCAAAACCCTTTTTTTTTGAAATTCATAAAACTGAATTTCTCAAAAATAATGAATATAAATTAAGCGGTCCATCTCCTTTGTTCATTTTCTTCAACTCATATCCAATTTCTTCCAAGAAAAAAAATGAAGAGAAATGAGGGAGAATTATTATAACAATAATAATAATTATTGGACATTCCATTTTCCATCAACTCATCCAGACGCCAAAAATTTCAATTTCAATGCAAATTTCGTCTTCGAAATTCGAGATGAATCGACAACAATTTGTTTTGCAGTTTTGTGACCCTTCCAATTCCAATTTTTTCTTCTTCATCATTTCCTTTCTTTCAGAAATAGATTCAGATTTTGATATGCGAAACGAAACCAAAAATTGGTTGGAGAATATGGTGGCCAACACAAAAATGAAAAAAAAATGAAAGAGAGTCCCCCACTTACTCTTCCATATTAGTAATCATTGAATTCGTGTCACTCAAAAGTTTCAACACTTTGTCACTTCGGATAAATTGAGTCTGAAAGATATAAATCTTCTAGTTTGATTCTTTAGTTTTTCTTTCTTCCAACATTTTTCACACAGAAAATGAAAGAGTATGCAAATTATGAGAGGTTTGAGAGAGATAATGGTGCGCGAAACCACCGGGTGATGATGAGTGCAAAAAATTTGCATAATTTGAGAAATTGTAACTTGACAAGGGGGGAGAATTGGGGGAGGATGAACAATATGGAATGATGAACAACTCATTGGAGAGTACAACTCAATCAACAACAGGTTTTTGTTGGAATGGGAATAGTGAACATGATGAAATGAACAAAAAAGGAGCCCAGAATGTCGAAAAAGCAATACAATCTGTTGTCAAATTCAAAAAAATCGTGTTTCGCTCCAATTCTGACCGCGTTCGATGCGCATTCAAATTTTGATTTTGTCAACTCCGGACAACCTTTATGAGGAGATCATTTTCCGATTTGCTATCGCGTAATTTTGATTGAATTCTATTGTCAAGTTAACATTTTTGGATAATCCATTTTCAACTAATTTTGAAAATAACATAACCGTGTGAGAGACTTCGATTTTCTGGGTTGATCAAAACCAACTTGCATGATCAAGAATATTTAAGTTGACAATACTAATGAGAGATCATTCAGATGTATCAAAAGCTCTAATTTTTGAAACTAAGATCAGGCAGGGTCAAATTAACTGGCACACCGTCTTTAAAGGAAATGTGCCACAATGTGATATGACGGCGAAAATAGTAAATAAATTATAAAACCTGAAGAGCAACATCGTGCAAATTAGGTACCCACTTCTTAAAATCCTCACAAATTATGTCTTGAAAATACATTTTTTCAGATCTCGTCGTCGGAATAAAATTATGGGCTTCTGAAAAAATCAAGACAAGACCCTGGAAAAAAATCCTTACACTGATTTTTAGATGAAAATATTGATCATTGAAAATTCTCGAAGTCGAACTTTGTGAAATCCTTCTTGCCCGTTTTTTTTTGAAAGTGGGGCAATAAAAACAAAAAAAGTTGTTTTTTTTCTAAAGATTCGGAATAGATTTTTTTAAATACACATTAACAACTCGTGTTGCCATATTATTCAATTTCTTGTTCTAAACAAAACAAACAAAAAATCAGATGTATCAAAATCTTGATTGTCTTCTATCCCATGGGACCAATTCGCCTCGATTATTATTATTATATAATATCCTCCCTCCATCTATGGTTAATTGTTCGAGCTTCTTCTTATTCCTCTTGCTCCCATCCAACTTAGCTCCGCCCATTTCGAATATTTTGATTGGTTGTGTTTTTGAAAGGATTCTCCCAAACCCCCAAAAGTGGATGAGCCGGAAAAAGGAGTTTTATCTTGAATCTTTTTATTGGTATCGTTTTACTTCATCTCCTACCAATTTTTTTTCTTAAACTTTTATAAGAATTTATTAGAGTTTAATTTTAATTCCAGAATGAGTATCATAAATGATATTTGGAATGATTATTGGAAACAACAATTGAATTCTGGTAATTGGTTTTTTGAAGTGAATAATCTATTAGTTATATTTAGTCATAATTTCGAAACCTACTACAACGAACTCCTGTGAAAATGATAAATCTACATCATCACGAGAAGAGACAACATCCCCAGATGATTTTGATGAAGAAATTCTAGAATCTTTTAATGGTAAAACCATCCACTTTTATAAAAAGTTTTGAATAATTTACAGACGACTCAGAAACTGGGGAAACTGCGGCAAAAAGGAGAAGAACAAGGACTAATTTTTCAGGTAAGGATGCAAATGTTTGAAAAAAAAACCCCAGTCTGCGTTTAGGTTGGCAGTTAGAAGAACTTGAATCCGCATTTGAGGCCAGTCACTATCCTGATGTGTTTATGAGAGAATCGTTGGCGATGAGATTGGATTTATTAGAATCGAGAGTTCAGGTGAGAATAAGTATTTTAAAAATATTTTAACGTAGACAAGAACCGATCTGAAGATTTATTTTTTAAATGAATACATGAAAAACTAAGCAATTTTTGTTGTTTTTTATCATTGCTTTTCTCAGAAACTGAATTAGTTAAGCAGTATCATTATCCATATTACCTCCTTACCCAGTTATATAAAAGGATATAACATTTTTACCTCCGAGAGTGGATGCCCTGCATTCATCCAGCAGAAAAGGAAAATGCTAAAAATGTTAACTTTACAAAACCTAGATATTAGCTATCCGATTCGATCAATGATCCGAGTCGTTATACTGATCTTGATTCCGGTTCGATCGGATTTATAAAATGAAAACTATATATATTTTTTTCTAATTGTAAATGTTTCAACTCGACTGCTCCCTAAAAGTTAGTTTCTTTATCTTCTTTGAAAGTAAGCTGCATGGGTTCGAAAAAAAGTTATTGTTTCTTGTTCTCATAGATTTTTGTGGCTAAATCTGATGTTTCTTCATCAAAAATCAACACGAATTCCTGATATATTCGTCAAAAAGTTTTGATATCAAAATGGAGTCTCTATGTGTTAATTTTTGAAATTCTCTTTAAGCGAAACTTATTTTGAAGTAGTCTGACGCACATTTGAATAACCTAATTAAAAATACCATTGAACGTGTTTCAATCAATTTCTGGATAGTAGCGTTTGAACATTTGAGAACTGATGTGCATGTGCGGGAACTTCCATTTCTTATTTCATTTTCAACTAATTATTATCTTGAAATTTTGATCTGACAAATTGTCGAGCTTTTCGTTAATTATAATTGAGTTCGATAAGAAAACAACAATCATTAATTGTCAGTTGTTACAGTAACTGCAAATTGTTCTAAATTTTCGAAAAAAAAAAATCAATCAAATTTCACACCCACAGACGTATACGAAGCAGAGAATTCCAGCGACTACCGTAGCCCCGAATTGGTTTTTTGTTTTCTATTTCACTCTGCTTCTTCTTCTTGTTTTCCACCAGTAAAAAAAGATATGAAGTGAAAAAAAGAGAAGAAATGAGTGATGGTGGCATTGCTAGAAGAGAGAAAGAGTCACTGAATTCCCTTAACGACTTATGATTCGAGTTCAACAATTTGTTTGTCGACTATGCTTTCAAAAATGGGTTACGGTAGTTCAGATAAGGAGTATTTTCCGTATATCAATTCGAATTTCTTTTTTCTAATTGTTGTTAGTAAATAACGCTGAAAAGTAAATTTAATGAAATGAAATATTAGAAACGAACCCTAGTAAAAATAGCAATGTATATTCGGCATCGGACTTTTCCAAACTTTATTCAAAAATTAGAGTTTTTTAATTCCTTCCCAATAATTTTGACCATATTGAAAATAAAAAATGTCTTCATTAGTCTGATTTCATTGAAATCACATCTCAGTGTTTGAAGCGGCAACCAAAGCGACTTGAAAAAACTACGAGAAGCACCATATGAACCTTGTTTTTCCCCTGACTTCGAATGTTGTTTGTTTACACAATAAATTTAAATTCATTCGAACTTATCTCCCGAATATTTTCGCTTTGGTCCATTAATTTTTTTGTCTCGAAACTTCCATCTTTGGTTGTTTGCTATTTTAATCTGATAATACATACTAGTTAGATGTACTCATTCTTCTTTTTTTTTAAGACAAGAACAAAAATAAATGCAACATGAAGAGATATTCAATGGATAAGGAACCACGAAAATAAATTTACTTGTTTTTGTTTGTCACAGAAAATGAAGAAAATGTGTTGCAGGTTTGGTTCCAAAATCGAAGAGCTAAATGGCGAAAAAGAGAGCAGACGAAAAATGGCGTTGGTGGTGGAATGAATAATGGAAATAGTTCGAATGGTGGAAATTCTGAGATGAGAATTGATGGTAGTGTAGAAAAGGTAATTGATAAAAATATACTGGTTCGGGAGCTCCCGGATCATGTTTTTTTTGCAACAAATTCATTTTCTCAGCCTCTTCCAACGTTCCCATTCTCGATTGAAAGCATTCTGGCAGTAAGCCGAGTTCCACGTGGCCGACGACCGAATGCGAAATACCCTCGTGTACAAGCCTGCAAAAATCTTTCTCCGTTCATGCTTCCACTTTTTCCGATCACGCAACCCGCTGGAAACTTGATAAAAGAGAAGACTCCACCTCCGACAGTTACCACGATTACTGTAGCTGATCTACTCAAGCAAAAATAGTTTAAACTTTATTTAATTTTCATCGATTTAAGAATTGTTTTTACCTCAATTAATTCTGTATCATATTTTCTTTGTGTTATTGATGTCAAACTCGTTCGCGTGCACGAATAAAATGTGTCGAATAGAAAATAACGTTAAATAATAATCAGCGGATTTTATGAAAGACGTCACGTTTTTCTATATAGGCCAAACAATAATTTAAAAATCATTTTATTTTTTGTGACAATAAAGACGAGTGTACACCAAGTGTTCGTGAGTTGAAAAAGTTAGGTCACGTAAACTTTAAAACCCGTGGAAACGTTTAGCCTGAAACAATACGAAAAAAATAAAATCAAATCGATTATTGGAATGTCACATTCTATAGAATTCTACTTCTACAATTTTTTGCAGTTGCGGTAAATAATTTCTAGCAAATCGAACACATGTGCCTACGAACCCTTGGCCTACCCCCCTGATGGCCTAGAAAGCTTTCGCGGACTAACTTTTTTAATTATAGGGAAACCCGGCCTTTGTTTTGTACTTCGTGTGGATTTTTTTGCTGATATTTTATTTTTTTTCGAATTTCTCTCGAGTTTTCCTCAATGTTGTTGATTTTAACCGATTTTTGATTTTCTGCACTGTTTTTTTCAGGAGTATGACGGATGTTGATATGGCGGATAAGGTACCACAAATTGAAGCAAAGGCAGTGGTAAAACTAACGAAAATGTTTTTTTTATTTTTTTATTGAATAAAACTCTTCAGGATTCCGAATATGTGTTGAATAGCATTATAGATGCTCATAAATCAGATGTAAAATCGATAGTTGTAACAAGTGCTGGTACCCTGATTTCTGCTGGACGGGATGAAGTCGTCAATTTTTGGACAAAAAAGTTCGAATAAAGAATTTTGAAATTTTTTAAAAACATAATTTCACTTCTTCAGAGCTGGAGCATACAAAACGACTTTACAATTCAAACAGCCCAAAGGAATATTTGTGAATTCATTAGCTTATGCAGACACTCCACAAGGCTGGAGGTATAGAAAGAATTCGAATAAATTATGAACCATTTTATATCTTTAAGATTGTTTGCTGGACGAAAAGATGGTTCCATTGCCATGTATGGATCAGGAAGCGCTGAACCAATTCAAGTTTACAAAGAACATCAAAATAATGGTAAGAAAAACTATACTCCAATATCTGAGACTGAACAATGTGTGCTTTCAGTATGCTGTCTACACATCAATGAAAAAACAGGAATTCTAATGAGTGGTTCTTGGGATTCCAATGTTATTATTTGGCCGATTTTCGAACTAGGGAAATCAGAATTTACAGTAATAAAGTCTTGAAGAAATTGGAAACAAAGTGTTTTTTATAGGCATTGAAACTCAGCGGACATTCCCTGTCAGTTTGGGCACTTGCCACTATTCCAGACCGTTTGGACTATTACCTGACAGCTAGTGCCGATAAAACCATCAGATTGTGGAATCGGGACAATACTGTACAAGTTTTCAATGGACATACAGATGTTGTTCGTGCTCTTGCTGTTTTGTCTTCCAAAAATTTCTTGTCGGCTGGAAATGACGGAGTCATTTGTTATTGGAACATTGATTCTACAAACTGTCTTGGAAAATTCAAAACGTCTGCCCATGATTTTATTTATAGGTAATCGTTAGAAATAATTAATAGAAATAAATTAAACGTGTTTCCTATTTTAAGTCTCACAATTGCCGATGGTAACATCTTGACAACTGGTGAAGATGGAACGATCGAAGTCTGGAGCATGACTGAAACGGAAGGACAACGAGTAAAAATCAAATCAGAAACTGTTATCACTACGCCAGCCGCCAGCACATGGGATATAAAAGCCATGCCGTTTTCGGATATTTCTGTCGCCGGTTCTGATGGAAAAATCTATATTTTCACTAAAGATAAAGAAAGAATTGCACCAGTTGATATTCGTGAAGGATTCGATGCAACAGTTCTAGTGAAAATTAATGCACGAGTTGAACGAAATAAGTCTTCGGATGAGATTGTGATTAAAGTTGCATTGGATGACGGACCAGCAAAATTGGAATTGAGATATCAGAAAGGAAGTGATCCGTCAATTGCCGCTGAGAAGTTTATCAGGGATAATCAATTACCAATTTCATATCTCAATGAGGTGAATATTTTCATGATTTTTTGCCCTGAATCCACCGCCCCTCACTCTTATTCCTTCCTAATTGCCTCCACCCCACTTTTCTCTGAGTGGAAAAGTTCTTATTTTTTATAGGTTGTCGATTACATGTGCCAAAATATTCCAGAAGCTAGAATTGCAAGGGATGGCTTATCAAAGATGCAGCCAGGACAAAGGCAGAATTTGAATGGGGAGGTTAGATCTTTTTTGAAAAAATAACAATGTAAAAATAAGGTGTTTCTAGACTTATGATCATTTATTCGATGTATCATTGGAAGACGGAACAAATCTTAAAATGCCTTATAATCGGGGAGAGGATCCAGATTTTGCGGCTCAACGATTCATTGAAAAACATAATTTACCCGTCAAATTTTTGCCATTGGTATATTTGTGTTTTTTAAAAACATCGTCTTGAAACTACATTTTCAGCTTTCAAATTTGATCCGAAAGGAGACTGGAAATGGACCATCATCACAAATAAGCGCAGAATATTCTGATCCATTTTCGGGTGAAGGTCGATATATTCCGTCACAAAACAATTCCACAGGATTTGGTGGCTTTTCGGGTGATCCGTTCACTGGAAGCGGAGGATATAAAACCGGTGACAATGTTGGAAATCATGCCGTTCCTTTGTCTTCATTGCCTGTGGATAAGAAGAGACCAAGAGGACCGCTGGTACCGGTTCCAGAGTTTTATACAGTAAGCCTAACAATTGTAATAGTTTTCAAAGTTAAAAACTCATCAATTTATAGTTTGGTGCTGCCGGAGCTAGTCAAAAAGCGATTGCAAAATTGAAAGAAATCAACGAAAAACAAGAATCATTCCAATTATCAGCGGATCAAATTTCATCGCTTGAGGAATTGTTCATTGTTCAGCCATCTTCAGAATATTTTTCACAATTAGCGTGCTCCGCGTTTGAAACCGCACTTGATTGGCCGATTGCAGATCTTGTTCCAGTTTTGGACTTTTTCCGCATTGCTCTTCTTCATCGTGCCATGAATGCTCAATTTTGCTCAAAGGTATTTAAATTTGATACATCTTAATATATAAATATTCTAATATTTTTTTAAGGAAAAAGGAGTTGATTTACTTCAACGGTTGACAGCAATTCTGGTATCCGAACCATCAGAATGGGCTTTGAAAGTTATGGTGTGCAGATGCATTGCTAATTCATTTTCTCATCCTGAAGGAAGACTTTTGTTCTCATCGACTGAATTAAGCACTCTCGCTCCGGTCGTTATCAAACAAATTATGCATCCAAAAGCAGCTTTGCAAGTAAGTTTTCGCAAAAAAGAATGTTTCACATTTTTTCGAACAAAGTGAATGTAAATTGAATGTCGCCAATGAAAAAATTGTGCATACTTTATTTTAAAAAATTGATGGCCTTTTAATTTTGTTTAACCGAAGTTTCAATTTGAGATCCGTGAGAGTTTCTGATCCTTTTCTGATAAATAAGAGTTTCATAATATTAAGACAATGATTTCAGATTGCCGCAACGACTGCATTGGCGAATTGGTCATTAGCACTTCTTGAACAAAGCCAAGAATGTGCACAGTTAGGGCCAAGAGAAGATTTGTTGAGAGCATTGATTGCTGAAATTGAGACAGTTATGTCGTTTGGTGAAATGGCTCCAGATGCACAAATAAGGCTGCTTCAAACGATTGCCACATTGATGTGGGGAGATTCGAATGTTATTAGTGTAAGTCTACATTTTTAAACAAATTAATATGAGCATCCATTTTTTAAAATCAAATACTTTCCAGTTGGGATTGTTCATTGAATGCTAATTTTTAAAAAAAATATTTTTTCAACAAAAGGCACTATTTTCAGTTGGCCAAAAATCGTCACATCGCGTTAATTGCTGCTCGACTGAAAGATGCTACCGAATCTGAAGATGGAAAGAATGTAGCAAGAGATATTGTTGAAATGACATATGCAGTCTGAAAAACGAAAACCGGAATCAAAATTTATAACTCTTTCCTTTCTTTTTATTTTTTAAAAGTCTAAACCTGCTTCGAAATTAATTTCAATGTTTAAAGTGTATACTTCTAAAAATCGGTTATTTTTAAATTATTTAATGACGTTGTATTGTAGATTTCGGTGAATTTATTACAATGACAAATGCGGTATTCTTCTATAATTCGTGTATTCTTATCCCCGTTTCCCGATTTATTTATTTATATATTCGAAATAAAAATAGCCGCGTATTTATAGAGTTCAGCATTGAAATGAAAACCGGTTATTTCACCAAATATATTTATTAAATTTATACTAAATTAAACCAAATCACTTCACTTATAGAGCTGGCGGTTTATGCGCCATCTAATTTCTAGAAGTTTAACCAAATTTCTTGCACAAAGTATGCCGAATAGAAAGACTGCAGCTATTGTTGGTAAACACTGGAAAATAACAAATCAATTTGAAAATATATTTTTTTCAAGTAATTGGAGATGAAATTTTGAAAGGTACAACAAAGGATACAAATTCATATTTTTTGTCTAAACGACTACATCAGTTGGGTGTGGATTTGAAAAAGGTAATTTTGATAACCTGTTCTCAGTGAAGGAACCAATCCGGTGCTCCGGCGGTTTAAAGGAGGGTTTTACGGAGATTATGAATGCGCCTGGGATGAAAATAGGCTTCAGACTCATTCCAAATCTGTTTTAAAAATTTTCTAAAACCAACTAGAAGCCGAGAAAAGGCTCCTCGAAACAATGGCCTAGAAAAAAGGGCCACCGGCGAAAACTAGTCCACAGGCATGAAAAGTCCAAAAAAATGAAAAACAAAACAAAAATTAAGTTGAACAAACATTAAAAAGGACTAGTATAAGCATTCTGCATAACTATTTATTAACGAAACACGAAAAAAGTTCATAGGAAAAAGTTCGGCCAGGTGGCCCTTTTTTCTAGGCCATTGTTTTGAGGCGTGTTTTCTCGACTTCTAGGTGGTTTTAGAAAATTTTAAAAACAGATTTGGAATGAGAATGAAGTATATTTTCTTCCCAGACGCATTCATAATCTCCGTAAAGCCCTCCTTTAAATTATTCAGTTTATTGATGGAATTTTGTTTTGCTAAACAAAAATCCAGATTTATTTCAGATTTCAGTTGTTGGCGATGATATTGAGGAGATTTCAAGAGAAATTCGCATTGCTTCTTCAAGTTATGATTATGTAATCACTAGTGGAGGTGTTGGTCCAACGCACGATGATAAGACTTACCTAGGTTATTGATTTTTTGACTTTATGAATAGGCTCATAAATTAATTGCTAATTTTAAAGGTTTGGCACATGCTTTTGATGATCAACTGCATTTTTCCTCTGATATTCGTGATGCTATAAACAGGTTTTTGCCAAACTTTGCGGCTCGAAAGAAGATGTCACTTGATACACCCGATGCCGAACGATCAGTTGCTGATATGATGAAAGTTGCAACAGAAAAATTAAGTACGGTATGTTGGCAAGTTCCTCTTGAATATAATCGGAAATGTTCGATAAACTTACTTGTTACAATTGTGTTTCGCAATATTTGTACAAACCGATATCTCCCGAAGAAATACGATAACGGGAGAGAGATTTAGAAACAGTATTGTATGACGTGTAATAACGTAAATATATATTAGATCCCGAAAACGTCGAATCTTCTGTGGGGAACACAAAAAGTTGATGGAAAAATGTCGACGTTTCCTGTTGTTCGTATTTCAAATGTGATTGCTCTGCCTGGTGTGCCGAAATTTTGTGAAAGAGCTTTTGATGAGCTTCAGGTTGGTATTTTATAAATCGTTTTTTCTCAAAAAACATTTTAAAGGATCAACTTTTTCCTGAAAATGAACGAAGATCGATTCATCAGAAGACTATCTATACGGATTTAGATGAGTTTCAATTTTCGAAACAATTGACAGAATTGGCTGCAAAGTTTGAAGATGACATGTTTGTTCAGATTGGAAGTTATCCGCAAGTCAAGAATAAGTAACAGTTTATAATTATACTTTTTTCTTTCGAAAATATCAAAATTTTCAGATTTTTCAAAACAAAGTTAACCATCGAAGGAGAAAATGAGGAAAATGTTGACCTTGTATGCGAAAAGATTAATAAAATGCTTGATGGACATGTGGTGTATTATGACAAGAAGGCATGGGTGAATACGGTCGAGAAATGGGAAACATTCAAAAAACGGGAAATTGATGGAGATTTTGTGAGAAAGTTAGAGGAAGCGGAAAGGATTGTTGATAAGATTGTAAATGAATATAGGTGAGGAGATAGATGAAATAAAAAAATAAAATATTGAATACATATTTTTCTTTTTATTGCTTAAAGACAGTGTTATAGCTAATATTATCTAAATGAAAACAAATACCCTACTTAAGACTGAGAAAGTCGGAGAATAAGGATATTATGCTCAAAAACAACATTTTTTAAAAACGAATTTTAGTCTCGACCAAATTGCACTTTCTTTCAATGGTGGCAAAGACTGCACAGTTCTTCTACACTTGCTCCGCTTGAAAGTTGATCAGTAATTTTGACATTTTCTCTATCCTTGAAGCCTTATGTTTTTTTTTTTTAGAAAATATGGCCCACAAACTCCTATTCAAGGATTTCACATAATGGTTGAAGATCAGTTCCCAGAAGCGACACAATTTATAATAGATGCTGCCAAATAGTATTTTTAGTTCGATTATTAAAAAAGGAATCCGATTTTTCAGCTATAATATCACTGTATTGGAGTTTCCGGGGCCATTGAAATCTGGCTTAGAATCATTGAAAAAACAAAGACCATCGATTGTACCGGTTCTTATGGGATCAAGAGCAACAGATCCGAACGGGAAATATATGAAGACATCGATAGAATGGACAGATTCAGATTGGCCAAAAGTTTTGAGAGTTTGTCCGATTTTGACATGGACTTATACAGATGTTTGGAAAATGCTCAGAGGGTTATGCATACCGTACTGTACACTTTATGATCAGGTAATTCCTAATTCCTAAAACAATATTTTTATTAGGAGGGTTTCAGGGATATACGTCATTAGGTGGAAGAGATAATACCATCAAGAATCCCGCATTGAAATTTATAGATGAACACGGAAAGGAATTTTATCTTCCGGCTTATAAACTGGTAGATGATGCAGCTGAGCGAAATAATCGATCAAATCTATAGTTTTAAGGTTTGTTCTTAATTTTAGTCTTTGTGATTAGCAATACCAGTTGTGCCATTTTGCTCACTGCCATTCTGTCTGTGATATGATTGTTAATCAATAAAACAGTTTTTTTTTGGAAAAAACAATTTTTATTATTATCCATAAATAACTCGTCTGTAAACATCAATACATGCATATTTATACAATCCGCAAAATTGGGCGTATTTTGGGACTTTGAGGAGTTCAAGCTCGGTGCAATAGTTGTAAGCTGTTCGGCGAGTACGAGTGCACCAGAATTCGATTTCACGGGTGTATATGTGGTCCTCGTTCTGGAAACAATGAATTAAAAAATATCTTTTAAAAGTGATGTTCCCGCTTAATCGACACGTAATTCGCATTTACGTTTAGCGTCGATTAAGTGAGTATTCAGCGAGTTTGGGAAGCCAAAAAACTTACACTTTTCACAGTTCCTTTTATTAAAAATGTTCGTTTTACATGTTTACTAACCTTTCTCTTAAATTGTACTGGTTCAGCTGGAACTTCTTGTTTTGGACATCTTTCTTTATATCTGACACAAAATTCGACGGCATCTTGTGCAAATGAATTGAATCTTAACGGATCTGGACACACGTACTTGAAACGTTCCAAATGTTTCTTGCAATAAGCGGTGAAGTCGATTTTGAAATTTCTGTAGTTGATCAATTTTTTTCCGTCAACATGTTTTTTTGTGGTTGTTTTTGTTATAATTTTGTCCGTTCCTCAAGGTTTCAATGGCCAAACACTAAAAAACACCAAAAACGAACTCACTTCAAATTGGTAAACATATTGGTGAGAAGCGAGTGTTGGCAGTTTTTAACGAAAGCCATACAAAACTCGCGAGTTTCTTGGAAGGCTGCCAGAGGTGGAGTACTGAAACAAACTTCATCGTATTCTTCACGAAGTTTATCACATGCTGGATCATCTTTTATTGTTTGAATTGTTTTTCTCATGTATTCTTCCTGAATGATTTTTCGCAATTCTTCGCGAATTTGTTCAGCAGCTAAAAATTAGTTTTTTTTTGTAAATGTAGTATCAGCGAAGATTACTGAAAACTTCTCCTGGTGGCTCCAACTCTTGCTCGTTTTGATTCGTTATTGTTTCGTTTCCATTTTCAACTAGCAGATCCTCCTCATCTTCGATCATTGTTCCATTATTTCCATCTATTCCACTTTCAATATCGGAAACAAGTGTTGCATTCGATTTCTCAGCGACCTGACGAACTGAAACATTGGAATTTTTATAGAAAATAATTCCGTTCGTTTTTTTTTGATTTAAGATTTACGAAAATTAAAAAAAAATTGCTTTACCTCTTCTTAGCCTCGCATAGTCCTTACAAATATTACTATCAGAATTCAAGCAAAACCCATCAATATTTGCCAAGACTTCAGATTTTCTACTTGAACTTGAAATTTTAATATACGCGAGAATAATCAATAGAAATCTCATGGTTATCATTAACCTTACGATAAATTCATACTAAATAATACTTTACACATCTTCCCTTTTTTGTCTTAGGCTTCGTCCATTTTTTTTCTCGTTGTAATTGTTCTCAACACATGAACTTTGTCAACACTGACAAAATAGTTTGCCTCGAGAAGATTTTTGTTTGTTTCTTTTCCACCTATGTCTCTCAACGTACACTAGTTTGTTTATTTGTTTCAAAAATGTAGACTTTAATGTATTCTTTTAATGTTCGTTTCATTTTAAGATTTTTCAGATATGGCATTTTTTGGTTATGGTGCTTTGGCGGCTCTTGGTGGTGCACTGATTTATTCGAACTTGCCCACATACATTACACTCGGATATGCAGAACCATCATTTGAGCATTTGACTGCGGCAAAATTGGTACCAATTACTGGAAAATCGAATGAGATTGAGAGTGTGATTGATAAAAATTTGGTCACTGGTGGAGAATTATTTCAAAAGGGACCCGTTTTGGTGATGGCGGTGAGGAGACCTGGATGTTTGTTGTGTAGAAAAGAGGCGGCACAGTTGGAAACGCTGAAACCGATTTTGGATAAGAATGGGATTTCACTTGTGAGTTTTGAGAAGATAAAAATGGTTAAACACAGCTTAGAACTCTATTTTTAGCCTTCAATTTTGAGATTTCGTTCAATATTCCAATGAACCTGTGAAAATTAATTATAGCTCCTTGTCGATGTTGCCTGGTCAAAATTTAGACTTGGGATAAAAACCATAACATAAACGTATCTTAGTGAATAATTACGGAATAAATTTTAATCTTTCCAATTTCCTATTAAAAATGATGTGGAACTACGAAAAATGCACAATTTTACAGGTGGCAGTTGTACATGAACTTCTCGGTGCCAACAAGTTCAAAGATTTTTTCAGCGGAGACTTGTATCTTGATGTAGATGTAGGTTATTTCTTTTCAAAATCTTCGAAACAAAATCTGAATGTTTTAGAAAACCTTTTACGGCCCGAGAGAACGTTGGCTTCCAATCTGGATGGGTTTCTTGAGATTTTCCACATACACAAATGTCTACAATGCTAAGAAAGCAAATGTCAAAGGAGATCTTGTAGGAGAAGGACGTCTTCTTGGAGGTATTAACATTTAATGTGAAAAAATACACCCAAATTATTGGATTTTAGGAGTTTTTCTCATCGCTAACAACAAAATTCAATATTGTCATTTGGAAAAATCATGGGGAGATGCGGCGAATATTGGAGAAGTGACCGAAGCACTCCGAAGATTCGAGATAAAACAATAATTTATATAATTTATGTTTTGAATATTTATCAAGTTTATTTTGTAAGAATCCCTGAGGATTATAATAAAAAATAGAATGGACAAATAATAGAAAACAAGTGAAAGAAAGTCGAGAAGCGGGAGAAGCGAGAGAGGAAAAAACAGAAAAAAAAATTAAGTTTGAATTAAAAAAAACAACAACAGGAATATTATTCAAACGATTTTTGGTTAACGCACGACGTAGAACATGATAAGTATCAAGATGCTAATAAAATCAACAACCGAGGTTCGATAAACGGTAGTGAGAGGAGGTGAAAGTTTTGAGATTAACGGGAAAGTTTAAATTATTATGAAATTATGTTGAAAACTTGTAGAATTCTAAAGCTATCATGATGAAAGGATTGAAAAACAAACAAAAAAAAAACAACGAATGTGAATAATATTAAAAATATTAAATTGGAATTGAAAAAAAAAACATCTATCTGTGACTAAAAGTGCGAATGTTTTCCGAGCTACTTCCACTGGAACTCGGGGTAGGCATGCCATTGGTCGATGATTGAGTATTGAGTAAATAGTCCAAGAAATCGGAGAGAGAAATTGCAGCAGCTGCCTGGAATTTGTTTCTTTAAATTTTCGAAAATTTACATTTTTAGAAAGGGATACGATCGTTCTACGTTGTGTGATAATTAATACGATTTCTTTAATTCTCGTGTAAAAACTATTCCGTAAAATATAACTGTTAAAGACAGGATGCCACTTATTTTTTTAAACACTATTTTTAATTTATGAAAAAAACTTTTTAAAAACTGATCCAATACATTTTTCTAAACTGCTGAATAAGAAAACTGTTTTTTTTATAATTAAATATAGTGGTTAAAGGTATTATTTAATTAACTCGAGTTTCTAATTAATTTTCATCTTCTTCTCCATATCTGACAACCTATAAAAGCAAAAAAATTGGGAATTTTCCTGTTGTGGTATTTACAAGAAAAAGCAGATTTACAAATTAAGGCGGCGAAATGGCCTAATTCGTTGGCAACGTGCGAGAGATCACGCGAATGTGAGAGTTTTTGTAATTGTTAGGCCATTTCACCGCCTTAACTTTTTTTCGAGTACTATAAAAAGAAATATCGAAATTTTTTTGCTCGCATAGTTTTTCAAATATTGAGAAGAAAATAAAAATGGAATAGAAAACTAAATTCAGCAAAGAGTCCCTTTAAAATGCCAAGATTCGTCGGTATTGACGCGAAACACTGTTTAAAAAATTATACTATCCACCAACCTTATCATCTTGAATTACAAAAGCTGTATTGGATTTTCCATTCAACAATGCATCCATAACAGATCCGACGGTGTCATTCTCTTTGATGAAAATCTGACGCTTGCAAAGTGGCATTATTTCTTGGATTTTAGTGTTGAGAAGCCAATTCTAAAACGTGTTTAATTTTATTTTAAAAAATCTCAATCGATTTACCTTCGGATTCGGATGATCAAGTGGAAGAGCATAACAAATGTCCTTTTTGGTGACCACTCCAATAACATGTTTGTTCTCATCAACAACGGGCATTGTCGAGTAACGAAATCCGATCATTTCTTCCATTGCCAAACTGATGGTTGCAAATTTTGAAATGCATTTCACATTGCCCCATGTTCCAATGGTTGAAATCTTGATCGGATGGCTCAACCATTGCGCGAAATGAAGTGAACGGTTTTGTTTATGAATAGCAGTCAAAACACGACGAATGGTAATCAAAAAGACAACGTCCCCATATTCTTGCACAACCGCAAGACGATGCAAATTGTTCGCTTGAAGTTCCTCACAAGCTTCCAAAATCCTGAAAAAACCATTCATTTTGCAGCTGCTGGAAATGCATTCAACATACTTTGTAGACGTTGTGACAGTAACCAAGCGATTTCCAGACAAAATATCCTTGACCAGAATTTCATATCTTCCGGTTTTTCTGCTGCTCGTTCTCAAACAAATCAAGAAATCTGTGAGTGTCAAAATGGAGTAAACATCGCCTTTGCCGCCTTCCAAAACGAGCAACGATGAGATCTTATTTGATCGCAAAATGGAAAAGGCTTTACGGGCAGAAATTTTGTCATCAACAATATGTACTCTCGAGTTTTGTGGGCACAATTCATAGGTATCCACTACTTTCATGTATTGACGATATGGATCAGTTTGTTGATCTGAAGTTGCTAATATGATATAAGAAATATCATTAATATATGTATTAGAAAAATATAGTTTTTTCAATTATCGAAATTTCGTTATTGAAACAAATTCTTCTGAACTCAAAGAATACCTACCAATCAATCCAACCACATTGACCGACAGTGGTCTCGAAGTCTTTCGAAGGATCAAAAAGTCGGAACTGTTGGATCTCGGACGACGAAAAGCAGCATCATCATCGTAAAAATCGTGCTTATCATCACGAAGATCATAGACATGGTCAACTTCGCATTCGCGAACTTGAACACGTCTAAAAGTTTCAGCACGTCTGAACATTCTTTCACCAAGCGATCCGGTACGTGGATGAAGAAGACCACGGAAACTTTCGAGAACTGATGGACGACGTTGAGTTGATGTTGATGCGAAACGTCGGCGATCAACTGCTTGGAAGGCTACAAATATTTGTATGTTATTAGAAAAATACCGCACGTGTATGTTCGTTAAAAAATGTGAATATTAATTTCTGTGGAAGATCTATCAATGTTCAAATAATTAAAGACAGTGTACCACCCAACTTTTACCATGTCAATACTCTCTTTCAAAAATTAAAAGTTCCAATACTATTTCATTGTCCTTCCAAAACAATCGTAGTTGACTGCTCGGGGTAAAGTTGTAAAATTCAAAAATTGAGGTAAGGTGGTACCTCGTTTATATGAGCATTCGTTCGGAATTTTGAATCGTAGGGGTTCTACGTAATAAATAATTAAGTAAAGAAAATGGTGTTCTACTCTGAATCTCGATTTCTGAATTTATCCAATCATAATTTTCGGGGTTCTTTTTGGAGCAGTAATTGTTGAACCTAAACTTACCATTGTCCTCTTCATTAATATCAAAAAGAAGAACATTTTTAAGATCTTCCGACAACTCAGAACTCATTTTTAAATCGTCAAGATACAGAAATAACAAATTTCCGATGAAAGAAACGAACCAACAGCAAAATGTGTCGAACTAATCATGGTCGGTTCCTTCGATACAGAACCCACAAAATATAGGGCGGAGCTTCTTCGAATGGGTCACCAGATATTTACTATTTCGAATTCGCAAAATATGAAAAAAAAAAACGTTCTTTTTTGTTTTTCTGAGAAAAATAGAATAAACAACATCGTTTGGAAAAGAAAAATAACAACAAAATGTCAACTTTTCTCTTTTTCTCCAATGTTTTTTCACAGTTTCCATCTGTTACAAAAGCGGGGCGAATGGTGCTGCGGAAAAACACACAAGGAAAATGTGGGAAAAGGATGTTTTTAAGCAGAAATAAAAAAAACATATTGAGAGTGTGTTTTGGTACTGATCCGATGAATAATATGACAAACGATGGGCTAAATTATTTCGAGTTTCTACGAATTTTTTTCGACAATTTCAGTTGTTGAAAAAATTATTTAAAAATTAGCCTTTTAAAGGAGGGCATCACGAAGCTAATAAATGTACTTTAAATGAAAATAGACTTCATTCTCATTCCAAATCTGTTTTTAAAATTTTCTAAAACCACCTAGAAGCCCAGAAAATGAGCTTCAAAACAACGTCCTAGAAAAAAGGGCCGCCTGGCCGAACTTTTTCCTATGAGTTTTTTTCGTGTTTCGTTAATAAATAGCTGTGCAGAATGGTTATATTACTCCTTTTTTTATGTTTTTTTTTGGATTTTTCATGCCTGCGGACTAGTTTTCGCCGGTGAACACTTTTCTAGGCCATTTATTTGAAGCTCATTTTCTCGGCTTCTAGGTTGTTTTAGAACATTTTAAAAACAGATTTGGAATGAGAATGAAGTCTATTTTCATCCCAGATGAATTCATTAGCTCCGTAAAGGCCTCCTTAAACTCAACGAATTAAAAAAGAAAACATCAAAATTGTCTTAGGATACTACTTCGAACAGATTGAAAATCAGGACCTTCCAATTTGCAAAAAAAATATGATTGCGGAAATCCGTTTTCTAATAAACAGTATATCATTTATTTGTGAAGTAGGACAAGATAAAATTGTTTAAAACTTCAAAACCAACAATTTTCAAACTTCGACGGTTACTAATGAAATTTATCAAGATCTTGCTTTTTTTCGAATATTTTCGGGAGCCTCCCAAAGAATTACTTTAAAAAAATGAATTGAAAAAATAATCTTCTAACTTATCAATCACTACACAGCTCCACAAAAGTATTGCTCCACCTAAATTTTTTCGAAAATATTTTTTTCTGATAATTTTTGTTAAAAGTGTTCAACTGATGAAATATGTCAAATTCAGGCAGTAATCAACTTCCACTAATAATTTTTGAAACCTAAAGTCCAAAAAAAATTTTCATCATTTTTTGTGAAAAATCGGTTTTTGCCGTTCCACAAAAGTATTGCTCCACTTTCAATTATTGTTTTTTTCTTTGTCTTTTTTTTGTCCATTGTTGTTATTTTTTGTTTTTCAGTCGATGAGAGCTGGAACTCATCTTTCTGAATATGAAAAAGGTCAAATTGTTGCCAAATTGGCGCAAGGACTGTCTAATCGTCAGATTGCGCGGGAAATAGGCCGAAACCACAAAATCATCAATACATTCGTCAAAGATACAAATGGATATGGCACAAAAAAAGCTTCTGGACGTCCTCCATCGCTTTCGGCACGGGATACAAGAAGAATTTTGAATGAAGCGTCAAATTCGGTGTCAACTTGCTCGCAAATCAAAGCTGATCTCGACATTAACGTCTCTTCAGAAACCATTCGACGTGTCATTTCCAAATCCAACCATATCAAAATAAGAAAAATGAGGAAAGAACCGCAAATGGAAGATTCTCATTTCAAAAAACGATTGGAATTTGCTAGAAAAAACAACCGAACTGCTTGGGACCAGGTTAGAGTTTACTAATTTTTTTCCGTTTGAATGCAATTCATTTTTTTAAAAAGATTATCTTCTCGGATGAGAAGAAATTTAACTGCGATGGTCCAGATGGTTATCGCAATTACTGGCATGACTTGAGAAAGGATAAACTTCGCTTTTCGCGTCGAAATTTCAAGGGCGGCGGAGTTATGGTTTGGGCTGCAATTTCATCTATCGGACGTGTCAAGTTATGCTTTGTTTCAAAGAGAATGAATGGATCAGACTATCGATATGTATTGCGCAGAGGTCTATTGCCTTTTTGGCGACGTCATCGAAACAGGAATTTTGTCTTCATGCATGATGGAGCCTCTGTTCATCGTGCAAGACGTACTTCACAATGGCTCAACCAGCGCAATATTCCGATTCTTGATTGGCCAGCTTGCTCTCCTGATATTAATATCATCGAAAACGTCTGGGGCTACATGGTTCGTAAAATGTATGCCGGAAACAAGACATATCATAACGTTCGTGAACTGAAAAAAGCGATTATCGATGCGTGGCATCAAGTTGATCAGCAATTGCTTGACAATCTTTATCTCTCGATGGATAATCGAATTTTCCAATTAATTCAACGATCTGGACATGCAACAGATTACTGATGATTTTTTTTTGTTATTGTTCCATGTTATTTTGTTCTTCTTACGGTTTAATAAATCATTTGTTGAAGTGGAGCAATACTTTTGTGGAACGGCAAAAACCGATTTTTGACAAAAAACGGTGAAATTTTTTTTTGGACAATAAAGTTCAAAAATCATTAGTGGATGTTGATTACTAATTGAATTTGGCATATTTCATCAGCTGAACACTTTTAACAAAAATTATCAGAAAAAAATATTTTCGAAAAAATTTAGGTGGAGCAATACTTTTGTGGAGCTGTGTAGAAACGGCCTAATTCCAGAAATTAAAAAAAAAGAACCTTATCTCAATAATCCGACACCATTTATATGGAGTCTCCTCGACTACAAAACAATTTTTGTGCAGGATTTAAACATTAATTTCTTTGTTTTCTTTTCAAAATAAAAAAAAAACAATAAAAGAAAACGACAGCAAGAAAAAACATTGAAATTCAATTTGATTTTCTGATCTTTTTTTTCGCATTCAATAAAAATCTCAAAACAAACTCCAATCCGTAAGAATTTTGTGCAAAACAAGACGTTCACCACATGTTGGAAAATGATTCTCGTCAAAACAGATATTCAAAGGAAATGAGTGAGAAGATTGAAGAAAATGAACAAAAATTGTTTCAAATAAATCGGACATGAACCGTTTCTTCTAGTTGTGTATGACACATCGTGTTCGCACATTTTGTATAATCGAAAGAACGGAAAAGACAGAACAAAAACGGCAGAAAAGATGAATGAATGAATGAAATGAACAACGTTTTCTTTCTTCGCTCTCTGATCACACTTCATACAAATATGTTACCACATCTGTTCTGTATATTTCGGTCGAGTTTACCCCCACTCTTAGAAAAATTGGGAATAACCAAGAAAAAGCTCCATTTTTCATTCAACATCTGGCGGCAACAGTTAACAAAAAGAAAACAAAAGTAGGAAAGGAAATGTATATACTAATTGTCACTCATTTATATTTATCCATTTGACCCAATGTTTTATTGATGGTTTTTATGGGTTTCGTGTGAATGAGTGGTCATTAGTGGCCCGTTTCGAAATAGATAACCATGTATATTCATGTAACAAACTTCCGAAAGTAAACAAGATAAATTATGAGTTTGTCTATATTTGGAAAGTCATATATATTTGGAGCACTCAATGAGTTCAAAACACAACAGGTGCTTTTTGCAACAAAATATATTGTTTTGTTGCGAAACTTCCAGAATAATTTATTTTTTCTTCCCGTTTTTTGGAATTTTAAAAGTAGTCTTTTACACTCTGGAATTTCAATTTTTAACTTTTACACGTTAGCATTCGAATTTTGATTTTTCGTCTCGCATTAATATTTACTGGCACCATGTCTTTAAGCGAATAGAATCTATGTTAACATGAAGAAGTTTAATCAAAAATTATTTTTAGAGGAATTTAATAGTTTTAAAACGAGAAGAATAAGATTTTCCGAATATAAATGCACAATTTTCTATGTGGTGATTAAATGAACATTTTTTGAAATTCTGACGTCGAACATTATATTTATCTCCAAATTGCATGTTCTAAAACACCCACGGAACTGACAATCATCTAAGAACTAACAAAAACTTTAGCAGGTACATATAAAGTAATTAGGGGGCACAAAGTTCAATTAAAAAAGAAAGAAAAATTAGATATTTCGAAAAAGTGGAATAACCAAAATTTGCAAAGATAACTATGGCTGGTAATATTAGAATTCAATTCGAATTTTTAATAATCTGGAATTCAACTTCGTTTTTCTATGTATTGTCAAGATAATAATTTCTGGCCGCTCGTTTTGCGGAGTGTCGTTGGGAATTTCCATAGAGCTAATTGTAAAAATTCCAAACTTTGAAAATGAGGGTGTATCCAATTTTTTAAAATGTTATCTCATGTGTGTCTAAATATCACTACCACACGCCCATTTGGACCATACTTCAAAATCAGAAGCTCCGAATTTTCCTAAAAGTAAACTATATCTTAAAGACAGTTGGTCAGTTAATTTGACCCCACCAGATTTCAATTTCGAAAATTAAAGCGTTCTCTCCTTAGTACAATGCAATTTATGCAAAATCACACCGATAAATACACGCTTCGTAGCAGCGGTCCAAAGTTGAAAAAATCAAAATTTGAATGCGCGCGATGCGGCCGGAATTGGCGCGAAACACAATAATTTGAATGTGGCTACTTATTGGTATTGTTCTTTGGACAACCTGGGCTCCCATTCGAATTTTGATTTTTTGTCTTGAATTTGGATCGTGTTAACTGATAAGCTGCCTTTAAAGAAAGTGAGAATTACTTTTAGGGAGAAGAATATTTAATTTAATCAAACAATCAATTAGTGTGTCACAGATCCATTGACAAAGTTTAATTTTAGCTGTAACTCAACCTTTAAGCCTACGAAATATACTCTGTCCTAATAAATCCCTTTGAAACAGTTATTATCTTATGATTTGATTACTTACTCTAAGTACATTAGTTGTGTTATTGTCATTCAAAGTTGTTTTCAAGGTTTCCGATATTATTAATCATTATTATTGCGTTCTCGTAATGTTTTTCCAACTCCCCTGATACCTTTTAATTTCCTGACAAACTGACATGTTTTGTTCTAGAAATGGAAATCGAACTTTTGAAAAATGTACTTTCAAGTATTTCACCACTTTAGGTATTTTTTATTGAGAATAATGCAAAACGAATCAAAAGGCAAAGTCACTCCAAAACTGTTTTCTGACCACGTACTGTCAACGTCAACGATTGGAAAATGAATAACCAAAACACACCCAATTATACTAAAAATAATGAGAAAAACGCCATTTTTGAAAAAAAAAATGATTCCCAGAGCTCTATTTAAAATGTGTTTATTTTGATTCATAATATCGAAAGAAACGAAACATCCCACACTTTTTATTTGTAAGAAGGCAACAAAATCATTATTTTCAAAACAATCTTGCAAGAATTATAATGTTTATTTTCCCATGCACACTTTTTTATTACACTTTTTATGACTTTTTTTCACTTTTTGTATCGTTTATCAAACATATGATGGTTTTTGTTTCCTTTTTAAAAAAAAACCAAACTGACCATTTGATCCGGACGCCGACGAATTACTATACGAATTTCTCGGTTGAGATGAATCGGTGTTCGAAGGAGACGGTGGATCACATCCTTTCTCGAGCAATGTCATGCGATTCATCTGAAATTTAAGAAATTAGAAAAATATCAACAATTATTCAGCTGAAAGAGGTGGAACTGAAAGTGGACGGAAAATGAAGTTATGAATGCTCTATTCCGATGAAGAGATAGAAAGGGGCGGGAGCTTCCGAAGGCAGAAAAAATTAAGAAAAAAGTAACTGGAATTGAATGCCTCTCTAGGGGAAATATAAACACAAAGTTTTTGCAAATCATGAAAATTCTAGGTGAAAATTATCATCGTTTTTCCGATTTATCATCCGATTTATCACTTCTCTTACATTTATTGAAGAAAAAAAAACAATTTACTGCGAAAACCTTCATGAGCCTTGCTGGAAAATAAAAAATATAGGTCCGTTGTAAGAAGAAATTAAATTTTAGACGTTCTAAACATAATCGGAACGATAAAATTGATTTTTTTTTAAATGGAAGTCGATAATTATATCTTTTGAGTAGTTTTTAAAAATTAAATTCACAAATTCAACCAAAATAGTGGGTTCCACTCCTTTTTCAAGAAATTAATAAAAACTCCACATAAAACTCGAAATAATGAGTCTTTAGGAAATTTCATGAACATTCACCACTCACAATTTATCCTCAATAAAAATTTTCTTCGCAAAGTGTGAATTCATCAGAAAAATGTTCGAACATACAGATATAACAAAGAAAAAGAGGGGTGGAACGAGCGACGGTTTTCTCCGTTTTCAAATCGGTCTTCCCCAGCCCCACAAACCACCATTTTCAATTGTCTTTCATTTGTTTCCTCTTCTTTTTTTTCGAAGAAGAAGAAGAGCAACCCAGTGAAAGGGACAACAAGAAATAACAATAAGAACAATATACGCAGACAACTAAACAACAAAGAGGAAAAAAAATCTCAAAATCAGCTTGATATTTTGGGGAAAATGAGCACCAAACAAAACTGATGATACAACATTCTTAGAATGTTCGTTTTGTTTTTCTCAAAATTCCATAATTGGCAAAACACGGTGTGAAAATGAGTAAGTTTTCTGAGCCGTTAGAAAGAAAAAAACCAGATTTTTGTGGCTTGCTCAATGTCTAAAAATCTGAATTTTCTGGAAATCGAAAATATTGACCTATATAATTAAAACGATGATAAAAATACTCTCATTTTTTTCTCTCTAGGACTGGTAAACCCGTTATTTTATCATAGAAATGCTCCCAAAACGCAGATGGAAAACAGAGTTAAATTGAGAATTAAGAAAAAAGTTTTGACTTTAAACGCATACTAATCTAATCCAAATGTCAGTCCAGAATCTACAACTCAAAAATCCAAACAATGGGAAATTCAAATAATTGTGTTTCCCGCCATATTTTAACCGCTCGCGAGTAGCTTTGAAGGCGGAGAAACGCCTCCGGGTTTCTCCGCCTTCATATTTTAAAGGAGGAGATTACGGAGATAATAAATGCATCTGGGATGAAAATAGACTTCAGACTCATTCCAAATCTGTTTTTAAAATTTTCTAAAAGAAGACAAGGCCTAGAAGACGAGAAAACGCACCTCAAAACAATGGCCTAGAAAAAAGGGCCACCGGCGAAAACTAGTCCGCAGGCATGAAAAATCCAAAAAAAAAATGAAAAAACATAAAAAAACGACTAATATAAGCATTCTTCATAATTATTTATCAACGAAAAAGCTCATAGGAAAAAGTTCGGCCAGGTGACCCCTTTTTCTAGGTCATTGTTTTGAAGCTCATTTTCTCGACTTCTAGTTGGTTTTAGAAAATTTTAAAAACATATTTGGAATGAGAATGAAGTCTATTTTCACTTGAGGTACATTTATTATATCCGTAAAACCCTCCTATAATGTTTGCGACTTCGCACCGTTGCTGTCAAACCGTTAATAGTCCGTCAGAGATATCTAAAATGGCTTCATTCCATAATAGAGCTTCTCTCCACAAATATGTTTTTTTTCAATCTGTTAAAAAACTCGAATTTTACTGAAAATAAATTCTTTATAAATTACGCTTTAAAAATTTTTTATCAAGTTAATATCGAAACTGTAATGATAAGTTTCACACTGTCTTTAAAAGGTTTCTGAAATTTTAATTTATTGTTAATAACTATTCATTTATGGAAACCTTTATAATCTGAGAATCTTATTGACGTTTCATGCTTACGATGTGAAAAAGAAAAAGACAGGAAGAATTGAGGTTAATAGTATTCAAAATGATGAAAATCAAAAGAAAAAAGATCGTAAAAGAATAGGAAAAAAGTGTCGTGGAGATATTTTGAAAAACAAATGCCTGTTCTGAAAATTAGGGGATTAATAATTGATGTACCTTTTCTATAGAAACTTGATTTTTTCTTGGAAAACTTTTACTTCTTGGATATTATTGTAATTTTTGGTCAATTTTCAAGAATTAATCGCAAAATCAAATTGAAAAAAAACGTAATTTGAAATCTGAAAACCACAAATATCAGGGAATTAATAATGATGGGAAAACTGGAATTCTTTGGGAAAAAAACACCAACAACAAAGTAAAAAAAAAGAAGGAAAAGATGGTGTAAAACATATGAACCGGAAATATTTCCCTCTCTCCCCCCATCATAAATGGCCCAAAAAAAAGGAGCGAAGTTTGAAATTGAATCTCAAAAAACATCTAGCCAGTTTCTCAAATTTCAAAAAATTGAAAAATAGAGAAAAAGAGAAAGAAAAACGATCAAAGAATCAACACAGAACATAAGTAGTATTTATAAATAGTGGAGGAAAAATATAAGTCTATTAGAGGCAACGAAAATACATGAGAAAAAAGGTTCGGATGAATAGCGCTTAAGGTTAAGAGAAGAGCATAGCGCAGGCGCCCATTGCGATTTGCACTTTGTATGACAAAACATGTCGAGACGAAGATGTGAAAAGGAAAAGGAAAAAGAGAAAGATGAGGAGAAGAAGAACTGTCTTGTCGCTTTTTTGATATACTCGAAATGAAAACGCATTTGAAAAAAAATGATTTTGAAGATTGGTAGAAGGGTTTATTACCAATACTTATAAAAAATAAAAATGGTAATTACAAAATAAGGTAAATAGGCTGTGAAAGTGAGAAAAGATCTTTTGACAAAAACTGAAAAATAATGAGCATTTCGTCGGAATAAAGAGCACGTTCCAACGGGATTTGGAATGTGGATCAGAAAACTTGTTCACCCTAAATGAAAATATACTTCATTCTAATTCCAAATCTGTTTTTAAAATTTTCTAAAACCACCTAGAAGTCGAGAAAATGCGCTCCAAAACAATGGCCTAGAAAAAGGGGCCACCTGGCCGAACTTTTTCCTATGAGCTTTTTCGTCGATAAATAGTTATGAAGAATTCTTATATTAGTCGTTTTTTTATGTTTTTTCATCTTAATTTATGTATTTTCTTTTTTTTTTAGAATTTTCATGCGTGCGGACTAGTTTTCGCCGGTGGACACTTTTCTAGGCCATTGTTTTGAGGCGCGTTTTCTCGTGCTAGGTGGTTTTAGAAAATTTTAAAAACAGATTTGGAATGAGTCTGAAGCCTATTTTCATCCCAGATGCATTCATTATCTCTAACGCCCTCCTTTAAGAATTCAGAAGCCCCGACCAGTTGTAATTTTTGTAGTTTCTAAATGTTGTTTTTTGTTTTTAAACAACAAAAATGAATAATGTTCATTGACCAGAGCCGGTGTTAGTCTCACTCCATTTATTCCAAAGCCTAAAATTCAATTTCCTGTACTTTTTTCGAAGGATTATCTATTAGGTTTCCTCATATTCCTCTTGCTGAATACGAATAGAAAAACATTAAACATTGGGGGGGGGGGGGACTTTAAAAAAATGCTTCCAGAACTTCAGAAGAAATAGAATACTGCTAAAACTGTTGAAATTTGAGAAAGTTTGTCAATAGTGGATACTTTCGTTCTAGAAAAATAGGAATTTCCATGTTCTCATCGACTATATTTCAACATTTTTTAAGCGATCAAAAATTGGAAGGGTGTGATAATATTCACATTGCAAATATTGAAATAGCATTATTTCGAAGAGAAGAGTTACAAATACGAAAAAGAGAATTGTAAAAAAAATCGCATATCTTACTCGGAAAACTTAAGTACAAACAAAAAACAAAGAGAAATTCCCATAAAATAGGCTATTGGGAGCAATTCTTCAAACAAAACAAAATGGAATATTTGTTTTGATTTCTGTCTACTCATGTTTTTTTATTATTGTAATATATCTTCTTTTTTCTCGGTCTGTCTCTTTATGCAAATACGAATAACATTGTCCAAATTTTGCCGCACCTATCAATCATTCACCAACCGATTTCACTAGCCTTTTTTGTGGGAAAAACGACGCTTCAGGGTATGTAAAAAAAATTGTGTACTTCAGATGGTCAGCAAATGGAATTTCAATAAATTTTGAATGTTTAATGTGAGTGCAAACTTTGATTGAAAAAAGGGATTTTTGCTTTTTTCTGCGAAAAAACTTCTGAACGTGCAAAATTATTCTCAAATTTTGCTTTCCTATTGTTAGTTCTATTTTTGTTCACTGCACATGCTCAATTGAATTATTGATGATGATGAACATGATGATGCATTTTGTTTTTCTTCCAGCATCAAATAATGACCTTTTCCCAAGTGTTGTAAGTGCAAAATGTTAATGAATTGCTGTTGATTATGAAAATGGAAAATGTGAGAATTTATGGAACACATGCACTTTAAGAATAAGGGGCTTTAAAAAATTAAAAATCTGAATTGAGCTTGAAGATAACTTTAAAATCTGGAATGATGTGCGAGTTTAAAATATTTAAAAAAAAACTAATAAAATCAAATAAGAATATTTGATAACTGGAAAACTGCTAGTTGCATTTTCTATATAATTTGGCACCTACTACACATTAATTGATTGATATCTCAGTCGACGATTGCTTCAGTATTGAAAATTCAATGAAAAGTAGAAGTGACCTTGAATTTGACGGCTTTTCAACGATTTTTTCAAGGAAAACCACGAAAGATTAATCATTATTCTCAGCCTTCACCCCAAGTTTCATGAGGAAATCAGGCGGTTCAATTACCGTCAGGAGAATCTAGTTTTATAAATTTCGAATATGGCTTTTAAAGACAGCTGTTCCGTTAATTTAACCCTATCTGATCTTAGTTTTAAAATTTAGAAAAAATTAGAGGAATTGGCGCGAAACACAATTATTTGAATTTGGCTGCATATCCGTATCGTTCTTTGGACCACCTGGGCTCCCATTCGAATTTTGATTTTTTTCCCTTATAATTTGGATCGTGTTAACTGACCATCTGCCTTTAAAATTATTTTCTAACATAACAAAATCAAAGTCTCAACTTGAATTTTACAAACGGTATGTCTGTGTTGTAAGAAAAGAAAAACAAAGAAATTAACATAAAATTTGAATTTCTTTCCAAAATGGTGGAAAAACCAAAACAGACAAAAAAAAACAAAAATATTGAAATGCGATACGATGCCATTCCATTATTCATGAAAATGAAATACTAGCTTGTTTTTTTTTCCAGCAAACGCTTTTCTTTCACATCCAACAACAGCGAGTTCAATTTTATTGGATTGAGATTTTTTTTTCTTTTTTTTTCAACGAAAACATTACAATTGAGATCGTGAAAAAATAATGGACGAAACGACAAGAATAACAGAAACATGACAAAAGAAAATATTGAATGCGTTTATTTTTTTCCATACCAGTTGCGCGAATGATCGGCATAACCCCAAACTCCATCGTAGTACGGTCCTGAAAATTGTATTTCGATTTTTAAAAAATGAGAAAAGCAAACCGACGATTTTGAAAATTAGCAGAAAATTACGAAAATTTAAATTTAAAAAATTGTGAAAAACTTTCTCTTTTCACCACACAAAAATTTTGAATAGAAAATCCAATTTCGTTTATCATTTGTGATTTGGAGCTAAATTAACTAACGAATTTTTCTTGAAAGTTTAGGAAAATGAAACCTCAAATATATTTTTTCTAGTTAAATTTATATGATTATTCTGAAAATTACTATTCCCCTATACCAGTTCCATATGAGCTTTTTGAACAGGTACCACTGACGGGCGGGAAAGAGTGTCCAGGAAAATTTTCGGGATACAAATTTCCCGGTCCAAAGGGCCAGGAAAATCGGGAAATTCGAAAATTTAACTCCAAATACTGATTTTATCCTGATTTCATCGATTTTACTAGGTTTTCAGAGTTAATAAACACCCAACGATAAAAACTAATGAATAAAACTGGAATCAACGCAAGATTTTGAATAAAACGAACATTTTTCAGAATCGTATAAATTAGTTTTAAAAAAAGAAAAATTCAAGTTTCCTTATTTGAGACTTCTGTAGACATATTAATCAATTTTAGTAAAGTTTCGTTGATTTCTATAGATTGATTTTTTCGAATTTTTGATTTTCTTGATTTTTTTCTATTTTTTCTATTAAAAAAATTTCCCGGATTTCACGGAAATTTTCGGGAACTGAAATTTTCCGGCTGGGCACCGGGAAAAACGGGAAAATTCCCGCCCATCCTGATTGGTACACCACCAAGACACGGTCCCGAAAGCAGCTTTCAAACGTACACCGTTTACAATTTGATGTGCGAAATTTCAAAAAAAAAAACTAACCGAATCTTTCCTGTTGAAGAACTTCGAAATCTGTTGGTGCTGGTTGTCCATATTTGTTCTTGTGGAATGAAATCTCGTGATAATAATTGCGATAAGCAGCATGTGTATAAAGTGGTGGAAGTCCACTATTATAGAATTTGTCCTTATAAAAACCATAACTATCGAATCCTCCATTTGTCGGCCCTACTCCAAACGGCCCATACCCATAATTATTTGTAAAATCATTCCGTTTTGTGCGATGTGAGCTGAAAATATATACTCTGAAAAATCTAGAAAATAAATATTGAACAAATACCTATAAATACTTGCATCTGTTATGATAAACAGACCCGCTGCCAAAAAAGTAACGATTTCTTTCATTATGAAAAGGAAAAGTGAAAAATTTACTAGAGAAGAATTTTTTTGTGAGGTAATGGGTGATTAATTTCGATGTTTGCGGTTTTTGGGGGTATAAATGGAGATGTAATATTACAGTCGACATGTGATCAACATCATTTTTTTAAATCAAAATATATTTGATTTTATTGAACGAGTAAAAATACGCTGCTAGAATTATTAACCTCACTAAATACCAATTTTCTGAAATTTTGGAGAGAACATTCAGATCCAGAAAAATCTAGTCAAATGTAGAGTTCCAGTTAATTTCTGGACAAAATCGCAAGAATAGTTTGTAATTTCACTTTGATGAATGAAAAAATGAAGATATTTGTGATGATCTTGAAAATTAGTGATTTTGGCACGCGCCAGGATAAAAACTAAACAATTTCTAAAGTTTTTCGAAAATCACTACAAAAAATACAATCTTAGTTTGGCGGGGCTTTGGCAAAAGCGCGGCGCATAAATTTGTAATTATTAGTAAGGCCATTGGTGGAAATTTAAGAATTTAATAAGAAGTTCTTCGTGAATATTTATTTTTAAACACACAAAGCTTGTAATAAATTATACCTAAAATATCAGCACCTACTTAAGTATTTTCAGATACTATTTGGACGAGTTATCATGTGAAAAAAAACAGAAAATACAGAAAATGGACTACCTTAACTAGAATGTTCCTATTCACAGAAAAAATAAGACAGGATACATGATTGACTAAGAAAAGTAACTATACAATATTTATATTAACGACTAAACCGTTATTATTCGCGGATTTCATTCAATCGATATGAACAACGGGTGATGAAGAATGTTCGACCAGAATCTAAAAAAAACATTTTAAAAATTTAAAAATTCATTATATTCTTTACGTTTTCATAAAAGCTGTTGTTTTCCAAATCGGCATCACGCCACTCAACAACTGGATTCAACAGTTCTGGATTTTGGACTTTCGAATTTTCTCCCAGAAACTGAAAGTAGTTTTTTCTTCTTATTAACCGTCTATTTAAAAAATGTCACTATACCGTATCAGCCGAAATAGCGTCTTTTTTGGATGGTTTATCGACTTTTCCAAGCAGTTCTATATGCGGTACCACGTCGAATTGATCATTCGGCACAACTGATTCCTAAAAAACAAACAATCGAAAAAATTATCCAGTAATCCGTACTTGTTCCAAAAGTTCGTCTGGAAAATCAAGAAGAGCAGGATCGACTGGTTCTTCCTGGAAAATAAATGTTCTTTGAGGAAAATATGTCCAGAGTTACCGGTTCATCCTTTATGATTTCGTTATAAGTTTCCTTTTTCTCCTTCTGAGCTTGTTTATTTCCTGCGGATATTAGCGAATCAGCATCAATGTTTTTGAACTATAAAGTTATGAATTATTTTTTTGAGATCATTTTTAAAACCTACATGCTCCGAATATGTTTTCATTCTCCGTAATTCAGGATACTCAGCATTTCGGGTTCTTTTAACACCTCTAGACATTATAGCTTTTTTTGGAGCTTTGTTTTTCGGAACCTGAAATATTTTTTTCACAAAAAGTGTTGTAACTGTGACATACCTTAGCATTTACCGAACCTCCCAGCTTCTTCTTCTGAGCCATATTGTTTCGAGTTCTCGGAAGTGGTACTTGGATTGCCGGTTTCGGTGGAACCTAAAAGCTTGACAAGCTTATATTTAAGTATGGTAAAATACCTGAATAATTCTATTATGTGTTATTTCATCATCGGAATCGCTTGATGACAATGTCCTGACCCTTCGCGTGTTCGTTTTTCTAGAAATTATTTTTCTGCGTTTTCTACTTTTAAAACAAACCTTTTTGGTACTACCAATGGTTTTTTAGTTGGTGGTTCGGGCGAAAAATAGGCTGCAATTATCAAGATTATTTGTTAATATCTAAACGAGAAAGGATTTATATTTTTGAGTAGAAAATTTGGAATTAAAATAGATTAATTTCAACATATTTTATTTTCTGAAATTATACCTGAATCATCGTTACAAGTGTCCACAGTCTCCAATTTTCCTAGAAGCCTCTTGTCCTTCTCGTATTTCAGTTGATCTCCTGGAAAAAAGACCGATTAAAAAATTTAAAAAAAGAAGAAATACTTCGTTCAGAGAAGTGTTGTACAAACTGACTGAATGAACCATATTCATAAAAACGAAACGACCGCGTGTTTTTCATTTTCTGGGTGGAATCATCGACCTGAAATGTTGAAAATGTCGGCTATTTAAATAATTGTCAAAAGAAAGGACTTCAAAAAAAGAAAAAAAATTGTAAATCCTTTTTGAATTCAATTATAAACTCTTATGAGATTAATTCCGAAAAATAAAAAAGATAACATACTGAAACGGAGTTCTCCAGTATTTCATTATGTTAAAATTTAAAAAAAAACGTACCAAAAATTTTCGAACTTGCATCGCATCCTTAACATCTACACTTATTAGAAAATATTGTTGTTCTTCCATTTTTACCATCTGAAAGAATTTCGTATTTTTGAGAAAAATAGAGCCGGAGACCAAATATAAAAAAAACCAACTCGAAAACACGCCTTTCCGCGTTTTTTTTTAAAGTGTGCAATCACGGTGACGGGAATCTGCAGAGTCTAGAGTACAGTAACCTGGAAAAAATCGCGATTGGACGAATTCCGAAAATTCACTCATTTCATTGCAATATATTTTCAATAAACCCTCGGAAACCAATATAAATTGAAAGGTCCACAATTCATCTCCCTTCTTTTTTGAAGCATTCAGCATCGGTCAAATAAACTCGGAAAACAATTTTTCAAAAAGTGGTCAAAACGGCAATAAATAATATGAATTCGTCAAGGAATAGACGCCTCCCCCTGAGAACATTTGATGGCGACTCTTCATTTTTTTCAGAGAATACTACGACGTCAATTAGTGGATGTTTCCGAAGGCATATAAAAAACGCTGGTTTTTATGATCAAGGAGGTATCATAATTTTTTTTCGATTTCCAAAATAATACAAAATCGGTCCCTGTATTAATAAAGTGTGAAATGTCGTTTTTTCAAAAATTGCCCCCTTTTGCCAACAAAAATGACAGCATTCCTTTTTGAATCGGTTCTCATTTTTTGCCCATTTTTCACAAACAATTTCCGTTTTTTTTGTTCATTTTGTGGCTGGGGAAACTCAACTCTGATGAACAATAGTCAACTGAGTACACAGGTGTGTGCTTTATGTGAATTTGTTGGCATGGTTACTCATTCTTCTATACCTCTTTTTTTCAGAATTTCAGATAACAATGTTTTTGCTCAAATATTCCACACACACAGTCATTTAAATTTTTAACTGTGATGTTTTTGATCCCGATCCCGACTTTTCCCTTCCAATCAGATATCACGGCTTTAAATTGTTTGTTATCCTATTTTTTCTGAAAATCTCATACGTCAACCGCACATCTGAACACTCTTTCACATGAATTGGCTCATTATAACCAAGATGAATGATGATCATGCGAATGTTTCGCCTCCAAAAAGTTTAAGAGAACAAAACAAAAATCATGTGTTTATTGCCATGAAATCTCTCCACCAATCCTCCCACTTGTCAATGCAAAATCTTTTTTTTTTGTATAATAAAATTGATGATCGTCGTTTTTTTTTCATTCACACATTCCCGGCTGCTCCCAGTTTCTGTAAACATTTTTAATCGTTTCGTTTCTCTCGATTTTTTTTCGTGATGAAGTGTTGGAGCTCTAACGATTAGCTTTTTGTTTTTCAGAAAACTTGTGGTAATTATAGTTGCTTACAATTCTGAAAAGTCTACAGAAGAGTAATTATTTTAAAACGGATATCAATTGGTGTGAAAATGTAAGTTGTTTTTTCCCACTATAAAGATTTCCTTACCAAATTTTTTTTCATTAAGATATTCAAAATCATCATAAAAATTATCTTGACAACTAACCCAATTTTTAATGTAACTTTTAAAGGAGGGCCTTACGGAGATAATGAATCAGTCTGGGATGAAAATAGGTTTCAGACTCATTCCAAATCTGTTTTTAAAATGTTCTAAAACTACCTAGAAACCGAGAAAACACGCCTCAAAACAATGGCCTAGAAAAAGTGGCCACCTGCGAAAACTAGTCCGCACGCATGAAAAATCAAAAAAAAAAAATGAAAAACATAAAAAAGGACTGGTATAAGCATTCTTCATAACTGTTTATTAACGAAACTCGAAAAAAGCTCATGTGAAAAAGTTCGGTCAGGTGGCCCTTTTTCTAGGTCATTGTTTTGAGGCGTGTTTTCTCGGCTTCTAGGTGGTTTTAGAAAATTTTAAAAACAGATTTGGAATGATAATGAAGTCTATTTTCATTTAAGCTACATTTATTATTTCCGTAAACTCCTCCTTTAACTTTTTATGCATTTGGAGTTTCGCATAAATTGTATTCGAATGATAAATAGAAAACTTTGCCCTGAACAATTAAATGATTTCCAAAAAAATACAGAAACTGTATGACTTCGAAAGAATATAATGCATCATCCCTTCATATCTCTATTTCTCTTTCTCTATCCAAAAAATAATTGTCCTCTGACAAAATTATAATATTTTCCGGTCAACTATGCACTTCCTGTCCACTTTTTTCTTCGTGTTCCGATTAAATTCAATCCTTCTAACAAGCCCTTTACTCTGTTTTTTATTCTTAACCATAACAACAATAATAATTATGACAAAGTGAACATTTTCAAAACGACAAAACCCACTTGGGAAGAAGAAAATTGGCCCAAGAAAAAAGAAGTGTGCTCACCATTGAAAAACTGCAAAATCTAATTTGTTTTGCCAACGTAATATTATGATTGTGCTACTTTTTCCTGCGTTTTTCTTTTCTTTCTTTACGTTGTCCATATTTGGAAGAAGAAAGAAACGGAAGAGAAAGGCACCGCTCGCTTCTCCCGCACTTCAAAAATTTTCGTATCATTTTACTTGGCCGGAAAACGTTTAGGAACAAAATGAAAAGAAATACACAAACACAGAGACGAACATCTCGAATTGCACTCCAAATTTTTTAGACTATTGAATTTTTTCACATTTTTGCATGTTTTAGTCATTAAGTTTGGCGGATTAAATCGAATCTTGTAAAGTTCTGGTTAAGCTTTCAGATTTTTTTATTTTTAAAATCTCTACCTCTTTATTTGGATCGAAGTTTTATTTAACACCCACCAATTTTTCAGTTTTCTTTGATAGATTCCAACCAATATCAATTACCAAGTTATTTTTTTTTCAAAAAGGTATAATTCACTCGCACTCTAAATTTTTCTTTGAAAAACGCCCAAAACAAAAATTTTGACTAATCATTTTGTTGGGAAATAATCTGAGAAATGCTATAAAAATTTGGGAAGCAATCGAGTCTTCTTATTACACTCCAGACGTTAATTTCTCGATTCCCTAACACTCAAAAAAGCTACTGATTCAATTTTTTTAATTTTAATTTTTAGTTCATTATTTTCGTTAGAAACAAGAAATTATATTCAAAAATTAAAATCGATAACAATAGGTGCCCATTTTGATTACATCTCACATATTTTCCCATTTTTTGTTAACATCTCGCTTTTTTTCATCAATTTTTGTTTTTTCCCACAATATTTTAGAATAAAATTGTTGTTTGGAAACAATATATTAGAATATATTAGCTATAATTTAAGAAACAAATATTGCAGCCATTTTTACAGAAAAATAACTTCGAAAAAACATACAAACATCTCAATAATTAGATACAATTTTTTGTGCATACTCGATTTTTTAAAACTTTTTTTCTTTTTTTTTCTTCTATGACGCATTTACCCCTTCTTTGGATTCTGAATGATAATGGAGATTATGACGCAAATAATATATTTCAAGTCAATTCCGAATTGAAATATGATTCTATTTTTTTTATTTTCTTTTCTGAACTCTGATCCATACTACACTGTCGTTGTTGTTGTTTTTCAACATCTCTTCTTTATAATATTCAATTTTGTTTAGGTTTTTTCAATTTCTGAAAATCTTATCGAGTAGAAAGAAAAAGGTTCTTTTGTTGCTTATGTTGCTGGAAAAATAAAGCGTAAGAAAAGGAAACAAAAAGGTCTGTTTCAAGAATAATTGCGAACTTTCTTGGATCCATTGCAAGATACTTTTGATGTCGAAAAACACATTACAGCTTTTTAAAAAATGTATCTATGTGAAGAAGTGAAAATAATAGTGATTTTCAAATTTTACATCTCATTTTAACCCGAGTTAGAAAACAAGCGACGTAAACAGCAGATAGAAACAACTCCAGTAATGTTTAGCGAGTTCGACACATCGAAATACTCGGGGCGTTCACTGAACAAATCTGCCACAGTTCAGTTTTAATGTGGGAAATTTGTGATGAGAAAAAACACAGAAAAAGTGGAAAATCGATATTTTAGTTTGGAGTTATGTCATTTTTTCTGTGGCGAATAGAAATAACGTAGTAATGTCGAATTAACTGAAACAATGTCTTTCAAAATTTAAATAGAGCATAATTACACGATAAATTATCGAAATATATCGAAACTTATATCGGGGTGAATATTCTGTAAGCGAAAAATAAACTATTTTTAAAACATATGAAACATGTTATTTTCTTGTAATTGTTTAACGCTCGCTCCTTTGTTATGCACCAAATATATTTTCGATACTGATGATCAAAACACAAACGACGGAAAAAAGACTTTATTTTGTTTTCATTCAAAAAAAAATAAAATAGAAACTATTTCTCTGGAATTATTACTGCTTGAGATAGCACAACGATTAATGTTCAGAGCGTGGTGATTAAGTTATTCTCGTAATGCATCATTAGTGCGAGAGCTCCCATTGAAATATTTTCGGAAATTTAATATAGAGTGAAACTTTCAGAGTTGTTTTCACAGTCCCTAGTAAAGTATTATCAGATTTCTGAATAGGGTATTTTTCCGAACCTTTGAATTTCGAAGACAAGATTTATGTAGGTCATATTCTTTAGCTCACAAATCAAGTTCCCTTTGTTTTTTTAGAGAAGTGCCAACATATATTCATTCTGACCCACTTGCCAAAAAATTCAACCTATCCCCCTATTTCCATATCCCGAAAGAATAGTCTTAATCCGAAACATCTTCGAAAAACCATAAAAGGAAAGTTAATTAAATTTTGTTCTAACTATATTCCATGTAATACCATGTCATCGGATGAAAAAAAAACGTTGCATGCCCAATAAGATACCGGTTTCAACAAAACTTATTAGATTCTTATCTTCATCTCCGTCTTCTTTATGATTGTAAAATCTTTTTACTTTTTCCTCTTTTTTCATTTTGCTCTCAAATTAATCCTTCGCTACGTTCTTCTGCGTCTCCATTCTCTTCAATTAGACCCCGCCCACTTTTCTTGTTCGAGCACCACGCTCCTCCTTCTATTTCTCCAGAAAGAGCATTGTAAAGGCGCTCTCAACTGATATTTTCTAGATTTTTTAAAAACTATTTTCAGAAAAACATTACACGTTTTCAAAATTTCAAAAATATATTTGAACTTTTCCAGTAAAAAAATGCAACGTATTCAATCTTGGTTCGATCAACTGACGATTAATCGACAGTCTCGAAGAAATTCGCGACGGAGGAATGGAAATCATCGAGGTTCGTCACCACACAGGTCTCGACAATATAATGATGGTACGACGTCGACTTCAATGGGTTGGAAGCCGGCAAATTCACCGGCGAGAAGATACGCACAACCGGTTAGAGCTTCATCACATAGTGTTGTCAGGCGGTCAAGAGATGAGCTGAAACCACTTCCAGGTTTGGATTTTCAGATAATTTCGGGATTTTGCTTTTGAATTGTAGCAAAAACCTTTTTTGCTCTAAATCTGAACTCAAATTTTTTTCAGTTTAAAATATCCATCAGTGTTTAAAATAATGTAGGAATTTTGAACGGTCTCCAGAATTTCACACATTACCAGCCTTTTAGTTATTTACGTGTGATAAAAAATAGTCGTTAAAGAGGTAATAAAATTTTAAAAAAGGTAGTAAAATTTAATGCAAATTAAATTGTATGTATGCATAGTTTTCGACATTTTGTTTTCTACCATATTTTTACTTTTACAAATTGAAAACTTGGATTTTTCTTTTTTTTTTCAGTCATTTCGAGTTCATCATAAATCGGTCTTTTGATATCTTGTCGTGAGATTGAATAAAACTTTTTCGAAGTCTTAGATAATCCTAATCCAATGTGCTTAAAAGCTTACAGCTCCCTCAAATTAGAGTGTTTTTCTTCAACATTCCAATATTCAGAAATTTTCTGAACTCTTCACTTTCTATCCTGTTTTGTTACATTGATCAAAAACTCGAGTTTGAACTTTTACCCCACAAGAAGTAGAAAAAAAAACCTCCATCTGATGTTCTGATCAAACATTATTTGTGTACAAAATGTCAACATTGTTACCAGCGAGCCCATCTCTTTTCTTTAATGTAATGAAAACTAGTGTTCAATTACAACAATTTTTTCCAATATTTGCTCAAAATTTTCATCAATTACAGTATGCATCGCTTTTCCACCACCGCCACCGATTCCCCCACCATCTTCATGTTCAACATCTCATAACAACAATAATAATAATCAAATTGGATCATTTCCTAGAAGAAATGTAAGTTTCTAACAGAAGAATGAATGACCAGCGAAGAAAAATTGGAGAAATGCATAAAAGTAAGGATGTAAAAGTAGTTTAGAGGGAGGGGAAAAAGTTTGTTGATGAATAATTCAATGAAGAGCTGAAGTTACAAAAAGACTTTAAAGACACAACTCTTGCTCCCTTTTTTTTGAAAAAGAGTTGTAATTTGTGCATTTGGGGGAAGAATGACATATTTGACCTGACAATTTTGAAACCAAACAGCGAAACAAATTTATGCATAACAGAGAGTGGTTGAAGTGATGTATTGTGTGTTTTTTTGTTGAGAAATGAAAATTTATGTGACGGGCGGTCTTAGATTTTAAGAATGACTTAACAGAGAAGACAAGAATGCTTCAGAGCAAAACAAAATATTAAGGAAACAGAATTCGTAAAAAGACTGGCTTTGACAATTTTTTAAAAGTTTGAAGAAAACCCAAAACACCGATAAAATGTGAGCAGCTTTAAGTTTAATTTGAGCGGCGGCTTAATTTTTACTAATTTGAATTACTATACCTTTGATTGATTCTTACAACCTTTTTTGAAACTTGAAAGAAACAACTTATCACGGTAAATCATGGGCTAGAGACAAAAAGTTATTGGGTTTGTGTTTCTAGGCCACTCAGCAAGTGTTTTATATGAAATATATCTTTCAAAAAAATGCGCATACAAACCAATTCAATTACTTATTGTTTCTTTTCGATGTTTCCCCGTTAATGATCAAATCAAGGCATTTTTATAACTTTTAAAGCATATTCACATTGTATTTTCAGCCCGTTCTCAAAAAAGTTTCGAAATTCTAAATAAATTCAACGATTTAAGGGAAGAAACGTTCGTATTCCTTAATTCCTTCACTCATTCCTCCTTTGCTCGTAACCTTATGGGCTTCTTTACCCCACTGCATAGCTCTAATTTTTCTCTAAACCTCTTCAAAGCGTTACACTATTTCAAGAATGAAGCATGACTCTAAGATGAATTGCTCTGATATGCAAATTTTTACTTTTTTCTTCAATCTTTTTCAATTGACATCAAAACATTTTTATAGTTTCGGGAAAAAAAATTGTTTTGGTTAAAGAGAAGAGTAATTCAATGTTGAGATTCACACAAAGATTAGAAAAAAATGAGAACGAAAACAAAATAAGTATTTCAGAGAATTCGAACTAATCCATGGGTTGGAGAGAGCAGAATGTGGGATAGTATGATCAGTTCGGGAAGTATGGGACGATCTATGACGGTATGTTCAATATTTTTTGCAATTTTAATGATTATCTTGAATTTATCTTATTATATATTTCAAAATCAAAAAAAAATCAAACGGACGCTGAATTTTAAGCGTGAACTGTTTTTTTTTTCAGGATTCTATGAATAATTCTCCACCGAACGTCTGTGTAGCAAGTCCAGATACTAGTATGTGCAGTTCAGGATATGCCTCGCATGATTCCAGGTAGTTTTTGTTTTTATGTCGATGTTTCCTTCCCTTAATCTTTACCGAGCTTCTTTTTTGAGCTCCTGGTTTCGATATATTCCATAAAAACTAAGAAAATACCCAAAGGTCAAAAACATGTCGCGTACAAATAAATCAATGCTCACAAATGAACATTAACCCAGCAAATTTGTATCATATTTCCTGTAGAGATATCCTCCTAACACATTCTTCTCCAATTTCCTTCATCATTCAATGTATTATTCCATTCCCATCTCCTCTAATCCTTGACATTAATTGTGAACGCAAACATTCATTATGTAATTACGAGGATGATGAGGAACGCAGTTGATTCTCGGCTTCTCCCCCCTTCTCCACAAATGGTAATGTGATCGACAGATGACACTTTTAGGAACACCCTCTAAATTTTCCCCGGAAAATGAAGAAGGAATCTTTCTCCTTTTTTTTTTACATGAAAATAGCCGGCCGTGCATGACACCAGAACCACTAACACCGGAGGGCGAGGTTAATTGAGAATATAGGAGGAAGAGAGTTGGTTTTATTGTCTTCGAGAGAGGAGGAATGTTAAAGTTTTTTTATTCTTTCATCAATTCGTATTGAGAAATTGAGTTGTGCAAAATATTCTTGGAGAGTGGGGTGGAGGGCATGAAAATGAAATTTCTGAAATTGTGTTTATAACTATTAAATTTTGAATGAGTTGCGCATTTCTGAGGTAAAACATATCTCGCAATAAAAAAATTGGAAATATTTGAACGCCTTTGAAACATATATTCGCATTTAAAGGAGGGCTTTACGGGATGATAAATGTACCTTAAATGAAAATAGACTTCATTCTCATTCCAAATATGTTTTTAAAATTTTCTAAACCCACCTAGAAGCCAAGAAAATCAGCTTCAAAACAATGGCCTAGAAAACGTGGACATCTGGCCGAACTTTTTCCTATGAGCATTTTTCGTGTTTCGTTAATAAATTGTTATGTAAAATACGTCCTTTTTTATTTTTTTTCATTTCAATTTAAGTAATTTTTTCGATTTTTTATGCCTGCGAACTAGTTTTCGCAGGTGGAAACTTTTTCTAGGCCATTATTTTAAAGCTCATTTTCTCGGCTTCTAGGCGGTTTTAGAAAATTTTAAAAACAGATTTGGAATGAGAATGAAGCCTATTTTCAGTCCAGACGCATTAATTCTCTCCGTAAAGTCCTCCTTTAACATATATTTTTATTTTTTCTGAAAATCTTAAAAACCGAGTTTCGGAAAGTTTAATTTATTTTAGTGAAAAATATTTTAACACGCTTAACTTTGGATTCGTCAGGTTTTATCTTGAATCTCAAGTCTTTTATAGAATGCCTATGTGACACGTGTTCTGATGTAACATAAAATGTTTCAAAATGTCAAGTTTCCTAGTAACCTCATTCAACTCTCTCCTCCACCCGACACTATATAAATCTGTCAAATGCAAACACAAGATTATCTAGTTCATTCATCTTGATTCAATTGTCAAATTTGTATTCCGAAATTTGGAAATAGTTTCGAATGCTTTCTCCCCTTCTTTCGTTCTCTTTGTATTCGACCACAAATTGCGCAATGCTCCATAGGCATTGGGACGTTTTCAAGTGGTCCTTATAAAAAGAAACCGTCCAGTCCATGATGATGACAATTGAAAGAAAACAAAATTTGGGAATGGGGGGAAAGAAATTGAAAATGTGTATATGTGTACTGATGAAAAAATGTTGTTGTTTGCAGCCCGGATACTTCAATGGTTTGGTCGAACAGCGGGGAATGGAAGAATTATGACAATACGAATATTTATCACGAGTTGATGATTACGGTAAGGATTAAGGGTTTTTTGATATTTTAAATATTGTGAAGGTAACAATTTCTGGCCTCTCGTTTTGCGGAGTGTCGTTGTGAGTTTCCTCGCAACGCAACCGCAACGCGCTCAAATTCAAATTTCTCTGAAACTGAAATACAACGACAATCTTAAAGAAAGTGAACCAGTTAATGTAAACTTTGATTTTTACGAAAATCCGAAACTATTATAATATGAGAAATACATGTTCTTTCACTAGATTTTGATAGATTTCGTATAGAATTCGTTAGTTTCGTGCCAGATTCATTTTCCGATCTAAAACCCAAAGTTGTTCCAATTTCCCTTAAAAAAAGCAAACAATTCTGAAATTTCAGAACCACTCGAAAATGTCATCATCATCTTCTTGTTCACTAAACCTTCAACCAACGCCAAGCCCAAAAAGAGACGAATCTTCGCGAGTGGAAAGCCCAATTTATGCTGAACCATGGACACAATATCACAATCATTTACCAACATCTTCCGGCGGTTTAGTTGTTCGAAACTGTGCCTATCGTCCACCATCCCCAATTTATAGTCAGCCGTTTTCTGAGCTGGTCTCACCGCGAAAAAGAATGGATTTGAAAGAATTGACGGATGATGAATTGGCAAGAGATGAATATTTATATGAGCTCGATCAACAGATTCATGAGTTGCAGGTAGATTTTAAAAATATATTCTATATGCTCTTTTTTTTATTATTTCAGATGCGATCCGAAGAACTTCGCGGAATGGTCGAACGTGCTCGCCAGTCGCGAAAAGAATATCTTATTCCAAAAATGGAATGCACATTTGAACTATCAATCTAATCATTATTATTATTCGGTGTTTTAACTATTTTTAATCAATGTATTCAACACCAAACATCCCGATTCCAAACTGTACTAAATTCCGGTTTTTCACCACAATTTCAGAGCTTTTCTTACAAAACATTTAACCAAATTATTTTAATTCTTCTTTCTTTTCCTTTTCCTTCCTAACTCCTTCAATATATATCGAATTAGAGAACTAAGTAATTTTATTTTCTTTTTTCTTCATCCGCGTTAAAAGAGAGAGAGAGACAAATTTTGTTGAAAGGGGTGAGGCTTTCTTAAATTGAATCTTACGGCATTCCGGAGCTACGCAATTGGTGCTAACTTTGTTAGTACCTTATGTATGTATGTGGAATGATGAAATCAAGGAATGGTGAGAAAGGGGACTGGAAGTCAACGTTTTTTTCGATATTTTCAAATGTCTACAGGGTTTTTTTTTGCAAAAAATATTTTTTTTTCATAAGTAATAATTGTATTAATTGTAATATTTCGTATCGATAATTGAAGTTTTAATAAGTGACTTTAATAAAGTATTGAATTGTTTTTTTTTGAAAGATGTATGTTTTTCATTGCCCCATAAATTTGGAACCAACAGAAAAAGAAGGATCTCATAATAAAAAGTAATCGCTTTTAGTTTTTTGTAAAATAAAAAACAATTTCTTACAACGCTCAGAAATACATTTGAAACCGTGAATTAAACGTTTTACTGGTATATTATCTTTAAAGGGATTCTTTACTATTTTTTGGTTTCTATTCCATTTTAATCTTCATCACAATATTTGAAAACCTATTCAAACAAAAAAATTTTCGAAAGTTCCTTTTCTAGAACTCGAACACCCCATTTTAAGACGTGAGGCGCATGATATTGCCGAACAGGTCGGCTACACGAGAGAGTGCACGCTTATGTGAGAGTGTTTGCAATTGTTAGGCTGTTTTGCTGCCTTATCCTGTAAATGTGTTTTTTCGTGTACTAGAAAAGGAAATTTCGAAAAAAAAATTTTGCTCGCATAGGTTTTCAAACATCGAGAAGAAGATAAAAATGAAATAGAAACCCAAATTCAGTAAAGAGTCCCTTTAAAGACTGGCATAGTATCTTTAAAGTAGGGCTTTACGGAGATAATTAATGTACCTTAAATGGAAATAGACTTCATTCTCATTCCGAATCTGTTTTTAAAATTTTCTAAAACCACCTAGAAGCCGAGAAAACGCGCCCCAAAACAATGGCCTAGAAAAAGTGTCCACCTGGCCGAACGTTTCTCTATGAGCTTTTTTCATGTTTCGTTAATAAATAGTTGTGCAGAATGCTTATATTAGTCCTTTTTATGTTTTTTTCATTTTAATTTACGTTTTAAATTTTTTTTTTGGATTTTTCATGCCTGCGGACTAGTTTTCGCCGGTGGCCTCTTTTTCTAGGCCATTGTTTTTAGGAGCATTTTCTCGGCTTCTACGTGGTCTTAGAAAATTTTAAAAACAGATTTGGGATGAGGATGAAGTCTATTTTCATCCAATACGCATTCATTAGCTCAGCAAAGCTCTCCTTTAAAGAGTAGATACTTTGATTAAAACCATTAGAACTTCTTCCTAATGCTCCAATGAATTTAATCCGTAATCATGACATCCATGTCTTGAACTTGGCCTAAATTTTCTCCGCTGTTATTTCAAAAAATAGGTTCCAAATTCTCCTCCCAAATAAAAATATTCAAGCATCAATCAATAAATTCCTTAGATTTTTTCTACCTCCCAGTTTTTTTTTGGCCGAAAAAGAAATTGATGGAAAAACCGAGTACCATGAGTACAAATTGCCATTTGGTTTTCGGGAAGAAACAAAAATATGTCCCCAGAGGTTCGAAATTTTTGACAGGAAATGATGATTTATGAGACGAAATCGGTGGCAAGCAACAACTTGCGGTTTTCGTTTGCCCAAAAACTTGAAAGACTTTTCATATATATATTTTCGTAGGATTATATGACATAAGGGAAAGGAGGGGAGGGGACCAAAATATGGAACGGATGTGATTGCAATTAGTAGTACTTTAGAGAAGCGGTCAGTATAATCTGAATACTTGAGAAAAGAAGCCAAAGTGCATTAGGGAGACGAAGAAGAAGAAGGGGGCAATGGAATGAGCGTAGTATTTGTGCACTGATTTGAAATTAGATTCACACGACAAATTTTAAAATGGAACACACAATTGAAAATGACCTAAATAAGTGAAAGGGATGTTTAAGAGATTAATTTTAAAAATGATATTTAAAAGATCAAGAGATAAAAGATTTTAAAAAACGCAATAATTTGATGTTTTTTAATTTCATTTTTAAATTTCTAAATAATAAAAAATTAGTTAATAAACCGTTGGATGCTCCATTCAATTTAAAAATCAGATTGTAAGTTGATATAAGTCGTACAAAGGTTCAATAAATACAGCAGGACGCTTCAGACATAGATATTTAGAATTAATTCCTTGAATTACTTTTTAACTCTTTAAAAATGTCAAGCGTTCGCTTTCGAAGTTCCATTGGTGACACCAACATTTTTAAAGAGTTAAAAAGCAATTCAAAAAATTCATTCACATTCGCGGGAGTTTATCTGGTTCGTTTTTAAAATTTTGAAACTCTGACCATCACATCTTGAAATATTTTAATGCTTCATTAAATAATTTAATCAGTAATTCGTTGCAATTTTGATAAGAAAAGGCGAAAACTTTTCTGTACATGTTTTTATTAAAATTTCTTTGAGATTGTAGGTCCTCTTTTGAAAAAAAGGCTGCAGCATGCTGGATTAAAACATACGAGAAAAACGCATGACTTTCTCAGCTGTATCTCTAGTTTTTTCTTTCTGCCTCCCCAAATGTTTATTGATTTTTGGGGATAGACAAAGTGTGGGTTGCTTTGATAGAAATTTTTGATGGATCTATAATGTAAACATTTTTCAGACATTTTAAAATTGTAATACATTTTTCTTTAGAAACAATAGCCTAGAATACCAAACGTGGCCTAGAAATACCGATTGTTTGTTTAATTAGGCCATTTATTTTTTTTTGCGACGCCTTTTTTGTTATTTCTTGCGATCCTTTTTTCTTCTTTTTTTTTGTCAAAATTCATTGAGTCATCTCATATCTTGCAAATGATGGTCTCGACACGATATCTTCGGCCTTTTTTGTTGACTCATAGCGCAATTGTCATCTAGATTCATAACGCGCTTCCAGAGCAAGTATAAAGTTTTCTCAATCTTATCACTTTTCGCCGAAATTTCTAGTTGACCTCAACATGATTTCAGTTATCAGCGATTTTTTACTGATAACAGGAATTAAACAGTTTTTCTGTAATAATTCTAATTTTCGCAGTATAAAAAATCGAAATTGTTTTTTGACAGAATTCTGTCAAATGGACAATAGTAAATAAACGTTACGGTTTTATGATCAATAAGTATCTCTAAATATTTTAAAATTGTAAAAAGTTGATTTATTGATCTTTCTATTTCCTTACATTCGTGCTCAGTAGTCGCCATTTTTATAAACATTTCCGAAAAATGGAATGCTTGACTATTTTTCTCACAAATTGCGCAATATTTTCAGAATATGGTGGCTTTTGCCGTCATCATCTCGGTGATGATGGTGTTCACCGGATCACTGAACACAATTTGTGCAAAATGGGCTGATAGTATCAAGGCGGAAGGAGTGGCGTTCAATCATCCGTTTTTGCAGGTAAATTCAATTTTAGTTTAAAAAAAATTAAACATCTTGAACTGATTTTCAGGCAACTTGTATGTTCTTTGGTGAATTTCTGTGCCTTGTCGTGTTCTTCATTCATTTTGGATATAAACGCTGGAGCTGGAATAAGAGAAATATTCACTGTAAGTTTGAAAACATTTTATTAGTAACTTATTAAAACCCAAACAAATTAATTTTTAAAAGTTGACGACTCATTCCTTTCATGATAGCTTAAAAGTATGAAATTTCAGCCAAAAAGTTGTTCTTAAATTTTCAATTTAATATATAAAAGTTGTAATTTTAAAATGTAAAAAATTTTTTATTTCATCCTATCCAAATATTACTTAAACTAATGAATTTCATTACAGCTGAAGAAGGTAGCGTGATCGATATCACAGACGAAGAAAAGCCAACTCTTCCACCATTCAACCCCTTCCTTTTCCTTCCACCGGCTCTTTGCGACATTCTCGGAACCTCAATCATGTACATCGGATTGAACTTGACAACAGCTTCAAGCTTCCAAATGCTCCGTGGAGCTGTTATCATCTTCACTGGTTTGTTGTCAGTTGGAATGCTTGGTGCAACCATCAAACCGTTCAAATGGTTTGGAATGCTTTTCGTCATGGGTGGACTCATTGTTGTCGGTGTAACGGATATCATTTATGATGACAACCCGATGGATGATAAGAATGCTATTATCACTGGAAATCTTCTCATTATTATGGCTCAGATAATCGTCGCAATTCAAATGGTTTACGAACAAAAGTATTTGACAAAATACGATGTTCCTGCACTTTTTGCTGTCGGATTGGAAGGACTTTTTGGAATGGTCACATTGATTATGCTCATGTTCCCATTCTATTATATCAAGGTTTCTCGTACGTTTTCAACAGATCCGGAGGGAAGATTGGAAAATGTTTTCTATGCGTGGCACGAAATTAAAGAGGAACCATTGATTGCGTTGGCATTGTCTGGAACTGTTGTGAGGTGCGTTTTCAGAACATGTTCTTTTAAAAATATTAAATGTTTTAGTATTGCATTCTTCAACTTTGCTGGTGTTTCGGTGACAAAGGAACTTTCTGCCACCACTCGTATGGTTCTCGACTCGATTCGTACATTGGTCATTTGGGTGGTCTCTATTCCATTGTTCGGAGAGCAATTCATTCCAATCCAGGTACATTTTATTTTAAGAATTCATTTCTGGAATTTCTCAGTCGATTCACCTCAATGTTCAGTGGATTCACTAATAAAAAAGCGAACATTGCTACATATTGTATTCAAAACATAGTTGATTTGAAAATACTAAAAAAAAAAGGACGGATGCTGAAAAAGATTAGGCTCCTCCGATAAGTTCATGGTTAAAAAAATCATGATTTCAAAGAATTAAAAAACAAATTAAATTTATTTCCAGATCGGCGGTTTCGCCCTCCTCATCTTCGGAACACTTGTCTACAACGATATTCTTATCGGCCCATGGTTCCGGCGTAACATTCTTCCAAATCTCGATGGACATCATGGATGTGCTCGCTTCTGGGTTTCCATCTGCGGCGGTGATTCTGAATTGATTCAATACAACGACGACCAAGACGATCATCTATTGGAGAATTAGTAACCTTCGATCGCCTCTCTTTGAAATCCATTTTCATTTACTTATTTATTTGTATATTGGCACGGAGATTCCGACGCAAAGAAGATAACATGTGTATTTCACATGTGCCCCTTCTTTCAGCCGACGTTTTTTCCCTGTTATGTATGTTTTTTGTTCTTGCTTTCTCTATCTTTTTATAACTTTAGTTCCTTTCAATACTTGTCGTGTGCACCTTGTCTATTTTCTTTTTCATCATTTATCTAATTTATTTTCAAAATTTGTGATCATTTTGTCCAGTTTGCTTAACATTTTCCATGTTACGAACTACGGTTTCCTGTAAAATTTTCAATCATTGCAGAGATTCATATTCTTAAATCTTTTTGTCATTTTTGTATGCCATTTATTGCAGAAAAACAAAGTTTGTGAATGAATTCAGTTTTAAAATTAAAATTTTGAACAGAATTCTGAAGCGTCAATCGTTAAAGAATATATCGAAAACGTTTTTGAAGTAACTTTGAAAAGATTACAGTCAGTTGTATTTCGCTGGCGAACTTTGCAAAGTTGAATTTAAAAATTCGGAAAAAGCCGTTTTTTGTTTATAGGAATATTTCTTGGTTATTCAAAACTGAGAGTATCTAAATTGAATAGACAATTTGAACATCATGAAACTGCATTTTTTCTACGGAGAAGTTGCCCTTAATTAATTAGAATCTCCAAAAAAATGTCGATAGATTTTTTCAATGAATCTCAAGATCGTTTTGCCGGAAAAAAATTCGTATTTCAAAAAGAAACAGTAGAAATAAACATTTTTTTACCACCTTCAGAAAAGTTTTATTTAATTTTACAGATGAGTGGCGAGGTGTGCGTTCAGACTCTGCAACGCCTCCGACGTGTCGGATCCTTGCACTCACTCATGGAACAGAAGTATAAACCAGGTTTGAATCTCATTTTAATTTTCTCTCCATGAAATTTGACACTATTCCAGACACGGGTAAAAAAATCGTACTGGACTATTCATCGCCTAATATTGCCAAACAATTTCATGTTGGAAATTTAAGATCCACACTAATTGGGCGTTATGTCGATACGGTTTGAAAAAATAATTGAAAGTTTATTGGAAATAGAGAGAATTCAGGTTTCAAGAATGCTGGGAAATCAAGTGAAGTCGGTAAATTATCTTGGTGATTGGGGTACACAATTTGCAATGATTGCCGCATTTTGGCCCCAAATGCGTCCTTCTGATCAGTATTGGGATTCACTGACGGATGTGGAGAAGATAAAAGCGTTGACGGATTGTTATGTGGTTGCGAATAAGAATATGAAAGGCGATGAAGATTTTCGTGCAAATGTGCATCGAACATTTGTTGAAATGGAAAAATCAATGTGTGAGGGAAATACTTCAACTGAAGAACTTCAATTGTGGATGAGAATTCAGAAGCTTTCAAAATCACACTTATCACAGTTTTATAAGATGTTTGATATACATTTCGATAGGTAATTTTTTGTTAATTTTCAATTTTTTGACTGGTTTTTCAGATGGATGTGTGAATCAAAGCATGTTAAAAATGCACACAAAGTTGTGGAAGATTTAATAGCAAGAAATGTATTAAAAAATATCTAAGCATAAATTCCTTAGCATGACATTTGCAGATTGTTCGTGAAATGAATGGACGGCTTGTTGTGGATCTCGGACAGAATATTGAAAAAGATGGAAATAACTATTCGATTGTGAAGAAGAGTAACAATACAAGTTTGTATTTGACAAGGTATCATGAGAAAGGTTCGCTAACAGGAATACACATACACTTTACAGAGAAATCGCCGCAATTTTGGAGAGAGATCAATTCTTCGAAGCCGATCGGTATTTGTATGTTGTCGACCGAGCACAAAGACAACATTTCAAAGCGTTAAAGGTTGCGTTTTTAAGAAATTTAAACTGTTACAAAAACCATTTAATTTAATCTAAAAGTCAAAAAACTCCATATTCCAGATAATTCTCGAAAAAATGGGCCATTCAGAGCTGGCGAATAAAATTGAGCACGTGCATTATGGTCGCGTACGTGGTTTGTCGACAAGAAACGGAAGAACCGAAGCAGTTTTGGAAATTATCGAAAAAGGAAGCGAATTGGCATTGGAATTTATGAAATCTTCAAGAACTTTTTGTATGGATCCAGATGTTGAGAAAGAGGTTTGGAAGTTTTTATTATAATAACATTTATCTTTGAATTTTTCAGATTGCCAGAGTTTTATCGATTTCAACAGTGGTTTTTAATGAATTGAAACGAGCAAGAAATTCAGAATACGAATTTTCATTCCAGAATGCATTTGCTTTGAATCAAAATAATGCACTTTCAATTCAAGTAATTATCAAAGTTATTTATAGACTGAAAAAAGTATGTTTTCAGATGAAACACAGTCGATTATCCTCAATTGAAAACAAGAATAATCACTTGATGGTGAAACTTGATGAATGCCACAAATTCGCTGATTTCGATAACAACGACGATGTTAAAAAATTGATGAAATTGTTGAATGGATTGGAAGAAGCGATTGAGCTGAGTGGAGAAAAATTGGAGGCTTGTCAGTTTACAGTTCAGTTGATACATATTGCACAAACTGTTGGAACAGTTCAGTCACAATTGAGAGTTAAGGATCAACCGGAGGAGGTAAAATTGCTTTTTTTCACGAAATAACATTTAGATTTATTAGAAATTAATATTCAGATTGCATTAGGACGTCTTCTTTTATTCTCCGCAGTTCGAAACGTACTGAGTGAAGGAATGAAGATTCTTGGAATGCAGCCAGCTCGTGCAATGTGATGGTACGACCTAGAAACGCCGAGTCCACGCGATGGTTGGCCACACCGTCCGCGTCGGCTTTCTAGGATTTCATTGCTGTGAAAAAAGCATGTCGTAGAATTTTAAGATTTTAGATTAGTTTTGGTTCGATCATATTTAAAATAGTCGTTTTTTTCAATTTTCAATTAAACCGTTTACTGTGATATTGTTATCTTTTTTTTTAAATTAAAACGTTTTTAGGTGGTATCGGTCGATCGTTTGGATATCAGAATTAACTATTGGAATAATTGTAGATCTCAGATTTCGTTTTTTGTCGTTTCTTTTATAGCATTTTATGTTGGTGAAATAAACTTTCAAAACTTCAATGTTTTTTTTATAACGATGAAACGATTTAGACCAATTGGAGAAAAGAAAAGGAAAACAGATAACAGCACTAATTTAGACGTTATTTTTTTGGGGACGGAAAATGGGAAAGAAGTTTTGGACCCCACTTTCTTCTTTCGTCTTCTGATGAGCATGAAGGGCATGTTTTTCGAATTTAACAAGGTCCATTTTCAGAATTATCTCAAGGTTTTAAATAACTGTTTCTCTGTTCTGTATTTTATACCTCACCATTTTCACAGGATCCGTTTTCATTTCCTAATTAAAAATTATGTGGCATCCTGTCTTTAAGGGAGAAAATGAGTGACCCAACAAATTGGGAATCTAGGCCATTTTTTGAATATGTGAATTAGAAGTTTATCTTTTCCAGTTTATTATAAATACTTGTTGAATACTCTTACGGGTACACAACCTTTGAACATTTTGTCATCTAGTTCAATGATTACTTCCTTTTGAAAATTTATGCCATTCTCTATGTTTGATTTTTTGTTGAACACTTGATGATATAAATATTATTATTATTATTACAAATAGCATTCGTTGATAAATCCAAAACATGGATCCAAAGTTGGCAGCAGCACCAATCCAGCTTAGAAGCTTAATCTTTCTCTTAGATAATGTTTTGAAGCCATTTTCAACGAATATTTGTTACTTTTTCTTCTTTTTTTTTAAAATTATTATCATATTTTAAATCACGGAATTTTTAATCACAAAACATTGTTCTAATTTTCTTCGAAATCTCAAATTCTTCTCTCCAAGACTATTAAAAATTGCTGTTGTTTTTTGTTGTTGCTATTGTTGTTATTTTTTCTAGGAAACCAACAGAAAAGGAGTTCACATGCTCTATATCTAATCCATCCGTTTTTTTTTGTCCACGTGACTCCAAAAGGTATCCATTTGTTATTCTTTCAACTTCATCCAAGTTGAATGATGCACAATCTGTTTGTCGTCCTCCTCTTCTTTTACTTTTATTTTATTTTCTTCCGTCCTATTTTTTGTCTTCATTTTCCTTAAAGACAACATCATTTTCCTCGAGTTTCTCATGTTTTTTTTCTGGTTTTGGAGGACAAATCAATTGTCTTAACAGAGTTCTAGAAGAAAAGGAAAATGAGAAATGGAAGTTAGAAAATTGAAAGGAATCAATACAAAACTTTTTTTTGTAATATATATGTAGATTTTATTATAATTAAATATAAATATTGATTTATTAAAATTTAACAGTGTTATCGGATTTAAATTCTCCTTGCATAATTCGGAAAATTATCCCGGAGTCTCCAGACAAAAAAAATACATCTTGTGACAACAGAATCCGTAATTCTGAAAAAAAGATGATGTTAGCTCACTTAGTAGCTCACTTACGTATATAATAGACTATTTAAAAAAAAAAACTACAAAATTTCGTTGAATATGCGGAGAACGTCGCAAAAATTCGTATTTTGATTGTATCTAGTTGCTCACCTCATGAATTTATATTATTTATATAACCAGAAAAAATTATGACGCACTTCATTTACATTTTAGCGTAGTTATTCTTTTTTTTCGGTTCTCTTTCGAGGAATGTGCATTCCAATTTTTAAGTAAAAGCTTAAAAACGTTTTGCAAAACTGAATTCATTACGATATTTTAATTTGGACTATGACAATCGAGTTCGAGTTTCTTCTGCTCTTTTCTTAGCTTTTCATGAAATTTAAAGAAAATTTGACCGCAAAATGAGTTCCGTGGAGGTTTTTCAGGTGAGGACGCAATTTTGCGTCATTGTGAATGAGCTGTAAAAGAATTAAAGGTTTAATGAAAATTTTAAGTTTTTACAAACATATGCGGGAACACCCGCAGATAAAATAGTTAAGTTCAAAAATTATTCCACGAATACTTATGTTATCCTTTGCAAATAATATTAGCTTTTTGCACATGCACAAAATTATCAAGTAGAATATTTAAAACTTTCCAAAAATCGTTAAACACTTATTTTCTGATGGATTTTTATGATTATTGCGAAGAAAATTCTATACTAAAATTTCAAATTACTTTGAAAAAGCTTCAAAAATATTTGCAGTCAACGATTGCACTTTTTTTTTGCAAATTTCTTCACGATTTCAGATTTTTAAAATATTAAATTGGCATCTCTAACTAGAGTCTATTTTCATCCAACTTTTGAGATACTGTAGAATGTTTTCGTCTTGGGAGTTAGTTTGTCAAAATTTAAGAAGTGTGTGAAATTGAATTTTGTTTATTTTTCAGTAATTCCATTCCCTTTCCATAGATCAAAAATCGGTTATGTTGTTTTTTTTTCGAAAACTATAAACATTTCCTTATAATCCAATCATAATTTTTCTCATCAAATGTTTTAACTTTTCACCCGTGTATTTTTTTCTCTAAATCTCAAAAACCAATGAAAAAAACTACGGAAAATGGAGCATTTCCGAAAGAACACGAAAAAATCTCATAAAAGCAAAAAAAAAGACAATAGGCGGCGTGTGGGGGAGGGGGTTACGGACCACCCGATATTTGGGAGGAGTTGTTCAAAAGACAGAAAAATGACTGAAAATAGACACATTTTCAGTAGTTTTTCTTTGGATTTTTTCTTATTTGTTGCTTTTTGTTGAATATAAAGTTAATATTGGTTTTGATAACAAAAAATTATCCAGTTTTTCTTGTAGATTCGCGTTTTTTTGAAGCTGAAAACTATAGGGATATTTAGAATAATAGTGCCACTGTGTACTTTGTTAAAATTAAAAATTAAATATTTTTAATAATTTTTAAAACTTTTATGGAGTGCTCACTGTTTCAGAGATTACATCCAAACGTGGCACGAGAGTTTTTTTTAAATGAATTCCAGAAGAATTTTATGGATTTATAAATGTAGTTTCAGGTTTGCAAAATCGTATATTAAAGGTGGACTTTACGGAGATAATGAATGCATCTGGGATGAAAATAGACTTCATACTCATTCCGAATCAGTTTTCAAAATTTTTAAAAATCATCTAGAAGTCGAGAAAATGAGCTTCAAATCAATGGCCTAGAAAAAGGGGCACCGGCGAAAACTAGTCCGCAGACATGAAAAATCCAAAAAAAACATAAATTAACATTTAAAAAAAGGACTAATATTCTGCATAACTATTTATTAACGAAACACGAAAAAATCTATTTTCAATTAAGGTACATTTATTATCTCCGTAAAGTCCTCCTTCAATTCCGTTTATAATTATTTTTCTTATACAGTTTTCTTTAATTTTTTTTCCATCCATGACAAAATCTTAAAAGCATCAAGAAAAAGACACGAATTCCATCTTCATGAGTTTCGAAGCTGAAAATTTGTCTTCCATCTGCAAATTTTCCACGGAACACTAACTGTACAATTTTAGATGTCTGTTTGCAGTATGGAGTACTCGAGTTCGCATGTTCGAAAGCGCATTTTCTTGCAGTTTGTAGTTTTTGTTTTTTTGGTCATGCCTTTTTTGGACTTCATCTAGAAAACAACAGTAGTTTATTTTTTCCTAAACAATTCATGACTAGACAAAATTTCGGTCATGAAAACCTTCTCAAAAACACCTCATTTTCACCCTGTTTTTCTTTTTCTTCTTCGTCAAAGGGAAAATTGTTCAGATTGCAGAAATTTGATACACTGGAAAGGTGAGAACAACTTTCTCGAAAAAAAAGAGAAATTCCGAGAAAAATAAAAGACAAAAACTTACAACCTGGATATGATGATGATGATGACGACGTCCTTTTTATGTGTGTGTGTTCATACTCTAGGTTTTCAATGTTCCTTTTCTTCTCTAGTGAATTTTTTGTCTTTGTAGCCCATTTTTTGGATAAAAATTGTATTCACTCACATTTTGGTAATGAACTAATTATAGGGATACCTACTTTATTGAAAAAATTTCGATTTTGAAAATTCAAGACTCCTTATTTCAAATTAAAATCTATCACATTTAGAAATAATAATCCTGATCTTTAAGATTTCAATTTCTCGTCTAAATTTATTCGTTCGAGAGAAATGAAAGAGAAAAACTATCAAATTACGAAATCCGTTCATCCGCATTTTTTTGGTCTGATTCGTTTAAAAAAATGATATTCCTTTGCAAAGTAGACTTCGATAGTCTGCACTTATGAGATCAATATAAATAATTAAACTTAATATTTTGATTTTTTATGATCAAATTCCTTTTTTTCTTTTTATATTTTGATAGCATATTTTATCCATGGCATATTTTACCTACATCGAGATAAAATACCAATCCAAAAATGGGTTTATCAAAAATAAATCACCGTGTCTGTGATGCGGCGGCACCTAACTGCACCTAACTGCAAACTGCAGCTCATGAGCTATAAAAATAAGGTGCCCGGCAAAAAAGTGGCATTAAATAAATTTAAGTCAGTTCAAATTCGGAGTAAGAAATTGCGAAAAATTATTAATTATGATCAAAGTAGAAGCCTTATATTGAAAAGTGTCACCTTGTCTTTAAGACTTTGCTTCTATTCTCATTTGGGGGCCCGGGGGCTCGAAAGAAAGCGTAAGCTTGACCTGTAATGACATATTTGACGTGTCAATCAATAGGATAGTCATAAATTCTGAGAAACGGTTGCATGCTCAGATATACCCATTATAATGAATAAATGTTTTGGGTCATCTACGCCGCTTCTCATCTTTTCAATTATCAGCTGCTCGTGATCATTTTCACTAACATTGAAATAAATCATTCTTCTCTTCTTTTTTTCAACACCAATTAATTTGTAATTGTTTTTGATCGCAAATGTGAGAAAAAAAAGAGAAGAATACTGCACTTGTCACTGATTATTTCTGTTTTTTTCAGATTTTTTCCATATGCCTATCATATTTTAAAAAAAAGTGAAATTTAACTTTTTTAATTCCAAGATTTTTGATCCAAAAAAACTTAGCATTTTCTATCATCTTTTTGAATATAGGATACCAAATTGAATTTTCCACCCTTACGATTTCAAGAATTGTTTGTGTGTTTGCTCTTTTCAACAAATCAGCTTTTAAAAAAATAACAACATGATATTTTTCAGAATTCCGTTACAATTTCCATCGTCTCCGCTTCCAATTCAATCAACGATTTTCATGGCAGAAGAAGATGCTCAATCGATAAATTCCGATTGGGATAGTTATTGTGGAGCAGGAGGAGGTGATGGTGGACAAGATAGTCTTATGGTATTTTTTTATTATTTCGTAGATTATTTGCAAAAATATAGATAGATAATGTTTTGACCTGGTTTTAAAGGTTCGGTCAAACAACATTTAACTAAAGAATGAGTGTGATTAAAGGAAGTGTACTATCATTCAAATTAATGTTAAACGTTTCATAAAATCAAATAATTGTTACATATTTATGCGTTGTGCCAGGATAAGATTTCCGTCTATTAGAAAGCAATGATTAGAAGAAACCAACCTAAATCGGAAAATCTGAAATTTCAACCCTGTTCCAATTATTCCACTTTTTAAAACTACATTTCTATCTTAAACTTCAATTTGAGTTTTGAAACTTTTTTCTGAACTAGCATGGATTAAGTCAAATAAATTTTTTCCGAAGTACCAATTTTCACTAAATTCACATTTTTTGAGAGCATTATTGTGATATGATTTCGCCAGGAACTCGAACTTTTGTTTTGTCCATGCAACCGCGAACCATTTTATAACAAGATAGAGGTAGATTTAACCATAGTAATTATCCTGTAAAGGTGATCTGAATTTGGAAATTGAAACTAATGGAAACTAGAGTTATTTTTGAATCCAGAGGATCTGTTACTTGTTTAGGATAATATTAAGCTCTTAATTGACTTTTAGTGCAATAATCCAATTGTTTTTGACCAATATCAAGGTCAAGAGATCCACAAGAATTTTCTCAAGGAGAATACAAAGTTTCGGAAATGTAGATATTAATGAACATTTCAGACTTACAATGGAACAGTGCCACCAATCGAGATAACCCGCTCGAACTCTCCAATTCCATCACATGCACATTTCAATCTACATTCTCCAAGTATGTTCTTTTCCAACATTTTGTCCAATGTTTCAAAATCTGAAGACGAAAAAAATGAAATGAAATACGACACCTCGAGGCTCGCGTTTTGTTTCTGGAAAGTGCAGCTTCTAAAAAAGTTTCTGAAATGAGTATTCTCGATTTGTTTGCCGTTATTGTCCGGGCACCGTCCCGGTGGGCATTTTTATTTTAAAAAAGTTACAAATCCTGCTAAAAGAGATTTGAGTTGTGCAAGTATGCAAAAACATTTCCCACGTGCATTGTTTCATATTTTCTTTCATATTCTTTTGCATGAAAAAGAAACTGTAGACCCATTCTTGAAATTATTTTCAATTGCCCCACTTTAATACCTTTTTATCAAAATAATTGAGATTTTCAACTAGCTCGCTCCTGAAGTCGACAGGGAAACGGAAGAAGTTTCAGTTTTTTGTTAAGTTTTGGATGGACGGGCGGTCCCACGGGAGAGCATCCAAGAGATGAGAGGAAACGTAGTTGTGAGGGGGGAACAAGTGGTGTTGTTATTTGAAAGAAAGACGAAGAAACAGCAAAAAATGGACACAAATTCTCTTTTTTCTTCTCTTTCCCTCATACTCTTTATTGTTTTTTCTTTTGTTGTGTTTCTTCGTGGAAAAAGTTAAAGAAAGGAAAAGGTGGTCAGAAGATATAGTGAATTACTCACAAATTCCTAACATTTTTCCGGGCGGCTTTTGGAAAGAATCCCGATCTTATTTTCGTCGAAATTTTGAGATTCTTTGTTACCTTTTGTGTTCTGTCGTCTTTTTTGAGTTGTGTTTTTAAGAAAAGGACATATTTGAAAATGAGATATGAATACTTCTCTATTTAAGATTCACAATTAGGATTTGTAGAGAAAATGAATATTTTATAAATCTTCGAATAATTAACAATGTTCTCAAACACTCGTTTCTTCGAAATTCAAAAGTTCAACAATGGTGGACTATGACAACCAATTTTATTTTCCTCGGAAACCCGATTTTTCGATGTATAAAAAATGATGAACATTTCATTTTGCAGTCGAGATATTCAAATTTGAATGATCGTATTCAAAAAAAATATACGAATCCATTTATTTATTTTTTAAAGAGATATTATGGCACTTAATAGTTCTCAATAAGAGTCCCTGTGAAAATATTATGATTAGTCTGTCTAGGATGACATTTTGAGCATGGTAATAAATTTTTTCGCAATGATTCTGACCGGTTCGGGTTTTTTTATAACGAGGTAGACGTGAATTTTGAGCCTGTACAGATCATTTAAAGGATGTGCAATTTATTTCAGAAGTCCATTTTTTCGACGTTTTTTCCTAGACAATTCCTCTACAAAGAGATTATTCTTGTCTTGATTTGAAATTTTCAAAAATAAGTGACACTCTATCTTTAAAAAGGTGATTTTGCCCGGAGTCCGTAAAATTTTCGGAACATGTCCGAACCGATGTTTCTGAACTTTTCGGATTCAAAAAAATGCATTAAATTTGAAGAAAATGCACATTTTTAATTGAAAACATGAAATACGCGTCCAATTTGTTTTTTGTTTTTCGAAACCAATCAGAAAGTTAAAAAAAGAAGAATTCATTTTAGATTTGCATAATAAATACATGCAATAAAATCTAGTGGTTTAGTTTTTTCTCATTTTCCAGTTATTGCTTTAGTTCTACAGAAAATTATACTAGAAAACATTTATGAAGATTTCTAGACGACTGGGGTTGTCTGAAAGTTTAGTTAAGGAATGCCATGGATTTAATAAGTACTCGTTATTTTTAAAGTAAGAAATAAAAATTCAAAACATTTTAATGGATACCCTGAAATATTAATGCTCTTGCATTTTTTATCTTAATTGAATATTCTTTAAAGAGATTTTTTCAAATGTTAAAGATCTTTTTGTCTAATAACTCTTAAAGATGTTGACAGTTAGAAATGAGGAATATTGTTTTGAATTTTTTGACAAATAAAAATTTACAATTAAAAATTTATTTTTGGTTTCTTGAAAACTATTAAGTTTCATTCGAAGTCGATATTTTAGCTATTGTCAAGATGAAAATTACTGGCCACTCGTTTTGCGTAGCATCGTAGGAAATTTCCTCGCAACGCGACCGCTACGCGTTGGAAGGAGCTAGTACAACAGAAATACAACACATCCAGCTCCTTCCAACGCGTTGCGGTCGCGTTGCGAGGGAATTCCCTGCGATGCTACGCAAAACGAGTGGCCAGGAAGTTTCATCTTGACAATATAATTTTTGCACGTTGTTATAAAACAAATATAACCAAAGTAAGCTGTCACCCTATCTTCAACCATTTCAAAAATACTGCCACAAAAGAAGAAGAAATGTTTGAACTCATTTTATGACCATATTTTAACCACTTTAGTCTCCCTCCGAACACGCAAAACTTTCATCTTCTTCTTTCGAAAAAAAGTGATGAAACACCTGTTCCATAAAACCTCTGGGATGATGAAAACGCACCTCATAAATCGAGGATTTGAAGAAAAACAGAAAAAAGAAGTCGCGAGGTGGCTAAAATCAATAGTTTGTTTTGATTTTTTTTGCGTGTTTTGTGTCAGTAATATCAGTGAGCCGAACGAGCCATCATTATCAGAAATTGGTGGAAAGATGGATGAAGACGGCGAACTTCCCTATATCTCTTTTTTACGCGTTTTCATCTTCATCATCGTCACCAACAAATGAAATGTTCCATACAACTCTTGAAGCAAACATATTTTTCTAAATTTCACTATGCTATTTATTCTCACCGAACGTTGTAGTGCAATCTTCGGTACAGAGATAAACTGTACTATGTTTTCCCTCTATATTTTCTATTGAAACTGTTTTTTTTTGTGAATTAGAATTTCCTTCCAACAATTTTTTATCTTTGAAACTCTTCAAATCGACTATCGATTCATACTTTTAAACTTTAACTGAACTCCAATTCTATTTTCATTTGTTTTCAGCTTTCCATCTATTTTTGTCTGAAAATGACTGAAAGCTCACCTGAACCATTAGATGAATTGTATGATGATCGTGTTCATGTTCGTCGTCCTGTTATCAGATGGCAAAGTATGAAAGAGGATGGAAAAGATGCAAATGGTTTGAGAAGAACTGAAACAGTTCCAGAAATGAGATCAGAGCGTCGAAGGAGAAAACGTAGAAATAACAACGGTGACTTTTTGGAAAAGTGAAACTCCGTATTTTGATTAAACATCATGATTCTTGTTCTCTGATGTTTCCGCGTCATTACTCATCTTCTCGAAATTTGACTCTTGCAAAAAAGTTTACTGTAGCAGTAAAGAATTGAGAAAATAAACGGGTAAACATGAGGTGATAATAAAACGCATCTTTCAGAAGTTTTGCTTGTAATTTGAACCCGGGGTGTCAAATCAGTAGAGGGTTTGTTAAAGTTAATTGAGAAAAGTTTTGCAAGAAAAAATACGTAGTTATTAAAGAAAAAAAAAAAGAAATATTGTAAATTTAAAAATTTCAGATGATGATTCCGATACGCACGGATCGTTGCAACATAGTTTTCTTCGAGTACCAGTTGGATTGTCCGGAAGGTTGGTATTCTTAACAACAATTAATTTTCTAATGCTGCAAAATGAGTATATTTGATCGCAATTAACTGATTTTGGTTAATTTGTGTATGAAAGTAATAGTTTCGATTCGGAACACTGATTTTGAGACATTCGGATGAATTAGACAAAATAAATGTAACATGGAAGCTAGGTCGTGGTGAAAATTACGTAATCACCACAATAATACCGTCATCCACCCAAAATTAAATTTAGTAACCATCACTAAAGTGCATGAAAATCATGTTTTTTTTTTGGAAAAAAACACCGTCAGCTTTTTTGAAATTCTTTCATAGATTTTTCCTAAATTAGACGTGGATATCGAATCTGCACAATAACTTGGAAGCAAAAGTCCCCAGTGTGGAAATACATTTTTGAAATTAAATTATGTTTTAAGATTGTGATATACTTTTTGCGAAAACATCATAAAATAAATGTAAATTTAACCCCAGAAGTTCTCCATCGGTAGCCTCCATGGGAAGTGAACCAGAATCATGCATCGACGACACTCGCTACATGACTGACGACGATGAAATCGGTTAGTTTTTCCATTTCTAATATTACTAAAAAAGTGTAGGCGAAGCAAAAAAATTAATTGGTTTTTTTTCTGATACGAACTCTGAATGTAAGAAAGAGTTTCTTCACTAATAGCCAATGTTTCTTGGAAAAACGAAATGTATCAACTAGTAGTATAGGGAAGAAGACACATCGTTTGGCGATTATCTCGATTCTCATTTTTCTTTTTCCGTCTTTTTTTTTGTTTTTTTATATTTGTTCTTTACATTTTTTTCTTGTAGGATGTTTGATAGTCCCCGAACATTTTTTGCTCCATTGTATTTTTCTGGCCGCGTCTTGAAGCTTGACATTATTTTTGAACTGAATGTTCTTCTCACTATGATTTGTAGTTTTCAGACTTCTTTTTAAAAAAAAACCTTGCAAGTTTGGATTAACAGAAAGCACGGGAAAACTATTTTACAACTTCAAATTCTCATTATCTTGTTTTTAGAATATTTAACAAGCCACTTTGAATTTATTTTACAACAAGGTGTGAAAGTTGTAATGATAATCAGGAAGACAGTGGATCCATGTCTTTAACAAGTGAGTGACTTACGAATTTTGATTTTTGTTGAGATGGATCCTAAAATAAAAAATTACAAAAAAAAAATTTCAGAATCCTAACTTCATAGATCCGAAAATGAGTAACCGAGAAGTAGAACTTCAAAAACCTCTGGAATTATTCAACTTAGTCTGGGAAAATTGTCAGTACAAGGAAAAGAGGAATAAGTAATTTTAACCAGAAGGTTTAATTTATTCAAAGAAAGTATGTGTGAGAAACCAAAGTGATGTTCTCAAGAGTTAGGCTCTATGGTTTACTTTACCGAACTTACGTCACTTTCTTTCCAAATACCGCTTTCTGAAATTTCGTCTGGAAACAATTCAAGTTTATTTCAGCATTTTTCAGTTTTAGAAGTGATTTTATATATATTTTTGCTCTGAAAAAACAGGAAAACAACAATTTCTTTCGATAGGAAGTCCATATTTTCCTAAAATTATTCCAGTTTTGGAAAATTCTGATTTTTATCATTATTTTTGTTGAATTAGCCATACAGTTTATTATTTTAGATGAAATTACAAGTTTTCGAGGTTCGCCAAATTCTGAAATCCCATATTCTGAAAAATTGTTATTGATATTTGAAAAAATCTATAACGGTGAGATTTTTCAAAAAAAAAAAAAAAACACTGTTCGAAGTTTTATCCCCAACCTATGTATGTTTTCTGCTTTAAATTCGAAATAGACCAGTCCAATTTACTCCAAAAATAGCACCGAAAACCAAATAAATCAGAATTTATTCAATGGATTTCCCCTTTTCCTCATTTTTCCAATTGTTTTCATCGTTCGAATACTCTCTAAAAATCCATTCATTGAGCTCTATCGGTAGAAAAAAAACAAATTCTTTCATCTAATTATGATAATTATATGCGAATGTGTTGTGCATCTTTCTCCTCTTCTTCTTCTTCTTTTTCCTTAAATCTGACACTTTGTATTGGTTTTTCCCTTTTTTTTCATGGATTGAAGAGCAATTTTAGCAGCTCGGGCGTGAAAAAAAAAGAAATGACATTTTCACATTTTTCATAAAAATTCTTTCATGCTTATAATTACATCCATTTATTTTTGAAAAAAAAAATAATAATGGAAGTTTTTCGCTGCTCCGTAATAGGTCTTGACACTTTGCCAGACGTAAAAAGCTCAATTTAAATGTCACATATAGGACTTTTTTGAGCTGGAAATGACATTTATGATGAAATCGGAAGATACCGCACATTTTTTATTAATGTGACAAAACACTACTTAAAGTGTAGGTTCCATCAAATTTTTGAAAATTTAATAAATTGGGTCAAAAAACCTCAAGTCAACGAAATACGGGAAAATATGAACCTCTTAAAATATTGGGAAAATTTGGAATGTTATAACTCGTTAAAAATTATTATTCTTGAACTTTTTTTTATGAAAAATTTGAATTTTCAAGACTAGAAACTTTTCAAATTAAAGGAGGGCTTTACGAAGCTAATGAATGCATCTCGGATGAAAATAGACTTCATTCTCATTCCAAATCTGTTTTTAAAATGTTCTAAAACCACAAAGAAGCCAAGAAAACGCGCCTCAAAACAATGGCCTAGAAAAAGTGGCAACCGGCGAAAACTAGTCCGCAGGCATGAGAAATCCAAAAAAAACATAAATTAAAATGAAAAACCATTAAAAAAGGACTAATATAAGTATTCTGCATAAGTATTTATTAACGAAACACGAAAAAAGCTCACAGGAAAAAGTTCGGTCAGGCCCCTATTTCTAGGCCATTGTTTTGAAGTTTGTTTTCTCGGCTTCTAGGTGGTTTTAGAAAATTTTAAAAACAGATTTGAAACGAGAATGAAGTCTGTTCTCATTTAAGGTACATTTATTATTACCATAAAGTCCTCCTTTAATTAAAAAACTTTTCGGGATAGGGGTTCCTGTGCCATCGATGAAAATAAAATAAGATCGAAAAATGTGTTTCTTATTTTTTGCACCACCTAATAATCCTAATAAACAAAAAAAGTTGAGATTAGGTTTTTTTTTAAATGCCGATCTATAATTAATTGTAAAAAAATTGCGAAGATATCAAAAATTCGATGTCTCCTCATTTGAACTTTCGTGAAAGGAGATGCACAAACATTCTTAAAGTAGAGCAGACTGCCTACTTTTTCTATTTTTTCATTTGTGTGTTTTCTAATAACCTATTTTCTTCTTCTTTTTTCTTATTTTTCTACCAGAAAAGCTCTTCGTTTTTTTTTTCTACATTTTTCGCCTCGTTTGAAGGGTTGGATGAAGGAGCAAAAACAGGAGTATGTAGTCTTTTTCATTTCTTTTGTGTCGCTTATTTTTGCGCTTACCAACAACCCTCGGGGCATCAAATCAATGTGTAAGTGAAAAAAAAAACGAAGAAGAAAAGAAAAGGACCAAACAAAGTTCCAAAAAAGAAGAAGAAAAGAGTAATCCAATATTCGGTGTGTGAAATTTTCTTTTTCCTTCCTTTTGACTTTTTTCTTCCTTCCATCATTTTCCTCCTTCTTTTTTTTTTTTTTTCGAAATACACAAAAGATTCAATTCGTGACATATTTCGCTGCTAATCCTAATTTTGTTAGTGCCAGTTTGGGAAAAAAAGTTTCGACTTTCCTCCAACTATTTTCCTCACGGATTTTTTTATCCAGAGTTGAAAATATTTTTCTCATACCGTATACAATGGAGTATGTATTACTTATGATAACAAGATAATATTTTTTCCATTAACATTTTTTCTCTTAAAGATGAATAATGAAAAAAAACATTGGAAGCAAAAGCTTTAAAAATAAGTGGCACCTTGTCTTTAAAAACAGAATTTATTGAAGTCATTATAGTTTTTCAAGATTCGTTAATTTTGTTGAATTCGAATTTTTATTTAAAAAATGCCGAGGAAGCACGCGCAGTTCTTAAACGACTAAAATTCACCGTGAACTTACAAAAATTATATTTTAACGGACGATTGCAAATTTTGCATTGAACCGTGTACGCTGATTAAAGTGCTACCCCCACTTTCTTTTGAATTTTAAATGTTTTCATAAATTCGCATCCTTTCACTTCCTTCTCAGATCAAAGATCCCATTCTTTCCATGTTTTTTGAATTCCATGAATTTTGCGTTCAATTTACTTTTACTTCGCTTCACCACCTTTCGTTTGGTCCTGGTCCTCCTCTTCCATGATTGAAACAACCCATCGATGAATAAATCATCAGCCCTTTTTGGGAGAAAACGCTCCTGTAACTTTTCGCAAATTTTTTTGTTTTCCGGCTTAAACCTTCTTTTTTCTGTCGCTTCGTTTTCCATTTTTTGTGTGTGTGGGTGACGAAGGGAAAATCTATGGAATATGCTAATTTGGCTCACTTCTGTCCGAGGTTGTGTCCTCAATTTAGAATGACAAAAAACAACAAAGAAGTGGTGAATGAATAGATGAGAAAAGAACGACTCTCTTTGAGAATTTAAAACAACAAATCTTTATTGTTTTAACTCCCTAGATTCGGATCTCAAATATCCAGTTTTTTCCTTACTCTCAATTCTTACAATATTTACAAAAAAACCTGCAAAAATTCCGTCCAAAATTGAGCCAATTTCATGCTTATATCTGTTTTTTTTCCGAAAATTTGTCATCTGATATCTTGTAGCCTAACACTTTTTGAGCCAAAGTTTTAGCCTTTCAAAAAAATGTTCTCTCCACAAACACGAAAAAAATTGAAAGCAGAAGGAAGCTGTCAAATTGAAAATGAATAAAAAATTAGTGGACCAATTTTATATTGTGTCCCTGGCCTCCCTCCCTCCCATCCTTTTACACCTAATTGTTCTGCTCTGCTCAATGCTCATTTCTTGTATTTTTTTTTCAGCTCGTTTAACGTATGTATTTGTCATTGTATCATTCCTAGACGAATTGAATTCTTTTCTTTTTCGAAATTAATTTTCGCGCGCTCTCATTTTTTGTTCAACATTTTTATTGCTTCCATGGATGAAAATGATGATTTTTATGATGCTAATAATATTGGTTTTTGATGAGTAATTTCTGTTGAATTAGAAGAAATGGTTCGGTCTTCTGAAATTACATAAGTTATTTGCCAAAATATTGTCTAGAAGTTTAGAATGGGCCCTTAATATGAAATTCTGTTTTTCATAGAATCTCCAAAGTTTCGCATTGTTCTTCACCACGGTGGGCTAAAGTGAACTGATTATAATTAAGAATATTCAGTACGACAATTAAAAATTGAACGCGGAAAAACGGGCGTGGCATTTTTGCAACACGGTTTCACAAAACGCGTTATATTCACCTATCCAGGGACGCAATTTTGTAATTCGACGTGAAAAAAATTAGATTAAGCCATACTTTATGTATTTAACGCAAAAACTTCATTTTTTCTAGCGTTGTAGGCGTTAAAATGTAATTTGTAAAAAATTCGAATTGTTGCGTGTGTGCAATTTGTCGTAACGGTGCACACACACAAAGCGTTGTTCGTGACAACAATTTCGGTTCACTTTATCCCACCGCGTTCAAAAAAAATGAATAAGATCGTGTTGTAACAGAAACTCAAAACCTTCAAAATTTCAAATAGAATTTTCACTTTTTCTCGGGAAAGTCACATTTGTTCCCGCAAAAGTTCCCACAAGGAAAGCTCATGACCTATTTGTTCCTGATAGGCTAAATTTTTTAAAAATAAAATATTCCCGCATCAATTTGAGCGGTCAAATTGAACACATAGAACACATAAAATCATCAGAAAAATGATAGTAAGATAGGAAGGGAAAGAAATGAAAATGAGCAACTGGCACACACAGCGATTCACAATTTACCTATCAAGAAAATGAATGAATGAATGAAGGACAGACAACTGTTACAACATATTACATGAAAGTGTTCTCTCTTCTCAATTAATTATGTATTTTTTCTCTGTTGTTTTTCTTCTTCTCATACTTTAGACCTGGTCTTTGGACGATTTATGAAAACTTTTAAGAACAGTCAATTTCATTGTTTCTCATGCAACGTTGTTCGATAATTTCGGGAACTTCCATTTATTCTTCTTCTTCTCTTAATTTAATATTTCTTAAAACTCTCAAAAAATCACAAAACTATTTTCTTTTTAAAATCTAAGTAATAAAATTAATTTCTACAAAATACGCCTTTCTACTTCTTCTTCTCCTTCTACTACTTCGGAGAGCAACGTTGTTGTGTATTTAATGACACTTTTTTTTCAATTTCGGCGTTGGGTCGGCGCACATTTTCACACTGAAATTCCTTTCATCATTCCTCTTTACTTCCTTTCCAATATATCCTTTTTTCAAATACCACGTCATTTTAGAAATTTAAAGAGAATATTGAGAAAAAGGCACTTTGCGGTCGCGAAGTGAAATACCATAAAAATTCATGCAAGATTTTAAGATGCTTCTGTTTTTCTTTTATATTTTTGCACGGAGTTTAGTCCGGCCATAATAATATTCCGATGAGGTCTACAATTTAATAAAATTAATACTGTAGTCATCTGGTCTAAAGTTTTTATCATTTTTTAATTTGATTTGTATTTTTGAAAAAAGAGTTACAGTGAAAATGGACTTTGATATAATATGGGTTTTTTATAAAAGCTTCAGCCTTTTTTTTTCAAAGTCACTAAATCGACAAATATGGTCCCATTATGACACTTAAGTGTTTAACGATTTTTGGAAAATTTGAACAACTTTACATTTTTAAAGTATAATCCAAACATCACATCCTTGTATCCACTTCGCTCATTATGCGAATATCTGAACATCAAAATATGCAAATATTCCTTGCCATTCAGAATCTTCATCTTCATCGTCATTTCTTCCCAAAACATTTCCGGATTGATCGTTTTTTGAAGTTGTACCTTTTCTTTATGCTCCAAATATAATTGTTTGATATTACCATATGAATGAGCGCCGCCAATCTGCGGCCCCCTCTCCAATTGAATTCAATTCTTAAACGTCGTCGTTTTTTCCCCTCCGAAAATGACTTCTTTTTTTACAAAAAAAAAACGGCAAAATCTGCCGTCTTTTTCGGAGTCTTCAGATTTTTGGACATGCCCCTCCGATGACTATGACAAGTCGTCGCTGAAAAATTTTTTAGGCCATCACCAGCCAAAAAAATTTTATGTATTTCTGTTGTTGTGCTTCTTAAAAGATTTCAAACGAACGATTGCCCTATTATTCATTCGGTTGAAAAAATATAACTTTTTTTTCGATTGTGTTTCACATTAAAATTCTAAAGTACTTTCAGAGTTTTTTTTGAGCTTAAAGACACCAAACCATATTATCTGAATCAAGAACAAAATACATTTTTTCAGAACTTAGTTTCCAAAAAAATCAAATTTCTATTGATTCAAAATGAGAAATTACTGAGTAAAACAAGCTCACTGAGCGGTTCTAGATTCCAAGAAGTAGAATTCATGCGTTCATGAGCATTCATATAAAAATTGTCGCACTAAACAGGTCTACTGATTATTCCGTGCCTTAAATACATCTGTTCACTTAATTTGACCCTACCTTATCTTAGTTTCAAAAATTAGAGCTTTCTCTCATCTCTCATAATACAATTCAATTTATGCGAAATCACACCGATAAATACACGCCTCATAACAAAGGTCCAAAGATGCAAAAATCAAAATTGAATGCGCACCGGATCGTGCGGCGCGGTCGTGGATCGTGCTACGCGGTCTGAATTGGCGCGAAATACAATTATTTGAATGTCTCTACACAATGTCTCTACAGTAGTATTTTGAATGTCTCTACAGTGGTATTGTTTTCTCGACCTCATAGTCCCCATTTTAATTTCTATTTTTAGCTTTGGATTCGGATAGTATTAACTGAAACGCTGTCGTTAAGTTACCACAACCGTATTTTCTTGAGGCTTGCTCTTTTTCTGAAGTTTTATTATTTTTTGAGCCAGAAGTCACCTGTTCGCTTTTTAAAACCACGATTTCGTAATAATTTTTCAGCAATTAATAATTCTTGAGGGTGGTGGCAGATTTCAGCATACATAAAAGTACATTTGAAAGAAAAAAAATCAACGAATAACGGCTTCCTTTGAAATTTTCTTTAGGTTATGAAATTTGATGTTTGCTTATAAAAACTTCTGTCTGATACATACTTTATTCTGTAGGTTTTTGTTCAAAAAGCTAAATTTTTCTATGGTAAAATTGGGTGGAAAACTGTTTAATAAGTGTTAAAAAAGATTCTAGTTAGTCATCATAAAAATCTCGTGATTATTTTTGTTCCCTCGAGCTTTTTGTCTTTCAACTTTTCTCTCATTGGAAACCAATGAAATAGGTCGAAAACTGCTCAAACAGCAATAAAAAAAAGTGTCATGATCCTCATTACATTTAATTTAACATTTAACAATTAGATTTTAACACACGATTGATCGATTAAATCAAATGCTTCCTCCTTCTTTCTCTTTCTTTCTTTTTCCTCAAAATTTTTTTCACCTCAAAAAATGAAGAAAGAATGCATCGGATCACCAGTGTATCCACCACACATATGTTCCAGAAAAAACCCTTTCTTCTCGTGATGTTACTCTCTTATTATCTGCTGGTTGAGATATATTCATTCATGTTCATTGTCTTTCATCACATAACCGTCAGTTCGTTCGAAATTTCATTTCATTTTGAGCTCTTTTTCATGACCTTACACCACAATAGATATTATTTGTTGGGGTCCATGTTTCTCGACGAGCAGGCAAACAGATGATGAAGATGAAAATGATGAGGACCGAAAAATGAGAAAAAAAATGAAAGAAAAGAAGAAAGGGATGGGATCATGACAAACCCACATTCAGAAAAAAAAAACAAATTGAGAATCTCAGATCATTTTGAGATCTTGTTTTTGATCCGAAAGTTTCCGGGGAGAATACTTTTTTTACTTCAATTTTCCGTTCTAGTTTTCACGTATACTTTTTGGTCTTTGCGATCTTCATTTTTGAAACATTACAACATGGGTTGTCTTTTAAAAGACAGTGTACCACTGTGCCATATTCATAATTAAATGTGGCCTTAATTGTGGATTATAATTTGAATTTTATTTGGATCAAAAAATCCCCTGGATTTCATAAATTTAGAAAAATTTAAAGTTCATTCCTATGACCAATTTCATACCCGATTTTCTTCGGAAAATCTTTTTTCTGAAACCAACTTTTATTTGAACATTTTCGTCACTTCGGACCAAATAAACCAGCAAGAAAAATCAAAAAATGTTAGCATGAGTGTTTCAAAAATGTTTTTTTTTCTTGTGGCATCAGTCAGTCAGTCAAAATCCTTTGGGGCCAAACGAGTGCGGTCTCTTGACTTTTTGTACAGCAAAAAAGTTCTTCCTTTTTGCAAGTTTTCAGTTTCTTCCTGATGAATTTCCCTCAAATTGTTTTTTTTTTGAAAACATACTATTTTTTTTGTGGATGACATTCTGATTTTCGTAGTAAACCTCGGAATTTATTTCATTTTTGCAACGGGGTGCAAAATTTTTTAGAGAAATTATTTTTGTACGAGAATTTATTTTAAATTTGCTTCGTTTTTTGAGAAACACTTGATCTCCAATTTGAGCTTGAAAACCAGAGTACCAACGAAATAACGTGTATTTTCAAAACGCCGAACTTCACGAACGAAAATTAAATTTTGCTAGGAATTTTCCGTTTTTTTTCAAAAAAAAAAAAAAACCTCCTGTAGTAAAAAGTTCAGTCCTGTCAATCTTTTTAATTTGACAAGTTTCTCTGCATCGTTCTCGGTGTACACCTTCTTCCGGATACCCATCCATTCATTCGAGAAAAAACAAAAAGTCCACTTTCTATTTTTTTTTTGGATTTATTTGCTGCTTTGTGTGCCCAAAACAATGCATCATTGATTCTTTCGAAGAAAATTATTATTTATGGAAATTTTTCTATTTTTTTTGCAAAAATACACTGATGAGTTGCCAAATGGGAATTCGCTTTATTTTTTGAGTACTTCAAAAATATCAAGACAAGAATCGGGGATTGAACCGAAGTTTTGAACATCAAAAGTTCTTAATTTTCTGATCTTGATGGTTCATGGAATTTTCCAAAATTTCCAAGATCGATGAGAACTGTGGATGTAATACGGAAACTTATTTGAGTTCAGTAGAAGAAAAGGAGGACTTTACGGAGCTAGTAAACGTATCTTAAATGAAAATAGACTTCATTCTCATTCCAAATCTGTTTTTAAAATGTTCTAAGACAACCGAGAAGCCGAGAAAATGAGCTTCAAAACAATGGCCTAGAAAAGGTGTCCACCTGGCCGAACTTTTTCCTATGAGCTTTTTTCGTGTTTCATTAAGAAATATAATAAATGCCACCACGGTAAATTGTTTTTGCCATATTTTGTATCAACTTATATTTATGCAAAAACACCATTTCCCATTTTGAAGACCTTTTCTGATGAATTGGAGCATAGCAATAATTCTACAACTTTTGGGGTTTTTCGAAGTCTTCTTACCTACAAAATTTCAAAGGATTCCAATTTGTGAGAGTAAACATCTCTTATAGATATTCGCGGCGAAAAAAATTGAAAACAATCGAAGCAAATTCGTCAGATAAACCAGATGTGAATTCTAAAATAGCCAACTTCCGAGTTCCAATTTTGTTTTTTCTTTCTTATTAGTTTTCTAAATGGCAAAAAAACTTTGTTTTTTATCCTTCAATGCTGTCAGTCCGTATGTCGACGCCATCTTCTCCATCTTCTTCGTTTTTTTTCCGCTTTTGTTTTGTTCTATGTTGTTTTCCCTGCACCAATTTGAGCTTTTACTCTCCGGCGACGATGCCGACAGATGCCACCCTCGCCTCCCCCACAAAAGGAAAAAAATAGGAAAAAAAAAGAAAAGAAAAGATGCAATCTACCACACATTCCTTTACATTCATCCGTTCTTTTTTCTTTTTTCTTTGTTGATCTTTTCTTCCGGACTCAAAACTCTAAAAAATTCCGACACCCCCTCTTAATTGGATACAGTTTTAGTTTTTTCACCCAAACTAAATTTTCAGAACAGTTTCGTTTTAGGACATCTTGAAAAGAACACGCCAATTATTATGAACCGATCGGACTAAATTAGATTGAAAATTAAATAAGGAACAGCAGTAATGATGAAAAAAAATTAACTGGAACACTGTCTTTAAAAACGAGTCACCTTAAGTTAAAGAATCTTTGAAAGGCATACCACATGTTTAAATTCATAATTACGTTCATAATTCGAAAGGATGAAATGCAATGCAACTTTAATCGACTTTGGACTGCGGCCTGTCGGCCCAAGAACAACTTTTTTTTAAATTTATAAATAGTCACGATTTTGAAAGGCTTTGAATATTCTCCTGTTCTGATTAACAGAAACGAACCGCACTAAAATCTTGAATAATTTTGCGGGCGACAAACCCCCAAAGTTTCAGAATAACTCCACAAAAACATGATTTCCTTTTCTGTTCCTATTTAATGATATTTATGCAATTCTTGTAATCCGAGCTGCTTTTTTCCTTCTTCAACCACCCTCACAACTCTTTGTGGTGCTGAGGCTTCATGAAAAGAAAAAAAAATAGAATAATCACACATCCCTTCGATGTGAAATTGAGAGCTCGCTCCACTTCAGGAGGCGCTAAACACAAAATAACACATTTTTGATCTCATCCACCCATCTATTGCTCCACTTTTTTTTCAATTTCCGTATCCTTTTCTCGCATATTTTTTTGTTTCCTCATCCTTTCCACCCTCACAATACTTACAATTGTATAATTGCAATGCTCTTCTCTCCTTTTTTTCAATTTTTTTCAAACCTCGAAACTAAAAAGGAAAGAGATAGGGGTTGGAGATTTGCAGGTCACATGCATGCTTAACCGGATGGAATGGATTACGGTAGTTCGATTGATTTCAGGGGTTAGATGGGTGTGGTGTACGTAGATAATAATAAATATTATAATAATACTTATAATAATAATAATGTAATTTCCGGTTTACCTCCGGATATTCCTTCATTCGGTTGGGTTTCATTTAAAAGCTTTAAAAAGTATACGACTATTCAAATGAACTCGATATGAGCTCTAAAAACCAAAGGAAGCTTATATAATTTTACAAAGATTTTCTAACTCTGATATTGAAAAATAAATACACAGTACTCCAGTTTATTCTTTCAGTCCAAGAAAGATCCATGCGTCTGGCTTTGAATAATCTCATATTGTGCCTCCAAGTTTGTATCTAGGGACAATACCAGGAATCTTCTTTATCATATCTTCTTCTTCTTAAAATACAAAAATCCGCATTTTATTTTGAATTTAAGGCCTAGAAAAAAAGCTAGTCGTACTTTGATTGAACATGTCTTATTAAAAATAATTTTCTTCTCATTTGCATTCCTTATGAGTTTTTTTTGCAAATAGATCTCACTTTTCTGTGTATCCTTCTTGTTTGTTATTCTTCCTCTTTTGAACATTTGCACTTTTTGCTTTCTCTCAAAAAAATACTTTCTTCTGTTCAGATCCTTCTTCTTGAAATAATTAGATCCATGGTTTAAAAGGAATCGAAGAAAAAGAAGAAGGACAATGGTGATATCAACAACAACTCCAGATTCGGACAGCGTTGTCGAACCTTTCGGTGGAAGTGATCCACCATCTGCTCCATTGACATTCCGAGCTCCACCCGTTTCTGGAACCGTCTCAAATTGTGCGAAAACAATTATTGATCGAAAATTGAGGAAATATGCTTCCGAAACTTCATTCGCTACTGAGACAGCAAGTGAATCGAGTTTGGAAAGAGAGGTACCAAGTAGATCAAGAGTTTTCACAGTGAAACCGGTTAGTGCAAGAAGCTCTGGAATTGTTTTATCGAATGGCGGAGGAAATGGTCCGACACCGATGAGAAGTCGACGAAGACATGATTCTGATGCTAGTGGAAGTGCGAATAGTGAAGCAACAGTGGCATCTGGTGCGAATACACCAAGAAGATGCCATTTTCGAAGACCAAAATCCACAAGTGAAATGCATCAAAGTTGCACTTCAGCAACTATTCATTCATTGGAAAGTCATCATAATGATGAGAGAAGAGCATCGAATGTCTACATGATTGATGATGATTCTATACACGAGTTTGAGGATGATGATGGTAAGATTTTCAAGATTTTGTTTTTTTTTTCTAAAAATTGAGATAATCGCCAAAATTCGTGTGTTGTTTAAAAAAGGGCTCTCAAAATGATAAGTGGAATTTTTTTTTAAAAACTAGAAAAGGTAAGATTTCCAATAATTAAATGTGCGGAAGTAGTTGTTTGGAAGTACAGAAGTTCGGGAGATCCTATGAGCAATTTGAGATTAGGGCAATGAATAAAAAGAACAAGCTCTGATTATCTAAATAAAAAAAATGGACAGCAATTCAAATTACCTTCATTTTTTTTGGATTATTGACCGCAATTTTCAGCTAATTTGATCATCACGCCGCTCGTTTGGAGTGTCGTTGCGAGCACTCCGCAAAACGAGCGGTCAGAAATTTTTATCTTGACAATATCACCCTAAAAATATTAATTTAAAACCAAAATAACTTGCAATAAAATATTTGAATATTCACAACATAAAATGTTTTTACTATGATTTAAAGTTCGGGAACTCCCGAAATCTCATCTGTTCATTTCCAATGGTCAAGAAGAAAAAATCCAGTATCTGCGGACTTGACAACTTCTCGAACCCAAATCCCTCAAAACCATTTACATGCTCGTTGTTTCGTTCTTTGTTGTTTTCACATGACATGACACTTTCATGCTTTGTCGTTCAACTGATAGAAACGAAGACGAAAGAAAGAAGAACATGATGTACAAAAAAAGAAGAAAAACTCGTGTTATTGGCAAATTGAATTTTCCATCTATGATGCTCATATATATGTATTTCGACGTATGAATGAAAATGTTGAAAACGAGAAAGATATGGATATATAAATGTATATATATATATTTTGTTGCCAAAAAACGAGATGTCAAAAAACGAAAATGCATTTTTGCTTTGGCAATTTGTGTCAAGTTGTGTTCCCTTCAAGATTGGATTAGATGAAGGGCATGAACATTGATTATGAAGTCTTTTTTGTCATAGAAAAATGTTTGAACCAGTGATAAATCACCTGCTTTTTTGCTATTTGAGAATTCATATTTTTAAGAAAAAATCAGTTTCAAAGATCGTCAAATATTCACGAAATATTTTTAAAACTCGAATGGTCTTTCTAAGAAAAAAAAATATATAAGCAGCCGGATAATCGGAAAGCATCGGGTCTAAAAATACGATAACAGCACACATTGTTTTTATTGGTTTTAGAAGAAAAAAATTTAATTCTGAAAATTTTCTTGCGAAAATTCGTTGACAGTTTTAGGAAATACTGATTTTTAAAAAGATAAGATGCTTCAGAATTAAAAATAGAGCTCAATTTGTTTCCCATATGTTTCGATTTCTGCGAAATTGGTGAAAATAACTTATGATATCATTTCAGAAACTTAGGTGACTTTCAAAAACGTTTCAAATATGACGAATTTAGAATAATTTTAATTTCAAGCTAGAGTTTGCTAAGAAAAACAGGCCTATTTTATGAAAATGGATTGAAGGATCCGAAAATAATGTTTTCTGTGACAAGCTTATCATCACAAGGTACAATGAAAATTGAATTGAACGTTCCAATTGTTCTAAAATAAAAAAAACCGATGAAGACGGATTTGAGTTGTATTACAAGTTTGATCCGATATTTCAATCACTGAAATTTTCAAATTTTCTCAATTTTCTCACGCTATTAGGATGTCATGATTTATTCTAGATAATCGAAAATCTGTAGTTTCATCAATATGTTAAGTTTTTGGAGCTTGAAGAAAGGTTTCTTGGACGTAATTCAATTAATCTTCTGATTTTTGAAAAACTTAAGGGACCACACAGTTTTTTCTCTAAAGCGTCATCAGAATCAAAATTTTTTCCGGTTACACTTAGACAAAAATGAAAAAAAAAGAGGTCCTTCTCTTTTGAACATATTTTCTCTTTTTGTCGTCTTCTGCCTTCTTTTTCGTTTGCTCAATTCAAAAACTAAATCAGATTCATCAATCCCTTAATATGTATGTGTGCCCATCTTCTCAATTTTTTCGAAAAAAAAAACGAAGAAAAAACTAGTAGTGAGTGAACCAGAAAAAAATAGGAGAAGGCGGAGCTTGTGCACTCAAAAAAAGGAAAAAAATGGAGAGAAGATTCCTTCTTTCCCCCATCGAGCTAACATTTTTTCCGTCTTCTGTGCTCCAGTATTTTTCTTATTCTTCTGTTTGTGTCGTTGGTTGTCAACCCAATGAGTATAGATATTCAAACGGCATATTATTGTTATTATTATTATTTCTCTTCTCTTTAGTTATTATTTCCTATCAATAATATTGAATTCGAATGAATAAAGATGACGACTACTTCAAATGTTAAAGTTTTCATCACAAATGGATCGATCAGAAAACATTCGGATGAATCATATAGATCGATGTTAGATTATTCTACAAATCCGACGACAAGTCATGAAGAATTCCCATTATTAGAAGGCCAGGAAGTTTCCAATTCATCTGGAATTTTTATGAAGAAACCAGATCCTAGGCAAAGAGTAATGGCTCGACGAACATCCCATACTTTATTATATGTTCCGGAGCAACAACGTAGGATATCGAATGCTTCTGGAAACTCTGTTGTATCTTGTCCGTGTCCGAACGAAGGTCCTGTTCCTGTTCCACCACCAACGTGTTCTCTACATCTGAGTCCGGTTGGAAGTCGGAGGAAATCGGTACAGACTGGTGCCCCAGCTATTGGATTTCGACCTGTTAGGACGTTTGAAAGAAGGGCGAGTCAGCCGACGCTCTTAATTGATGTTCAGCAGCAGCAACAACAGCAGCAGAATCAAAAGAATACAGTTGCTCAGAATATTCAACCAACTGGGACACTAGACAAAGCGAAAATGTTAACTAAACGCGTATCGTGGCTGTCGATGAAAAGTCTCCAACAACAATCACCTCAATTATCACAACATGATGATCCAAAGACCCGAAGATCTTCTGCATGTGGAAGTCCAAGAGGTGGATCACCTAGTAGGACATTGAGTCAATATGGAAGCCAGGCTTATTTAGCAGAAGATCGAGATTTTGACAGTGATACTCCACCGCTGGATACTTTAAGCTGGAGCAATGCAGGAAGTGGGTTATTAGGGGGATTTTAAATGGATTGTTGATTTTCATTCCTCAAATTTTTTTTGATAATTCCTATTTATTCCTTACAAGAAAAACAACGATTAACTAAATTAAAAAATTCAGACCATTGTGTAAAATTAGAATTAATTTCTAAAAAAAATGACGTAACCATTTCTTTAACAAGAGTTCAAAATGTTCAAGTTTCTAAAACATTCGAGAAAATAACATGTTTTCCAAAAAAAAACTTTAAAAAATTATGTTATGAGCATTCTTTTGTGCTTCTTCTTTTTGAGAGCCCTTTTCGACAATCATCACCATTGTGATGATAATTGAAAAACGAATAAAGAGTGTTGGGAGGAGGGTTCATCCGTATTGCTCCTCAACACGGAAAAAATGGAGAAACTACTACATACAGGCACGAAATGTTTTTGTGTTTTTATAGACAGCACAAGAAAGATTTGGGGACCAAAAAAAGAAACATAAAAAAACAAGAAGCCCCTTCTATATTTTATCTTATTATGCATAAACACATATGCGCTTTTTTCAGACGAATACGACAATGTAACATTGATGTATGCGAAACATGAGAAGATTCCAATGAAGGATTTTGGATCGGAAATTCGGGCCACAATGGATATTGATCATTTGTTGAACAAGGTTTGTTGGAAAAACTGGTTTCACGTTTAAGAATATGCTAAATTGTGTGATCTATGAACCTCTGGCTTTGATCGGCTCGCAAATTTATGGGGGAGACCATCAATGTTATGTACAATATAATGGTTATATGTATCTCGCAAATTTTCAAGAGATCTTTGATCATGTTTAGTTTCGAGACCACAAATAATGTAGACAATTTAAAAACGAGCTCGAAGAATGTGCATTGAAAGTTTTCCAAACACCGGACCATAACACCAACTTTACCTTAATCGAAAAATATATGTGAAATGAAAAACTAAATTCCGATTTCTAATTGTGGATATAACTTTAAAACGTCTCAAAAGCAGCTGTAAATAAATATAGAATCACTGTTACGTCGTTAGATTTGCAAAAATAATAATTTTTTAAAACATGAACAACTTTAAACTTTGATTTAAAAAAAATAGAATGTTTCGAATTAATAATTTACGAAGTGATCGGAATTATCAAAATAATAATTCACTTGCACACCTAAACTTCATTCTCTTCTTCATACCCGTCATATGAACCGCGTCGCGATCGCACGCGACGCATGAAAGCAAAACGTGCAACTTTTTTTTTTATCACAAACAAAAAAAATTATAGTTTCATGGAAAAATGCTGAAAAAATAAACCAATTTCCGATCACCTAAAATCCGTCCATTTTGTCACATGAAATAGGCAATTTCCTCCGTCCAAAAACGTATACTTTTCTGGGTGCAACAATATCCGGATGCTATATTTTGTCTCATTTTTCCGTTGGATAACAATATTACCCTTTCGCCGCCCACAGATTTTTTTCATTTAGGATGACATGAGGGATGTACTATTGCTGTCCTAAAAAAACTCATTCTCGGACACATTTTTTGTTTTCCTAAGAACTAAAATAATAATAATAATAACTACATGAAATATAAACCAAGCGAGAAAAGATTGGACATTTTGTTGCTGTATCTATTTTTCCCGAAAATCAGAAATAGAAGGCACATTTGTTATGTATTTTTGTGACGAATTGAGAAAGGAACTTTTTGTGGCATCAGCGGGTTGAAGAAAAGAGAAGAAATTGTTTATTATGGAGACATTTCTTCTTGGGTTTTCGAAGGAATAAAAATGGATTAAATAGGCATTTGGGGTGAAGAAAAACAAAGAAGATCGTAATGAGAATTCGAATTGAGATTGGAGATGTAAACAATTTAAATTTTTACTTCTTAAGCATACGAATTGTTTAAAGACAGTTGTTCAGTTAATTTGACCCTACCTGATTTAAGTTTCAAAAATTAGAGCTTTCTCTCATAATTATAATGCAATTTATGCGAAATCACACCGATAAATACAAGCGTCATGGCGGCGGTCCAAAGATGCAAAAATCAAAATTTGAATGCGCGCGACGCGACGCGGTCGGAATTGGCGCGAAACGCAATTATTTGAATGTGGCTACATATTGGATTTGTTCTTTGCACCACCTGGGCTCCCATTCGAATTTTGATCTTTTGCCTTGAAGGGTCCTGTTAACTGACAAGCTGCATTTAATACCGTGTGAGGTTAACAGTGAAAAAAATATCAAAATTAAAAATTAGTTGAAAAAATTGAAAAACATGGAAAATTTTTGAAAAAAATGAAATCGATGTATTTTCGTAGCTGTTGTTCTTCATCGACTATCCAATTTTTAAAATTTGAGGTTTTTCACTGTATTACTGCCATTTAATGGTTTTTTGAAAATAATCAGAAGTTTCGATTATTTAAATCGTAGAATTCGTGTTTTTTCACGGTGTTTTTCATTATAACACATCTAAAAAATCAAAACTTTACTTGAATCTACATGTTTTTTTCTTTTTTCAGGCAGTCCTTCTACTCGATCTTCAAGAAACCAGCCTAGAGGAGATATTTGCCAAGTAAGTATTTTTCTCTCTTCCTATTATTCACTTTTTCATCCCTGCCTTCAACAAACACAATATTAATCTTTTGAATAATTCATGTCCGAAAAATGATCGAGAATATGTGGAAAAGAAAAACATCCAGTGACAGCACATCATTACTAATAAATGTACTTCGTCGAAAAAAAAATGGAAAAGTTAATGAAAATATACTTCTAGTGTTGGGAGGATATCAGGGTGGGAAGAATCGAGATCTTTTTTGATAAATGAAAAAAATATTTTCAACAAGTTCCCCCCTAAAAAATGTTTAAGTAGGATTTCGTTCCGTTAGTTGTTTTTTTCCCATCTCTTCCCCTTGAAATGGGAAAAAAAAGAATTTAACAAGATTGAACCAAACTAGTCACGAGCAAAAAAAGCTGCACTTTTTCATTACTTCCTTCACCACAAAAGGGATAAAGAAAAACTTTAGATAATGGAGCTTCAAGCATCCTTCCGGATGTTATTTTACGAAATATATTCAAGGGGGGATTTCAGGAAATGAGCAAAATAATGCATAATCATTTTTTTTTCCAGAATCATTCATGAAATGGACATCCAGGAGCCGGAATTTACAAGTGAACAAGTTCGAAGTGTTCTTTTTACTCAAGATGCTGGAAATCAATGTAAATATTATAATCTTTGAATTCGGGAATATTATGAAAGTTTACAGTCCACATTTTGTCGAGAACAGTTCAATCGATTTGCACAACTGGATCAGTCGGCGGAAGTTTTGATTATGATCAAACTTGGATATGTGCCTTGTTAGTTTTTTCTCGCATTTGAGAGAGTAATTCCAAGAATTTTTAACAACTATTGTCGAGCCAGACGAAAACATTAGGAATGCATTTTACATTAGTTTTCAGAACCATTTCTAGAACTAGACGTTTATTTTTTCGGTATCAAAAAAATGTCTAGCGAAAAAAAGAAAACAAAGTTTTCAATTCAAACATATCCGAAATTAAAAATAATATTTTAAATTCATATTGTCAACTCAATTATTTGGGTTGACAATATTAGCTTGAAGTGTATGCCTCCTTTTTTGACTCTGTTTTAAATATTTTCATCTGGAAGGACCCAATGAAGTTATGAATCTCGAAAATTACTCAACACTTTTAGAACCGATTTCTTATATTATATTTGAAAATTAGTATTCAAAATAGCTAAACATTTGCAGATGTATGTTGAATACGGTTCAACATCGTCATGTTGCAATCGCTCGCCTATCACATCCAACAAATCTTGGAAGAACCATGCAAGATCTTCGTTTCATCATTATCGTCATTGCACCATCTAGAGCGGTAATTATTTAATTGAACGAAACATTTCCAAACATATATCTCTCTTTCCAGAAAGGTACAAAAACCGCTCTTGAAACCACTAGAACATTTGCAACACTTTTCGCCGATATGGAAATCCGTCAAAGATTGGTAATGGCACAATCGGTTGAGCAATTCAGATCGACATTGTTGTCGGCTGCGAAAGAATTGGCAATGGATCAGAATCAGTGGAGAGAAAGAAAGTCATCGATCCATTTGAGTCATGCCAAAGAGCAAATTGTATGAGTTTCTTCACATATGGCTTTTATTAATCATATTTTTTCAGTTCGGTCCAGAAGCCTGGTACCCATTTCGTGGTCTAAAAGAAGAATTCCAACGTCGTCTTGCCACTTATCCGTCTGATTATTTAGATGGAATTCGTGGACATAAAACCATTCAAAAATTGTTATCAACCGTTGTATTTTTATATTTTGCTTGTTTATTGCCTGCTATTGCATTTGGAGTACTTAATGATGATAATACAAAGGGTAATATAAGTAAGTCGACAATTTTTCAGAGCCTCTATAGTTTATTTTCTAAATTTCAGATGTTCGAAAAGTAATAATTGCTCAAGCGATTGGTGGGGTATTCTTCAGTATTTTTGGAGGTCAGCCTATGATTATATTATTGACTACAGTACCGTTAGCGATTTATATAAAAGGTATTTATATTTTCATAATTATGATCGCATTGTTTATTTTTAATTATTTCAGTAATATTCAAAATATCACAAGAACTTGGATATGATTTTCTGGCGATGTATGCTTGTGTCGGATTGTTTTGTCAAATGTTTTTGATATTATATTCGGCGACAGAATTGTGTAGTTTGATGAAGTTTGCCACAAGATCTGCAGAGGAGATGTTTTCACTTTTCATTGCCATTGCTTTTACGGTCGAATCAATACGGGCGATACATAACAGTGAGTGTAGATATCAAGAACTTAAAACAACTAACAATTTTCCCAGGTTTCAAAAAGAACTACAACGATTGTGACACATCGGCAATATCAATGAAAGCGGCAAAAACGGCATTAGATGCATTTAGAAACGGGTCCAACGCAGATAGTATCGTTGGAAATATTACCAGTTCAATGAGTATTTCAAGCGAAGGAAGTGTTTGTCGACGAGATACATCAATACTCTACATGCTTCTGATGTTTGGAACACTTTGGCTCGGGCTCTTTTTGTACAATTTCCGAAAGACTCCATATTTGACACGTTCGCGTAGGGAATGGCTCGCTGATTATGCACTCCCGGCGTCGGTTTTGATTATGTCATTCACTGGATCATATGGATTTTCCGATATTGAAAGTGGGTTATATATTTGAAAGATTTTTTACAAAACCTTAATTTCTTCAGAAGACCGTTTTAAACTGAGATTAGAATTCCCTCTAGTACAAATGGCAAACATTTTTTCACTTCCACCGTCAGGATATTTCGTCTGTTTGTTGCTCGGATTTTCCCTTTCGTTTTTGTTTTTTATGGATCAAAATATCACATCAGCCATTGTCAATAATAGCCAAAACAAGTAAGTTGGGGAGAAATTTTTTACATCACAATGTAGCATTCAAAATTTAATTCCTTTTAATCATTTTTTACAAATACATTTTCAGATTGAAAAAAGGAACATCGCATAACATGGATCTATTCGTCGTAGCCCTTCTAAACATGTTTCTCTCTCTTTTCGGTCTTCCATGGATGCATGGTGCTCTTCCCCATTCTCCACTTCATCTTCGTGCATTGGCTGATGTTGAAGAACGCGTATCACAAGGACATGTTCATGAAGTTATAATGAACGTCCGAGAAACTCGTCTAGCATCACTCATCGCACATATTCTCATCCTTGTTTCCACATTCTTCCTCATACCGTATCCCCTTCAATTGATCCCAACTTCAGTACTCCATGGGCTTTTCCTTTATATGGCGTTGACATCATTGTCTGGAAATGAGATGTTTGAGCGATTATTGTTGCTCATAACAGAACAGGTATTGAAATAGTCACGAGAATATTATTATTATTATTATTCTTTGAATTACAGCAAGCCTATCCACCAACTCATTATATCCGAAAAGTACCACAACGAAAAGTTCATCTTTTCACTGCCTGCCAATTACTTCAACTCATTATTTTATGCGCATTTGGGTTTTCACCATATCCTTTCATTGAAATGGTCTTCCCAATTGTTTGTTTCTTCTTTTTACCAATACGGTTAGTATTTTTCTTTACAAAGAATCCGTGTGAATTTATATAATTCTGAAATAGCGTACTAATTGACAAGTTATGCTTTCTATGACCGAGCATCACATCTCGTTTTCAGCGGGATTAGCTCTCTAAATATCTCAGAACTCAGAAAAAAAATCTTAATTTGAAATTTTCAGACATACACTTATTCCACGTCTCATCGATTACAAATACCTGGATGCTCTTGACGGACGACATTAGTTTTTTTTCTTTTTCTTTTGTTTCATTATTTGTTTTCTGTCAACTTTTTACTTTTTTTCGAATAATCTGTAGATGAGTACTTTCACATTCGTCCTACGGGTGTTTTGTCAGTTCTTTTTAATCTTTTTATTTTTGAAAAACAATTGTACATTGTTCAATTTTGAAGATTTTTTATCGATCAATGTTTTAACAATTCCTTTTTTACTGATAGATGTACTCAACAAAATATAGATTTTTATGCGAATAAATTGTTTATAACAATAATTTTCTAATTTTTCAGCGACCCGTTAATAATTATAAAAAATCTAGAAGCTCATGGAAACGGAAATGGAAAATGAAATATTGGAAAAGTGATGGATTTCTAGAGAATTTCGGCAAACCATTCGGCTAATTGTTTGTCACATGCGGGATCAACACTGACAATATGAAGGTTTGGATAGATGAGGAAATAGAAAAGGCAAAAAATTACAAAACCAAAAAAGAAGAGCATTTGGGATATCCAGTGGAAACGATGCATTGTTCGTTGGGTTACCCGGATTTCGAAAACGTCGGAGATATTTCGACCTGAAAAAAAAAACATGAAATTGGAAAGTTGTATTTGGAAATATGGCGAAATTTAATCAGTAAAACCCAATTTTCCAAAGACATACGTGGATCATTATTATTTTCCTTCGCTGGTGTTGTATGATTTGAACTTGCATTCAGAATTTGTTGTTGCTCATCAAACTCGATAGGTGGCGGAGGAGAAAATGCTGGAACAATCTTATATTATGTTTTTCAATTTTTGTATACTCACTTCCGTGATTCTTTGACATTTTTCGAGCACGGAGTCGTTGTCGTGTCGACATGTTAGAATTCTGATGAACTTCTCTTAGTGATTGATTGCTGTCACTTCTGCAAGAGAGGTATCTTTGATTTTTTGTTTTATAACAACGAACGTTAGCATAATCTTCTGCCTCATGTATTTGACCAATGCCAACTTTATCAATGAAAGGAAAACAATCATAAAGCAGACCCCAAGATATATATCCATTGCTTTGATATAACTAACACGTGGCATCATCTCATTATATGAAAATATCAGAAAAGTTATAGCTAAAATTATTGAAATCATATCCTGAAAAATGTATTTTCTTTTTTCAAAACGACCCCCTTAATTATGTAAATACCTGAAACTCTGTTTCCGTTTCCATCCACAAAGAAACCCATGAAGTTATCACAACAGCTGTTGATGGAATAATCAGCTGAAGGAAACAAAAACCGGAAGATCTTGAGAACACAAAACAAACATAAAGACGAGAATAGTTCCCTGAAAACAAAAACAAATTATTTCAGCATATTTATATGTAAACCTGTAGCATAACTCTCCATTTGACTCGTAACATAAGCTTCTTGAATTGTAAAGTCAGGAAGTCGTATCTTCTTCAATTCCAATGCCGATCTTGCACCTGTTGACCATTTATAAACGACATGATCGGCTGTGTAACCATCTAAATAATTTTCAATTCATTTTCTTATATTCATTCAACTATACAGCTTTCAATGCCAAGTTTGCAGAGTTGTTTGTCGAATGGGAATAACGTCAGATCCATTGCTAAATAATTTCGGATCACTTTCTTTAAACTTGATATACTTACTGCATTCACAAACCAATGATATCCTACGACTGTATAAAAGTTTTCCAGTCTCATCTAACCTCAATAGACTTCTATGTGAAATTGAGTTTCTTTGAGGATTTTTAGAAGCGATTGCATTTGGTACAAAAGTGTCGGGAAACCTGAGAATTCAATGTCTCTAGCGCTAATTGACAACAATCATTTACCACAAAAAATTGGTGTAACTTTCATGTAACGCTAATTCCGTCTTGTTTTTGAACAATTTTCGATCATATTGTAGCCTTGGGTCTCGCCACGATTCTCGATAAAACAGTTCCAGTGCATAATCCATTGTAACTTCGGAAACCGCTCGGATGTTGCTCACCACAACCGATACTTCAACGTAGGTGGCATCTTAAAATGTGTTCGTTTTACAGTTTTATTAGTGAAGAATATAATATTCTCACCTCCTTTATCATTCTCCGGCACTTGCCGATGATCATATTGAATTCTTCTCAGAAACTGCAGAAAATCCCTCGTTTCCCTTAAACAAAACATATTTTCAAAATGTGGTTACAACTTTCGTTATTAAAGCAAACACTCTGAAAACCAAAAAAATAACTGAAACTTTCAGCAAATGCAAAATAAAAGAAAACAATTAGCTGTTAGGCAGAACTCAATTAGTTCGAAATTAAAGTGAAAAATATTAATTTACCCATATGAGTCAACACCTCTGAAAAAATGCTAAAAATTGCGAGAAATTGATGAAAATAGACACATAAATCAGAAAAAGATTAGTTACCCTTGACTGAAAACTGAATCAGAGCTTGTTGGTTCGATGACGGTTTCAGATGATGTATCTTTTCGAGGTGCTTGATGCTGCAAGTATCGAAAATTAGAAAATGATTAGGAGCACTTTAAAAAGGACCATGAAATGTCAAAAAATGCATTATTTCGGCAATAAGGAAAAGACAATCTTATTCAAAAAATGGGGGAAACGCGTTTAAGAACATACCATGAAAAATCAATATATTTCGAAAATCTTCTCACCTTGTACTTATTTCTAACCGGTGCTTTTCCTAATGGTTCATCGCCTTCCTCCAAAACATAATCATAATGTTGAGCGTGATGAGTTCTCTGCAATAAAATATTATTTTCATAGAGCTCGTGTCATTCGGACTCGGTTTACGTTATGTGTTTTGAAATTCAGTTCTGAGATTAAAGATAGACCAGAGTTCAAGATCACCTAATTTTTCCAGTTGGTTTACAAAAACACCAAAATTATTGATGGGCACATGATATCAAAAACCCGAAAATTGGCCGAAATCGTCAATATTCGCATAGATTCCAGACATGAGAAATTTAAGCGAATAATAATGTGTATAATGAAACTTCTGGTAGATTTTGTAAATCATTATATTCTTTGGTGAACATCCAAATTTCAGTACTGCACAGAGTCATTAAAATTAAAAATTCATAATCTTCTTGAAAGATGGTGAAAATCATTTTTAAAATGTATGTTATCAGTTATTTTTAGATAAAGTGGGTCTGTGTCTTTAAAGAAATTCTTTAACGAAACTCACATATGGATGATTTGGTTGCGGAACGACGTAACTATTGAATTCTGCACTATTCACCAGTTTTTCGTCGTGAATTAGAATACAAAAAACAACGAAAACACAGACTTTTCGCATCTGAAAACAGCGAATTATTTTCTGAAAAAAAAATGAGAAAGTGCAAGCAAAATAAGAATGATAATTGTTGTTCAACAAAAAAGTAGGCAACGATTGACAATTTACGGAAATCCGCAATAATTATATAAAATATTGTGTAAAGGTCCGGTTGACTTTTTTCTCGGGACCACCAACTATGAAATAAAGTACAGATGAAAAGCGAGAAACTGGAACAAAAAGACCAAAGAAGGAAAAAGTTGACGAAACAGAAATGACAAGCATTTCGATGGGTTTCCCTACACCAACTTTTCTTACATTTTTGTTTCTATAATTCTTCAAAAGGATTTTCGAGCTTTGTAAAGAGGGGAACGACGACATTTTTCATCGAAATGGGAAAGCAGTTAAAAAATGGAACAAGGAATGGGATTTTGGAACAAAATGTGGAAAAATCTAAACACTCAAATAAAACATATTTTCAGCGGAAGACTGTAGTAGAAATTATTTTTATTATCAACTTAAAAATTTTGGATCATTCATTTTCTACTAAAGACCGCAGCGCAGCCGCTCGCAGGTAAAAATAGCATGACTTTGTGAGAGACTTAGATTTTCTGGGTAGATCAAAACCAACTTGAATGATAAGGAATATTTGAGTTGGCAATACCGGTAAATTAAGTAACTATTAAATTGAAACATAACAAAAATAAATTAAAACCACCCTTCGAAACATAGGCTACGTTGCTTTTATAATTTTTATCATAAATTGTTTTCTAGGATTTTTCTGACTTCTAAAATTAATTAGCTTTACGTTTGTAGTTACCTTTATTATTGTCAAGATAATAATTTCTGGCCGCTCGTTTTGCGGAGTGTCGTTGGGAATTTCCTCGCAGCGCGACCGCAACGCGCTCAAATTCAAATTTCTCAGTTGGCCTTGCGCGTTGCGGTCGCGCTGCGAGTAAATTCCCAACGACACTCCGCAAAACGAGCGGCCAGAAATTATTATCTTGACAATAGTAAATATTTTTTTTTTTAAAGTTGAAAACTTTGAATTTTATTTCATTAATTACTAAACCCTCACATGCTGAGACCAAAAATGGTTTATGTTAATACTGACTATAAATAAAAAACTGGCAAAAATGTCTCTCGGCGCACCAAAAAAAGAAAAGAGCATAATACATGCATGTCTAATCCACATCCACAATATATGCAGAACATCTAGTTCATCAACGTTTGTTTCAGCGTGAACGCTTGAAGTCCGCTAAATCGGCATTCACGCAGTTTTTTTTTTCGTACAACGAAATCTCACAAATGTAGTACATTTAATCATATCAAACAACTCTCTGATTTACTTTTTATCAACAAGTTCCAATCGGACGAGTACAAAATATTCATATTCAAGAAACAAAATATTCAAAAACAGTTGAAAATCTATATAAATGAGTTCAGCTAAACCTAAAAATCTTGAACACGAGGTATTTTGAAAATGGATGGGATTTAAATGAGAAGAAAATACTACTTCCAGAGCAACTGTTATGAATTACTTATATTTTTTTTAACTCGGGAAAAAAGGGGGCTTGAAGAAACCACCCATTTCAATTCAGCTTTGCACAGAATACAATTAAGATGAGAAGGAGATTTTTCGAACATGTTTACTACCGGAATAGTGAATTTATTTCGACGAGAAGCTGGTATTTTTTTATTAGAAATTGTATATCTGTGGCGATAATCTACTGTACCGAGACCCATGGCCTAGAATCCCAAACCAGTGAAAACTAGGCCACCCCCATAAAAAATAACTGATAATTCGAGGGTAGTCCAAGTGTTTGGAGGCACATGTGTTCGTTTTTTTATAAAGCATTTTCAATGGTTGAAGAAATAAATTGTCGAAGTAGAATTCGATTTCCCATGTAATGATTTATTTTTATTTTTCGTGTTGCTTCAGGCTAAACGCTACTACCGGGTGCGTGGCCTAACTTTTTCAACGCACGAACACTTGGCCTACCCTCGATAATTCCTCGATTAAAAAAGGGTCCAATAGACCGTCAGTTGTACGGTAGTAATATCAATGAGTCCTAAGCATCTAAGAGCGGATATTGATGTCGGAAATCAGGTTTTCAAACGAAAAAATAATAAATGAACTCTGCGCAAAATATATGAGTTTCTGTATGTTGAAAAAAGTGCTCGAGTATATACTTCTATGAAAGTTATAACCCCGATATCTCCCGAAAAAACCAAGGACTAAAAATTATAAAAATGTCATCGATGTCGACAAAAGGAAACCAATTTCATGGGGGAGGGTCATAAATTTTCAAAAATTTGTTTTTTTTTCTTTTTTGAAGAAAATATTCAGACAATAGAAAATCAAGAGGATTTAAGATGAAAATAGGACTGAAAAATCCCCTTAGGAAAATATAGACAAAGAAGGAACGGAAGCAAAGGACGAGGAGATGTCTAGTTTTATTGGTGTCGCTTTTTATTTTGTTCGAATTTTTTCAACTTTCTTCTGCACATTCGCCTCATAAAAATCAAAGGTGTTGTTTCGGCGGTTACGCAATAAAACTCTGTGATGCTTCGAGTTTTCATTCTGAGAAAAATAAAAAGAAACATACAAAAAGTACTGAAAAATGTAAAATATGGGAGGCAGAAGACACAGAATTGTGGAAAACAAGTCCATTTTTTGGGAAATAGTAATATTTTGAATTTGGAACACTGGAAATGTGTCGAGACAACCAATAAGTCATATATAACTTTAATTTTAAGAAATTGTCGTCTGTGAGAGAATTTATGGATATTACTTAAAAGTAAGATTTTTTTAAAAAATACTTTCAAGTACGGCTCATTATAACTCAACTTGAACACAAAAAATGTCATTGAGGTAAACGAATGGTTTCGAATTTGAAAAGGGTTTTTTTTCAAAATGTATCTATTGTCAAGATGAAAATTCCTGGCCGCTCAAATGCATTTTCTTTGAAACTTACTGAATATGCTCGCGCTGCGACCGCAACGCGTTGGGAGGAACTGAGGGAATAATTATACTTCTCGAGGAGTACTAGCATTTTAATTTGAAATTCTTCAGAAATCGTTGTTTTTAATCGTTTTTCTTCGTTTTTTTTTTTGCATATGATTTTATTTTCACAGATCTTAACGATTAGCGAAATAAAAATGAAAAAAGGCACAAAAAACATAAAGAATCTTTTTTTTAATAAAAAATAATATTTTTTCAAACATTTTCTTTTTTTCCTTGTTCAGATTTATAAAAATAAAATCATATGCAAAAAAAAAACGAAGAAAAACGATTAAAAACAACCATTTCTGAAGAATTGCAAATTAGAATGCTAGTACTCCTCGAGAAGTACATTTATCCCCCTCAGCTCCTTCCAACGCGTTGCGGTGCGGCGCGAGGAAATTCCTAACGATGCTACGGAAAATGAGCTGCCAAGAATTTTCATATTGACAATAGTTCAAGCTGACATTTAATTTCCTATCTTTGACCTCACATTGAAAATTTTGAGCCAAACTATCAAATTCCGAATGTTGTACTTTTCTTTTGAAATTAGTGATTCAAAATGTAGCGTGGTTCAAATTTTCACAACTTGAAAATAATCAATTAAGCTGAAATTCCAGAATAAAGTTTCACAGCAGTTGTCTGGAAAAAAAATGAAAAGGGCAAAAAGGAAGTCAATTGTGAGAAGAAGAAAAAAAAACATCTGACTCTGATCGGTCAGCAGAAAAAAAGTTGGTTTGCTGTATTTCATTCGTCTTCATCAATCTGGTTGTAAGTAAGAAGTATGTGTGGTTTTCAAAGAGAAAATGATGCGAATTGCGAATAAATCTCTATGTGCAAAAAATAAAAGCTGGGGTGGAATGATTCTGAAACGAGTTCGCATTTGATCGAAAACATATGCACATTGAAATGAATTTAAACCTCTCAATGTATTCCACACACACACACAATACAAATCACATTCAAACAGAGAAACTAATTCAGAAATAACATTTTTTTTCTCAACGAACATATATACAAATGTTTGGATTTTATGAATTGGCTGGGAAAGTATTTTCAAGTTTGGCTTTTTTTCAGTAGAACACTATGTGAACGGAAATTGAAAAGTTCAGTTTTTCTTGATAGCTTTGAGAAGAAAGTCAAGAAAACTCATTGAATCATGTGGAAGGAAGGAATGAGAATCCTATCAAAATGATCTTTGAAATCAGTTCTTAAAGGGATTCTTTACTGTTTTTGGGGTTCTATTACATTTTCATCTTCTTCTTGATATTTGAAAACCTATACAATAAATATATTTTTGCGAAATTTCCTTTTCTAGTACACGAAAAAGCACATTTACAGGATAAGGCGGCGAATGGCCTAACAATTGCAAGCACTCTCACATTCGCATGCTCTCTCGCGCGCGGCCGCTCGGTTAGACCATTCGCCTTACCTTGTAAATGTGCTTTTTTCGTGTACTAGAAAAGGAAATTTCGAGAAATTTTTTTTCTTGTATAGGTTTTCAAACACTGTGAAGAAGATGAAAATGAAATTGAAACCCAAATTCAGAAAAGAGTCCTTAATTAATTTATAAATATTTCTACAATTATTTTTCAAATATTCTTCAATCATTGTTTAGTTGCTGAAAATCTTTAATTTTACAGTAACACTTTCCAAAAAATAATAATTTTAAATTTCTTCTAAAAACTACTAGAAATCCGGATTTTTCTACCAGAAATGTTCCTCGAATAATGAACGCAAGGCTCTTTGGTTTTCTCATACATCCTCAACCAGTCATCATTCCCAAAAAACCCTATAATAATCTCCGAAAAAAATCATTCTTCAAATGTGAAAAAGCAGTAAGAAAAAAAAACAATTGGAATAGCTGTCGTTCTTTTTTTTTCAACGCACTTCATTATTGTGATGAAAAGAAAATAGCGTTGAAATAAAAATAAATAACCAACCATTGTACTCGTCCGGGGAAAGAAAAGTGGATTATTTCATACCAAAACTTCTGTCGGAAAATCTTTTTCTCTTTTCAACTGAAAGAGTTGTAGGAAAAGAAAGGAAATGAGCCAAATCTTTGAGTTGACTGAACAAGAATGACTTGAAAGAGCATCTATCAAATTTGTACTTGCCAATCGAATTTATTTTATATTTTCAATGGTTTTTGAAGAGATGGAACGAGCAGATACTTGATTTTAGTTGGAACGTTTTTTTTAGATCTAACTTCGTTCCATTTTCAATTTGAACTCAACGAGTTTCAAGGACATTGTTGAGAGTGACTACCTAGCGAATTCACGAATCGTACCCTGAACATTTTGGATCGTCAATTTATGAGAATGCATAAAAATCGAAAACCCTCTCGTATTTTTAAAAATACTTTCTCAGTAGCAATACTATTTTAAAATGTAGTTTTTTAAAATCTATAATAACGAATATTATTTCATCTCAAACCTAAAATCTGCCCGCCGTTTCTTTGTTTTTCAAAGCTTTTTTTAACCATTTTTAAAAGATATATTAAAATAAGCACACATTTAATTGAATGATATTATTAAACTGTAATAGTTTTAAAAAATATCCCCGTATTATTTTAACGAAAACAATAACCCTGACAACAAAACAAAATAAAAAATGAATCAATTATTCCCAGGAATATGTTCTATTTATTAACCTGAAGAAGTTCTGGTTGTGTTCCTTGAAACTTTTTCCAACTTTTTCAACGACATTCGAGCTTATTGATCGATGCTTTCTTCCTGAAACGTGTTTATGATATTTATGTTTTCAACTTTTTGAAATATCACCTTTTGATTGCCCAAGGCATCTTATTTTTTCCAACTTTTTGAAGCAGAAAAATCCCCTTTTATGATTAAAAACCAACTGATTCGAGCTGATCAGACGTTCGATTCCGAGAAATTCTTCGACTCGTCGGAGCTAAAACATATATTTCAATATATCAGTAATAGTTTTTTTAAAACCTCATTCAACGGATTGGCCCGAAAAACGTCGCCATTGACAAACAAAAAATTGTCAAGAGAAAAATATTGAAGCCAGTTTTGGATATGAACATCATAAAGCGAGTTTGTCATTGGTTTATACTCCATATTCATCGTCTCAAGACCATTTTCGTTGGTTTTAAATGCTTCTATCGATAAAATTGGTAGAGATTTATTCTGTTCCAACCTATTGTAATAAACCTGAAAGAGTCACTATTTAATTTTTGTCAACGCAGAAATAAATACCTGGGTAAAATCACTAATTGTCCTGTAAACTGGATGTCTAACAATCAATATCAATTTCATGTTTGGATTCATTTCGAAAACCCTTTTTGGTGCCAATGAACTCGTGAAATATCCCGGTGTTTTTTCAATAACCAACTACAATAAATCAGTTACAATCAGTGTGTTCATTTTGATTTCAACAAAAACCTCATTACTCTCGACAGTCGGCATCTGTTTTCTATACCAATCAATTCCTAATGAATAATTTGCATCGAAAAAATGGGTCTCTCTTCGTACAATTCTGACTTTTGGATGGAGGCCAATCGCATCCAAAAGTGCACGAGTTCCACCTTTTCGAACGCCGATTATGAGTACTGTTGGTAGTCGTCGAACTTCTCTGAAAATCGCTGATAATGTACCACCAAAATCAAAATCTTTCTGAGTTTTTAAACTTGTTTGTTTGGTTTTGAAAAGCGGCCAAATAAAATAAAATTTAAGGGTTTTAAAAATTAATAAGGAATTTTATGTTGGATTCATTTTAAGTCTCAATGCGTCATAGAGCGTATTCCGTGAATTTTTACATTCAATTCCAAACGAGCACCGCTCTTTTCGCAAGTTTGTTTGGCTTTTACCGTAAGAGTTTGTTCCGTAGAGCGCGTTTGAAATCGGATTGTTTCTACAGTATACACCTTTCTATGACGCAATTTTTGAAAAATGTAGGAAACTTTTCCAAATTCCGAATTGACAAAAATAGAAGCTGCATAAAATTGCAATTTTAACAAGTGAATATGATTTAACGACAACTTAATTTTGAGTAATCTGATATAATGCACAAAACTTGTGTTAAAGGCACTCAAACAGAATTTTCGAATTTATTTTTTAAACGCCTTTATTTTTTAAACACCACAGAAGGGATATATACTTAAATATTTCTTATTAAAACTCCTACCTTGGTTTATTTAAAGCGTTGTAGAAATAAGTGTGATAGAAGAAGTTGTACTGAAAAAGAAACATACAAACGACCAGAAAGAAAGCAATCGCACAACGCGTTGAGAATTTTGTCATGTTTTTTGCATTTTTGTAAACCTGAAAATTTCACTTTTAAGCTGCAAATGACGATTGAAGTGAACAGAGAGTAAGTAATATTTCACATGGAGATTCAAAGTATATTTCGAGATAACATTTTAAAATAACCTATAAGTTTTAAATAGAAAGAAGAAACAACTAATATGGATTTTTGCCATCTTCAAAAATAAAGGAATGAAATACATATTCATAATTAATTCATACTTCTCAATAATCTCAGCTTACTTTCTGCAATGCCATGCTTATAATATAAATAATAATAATCTTCTTGAAGTACACACATGGTGGAAAAGGAGCAAAAGAGCTTTCACTTGAAAAATTGTTTGTTTTTCGTTCATTTCGACGAAAAAAGATGAGATAGTTATGCACTTTATTAAAAACTTATGACTCAGTACTGTCTCTGAAAATGCAATTTTCAAAACTTGTCGTAACCACCCAAGAGAATTTAAAAAAAGAACGGCAAAAGATTGAAAATTGAGGGAAATGAGGTCGGAAATGAAAATGGTTCAACTGAAAAAAAAAGAAAATAGGAACTTCACCCATTTTTTAAATGTTCTTTGGAAGAACGAAACATGCACTTTTCAGATAATTTTAGTTCCGGGGAGCATCGATCAATAAGTGTTGGAAACAATAATGCTTCATCGAAATCCATCGTTGGAACATTAATCAAAATTTATATTTTTTACCGGAAACGTCCGGTTTTCAGATTAAAAAAAAATTTTTAAATGTCATTTTAATGTTTACCGTTTTGCAATAACTAGAGACTTAAAACCAGAATATCTTCTGTAGTGCAATAGTTTTCAAAATGCCGGTAAACAAAGTTCCCATAAATTAGTAGTGTGTACACTTCCATTCTCTGAATCCATTAGTTTTGAGGTTTTGTGACATTTTACTCCAATGGTATGGTATAAATGACCTTTAACGGTATTCTTTACAACCCGATGAACCCCTCTTTAATTTGCATAATGGATTGTGGCACGACAACCAGGTGGGAAGGATATGTAAATTTGATACATTTCCACTACTTGAGTTTAAAGTTTGTAAAAATCGGATAAAGGAGGAAAAATATATTGTTTTGGAGATTATTTTAAGAAGAGAAAACATTTTAAATAAAGTATAAATCCCGTAGGAAAATTAAAAATGTAAAACTTCGATTTTTAGCTTTAAAAAACTTTACCTTTAAACTTTTTAAACCTTAAAAAATGATACTAATTGGATATTACTACAGAAAATAAAAAAAAAGTAACAAAAACAATAGCAAGACCCTCTGTCATCATCATCAACTATTACACACCCGATTTTCAACTGCTGCTCTATCTGCTCTGTTTATCCCTCCTCTTTTTGCCGCTGCTGCTCAAGGTGATAATTGAAACTTCATCCGTTCCCTTTTATCTCTAATTATCTTCTCTTCCTGAAGCTCTCATCGCCAGAAGTTCAAGCTCTCGCCGGGAACAGGAACAACGTTTATACAGAATTGTAAATTGAGAGAAGATGAGAAACGGAATGGGCAAGTGGTGGATATGACCAGAGAAAACAATGCATATTTTCATTATTCTACATTTTTAGAATGATGGTTAAATTTTCAAATAATGAATGACCCATTGATGAAAACAAATGGAATGAAGTTTTCCTGCGGAATAGTAACAGGTGTTTAAAAGGAGCACCTGCTTGTAAATGGATGATTTTATGGGATTTTTCGCACTTTACCACGGGGAAAATTAAACATTATTTCTAAATTACTTCCGATATTTAAGTATTATCTAGACTACAAATAAAAACTTCAAATTTTCTTAATTTGCCTTAGTCATAAAATTTAATATAGCTCCAGTTTTTTGTTTTTATTTCGTTTTTGAAAATAATTATTCTGAATTATAAAAACAACGATTAAATAAAACGAATAGATTGTCCATATAATATTCCGGGTTGCAGAATGAAAATTTGTGAGAACAAAAGATATCCGGAGCAAAACGAGATGCCGTCAATTTTGAAATCAGTTAAATTTTTTGATTCGAAATATTTTTTTAAATGCTCTTCGCATCTATATTCAATCACTTTACTATTCAGTTAACAATCAATATAACGAGATCCAACCATTCATTTCATGTTCATAGATATTCCATTCAATTATGATGTTCCTTCATCCGTATCCATCGAATAACAACTACCAAGACAATAAAGATATAGAAATAATACACACATTCGAGAGACGATAAAGAAAAATCGAAAAAAGAAACGATATTATGATCAAAGAGATTTCAAATATGAATACGTCATCCGTTGCCCTTTTGTGTTTTATACTATTTTTCTGGAAATATGTTGCTAACGCGCAGTTTAACATTCCTTTACCGTTTGGTAATTTTCAGATCGGCAAAAATGATAAAGGAGAGGTAGGTTTCTTATAATTTCGATGGTTTTTATATTTCAAAATATTCGTTACATTGATGGTTAAAAATCAACTATTTTTTTCAGCTTGAGCTAGGCAGCAACCAGAATTTTAATCTATTTGGATGGGGTGGAAAACGAGACTTCAAATTGACCACAGGAAACGGAACATTTAAAATTGATAGTAAGTTGATTTTAAAACGTTGTTAATTGTAAATCCTTAAAGGAGGGATTTACGGAGATAATAAATGCACTTTAAGTGAAAATAGACTTCATTCTCATTCCAAATCTGTTTTTAAAATGTTCTAAAACCACATAGAAGCCGAGAAAGTGAGCTTCAAAACAATGGCCTAGAAAAAGTGTCCAACTGGCCGAAGTATGAGCTTTTTTCGTGTTTCGTTAATAAATATTTATGCAGAATACTTATAATAGTCCTTTTTTATGTTTTTTAAATTTTTATTTATGTTTTTTTTTCATTCTGTTAGGATTTGCGGACTAGTTTTCGCCGGTGACCCCTTTTTCTAGGTCATTGTTTTGAGGCGTGTTTTCTCGGCTTCTAGGTGGTTTTAGAAAAATTTAGAAACAGATTTGGAATGATAATGAAGTCTATTTTCATCCCAGATGCTTAGCTCCGTAAAACCCTCCTTTAATCTCGGAATGTCTAAAAATGTTAAAAAGTTTCCTTGTAAATCCAGGCGGTTTATGATTCGTAAACTAATTTAAGATATGTTCTCAGTCCACGCTTATTCTTTAATTTAAACTTTAATTTGAATTCATTGATGTATAAAAATCTTGAACGATTTGAGTACTAAAAACCAAACTTTTCACATAGAAATAAAAGCACTTTCAAATGCAAAAAAAAACAAAAAGAAAAGAAACGAATTCGGAACATTGGATGATTTGAAATGCATCCGAGCGAAAAATAAAGAGAGCATCATCAAAATACATAGATTATCCACCGTCCAATGGCTCTTTTAAAATGTTATTAATGGACTTTTCTCTATTTACACTATCAGAAAAAATTATCAAAAAATTGAAAAAACGATCATTTTGTTTTCAGAAACTGACGAAGCACTAGTAAATGGTTCGACTTATGGTGGAAGTGGCACATTTGGAGTTGACGAGAAAAAAGGAATAGACGTTGGACAAAATTTGACGCTTGATGACAAAACTTTAGTTGTGAGTTAGTTTAGTTTTATTTGGTTTTTGAGATTTTTGAATATAGATAAACTTTATTTTATACGCTCTTATGCTCATACGTCATCATTTTTTAGGGTGGACCGGGAAAAGAATCGAACTTCTTGGAGGGACTTATCAATTTATTCACAACCACTACTGCGCCAACCAAGGCTGATGGACCGACATTGAGAGATTGAATGATTGTTAATTATAAATTATTAAATAAATATCAAAAATCATTAAATTTACATTTTTTGAAAGTTTTAATGAAAGTATTTCGAAAATGACAATAAATGTGAATGAAATACCATTTCTCAACTGGTATTCTATGAAAGGCACATTCTTAACGTTTCTGTTTTCAGTTTCTGTCTGTCATCGTTGTCTAACAATCCTTCATTTTCAAGGTTTCGCAAATTTTTAGTATTCCACATTTCAAAAAAAATGTCTTAAAGGAGGAAATCACGGAGATAATAAATTCACCTTAAATGAAAATAGACTTCATTCTCATTCCAAATCTGTTTTTAAAATTTTCTAAAACCACCTAGAAGTCGAGAAAATGAGCTTCAAAACAATGGCCTAGAAAAAGTGTCCACCTGACCGAACTATGCGCTTTTTTCGTGTTTCCTTAATAAATACTTGAAGAATACTTATGTTTGTCCTTTTTTAATGGTTTTTTTTCATTTTAATTTATGTTTTTATATATTTTTGGATTTTTCATGCCTGCGGACTAGTTTTCGCCGGTGACCCCTTTTTCTAGGTCATCGTTTTGAGTCGCGTTTTCTCGGATTCGAGATGGTTTTAGAAAATTTTAAAAACAGATTTGGAATGAGTATGATGTCTATTTTCATCCCAGACGCATTCATTAGCTCCGTTAAACCCTCCTTTAAAGGGATTCTTCACTGTTTTTGGGTTTCAATTCCATTTTCATCTTCTTCACATTATTTGAATACCTATACAAGCAAAAAATTTTTTCGAAATTTCCTTTTCTAGTACACGAAAAAACAAATTTACAGGGTAAGGCGGCGTATGGCCTAAAAATTGCAAACACTCTCACATTCGCGTGCTCTCTAGCGTGTGGCCGACCAGTTCGGCCATTTCTCTGCCTTAATCTGTAAATGTGTTTTTTCGCGTACTGGAAAAGGAAATTTCGAAAAATTATTTTGCTTCTAAAGGTTTTCAAATACTGTGAAGAAGATGAAAATGGAATAGAAACCCAAAATCAGTAAAGAATCCCTTTAAAATACATGTAATGCAGCTTTCATTTTAAACTATGAAGTTTTCATCAAAATCACTATTGATTTCAAGAAAAATATTTTCATACACACTTGAGTATGTTTTTTTCTTTAAAAGCCAATTAAAGAATTTTCACTTTGTCATTTCCATTTTTATAATCTGTGAATCTTTTTCAGGGTCATTCTTGTCCATCAAAAAGTCCTGTCTCAAGTGATATCACAAGTGTTGCTTTCAATTTCAAGAACAGAATTGAGGAAGGAAGTGGCAGCACTTCTGTAACTATAGGACAGATAAAGTCAAGAGGAGAAAACAGTTAGGTTTTAAATAAATGGTCAAACAGTTTTCAAGGTTATCGAGACCGCTTTTTTTTCTGCTTAATTGACATGACACAAGAGAATTTATACCTTTTTTCTCTGTTCGAACAACAATCATTTTGCTGATAGCTTGGTTGAAAATAAAAATGGTGGGAAAGGTATGGTATTCACCCCGCAGTAATATTACTTTTCCAATACCTCCTTTCGGTTATTTTTTTTTTCTTCAGATTCTCGGTGACAATGGCTTTTTCTAGTATTGTTTCCGAGAGTGAGTAATTCTTTGTTGTTCCATTTGTCTTAGTCTTCTTTCGTTCCAACTGTTTTTTTTTAATTTTCTGGAACATAATTTTCGTTGATACGTATTTTAAGAAAACAAACGCTTGGAAAAACGATATTTGCAGGTTTTGTTCTACGATCCTTAAAGACACTGTGCCAGCTAATTGAAACCAAAAATTTTAAAAATTAAGATATCTAATAAGAAATTTTATTTTATCCTAACACTGAATCTTCAGGAATAAAAATGAGTTGTTCTCTAAACAAAATTTATTGTGTTAATAACTGGCACGTTGTCTTTAATTTTCTGAAATGTGAAATAAAATCTTTCAAAAGTTTATAACGATTTCTGATATTTTATTTTCGCAATTTCATGAAAAACTTTTAATAGACAGTCATAAAATAAGTCTCAAAATACCATTATTTGGTCACGCTTTTCTCATTTTTGCCCTCATTGTAACATTTTTATTTATACACGGCCACCACTGTAAATATGATACTTTTCCAGAATGAGGTTTCTTCTACTTACCAGTTTCTCAGTTTTTCTTTTAATACATCCAATACAACCACTTGGAGATGCAAACTTTGAAGAAACGGATGAATCAGATGATATTTTTCCGACAATATCTGTAGACGATGTTCGAGACAGAATCCACCCAATTGAAGATGTAGATGAAGCTCCAGTTAAAATTGGGCCGATTCCGCCGGAATTCAACAGAGCACCATTGGCACCATTGCCAGACATGGCACGAAAACCGAGGCCTCCAGGTTAGTTTCCGAAATGTAATGAATTCGAATATGTGTTTTCATCGAGGCGTAGGTATTAGAAAAAATAATATGTTAATGTAGTTGTTATATTAGTTCAAAAATAGAAAGAAGTAACATGCCAGTTTATATAGATCGAGTTTAAGGCTTAAGATTCGAACGGAATGATCGGAATCTTGATTGTTCTTCGAGAATTTATATAAATTTGCTCTTTCGACAAAAGCTGACCGCATTGCTTGAACTTTCATGAAAATCTATATTTGAAAATTCTATATTATTGTGTTAACACATGTTTTCTTGAACAGGGTTTGGGAATTAGAGCAATGAATGCTAATAATTGTAAAAATTTTAGGAAATTGTCGTTTTGGTTCAAATAAAATAATGGCAGAAGAAAATAACAAGAGTAATAATGAATAATGTTCAAAGCATAATGTTCAAAAATTTAAATTAATTTAAATACTTTTTTGTGAATGTTTATAATGAAACATTTCCGATTGCCTTCCGATTGTAGCGTCGGGGAAAAATAAACATCTTCCCAGTATCAGTGGAAAACTGGAGTTTAGAAACAAGTGGAATTTTGCCTATAAAAACATCTGTTCAGTTAATTTGACCCTAACTGTTTAACTCTAGTTTCAAAAATTAGAGATTTCTCTCATTAATACAATGCAATTTATGTGAAAAAATTTGAATGCGCGTCTGATCGTGCTACGCGGTCGTGGATCGTGCACCGCGGTCGTATTTGGCGCGAAACACAATTATTTGAATGTGGCTACATATTGGTATTGTTCTTTGGACCACCTGGGCTCCCATTCGAATTTTTTATTTATTGCCTTGAATTTCGATGGAAGTGGAATTGTTTTCTCGACCTCATGGCCCCCATTTTATTTTTTGCCATGAATTTGGATCGTATTAACTGACCAGCTGCCTTTAAGAATTAATGAAGCTTTCCGGTAATTCTAGATTCTCAGTTATAAAATATTCTAATGTCTTAAAAACGAATTCTTTCTAAACTTTCAGGATTCCGCCCTCCGAAAAATTTCAAATTCATCAAAGCCTCTTCAATCGAAGTTGAGGAAACCACCACCGCTCCCGAAAAGGTTTCATTTTCATTAACGTTCCATTCAAAAACCACAGATTTCATTCAAGATCACTCGCCGTCGAGGTCAACGCCGTCGTATGGGATTCTCCCGTAGAAAATTCTAATTGTTATATATTTTTTTATTCTTTTATTTTTTTTTTCAAAAAAATTCACACCGAAAAACGAAAATCTACATGTATACAAATTGTTGTTCTCAAGAGAAAAACCCCAACCGGTATTTTTGAAAATACTCGACAGTGTTTGTAAAAAAACATGGAAAAAAGATAAAATCAGTGAAATAATAGTTAAAACATGGGTAACTATACATTGTGGGAGCAGAACATGAAAAGAGTAGCCTACTTCTGATAAACTAACAAAAAAGCAGCACAGGATATATGAAACATAATTAATTGCTTATGTATATGAGTGTTGAAAATTATTATGATATGATTAGTGTATTTTGCTAGTCATTCCATTCAAAATCAACAATTTTCTTTTTCAAATCTGCTGTCAATTTGTGACCGTAATCATTGGAACATTTTTGTTTTTCGACGTGTGAACGGCAATGAGTCTGAAATTTATCAAATAATTAAAAATCACATAGACACTCGAACAACCTTTTTGCATTCTTCACAAATGGCACACTCTGCAATACTTCTACATTCCTCGCAGACTGATTGGCGCCAACGAATTTTTGATCTGAATTTCAAAAACATAATCTGATTTTCGTTTTAAAAAACAAACCTTTCCATCTTCAAAACGTGCCCAAACATGGCTTCATGCTCACGAACTTGATTCAAGTTCATTGATGTGCTGATAACACTTCCATAGACTTGTGCTGGTAAATATCTCGAAATTTTCAATTTTGTGAACACTGTGTTTCCTTCAGAAGCTAATCGACGAATGAGTTTTTGTAAAACTTCTTTTCGACAGTGATGCTCGTAGGCTGATATGAGCATCGTGAGAATTTCATCTGGTTTCAGTACACTGAAAAAATAGAACTCCTACTTAAAGCAGGGCTTTACGGAGATAATAAGTGTACCTTAAATGAAAATAGACTTCATTATCATTCCAAATCTTCTTTTAAAATTTTCTAAAACTACCTAGAAACCGAGAAAATGAGCTTCAAAACAATGGCCTAGAAAAAGTGTCCACTTGGCCGAACTTTTTTCGTGTTTCGTTAATAAATACTTATGCACAATACTTATATTCGTCCTTTTTTTATGTTTTTTAAAATTAAAATTAGTTTTTTCATTTTTTTGGGATTTTTCATGCCTGCGGACTAGTTTCCGCCGGTGGCCCTTTTTTCTAGGCCATTGTTTTGAAGCTCCATTTTCTCGGTTTCTATGTGGTTTTAGAAAATTTTAAAAACAGATTTGGAGTGAGTATGAAGTCTATTTTCATCTCAGACACATTCATTATATCCGTAAAGCCCTCCTTTAATTTATTACCAATTTTAGTCAAGGTTTGGTTTTTTTCGCAAATATTGTATCATATTAATTGGTTCAGTATTAAATTAAAGAACGTTATGTGAGTGAAATATGATATCAAGCGCCCTACATGGTTATATTATTAATTTAAATAAATAGTCGAGCTCTAAAAAATATGCACCCAAATCTCCAATTCTTTGACTTACTCAAGATGTTGACGCATAATAAACTGCTGACATGCCTCAATAACCGGGTTCACTTGATATTTGTTAGAAAGTCGAAGAACCAATGAGAAGTTTGAAGCTTGAAAAACATTCATTAATTCACTCTGACGAAACTATGAAATATCTTACAATTGATCATCGATGTATCATGAACAGCTCTCAAAAAACAATCAATATCCGCCGATTTTTCATCGACAATTTCGCGAGAAAGATCCATTTTCTCGAAATCTTTTCCAAAACACATAACACTGAAGATCTAAAAAATATTATTTATAAAAGTGAATTGAAGATTTTGAAAATACCGGTGAAATTCTACTCATCGAATCAGCATCAATTAAAAATGTCTCTTTTTGCACCAACAATTTAAACGGGCGATCAACATTCGATGGTGAAGCGATAAAGCAATGCGGTTCATTTTGTGTCAATACTTCTGCTGCCATTTTTATGTTTTTCCTGCAAACCAAAAATAAACTGAAATTAGATAAAATAAACCATTGGTGGTCAATGGTTTAGATTTAGATTCCAAACAGAAATTTGATATGTTGATGACGACAAGAAGAAAAAAAACGATGGATAGAAAAAAAAACGAAGAATAAGTAAGCATGTGTGATTGTATTACTTAAATGTCCGTTTTTTCCCTTTCGTCTTCTTATTCTGTAGGCAAATATTTGTGTTTAATTTATCGAAAAATCAACAAAAAAAAAAAAAGGATTTTTATAACAAAACAAATTTCAATTAGCGAACTGAGGTCAAAAATTAGGTCTCAATTTGTTTTACCTACTCCAAAAAATGGCCAATAAATGCTAGAATATTTTCCCACCCCTTTTGAAAAATTTCAAAACTTTCCGACGTTTTCAAGGACTTAGATATTTCCCACAAAACTGTAAATATTACTCAGAAGAACACCAAAAAAAGTTCGCATTAAATATTGACATTAGTGCTTCTCCAAAGTTGAAATGCGAAAGATCTTTGAGCACAGGTTTTTCTTTGAAATTTGCGTCAAGTTTTCGATTTAAAAAAAAAGAAGAAGTTAAAACAACAAGTCTGGGTCAAAGATTCCATCGCTCAATGAAAGGGAAGTTTAAGAAAAATATATATGATGACAATAATGATGAGGGAAGGAAGAACAAAAACAAGTGTTACATGATTAAATTTTGGAAACAGGAATTGAATTTTTGATTTATTTAAAATTAATAGGATCATTGTGCAAAATATCAACAAGCACTGGTGCAAAGCCCGTTCATTACAGACCCGCATCAAAGGATGACATTTGTTTAAATTTTTTGGTTCTTTAATCTGTGCACCTTGATCTGGGTACCTATTCTGCACCAACAGGACACCTGTGATTGAATTTCGAGTATCCATAGTTTATTTATGTACGTTTGATGATTTCTAATCGGAAATGAGTGTACAAACTAAATTATTTAGCTGAGCAAGAACAACGACAACTTTATTACACTTTTTGACTGTCAAGTTGTAACCCGAACCGTTTTTCATCAACGACATTGCTTCAAAAAGTTGCAGATTGGCAAATTTCGTGTCAACTGACTATTCCCCAGTTATGACTTGTTATTTTGCTCATTAGAAAGCTTAGATAACTTTGGAAAAAAACCAATACTTGAAATTGCCTAAAAAGTTATGGATAGTGAATAGTATTCAAATTTGAACCACATATAAAATTTAAATAAATATTTATAAATTCTAAACGCTAATTCTAACAATTAACATTAAAATACTAAATTGTGTTTCAAAAATTCCTTAAGTAGTTCACTGTCGTTAAGTAAAAAAATAGGTATTTTATATTTATAAACTGTTTATAAAAGCTTGTATAAACAAAATGCGACAAAAAGAGCGAGTTCAACATGAATAATTTTTGTTCTCATATGATGATAGTAAAAGCGGAAACGAGACCAGAGATTGAGGCGGGAATTGGCATCGTGCCAAAGTTTGAATTCGCCAGATGTTTGTACTCATCGATGTTTACATCGGAAAAACTATTTTATAACAAAAGAAAAACAACAACGAATTGGAAATGAAACGATATGAGAACGAAATAAAACAAAACAACATCAACATCAACAAAACATAAATGTGCGAGAAATGGTGAATACAGAGGGTTCGTTCTTTTTTTTCTGTCCAAGGCCATTACCGATTTTTGGGCAGTGGAATGGAAATGAAAAAAAAGATGAAAATAGGGAACATAATAGATCAAAAAAGCCCATAATTTCTAAAGAAAATGGGAAGAATGTTATTGTGTTGAATTGAGTTTTTCATTTTTGACGAGGGGTTCGGAAGAGGAACACTTTGCAAAACTCAATTTCCACTAAAAACTCATTTATTTTTTTGAAAAAGTTATGTTGTTATTTTTTTCTGAAAAACAGAAGGAAATGATGATGGTGGTGATCACATGAAAAATAAGACTTTACACAGCTTTTTTGAGATTTTTTCGAATCATCGAAACGCACTGCGTGCGGACCCTCAAAAATTTCTCTTCTTCTTCCTGTGCCAAGAAAGATAAAAAGTCAAATTGTCTGTTGACATTTGCTCTCTTTTTTTATTTTTCTTATATATTTTATATCCAGAACATGTGTTTTTCAGGTGCAAATAGCAAATAAATACCGGGCATTAAGTATCACCTATATTTTCGCGGTAATCAATTGAGGTTTCCTGGAACTTTTTTGCAGAGAAAAGAATTTTTGCTGGTGAATCGGAAGTTGATGACTTTCCACTACGTGCACCCCGGACTTTAAAGACAATGCACCACTTAATTATAACCCAATTTAAAAAATAATAGTGTTTTTGGATTATATCAACTGTCTCATATTCTTAAGTACCGAGCTATATTCATTTTTTCGCATTATACCCTTAGATAATGGAAATCTCTCAATAATTTTACATTTGGAATGAATGACAAGTAATAAATGAAAGGAATTGAAACAAAAGCCTATAGGATGTGACGCTTCGAACATGTGTTATTCGGGGGTGCAGATAAAACAGAGAACTTAACTTCAACTTCTTTCTCAAACACTGATTGAGAACCTGAGAATTTGAAAACAAATAAGAAAGGTTTAATCAAACTTCAGTCTTCTCAATAATGTGATAGTATCAACGAGCTTCAAAAGGGTTCCTGGATTGACAGTGTTTCTATTTTTTTTTAATGAATCATCATGAACCGAAGATATATTTCGCTTTTTTTTCCAAAATGTGCAAAATAGTCATTTTCGGATTTCGGAGAAAATGGTTATAAATTTTCAGTCGGTAGAACGAAAAAATTTTTCTACAACCAATTAGTCTAAAAAATTCTAAACCAATTTTCAGTCATTTCAACATGTCTGGAAATAGTAAAATTTGATAGAGAAAATGAGCGCAATCCAACTTTTGTAATTTTCCGTAAATCATAGATCAAAAAAGATTTTTATTCTTTCGGATTCCTTACAAAAATAGGACAAATTTCAAAAAAAAATGAAGAACCGGGGAGGATGATGATCGGTCGAAAAGATAAGTGGAAAACAAAAAAAAACAAATGGAACGAATATGGAAAACAAATCGATGAATCTACCGGAATCCGAATATTTATGGATCCCAAATTGTGGATGAGAGAGAAATTTCGATGTTTTTTTCGTTTTTGTTAGCAAACTTTATGACGTAAGTAGAATAGATTCGAAAAAAAAATAAAGCTGATGGGTATAACATGTGGTTACCGAGTGCAGATAAAAGATAAAATGAAATTTTTTGAATCAAAGATCGTGATATCGTTGGAAGATGAATTTTTGAGGAATCAAAAAAACTCAGAAATCAGAGATAATGTTTTAAAAAAGTGGGAGCGATTTGAATTAGTTTTCATTTTCGAAATCATAGGGAAAAAGCTATGATAACATAGTTCGACCAGAACGAAGAATTTCATTGTTTTAGAGCAAACTTTGCAGAATTTTGTTTTAGGATACTTTTTGTAACTCGTTTTTCATAGATATACATATAATTTGGTTTAAAAACCACTTACACTTTTCCTTTCTTCCTGACCACTTTCTTCACTGGCACCACCTCTTTAAAGGTAGCAGAAACCGGTGCCAAAGTACAAACATGATTTGTATTCGGAAGAATTTTCTTGACCCGAGCATATTGTTGAGATCTAATAAATGCACAGCTAGTGGATACTTCCTCCTCTTTGATTTCTTCTATTTGTTCGACTTTCTCTAAGAGCTCTGAGAGAATATCTCGAACTTCTATATCTACTTCTTCGAGATCACTGTTTTGTGTTGGAATGATTTCGTAACCCTCTTCTTCTTCTTCCTCTTCTTCATCGTCTACATTTTCTAATTCAATAACATCTTTCTGACTTGGGGAATATTCTTCGTCTTGATCAATTGGAATAAGTCGAAGAAAACTAACAATAGGATCAGTGAATATTGATAGAATAGAGGATGGGGAGCTCCCTGAATCGATCCCGGTTTGAACAATTACCATTATTCATAGAAAATATATCGAAATATGAACAAAAAACTTCGAAAGTAAATGAAGTTGAGAAAAGTTGTCAATGGTGAAGAGTAAATAAAGGGAAGACGGTTAGGAGCCCCCACGCTTTTCCATCAAATAGTGCGCAAGAATAGAGAACCAATTTGTTGAGTGAGGATAGTCGTTTTCTTTTCTTCTATTTATTCCTTGAAATCAGTCATCGAACGAACACATACTTTCAAGGCTAAAGATCAAAGATTTCAGTTGTTGATCTTTTTTTTTCTAAGAAAAAGATGTTGTGCAAAAATCCATTTAATGGCGAAACATAAACGGAAACAAGCTTCCCCTTTTCTGTTTTATTTATTGCAACATGAACGAGTTCATCATTGAACCTTTCGAAATCTTTTTGGCGATCTTTTATCAAAAACCATTCGTGATTCTATCGGGAAAGGTCTGTTCAAGTTTTCACTGCGAAAGAAAGAAAACATGTGTGAGTCTCGTGGTTACTTCGAAGAATCATAACGCTCACGGCGAAAAGCAGGTAAGTGGATGTATCGCATTCGTCTCGAGAACGGAACAACTCAAGCGTTAAAAACAAAAAAATTCTAGACTACAATTAAGGTATTTATCGTGGGGGGAGCGTTCAATGAACAATTTTCAGAAGAAACTCTGATGGAATGGTGTCTAAAACACGCTTACAGTGCGCTTAAAGACATCGTGTTCATTATTATTCGTTCAGCAGACATCCAATCGCGCCCTATTGAACTGATCGGTGTGTGCCTTCTGAAAACCAGATGATCGCTTTTTTTTGAACAACACATGATAAAAATGGCGTTCGTACAAGGGAGCCGGAAAAACCAAAAAAAATTCTATCATGCATTTGCATGATCGAATTTATTATCATTTTGAATGAACTATTCTGTCAGCCCACTTTCATAGAACCAAAAATAAATAAAAAAAACTCACTCTTCATAATCCAGATCGGAAAATTTTTCAAAGAACAACATCGCTATTCTAGACAGTTCTAGAAAAAAGTAAACAAAACATTAAATTGAAAAGCTTATCATGAAAAATGGGGGAAAATAAATTGCAGAGAACCACGGTCTTCGCTTAATTTTTATCATGTCGTTATATTTGTAATAGATAATTTCCAAATTTTACAGCATTTTTTTTAAACTTCTAGGTCCAAAATATATCACATGCAAAAGCAAACAGCAAAAAGTGTCTCTAGTTTGATGTTTTTAAACAAATGAGACACAGAGAAACAGACATTTTTATTGCTTCTAATTGGTGTCGTGAATTCAGCGTGTTTTTTGTTCAAAAAATGTTTTTTTTTTAATTTTTTTTGTCCTTTTCAATTTTTGTTTCAATGGACAAAACTAGAGGTATATAGTTGAGGGAAGAGGGTTCAAGTGCTCAGAGAAAAAACGGCGTGTTTCGGCGAGCTCGCTCTCATGCCGCGTGGAAAGTGCGTGCACGCCGGAGAATCAGCGCGGAATGCGCGGGCCCGCGACAAAAAATTGGCGGGACGCCTTCGTCGCGCTGTCGGCGCGCGAGAGCGGGACCCGCGACAAATAGTCGCGGGTGCGCGCGGGCCGCCACCGTGCAATTTACCGTCGAATTGTTTGTTTGTCATATATGACGCCAATTTTTTGTTTTCTTTTTTTAAATTTATATTTTTTTTCGCTATGAGAGTTTTCAACGTTTTTTCTTCTAATTTTTTGAATCCATTGTTAACAGATATTGTTAGGGAGCTAGCTAGTCAGTAAAATTACAAAAAAACTTGGAAATATTTTTAACAAACGTCGTTGAAATAATTTTCATAAAAAATTGTGGACTTAACTATTTCATGATTCCTATTCAATTCATTTCTTTGCTGACACGAATTTTTTCATATCTTTGTAGAACTATAAGTAGCTATAGCCTAGTTTTAACGGAACTGTGACTTTTTTCCGAAAACTCAGTGAGTGCGGGGCAAAAAAGGATAGCCCCGAACTCGCCACTTTTGCCGTCGCTTTTTCTCTTACAATTTCCTGAGTAAGATTTCAAAACAGCTGTTTTTTCCTTACATCTTACCCGTAAGAGTTCGAATTTTCAGATCTGGTGAAGAAAAAGCGCCCGGAGAAGCGTCATGCATATTCGCTTTATGATCTATCAGGCGGGACCCGTTGTGTGGATTAATGTAAGTTTTTGATAGTTGGGAAAAATGATTTTAAATTATCGAATTTCAGCACGGCATCCTATCATTGTATCATGCTCGTTGAAGCGTTAAAATGGCACCGTACAAATGTGCCGACAAAGAATGTCAAGTGAGTTTTTTTGCGATTATGATGATTTGAAAAAAAATCCCCAGTGAAAATGTGTACCAATTTTCTGTCAAATCTAGAAAGATATTTTTAAAAGTAGGGTTTTGAAGACAGGTATGAAAACTTTGATTCTTCAAGTTTTAAAATTAGTCGAACTTTGAAGAGCTATTGTCAAGATAAAAATTTCTGGCCGCTCGTTTTGTGGAATGTCGTTGGAAATTTCCTCAACGCGCTCAAATTCAAAATTCTCAGTTGGTCTTGCGCGTTGCGGTTGTGTTGCGAGGAAATTCCCAACGACACTCCGCGAAACGAGCGGCCAGGAATTTTCATCTTGACAATATGACAGTGGTCACAATTGATAGAAATGGATGATAATATGAGGAAATCACAATGGCAACCCTTCTACAGGGTGACAATTAATTATGGGAACACACTCAACCCATCATAAAACTCGAACGAACTAAAGTATTGACATGAAATTTTTTATTCAAGAAGGAAAAATGTCTGACAACAACATATTACAAAAGATATTCGAAAGCCCCTCCACTTTCTTTTCTACGAGCCTTCAAGCGCTTCGAATTACGAGCGATGGTGGCCGAGGGGTAGTCGGTGGTAATTGTGTCCCAGACATGAACCAATTCCGTTTTCAAGATCTGAATCGATGTCAAACGGCTTCTCTCGATTCTACTCTCCAAATTAATCAGAAGGAAAAATCCAATGAATTTAAAATCGGCGAGTAACTGAGCGATAAATCGTTGGTTCATACTTCAGGCATTTCATACTTGAGGAGCGTCATTGTAGGTTTGGCACCATGAACGGTCGCCCAGTCCTGTTTTAATGTCCAATCCCCCCCCCCCCGAAAAGTGAGAATTAGTCCAAGAAATCAAGGAATTATTGTTGAACTCCTGGTGATAGTATTGCCCATCAATTTTGACTCCTTAACCGACGAAAACCAGATCTGACTTGCCATTGGAGGTGACTGCAGTCCAAATCATCACACTAGCCGGAAAATGCGATTTTTTGTTTGTAATGGCCATCAAAAATTTGATCATTTCTTATGGCAACAGTTAAGAGAGAAAACAGCGTCTCATCAATGAAGACGACTCGTTTGAGATCAATAACCGCGGCCCACCGGAGTAGTCGTTGTGCTCTTATGTACCGATTTTCTTCCGCCTTCAAGTTCAGGTATTGACTTTTGCCAATCTTGAATGGTACGATGTTCAAGTTTTTTTGACGACATTCCGGACTTTTTCTTGGCTGGCGTTGAGCTGCATATGCATCTTTTTCATGGATTGCCGATTTTCACGATTGATCCTCTTCTTGATCTTATTTCTCAGCTCCGGAGAGTTCAATGTCGGTTTCCTTACTCTCCCGGGTTTGTCAGACCATTTATTTCGTTTTTTTGTCGGGGGTACTAAGCTACGATGCACTTTCAATTATTTAGAGATCTCCGAATTGCTCAGTCAAAATGCAAGCTAAACGCCAAATTTTGGGTCTCTCCGCACTTCATCTCATAATTACCTAAACAATACAAATGGTGATGAGCGATCAGTTTTAAAACAAAGAAAAATATTTTTAAAAACTATTACGAAAAGAAAAATCAAGAAAAACACTACAGTACTCCGCTCACGGTGAAGCGAGTTTTGTTCCCATAATTAATTGTCACCCTGTAGAACATTTCTAAGGGACAATTCTGAACTAGAAAAATATGGTTTTATATGAAAACTATATCACAACCTCAAAAAAAATCATAGAAAAATATGATCCGGTGTGCACAATTTGTATGGTACTTGAGAATTTAGTTCCCAGTTCTGTGTACTGCATATCATATCCAAATTTCATTTAAAAAACTTCAACTATGCGTGGAGTTATGTCAAAAAAACTAAAGGTGTATTTCTTGTTAACCGCTTCAAACTCAAGTTGCATAGAGAAACTAAAACTTTGTATTTTACAGCGCTCCTCCAGCCGAAACAAAAACCAGAGGAACTATTGAAGCATGTGCAAAACGTCCGGATGAAAAAGTATAAGTAATTTTCTTAATTATTACTAGTTATCTCATTTTTGTTTTGTTTTATTAAATGTTTTCTTTTTGAGATTAACAATAAATCAAAACTGGTTTCAAAATTGTAGTTATTGTTTCTGTTTTGTGAACCGAGCACGTTTTTAATGCAATAAAAAATCGAAATGAGTCGGAAGCGGCGTGGCGTGGGCGTGAAATCGGCGTGAAATACGCGTGCCCGCGCACGATGTGGCGCGTCATCCGCGTGCCCGCTCTGGAAAAGCGGCGGGCCCGCTCGCCGGCTCCCCGCGGGGCCGCCGATTTTTCAGTGCGGGCACGCGGATGACGCGCGATTTTTTCTCTGAGTGGATAACACTTCAAACAAACGATTCGCCGCTTTTATGCGGATTTTACAGAAAGAGAAGATATTTTTAGATAACTTGTAAACTACTTCTTGATCACAAAAAACATTGATGTTAAGGAGAAGAAAGAGATTGGTTTGAAACATCAAGCACACTTCACAGAACATTTTAATTCGAAAAATTGGAATAAATTACAATTAGAATTTTTCTGAAAAAAGGAAATGAGCTTAAATTTCATCTATCTAGTATATTTATATCATTTTTATGAACTTATAAATCACATTTTTAGGAGAAAATTTATAAAAAGAAAAAAAAAACAACACCAAAAGATAAAAAAATGTCTACAAAAAAATGAGGATGCCTATTGTTCGGAAAAAATGAAATTAAAACGAAACAATCAAGGAAAATTGTTACAAAACCAGAAAAAACGATTTAAATAATTTTTTCATTATGGAAAATATTTTTTCTGTGTCTATGAGTCTATGCAAATTTTATTGAAAGTCTAGAGGACCTAAATTTCATTAATAACAATTATTTTGTAACAATTTTCCGAAAAAAAATGCATCACAAAAAAATGAGCAATATTTTAAATTCTAGTAATTCGCGCCAACACTAATTCAAGCCGCGAAATTGCACAGAAGATGCGTACCGTATACCAGATATTTCTTAAAACTTAGAAATGAAAAAAAAACGATATTTTTAGAACATCTTCTGAAAAAAAAGTGTACTATGTAAGATTCGCCCAAAAAACTACGATTATCATCCTATTTTACACCTTCTCATCTCGACAAATGAAATTTATATTCAGTTTTTTCTTTTCTTTTTTTTTCATTTCTGCCCCTGTCTATGATTATTTTATTATTACACAAAATGATGAATGTTCGATTATGGAAGCGATAATATAAATAAGAAAGGGTAGAATGTCGTCGAAAAATGTTGTCTTTTCTCTGATTTGCAACAAACAACATGATTTTGTTATGAAACGCTGCAAAAAAAGTTGTTATCAAAAAATAAACATAAACAATTCTTTAGAAGTGCTGGCAACGTTCCAAAATTTACATCAATGTCGATTTTCTAAATATAAAACAATGAAAATGAACGAACTACTAATTTTCTCTATACTATTATCTTTTTTTCTGTTAATTTAATTCGTTCTTATCGCTGAAAAAAGCGTTTGCGAATCAGAAAAGTATAACATTATATAAACAAAGGTATCGAGAATTTGATCAGTGGTCAACAGAGAATTTTATAGATTTTATTGGAATACAATTGATTTTTGTATTCTGCGAAGGAAAAGGGAAAATAAAAGAAGTATGGTAAACTTTTGGAAAAACGGAAGATATGAGCACAGAATGTTTTTTAACTTTAAAGTTTAAAAGATGGTAGGAAAGTCGAAAAGTCAATAAAGTTGGTTTTCAGTCGATTTTTTTAGTTTTGGACAAAAAATAAGAACATTGTTTGAGCTGTCATAAGATATAAGAGGCATAGTGGTTTTCGAGAAATACACGTATGCGGTATGGAATATTGTACTTAGAATATTATATTCAATATCTAACTGCAGAAAACTGCATAAATTCTCTCATGGAAGAAGTTCAAAAAATTCTATATCTGTATACTGGTTGATATGAGTTGCATACTCGATTTATTGATCGAATGGGCTCTTCCGATGGCCGCAAGGTGTCCAAAAATGTCGACCCTCGGAGTGGGAACTAAGCTCGATAGAACACAAATGCACGGAACACAATTATTTAATTTACATTAGAGGATTTCATTTTAAGTGGATTCTTAGACACATGCATTTAAGAAGTAAATTTTTAATTAGCTATATTGTAAATTTTTAATTGGCTATACTTCTGTGAAAACCACAATTAATCATAACTTTACGCGGTTCACACCTTTTAGTATGCACAAAGAAAAGTAACCAAAACTACTCGAAGCAATGGAGCCGAAAATAAATACCTTTTCTTCGAAAAAATCCAACTTTTTTTCGATGGCGATATCATTTTTCGTTGTCGTTGTCGTCGTAGAGCTCGTCGTCATTAGATTGCGTGTCGAGTCTTCATTTTTTTTCGAGTATTTTCCGTTTTTTAAGAAGTCCGAAAAAATGCTTGAAAAAAGATGAGAAAAAAGTCGGAGTGTGTCGGCGTACTTGCAGTAGAAGAAAGGAGCGAATATTCAATGTTGCAGAAGCAGCGAGCCACCGGCAAACATTCTTTTTTGTCTTTCTTCTTCGGTTCCTTTTTTCCGAAAAAAAAGAAAAAGTTTTTTTTTCTGTTTTTTAGAAAGGACACGAGGAAAAAGATTGGTGGATTAGAATTCTTCGATATGTTGAAACGTCATTTATGTCCAACATTTTTTTTATTTTCTGAAGAAAGAGATGGAACATGCACATGAAAAAGTTGGAATGTTATAGGTTTTTTGAGGGTTCGCATGTCATTTTATGGATATTAGATGGGAAAATAAAAATTCATCCTAAAGGATTGTACATCACATTATTTTACTATTAAAATAAAAATCCGTCAAATGCTCTGTGCCGAAAGGTACCGAAAAAGGCCATGAAATGACTAAAAATTTATAAAACATTATAGGTACTAGTAAAAGTATGCAATCAGTTTGACGTGTGCACTAACATTTGGAAATCATTTCAGTACAGAAACACATGTTCGTAATATTTTGGTATATACTGAGAATTTTTTAATTACAAAAGAATCTAAATCCGTTTTCTATATCTCTGGCAGCTCCCGATTCTTAGTGAGACGTTTCAATATTATTTTCGAGCATTGTTTTTGTTTCTAAAATATTTGACATGAAAGCTCAATTGCACGTGATGCCATAATTCAAAAACTCAAGAAAATAATTTCTCTTGCGGATTTTTGGACATTTCGAGCTTTACTGTGTTCATTTAATATCGCTCAATTTCTTGGAGATAAGTTCAATTTTCATTATTTCGACATCTTCGAAACATTTATATAAAATTTTATATTTATTTTAAAATATGTGAAATTTTCTGAAATATAGAGTGAATATCGAGTCAATTTTCTGAAATATAGAGTGAATATCGAGTCACCGGTAGCACAATGGTAGTGCAGCAGACATGTTATCTGTCAGATGCTGGTTCGACTCCGGTCTGGTGAAGATCGATTTTTGCGAAGCTATCTCCCGAACCTATTTGAATATTTCAAAGCCATTTCAGTGTGCCAATCGGCGAATTAAAAGGAAATCCTTATCTAAATTCTAAATTATATATCTTGCGGATGCCCAACAGTGCATCCCGAATGGGCCTGTGAACCGTTCTCTGCTATAAATGCGGAGCGGTGGGCAAACCAAATCCGCGGCACACAGGGAAAAGACGAGATCGTCAATTAGCTGAGTGAATATCGAGTCACCGGTAGCACAATGGTAGTGCAGCAGACATGTTATCTGTCAGATGCTGGTTCGACTCCGGTCTGGTGAAGATCGATTTTTGCGAAGCTATCTCCCGAACCTATTTGAAATTTTCTGAAATATACTTGAATTTTGAGGAATTAATGGTTTGTACTTCTCTCGGAGAATAGAAACATCGCTCCATTGCACCCTGCGTCTCCTCCTTTCACATACTTTATTTTCAATGCTGTGCACATGTTCTTCTTTATTTTCACAATTTCCTTCATTTTTATGCTGATTTTCTTCGAAATTTCTCATCCAATTTTTAGGCACAATGGGTAACATTAACTTATTGATCACTAATAATCCGGTAGAAATTCTACCCGTCGAGGCTTACTTGTCAGATTTATCATGTGATTCACCGGAAAAGTGAGTTCTTTTCAGATAAATCGTTTTTTTTAAATCAACGTTTTTCCAGCCTCGGCAGCACTAGATTTATAAAAGTCGCAAAAGGAAAAACACAAGAAGGATGTTTTGTTTATAAAGTGTTTGTCCGAATAGATGACATGAGCTTGGATCCATATCCAAGCAGAATTATTGAAATACGGAAAAAGCTAGCAAAAGCACCAAATTGTTGTCCGATTAAAAAAGTTCTAGTCAAACCAAAATATGCAGTCATGTTGAGAGTATATCAAAAACATACTCTTTTCGACAGGCTAAGCACTAGACCTTTTGTGATTTATCCCGAAAAAATATGGTATGATGAAAAAAAATTAAACTTTCAAATATACACAATTTATAGGTACATTTTCCAACTTTTCAAAGCACTTTCACAGTGCGAAGCAGCTGGAGTATGCCACGGTGACCTAAAATCTCAAAACGTTCTCATTTCGTCTTCAAATTGGTTGCAAATCACCGACTTTGCACCATTCAAACCATCATTTCTACCTCTAGGAAATCCATCGTCTTTCACATTTTTCTTCGATACAAGTAGACGTGAATCATGCTATATTGCACCCGAAAGATTTGTTTCTTCAAGTGAATACGAAAGGATGGGCGAACACCAGAGCTGGCTTTTTGGTAAACCTTTTTTCTATGTTGAATTTGAGAAGATGTTAATTTTTTTAAAGAATCTTTGAAACCTTCAATGGATATTTTCTCCGCGGGATGTATTGTTTACGAACTTCTTTGCGATGGACGAGTTCCCTTCAATTATAGTCAGCTTTATGATTATCGAGCAATGACAAACAATGAAGCTAGTGCCACTTTGTCAAAGTGAGTTTATTTTAGTTGAATGAAGTTCAAAATTTCAATTTTATATCTTCAGACTTGTTCAAGATGTTCCACCTCAATTTCGGCCACTTTTGAAATTGTTATTAAATCGCGAACCAATGCTAAGAACATCAGCAAGCGAAGTGGTAATTTTCTATATTATTTACAATTTACGAACTGATTCATTAATTTTCAGCTGCGCGGTGAAGCATTTTCGTTCCCACCAATTCTTGAAAACTTCCTATTTCCGTATCTGGACAGGTTCCGCCCGCTTTACGGTGCTTCAAATTTTCCGGAATCATCTTCTGGCGATCTCAGTCAACCATTGGAATTTGCATACATCGAGCCAGATGATATAATTGCAAAGTAATTATCTATTTCTAAATTCATTCTTTCTGTCATTAACCAAAAATTCCAGACTGAAAAAAGACAAATGCATTTGGTGGGAGAAACTCATTGAAAACGACGAATCTAAACAATTTGCTGTGCTTTTTGTATCGTTAATCACGTCGAATTTAAGAGCATTACGTCAAATTCAGATCAAAGTTGTAAGTTTCGAAAAATAAATAATATTAATTGTATGTTTTTTTTTCTAAAATAAAAATCTTCAGGATGCGATGGAAATGCTTGTCGATTTGTCAAGTCTTTGTGAGTCATGCGTTCCTATTGATCGAGTGGTGCCATATTTTGTATATTTTATGAGTGATCCTGAGCCGCAGGTATTAGAAAAAATATGTTTTTTTCTCGAAGATTGAACTTCCAGATTCGAGCGACGGCAATCGCACTTTCGGCCGATGTTTTGGCACCGGTTGAACCGAAAACTTATGAAGAATCACTAGTATTTGTCGACTATTTGTTCCCAGAAATTGTAATTTTTATTATTTATTAAAAATGTTAACGAAAACTGGAATAACATAAGAAAATTATTACTATTTATTAAAATTTCAGAATCACCTAATTTCTGATGAATGTCCTCAACATGTCCTGTTTCAAATCGCTACCTCACTTGGATCTCTTGTTGAAACTGCGCAGAAATATTTGTTGATAGGAAGGGATATTCGCTCAAGGTCTTATGATGATGATATATCAATGGCTGAAAATGCATCAGCAACCTCTATGGGTATTTGGAAAAGTTTATTCTTCATATTCTACCGTATTGCTATTGCAGATCTGATGCATTCTAATGATGATTCGACGACTTTAATGAACTTAGTATCTGCCATTTTTTCATCTCTTTGTAGTAAAGATCCGATGGTGAAACGCTGTCTGGTGGAGCCGCAATCATTGATTAAAGTATACAATTTCTTCGCAAAATGTGGAAGTGAGTTTTTTTGAAAGACATTTTTCAGTGATGAAATAAATATAATTCTAAATTCAATTAAAATAATCTAAATGAGGTTTGTTGCAGACGGTGACAGTCTTCTAACATTTTTGATAACTTTTCTAAATGCGAAAACTGAGTGGCGTTTGCGGGCTGCATTCTTCGACTCTCTACCAATTTGTGTTCAAAAACGAAGTGTTGGAATGGTTCCATTGATCCAACAAGGAATACAAGATTCCGAGGAACATGTCGTTGTTAGAGCAATTGGGTGTATTGAGTTATTGATTAGAAATGAGCATTTGGATCGGATTTCGATCAAGGAGTTGTTGCCGGATGTTATTTCGTTTTTGGTGCATCCAGTATGAAATAAACATGAAAATCAATATGAACAAGATTTTTTTTAATTACAGAACGAGTGGATTAGACAAGCTGTGTGCGATATTTTGATTGAATTGGATAGAAAATGGCACATGGCAGATATTCACGCCAGTGTTATTCCAGGGGTTTTACCTTTCATTGTAGAGAATAAGAGGAAAACAGTAACATTGAAGAGCAGGGTAAGTTTCAAAATCAACAGATATTATAAGAAAGGCTGATAAGGATAAAGGAGTGTGGTTTATGATAAACACAATAGCATAAATTATGTAATCACTAAAAAAATCTGTATTTAATTTAATTCTATTTTATTAATACAGAATGTTACATATCGGAAAGTTTTAGGATGTTCTCATGAGTTCGTTAATTGAACCAATTCCTCGACAAACGCTCAATCAAATTATCGATTTAAGCCTGGAAAAGACGAAACAAATGATTACATTGCTAGGTTTATATTTACGAGTTTTTTTTTATAATTACCATACATTTTTATTTTAGAAATTCACTATAAAGAAGGGTGCCCGTTTGCAGTAGGGATACAATGGTTAAATGTGGTACAGTTTTTGATAATTTTTTTTATAATTTGAAGCAACAATAATAAATTCAGATCTTTCCCAAAATCGATACAACTGCAATTGGAGACGATGCACGCGATATTAGTGTCTCTTTAGCAGTTAGGAAAAGACTTCTTGAATCGATTTATTCCTTCAGAAACATGCTAAAAAGAATGGCGGAGACGAGAAACACGTAAGTTTATTCGTATTTTATTGGAATATCATCTGTTTATCTTTTTCAGAGCTGGAATGGAGCATAATTTAACAAGACTGGTTGGTATTGTTGATTTATCACCAGATATGTATAGAAATGTTAAACGAAATAGATTTGTATATGGAAGTCGTGAAACAGAGACTGACAAGGTTTCTTTTTTCATTTTGGGAATTTTTGAATAATCTATTTACCAGACTGTAATCAATTGTCCAATTGATCGAAAAGATACATATCTTGTTGACGGAGAAGTTGCATTTGAAGAAGAAAGGACAACATTTGGCGGAACTTCATTGCTGGCAGGTCCGTGTAGTATTTTAGTAGCCAAATGATCATATTGCTTTCTTTTCCAGTGAAAAGCTCAATATTTGAAAATCAAGTCAATTCGGTTCTTGCTCATTTAAATGATTTGTACATGAAAAATAATTGTCCAAGAAAAAAGACACGGGAAGTGGGACAATTCACATCGATGATTGGTTCTATGGGAATTGCTGGATCAATTGGAGGAACGTCTGGGAAACAGGGCATTAAAGGAACGATTGTTATGCATTTGCATGAACATTCAAAAAGTGTCACAAAGTAGGTTTATGGAAATTCATAAAATGAAATATAGTGTTTTTGAAGACTTTCTGCAACTCACGACAATGAAATGTTCGCAAGTGGAAGTCAAGATGGAACTGTGAAGATCTGGAGGACGAGATCGGTTCTAGGTGAAGGTTACGGTGCTGCGAGATCAGAAGACACTTGGGTTCCATCAAAAGAAAATCGAGAAATAGTTCAAAGTGTTGGATGGTGTGATCAATATGTGTGTGCGGCAACAGAAGATGGATTTGTCAGATGGGCGGATGTTGGAAATGGTGGAGCAAAAGTAATGACAAGCATAAGGATTCCTGAACAAGAAGGATCACCGGTTTATATGCATTGTAATGGACCAGTTTGTGTTTTGAGAACGCATCATGGAGTTCTTTATGGATTGGATTTGAGGTTTGTTTTATTTCGATAATTTTAGAAAACCTGAAGGTTTATTTTTCAGAGTTGGTTCAACATCCGGGCCTCTTGGAAGACACGACGTTTGGAGAAAGATGCTCCTTGAAAATCACGGTCTAATCACATGTTCAACAATTGATCCTTGGCAACAATCATGGATGGTTTTCGGAACGAATTCAGAACTGAAAAATTTGGTGTTGTATGATTTGAGATTCCGTGAAGAGGTACATCGATGGTGCTCGCCACATAATTTACTTCGACCGTTGGGAGTTTGGGCAAATCCGGTCTCTAGAATTGATAGTCCTGGTCTGTTTGTAGGATATAACATGCATGGAGAAGTAAGCTCATATGAGCTAAGTGTCGAACCAGCGAGGTGAATTAGCGACATTTTTAGAGAAAAACATGTGTTTAATTTCAGACGGCGTGTTCTCTGGACAGGCGGTTCGGCAGTTCTATCTTATAATCAGGTAATTTAAAAATCAAAGCATGATGTCCGGTATATATCACTCGCATTCAAATCACTCGCATTCAAATTTTGATCAAAACTCAAAAATGCTTCTCTAAAATCGCTCGACGGAATTCTATACGGCCTACGAATTTTCGAAGACCGTCCTACCAGTTAATAAAGCTTAAAAATTAACGCCTTTCCAGGAAAAGCGTGATATATCTTCTTCAAATGTGACTAAATCACTTTGTGTCTGTGAAACAACTGGATTGGTTTACACTGGTGACAATCGAGGAGCGATCCGGAAATGGAATATGATGAAAGCTACAGGGTGTGAAGTGGTATCCGCCCCGCCTAAAATAGGTATGTTATTGAAGGGTCACCGGAGAACTCAGAAATGGGTTTCAGATGAATGTGTACCAATTGTTAAAGACAGCTGTTCAGTTAATTTGACCCTACCTGGTCTTAGTTTCAAAAATTAGACAATGCAATTTATGCGAAATCACACCGATAAATACACGCGTCATAGTAGCGGTTCAAAGTTGAAAAAATCAAAATTTGAATTCGCGCGTGTCCGTGCGACGCGGTTGGTGTCAGTGCAACGCGGTCGGAATTGGCGCGAAACACAATTATTTGAATGTGGCTACAAATTGGTATTGTTTTTTGGAACACCTGGGGTCCCATTCGAATTTTGAATTTTTGCCTTCAACTTGGATCGTGTTAACTGACAAGCTGCCTTTAAATAGCAAAAAATTTAAAGCCGAAAATTTTTTTTAAAAATCCGATAAAAAATAAATGTGATTTGGGTTTCTAGGGCATATAAGGAAAAAATGCCGAAAGATGGACCAGAAACCAAAATGCTATATCATAGGAAATCTCAACATTCGACTTTTCATAAGGAAATTTTGTTAGGAAAAACGCAAAGGTGGTCTAGAAACTCAAATTACATTTCTTAGGTTGTCCATCTATTTTAATTTTTAACGGTTTTATTATTTTTTCGATTAAAAAATGTTTGTTGCTAAATATCAATTGGTAAATAGATAATAGTATTCTTATTCATCTGAAACCCATTTCTGTCTCTCCAGAGCCCCCCCCCCCCCCCCCATTAAATCTTTAAAATAAATATGAAAAATACGAATTTTATTTTTAAATTTAAATCTTTTCAGGTAGTACTCCTTATCGTACATTTTTCGACGAGAGACGTGAAACCGAAACAGAACCATTCGTAATTTATGAAAGGCAAATCGCGGACACTGATGCAAAAGAAAATCGAAGAATTGCACCACTGGCATCCAAGCCATCTACCTACCATCGAACACCAATTACTGATATGATGCTTCTTTCGTCAGAATTGCTGGTTTCATCCTCATTTGATGGTGTGATTAAAATTTGGAAATAAGAAAAACATCGTTTCATGTATGTACATTTTCACTATCCTTTTTTGTGAATGTTTATTGAGATTTTCTTGTATATAGCTGTTCAATATGGGAAATATTTACAAGTTTTTAAAATTTATCTTGCACGAGGTTTGACTTTCTAGTTACGAATAAATATGTTTTGTAAGAAACCCAGATTTCGAAAATTCAATTATGTTCATTAATCAAATTGCGGGTTTAGCACCCTTTTGGGTCTGTATGTTTGTTGATTAATTGTGCTGCTCTTTTGCTTTATAAGGTATCATAAATGCCGCTCTCATTTTCACTCCCCGGGGTACCATTTTCAATGTTTTTGGATGGGGAGAAGAAGAGGCAAAAATCATCAATTGACCTTTTTCCCTCCGCGCCTTCTAAAATTTTTTATTGTTTTAGCTTGACTTAGAATTCTGAATATTCTGCTTTAAAAATTTTCATTTAAAGGGGGGCTGAGGGGACGAAATAAATGGTTTGAAAATGATGAAAGTATGATTGTTGATAAATAAATTTTTAAAAAATCCAAAGAAAAACTCAAAAATGGCGAAAAAAAAAATTCCTAAAAAAACTCATACCCCCTCTCTTCGCCCTAATGGCCGAAGAAACGCTTTTTGATTTTCTAGGCCGTCTCTTTTTTCTCGGCCGCCTAATTTTATTTTTTGAAAAATATTTTTTTAATACTTTTTTATATATTTCTTTTGAACGTTTATTTTTTTTAATACTCTTTTATTAATAATTTTCTCGGAAAAAAATTGGAAAGACAAGAAAAACAAGAGAAAAAAAAACAAATGGCCTAGAAAACAAAAAGCATTTCTTCGGCCATTAGGGCGAACACCTGGGTTATGGTTTTTTTTTCGAAATTTTTTTTGCCATTTTCGAGGTTTTTTTTTCATTTATTTATCAACAATCATACTTTCATCATTTTTAAACCATTTATTTCGTCCCCTCAGCCCCCCCTTTAAAGAAACTTCAAAGATTTTCATTTTCCGAATTGGTGAATGCGAATGCTCTCGTCTTTCCGATGGTTATTTTTTCAGATATACGATAAACCGTACCTTGACAAACAATAGCAAAAGATTACACTTTATTCGAAACTCCTATAAATTCGTCGGTATTGTTGAAAGAAGATGTTTATATCATCATTAATATTGTTTCCCGTTTATTATAACCTTCCCTTTTTTTTTTGGTAATACTTATTTGTTTTGTATGAAAGAATGAGCACCTTCTGTTTTTTTTTTCTCCATGAATAAATTAAAGAAGTTTATCGTGGGAAAATAAGAGTGCCGACAAAAAAGGGAAGAATCGGTGTCAAACGTTTGATGTTAACATTCTTGACAGTTTTGTGGAATTGATTTTTGCTTTTCATCAATGTTGGCAAACAAAAATTGAAGGGTTTGGATCTGTTTTTGTTGCGCGTCATGATTATTTTAAATTTAGGTTTTTAATGGTTTAAAGACAGTGTGCCACTTGTGATAATTTAGGGAAGTTGATCGAACTAAGGTTTTTTAACATCTAATGCGGGTGTTTTTATTTTAACATTTTGCTGAATATTTTGCTTTTTAACATATTTTTACGTTTTTTTTTATGTTCGAAATATTCTGAGAAAATATTCCGATATGTGATATATTCAGTATTTATTTGAATAGCTCAAAGTAGATAATGAGTGTCGTGATAAAGCCAATAAGATTTTAGATACTGTAATATCGATTTTTGATAGACAAGTAACTTCATCGGGTCCGATTGAACCCGAAGAGCCTCGAAACAATAGCTCTCTTCAAAGCCCGTGTTCATAATTTTATATTATTTGTCTCATGTTTTTATCGTTTCTCTTCCGCCCAATTGGATCATAAAATACATATCTGCTCTCTTCTCGAATTTCTAATGAATGCTTGTTGTCATTCGCCCATCTCCTTCGACTTTTATTATAATTTACGACGAATCACAAAATGATAATAAAACAAATGGCGAATTGAATGTTGACACCCTTTTTTATTCTTTTTAGCAGTAATCCAAATGAGAAAGCAGAAGAGGATTACTGTAGACACGGGTGGTGGGTATCATGTGTCGATTTACGACATGTATCTTGACCATTTCTGAATGGATCTTCTCCCCCTCCTTGAATATAAACAAACAGCAGGCCTGTTTCGCCTATTCAGGATTTTACAATAGACGAAGAGGGTGGGGAGGCGGCACAAAACAGACATTTGAATATTGAAATGATTGTGGGAAAATGATCACCATTTCTCGGGTTGATGGGAAGGTAGTACACAAGAGTCTGTTTCTTAGTCAGACAGGTCAGGCTTTGAATTTTATTGGTTTTTCAAAATATAATGTTTTTCTAGGCCTTTTAGGTTTTTTTAAAGAAAAATTAATCAATTTTGTGGAGTTAGCCTAGTCAATTATAAATCGGTCAAAATAAGCAAACTCGCTCTAACAAAATAACTTGTCAAACGCTTCAGAGAAAGAGACTGTGGCCTAGTTTTCGCTAAATTGGATTTCTTGGTCATTGATCTACCCTAATTTCGAATATCTAAAAAGGTACTATCGGCTAGAATGATATGTGACGAGTTGTGACTAATTGTTATAACTAGAATACTCCGAATACTCCAAATATTGAAAAAAGTAAACGATTTCATTCATTCGCACTTTCATTCAAAACTTTGATTGTTTCATTCAAAAACAAAAAGCGACGAATCGTAATAATAAAAATGGTTGCCGAGTTTTGGTTCTCAAAACATATTTCAATCAAAACAATATAAAGAAAGAAGAACCTGAATGAATCATCATACGATGTATCATTATTATTTGTCAGCTTTTCAATAGATCATAACAATAACTGCTCTTCTTCGCAAAATTGACTTTTTTTTAGACAATGAAAAGCCTTTTGATTTATTTTGTATCGCAACATTTCATATTTGAAAAAAAGGGATTCGTATTTATTTTAGTGTTTGAAAAATCTCAAAGAAAACTGTATAATCTTTTAAATATGGAACCTCGAAACCAAGTGACACATTGTCTTTAACATCACAACGCGTGGCACAGGAAGGAATACGGTGGAGCTCGGTTTTCATTATAAAATGAATGATTCGTCGTAGTTTTCATATGTATTTAATTAATATTTTTTAAATGTTTCAGTATTTACTACATTCTCTTCCTACCGTAGTATGCTTTCCATTCTTTTTTCCCCCAAGCACTCTCGAGCAACTCTCGTCAGAAATTGTCTGCGTCTTGTTTCGATATTCGGAAACTTGGACGAATCGAAATGTTCCTCCCTTCCCCCTTCTCACTGTTTTTTTTCCATTTGTAAATGTCGTTCAACACATGCATATCTCTGAGGAAAACATGCAAACACTCAGGGCACATGCCTTTTTCATTTCACCAAAAAAACGTTTTCTTTACTTTTTTCCGTATTTTTAAAGTGTTTCTTATTTTAAACTTTCGAGAAGAAAAATTATGACATTTAGAACAAAAAAGAAACATTTTGGTTTCTGCAATATAAATGTTGAGCTGTAGAAGGGTACTGTATGTTGATAAAAACATAATTTAAACTACTACTAAACGCCTGAAGGATTTAGGGATGAACCGCTAGGGCCTATATTAGGTCACTAATAAAAATACCGAATTTGAAGGATGATTTTTTTTAATAGACTGTAAGTATTTTAATAAACGTAGTGCTTTATAAATAGGGTTCTATTGGTTTCTTCTTCAAATGAAACATTCTCATAAATTTTCAATTTGATGACTCAATAATATTTACATGAAAAACTTGTTTATGACAAATTTTTCCAATAAAGAGACATGTCCTTATTTAAAACATGATTTTTTTTTTCTCTTCAAACTGTCATAATTACTTTTTCTTCAGACTTTGACGGGAAAAGCAAAAAACCCTATCAAACATTGTTGTTCTGATATCGAAAATAAAATTCGCTACTTTTACGGAATCTATTCAACATTTTATTGGCAATAATAGAAAGACTTGAAACTATACGATTCATTGATCTAAAAAGTGTTTGAAATGGGTTATTCAACGAAAACTCTTTTGTGTTTCGAAACAATCGAACATTCATTGCGTAACTGAATAGAACTAATTTTCTACAATCCATTTGAATCTTGTCAAAATTCTTTTTTTCGCAACAAATTTTTAAGCAATAAAAAAAACAATTTGGTAATCGATGAGTGATGAGTTCTTTGACACAATCGCCGCCTCAATCAACTAATTCTTTCATCGTTTCCAATCTGCAACATTTTTTGATGGATTTGACTCTCTCGTCGCCCCGTTCGACGCAAATTGTTTTGATAGAACGTGCAGGTTGATTTATGTGCACTTTGTAGATATTTGATGCAATCGTCCTCCTTCTTTTTGTCACCGACACCTACCACTTTAGTGTTGAAGATGACGGCTAATTGGATTTCCTCTTTTTTTTGAGGAAGACAGTTACTCGTTTGACACTTGCCTGTAGAAAGTATACAAAACACCTTCGGGAATTCTATTTATGAAAAATCTCGTAATCAATTTACAAAAGCCAAAAAATTAAAAAGTGAAAAATATGTTTTATGAAGAGTTGTTGTGACTTTAAAACTCCTCTACAAATTGTTTTTTTTCCGCTGTAAGGTTTAACAAGACAATAAGATTCATATGAGCTTTTAAACTATAATATTTACTCAAAGAAATTTGAGCTTGTTGTTAAAAAGTGTCTCAATTTGCCCCATAATCAAAACAACTATCTCAATTTGAAATTATACTTTCAGTTCATGAACTTTCGAGATAATACAAAAAGTGCACATCTTCTGTTAATTCGTTCAACAGCCAATAGCCAGCCTTCCTAGCAGCATGAATATCCTCTTTATTGCTCCGCCCTTTTTCCTCTCGATGACAAGATTTACCTTGTTTCCATTCACTCCATCCGATTCATATATAAACTTTGTGCTTATGATCGTTTAACGCCTTTCTTCATCTTGTTACTGTTTTTTGTTATTTAACAATTAATTTACAGAAAGCATGACTACCATTTCACCGGTTTTGGAGACGACCTCAACATTGAAAACTGGCAATGTTAGTGGCACATTATCGGCTGTGGAATTACATAAAGTTGCAAATGCAAAGTTAGTTTTTTAAAAAGTTTCTTGAAGAAATGCGACGGTTTTTTCCTTCGTCAAAAATATGTACAGTAAGCACTAATTGACATTTAGGATTTAAAATAAAATAAGGGTTTCGATTAAAAAATACGAGCTCGGGGTTCCGAATGCTTTTCAACTACTAATTTTTAAAATATTATATTTTTGGGTTATAAGCTTTATACGAAACGAAATAAAAATTGTAATGTTTATAAAATCCTCATACCAATTTCAGTAGTAAATAAAAAAAATTATAAGCTTGATAATTTTCGATAATTTTAACACCCATTAAAGAAAATATCCTGCAATTAATTATTTTGATTTTAACGTATGAAAAATGTATTTGGAAACGTGTAGCAAATTTTGAAACCAATTCCTAGAATATCTCAAAACAAATCTGGAATCAAAATTTTCAAAATAGTTTTTGTTAAAACCAAATCTGATTCCCATCTTACCATTTACCCGACCTTAATTAGCATACCATTCAGAATGAATTCCTTTTCAAATCATTCTATCGGTTAACATCAAAAGAATTTGGCGCCAAAACACGCGTTTTTCTATTAATGTGTTTATTAATTGGGTATACCTATTTCGATGTTGTTGTTTTGTTTTCCAATCAAGGTTTCTAATGTGCATTGAAACCTTCATTACCGTAATCCTACCATTTTAAGCGGAGACGGAAAAAAAGTACTTGAGTGAATCGCAGGTGTTTTCGGTCTTTTGTTTTTGAACAAAGGTATCAGGATTAGGAGGAAGTGGACGGAAGAGGGATTGAAGAGTTCGGTGACAGAAATTGAGACAATTTTTGTAGAAGTACTTCACAGGTATGACGGATTATTTGGCGTCCTGAGAAACTGAAAGAGCAACGATCTGGCTTGAAAAATATCAAAGTCAAGCTACTAACTTTTTTGAACTACTAGCCTTCTTTAGTGAAAAATATTCTAATTCTCATTTTCCGACGAAGTCACAAAACTAAATAAGCAGATCGAAACATCAGAAACTACTTTTGTACCAGAAAAACCAATCTGAAGTCCACTTCCACCGATTTTTCATCTTTCAGAGATGAAGTTTCGATTTTTACTATAAAAATTCATTGTTCAAGTTCGGTTGATTTTACAAGGTGTTTTGAAATTATATTATTTGCTTCAGTAGACTTTAAAGCATGCTTTAACTCTAACCATTTAATTGAATCCGTTTTAGGTACGATCTTAAGCACAGAATATTAATATTTGAAGATGAGGAACCAGTTAATACGACCTGAAATACAGAACTGAATCTTGACACCAAATAAGATCTCAAAATTAAAAATTGTAATTAACAACATTCTAATTTTTGTGATTCGTCCCGATTCCTCTTTTCACGAATTCATTGAGAAATGATATCAGCAAGTTTTTAGACAAATAAAAAGTTCTTCCCCTATTTTTAAAATTAAAATAATAATTGTTGTTTTTAAAATGTATCACATAAAATGAATTATGTTTTTTCTCGGAAGCTGTGCAGAAGTTCCCGTTCCTTCTATCTACCGTAACCATTCTTTTGTTTCTCATTCATTCACAAAATTTCGTCCAATTGATTCTTCAATATTTGCCTTCTTTCTCTTCCATTTTCTTCCTCTAAATACCAATTCCAAAAACATCCAACACGTATGATTAAACACACTTTTCCATGCTTATTTCCTTCATTTTTCATCCGCTTAATCATTGAAGCGTATAAGAGGAATTTTATGACTTTTTTCCTCGCACCAATTTTCGAAAAAAAAAGAAGAAGTTTTATTCAAACTAACATTTTTTGACATTAAATGTATACTTTTACATAATTGAAGGAAAGCAAACACTCAATGACATACATTTTGAATTGATTTGACATTTTGGGCACAAATGTTGTAATTAGGAGGAAAAACGAACGGAGAACATGAACAAATAATCATCAAATAACAGGAATTCAAATGGTTTTTTTTGTAGGATCAAAGTGGAAGATTATGTTTCAAAAAAGAATGAGCTAATCGAAGAATTGAGTGAATTGGAAAATACTGAAAAGTGAGTCGATTTTGTGTTCGAAAGTGTTCATTAAATGCATTTACTAACAAGGAAATTTGAAACTTTTAGGTTTATTAAAGAAACGAATAAAACCATTGATGAGTTGAATAAGGAAAAAGAAGAGCATTCGGAGATTATTCAAATGATTAATCAGGTTTGTTTCATTTTCTTTTTCGTTTTTTGTCAGGTAAGCTGTAAGAACTAATGTTCTGATCTTTTTGTTTTCAAGATATTTAGAAATTTGTAGAAAACAGTAGAGTTTCTATTTTTTTCTTTTAGAATCTGAAAGTTTTAAAATTGAAATTTTTTAAAGATGATGTTGCAGTTATTGAGATATTTCTAAGTTTACGGTACAAATTCTAATACAATATTGATTTTAAATGACGAAGTGGACCATTATCTTAAAAAAAAGCCTAATTTTCCATGAAAAAATCCAATATTGAGCTTCCACCTAATTTTGTTCACCACAATTATATTTTTTCAGGATAAACTCGACCTGGAAAGAGAAATAAATGAAGCTGAAACTGAGAAAAAAGACCGGCAGAATCAAATAATGCGAAAATATGAGATTCTTGTCAAACTGATGGAACAAACAAACGAAAAACTGAAAGAAAGTGGGATCGATTTTGAGATAAAAGAAGGCGACCTTCCACAGACTAATTTGAAGAGGTGAGCCGTTCTTATTTCACATTTTCTTATTATCAAAGCCTTTTTTCCAGAATCACAACACCAAATGCGCCAACAACACCGTCAATTCAATCCATGGCATCACCATTTGGTGGTTTTAACTTCAAACAATTAGGCAGTCTTCTTCCACCGATGTTTCTGGAACAATTCCAATCGTTCCCACCACAACCTCAACCGCAGTTTCGTCCACCACCACATATGGCAGCTGCATTGCAGCATCATCATTTGAAACCATCAGATCACCAGTCACCACCAATGAAGGTATATTTTGTTTCAATTTTTAAAACGACTTGCATTACCTGAACGTTCTTTTATTTTTCCCTGGTTGGCTAAAATCAGTTTAATTCTCGTTCCGAAAAGGGGCGACATTTAATTTAATCAATCGATTTTCAGACTTGCCAATCCTGTTTCCAACAAATTCATCGAAATGCTCCAATCTGTCCAATGTGCAAGTCCAAGTCTCGTAGCAAAAATCCGAAAAAACCAAAGAGAAAAGAGTTGTAATTGGCATAATTATTTTTGTTGTAAATATTTATTCAGAGACTTCAATTGTTTTTAAAAATATTTATTTTCATATAACACTTTTTCCCCGGCCCCGTTTTTTGCCCCCTTATCGATCATGGCGTGGATGATCTCATAATAAAGGTTTTTTTAGTTTTGAAATAATGGGAATCAATGAGCAAAATGAGAAACTTCTGAGTTTGAAGATGAGATGGACTTTTTGATTATTTATTCTTGATGATTAAATACAAAACATTGTCAAAATTTAAAAAATATTTGAATTCACTAAATTTTTCGGGAATATAAATACGATTTTAACAGTTTTTACAATATAGTTTCAGCCCAATCTCCGATTCGGATTAAAATTTGAAAACAAATTTTCACCTTGATTCCTTTATTGTGGTCTGGATCGATATTTATGCAATGGTTCAAATATTCTCGAAATTAAACTTTCAGAATATCATCCTTCACCGAATAGCATGATCAAATTTATCCAAAGTTCATAGAATATCATATTTTCGCACAAAAATGTTCAACAGGAAATCTGAAGGTTACAAACTTGACTCAAACGGAGCAGATAATATGATCTAAACATTTTTTTACAGCGTTGAAGAATAAATCGTTTTATGACTGGAACCTCTTTCTCATTTGCGGGAGCTCCCTCCTCAACATTTTAACTTCGAATAATAAAGGGGGTTTTTTCGTTTGTCGAAATGTCTCGGTTAATAATTTGTCCTTTCACTCCGCTCTTTTACTGATATAAAATACGATATAATCATCAATAAAAACAAAAAATGTTTTGAGAATATGTGCCCTCCGCTCCGCATTTCCCGTCGGTCGTCAGCATCAATTTTCAATGCTATTTTTTTCGACTTGTTCATTGATATATAACTTTTTTTTAAAGAAGGACTTTAGGATAATAAACAGTTTATGAGATTTTAAAAAAACCTAGTAATCAGTTAAAATATATTCTCTAAAAATCATGGGAACCTAGAAACCGAAGTTTAAAACAACGACCTAGAAAAATCTAGCTACTTTTATTTTGGTGAATATTTTTCAAGGATTCTTGAATTAAGAATATATATCTACCTTCAAATCTACCTTTGCATCAAAGGTTAACTCCTTTTTAGGAACTTAAACTATGTGAATATCTATTATGCACTAGTAGGTACCATTTCCAGCGTATTTTGGTACAGGTTAACCCGAAACAAGTTAATTTTAGCCACGTATCAAAATTTGCAAGTTTCGTTGCTCGTTTTCAAAAGAACTTGTTGAAAAAAAAATACATAGACGGAATCTTTAGTTTCCATCGACAAATACACACGAATTCAAAATTATTCAGAAAATAAAATCGTGATATTCCCAGCTCATTGTCCAGCGGTTTCTTTGTAGTTTTCTCGGTGATAAATTCACCGCCGCCGCCAAAAAAAAGGAAGGCAATTTACATAAAATGTTACGGTATCAAGTGAGCAAATAGTTCACAATCATAAACTTTTCTGCGTTGAGTTCTTTATTTATCGCAACAATACAGTTGTTTTTTTCTGAATTTTTTCTGAATTCGTCATGAAGTCAATTTATTGAAACCAATTTATGAAATATTTGGGTCTCCTACAATTCCATGAAATCTTGCAGGTCGCAAAGCTAGAAAAGAGCCAACAAAAATACAAAAAATATTGTTCAACAGTTTTTCACTATTTTTTCTACAGCGTTTTCCGATTATGATTTTTTTAAAAGTATTGTCAAGCTAAATTTTCTTGGCTGCTCATTTTCGGCTGCAGCAGCTAGAAGGCGAACGCGACGCGACGCGACCGCAACGCGCTAAAATTCAAATTTATCAGTTGGTCTCACGCGTTGTGGTCGGACGCCTTCGATGTTATCAGTGGAGCAGCAGAAAATGAGCGGCCAAGAAAATTTAGCTTGACAATACTAGAATGAGTATATCTGATCAACCCGTGTATCCGGCAGCACATAGGATCCCTCGCACAGGTTCAAAATTGAAAAGTTCCAATTATATAAATGCATACTTTGTGTATACACAGCTCCACAAAAGTATTGCTCCACCTAAATTTTTTCGAAAATATTTTTTTCTGATAATTTTTGTTAAAAGTGTTCAACTGATGAAATATGTCAAATTCAGTCAGTAATCAACTTCCACTAATCATTTTTGAAACCTAAAGTCCAAAAAAAATTGTCATCATTTTTTGCGAAAAATCGGTTTTTGCCGTTCCACAAAAGTATTGCTCCACTTTGGAAATCTTGTTGTTTATTGACCGATGATGGCCCAATTTGCTTTAATATCATTAATTAGGTCCATAAGAAGTCTAAAACCGTTGTTTGACTTCAAAAAGTTGCAAGATTATGGCCAATGGGGCCAAAAACTGTTGAACGTTCGAAAATTGTCGAATTTCTGCTGAAAGGGAAGAACAAAGTAATCGATTCGGCTTTTTCTCTGCCGAAAATGACAAAAATGTGTTCTGAAAGCATTTTTTATTAAAACTGGCTATGAAAGCAGACCTTTTTAACATCATTTACTGAAAAAAATAGCGAATTATTCTCACAAAAAAATCCAATTTGAGCATTCCAGAGCATTTTGGATCGTTTCGGAGCGTAATTTCTTCCAGAAACTTTATCAAAATAATAAATAACGAATAATTTCTGTTTTTGGATTGAACATTTGACAAATCCCTCTCAGAATTCTCATGTTTTCAAAAGCATTCAAAGTCCAATCCACCAGCTTCAACAACCAATACTCTTTAAAACACTTTTCCAAAAAAATTGTGAGCTTACTTTGCTGTAATTGATTTCGGAATCTTTAAAAACGTTTATTTTGTTTAAATCATAAGTTCTCACATCGGAATAAGCAAAATTTAGACATACGAAGATGTCCAACCAATTTCCCATATCAACCAAAAACTGAAGATTCGAAGAAATGCCGTTCACTGAAATTTTTCTTGAATTCTGAGAGGGGTTTGTCAAATTTTCAATTGAAAAACAGAAATTATTCGATATTTATTACTTTGATAAAGTTTCTGAAAGAAATTACGCTCCGAAACGATCCAGAATGCTCTGGAATGCTCAAATTGGATTTTTTTGGGAAAATAATTCGCTATTTTTTTCAGTAAATGATGTTGAAAAAGTCTGTTTTCTTAGCCAGTTTTAATAAAAAATGCGTTCAGAATACATTTTGGTCATTTTCGGCAAAGAAAAAACCGAATCGATTACTTTGTTCTTCCCTTTAAGCAGAAATTCGATAATTTTCGAAAGTTCGACAGTTTTTGGCCCCATCGACCATAATCTTGCAACTTTTTGAAGTCAAACAACGGTTTTACACTTCTTATGGGCATAATTAATGAATTTAAATCAAATTGGACCATCATCGGTCAATAAACAACAAGATTTCCAAAGTGGAGCAATACTTTTGTGGAACGGCAAAAACCGATTTTTCACAAAAAAGGATGAAATTTTTTTTTGGACTTTAGGTTTCAAAAATGATTAGTGGAAGTTGATTACTGACTGAATTTGACATATTTCATCAGTTGAACACTTTTAACAAAAATTATCAGAAAAAAATATTTTCGAAAAAATTTAGGTGGAGCAATACTTTTGTGGAGCTGTGTAGTATAAATTGATGGTATTTAAGTAACAAGATATTTTTAAAGAAAAACGAAAAATGCCAATTACTTTTAAGACAAAACAGCAATGAGAATAATTAATCTAACTCATCTAAATCCGTACCAAAAAGTCAACAAAGCTTCTCATTTTCATCTAATGAAATTCTTTCATCTTTCTCCACTTCTTCATTTTCTCATCGTTTTCATCACACCTTACAAAAAAACCAAAGAAGAATTGGGAAAAAGTTGGCTTTATGCAAATTGTCAAAGTGTGTCTATCTTTCATCACCTCCATTTTATTTTTTCCTTCATTTTTTTCCACCGACTGTCAAAGACAAGATTCTTTTTTTTTCCCGTCTTCATGTAATTGTAGTTTAAGAGAGGAGGATATGGTTCATTGAGAATGGAACAATCGGGAAAAAGATGATGAAGAGGCACTGTGTGTCCTTTCTTGATTTACAAACTTGTCATTATCTGGTTTAGTCGACTGGAAATATTTGGGTTACGGTTTTTGAAGCTTCAGATTTCTCATCAGTTCTTTTTCGAAAGAATTAAACGTTTATAGTGATATTTAGTATTAATTTTGGTCAAAATATTGATATTTGTTCAGTAACTGGTTAAAGTTTTTGAAAACAGCATCATGGTCATTTTCAGATAGAAAAGTTGTTTTTTGAGTTTATTTATTATTATTTCTAATTTATAAAGTATTAGTTTTAAAAAAGAAACTCATAACAGATCTCGGAAGAATTTCTCATCATTTTTTTAAACGATCAATTTAATTTAAAAAAAATGGGCAATCTATTCACTTCTATATTGTTTTAAGCAGCAAAAAAATCTCAGCCTATTTCTAAGAACTTGTTTAAAAATATTTAAAAATAACTAATAAAAGTAAAACAAACTTTTTTTGTTAACTTCATTTACGGAAGCTCCCGGTGTAGTTAATATTCAGGAAAGAGAACGACAGAGGTATTTGAATACAAAGGTTGATTGTCATCGGGGGAAGTTCATGTTTCGTTGTCTTAAAGGCAGGGCACCACTCATTTTTGGTTTTTCTGTTCTCACTTTTAAAATAATCCGTTTCTGTGAATTGCATAAAAATCTGTGCGAATCTATTTGTGCTTCTTCAAAAATATTAATTTATATTTTTTCAACATGAAACTGGATTCCTGTCTTAACACGTTTTTTATCTAGTTTTTAATATAAATTTCCAGATAGTATTCTTTCATTTGTTGCCCAGAAAACATGACTAAGTCACAAAATGAAAATCAATGTCGTGATGAATCACTTTAGCTCTTTTTATAAATTCACTTCGATTCCATTTTTTCGATGATTGTATCTCTAAATCCGTTGATTCATAGTCTTCAAAAGAAATTTTTAGTACATTCCGTGAACTTCTTCTGAAAAATTATTATTTTCTAAGCTTGATGAATTGATGAGAATCTATTACGTGTTTTCCACCTTCTTTAATTTTTAAAAATTTTTTTAAATCCCTAAAAGCTGATAAATGGATCATAATATCCAAATTGTTTTTGATCTCATTTTTTAAGTGTTTTCTGGCATGTTGATTTTCGTGTTCATTTGTTTCATTCTTAAAAGCTAAATATCAAATAAATTATTTCCTGAATTGTTTTGTTTTCTAATTTTGCTTTGTTTCTCTTATCGTTTCCCCCGGAAGAAAACAGTCAATACAATATTTTTTTGTCTTTTCTTATTTCAATATTGTCTAAATCATTGAATCATTCGTTCTTCACCCTCTGTTTTGCTTCTGATTTTTTGGTTTTTACGTCGAAATTTTGATCAATTTCTTTGTCTTTTTCAGTAATTTATGAACCTGGAAACACTATCAGTTGACCTGCAAAATGTCACAAAACTGCGGTAAGTGTATCTCGTTTCAATATCTTTTAAATTCACCCGCTCCCAAATGTCTGCTTCCGTAGCGCAGTAGGCAGCGCGTCAGTCTCATAATCTGAAGGTCGTGAGTTCGAGCCTCACCGGGAGCATTTTTTGAATAACTTTCTTAAAGAAATTATTTTTTGCAGCAGCAAAGTAGACGAATTTTTCAATTTAGCCGAGGAAATTAGAAAGGAATGTGAAGTTTGGGACAGATTGACAAAACATGTAGACTCTTGTAGAAAAACTAGAGACGATCTGGATTCGGAAAGGAAATCACATGCTGAAGAATTGAGACAAATAAATCAAGATATAAATGTTTTGGAGGATATGATGAAGTCTTTGAAAACGGAAGAAGAGACAAGAAAGTATCGAATCTCAAAAACTATTCGGGATGTTGTGACAACAAGGAGTGTGGCGAATGAGCATTTGAAGAAACTGGATTTGGAATGCCTTTTACCGCCAACTTTGGAGGAACAGAAATTCAGAGAAAAATATGAAATGTATACGTACATTCCAAGAAAAAAAGAAAGAAAATTCGTTCTATTTTCAGAAAACAACATTCAATCTTTCCAACCTCTCCATCAACTTCTTCTACTTCATCAGGTTTCGCGATTCCAAACATTATAGGGAATCATCCGAATCCTATGGCAGTATTGCAACAGTTCATACAAGTAAATGGAAATGTGCCAAATATCGGTAATAATCAAGGGCAATTACAACAAGGAGTACAACCAAATTTAGTGAATAGACACCGAATGCCACCTCAGTTTGTTGAGGCGAATAAGATGAAGGTTGAATATCAAACTGAGATATTGAATTTATATTTTGCAAATTTTTAGAGATGCGAAAACTGTGGAGCTCACATTCATCGTAATGCTCCGACGTGTCCGATGTGTAAAATGAAGACAAAAAGCAAAAATCCAAAAAAGCCGAGAAGAAAGACAGACAATCCATTCTTTTCTGTTTAAAATTTTTATATGGCGAAATATTTATAGCGATTATAATATTATTTTATAATAAAATTTGGGGGAAAACCAGATCGTTTTTTATTTTACTTTTTCAGTTCGACTAACATTGTTGCTCCACTTATTTTATTTATTTTCAACCATACTAGGGAGCTATTCATTCTAATCTAATTTTCTGCTCAAACTGTTCAAAGTGAGCTTAGTTATGAAACTAGAAGCCGGAACTAGACATCACTTGGTCCAAGATCTCAGCAACCGTCAGAAATTTGAGATTATTCTGAGAATTTCGAAAATTCCTTCTTTCTCCTTTGACACAGAATACGGGTTGAAAAAAATTTAAAAATGCTATTATTTTCTCACAAAATCGGCTTCATAAACGTGAACTTCCCTATTTTGGGAAATAGTGTATGGTGAGGGATAATAAGACAACGCAACGCAACCCTTCCCATTGTCCTCACGCGTGGCGTGTCGATTTTTTGACGCAGGTTTTTTCACGTTTATATAACAGATTTTGTAAACAACTAATATTGTCAAGATAAAAATTTCTGGCCGCTCGTTTTGCGGAATGTTGGGAACTTCCTCGCAACGCGCAAGACCTACTGAGAAATTTGAATTTGAGCGCGTTGCGGTTGCGTTGCGAGGAAAATCCGCACGACACTCCGCAAAACGAGCGACCAGAAATTGTTATCTTGACAATATTTTCTTTTCAAATCGTCTAAGAAAATAAATATAAATCAAGCATCTTTGTTCCTATTAATCTATTGTCATAAGGTTGTAACTCTTTTTAGTTCAGATAATCCACAATATGTGAATATATAAGTACGTGAAATCCTCCAGATGTTTTACTATATTCATGTGCGCAACTCGTCCTCTGTTCCCATATGACTCAATCTCAAGCCTGTTGTTTATTCCCTTTTCTTTCATGTTCGTTGTGGCCAAAAAAGGAAGGGAAGAAAATGGTCACATTGTCATAAACATGTCGTGGTACACAGCCGGCGCAGATGTTCTCCCTCTCCAAAAAACCCTCTGTCCGTCGAACAATCAATCTACATTTACAATCAAAAAAAGAGCCGAAGAAAACCGAAGAATGAGAAAGAAGAAGAACAAAACATGAGGTTGTTGGATAAAATATTAGGATCATAAATTAGAGTTTGAAAAATCTCAGTAGATGACAGGAAGAGATGGCAGAATTCGGATGAATTCAATGAGCCTGATATTTGGATTGCTGAAAAGTGTTAGAAAAAATACGATGAAAAAAGTATATCATCAAATATTTGTAAAAGAATTCATCTTCTTAATAAACTCAAAGTTTATATCAACCTTTTTTCGCCTTTTCTCAAAATGCCAGAAATGTCTCGGTTTATGAAGTTTTGAATGTTCTTTCAGTTGTATTAAAAATTCGAGTTTAAAGGATCATAATTTGGTTTACACCTTCTAAACGAAAAGGCACGTTCCAGCTAATTACCAATTACTCAGTATTTTCAGAAAAATTAATCTTGAAGAAAAACAAAATACAAATCCAGTTATTCCCGTATTTCAGACTGCTAATAGCCATGTTTATCTAGTCGAATTAAACTTTCCTAAATTTTTCACATCCGAACCTGAAAATCCAAACTATGGCTACAAAACCAAGCTGAATGTGTCTCTAGTCATATCATTTTCATCTGAAGTTCGTAGGACTAACGAGCACATCCAGATTGGTTCGTCGCCCCACTTACCGACAAATAAAAACAACAAAATAAATATGAAATTGCTCAACACCGGCCCGGGACAGCAAATAGACTGTGATATGTGATTCTTTCAAAAATGATCCATAATCACTGCCTTTTGCGGTCACGGGCCATCCAAGCCTTTAGTTAGAATATTAGGAATACTAGAAATAATAAAATTGGTGCGAGCAAAATTGGAGCTCTCGATAGATGTTTACCCGGTGAAGAAAATATGAAATAAATTCTAACTTCACCAAAGGAGAACACCTACCGAGCTCTCCAATAGCTCACCAGCCCATTTTTGTAAGTGCAGAGAATATGATAAGTAATTGTTGTTTTGACGATTATATTTATACTACCATTTGTGCTTTCCAAAGGCAAGATTTTGTGGGTGGGGCCGAAATACAAATAACTGTGAAAAAAACACAAAAGTGAGCAGATATTTTTATGCCGTTGGTAAGCTCACAACTAGTCAACCAATGTGGAGGAGGCAGAAAGCGTTGACTGAATGGTGGGGTGAAATGGTGGAGAGTGACCCGGTTAGTTGAGTGAACAGATACGTAGAATGGCTATTAGTGAACATAGAGCATTTGAATATAGGAGGATTTGAAGAATTGCAGATACGGTAGAAAAGGGACGCGCCGCAATAGAGGAAGGGGTATGCAGATGGCTTTTTGAGTGACGAAAACGAGAAAGTACTTCGATATAAGAGACGATGTTGACGGCGTCGACAGATTGCGCTGTTTTTTGGCAATTGTCCAGCCAAGCCAACAGCGTGAGTGAAATGGGAAATATGCATATTTGGATTGGTCTTTTTGGGTCAACAAACAGTTACTGAATGATGTCATTTTCTGAGACAAAGCTTTTTTAAAATATATAATAGGATATACATATATCATTTATTCAATTGAACAATGATGAATAAGAACAACTAACCCGCAAGAGTTAGTCGTTCAAAGAAAGAAAAAAGCGAAAAAAATGGAACGTTGAGATATTGAGAATGATATGAGGAAGTTTTTGTAGTGAAACTGTGATACATAGGACCCTACGTTAGAGCGAATTAAGGTTTGTTTGAAAACTTAATTAAGTTTTAAATATTTCGTTTTTTTTAGCGAATTGATTTCCAAATCATCTAATCATAACATTATCATACTCGATGATGACGAAGGCGAAATGAAGCTTAAAATCAGAATGAAGGGAAGCAAGTTCACCAAATATCACTTTAAAAATGGGAAACTTCGAAAAATTCGAAAATTTAACTCCAAATTTTTATCCTGATTTTATCGATTTTCCTAGGATTTCAGAGTTAATAAACATCAAACGATAAAAACTTAAGAATACAACAGGAATCAACGCAAGATTTTGAGAAAACTAAAATTTTCAGAATCTCATAAATGAGTTTAAAAAAAAGAAAAATGTTACGTTTTCTTATTTGAGACTTCTGAAGACGTATTAATCAATTTTAGTAAAGTTTCGTTGATTTTTGTAGCTTGATCTTTTCGAATTTTTGATTTTCTTCATGTTTTTCTATTTTTGCTATTAAAATAATTTCCCGGATTTTGGCGAAAATTTTTGGGAAATGTTCGGGAAGTGAAATTTCCCGGCTGGGGACCGGAAAACCCGGGAAAATTCCCGCCCATCCCTGTTCCTGAGTTAGTAGCGCTCTTCTAATTAGATGAAAGAATGACCATTTTCAGCAATATGAACACATGTTAGCGCTGGAGAAAAGCTGAAACTTGCAAATAGTGCCAAAAACACCTTTTTAATAGAAAATTGTTGTAGTTTATAAGTTGTGATTTTTTTGTTCTACTAATTTGATAAAAGAATAAATATTTTTCACTACAAGTATTCAATTTTTATGGTGGGTATTTTCTGATGTTTCGTGTACAGTCACATTTAAAAATAGGAGGAGAGTGAAAAATCAAGTCAAACACATCTTTAGCCAAATCTCTAATCAAATACGAGTTTGATACGAGCTTCAATTTTATGATTAGTCTAAATCCTATTTATCGGCGCATATTTGTCTTAAAAAATAGACATTTGGTAAATCGCGTTACGTTTCGAAGTTATTTCTTTATAAAATTCAGACCTCTTTTGGTAGTCGACTCGATCGCAACACATTTTAGTATTTTCTCCATGAAAAAATTGTTTGTAAACAAGTGGCACTCAGGGAATTTTTTTCGGATCCGCGCATATAAAAGTAACGGATCCGCCACGTTCCTATGCACGGATCCGCGAAAAGTTCCCTGAGCATTAAATAAATCAACAATAATGTTGAAAATAAATTCATTCCTAACCAAATTCAGACAAGATGCCGGAGGATAAAATTAAAAACGAGGATTCATATATTCAGTATCGGTCCAATTTTGGGAACATTTCAATCGGGGTCTGATCGGTTACTGTCATTGTCGCCATGTCGAGAATTTTTTTCAGTCTAAAACATGCCGCACCACCAGGTGCTGATTCAGGAATATTGTCGGAGAAGGTAGCAGCTGAATTTGTTGAGTTTTTCGAGCAGTGTTGAGGACAAGGAATATGTCACGTTTGGAAATTCATACTTTGAATGATTCACTTTAATCGCATAGATCAGTTGGGGAAGTATACAATTTAGTTAAAGACAGTGTTAGACACAATTTAACACCACAGTTCTACGTTTAGGGATCTTACTGAATGTTTCAAGAATGTTTAAATTACCTTTAAAACAAATACAGTTTGAAATCCAACTAAGTTCATACTGTTTTGCGATAAAACGACAGGTAAACCATTGAATCCAGCTTGGGTTCAATTTTCCTTAATAAACGTTCTAACTCCCCTAAATTCATCTTCTGCGCCTTCGGCTCGCATTCCAATACTTTTCGATCAAGATATTTCGGTCCAGACAACTAATTTCAGAAGTAGTAGAAAGTGGGAAACATAGCTCGAAAACTCAATTTTTGAAAATTGTGAATTAAGGTCATTGCTCAAAATTTTGGAAAAATAAATTAAAGTGGCTGCATATTTCAGATAAAAGGGGATCTCCCGGATGGATAACATAAATTATCTTCCGTTATAACACTCAATTCATTCTTCAATTCTCTCAAATCACTCATCGAAACTTCATCAGATTGTGGACGAGTGATTGATGGTCGCATCACTTGTGAAGCCATTGTTGAAGACGGATTTTAACCTTAGAATCCAAAAATGGAGAGTCGTTCAATTCAATGTGTGCTTCGTAAATATCCTACAAGAACTTGTCAATTAATGGATGAATTCAAATTTTTATATCATTTTCGATATTCCATCACCAATCCAAATTTCGAAAACGTCGTTGCAACCATTGTTGGTATGATGAATCAAGACTTCCAGTCAATTAAAAAATAAAAACAATCAGTGAAACTGTCATTCTAACTGCTGCTGCACAATTGAAATATTCCGAGTGACCTGAGTATCAAGTTTTTAAACATCTAAATAATTTCTATTTTAAATTTATAAAAGCATTTACGGAATTCGTACTTATAAAAATATCGTTAATAGATTGTTGCAGCATATTTTTGTGAAATAGAACGTTTCCGAAATCCCCGGCTTTTGAAATGCTCTTTTTTTCGGAATATCAAAAGTAATTTTATAAACGAATCGAAATTGTGTAATCGAAAACTCGATTTAAGCGTTTATTTTCTTTTTGAAGCTATTTATTTTTTAATGAATGTGTCCTTTTCAAAAAATCTCAAAACCTTGTCGCGACTGAACACCAAGGAAATTTGGTCAACAATAATCCCCAACAATCTCCGAGTAGTTGCTCCCATTGCAATGGACGGTACCAACATATTATCGTAATATTTTTCTTCTGAAATTCTCAACTTGAGACCAAACATAGAAATTGCTATAAAATAAATAAAAAAATTTCCATAAAAGTGGGTCAAATGAAATCGTCAGAGGTTTGTTTTGATCACACAGGACATTTGGGCCCTCGGCCTTTTTCCATTAAAACAATTCATTGAAAACAATTATAGAGATCATTAGAGGAATTCAACCCGAAAAAACATTTTCGAATACTTTTTTGCAAACTAAATTAAAACAACTTATCATGAGCGTAATAATCATTACTTCATATATCGGATTTCCACCAAGGATTTTAGAATTTTTTTCGGAACGTTGACAATCTGAAGGATACATTTTTTAATTTAGAATTTACAATTCATTATTTTTAAATTAAAATACATGCTATTATAGCAAAAACGAACATACTGCCCAAAATTCCACTAAAAAGACCGAGCAATGCAAATGGTATCAATTCAATAGACGTCCATTTAATCGTATGGAAAAGTGAAGTTTGATTCGATTCAAATGGGTTGACAATTCGAAGAATAATTCCAGAAACTAATGCACAGAAAAAGGATCTCCACATTTTTTTAAGTAGGAAATAATGAGATGCTTCTTCCAAAGTAATATTTCAATTTCATAAATCAAAAAATCAAGATACCTAAAGAAAACTACTCCAATTGGAGCACCAAAAGCTTAAAAAATAGAATACAAAATGAAATTAATCGAAAATAGGCGTATGGTACGAACCCGCGGACAACGAAACTAACATGTTGCAAATTCTGCCGAACGGTAATTGTGCAAAGAATATAAAGTAAAAAAAAAGAGCAATCTGTCATATCATTTCCAGTCAAATTACGCTGAGAAAGTCCCTGAATAAATCCAATGGAAATTTGGAACAACAAAAAATCGAGTTGAAGGTTGAGAGAAGAGCAGTGAATGAATGCGATACCTAAATTATAACAACCTTGTTTTATAAATATAAATCAATCTTTATGTGACCAAGGAAGTTAATAAATTGAAATTTCTGAAAATTTTCCTCAAATTGACTGAAAATTGGTGGGTCGAAATAAGATTAGTAGTTCTATCTAAAAATCATAGAATCATCTACATCATTTTGTCTTGTTTTTGTTTTCAGTTTCTTAAAGACAGCTATTCAGTTAATTTGACCCTACCTGTTCTTAGTTTCAAAAATTAGAGCTTTCTCTCATTAGTACAATGCAATTTATGCGAAATCACACCGATAAATACACGCGTCATAGCAGCCGTCCAAAGTTGCAAAAATCAAAATTTGAATGCGCGCGTGTTCGTGCGACGTGGTCAGTGTCCGTGCAACGCGGTCGGAATTGGCGCGAAACACAATTATTTGAATGTGGCTACATATTAGTATTGTTCTGTGGACCACCTGGACTCCCATTTGAATTTTGATTTTTTGCCTTGAATTTGGATCGTGTTAACTGACAAGCTGCCTTTAATGAAGCATTGCACCATGCACAAACACACAGATTGAACCTCGCCGATCTTATTGATACATTTTCCCATTCCAAATACATTCTTGCATCGGTAGAACTGTTCCAACACCTCGTTTTCTCATTCCATTGTTTTTCTATCACCACCTTGATACTTTTTACCCATGTTCTTTCACAATTCACCATTTCTTTTGTTTTCACCTCAACACAAAAAATCCAATCACAATCTTTTTTGTTCTTATTCTTATTCTTGTTTACCAGTGGTAACTCATTGATATATGGATTGTATAAGCAAAAAAAGTGCAATTCTTTTTCGAATTTCTCATCTTCTGTGAGAGAGATATTGTAGAAAAGTTGAACAAAGAAGACAGGAAAGAGGAAGAAAAGCAATAAAAAACCATCAAATTTTGGCGGGGTTGGAAACAAGGACAAAGAAACATTGGTACCAGAAACAAGATGAAAAAAGTGAAATTCAGACCTCACATTAAAATAATTCTTCTTTTTTTTTTCAAAGCGAAAACACCTACTTTCTGTTTTAATTGAAAGAATCAATGCCAGTTGAAAACCTTGGAAAATTATTGATAATTTTTTATTAGGAAAAGTGAAGAATTTCACAGCAAATTCAGCAAAAAACAAGTATGAATTACAAATATACCATTGATATTTACGAAAATCTTCAATTGTTTACTAAAAAAAGACAATAAATAGTAAGATTTTCAAGATTTTGACTATTTGAGCATTACTTACAATACCTATCCACAGTCGAATCGGTTCACTTCTTCCCCAATCAGTAGAAAAAATTAAATGGCATACTGCGTAAAAAATTGTATAAACAATTTGTTTAAATTTCGGGTGCAAGGAAAATATGGGAAATCCTGAAAATGAAATCCAGCCTGTTTCGAATCGGATTTGCTCCGATACAGTGCGCTAAATAATTATTACACCCCCTCCACATTTTTGTACTTTTTGGAAAAACTAGATATGGCAGATCAAAAGGATTCGGACCACGATATTCTTCGTCTATAAAGACCATGTAGCCAAAATTTCATGTGAATCGGACCATTTTTACTCTTCCAGCGTCCAAATGTAATAATTACACTGACCAATCCCTACTATGAGTGATGCATGCATTTTCAGATTTACGACAGTTTTTCGTTTTTTTAATTGATAGGTTATTTTACGGATTCCGTTTCTTTTTAAAAATAAAGGCAAATGTTCACTACTATTGTGTAATCTGTACTCATTGCTTGATTATATACTCGTTCGAAATAAAAGTTCGCACACTCATGCGCCGCGCATGCACAACAACCGTTTGGATTTGCCAGTATATACGATATGTTGAAAGGGAACGTATTGAACTTAACGTTAACATAAGATTAGTGAATTTCTCTAATGTTTTAAAAATATTCAGTGATCGACGCATCAATCATTGTCGGAAAACGTAGAAAACACATATTTTTTATTTTCTATAATCCAAATTTTAAGCTCATTTTTTCGAACTTATGAGAAAATGTCGATTTGGCAAGCCGTGAAGCTTATGAACGTTTCTTTTAAGTTCGAATTTCTTGTATGTGCGCTATTACAAACTGATTACTAAACGCATAATGTATAACGTTCCGCAAAATACTCCTAGAAACATTTAGGCCATTCGTGGAAATATCTGGTATTTATTAAATTATAAACATTCCATAACAAAAAGGCTCCGGTGATATTAAAATGTTTAACAGCATTTGGACAACTTGAAATATTTTTAATGGGAATAAATTCTTGATGTATCCGTGTGCCCCATCGCATTGAACTCAGCCACTTCTAAAGAATGTATTAGTAAGATAAAATTAAGCGATTTACGAGAAAATTGGCGAAATTACAGAAACATACCTATGAGTCCATAGAATTAAATTATAAAAATTAAAACTCTTAAAAACGCTTCAGTAGTAACAGTAGTTCCCTAGAATTATTGTTCAGATCGATTTTCAGTCTAATATCGATTGATTTGAGTATCAGATAACACTTCAGATTTATAGGATAATTTTTTTTTGCGTTTTTTATACAAAAAAATGTTTCTGAGGAACCTTTTTTTAACCTATATGCTCGGTACCAGTTTTTCAAGGTGCTGTTCCACTTCCTTACTGATATGAATTTTCTCGCATTGCAAAACATAAAAAATTTGTTTTTTAAACCCTGATTTTTCCTAGAAACAGTTTATCTTTTATATAAAGTATATGACTTCCATTAATTTATAAACTTCATCTAAAACTTTAAAAACACCCCTGTAATATAAAACTGAGCATCATTTACCAAGCTGAATGTGTCTCTAGTCATAATCATAATCAACATTTTCATATGACTAACGAGCACATCCAGCGTGGAATTGTGCCTTTTTTCAAACGAAACTTACCCGTTTTTGTTACAAATCAATAAATCAAGCATTGAAGTAGAGAGAAAAATAAGAACAGAAACAGGAATAATATCTATCAATCTCACTCTCTCTCTCTCTCTCTCTATCTACGAATATATAGGTAACAGTAAAATGGAAATGAATAAGAAGACGGCGATGAAGAAAATAAGACGAACAAAGAGAATGACAAGGTCATTGTGACCTTCACCACCATCTCTTTATGTGTCTTCTTCGTTCATCTCGAAACCGCCTTCAAATATAATCCATTGCCTTACCGTCAATTTGTCCTCAGAGACAAAATTCCACCATCCATTCACAAGAGCTAACGGACGAAATGAATGAGAGCAAAATTGCGCGGAAGATGGGCGGGCCACAGTTTTTAGGACGAAGTTTAGGCCGAATGGGCGGAGCGTCTGTGCGTGTGGACAAGAAGGTATCACATCAGTCAAACGGGAGGCAAAAACGACGAGGAAAAGGGCAAAAATGTTTCAAAATGAGGGACAAAGGAATGTCCGATACATACAACGACATATCTTTGAAAGTTTTACCAAGGGAGAGAAGATGATTTTGAAAATGAATCAAACGGAACTGATTGATTAATGGGTTTTTTTGAATTTTCGAATGGGTATATGCGACCGGAACAGAGGACAAAAAGATGTTTTAAAAGATACTGTATAACTTAATTTTAATTTTTTTCCCCTATCAGAATTCAAGTATAAAAATCAGGATTTTCTTCGGATGGGATTTTGCCATAATCTTGGCAAAAACGAACGTTTGCAAGTGGAAAACCACTCGTTTTTTTTTGATAATTTGAAATGAAACTCCTTGCTTGAAACCGTTTTTTTAAGACAATAAAATTGGTTTTTTTCTTATGTCCATTTCTATCGTTTGACTGACTGTCACACCACATTAGTCAAATCGAGTTCAGACGGTTTTCATAATTCGATAAATAGGTTGAATCCAAATAAACACTTCTAATATTTGTTAGGTTTCGATCAATTAATTCTACTGGGGGCTTCACTTTTTTTCTAATTAGATTTTAAAATTTAGAAACAAGCGAAAATTCTTTAAAAAAAGGTTATCTTCGTTGAAATATTTTATGTTATGCGAAGTTTACACTAACCGAAATTCTAAATAAGTCAACAGGAAATCTCCCGAAAATGAGCAAAACTTTTTTGTAGATACTCAGGTAATTTTAATTTTGATCCGTGCATTTAAAATTAACTGATTCGTCACTTTCCTATGCGCGGATCCGCGAAAAATTCCCTGAGTATCAACTGAGAACCTCGATAAAAAATATTGCTTCATTTTTTTCTTCTTCTAAATTTTGAGACATACATGTCTTATAAACTTTTTTTTTTACTTTTTTATAAGTTCGAAACCTTGCTCCCCATTCTTACCAAAAAATCATTTGAAAGAAAGCTTCAAGAACCATCTTTCATTCCTTATATAAAAACATACATAAAATATTTCGAATTCCATCACGTCATTCATCTTCTCGATGCAAACGCCAGGTGTCCACCATATACAGCCAACCGTTTACTTCTTTCTTCTATTACGACCAGTGAGTAAATTTCGAAAACATGTATCGACAGATGTTTCGATTTAAAAAAAAGGGAAAAAACTTTGTTAAATACGAATTTCATTTCACTTCCCGCTGCATATCGCTTATGCCGGAAAATGGATCACAGACGAAACGAACTTCGGAAAATTTAGCTCGAATACTGAAAATTTTGATTAATCTCAAACATTATTTTCTAATATCTTTCCATGATTCCCAAACGGGATATAGCAAGTCTATTGAAAGTCACAAAATAATGGCTTCCCTTCAGAACTTTGGAGTTACTACAATTTTTAAAACAACTCTAAAATCCTCTCAAAACACGGATCTCTTCTGTTTTCCGTCTCAATTCCAATTCCATAAAATCGTCGTGAAACATCATTCGACCCTCAAAAACAGTGACACCGTTTCGGCTAATCAGACAGCTAGATCAGTGCCTCCATTCCATCATCATCGATATGAAAAGAATGGCGAGCGAGGGGTCAAATTAAAGATGGCGATGACAGCATTCAACTGACAGACTGACTGTCCGATCGACAATATCAAGAGGCAATATCAAGAAGAAGGAGAAAAAAAGGATAGATATACATCAGATAGTCATTCTTGGTATATACAAAAGAAGAAAAGAAAACGAGGTTGATATTCTCCTTTTTTCTTTTTCTACCTCCAAATACCTCAAGGACACTAGTGCAAAATCGAATCAAAAGGCAACCATTGAAAAATAAAAAAAAATGGACGGGTGGTTAAGTGGAGGGGAAACAATCTTATACAAAACTCATCATCATCGCCTGTCGGTATGCTTGGGTAATTCAGAAATTGTTAAAATTCAAAAATCATTTGGATGCTCTGCACGAATTTTCTAATTTCAGAACTACCAGACGTTCCATCGCCTCTGTTTCAAAAAAAATTGAGGGTAGGCCAAGTGTTTGGAGGCACATGTGTTCGTTTTTTTATAAATCATTTTCCATGGTTGAAAAAAATGGTCGAAGTAGAATTCGATTTCCTATTTAATGATTTAATTTTATTTTTCGTGTTGCTTCAGGCTAAACGCTTCTACAGGGTGCGTGGCCTAACTTTTTCAACGCACGAACACTTGTGCCTCCAAACACTTGGCCTACCCTCAAAAAATTATATACTCGAATTCATATTTTTATTCGAAAAATTTTACAATCATCAATTTTACAACCAAACGACATGATAATAAATAATTTTACTCTTATTGAACGCGAGATCGTCGAGAATAAACGGGGAAGACGAAAATTAAAGGATACGGGTATGGAAGAGTAAATAAAAATAGGATAATTTCTGAGTAAATAAAATGATAAAAATGAGAATTTTAGTCCGAATCACTGTCGATAATTTTTCCTCTCTTCTTTTTAGGTGGCAAAACTTCATCGTCGTCCGAATCGTCGAGTGCGTATGTTGGAGCCTTCCGAGCACGACCGCTGAAAAAGTTTTTTGAAAAATTTCTTCGTGATGCTTGTAATTTACCTTTTTTCTCTTGGCTCTGGGACAAAATCGTCATCTTCGTCATCATCTGAGCCAGCTGATTTACCTTTCTTGGATGTTGAAGCTTTTGGAGAACTCTGAAAATTGAAAATGGACAAACAAATCTATAAAATGGTAACTAAAACTTACACTGAAAAAGTCATCCATAGTCTTTGTTTTAGCCGGTGCTTTCTTCGCTGGTGCCTTTTTGGCAGCCGGCTCCTTTTTCTTCGGCTTTACATCTTCCTCATCATCGTCACTTGGAATTTCAAACACATCCTTCTTATTAGCTGGAGCTTTTTTGGAAGTTGCGGCTGCTGCTTTTTTTGCTGGTTTCTTTTTGTCACTTTCATCGTCAGAAATAATTATATCATCATCAGAATCAATGACAGTCTTCTTCTTTGGTGCAGATTTCTTTGGTTTTTCTTCAAATTCATCATCTTCAGAAAGCATGACAACATCGTCTGATCCATTTTCTTTTGATGATTCGCCACTAACTCGCTTTGGAACACGTTCCGATCTACTTTTTGGTTTTGGAATTACTTCCTCAACTTCTTGATCATCATCATTTTCGGAATCGATGTGATCACTCTGGAAAACATTAGATTTGTGTATGTACATAGGGATATATATATATATATAGAATCTAAATAAAAAATTACTCACAAACTCAACGTCATCATCTTCACTTGCATCCGAAACCCATTCATCCTTTGGTTTCTTTGGTGACTCGTCCTTTTTCTTTTTGATTTCACCAGCAGGTGACATGAACTTCTTGATATCTTGCCCTTCAACTTTGACCTTCTCTTCTTTTGGCTCTTTCTTGACTCTTTCCTTCTTCGGTTGATTCATTTTCTCATATTTTGCTTTCGTTGCAGCATCCAATTTCGGCGCAATTCGTTGGCCATCCTTTGATGGGAACACCTCAGCAGAAATTTGCTTCTTCTTTCCACGTCCAGTTTTGGAATCTGCTTCAAACTTCTTCGCAGCATTCTTGATGCTTGCATCTTGATCTGCTTTCTCGCGTGCTTCTTGTTTATCCAATTCCGACAAGAAATTCTCCAAATCAACGCTCCAAAGATCTTGCCACGTTTTGGATTGCAAATCTTTCACTTCCGTCAGTTTTTCCTCGGATTCTTTCAAAAGTTTATTCTTCTCTTCTTCGGACAACTTGATCAAAGCCATTCCGACAAGATAATCATAATCTGATAGTTTTGTTTCAACAGCCTTATCCTTTTTCGCATCCTCTTCATCGTCTTCTCCAGTTGGCAGTTCGTCTTCATCAAGTTCAATTTCGCCGCTTTCTCTCAACTCTTTCAATTTTTGCTCTTCCTTCCATTTCTTAACCGGATCAGGATCGAATTCTGAAAAAGTTGTATAAATACTCTGAAGGATAAATCAATAAACTTACTCATTTTAACAAGAGTTTCAACAATAGCAGCTTTCTTCTTGTTTTCCATAACGATCTCGTTGTTGATCTTTGCCAAAATGAATCTCGCTTGATTTGTCAAACGCTTACTTTGTGCCTGCAGGACCCCTTCCATGTACGCCTTCCTTTCAATGTATTTCAGTTTTCTTGATGTATAAAACTCTTGAGTAATTTCTTCAGGAGAAGTATATGTTTTCAAACATCCGGCAGCGTCGAAAAGCACCATGCAAGTTGTGTTGATGACTTGTTGCAATCTGAACACTTGATGAAGTCCTTCTCTTTCAAGTTCTCTCAATTTTCCGGGAGCAAGCTTCACAACGAATTTGACAGTTGTATCAGTATGGTATTCTTTGTAATCCCTGAAAAAATCAAGATTTAATATAGTTTAAACTCTGAAATACATACGTAATAACCGGTTGCTTCTTGTCAGAACTTTCCATCAATCCTTCCAAAACCTTTTCCTTATAATCTTGTGTCCATTGTTTGACTGGCAGTTCAGTAATTTCAATAGTGTTGTCATCAAGAACTGCAACTTCACCGTAACAAGCATATCTTGATGGATCAATTTGAATAATTGTTCCACGGAAATTTTTGTACCAAGGAGCCAACGGAACTTGTGATTCTCCTTTGATAAGCCGTTTGACGTTTTTAACCAATTCACGTGGATTATAATTCGGAATATTCGTCGACCAACCAGTTCCAATACCTTGAGCTCCATTGACCAAAACCATCGGAATAATTGGAATATACCATTCGGGTTCGATTCTTTGATTCTCTTCATACAGATATTTGAGTACATTGTCATCGTGAACCGGGAAAATCGACCGAGTCACCGGACTAAGTTGGGTGAAAATGTAACGAGCACTCGCACTGTCTTTTCCACCTTGCAATCTTGTACCGAATTGACCGATTGGAAGCAACAGATTGATGTTATTCGATCCAACAAAATCTTGAGCCAAATTGACAATAGTTCCCATCAAAGACTGTTCTCCATGATGGTATGCTGACAATTCGGCGACAGCTCCGGCCAATTGAGCAACTTTCACTTCACGTTTATCTGCTCTCTTGATGCAAGCAAAGAGAACTTTACGTTGACCTGGTTTGAAACCATCAACAAGGCATGGAATCGATCGTTCGTTGTCAAGATTTGAGAAGAGAACCAATTCCTGAAATTAAAACTTTTTTCCCGTTTCTGAATAATAAAGTAATTACCTTATTAACGAAATCTTTGAAAGAGACAGTTCTTGTATCCTTGTTGTACAAATAAATATCAGCCAAGCCTTGGGTTCTTCTTTCTTTCTTTTCATTCATCCATTTTGTGAGCCAATCTTTACGTTCATCAATCTTTTTCTTTGAGAATGCCATATCAACAGCGTCATCGTCTTCAGCTCCACCATACTTGAAACGAATACGATGTCTCAACATATCACTGAAATACTCCTTTGCTTCTTTCGACGTCGAAGTACCCAATCCCTTGTAGTATTTGATTTTGTAAGATTTCCAATTATCCGTATTATCTCTCCATTCACTGTATTCCGGAATGGAAAAGAATGAATTCTCCTCTTTTCCTTTCGTTGCTTTCACAATCGGTGTGATGAATTCTTCAACAAAATTCCTTTGAATCAATGACGGCCAGAAATGATGAACAAAGTTGATAACCAATCCTTTGATGTGTGATCCATCCTGATCCTGATCAGCCATAACCATAACCTTTCCGTAACGAAGAGTCTTGAAATCATCCTCAGTTTCATATTTTTTCTTGTACTGAAGTCCCAAAATTTTAATCATTGCTCCAATTTCGGCGTTATCAGCAATTTGCTTCAAATTTCCGTCACGAACGTTAAGAAGTTTACCACGAAGTGGGAACACTCCATACTTGTCTCTACCGACAACAGCCAATCCAGAAACAGCAAGTGTTTTGGCTGAATCTCCCTCAGTAAGAATCAAAGTACATTGTTGCGAGTTTTTGGTTCCTGCATCGTTAGCATCCTCCAATTTCGGAATTCCCTTCAGTTTTGAGGTTTTCGTTTTGGTGCACTTCTTGTTGAGATCATCCATTTGTTTGAAACGGACCCATGTCATAACAGCGTCAGTGATTCCAACATTTTGAGCCTAAAATCGAGACTATGAGAATATTTTCAGATCAAATTTTGTTTATACCGCTTTAGAGAACTTCTCGCTAAGCAAGCATGTCGAACCAAACTGCTTTTGTTGCAAGGTCATCGTTTCTTTGGTTTGCGAATCGAATGTCGGGTTTTCAATGAGACAATTCACAAAAACCCACATATGATTTTTGATCTGAAAAAACACTATCTTTTGAAAATAATTTCTGATATTATATATTTTCCTAAATTTAATTCTGCCTCAGATTCGCCTTTTTGTAATCAATGAAATAAGTCACGTCTTTTACAAGACTGAAAAGAAATGTGACACCGCGCCTTTAGAGAAAATCAAAACAATGAAGATTATCTCACTAAAGCAGTGATTTTTATGTTTCAGTACATCATGCTGTCATTTAAGACAATTTTAGTTTATGAGCTTTTAAATGCTAATAAGTTTGAAAACATCTAAAAATGCTAAGGATATAATGATTTCATACGATATGGTTGTCATCACAGGCAGAAAAATTTAATCAATAGATGATATGCTGATGAAAAATACCTGGAAAGGCTTGATATTCATTGATGTCTTCGTCAACTTCTTTTTGATTTGATCAATAAACTTGGCCACCATTTGATCAGCAACATAATCAACATGTCTTCCTCCTTTCGTTGTCGCAATACTGTTCACAAAAGAAACTTGTTGGAAGCCTTTTTCTGATAGTGCCATGGCAACTTGCCAACGATCTCCGACTTGCTCATAAGCAACTTTGATTGGATTTCCTTCGTTATCCGTGAATTGAGAGGTGTACAATTTAACATATTCCTCAAATCCTTTTACTGGAATCCTTTCACCATTCAAAAACACGTTGACTCCCTTTGAACTTCCAGCAACATCATAAGCACGTCGAGCCATTAAATGACAAATATCATCATCGAGTTCATTCATTTTGAATTTTGTCAAGTCCGGAGTGAAAGTGATTCGAGTGAAGTCTTCAGCATTCGCACTTCCAATTGTTGGTTCTTTATCCTTTGTCATATTATTGATCCACGTTTGTTTGAAGCATTGCTTGAACTCTTTTGACGACGTCTCCAACACGAACTTTGTCGAGAAAATGTTACAAAGTTTTGCTCCGTAACCATTACGACCACCAGTAACTTTCTTCTCGTCGTCATTATAGTTGGAAGATGTGAGAAGTGTTCCAAAGATCATTTCCGGAACATACATTTTTTCACCTTTATGCAATGTTACCGGAATTCCTTTTCCATTGTTGTAAACCGATACCGTGTTCTTTTCCCTGAAAATGTATTTAAACTAATTTCTCGTCGCAATTTTCTTACTTGTCAATATTAATCTTGATGGTATTCATTTTCGGATCTCTCTGTTTATTGTCAGCGGCATTGACAAGAATTTCATCGAAAATTTTATACAATCCCGGTACATATTTGATTTCTCTTTGTTCTAGTAACTTCTTTTCGGTGTTATACACCCACATTGGCTGTAAAAACATAACGTATTTAATAAATTTAATACGAAAAAAACATACAGTTTTTTCGGTATACTCCACAGAACCGATATAAGTATCAGGACGAAGCAAAATGTGCTCAAGTTGTGATTTCTTTTGATAAATATCTTCAATTGTCATTTTCTTGTTACCAGTCTTTTTGACATTATCAATGTTGGTGAAAACATTAGCATCTTCCTCTGTCATCATCATTGACTTATCACCATCTATAGAAAAAAAGCTAAAGTTTTTGTGAAGATTATTATAAACTTACTCTCGTTTGCTTTCTTTTTCTTGGCTGGTGTACTTTTTTCGCCGTTCGTAGCTTTTTTTGCTGGTGCCTTCTTCTTCTTTGGGGTGGCATCGAAAGAAATATCACTGTCTGAGTCGCTCATCTTACTGAAACAATAGAATTTTGGGAAAAATATGAAATACATTTTCTTCAATTCAGAGAACAATAATATTGAAGAATAGTTCGTGTGCTGAGAAATATTGGAAAAACAACATGTCGGAGAGAAACGTATGGAACATGTATTCAAAGCTGTTAATGGGAATATTAATGGACCTATTCAGTTTGAAAAAAAAATACAAAAAATGTCGAGAAATTCAATGCAGAAATTGCAGAGAAATGTCGAGAAATGCAGTGAAATTTCAATTTCTCTGCATTTTTTGAACTGGTTTTCTTCAAGACCCAAACGGTTTAATCTGTGTCCCTTTAAACAATTTTATGAAAAATGGTTGTTTTTGTGCCTATGGTTGTGGAAATTTTACCAAAAAATTAGTAGTGAGTCCCAATGGCCCTTAGACGCCCAACATATCTGATTTAGACCGAAAAAGACTGTCTCGGTCGAAAAAAATGGCATGCCGAGAAATGCAGAGAAATTGCAATTTCTCTGCATTTCTCGACATTTCTCTGCAATTTCTGCATTGAATTTCTCGACATTTTTTGTATTTTTTTTTCAAACTGAATAGGTCCATAACATCGAAAAGAAAAACAACGTTTTTCTTGTAAAAAGTGGTACTAAACTGAAGAAGGTTTTGTTTTAAATATTTTACTACGATTTCAGATTTTGCGCATCTCTTAAATAAGAAAATTTTGCGTACATTGACTAATTTTAAGATCGAATCCAAGTTTAAAATAAATTTCAAATTAGGGGAGGGGTTAAATATGAGAAACTGAAAACATTGAAGAAGCATGGAAATGAAATGGAACGAGTTACTGAAAGATTCACTCTCACAGTAGTCGAGGACTGGCTGCAGCGAACGGGGTCAGAAAGAGAGAGGAAAACATCAAATCGATGTGTTTTTTGCGAAATGCAAACAGAAAATTTTCGCAATTTGAATTTGGCGCGCACTAGGTCTCGTAGCGAATGTGTGCACAATCCACTCTATTGTTACCGTACTTTGAAGAAATTCAAAAATTTGTATTACCGTCTGTGTCTCTTTATTTATTTTTATTTTTAAAATTTTCGAAAAAACAAACGATTTCTACATTATAAATTATCAGATGTGGATAGGCATACGCAACATTTTTGATGCTGTCACACAGTTTAGAGATTTTGATGATGAAGAAGAACTGAATAAATTATGTGCACAAATTGACGAATACAAACATAGACTGGCAAATGTCTTGTGCAACAATGTGAGTGAATAGGAAAATTAAAAATAAAGAAGGATAAATGATTTTCAGGCGCAATCTGCAGAACATAGGGCCAAAATTGTGCCAAACTCAAAAATCAAGATTGATGGTATCGAATTGACATTGGATGAGCAGTTATGCACAGAAACGTTAATTGTTAGTAAGATCTTCGAAATGAATGAAATGGACGCTGTCGACTTGGTTCTTGCTGGTAAAAAATTTAATAGTTATTTATGAAAGCTCGATAACTATGATTTAATTCAGGAGAAGCTCAAAAGGTTCATTTCGAAGGTCTGAATCGTGGTCTTATCGCAGTAGTTTGCTATTATGATGCTCATCGTCTTTTGATTACTACCCTTCGACATATTTTGCAATTCGACAGAGAAGAAGTTCCATCACGCCTTTTGAAGTTGATTGATTCGAGCTTCATTCAAGAATCAGTTATAAAACATCTCTTCAGTAAGAAATAAAAGTTAAAACAGAAGTCAGTTTGAAGAATTTTTCAGGTATTGTCACAAATTTCACAGTCCAAAGCGAATTTGGTCGGTTAATGCTTCCAACAGTAAATGGATTAGGAGGATCAAAACATCAAAAACTTCTAAGAAATGTTATTGAAGAGATAAGAAGCGAAGTGATTACTTGCATCACATTGATTTGCAGTAATCCAGGAGCTGAAGCGTTGACGTTGACAAATTTCTTGTTCCATATTGTGAAAAATGTACCAGCTGAACGGTTGAATATACCAAACTTGACCGCATGGCTGTCTTTGATCAAATTGACATCAAATGAAGTTTTAAATCAAGGTTTTATTTTAAATTTTAAATTTATATAAAAACATCATATTTCAGTACAAGATGCGTCGGCAGTGCTGAATTCAATGATTGACCAAATTCGTAATGAAACGTTATGGACTGATCAGGCAATGTGTGGAACAATTCAACTTGCTTGTGCTGTATCGCTTCGTGCATTGGCAACATCTCCTGCAGATCATCTCGGAATTGAAAATATTAAAATTGATGTTGATAGAGTAATCGATCGAGGAATTCGGAACATGGCATTTCAATATCTCCGTCAAGCGATCATCAAGTCTGAACATCTGACGCTTTCTCATCAATTTGTGATTGTTGATGAATTATTAAAGCAATTAGTTGCTTACTATCCAGCAAAATTGATGGAAACTGAACGAAACAGTTCTGATGAGCTCACATGGTTAGATGAACAACAACAACAACACCAATTGCAACAAAAACAAATTGGTGCAGATGCTACAATGTCTTCTGAGAATTCCAATCAGTACGATACCGCGTTGTCACATTATGAAAATTTTCTCAGATGTTTCGTTGATCTTTACGAACTGCAGCCAGTTGTAGAGCCAGGGAAATCAACAAAAAATGCAAAGGAAAAAGAATTGGGAGAACAAATTGTGTTGAGTAGTGTTGCGTTCAGTACTGAAAAATCTGTAAGTTTTAAAGCAATTATTTTAAATTAAAAAAAATATTTTTAATTAGATTGAATTGTGCCGATTATTGGAACGGGCTCGTTTACCTCATCATGTTGTTCACGCAGTTGCTTATTTAGATCTTGCCGCTTCTGTTTGCAAAAATCCTTACACTGCTTCATTTCTATTTGATGTTTTTGCTAAAGAGCATCCTGGAACTGGTAAGAAATTAAACAAAATTAAATGTATGGTTGGTTAATATCGGAGTTTTAAAGATTTCTTTGGCTGGGAAACTCTTATGTCCGCTCTACGAGCTTATGATCGATTATTCCGAGAGCAGAAAAGTATTTTGAATCGAACATTGAATCAATCGGCACAACAACAAAACCGTCAAACAGAAAAATCTATTATTCCGGCACAAGAATTGAGTGGATTGGTTGCGTGGTTAAGAGTTGCCACCAAAGTTGCACTTTTCGACGATACTGCTGCACAGCGATTTTCGGATGATCAAAGTTGGGGTGCTCTTGGATCAGCAGCATCAATCGCTTCGTCTTCCGTTCCACTGGCTTTGAAATCTTCGCTGTTACAGTTTTTGGCATCTATTGCGAGGATGAAATCAACGTCTGCAAGGTATTTAAAAAAAAGTTCCTTCTATTTTATATAATTAATTTCTAGAGTTTGGCACGTTGTGTATATTCATCAACTATGTTATTTCTCTGAAAATGGAACACTGATGGGAATGCAACAAGAACTAGAGGAGAAAGAATGCCCAGCAAAGCAATACGATGTTTCTCTGGCATTTGTCGGGCTGGTAACCACTCTATTGAGTCACAAGTAAGTTATTCCTGTTTCATGTTTTTTTAAAAATTAGAACAACATTATTCTTCAGAACACTTCCTGATCATGCTCTTCCATTCATACAATTTGTGACTAGATCAATTTTGTCACAGTTTTCATCGAGAAGCTACAACGACGTAACGCAAATGTGGAAATTGGCTGAACAGTCACTTATGACGACAAACACACTTTTAGAATATGGAATTGTAGAACCACGTGCAGTTGCTGGGAATGAAGTGCATATTGCACTTTTGACACAATGCCTGAATGACACTCCATTGTTTAGATCAGTAAGTGATTAATTTGTTTTGAAAAAATGTTAAAATATATTTTCAGCTGACTAGGATTATATTCGAAGATTGTCAAGCTCAGAATGATCCATACACGACAAAACAGACGTTATCCGCTGATGCGGCATTGATTGCATTGCGAATTTTATCTCGTTAGTTTAATATTTTATGAACGACCATTACCGAGATTGATAGTTTTTTGTAAAATTTGTACGTTTAAAGGAGGCCTATATGCAACTTATACTACTAAGTAATTGTTATTCAATCGCTTTAAAATTAAATTTTATACACCGAAACAATAGTGAAAAAACGGTAAAAACTCGAATTCGTGTTTTGAAAATTTTCCTAGGAAGTCTTTTTTCACCTGGACATTTTATAATTCTGAATTTCAGGTTCATTTGTGCTTCACCCAGCTTTGCGTGCTTGTGCTAGAGTATCATCATCAGATTTGATTGTTGCATCAGTTCAATCTCTTGTTTTCACTCAAATCCATTCGTCTTCCCAATGTACACTCCTTGATTTAATATTTCATTATCTTCACATGGTATCATTTAAAAAAAATATTTATTCTTAACTTTTCATATTCAGTGTGACGATTACCCGCTTCATGCGTTGTACGCGGCTCGCATTTTCCGTGATGTTGTTGGAACAAAAGGAGCATCACAAGGAACAATGCTCGAATTGTTGAGGTCAAGAGATTCAACTGGAACTCATATTCGTGCAATTCGAACAGTTCTTTGCGCAACTTCAATTAATTATACAATTAACGACTCTTTGGTTAAAGGTAAACTGATAAAAAGAGAATGCATTAAAAACTGTATTTTTATAGAGGAAGATACTGCAAATCCGATGATTGCTCGTGGTGAAACGGCTAGAATTATTCTGGAAACGTTTTCAGGTGACATTTATATATATATTTCTTTGAATTTTATTAACTTAATCTGTTATTATAGACTCAATCGACAATAATTCATGTGGATCCGCGAAAAAAATGTCGGATATTAACAATATTTGCTATTATTTGTTAGCATTCCGTCCTTCGAAGGCCAATACGAAAGAACTCTATGATGATGGTAAATTTTTTAATAACCTGCTAATATATTATTATTATTTTGATGGATCGATGTTGCTTTTTAGACCGATGATTCAGCACAATACGTTGTTTTTTTTTTTCAAATTTTTGTGATAAACCATCGGTCTTGAAAGAACCAAAATAGTAATTGAAACATACAATTGGTGAAACGTATATAATTTACATCGTTGTTCGAAAACGTCTCCAAAAATTGTTTCCAGATGACACATTGACAGCACTTCATTATGTTTTGTATATCGTCGAACAGTTTATTGCTACTGCCACACCATTCTCTTTGCCATTTTCAGCACTATTGGAGCCATCATTCCGTCTTTTGGTAAATTTTACCCCCGGAAAGTATGCATATCAATTTTTTTCCAGCAAAGGCTAGTATCTTTATCGTGCCCATTTTCAAAGCCAGTACTTTGTTTTATGAGATCATCAAATGTTATTGAGAAATTGGTTACTTCACCTTTTGTATGCTCCGCATTGGCAAAGGTATTGAAAATTTTTATTCATCTCAAATATGATGTTTTAAATCAGGAGGATGACATCGAAAACACTTACTCAACTGGAATCTTTTCCGTCCGTCGAATGATCGCTGGTTATATTCTTCATTTTGCTGCTGTTGAAATTTCGGCGATGCTTACAACTGGTAATATATATATATTTAACCATAAAAAGAGAAATTGCATATTAATTTTCAGGACATTTCACTCGCCCAGAAACACTCTACAGAGCACTTTTGGAAACATCAGAAATGGTGACAGAGTTTACGATGCTTGATGGTGATGAAGGAAACGATGGAGAAACAGCGAATCTGCTTTTCAGTTTGTTGAGAAGAGCAACAGTTGCAAGAAATTCTGAGCTAGTTTATCCGGAATTGGTTCATTTCGATATTAACAAGCTTCACGAATTATTTGATGCGTGTTTGACTGTTACTATTTATGGAGTTCCGCAGTATGATGTTGCATATTTGGATCGGTTAATGAGACGAGAAATCGAAGCTGTTTATACAGAATGCGAAGAGATCAAATATGTTCAAAAGGTAATAGATAAATAAGTAAACGATTTTCAAAAACTGTTAGTTTCCAGGAAATGGAAAATGTTTTGGAATATTGTGCTGAAATTAATGCGAACTTATTATCAGAGAGTGCTAGTGAAAGAATCGTTTCGGGTTGCACTGCACTGTTGAACGTGTTTTCAGTTTTTGCTCCAGTCCACTTTTTTTCAAACAAAATGCAGTAAGGATGTCCTCAATACTTTTTCAAAAATAATTTTCGTAATTTTCAGACTTGTGATCTTCCGGGACGCTTGCTATGTATTAATTGAAATGATGTCAGGAATCGCAGGTGCCTCACTGTTGGCAGCGTGCCAAACTTTTCATAGAATGGTTGTAACAGTTGCAAAACTTGCAAAACTTGAACATCAGAAGGTAAACATTTATATTTTGATGAGAAAATGTACAAAAGAATAGCATTAATGTTTGATTTGATAATTCTCGGCATATCCGCCATGTCCACCATGTCCGCCACCACCTCCGACGGGGCGACCACCTCCAACTCCTCCATGTGATCCTCTGGCTGGGCAGTGACAATATTCTGCATCTCTTCCTGGTCTTCCAACCTTTCCTTCCTCTCCTGGTCCACCATCAAGTCCTTTCTCTCCTGGTCCTCCAGCTCCTCCTTGTGGTCCTGGTGATCCAGCTTGACCTTCTGGTCCGTGTTCTCCGTTGTCTCCTTGTGGTCCTTGTTCTCCTTGCGGTCCACGTTGTCCCTTTGCCCCTGGTCTTCCAATTGGTTTGCGTCCATCGGCACCCTTCTCTCCTGGACGTCCTTCTGTTCCTTGCTTTCCTTGTGGCCCTGGAGCTCCAATCTCTCCTGGATGTCCTGGGTTTCCATCACGTCCTTCACGCCCTGGCTGTCCATCGGCTCCCTTCATTCCACGTTGTCCTGGTCGGCCGTTTGGTCCTGGTGCTCCTGGTGGCCCAGAGGGGCAGTAAGAGCAGATTCCTGTATCTTGTGGTTCAGGGCTGACGTCTTCGGCATCAACTCCTGGCTTTCCATCGAGTCCTGGAATTCCGTTTGGTCCTGGTGATCCAGGAAGTCCTATAACAAATTTTTATATTTCTTTTATATAACTATTCTAATTTTTTACCCTTTGGTCCTGCTGGTCCTGGGTGGCATTTGTTCTCCGCAGCACTTTGACACTGGCATGATCCACCAGTTGGGGCTGGGCCAGCTGGCGCTTGTGCTCCGAAGTCATGAGCGGGTGCTGCTCCGTAGCTGTTGCTGCTTCCAGGACCACTTTCATATGCATTACGGCGGGATCTTTTAGCATGAGTTCCAATATCGACAAGATCCCTCCACATTTGATCAGTTTCTTGCTAAAAGATGTTCACAATGTTTTATTGAGTCATTTAATGTTCCTACTCTGAAGTTGAGAATCTCATTGTCAAGTTCAGTCCAATAAGATTGAACATTGCTGAAAATTTGGCCAAGTGCCAAAAGACTGCAAAGGAGAGCAATACCACTCAAAGAGGACGCGACAAATGTTGCAGTATGCACTTGCATATTGCTGAAAATGGAAGTTTCTTAAAAGTGTGGACGATGAATGTAAAAAATTCTTATTTCTTCACAAAATCTAACAGCTTTTATACTATTAGGACTAGGAACAAGTTTTGTTCCTCCTTCTATGGCAGAAATGATAAGAAGAATGATAGTAACTTGTTATCCGTGAGGATTTGTTCAAGAATTTAGGGATTGATAAGTTGATATGATATATCTGCAGTATCCTGTTTTCGTTATAAGTCAAAAGAAAATTATGATTAATCTGTTGTTTTTTTTTCAGATTGCAGAACTTCGGAAGTTCTTTGCTCCATTATTCAAGTCGCTGATTGAGTTGATTCTGCAACCGGTTGAGAAGAGCGTTGATGCTAAAGTAAACATCGATTCAAATTTCGGAAAATTATAACTTTTTTTTAGGTCAGTCTGTACAAAACGCTTCGCCTTGTTCTTCGTACAGTGTTTGAAAATAATTCCGCAGATGTAAGTTTCACTAGTTTATTTCATTTGTTTAAAAGATTACAATTTCAGCGTGTACAAGAAGCAGAAGATTGGCTTTTGGATGGACACGCTGTAGCGTCTTCATCAAATTTGGATGAGATTGTTAGAATTGTTGACAGAATGGCTGATGATTTAGCCAGGCATCTTGCAGCGAATATTTCAGATTTTCCAAAGAATCGAAAGGTAAGAAATATTTATTTTTTAATTAAATTTATTGTTTTCTTAATATTTTCGTTCCGTAAGTCTCAATTATTAGTGAGTTAACATCTTCTTGAGATGTTCGAATTTCATTTGGTAGACAAATTGGTGGAGGACTTGATTGATCAATTGGTTGAAGATATCGGTTCAAGCTCGCCAATGTTGTCTCACCGGTTTGAGTTATTACTTCATGAGCAGCTTTGTCTTTTTTCAAAATTGCGAGCAATGGGCACTTGTCCTAAAATAGTTTACGTTCGTATATAGACCAAAACATGACTTAAAGACTACTGTGGGGTAACATAACATTAAATGAGCTTTTTAGGTATTTTCCATACTTTTCTTTATTGTCTTCTGACAGGCTTCCTTAATAATGTTGTTTTTAAAGAAATTAATATTCACATCTTATCTGAATCCTTCTTAGTTTTACTTACATCTGTTTGCAAGACGCCTAATGTCGCCATGTGGTTTATTGGCATGTCGCTGATTGTCATTTCCTCAAAACTTTCAAAGGTTGCCATGTTGCGAGCAGTAAGCAGACCACCGTTTCTAAATTCATTTTTCGGTCAGATCAGCATTTTTTTTTCGTATTTACCTTAGCGGAATATATAATTTTCCTGGCATCCAGTAAGCTTCACTAAATTTTGTGTGGAGTAAGTTAACAAACAATGACACAATTGAAAGGCCGATCAGGACGTATAAGAAATATACAAGCAGATGAATAGGTGTTAAATCTTTAAAATATTGATACATCTCAGGGAGCCACGGGAAAAATAGCGACGGTGAAAATGGCAATCGTCACAATTGCCATCGCTATTTTGCCCACGACTTTCTGAGGTCGTGTTAAAAATTGCTTACCGGGTAGGTCTAAATTTGAAACAGCTGTAGTTGTCAAACAATTCAAAATGAAATAAACATTGTGGGAAATTTGAAGATGCGGAAATCCATAGCTCATCAGAATTGTTCCCAGAGCTATCCATCCAATGAATGAAAATACTGCGACAGTCACTGGGATTGAAAGCATTCTAGTTGCATGATCTAATCGATAGTCTTTCGACGGGTCTGGTCGACCGTTTGTTAAATTTCTCTCTAATTCTCCATCTTCTAATGGTTTTAATGTGCAAAAGCGAAAGATGTTCCAGATTGTTTCTGTAAATATAGTGTTATTTTCGAGCGTTCTTGACATACGAATAATGTGCTCACTAGCGACACATTTTAGTAAAAAGATGCTTTAATGGTTGCACCCATGGGATTATACCAACAAGTGTTGGTTTTTATTGTTCCTAAAGTGTTCAGATTTTCAAACTTACGTAATAGTTTGCAGGGAAAGTGTAACAAAACGGCAATTAGATATGCGAGGTCTTTTATGACAATGATTGTGAATGGAATTCCAATTATTGATATAAACATTGATACAGTTCGTCCGTTATTAGTAACTGGTTGAATATAGCCATGACCAGTTGTTGTGATTGTAGAGAATACAAAAAATATCGAGTTGATAAATGTAATTTTAAATTTTGGCATTGGAGCACGGATTTTCAGTTGTCTTTGTTCGTAGTGACTCAATCGGCGATTAATTATTTGGTGTAAATAATTAGATTTTTCACCATGAACATAGAGCAGAAGCTTGGTGTTGTTGAAAATATCCGGAAAAAGAGAAGTTGTAATGAATCTGCAATTTAAAATCATTTGAAACTTTCTTGTATTATAAGATGAGTTACCGTTTCCGGTCTTCGTTGATTTTTCTATTCCATCGTTCTTGATAAATCTCTGAGCTTCGTGATTCGACAACGAAAAATGCAGAGGCAGCCAATATTATGAAAGTAACGTAGAAGATGAACAATAATACATGATTAAGACTGAAGTTTTAGTTTTTTGTTGATAGAAAATTCTTTTTTTTAAACTCACTGATATTTGTGATAAATTTGTTTCAAACAAAGAACGCAAACGAAAGCACGAGAGTTTGAAATACACATAATTAAAAGAATCAGGAAATGTTCATAGTAAGAGGGACAATTTTAAAAGAATAATACAATGGGAGGTCAATTCGAAGAAATATTGCTTATAGTCGGTCGTCGTTTCCTCTTATGCTCTCGAGTTTTTGAGGCTAAAGAAATGCTTGAAGAAATCTCGAGGGAGAACAACAAAAATGGAAGCAAAAAGTGAAGGAATGAAGGGTTGAAGAGTGACAAAAGGAAAATATTCGAATGGGACAAGGTGTATTGATACAATGATGGATAAAATTTTAAAGTTGAATATAGTCATCGTTGTTTTTTCTCATTAAAAAAATGGGAAAACCCAAGCATTTAAATTATTTGTGAGATTTTTGCGACTTACGAAATGCACTGTTTACTACATTATAAAAATCTAAGAACAGAAAATTAAAAAATATATATATGTATAAATAATTCCTCTCTCCCAAGGGATTATTACATTTTCATGTTTTTTTCTGCACATTTACTCTCCGTCTAGACCAAAATCTCACCATCAATCAGTTTTTCTGTTGGTTTTGGGTTTTTTGGATCTAAACAAAACAATTTTGATAAATTCCTGTTTACAATTTTTATTTTCAGGCGGCTGTGATCATTTTGACGAATGACTTGTTGCATGAAGACTTGAAAGGTTCCAAAAAACTATCGACAAGCCTTTCGAAGAGCGGTGTTCCACGGGTATTATGTGAAGAATTGTTATCGATTGATTTTGATTGGACGGTGATAGTGAATGAGCTTGCGCCGGCAAGAAATGAACACCTGGCACAACATCGACTATTGGTTGCAATATTGGTTGGTTTCTTTTGGCTCAATAAATAATTTTTCAACAATAATTGTTTTCGTTACAGACTACTTTCACAAGATTCGCGATATCGGAAAATGGATGGAATGCTCTTTCGGAATTGGCGGTTACTGAGGTAAAAATCTAGAACTTCGAAATGCCAATAATAACAAAATTTAGGTTCTGTCCGAAATGATTGTGTTTACGGAACCTCCAAAAGAAGTTTTCTTAAAACCAGATTCTGTGAAAACGTGAGTTCGATCTTACTTCAATTGTTTTAATTTGTTTTTTTAGAAAGGGTACATCTGCATATTTGTATGCAAACACGTTGGATTTGGCTCTTCATGTCTGTAAACAACTTTGCACGAAAAACAAATGGAAAAGGTTATCATTAAAGGTTTGTTGTATTTTGCACTTGGTTCTAAATGAATAGTGACTCAGGTTCTTGCGTTTATACAATCACTCGGTGAAGTTTTCCAACAATTGATGCGAGCTGAGATAAAATGCGAATGCCTGTCGACAACTAGAGCTATTGTATTCGAAATTTCAGTGAATGGTTAGTTTATATTCGTTTTATTCTCATCTTTGTTGTTTGTTGTCGAAGACTGAACAAATTGTAATCTTCAGATGAAAATATTATCGATGCTATTGATGGTGACACAGTTCTTCGTCAATTAAGAAACACATCCGATGAAACAACAACAAATAGAAGCGGTAAAGGTGGTCAGATTAATACAAATTCCTCATTTGCTGCTCCACGACAACTGTTTTCCACACTTTTACCGGTATAATCTTTTTTAAAAGTAACTTCCATATTTCTTACTTCAAAATAAAATAAAATTTGTTCTAGATTTTTGTTGTAAAATGATGAAAATCTTTATTTTTGTTCAAAACGTTGTTGCTATTTATATTCTGTTCATCATTTTGTTTCCCTTCTATTTATTTTCATTTTCTGACGAATGAAAACCATCGTTTGAAGAATTGTATTTTAATATGTCTTTACTATTAAATCACGCGAAGTAAAAAAAAACAATTATTCATAAGAATCCACGAATATGAATAGAGCAGAAGACCACAAAAGAAGAGAAAATAACCGAGAAAGAGCCGAAACCCGATTGAAAAACACAGAAAAACGAAAAAAAAAACATCGGAATTCAAAATTCGACGGAAAAACTTGTTTTGCGTGGAAATGGATTGGGGGGAGGGGATATTCCTGGGAAAAAAGCACAAAAAAGGAAAAGAAATTTTTCTGAGCAATAGATGAAAATGTGATTTTTTAAAGTTAAGGCCAATAATAAGTATAAGCGAAAAAAAAGGAAATTTACAGAAATGAATGCCGTTTTGAAAGATAATCTAGGAAAAGAAGAATAAACTAAACGATAACTTTACTATACAAAAAGTGATTATTTGGCAAAAAAAGAAAATAAATCTAATTACATTAGGAAATGTGACTTTCTCCATCAATCTCATCATTTTTAAAGATGATGAAGCATGTAGACCACAAATTCGTAAGTTCCCATAGTGATTGCAGTATTTGGAACAGTGCGCATTAGCTGAAATATTAAGCAAATTTCAAAAAATCAGCGAAAAATCAATTATTACCTGAACCGACAATCCTCTATACATCGCTCTGTACCCTTCTTTGTACAACTGATGTAAAGTCTTGAAAAATCCTCTGGACATTTCGGTTTCTTCTCTTAGACGAGTTCTAACGACTTCTGAAACAATACATGTTTATAGTAACTAACAATAGAAACGACCGCTCTCTACCATATAAAACCCCATTTAAATTTTTGACTTCGAAATTCAAAATTCAAATCTATAAAACTCAATTAAGAAACTGTCAATTTTAAGCGAAAAATGTGGAAAATTCTTTCTTTTTGTCAGTGAATGTACTCGAAAATGCATTTTCACGACTTCGGGGGCTTTTTATTACCACCAAAAGGTCTATATGAAACACTTACCGTGTGGATATGCTAGAACGCACGCAATAAATTTAGCCGATCCTCCGGCGACCATAAAATTCAAGAAATCCTGTAAAAAAATCAAAACTTATCTGAAACTCTTAAACTATCTACCATTTTTCTTTTATCGGCATCTTCTGATCGCTGAACCAAAACTCCTCGGAAATATTCATAAATACAAAACTGGATCATGGTTTCCGAAACTCCGGCGTAAGATGCTGTCACCCCTTTATAGAAACCTTTCAGGCCTTCGCGTTCATAAACTCTTTTGATCATTGGCATTATTCCAATTGGTCCTTGGTGCAATTGCAACCGAGTTTTGACTAACCATATCGGATTAACAGCCGAAGCAGCAACGAATCCTGAAAAATAACACTCAAACATTTTCTCAAAATTCAATTTCGCATTTTAAATTTAATTCTATCTGATTAATATTTCAGGTGAGAAATGGAAAAATAACCATGTGAAATCAGCTTTAAAAATTTGAAAAAAAAAACTAGAAACCGATTTTTGTTCCTCAAAACACGTTTTTGAACGAAATCCTTTTGTAGTTAATCTTTTTTTTTGTAAAAAAGATGGAAAATGATTTTGATAGTTGTTTAACATATATTTTGATGAATTTCTAAAGATTTCCGTTGAATCTTATTATCTACAACAACTTTCAAAAACATTCACAATAAAATTGTTTTAAAAATTACCAGCGGAACCAGCGCTGACCATGTGAACAATTGCTGAATTCGGTAGAAATATTTCAGATTCATTCCAGAACCGTTTCGATGTTGAATACGTGTAAAAGTATACAGCCCTGAAGAACAAAAATTTAACCTCGGAATATTCATTTGAAAATAAAAACAACAAACTTCGACGGTGCAACTCCAATTAGGTTCGGTATTAAGCCTTTATATAAGGCTCCAACACCTTCGTTTTTGATAACTTGTCTGAAAAAATTTAATTTATTTATATGTTTACTATTCGTTCGAATTACTTACCCCAAATATGTGATCACAACAGTTCCAGGTCTTGGTTTAACTACCGCTCCTTCCTTTGAAGATGAACTCAACGCACGGCTACAATATTGATATAAATTTGCTGTTGTTGGCTGCGAACCCAGAAACGCGTGATTTTGTAATGAAAATCCTGAATTCATCATGCTTTCCATTGCAAACTGCCCGCGTAGCCGGAAATTCGATCCTTAAAATTAAAGCATATATTTCAGAATTCTTTTTTAAAATTGAAATACCAAATACATTCCTATTCGAAACTGTTTTAACTGTTCCACTTTTCGACGATGAAGAGCTCGATGGCGGAGCTCCTGAAAATTTGAATACATTTTGGAGATGATATGAATGTGTGTCTCACCAGAAGAAGTGCTAGGACCACTTTGTGCCGAACTACTTAAACCTCTTGATGATTGCATCCGGGTTTTGATAACTTCCAGTGGGCATGTTATTGCAGTTCCTGTTGGAGAATAAGAATTTTTGAATGGGGAATTTGCGAAATAAAAAATAATTGGGATTTATCTGAAAGTTACGTTTTATCTAAGACTTTTTTGTTAACATTTTGGGACTTCGCTTCAAATTTTGTTTTAAGGATAAATTACGTTCCTTCGTCAATTCAAATTAAGAATGTTGGAAAAATTAATAAATAAAAATGTTGAAAAACAAACTTCGAAAATATTTATTTAACGAGCTTTTTCGGTTTTTGCTATGTCTACGACTACAGTTTCTACACAAAAACAGCATTTTCCAATTTATGTTTATTTTTTATTAAAGGGACTCTTTACTGAATTTGGGTTTGAATTCCATTTTAATCTTCTTCACAGTATTTGAAAACCTATAGAAGCAAAAAAAATTATCGAAATTTCTTTTTCTAGTACACGAAAAAAGCACATTTACAGGGTAAGGCGGCGAATGGCCTAACCGCTCGGCCGCGCGCGAGATAGCACGCGAATGTGAGAGTGTTTGCAAATGTTAGGCCATTTCGCCGCCTTATCCTGTAAATGTGCTTTTTCGTGTACTAGAAAAGGAAATTTCGCAAAAATATGTTTCTTTTATTGGTTTTCAAATATCAGCAAGAAGATGAAAATGGAATAGAAACCCAAAAACAGTAAAGAATCCCTTTAATATGAATATGATTCAAAGGATGAGGATCATATTTGAATAAAAAGTTCTCGACTATTGCTTTTATTCTATTTTTTAGGATGCCCTAGAAATCGGCAGCCTACCGGAGTTTTTTTTTAGTAAATGTTCAGTTAGATTTAAACTGTTTTCTTACAGTTCAAAGCTGGATCTACATTTTTCACTAGTTTTTTAAACCTTTTTGATTAAAAAATGGTAACTTACCAGTCGTTCCACCAACAGCTCCTCCAACGAAATGAATCAACGCCTCCCTATCCATAAACATAATTTTCGTCGTTCTTTTTCCTTCCAATTATACAGCTTTTTACAAAGTTCTCGTTCAGCCGTCAGTTTTGAAGCCAGTGCGTAATAGTGAGTTGATTCTGAAATATTACACGTTGAAGAAACGAGGAAAAAATTAAAAAAAAAGTAATAACTAAGTATTAATTGATCTCGTGTGAAAAAAATGTGACCAGTACAATTTTCAAAAATCAAAAATGAAGAATTTTCTGGTTTTGAAGTTTTTTTTAAGAAAAAAAAATAATTTTTACTTATTTTGAACACCAATTGCTTCCAAACTGGCAATTATTGAATGAAAAATTCACACTGATCAGATAATGACAACTTTTTAAAAAAGGCACGTAAGTTTACGTAATTCTATTCTCTATTGAACAAAAAAAAACAAAAAATCAATGACATGAGACTTTTAATCAAAGGTTATTGTTGTTATTTTTATAAAACAAAAAGTTGCACTTTATTCAATGTAAAAATAAATCGAGAAAATCGTTGTCTTTAACATAATCCAAAAACATGAAGACACCAATAGAACGCAAACAAGAGTCATGTGACTGACACTTTTTGATATTCTTCCCATTCGAAAAAGGCTACCCGAATGGTTTTGGAAGCAAAAAGTTGAAAAAAAAATACTCGTGGTCATAATGTAATATAAATACGTCAGGAACAATCCGCAACCATCTATTCATTCCATTCGTTCGTTTTGACCGCCTGCTTATCAGAGAACACACAAAAACATTAGGGTAAAATAGTAGACATACTTGAAATGAAAACTTTTTCTCAAAAAAACCTGAGGAGAGAAAATGGAAGAAAATTTCGGTTTTTGACACAGAAAAGATTGACAAAGTTCCGAGATGGGTTTACGAAAATATGTGTACTTTGAACTTGAAAGAGTAGGAGGAAAATAATTGGGAGAAAGTGATGATGCAAAAAAAGATAAATAGATTGCAACTTAAATGCGCTCTATTGAACAAGGATACTTAAATAACTGAATTATATTATCGAAGGACAAAATTGAACGATCGGATTTAATTTATTCCTTTTTTCATCCTTGAAACATAAAAAATATCTAAAATATCTAAACTGTCGGTTTAAAGAACGAAAGAAGTGCGCCCTAACGAAATTGAAGTTTTTGAAAGAGCACCGCTTTCCAAATTTTGTTTCAGGTTACGAAAATAAGTAAAATGCGCTTCGAGAATTTATTTATTCGTCACTTTAATGAATACCCTTTTCGAGAGACCGCGATTTCATTTTAAATAATTTCATTTCCAATTTTTTTGTTAAAATAAATTAATTTAATTAAAGCTGTGAAAAACTCAAAGAACGAATAAATACTTTAACGAAAAACAAAAAAAAAGTTGATTAAAGTAAACGCTATGACGATGGATTTCGTTACAAAAAAAGAAAAGAAAATAATTCAATTTTTTAATTTCAAGTTTTTCAATATTAATATTTTGTTCTGAATAATATAATCGTTCTAGTTAGATTTTCAGGTTACTACAAACAAAATTTAAAAATCTCGAGAAAAGCAGAACAAGTGTACTATTTTGTTGTGAGCGGAGCAAAGCACTAATGGACCTATGCAGAAACTAAAATTGCTGCAAAAAATTGCAAACAAATGCAAAAAATTCAATGCAGAAACTTGCAAAAAATTGCAAGAAATGTCAAGAAATTGCAATTTTTTGCAGCCGATTTACGGGAAAAATACGGTAATCGTTGCGAGACCATCAAAGGTTCTTACTCTTCGCTGCGAGACCCTCACAAATTTCACAGGTGTGCGTCCAAAAATACGGTCAAGAGCCGTTTTCATTGATGGTCTCGCAAAGATTACCGTATTTTTACCGTAAATCGGCTGCAAAAAATTGCAATTTCTTGACATTTCTTGCAATTTTTTGCAAGTTTCTGCATTGAATTTTTTGCATTTGTTTGCAATTTTAGTTTCTGCATAGGTCCATAAAGTTCAAATCAGAAAAAAAACTGAACAAAAAAAACAAAAGTTCGAAAAATAGTCTATCATAAGCCTGCACTTTAGAAAAAGTGACAAACCATTTTTATTAATCAAATTTATTCTCGAAAAAAATACCGAAAGCCAAAATTTTAATTTCTTATTCTTTCCATTTAAAATAAATTAGTATCAAAGTCCTCTACAAAAATACAAATACATAATTAATCGAAGAAACCTATTTTGCAATATTTTCTGTTGTTGTTTCGCTATCAAAAACCCGATAACACGACACTGAAACATAATTTCTCCCTTTAGCGGAGGAAAAATAAAAAGTATACTTTTTTTCAAACAAACTTTTTATTTTAAATTACTGAAATGCAAAACGTTTTTGTTGAAACGCAGGTACTTGAAGTAGAGAAAAAAATAGAAAAATATAACAACTGCGCTCAGAGGGCACGTGTGGTTAAAAAAACATAAAGAACACTGCAAACACAGACATGTGACTGAATTTATAGTGCTGAAACGGCGGAAAATACTTCGAATTGAAAAGTTTCAAAAATTCCTGGGTTCGTGAACAGATCTTTGGGTTAAAAATTGATAAACGTCTCCTTTTATTCCTTTTATAAATGATACAGGCCGATTGATAGATGCAATGAAGAGAATAAAAGATGGTGTAAGAAGAGATGTTTTGAAGTTGAACTTGATAATTTTCATAAAGCATGTAAAACGTGTGAAACATTATTTATAAGATAAATAAAATGAAAAAATTCTTGCAAATTTAAAGTAATTATTTGTAAAATGGCTCACCAAAAAACTCAACTGACTAACCACGAATTCGTTAACGTTCTTACAGAAATCACAAAAGATTAATTTTGCTGGTATGGCAGATAAGACAGAAAAAGATTACAAATTCTATGATTGTTCCCACAAAAAGCACGTGATGATAATGTTCATCACTCCTAAAATCGCATGAACACTTACTGTGACAATCTATCTCTTTTTCATCAGAAAAAAACCGAGGGTTTCAACGAACCGGGTACCTCCGAACCAAACATTTTGTTTATCTGATAACATGTGCTTTTCACATGGTGTATGAAAAAATTTAAGGAAAACTTTCAATCGTCAGATCATTGTAAATCACGTCCCGAAAAAATATCACGAAATCAAAAAAAATGAACATTTTTAAATGTATTTTGCTTAAAAAAACAAGACTCGATTTTTTGTGAGTTTTCGGCGCAAGACTGAAAAAGTTTAAGTCATCAATTAACACATGACATATGTGTTTAGTCACATATTCTAGAAATGTGTTGAAAAAAACAAGGAACTGTAAAAAAAAAGTCCAGTAGATTATAAAACGCACAGTCATTCGTCTTTCATTCGGGTGCGATACAGCGCGTTTACATACATCGCACATTTATGTATTTGTTTTGAATCAGGAAAAAAAAACAACAGAGAAGCAGAATCGGTTATTCACTTAAAAGTTTATTTATTGAAAAACATTAATTTTTAATTTTTCAAAAAATTCTAACTTTTCGAAACGTAATATAAACTCGACGAATTTCGACAATTCCTTGATGAAATTTCTATTAAAACGTCCTTACTAGCTGTACGAACAAACATTAGCGTAAAAAAGCAAGAAAAACAACTTAATTTTTCGACAAATGACGGAAAACTGTATTTTTCAGTAGAACAATAATTATTGGAAAAATGCGAGAAAAACTACGCGCCGCGAATTGCAAGATGATGCGCACACGTTGCAAAATGACCCGGCAACCTTTCAATGGATACTGTTTTTTTTTGGACAACCAAACAATTTTCTAGGAGATAATTGTTGTCTTGAATTATTTTGAAACAGTTTCAGACAGACTGTAAATGGTTCAAAACAGTTTTTTCTAAAAGGTATCAGATTTTTTAAAACAAAAGTTTCCCCCAGAATCTCGTCATTGTACACCTATGATTATCAGAATATGAGCCATAAATTTGCAAAAACGGTTGTCATTATCATCTTTTTTCTGTAGAAAAAAAAATGGAATATGTTGGAAATTAAATAAAACGGTAAACGACCGCGCTTAAGATTTTTATTTAAAAATGTAATATTCTTCTCCACGTTTTATTTTTTTATTTCCTTTTTTCAATGGTCAATATCGCAACCAGCTTCTCATTGTACTTCTTGTTAGTTTCACAATACCACCAAAAACTTTTATTCAGTAAAAAAAGAGAAGAAACCAAGGAAAATACAGGAAAAAAGAAGTATCACACCAAGAGCAAGGCACGGCGAATTACAACTCGTACAAGGATAATGAAAAGAATAGAATCGGGGGGGAAATTACAGCAAAATTACTTATCGCTACAGATTCACTAGAAAAAGATACCGAATATATTTATAAACCCGTCGCCCGAAAACATTGAGTGATATAAAAATTTGATATTATCAAAAAAATTATACTAATATGTTTTCTTAGAAGTTTCCCAAATGGGTCTTATTATTAGATTTACACAAAAAAACACCTGAAGAGTGGAATTTAAGGCGAAACAGAAATAACTACCTTGTTTGACTATTTGATAGAATCATCGGGATATGTTAGCTAATAAGATAATTAAAAAATAAATATTTCTACGCTTTCAATGCTTTCTCAGCTTCAGCTTTAACGATTTTATCCAATTGTTGACTACTGCTCGGAGAATGCCCAACATGAACTTCAATTACGTTTTTTTCAGTTGCGCTTATATTGAAATCGGAAGTATCTGGAAGCGAGACACCGCTGTCATCTGATAGAATTGACATGATTGTTTCTTTTGTTGCAATGGTTGCAGCTTGAGCTTGTTTCCGACGACTGTCAGCGCCAGGAAAGCAAATATCCAGAAGACCTTTGTATTCTTCACGAAGTTCAAGACTGAAAAATAACATTTTCAATTAATTAAACAAATTTAGTGTGAAAAACCTTGATATTTTGGAATTAAAAAACGTTTTTCTCATGTGTTGACTACAATATTCGAGAACCACGCATTACATGCAAAAACTTAATATACCATCGAGTATGTCGAAAGTATTAACTTTTAAATATGAAAACTTACGCGAAATCATGTGGCTGCAATTTCGCTTCATTATGAGCTTCCTTAATATGAGTAGAAGCCAAATATCTCCTCGTGAAGCTGGCACCGCACCGCGGACAACTGAAATTAAAAATATATACTTATTTGAATTTAATTTTTACTGAAGGTTCTTACCAATACTGTTTTTTAGATGCATGAAGCCTTGCATGTCTCGACAAATGATTCAAAAGGTTTGCATATTGACCATGTCTCGAAATGCTCTTTTTGCACAATTGACACTGATAAAGCTCTCCGAACGGCTCATCGATGCGCATTTTCTTTGGTTTGACGTCCTGAAAACAACAAATTACTCACATACGAATAGATGAAATCATATCAAAGATTCCAGGAAAATAACTTACTCTTTGCTCAAATAACTGAAACGCTTGATTTACAGTGAAATCATCCAAATCTTCTTCAACTTCTCCAGACATGTCCTGATCCTCATTTCCTTCGTCACTTGGTTCCTCTTTTACACTGACCTCTTCATATTTCTCTCCGCCACGGTGTGGCAAAATTGGGGAAATGTTTTCATGGGGACGTTTCAAACTGTTTTGTGTCTGAAAAGTAATATGCTACATTTTAATTAAAGGATGAGTGAACAGAAGATACATTGATTTTTGAATGAGCATGTTTCAATAAAAATAATGTTACAGTCTAGAAACTTAACAACGTGGGGCTCGAAAACATTTCTTGAATTTGGTTTTTTTTTCAATAAATAATTAAAAATAAAAAAGTTCGTCGTTAATAATCTGCATTGTACTTCGAAATCAGATAACCCTATTCGAAATCAGTGAAAACTAGCCCAGAGTCTGAATATTGTCAAAAACATGCTCATAGGTATTTCGCAAAAAAACAGAACAATGCAACATTGTTCAAATACTGACGATAGCCAGTAATTTCACAGAATTTCAAAAATCTGTTCGATTAAATTTATTAGACTTTAGAAAACGTTTTATATTAGATGTTTCAAAAAAAAATCACCTTTGGATCCTGTTTTATTGGAGTTGAGCACATGAAATCATTCGTGGGACATTCAACATTTCCATCTTTCTTTTCGCACGTTGGGCACAAATTCTCGATAGATTCGCCAATTGATAATTGACGATGGCCATGTGAAAACTGGAATTTTTTCTTTTAGGAAAAACGTTTTTTAAAAAATTAATAAAACCATTACCAATAAATTAACGACCTTCTGTAGCATCGTGTCATCTTTCAAGTTCAGCAATACATACATTTTGATGACAATTGATATGGCTGGAATTTTTAAATATGATTGTTTTAAAACAATTTTTAAATCAAAAATATAAAATAAAAAGAGAACGTGGAGTTTTCACGTGAAATTTTTTGCGTGCAAATTTTGGCGATCTATTTGTGCAATTGTAGAAAATAGAAAAAACAATATTCAATCGATTCAAAAAAAAATTTAGAAAACCTTTTAAAAAATTGGAATATTTGAGACACCGAACCTTTTTCTTCTTAAAATATTATAGGCAACAATTATATCGATATATATCGCTAAAGAAAACTGGAAAATCACACTTTACATTTTTTAAATTAAAAATTGTGAGGAATAAAACAATGACCGAGAAAAAAAGTTGCAAAAGCTAGTCCGCGAACGTATTGAGAAACTGAACAATATTTGATCAAAGTTGGAACTGTTATTTTTTCAAATTTGAAAAAATAACAGTTCCAACTATTTTTGACAAAATTAAATAATATACTCCAAACAATAAAGAAACGTTTTCGAAACGAAGTTAAGCCAAATTAATTGTTTTCCTAGGCCATTTATTTTGAATCTAAATTCCCAATACTCCATAATTTCTCGGTAAACTAAAAAAAAATCGTTTCTGAATTATGTATTACGTTTTGAAGAAAAGTCTCAAAAATGTAATATTTCTTTGTGAAAAAAGATTGAGAAGAAGCAATTATTTGGGATCTTTTAAATACAAAAGGAAATAGGGAAATTTGGAATATGGTGCCACGATGGAAATAGAATGATAAAACCAACAAACATGAAAAAAACATGAAAATATTTCCAACTGCTATAACAAAAATCAATATCGATCGAACCCCAAACCCCTGGCCGATTCTCCCTTCCATTCCAACACCGCCCGAGGCGACAACCACTGACGGGAAAGTAAAGAAAAGGGAGTGGGGGGACAAAACGACCAACGAGAAAGGGAGGGAGACAAAACTATTGCAAAATATGTGTTGGTGTATTGAAAAGCATCACCACAGGATGACGAGAAACTCAAACTCACACACATTGGAAAAGAGACACACAACACTCACAAACACAGTGTTTGGGAGAGAAAGGATCCGCGCCCTCACCATTCGTTTTGCTATTTCATCGTGTTACCCCGCAACCAAAAATATTTTCATTTCTCCCCCCAACTGATTGTGGTAGATGGAGTGATAAATGTCAAGAGAGTAAGGGTGAACGAACGGAGAAACAGAACAATTGAAATTGAAATTCGCTAGAGGTAACATTGCGCCCCTTTCCCGCCGCCACAGGCAATGAAACAACAATTTGCAAATATCACCAGTCGAAGGGCGGTGACGACTGCAAATATACATCATGCACACAAACACTGTATACCCCCCTGTCGCCGCCATTTTCGAAATCGGGAACAACATCAAATTGAAAATGATGATGATGATGATGATGGAGGGGCGACACCATTATGGTACTAGAGAGATGAAAACGTGGCGGCGGCCAAGAGTGAAGGCGCCGATGGTTGGTCGCCCCGAGAATATCTAGAGTTATTTGCTCCTCCCTCTCTCTATTTCTCTTCGACTGTATATTGTATAACGAATTATTATGATTTTAGTAAATAATACCCAGTTTTATTGAAATTGAGAGGGTGAATTCACAGACAATGTCATACACCAAACTCTACAAATAAGTATTACGCTGAAACTCGTATGAATATCGCTCAATTTATGTGAGAAGATATGGTTAGAGTCAATGTGAAAATTAGCCAATGAATTTGAGATTCACATCGACGGCTAACTCATTTTTCATTTTTTGGGTACTTATTCACATCGATGTAGGGTGCCTATTTTGGTCTAGAATATAAATAAAAGTTACGCCATTTCGAATTCTCAATATGGGACCACCTTCTAAGCAAGTGATTTTTTATCCACCCACGCTGTGCAGTTTAATCACCCTAGTTTTAGGCACTCTTCAAAATAATGATTAGCGTTTGGTCTTTGTGTCTTTAAATATAAGAGTGAACTTCTGATTTCTTTTAAAAAATATGCTTTTTTGAAAATCTGTGAGCAATTTTCACCGGCACAAGAGGATCACGTTTTCGGGGTTTCTATACCTAGTCATGTTGAATTATTTAGTTTTTAAAATCAAATTTTGTGCATTATGTCCCCCGAAAAAAATCAATAAAAAAGTGAATGTGACAAATAAGAAACTACAAAAAATGGAGATGTTGCATCTTGGCGGCACATACACCTCATTCTGTCCAGTACACAAAAACAGAAAAAAAAGTAAGAAGCGAAAAAGAAAATGAAAAATAAAGAGAGAATGTGCTCGTTCTCTTCATCTTTTCTCCGAATTCCGCTATCTATGGTGCAACGTCGCCCCGTCTCGATATTGCCTCCGGCGACACCAATAGATGGAAAAATATTCGGATTGCATTGAAGGCGCCGGCCGCCTGGGCGACACTCAGAAAGGTGGGCGTTGGCTGTGAATGTGTGTGTGTGAGAGAGTGAGCGCTTGTGTGTTTGTTATTTCGGTTTTTTTTGCTGAATCTTGGAAAATAAAGAAGAAGAAAAGAGGTAGAGGATGAAAGGTTTTTTCCTTAAAAAACAGAGGATTCGATGAGGGTTTAGGTGGAGATTACAGATTTATTTGATGGCAAAAATTGTCTTTAAGAGAAAGTTAGAGCACTGAAATGAAGATTTATAATGAAGAAGAAAAGTTCTGAATGGAACTGAATCGGGAGAAATGCAAGTTTTGGACATAATGTGAAAACATGCTCATATGGTCGACGTTTAATACCGGTTGTACATCTTTTAAATTTAAATATTGGAAAATTTCGAAAAAAAAAATAATTTTAGCTTCTTCAAACGATTTCCAATTAAGAAATCAATGAAGCTGAAGAATTTTCAGAACATCAGTTTCTTTGCTGATATATTTCGACCCTGTCAGAATTAAAGACAAGTATGAATTAAATAAAAGGTGTATCATCGGTAAATGACGAACTAACTAAAGAAAATATTGGTTTACAAGACCATAGGCAGACTTAAAGACATGATCTCACTTTATTTTGAAGCACTTTTTTTGGCTTTTTCAAAATTACCACTCATGTTATACATAAAAATGTTTAATTTTTGCGATGGTAAGAAGAAATTGATATGCAATCGTACTAATGGAAACAAGGGCAATGGACTCATTTTTTATAAAATATTCTGAGTTCATACGCATTTTAATTTTCAGCGTTTGGATAGATTTTAATAATTTTTAGAACATGATAGGAACACCAATTTCCATGAATAGAAAGCGGAAAAGTTCGTACTCTGTGAGTGTAATCGCGTACTGCTCCAAAATAATTTTTTAGTGAAAGATCAATGGTTTTATGATATTGTTCGAATTGATGAGGTCCACAAAATGACAATGTTTGAAAATAATTGAGAAGAAAATCAAAAATTTTCAGTCACCCTTTTGAAAAGGGTCTTTTCTCCCTTTCATCGCCACCAAAAACATCACAAAAAACCGGTCGACCAACATTGGATCAGTGGGCGGCAGAGAGGCCTTCACCGCCAGTCGCCATTTTTTCGCGCACTACTTAAAAATACATTTTTTTCCCCCGCTTTCCCTCACAATGTTGTTTTTTTCGTCCTAACTGGTGTGATGTGGGTGTTTTCTTTTCTCTTCTCTTATCTCTTCGTCTCCCATAGTCTCTAAACAACTTCTACGGTGTAATCTCTCTCTCGTTCTTCTATTTCCATCACCCGAGTGTGTCGCCATTTTTGCTGGCGCCGCGACGGGGGCCGCCGAAGCATTGTCGCACATATTGGAGTGGAAAATTGAGAAGAAAATGAAGAAGAAAAAGAGAAAAAAGACGATGAAATGAGAAGAAGAAAATGAGACCAACATCTCAATGAATTTTGGTGTGCATAAATTGTATGTATATTTTAATAAGTTATCATGATCAATGATGAGGTGTTTAGTATGTATATATCAGTTTGTGATAGTATGCGAAAATTCTGAAAATATCGGGGATAAATTGTAAAGCTTAAAACGTTTTTCTCTGGCTCAAAACAACAACACATAAAAAAACCAAATCTTTTCATCTTTCAGTCAAATTGTTACGAATTACATAACAATTTCAAAGTGAATCTAGAAAAATCATTAAAGAGAGCTGTTCAGTTAATTTTACCCTACCTTATCTTAGTTTCAAAAATTAGAGCTTTCTTTCATTAGCACAATGCAATTTATACGAAAAATATCGATAAATGGGCGCCTCATAGCAGTGGTCCAAAGATGCAAAAATCGACATTTGAATGCTCGCCGGATCGTGCAACGCGGCCAGAATTGGCGCGAAACACAATTATTTGAATTTGGCTACACAGTGGCATTGTTTTCTCGACCTTGTGGGCCTCCATTCGAATTTTGATTTTTTGCCTTGAACTTGGATCGTGTTAACTGAAGCGCTGCCTTTAAAAAAAGCCCCATAGAGTCAGTAAAGAGCCACTATGGTAAAGCCAAAAAACTGATAAGTTTTTTTGCAATTTGCGAACCCCGTTAATTTTTAGATGGCTATTTTCCAAGAAATTACAACGCGTCAAAATTTTTGGCTTGACAATATCAAACATAATAAACTCATAACAGGGATTTAGTTCGCTTCGAGAACCTTATTCAAAGGACATTAATTTTTTCACAATTTTCAGCCACATCTATTCTATTCGTTTGCTAAACGAATAGTTTCGCTCTTTTTATTCAATATTATGTTTTCTGGAAAAATATATTGAGGGATTAGCCAGGAAACTTAGTTCGTGAAATAGGAACACACAGAAGATGTGTTAAAGAGAACCCATTACAAGAATATCCTTGTTTCGTCATAACGTGATTCATTCGTGAACAGAGGTTTCATGAACCATGTTATTTGCGGTATCAAGTCAAATTTGTTCACATAATGTTCATGCCGCTTGCTGTTTGTATGAGTTTCATACCCGGGAACCTTTTCTTCCTCATTCTCTCTCTCTCTCTCGTTTTCATTCTCGAGAACAATTCACTGCCGATAACCCACACCCTAGCTACTCACCCTTTTCGAAATCATCATCATCATCTTCCAAACAATTTGTATGTTCTCTTTTCACTCGCCCCCTTCATAGTTTGTGTTGTTTGCCGGGTGTAACCGGGCCAAGGTGTAGTATACACATCAATGCCCCCAATCTTTTTGGGGGAAAAGGGGGTGAAAAAAATGGACAGAATTCCCGCACTGCCGAAAAATTTGCTGATCAAGTTCAAAAATATCGAAGGAGTATAAGAAAAGGGTTATTTAAATACGAAAAAACATTTTAAAGGAGGGGGGGGGGCTAATTTTGGGAAGTTAGTCCCTCGAACGAAACAACTTCTATGGTCATCCAAATTTCATTCTTTTCTATTCTTGTTTGTAAAGAAACAAATTTTCTTTTAAAAATTTTGCTTTAAAAATGTCGATAATTGAGGATTCAGTAAGAAAACGTCTTAATTGCTCAACATCTTTTTGGAGAATTGGATTTCTGAGAAAATCAAAAATAAAATAGAATGGAAGAACTTCAACTTGCTATTCGTGTGGCAAGTTTATTGTTGTATTTATTGCATTTTTCGTGAAATAAAAACATTTATAAAGTTTCTTGTTTATGTTAACGTTTGGAAGAACAGTTTAAAAGCAACTTTAAGGTTTTCAATTAATGGTATTTTTGGAATGTGATGAGTAACCATTTCCTAAAAATTTGGTTTTTGGAAAAACACTAGGTTCTTAACTTTAAGAATTTAGAAATGAACGTGTTTATTTAGCGTGTTCAACGTGGCAAATATTACACCAAAAATATTCCGGAATCAGTTTACCTATTTCAGTTTTTTCACAAATTTGTACAACAAAATGGGGTCTGAAGAGCCGACAATTGATAAAAGGTCATTCAAACTGTCAATATCAAAAAAATATGAATCCTTTTTTAGAACGTTAGACAAAGACAAGGATAAGTTCAAAAATTTAATCAAGAATCGAACGATTCAATCAAGAGTTGAACATTGTCCAACAGCGACAGATGGACAGGCTCCACATACGAGAAATGCTGAAAAAGCTTTTGGTATAATGATGGTGCCGGATAAAGCAGAAAACAGGAAATCCAAAAGTAAAGGTAGCAGGGCTAGCAGAAGTCCTGAGCAACCGAGTAGGGTTAGTGAGGTTTGAGGAAAAACGGGGGATCCCGCTGATTGTTTTTGTAATCTGCGTACTAGTCCGAATTTAAATGATAAAAAACAATTTAAGCCAAGGAAAAATATGCTTATTTGCCCCAAAAGTGTTAAAATTATCTCGAGCCTCTTTTTTGATGCACGAGAGATATTTACGATCCGCAATTGCCTTGAGTCGAAACGCTACACTGAATTCTTCACCATATATTTCATTACTTCAACAAATAAATTTATCGCAATGAAAAAAATGATACTGTCTTTAAGAATTAAAAAAGCTCTTCAGTAACAATATGGCTTTTTTCAGATGAAAATGGAGAAATCGGTCAATGAAGAAACATCATCTGTTCAACCCCGAACAACAACACCTATCAAAAAAAGGACTCCAACAAAGAAATCAGCGGAAAACGTTAGAACTGAAGCAATTTCTCCGAAACCCGATGTTGAAGATAAACATAAGAATTTTATTTCGAGAATTTCAACGATTGGTAAACAATACATTGATTAATTTGTTAATTTCAGGTAGAGATTGTTTTCAGAAAAATCGCAAACTTTGAAGGATTACTTCATTAGAAACCTGATGAATGTTGGACCACCTCAACCAAAGTTTGATAGTTTCTACAAGCCACATAATAGAATGAAGAATCGAAGCACAGTTGGTTTATTTTTCGGATTTAGGTATAAAATTGCGTCATTTCAGGATGCAATGTGTCTTGAAACTACAAGAGTTAAATTAAAATCGAACGACCCGAATGCTGATTACATTCATGCGAACAAGATCGTTTTTGAAGGTTCAAAAAGGAAGTACATAGCAACACAGGTTTCCGTTAACCATTTTTAATTGATGACAAATATTTTTTCAGCATCCGCTTTCAGACACTGTTAATGATTTCTGGAGCATGATTTACAGTGAAGGTGTCGAAACGATAGTTTCATTGACATGTAATGTGAGTTACATAAGAGAATTTTCGTACTAATGTTTTTTTTTAAATTTCAGAACAGCATTGGAGATTTCCCGACGTTTTACAATGACAATAAAGAGGTGTTCACAAGTTATGGAGAAGTCCAAGTGCTTTGCAAACGAGTTACAAAACCGAAAACCAAATATGGATCAACAAAATATACATTGGAAGTCATTTTGAATGGATACTCTCAAAGTAATATTGTTGAACTTTATGTTTATTCGTATTGGCCGAAAAATGGTGTTCCACAGAATCCGAAGGTTGTTTTGTCATTGGTCAAAGCTATCAAAACGAAGGTTGTGGAAGTTTTAATATTTTGAAAAAAATGATGATTTACAGAGAGCAAATGAGCCAATTGTGTTCCAGTGCGAGAATGGTGTCAATCAATCAGCTGTTCTCATTTATGTTGATGCTTTGATAAATCTTTTGATGGATCCTGTTGCGAAGTGTGACGTGGGTTTCATTGAAAACGATCTATAATGCGTGTAATTTTTCAGTTTGACACAATTTTCCGAGAGCTACGTCAACAACGCTATTCTGCTGTTTCTCAAAGTGTTCATTTCACATATTCAATTCATGTCGTCGTGGAATATTTGAAGGTTATTATTTTTGTTTTCCCCCTTTAATCGATAATCATTCACATTTACAGCTACTCCATACAACCTTGAAGACTTGTCCAGATATTATAAAAATGATTGATGAAAATGCTAATAAGCTGACCGGTGATTTCGCCAATTGCAAATTCACAGAACCTGGTTGTGAGGAATCAAGATCTCCAACTGGAGCAGACTTGATTTGATTTTAGCATGTTTTTTTGAACAATAAACCATTTGAAATTATTTGAAAATAGAAAATTTCATAGGTTTACAAGATCTCTGAAAAAAAAATGAAATGCTAATTAAAAAACAGTGAAGAGCACCTTTTAGACATTCAAAGGGGTTATTTTTCTCTTCGTATTATACCATAAGGTAAGTAAACTGTCTAACTGCGTACTACTTGTTTTGTTTATTCAAAACATTGTCTTTTTGTCTTTGCACAGTCCTCGACCTCTTTAAAACTTCCGCGTACAAGCTCAATTTTTTGGTTATCTCAGCTGTTTTTGAACAACAAATTTAGATTTAAATTTCTCGAAAAACTTTTTAAAAAAAACTGTCAGGTAAACTCATTTTGTGGATGATGGGTGCATATTGTTTGGCTACAAGTGAACATGTAGCCACTTCAAAGATACATTGTTCGAACTGGTAGTTGTATTGATAACTATCATTCTATCGAATTAGAGAAAAGTCCACTATATTGTGACACTTGTTCCTACCCTTCCTTCCATGTCCTTTCCACCTTCTTCAGTTTGTCCTTGGCCCTCAACCAGTTTGTTCCACGCTCTGATGTGTCTATATCATATTCAATTGATTCACCTTTTTTTTCTCGTTTCCATTATTATGTTTCCAACCATTGTTTCAAATATAATTATATTGTTTCTTGAAACAACGCCCCTAGCGAAATAAAAAACGAGATTATGTTGGACCATTTAATGATACCCTTGTTCTAGGTGCCATATTTATTGAAAAAGGGTTTTGTTTTGCAGTAGTGATCCAATATTATGGGTGTGGTGAAACAAAAGAAGAGTTTTCCCATAAATGGACATTCTTTGGAAATCTTCGATGATGTAAAGGAATCGTTCAGGTTTGTTCAAGTTTTTCTGTTAACGTTTTTTGACACTACAAAGGACAATATAATTTAAAATAGGTTTCTGATTAACAAGCTTTTAAAAATTTATTTTTATTTTCCTTTTAATATTGAACTGCAGAACTCAGTTCTGGAAGCTGTAGTCTAATACATTTAAAACAAAACAAGTAAGTGGCATCCTGTCTTTAAAAGTTTTATGTAATTTTATTTTAAAGTTTATTTTTGCTTTCAAATATATTTTAAAGCCAAGCTTTCAAAATTCTCTGTTTAAGTTATAGTGATTTTGAAATCACAAAGTGTCAATCAAAAAAATTCAGAATTTTAAAAATAAATGTTTGGCCAAATTGTACGTTATTTTACCTTTTATATTTTTTAATAAACCGAAACGTACCTGCTTAATTAATTTTTTATTTTATTTTACCGTTCGAAATCCCGAATTATTTCGTATTCATCCCGATAATTTCCTGATTCGTGAATTAATTTAAAAAAAAAAGATTTTATTGTATTCAAAATACACCCCGTTTTTTCAAAAAAAAGTTTGTGTTAGAACATTTTGTAGTCTTGTAAGTAGAATACTGTCATTAGATCACCATACTAAACTACTGTATAAATCTTCGCTCAATTTCTATAAAATTCCTTTTTTTCAGTCGAAACTTTACCGAAGGATGGGAAAAAGCTGGAGCTGCTTTTTGTGTAATGCACAAGGGAAAAATTTTAGTCGACTTGTGGGGCGGATATGCGGATCCTGAGTGCAGGTATTTATAAACTTTGTCGTGGAATAATCTATTTTTTCAGAAAAGAATGGAAGGAAGATACAATTTCTACTATATTCAGTTGTACGAAAAGTGTAACTTCTATTTGTTATGCAATTTTAGTTGATCGAGGAGAGTGTGATTACTTGGATAAAGTTACCAAGTATTGGCCAGAATTTGGGGAAAATGGGAAACAAGATATAACCATTGAAATGGTACTCTCACATACAGTAAGTGTTTTTTCTTTTGATTTTCGTGAATTTGAAAAAAAAATAATTTCAGGCAGGACTTCCATTTTTTGATGGAATCAAATTTAGTGGCGATGAATTGACGGATCCTTCAAAAATGTCAGCAATTATTGAAAAACTTCGACCGGTTTATCCACCTGGTACAAAGACCGCCTATCATGCACTCACATTTGGATGGTTAACTGATCAGATATTCCGAAGGATCGATCAACAGAAAAGGACAATTGGACAGTTTTTTAGGGAAGAAATTGCGACGAAACATTGTGAGTTTCTAAAAAGAGTGGGGGTATTCCTAATATCAAAATGTGAACCTATTTAGCAGATCCCTCATTATACACAAAACTATTTTTATTAAAATTATCGTGATTCAGATTAAAAACGAATCGAAGCATGACCATATCTTTTCACTTACCGCTTGAATTGATATTTCATTAACTATACGAAAATATGTTTATTATTACTTATTACTTTACCACGATTTTTCTCACTGAGCGCTAATTATTATCTAGCAGAGGGAAGCGTATATTATTTTCTGGGATTATATATTGCGTTGGGATTCAAAGGTAGCCATGGGAATATTAAACATATTAATTCATGCGTAATAACCAGCCTTAGTTGAGGCTTATCAGAAAATAAGAATATTAATAAATACACGTTTGATTCGCTTTCGACACAGCTGGAATTATTGTGATAACTTAAATGCAAAATTCACATGAAAACCAAAAATTTGAGGTTCCTCTAGGTGTCAGTCACTGAAAAAGAAAAACAGTTTCTTATCCTCGAAATCAAGATTTTCCCAATGAGCAAAGTGCAATTCCAAACAATTAGTACGACCTCATCATTTCCTTTGTGAAGATACTACAGCCGCAAGATCTAGAAGAATAACATTTAAAAATTTCAGACATTGACATTCATATTGGAGAATGTTCAACTGAAGAAAATCGTATGGCTCGGTTATTCAAATGCCCACCAGTTTTAACGAGCAGGTTGTTTCTCTTTTAATATTAAAAAAAAACTAAAGTAGTTAACGTTTCAGAGAAATTGCATATGACAAGAGTATTTTAACACTGGCTCGATATTACTTCAATCCAAGGGGATATTTTGCACAGGCTCGAAAAAATTTAAGCAATTATGGAGCGGTTAGTGATGGGACTTTTGTTAATTGTCACATATGCGATTTAATTTTTCAGGATTTCACAATGTTTAATAACAGTGATTTGAGAATAGTTGGGCAACCAGCTGTGAATGGAATTGGTTCAGCAAGAGCTCTTGTTCAACTTCATCAGTTGGTACTTGATGGAACATTGCTTTCAAATGAAACGTTTGATAAAATAAAATCTCCTAGAAATATGACAGCGTTCGATCATTTGATTGGAGAGCCTCAAAACAAAGAGCATGGATTTACATACTTCCAATCACCTAAAAAGACATGGCAATTTGGGCATCCAGGTGTAGGTGGTCAAATGATACGCGCTGATCCTGAAAACGAACTCATCATTGCTTATTTGACAAATGGAATGAAGACCGCCGGATGTGGAGATCATGTTTTCACTTTCAATCGGCTGCAGAAAAAGGTGTATGCATGCTTAGATAGAATACCTAAATTTGAGCTCCCTCTACCCGAATAAACTTCTTGTATTTGTTTGTAGAATTTTCTGTATTTTTTGTTTGTTGATAAATTGGTTAGTTATATACGTATTATCTCAAGCCCTTGAAAAACATACATACACTTGAGATAAATTACTCATTATTTGTGAAAGCAATGATATTGATCATCAGCTTGTTAACACATGAGTGCTTTCATTACATCGCACGGTTAAAATTCGTTTTTGTTTTGTTGTTTCGTTGACTTTCGTAATTACTTACAATTAGAAATCCAATTTGGTTTTATCCGATGCTTTTTGATCTTCCGACAAAGAACGTTCTAGATTTTGGACAAAAAAAAAATCAAATACATCTCTCTAGGGTTCATGCAAGAGCTACAAATATCTTTGATGTTATTTCCATAAGAGCTACCGTTCTGTTTCTATTTGATTCAGCCAAATCGAAAAGACAACAAGGATTGCAGACTACAGTAGTCTCGAGTTTTACTCTCGGCGACAGTACTCAGGAAGTGAGGCTGTTATCTCAAACCTTCCATTTTCTTTTAATTGTGGATTCAATTGAATCCCACATTCGATTTTTTATAACTCCACCCATTAGGCTTATTAAGGGCTACAGTAATTAGTAAAACTGGTTGATACATATCTAGAAATTTTGCATTTTAATAATTATTATCCTTGCTTCTAATCGCGGAGTCAAATTAAAGATCCCTTTTAAAACCTATCACCTGCCTCAATTCGCTTTAGTCTGTAATTGGCATATGAGGAAAATCCGCAACAGGAATGTAACCGAATAGAAATGAGAGATTTAGTCAGGATTATTGATGTTCCAGGTGAAAGAGGGCGGGATTCATTTGTCTAAAAATGCATCCACTCATGCTAATTCTGGCATAGAATATTTCTGAATATTTATAAATCTATGAAATATTATCCAAATAAAAACCATTGAATAAAAAACATGTATATTTCCTCAAGAGATATAAGAACGGTTTTGTGTTTTTATACTCAAGCTGAAGTATACATGTTAAATTTGGTGGATTTTCAATGAAAAGTTATTTCTTTCAAACTGTTTCAGCAATGACCATTGCAATTCTTGGACATCTTTGTTTCTCGTGAGTTTTTCTTTTTGTTCAAAACCCTTAATTCGGAGGCGCGCTCCAAAGGAAACCCGAATTAAGCTTTAGGTTCCATGCAAAAACAACTGATATAAATATCTTAGGAAAATATTCATCAGGTAACTGTAATTTCTGAAATATTTGTTTTTAAATTTTGATTTGAGAACGAATGATGCCGAAAAGGTAAAACAAAACTTTTTCAAATATGCTCATATTGAATCAATTTCTTCTGAAAACAAATTCTCTTCAATAAGCGAAGTCAGATTTATAAAAACGAAAACAAGAATGGAGCTTCAATTATTTCAGATCGATGATTTCAGTTGTTTTCAGAATCTTATAATATTTTTTCAGTTATTCTAAATATCTATGTTTTGTTTTCTCATGCATTATTTCAATATTTTGTTCCGTTTTATCTCTCATAATTAAATTCGTCGGCATTTGATAAAAGACGCTGTGCTTCTAATTTGTACGGATTATTTCCTATTTTAGGTTTTGGAATATCGGCATTAGAGCGGGGCCCAGTATCCATGGCATTATTCTCAAATACTCGGATCCGTGTCATGAGTCACTTTATTCATACCCGAATACATTCTGGAAAAACTGTGGGAATTTAAATTACAATTTTTCACATAGGGTCCGGTTTTATACCATGTCGGAGGCCGTGACGACAACTCTGCTAGAGAGGGTATTTTAAAAAATATGTTCTCTCCTCCACCAATCGTCAAACCTAGTCACCATTCATTTCCAGTTGTTTGTCATCTGTTTACCCCTATGTTTATTTATTTCAAAACATATAATTTCATCCCAAAAATGCACACATCTTTTGGTGCTAGGATGAGTAGCCGCCTGAGTAGCCATTGCATCCTTGCTTTTCTTTTCAAAATAATAATAATAATAATGATAATTTGCACCTTCGATGTTCGAACACACATATGATGAATATGTTGCTCATATTTAAAATATGAACTTGTAACCATTCAATAGAATTAAATGAAGACTTTCGGAAAAATATATCTTTTTCGGATTTCGCATCAAAAATGTTTCTTTAAACCATTTTGAAAGTCAAAAAATAATTGTAGTTTAGAAATTTTTTAATAGATTCAATCTCTTGTTTGATAATTTATCCGTCCCCCATCCTCCAATAGTTCCTAAAAACTCCTGATATTATGTATATGGCCGTCATCAAAGTTTTCTTGATCTCAACGTCTCAAATTTCATTTAATTTTTGATTATCTTCAACGTTTTTTTCCCTCACTTTGCTTAAAAGCTTAAAAGTTTTGAAATTCAAGATTCTTTTAAAAAAAAGTATAAAAGATTTAATTGAAATCTAATAGTTTTTGTGCTTTCCTTTTTTAGAAACAAAGTGCAAAAAATCAAATTCTTTTCGAATAGTGGTATTTGCAAAGAGGTCCGGAATTAATTTCGAACATAAAAGAAAAGTGAGAATGATTGACGAGTTTTCATTGAATTCAGAACAGGAGAGAAACCGACCACCCGTGTGTTCTTAATTTGGGAGGCAGGAGAAGGCTCGTATACATTCAAACATAGTTGCCTTTTCAAACCGATAGATTTATGGAATGACAACAAACACCGGGCTTTTTATGGGTTTTATTGCGGGTTTTCGAGAACCAGTAGATGTTGAACGACGTGGTATTAATTTGTTTTGATCAGAATTTCTTCTCGATGAAATTTGATTCACTTAACCTCGATTTTTAAAAATTCTTTAATTTTTGATATTTACAGTTTGATGAAATATTTTTTGAGAAAAGCAGTTGCAAGTGTTTCTTGTAATTGATACTCCGATGAGCTTGTTCTTTTCCGCCAATTCATCCTTATCCTCATATTTTTGTTCCCACCATCATTACCATCTTATACTACTCATTTACCAAAACAAATATGGAAGCTAAATACTACATTATGAAGTGCTTCTCCCCTCAAATATCTTCTCCTTCTATATCTTTTCTAACATTGACTGTTCCTTTTCCCTCATCTTTTACCAGTTGTTCCTTTAATGGCATTATGAGGGCTTTTGGCTTCCTCCCGTGTGTCGATCGGTTATGAGTAAAATGAAATCTGATACTCTTTTTTACTCACCCCCCGTTTTTAGTATTTTGAACCTTCCCAGTTTACTTATTCTGCATATTATTCAATATCATTGTTTCCTTTTTACATTTCAATATTTCGATGGTTTTCCGTATTTCTAAAAAGTTCCTGAATTTTTACGAAGCTTCGTGCGATGGTGTTCATGTTATGTCACGCTTCTCGCGCAAATATTATTATTTTTGCATGTTTGGTCCATCGTTCTACGGTGCCAATGTTGCCTTAAATTTGGACCCTTGCAATTACTATGTTGTTTTAAAAAGCTCTACTAGGTTGTTTAAAATTCTCGTAGTTATATTCATTTAAAAATTAGAAATTTTCGATTTTATTCAAGTCTTTATCATCACTTTAAGAAATTCATGAAGTTTTTGCAGTTGGTCCTTTTTTTCCAATCAATCGACCACCCTTTTTTTATAATGAAATCCGATACATTCTCAACCTTTTGTTCTAATTATTGGCTACCGTGCCTACATTTGATGATCTGTCATTTGAGAACTGAAAAAACGCATAATAGGAAGATTAGGCCATTATTTTGTGACAACAAAAAAAACGGGAAGAAGATACTTAATTGGCGGAAAAGAGTTAATGGGCATTTAGTTGAGTGTATTTGTGTGTTCCCACGATGAAAAACTTTTTTTTTATCTCGTTCTACTTCTTCTTTCTGTCATGCCTATTTTTGGAGTTGCATCGCATTTTTTAATTATTTTGTGGTTTGGTTCAAATTTTCATATAGCTTATAATTTTTGCATTTTATTTTTCAGTAAAATTAATGATTTTTGCTATAAATTATTTTTACGAAGATGGTGTCCCAATTCACTGTTCTTATTTTTTGAATAGATTTTGTAAATTTCGAGACTTTGTGCAAACGGAAGTCCGAATCTAGGCTTTAAATTGCACCACTTTAGTGAAAAAATGAGGTTTTGTTTTAGTTTTTTTTCTTCGACAGAACATCAGGTTCTTCTATTTGTTATAGATAAATTATATATACCGTGTACCCACGGCAACTCCCTGCCCCCTAAACATTTTGCACCAAAAAAGTCCCAAAACGTTTAAAATTTATTCTACGAATGTATACATTTATAAGAATATAAAATGCCTGGCATTTGCTTTTGCTCAATGCTACATAGTTCCAACATACGTAATCCCTACCAGCCGTTAAAGGGTCATCTGGATGGGCACGAATGGAAAGTATGGGTGGGAGGGACTTATATGACGATTGATGAAACATACGCACATGTATATAAAGAAAAAAGGATTTCTTGTAGTTGTATATTGAAAAGAGGTACACACTTGATCGACTGTTAGAAGGACGAAGTGGGGGATTAGTCGAAAAGTGCATTGTATAAAAAATGGGAAAAGGAGGAGCAGAAGGTATCTAGAAGAACTCTGCTGGTAGGGTTTTAAAATTTCAACAATGAAGTTTTTTGAGATAAGATTATGATAATTACTTAAAGAATTAGTTCAGTTATCTGAAGTTCTCCCCGAGATTATCTAACTTTCATCCTTAAAGACATCACGCCAATTCATTTAATCACTAGCTGCTTCTAATATTTTATAATTTTTCTATAAGAAACAATAGAAGGTTAATATATGCTTTTCAATCGTTGGAAATTACTGATAGTAGTTTTTGGTCTCATCTGATTACTTGACGATTGCATTTCATATTTAGGTGACTTTTACCTAACATTAAAAAATTGCGTTATTTACTGATGCTAGCGTTATTGGTGAAACTTTATTGGATTCGCTAAAATCTAGAAATTGTTAATTGACTCATCATACATTCACCATTTGATTTTTCCCGTTCTACGATCCTTCTCCACATCAATTCATAATATTTCATTTTCATTCAATTTTACACCCCGATCACGTTTGCATAACAGAGCCGACCACGACCAGCGCCGCCGTCGGCTCATTCTTCTATGATTTCCATATGTTGTTTCGCCTTTTTCTGTTTCTGCTTTTTTTTCGTAATCGGTGGCCCATTAATTCCAGTCGTTTTTTATTTGGAGAATATTTTGAAAAGAAGCAAACTATGCTCTTTTCTTCGATTCTTTGCAGATTTAATTTTGTTATTTCGCAGTTTTTATGATGTTATTTTTTCGGGCATATTTAATTCAGTGAAGTTCCGAGATAAGTTCTCTAGATTAAAACTTACTTAATATAATCAAATTTGATTAGTTATAGATTTATAAATCCGTTTTTGAAACATGTATTCAGATTTCTAAAAAATTGAAGAAATAATTCTCTAGATTTCACGATGAGATTTGAACATTGGATGTTTCTATTATTTTTTTTCTAACGAATACAAATAATTTCTTTGAAAAAGGTTTTTAAAATTTTCTAAAGTCTCACTACAGAAAATATGAAACTCTAAAGTGATAAATGAAATACTAAAAGCATAAAAAAAGTAAGATTCAAAACATCTGAATTATTGAAGTCAACATCTATCATTTTTGTGTTTCCTCAAACAACATGGTGTCAACGTCGTATTGTCAAGTTAAAAATTTTGGATCATCCATTTTCTACTAAAAGACCGCAGCGCAACCGCTCGCAGGTAAAAATAGCATGAATTTGTGGGAGACTTAGATTTTCTGGGTAGGTCAAAACAAACTTGCATGATCAAGAATATTTGAGTTGACAATATGATCTCGATGTTTTTATAGTGAATATGACAGCAAGCGTTTTTTAGAGCGTACGCCGAGATTGTGATTTTTAATTTTTGTAATTTTTTACATTAACTCTTTAGAAAACTGCCAGTAAAATCCACTGGATCAGTGAATAACACGGATTTTTTCGCAATCAAACGTATAGTGTTAAAATAAGTAGTAAACTGTCGTTAATTACATCATGCTTCCATTTTTCATACTATTCCTAATTTTCACCCTCCTTTTATTTATTGTATGTTTGTGTTCTAACAAGGGAGTTATTCGAAGTTACCGTTTGAGAACCTTCTACAAATTTGAGGGTACATAGAATGGAATATGGAGAATCAGAATCCGTCATAAAACTCTGCTAAATGTTTCTGTGAGCCGAGTTATGAGCCCGCAAACTTTTCCTATGGTTAAGGCCCTCCGCGTGAACTCACACTCTGGGAGATAGTCTATCGAATCTAGTACCACAGAAAATCAACGGTTGGTGGTTCAGTGGAAGTGTGGGTAGTTGGTGTGCGGTACTCAGACAATGGGGGAACTGCTTTTTTATCAGTTCGGGGCCATTTCGACTGCTTTTTTGGCAGTACTAGTAAAATACCAGTCGAAATCGAAAGTAGAACTGCTTTTTTGGCAGTACTGGTAAAAAACCAGTCCAAATCGAAAAGAGAACTGCTTTTTTAGCAGTAACTGATAAAAAACCAGTCGAAAATTTTAATTTAATTTTTTTTAATTTAATTTTTTTAAACTTTTAAACTTTTATTATATAAATGTATATTTAATCTTTGCAGATGTTGTAAATCGTGTTTAATTAGTTGAAACTGATGTTTTATTCAACAGATAGTTTTTTTTGCTTAGAAAAGTATTTTTTTGAAACAAGAAATTATAGTTATCTCCAAACCCAAGAGAGCCCCTGCGAGTGAGACCCTGCTCGTCGGCTGGAAACAACTATAACGATGATCTCAGGTGTGCTATGTCCTTCAACAGGTACATTTTTCGATTTTTCACGTGCCATCATCTCAAAGAACGAAAAAGTTGCGAAGTCATTCAAAGTTCAGGGCTATCCATCAGCAGTGCTCAAAGATTTGACATATCAACAGGGTTTGAATGATTTGGCGGCAATGAAGCCGGATGTTGTCGATTATTTAAAAGGTTAATATTTACAAATATGATATAAATCAGTATTGAAAAATTACAGAAGTGTCTTAGTCATTTTTTGAGTTTGAAGATTGTTCACTGGAGTTGAACATCGAGGATTCATCTTTTTAACACAGCAAGTCAGTTTTCATGTCTTTTCATTACAATTTTCAAAATCTCTAAAATTACAGCCTATATAAATCAATTGATGGATCGGTTTAGCAGGAAATTTCTATAATTAAGAAGAATCGTAGTTCGTGGGACGCAAAGGAATTCACTCAAAGATTGAAGAAGTCTATGTAGGTTCATGAAAGCATATGCACTTATAATTTTTTATGTTTAGGACCGAAGCGTGAAGAGTTGCGTCTTCTAAAGAACTGGAAAACGCAAACCGAAACGCTGAGAATGAACTACTTGAATCCGAGGACTACCTCAACATAAATTACTAAGTATTTTGTTTCTTTTTTTTTGTTATATATTTTTTTTATTTTTTTTTATCCTTGAACCGTGTTCTTTTTTTTGTATTATTTAATAAATATTGTTATAATAAAGCTGCAATGGCGTTTTTACTATTTTTTGCGTGAATCGAATTTATGAAATTCGACTGCTTTTTTATCAGTTCCCGACTAGTTCATTATGAGTTGCCGACTAGTTCATTACTAGTTAGCCGACTAGTCGGAAAACTGATAAAAAACCAGTTCCCCCATTGTCTGAGTAGGGTATGGGTTCGATTCCCTCCCATGCTAAACTTTTTTGGAAAATTTTGTGAATTATTTCCAGCCGTCATTTATGCTTCTGAAACAGCCTTTTTCGCTGTTTTGACACCAGCGCCTTATTATTCTGGTCCATAGGAAGGTTTTTTGACAATAAAACAGAAAATTATTTTTTTCAGTTTTAACACTTTTTTTGCCATCAAGAGGTGGGGAAAATTATGAAAATTTTTTTTTGTTTTTTTAATTAGTTTTTTTGACGTTACTTCTTTGACCTTACATACGTGAGTTGGAATACTGTTGGAAACAGCCGTATAAAAGGAAGGATCATGGGATATTTCGATCAGTTATGATGAATTCTACTCTGATAATCCTCGCCTACATCTTCTCCGTGGTAAAAGACGATCCGAAGAAGCCCAAATTGGAGAGAAAAGATTCCGTAGACATGACGAACAAAGCATATATCAGTCGGATTGTCAAATTGGGGAGGTCAATTGCCGATGTAGCCACCCTTATCCATGCGTAGGCCCACCATTCCTGGAAGGTTGGACACGTAAGGTCAAAAAACTAATAAGGAAAAAACTAATAAGGAAAAAACTAATATTTGGACGTCATGTCTACGGAATCTTTTCTATCCTATTTGGGCTTCTTCGGATCGTCTTTTACCACGGAGAAGATGTAGGCGAGGATTATCAGAGTAGAATTCATCATAACTGATCGAAATATCCCATGATCCTTCCTTTTATACGGCTGTTTCCAACAGTATTCCAACTCACGTATGTAAGGTCAAAGAAGTAACGTCAAAAAAACTAATAAAAAAAACAAAAAAAATTTTTTCATAATTTTCCCCACCACTTGATGGCAAAAAAAGTGTTAAAACTGAAAAAAATAATTTTCTGTTTTATTGTCAAAAACCCTTTCTAGGGACTAGAATAATAAGGCGCTGGTGTCAAAACAGCGAAAAAGGCTGTTTCAGAAGCATAAATGACGGCTGGAAATATTTCACAAAATTTTCCAAAAAAGTTTAGCATGGGAGGGAATCGAACCCATACCCTACCGCACACCAACTACCCACACTACCACTGAACCACCAACCTCAGACAATGGGGGAACTGGTTTTTTATCAGTTTTCCGACTAGTCGGCTAACTAGTAATGAACTAGTCGGCAACTCATAATGAACTAGTCGGCAACTGATAAAAAAGCAGTCGAATTTCATAAATTCGATTCATGCAAAAAATCGTAAAAACGCCATTGAAGCTTTATTATAACAATATTTATTAAATAATACAAAAAAGAACACGGTTCAAGGATAAAAAAAATAAAAAAATATATAACAAAAAAAAACGAAACCAAATACTTAGTAAATGTCGAGGTAGTCCTGGGATTCATTCTCAGTCATTGTTTTCCAGTTCTTTCGAACGCGATTCTTCTCGCTTCGGTCTTAAACATAAAAAATTAAGTACATGAAAAATGTAATGAAAAGATATGAAAACTTACTTGCTGTGGTGAAATGATTAATCCTCTACGTTCAACTCCAGTGAATCCATCGTCACATCGTCACATCCAAAAAACAGACCAAGACAACTCTGTAATTTTTCAATACTGATTCATATCATGTTTCTAAATATTAACCTTTTTAAATAATAGAAAACATCCGGCTTCATTGTCGTCAAGCCTCTTGCATTCAAACCCTTTCGATATTTTAAATATTTTAGCACTGTTGACGAATAGCCCTGGAATTTGAATTACTTCGCAACGTTTTGTTTCATTTTGATGATGGCAAGTGAAAAATCGAAAAATTTACCTGTTTAAGGACGTAAAATATCACTCATGAGATCATCGTTATGGTTGTTTCCAACCGACGAGTAGGGCCTTTCATTCGGGTTTGTAGATAACCTGAATATACTATAATAGCTACCTGAATATACTTTTTTAAGCAAAAAAAAAACTACCTGTTGAATAAAACATCAGTTTCAGCTAATTAATCGCGATTTACAACATCTGCAAAGGTTTAAATATATATTTATATAATAAAAGTCCAAAAGTAAAAAAATAATAAAATTTAAAAATATTAAATAAAAATGTTCGACTGGTTTTTTGTCAGTTACTGCTAAAAAAGCAGTTCTCCTTTTGATTTGGACTGGTTTTTTACCAGTACTGCCAAAAAAGCAGTTTTACTTTCGATTTCGACTGGTTTTTTACCAGTACTGCCAAAAAAGCAGTCGAAATGGCCTCGAACTGATAAAAAAGCAGTTCCCCCATTGTCTGAGAACCGTTGATTTTCTGTGGTACTAGATTCGATAGACTATCTCCCAGAGTGTGAGTTCACGCGGAGGGCCTTAACCATAGGAAAAGTTTGCGGGCTCATAACTCGGCTCACAGAAACATTTAGCAGAGTTTTATGACGGATTCTGATTCTCCATATTCCATTCTATGTACCCTCAAATTTGTAGAAGGTTCTCAAACGGTAACTTCGAATAACTCCCTTGTAAGAGATTTGTAACAGTTGCACAATCCTCGCATCTCTCTTCCATCTCTATTCCTCTTTCACCAGCAAGATTAGGTCATCTTATTGCAAAAGTAGGCGGAGTTCTGAAGAAGCAGTTTCAAAGATGTTCCCTCCCACCAACTTTTTTGCTCTTTTAAATTACCTCAAATCATCATCTTTCTTCTCCTAAAATAGTGTTTATTTTTTAAAGAAAAGTTGAAGAAAAATGTGAAATCTTTTCGATTGCATGTATTTAAATTATTCATTTAAGCCATTTCCGAAATATTTTCGTAAAAATAAAAGTAAATATAACTTTCTTTCTCTTGTATTTTTTCACAATTTTATAAAAATAAGAGAAGAGGAAAACTTTCGAGCCTTTCGGAATATAAAAATAGAAGGCGCGGACCAACCGACACCTTTGCCATTCCTTCCCATTGTTCTATTTTTTGCCTTTTTACTCCACCGCCATGCGTTTTTTTTTCCAATTTTCAAAAATATTTTTACAGAGGGCTTTGTTTTGTTTTTTGTTGTTGTTTGTTCCAATCCGGGGGGCTTTATGAGATGTGCAATATATGGAAAATTTGAATAGAAATATGAATTTTCGAACGGTGATATTGTCGCTGATATTGTTCGAGTTGGAATCGGTTTCTGCGTTGATTGGTAAGTCCCAATTTTGTTTTTGGAAACATCTTGAATATCATTTTTGAAAAAGAGGAATTTCAAGGGTTTTAACAACTTTTTTTCTAAATCGCAAAATTTAATGTTTATAATTATTTTCAACTAAAATTTATTATTTATTGATGGGGGAGCATCCGCGGTTCATCTGAGCCACTGACTTCCTATTTAATCGTTTTAAAAATAATTTAAGTTTAAATTCAAGTAGAGTTCAAAAAACAGATACATTTTTTCATTGAAGTTTTCATTTCCTAATTTCGAAAACGTCTATTATTATAACGTTTTGATTAAATTTGCAAATCAAATGATTCTTGATTGCATTGCAGAATACGTTTGAGTTCACCCCTTTATTTTTTCTTCAAAAAAACGAGGGACTTGAAACCCATCTGTCCATCTCACTCATTTTTTCGCCTCTCTTCAAATTGTTGTGTTGTCCTATAAATCCAAAATGCACATATATCCATTCTATTTCATGTCACCTCAGTGGGTGTTGGTGTTCTTCGAAAAAAAAAATGAAATGGCGAACATTTATATGTATTCACGCGCGTTAAATTAATGCAAAAAATTTGTCATCTGGGGACCAATATATGTGGCTGGGACAACACAACCCAAAAAAAACCGTTTGTTGAACGATTTGTCAAATGTTGTGAATGAGACAATAAAATATTTGTGTTCGCTTCTTTTTTTACAGTTGTATGAGTGGTCATTTAAAGGAGCATCGAAGACATGGAAATTAAGTTAGCATGATGATTTGTGAAAAGGCGAGCACCGCTATAAAGTGCCGAATAAGGAAAGAGTAGAAGAAATTTGATTGTTGCTACTTGACACCTCCTTCTTTAGAGACGGGTGCAAAAAAGAGAAACACGAGAAATTTATTATACTATTGAGAAAATATGAATCACTTTGAAAAGTTCAAAAACTGAATGGTATTGCCACGTCAAAAATCATAAATTTTGTATAAAAAATAATCATAATTTGATAAATAGTTTTTGGACGTCAGAAAACTAATAATTTATGACAAAAAAATTGAATTTTAAAAAATTGACGAAATATGAGTACTGTTAAACAATGGCATAATTCAAAACTACACCACAGTCCCAATTTTGGCTTCTGGAGCATTTTTTTCATATTAATAGTTTTTAATCTTCTGCTTTTTGATGTCATGTTTGTTAATTTCGCTCGAAATAAGAACTTTACCCAGAAATATAATTATTTATAATTATTCATTTTTTTACTAATTATTTCTTAGAAAACCAAAACGAAGGAATTAGTTTCCAAGATAATTGAGTCGGCAAAAAATTGCAGTTTATCAGTAAGATATTGAAATTTTGATGTCAACACCTCAAAGTGATAGTAAATCACAATTTAATAATGGCATTTCAAAGCCGCATGTCAAAATTTGTCAATCATCACAAAATGTTGCCAGGTTGACAACTTTAATCCAATGAAGAAAGAGTAATCCGTAGTAGAATCTGTCAGCAAAATCATATGTTATTTTGTAAGAAACGCGCTTCTTCTATTCTATAATAGTGTTGGAGACGAAGAGACGCAGAGTGACCGCAAAGGATGGCGACAGACTGTGTGTGCAATTTGGATTAGAACGATTTTGGATTGAGGATCAAATAATCAGGAGGAAATAAGAGCAGAAGGTGTAGAAGATAAATGGGGTCAGAATGGCTGACGATTTAAGAACATTTAGAATTTTGTTATGAAAATTATTGATGTTGCGGGATTTTATTATAATTATTATAATCATATTATTCAACTTTAAAAATTGCTCCTTCAATTTGTGATCCTCACCTAACATCCCACGACGAATTTGTGGTATAGGTTTCAATGATTTGGATTTATAGGTCATTGGTTTATGAAATTCGGGCCATAGATGTAGATTATTTTCACAGATGAACCTTTAAGACAAACATCCAATTTTTTCAAGTAATATAATTTTGTAACCCAGAATTTACTTTGTATTTGAATAATATTCTTCGATCGTTGAAATCTACCACTCAGAATTCCCTTCCCTTCGAATCCAAGCTGTCAAAAGATGGTGAACACCATGAACATCATGAAAATAATAGGTTATGTAATAAATTGGTATAAAAGAGTCCCCATGTGATTACATAAATGCAGCATGCAAAATTGGGCGAGTCTGTTACCTAATGAGATGAGGGACTCGCATGGGTTAGGGACAATTAATGAACCGAAATAACTGAATGATTAACTGAGAGTTTGTTAAACGGACCAGGGAATCGGAATTGTAAGAAAAACGTTTTTTTTTAAAATTTTCAGATGAAGCTTCATGTCCAATTGGCTGGCAACATGCAAGTGATTTATGCGTTAAAATCATTGTGTCACCTGCAACTTTGAAACATGCGAAAGTGACTGAAATACCTATAACTAATTTTTAAAAACCTGTTCTTTTCAGCACAGTTGTCATTTAGAAGGTGGACAATTATTAGATTCAGAATCCAATCTTTTGATGGAAGATGTCATCGATATATTAAAGGTTTGATCAAAAAATATATATTTATAAATGACACATATTCCAGAATCTGTTCGATCAAGGATTGTCTGAACCGACTTTTCATATTGGCGGGATGGGACAGGCTTTAAATAGAACATCTGATGGAAGATATCGAATGTAATCAGCATTTTAAACGTTTTTAATAAGTGAGACTAACTTTCAGAATATCTACCAACCCATCGTCAGCTTTTCCCTTCATTTGTTCATTAAACAAAATGTCTCGAAGATCATTGTTATTCCAGCAGAAGTTGTTACCTCACGGTACTATTCTTAAAACATTTCTAACAAAACAAATTACTTTTTCAGGTGCACCAAAAATCCAAACAACGGAAACAACAGAGATCTATTTTCATCCACGCGCTGATGCTGATTATGTTGTTCTTCCATGTAATGTTGAAGGCGATCCGAAACCACAACTTTCGTGGTATCGAAATGATGTAGAAGTTCTGAGCCCTTCGTTATCAAATGTGTCGTATTTATTGTCTGGTGGAAACCTTTTAGTTCCTGCTTCACCAACATTGGCATATTCATCGTTTCATTGTACGGCTAGAAATAATTTGGGAGAAGTTAGGTAAGATTTTTGACTTAGATTTTGAAGAAGGATAAAGAACGAGCATCTAATTTGTTGAAACATGAAGAAAAAGTCTTGATTTTATCAAAATTAAAAAAAACGTTTTCACTTATTTTTTCTGTAAAATAATTAATGGATTTTTCTGAAATCTTCCTCATCGACAGTGATCGACAGTTATTAAAAATTCTACAATTTTATTCATAATTATCGAACTTTGAGTTTGAGATTTAAAATTTAGGACCTATAATAATTTTTATATTCGCTGAGTTTCTGGTTTTCGAAGTACAGTAGTTCGAAAAACGTAAAAGATCAAAACCATAAGCAAAAAGACATATTTCTACATTTCCTGGCTTCCTAAAATACAACAAACTTACTAAAAATAACAACCTTTTTTTTAATTTTAATAATTGAATATTTTTCAAAAATTATCACTCGTTCCATATTTCTAATCCCTTCCAGAAGCCCATCTATCCTTCTGAAACCTTCCTTTATCGATGCATTCCGCCGTCATCGTCTAGATGTGTACTCTCTTGTGACAGGTGGAGCAAAATTAGATTGTGATGCACCAGCGCATCAGCCAAGTTAGTTTATTTTTCCTCTTTTTTTTTGTTTTGGCCGCAATAGTTGGCTTGAAATTAGAGCGAAAATATTCACTGGTTCGAAACATACACTCACAGGAAATGCATGTTTTTCGTGTGGGATGGTTGGGTTTGCATGATTTCTTTTGTTGAGTTTTCATGGGTTTTTTGTTGACTAGCTTTTTTTGGTATAAATGATTAACTTTCGATTGTGTTTTATTCGAAATTGAAAAATCTTCAAAATTCACCCACTTTTGGCATTTCATACCTTCTCATTTCGCTTTCCCACTTCATATTTCATATACCTGTTCTTCCTTAAGAATAATTGTTCCAATTAATCACAAAATCACATTGCAAAAATTAGTCTAAATGACATCTTATTTGTCTCGTTTCATATAGTTCTTCACCAACATAATACATCAAAGGTGGTGGTACTTCACTTCGATTTAACAAAAAAGTGATTAGTCAAGTATTCAGTTTTATTACTTCATTATTTTGATGAACGATAATTGATCAAACGATCCATTTTAAAAATGTAAAATTTCGAAGTTCGTCTTCAACCATTGTCAAATTTTCGAGAAGAAGATCCCTTGAGAATTTAGTAGGTTCCATCATTTTCGCCTTCTTTCAACCAAACACAAGTTCTTCCAATTTTTCTTCTCCTTCTTCTTCTTATTTCGAAAATGTTGATGTTGAGAAAGAAGAGGAACATATTTATGGAAAATATACATTTCATGTAGACAACTATTTTGTTCAATGTTTTTGTTAAAAATGTGCTGAATCAATGTTTTCATTTGAATTAATTCATTGTCATTTTTTGTCCATTTTTATAATAATACATATTTTTTTCTAATTTACTCGACTCCTCTTCATTTTCAGCTCCCAAAAAAAATTTTAAGAGAAGATTGATTCCCAAGACTTTTCCAAATTCACAAATATTTGTGCCAGCGATTCATCTTTTGACGCCCCAAGAATAGATGAGAATAATAAAAACGAGAGGCGCGGTATAAATAGAAGAACCTGTCAAAAACAGGCGGCTCTTTGAATGATTTACATGAACAATTCTCATTTGAATATTGCTGTTTTCAACATACACATTTTTCTATTTATTCGGTTAGAACATCTGCCAGAAATTATATAAATTCATCTATTCCGACCATTTTTTTTCTACTTTGAAATTAACGTGATAAATTGAGGCTTCGTTTATAATGAGGCTGTCTGTTATAAATTTCAGCTATTTTTTCGTCGATAATTAATTTTTTTGTATTTTTTTCTAAAATAGAGATTCTGAATAAGACCCAACAATTAAAATTCAGGACGAGCTTATTAATGTTTGGTCCCATTTCCGACAAAAATGATAAACATGATTTGCAAAGTGATCAGGTTGCTCATCCAACATGATTTGTTGCAGGGGAAGAACACCTGTTGTCGATTTGTCAAACATTGAATTCTTGTCCTTTCGCTTATACTTTCACCAGGAATTTTGAGCATTTTCTTCTCTTTCATTTTCCGCAATATTTCTAATGAACATCTAGCACTTATGTCATTTGATGGTTTTTAGAAGCAATGCACTTTATTTTTCATTTTGTGAGAACCTAACCTCAACCACTTCAAACAATTTTCAGTTCCAATGGAACGTTGGCTCATTTTTTTTGCCATAAAAAACTAAACTTCAGAAAAATAATAATTGCATACTAATTAGATGTCACCTATTGATATACATAGTTCTATACGCAGTAGATTTTTTTTGCTTTTCATTAATTTTCTGAAAAAAACAAAACGCCCCCTTCTCTTGTTTCGTTTCGTATTTACTTACCCTTTTCTTCAAAAAGACAATTCAAAATCTCATTTTCTTCAAATGAATATTGGCACTCTAAAAACACTCGAAACAGCCTGCGGGCAACGGGGTCCACAACATTTTTTTCGGGTTTCCTGAGAAGAGTGGCCTCATTTCATTTTAAGATGATGAAAACGAAGAAGAAAACAGAAAGATGTTTTGTACATGTGTGCATTATTATGTTGAGCAGAGTTTTACTTATTATTTTAATTTTTTTTTCAAATATTTATTTACAACATGAGAAGATTATCGTTTGGAAAATAGTAAAATAATAGCTTTAAAATATTTGATTTTATGGTGTTTTTTTTTGGATTTATGTAGTTTATGAGTGATGTATAAAATTTCAATTCCTTTTCAAATACCAAAAAAAATCAAAAGTAAATGCCAAAACGCTTGTAAGCTAAAGTTTATTAATTTTGATGATACAGTAGCGGTAAAAAGTGAGGGTACTTTTGGTTTTTCGATCATAACTTTGCCCAAAATAGTCCGATTGGGCTGAAACTTGAATATGTTTCGTAAAACAGTATTTTAAATATTATTTTCTGATTTCAATCCAGTTATTCTGAAAAAAATTTAATGTGTGAATGTGAATTTTTTCAAATTTTATTGAAGAATGAAAATCTATCAAAAATATAAGTTAAATAAGTTTTTAAAAGAAAAAAACATTCTTATGGGCTATTTTAACTTGGAGGAAAACTGAGAACATAAATAAAATGAGCTTTTCAAACCTCTGTTTTAACTATATAGAACAAAATTGTCTTTTGAAAACTGACAGAAAACACTAAAATGGAATACAATTTTTGCATGCTACGACGAAATTGGGGCTGTGACAGAGCTCTCACTAATACGGATTCCTAGGCCACAGATCCCGGATTTCGTTCCATTGGTGTGAGACTTCTAAGGCACAAATGACCTACAAAACCACTGACCACCTATTTCGTCGGATCATGCTCATATTCCATCACATTTTCGATATGTTTGCATTTCAATGAGAGCTTCCAAGATTTATAAATTCACAGTACTATTTTCGCATCATCTAAATATCTAGGCAATATATATATATATAAGTATATAATTTTCTCATATGTTCATCATCAATTTTTCTCTTGCGTTCAACCCCAAAAACTTCCCCATCTTCCAGTTTTCCTAGCGCAAAATTTTTGTACATGTTTGCTAAACGCAATTTGGATCTATCCTAGATGTTTTTTTCTCGAGTTTTCCAATTGATAAAACATCAAAAAAATCGACGGATGAAGGAGGAGGCTGACTGATAAAAGATACAGTTCATTCATTTTTTTTCTGGAATGATAAAGAGGAAGTTTTTTATTCCATCGTGATGCTTATTTCCTTGTATTTATATCTTTATGAGGATTTTCCAAAGTTTTCACTTTCACATTTGTTTCCCCCCGCACTCTCTCTTGTGTTTTTTTCATTTCGATTCTGTATAAAGATAATAAAGTGAGGACATTATTCTTCGATTAGGAAATTGGAAGATAGAGAAACTTTCGTGGATGATTTAGCTTTTTTAAATGTTTTGAAGTTCATTTTAAAAAATTTACTACTTTGGCCAGCCTTGCTCAATGCTCAATATTTAAATTCTTTCGTGAAAAAAATATTGTTCGTTCAATTCGACTCCAAACGCGCACCACTGTCTTCGCAAGTTTGTATGGCCTTTACCGTATCCTTACGTCTTGAAAATATTATTTTTGAGGCATAAATACATTTTTGGTATCTATTGGACCAATTATGAAAAAAATTTTGTCCCTGCACCGGAACAGGCCAAAAAACCGAGTTTGTTCGGTAGAGCGCGTTTGGAACCGGTTCGCTTCTACAGTAGTGTATTGTTTTCAGATATTTACTAACTCAGTTTTTCAAATGATTCAATTTTTTAACATTCTCAGTAAATCTGAAAATAAACTGTTAATTAGGGTCATTTTAGAACATATTTGCCTTCTCAATAGTTAGTTTCAAGTTACATGTAAATTAACTGCGAAATTGAGTTAATCAAGTATTAGTTTGTTTAAAACTACTTTTCTGTGTGTACGTTAAAACTTCAGTTAAACTTTCGATCACATCTGTTAGATGTTTTAAAAAATTAAATAGTACTATATCTTTAACAAATACAGATAAACACGTTTCTTCCAGAACTTTTAGAATCTATGTCTTGATTTATTTTTCAGTATCAAATTAATTCGTTAATTCTTTTAGAACGAACTTCGGTGTTCGTTTTCCGATCATCAAAATGTTAACTAACCTTCAATTCGAATAAAAAAGTAGGTTAGCTATCAAATCATTTAGCAGACACAGAACCGGTTAAGACTATTTTCGTTTCAAACCATTAGTTATACCCATAGTTAGTAAAAAAACGGAAATTTTTGTCAAGGTATTTCAATCAGTTTATCATTGCCATACTTATTTCTCATTTTTGTAATTCCCCCCTCAAAATCTTCAAAATTCCCAGCTTTCTGCTCTACCGTTCCTGTACCTCAATCCATTGTTCTTTTCTTGATGATTATGTGTCAATATTAAAAGTTTACGATTGATTTGATGAAAAACGAAAAGATATTGGGCAGTGATTGCATTTCCAATCGAATAAAACAAACACAACAAAAATGTTTTGGAACAATACGTTTATAAATATAGTTTGAAGATGGAAAGCTCCACCCCCTTTCCGTCCGCCGAAATCTGGAATTTTTTGACACATCTAAATTGGCTGGCGACAAATAAGGATATTTAGTATTTAATGTTTGTTCAAAATCTTGATGGATGTAAATTGGGAATAAAAGGATGGAATCGCGCGGTTTATTCTTCTATGTATTGAAAAAAAAACGAGGGTTTTGCAAACATTGTTTTTTTTTAGTTGTAATTGAGAATTATTTCGGTTTAGTTGGCACCAGCATTTTGATCTTCCATATAACACTCTACCATTTTCGAAAAAAATACAAAAATGTTTTTTTCCCAAATTTTATATTTAAAGACAGAGTGCCAGTTGTTACTATATACGTTTGGTGCAAAAATAATGTTTAAATTATGTTACTAAATTTTGAGAATCACATTTAAATCCGAATATGTCATTTTCAACAGTTCACATCGGATGGACCCGCAATAAACATTTGTTGAAAAAAAAACTCAATCCCTCCCCCTTCCCACCATTTTTCATTTAATCTGTTCGAAAAAATTTTCACATTTCAATTTCTTCGTCGCCGGTTTTTGTTTACTTTTCCAATTGAGAAGCCACCACCAGCTGCTTCTTCTTCACTTGCCACATTCTCGATTCAAATTGTCCACTGAAAATTGATGCCTCTCAAATTTATACTCCTTTCTTGAAAAATGTATCATTTTTTTCGCTTTTCAGAAAATCCGTGCAGCTTGAAAGATGTAGACGTCGACGGATGTTCTGAAATGATCGATTGCATGTCTGAAATTTTTTCGTTTGGTTTTTTTTCGTTGATTTTGATGGTTTTTCAAATATTCACTGCACAATATATCACTTTACTAATATCTTTCTTTCTGGCACATGCAAAAACATAAAGCCTTGGCTTTGGTTCGAAATTCGGACCAGTTTTCGCTCTCACCATCCAAAAGCACAAGCACCATGTTATGACTAATATCACCGATTTGCACTTATCACCAACTGTATTTCATATTGCACTCGCACTATATACACCAAAATATCACTCGCAAAACAAATTCACATCAGATGAACATTTTCATAAATGATTCAATTGCACTCGCACTATACATATGTATTATATCCCCATTTTCCATTATTATCATGGATTTTGTTTGTCTTTTTATTTATTTCTATTTTGATTTCACACGGCTTTTACAACAATAAGAAGGAATCTGTATTTTTGTTTGTTGGTAGCATGGTGGCATGTGGGTCGATCCAGTGAATATTACTTTTAGGTTTTCATACAAGAATAGTGCCTCATTTATGGGGTACTTGAGGTGGGACATTAAACATTTCCCAGTAGAAAAACGTTGAAGAATATTCCAATTTTATAGAATCGTTGACATATTCATGGTTGTATGGAGAGTCCACGGAAAACATTTTGAGCCAGAGTGATCGGAAATTCATTTCATTTGATGGAACACTGTTCTTTTCATATGTATTACCGGAGGATGAGAACAGGTAGCGCATTTATTTTTTGAATATCGGGTATGGAGTTTCTGTGCTCCAGAAAATGTAATTGATGAAATTATAATTATCATGCAATCATGAAAAAGGGGTTCAAATTGGAAACTTTATGCTTAAAATAAATTCTCCAGAAAATGGAAAGAAAGTCGTCAATGAACTTGATGTGACTTGTTTTTAGATCGTTTTTCTAATTGTCTAAAATTCGTTTAATAAAAAAATTCAGTCAACAAAATAATACGTTCATTTCCTGAAGTTATAAAACAACTTTTTTCCAGCTATGCATGTTCCCTTTCGGTCTATTCAACACAATCTGGACATTATGGCCCATTCTTTCGTTTGATCTCATCAACATCTTCCAATTTTACATTCCAACCTCGAATCGATTCATCACAACCGCAAGTATTTCCAGAAGATGCGAAAATCGGCGAATCAATTTATTTGGAATGTTTTGCATATGCAAAGTAAGAAAAAGGAAACACTATTTTATTTAAAAACAATTTTTCAGCCCTTTGCCACAGTATAAATGGTTTAGACTTGATGGGAAACCAATTCCCGAAAAAGCAAAAATCACAAACTCTGGCCGAGTTTTGAAAATTGAGAAAGCCACGTTTTCCGATGCTGGCAAGTACAAATGTATAGCTTCGAATTCTTTGGGTGCCGCTGCTGGCGAAGTTAACGTTAGGTTAAGAGGTTTGCACAAAAATTAATTTCTCAAAGATTTATTTATTTTTTCTAAAGCTCCTCCCGTAATTCTCCAAGGACTTCATGATCGTGCAGTTGCAACAAATTCGAATCAGACGTTTGAATGTCTTTTATCAAATTCTGATAGCTCATCATCTGTAGAATGGTTTAAAGATGCGAAACCGATTGTCCCGCTGCTTCTTCCACCAGAAAAGAGAAAAAGACTCAAAATCGACAACAATATTCTCTCAATTTTTGCAACAGAAGAATCAGATTCTGGAATATATCAATGTATCGTATCGAATGATGTCGGGAGTTCAACATCTTCAGCTCTTTTCTCAGTCAAGGATAGTGCTCCAATATTTCCGCCGAATTCAATGCCTCGTCGAGTATTTGCATCAGTTGGTAGCAGTGTTCGAATCCCGTGTATTTTTGAAGCTTTACCAAGATTGAATGGGAAGTGGGCGGATGCTGGAGGTGCTCGATTACCGACACGTGGACGATTAAGAGATGAGGATGGAATAATGACCATTGAAAAAGTTCAAATTGATGATGCTGGATTGTTCTTCTGTACGGCTACTAATCGAATGGGAAAAGCTCATGCACAAGTTCAATTGGTTGTAATGAGTATGCCTTTTTAATAACTTTTTTATTTATACTTTGAAATTTTATAATTTTAGACAAACCTTCAATAAGAACAAATGCTGGGAATAATTATCTGAATGAAGACACTGTCAATATGAGTTGTGAACTGGAAATGTCATGTGACAACAGTGCAGAATGTCCTGAAGCACTATTCGAATGGAAAATCAATGATCGACCAAGCTCTGATTTTCCAACAGTTCGATCAAAAGTTCACGAACATCGAAAATCTGGACATGGACGACATATGAAACAAAAAGTTGATCTTGAAATTCCGAAAAGTCTCGGAGGGAAACATGTCGGCCGTTTTGCATGCTCTTCCATTTATGGTGGAAGCTCTGAAGTTGTGACAAGACCCACACTACCATCCCCGATTGCATTGTCAATTGAGGCTGAGAAAAATGGAAAAACATTCAAGTTGAGGTGGAGATTACCACCACAACATAGAGATACAAGGGACCATTCGGTATGAACTGCTGATTGTTGTAAATGTTTAAAATTTAACATTTTTTCAGTCAAAAGTAGATGGATATATTGTGGAAATGCGGACAAAGAGAAATAGAAAATGGATAGCCGCTGAGAGAGATTTAGTGTCAAATATGGAGAAGGATAGTATATTGGTTTCGAATTTGGCACCTAATACAGAATATCAGGTTTGTTAAAGACCATTACAGACAGTGTGTCAGTAAATTTGACCCTACCTCATAGCAGCGGTCTAAAGTTAAAAATAAATAAAAATTTGAATGTGCCGTCTATTGGTATTGTTCTTTGGACCACCTGGGCTCCCATTCGAATTTTGATTTTTGAATTTGAAGCGTGTTAACTGACAATCTGCTTTTAAGCCGAAGAAAATATAATTAGAGTCCCTGTGGAATTTTCGAAAACTGAAATAAAACTTGGAATTTTTTTTAGTTCCGTGTTCGATCCGTCGATTCATCGTCATTCGGTGAACCATCAATACCAACCGATTGGGTTCGAACTCCACCAGGACCACCAACACAAATCGTTGATTCTCTAAAATGGCGTACTTTGGATTCGTCAACTCTTTTGGTCGAATGGCAGCCAATTGAAACCGAAAAGAATAGCGCAAGCGGCGACAATCTGAGATATCGAGTTTCATGGTCTGAGACAATGGTTAAGAATTCAACCGAATCTAAAGAAGATGGTGATGAAATCAATGTTTTAGGTTTGATAATGAGAATACATAATAGAACTTTTGAAAATAATTATTTTAAACAGATGCTGATCAACCGCAGGCAATTCTGAAATTAAATTCAACCGATGGTTGTCGAATGGTTGTATTAGCAGTCAGACCAATAAATGATCAAGGAAATGGAAAAATTAGTACAGATACGATTGCATTTTTAAACAGTCATGGTAACGAAGGGAATGTTTAGAATTAGAAGAAAAAAACTAGTTATTTTCAGGTGAATTGAAGAAGGTGAGCATGCACAATGTCCGACCGATAAACTCAAGCCATGTTAATATCTCATGGAGTTGGGACAATAACTCTGAATGTGATACAAAGCACGCCGTGCAAATATCGTGCCTAGACCCGATTTCAAGTGAAGACGTTATTGTTACCGTAGCGAGTGATAAAACCAATTGGTTGCTAGGTGGATTAGATGCAGAAACTGCTTATAATTGTAATTTGAGAGCTGTGGATAATCATGTAACTTTCAACTATTCTTCCGCTTTTTATTAAATCTTGCCGGTTTTTAGGGTAATCTAGGACCAGCTAGCAAGAAGTTTAAAATTCATACAAAACAACATCCACCTGAAAATGCGCCGAAAATTGAGAAATTAATGATGAAAAAAATGAAAGATGAATATACAACAGTTTTAGAATGGACTACTATAGACTTACAAAAACCAAATAGGTCTGAAAGTGGATGTGGATATAGGGTATGAACTATCAAATTTTGCCAGAAAATTGAAAATATTTAGATATTCATCTACATTTCTGAAACCGCAACCGAACCAATTGAACTTGACATGCCAGTCCAGCGTTTATCCGATCGAATGCGTCCTTCAGCTCGCCTCGATGGTCTCAAATTAATGTACATGTACACAATTAAGGTTGCTGGATACAATCCGGGAGGTGTTGGCCCTATAAGTGCGGCAAAAAGCATTCGATTAGGATCACATCAATCGATGGATTATTCAACATCTTCATCCACATCTTCATATTTTCTGATACTCTTTCCCATTCTCTGGTCACTTTTCTCATGTTTTTTGTAACCTTGTTTTAGTCCTACTGCCAATGTTTCCTTTTTACCGGTGTATGTTTCATTCAACATGTACATATTATAGTTTAATGAATTTGTTCTTCTTTATACATGGGTTAATCACAAAAGCATTATATTGATAAATAAAAAATAATTTCAATGTTTAGACAAAATATATTGATTTATTTAAGCCTCATATTTCTTAGCTTCTTCAAGAATTTTGGCATTGTTCCAAATGAATTTGCCATTTTCTTCTGTTCTGGTTGATTGAATCATTGCTTTTGCAATATCAGTTGCCGAGCTGGCAAGGCTGTTCGTGAAGATTTTCAACGGTTTGATGAAGAAACTGGCAGCTGCTTCAGCAAAACGGAAGTCTGAAAGTGAACAGTTAAGTTCGAATGATATTCGGGTGCACCCGAGTTTAAAAAAATGAGAAAAATTTAAAAGGCTAAGTTCAGGGAAATCGAATTTCCTAAGCTTAATATAAATATGTGCGGGTGCCACCGACACTTCAACGAGTTACCTTCTCTTTTAGCTTCGATCAAACCAGGATGCATTATTGCAAATTTTTCGAATCCCAGCTCGCCAATTTCACGCTCGACTTGTCCCTAAAATAATTGACGTCAAAAAATTCATATAAAACTGGATACCTTTGTTTTAATATACAAAAACATTGAGTTCTCATTTGCTCCACCCGATGAAACGAGCACAAAATGTTTCACCCCATTTTCTTTGGCCAACTTTGCGGCACTCATGACATAATCATGATCCACTTTGTAAAATCCATCCTGAATTTTCATATAATAGAATGAAAAACTCGACATAAAACTCATACAGCTCCAGATTTTCCGCGAGTAGTTCCCAAAGCGCAGAATCCAACATCAATGTTCTTGAAATCGTCCGCTTGTTCTTCGAGTTTGTCGAAATCGACAGTTTTTTGAACCTTCATTTGTTAAAAATTCAGATTGATAAATTAAAAATAAATAAAAACTCTTACTAATTTGTCTCCGACTGCTGATTCAACGTTTCTTCTGGCAAAGACCACCACCTAAAACAATTTGAAATTAAATTTATTTAAAACTGTTTACATTAAACCTTTGAGAATTGCTTCGATTCTGCCAACAATTTCACCAGCTCCGATCCAACGGCTCCTGTTGCACCAACAACGAATGCGGTTGTCATTGTTACTTTATTCTTTAAAAAAAACTAAAACATTGAATATTTGGTATGAAAATTAGATAGTTCTAAGAATATTTCAACTTTAATTTCAATTTCAACAAAGTCATGTTTCAAAACCCGTTCATTAAGCACTTAAAAAATTAAAATAAACATAGGCAATCAGGCATAGGCAAAATCAATAAAAAGCTGAAATCATCGACTCAAAAACCCGTTCCAAATTCTCCATTTCCGGCAAAATTGTTATTGAGTTTTCCGGTTTTTGTCGAACTTTTGACATTTCGATTATAAGTCTCATTTGGAGGTGTTCTTTGAGCATCAAGTATAATTTTGAATTTTCCGTTGAAACTCTCAAATTATAATATGTCGATTCTTTAGTGGCATGCATTTTTAACATTTGCCACTGTGTTCGAGAAATTTGGATTGTTAACGTCATCTGAAAAATAATAACACCCAATTAATAATTTTTGAAAATAGGCTATTACCTCCGATGTATTCGACTCCATTTTTTCAGTTATATGACGTGGCAGAAGCGCCCTAAACAGATTTGTAGTGGACAACGTATCTGGACATCCGCATAATAAATCAATAAGGGCAAATGGTAGACGAATAGAGAAGTTGAAGCTCTGAAATAAGAATGTTTTAACGAAAGATATTAAATTGCGAAAAACGGAAGATCCCGCATAAATTCTGAGAGAATTTCATACCGTTGCCACTTGATGCGCCGTTCTTTTCGGCACTTGAACAATATCCCAATAGCTAAAGCAAATCGGATCGATTTCAACTCGAAAACCCCTGATCACTTCTTGAAACTCGAAATGTCGATTTAAGGACAAATGAAAAACAATCGGTAAATCAACATCCTCGCTAGAAATATGAATTTCATAACTTTTGCTTACTCCAGGTGGCATTGAATCAAGATCCACAGTTTGACTGATAAATACTGAAAACTAAGGGCTTTTATTGGAACAATTTATAACAAAAATACATTTTGGGTTACTAGTCGACCACCTGATACCCAAATTCCAGCCATCCATGGGATAATCGGTTGAATTTTCAATATTCATTATAAAGAGAATTGATTCGTCTGCTAGATACCGAATCTGAAAGATTTCTTTGATGTGAATCTCTATAAATAAACAATTTCGTAATAAAATAATGAAATCACGTACCTCAACAAAATTTCTGACACCTTTTGAATCTATTACCCTTTTACTGTAGCAGTCCTCCATTTGCCGACAAGTGAGCATCAGAGTTTTTATCTTAAAAATTAAACAATTATTTGGATCAAAATGTGTTTCAAGAAATACCTGTTTCGCCGCTTCATCAATAGCCCTAGACTCTTCTTGCAATTCTTCATACCTTTTCATCAGCTCTTCTTTTTCCCCTTTTTCTGGTTTATGCGAAAATCTGCTTCCGAACGATGAATCCGATTCATCGTGCTTCTCATTTCTCACCGGCGATGGCGAATTTCTTTCAACCATTGATAAGTCAAAATCCATGTCATCATCAGATTCATCCATTCTAAATAATTCCCATAAAAATGAATTTATTTTAAACGGATTAATCTAGAAAACATTGGAGGTTTTAACCAATTTTATGTTTCACTGTCTAAAAGTTTGATTCAAAAAATAACTTATTATAAATAACTTAAGTTAACTTGACATGAAAAATATCACAATTTCGTTTTCAACAACCCGTCATTTGTTGGAAAGAAAGCAATAGAAATATACACTCTATGAAACATGCAATAACAATTAAATTACTACGAATTTTCTTCAAAACTAATTAGATAAGGCCAAGTTTTTGAACAACAATCATCACATTTTCATCACTTTCAGCTTTTTCTTTCAAATCCGAAATAACAGCATCCAATCGTTTTGAAGTTTTTGGTGATCCAACGGCCCTTTTCAAAAGTCCTCGAAGAGTCGAACGAATCTAAGAAAACGTTAAAGTTTTGAAGTTTTAGATATAATTTAAATATTTACCTCTTCATGGATTTCGAAAAGCATAACAACGTTTTCTAGAATTGCCATGGCAACAAATGGATCATTTGCCAGAGACAACAACTTTGCCATGATTGTGTCAATGTTTGAATCAACAAAACTTCTGAAAATGGTTCAGGTGTTTAAATATAAAATTATTATTTTTTAACTAACGCAAATTCATCATCTCCTGCATACATCACATTATTACCCCTGATCAACTCATTATGTTCATCTAATCTTCTAGTAGTGCACAAATATCTCAAGCAATTCATGTAAATATCACATAGATCTTTTGGAGTGCGTTTCCATGCATGAATCTCCTCATTTTGTGCAATTAGTGCTAGAAGTTTTTGATAAAAATACAGTGGCTTGTTTCTTGTTGGAGAATCCGGAACATGACAAAGAATTGCGAGAAAGTTATTTATCAAAAGTGCAATTTGAGAGCAGGGATTGGTTGATGATAATGATTCGAGAGTTTCAAGACAACGACGACACGATGTATCTACCTGAATTCAATTTATTAATCGGAAAACTACTTTTCATGTTTTTAACTTCTATCGCAACCATTTTTTCATAGAAAAATACACACCTGTGGTAAAAAATTAGCAAGCAAACTCAATTGAACAACTTTCAACGACATGTCAAATCTTTTCACTTCGTTCCTTATAGCCGGTACCGAAATTGCCAAATTTGTTATACAAATTCTCATAAACTCTGCCTTTTTCGCCCCCTGTTTTAATGTGGTGTAACAGTGAAACGTAAAGTCTGTCAGAATTTCAATAATTCTCTGAAAATGAGTTTACATACATTTTTCGTTTTTATAAGTAACAAACTTCTAAGATAATATGCCGTAATCCTAACGACGCTCTTGCTTTCACTAGAAAATCAATACATTGCATTGGATTTTCTCTCGATTTCAAATCAATCAATATTAAGGCATTTCCAATTAACTCTTCTGATAAATTGGTCTGAAATGTAGTGTAATTAAGAAAACTAATTAAACATGAATACCTCATCGGAATGTTCAAAATTCAAGCATTTACACAAATTTACAGCTTGTTCCAGAATAATTTCAGCAGCGGCAGAGCTGTCGATAGTTGAACGTTTGAATCGTCTTATTAAAACTTCCAAGAATTTCTTGCCACATTTCGATGCAGTTACGCGATCAAACCTGAAATGATTTGAAGGAATATTCAGAACAAAATGAAATTGAATATTATTTAAAGAATACTTACCCTATTAAATCAAGCACCGCTACAAAATTTGAATTACTCATCAGTTGAATCAAATGTTCGTTTTCCGGAATGTTCTCAATGAATGCGTTCATCAAATTAATCAAGATCACATCATTTTTCGAGTCTTTCACTCCTTCATCAACTTTTAATCTTATCAGAACGAATTCAAGTACTTCTTTAACTTGCTCCATCTCGAAAAATTTCACAACAAAGCCTATCCATTCAGTAAGACATTTGACGTATTCTTCAAAATTTGATATGTCTCCAATTCTGGTGAAAACAGTTCTGATAATAAAATGATTTATTAATGTTTTAAAAAAGTGTTTCTACCTTTTAACAGAGTTCCGATCTTCTTCAACGGGTGGAGTGCTTTTGAATCGTCTTCCCAACATGGTCAAAGGTTCCTCATACGAATGTTCCATTAAAAATATCATATCCAAAATATCTTTCGAATGCATTGCTAAATATTTTGATGGTAGACCTTCTACGCAAGAAGAGATGAGAATATAAGTGTGTTCATCTAATGGAACTTTTTTACAAACAACAAATAATGGAGCTAGATCTTCGAGTGTATGTGCACAATACGAAACACATTGAATTATCCAAGCAACACATTCAATTTGTATTCGACGGTTTCGTAAATCTAGGTCACTGAGAGCTTTTGCAAATCCGCTTTCCATTACATTTTTTGGTTTTTGAAGGCATTGATGCAAGGTACGCCAAGGAATTGTTCGATCATTTGGAGTTATATGCATTGATATTCGACAGAGATATACACGATCTAATAATGCTGGGATGCAATTTGTAATTGCTAAAAAATTTTAAAGAAAAATTTTAAAAACTGAAATTAGAAAAAAACTAACTCGAACAATACTCTACTAATGATTCTAAGTTTTGCACAACACTTTCTTCTTCATAAAAACGTATACAACCGAGAATCGCACCTTGAACTGAAATCATGGATATTATTAATAATAATTAGCCTAATAGTTTTTCTTACCATAAACTTGGCAGACGACAGTTGGAACTTGTTTAACTTTCGAAAACCAATTTTTAGCCATTTCTTGAATTGCAATAGGCACTTGTTTTTCATTAAAATGTTCGGGCAGTGCAGAATGTCCATTCTCATTTCTCAACTGGTTTGCTTTTTCCAAAAGTCGATCATAGACAAGTCTTCCGAAATTATCAAACACTTCCAAACATAATAACCATGCATATGTATAGTCTTCCGAATTTTCACTCATCTCCTCGATTATTTTTTCCACATTTATAACATTTTTGAATGATTCGATGCGGTTATCAGCTATCCATGCATTTAGCATGTTTTCTTTGAAGTTTAGAATCTCTTTAGAGATTTCCGATGCTTTTTTAGTTGTTTTAGAAGGATCTTTCAACAAATCATCAATTTGCAATCTGAGGAGTTCACTTTGATTGAGAGAGAATTCTTTCGGTCGTGCCAATGACATTAATTTTGCTCTTTTCTCTCGCCATGGTACAAAATCTGGTAGTTCGATATCTGAAGTAATTCATTTAGTCAATCAGAAGATGAAAATTCTAATTGTCGTACCAAATCCACTCCTGTCTGATCGTTTAAGTTCCAATGTGTTATCTAAAGAACAAGACCGTTTTTTGATGTCATTTTTAATATCAACATCAACTGTTAAAGGCTCATCGTCAGCATTTGTTGCACCTGCAAAGTATTTTTTTTCATATTGTCAAGATAAAAATTTCTAGCCGCTCGTTTTGCGGAGTGTCGTTGGGAATTTCCTCGCAGCGCGACCGCAACGCGCTCAAATTCAAATTTTTCAGTTGGTCTTGCGAGGAAATTCCCAACGACACTCCGCAAAACGAGCGGCCAGAAATGTTTATCTTAACAATATATGTCTTAAATAAAAATACTCGTACCTAGCGGATCCTCAAAATCGTATTTTTCAGGAATTACTTCTCCATTTGAAGGTTTCTGTCTCCAAATTTCCGGCAACTTTGAGACTTCTTCTAACGGATGATGAAATGCAATGTTAACTGCCATCGGATCCATTTCAAGCTTGAAGCTTCCCGTTTTTAACACCCGCCATGGTGTTTCTGTCATTTCTGGAGCTGGAAAGACAATTTGCAACCAATTTAACAATAAAAATAAGTAAAAATAGGAATCAAAACAATTATATAATGTAATTCTCGAGAAGTACACTGACAATGGCCTAGAAACCTTAAGTTTGGTATTATTATGTCACGTTTTGTTTTCTAGGCCATAAAATATTGAGGGACGTTTCAAATGTGTTTTCTGAAAAATAGCTCTCAAAATGTAACATAATCTCAAAAGGCTTCATTATAAATACAAAACTAAAATATTAATTTTAGCCCAACCATGCGTTTTTTAACAAATTATTTATTTCATTAGCGGTCACTCTTTTGTCGAAATTTCCACGGAATCCCCTGTTTTTTAGCACTGAAAACACTTCAATCGGTAAGATGTTTCCGCCTGAAATTTGAAAACTTAATAAAGTAAAAAAAAACTGGCATAGCAATAAACTTACTTCCTCCAAAAAATCCAAAATTGAACTCATCTCCAAATTTCTCAAACGGTTCGTCGTTGGTTAATCGCGAAATAAAATTGTTTTCTCGGGGCTGGAAACATATAGCTTAATATTAGACATTCAGTCAAATAAATATAGATTTATCATTTTTCGTCAACTATTAATCATCTGGCCGAGCGGAGGGAGCTCCCGACATCATGCTATAGGAATAAAATTCAATTAGAAAACCAACCTGGACATATCGAGTGATTACCGTATCGCAAAAGTACAGTAGTATAACCAAAGATGAAATCCAAAATGAAATTAGAGACATGGTCTGAAACCCCGCTTCTAGAAACAGCTGAACTTTAGTGAACAGGATAGTGGCCAGCGATTTTGTTTTGTTTTTTGTTAGTCTACTCTCAAAATTGCATCAAAAATGACGCCAACTCGTAAAATATCAAGAAATGAACAAAAAACAAGAAAAGGAAACGAATTTTGAGCAAATTTAATGACAAAATGAACAAAGATAATACGAACTATGGATAGAAACGACGAATAAAAATTCTAATTTCTTAGAACAATTTGTGTCATGCCATCCATAGTCTTGATGGTAGTTCACCCATTTAATTAGTCGATTCTTGGTGTATTGCTTCTATTCTGGAATCTCTGTTCAATATCTTTGGAGAAGTTTCAGATTGTCACGAAATTTTTCAATTGCGCCAATTTTATTCTCTGAAATGACGCCATCGTTATTTGAAAAATAAAATTGGCATGCTCGAGCAATTTTTTAAAACAATTTTTTCACGAAAAATCTAACAAGTTAATTTTTTAATAGTTTTTTTTTCGTAAAAATTCTCATCTTACTTTCAAATGGCACCAGAGAGTCATTCCCTATTTGTTTTTTCTAATGGACCTATGCAGAAACTAAAATTGCTGCAAAAAATTGCAAACAAATGCAAAAAATTCAATGCAGAAACTTGCAAAAAATTGCAAGAAATGTCAAGAAATTGCAATTTTTTGCAGCCGATTTACGGTAAAAATACGGTAATCGTTGCGAGACCATCAATGAAAACGGCTCTTGACCGTATTTTTGGACGCACACCTGTGAAATTTGTGAGGGTCTCGCAGCGAAGAGTAAGAACCTTTGATGGTCTCGCAACGATTACCGTATTTTTACCGTAAATCGGCTGCAAAAAATTGCAATTTCTTGACATTTCTTGCAATTTTTTGCAAGTTTCTGCATTGAATTTTTTGCATTTGTTTGCAATTTTTTGCAGCAATTTTAGTTTCTGCATAGGTCCATAAGTAATTTGTTTTCTTCGAAAAAATGACTCAGGAAACCAAACAAAGTGATTTTCTTTGCCAGTTTAATAGAAATCCCAATTTTTTCAGGAAATATAAATATATCAACGTCGCCCTCTTCCACCAACAATTTCGAAAAAAGACAGCCAATCCGTGGAAACGATGACGAACTACCGATCTACCACGTCGCTGACAATTTACAATTTTTGTTTATAAGATAATTATATTATATTCGCAAATTTGCTCATGTATGAAAGGATCCGACAAATTTTTCTTGGACTTTTTTAATGCAAAATTTTACTGATTCTGATTTTTTTAAAACATTGTGATAATTTCATATATATAAACCGATTTCGCCGTTGTTTCTCTTAAAAATATTGCTGCTTCTGAGCATCTATTGTATTTTTTAAACATTATATTTCGAATTTTATAGCGATTCAATGTTACTTCCGTTTTTCTTGCCGCGAAAAATTTCGCAACTTTCTGAGGGTCTGCAAACAGTTATTTACTATCTTTTTTAAGGAATTTTTCTTTCTCTTTTCGATCGAAAATTTTCCTATAAACAAAATTGGCTTTATTCAAAAAATACGACAAAATATTTTTACAGTGACTACGGTAGATTTCAAAGTGTGCATTTTTGCGTAACACGTCAGAGGTGGACAAATTTCCAAGCATTTTTTCATATTTTTTTTCAGCATTTTTTTCATGTGTGCTTTCGCTACTTTTTGTCATTTTCACTTTTAGAGTTGAAGAATGATAAATTTTCTATTTTTTAGACCGGGAACTAATCATCTTGGGCAAAAATGATGAACATGGAAGTGAGTACGATGAAGCGTATGTTTTTTTTCAAAATTTATTTCTGTTTCATTAATTTAACTGTTCAAATATAATTTTCTGTTTTTTTTAGAAATCGGTGTTGGTCTGACAGCATTCGGTATATTCTTTTTCTCGTTGGGAGTGCTCCTATTTCTTGATAAGGCGCTATTGGCAATCGGAAATGTAAGTATTTTGAACAAACTCCAATTTTAAAGCTAATGAATTTATTTCCAGCTTTTATTTGTCGTCGGAATCACATTTGTTATTGGTGTGCAACGGACACTTGTTTTCTTTTTTGAATTAAGAAAAATCAAAGGCAGCATTCTTTTCTTCGGAGGTAAGTTTTTAAATTTTAACGGCTTATGAAAAGTATAAATTTTGCAGGAATTCTGGTAGTCCTTTTCGGGTATCCCTTTTTTGGAATTATTGCTGAGGTCTGGGGCTTTATCCTTCTTTTCGGGTAGTTACTAAGGATATCGACAAGATTTTAAAATTTGAAATTTTATTTTCAGTGGATTCTTACCTGGAATCGTAAACCTTCTGCGAAGCATCCCAGGTGTTTCAACTGTCACCTATTTGCCTGGAATCCGACAAGTAAGTACAAGTTTTTATGATAAAATAAAACATCCAAAAATAGTTATGCGATTATTTAGATCCTCGACCGTCTGGCTCCTGAATCAAAATACCCAGTGTAAATTCAACACGAGATTCGTCATCGCATATCATTCTGCCATCTTACGATTTCTTCATGCACCTTATACCTTATTTCCTCTTACCATGGGTCATACTTTCGTGATTAAAAGTTTATATATATTTCGAAAATAACCACATTTTCGAATTCAAAAACTAGGCCTTATTGCAAATGTTTTAACTCTAAATTCGGTTATTTCTGTTTTCTTTGTAAGCTCAAATTGTGTTCCTTATTTATTTATTTATTTTCTGTATAATAGACAATGCTTTAGAAATGTTATTAATTAGAGTTTTCTGTTATTATCATTGTATTTATTTTCAGAAACGTTTATCACAGAAATAAACGAAACGTTTCAATTGCAATGTATTATCCTCGAATTTGGGTAAAGACCAACTTGGTCCAGTTGAACCCTTTTATTTCTTAAACTATGAAAAACAGCAAACATCACATTTGTTGTGAAGGTCGAAAAATGTCTTTCTTTTTTTGCTTTTGGTGTTATCTTGGTTTGTATCGATTTGAGAAAGAACCCGCCCACAATTGATATGAAAAATAAAAACGACGGAAATAAATTGGAAATTTTATTTTTTGAAAATAAGTCATATTTTCAGAGGTAGAAGGATGTTGAGTCGGCTAACTCAAGGTATTCGATCAGTTTCGGCTGTTAGAAATGTTTCAAGTGCAGCAAATAATATTCTCAACCAGGCTAACATTACTGCTGACCCAAAAAAGGTAGACTTGTTTTTTTAAAGTTTTAATTATTATTGAAAACTTGTTTATGTTATGTTTTTTTCACTTGTAAATAATTTATATAAGTTCTTGGGAAATATTTTGGCCTGTTTGAAATTTAACCAAACATCAATTATATACATGAATCAAAATTTGAAAGTCCCAGATTTTAAGAAAAGAAAAATAAGGAACGCGATATTTATGGCATTTTTTCTCAGAGAAAAATAACACCGTGAGCTCGTGTCATTTCAATTACACAAAAAAAACGTGACATATTAAAATATAAGAAACACGATTTTTATCGAGAGAAAAATTCTTGAAATCAAATTTCGTACTTGGTCAACTTCACTCGCGGTATTTTTCCTCCGTGTATCAGTTGAGCTTTTTGTTATTATTTACACATTACAGGATTGCGGATATTTATATACATTTCTGCTCTTATCCATATTTTTGATTTCTGATTAATCAATCATGATTGCAACTAGCGTTTCATAGGAAAATAGAAATATTTATTAAATTCTTGAATAACCTTCTCAAATTTAAAAAAACGTGTAAATTTGGGCCAATTCTCAACAGCTATTTTCTCAACAGCTATATACAGCTATTTTACTCAATAGCTATTTTTACTCAACAGCTATTTCTACTCAATAGCTATTTTTACTCAACAGCTATTTTTTTACTCAACAGCTATTTTTTCTTTACAGCTATTTTTCACGTTTTAATAACTTAGATATATTTCAAGAATATTTTACAAGTGATTCTCATTCTGAAAACAATTTTTGTTTCATCTAGCTGATTACATATGCGTTTTGAAAAAAATGGCACTGCCATAATAACTTTGTGAGCGAACTTTTTTGATTTCGAGCTGACCCTTGTTTTTAAAATAACAGAAAAATTCGAGTATTTCTGAAAAGGCTAAACAGTCAATGTTTCAAATGCAATTTTAGAATAATTAGTATTTGGTCAATAACATTTTAATATTCTTTGGCACTTCACTCACTCGAATAGCTTTTTTTCAAAACATTTTTTGACTGCGGAAAAAAGTAAAAGGTGTTCAATCGTACTAGAATAGCGTTTCATGACAAAGATTAATAATGCGAACAGATGTCGAAAATAAAATTTTCAGTCTTGATTTAACGAAAAACACCAAATTTTTCAAAACTGTGAAAACGAAATATTCAAAAATAATACTTAAACGCGTTTATAAATTTTTCCAGGTGTTTTTATTAGGCTACCATTCGAACTATTTCTTTCCAGGTGACGTTTTCGCGATCGATGAACCCATCCTGCAAGATACTGTACCTAAAAGGACTTGCTCGAACTTTTATAATAATCGGAAAATGCATATTTTGTAAAACAGTTGAAAATAATGCAAAAAAAAACATGACCAGAAATTGGGAAAAGAGTCCCTAAAAAGTAAAATATTTTAACAAACAAAGTCGAGATCGATAGGGAAAAAAAAGGCCTGCCTGTAAAATATATTCAGGCAGGTCCGATTCTTTTTATATCGATATTACGACTTTTGAAGCAAAAAACGAGGAATTTGCTTTAAACTCACCTTAATTACCACCAATAACCGTTAGAATTTGCAGGAAAATAAGTAAAATAGGACAGAAATAATTTTCACAAAAAAACTGTGAAATATATACAGAGAATAATGAAAACAAGCCAATTTAGGCCAAGAAATGAAAATATTTTTTCTTGGAAGGCACACAACGAGCCACCGCACACGCCACCTTGTGCTACCGTATCCGTGTGTGCGCCGAGACCTTTTCGTAAATATACACACAAAATCAGAAATTTATTTTCATTTCTTGGCCTAAATTGGCTTGTTTTCATTATTCTCTGTATATATTTCACAGTTTTTTTGTGAAAATTATTTCTGTCCTATTTTACTTATTTTCCTGCAAATTCTAACGGTTATTGGTGGTAATTAAGGTGAGTTTTAAGCAAATTCCTCGTTTTTTGCTTCAAAAGTCGTAATATCGATATAAAAAGAATCGGACCTGCCTGAATATATTTTACAGGCAGGCCTTTTTTTTCCCTATCGATCTCGACTTTGTTTGTTAAAATATTTTACTTTTTTAGGGACTCTTTTCCCAATTTCTGGTCATGTTTTTTTTTGCATTATTTTCAACTGTTTTACAAAATATGCATTTTCCGATTATTATAAAAGTTCGAGCAAGTCCTTTTAGGTACAGTATCTTGCAGGATGGGTTCATCGATCGCGAAAACGTCACCTGAAAAGAAATAGTTCGAATGGTAGCCTAATAAAAACACCTGGAAAAATTTATAAACGCGTTTAAGTATTATTTTTGAATATTTCGTTTTCACAGTTTTGAAAAATTTGGTGTTTTTCGTTAAATCAAGACTGAAAATTTTATTTTCGACATCTGTTCGCATTATTAATCTTTGTCATGAAACGCTATTCTAGTACGATTGAACACCTTTTACTTTTTTCCGCAGTCAAAAAATGTTTTGAAAAAAAGCTATTCGAGTGAGTGAAGTGCCAAAGAATATTAAAATGTTATTGACCAAATACTAATTATTCTAAAATTGCATTTGAAACATTGACTGTTTAGCCTTTTCAGAAATACTCGAATTTTTCTGTTATTTTAAAAACAAGGGTCAGCTCGAAATCAAAAAAGTTCGCTCACAAAGTTATTATGGCAGTGCCATTTTTTTCAAAACGCATATGTAATCAGCTAGATGAAACAAAAATTGTTTTCAGAATGAGAATCACTTGTAAAATATTCTTGAAATATATCTAAGTTATTAAAACGTGAAAAATAGCTGTAAAGAAAAAATAGCTGTAAAGAAAAAATAGCTGTTGAGTAAAAAAATAGCTGTTGAGTAAAAATAGCTATTGAGTAGAAATAGCTGTTGAGTAAAAATAGCTATTGAGTAAAATAGCTGTATATAGCTGTTGAGAAAATAGCTGTTGAGAATTGGCCTAAATTTGTCCATTCTAATTCTATATTTTCAGCTTCTATTCGTTGAAGATGATCGAGAAATCACCTATGGAGATTTTGTAAAACGTGCTGGCCAATATGCAACAGCTTTGACCGAGAAATATAATATCAAGGTAAATCACGAAAAAATCAAAATACAACAAAGATCGACCATCGTTGCAATCATTCAATGTGGTCAGACCTCGTGTTGGTTTCTCAAAGTAGCAACAACTGATTTCAAAAACATTTTCGACGAATCATACCGATTAAAGTGAGAGAAATTTTGATAAGAGAGAAATATGTTCTGTGGTCTTTTGATGTCAGGGTAATATGAACCAGAATTAAAAAGAATTAAAGTATTAATGAAACACAAATTGTAAGATTGGGGGACATATTCTGGAGCTTTGAAATAAAACCAATTTCAGAAAGGGGATCGTGTTATGGCGAGAGTTTCGAAAACCACTGATACCGCTGCATTGTATATTGCTTGTCTTCAAATTGGAGCAATGTATATTCCAGTCAATCCAGCATACACTGAGCCGGAAGCTGCTCATTATATCAAAGTAAATTTTCTAAATGGAAAATGAATGAAAACATGGAAAATGAATTTTGCAGGATGCTACGCCATCAATTTTGATCACTTGTAACGAGGAATTGGACCAAGTTTTCAGGGATAAAATTAGTGTGTTGAATGAGAATAAGCTCGCCAGTGAAGCTGGAAATTTAAATGTAGGTTTTTATTAATCTGTTTCGAAGATTATGCTTCATATAAAATTGATGTTGTATTCAACTAAAATCAAAAAAATGTCAGTGAATTTTAATATTAAAACATAATAAACGATAATCGGGAGGTTCCGCAGAAAATCAAAATAATTTCCAGCATGAAATACTAAATTGAGAAAACATTAAAATATGATTACGTCGAATGAAACTTGAAAAGGTCTCAAATAATAAGGTTATGAAGTTTCCAAAAAGCTAAAAATAAGCTTAATTCTTTATATTTTTCGAGAGAGCAACGTTCGTTAATGCATTGGTTGTTATTTGATAATTTCAAATTTTATCTGTACAAAAAATAACGGCTCGATGTTTGTCTATGACGTCATTGAAAGCATCTACGTGCATAAATAAAACTAAAGCCTGTGTCGGACTTTTGCGGCCATTTTCAAAAACAGGCAATCGAACAACTTTAATTTCATTATTTATTTGGTTACTGCTTCGTAGACCTCGAGTTTGAAATTGTATTATCTTTTTTAAAATGGATTTTTATTCAAATTCAGCGAATAATACAGAAGTTTCCCATTTTAATGTTGCAAATTTCAAAATATTACTAGTTATCCGTTATTATTGATTTTTATGAATTTTTCTTTCAGGCCTGTACTAACATCGAACATGTTGAAAAATCCGATCCGGCGTGTGTTTGCTATACTTCTGGAACCACGGGTCTTCCAAAAGGAGCAATTCTCACTCATGGAAGTCTATCCAATAATGCTCATGATCTTGTTAAAGACTGGGGATTCACTGAAAATGATAGGTAACAACAACATCTAATGAAAAGCTTAAAATTAAGATTTTCAGAAATCTTCATGCACTTCCATTCTATCATGTACACGGATTATATTATTCATTGCACTCGTCTCTTTTCTCACATTCAACAATCATTTGGAGACAAAAGTTCGAAGTTGAAGATTGTATAAGACATATGAGCACTGCTACTGTTTTCATGGGTGTTCCAACATTCTTTAGTAGAATTCTAGCATCGAAAAACTTCAGTAATGAATCTTTTGAAAATGTTCGAGTATTCATTTCCGGATCTGCGCCGCTTTCATTAGCAACGATTGAAGATTTCAAAGCAAGAACAGGACAAGTTATTTTGGAAAGATATGGAATGACTGAAACTGGAGTTATTACAACAAATCCATTGCATGGAGAAAGAAAGGCTGGAACTGTTGGACCAGCAATGGGACAAATTGGATTAAGAATTGCGAAAAATGGAGGAATTGAAACGAAGACTAATGCTATTTTCGCCGGATATTGGAGAAATCCAAAGAAGACTGCTGAAGAGTTCACAGAAGATGGATGGTTTAAGACCGGTGATGTTGGACATGTTGATGAGGAAGGTGAGGATGTTCATTCCGTTTTAAAGATAGTGGAATAGTTACTATGGTTCAAATTTTAATAGAAAACAACACTTTGCAACGTAGAGAACATGTTAAAATTCTATTTTTAAAAACTTAAAATTCAGCCTTTCTTTATTTAATTTTGGTTTATTTAGTTAAAGGCAGTGTAACAGTTTATTAATATTGCTCATATGATGAACGGAGTAGTCTTACTGAGAAAAATATTCACGACTTTTAACCAGTACTTTTTCAATTTTTTCAAGATTCAAAAGAAGAACAGTCTGAATGAGATCAAATTCCTGAAATAAAAATATAGAGCAAAGGAGTCGGTAAAGCAGTTTTTATTTACAGCCTCGATTTTTTAGATCCGCCCTTTCGCTTTCTTCTTCTTAAATCATTGACAAAAAGCTTGTATCAACTTCTCAGATTTGCTCTTTAAAAATGTTAATTTGTAGGATATTTGACAATTGGTGGGCGTTCGAAAGACATGGTCATCACAGGAGGACTCAATGTTTATCCAAAAGAATTGGAAGATTTGATTGATACTCTTCCATTTATCAAAGAATCGACTGTTATTGGTGAGATGAACATTATCCAACTAAATTGACATATCAATCATTCCACATATTTTCAGCATCACCACACCCTGACTTCGGAGAAGCTGTAGTTGCAGTTGTTGTTCCAGAAGACAAGAATGCAAACCCGGAAGAATTGGAGAAACAAATTATTGGAATTATGAAGAAAAGAGTTGCAAATTATAAGGTAATTTTAAATGATTTTTAAATAATGGAATATCTCTATTTCAGGTTCCAAAACGAGTGATTGTTCTTGACAGCTTACCACGTAATCATATCACCAAAATTCAGAAAAATGTTCTTCGTGACACATACAAGAATTTGTTCGCTTGAAGACGTTGACGTAAAGAACTTGTGTAATTTTTGAATGATGTAAAAAGAATATTATTGTGTAATTTTAGAATGAAAATTGTTTATAGATGAAAGTATACGTATTTACTCTTTTTTTCTGAAACCGTTTTGAAAGTCCCTGGGAAAATGGAGAACAATGAAACATTACGATCTAATCAACCATTGACTCATCGTTATCAAAAAATAATTAATCATTATGAATTGTTTGTGATTAACACTGATCACTGCTTCCTTCCCGAACCGGTATCAAATTGGTTTTGATCATTTTTTTTTTATAAGAAAAGTCAACAATTTTTTCTAGAATGTTTTGAAAGTACTCATATCATTCAGTTTGATACATTGACCTTATAGATCTTCGATACAAATATAGAAGGCGCGTGATTGGATAAATATATTTAATAGAACACGAATCTACCCGTATATGAATAATTAATTATCTTCGAAATAGTGGAAGATTAAAGAAAGATCCTCATTATATACATGATTTCGGGTACATTTCATAGATGACATGAGAAAAACACATTGGATAAATAAACGATAATTTCAACATGCAGGTATCACTTTTCTCGCTTCTCTCAATATTTGATTTCTCATAAATAAGACCAGTGAGATAAAACATGCTAAGCGAAACGAGTGTTACAACAAAATTGGAACTGAACAGTTTAGTTCCATGTTGTTCTATGTACGTTATATCCATGCTATACTCTAGATGAACATTTTCAGCCCATTTTGTGATTTCAATTCAATATTTCAAATAAACATATTTTCCTTCGAAGGAATACCTCATACCTCTGCCCACAAAAAAACCAACCAACTCTAAAAAATTCCAAATATTTAATTTAATTTGATTTTTTCTACAAAATAATAGAAATTCTCCAAATTTGTTTTTTTCGAACTTTGAAATAATTAAAAATTGTTAAAGGGGGCATCGAGATGCTATAAAAAAAGCTGTTGTAAGAATTTTTGATTCATTTAGTTTCTTTTTTTAAAAGTTAACGTTTTAATGCTTCTGTGTTGACGTGGCAAAACTTTCGCTTTCAGCTTAATTGATCATGTCAACTGGAATATGTATAAAACCCATTATTTGGATTAATTTCTCGCATTTAAGTAGAAAAATCTTCGTTTCTCAACAACTCGTAATTTATATAAATTTTTTTCAATGAAAGAATAGGCGGAAGTTTTTTGCCCGATTATCTATATCACTTCATGGGAGGCGAACTGACGACGAATAGGAAAAAAAACTAGACGATCATTGTAAATCAGTTCTGATAAATATGGTTTCAAACAATCAAGGACAGATTTGAAAAATGACGTAGTAGGCGAATGTTTCGTAACGGTCAGGAAATTATTGATTTTTTGTTATGTAAAGTTATCGAGCACAGAATGCAAGGTTTTGTTCTTTTTTTGGGGAAAAGTAGGGTCATCTAGAATTATCTCGCTTTATAAACAGTTACCTACAATTCTTGAGAAAATTCAATGAGCTATCCCTTTTTTAAATAACATTACACTTAAAGACGGTGGGTCAGTTAATTTGACCCTAACAGAATTCATTATAATTTTGATTATTTGCCTTCAATCGTGTTAACTGGCCAGCTGTCTTTAAAGACAGTGTTCATCTTATTTTAACAAAGGTTATAAGTTTTTAAAGCAATGCTTTCAACAAACAAAAGCGACCTATATTGAGCGGTCAAACTTCACACATTTAAACGAATTATCATGTCTATCATTTAGATGTTTGAACTTTACGAAAGTGTTTTGAAACTTTTTAATTTGTCTCCTGAACGATGTTACAAATTCCCATAAAGTACCGTAATTATTATGTGCTTGTTTTGAATGAATCATGTTTAGTATCCGAGAAAAATCATAGATGACAGATGAAAATGTTCTCGGAAGTTGATTCTATTTAATTACAAATTGAGAATTTCACAGAGAACCTCCTCAACAAATTGTTTTCACGGAAAAATTGTATTAGAAAAAATCAAAAATTGAACTTTTGAAAAGTATGACAAAACAGTAAAACACGAGAGAGACTTGCACATGATCAACACTTCTAGAAATCATAAGATTATCTTCTGTACAAAAATTGGACATCTCGAAAAGTATTAAAATTATCACTTTTCGTCACGATTTAATGCTCACAGGATCAAAATTAAGCGTCATTGTCTTTAAGTTTTGTAACAAGTTGGAAAGGTTTCAAGAAGCCTTTCAATTCCATTTTCTTTCAAAAAATCGGTTTCAACCATTAAAACAAGTGAAATGTTTTTCGTGAAATATCTTTTTTTTCACATTATCACATGATATTTTAGTCACCGAAACAAAAGATTCTCAAGTTTTTTCCCTTTCACGTGAATCATCCCTAATTCTTTAATACTCTTACGTTTCTATTCTTTCTCCCCATTTTCATCATACCGTGAGATCCTTCCGCCCTTTTCTTGCGCAATATAAGTCCCGCCCATTGATAACAATATGACAGGAATTGGCATTTAATCACACGTCCTTGCACATACCCTTCGGTTTATTTTGATCAAAAACATACAGATTCTGATGTTGTACGAATTTTGATCATCATCGCCTGATTCGTCGTCGTCGTCGGAATCTTGGATGGCAACTTTCTCGCAAACCTTTTTTTTTTCATTTTTTAATTATGAAGTACGATATTTAGATGGTTTTAAATGAAGTTTTGAAGTGAACTTAATCATTTTTCGTTTGATTGTATAGTTTTTATTTTAAGTTTTGTAGCTCAATTTTAAAAAACAATTTGTAAGTCGACCTTTTCTAGAATTAGTTGGGAATTTGGAGAGGATTTTGGCATCCTTTCGAAAGAATTTCCACTTTCTTCAAATTTCAATTCACAAAAAAAAGTCAGGTTTCTTTAAGTGCGAAAGATCCGTTTCAGAAGTTATCGGTCTTCGAAAACTGATACTTTAATCATACTGTATCTAATTGAGTAATGATCGTTGGACCTGCCGTGAAGAATCGTTATGTTACACCATTCCTTAAACTTTGTTTCGGTAGGTTGTAACAAATGGTTTTTCACGGCGAGGATCTGAAAATAACGAATTGGGTGGTTTCGAAGCTGGTTATTGGAATAACTGTGAGTTTTTTTAGGATTAAGACTTGATTCGGGGAAAAATTATTTAAACTTGCTTTCACAATAAATTTTCAAAACTTTTTTGGGTCTAATGAATGAAAAAATAAAGCCAAATATAATATTCATTCAAAACTTCCAAGCAATGTTTCATCTCCTAAACACTAGGAAACCAGGATCATCTTGTTGTTATTGTTAGTCACTTTTTATGTAACTAACAATAAAAACAAATATCAATGTTCCTATAGTGATTGTAAGTATAAGTGTAATGATTGATAAAGTCTCGGACCGGGTCGGGTACAAAGTCATCTACACGGCGATTCTCTTTCTCTTCTCTTCTTCTTCCTTTGACCAACTTGAATGAATCACATGATTGATGATTAGACAAATAGGCTAGAAGACAACGGGAAAGGGTATAATGGTGTACTGATAGAACAAAAGGACAAAAGAGGGATTCTTTAAAAATATCCTTTGATCGGAGTTCTCAGAAAGAATTTTTTTTGAAAAAAACGCATTATCTTCTCTTGCCTTTTAGTCATTTTAGTATCAGGTAAATAACATATCAAAGGTAAGTGAATATCTGTGTAATTTTTCAATAACGGAAAACATAATCTGGTTTTTTTATCAATCGTTTCAGATTGATGTTTAATGTTGGAAACTATTTCGAAGTCGAAAAATATATTACCTTGTGACGTGGTAAAGCCATAGTATTCATCAGTCTGAAAAGGGGGCGACTGGAAGATAAGAGTACAGTTATGGTCCCCACAACTTATGGAATTTTCATTTTCCGGAAACATATGTTCCGAGCTCAGACAAACTGAATTTTATCTCAAATTTCACACAATGGCTTTTACAGGTTATATCTTGATAAAAATTGATTCTCATTTAGTTCCTTAAAGCCAAATGTGAATTTAAATGGTTGTCTTAGTACTTACAGAGAAAAAAATTACTTTTATATTGTTTTTCAGTGCTTATACGTTGTTAAAAAAAGGTTGCAGTAAACTGCAAGCCTATCTCTTCGGAATTTGAGCGTGCCCGCCTAGTTTTAGCTGTTTTCAAAGCTGATCATGCCTTTTTAGATCATCATCAATTACGGTGTTTTTAACATCACTTTTGTTCTGGTTTCATTATTATTCCCTTGATCACTCCAAATCTTTTTTTTATCATTTTTCATTACAGTATGATCATTTTCGAAATATTCAAGTCATCAGTATTTATTGTCCTAACTTAAAGCAATTTTATCATTAAAAACATGGTTTAAGTTCATCTTATTTAAAATTTACGATTAAAAATTCAGATCCAACTTTCAAAAAAGAACCAGTTTTTAAAACTATCACATGAAATATCAATGTGACATATTTGCTTAGAAAAAATACTACAAATCTTCTATGAGAACATCCTGGTGACGCTAAATTTTGTTTGTTTCTGAAATTTGGTGACGTATTTTTTTCACAATCGTTCCTATTATGATTCATAAAAAATATAGTATTATTACTATTATTTTCCTATTGTATAAGCAGCCTTGTGTTTTTCGCGTGTTTCTCATCTTTTAAACAACACTTCTGCCATTTTTGTGAACTCTTTTTGATACCCCCTGGATGACGTTTCCGTTCGTTTGTTTATTTATTCCTGTTATTGTTCAGTGTTGTCCCATTATTCTTGCATATATTATGTTTCTAGAACACATAAAAGCCACCAAAATGGTTCAGTTTTTCAGATTTCGTCGTTCAAAATAAAACTACTCTCGCCATGTTCAGCGCTCAAAAGTCAGTTTCACTGGAGGATTTGCATTCAATAGCCGCGTTTTCGGATTTGTCTCATGAGGATGAGAAGCAGAAGAAACTGAACAGATTGGGAAGAGTTCGATGGTGGATTTGTATTGTTGTCACGGGATTATTGACATTGCTTCAGGCTAATGTTCATGTTTATAATTTCACAGTTCTTTGTATGCAGGAGGAGCAGGAAAAACTGAGAAATGGTTAGTTATTGAAAAGTTTTGAAAAGAATAGAAAAATCTTCTACAAGTTTTATTTAGCCAGTTCGAATAGTCCACTTGAAATTGAACGCTTACTTCATTGTTAGTAACAGTTCATTATACTTAAATGCGGCGCTGAACTTTTTGAATCCTTGCCGTTTCAATGACCAAGAATCCTAGGCCAAAGAGGTTTGAGATTATAGGCGTAAGAGCTCTTAAAATTAAAATTGAATTTCAGTGTTAGCGTGCACGCGTAATGCGCGCCCAAGCTGAACTTCGAATTTTCATTTAAACACGCTTGAACTCCGCATATTAAAACCTTTTTTCACCTTGAAAACTATGGATTTCAAACTGAAAATTTCCAGAAAGTCTCCTTTCGAACTCAACTACTATTCCAAACATTTTCACCTACGACAAATTCGAGCAAGATCTTCTGTTCTCTGCCGCCTATATCGCTCCACTTCCATGTACCGTAATTCTCTATTTCATGACCAATCGATCGGGGGTGAAAACAACTCTACTCATTTGCTCCATCATTTCATTATTGTCAACAATTCTCACACCATTGGCTACTGTAAACGGCTTTTGGTTTTTATGGACTGCCCGATTTTTCCAGGTACTATTTTTTGCGTTCAATCTTCAATTTTAAATTAAATATTTGAATTTTAGGGACTTCCTGCTGCCATATTCTCAATTGTTGTCTCCGTTGTCACTTCTCATTGGTCAACTCTATCTGAAAATGGAGTTTATGTTTCAATTCTTGCAGCTCATTATCAAATTGCTCCACTTCTTACAATGCCTCTTAGTGCATTTATGTGCTCATTTTCTGGATGGGCATCTGTTTATTATACACAAGGAACCATGACAGCTATCTTTATTGCAATGTTCGCAATTTTGTATACTGATAGCCCAGCCAATAACCGATTCTTATCAACAGATGAGTTGGACGCTATTGAAGATGGAAAATCCCACGAAGAAAAACATGTTGAAAAATCAAAGACACCGTTTGTTGCAATTCATAAGGATACCTCAGTATGGGCTATTTGGTTAACATCCGTTGGAGGAACAATTGGATTCTCTATCTTCCTTCAATATGGACCAACTTATTTGAACAAAGTCCTTCATTATAATCTTTCGACAACTGGATGGACTGCCGCTATTCCATATATTTTCTCATGCATTGCCAGAATTGCTGCTCAACCACTATCAGCGAATTGCTCATTTTTGGGTGAAAGATTGGCGGCAATTGTAACTACAACTATTTCACAAGGAACAATGGCTGTTTGCTTTTTGGTTCTTATGCTGATCCCACAAGACTGGTCCTCAGTTGGACAACTTTGTTACTCATTGGTTATTGTTGCAAATGGATTGAATGGTGTTGGAATTACAAGAAGTGCTCAATTGGTTTGCAAGCAACATCTTTCATTTGTTTATACTGCAAGAAGCTTCTACAATTTCACAGTTGGTCTTATCCTTCCAATTCTTGTTAGTTTTGTTGCCCCAAATGATACACATCGCGAATGGACAATGCTTTTCTTGTAAGTTTATGAAAAAATAAAACAAACGCTAATTTTAATTATTTTTAAGGATCATCTTCTGTATTGTGTTCATTTCAAACCTAATCTTCATTGTCTTCGCCAAAGCTGAAGCTGCTCCATGGACAATCGGAACCATTCATGTTGACGATCGATCAGAAGTCAGTATGGAAGAACAAAAAACAAATGTAGAAAAATTTTAGAAATTGAGAATAGTTAAATTTTAACTATATTATGTATATTTTTAATATCTTACAACATTTCCTTTTGCCCGAAATCTAACCAACAAACTTTACATTTTTCGATCTTCGAAAAAGTCTATCGTTACGGGTGATTTTTTAAAAAATTACAAAACTTATTTGTACGATTTATTTTTGTCGTCTATTTATTCATGTCATATCTAGTCATTTAAATTGTTTTTTTGTCAAAATTGGATAAAGTTTCACGTTTAATAATGTTTTTTGAATTTGGAAAACATGTAAACATTTGCATGCCGTGTTGGTCCTCAACTATAGTGCCGTGTTGGTCCTCAGTTATAACTCAAAAGTGGAGGGTAGGACAATTCATTAGAAAACTAAAATATTATACGACAAAAATATTTTCGACAATTTCCTAAGAAAACAAAAATATTAGATGACAATTTCATTAGCGACTAATTCATTGGAAAACCATTTCCTTAGAAAATCGCATTGGAGCGCGTTTGCTGGAGGGTAGTCCTTGTGTTTGTAGCGTTTCAAGACGCTAACGATATTTAAGGTGCATGCGCCTTGAAATGTCTGCGTCTCTCAACGATCAGGGCCGGCAACCAACGTGACGTTGAGAGACGCAGACATTTCAAGGCGCATGCGCCTTAAATATCGTTAGCGTCTTGAAACGCTACAAACACAAGGACTACCCTCCAGCAAACGCGCTCCAATGCGATTTTCTAAGGAAATGGTTTTCCAATGAATTAGTCGCTAATGAAATTGTCATCTAATATTTTTGTTTTCTTAGGAAATTGTCGAAAATATTTTTGTCGTATAATATTTTAGTTTTCTAATGAATTGTCCTACCCTCCAAAAGTGTCGACTAGGTTGGAATGGCACTCATTTCTCTCTTTTATGCAAACGCGCTCCATTGAGATTAACAGCGCGAAGTGAAGTTTTTATAAATTCTTATTTTCTTCAATCTGTATTTTATTATTTCAACGGTTTTGGGTATTTTACTTTGTTAGTGAGATATAATATTAACTGCTGGGCTGAATCGGTGTTTATGACAGAATAATTGTCGTTTGTAATATTTATTTCACGTTTCATTTAAACTGATTTTTTTTCTTTCATCTTTCTCATTTAGCCGATGTTTTCAGCCAGTTATGGTGCGGATAGAAAGATTGTCGAACTTCGAGAGATCCAGAAGGCAACTATTTGGAAATAGAAGAGTCGATGCTAGGATTGAAATTGAGAAGAAGACGGACCCAACAGTTCTATTTGGTTCGCGGGTCGAACTACCAGGGGTGTCAGACGAAAGTCCCGAGAAAAAAATTGAGGGAAAATTGCCGAAGTGAGTCTTCGGTCATTTAAATAGAAACAATATCAATGTTTGGTTTTCAGAAGTAAACGGAATAAAGTGTTACCCCCAGTCCAAGAAATTGAAACTATATCCGAATATCAAGAAGAGTCACACGAGAAGGTATAATTTTGATTGTTTTTAATTCGAAATAATAATCTTTATCATTTTCGGTTAACTGCGATATAACAGACTTTTCTCTCGAGATTTATCTAGGTGACCAGAGAGTGAAATGCATCGATGAGGCTAGAGGCACAGTCGTACCGTTTGAAAATCAGCCACCAGAAAACCAGCGTCCATCTGCAGAAAACAACGATGAAAAAGAGAATCGGAAGGAGAATTTGCCGCCCCCGAAACCGCATGTTGCGAAGGAAAAGAACAAAATGGGGCTTCAGAAGCTTCGGGATTCAATTATGATGGATAAAAACATTCGAAAAGGTAATTTAAAGCTTTAAAGACACTTCGCCAGTTTAAAACAATGTTTTTCCTTCCCGCCGAATCTGCGATCTGTGCGCTCTCAACAACGGGGTTACGCGTTGTGCGTAACGTAAAATCAAAACCAAAACACAAGCGAGCAGTCACGAACATTTATCTTGGCAATAAGATTTTTTTTTAATAAATTGAGAACCAATTTTTAAAAAAACTCGGCTTGAAATTCAAATTTTATTCTTCAAACTTTGTACAGCGCATGTAAATAGGTTAATTATCCATAATATTGCACATAAGTTGCATTAGAGTATTGAGAAAAAGTTCTAATTTTAAAAATTGAATTATAATAGGGCTAAAATATTACAGAAGAAAAGCGGAAGACAGATGCTGAAAAGGAGAAAAGTTTTCGAGTTTTTGATTGTTTGGCGCTAGAACCTTCAAATAAGAAGTCGACTACGTCGATGATAAATAGTCCAAGACGATATTTTCCGAACGATAACTTCAATTTCACACCGATTCGAGGAACTCGTTGTGATGCTGCGAATTCTCGATTGTCATCAATTGCAACTTCCCCACTTTCCCAATTTTGTCCGGGAGCGGTGAGCACTCCAATCGAAAAAGTCATGATACCTAGAACAACCGGAAAGAAAAGCTTCAATCAAAGAAAGACTTCAATAAACGATGATGATGAAGTGTTTGAAAATGCTAGCGACGCTGATAACAAGCAAAAAAGCATTGATGAAGGACAGAACGAAGAAACTGAATATGAGGAGAGAACAGCGAATGCTCGTCCTGCAGATTGCTCAATATCTGATATTATGGTTACACCAGAAGAAAAGGAGAATAATGAGGATTTGAAAAGGAAAAGATCAAAACGGTCAGACGAGATGGTGGCTGAAAAATCAATTAATCAGAATACAGAGATTGGAAAATATATGGAAACAATGGAAGTTGAAATGGAAACCGAAAACGATCAAACTGTTGAAAAAAGGAAAACCATTCAACCACAAGAACAACAATTTTTGAAAGGTTCGTTTAGGTTTTTTTTAAAACTTATCTACTAATAATTATTAGTTATTTTTAGCAGTTACAGTGATTTGAATTATGAATTAAAAAGTGTTAAAAATAACTATTTAAAAAATTAAATTACAGAATCGCGATTATCGGTGGCGACGTCAAGTTGTTCTCGGCGGAATTCGATAAACTCCTTGATGGAAGAAATATCGTTGGATGATCAGAATATGGAATATATGACATCGGGGATAGAATCAACATTGACCATAGTGGATTCAAGAGCACCAACGGCTATGACGATTCATATCGATGATGTAAGAATATTTTTCAAAAATTCACAAAAAAATTTCCTTTTTTCCTTTCAGCCATCTATGGTGCCTTACTATTTGGAAGAGATGGATGTAGGTGGGATTGGCTCATCTTATATGGAACAATTGCTGCATGTGGCTGGACAAACAAAGCCGATGTACTGGGAAGATTTTCCTGATGGAACGTTGGCAGCAAATGTAAAGAAATTAGGAGAAGGAGCGTATGGAGAAGTTTTTTCCGCGACGTATGATGGAAAGCCAGTTGCGATTAAAGCAAGCGTTGATAAACGTTAATTTCAAAAACTTATTCAATTTAATTACAGATCGTACCATTTGTAGCTGATACAGAGGAGAAGCTTTTGAATGGTTGCCAAATGCCGAAATCGGAAATGATTCTTCCTGAAGCGGTCGTGACGAAGGAGTTATCAGCACTGAATAATTTGTGCTCGGAGAACTCGGCACCAAATTTCATTAATTTGGTTGCTAGTCACATCGTTATGGGAGACTATCCTGCTGGATTGTTAGAAGCTTGGGATTTATATGCGAAACGCAAAGAATCATTGAACGATCGGCCGGATTTATACGCGAGTTCTAATCAATGCTTCGTCACTTTTGTCACAGAAAATGGAGGAGTTGATTTGGAAAGTTTCAAAGTGAACAATGAAAAAGAAGTTCGATCGATTTTGATTCAACTTATACTTTCGCTGGTTGTCGCCGAAAACGTATTGGAATTTGAACATCGAGATTTACATGCGGGAAATGTATTGATCAAGAGGACAGATGAAGCATCCTTGAAGTTTGTGAATTTTTAAATCTAAAAATTTAACTAATTTTATGTTTCAGCTACAAAGTTCGTGGAAATAATGTTTCATTAACGTCATATGGCGTCAAGGTGAGCATTATTGATTTCACCTTGTCGAGAATTCGAAAAAAATGTGCAACAGTCTACCAGAATTTGGAGACAGATCCGTCGATTTTCGAAGGGACAGGTCATGAACAATATGAAATCTATCGGTCGATGCGCAGAGATAACGGGTAATTTTTAAAGCTTTTTTCTCAAAAAAAAGCAAGAAACCGATTACGAAAACGAAAAACGTCTTATTTTCTCAACTTTTGAGCTAATTTTGATATATTTATTATTTTAACATCAAAAAATTTCCAGCGGTAATTGGCAAACGTTCACGCCATCGTCAAACATCAAATGGGTGCAATTTTTAGCAAAAGAGATGATTAAAACGCCGATTTGTCCGGCAAAAGCGATCCCGACGAAGCGGAAAAATATTTTGAAAAAGTTATTCGATCGACTAGGAAAGTTTGAGAGCTGTGGTGATACTTTCACAGACCCTGAATTCTACAACGATTTTTATGAAGGGTATTTGGATCATGTGGAAAAGGAAAATCAGTGAATTTTATATTTATTTTTTTCTTGTGAATAATAATAATTTATTTTGTGCTGATCTCTATTTAAAAGGGTTTTTTTCAAATAAACGAATCATTTTTTTATGTTTCTGGGAGCAGCCGAATCTTTATAGATTTAAAGGAGGGCTTTACGGAGATTATGAATGCGTCTGGGAAGAAAATAGGCTTCAGACTCATTCCAAATCTGTATTTAAAATTTTCTAAAACCACCTAGAAGCCGAGAAAACACGCATCAAAACAATGGCCTAGAAAAAAGGGCCACCTGGCCGAACTTTTTCCTATGAACTTTTTTCGTGTTTCGTTGATAAATAGTTATGCAGAATGGTTATAGTAGTCCTTTTTAATGTTTTTTCATCTTAATTTATGTTTTGTTTTTCATTTTTTTTGGACTTTTCATGCCTGCGGACTAGTTTTCGCCGGTGGCCCCTTTTTCTAGGCCATTGTTTTGAGGCGTGTTTTCTCGGCTTCTAGGTGGTTTTAGAAAATTTTAAATAGAGATTTGGAATGAGTCTGAAGCCTATTTTCATCCAAAGCACATTCATAATCTCCGTAAAGCCCTCCTTTAAAGAAATAATGTTAAATAACAAAAAATTAAATTTTCATAGGGTCCGGACGAGGTTGTGTTTCTCGAACGTTTTTTTAAATGTAATTTTCTTTTCTCTTTTTTTCCTAAAATGTAATTATTATTTTTAATTTTCTATTTTCGATGAAAAATGCTTCCTTTAAAGGAGGGCTTTACGGAGATAATGAATGCGCCTGGGATGAAAATAGGCTTCATACTCATTCCTTATCTGTTTTTAAAATTTTCCAAAACCACCTAGAAGCCGAGAAAACACGTCTTAAAACAATGGCCTAGAAAAAAGGGCCACCGGCGAAAACTAGTCCGCAGGCATGAAAACTTCAAATTAAAAAAATGATAACACATAAATTAAAATGAAAAACATGAAAAAGGACTAATATAAGCATTCTGCATAACTATTTGTTAACGAAACACGAAAAAAGCTCATAGGAACAAGTTCGGCCAGGTGGACCCTTTTTCTAGGCCATTGTTTTGAAGCTCATTTTCTCGGCTTCATGTCGGTTTTAAAACATTTTAAAAACAGATAAGGAATGATTTTCCTATTTTCATCCCAGACGCATTCATAATCTCCACTGTTGAAATTACATTGAAAATTATGTTCCCTACTAAAACCTAAAATTCAGAACCTCAGAAATCAGTACTCCCATTTTCATGAAATTTTAATTAAGAAAAAAAAGCGTTGTCAATAAAAAAAACAATAAATTTCAGAAAAAGTAATATTTTTGCACATTTTCTGGAAATGGAATAATGTTCGGATTGGAAACCTTGTTGTTTGGTGTTGAAACATCAAACTTGGCAAATTCTACTCTGTGATTAAGAAAAAAAAAATTAAGATCATAATCATCTGACATTTATTTTCAAAAAACGTTTTTTAATCTTGATATACTAATTGAAGGCTACATTTTTTTCACGATTATGATCGTGCTAATTTTAAGTGTCAGTATTTATAAAGCTAAACATTTTCACAGTTTTTTTTTCAAACTTCTGATCTAAAATTTTCATAAATTTCCTCTTTTCTGCGTCACTTATATAAATTTTATTATATATCGTTATTTTTATTACTTTTTTACTGAAAAAATAAAGGAAATGCAATAAAGGTGGTTAGATTATTATTTTCCTATTTCGTTTCGTCTATCTATGTACGTTAATCAAACTGCTGATGAATTGAATACCGAACGATGTACAACAGAAGGAATTTTCAAGTTTTTGACATCCCCGTGGCTCAAAGTGAACTTTATTCTTACGATTACTATTATTTTATTAACTTTCATTTATTCTTATAAAGCTGTAAAATGTCTTATTTACCATAATGTTTTCTCAACATGCACTCAAATACTTTTGCTTGCTTGTTTAATAAATGGAAACATATTCCAATTTAACTTATTACAGATTCGAGTAAGAGAAATTGAAGTCAAACAATTAAATTTCTAGTTTTAGATTTTCAATTTCATTCATATAACAAAATATGCAGATGATCCATGTCTTATCGAAACTCACTCATCTGAATGTTTTTATCAACAGACGATCAATGTATACTGTTCTACTTTATTGACGTTTTTGGTATTTTCATTAACATGTGACAGGTTTGGAATTTACAATAAAAAATTAAGCTTTGTTTAATATGATAACATTCAATCTTAATATTATTTTAATTCAATATTTAAAATATTGAAATATTTTGGTCTTTTCGAAAATTGGTCGTTATTTTGCCAAGTTAAAGTGTCGAATTACGTTTCAGATTTGCTGCATTATTTTTTCCTAAATTATATGATTGCAATTTGATGTTAATGGCTATTGTTTTAATAGTTTTCTCGGTACGTTTTCAGCGTTATTTTTTTCCAACTTCACACATTTCAGCTTCTCGCCACTTTAATTGTACATTTATTGACTTATTATGGTATTCCATTAGCTGGTTTTGTCCCAATGTGTGCTTATCCACCCCAATTATCACTTTCCAATTTTGATAAAACGAATAATGCAATCGTTTGTTTTTCAATTTGCATAGCTTTGCTTACATTAATCATTCTGTATCTTTCAATAAAAAAAGAAAGAATGTGAGTGGTATCCAATGCATTAAAGTACAATACATATATTGGCTATTTTCAGTATCAAATTATCGAGTTATGATACAACTGTTCGTTACAATAGTTATGAAAATCTTGTCACAACTAAAGCTATTTGTTTAATAGCAATAACTCAATTCTTTTTCCTAATCATGAATTCGTTTGCTGCTACGTTTTTAAGATTCTTGGAATCCGGAATGAGCGAGGAAACCTTTCATACAACAGCTGCTTTTACCATTGTAAGACACCGTTTTTTAAAATGACATTTTTTAGTGTCGTTTAAACCTTAAAATCTAAAAAAATTCATTGTTTTGAAACTCTATTGTTGTCGATAACACTAAACTTAAATAAACACAAAAAGTGTTACAACGTCTTTAAGAGTTTATGAATATTACCACGTTACATGATTTCGATTGTTTTAAAATGAAATATAAATATCTAAAAATCAATAAGATTCTTTACCAATTTTTAGTCCTTATTCTATTTACATGTTCTTCTCGATATTTGAAAGAAAAGTTTTAATAAAGAATATTATTACAGGGAATAATGTATGGACAACTATCAATTCCAGTTCTAATTGTTCACGAGACCCATAAATGTATGGACATCAGAAAAAGAAGAATTGGAACAATGACAAAAGTATTCGAAAATATTGACACTCACATAAGCTCACTCAAAATTTTATGGGCCTAACTTGTAATCCAGTCAAATTGATGTAATTGAGATGATTATCAAATCAGTGGGAGATGACGCAGAAGAGTTATCGTTTAAGTAATTATTTCGCTGACGTAGAATTCATTTGAAAAGAAATTGACGAAAAAATGGGTTTACCGTTAAAGGTCGAAGTATTGCAACATTGTGCGAAATCGAAATACAAAACCATCAACTAAAAAGAAAGTTATTTCAAGGAACAACGTGTATTTTTTTCAATAAATAAGTTGTCTATTGATCTTTGTTCTAAGGTTAATTTTGCCCTCCTCTGTAATTAGGAGAAACGTGTAAGAAAAAATTATAGACGTAATGGAAAATAATTTAATTTTTTCTGCACTAATTGAAGGTTTTTTAATCTTCGTAATTGCAATATAAGCGAGAGCATTTAAAAAGCTTTAAAAACTTTTTTCAAAAGTTATCGTTCACTGAAAACTATTTCTCACATCGATTGGATATTTCCAGAATTTGTTTATTGACAAGTAGACAAAATAATAAAATTTCTCTCTAACTCCCCTAGGCACCCAAACAACCGTATTCTCACTAAAAAACATTGCCCCTTACTGTCGCCTCATTTCTATTCCAAACGCGCTCCATAAACTGGCACTTTGCCAACACACCTTCCAAAAAACAAAACGCAAACTATTTCTCACGTGAATAACGTGAAGCGTTTGCATTTTGTTTTTTGGAACGTGTGCTGGCTGGCAAAGTGCCAGTTTATGGAGCGCGTTTGGAATTGAAATGAGGCAACAATATTTTATGACAAGAGTGGAACCAAATTTCACATCTTATTGATCTATCTATGCCTTTTCCTTATATCTGAAATAGTATCTCCCAATATTCTAAGCATATTAAATAACAGCCTATTTATACCTCCACTTGCTTTAATTTTATCACTTTTTTTAATTTCCGCCAGATTTACTCTTTTTTTTCATTTTCTATTTCTCATACAGAACGATGTGCATCCATCCCCCTGGTCCTTAATTGATATATTACTCTTGCGGGTGATATATTATTATGCTCTTTTAATTTGTTTTTTCTTTTGTTTTATGGCGTTTTGGATTAAATAAATAAATAAAATTTAGGAAATATCATAAGTACAAAATATGGTTGTTTTTCAATAAATAATAAGTGCACACCACCCTGTTTCCTATTGCTCCATTTTCTTTATTCAACAAAAGAAACGAAAAGAATTAATTTGGTTTCGTCTATCTATGTACGTTAATCAAACTGCTGATGAATTGAATACCGAACGATGTACAACAGAAGGAATTTTCAAATTTTTGACATCCCCGTGGCTCAAAGTGAACTTTATTCTTACGATTACTATTATTTTATTAACTTTCATTTATTCTTATAAAGCTGTAAAATGCCTTATTTACCATAATGTTTTCTCAACATGTACTCAAATACTTTTATTTGCTTGTTTAATAAACGGAAACATTTTCCAATTTAACTTATTACAGATTCGAGTAAGAGAAATTCAAGTCAAACAATTAAATTTCTAGTTTTAGATTTTCAATTTTATTCATATAACAAAATATGCAGATGATCCATGTCTTATCGAAACTCACTCATCTCAATGTTTTTATCAACAAACAATAAACAAATATTGTTCGAATTTATTGGCATTTTTAGTATTTTCACTAACATGTGACAGGTGAATTTATAATTTTCAAAATGGATCGGGCAAGTAGTATCCTAGCTAAATTTGAAATATCTAATAAAGATTAATATTCTGGAAATTAAAAAATGATTTTCAAGCTTATTTTTTTCAGATTTGCAGCATTGTTATTTCCTTCGTTTTATGCATTTAATCTAAAGCTTATTGCTTTTATTTTAATAATGTTTTCGGTTTGTTTACGAACGCAATAGATACAACATTCGTTTTCAGCTTCTTGCCACCTTTTGTGTTCATTTATTTGTATTTTACCGGATACCCCTGGCTGGTTTTGTCCCAATGTGTACTTATCCTCCACAATTATCCCTTGATAACTATGATAAAGCGAATAATGCAAACGTTTGGTTCTCAGTTTTTACAGCTCTAGTTACATTAATCATTCTGTATCTTTCAATAAAAAAAGAAAGAATGTGAGTGGTATCCAATGCATTAAAGTACAATACATATATGGGCTATTTTCAGCATTAAATTATCGAGTTTCAATACGACTGTTCGTTACAATAGTTATGAAAATCTTGTCACAACAAGAGCTATCTGTTTAATAGCAATAACTCAATTATTTTTCCTAATCATGAATTCGTTTGCTTTCTTATTTTTGAGATTTTTCGAATCTGGATTAGGCCAAGAAGTTTATCATACATCTGCTGTTTTTTTCATTGTAAGATTTGGAAGCTGATAGAGAACGTATTTACTTTCTCAAAAATTGAGCTCTCGTGATTTCCGCCAAGAGATTTAGGTTATGCAGTTCAAGATTTCACATTATTGCAAATTTAAAAATTGGAACCCTGTCTTTAACACTGTGTTTCACAAAACTGAAAAAGAGAAAGTACAAAGAAAAATTTGATCCATCTTTTAAAACTGCTCTTGAATGCAATTTTGAGGAACAAATCGTGATATTTAACTCTTGAAAGAAAATTGAACCAAATCAGATTTCGTGATAACCAGATAAACATAAAATTTACAGGGAATGGTGTATGGACAACTATCGATACCAATACTAATTGTATTCAAGACACATAAATGTATGAACATCAGAAAGAAACGAATCGGAACAATGACAAAAGTGTTCGAAAATGTCGACACGCATATAAATTCACTTAAAACTATGTGGGCGTAATTTGACAAATAAATATTTCATTTCTCAATTGTTTTTATTGGAATAACAGCAGATTTTTGAAAAATATGTCAGCGGACGATGAAGAGGAAGATCTTGCCTTTAAACCGGTATTCTCACTTTCGAACAACTGGTTATTTTTAAAATAATTGGAAAACTTTCAGAATTCGGAAATTTCTAGCACAAAAACCACATATTTAATTGATCGACTTTTAGGTGAAGGAGGCTTCGGAGCGGTTTATAAGTTAGTGTTTTTGGTTATAATAAACAAAAAAAAAACGAAAATTCTAGAGTGAAAGATGTTAAAACTGGAAAGTATTATGCGATGAAAATCGAGAAAAAACAGGAAAATAAACCTTCAAAATTAAAAATGGAGATTTTAATTTTGAAACTAGTTTCAAAGGAACGAAAGAACTCACATTTTACATCAATTGCTGATCGAGGAAAGAAAGATAAAGAAGGATACACTTTCCTTGTGATGGAACTGGCTGGTACATGTTTGGCAGATTTGAAGAAAAAACGCGAAACTAAAGTTTTTTCGACACCTACTGGATTGAGTGTTTCACAACAATGTTTGGAAGCTTGTGAAGATCTTCATAAATATGGATTTATTCATAGAGATTTGAAACCGGCTAATTATGCATGTGGATTGGATGCAAGAAAACATACGGTAAGAGAATTTAATTTAAAAACTTAAAGGCAGTGTGCAACTCATTTTATCGCTACTTGAAAATTGCAATTGCCGCATAAAAAATATTGATTTTATCTTCTGAATTCCAAAAGTTTCAGATTTATATTCTTGATTTTGGAATCGCCCGAAAGATTATCAATGAAAAGAATGAACTGAAAACTCCGCGTGTTTCTGTAAGATTCAAAGGAACAATAAAATTTGCACCATTAGCATGTCACAAAGGAATTGAACTTGGTTGGAAAGATGACTGCGAAAGTTGGTTCTATCTACTTCTCGATTTGATTCTTCCTCATGGCAAGTTTATTTCTTTTAAAATTGACAAGGATGCTTTGTTTTTGATCGATTATCCATTCAAAAATGTTTGCATCCGAAATTATTAAATACGATAATTTTATTTTCAGGTCTTCCTTGGCGAAGTGCAAATGATAAAGACGTCGTGATGAAAATGAAAGAAGATTGTTGCCACAAAAAGGAGCAATTTTTCATGGGTGTCAAATGTGTATTCGAGCTTTCTAAAATTTTGGAGTATATCGAAAAATTACAATATCACGACCGCGTTGACTATCACTATATCTATAAAGTTCTTGAAGAAGGATGTATTGCATGCGGTGGTAGAATGGATGCACCATATGATTGGGAATGAGTTTTGTAATAAAAAAATTTCGCTTTAAAAATTTAATTTCTTCACATCCACAATGTAACAAATTAATATAATTTGTTTTGAAAATTCCCCAAAGCTTCGAATTAAAGCCATAATAAAAATATTGCAGCAGTTTTTGAAAATAAATTAACACTAAACTTAAAGCAATTACAAGTTATCAATATCACCATTAATCACAGAATCCAATCTATTTGAAAATGCTTCAAATCCAAATTCCGCCAAAACTCTTTCAGGTCCAGCTTCTGACATTCGTCTCCATTTTTCCTCATCTTGCACCAATTCCAACATTTTTTCAGCAAAATTATCGGCGTTTTGTGCACATAAATAACCGGTTACGTCGTCTTTTACGGTTTCGCGCGGTCCTGAACAAATTTTAGAATCAACATGAATTAAAAATAATTCTTGAAAAAGATACCTCCTGAATTAACAGCAATCACTGGTGAGCCAAGATACATTGCCTCAACTGGAACAATTCCAAAATGCTCGCGATCAGGAGTGTACAGAATAGCGCGAGATTTTCGGATCAGGTTCACTTTTTCTTCATCGGCTGGAAAAAGTGAATTTTGCATTAAAGCAAACTTCCAGTAATCGAAAAATCAAAGATGACTGGATTAATTCAAGTTTTAATTCATTAAAAGAAGATCTAAGGAAACAATGTAAATTTTAGGCGCACTTATTTTAATTTTCATCAGTTTGAGTTTTTCGGTCATTCGTCGGTCATTTTTTGTCTTAAAATTTTATTTTTAGTTTTTGAAATTCACATCGGTCCCGCTTAAACTTGAAACTTTCAAAACTTACAAGGACTTTTCATAAAGGTAACATTTTGCTCGTTGAAGTTCAAGTTGTTCATCATTTCGACCAACTCATCAAAATGCTCAATATTTTCCTGATTCTTTCTATCATAACCACCCGCAATAACCAAATGACATTTTTGAAACTCTTCCAAACTCAATTGATCTCTCAATTTTGCTGAAAATTCATTAGTATTTAAAATCTTATTTGTCTTCAATCGTACCGAAAGCCGAAAGAGCCAATGCAACATTCTTTTTCCGTTCAAACCGATTCAGCGAAGTGAAAATATATTTCGCATTTTCAGGGAATTTTTCCAAAATCTCATCAGACATTTGAATTGAGTCAAAAAATTCCGTATTCAAGGATGGATAAAGAACAACCAGTTTTCGTTCATTTCCCAGAGATTTGAAGGTTTCACGAACAATTCCCCCAGTAAAATTACTATTGACACAAATGACATCAGCTAGCAGAACTGATTTCTCCTCGATAGCATCAATCACCTTTCTGAAATATTTTTTAAAACATTTTAAAATTCAGAAAATAAATTTTAAAGAAGCTGTTGTTCAGCATGTAACTCTAATTTTCAAAAAACGGTTTTAAAACAAAAAATACCTATAAACCGACTTTACAACAGTTCCAGTTTTTGTCAGCAATTTATCCGGAAAGTGACAATAAAATACCAATCTCGGATGACCTCTCATAATTCTCAACACAAACTGACTGGCGGAAATTGAATCAGAGAGTATTACATCAGGTTTGTAGAATAATGCAATATAAATTGCAGCTATAATCATTTTTAAGTATGCACAAAGAGCATAAAATTTTCCAAAAATTGAACGAGGCATCCATGGAACAACCGTACAAATATCTGAAAACAGTTATAGATTATTTCCCGGAAATGCTTATTTTCTGATTTACCTAAATCGTGGGTTTCTCGAAACGCATGAGATGGATCGTAGTGATTAGTTACAATCTTAACGTTATGTCCTTGATCCTGCAATGCAACTGCAGCATCAACGATCAATCTGAAAACATGAATTAGCCTCCTGAGGACTGAGAACATGAGGTAAACGGGACATTTGCAAGAATCTATACGGTGAAGCACTAAATCAACGATCCGAAATACGAGTTAAATCTAGGGGTTCGAATTAGTGAAAACAAGACCATAATTCTTTCTTTAAAAATTATTTTCTAAGTTCTGTCATAGTTAAGCGAATACATTTTCTAACATAACTCAATTCAGAAAACATTAACAATAACTTAAAAAAAATTCTATTAAACTATTCTTACCTTTCTGCTCCTCCTATACCCAAATCCGGATGTAAAATCGTAATTTTCATCCTACAAATTAATTTAATTCAATTTTAATTATTAAATCACAAAAGTATCAAAAAAGAACAAAATTGACATCTAAAATCGAATATTCCAAAACAAAATCTAACACATTTATTCGGTAAAAACATGCGCACAACCATTGAGAAGCATAGAGAGAAAACAAACAATCAATAAACGTATATAATTCGTGCAATAAATGGCTAGGAAATCTCATTAATAAACGCATTTCTAGGTGAGAAGGCTAAAAAAAATTAAAAATTAAATAGACTTGAGGCAATCGTCCAATAAAGAACTTGCTCCGATTCTGAACAATTCTGGATTGAGCCATTCCTCTCCGAGAATCTGAAAAAAAATCTTTACGATCGACTTTTATTAAGACTGAAACAAACATCTCTGACAAGTGCAACGTATGACAATGCCTCAACGACAGTTCTGATTCCCCCCGCTGGTTTGAATCCGACCTGAAAAATAAATTATGAAAATTATCTTTCCAACAACGCAGTAGAAAAAGGCTGCGATTTGAAAACGTATTATTCTCTCAATAGTTTAAATAATTTGAAAAATTAAATTCGGAGTAAAAATGTAGGAATTTTCATTGTAAATTTGCGATATCTCCCGCATTTTAGAATGTAGCAACTTTTTTCGTTGGAATTCATTTCATTAACAAAAAAAAAATAATGAGGGCTGTCGAAATGAAACAAAATGTGCTATTTCAATACTTTTTGAATAGGAGCTGTATTGTGTAATCGCTAACCTTCTTTCCAGTCAATTCATGCCATCTCTTAACCGCAGTGCACATAACATATGCAACCTCCAATGTAGCATTAACCGATTCTTTTCCAGTCGACGTTTTAATGAAGTCCGATCCAGCCAAAATACTAGCCCAACTTGCTTTATAGACATTCGACAATGTTTTCAATTCTCCAGTCGCCAAAATAGTTTTCAAATGTGCAGAACCACAAGCTTTTTTGCATGCAAAAACCTCATCGTAAACAGTTTTCCAATCTCCTTCTAATGCCGCTGCACGGCTGATAACAATATCAATTTCAGTCGCTCCGTCAGCAACTGTCAATTCGACTTCTAGAACCTGTATGGCAGCAAATTAATAGGAATTAAGAGCAAAAAATCGTAAGCAAGAAATTACCTTAGATTTCAAATGATATTGTCCTGATGGGAATCCCCCAGCGACACCAGTAATATGGCATTTTTGATTGGTTTCTCTCAGAAATTTACTAACATCGTGAACGCGTTGTGGATAAACACAAATAGATCCACAGTGAATTGATGGATCCTGGAAAAATAGGAAAATGTTAAATTTAAGGTTTTCAATTACGAAATTTAAAATTGGATTGTAATATGCGGCCTCGGACACATTTCTAATACAAATTTACATCATATTCAAAATCCACCTCCAGGGACTAAATAAATTAAAACAGACTTACAGTTGACACTGGATTGATGGCTCTTTTGGCCAATGCAACAACTTTGCTGGCCGTATCATCTCCGTTTAAAGTGGTCAAATCAATGTATCCGATTATTTTGCGAATTTCGTCTTTCTGCGAACAAAAAACTCTTTAATTCTTGTACCTCTTTAAAATCTTACATTATTTCTCAATTTCTGTGCCTCTTGTTCATATCTCGCAGTAGCTTGGCCAATAGCTTGCTGATCAAAATCGCGCCCAACTTCCTGAGAAATATATAATTTTTCTGAAAATACGCTCTAAAATACCTTTTCAAAAGCCTCAATATCGAAGCGTTCTTGATAAATGTCACGGACAAATGAGAACAATGTTGGAACAATTGTGGCCATTATTGAGGAACCTTCTGAAGGAAATGAAGGAAATGAATGGTCAAAATTTAAAAAAAAGTGACACAAATTGTGATGAGACAAAAGAAAAAAATATATCAGTAGAAGAAGAAGAAGAAACATTGATAAGAAACAATGACCTTATCAGCAAGGCCAAATCCGAAAAACTTGTAATTTTTTTTGGTTTTCGTGTTGGGATTTACTTCCTTGATTTGAATAAAAAGATACAATCAAATTGGAAATATTACTAATGAGTTAAATTACTCTTCTAATTTCAAACTGCACAACAAATTAAAGGTGAAATACATTTATAACTAAAACAATAATCTAAAGAAAAAAAGAAATCTACAATTTTAAATCTTCGCTCTTGGTCTCGTTCCAGATTTTCCTAATTCCGGTTGTCCTGTCAATCTATTGAATGACATAATCAAATCCATCGCTGTCATATGTTCCGTATTGAAGTGTAATTTATGCCCATTATCTTAAAATTATGTTTTTTTTAAAAATGACTTTTAATGATCTGAAATACCCAAAGTGGCAACAAAATAAGACGGCTTTCGATCATTTCTCATTTCTGTCTTCACTCGAACATTTGGATTTGTCATACGTATTTTTGGCGACATGACGGAGTGCCAAAATGTTCTGAAAATGTATGTATTAAATAAAAAGCGTATCTCTGTGAAAAAAGGTCAACCTAATTGCCAAATTATCGTGATGCAATGGATCCATTGAAATATCAATTGTTTTCACCTGATAATGTTTCGCATTATTTCTTTCTCTTGAGATCTCGATTTTCTCACCTTTTCCAAATTCAATGCTCTTGTGGCTAATGCCAATCTCTCAGCTGGATTCCATCTGACACCATATCTGATTTTTGACCAAAGCTGACTCATTTTCTGTAATCTCAAAGATTACTTTAGAAGAAATATTAAGACTTAAATATACAAAAAGTAGCTGTACTTTTGATTTTCATAACATTTTCAGAATACTTTTGGCGGATTTTATCAAGGAAAAAAAACATAACAAATTTGGCAACAAATGACAAAATATCGAGAAACCTAAAAAAAAAATTAAAGCTGTCCTTCGTTTTCGTTCAATTCTTGAATTGTCGAGCCCATTCACAAATTCTCTCAAGGTTTTCGTCCATTTCTTCTGTGGTTTCGGAGCGGAGTTCGTGCACGATTTCTTCTCTGCAATTATGAGAAATAGGAATGAATAATTTAAAAAAAAATCAAACTTGTAAGATTCTCGCGCTTCTTCAAGGAGCGATCCAAAAATTTCACACTCGATATTTTCCTTGATCTGAAATTCAAGCATATCATTAACCCACTTTCAGTAATGTCAAAATCGAAGTCAATAGTGAAATTAAAATAAAAACGTATATCAAAAATACCTTGAAATCTGAATATCCTCTGGCCGCCAATCTGTCATATAATTTGTCATTTGAGCATCTCAAAACAACAACAACATCAAACCATCTTTCTGGAAAGAATTCGCAACCGTGATAGTCGACTACAACACCTCCATTATCACTATCCATTCGGTCCTTAGAAACGAACAATTTAAAAAAAAAGTATAACAATTGATTTTTAATACCGAAATGTGATCCAAAAGTTTATCTTCATCTAGCACATGGCAATTATATTCTTCATCAAATTCACCATATAAATTGTTTTCTCGAACTTCTTTTCCAATCTGACAAAAATATTTATTAGCGATGCTAGGTTAAGTTCCTCTGGGGATTGAAAATAAAAGTTCTATTGAGTGTGATTAAACACTAAGAATATTAGAGGTTACGTTAACCATGAGATACCCTACTTTGAAGTCGAAAAATCCGATTTTTCGACCTTTCCGTATCTTTTTTAAGTTCAGGGAAACATATGAATTTATATGTATCTATAAATTATTTTGAACATAGAATCCAAAAAAAGTAATACGAAATACACTATTTTGTTATCCCAATTCGACCTCTAATATTTTCAGGATTTAATCACAAGCAATAGGCCTTTCATTTTAATCCCCAGTACAGGGTGGCTTTTATTTACCGGCTCCAAAGTTTGGCGCCATGGTGGCAGCGTGCGGGCGCGTTTTTAATGTTTCTGTTTTTTTAATATTGTTTATTATTGCTTCTCTTTTCATCCTAGCAAGTTTCAGAATTATCGGTTTATTTTTAGTGAAATGGCACCGCCGAGTATTCATCGCGCTCAATCGTCGGCGTTCACAACAGTGGTTTTGGTACGAGAGGAATCGCCAAACGACTCGGAATTTTAAGATGGGCCATCTACAAAGCAACCCGTCGCTTTAAAAAGATTGGGACACTCAAGGACCGTGTCGGAAGAGGAAAACCATTCACTGTTACAACTCCACCGACTGTCGAACTTGTCAGGAAGAGGATCAGGAGGAATCTGCATAGATCGATAAGAAAAATGGCTGAAGAGTTCGGAATTTCTCGTTTCTCCATGACAAAGATTGTCAAAAAGGAGCTTAATCTCACCACATATTGTGTAACAAAAACTGCTATCTTATCGGAGAGTAACAATGAAAAACGCTTGCGAAAAGCAAAACAGCTCCTCGCTGGCACGCGACGAGGTGAACTTTTAGTGTCGGTCTTTTCAGACGAGAAGTGTTTCACATTGGAGGCAGAATTCAACTCCCAGAATCATCAAGTACTTGCAAAGGATGTCCAAGAAGCTGTTGACAACGGAAAAACTATTTTTAGGGTGACACACCCAGCGAGTGTGATGATTTTTGGTGCTATCTGCTCAAATGGCAAGTGTCCGTTGGTTTTCGTCGATAAAGGAGTAAAAATCGACAGAAATTACTAATCAATGAAATTCTGGATAAGCATCTTTTGAAGGCTTGGATCGCCAGACCAAGACCTCTACTTCGTTGGGGTGTTGTATTGTGTGAACAAGGAAATCTCACAAGTTCTTTATTAGAGACTTCCTCAGACAACCGATCTTAATGGCTGTCTACCACCAAGAGTGAAATGTACATGATATTACAAGGGGCGTTATCTAGATTCTCCTCTATAAAGAGATGAGAAGATAGATAAGAATGTATATTAAATGATTAATGATGTTGCAATAAAGAGAGAGAGAGAGAGAGAAACTGGAATAACAGGTTGTACCCCCTGGGGCTTTACATCCCACCCCTTCAACAGCTGCTTCGTCCCTTGAAGCATGATAAGATGTTTTGTAAGATGGTATTGGGCTTCAATTAGACTAACATTGTTGAAAGGAATTACAATAAAAACAATTAAAAAAAATGTTTCTGAACTTATGAGGACTCTGGGGTGTTCTAAGATCTTAAGAGTCGATGTCTGAGATTCTCGACATCAGTCCCATTGGCTATGGCACAGTTGCACAAACGTGAAGCTGGGAACTTGATATTTGGAATGGAGGGTACCTAGGCCCCCCTTAGAAAAAAAATACATAATTTATTTGGCCACGCCCCCTTTGACCTAGTGAAATAAATCCGGGTGGTCCCAAAATCAAAATTTTTAGTTTTATAGATAAAGTCAAAATCTTTTTAGGAATCGATTACCCGCACATTTTTGAGTATTTTTCATGTTGACACCTAATTTCCAGCTCGTCGGCATCATGCCGAAAATTTGATTTTTCTGAAAAAATGGTCCAAATTTTCCAGTTTTTCCCATTTTTCGATATGATGAAGTACTTGGCCCCGACGGGAAATATGGAAATTATTAATCCTTATGATGTTTTTCATCAAATACCATGTTGATTTAGCGGATTCTCTGTAACCTTTTTGGGGTTTCAGGGCAAAATAGGCGAGATTTTTGCAAAATTCCAAAGGGTCCCCCCCATGGAAAAAAAAATCGAAAATTTTAAAATCTCTCCAAATTACCAGAGGGGCTATTACTAATAAATATCTAGTGTTTCCCAAAATATTAGCCATCTTGTGGACCTATGAGCCACATGGCAACAGCTCAAAAAACCTTCAGTGCTGATCGCGCTTTCCAATACAGGAAACAGTTTGCTGTGTATGTTTATTATTGAAATGACGGTTGATTCAAAAAAATAGGATCTTCTGGGTCTAACAATGTGTCCACAGGAAAAATGCTATTTTTCTTTACATCACAAAGTAAACTGGGAAACTGAACCGAGACCAGAAAAATCCAAAGTAAGTACCGAGTGCGCTAATGAACTGTTAAGGTAAGTGGGGTAGCTAATAAACACATCTGCATTTATAATTTTTTAGCTTCGGCGAGTTGTTGGTTTATCCGATTGATGCCGAAACTGGTGAAACCAACGCCCTGTCATTATTGATTTGCCGTGGAACTGGAGAATGTGATTTGGATTTCAATGATCAAAAAGTGGTGGACAAATGGAAAAATTATGCCATTTGTGAGCGGCACGTTGAAGAACTTCTTACAAAATGGGGAGATTCAAACTCATTCAGAAACCATCATGTTTATAGAATTAATAAGAATTCTGGCATGGATATGGTATGCTCAATGCCTGAGGAACTAGGTCCGCATCACAAGAAAACTAGGTCCGCATCAATTTTTTTTACTTTTTTTTAAACACAAATGCTGACATTGCAAAACTTACATGGAAAAAATGAAAGGAATACAAGGAAAAAAGAAACCTCCTTATTACAACTTGGGTAAAAAAGCATGGACAATAGAAATAGAAACTATAAAATCGGAAAAATGCTAGTCGAAGTTCAGAAACAATATCAGATCGATTCGCTAAACCTAACTTTTATTAATGTACCATGAAATTTCATTTGTTTTTATTGATACTTCATTTTGCATCAACAGCACCCGTGAACAAACTGGGACAGGTAATTTTCCAATACTATTTGAATATTAGGGTACAAATTTCACATAATATCAAGGAGAGCAGTTTTACGTCATCAATGGAATCATGTCCACAGGAAAAATGCTATTTTTCTTTACATCACAAAGTAAACTGGGAAACTGAACCGAGACCAGAAAAATCCAAAGTAAGTACCGAGTGCGCTAATGAACTGTTAAGGTAAGTGGGGTAGCTAATAAACACATCTGCATTTATAATTTTTTAGCTTCGGCGAGTTGTTGGTTTATCCGATTGATGCCGAAACTGGTGAAACCAACGCCCTGTCATTATTGATTTGCCGTGGAACTGGAGAATGTGATTTGGATTTCAATGATCAAAAAGTGGTGGACAAATGGAAAAATTATGCCATTTGTGAGCGGCACGTTGAAGAACTTCTTACAAAATGGGGAGATTCAAACTCATTCAGAAACCATCATGTTTATAGAATTAATAAGAATTCTGGCATGGATATGGTATGCTCAATGCCTGAGGAACTAGGTCCGCATCACAAGAAAACAAGACCTGGTCCAGATCATCTCCGAGTGTTGAAGATAGAAGAAGCAGATGCGATTATCAAGCAAGAAGGAGTATTTGTTCACCCCGGAATACGTTTGTTAATCAGCATATTGTGTATTACAGCTCTATGCATTATATATTGTGGTTTACAGCTATATGTCAAAGGCATGAAAAATTTGTTGCTGGTGTGATAAAACAACACATGTCACAATCTCGTAAAAGAACACGAATCAGTGGTTCCTATGTGGTTGGAGGAGAAGAAGAAGCATCGTGCTCCAACGACCGGAGTTTTTATGGACGGTCTACTACTAAGAGAAAAAGAAGTCATGCCGGTTATGCGTTGAAGCAGTTTTCAGAATTTGTGGGCGTAGACAGGGTGTGCTTTCCTAACAAAAAATTTACTGATCTCGAAGAAAGATCTCAGCATAAAAAAACCTGTGCTTTGAAGAAAATGTTTGATTCAATGGTTGAAGTAGTAGGAGACGGTGATGTAGAAGCATTGAAGAAAAAAGTAATAACCAAGTTTGGAGAAGACGAGTCATGGAGTACTGGATCTACAGAGAATTTTGAAAATGTTATGAATGAAGTAGCTTCTCAATATTTAACGGCAGAAGACAAAATGTACAAGAAAAACGTCCTTTCTGTTGTAGCAAATTCAATACCTTATCACACTGTGGAAAAATACATACCGAATTTAAGGCGAGCTATTTTCATTTTACTCCATACATATCATTTTTCAGCCGGTATATGTATAACTCTGCCAAAGTCTTTGCTCGAAGAAGCGGGAATCGAAACTTGAAAGCACCAGAAAAGGTTCTGGAACGTTACAAACGAGAATCTCTAGAGTTCTTCATAGACTTTATAACCAGGTATATTTGACTTTAATTTCCCATGCGGTTAATGCATTTGTTCAGCTCTTCTGTTATGATTGGATTACCCTATGGAGTAAAAAAGGTGCAACTAGCAGATGGATCGAAATACGAAATTCCTAACACTATTCGACAACAAAGCTCAACGGAAATTTATGAGATGTATATAAAATTGTTGAAGGTACGCTTGAAACTACGAAGTAATCCCATGTTGTTTGTTTAGAACAGTAATCAAATGGAGTTAGAATTGAGTAGATCATCGGTGTTCCGAATTCTAGACATTTGCTCGGCAACGAAAAGGAAAGCAACAGCTTGCGTTGATTATTTTACAGCTAATGGAATGGAAGTGAGTTTTTCATTGAAGAAACTAGACAAACACTCGTTTTTGATTATTTGTTGCAGGGGTTTGATACACTTCATGAAATTCTCGATGGTTGGATGGATGAAGGTCTAGCCCACTTGGATACTTTGAAACAATTGAAAAATGAACTTTTTGAAGCTGCTCAATACTTGCGGACGGACTATAGGCTTCACGTTAAGCACTGTAGTCGAGTTTCCGATCACTGCAGTACGCTTGCATTGAGTGACCCTAACGACCAAAGATTGTCTTCAACGTGCTCTAATTCAACATACGAACATAAATATGATATGAGGTGTGACAGATGTGAGAGAGCCAACGCTACACTCTTCGAAATGAAAAATTATGCTCTTGATTTTGTCGCTGAAGCACTTGAGAAAGTTGGAGATGAATCGCAGAAAAGAGCATGGGAACAACGGAAAGAAGAGCAAGGTTTGATAGAAAAAAGCATCGTTGACATATTTGAGATGAAGAAACACTACCTTCGAGCTAGATACACCAGTCTAGAAAGAGACGAAATCATTTCCAATCTTCGTGACAATGAAGCGCTCATAACAATGGATTTTGCTCAGAAGTTTCTTCCCAGATGGCATCGAGAGAAGCAAAACGACTACTTCGGCAAAAAAGGAATAAGCTACCACATTGCTCATGTCACTGCAAATATAGATGGTATTTTCACACAGCACAGTTTCGTTCATATATATGACAGTGAGGTATCACAGGTTAGTTTCCTAATAACTTTTTCTTTCTATAGACGATATTCAGGACAGCAAACTTGTAGTGTTGACTTTGGATCATATTATGTCAGAATTGAAAAAAGTCGGGATTGTTCAAGTATCTCTACGCTCCGACAATGCAGGTTGGTGATATTAGCATATGTATATACATAAATTTTTATTCTTGATCTTTAGGCTCCTATCACTGTGCTGCCACTATCAACGCCATGCATTGGCTGGTAGAAAATACAGGAGTTCGTATTTCAACCTATACGTTTTCTGAAGCTCAGAATGGAAAAAGCTCTAGTGACCGAGACGCCAGCAGAGTGAAACGAAAAGCCGAAGATTACGTGTCAAAAGGAAAAGATATTACGACACCTGAACAGTTCTTCACGGCTTTGTCAGAAGGTAGACTATTGAATGGAATGTCACTTCACTATGGATCGGTGACTGTTGAAGACGAAGGAGATGCGAAATGGCCAGGGATATCAACATTGAATCATTTTACTTTCGAGGAAACCGGTATTCGTGGTCGCCGCTACGGAAAAATTGGGGATGGCTACATTGTCTTGAAAAGCGAATTGAAGCCAATGAAAGGAGAATCCAATTTCAAAGATGCTGGATTTTTATCTTCCCGGATCGGGTCAATTGAGATGGAGAGACAAAGACTAAAAATGGGTGAAAAAACGATATTCTGGTATTACTCTGAATGCCAACGTAAACGGAATGGAGAAACGAATGAGGACTCTTCCGTGTGCATCACCGAGAAAGATGAAATCACCATGAACATAGACGATTTGGCCCCAATCAACGAAGCTGTGGAATCTGAGAAACTATATGAATGTCCTGAACTTGGTTGCTCATCATCTTTCTTGTCGCATTGGAATTTGGAAAAACATCTTCTTCGTGGTAAGCACAGCATTTCTCCTCAAAAGATGACTCTGAGAGATGCTGCTTTGCAATTGTTCGTTCGAAACTTAGAAGAGGTACAGCATACCAGTTCTTGTTCAATAATCAATGATGCCTTGGATGGATTGACAGAAACATCAGATAACCAGGCTTTGGAAGCCGGCTGGGCACTTCCAAAAAAGCAGACCAGAAAACCGTTTGAGCCACATGTGAAAACGTTTTTGATTGCTTGTTTTGAAGAAGGGCTTACGAAAAAGCGTCTTGACCCACGAACCGTTGAAAAAAGGATGCGAACAGAGAAGAAGAGCGATGGTTCCTTCATGTTTTCGGTGGAAGAACGTAAAGACTTCAGACAGATTGCTGCATTTTTTTCGAGGGAAGCTGAAAAGCGACGAAAAGCCCATAAGAACAGTCATAGACATCGTCGAGGACACCGACATCGACACTTTAGACATAGGAGGAACGACCACGTGCGACATCGATACGGTAGACGTAGGAGGAATGACCACGTGCAGATCGATGAAAACTCCAACGAAATAAACGAAGAGCATGATGACGCTGGTTGGATAGCGTTTTTGAAGGACGAGTCCTTCTGGACAGATGGAGACGAGCTTTTCAATGCATTGTTAGATCCAGGAGATCCTATTTTTTTGAATCAACCGTCATTTCAATAATAAACATACACAGAAAACTGTTTCCTGTATTGGAAAGCGCGATCAGCACTGAAGGTTTTTTGAGCTGTTGCCATGTGGCTCATAGGTCCACAAGATGGCAAATAATTTACCTGTCCCAGTTTGTTCACGGGTGCTGTTGATGCAAAATGAAGTATCAATAAAAACAAATGAAATTTCATGGTACATTAATAAAAGTTAGGTTTAGCGAATCGATCTGATATTGTTTCTGAACTTCGACTAGCATTTTTCCGATTTTATAGTTTCTATTTCTATTGTCCATGCTTTTTTACCCAAGTTGTAATAAGGAGGTTTCTTTTTTCCTTGTATTCCTTTCATTTTTTCCATGTAAGTTTTGCAATGTCAGCATTTGTGTTTAAAAAAAAGTAAAAAAAATTGACATTCACAGCATTGTTAGACCCAGAAGATCCTATTTTTTTGAATCAACCGTCATTTCAATAATAAACATACACAGCAAACTGTTTCCTGTATTGGAAAGCGCGATCAGCACTGAAGGTTTTTTGAGCTGTTGCCATGTGGCTCATAGGTCCACAAGATGGCTAATATTTTGGGAAACACTAGATATTTATTAGTAATAGCCCCTCTGGTAATTTGGAGAGATTTTAAAATTTTCGATTTTTTTTTCCATGGGGGGGACCCTTTGGAATTTTGCAAAAATCTCGCCTATTTTGCCCTGAAACACCAAAAAGGTTACAGAGAATCCGCTAAATCAACATGGTATTTGATGAAAAACATCATAAGGATTAATAATTTCCATATTTCCCGTCGGGGCCAAGTACTTCATCATATCGAAAAATGGGAAAAACTGGAAAATTTGGACCATTTTTTCAGAAAAATCAAATTTTCGGCATGATGCCGACGAGCTGGAAATTAGGTGTCAACATGAAAAATACTCAAAAATGTGCGGGTAATCGATTCCTAAAAAGATTTTGACTTTATCTATAAAACTAAAAATTTTGATTTTGGGACCACCCGGATTTATTTCACTAGGTCAAAGGGGGCGTGGCCAAATAAATTATGTATTTTTTTTCTAAGGGGGGCCTAGGTACCCTCCATTCCAAATATCAAGTTCCCAGCTTCACGTTTGTGCAACTGTGCCACAGTATGTTCGACTTTCTGAGACATCGACTCTTAAGGCAATACAACAAAATCAATTCGACAGATGAAAATTTCTTAATTGACGTTCAGCATTCACTATCAACCCTAAAATTACTTATTGGGCGCTAAACTTGTTTCACGGGCTTTTTAAGATCAAATCTCAATTCTAATGAGGGGAGCAATCAAATCAGAAGAGTTTCAAAACCTTAACAATAGAAATTAACATTTTTAATTTGGATAAGGATTAATATTTTCTACTCAAGCAACAATCAAGCATTGTCAAAAATTCAAAATGATTGAATGAAAAAATACAATTCAATTCAATAAAAATATTTCACATTATAATTCCCTCATCGGCCGTTCTCCTCCGTCCTTCTCCGCCAGCCGGGATATATTTCAATTTTATCAATTTTTTTTTCACTTCATAATTCATCGGGACCAAAATTCATAGCACTTTTTTTTTGCTTCAAAATATTTTTCTTCTTTTTTTTTTAAATTTTCATCGCAGGACATATTTAACATTTTCAACCAAAATTACAATCAAACGAAATGCCGTGAAACTAGAAAATTTACTCTTTTAATCCTTGAAACTGTGTCTTTCCAAATTGATGTTGAACTGTCGAATTGATTTTCCCCACACGGAATCAACATGAACAAACGAACGAAAATTCTGATGACTAGAAGCGAATATCAGCAGAATAACAGAATCTGACGATTTCCTGGTGTAGCGGAAGATTCAGGAAATATAGATGTTGTAGCAGAATCCTTTGACGCTCGGCAGTTCGCGGCGGACCAGCCCTTTTTCCTAGGCGAAAGACTGGCCACCTACTGGTGGAACCTCCATTTGAAGGCTTGGATCGCCAGACCAAGACCTCTACTTCGTTGGGGTGTTGTATTGTGTGAACAAGGAAATCTCACAAGTTCTTTATTAGAGACTTCCTCAGACAACCGATCTTAATGGCTGTCTACCACCAAGAGTGAAATGTACATGATATTACAAGGGGCGTTATCTAGATTCTCCTCTATAAAGAGATGAGAAGATAGATAAGAATGTATATTAAATGATTAATGATGTTGCAATAAAGAGAGAGAGAGAGAGAGAAACTGGAATAACAGGTTGTACCCCCTGGGGCTTTACAATCTGATGCCTTGAACCCATCCCACTTCGGGAATCAACACCGGGTCTTCCAACAGGATGGCTCTCCAGCACATACTGCCAAATTCACTCAGCAGTGGTGCGAGTACCATTTTCTTGCGTTCATCAAGAAGGAAGATTGGCCGGCGTCGTCGCCGGATTTGAACCCGCTGGACAATTCCATCTGGGGATTTTTGCAGAATAAGGTCTGTGGAAGACCCCACTCGAATTTTGAGACTTTGAAGAAAGAATTTATCGAGAAATGGGACAAACTATCTCTCCAATACCACCGTGCCACCGTTGATGCCTATCCTAGACGTCTTCAAACGGTCATCGTCTCCAATGGAGGCCGAATCGAATAATTGTTGTTGATAACTATTTGTTTATATAATAAGAAATTATTTGTTGAATATGAGCTCATTTGATTTTCTATTTTCAGAGATATTACAGCTAAAAGTGGAGCCGGTAAATAAAAGCCACCCTGTAGAACTTAACCTAGCATCTCTGGTTAGTTGTTTTTCTTCTTATTAATACCTACCTCTATGAAATCAAATCCCAATTTCTCTGCAACTTGTTGTCCGAGTGTCGATTTTCCGGTCCCAGGTGATCCCGTGATCAAAATATTTGGTTTCTTTCTTGTTTCTGCTGTCGCCATTTCTATAATGGATTCTCCATTGAAAAGAAAACAGAACCTTTAAAAAACGATATAAAATGGGTTTAAAACCTTCACAAAACATATTAGCATGAAAATGTTAAGAAAATTATTTATGCAACTATAAACCTATATAGAAAAATACATTTAAATTAAAGCAAAACCCGCCATTCCAACAATAAATTATCTTCCGTATTGAACTTGGCTCAAATTCGCTTTTTTCCCCATGTCAATTGTTAGATTTTGAATTTCTACCAAAGTTTCGTTGATCTGAAGTTATTTTGGAAGTCACAAATTGTGATTTAAAAATAAAATCAAACCTTTGTTTGAATTTCTTGCAACTGCCGAATATTAATAAGTCTCAAAACTCTCGTTGAAAACATAACAGCTCCATTTTTTGGTGAAGCCATTCCTAATGGAAACTCCTTGATGTTTAGTGTTTTCTGAAACATGGAAAGTTGTTTCATTCCAAGGTGATATGATTTTCTCACCGGCTTCTCCCAATTCGGACTGTTTTCCAATTCCAAAACATTTTCATTCAAATTTTCGACAATAAATAAACAAGCAGCTTTCATCAGAACCTTTGCATCTGGATGTGCTATAGATAAACCCAAAAGTCCACAAATTGAACGAGCTCTTTCGGCAAAAAGATCGCTCGTATCTTGAAAAATGACAATTATATTAGGATGTTGCATAATAAATTGGGTTTTTAGGAAAATGTAAACCTGCATGACTGAATATATCAACAATTGAGAATCAGACAAAATTGTCAAGATGTTTGAAAATATGATAATTTTTTAAATAGTTTTTTTTTATTTTGGCTTATGTGAAAGATATGTTTTAAACTTCTCTAGCTATGTCAAAAAATATGCATTTATGCATCAGATATTATGCAACAGCCTACTATTCTAACACTGAAAATTTAAGATAAATCTCACAATCAAGCCTATTCAGAGGATTCTGTTGATCCTTTTGCAAATTCAAGAGTTCCTCGGTTTTTCGTCGAAATTCTTCCAGGCTAAACGTTTTTATGGCTTCTGGAAAAAAAACAAATGCTTAAAGATGTTTAATATGCAGAAATACCATTTCTGCTATAAATCCTATCAATTGCTGCATTTAGTACAAAATCAATTGCACCAGCTGTGGCGCATCCATCCGGTACCCCAATTTCTTTCAAATACTGCAGTGTTTAATTTAAAGGGGGGGGGGGCTGAGGGGACGGTTTAAAAATGATGAAAGTATGATTTTTAATAAATAAATGAAAAAAATCCAAAGAAAAACTCAAAAATGGCGAAAAAAACCCTTACCCTTCTCTCTTCGCCCTAATGGCCGAAGAAACGCTTCTTGATTTTCTAGGCCGTCTCTTTTTTCTCGGCCGCCTAATTTTATTTTTTGAAAATTATTTTTTTATACTCTATTACATTTCTTTTGAACGTTTATTTTTTTAAATACTCTTTTATGGATAATTTTCTCTGAAAAAAAATTGGAAAGAAAAGAAAAACAAGATTTAAAAATATAGGCGGCCGAGAAAAAAACAAATGGCCTGGAAAACCAAAAAGCGTTTCTTCGGCCATTAGGGCAAACACTTGGGTTATGGTTTTTTTGCCATTTTCGAGGTTTTTTTTGGATTTTTTTTCATTTATTTATCAACAATCATACTTTCATCATTTTTAAACTATTTATTTCGTCCCCTCAGCCCCCCTTTAAACAACAAATCAAAAACAAACCTTTCTAATCTCTTCTCTCGATTTTTCATTATCTTTCTGATCCAATAGTTCAGCTGGCCAATTTTCACCTCGAATTCCAAAATGCATTTCCTCCATTGTTGCCAACAACCGTTTCACGTCATTTTCGTCTGAAAATAATTGTTTTGCTTTTATAATTTCTCTAAGATTTTCAAACAAAATTTACCTTCATAATCGATATAATCCCTATCGTATTCCACAACTTTCAATTTTCTTCTGCTCATTTCTTTCGAAAAAAAAACCTTTCTATTTTTAAAAAAATTATATAATTTAAACGATAGGTTGTGGCAGAAAACCGTTAGAAACATTTAAAAAAGGCGAATACTTGAGCAAGTGAAATTTTATTCAAAACCTGTTAAAATATTGTTTTTGAGTATCGATGTGAAATTGAAATGGATACAAAAGATAATAACGTTTTCTTCATTAATCATCCATCATCTAAAAAAAAGTATTATCGTATTAGAAAATCTGAAATTTAGATACCTCGTCAAGTGACATTTTGGAAACTTTTACTTCAGCAATGTACTTAATCTTGAACTTTTCTTGTTCATAAACGACATATTCGTCATAAAGCAATTCAGAATCTTTATCAATCTCTTCCAGTCCTCCTTTATAAATTGGAACTCCATTTCTGGAAACATTGTCACATTTTTATCAAAAACTACGAAACTCTTTGTAAATATTTAAAAAAAAAAGAAAACTAACATTTCAACAGTCTCTTTCGGCGTCTGCTTGCCCGCTGCATAAACCAATCCTTTTTTCTCATCTTTCACTTTCTCTCTAGAAGCTGAATCCGACGCGTAAAGTATCAACGAATTCTCAACATCAACCTTTAAAAAAATCAACCTTCTAGATTTCAAAATTTCAATTTTCGAATCAAATTTGAAGATCTCAAAACATTGTAAAGTTTTAGCAGTTTGTTTTACAAACCTCACATAGAAGAAGAAAAATGGTGGAGTCCACTTCAGGCTTACAATAATTCACCGATTTCGATGGAACATTTGCAAAATAAACACCATTTCCAAACATGAGATCCCCTCTTGGTCCTTCTGGTATTTCCAACCCGTTCATCAAAATTGAAAAGACATTTGTGACACGTGTACCATGCCACAGCAAAAGTCTGCAATTCAAAAATTTTCAGATACTACAAAAACATACGAAATGATGCAACATACTTTTCACCATTCTGTCTTAGTTTCCTTCGTTTCGTCTTAACAACCGGCTCTTCGTGTTCATGTTTTATCTCAAACGAATTAACAAGCGATGTTTTCCAATAATGTGTCGGCGCTCGAAACTTCAAGCATTCTCCAATTATTTCAGAAGTTTCTGGATCAACTGGTTCTATTTTACATGGTAGTCGATCGTAAAGACGATGGTAAATGTCTTTTGGAGAGCCAGACATCTAAGAATAAATTACGGACATAAATTAGGGAAATGAGTTGCTCACCTTTGCATCTTTCAAACTTTGCGCCGCTTCTATCGTACCCTTCAACGCGTCTAGAAGTTCAATTTCTTGTTTAACTTTGTTCAATGTATCAATCCTGGGAGGCACAGAAAATCTGAACATTTAATTAGTTGTACAATACCCTTCATTAAAAATACAAACCCGAATGAATGTGGAATCAATGAATAATATTTGTTTGAATCGTGTGTAATACTTCCACTTGTCACCACTTTTTTCATATCCATCTTTCTTGCTCTAGTCTTTTTAACTTCCACGTTCGGCATAACAATTTTCTCGATTTCCATCAAAATTTGATATCCTTGCTCCAATTGGGATAACGATAGACAATCTATCGGTTTTCCATATTCTTCATTGAATTTCAATTGTTTCAACATTCCCAAATGAATGTCTTCATCGCAGATGATTTTCAATAAACTTTTGATTTCATTAGGGAATTCTACGATCGTCGGTTCTGGTTCACGTTTCAACGCCTTAATATAAAAAATATAATAAAACACTAGAAAGCGTAGATAATCATGCTGGAAAACACGAAAACCGTTCCGTGGCATCGAAAATGAGATTCCTAGGCCAAATACGTACCTTTTTGCTTCCTCGTGTCTTTTTCTGCTTTTCTTCTTGCTCAACCACCTCTTTTTTAACATCACACGCTCCTTCTTCTACGTCTTCCTTTTTGACCGAATTATCCTTTTTCGCCAATTCGACAACAACATATTTCCCAGGATATGGTTCATCATTTCGATTATCCCACTCCAGATGTGTTTTATCGTGAAACTTCTTCTCAAAAAACGTTTTTGCTTTTCCCAAATCTCCGAAACATTTGAAATTCGTAACACCCTTGTATCCAATTCGACCATTGATCAGTTTGACTCTAAAAATACACAGAAAATGAATATTAACAATCTTATTAACGTACGCAAATTTCTGTGGTCCTTTATCGTGTTTCTTCAACAGCTCCATGTCGTAGAATTTGTTCGAATTTTGGCTGATATCTGTCTAAAAATTGTTTTCTTTTTATTTTTGAAATGTTCTCTTCTTCATACCTTACAAAGATGCACTTTGTATGGTTTTTCATTCTCATCTGTTATAACAACACCTTCATCGCTCATCTGAAAGGAATACGTGCGAACCAATGAAAAAAAAACTGAAGATATATCAAGCTGCTTCTAGAGCAACAGCATTATAATCTAATGAAACTGAATGATGAGAACAATGCCAACAAATTCATGATAACAAAACAACATCAACAAAAAATCGAACAACATTTACTTTTTATGGATCCATCTTCTTTGCTGCTAATTTATCTTTTTTCGATTGCAAACTTTCACATTTCGGACGATTCGCAAATTTAACATAATTCGACGGGATTGGGCGATCCTGTACAAACTCATGAAGTCCTTTTGTTTGACAGGCATTTGGCGAGATATTACTCAATTCATTCATCATGTTATCAATCATTTGGCTTCTTTAATTTTTCAAGATAAGTTGAAAACAAAAACGACAATGAGTTTTCAAATATTTTACCTCGCCTGAAACGTGCTCCATGTTTTTTGAAGTCCAGCAATTGTGGAACTTGTCGAGTTGTCATCCGTCTTCCATTCTAATTGACTATTATCATATTCACAATCGAAAAGACATAATGGTGTATCGGATGCTAGAGTGTATTGCGGTCTACTAGGATATTTCGAAAGATCTAAAAGATCTGAAATAATCTGAAAATAAAATATTGAGAAAAGGTTCAAGATTGAAAAATCACTTCTAGCTCTTCATTTCCTCTTCCAATTTCATTCAAAATCGTGACGATATACCGAATCATATGCCATAAGAACCCGCTTCCTTCAACTGTTAATTCAATAATATCATAATCAGAGTTTCGTCTATTTTTTGAAACTTCTTCTATTTTAACATCGTAGATTTTTCTAACATAACTCTGTTCCAAGCGTTTCTCATTCATATCTATCTGAAAAATTTGCAATTACATATTTGAACATCTATAATTATTCACCTGACAAAAATTTGAGAAATCGTGCTCTCCAATCAACAATTTACAGGCTTGACGCATCTTTTCAACATCTAAATTAGCCTTGGGAAATGCGTATTTATATCCTCTTCGATTGCAATCAAATCTTGCATTGAATTCCTTGGAAACCGGAGCCCATCTGAATTATAATTTTTATTTTTTTATTTTGAAGTATAATCTATTTAATGAAAATTACCTAAAAACTCTGATCGATTTCGGAAGTACCCCGTTAAGCATTTTAACGTAGTTGAGTTCTTCTCCTTTCGATTTATAGTTGTTTTTTGTTTCATCAGAAGCATCGTCATCCCAAAAAACACCATTTTCCTCAGGATTGCTAGACCTACAATAATAATAATAATAGTTTTCTGAAAACTTTGATTTAACTTGAGACCTTACTATTAAAGCCGCAGTTTGTTTGAAAGCTGAAACACCTTTGTCTGTTCTCCCACATCGCGAAAAATCGCAAGTTGTCCAATCTTCGATCAAATGCGTTTTGAGGAGAGCCGCCATTATATGCTACAAAAAACAATATTTGTGAAAAAGTAAGAATTAATTGATTACATGTTCAACTGTGTTTTGTGTGTTGAGCTGTTGAACAAGACCGTCATGTTCCCAACCAAGATAAAGAAATTGGAATGCAATCTTTCTTTTAGGATGAGATTTAAAATCGAATTGTTTTCTGCGTTTTGCTAGAAAATATTAAAAATTAGTTTAACAACAGCGATTAACTTATGCAAACGTACCCTGAACATTATCATTCGATGTTTCACCGTTTACCCGCTTCTGGCCCATTTTTCTTTGAAGCTTTGAAACCTGAAGAGAAATATTACGTTTTAAATAGGAAGAATACCAGCCTTTTAACGCCGCTACGCGGCGGTAGTGAGAGAAATAGTGTGTAAAATGAAGAGAAACAGAGACAAACGCTAACTTTAGGTTACGGTAACTACCGTAATACTACAGTAATCCGCACCAAATTTTTACAGTGACCTTACAATACTCCAAAGATGTTACCATGAAAGTTTGGTCTCGATCCGACCATTTTGAAAAAAACGTGAAAAAAATTGTAGTACTGTATCCTACAGTAACCCGAGATCCAAACAGTATTTTTGTGAAGCGCTCCGAGAGGCATTACAATATCCCAAGTATGGGACAGATCGGTCGAGGGGTCAAAAAGTTATTCATGTTAAATGCTGGTACACACACACAGAACTATTCGCTTAGTAAGAAGAAAGATATTTTTTAAAGAATGAAGACGGATACCAAAAACAAAATTTAACAACTTTTAGGAATGAAACAGCTAAATTCATGATAAATACAAAAAAAATGGACAAGAAACTGGATATTCGGCCATTTGTCAAGAATTCACTACCGATATATTTAATAAATCATTTTTTGAACGAAAAAAAAGCCTATTAATTTTTGGCCTATCAATCCGGAGAAAATCGTTTTACAGTTAACAGTTGTTACCGTTGTTTTCATAAATTTAAACAGTTGTTTTCAATTTCACAACAAAAACATTATTTAATATTATATTAATTTATTTTAAAAAATGCTAAAATATTCAAATGGTGTTCGGGGGGAACATCCGCAATTGTTCGTCGCCGTGTTCACACACATGACTTAAAAAACCAAAACGGCCTAAAAACCGCACTGTCGGATTTTAGTACAAAAACTGTGATTTTGTAAACAAATTCACAATTTTTTGTTTTTTGCTGGCCAAATAAAGTTTTTCCCTATGAGTTTCTGTAAAAATGTGTTAATAATTATAAGCGCTTTCAAATTTCAGGAAAAAATGCTGGCTGGAAAAGCGCAGCATCAGAAAAATGGAATATTTGTACGTTCTACGTTGGATTTTAAAAAAGATCTAAAGTGAGTTGAAGTAATATATAAATTGAAACATTTAGTTTTTTCTTAGAATTCACAAACTTACTTCTTTGTCGCACGTTTTCGTAAAGAATGGTGAAATGTTGGCAGCAATCACTGATAAAATGCTCGTTAGACAATCAGTTTCAAATTCTGATCGGCATCAAGGTAACGTTTTTGGTTTGGAGAACAACATGAAGTAATGTAATTCAATAACAGAGATTCTATTACCAATCCAACCTCCAGATGTAATCGTTCATGTTCATTTAGCATTTTCTGGGTTTCACGCAATTGTCTCAACAAAATCAGGAAATAACTTTTATATAAACGTGAAGACAAATACCCTGCATCATTTAAAAAAATTGAAATGTGTTGTGACTGCAGTTGGCTGGAATCCTGAATGTGTGAAAGAATCGGAAACTGGGTCAATTTTATTAGGAACACAACAAGGTGAAAAATAGTTTAAATTTCTGTCAAAATATTAATTTTTGAAGGAAGTATAATTGAACTCTCAGTAACATCAACCGGAATGATCAATACACTCAAAGAGCTTACAACACAATTACAAGTTTCATCCGATGAAAAATTAACCAGCTCTCCATCTTCTGCAGCAGTTATTTCCGACATTCAATTATTTTTAGTGAATGATTATGATCCAAAAGCGAAAAAGTATTTAGTTATTATCACTCAAACAACACGGATTGTTATTATTTCTGCAAATTTGGAAGTTATCTCCCCAATTCGAACCGGCGGTTTCACTAGTTCAGCAAGTCTTCAAGCCGGTTTCATGAATGTTCCAGAAACTCCGATTACCGTGTTTCATTCATTTTTCAGTTCAAAGGGTATTTTCTTTTTTTATCTTCAAATCATAGGTGGGATTAGGTGATTTCGAAATCTCAAAGTTAAGCTCGTTACAAAAAAAATTTTTTTAAGTTAAGGCGACTACAAACCGTAAAAAGCATCAAAAACGCTGAAAAAAACACTTAAAAAACGAATATCCGAAAGTGCGTCAAGGCAAACGTCTATTTTTGGATACTCATTAAAAAAGTTAAGGTCGTTACACCATGTCAAGTGAAAAAAACGTTAAACTCGTTACTAGGCTAAATCCGCGGTATCCCACCTATGCTTCAAATGAGAACAATATATAAAATTCAAATTGTTTTAGATGTTCAAACACATGTTATGAATTCCTCCAGATTTTCTGAGAAATTCAAAAACCGTGGAATTCTTATGCTTCATCCGGCATCAAAAGAACCGAGTAGATTTGCATGGTTATCGCCTGACGGTATTGTCATTGGAAAAGTTGACGTCTTTGCTGATAAAATACAAGATGTTATGATAGAGGAATTTAATATCGAGTATGTTTTTGATTCCTTTTTGAGTTGCACTAGAAGATTCGAACTTTTTGTTTTACAGACATCGATTAATTGAGGGTCGCATTGAACCGCCAATTGGGGTTGTTCTCACCGAATATCATGCAGTTTTAGCATACACTACAAGGTTGTTAGCTGTTTCTCTTCTACCGCCACATAATGTTGTTTTTGAAGATGTTTGGGAATCTGTAAGCCTTTTTTTAAAAATTTTGACAAAGAATCAAATGTTTGGCCGCTCAAATTTAACAAAGAATGTAGTTTGATCGAAATATTTTTAAAAATCATTGGAATGCTTTTTGAATAAAAATATATTCGCTGAGTTTTAGAATGTTGTAGAGAAGTTTTTCAGAATCTCGGTACGGCAATTGGATTCACAAGTGATACATCGTCAGATTTTCTTTGGTTACATACATCCACGATATCTATGAAATATCGTCCAAACGATGAAGCAAGATATGTTTGGAGGAATTATTTAGAAAAAGGAGATTATTCAAAAGCGCTGAAAATTGCGCGAACAAGAATATCAATTGAACCAGAAGCATATGAAATGGTTTTGAGAAAACAAGCAGATTGGTATATCGAAGTCAAAAAGTTAACTTTTTTTTCTTTTTTGAAAACATTCAAAAGATAAACGTTACAGTTTCACAGCAGCTGCCGAGATCCTAGCACAATCGAATGAGCCATTCGAAAGTGTAGTTTTGAAGTTTTTGATCAACCCAGAAGAAAGAAAAATGGGATTGAAAACGCTTTTGGACAAAAAATTGGAAAGGTTAACAAAGAGTGAGGATCGAATGAGAAGAGATGCTTTGGTTATGTGGTTATTAGAAGTACAATTGAGTGAATTAGCTGAAATAAGAAGAGTCAAAGGAAAAGAGGAATTGGTTAAAGATACAGTTGACCATGTGCAGAGATATTTTATGAGAAAAAATGTTTTTGTAGGTTTTTTTTGAAATCTTGTTAAAACAAAACTTATAAATATGAAGAAATTGTGATTAGAAAGCAGTTTTGTCTAAATATTCTCACTTCGTAGCACTTTATTAGTCGATGTCTGAGATTCTCGACATCAGGCCTGTTGGCTATGGCACAATTGCACCAACGTGAAGCTAGGATCTTGATATTTTACAAGGAGGGTACCTAGGTCCCTCTTAGAGAAAAAATACATAAATTATTTGGCCACGCCCCCTTTGACCTAGTGAAAAAAATCCGGGTGGTCCCAAAATCGAAATTTTTAGATTTAAAGATAAAGCCAAAATCTCCTCGGGAATGAATTACCCGCACATTTTGAGTATTTTTGATGTTGACACCTAATTTCCAGCTCGTCGGTATCATGCCGAAAATTTGATTTTTCTGAAAAAGTGGTCCAAATTTTCCAGTTTTTCCCATTTTTCGATATGATGAAGTACTTGGGCCCGAAAAATTTTTTTTTTCAAAATATTTCCATGGGGGGGGGACCATTTGGAATTTTGCAAAAATCTCGCCTATTTTGCCCTGAAACCCCAAAAAGGTTACAGGGATTCCGTTAAATCAACATGGTATTTGATGACAAACATCATAAGGATTAATAATTTCCATATTTCCCGCCGGGGCCAAGTACTTCATCATATCGAAAAATGGGAAAAACTGGAAAATTTCGACCACTTTTTCAGAAAAATCAAATTTTCGGCATGATGTCGACGAGCTGGAAATTAGATGTCAACATGAAAATTACTCATAAATGTGCGGGTAATCGATTACCGAAGAGATTTTGACTTTATCTTTAAAACTAAAAATTTCGATTTTGGGACCACCCGGATTTTTTTCACTAGGTCAAATGGGGCGTGGCCAAATAAATTATGTATTTTTTCTCTAAGAGGGACCTAGATACCCACCATGTAAAATATCAAGATCCTACTGTAGAAGCAAACCGATTCCAAACGCGCTCTACTGATAAACCTAGATTTTTTGGGGTGTTCCGGTACACGGACAAAAAAATTATTGTTCATAATTGATCCAATAGATACCAAAAATGCATTTATGACTCAAAAAATAATATTGTCAATACGTACGGACACAGAAAACGCCATACAAAATTGCGAAAACAGTGGTGCGCGTTTGGAATCGAATTGAACGAACAGTAGCTTCACGTTGGTGCAACTGTGCCACAGTATGTTCGACTTTCCGGGGCATCGACTCTTATATTTCTTCCGACTTCAATAACTCACCTACGTAATATATATCCGTGTTTATTTTAATTACGAAATCTATGAGAAAGTATTAGAAAGAAAATATTTGTTTCGTTTTGTTTTCAGGAATCAATACAAACGAATACCGCAGCTGTTTATAGAATGTGCGTATCGCATGCAGATTTTGACATGCAATTGTTTTTTGCCAATGCTGTCAAAGGTATTCAATTGTATCAATCAAAAAATTGTCGAATTTCCAACTTTCAGATACTCGAACAATGATAAATATTTACATGCTACGCGAACAATACATCGACGTGCTCGAAGTTATTAAAAACCAACAAAATACAGAATTGATATACGAAATGAGTGTCTTATTAGTTGAACACATTCCAAAACAACTGATTGGTTATTATGTTCAACAAATCGATCGGATACGGCCGGAAAAATTGGGCTCAGCTTTGTCATTGTGTGTAAAAATGAAAGAAATGGCTATTCCGGCAATAAAATATTTAGAAATTTTGATTGAAAAAAGAATGAGAATTGGAAGATTTTTACACAATTTGTATGTACATTTGATGGCAAAGGTAGATTGTACTAAAAACTTTGAAAATTACTAATTATTATTTGCAGTACCGATCAAAGCATTTACTGCAATATTTTCAAAACTATGGGAGCAATCGTGATCAAATTCCTTATGATTTCGATTTTGCAATGAGAACATGCGAAGAATATGACATTTTGGAATGTATTGTACATTTATTTTGTGTTGCCAAAATGTATCCTGATGCCGTTGAAAAAGCACTTAAAATTGATCTAGAGACTGCGAAAAAATGCGCAAAAATGATGAATGAGTCTGAAGAAATTGGAGGATATTTAGACAATGAACAAGAGAATAATAATGGAATCGGTTTGCAGATGAAGAAAAGAATTTGGATTAAAATTGGTGAGGAATCTGGTGAAAATTATTGGGAAATGGATTTTTTTCTATTTTTAAGCCAAATATGTTATCGATCAAGAAGCTGATTTGAAAAAGTGCACGGCGCTTATAGAAGAATCTGATAATATTTTGAATATTCAAGATATTCTGCCACTTTTTCCGGATTTTACAAAAATTGATGATTTCAAGGAAGCATTATTAAAGTATTTATCAGAACATGCGCAAAAAATTGAAGTTAGTTTCATTTAAATATTTAAAAAATACTGTTATTGGACAGAATCTTCAAAAATCGATGGTGGATGCCACATCAACGGCGACCGAGATTCGAGAAAAAACGGAGAAGTTGAAAAATCGTGTGACTGTTGTAAAATCAGGAGATTTGTGTAGTCATTGTAATCGGATTTTGGCTGGAAGGCCGTTTTTTGTACACTCGTGCCGTCATTTTTATCATAGAGAATGTTTGGAGCAAGCAATTATGCCATTCCTGACAAAGGTAGGTGAAACCAGGTGTTAAAGATAATGTACCTGTTAGTGTAATTCGAAAAATCACTAATGAACTCCAATTCATAGTCTCATTGTAATTTTTATACGGTTTTTCATCTTTGGAACATTTGTAGCCCGATTATTCTTTCACAAAATTTCGCCAAGAATTGTCATTATTGACAGAAGTTTTTCTAATTATTCTTATGGAGTTGAAAATCAGTGTTACATTGTCTTTAACACTGCAAAACGAGATTTATCTTATTTATGTTGTTGCGTTGCAATTTTCTTTAAATGCTGTATCGAAAGCTTTCCTGTGTGCATTAGCAACCATTTCCAGGATGACCAAAATCGATTGAAGCGATTCGGATTAGAAGAATCTCGACTAATTTCCCAAATTGAAGCTGACTATAAAACTGGAAGTAAATCTGACACAAATGGTAATGCAATTATTTTTCCGCCCATCAAAATTATAAATTCCTATTTTCAGCAAAAGAAAAGATGCTTGAAAAAGTTTCTGCACAGATCTCAAAAATTGTTGGTGCTGATTGTCCGCTGTGCGGGAATATTGCTATTATGTGAGTATTCCTTTCTTTTTTAAATAATTTATTTTTTCAATTAAAAATTTCAGACAAATTGACAAACCATTCATGAACGATGAAGAATTTGCCGAAGATGAAAATTCGTGGCTTATCTGACTAATTTATGTAAAAATTTGAATATTTTGAAAATTACTTACCAATTCATTTTTACGGCTCGAATTTTTTGTGATATTTTTTGGATTTATTGCCTTACATGTATAATACGAATTAAATTATTGATATGTTTGAAACGATTTCGGAAATCCGCTGGTATTGTACCCAGAAATCATTTTTTGAATGGCAGACTTTAAAAAAAAACCTTGTTTTCAATTTCAGATAAAAAATGAGCGATCAAGAACATTGGAAGCATTGTTGGCCATGCGCCGAACATGTTTCAGAATTTTTGATGGAAAATGAAGGAATGATAAAAGACAGAATAATACTGGAGCTTGGTTCCGGAGCAACGGGCCTTTGTGGAATGATGGCAGCGAAATTGGGAGCACGGATCGTTTATTTGACGGATCATCCGAATATTGGAAAAGCTAGTGAGATTTTGAAAGAAAATGTCGACAGGAATGAAGTTGGCGATGTTTGTCAGATTTTGGTGTGTAGAAATATTATTTTAAATAGTTGTTCATTTCATTCTTTATATTATTATTTTCTTCTTTTTTTTTAAACGCATTTCTATTTCAGGGCCTTGATTGGGATAGCCCTGAATCTGTTTTAGATGTGCTTTCAAAAATAGATGAACTTGATTGTTTGGTTGCATCGGATGTGTTTTTCGATCCTTCTACATTTATTGGTCTTGTGAATACATTTGGAATGTTTATGGAAAAGTTTACAAATTTAATAATTTGGTTTGGATATCAAGAGAGAGAGTACGTTTTTATAAACAAACAAAAACGTTTATTCGAAATTTTTACCTTTTTTGTTTAGTGACAATTGGACATGTGCTGAACTATTACGAGAGAAATTCCCATATTTGGAGGCGAATTTGATAAGAAAAATCGAAACTGGACAGCATACAATTCAACTGGCAGCTGTTGTGAAGTGAGAAATAGAATAAAAACAAAAACAATTTTTGTTTATATTAAAATAATTATTGATTTTTGTTTTTTTCAATTTTTGCAGTCGTCATAATTCAATGGTTATGTACGCTGGAATTGAAGGGTAAATAATAATTGTTTAGAATTTAAAATATAGCATTTTATTTACAGAGGCGGAACGAAATCAAAATTGGTAATAGTTGATGAATCTGGAGAAAAAAGAATATGGTCAGATTCACATGGAACGAATTATTATCTACAAGGTGTCGAAGTTGTGGGAGATCAGGTAGCAAAATGGATAAGACAAGTGGCAAAAGATAACCAAATTGGTTTACCATTAGAGTCGTTAGGAATGGGATTATCAGGCGCAGAGGATGAGGAAATTAATCAGAAATTTGTTGAATATTTGAAGCAAATTCATGGAGATATTTCGAAAGAATATTTTCTAACAAGTGATGCCGTTAGCACTGTTGCTGCTAATTTTGACAACCGTTCGTGACTTTTATATTTTTTATTTAGAATTATTAAAAATATTGATTCTAGAAGGAATAGTACTAATTGCTGGAACCGGTTCATCATGCCGAATGTTAATGTCCAATGGAGATGTTAAAGGAGCGGGCGGATGGGGCCATTCTATTGGAGATGGGTCAAGCGCTTACTGGATAGCAAACAGGTATTTTCTAATAGATTTCGAACAACTAAAAATAAATTTTTTTAGAGCAATCCGCACATTGTTTGACGACGACGACGGTCTTGAAAAATCAGAGCATTCGGTTGAAAGAATTCGACAACTTCTATGCTCTCATTTCAAAATATCCGAAAAAATCGGAATTCTAGACTTTTTGTACGCGAAATTTGAAAAACATAGAATTGCCGAGTTCACAAAAATATTGGCAGAAAATAATGATGATTTAGCTATTCAGAGGATTTTTGAAGATGGTGGGAAATTATTGGGAAAACATGTGCATGCAGTTACAAGACATTTGAGTGATGTTAGTTTTTGGAAGATGGAAATAAATTTCATATAATCAAAGGGTTTAGGAAGAAAGGAAAGTGGTAGATATTGTGATGGTTGGAAGCGTTTTCAAGTCTTGGGATTTGTTGAGAAATGGTAAGTTTATCGAATAACCCCTATAAATGTAGAAATATTCAAATAATTGTGTTTTGTGTCATTCTTTTCTCAAAATATTAACCATGATATTCGGGAGTTCCCGCTTTTCATACTCAATGTTTTGCTACGCTTCAAATTTATCTTTTCAGGTTTCATCTCCTCACTCCAGTTCTCCGGAATCAACACAATTCGCCTCTATGAACCGTCTGAAAATCCAGCAATAGGTGCCGCCGCAATCGCTGCAAAAAAGCTGAAAAATGTATCCATTGGGCATGCTAAGCACAAAATTTTGAAAGATACAATTGAATTTTCATGAATTTTCTCTTCTTTTGTATTTATTTTGTAAATAGACACAATTAATCATTTCAGTTTTTTCAGTTTTTCATAATAAATGTTTTATGACTTGTCGTTTTTTTAAAGTTCTCTGACGTCCCTTTCCCAAGGAACCATATCAAATTTCATCGAAATGAACTTGATATCCAAACACAGAGTTCCAGTTTTTTCTGAAAAAAAGAAAGAAATCCAATATTTTCTGGATGCATCTGAATACGATGCACTTTGTTGCTTCCGTTGAATAATTAGGAAAAGAAGAGAAAATGTTATCGAATGAGATAAAATTCCAGGATGATGCCCCTTCCATTGTTATTTGACCGGCGATGAAATCCCGGTCCTAGTATGAAATTTTTTATTTACATTTCCCTTTTTAAAATTGCTTTCTCGCTTGCTATCCAGTGGTTATTATTATTATGTAAAATGTAACGTACTTATTTTTTCTCGCTAGATAATTTTCTTTCTTCTTTCCTTTTCATTCGCCGTTTTCTAATTATTATTACATAATTATGATGCGTTCTATGATTCAAGTTTTCTTTTTCTTTCTTAGAGTTTGAGCCAAAACTTTTTTAAATATCAATATTTCTAGTAGCTCTTATTTAAATAGACACGCCATGTGACCGTTCAAAACGTATCCAGTGGATACTCCACCGACTTTTAGTCAGCTCAATCTTTCAGCTTATATTTAGATTAGGAACCTCCGAAATAATAAAATTCGAAATTTTGATGTTTTTAAAAGTTTTCGATATTGTTCCAGTTGATTCAGTTCGTCAATTTTATATAAAAGGCAGCTTATCAGTTAACACGATCCAAATTCAAGGCAAAAAATCAAAATTCGAATGGGAGCCCAGGTGATCCAAAGAACGATACCAATAAGTAGAAAGAGATCAAATAATTGTGTTTCGCGCCAATTCCGACCGCGTTGCACGGACACGCAAAATTTTCTAATTTTTATTTTTTCAACTTTGGACCGCTGCTACGAAGCGTGTATTTATCAGTGTGATTTAGCATAAATTGCATTGTACTAAGGAGAGCAAACTCTAATTTTTGAGATTGAAATCTGGTAGGATCAAATTAACTGACCCACTGTCTTTAAATTTTTAATGATAAAAATAGTCATGTGAGCATCTTTCAGTCGATTTCGATAGGCCAACACTTCTATTATTGAATTTGACACGGTGGAAGAATGGTATACCGTCTTCAATTTGAAATTGAAATGTGGTCAGATGTTTCATGACTTTTGAGACTTATTTGGATATTTTGTTGTCATGGAGAATCTTTTGAAATAAGAAAAAACTCATAATTTGTATTCACTAACGAAACAACAAAAAAAAATGTGTGATACTTTCTTCATCTTCTTCAATTTTCTTTTTTGACACCCGAAACAGGAAATGCAAACATGCGTACAAACAAAACCCGCGTATATGCTCCTTCTTTCTCAAAATGTCAAAATTCCCTTTCTTCTTCTTCTTCTTCTTCATAATATTATTACGGATTTTCTTTTGATTCATTGACCTTTGAAATTTATAATCTTTCCGTGATGTTTTTTGGGTTTCTTCCAAGAAACACCTGTCTTGAATCAAGTACTACTAGGTCTGGGTAGTATTACCGTAATTAGGATGATGTTCATATATTTGACCTTGTTTTTAATTTCCGAGAATGAAACGAGAAAGAAAAAAGAAATATGTAAGCAATGGTTTTTTTTCGAAATCGGAAAATGAAAAGGTTTTTTTCAGAATAATTACGAATTTTCGCATTTTTTTAGAGCATTTACATTTCTTAGCTATGAAAGCGAAAAGCGTTTTTTTCTTCTATTTGAAAGTCTTCGAAAAATTTGAAAATGCGTAAAAATTAGCTGTTTACGGTTTTTTAAAGATTATCTCGGTTATTTCTATTGAACAATATTTTAAATTTTTATTTCAATTAATCAAAAATCGCTGACTGACATTTGTTCATACTTTGTCGAACATTGGTCAATATTTTTGTCACATTTTTACTGAAAACAAAGTGTCAATATTTAAAATTCTGAAATGTTTTAAGTGAAAACAATGTATGTACTGTTTCTAATCGTGTTTCTCAAAAACAATTTCTCGTGATGATTCGAAAGATTTATTTAGATAATTTTTTCCATTTCATATTCATTCCCCTTGGAAGCTGCCACTTACTTTCCAAAATTAGAAACTTGTTTACTTGAAATTGGGAATGATTTTTGAATTAGTCATATAACGAATGACATTTTTGTGACATTCATTTGTCAAATGATATTAATTAAAATTTTTGGGATTTTTTGTTTGCAAAATAAGCAATTTTGGAAGTAAACACGTAACTGTTCATAATGGACCTATTCAGTTTGAAAAACAAAATTCCTAGAAATAAATACCGAGAAATTATATTTTCTCGGTATTTTTTGAATTTTTTTCAAACTGAATAGGTCCATATAATTTTGAAAATTCTTGAGCAAGACCCTCGATTTTGCAACAGTGTTGCGATTCTACAACAGCTCTATGTTCTTGCTCACTTCCTCAAAAGTCTTTTGATTAAACAACTGAAATTAATCCCTATTTTCAATATGGTTGTCTTTGTTTTTCTTCTCTAAACCTCTCAATTTTTATTTCTATTTTGTCGAATGTTTTTCTAAATTTTTCCGATTTCCATTCGATTCGATTCGTAACAATCGGATGGGGTGTACATCGCTAAGCCGTTGCTGTTGATGATTCGACACGCGGATTACCCGAAACACGATTTTGGCAGTTTTAAAAACATCTCCTCTAAACTTTTTTTTTGATGTCATAACCACAATTGTTTTTTGTGTTATAACAACTATCAAATGAAAAATACAATTATTATTTTTCGAATATTACCTGATGAAATTGTGTTCCGTGTGACGGTAAAACATTAATTGAGAGCTTGTTTAAAAAAATTTTTTTTACTGCCCGACCGGAAATAACACAATTTTTTGATACATATTTGATACATCAATTTTTGATACATCAAATGGTTTGATCAATAACCTGAAATAGGTCATAACCTGAAATAATTGAGAAAACCGTTAATTTTATTTTTTTCTGTAAATCCTTTAACTTTAAAGACGATGTACAACTTGATTTTAATCTATAACCGGAAAGTAAAATATACTTGGTACTTATTATTATTTCTTTAATCATATTTCCCTTCCGTAGGAATCAAATACATTTTTGCTCTTAAAAGTGAGTACAGTGAACGTTATTTCTCATCAAAGTACATCCTAACCGCTTCATACCATTTCATAGAAATATATTATCTGATTTCCACTATTTCAAAAGATATTCATGCGCGTGTGACCAATGTTCCATAACATAGTTTATATGATGAAGAATTTTCCATAATATGTAGGTAGTAAAGTGGTGTCCCTTGTATAAACTAGGTTCACAGAGATGCGAGTGGATGAAAACCAGCTTTAAACAACAAAAATAAACGCGAATTATTTTCAAGAAGATTTATTAATTGAAAAACAAGAATTAAATACGAAAGAAAGGTTAATTATGTTGCAAAGAACAAATAAAATACTAGCCGCAGCTAGGCGAATCTAGTTCTCAACTAGAAACAACAAAAACAGCCCAAAACTGGCTAAAAACGAGCTTGCTTGCCTTCTCACAACAAAACTAATGTGACGCCCGAGATGGTGGCCTAGAAACACACTTTGCGCAAGCTAGTCCCCCTGGGTTGGGATTCTAGTCCTCGGCCATTTATCTCAACATCCCCCTCCTTTAGAAGAACAGGCTCCTGACTGTTGGGATACATCATAAAATAATACGGGTAGAAGGGATATGGGGTCGAACATTTATAACATTGAACTGACTGTTCTTTGACGATTTTCAGCTTGTTCTTGTCCCTTTTTCCACTTTGCCCATTCATCTCAACGCTCTTGGCCTTCATACAAGTATTCACTCCAATCTCAACATCTTTCTCCTGATGCTTCTCATTCACACTTGTTTCCACTTCCGAACATCTCCCAAATTGATCTTGTGACTTGGCAATCGAAAAAATTTGACGATTTGGCTTGGCACTTGCATACAACTGATTGACTGTTGACGGACCCTGAATAACAAAAGGTTTTGTGACATTTGTCACGTTCTTCGACCATCTGTGTCTCGGTTTGCTCTTGCATCTTATCTCGTCATTCTCACGACCTCCGATTTTCTGCTCACTTCCCCGATCACCAGCTTTTCCAAAATTCCTGTCCTTCACTGAACCTCCCGACAGAATGCCTTTACTATACATCACATCTTCATTCAATGGACCTCTTTTCTCCAACTTCACACGATTCTTCCCAAATGGCAGCTTTCCTTCACTTCCAGCTCCACCAAAATGCTTCAATCTTACTGCATTCACAACAGCTTTCTTCTTGTCTTCAACGACATCTTTCCAGCCAATATGGATTCCAAAAATTTCAAACGAATTCGTGCCCAATACAGCATATTCTTCATTACTTTCACACACTTGGAACGAAACACTCTTCTTCTTGTGCCTGATTTCAATCGGAACAACGACTCGGTGAACAATATTCATCTTCGTATTTGACGCATCAATTACTTCCAAATCTTTATCCGATGGACTTTCCACAAACTTCTCATCCGTCAAGTTTCTTTTCTTGACCCTGCTCCATGTTTTGGTTGACAACAAGCTCACTTGAGCACCACTATCGATAATAATTGTGACATCCTTTCCAAGAATTTTTGCTTGTTCGAGTACTAGGCTTCCAGCTACAGCATGATTTCCCTGTCGCAGTGCTTTCTCATCACAAATTACTCCGTGCGCGTATGCAACTTTATTGTTTTCCTGACATCTTGCAGCATAATGCCCAGGTTTTCCACATTTGAAACAATTTTTTTCCATATTTGCTTTCAACTGGCACATTTCCATTCAATTCATCCATTGATCCTACTGGAACAGCATTTGAACCAGAAACCGGTGATGATTTCATTCCTCCAGGATGGCTAAAACCGTTAACATCCCATTTTCTTCCACCAGGATGACTATAACCGTTAACATCCCATTTTCTTCCACCAGGATGACTCAATCTGTTAACATCCCATTTTCTACTCCTTTCAAAATTATCAGAATATCCCATTTGATTTCCATTCATCCAATTTTCCTCTTCAAACTCCAACGCTATCCTCTTCAACGTCTCATACTGATCTTTCACATCAACTTCTACTCTCTTCATATTCAAAATACAATGCAACGTCTGATCTCTTTGAGCTGCTTTCAACAATTTCGTCACTTTTAATGGTGCGATTTTCTCATCGTCCATATCAAAAGCTTCTCTTGACAACTTTTCAATCAACAAACAATAATCTCTGATCGATTGGTGCTCCAGAATATGCAGTTGATCAAGTTTTCGCATCGACGAGAACGAAATACTGCTTCTTGATTTCTTCAACCTCTCTTGAAATTCCAACATTGTTTCATCAAATGAATCTTTCTTCGGAATGGTTCTAAACACGTGGAGTGCTTTTCCAACCAAAAATCTTTCCTCCAAAATTGTCATCAGTTCTTCATCCTTCTCCATAAGTTTCCCATACTTAGATTTGAACGTTGTCAGAAAACTTCCAAAGTTTCTGTCATCATCTCCAGTATATGCTTTTGGATCCGGCAACGCATTTACTCTGAACGTTGTTTCCATAAAGCTCATCTGCTTTCTCACTAAATACAATTCATCAGATAACTTGCTCCTGTCCGACACTCCAGTTTCTTGAACAATATCTTCATTCTTCTTAACATTCTCATTAATGTTTCCGAAATTTTCAGACTTTTGAACAAAATTTCCATCTTCCACAAAATGTTTACGAGCCCAATTTTCAGCTTTTATCACACTTTCAGCGGCTTCTGGAACTCGAATGGGTTCAACTTTCGTGAGTATCGTGCTCCTAGGCTTCGGTATTGGTGTTCCTGGTCCATTTGCCAAACTGATCAATTTTTGACGAACATGACCCATCAATTTTTCCGATTTAGAAGAATCATTTATCAATCCTTCCAACCTCTCACAATTCTCCTTCCATTGTTTCATTTCCTTCTGAACATCCTCTAGTTTCAATCTAATTTCATGATTTTCCTTATCCATTTCAACCAACTGCAATGAAATCTTTTCATTTTCCAATTCAAGAATTTCCTTAGCATTTGAATCATTCGTCAATTTCATCAAAATATCTGCCAATTGATCTCCATTGCGAACATTCACACTATTCAGAATCTCAATGACTTCTCTTTCATTTTCCCTCAATTCACAAAAATTTTTGGCAACATTTTCTTTTTCAGCCGAAGAAATTTCATTTCTTGCCAAATTCAGACTTTGTTCCATCAATTTCAGCTTTTCATTCAACTCTTGTACTTCCATTACCTTCTGTTGAATATCATACATCAATTTTGCATTTGCATCTGAAGCCTCCCTGTTAACAGCTTTCTCATTTTCCACTTCTTCCAAAAAGCTCAAAAATTTCCTTTCATTTTGCTTTTTCTCTTCCAAAAGTTTCAAATTTTCCGCTGACTTTGCTTCCATACAAACCGCAAGCTTTTCCGTACTTCCAATATCCATTGCTTTCAAAAATATCCAAAGTTTTCGACACTCTTCCATGTACTCAACATTTGCGATCAATTTTTCAGCTTCATCTTCCTGATCCTCTTTCAGGTTTTCCAATTTTTCCAACAACACATCAAAACCTTCTTTCATTCCTTCGAAAATAGTTTCTCTTTGCGTTTTCGATATCCTTGTTTGAGTTTCAACAAACTTTTCAGCTTTCACAACTTTTCTCCAAAAAGTTTTCAATAATTTATCCACAACCAAAAATTTGCAAACATCAAACTTCTTTCCAAACAATTTCAAAATATCACCCGCAACCTCTTGCAACCTCTCTGTTGACTGACAGACGCTTTGCTTCTTGGCGATTTCCTCTTTTGACCATTTTGCATCATCCAACGATTTAACCTCATCGAAGACTCTTTGCAACAACTGATCCATGTTCTCCAAACAATCTTCCAATTCTTTACGCTTCACATCATTTTTCAACTGCTCACCAACATTTGACATTCCCGAACCAGATGCAACTGCTAATCCATCTCTCGGCACGACCATGTTCCTTGACGAAGACGAGGACGCTGACATCTTTCCAATTTTCAAATTTATTCTATATCTCTATTTCCAGATATACAAATATCTCAGTATTTATACTCTTTCCACAGAAGAACAAAAGTGAAACGATCCGACGATTCAAATTTTAACGAATTTCTCGGTCTCAGTGTTTGTAAATGGCTACAAACAACAGAACTTGAAAAAAACGAAAAAAACGGCGACGAAGATTTCAAATAATTTGCCCAGACGGTCTGTTTAATGTCAACCTCTAGGGGAAGACCAAACAAAATCCGAACGTACAAAAATTCGAAATTAAACGGCAAAAAAATGCGAAAAAATTCAAGAAAAATCAATAAACTCTCAAAAACACGAAAATTTTGCTATTTCAGCGGTTTTCCAACTCTGAACGGCTTCGGCCCCCAAGTAAAGTGGTGTCCCTTGTATAAACTAGGTTCACAGAGATGCGAGTGGATGAAAACCAGCTTTAAACAACAAAAATAAACGCGAATTATTTTCAAGAAGATTTATTAATTGAAAAACAAGAATTAAATACGAAAGAAAGGTTAATTATGTTGCAAAGAACAAATAAAATACTAGCCGCAGCTAGGCGAATCTAGTTCTCAACTAGAAACAACAAAAACAGCCCAAAACTGGCTAAAAACGAGCTTGCTTGCCTTCTCACAACAAAACTAATGTGACGCCCGAGATGGTGGCCTAGAAACACACTTTGCGCAAGCTAGTCCCCCTGGGTTGGGATTCTAGTCCTCGGCCATTTATCTCAACAAGGTATAAATTCAAAAACCTGTATACTCGTTTTACTTATAAAACTACTACTTCTTATTCAAATATATATATACCAGCCGTTTGCCGCCGCTTCGCGGCGGTAAACGGCTGTTGAGCTCGCTTCGCGAGCTCTGCGTTTTAAAATTTTCGTTAGTATAAAGGAACATTGAATCTTAACACTTCTCTCTCTCTCTCCTAAGCTGCCCTATAATGTCTCATGGGCCCTGGACCCTATTGACCCCTTGGAACACATTTTTCTAGAAATTTCTGGAGGCTTCTAGAATTTTTTAGAACATTCTGGAACTTTCTGGAATTTTCTGGAAACTACTATAACTTTTCTAGAACATTCTAGAATTTTAAAAATGAGAGAAATAGTGTGTAAAATGAAGAGAGAGACATAGAAAAACGCTAACGCTAATTAGGTTACGGTAACTACCGTAATACTACCGTAATCCGCACCAAATTTTCACAGTAACCTTACATTATTCCAAAGATGTTATCATGAAAGTTTGGTCTCGATCCGACCATTCTGAAAAAAATGCGAAAAAATTGGTGTACTGTAACTACAGTAATCCTACAGTAACCCGAGATCCAAACAGTATTTTTGTGAAGCGCTCCGAGAGGCATGACGATACCCCAAGTATGGGAAAGATCGGTCGAGGGGTCAAAAAGATATTCATGAGAAATGCATTCTAGAATGCGAAAACACGCACGGCCTTAGCGCTTTATTATATAGTATGATATATATACCCATAACCCTTTACCAAGGACGTTCATATTTTCACTTGCTGAAATCATTGGAGAAAAATGAAGATTTTGAATTTATTTCGATTCCATTTTCTATTATAGCCTTTCTGATTATCACAACTTTTTTGTTCAAAAACTTGTTAAATACTGTATATTTTAAAATTAGTACAATCCACCATTTTCAAAATAAAAAGTTCCAATTATTACTCATGAACTTGATCAGAAACTGAACACCGAAAGCAAACAAACAGTACCCCGAATGTTGAAAAATAGTAGAGTAGGGAGTTAGACGCCGAGGCGTCTACGTCATTTTCACTTAATAAAAGCTTTCAACTCTTGATAGAGAATTCTTACTAGTCTCTTTTTAATTTAAAAAAACGGCTTTTCTTAAGAAATACTATATTTTTTCAGAATGCTGAATGTACAATTGATTTTGATTTTTTCTTGTTTACTATGGAGTACTGTAACAGCTTTGACATGTACTTCCTGTGAATTTAAGTTATTACCACCGTACAGTACGAACTGTGAGGACACATGTGAAGGAGATGTTTGTTTTATAGGTGAGTTTTAACAATGAGGCCAATGTGCAAATCAGGTATTCAAGAGGTACATAAAAATTAAACCTTCCGAATGTTCACATTATTTTTGAGCACCCCATGTTCTTCGAAAATCTGAAAAAAACCCCAACATTAGCCCTTTAAATTTATTAAAAGAAAGTATTTTTTGCTTTCTTTCAATTTTCAACACTGAATAAAAAATGTAACTAAAAAGTGGTACGGAAAAATAATTGTTGTTTGCAGTTGTCAATAAATTTTTCAATGGAACAATCAATGCTGGATGTATGATTCTTCATGATGGAGACAAATTTGAATATGATGCCGTCTGTCAAAGGTCCATTCTGTTTGTCTCAATTGTTTAAAAAATAATTGTTTTTTTCAGAACCGCACATGACAACAGATGTGCCTGTAACAGCGGTGATAAATGTAATGATCCAAAAGTTAGAATCTCAGCATTCACATTCACAACGAGTCCAGTTCTAGCCGAATATCAATGGCTTCCACAAATTCAGCCACCTCAACCATCAAGTAATTAAATACATTTTATCTCATTATTTGGAGAAACTTACAGTATCACCAATTGAACCTCTTCAACCAATAGATACACCAACAAACGCCACCGTATCTAACAGCAGCGTTATTGAAGATGATTTGGAAACTGGGCTGGAATCAGATATTGACGCTGAATTGTCTCCAGAACATAATATAACAATTTTGTAACAGTCTCACATATTTCTTTTAAAGAAAAATAGAATATTTCAGAAGAAACGATGAAGTCGAAGAAATAACAGTCACCACAGCAGTTGGATTAAGTGTTGGTGAAACAACAGAAACACCGACTACTGAGAGATCAGTTCAGAGAAAGTAAGTTTTTTCTGAATTTTCCTATGTTAGTTAAAATAATCTACTTATTTTAAATTCAATTATTGGCTTAAAAAACTTTTAAACGAAAATTAACGAATTGGGATCGTATTAATAGGCATGACCTCAGAGTTGAATCGGGATCTCCCGAATTTCAGTCCCACCCAAGATCGAGAGAATTACGTAAATTTTTTTGGAGTAACTACCTATTAAATGAGCACTTTCAGCGGCTTAAGTTATTCAAAACGTTGAAAAAAATATGGTTGAATTATTTTTTTCGAATGGAACTTTTTATTGATTATCGATTGAAAATTAAACTTTTGGAATAGAGCGCGTATTTGTAATAGAATCAACTCCCATTCTTTAACAAATTGCTGGCGGTAGGGAATTCAACATTTTAATGAAAATGCGTCCGCTATTTAAAAAGTCCAATAAAAATTGAAAATTCCTATTATTTTCCAGAAAAAATGTGGTATCTTAGAAGAACAATTAAAAATTGTGACAAAATATTGGATTAATAAGCTTTAAAAATTGTTTCTTAAATTTCCGATAAATACATTTTTCATACAACACGAGAATACCATTTTCAGTTCCACTACAACAACCGGTCAAGGTTCAGTGACAGTAACCCGTATCACTTCACCGGATCTCCAACCTCGTTCAACACTATCAACTCCGAGACCTGAATACCCAACAGCTGCGAAAATTTCAATTTCACCTATCAATCAGACATCAGTTGATAGTAGTGACTATGTTGATTCAGCTCGACATTGTTCGATTATTCTATCAATTATTTTAGCTGTTTTGATGCTTTAATCATTAAAATTTCATCATATTGTTTTATCTGACATTCCATGTAAATACCTGGCCATCCACATCAACCTGTGCTCCTTCCCCCCGGTTCATTATAGAACATTTTTTTATTGTTTTGAACGATTAAATTTATTGACTGGATAATTATATTTGTAATCAAAAAATAAAAGAGATCATCTGACATTAAATACATGAGTACATGAGGTTCACTTTTAAAACACTGCTTATTTCTTTGTATCCTGTTCGTCGTCCTTCTTTTCAGCATCGCATTCTGGAATTTGTTGACGAGCCGCCAGTTTTGAGAGCAATGAGGCGGCAGGGTGACGGGCGGTATCGGCCTTAAATTCGATTATTTAAATATATTTTATACAACAATTTATTCGCGAAAACATCTAGAGCTTGTCAAACTTCCTAATCTCACAGCTGTTGCAGGTAATTTTCGAAAATGCATAATATTATAATTTTTCATAAACAATAAAGTATAAACCGTGTATTTAATCAAAATTAAAACATGAGAAGATTAAGAACAAAAATTACGTTTTTTTCAAGTTTTTCTGTTCCCCTTCGCTAGAAACAAAATAAGAAAAATGCAAACCTGAGAGAATCGTCGCATATTTGAAGGCAACAAATGCAATGGATTTGTCTCAATTGTCAACGAATGACGATGGCCTGTGTTGTATCCATTTGATGGAACGTTCTCTTGTTTTGATGCCATTTCTTTCAGATTTGTAATGTGAATTCTTGTGAGATCCTAAGATTTCTATATAACTATCTCAACCGTGATTTCAAGAAATAGTTATAAAAGAAACAAGTTATAAAAGAAACATGTGCACATATAACTCTTGAAATAGAATTGGAAGCTCATGTAGAAATAAAGTTCAATATTTCAAGACAATTTTAAAATTTGATACAAATAATAAAAGTAATAAGAACAGTAAAATAATATCATAATCACAGGTTGTCTAAATCTATGAAAAGTGAAATAAAATTATAATTTTTTATAAAGAGATCGATTGGAGCTTAAAATTAATTGGGAGCGGCTTATTACTCTAATGAAACAAAGTTCAAAAAAAACAAAGGTAGGGTGGTCAAAAATGCTGCATAGAATACGATTTCGAATGTTTTTTAGAACTTAATCCAACAGTGTATCAGTTAATTTGAACTTTCCTTTCTCTCGTAAGTAAAATGCTATTTATGAGAAAGCACATTAATAATAACTGTGGCTACATTTAGGTATTGATTTTTGTCAGTATTGTCAAGATAAAAATTTCTGGCCGCTCGTTTTGTCGTTGGGAATTTCCTCGCAGCGCGACCGCAACGCGCAAGACCAACTGAGAAATTTGAATTTGAACGCATTGCGGTCGCAAATTCCCAACGACACTCCGTAAAACGAGTGGCCAGGAATTTTCATCTTGACAATATATAAATGCCAAAAACTAAATGTAAATTATTGAAATGGAATACATTTCGGGTTTAGATTAAGGTGGAACACAGCCTTTAATTGCTTTTCTGTGCATTATTCACTTTTTTGATCTCGAAAACAGGTTAGTGGAAAACGGAAATCTGCTGTCAAGTCGAATTTCCCTTACCTTACCTCACAGACCTTACAACCGGGTAAACACAACCAAATTTAGAATTCAAGTCAAATGCCAAAAATTGAGACGAAGAACGGAGAAAATAATAAATTTGTGGTAAGAGTTTTTAAAACGAATCGAAATGAACACATGAACATTTTAATATTTTTTTCAGTTCAGAAATTAATTCGAATTTCCGTCGAAGAAGTGCATATTCTAAAATTAGATTTTTTTTCTTGATATTTTTTCCTGGATTGCTCACAGATTCATTAAAAGTTTATTATGTATATGGCAAAAAAACGGGGGGAGAATAAAAATCTAAAATAGAAAGAAACAAGGAAAAAATGTCCTATATCACGAAACGCACTCATTTCTGGTGGACCTCCCTTCCCGTTTTTTTCGCATTCTATACATATATTTTCTATTTTTAGTTTTGTTGTTTTTTTCGTCCGCATCTTCTTATTCCGTTTTCCCCCTTTGAATATTTTATCTAATCATAACAACCATCTCAATTTTGCACTATAGAAAAAAATACAAGTTTTTTTTGAGACCTGAACACAAAAATATTTATATTTCAAAGATTAATCTATTCTGAGTAAAATATTCAGGCATCTATTATGTCTACTGTTTGGAACTTCAATGATGGAATGAATTGGACTTTTCATCTTCTCAAATATCTTTTTTTAGTTTCAGATGCTCTTGTAACACAAAAAATTGAATAAATTTCATTTAAAAAATTTTTTTCAAAAAAGTATCAACACTGAAAATATATTGAGTTGTAAAAATAGGATTTGTTTGGACGGAAAAAATGAGCAAATGGCCACGCAGGTGTCACATAAATCATTCTCGAAGGTTATTTACTCGGAAGTTTTTATTATTTTTATATGATTTATATTATTTACTACACCAAAGAATATTCATAGTGATATACTGTTTAGGCTACAAGGTATTATAATACTATATAGAAACAGTTCAGTGATCGAAGACCTAGAAATCGAAATAAGTGTCAACTAAGCCATAGTCTTGGTTTTTTGCTTCCGCTGTTTTCGTATGATTTTCCTCATTGTATTTTTTTTTCAATCATAAATAATTCTAAAAAGAAACTACTTGATCTGACTACTAAAGATTAGTTAACTTATAATCGCACAGTTTATATTTAAGCCCTGGAATTAGCAAAATCATAATAATCTTCATCGAATCTAAAGAAGTATAGGGGGAATATTTCTAGGTATAAGTTACTGTTAAGAAGTTGGCCGATTGCCGACATCGAAAACTTCTGATTTTTTATGTCGAGCCTTAGAATATGTTAAAAAGTCCGTGAACTCTTAAATTAGGATTCGAAAACTCATCTCGCTTAGGAGTTTTAAAAATTGTACCTTTCCAAAATGAAATAGAGAATCAAATCAGATAAATTGAGGAGAAACGTTTAAAAAGAGCGAGTTTATTCGGAATGCACCCTTGGATTAATTAATCATACCTTATTGCTTCCGAATGCCCCCCCCCCCTGTTGTCTAATAGTAAAAAAAATAAAATAAAAGTATAATAAAATGCACATTTTTCAAGCCTTCTCTTTTTTTCAGTCATTTTTCTCCACTCATGGGGGGACATGAGCAAAAACAAACTTTAATTAGTAGAATGAATGTGTTCTGGTGACGCGGAAACTGTGTGAAGAGATGGAAAGAAAAGCAGAAGGGGAAAATGCATACGAATGGAAAAGAAAACATCTATCCCGTAATTGATGATGAAAAGGAAAAAAAAATGAAAAATAGATGAAGCTGAATGTCGTTTATCACAAGATGCCTTCACAAAAACAGTGATAAAATTAATTTGTGTCAGAAAAGAAATTCATTTGAAACCAATGAATGTTTGTTTTCGATTCGCCGAAAATAGATTCATTTCGATTGTATTCAGAAAAAAACATCAGCTTGTTGTTCACATATTTTCAGACAAATATTTTCTTCCTAGAACTTTTTTTTCGAGCATTTTTCAGATGAAAAAATGTCGAAAAATAGTCCGAGAATTTTAGATTCGTTCTTTTTTCCAAGACATGCAACGTTTACAAAAACATTATATATGTGTTGAAATTCTGTAATATTTAAAGACAGTGTATCATTTCAGCTAATCACCTTTTTATTTTTAAAATTTCGAATAAAAAATAATCTTTCAATAATTCGGCATAAATGTTCTAAAAATGTCGTCGAAAAACAAGAAGCTTATTTCAATTTATAGCCAACGACACAGAGAATTAAAGGAGAAAAAATGCGTTTCGAATGTGTTTTCGTGCGATCAGAATCGAAAATTAATGCTTGAAAATAAGTGATTGAATTCAATTAAAAAACATTATGAGAGGTATCATCAAATATTGAGCAAAACTTTCCCGAATTCGATGGTAATGCGAATTTTGAATGAAAATTCAAAGTCGCATGTTATCAAGGGATGTCTTATTTTTTGAATTATGACCATACATTTTTTAATAGCAAGAAGTAACACAATTTAAGAATTTGCATAGCATATTATTGATTGCATTTATGCTTAAACTTCCGGATGAGCAAGTTCATAATCAACTAAATCTAGAAAAATATGGCTGAGAACAAATAAAAAGAAAACCAGTCGTAGAAGTACAAGAGCCAAGCGGCGAATGAAAGCTTTCAGTATAAACACATTGATGAAAGTCCCGCCCTGTTTTGGGTTCATATCTTCATGTGATTATACAGCGAAAAAAAAGACAAAAGAAGAGATAGGGGATTTAGTTGCTAATGGCAACCTAATCCAATTTCATAGAAATTCTGAAAAAAAAAAACTTTAAGACGAGATGAAAGTCCGATACGGGGTATGATTAGCGATGTTATTTTTGGATATTATTTATGTAAACGAGATAGAAAAAGAGGAAAGAGAATATAATTTGGGGTTTTCATCATCGGTAATGAGTAGAAAATGAAAAGGGAAGAAGATTTTCAGAAAATAATAGGTTGGTGGAAAATAAGCAATGTTTAGGGCTTAATTTTACTCAAAATATCAGAAATACTGGAAAATGAAAGTTGATTTACTTATGGAAAAATGTACAATTTAAAATGCATAGAATAACATCCTGTTAAGTACGTATCTGGCCAGGAAATTTAATTTTTTGAAAAATAGATTACTCTCCCAAAGTTTTTTCAAAACTGAAAACATTTGCATTTCTGGTTTGAAAAAAATTGAAAATTGTTCGAGAATATCGAAGTAAGTTAATTATTTTCTATTCATAACAACTATTATGTATGTGTATAGGTAATTTATATGCCTACACAATCAAACACCATTACGCCTACGGCAATTTTTGACTTTTATTTATTTCTTTTCTCCTCGCTATGACTTTCTAAAGATATGTTCGATGAACATCAAAACAAAGGGGAAATTTTTTGTTATTTTGATTACAAGGAGAATTCACGGAAGTCTACGCTTATTTTTAATAGCGTCTGAGAACATCAGTCAAATGGGCTTGTAATAGTTAGAAAAACTCGTGACCTGATCATTTATGACAAAAAAACCTGGTTATTATAAATACAGGTTAGGAACACACGTTTGAAGATTATGCGCCCACTGCGAACGACTCGTTTTTAAGTAAGTTCTAATAAATTAACTATTAATGCCACTCGTGGAAACGAGAGGCCATCTTTATGAACTGATTTTTCTAGACGTATAACGTTTTAAAAAAGGGCTTTACGGAGATAATAAATATAACTGAGATGAAAATAGACTTCATTCTCATTCCAAATCTGTTTTCAAAATTTTCTAAAAGCACCTAGAACTTATGGAAGAATTATGGAAGCCGAGAGAACCAGCTTCAAAACAATGGCCTAAAAAAAGTAGACACCTGGCCGAACTTTTTCCTATGAGCTTTTTTTCGTGTTTCATTAGTAAATACTCATGCAGAATGGTTATATTAGTCCTGTTTTATGTTTTTTTTTTTGGATTTTTCATGCCTGCGGACTAGTTTTCACCGGTGGCCCATTTTTCTAGGCCATTGTTTTGAGGCGCGTTTTCTCGGCTCCTAGGTGGTTTTAGAAAATTTTAAAAACAGATTTGGAATGAGAATGAAGTCTATTTTCATTAAAGGTACATTAATTATCTCCGTAAAGTCATCCTTTAAAGATTGCGTACCAGTTAATTTGATCATATTTACTTGATTTCAAAATTAGAGGATATGAAAAAATGTCATTGTTTTCCAAAAGAAATTGAAAAAAAAGACAGTGAAAACTGATGAATATCCCTAATTTGATCGAAATTTTTCATCGTTCATCGAATTGTTTTTGTTTGTTTCATTATTTTTTGTCACAAATAGCGAAACCAATAATTTTCTGGCTACAATTCTAGAATGGTGCTCCAGCAAAAAATTCGTTTTTTTTCTGAAATAAAACCCGAAGAAAAGACATTAACTATTCTTCAACTCTTCAAAAAAAAAGGAAGCAGAAAAAAAGAAGCGAGACAGTGTGAGAGTAATTCCGAAAAACTTGAATAAAGTTAATGAGAAATCTTTGAAACTTCCAACCTCCTGATTTCGAATAAAATGAGGGTTAGAAAAAAGTGCAACAGAAAATATATACGAACAAAAGGTTTGTTGAACATGGAATGCTAAGTTATAATAATAAAAACAAGAATGATGAAAATAATAGGTTATTTAGGAATGGTTGGTTGAGTCCGAACAATTGGTCCTTTTGGATTTTGCACTTTGGTTCTTTTCCAGAACTCCGATCTTAATAAAATGTTATTCAGCATAATTTTGTTCTCATTCTGCATTTATTTAATAGGATTTCAAATGTAACAATTGAACAAAGGAAACTATATATGTTCTATCGAAATTGGTATGAAGGAAAAAAATTGGTATGAATTCCCAAAAAATTAATTTTAATTTTTTGAGTTTTTAAGGTTGGTGGTAAGAACGTATCATCATATTCAGATTAATAAAAAAACGTAATTCACAAAGTAAGAAGTATGATTAGATAATTTAACAGATTCTTAGCTCATTCGTTCTGTTTGGAAAAAGTGGCTGGACTCGATCTTTCGCTCGAAGAAGGTGTCTCCTAAATATTTGACTTTTTTGAAAAAAAATAAGCGTTTCGAAATTTTACCCCTATCAACGGCTCGTCGAAACTGTCATTTCCAAACGCTTTTTTTCTTTTCATAACGGAACCTTCCTTGTCTCTGAAAAATAATCGAATTAAGAATAATGCGAACATCCTTCATAAACTAACTTTTCTCCAGCGTTTTTGTTTTTTTGCTCAGTAATTGGCGGAGCAGTGGCATTCAAGTCATCCCTTCTGTAAATATTATATGCGAATATCACTCTTAAATATGCGAATATTACTCTGCATAGTCCAGATCGTCATTTCTAACAATAATTGCACACCACAATTTTTTGGACAAGCGTCTAACCGTCATAACCGTTAAAGTGTCACAGACAAGTTGCAACATGAGAAAGCCATCGCTTCTGGAATTATTTTTTTTCGAAATCCATAGATTCAACTTTTCAATATCACATACCCAAGATAATCAACAAAATATTCCATCAAATCATTATCGTTCACATTCGATAATTGACTCTGATCATCTGAACATTCCAAAAAATACTCTTGTGTCTGTAAGTATAGAATTATTGTCAGAATTGTTTATGAAATTCTGAAATTCTTACCGGTAACAAGGATTTTGTTGTATATCTTTGATAGGATGGTGACATAAGAAGTAACGTGAATCGAATAGCAGAAAAGATGCTGACAATTGAGACAAATACAAACCACCAATAGAGGAACAAATAAGCCTTTTCGTTGATGAAGTTTTGCGATAGAAGACAATTCAGCGATCTTTTGTGAATGCCGCCCATTTCCTTAAACAAAATAAAAAATTTTAATTTATTAATTAAAGAAGATAACCATTTTGTCAACATCACACATAACCATTCGTGGGAAAAAACCGCGATACATGTCGTTATATGTCTTCGGCTGGAACAAGTCGTACGCCATCTAAAAAATAAAATGTTTCAAAGAAATCGCGTTATTTCCTACATGAACACCCCACAAGAGAACTCCGTCTGCATACAATTCGGCCATTATCGAAAATTGCACAAAAAACGAAATAACGCTGATCCATTTGGCAGCAACATACAAAAGCATTGTTGAATGCATTCCAAATTTGTCACATTTTTTCATTCTCAAGAGTCGATGGAAATCGTGTGATAATTTATTGAAGTTTTCCTCTTCCATCAAAGCAACTGTTCCATCACCTTTGAATGTTTTCAGAAGCGTATTGATGTCTGAGCCTGAAATCCACTATTTTTTCTGTGAAATGCGTGCAAATTATTTACCATGGAACATTCTAAGGCCAACATGTTTCCAAAATATGGCTGGCAACAAGCAAAGGAATATTTGAAGAAGAAGTGTGTATGGAATCCACTGCAATAGAAATATTTAAATTCGTATTGATCTCTAAGGAAACTTGATAGTAAGTGATTGTTTCCTTGGTGAAATGATTTGGGTCGTGTGTCCTATAAACAAGTCTTAACGTTCCAGATCGAGAAATAATTTCTCTGAAAGTGTTCCGTTTAAATAGAATAGTGAAAATTTAAACCTATCCGTGTCATTTGTTCGGTATTTGTCCTGATAGAAACAATAACTGTGAAAATATTTGACCCATGTGGACGGTAGTTCAGGTGGCATCAGACAAACAAGAAGATCTCCGAACATCATTTTCGAGCTGAGAAGGATGGTGAAGAATAAAAGAACCCAAATTGTGAACGTATGGACAATGCTTTCAGTAAAGTTGTTCGTTCCGTGTATATCTAGGAACCGCTTGAATAAGGCGGCACCCACCATGATCTGTAATTTATAAATGTTCGGCGTCATCATAACAAAAACAAAATAAAATCCATTTTCTTCGATGTCGTCGAAAATTTTTTAAGTAATCAAAAAGTTGAAAATGTTAAAATCCGAAAAATTGTGTTTATAAATTTAAAACTTTTCCTGTCAGTATTGTTTTCTTTTTAATTTATATTTATAAGAGTAATTTACGAGAGTAGTACTCAACACAGCGTAAAACTGAAAAACCTAACTTCGAAAAAAAGGGAGAGTCAAAAAAAAGAAGAAAAGTTCTCATGGGATCAAATGATAGTTACAGTAAGGAACTAAAGGAACATACCAAATTTTTTACTTCGCGGCGAGACCTCACCGACATTAAAAGGTATGTTCCATTTTTTTTCTGGACATTTTTTAATTTTCAATTTAAGCTCTTCTCTTTCTTTCAAACTGCTCAAATTTTGTTCATCTTATGTGCAATAGTAACTCTTTTCTTTTGAAATAATTGAGAAAAATTACGAAAAGCATGGCAATGTTTATTTCGAGAACATGTATTTTGCAATAAATTGTTTGAAGCCCCATCCTATTATTGTTCCCTATTCCATTATTTGCAACCTGTCATATATTGTTTTGTTCCTTCTCCCCCGTTAAGGTACGCAATTACGCGTCATTTTCAATGGTTACACACATTCGAAAGGCGCGTATTTGTGGCATTCAAAAACAATATCACCCGTCTCGTTTAATATTTAAAATTTTTCAGTCTATTTCCGATATTTTTCAGAATGAGCAGCCTGACAGGAGTTGCCAATGAGTTGCAAATCTCGCATTTTTCATTTTCCGCACAATCTTTTCATGACTGCAGTAAGTTTTATTCTTCAAATTCAATCATAAAAATAATACGTCAGTTTTCAATATCACTGTCGATGCGTGGGAAGAAGTGTGTAACGATAAATTCAAAGCCGAGTTGAAAGACGTAAGTTATTTCTTTTAAACTCAGTTTTTTATTCAAAATTTCTTTCAGCTTCCGGATGCAAAAAAACGCGAATTTCTAGCGTTCCATTATAAAAGCGAAAATTTGATAAATGTTTTCAATATTTTGAAGGTTCGTAAAAATCGAAATGTCAAAAACATTGTGGGGTAAATTTTTCTTTCAGAGGTTCTGTGTCTCCGACGTTTTTCGTATTCCAAATGCCGTTACTCTTCCTGCATTTGTAAGAAATCTAAAGCTGGAATAGGTTTTTAATAAATGATTTCAGGAAAAAATGCAAAAGGCGCTATCAAAATCTGTAAACGATGAGAAATTCGAAAATGTAAGAGCTTTGGAAGCATCGATGGAGAACAAATTGGAAGAAATTCGCCTGGTATGAAATTTAATACAATTGAATAACGGGTTGTCCGCACTATTTTTGAGTTAAGAAAATACAAATTTGTTATCTAATTTTGAATTTGAGTTTAATTCGTAAATCTGGTCGAATTTTCAGCTTCGCGAGAAACTCGAAACAACATCATACAAGGTTGAGGAATTGGATGCTTCGATCGATATTCTACACACGTTAGAAAAAGCTCAGGAAGAAATGATAGCCATCCGAAATAATGTGCCAAGCAGTCCACTCAGAACAACATCAGTTTGATAACTGCATATTTAAAGAATACGTTTTATTATGATCTCCTATGAATGAGATATCTCGATTCGATGTAAAATGATGATTTTATTGAAAAAAATCTTTTTTGAAATATTAATCCATCAAACAACAGCAACAAAGTGCCATTGAAAGTGCTCCCAAACAGCAGCATTCGCTGAAAAATGATTTTTTCGCTAAATTCGAAACAAGTTTTACCCTTCGTGACTAGCGTGATAGACTGGCCTGGAAAATAATCGTTATTTCAATTATTTTCATTATCAACTAATCCTTACATTGGCTGATAATATGGCTGGTATTGCTGGTATGGCTGAACAACAATTGGGGCTGGTGCAGCAGCTACTGGTTGTACTGGAACACCATAAGCAGGAGAAACATATGCTGGATGGGCTGGATATGCATACCCGGCATTATAAGCGTACATTGTATTCTATTGATTTCTAAGTCTTTGTAAATAAGTAATGAGACAATAATTTAGCTAAATGATTCATTTGACATGCTAATTTTTCATATGCAATACATTTCTTTTTTTTTAGGAAATGGGGGAGTTGGAATTAATTTGGTGAGTGGAAGAGATTTAATGAAATGTTCAAATATCTTCTTCGCTGTTAGATGGGAAGCGACGATTTCTTTTGGATGACAGAAGGCTCTCGTTATCACCAGTGCGCTCGGCGAATCCATCATTGACAAAGGCGGAAAGATGATTGCGAGTTCTTCTGAAATAATATATATTTCTTATTGGTTCCTAATAATTTACGAGAATTTACCTTTTACAACATTTAGACAAAATGTTCCAAATAATGAGGACAACTACTGCAGAGAAGATACCAATGAGCATCGATTTGAAGTTTTGGTGTTTGTTGGAAATCTGAAAAACAGATTGAACAAAGAACGATCTCAGTGAGCTTACCACCCATTCGTCAATTTCTAAGCGAAGGTCGAAGTAGTATCCTCGAAGTGCGATGATATCCTTCTTGAGCTCTTCTTGAGTTTTAGTCATGAGATCTTTGTTTGATGATGGTGATGCCAACGATTCGATTTTACTCGCGTTTCGCTCTGTTAATATTAGGTCGTCCGGAAAGTAATCGCAATTTTTTTCTGTTTCCCCTCGTTCATATCTCGAGCAGTTTTTTTCCGTTTTTATTTTTTTATTTTATGCATTAAGTCTTTCACAATGAATACGTGTTTCCGTATTTCAGATAATCCTTATTATGGCTGAATTTCTCTTGAAAGATAAACATGCCTTCAGGGGCTGTTTCCTTTACGAGTTCCTGTTGGGACATTCGGCCGCCGTTGCTCATCGAAATTTGTGCGATGCGACAGGCACGGACACCCTCAAAAACGAAATGGTGAACTTCTGGTTCCATCGCTTCAAAGAAGGTGACGACGATCTCTCGAACAAGCCACTCACCGGCCGCCATCAGACGAGCGTTTCCAGAAGGAGCTGAAGTAAGAGCCCAGATCAATTGTTCGTGAAGTTTCTTCGGCACTTGGGCTACACAAAACAACAGTACACAACCACTTCCGAGCAAGTGGAAAGAGCCAAAGTTTGGTCAACTTGTTCCTCACGTTATGACTGATCAGAAGAGCATGCGTTGCCTTGTTTTTGCTCTGCCACAAACGGAGCACGGAGTGAATTCAAAATATTTTCATTGGAGATTAAAAGTGATGTGCTTTGTTCAATCATAGTAGAAAGCTACAATGGGTAGCAGCTGAAGAAACGCCAAAAACAGACGTAAAAGGAAAAAAAAAGTGACGCTTTCGATTTGGTGGGACAAGAAAGGCATTATCTACCGTGAGCTTCTTCCAGATCGAGCCACTGTCAATGCGGACCTATACTCTCTCTAAATACAAAAAATGTACGATCAACACCACCTCCTTCGCCCAGGAGCCTCACGGATTCTCTTACTTCATGACAATACAAGACCACATGTAGCTTTAGCGACCAAGGACAGACTGCGGGCACTGGATATCAAAGTTCTGCCACATCCACCGTATAGTTCGGACCTTGCCCTAACTGATTATCATTTGTTCCACTCACTTCAAAGCTCTCTCAAAGATTTGCAGTTCGACGACCGAGAGCACCTGGAATCGTTCCTTGATGACTTTTTCGCCTGCCAGCCTCCGGAATTCGACGCAAAGGGAATCGAACAACTTCCGCTGCGTTGGCACGAGTTCATCCAACAACACGGTCACTATATCACTCATTGATGATTGATTTCAATTAATAAATTTTTGTTTGAAAAAAATCGAAAAAATTGCGATTACTTTCCGGACGACCTAATATAAATTATGAAAATGCTTCTCGACTCTTAAACTATACCTGTGACGGTTTCATTAGAAGCAGAAACGAATGGAATGTGTGGATGACGAACGGCGGTGAAGATGCTGTCGAAGAAGTTTGAAAGGGAATCAGTGAACGACTTTTCGTACTCGGCTTGCTTTGTAGTCATTTGTTGTTCACCTCTAAAAAGCGGAATATTTTCAATACTATCGAAGCAATGTGAAACATACAAAATCGCTTTCCGAGATTGATCAATTTCCTTGAGGGTCATCATAATCGTTTTATCGACACTCGACTTCTGATTTCTTATTTCTTTTGCCGTGTCATGGTGCGTATTGTTTTCATGACCGCTTGGAAAAGCAGAAACAATGACTAACAGTGCAGAAATCAACAGCACACGCATCCTAAAAGAAAACAATGAAGTAGATAGAGAAACTGAAGAAAAAAAATCTGGTTGAAAATGTTTCCTCTCACGCCTGCCGATCTTTTTAAAAAATTGGGTTTTAAGCGCTTCCGCAATTGGGTCAAATTTTTTGATCACTAAATTTTTCAAAAAGCGATAATGTCCCTTTAAAGCTACAGTAATTTTGTAAAATCTTTTCAAAAGTTTCGCAAAACCTTTATGCATGTGCCTTTAAACATAACTTCTTTTTATAAGTCCGTTTTTGTTTTCTTTCTCGAGTTTGTTTTTTAATTTTAAAAAGAAAATGGGTTTTAGATGATAAATAGCGATAGTAATTGTAAAATTAGAAATTCGCAAGACAACAACAACCAGAAATGTAGGGAAGCTGTCGAAACTGTTAAATTGCGTAAAATTAAAAACAAAGTGAATTATTGTCATTTTTCAAATGCAAAGTTCAACCTTCAGAAGAAATGTATTATCGGTGTCTCGGAAATACAATCAAACGCCAACTTCGACGAAAATTCAAATGAAAACAATTTAAAAGAAAAGGTAATATTCATATATTCACTTAAATTCTATATTTATTTTGAAACATGTTTCAGGTAGAATCAGGAAATGCCAAGAAATGTTCCAGCACTCCTATTGTGATAACTGTTTCTGCACCAAAACCAGCGAATCCAACAGTTAAAGATAACCAAAAGTTGAAACAATCATCGAGATCTAGCTCGAGAAACATTGATCAAAAAGTGTTTTTTTAATAGGAATGACGATTATTGAACTTTTTATTTTTAGAATAAAATATCAAATGCTGAAGTGACAAGAAAAGCCCCCAAAAATAATCGGAAAACGAAAAAGTCATCGAAATTTCAGAACATTGTGTCAAAGGTATTTCAGATATTTTTATAACGAATTTCGAATACTGAAAATTTTCCTTGCAGACCACAACCTCAAAAACTGAAGTCATGAAACCTGCGATCGAAGAAGGACATTTTGGAAATGCGATAGAAAAAGTTGATGTTCAGAGTTCTGCGAATGAAAAACCAGCTGCTCTGTATCAAGCACTACAGAAGTGTCATGAGAAAATCAACGGAAGAAACAAAGTTGCAATTCTATTTCGAAGACAGTATTATTCAATTTTTTCAGGTACTCGAGAAAGGTGCATCCAGATTAGTTTTCCTTCCAACCGCATTCGTCGAAGGAATGATGAGTGAACAGTTGATAAAACATTTGTACGCACCATTTGACACGAGAGATATATGCGAATTTTATTCTGAGTCCGGTAAACGTATTGGAAACGGAACATTGCTTGTTCCGGCTTTTCAAGAAGAACGATTCATTAATTGGGCGAAAGACATGCCGTGGTGTGGTAATATCCGATTTAAAAAATTTCATGTTGATTTAAAATAATTTTTCAGCATTGAAAACGTACCAAAACAAGATACACACATCAGCGGAAAAGAATGAATTTATCAGTTTGCTCATTTCTGGAATTCCAAAAAATGAATCCAAGGATAATGTTGTTGTAAGTTTCGATTCATTTGTTCTTTTTATTTTTTATCATATTTTCTAGAAATTCTTCAAGAGCGCTCTTCAGACAAGCTATGTCGAAATGCTGTTCGATAAAAATAGTGCGTTCCTTGGGAAAATATTAACCAAATCGACAAAGGAAAATGCATCTGAATTCATGAAAACCTCAGTTTATGGTCCGAAAAGCACAACGGCAAATCTTGAAACTTGGTCAATCGAATAATGAAAGTGATGAATTACTCTCTACCGATAAGTTTCATTATCTCAATTTCCCACCATATTTTAAGAAGCTTCCACCCTTATCTGTTGTTTATCTTCAACATTCTGCATACTTTCAAACTTCAAATTTTTATTAGATAAAAAGTTCGTTATAAATTCCTCGTTATTCACTGTATTCAAGTCACGATTGTAGCCAAGTTGTTCAATCTAGAAGGTTGTTTTTCAAAAAGATTTATAATAAGCATGCGATTAGTAGAAAAATGATTGACAAATACGTTCTTGAAACGATATTGGTAGTATCTTAAGATTAAAACATGCAATAACAGGAAAGTATCAATTAGACTTACTTTCAACCCAATCAGCAATGAACAAATTCAATTCGTACATTGTACCATTTCGACTCGATCCCCATACCAATTTCTTTCCATCATAACTCATCATAGGGAATGAATTAAACTGGTGTTCTCCAAATGTAACCTGTTCCAAACCTGTTCCATCATCATTTATCACATAAAGACTAAAAGCTCCGAATCCATCGGCAGCAGAGTCGTAATTAGAACTGAACACAACCTTTTTGTTATCACTCAAATAATAAGGAGCCCAATTGGCTTGTCCCAAGTTTGTGATTTGCCTCATATTTGTCCCATCAATATCGACAACGAATAGCTCCATAGCGATGGGCTCAACAAGTCCGTAACTAAGAAGCTTCTAAAATTGGAAAAATATTAATAGAAATGCTGAGAAAAATTAATACCTTATACTTTTCAAGTTCGGCTCCAGGTTTTGGTCGGCTGGCTCTGAATATCAATCGTTTTCCATCTGGCGAGAAGAATGAACCACCGTCGTATCCAGTTTCATTTGTAATCTTAATTTTATTGTCATTTTATTAATGGAGTGAATTTACGAAACGATACCTGCTTAAGATTTGTACCATCCGAATTCATGATCCATAATTCCAAATCTCCGGATCTGATAGATGTGAAAGCAATTTTTGTTCCATCGGGTGAGATGACTCCTTCCGCGTCGTAACCGGCTTCGTTTGTGAGACGTTGTACAAAGTTTCCATATTTATCAACCTAAATCTTTGCTTGCGAAAGTGAGCTTTGATTTTTTGTGAATTTTTATCTACTACGCCCTTTATTTTTCAGAATGTTGATTAATGCAAAGAAGAGCACACCAAAAACAGTAATCGAAATTTCAAAATCTAAGTAACTAACCTTAAAAATATCGTAATCGTCAAAAATATCCCATGTATAACTAGTATTGCAAAGATTCTTCAGTTCTTCACTAGCTGGATTGCTACATTTCTTTTGTGGGCATGTCTTGGTCACATCTGTCTTGTTGTTAATCTTCACATTCCACCAATTTCCAGCATACAATCTATGATTATTATCATCCTCTTTAAAGAAATATGAACAAGTCGTTCCGCCCAATCCTGTGCTCACTCTTCTCAATGTTTGCTGTCTCGGATCAGTATTCAAATCGAGTTCGTAAATTTGATCGCACTCGGTACCGTAACCAGTAGCTTGAAGGGTAAGTTTACTGTTATCAAAACTGAAAAAAACATCAAGTTTTTATGAAAGATTCACATATTTTAAAACTAGAAAATACCTAAAATAACCTTCAGCATTCATTCCACCGAATGTCAATTGTTTAACATTTTTTAAATGTTTCTCTCCGTCGAAGTGAACAATGTTGTCGTAAGGGGACGTTTCCAGATCTTGCCATCTATTTGCTGGAGCTTGTTTTGGTGTCTTAAATTATGATTGGTAATATTCGCGACAGCTGAGACGATATTTGAGATTTTTCGTTTTAGTTGGGCTCTATATAAACGGTATTGTATCACGTATTCAGACGCAGTATTACTTCTACTGAAATCCTGTCTATTTTCCAAGGGTTCATGATTTATGGAACACAGAGGATTCAGGATGTTCCAAGGGGCAAAGGGGTGAGCCCGGCTTGGAGTCACAAAAATATCAGGGAGGTTGGTAGAAATAGTATTATGGATGACTTTAATTTGAAAATGCATTACTATTTTAAAAATCCCCTAACTTGCCTCTCTCACCTTCGGAAAATTATCCGAAATCCGATTAGTTTTGAGTCGAAAATCCTTGTCTGCTTGACTACAGCTGACAATAAGTGAAATCACAAATGCCTTGAGTAACATTTTTGCCGAACAAAATGAACCTTTTTCGATCTCCCTGCACCTTTAAAAAGAGAAGACATAATCGGATTACAATCCTCGTAAAATGTTGCTGAAATAATCCAAAAAAAAAGAAAAGAATGAAGTTTGTCGTAAAAATCACAAAACCCGAGGAGCAACACTATAAAAATGAGCGTTCTTCAGATCATGAGATATTGGTGTTGTGTCCATCTGGTTTTGTGCCATTTGTTTTTGTTGTTGTTTTATCTTTCTCTTTTTCTCAGATCATCCAACCTTTTTTTCTTTTGATTTTTCATATTTCTTATCAATCTAACATTATGTTTATTTTAGTTATCAATAATGTTAATTCTTGAAAGATAAACATTGACAGATTAATCGGTTTTTGAGTGAGATGATAATATGGTGCAATACCGAAAAATCAGAAAATTGGCACGGAAGAAACAGGAAAAATGACTTGTAGAGATCATCAACTTTGAAAACTTAAATTTGAAGTTTTGAACATTGAATGCTTTGCATATTCTCTACGTTTTCGGCGACAGTCAAGGCTCGCCTAATAAAGCTTTGAATGTTCGAATTTACGAGGTTATTTATTTTAACTTTCAATGCTCGTTCAAATTAGGCGAGTTTCATTCACGTACGCTCCATCAAACGCACAGCGCAGAGTACAGTTCAAGCTGTTTCCCTGATTCAGTTCTTTCGTTACAAACCATCTTTCGAAACTTATCATTTTATTGACAAATTATCGCCACATTCTTCAGTTTCAAAGATTAGTCGTTCATTGTCAATTTGTTAAACATGCAAATAAATAAATACTACAATAAATCCAATAGGAGAACGGGGAAGTTGGGCTGGTTAGTAAATTTGAAAAAAAAAAACAAAATAAAGAGAAAAATACGGATAATTTTATAGTACAAAGTATGCCTAATAAGCTGGTGAAATGCGACTAAATTCTTGAATCATTGCATTATATTTCTGAATGAATCCAATAGATTTGAAACGGAGGCCAAGCGCTGTTCTCTGATAAAATGTGGCAACATATGGCTCAATCCAGCGAAGAATCACTCGATTGATGAATAGGTAGAGAAGAACTGATGAAACTGCACAACGTCTTTGGAGACGTACAAAAACGCAAGATTGAAGAATCAGAGATTTTGTGATCGGTGTTCCGCGAATAAAGTGCATTAATGCGGCTTCGATGGCAACGAGTGCTCCAGCTTTTCCACACCCGTCGATGCATTGAACTATGGTAGGCGAGGTGAGTTGCCGCGCTCTTAAACAATAATTGTTAGGTATTTAAGTTCATTAAGTTCATAAGTTCAACGAAATAATTTTACTTTCTTAGAACTCGGAATGGCCAGTGAACATCTCCAAGATATTGCCAATCCCATTGCCAGTGCTCAACAATCAACTCATCATCATCGTCATCAAAACTAGCTGTTTTTTTCACCAATTTCTGGAAGTTTAAGGCATTAGTTGAATTTGAAAGCATTCCAAACTTACTAATTTTGTGATTGTAAATAGTGGATCAGCTTTCGAGTCAACACTTATACATGTGATTCGGAAAGAACCCAATTCCAATGTTTGATTCTCAACTCTAAAAAATTGAAGTTTCATATTTGACAACTTTTATCAATCAAACCTTGGCCAATAATAAGGACAATGATTTCGATTAGATGTATCCAAAGGTCCTAAGGTTGTCGAATCAACAGCTGCATTTAACATGACGATGAATTGAGATTTTTCTTGGAAGACCTGGAGACAAAATTTTCAAATTTGAATCTAATGCTGGAATACCATTCTCCAGAAGTCTTCCTGTGTGTTTTTCAATGGAGCTTGAGCACAGATGAAGGTGTTTAAAAGAGGTCCACCTCTTACATAATTAGCATGAATAAAATCGGTTGTACCGCTGAAAAAATCTAATTTTCCAACCTAACAACGAAAGTTAACTTACTATTTGCTAGAAACCATATGATCAGGTTCGTATTCGTGCCCATCACTGAACATTCCATTGATTAAAGTGTTTCGGTCATCCAAATGACCTAATCCATCGTTCAGTTTAACTCTTGTATATTCAGCACATGGGATCATTTTACTACGGGCTTTTGTTAAATAACTAGCATTGAATGATGATTGCATACTTTCCTCGGGTGTTAACTCGTTTTCAATAAACATTCTTTCAAGTCGATTAAACTCCTGGACGAATTCTGTCAAATGACAACTGAATTTGCCTGGTTCGACAAGAAGTGACCATTTGACTTTTGAAGACATGTCTTCAGAAAATTTCGCTATCCGACTGGCAACCATCGAAACATGTTCTGGATTCATTTGTCCCCAATTAGACAATGGATCAGACTGAAATTAGATGTTAATTTTTAAAGAATAATGTCTTTATAGGGACCATTTTATTTTTGTAAAACTCCGACGCTGCTCTTTGAAGAACGGAACTACAGTCAGACATTGCTGGAACAAGGCGATCACGTAACCAACCCGCCATATTTGTTCTGAAAATATTCGATAATTGTTTTCAAATTTTCAAATTGTATTGTCTAACCCATATCTTGTAATCAGTTCGTCTTGAGCCATAGACGGATATTCCTTCGAATTCATCATTTTTTCGATCAGAAGAATTCGAGTTTGTTCATCGCAAAGAATTCCATCAACCTATAAAATCCGCTTTCTCTAAGGTTTCAAGGAATGCGAAATCCTACTCTAAACAATTTTTGAGCAATGAATGTCTGTAATTCCTCGATTTCATATTGTTCAACTCTTTCTAACAGCTTCTCCTCTTCCGATTTCTTTCCAAGCCAGCCACTGTTTTTTTGTTCTCCCTTAAATTGGAAAGCGTTATTTATTGAAAAGCAGAAACCTTTGGACAAACCGATTTTGGTGCTATGTGACCTTGTCGGTTTACGGCCGAACCAATCCATTTTTCATTGATAAGAGCATCTTTGAATTCCAAGCTGCCTATTCTCGCTATGTTTGTATGTGGAAGATGTTCTGAGGCGTTGAGATCACCCATGGAAAGTTAGACCCTGAAATTATGAAATAAAATAGTTTAAAAAACAACGCTTATAAAATTCTTAAAAAAGACATTAGTTATTTCAGATGTTTATCTTTATCTTAATTTCAGAAAGAAGAAATCTCTCCTTCTAAATAGAAATTAGAAACACATTTGAAAAAAATATATACGACAGCAGAGCTGGGCACTTCCACAAGTTAAATAATGCAAAAAAATCAAATGAAACACAAAAAAATACTTTGCTGCAAAACTACGAACAAATTCAATTTCCCGCGATACAGAGGACAATCGCTTCGTGACCGGTCGACAACATGCGTTATGTGCCTTTAATAGTACAGTAATTTTGAAAAATTACAAGTCTGAGATTTTAAGTAAATAAAAGTAATTTATTCTGGACCATGATATTCAACAACTGTATCATCACTTCCTCCTAAATTGTTGGCTTTGTTACGAATAAGTTGAACTCTTTCCTGCTCCCTCTTTGATTTAATTCTAAATTTCCGTAGCATCCAAAGCACAAATATGAAAACCAATGCAATTATTGCCAATGCAACGAGCGAGTTATAAAGATAGAAAGAAGTTGTAACGAGAACCTGGTAAAAATTAAGTACAAATTGGTTTTTTTTCTGAAAACAAACCTTGCTGAAATCTCCATCTGTTAATGATTTGAAAGTTGAATCACCGGCAGAATAACTACTTGCAATAAACAGAGCGTTTAATGCAAAATCTATTGATTTGATGTTCAAACTTTTATCTTCAATATTTAATGGAACCAAAATATTGCTTAATGTTCCAGTAATGTGTACCGCCCAATTTTTATTAACTCCTTTTATCAAATTGAGCTGATTTCTAGCTGAACAATTTTGATGAGCAGGGTACTGTAAACTACAAATAAAAGACTACTATTAATTGAGGATTCTCACCGTATCTACACTTGTTATTGTAACCGTATAAACCGACCTCTTCAACGGATCCTCTACCAGATCGGAATATTTGGTTTCGTTACAATTATCTTTCAAAAACGATGATGGGACAATCATTTTCGTCACATTTTTAACTGTTTTCGAAACCTGACACTCAATTTGTATGGCCAAAAACTCCAGATCTTCTTCATAAAAAATATGAAATTCTCTTTTCTTGTGTGTACTTCCATCCTCATTTAGCAATAACTTGAATGTCGAAGTGCAGGTGGAACAAATTACACTTGAAAATAAGAACAGAACTGATAATACAATTAATCGTAGCATTTTCTTTTATGGATACTTTAATAAAATGAGAGTTAAAGGAACAATAATGACTAAATAGTTTACGTGTATCAATTTTAAAATATATTCCTTTCCTTTTTCATTAAAAATTACAATCTAAAAATGTCAAATTCGTCAATAGCCTTGAAATTAAGTCTACAACCAGTTGATCCGTCTTCAGTTTTCAGCAATCGTTTTCCTTCAGAATTCAAAACTTCTGAGTATGGAACTTCTTTCAAGCACTGAATATGTTTGTTGTAGTTTTTTTCGGTTATAAATTTGTGAACAAAAAAATCACCCGCTATTAAAAACTCACTTTGAATCCTTGTTTGCCCAGCAAATTTTGGTTTGCAAATGACGTTGTCTCGGAAATAATCCCATCAATTTCAAATTGTTTCAACTTGGTTTGTGTTATATTTTCTGTCACCAATCTCTTAGCAATACCTTGTCTTTGGTAAGGTACACCAACACTCGAAATTTCTCTAAACTTTTGATATTTTGGAATTGAGAAAACTAGGAGAAAAATGATACCGATGAATTACAGCATTCACATTTTTTGGTGCCAAATCCCAGAAACCGTCATGAACTTTATTCAAGAATTCAGCTGAAAGGTATTTTGCTTTTAGTTGATTTTTTCTCGATTAAATTTCTGAACTTACCAAATTTAATAATTTCTTCAGACATTTCTTTGTTTTCTTCATAATCGGCAGATTGCGAACTATCAGTGCGTCTCCAGATTGAATTCAACATAACACCTGCCACTTCGCCTTCATCAGTCAGTACAATTGTTGAAAAGGGTGATTGTAAGCTTCTTTTTATTATCAACTGGAACACTGGATTTAGTTCAGTGGATGATAGACCAAGAGCCTGGAAAAATAAGTTTTTGTATGTGCGTAGTTTCGAGTTAAATACAGTATCCATCATATCTAATTCATAATTTTAAATTTTGCATTTTCATTAATTTTTTTTTAGATTCTAATAGTACCAAAATTTTTTAGATATTCCCGAATTAAAGTATTTTTGTGCTCATTTGTCTGAAAATCACTAAAAAAAATTAAATTATCGATTGAAAACAGAACCACGGCAATGATTAGTGTCGTTAGAATCGCCGCAGCGTGCAGATTCTAAGAGTACCAAACAATTTCAGATTTTCCCGAATTAAAGTATTTTTGTGCTCATTTGTCTGAAAGTAGCATAAATATCGTGATAGTTGGACGAAGATTAGAACTTTCAGTTCTACTGAGTTTTCCTATTTCAAAAATTACTGTAGTAATGTATAAGTTGAAATTTTAAATGAAAATCTGAGTTGTGGATAATTTGAAAACAAAAGAAAAAACTCACTCTAATACATGGTTCTGCTTTTGCAAAATTGTCTTGAAGATAATTGAGAATTCTTTCAGAATCTTCTTCCACTGCCAATCGGAAATGATACTTTTTCTGCATGTTCTCTGATCCGTTATTAACTGAAATTTGGGATTACGAAAACTACGAAAAACAAATTTTAATCGTTATCGTGTGTCAATAGGAACTGCAAAAAATTTGTAGCTTGTGTCTAAAAAATCAAACAAAGAAATCACAAAAAAAAACGAAACATTTGATAAAAAGCAATCACAAAAAAAACCATGATTGAATAGAATTCCGTTTTCAAAAGTTGCAAAGAAATAAATAACGAATAATTCATTGACATTTATGGCAACAAACAGGAAAAAAAGAAACTGTGAAAAAAATATGTCGTATCTTTTGCAAAAAATACCAGTAGTTCGATAAAATATATGTACACTTGATAACTTTTAATTTAGATCTAGATTTTTTCTTCATGTTCTGCTACGGTTATCGTGGCTTGTTGGACTGCATAACTAGCCACTTTTTCATCAATTGTTGGGGATCTGAGAATCAAAAATAAGTTATCAAAATTAGAACATATATACATACCTATAGACATGATCATTTCCATTTGGGATAGGTCTGTGCATTTCTGGTGCTGGAGATGGATAATGCTTGAAAGATCTGAAAATGAAGACATTTCGGGTGTTCGTTGGAAAATCGTGAGCATTTATTCTACCGATATTTCTATAAAAAATCATTAAAATTCTTATTATCTCACTTACATGAGCGCGGGAGATCGATTAACTGCTGGTGGGAAATTGATGGCTTCTTTAATCGCTGCATCATTTTCCGCAGCTGTCTTCGTTCTTTGGAATCTGAAAGTTAAAGAAAAAACCTGGAATTCTCTTTAAATCATGTTTCTTACCTATTTCTATGATAACACATTAGAAGGCCGCAAAGAGCCAGAGTGATTGCTAGAAGGACCAAAAATGAGATAAGAATCAGAAGAAGTTCGGGTTGAATCATCGGTTCTGCTTTTTTCGTTGTCAACATTTCAGCTTGTGGCACAATTTTACGCAATTCAGGCATTCCGCGAATTAATGTTGATTTTCCACAAATAGCCAGAACCTTTTCAGCAGGAAGAATTTCGGAAGAAGTCTTGTTGAAAAATATCTGGATGTTTAAAAATATTCTTCTAAATTTGTATTTTGATTCAAAGTACCAACTGCAAATCCACTGAATTTTGCGAAGTTATACCATGAGATGATTTATATAATATTGCTTTAGGAAGAACTGAGAGAGTTGTTGAGTTAGAAATTTGTCTGGAATTTTATCGTATAAAAATACAAATTTAGAAATTCAAAGCACCTGGTAAAATCTTCAACGATAACAGGAGTAACCATGGGTGGACTATATGGTAGCTCCACAGCCAGAACATCACTTTTATCATGCACATAAACTTTTAGTCCAGATTTTCCTAATGTGCCATCAATCACATTTCGAACCTGAAGTTGTACATGAAACACTCCACCAACGTAATCTCTGAAATTAAAATCTTCGGAAGCTCCAGGCCAATTAAGTATGGGCACGTGACAGTTCGGGAGAAAGACAGTTTGGGAGAATAAGGACAGTTCGGGAGAAAAAAGTGACAGTTCGGGAGAAAAAGCTTTTGCACCGAAAAAAACTTATGAAATGACGAAACTTTAAGTTTAAAAAATGAAAATGCAAAAAAAAGAGAATTTTAAAATTCTCCCGAACTGTCACTTTTTTCTCCCGAACTGTCCTTATTCTCCCAAACTGTCTTTCTCCCGAACTGTCTTTCTCCCGAACTGATTTTCTCCCGAACTGTCACGTGCCCTTAAATATATTACTTCAAAGATTGCACAGTGTAGACAATTCCATCACTCGAATTAATATCAATAACATCATCAACACTTCTGCTCATTCCACGATATTCAAAGCTCGTTCCAGCAACCGAATATTCTAGTTTCTTTCCTGAATTTCGTTTTATTTTCTTTGCGAAAACTTGTTTTTTTTTCTAAAACTATACCATCATCTTCCGAATCTGGATCAACGGCATGAACTTCAATCAGTTTATGTCCAACTACAGTATCCTTATCAATTATCGTATCATAATGTAATTTATCAAATATCGGCCCATTGTCGTTCCTGAAATGTTTTTTTAAAAATTGATACAAACAAGAGAAAACTTACACATCTTTCACTTTGATGTATAATTTCATCGAAGTCGGCCATTCGGATTGTGGGATGTCAGCTTTGTTGGATGCTCCGATCTCAACACTGAAAAGAAGAGGTATAAACTCACATTGTTTTATTGATAACAATATAATTTCAAACTTACACATAATCCTGAACTCTTTCTCTATCCAATGGCTGCTCAATTGTGACTTTTCCAGTTGTCGAATGTAATGAAAACTCTGGGGGAGAAGATGATCCAAGATGATAGAACACTGGCTGTTCATCAACTTCAACTGCTTTGACTGTAGCAATCACTGTTGTTATTGGAGAATCTTCAGGAACCTGAAAAACGAAACTATTTCTAATTTTCAGTGAATATTTCTTACTTCGACAGTTTCTGTATTCAAATCAAAGTGAATTGGATTATTATCAACATCCATAACTTTCAATTCTACACTCATTGTCGATACATGATGCCTTCCCGCACTCAATTGAACCATTGTCACATAACTTTTCTGTTTTTTGTAATCAAACTCTTTTGCTGTTTTTAATTCTCCTGTTGCCTCATCAATCGAAACTAATTCATTCTCTCGCAATGTTTTTTTCGATATCGGGTCCCAAAGCGAGTAACTCAAACCACATTTTGATTCGATTGGCTCCGCGGACACTCTTCCAATCAATGTTCCTTTTGGAGAGTTCTAAATATAAATACTTTTGTTATTGAATCGAATAAAACTACAAACTTCTCGAACATAGAAGATAAGGTTTTCATCGTGTTTGAATTTCGGAACACATTCATTCGATTTTAAAATATCTATGATCACAGTACAACTTGTTGAGCGAACGCCAGCTTGATCAATTGAGCTGACGAGAACAGAAAACTTGTGCATTCCTTGAGCTCCTAAAATTCCAAATTCCATAAAGTAATTTTATACATTAAAAAGGCATTCTGAATAAGGAATTCAGAAGCTTTCTACGATATTAAATTTGTTGTTCAGACTTGATCATTCCCCAAAACTAACCAGTTAAATAGTCCGAACTTCTTATTGTTCCATCATCATCAATAAAAAACAAATTCGAGACCAATTTCTCATCTGAACTCATGGTAAATTTCACATCTTCATCATCCACAACCGTTTCCACTTTAGCCAAATATGAATGTATAGGTAAATTATCAAAAACTGTTGCAAATATTTGATTCTCAACCAATTGAACACTATCCTTTCGTACTTCATCCAATTTCACATGAACTGGTGCCGTTATTGTCAAATCCGATGTCAAAGCAACCAAAAAATCGAAATCCTTCATTCCATCTTTTGAAAATTCCGATTTTGTTTTAATTGTTCCTTGTGAATCGATCGTGAAAAATTGGGAATGTCCACCTCGAAGTGAGAAATCATTTGTAACTTGTTCACCATCTGAATTCACTGCAGACACCAATGCAACAACTGTCGATGGAGGCGCGATTCGTGGCAGATTGATTGAATATTCCTGTTCGAGGAAATGAGATTTTGTCTTCTTTTGAGGGATCAGGACAGATTCTGCTTTTTCATTCTCCGAATTTTTGGATACTGTCACTCGGAATGGAATGTTACTTTTTTCATTCTCTAGGCTGACTTTCGTTGTTATCTTTCCATTGGATGAAATTTCGAACAAATGTTCTGGTTCGATTGAAAATGTTATATTATCAACAAGTGGTAGAACAGTAACTTGATATACAAAGGATCCAATTGGAGAGCTTGTCGGAAATGAAATGTTATCCGGAAGATTAATTAGATTTACTCCAACAATTTCATTTCTCTCTTTCTTTCTTTCTATGACAATTGTTCTACTAATTGTAGTTTTTGGCTCTTTCGGATGAGTGACATCATGAGCGGTGATATCAATTCGAATTGTTGAAATATTAGAGGTTTTCAAAGATTCCTTAATAATCAAATGTGCCTGATTATCATCTCCTGACTTGACATCAAAATATCTTGATCCATCTTCATCAACAACATTTCCATTTTCATCTAAACTTTCATCAGTTCCAATTTCATATTCCAATTTCCCATCCACATCCTTATCCTCGAATTGAATTGAATCAATAACAACACCTTCTTCATCATCAGCTGATATAATTTCTAACTTTTCTTCATCGTCCAAAGTTGTGACTGGAAAACTTCCAATTCCTTTCAAATTGATATGAACTTCTGTAGATGCGATTTTCAGTCCACTGGTTTCATCCTGCACAGCAACTCTCAACCTATCAAATCGATCGCCTTTGTCCAAATCACCAATGTATTCAACATTCCCATTAGGTTTAACTTCATACAGATCACTTCTTCCTTCTGTTATTCTATAAATCAGTCGAATATCATTTTGTGGTGTATTTCCAGCAATATTTCCAACAATTCTATCAACATTTTGTGCTTCCAATTCGTACAAATCCTTCACAAATCCAAACACAATTGGCTTTTCTATCTTTTCAGCTATTTTCACACGAATAATCGCGTTTGCCGTATTCTCGCCATCCGTAGCAATTGCTGTCAAATTCACATTATCACTAAATGAAGAAATTGTCAGAAATTCTGGATGTAAAATTGTGAGAATTCCTTCTTTCGGATGGATTGAAAACAGTCCACTGGCGTCTCGAAGTGAATAAATGACATCCGATGAGTTTCCAATAGCTGTGATTTTTAATAATCGTTCCTGTTCGCCAGTGTTTTCTTCGATTGTGGTGTCGTAGACCTTTTGATTCATTTTGAGGGTGTGTTTCTGAAATTTAAAAATTTTGAAACGAACGAAATTCAATTCGAAATACAGTACCTTCTCTTCGTCAAACGTTACAATTGTTTCAATGTGATTCTCACCGTTTTTGAGAACCAGTAACAGACTGAATGGGAACTGAACACCGCATGATTCTGAAAAAATACGCATTTTATTGTCAAGTATATTAGGAAAGAGAAGCCGTGGCCGATTTTTTTTTTCAAAATGGAATAAAACTTTAAAGAATACTGGTGGAGAGAGTTTTTATTCGCTTATTTTTTTGGGGGAAATCTTACCACTATCCGAACATGGCACCGTCTCCAATTCAATAATATTCGCATCATAACGTGGTCGGATCCTCTCAGAATACTTCCCCAAAATCTCAACTTCCGAACCAATTGGAATGTCAAAACTTGTCTGAAATTATTCAGACTCATTCCCCCAATTCAAAACGAATTTAGAAAACCTTCAGAACTGCCGTTTCCTTTTCTTGAAAATCATTCTTAAGTATAAATTGTTCCGGTGTTTTCGAGATCTCTGGCAATTCTGAACTTGTTTCAATCTCAAATATAAGTTGTTGATCTTGTGCTTTTCCAGTGATCACACCAATCGCTTGAAGTTTCAGTTTAGTGCTCTTGTTTTCAAGCGCATTTTTGTTCACCAATATAAAACGAATTGGTTCTCCTCCAACAATAATTGAATTATTTATAGCTATTGGTGACGGATTTGCAGTTTCTTCCAATTGGATGTTAACCGATTCATCAATGTTCTGAAAAAAACAAACATTTAAGCAAGCCAACTTCATAAAAATAATTCATACTATTTTCCTAAATCATTTCCAATTATTTCATCAATCCATCAATGTTCAATTACAATCATGATTTAGGTGATCAATCTTTATCAAAAAAAACGAAGTGGATTTTCTTTCAAAATAGTGTGTTCTTTCGAGAAAAAAATGAATGTGACCAATTGATCGTGTAAATTGGGTCAAAAACAACAAGTTAATCATGTTCTGTTCTGTTTAGATTTATGTATGTTTCATACGGATACTATTTGGTTGAGAATTGGTATGATATTGTTCTAATGATCCTTTTATACCTTTTTATGACTTCAATAATTCAAAAGTCTAGGGCACAAGCTAAATGGGCTGTAGAAGTTAGCAAAAGTCTAGTTTTGGTCATTAATAAATTTTAATAAAAACTGGTTAAAAATGAGCACGTTCCAATGAAATACAGTACTAAAACGAGATCATTTAGTGCACATTTCCGGACAGTTGGAGAGTTTTCAAACCAGGATTTCAAAATAAGAACATTTGTGGCAAGAATCCACGCCAATGTTCCGGAATCGTAAGACAGTCGCCTTAAAATCCAAATTTATGAAAGCTAGACAACATCTCTAATTTCGTTGAAACATGCTAAGTCTAATCAACACTTATTCTCACTTTTACAGCCAATTTAGACCATACTATGAGCCAACCTTTAAAAACCAATTGAGATGAAGCGACTAAAAATAATGCATTTTTAAAAATTTCATTCGAATGGGAGAACTATTTTTTCACAATGAGTGACATCTAAAATATCAAATAACAGGTTGAAATTAATTTTTTAGAAATGGTCAAGCTAAATATTCTTGGACGCTCACTGAACAATTTCCTCGCGACGCGGTCGCAACGCAAGAAAATTGTGCAGTCGAGAATGGGAAAGAGTTTTTAGCTTGAAAATAACACAGACCTTGGTTGTTGAAATTACTTTTTTTTTCGATTCAATCCGATTTTAAAGATTTCATTGATATTATTTTTAAGACCTGGAGTGTATATAATCATTTTTCAAACCTTTATTGCTCTGATGAATTGATCTCCAACAATGACATCACCTTCTTTCAGATTCTTTCCAATTCTGAAAACAGTTGTCGGAATTTCCAACAGTTCTGAAACAATCCCCATCAGTTTTTACTCAAGAAGCACTTATTTTTTTTACCTCCTTCGATTGTCTCACACGAAACAAATGCGAATATCGATATTGAATAAATAAATATTAGTAAACGCATAGTTACCAGACAGACACCGAGAAGATAAGAACAAGCCGATAAATGGATGAACAACAAAAAATACAAGGTTTTGACGATGCGCTGAAGATGAAAAAAAAATGGAAAAGACAAAAAAGTAGAAGAAGAAGAAGTCATTTGAAATAGGTCATCAAACGATCAGATACTAGCTAATCGAGACAAAACTGTGGGTGGCGGCGACCCTTTTTTGTTTTTTTTTTCTCGTTCCATATGGAAGTAATTTTATGGAAAATTCAACACATTCATGTTTCAAAAAAATTGTTGTCTAAAAAAAAACAAATATTATTCTTGCCCTAGATATATTCCAATTTACAGGTGAATAGTGGAACAACGTGAAGTTCTGAAAACACTTGAAAAATTATAAAATTAAAAAATTGATCCTTTCAATTTCTGAGATAAACCATTTGCTCAGAAATTATTTCAGCATAATTTCGGTTCACATTCAAAATCTGAAAAGCTGAAATTTTAACAAACTACGGCATTGCGCCAAATTGGATTTCGTTTCAAATATTCAACTTCTGCAACTTTCGATTGCAGCAGGTTTCGGGATTTCAAATTCATCAACACTTGATCAATCGTATGTTTTCCTAGAACTAGATTGTTTAAAAAAGTTGAAAATAACTCATTTCTTTTTTTTTCTTCAGAAGGTTGAGTGAATTATTTTAACAAAGAAATTTTTAATGGCTTGTCAATTTTGAATGGTTAAAAACAATTCGAAAAAAAAATTACAACGATTCAAAAAAGTTTATTTTTAAGGGAAAATATCAATTAATTAATTAGATAGGCGATTGAGCTCGATTCTCCAGATAGGCCTTCAATGCTGGAACCGAGTTTACTTTATTGTAGAATGTTTCCAATTGTGGTTGGGTAGAAAGATTGACAAGTCCTCGAGCAACAAGGGTTGTGAAGTTGTCAGCAACTACCAAATCCGCCCATGTCAAATTGTCACCAACAAGGAACCCGGATTTCGACTTCGACAGACTTTTTTTCAGAATCGTGAAATATGCTTCAATGGCTGGGTTAACAGTTTCCCTCCTTATTTTTTCCTAAATAGCCAGTATTCACAGAAGTACTTCATTTTCTTAAACTTACAATCTCTTCAGTTGAAGCACCAGTTCTCAAAGCAATGAAGATGGGTCGAATTGAAACAAAGAAATCTTTGAATTGATCAACAATTGCATCAACCCATGCTTCTTCTTCTGGAGTTTTTCCAGCATATCCAAACTTTCTGGCAACATATCTTCCGATTGCAGCAGACTGTGGAATCTCAAATCCATAAACGCTTAACACTGGAACTTGTCCAAATGGTGTATCTAGAAAACAGAAAGTGTTCGTTTTTAGTTTTCCACGCATCTCATTTTTATACTCACTTTGTTTCGCTGTCTCCCATTCTTTGCTATTCAGCTCATATCTGACATCTTCAAATTGAACACCAGCCAAATTGAACAATTGCCGAATCGATTCGGCAAATCCACGAACATTGAAATATTGAAGCTTGTAATGAACCATATCTTCCTAATAAATGTATTATAATGTCTTGAAAATGCTATTGCTCTCGCTTTATATATGTTTTCGTTCTCATGTCTGCGTATACAAACTCTATGAATTGTCATCATTTTTGTTGATTCAAACTAGACTATGTCTAAATGACCCTAGACCAACGCCGAGATGATCTCAGAGATCACAAAGTTGAAATTTTAAAAATGCTGACAAATACTTCAGGATCATTTATTAGACAACCCTATGTAATTGTATGAAATAATATTTTTTTCATATTTATGTGCGAGTTAAAAAAAAATATATATGTATTTATTTTTTAAAAGATAGTATACCAAACTGTCTTAACAATTAATTTGTGCGGGTATTGAAAGGAAATCTATATAAGGAAAAATGTGGGTGGCGGCGACCCTTTTATGTTTTTTTTCGTTCCTTATGGAAGTAATTTTATGGAAAATTCAACACATTCATATGCTTGAGAAAAAATTATTGCTTACAAAACATAAACAAGTATTATTCCTGCCCTAGAGATATTCCAATTTACAGGTGAATAGTCGAACAAAGTAAAGTTCTGAAAATACTTGAAAAATTAAAAATTAAAAAAATTGATCCTTTCAATTTCTGAGATAAACCATTTGCTCAGAATCTCCAATTATTTTAGCAAAATTTTGGTTCACATTTAAAATCGGAAAATCGGAAATTTAAACAAAATACAGAATTGCACCAATTCGAGTTTTTCGTTTCTAATTTAAAAATTTCTACAGAATATATTTCGATTGCAGCAGGTTTCGGGATTTCAAGTTCATCAACACTTGATTAATTGGACATCCCGAATTTTTTCAAAGAAATTTTAAATGGCTTGTCACACTGTCTTTAAAACATGTTGAAAAAAAAACATTTATTGCAACGATTCAAAAAAGTTTATTTTTAATGGAAAAATATAAATTAATTAATTAGAGAGGCGTTTGAGCTCGTTTCTCCAGATAGGCCTTCAATGCTGGAACCGAGTTTACTTTATTGTAGAATTTTTCCAATTGTGGTTGGTTAGAAAGATTGACAAGTCCTTGGGCAACAAAGGTTGTGAAGTTGTCAGCAACTACCAAATCAGCCCATGTCAAATTGTCACCAACAAGGAACCCGGATTTCGACTTCGACAGGATTTTCTTCAGAATCGCGAAATATGTTTCAATGGCTGGGTTAACAGTTTCCCTCTTGATTTTTTCCTAAATATTCAGTATTCACAGAAGTATTTCATTTTCTCAAACTTACAATCTCTTCAGTTGGAGCACCAGTTCTCAAAGCAACGAAGAATGGTCGAATTGAAACAAAGAAATCTTTTAATTGATCAACAATCGCATCAACCCATGCTTCTTCTTCTGGAGTTTTTCCGGCATATCCAAACTTTCTGGCAACATATCTTCCGATTGCAGCAGACTGTGGAATCTCAAATCCATCAACACTTAACACTGGAACTTGTCCAAATGGCGTATCTAGAAAACAGAAAGTGTTCGTTTTTATTTTTCCACACAATTTTAAACTCACTTTGTTTCGCTGCCTCCCATTCCTCGCTATTATAATCAAACTCATATCTGACATCTTCAAATTGAACACCAGCCAAATTGAACAATTGGCGAATTGATTCGCCATATCCACGAACATTGAAATATTGAAGCTTGTAGTGAACCATATCTTCCGAATAAATGTATTGTCTTGGAAATGCTATTGCTTTATATACGTTTTCGCTCTCTTGTCTGCGTTTACAAACTTTGTTAATTGTCATCATTTTTGTTGATTCAAACTAAACTATGCCTAATTGACCCTAGGCCAATGCCGAGATGATCTCAGAGATCACACAGTTGAAATTATAAAAATGCTGACAAATACTTCAGGATCATTTTATTAGACCCTACATAATTGTATGAAATAATTTTTTTTTTCATATTTATGTGCGAGTTAAAAAAAAAATATTTTAAAGGTATTCTTTACTGAATTTGGGTTTTGCAATTGTTAGGCCATACTTAATTTGAAAATTCGTTTTGTCGTGTACTAGAAAAGGACATTTCGCAAAAAGAATTTTGGCTTATACAGGTTTTCAAATATCGTGAAGAAGATGAAAATGAAATAGAAACCCGAAACCTGTAAACAGTCCCGTTAAAGATAGTATACCAACAAGTAAAACACGGCATCCAAATGGCCCTGTGAATCGAGTTCCAAGATATTTGGAAAATATTCACAACTGAATGCTTTCATCAACTGTCTTTACTGTTAATTTGTGCGAGTATTAAAAGGAAATCTATAATCAACGAATATCTGTGATGCTTACGCTCATTAAATGTCGTTCACAAAAAATCACTTTATTTATACAAAAAATCATAGACAATTAAAACGGGGTATCTGGTCTTTTATCAATCCACGCCTTGAGTTCTGGAATCTCATTGATCTTTTTATAAAATTCCGCCAATTTCGGTTCAGTTGATGCATCGAAAAATCCCTGTTTCTGAAGAGTTGTCAAATTGTCAGAAACCACCAGATCAGCCCATGTCAAATTGTCACCAACAAGGAATCCCGACTTTGATTTCGATAGGATTTTATTCAGAACTGCAAAGTAGGCATCTCTTGATGGCTCGGCAACTGTGTTTTTTAATTTTTCCTGAAAAGTGTGATACTGAGTTTTTGTAGACAAACTATGTATACAACGTACAATTTCTTCAACAGAGGATCCTTGGAGTGATGCCACAACATATTGACAGAATTGGTTCATGAAGTCTTTGAATTGGTCGACGATAGCATCGACCCATGCTTGTTCTTCTGGTGTCTTACCAGCATATCCCAATTTTTGGGCAATAAATCTTCCAATTGCAGCAGACTGTGGAATCTCAAATCCATCAACATTCAACACTGGAAGTTGTCCAAATGGGGTAACTGAAAAAAGTTAAAATTTACAAACATTGTTTTTGTGGTAGAAATTTTCATCTTACTTGGCTTTAATTTTTCCCATTCATCAGTACCAAACTCAACTCGATTATCTTCGAACTCAACATTTGCCAAATGGAACATTTGTCGTGTGGCCTCTGCAAGTCCACGTCCGTTGAAATATGTAAGCTTGTATTGAACCATGTCTGAATTTTGAGAAGTATATCTACTTAGTTTCGAAACAAAATAACAAATGATTAAAATGAAAATGGGCTGGTCTACTGTTATCAGTAAAAACCACAGAGAGACCTAGGAATCAAAAGATTCAACTAACAAACATTGCCGCATGGTGTTTACTTTTATACCTTGTTTAATTGGTTTCTGGTCTCAGTTCCAATGTGGTTTTTTTTGCAGAATTATGGAGAAGAGATAGACATAGACGGCAATTTCATAAATTTAGAGACACTCCTCTATTAAACTAGTTTATTCGAATTAAAAAATGTTCCAGTTTTAAAATCCATAACCATAAGTGTGTTCAAAAAAAGAAATTCAAATGTATTTAAGTATTATGATTAATAATTAACAAAAACATGTTCAAAATTGAGTATCCGGACGTTTCTCCAACCATGGTTGAAGTTTTGGAAGAGAATTGATCTTTTTATAAAATTCTGCCAATTTCGGTTCAGTGGAAGCATCGAAAAATCCCGCTTTCTGAAGAGTTGTCAAATTGTCAGCAACCACCAAATCAGCCCATGTCAAATTGTCACCAACAAGGAACCCGGATTTCGACTTCGATAGGAGTTTATTCAAAATTGCAAAGTATGCATCTCTTGCTGGACCGACGACAGTTTTTCGGATATTTTCCTGAAATATTGTTGTTCAATTATTAAAGAAATGAATAAATTCAATTACCTCTTCTGATGGGCTAGTTCTGTTGGCTGCGATCCATTGGCGGAATGTATTTAGGAAATCTTTTAATTGATCAACAATTGCATCAACCCATGCTTGTTCTTCAAGAGTCTTTCCAGCGTATCCGAACTTTTTGGCAACGTATCTTGCAATCGCTGATGATTGTGGAATTTCGAATCCATCAACATTCAATACTGGAATTTGTCCGAATGGAGTGCCTGAAATGAATATTTTATATTAAAAAATTTGAAAAAAAAAATTTTTTCTTAATAATATTTTGAATTTTCTCGAAAGCTGTTAGTTCCAAAAGATAAATAATCTGGTTTTTGAACAACTTAAAATTGATTACTTGGTTTCAATTTCTCCCATTCTCCATCTCCATGAGTCAAACGAACATCTTCGAATTCAACTCCTTCCAAATGAAAAATTTGGCGTGTCACTTCAGCGTATCCGCGACTGTTGAAGTATGTCAATTTGTAGTGAACCATTTCTATAAAAAAAGGAAAATTGTTTGGAAGGTAGATTATTCGATAATAATAATAATTGACAAAAACAGAAAAAAACTAGTAAAGTGGTTTGGGGGGGGGATCAACCAAATGAGACGTATCCTCACAACATGTTTCAATGATCAATCTCTTTCATTTCTCCTCACTCGTTCCTTCTTTATATACACTTTTTGGTCACTGCAGATTTTCGAGAGAGTTCTCTACATTTGTCATCATTTTTGGTTAGAGACTGAGAAAGGGATCAAAACTGAGCTTTAACATTTTTTTTTTAAATAGTGATTTGTCAGCATTTTTGCGAAATTTTGTGACAGCAGAAAATTATAAATAAAACGAGGAAATGATAAAACATCGTTGAAACAAAATGGCTGGAAGCCTGCAGACATAACGGAGCCATTGGGGACTGAAAGTGAAGTAATTTTTCAAAAAAAAATTGGAATCTTCGTTTGGGTTGATGAATAAAATATTTTTTTAAAGGAAAATTCAATGATCATAAAATAATAATGTGCTTTGTGAGATGTGTGTGTATTAAAAATTGATATTTAAACATTTTATGTTATATTTGCTAGTTTGTTATTTCAAAGTATTGGAAAATTGTCAAAAAAATCAAAATTTAATTCAAAAACATTTTAAAAAATGATGAATGGAAAAACTTATACACGGGAGCTCCCGCAGAACATTGTCGATCTTAAGAACTATTAATGTTTATATAAAATCCCTGAAATCATAATAATAAAATTTTATCAGTACGTTATTATTGTCATCAAATATTGACGCTATTGTAAATGTTGAAACGGGGTTCATGGCGGGAATATTTTGGGAAACTATTTTGGGAGTGAGTTTTGTGAAATTTTACAGAATTATTTATGATTTGTACAGACCGAAACTAAATGCATTCGGATTTTTAAAAAAATTAGACGGTTCGCTGACCTTTAAATATCTTTGTTACTTTTAAAAAAACACCCACAACCTTTTGGGGTTCTTTAAATTAAATTAAAGATTTTCTTCATTAAACTTGTAAATTTTCATCGGTTCATCAAAAATAAATTCTTTGAGTGTTCCTTTATTTTGCCCTAAAATATTACATATTTGTTTCCTCTAAATTTCAGTTTCAATAATTTTTTCAGTAGCTAAATTCTCAGTAACATAATTTGTACGACTGTAACCATCTTCTTTAATTTTATATTAGAAAAAAGGTCGAACTGATATGATGCCACCATATTTGGAAAAAAATGATAAAATGGTTTTAAAAAAATAGGGAGTGTAGAATAAAACATTCATATTGCGAACAGCTATAAAGAGCATCTAGATAATTAAGTTTATTCGTGTATCTTTTTTTTTAGAATGAAACAAAACTTCCAAAAAAAACTTGTTTGAGCAGAGAAGTTCGTTGGAAAAGTAATCATAAATATATTTTTGATTTTTCAGAAGCCAGTGAAAGTATTTTGTTGTTTAAACCTTTGACAAAACATGAAAATTTACTATTTTGCAATAATTATTTCAAAACAGAATAGGTGTTTTTGTTTTAAATTTATTTATTTATTTTGATTATAATCGGTGTTCGATTATGCATTATCGGTTGCTCTCTTTCATCTTTAATTCGAAAAATTAACAAAGTATTTCTTTGTTTTATAGAACATCAGGTATTTAACGCATTAAAGGAGGGAGAACAAAAGGAATGCAACTTAGATTTATCGGGTGCACTTAGTATTGCACCAATGACTTCGCAATGAACCGACCTTTGGCAAGTAGGAACGCAGATTGTTCTTTTCTGAGCCTTTTGACAAGATTTTCCATTAAAAAATAGGCATGGGAAGACATACATTTTCGCTATTATTCTCAAGACGGAGTGCTCTAAATGGTGTTATCAGGCAAATTTAATCCAGCGACCTTCCTACCGGTCGATGTTATGAACTAGAGCAAATCTATAAATCTGAAACTTAAACTTTTGCTACTGAAAAAAAAGAAAGGATCATTTTTGATTTTCATATCTGAAACGGTTTGTTCGTTTTCAGAAAAATAACATATTGTATGTTCGGACGTTAATCGGAAGTTCCGCAAAAAAGTAAAGTTGTCCAAAAGTGTTCACGAAAATCAAGCGCTTTTTTAAAAAATATGTTTTTATTCAATAACTCCAGTTAAAAATATTTCTATATTTTGCAATTCTAACTTAATTTTAATTAGTCTAATTGTCCTGTAGAGTTGGCATAACTTTAAATAAAAGATTCCATAGTTATTTTAAAATGGAAAAATGCTCAAATAAATTTTAAATTTCGGCTTCTGTCATTTATTTCTGCACAAACATAATTAACGAACGGAAGCGAGGATTTTTTTGGGATAGTAAAAACGGTCTCAGTACATAAATCTTATCTAGATTTCCTCTTGATTTTTTCGGGAGCTTTATGTTTTTTAAAAATTTAATTGAAGGCTGCTATGGTTAAATTTAAATAATAAACCTTTAATAATTAAAAAAAAACAAAGATTCGGTAACTCCAGCAAAACATACTGCAAATATGATTAAGACTATCAGAAACATATATTTATATGGGTTTCGAATCTTGAATCTGATCTATCAATGCAAATATTATCTTGAGCATTCATTGTAAAGCTATCGTCCCACTAAATCATCAATGCTCTGATCTTTTAAAAAAATTGGTTGTAATACCAGAGACCTAAAAAATCGTATTATGAAGGTTATTTCCAGTTGAGATGGATTCAAAGCTGTTTTTCGCTTAAAGGAGGGTTTTACGGAGATTATGAATGTGCCTTGGATGAAAATAGGCTTCAGACTCATTCCAAATCTGTATTTAAAATTTTCTAAAACCACCTAGAAGCCGAGAAAACACGCCTCAAAACAATGGCCTAGAAAAAAGGGCCACCGGCGAAAACTAGTCCGCAGGAATGAAAAGTCTAAAAAAATGAAAAACAAAACATAAATTAAGATGAAAAAACATTAAAAAGGACTACTATAAGCATTCTGCATAACTATTTATCAACGAAACACGAAAAAAGTTCATAGGAAAAAGTTCGGCCAGGTGGCCCTTTTTTCTAGGCCATTGTTTTAAAGCTTGTTTTCTCGGCTTCTAGGTGGTTTTAGAAAATTTTAAAAACAGATTTGGAATGAGTCTGAAGCCTATTTTCTTCCCAGACGCATTCATAATCTCCGTAAAACCCTCCTTTAACAGAGTCTGATAACAAATTGTTAACTAGATTTTTTGAATGTTTCTCACCTTTCGGGTCCTTTTTTGGTCTAAAAAAATTTTTTTTGCTATGTTTTTCAGCGGCGATCTGAACGTATGCTCAGAATTGCGTTCAATGGAAAAATTGGACCAAACCACGTGAAGCGAGGAATTAACAAAAAATGTAATCTTTTCAAACCTGCGGAATCTCCCGACCACTAAAAAAACACCTGTCTTGCTTTTTGCATGACAAACTAAAAGAAAAAGCACATATTATACCTAAATCAGAATATAATCCCTTCGAGTTTATATATATACATTATCGAAGCTCCTTCTTTTTGGCAATATGCCAATTCATAGACGCTCCTTTCTTTCCCAACATTCAATGCATTTGCAATGTTGGCAAACAGCCAACCAAATACCACGCCCACTAACGAGTGCGCGCGAAAACACGAAAATTCAAATCTTTGTGGAAAGAGAAGAGAAGGGAAAGACGCGAAGCAATGCAATGTTTCGGGGGGAAAATAGGCAATCGACCAAGGCAGCCGTTATATGTGTTGTTTTCCTTCAGTCGCATGACTTTCTGTGTGTAATCAGCCAACATTCGCGTTATATGTAGTTTATTTTTTTTTCGTTCAAAAAATTGAAAAAGCCATACAGAACGAAGCAAGAATTGAAAATGTGTACAATGTTACATATCAAAAGGTGAAACCAGGGATTTACAGTTGAAAATTGAGATCGAGATTCTAAAAGTCTGGTCACCAATGAAATAAAAACGGAACACGAGAATTTTTCTCTTTTAAAAAATTGTATGTTAAGAGGGTGATGTTGGCAAATGAGTATCAAAATATCGGCGAAGGATCCATGAAGGATTTGTCAACAGTTTATTGGTTTCTCTTGTAGTTGGCGATGTCGACTTCGTATCTCTTCTTGTCGTCAGCGGCCTTCTTTTCCCATCTCTGAAAAAAAACATATTTATTATTATGTAGAATCCAAGTATTTATCATACCGATTTGTCAGTGAGTTTTCCCCATTCTACTCCAGCAGCCTTAGCGACATCAGCGACTCCCATTCCTGGCTTCTTGATGCGTTCACGGTTCTCTTGCATCCAGAAGAAGAATGCAGACATGGCACGTTTTGGGGCATTTGGGTCCTTGGCCTTTCCTCCCTTCTTAGTGACTTTCTTCACTGGTGAGCCTTTCTTTGCGACAGCCTTAGCCATTGTTAACGAATTGGTTCTGAAATATTTTGGAAAATTAACAAATTTTTTGAGCTAAAAATGTGGAAACGTATAAGTAGAAGACGAAAAAAGAAGAATAAGGAAGAAAGTAGTAGAAGAGGAGTATCCATCCAACTACTATGAGAGGAGAAAATGCAAGGCAAGCATCGCAGATGGGGTGCGAAGCAAGCGAATGATGAAGAAGTGGGCGGGCAATAGAACACACTATGGCGTATGAGTGCTGTGTGTATGTGTTTGGCCTGGGCATATAACAACAGCAGCAGCCTCAACCACCACTACATACACGCTGAGCCGCAGCGCGTCGCGAATGCAATGCGGTCGCGACAACAGACCATTCGAATGGATGGCTTGGAGAAACAATGCATTGTTCTATTGAGAGTGCGAATGAAGAAAAGGAAAGAAAGATGGGGGAGTTGAATGGAGACTCTCTTAGGGTTATATGTTTGGCGTTTTTTGGTCGAAATCGGTATGGACACGATGGAATTGGGGAATAGAAGCATTAAATATTAAGAATTCATATACTACAATCGTTTCGGAGCGTTAATAACGCTAAACAGTTCCATTTGATCTTTGAGATCGGCTCAATTGATTCTAATGACAAAATCGACGAAACGCGGTACACAAATCAGTCAGAAAATGGAAAAAAAAGCATCTTAATTGTGAGGAAGTCCGTATTAGACTTTTCTAAACAGTCCCACGATGGAAATCGCCAAAAAGCACAATATTGTATTACAAATTAATTAGATGTCTTATTCCTATCAACATCCTTTGGAGTACGTCAAAATAACTTCGTATGTTCAGAACAACGAACGCGAAATAACTTAATTTCCATGAATGAACTTCATAAGATCGAAATTTCATCTTTCCCCCACGTTCTCATATTTAGCGCGCATTACAGAGCTCGTATTTGTTATATGGAACATTCCAGCCTATCCAAAACTTCTCGACTCCATTTCTACCCATTTCGAACATCAAAATCACAAGGTATTGATCAATAAGTGTCGGAAGGAAATAGGTAGAAAGAGTGTCGAATCGTTTTTGATGTGTTGTTAGTAAGTCTCTTTTCTGTTGGCTGGCTGGCTGGCTGGTTGAACAAGCCAACAGCCAGCAGCAGGCCAAGGGAAACGAGAAAAGAAATAATAGGCGAATGAAGGCGAGTGCTGAACATACAAAGACGCGATCAATAGGCTTGTGGCAAACACACTGCAGTTGAATTCGCCGCCTTCACTCACAGGCTATTTCCATCACTCGCGTCTCTTTTTGCTTCAAAAAAACTTAAAAATAAGAGGAAGATTCTCAACTAGTCTATGGGGACGAGACTGGAAAGTAGAGATTGGATCAAGAAATGAGTATAACAACGAAAAAAAAATGAAAAAGGAAATACATTTTACAGAACTCCCAAGTTTTGAGTAGAATAAATGGGATCAAAATGGGACTATTTATATCATGCTCGGAATGGGCGGTGCTGGTCTCAAACAGTGATGGATTGGGCGGGAAACAACACCTGTATACAAGTATATTTTCGAATGCTCTCACGATTGTTTCTAATGCCAGCAATTAATAATAAACCCACATCTGCTAGATCGAAAGATCATTGATATATCTGAGCAAGACGATTTAAAAGGAGAAAAAAAATGGATAAACAATGTAGCAAAACGGAAAATTTATGTGATTATCAAAATTTTAAAGATGCATAAGCTCTTTTTTTATAATGCGAATTCAAAATCCAGTTAGAGAGAATGTGAAAACTATAAAAATGGACTCATTTTAAGGACAACCCCCATACAGCGAATCTGACCTTTTACAATAAACCCAGAGTCATAGCTTCTTGTTCAAACAGCAAAAGCATCAACCAGGTTTCAAACCTCGGTTAAGCATAATCAATTGGTTTATAAGAATGGGCGTATTACGTTTAGAACTAACTGAAGGAATCGAGAAGTATTCTTGATTAGACATTTTTCTGTCAAAATGACATAAAAAGCTAGCCTTCAATTTTTTTTTGAATTTTGTAGAACATCAGTCCGTATTTTTTCCTTCAAATGTTCTTTATTTTTGCCATCTTGCATTTTTTGAACCTTCAAATAGTCATATGCAGAAGTGATCGCAAACAGTAATATAATGACCACATCTGTCGTCGAAGTGTCCAAGACAAGTTCTATTTAATGTGGATGGTGTGACATCACCATCATCACCAACACCACGTCTTTCATTATTCTATTTTAGAACGCTCATAACACCAACGCCACCCTCAGACATGCCAAGCAAAGGAATAATAGCAGCAGCACCTGCTGTGGTTCTATGTTTTCTGAGCGTATGTGTATTATGCTGTTTGGCGAATGATGATTCTCTCTCATTGAGTACACTACTAGTGCAATTGCGAACGTCGACGGTGAGAATTTGCGACGCATAACGACATTATTGCCCGTCAGTCTAGATAAGAACAAGTTGAGGAAAAAATGCGAATTCAAAAACACAAGTTAATAATTTTCGAGGTTAACTTTCTGAAATGTTCTAACTGTGGGCAGATAAATCAAATCTTAACAAAAACTTTCATTTCTTTACTAAGCCAAAGATTCCTAAGAAGACAAGCGAACACTCAAAATAAATGAAATAGGCCATTTTAAAATTCCATAAGAACATTTTTTTAAACTTTCTATTTTCTTGAACAATGCCTAATACTGAAAATGGCACTTGGAAACGTTACACAAACTCGGAAAGTGAAATATCTCTAAAAACATCAAAAACCGTTCTATCACGAAAAACAAAAACAAAAGTAACCATTGAAAAAATTGGGATTTCAAAATTTCCCGCGGCAAACGAAACTTACAGTAATCCGCCCTTAAAGGTACATCAATGCTGTGTTGGTTCTCGAAGCGAAAATTAAAGGAGCGTGACACTTACGAGCAAATTTAAATTTCTTTTTTTTTTCTGCGTTGAAAAAACGATTATTTATCATTTAGCCACAGTGCTTTCAAAACAAATTTGAACTGTAAATAAAAGCAAAGTAATAAAATAAAAGAAAACGGCGTCAAAACGTGAAAGTTCGTTTTTTGTAACAATAGTTAAGATAAGATTAATTTTTTTGTATAAACTACTGAAAACCCAATTTTAATTAATTTCCCGAAGCTTGAAACTCGCACTAAAACTTAGGAAAACTCAATGAATGCGATTTCGGTACTTTCAAAATATAGTAAGTTCATCTTTATTTTCAGTTTACTTTGTTACTGCTACGTTAATGGAAACTTTACAATTGTTCACCTTTTGCTAAATACTTTTTGATCATTATTTTCGAATGAACAAGCAATTAATGGCTTCTGAAATACTAAACGAATATCAATGAAGTTTCCACAATGAAGTGGCCACAAGAAAAACAATCCTCTACCGGAGTAAATTCAAATTTAATTTAAAAAATGAGTTTTCCTTGTCAAAATAAGTCGCAGATATTTACTTTGTTTTGGAAATGTTCGAATTTTTTAAATATAGATTTTTGTCTTACAAAGATTGATACATAATAATTCAAAATTATCTTCGTTCATATTTTGTTGATGAGAATCATAAAAAAATTTTTTGTCTGTATACAGCTGTACTATTTTGCTTGAAATTCAAAATGCTTTCTTTTTTAAAGTGCTTCTGGAATTTCATCTTTAATCTATTATTCTACTAGACACTTTAGTTAAATTCACAACCACACTCCGCATTCTCACGGCGCCTTGTTTAACACCATAATTTCGGATCAGTTTTTTTTCTTTCTTTTTTATTTTTAGTGCATGATTCATCCATCTGTCTTCAACTTTTCAACTTAATTTTTTAAAATTCATATTTTTAAAAAAAATGAAGTGTTTTTTTTCAGTTATTTCTTAAAATAATATCTTCGTTATCATTTGATTTTTATTACAGTAAAGAAAAAACAAGCAAATTGAATTTTTTAAAGAGAATCTTTATTTATCAGTTTAAAATAATTCGTAGATCTTGATAATATAATTTTTACTAAAAAACATTATTTATTTTCAGGCAGATGGAGCCGTCCACATCTGATTTTCAGCATCCGATACCGAATCCGTTTTTGGAATACACACAAAATGTGTTTAGTGGAGTGATAACGCCAGACGATTTATGGTAAGAATTTAGTTTAAAAGTGCAATATAATCATATTTTTTTATTCCAGCTCAGATGACGGGGTTTCGTCCGGAGGCCCGTCTGAGTACTCAGAATGCGCGTCCGATCTGGATGATAATGCTACGTGTAAAACTGGACCACCAGCCGTATATTCAGATGGACGATCTCCAGTCAGTGTTGGTTCAAATAAGTGATAAAAAACGAATTAAGGCGTTATGTAATATTTACAATATTTTCAGATTTAAAAAAGCGCATCCAGCTCATCATCCACTTGGAACAACTGAAGTTTTAACATTCTATCCAACGGACGAAGAGTTCAAAGATTTTCGAGGCTATATCGATAAAATCGAAAGAGCAGGAGCACACTTAAAGTGTGGTATTGCTAAAATTGTACCCCCTGAGGGATGGGATCCACGGCCGAATGATAAACTGAAGAAATATGATGAAGTCGACAAGTTTATCATCGAAAAGTAAAAAGAGAAATGCAATCGTGTCAATCATCCACATTTTCAGTTCTGTTGAAGAAGAAATCATTTTGACCGAAAAAGGATGCTACAAAAAGAAAAATGTCATTTTCGCGAAACGAAAAATGGAAGGAATTGAATTCAAGAAAATGGCTACTTCGAGTCAATTCAAGTTGAAAGCCGATAAGAAAGTTTTGGAAGACGAAGAAATGTTTGAGTGTGTTTGTTCATTTATAATTTTAAAACATTGTGAAATTCCAGATATTATTTGAAAAACATTCTTGTCGGAAATCCCATATATGGCGCCGACATTGAAGGATCTTTTTATGAACCAGGGATCGAGGAGTTCAATATGAACCATTTAAACACTATTCTGGATGAAACTCGCACGAACTCTGTTAGTTTTTTTAAAATTTCATATTTATAATCGGTAAAAGCCATTTTTCCAGACGATAAAAGGCGTGAATACAGTCTATGTTTATTTCGGAATGTATAAAACAACATTTCCGTGGCACGCGGAGGATATGGATTTGTATTCAATAAATTTTCTCCATTTTGGCGCCCCTAAGTATTGGTATGCTGTTAGTTCGGAGAATGCTGAAAGATTTGAGAGATTAATGGCTCAAAAATTTCCGTATGAATATGACAAATGCAAAGTAGGTTCTAAATGATCTTCAAACATTTGGTTTAAATAAACTTTAGGCTTTTCTCCGTCACAAAGAATTCATTGTTACGCCCGAACTTCTGAGAGAACATGAGATACCATATGGTACAATGGTTCAAAGGCCAAACGAATTCATTATAACATTCCCAAAAGTAAGAAAATCTTTTTATCACTTGGAAAAATTAATATTGACAATTATTAGGGCTATCATATGGGTTTCAATTCGGGGTACAACATGGCAGAGTCAACAAATTTTGCGTCTGATCGTTGGATAGATTATGGAAAAACTGCAATTATCTGTAAATGTCAGAAAGGAGGAGTTCAAATAAACATGGCGGTACTAATTCATTAAATATAGTTTACAAGCATCACTTTTTTTAGAATTTTATGTCGAAATATAGACCAAAAGAATACGACAATTGGCATTCATATTGGTATGGAAATATTCCACCAACTGTATTGATCAATGTCCCCAAAAAATCAAAAAACAAAGCAAAGCGGCAGAAACTAGATTTCGATGAAGATTTACAAGGTTCGAATAATTAAGCAATTTATTGAAACAATAAAGAAATGATTTTTTAGCTGTAGCTGACGATTTTAAAACTTCCTGGACGCCATTATTGAAATCTGAAGATGAAACGACTCAAAATTCACAAAATATCATCTCCTGTTATGATATCAGTGTAGCACTTAAACCATGTTTCGACACTGAAAGTTATCTCGCAAAATTCAAAAAAGACAATGGTAAGATAATTGTTGGTTAATGACGAAATCAAAAAAAGAAAAACTTCAGATACACTCATGTCAAATCGTGTAAATTTTTCCGCTGAAAAGCAAGAGAATGAAATACAAGCGAAGTATTGGCCACACTGCAATGTTTGTTCATTCTTTCAGCCGAGACACATGCAGCCAAGATGCAGCAAAGTACCTGAAAGGTTATAATATCGTTGAACTAAATTTCTAATGAAAAGAATTTGATTTAGGTCGAAGAGATTGATGTCATCCAACAATTTTGCCAAAACAGAACCTAAGAATGCAGCCGATCCAATCGAGGAAGAAGATATTTTGATCACTTGCAATAACTGCCGCATAACAGTGCACTCATCCTGTTGCTCTGGCGATGTTCCAAGTAATATGCTTTTCAGAATATCATAAACAGTTTTAAAGAATTTTAGCTGAAAATGGAATGTGGACATGTTTCCGATGTCGAAAAGAGTCATCGCATCAAGTTGAAAGCATTTCTTGCTCACTTTGTGAGCTTCGAGGCGGAGCTTTGATTCCTAGTCAAATAGGAAACGATAGTGGCTTCGTTCACGTTATTTGTTGTCTGTTTAATAGACGTGCTCATTTCAATCGATCAATTGGACCATCGTCGTGTTCGATAATGCCTGTACCGAAACAAGGCGTTCCAGCTATCAGAAAGTACGTTGTTCTTGTCATTATAAATTTCCGAATAAAAAATCAATTTCAGAAACACTACTTTATCGAAACAATATCTTGCTGCATTTGAAAGCCATTTTTCCACTGAACGATACCAATGTGCCATATGCCTAAATAACCATGAAGGATTGACACCGTGTTTAGTGTGTTACGAGAAGGTAAATAATTCAATATAGAAACGCTTGAAAAAAGAAAATAATTTTAGTCCGAGTTAGCTGAGAATCCGAACATTGTTCATGTAACTTGCGGTCGACAGGTCGGCTATTATTTTGAAATACGCAAAAATGCCCAAGATGTGGTAATGATCTGTGACCGACATAAAAATGAAACTGTGCTTAACAAAGGTGCGTTCAAGTTTCAAAGTTTCTGAAAAAAATGTTGCTTAAGGTGAGACACCACTCCCTCCAAAGGTCACTATCAACTCGATGGTATTTGCCCGGTTGGGGGAAGACCACCCTTGGCAAAGGGGGACTTTGATCGATTTTTGCTTTAAAAAATATTCTGTGGTTTGTGAATTATAGTGTGAAATATATTCTTTTTCCTTTCTTTAGGTCGACTTCCTGGACGGCACAGTTAGTGGAGATCTTATCCCAACGGATATTGTAAGCTGTGAATGTGTTAGCTGTAATGGTACAAACCATCAATATGGCAGTAGAGTGAGTTTTCAATATGTTATATTTATCAAATGAATAATTCGAATCCTATCCTGCATAGTTATCCATTTCATGACATCCTGTGAGACAAAGTGATATTTATTTCCGAAAACAATACTTACAGGTCCGGGTCAAGTGGACCGATGGCAAGCTGTATTCTGGCTATTTCCGCGGAAACAGAGAAACCCCCGAATACTGCGTAAGTTTTCGAAAGCCGTTTCTTTTTCGATTTCAATTTTCAGGTTCGGTATCTGGATGGAGACACTAAGTGGTATTCCCGTTCGAATTTGATGTCCAAGCCTGAATATTCGAAAATGGTTAAGTGTCAATAAATAACAAAAACTACTAACTTTCATCAATTGTCTTTATCAAATCTTGTCATATTTCTACTGATCTCTCTGATAGGAATATGAATAGAATCACAAATGGACCTATCCAGAAACTAAAATCAAGCGCAAAAAAAATCAATGCAGAAACGTTTTTTTTCCACGTTTCTGCATTGAATTTTTAGCTATTTTTTGCGTCATTTTTAGTTTCTGGATAGGTCCAAAAAATTTCTGTATTGTCTTATTTCGTTCTTAGTTGTCTCACAAAATCTGTATTGTATCTCATGTAACAGTTTTAAACATTGTACCACTTTAAACGTTTGCTTTAGTTCCATGTCATAATAATGGCATATTTCTTCGATTATTTTTTTCCAACGAAATTGTAAGAAGCAATTTTGTCAACAACCTATGGTCCACATTGATTAATAATTTTTGTTATATAATTTCTAATTTCCAATTATGTACTGAACTTTTTTGAAATGTAATTTGTTTATGTTCGTTTTTTGTCGATTTTATGAATTTTGCGTTTTTTACTTTGATATTATCTTTTCCGAACTGGGTACCAACTCGACAAAAAAGTTTATTTTTAAAGGTGTCACGCGCGTGACGCTGAAATCAATATGATATCAATTTAATCGTTAATTTAGGTTGTTCACGGATAGAGAAGTTTGTGAAGCTTTAGAATACCCTTTAAAAAGTCACTAGCTTTTTGGGGAGGTGTTTCGAGCAGCGTATTAATTATTTATTTAAATATTTTTAAAGAAGTTATGTGGACTATTATTTGAAAGCCGCAAAGTTTTTTAGGTCACTGATTATTCTTGGGCCAATATTAAAAATTTTCTCATTAACGACAATGAATGCCATTTTTTTTCGTTAATTGTCTTTACTTGTTTGAATTTTGTTGATTTACTTTTTTGTTGCAACAAAGCTGATCTTTATTTTGCAACAGTTGTCACTTTTCGTCGTCTTTGTATTTACGACAAAAAAAAACAGAAAAGAGTAAATAAATGAGTCAAAGATCGCCATTTTTGTCGGGATTTTTCATTTCGAATTTTGCCCTTGAAATCGATTGAATCGAATTAAGTTGTCGTTCATTCTAATATTCCGCCCGTGTTCGTTCGTTGAAAAGGTTTTTACGAGCGAACAAAAAGAAGAAGAAGAAGAAAGCTGTGGATAGCAAGTGCTCAGCACACATTTTCCTATTGATCAAATGCGGGTTTTATTTTTTGAGCTTTATCACCTACTCAGTCATTTTTTTTCCTTTCCTACCCAGGCCAGCCAATTTGACAGAATTTCATATTGCGAGGATGCATAAATCGATACTCACCAACGCTTTTTCGCCCCCGCTCCTCTCTTTTTTTCTCTCGTTTTTGGTTTTTTTGCTTCACGTTCTTTTTTTTTTTAGAAAAAATTATTCTTATCGCAATTTTCTCCAACTTATCTTGAGAGGTCGAAAATTATTTATTACACATTATTGTGATTACAGAAACTTGCGCTTGAGGTGCAACATTCGAACAAAATGTTGAGTCGTCTATCACCATGCAGGTTTGTTTTTTTTTAGATAAATAAGCAAATAAATTTCCTATGATGACTCCAGTGAAGGTTCGCGAAGAATATTATCATAAATATAGATAAATCTGGTCTTTCAATATTTAATTTCTGTAAACGAATTATTATAGAAAAAAATTTAAATTGATTTTAATGTCCTAACTTAAATTTAGAATTCTTGAATAATTATTACTTCCTTCCCTTTTCCTTGAAGTCATTAAAGAAAATTTGCGTTGAATAAAAATAATTCGCTTTAAATTTTTTCCAATTTCAGCCTAAAATCCCAGGAGTGTCTCGAGGCTATAATTATAAGTGAATTTATTTTTTCAAATTTTTTCGCCCATAATAATAGCTTTTAACTGGCCGCTGAATTATGAGAATTAGCTGAAAATAAAAACTACTGACATTTCATACTCTGTAGAACCCACGCTATTGAAAATTACATGTTTCAGATTTCGAAAGGTTGCAACGTCATCACGTTGCTCAAGTGGAAGTAATGATCCAGATTTGTCGAACCCTGAAACATTGGCATGGCATAAGTTGTACCGCCCGGAGAGACTTACACCATCGAAGAGAGGAATCGATCTTTTGAAAACACCTGGATTGAACAAGGTTTTTCTAAAAAAAAATTTACCAATTTTTCTTCACGTCGTTTATTTTCAGGGAATGGCATTTTCGTTGCACGAACGTCAATATCTTGGAATTCATGGGCTCCTTCCACCAGCTTTCATGACTGAAGAACAACAAGCTTATCGTATTATGACAAAGCTTCGTCAACAGCCGGATAATCTTGCAAAGTATGAACATAAATTTATCTTTTATCTTCCGCGTTTTTAGGTACATTCAATTGGATGGATTACACGATCGTAACGAAAAACTGTTCTACCGTGTTTTGTCTGACAATGTGAAAGAATTGATGCCTATTGTGTATACACCAACCGTCGGACAAGCTTGCCAACATTTTGGATTTATTTATAGGAATCCAAAGTAATTTTTTCCTTTCAATAAACTTCAAGAGTCACACTTATTGAAGGGGTCTTTATATTACGATTAATGACAATAGCATCAGCAAGATTTACCAAATTTTGGCAAATTGGCACACAACCGATGTTCGCGTAAGTTTAACTGATGTTCTAGTTCAAAAAAAAAAACAAACCGTTTTCTTCAGGCTATTGTTATTACCGATGGTGAACGTATCTTGGGACTTGGCGATCTAGGGACATATGGAATCGGAATTCCTGTTGGAAAATTGGCATTGTATGTCGCTTTGTCCGGATTTCGTCCAGAATGGTGTTTGCCAGTGATTTTGGATGTTGGAACTGATAACAATGTATTGTTTCGTCATTTTCAACAATTATAATAAACTCGTTTTAGGAGCTGTTGAATGATCCATTTTACACTGGATTGCGTAGAAAGCGTGTCCGTGGTGAAGAATACGACACGTTGGTTGATAACTTCATGAAAGCTGCAACTAAGCGATTTGGAAGAGATACTCTAATTCAATTCGAAGATTTTGGAAATGCAAATGCTTATCGCCTTTTGGATAGATATAAGAATGAATATTGCATGTTCAATGATGATATTCAAGGTATCACTTCATTAGCTATTATAAATTATTTGAGGTGTTATTTTATAGGAACTGCTGCCGTTGTCGTCGCAGGACTTTTGGCATCAACAAGAGTTACTAAAAAGAAGTTGTCGCAAGAGAAAATCGTGTTTTTGGGAGCTGGTGGTGCAGCGACTGGCGTTGCTGAAATGTGCGTTCGTCAAATGATTGACGAAGGATTGACTGAAAAAGAAGCATGTGATAGAATTTATATGGTTGATATTGAAGGTTTGATCACAACCAGTAGAATTAAGACACTTGGAGAGAGACATGTCAAATTCGCAAAGGTATTATTTTCATGTTGAAATTCAACAAATATAGCATGTTTTTTTAAGGATCTACCAGACACTAAAAACCTTTTGGAAGTTGTGAAGACTGTGAAACCAGGAGCGCTTATCGGTAATTTTTCACTAGTATTCTTAATCTCAGTATCGTATTCAGGTGCTTCAACTGTTGCTGGCGCTTTTACTGAGGAAATCATCAAAGAAATGGCAAAAATCAACGCGAGACCAATTATTTTTGCACTTTCGAATCCAACTAGCAAAGCTGAATGTACTGCAGAAACTGCGTACAGATGCACAAATGTAATTATTTTCTCAAAAATGTGATGAAAAATTATTATTAAATTTAGGGAACTGTTTTGTTTGCGTCTGGTTCGCCATTCGACAATGTTGAAATGGATGGAAGATTGTTCAAACCAGGACAAGGAAACAATGCGTACATTTTCCCTGGAGTTGCACTTGGAGCAGTTCTTTTTAGAACTAAAACTATTCCGGACAAATTGTTCCTTTTGGCTGCAAGAGTAAGTCTCTGATTTTATGAGAAAATTTTTCAATATTTTTTCAGATGGTTGCTGAAGCTGTTTCAGAAAAGTCGTTGGGCTCTTATTCACGTGTTTATCCGAGATTGAAGGATATCCGAGAACTTTCAGTCAAAATTGCAATTCAAGTTGGTGAATATTGTTATAAACACGATTTGGCTACATTGCATCCAAAACCACATGATATGGAAATGTTTGTCCGTCAAAACTTGTACAGTGTCGAGTATGATGAATTGATCAACGAGACTTATGAATGGCCAGCAAAAGATAGTAAACATGGATTCCCGGTTCCAGTTCTTCGAAGAACTTCTATGGATGATGAATAAAAGATTTTCAAAAAATAATTTCTCTTCTTTGGTAGCATCTCCATTTCCAGTTTTATAAAAAGTTCCTTCCTAGTCTATTGCTGTCCAGTTTTAATTTAAATAAGAGCTTCTCGAAGTTCTCCCCCCGTCCTCGTTTTATACCAAAATACACAATCATATGTGTACGTGTATGGCATAATTTAAATTTTCTTTTTTTTTTGGAAACAGATTAGTTTTTTTTCTATTTATAAATGAAATATTTGAAAAAAAAATTGGATTATCGATGGAAAACAGTGGCAATCCTTATGATGTCTAAGAATGACGTGGAACTTGGAGAATCAGCTCAAATGATTGTTTTTGGGAAAATGAAACCCTTTGCAGATCGTTATTAAAAATATCCGTGAAAAAAACGGTAATTGTTAAAAAATATTAACACATTTGGGTTTCTAGGCCACTATTTATTTTCATTGCCCGTTTTGTTTGACGTGGCAAGTTATTATTTATTAATTTTTCAGAAACATGACGGAAAATATAGTGACAGTGCGGGTACCAATGAACATTGCATTTGTTAAATATTGGGGAAAACGAGATGAGGTTTAGTTTCTTCCAATTTAAAGGAAATCGTTCAAAAAATGTAATTTTAGGAAAAAATAATCCCGCTCAATGATTCAATATCGATGACCGTAGATGCATTGGTAGCTGAAACGACGATTGAATTAGTTAATGACGGTGAAAAGACCCATACGGTAAGGAACATTGATTATTGAAAACATTATTTTTAATTATTTACAGGTAGAAATTAATGGAAAAGACGTCGATTTGAACACAAACAACAGATATGAAAGAGTTTTTAATGTAGGTTTTTAAAAACTGAACATTTATCTTAAATTATTTTTTTATATGAAAAACGCTGAAGATTAATTTCAGAATTCAGCAAATTATTGTTTCAGGAAGCTCTTCGACTGAGAAGGAAAAGAGAACATTCAACTGAGAATGGAGGGAACGAAAATAACCATTCGATCGTTTTACGGTTCAAGGTTATTTTAAATACAATTTCTTTTTTTTGAAAATTCCGTTTTAAAGGTGAAATCCAACACAAACTTTCCAGTAGCTGCCGGCCTTGCATCTTCTGCTGCCGGATTTGCAGCAATATCTTTCGGAATTCAAAAACTGCTGGATTTAGATGATATTCAGGCGAATAAACTTGCGCGAATAGGTTCGGGAAGCGCTTGCCGAAGTATGTTCGGAGGATTGGTACATTGGAAAAAGGGAGAATCAGAGGATGGCTCGGATTGTTTTGCAGTACAAGATTCGGAAGAAATTTGGCAAGATCTTTATTGCATCATATTTGTGTTCAGTGATAGTAGAAAGAAGATCGGAAGTAGTGAAGGAATGAAATTGACAGCGAAGACTTCTGAGTTGTTGAAACATCGAATTGAACATTGTGTTGATGAAAGAATTGAGGGAATTTCAAAAGCTTATAAGGATAGAAATTTTGATGAAATGGCGAGGATTATAATGGTGGATAGTAATCAATTTCATGCGGTTTGTTTGGATACAAGCCCTCCGATTCGATATATGAATGATTCATCCTGGTTATTGATTGATTTGGTTGAAGAGTTTAATCGATTGGGAACTGAAAATGTGAGACGAGCTGCATATACATTTGATGCCGGACCGAATGCCTGTGTTATTGTCGAAGAGTAAGTATTTTTAGAATTTCTGAGAATCGAAAAATTCTGAAATCTTTTATAGAAAGAATCTGCTCGATTTTCTTCTCCATTCAACCGCTTCCATAAGTGTTCCATTCACGGATTTGTCGACCATCAGCCGAGCCTTCAAAACAGCGCCAAACTTTTTTAATAAATCTGCTTCCGATGGAGAATGCATCGCCAATCGGTTAATTGTCAGTAAAATGGGCGGTCCACCGACAATAGTTTAGTTTTTATTTTTAAAATTTTGCGTTTAGGTTTTTGTTATTTTTATGTCTTTCTTTGTTGCATACATGACCAAAGTTTTTCTCAGTAAATTATCTTATTACCAAAAATTTGACAAGCAAAAAATATTTTTTAAATTATTATGCTTTCGGAAATATAAATATAAAACAGAGATGGGATCATTTCATACGCGGAATTGAGCTTTTTGATAGACGATAAGAAGTTTGGAGCATGATGAATCAATAGGAAATATGTTATATACAGTAAAAATGAAGTGAAATTATTGACAATAAAATTATAATGCTCTGGAAATATGTAATACCTTATACATAGGGCAGTATGAAAGATTTGTATGAGTTTTTGAAAGACATGGCAAGTTTTGAAATCACAACCTATATGAAAGTGTAGTGGGCATTTGAATAAAATAAAATAACATGCGGTTAAATAATAATTTATAATTTAAAATTTAGTTGATAATTTCTTTTTGAGACTTCTTCGTTTTTTCGGAATTTCATCATGAGACATTATTTCAGTTAACCATGTGTCGGATCCAACAGAAGTGTGACTACGAAGTCGTGAATTCGGATCATATGATCGCGAATCTTGCGGATTGTCCAAAGAATGCTGAAACACGTTACTTCACAAGAAGTTGCTCAAAAACACAAAATTACACTTGGATTGTTCGCAAACGCCGCTTTTCTCAACTGCATTTTCAGCGATTTTCTATGCGAATGTAAACTTTCATTCGATGATACATTTGATTTAGCACTCGCCTGAAAAAGGGATATTTTAAAATTAGCTTTAATTTATTTCATTTCACAAACCTGTAATGGTTGTCTCTGTTTTGTGATCTTTGGCACTTCTAAAATACAACTTTTATCAATTGTTTCAGTTGTTCCGAAGTGGTCAACAGATCTCGATGATAGCTTCTTTGTTGATGGCACTGGTGACAGAAACCTATAAATACAAATAATTCCTAACTGAAATAATTTTCTGATAACTCTTACCATTCACTTCGACTTTTCATTCGTTTTGCTTGATTTTCATGAACAAATTGAAGATATGAAAGGGAACGATCACCTCCGCATGCCGTCAATGGACGAATTATATCAAGATCACATAGTTCTTCAACATCAGATGTACCCTCCAATAGAACCTGAAAATCAAAACTTCAAATGACGAAAATGAAAACTTTTTGAGTTATCTTTTCAAAACTTAAACTCGAAGAAAACATGATGTGGCATCTTGCCTTTAATTAGAATGCTAACTCTGCAATGGTATTTAAAAATTCACCTCTCCAACACTACTACTCAATCGGTTGTTGATCCTCCCTAACGGTTTCATCATCGAACAACTAGGTCCACTTCCACCACCTCCCATTTCATGATTTTCTCGAATTGTTGGCTGTTTTGACAATCGTCTTTCAGCCGAAAAACAACCTAAAAATCACTATCTAACCTTAAGAAAAATTTCAAAACATCGATGATTGTTTGTTGCATTTATTAATACAATTCAAATAAACTGGAATGAACAAAATCATATGGATAAGTGCATTTTCTGAAAATGTCAATGTTTGTTTGACTTTAATAGGGTATTACGTTGAGATGGAAATGGAATATAATCAAGAAGGAACGAAATTATTTTGGACACGTAACAACTGATGAGACAAAAAGTATATCCGAAATTTAATTAATCTTTCATATTAAATATTTCTATAATTGTACTTTTATGCAAATGTTTTAGATACCTAGTGGTGAAAAAATGAGCAATTTTCGTTTCATATCATTTTATCTCTGTTCCAAATAATCAAATTGGAAATTCTTTCTGGTCTACTTTGATTTCATGAAATTTTAATTTCTTTTCAAATTTCGTAACATTTTATAAATAATTGTCACTGTCCAAAAATAAGCTCGAAAAACAGAATTCCAGAAATTATGCCTTTTCCCATATTTCAGCCTTGAAAACTCCTCTTAGATATTAAAGATACAGTGCCACTTAATTTTGGAGTAGTACATTTTTGATGTATTTTAAAATTCTACCGGACAGCAAGAAATTGTGTGACACTGTGTCTTTAAACCAGGTGATGTAAGTGTCAGTGACCAGAAAGAAATGATGCCAATTTGATGTGCATTTAGAAGGTCTAGAGAAAAAATGAAAATCATCGCAAATACAAAAATATGAAAAAAGGGGAACATAAAAAATCCGACACAACAAGTTCACACAAGCATTAAATGAAAATTTGGAAAAAACATTGAAAGAAAGAAAAGTTTTCATAACGATCAAACAGAAATGTTAAATGATACAAAGAACATTTCAAAATAGAAAAACATGAAGTTGGAACAAGTGAGAAATAGAAAAAGAGTTCTAATGTGTAGAGACTCATTCCAATCCATGTTTTTCTACTGACATTCAAAACCTGATGTGTCAAAAATCACAACTAATTGATGTTCTCAAATCAGTTGGATAAAGTAAATCATCAGTTTTCTTATTCGACACACTTCTTTTCGGATGATCAGTTGTTTGTGTCAACGCGTGTTGCTTTAACGATCCTGCCCTTTCGATAATTCCACGTCGACAATTATTGTTGTTATGATTTTGCTCAAGTTTTGCGTTTGATGTTGGTGTTGGTGGATTCTCTTCAGCCAAATGAAGGGCGGCTAAAGAGTAGGCACCAGCACATTTCGCTGCCAATGTAACAAACTCATCACCACGTGCACGACGATCTGAATGGTTGTGTTATAAGGACTATTGACAAGGAAAAACTGATTATGTGACGGAAAACATATCGATTGTTTTTGAAAATATTGAAACGTTTGAAAATCACAAACACTAAATGTGTTTTTAGTTCGGTGATATGAAAAGTTTCGTTAAATAGCTTATAGTTTATTTTTATCGTTAAAATTTTCATTTCAAACTGTTAAGTTTCGAAAGACATATTTTTTTGAAATTCGTGGAATTAATGAATGAAATCTCCAATTTCCAATATTCTAGCGGGAATTAAGTGATACACTGTCTTTAAAAATTTACTCAACTGCTTTTTTAAACTTAAATAAATATAACGTTTAGAATAAATTCAAGATCCCTTGAATTTGTTATTTTTTTAATCAAAAAATTTAAAAAAGATGTCACTTTTTCTCTGCATTTCAGCATATATCTCAAGGGATCCGGACTAATTGTTATTGGGTAATTCTAATCGGTTTATTTTGAGTTATTACGACAAATATTCTAATAAGAGTTCGAGGATATTTATATCTTTTGAGTGCGTGAGTTGGGACTTGATATATGGTTTTTGTCACATCACCGAACCAATTTTTGTATTTTTATTTTCAAACTTTTCAAATTCTTTTAAAAGAACAACTCGAAAATTCCACAACATCTATGCCACACAGCATTACAACATTAACTATATTTTCATTTTGTTTTATTTCTAAAAAAACCAATTTTACATCACCAAAATAACAAACACTTCACCCCAAAAACTATAAGAAAAATAAGACACAAGAAACGTATAATTTCATTCCAATTTTTGTGCAATTTGTTATTTAGTATCATGCAGAGATCAACACCAACTACAAAACGACCACAATTTGTGTTTATTGACTGATTCTTGAAAATAAAAAACATGAAAAAAATGAAGGAAAGAATAGTAAAGAGAGAGAGAGAGAGAGATTGATTTATAGATATTGATTACAATATAGTAAGAGATCAAAAAATCGCTGATTTATATGATATAATATGAGCCCCTATTGTGAAAAAAAATGAAAATTAAAAATCATAAGGTAACATGCAAAAGTATCACAAAGAGAAACAAAACAATTTTAAGGGTGAAAATACATGCATCGAATGTTATTATTAGTTGTAAGAAAATTAAAAAGAACCCGAAATATTAAATATTGAGCACCTTGTTGAAATTAAGGAGAATTCATGCTGTGGGGGGGAAGTGTAGTGAATATTAAAAATGGAATAAGAATACCAAAGTGATCTAAGAGGTGAAGAAAAAATGAGAAAAGTGAGAAGAAGAAGAAGTGGATTTTTAAAAATATTAGCAATCAATGCAATTTATTAGATTTTTTTCGAGAATTTCGAAAAGTTTTTTTTTCATAATCTTGTTAGAAAAAAGCTGTTCGATTATGCGTGAATTTTTCGGACTCCCTCAAAATTGGAGTGTTTGTGGAAATGCAAAAGCTGGGTTGAAAACGAAGTGCATCTTTTTATCGAGCTACTAAAAATTACTAGTATTACCCTTCAGAAGGTATTGTCAAGATAAAAATTAGTTTTTTACTGAATTTTTAAAAAATTGAAAATAGGGATGAATTTCGATTCTGAAACCCGAAAAAAATCTAATAAACTTGAGTGATTTGGAAATTCGTGGAGACATAAAAGCTCAGGCATTATTAAAGTCTAGTCGTTAAGAACTCTTTTGAGTTGCATTCTGGAAAAAAGTTCTTAAATTTCCAAATCACACATATATTCTTTGGTTTGTTTAAGGTGCAAGGAGTGCTTTTAGAAAACGTGAGGGAAAGACAACAATTATGATGGGTGAGGTTTATATCCAAGTGCTAATATTGTACGTCTTCAGAGGTTTATATTTCTAAAGGAGCTTATAGTCTTCGATTTCTTAAATCCTTCCTTCAAGACGTACAATATTAATTTTCTTGGTTTATTTTGGTTGTCATTTAAATATAGTTATAATAATACGATTTTTCAAGAGCTAGAGGTAGAAATATCGCACTCTAACACTCATAGAAGAAGAAAAATAGTAGTCAATTTGCATAATAATTTAACTCACTCGATGGATTATGAAATGTGAACATTCGATTCTCGTCAATTCGAAGCGTTCGACCGGTATATCGCGCATAATATTCATAACATTCACGTGGGAAAAGTTTCGTGTCACCGAATGAGCAAATAATTGAGCAGACGACGTTTGAAGCGAGTTTGAAGCGTTGTAAATCTTCGACTCGGGCCTGAATGAAAATATTTTTTAATTCAAGAAACTTTTCAACCGAACCTGTCTTCCATCATGAATACAAGTATGAAATAATGAAGGCGCAACCGAAATTGCGATTGCATTCGGATTCATAGCATTTGAATGCCCGTCTGATGAATCAGCAACAACACGGAATGTTCCAAACAATAGTACTAATAAATGTTGACTGCCAACCGGTAGAGAACCAAAAATCCTGAAAAAAAAACATATTTGGTTTTTTATAAAAAACTAATAATTTGTTTACCTATAAAAAACTTGTCTTTGCTTCTCGACATCCATTCCAGTCGCACTATTAAACAACGTCTCTTCATTATCACTTCCAAAAATACCTCCAGGTAATTTTGACAAAAATTTCTGGAAATTTCAATCTTCAGATAAACTATTTATGAATGAAAAAATCCACCTTTATCACAGATGCTGCTGTATACACAGTAAAATTTTCAATATTAACTAAACGACCGTGCTGCATTACATGAGAGAGTTTACGAACCTGCAAATCGATACAACTTGTGAAAACAAAAATGAAACTATGGATATACCTGTGCCTGATTACCGGGTGCTCTCCAAATATCCTTTTTCGCCGGTCCATCTTTATTCACTTTCAACAATAACATAAGCAGTGTTGCGGGGATGTCATGTGCAAATGCCTCATTTATAGGAACTCCAAATTTTACTCTGAAAATTATTTAGTTTAATATTGAAGAGTTGCAGTATTTGTATTTGATGCGGGAGCAACCGGAACTCAACATTTCAAACTCAAATAAAATCACTTTTTTGTAAATGAAATCTGTTGTCTTATATACATGTAATTGACAAAGAACAACTAATAAATATGAATATATTGAGTCACATACTAAATTTTTCAATGAATAAGTGTATTTTTTGAACGTTCATAACTTCTAATTTGTGGAATCCAATGACAATAGTCTATTCTTTAAGTTCTTCCCCAAAAATCATCACAAATTAAAACCAACTTTTCAATCCTCCCCCGATAACGATGATCATCCGATGCTCCACACAACACCATTCCGTATGAAAACCTAGACTCTTTCTGTTTTTTCTTCTGATGTTCTTCCACTTCTTCTTCCTCGTTTTCCACTGTTATAGTATTATTGTTGTTATTATTATTGTTAGTAAAACGTTGCTGGTGATGTTGGCTACTGCTGCTGCCGCTGCTGCTGCTGCTTCCGCCTTCGTTTTCGTCTTGTTGGCCGCCACCACCACCACCAGGAGGTGGCACGCTGCTTAGATCTTTCTCGCGCAGCAGCGTCGTCGTCGCCGTTGTGTTGAATGAATGATCACTTAAATAGTGAACAAAATCACTTCTTTTTCAGGAGTTCTTTATAATAATATGGCTTTTCCCCTTTCGTCTTGCGTCCACAATTGATCCTTTCAATGCTATACTAATTTTGTTATACCCGCCAGCCTATAATATAAAAATATCATAATTTTTGATATATATATATAACATGACAAAAAATATATAAAAAAGAAACTCAAATAAAGATGATTAATCATTGACAAACACGGATGTTATATGACCCTCACAATGAAAAAAATTGATTGAAAAATAGACATAAAAAAGGGTATACTTATAAGTTGAAAACTGTAAAACGGTTCAGTTTTATGAATCATTCAATGAAAGAGAAAACGAAAAGATAACGAAGAAAAAAAGAAAGGAATTTCACTTTTATTCTCCTCATTTAAAGGTTATGTTCTAGTACAAAGAATCTTCAATGTCTTCCGATTTTATTTAACTTTCAAAAAAAACACGTAAATTTCAAAAATAATTTGTATAGGCTGAAAAGGGAGGGAGGAGGAATCGTGACAAACTGTAACTTATGTGTATGTGTTGTTTTGAAAGCGTCACTTTGGGAAAGATAACAAAAATTGAAGTTTTGATTTGTTATTCGAAATGGCATGAGAACTTTAAATGTTGAAATAAGAACCATATTTGAGGTGTGATTATGACGTGAGGCAAACAATTACGAAAACAAGAAAAATTAAGTCGGGTATTTTGGTTTTTGAAAATCTTTCATATTCTTAAAGTGGACCATTTAAAGGCATAGTGTCAGCTCGTGAGAACCAAAGGCTAAAGAAAATTGAAGTATTTGGTATGATTATTGCAACGAGATTAAATTTTTTAAATTTCGAGTAAGTGTCATAAATCGGCATCATAAATAAACCAGTTTCAAGAAAGAATAAATGTAAACTTAAAATAAGTAGCACCTTGTCTTTAATTGCTGATAGCGTTGGAATAACTTAATTTTTATAAGAATTCTTAAACTTCTGCTCAAATTAGTTTGAATTAAAGAAAAACACTAATAGAATTGATTACAATGACATCCGCCCACCAGTTGGTCTCAGAATGAAAATTGTTTTTGTTATTTTACTAATGAAAACATTGATTTCGAAGTTTGAACTTCTCTTGAACTATTTAAAGACCAATTGTAGACGAAATTTACATCATTTTCCAAGAAATGAATACATTATTAGAAAGTATAGTGTCAGCTTGTGGCCCAATTCATAGGGTCAAAATACCCAGAATAATTCGAATAGACAGAGAAGGAGAAGAAGAATAAGAAGAACATGAAGGCAATCAATATAAATCATGATGATGATGGCGATCAATCGTAGAAGAAGAATAAAATAATAAGAATAATAATATGGAGAAAAAAAAACGAAGAATACTTAAGAAGAAGACGAACATGTCATGTCATTTCGTTCATTCATGCAGAATGTGAGTGGGGATACCTGTTTCGGTGCGAACAAGAAAATATGGAGACAAAAATTACTTGAAAATGGTTGTCAAATTAGAGAAAGTTCTGTTTTTTTTGCAATTGTTTCAACAAAATTTTGAAAAAAAAATGACAAAGCGATGGGAGTAGAGGGAGTAATTTGAAAAATAAATATTTGTCAAAAAAAGAGTTTGAAATCATTTCAGGATTTTAATTATGAGCATCATCATCATCATCATCATCATCATACACCTATGTATTTCATTTTTTCGCAGCACTAGCTTTTCCTCCAAAAAAGTCAATATTTGTATTTGTTTTTTTTTGTTTGTTGATCTCCCCTCACACGGAGGTTTTTTTGTTTTCTTTCCCCCAACCACCATGATTGTGAAAATATAATATGCTCATTTCCGGTCGGTTTTTGGGCCAAAACAAGGGAAAAATAGAGGTGAAAAAAGAAAACAATTTACTCATAGGTTTGATATGAAATTAACAAATTATTTTTTATTTGTTTTCCACATATTTTAATTTGGAATTTTTCCGTTGAATTCAGTTACCAAAAATTAAGCGGGATCAAGGCGGGCGCGCCGAAAATGAGTATTTTTATTCTTTTGAAAGATAGCGGACCATATAATTGAATTCAAAAATTTAGATAAGAACTAAAGATTTATAAATATTATGACTCATAAGATCGAACACAACTGGTACGAATAACGGACAAAAATTCAACCAATTGTGATTCTCGTCGGATTGCTTTGAAGTTAAGTGGGCACTGCCTTTAAAGAGTTTGATAACACTAAACAGAGTCAAGAACGTATTTATAAGAATAAATTTCGAACAAACAAGTTTTTTTGAAGTTCTAAATGCCACTCAATTTAAGGCTTTGAACTAGTAAGCTAGGGCTTTAAAGTACAATCATGTAATTACTTCTGTCCATGTGACTCCATTTTTTGAGACGCTTTTATAAGACGTATTATTAACATCAAAAAAGTATCGAGTAAGCATTCTTTGAAAATACTTCTTTAAAACATTTCAAAAAAGGAGAACAGGGAATAATGGAAAAGTTTGAAAAAATAAAAACGAAAATAAATCTGCAGCCCTCAACCAATAAAACTAATAGTATGAATAATCATAATCATCACGGTGAAATGATAATGACCCATTTTCTGTATTCTATGCCAATTGCGCGCTCAAACAATCGTCTCCCCCCACCCTCTCTCTCTCTCTCTTTCTTTTTCATTCAAATACTCTCAAAATCACTTACTCTCTAACTCACAGTTTCAAGCGATCTATTTGAATTGTCCGAAATGCGAGATGCTCTGTGTCTCCGTCCTCTTTTCGTGTTCACTTTTTCTTCGCGGTTGATACAAATACACATGCAAATATAATAAATACAAACACTATGGGAAAACGATAGAGAAATGTGGGTTGTTTTTATTTGACTGTGACTAAATTAACCAACTGGTTTCATGAATCAAAACTTCCCATATAATACACAAAATTAGGAAAGAAGGTTGCATTAATGGGATAAAGATGCTTTTAATGAATGTATGCATTATATGATAATATATCTGTTTTCGACATTGTAAAATAAACTTTTGGAGATCCCACTCTTGCCAAAACATCGGGACCTCCCGAATGCATTGAACAACAAAAACATCGGGAGTATCTTTAAAATTGAAAATTAAACGAAAATATCACAGATAATTTGTACCCAAAACCGTTTTCACAGCTGATTAAAATAATAATAAAAATCTGTTGAATTTACAATTAAATACTCTTATCTAAAAAAGTACCGGGAACTTGAAGTTTTAACGCCCAAGATAAGAAAAAAACAGTTTTTACCTGTACGTCGTTCAATTTCAAATCTAACTGTTCGAAACAGATCAATATAAGGCTTTTAAAAAATCAATTGCAATCAAAAAATGCAAAAAAAACTATACAAATCTGCAAATTTTGATTCAATTACAATGTGCTAATACAACTAAAGCAAAATACAAGTTATTTATTAGAGAATATTCATTTTCTAAGCCGGCTTCTAAAATATCCTAAATTCGTCAAATTATTTGAAGAAAAAAAAGCAAAATGACATTACATCCAAAAAGCAAAAATCAAAAGCCTAAGCATCTGTTTTAATATAAACTATTCATTAGTGGACAGTAGCGCTGTCCCCCATCAAAAATTATAAAAGTCCCATGAGAATAGAAGGAGTTTGTGACGTCATAATATGTATATACAAGTATGCATATATGTATATAGTAATCAAAAACCCCCCAGAAACTCCGCGAAGTAAACGAACAAAAAAAGAAATGTTTGAGGGGGGGGGGGGGGGGGGGGCACAACACCTAATTTCCAATCCCTTTTCTTTCTTTTTCCTTTTTTTTCCCTTCGATGACGTATAATATAGTAGTGGTTTTGGTTTTGGTGCTGGTGGAGCAGAAACAACGAAATCTATCAATTTTCTTGACAAATTGCAGGGTTGAAAATTGACGACGACGGCGACGACTACGATGCTTTCAGATTTTTTTTTCTTGTTCACTTATTCGTCATTTTTGTAAGAATTCTCAGAAATCGTGCAGCCGGCAAAATTAGCAGTTACAACCGCTAATAAGCATGGTTTTCAAATTTTTGAAAAAAAAAATGTTAGGATAGAGCTGAATAACGAACAGAAAAAAAGAAAGATCAGAAGAAGATAAGAAATGCATGGATACATTGACAAGATTGAAATTGAAAGAAAATGAGACGAAAAAAAAATGAACAAAAAAACAACATTTTCGATTGAAATTTTTTGCATTGTTTTCAAGGAGTTTGAGGAAAAAGGACGATATATAAGACTCTATAAATCAATGACCGAAGAAAAAAGATGTGCTCTCACTTTGTTCTCAAAAATGGGGACACTCGTTTGTTTATAAATTTTTTTGATTATTTGGACTAATTTTTAAATATCTCAAACTTGTCAAATATCAAAGTGGTTCCAAAATTTTTCACAAATAGATTTGAAACAAGTTTTATATTTATTTATAGTTATTAAATTCTTATTGAAATGTTTTTAAAGTTAAAGGCAAAGTGCCACGTGCCGGCATTAAAGAAAGAGTTAATGAATGCATCAGTGATGAAAATAGACCTCATACCCATTCCAAATTTGTTTTTCAAATTCTCCATTTTAGAAAAAGTAAGCTAACCTACAGTAATCCTTTGTTATTTCAGCTTATCAGCCGTTAGTTTGAAAATTGAGGTTAATTTGCTTGATGTTTTCATAGGAATTCCTTTTCTCTAGAGTCATACCTAGTATACTTTTCAAACGAACGAGAAAAACACCAATGATCGACGACGAAGAAGACCACAATAAAATTTAAAGCTCATACCAGTCGTAAAACGGTTATATGTTCAGGAAAATATTTTTTTTCGGTGGTCGAGTTTCTAAACTATACAAAAAACCACGGAGGTGACATGCTCTAAGAAATAAATATTGTTTTAGTGGATGTTTAAAGATCTTTGAAAAATATCTATGTTTTTACTTAAAATCGGGAGCTCTCGCTAATGATATTATCTACGTTCAAATTATTCAAGTAAGAAAATAATTATTAAAAATGACCGGGAACACATATCAGAAAATAATATTTGGTCACTTATAATTTTCACCTGTTAATAATTTTAGCAAATCAAATTCCTTGCAGTAAATAATCGAATTACTAATCATAAAAGATTGAAATTATGTGGTACCATGTCTTTAAACTCAATTTTTTTGTAGAAAATTTAAAATAAACACACATTTTGCAAGTATTATTATTCATCAAAAACGAAAACGTCTCATAAATGTGAGTATGTTTCACACGGAGTTGATAAATTTTTCAATCGACAAAAACTACGAATCTTCTCACATGTTTTTGATTAAAAATGAAGCAAATCGGAGCAGAAAAAAAAGCGAAAAAGAGATTTTATGATATTCTGATGAACAAGATATCAAATATACATCTCCTGATATTGAGAAGAAACACACACGAACGAAGAAAAAAAAAAGAAGAAGCATCGAGTTGGTTTGGAATGAATAGTAGAAGACGAAAAAAGAAAAAAGGATGTGAACAAAAAAGCCAGAAGGATGAGTAAGCGGAACAAATGCGGAGTGCGGAAAAGATGACGGGGCGGTCATTCATATGGGGAAGAAGAAGAAGAAGGCGATGCAAAAAATCAATGGTTTGGAAAAAAGGAAACGAGAAGAAGAAAAAGAAGAGAAGAAGGCAAGTGGGTGAGGGCAAGAATTGAATATAATGGCAGACTAGGATTTGTTGGAAGAAGAAAAAAACTGAAAGCAAAGAGGGCAAAAGCTTTACTAACAAAAATTCATATACATTTTTGAACGCTGGTTATATGCTAGTCATAAGCTCGTTCTTTTTCGTTTAGGAGTAAAAGAAGAAACATTTAAAAATAGATAATATCTCTCTATTTTTAGTTTCTACGGATAGGAAAAGAAGAAGAGGAGCAGAAAAAAACGATTCATCAAAAACAACAACAACACAAGGTGCAATATTTTCAGAGAGAGAGCTTTACACAATTTAAGCCTGCAAAATGTTTTGTTTTTTTGGAGAAAGTGGTCATTGTTAGTGGTTTTCTGTTGTTTTTTGTTCCTTGAAACTACACCGTTTGGAATTTCATCTTCCGGAAGAACATCTGTTCGAATGTGTGGGAAGTGTTTATGGGGGGTTCTTCGAAACGAATAGATAGATCATAATGGAATATTTTTCAGTGAAAATTGTATTGCGGATAAATAAAAACATAAGATTTACACAAGTGGATGCAAAAGTTTTAAATATGAGTAGAGATGCCTGAAAAATGACCTGGAAGCCGCTTCAAGGATAATTTAAAAGCTCATTATTCATTAATTTTTCTAGAAGACCTAGGCTTTCGCAGACGTTCCCTTAAAGGGACTGTTTACTGATTTTGGGTTTCTATTCCATTTTCATCTTCTTCACAATATTTGAAAACCTATAGAAGAAAAAAAATTCGAAATTTCCTTTTCTAGTACACGAAAAAACACATTTTCAAAACAAGGCGGTGAAATGGCCTAACAATTGCAAACGCTCTCACATTCATGTGCTCTCTCGCTCGTGGTCGAGTAGTTAGGCCATTTCGCCGCCTTAATTTGTAAATGTGTTTTTTTTTGCGTACTAAAAAAAGAAATTTGGAAAATTTTTTAAACTTTTATAGGTTTTTAAATATCGAGAAGATGAAAATGGAACCACAAATTCGGTAAACAGTCCCTTTAAAAAATTGTTTGCCTGTTTTCGACACAATTATCCCATCCCCCCACGTAGGAAGACCAGAAATCGAAAAGTTATCCGCTCAAAAAAGTGTTGTTTTTCAAAAAAAAAATACTCGTGCCTTTTTTATTGTCAAAGTCTCGATTAGGAAGTTGAAAAAGTTAATCAGATGAAAAAAACCGGTTAGGTATTTATCACGAGTATTTCCTTTTTTTTAAACTAACGGAAGTACTAGATGTTTCTAGTAAACATTCTTAAGGGAATGTACAAACTTATCCAAAAACTTTTATTTGAATTTTTCAAGAAAATGGAAACTTGATAGTCTCTTGTCAGAGTTAATGCCATTAGTTTTTAGAATCAAGTTACATACATTTACTTTTGCAACAAAATACATTTTTTGTTCTGAAATAAAAGAAAATCTTTCGAAAAAAAGTAATAGTAGTAATTATGGGTTTGTTGTCAACATAACAGTATACTATGCATATTTTTCTCATCATTTTTTTCTTTTAGCAAATGCCAAAAATAAAAGAAGATAGAAAAAAAGGGGAGGCATTTACTAGTATCTAAAAATAGAATTGCAGACACTCAATGAAGGATGAAGAGACGCCAGAACGAAAATCAATATGCAAATATATAATTTTTGTTATGTACTTCTTTTGCTGCCTGCAGTTGGTTGTTAAATTACGAAATTCTACACCAAGAAAAAAATTTAGTTGCATTTCTTCTCCTTTTTTACGCCATTGAGACGCCCACCCCCAGAAAAGGCATGTCACGGCGTGGCGAACTGTACCCTTCCCCCTTTCTGTCTGCAATTGTCTCTTTCTCTGCGTCTCTCGCACACACATTTTTTTAGCAAAGTGGATAAAACAGATGAAAATTATGGCATAGGCGCGCATCAAAAGTTCGATTCCATTTAAACGTTTTGCAAAAAATAATCTACTTTGGATATTGGCGAATATCGTCCAAGTATTTAAAACTACATTAAACCCTCCGAATACCAATTTTGGGCGCCACTGGGCGGAATGTGGCTCAGTGAAGTGTTGAATTGACACGTTTAAAATCGAATTTGCCGGATGTCAGCAGCATTTTTGCCACTGATTCTTTTTGATAATTGTTGCGAAAGATTTTCCAAACATAATCTATGAGTTTCAGAAACTTTCCTGAAGATGGATGCGAAAATTTTCAAAAAACCAAACAAAATTTTTTTCGAAAACGTTTTTCTTGAATCGAGATAAATGTTTTCCAATAGCATTTTACACGCTGATTAAGAATATCTAACTTTTAAAAAAAAGTTATTGAAAATTTTTGAGTAATGAGGTTTCTAAGGTCTAAAAGTGAATTTTCTCGGCACAAAAGCAAATTCTGGTAGTAAGAGTAGTCTCAAAAGATGCAGAATTTTTTTCTCTATAATCCTGGTAATTTTGAGAAAAAAGTTATTGAAATTTCTCGAGAAAATTGAAATAAACACGCCACAATGCTATACTGCTATTTGCCGGTCACACACAAACACAGCGGAGTGTCGTAGCGTCCACCCCGTGATGTAACGACGACGCCGACGACAACTATACGATTTATAAGTGTGTTTTTGGCGAAGAAAAAAAGGGGGCAAAATTTTGGGAGCGGGCCTGATGGTGGAAACGAGGGAAGGTTGTAGTTTTTTGACTGGTGAAGGAACGAAAGATAACAAAAAACGTATGTAAATAATATATGACCGATTTATTCTTCTTTGCACCAATATAAATATCTCCAACACCCCCTTTTGAGATGCGAAATTGGTGTCGATACATTGGTTTTGGTGCAGAAAAGCAGACATGCCTGCAGCTGCCTAGTCGGACTAACGAAGGGACTAAATATATACATACGAGTTTCTCAGTTTTTCACTATATACATTTTTTTTTCTTTTGAAAATAAAAAGAAGGAAGGAAAGAGAAGAGAGACATATTGTATTCTAATTAAATGAATCTTTCTTTTTGTTGCAATTGCACAAGTTAGATGGTGTCGATGTCAGAATGTCTAATTTCATTGATGCGATTAACAAGTTTCAAGTTTTATACTTTTTGAAATTTGATACTTCCAAGACTGTCAGTCTAAATTACAGATTAAACGCATCTAATAAATAATTCCGAAGGTGAAAGCAAGGAAACTAAGTGGAACTCTGTCTTAAAACAAAAACGGAAGACATAAATTTATAAACTTTACTGATATGGTTTTCAAAAAATGTCTTTTAAGAATTTCACTGGATTTTGGTAACAACGTAAATCTTCAAACAATCTGATTATCAAGCGCAATTGCAAAACTAGGCATATTGCCAACAAAAAACTAACCAGTCTCATAAAATCCAAGCAGTTCAGCCAATGTGGGATAACATTCAAACAATGTGTACTGCTCCGGTTCTGCACTGCTCACGATGCTTAAAATTAAAATTTTTAGTTTTAACCTCCCCGTTATATGAGAAAATTTACGATAGGATTTCGCAAAATTGCATTGTATGCATTGAACTACGCAGAGATTTAATTTTCACAATGAAATTATGATAACGAAATACGAAGTGATGCCCTGGTTTTACGTGAATAAGTTCAAAGAAATGGCTTACCTTTATAATTTTTATTTTGCCATTAGGAAAAAAAAAGATCAAATTGCAAATTTTTGCAATTGGTGAAAAAACCCACATAAAGAATGGAATTATCGAGGTATTATTACGACTCTATTCAAAATTAGTAATTTTCATGATTTGTTTGTCAAGTTTTACATATTTAAATTTGAATTTCAGCTGAAATTCAAATTTTTTCGACCACCTCTTGTCGATGGCCTAACTTTATCACTTGTGGGACTAACTTCCACATTAAAGGAACATCGGCCACAACACTTTGGTCTTGCAGCAATTTTGTAGAAATTGGAATATATTCGGCGAAATATATTGAAAATTTTAATTAAAATAAAATATTTTCGATATTCGAATAAAAATAATATTATAGTAATTTATTTTGATCATTTTGAGAACATTAAACTTTTAATCTTCCGTTCTTGGGGATTCTTAATGAATTTATTGCTTGTTTTAGGCCGTTTTTAATTTTTCGTTTCTGAAATTACTAAATTAAAATTGATTTCAGAATGGGTGGTGGTGGAAAATTCCGTCATCGTACTAGTAACAAGGGAGCAGCCAAGTTCGCTGCGGGTTCAGCGTTAGTTTATTTTATTGATCTTTATATTTCGCTATTATATTCGTTTTCAGGTGCGAGAGTAATCCGACTAAAAGTCGTCATCGTGCCGCTGCAAATGCATCAAGACTGGCTTCTGTTGGTGGCGCTGGAATGCTCGCTGTTGAAGATCGTCCGGAAAATATTGCCGCTGACGACATGCTTTCAGCTCTTCCAATCGTATTTAAAACATTCTTTTGATTTAGATGATATTTTAATTACAGGAGACTATGGCTATTGGCTCATCTTCAAAAAGCATGGTTTCCGAGGGTGGAATTTCAAGAATTTCTGAGTTCACAAGCTGTACCAATCCTGCTTTCGATTCCGTGAATCGCGTTTGGAAGTGAGTTTTTTCTAAAAAATATTATTTTAAAAAAGTCTATTAAAATTTTTCGAAACATTTTTGATATCCAAAACTTGAGCCGTAGACTGATAGATTAATTTCTTCAGATCTGGGTCCTCTATTCAATCAGAGGTAGTCTCAGTTTTGGCAGCCATTGCTGAAGTCATCAAAGAACGCGACGGTATAAACTAAATTCAAAATTTAAAATTTAAAATAGAGCCATTCAGGAAAAGAATCTGATGTCGAGTATTGTGCTGCTCTGATGACTGCATTGGAAGGATCTTCAATGGGAAATCAGAAAAGAACCGCTGCAATCGCGTACCTTTTGCATCTAATTGTGAGAAAAGTTCCGAAAGAAGTTCTTCAAGCACAATTTCATCGTTTTGTGCAGGTATTTTTTTATATTTGAAGAAATACATCTAATAAATAAACATTTTGAAGATTTTGTACACCAAAATGTTGGAAAACCTTGATAGCACCGAAGGTTCTGCGCTTAAAAACTTGATTTCTGTGTTGGGAATCATTATGAGAGCTCAACCTGCCTCGGTATGGGCTAGTGCAAACACAAAGTAAGTTTTTCGTTACAATAATGCAGGTAAATCATTCTAAAATTTAGGAATATGCTTGTTTCTGTTGCCGCCCTTTCTGCTCATGACAAACCATGGGTCAGAACTATGGCTCGTCGGGTTATTCGAGCTGTTTTAACTGATCCCGTCACTGCAACTGATAATGGACTGCATCCTGCAAGTGGAGCTGTAGGACAACACATTTTGGGCCAAATCGAAAATTTCTTGGGAAGTACAAAAAACGACAACACAAATGTTGTTCGATTTTTATGTTTGTTGGAAGGAATCATGCACAAAATGCCAGCTAATTTGTTCAAGAAAATGGCAGAAGCCATGCTGAAGTGTTTTGCTATTTCAGATTCAATGGTAAATAAATTCTCACTAAAACGGGACAAGTTATTTTTGTTAAGGTAAAATGCTCATCACTTCAATGTCTTCACAGAGCTCTTCAACGTCAACCATGCGACTCCGCGCTCCCTACAGAAACAAACGAACTTTTGCTAGTCGCCCTTCGACAATTGGGCACATCAGTTGCTGATGTTACAGTAACTGCATATTGGATGCAGGCACTTGCTGAAGCACATATTTGCTTGACGGCAAAAGACTCGAAAAAATCTATCCATCAAGCTTATCAATCACTCCCGCTCTTCGTCAAGATATTTGATTCTGGAAGTGAACAACTGGCTCAAGTTACATATCAATCTTTAACAAGACTCATTGAGAATTGTTTGAAAGATGACGGTGACTGTGGAAAGTTTTTGCTAGGACAACTTCATTCAGCAATCACGATGAAATCAGCATCCGTTTGGAAATTTATTTTGAGAGCTCAAATGAAGTTATATGAAGTTTGCGGTGAAGGATTGGTCGGTGCTGAGTTCACGAAAGTAATTGAAGATTTAGCGAAGCTGCGACAATCTGAAGAGTGCTTCTGTAAACAAGAACTAGATTTCGTAAGTCAAAATGTTCATTATTATTGAAGTTATCATATTTTCTTCAGACAATTGGTGCCGCTATTCGTCATGTTGGAGTTGGTCATGTTATGGCGGTACTTTCTCTTGATGTTGATCCAGATGCGGCTATCTTGTCAACGGAGTTCACTCGATCTTGGCTTGTTCCAATTCTTCGTGTCAATATTCACAATGCTCCAATTGCACTTTTCACCAGTCTTTTCTTACCAATTGCAATGAAAATACATAGAAGATTGGCCACTCTTCAACCACAAGTTCAACGCCTGTACACAACATTCCAGTTCCAATTGTGGGAATTGCTTCCATCGTTTTGTGAGTCACCATCGGATTTGGAAACATCGTTCCCCGATATTGCTCAAATATTAGGAGCTGCACTTACAGAAAGAACTGATCTTCGAATGACAGTTTTGAATGTAATTCGACGAGCTTTAAGATTCTCTTTGCAACCAGATGCGCCACCAGAAAGAGCGGAAGTTATGGCAAGATTTGCAAAGAATTTCCTTCCGATTTTCTTCAACATGTACACCGGATCTGTTGTTGAAGGAACTTACGATGATAAAGGTGTCAGACTGTCTGTCCTTGAAGCTATTCGACTTTATGCCGAAGTAACACCAGTTGAATTGATAAATCGGTTTGTTGATAGTGCTATCACAAAATCAAAAGAAAATGAAGATGGGAGTGCAACTGCATGTCAAAAACAATCAAGAGTTTTGGACATTCTTTGTGCGTTGACAAGAGTCGCCGAACCTGATTCGATTTCAAAGATTTTGGATACTATTCTCCCATGGTTTAATTCTACTGATGTCAATGGATTGCAAAAGAAAGCTTATCGTATTTTGGAAGAAGTTATTCAACGCAGATCTACTCCTTCTATTGAAATGCTGTTAGAGCAATATCAAGATTATGTCTCCAATGTTATTGAGCGTCCGATTGATTCTGTCACGTTCCCTGCAAGAGCGGCATACGTATGTTTTTTCTTGTTTTCAACATTCAATATATGGTTTTCAGTGCTCCTGCGTTCATATGTTATTCGACAACTTGGACACATTGAAAGAAGTCACTTCATATGCAGAAAAAATAATTTCCAACATCATCATTTTGTTAGACAAAGACAACAATGTTCACACCCGCACAAACGCCAGCAAATGTCTTCAGTTTATTTGTAATAAATTATTAGAATTGGCCGAAGATCAGAGGTAAAGCTAATAATAAACATTGTTTAGACAACTATTTCATTTTTTCAGTACTGATACACCATCGGCTCTTCTGGATATTATTCTTTCGAAAATTTTTGAAATGACCACACTTACTCCGGGACAAAAGAATAATGCAGCGGTTCCGCTGCATGTTGCCAGAAGTTGCTTGGTTGCAGCCAATATTGTTGCACAAAAACAAATCAAGGTATAATAAAAATCTAATTTCTTTTTTTTTCAATTTTATCCGTTAATAGGTTTTGAACACTGTTTCAACTTCTCGAATTATTTCATTCGCGTGCAGCTGGATTTCCGATGGTCGTGCTCCTGTCAGAATTCTTGGAATTCGTTTGATGCGTGTTTTGTGCCAAAAAATGCCAGAAGTTATTTTACAACAATTCAGAGAGCAAATTTTGACTACAGTTTTTGAAAGTCAATTGACTAGTGATCTTACAATTAAGGTAATTGATAGTAAATTTCGTGAATTAATTTGAACTTTATTTTTTTTCAGGTTCGCAAGGCGAATAGATTACTTTTGGAGGTTTTGGTCGAGAAGTTTGGTGTGAATGTTTTGGAAAAATACACTCAAAAATCGGATTGGTTGAAACAAATGAAAAATATTGATAAAATTAGAAGAAGAAAGTTAAGAAAAGCTGAAGGTGAAGAAATGGAAGATGAAGATGATGATGGAATGAGTGCAATCAGTTCTCACGTTTCTGGAAAAACTGCAGGCGCTGATACAATTCTCGAATTACTTGAGGATTCTGATGCTGATAATGAAAGTGATTCCGAAGAGCAATTGATGAGAAAAAGTCGTGTTGGAAGCGTTTGGCTTAAGAATGAAGGAGATGGAGATGTTCCGATGGATTTGTTAGATTCATCAAGAATGGTTGATCAAATTACTACCACAAATCCGGCATTACTTGAAAGAAAGAAGAAAAAAGCAATGGAGAGAAGAGAAAAGAATGAAGCCGCTTTCAATTTTACCCGTTCCGGAAGGTTGATTGTTGTAGAAGGTGATGAGCTTGAAAAGAAGAAGATCGGTAGAAAGAGGGGTAATAATGGTTTTGATGAATTGGATGAAGAGGATGGTCCAGCCAAAGCATCAAAGAGACAAAAAGAAGACAGCGATTTGGATAGTGACATGCAATCTGATGACGATGAGGTATTTGAAGAATTTCGAAAAATTAGTTAATATGTAAACTTATTTTCAGGATGATGATAAGAAAACTTATGTCACAAAAGCAACGTCATATGGTGGAAAGGGAATCTACAGGTAATTTGGTTCGAAAATAAAATAGTAGTTAAATTCGTTTTAAGGGATACTTCCGCTAAATCACAAATCGGAACGGCTGTGTCGTCCAAAAAACCGAAAAAAGTAGGAAAGAAGACGGAAAAGAAACAGCAACATGTTCAACCGTATTCATATGTTCCTATGCGTAGTAAAACTGCAAAGCAGGACGTTCGAAAAATCTTAAAAGCTCAAAGGAAAAGCGGTAAAGGAGGAGGAAAGAAGGTTACTTTTTAAGAAGGAAGTCACTTTTAAAAACTGGTAAAATTGGAAGCTTAAAAGAGTTTCTTTCTTTGTTTTTTGTTGATCATAATAATTGTTGTAGTTGTTTTCTGTTGTTTGTTTTGTTTTAAATCTAATAAATTGTTTTCTAAACTTCTCAAGATATGATTAGTTTTGAAATTCCTTTTCAAGAATAATATTTATTTATTTTTCCTATTTACAAGCACATGACAATGCTCGAATCCCATGAACTTTTGTTTTTCGAATATCTCTTGGTCCAAAAGCGACCACAAAATCTACATCTCCATAATAGTTCGGAGCACACTTTTTTGTTGGATTTGATGGGCTTATCGAATTTCTTTGAACGTTGTCGAATATTTTTGAAGTTTCGTCCAATTGTTCAATCGGGCACAAATCTGTGCAATAGTTTGCATAAAATCCAGGCGGTGAAAGAATCCAATCGTTCCATCCTAAAATGAAACATTGCATTCTTCTCTTAAAGTCAGTGTACCACTTATTTTAAATCACTATTCGTTACTCGTACCTATCTCTGTGAAATTAACATAAAATGGTTGAACACAACATCCAACACACTTCTCGTTTTGATTATGTGATAAAACTTTAAATTCGAAAAATGGTTCTGTTGCCAGTGTTGTATTGATCGAAACGCTCGAACCAGATTCTCGAATATCGATCTGAAATAAATAAATGCTCGTTTTTCGTGAGAAAATGAAACCTTTTTCCAAACCTTTATCATTTTTTCCTTCTGATTTTTCTGATACCAAACTTTAGAAACTGTCGTCATATCGAATTGTACAGAAATCGATTGGTTTTTCAAATTGCCAAGTTCTAGCTCGTCTAGTAGTTGAAGTTCTCCGAAATATTCATCGACTTCGAAGACAGAAATGGTTAAGTTTTCAGTGGATTCAAATGGAGTTGATCTGAAAATTTCAATATTTTGTTTTCCTATTAGAAATTTGGCTAAATTTTCATAATACATTTAGTGATCATGGTTAAATATTTGTTATTTAACTAAAAAAGGAGTGTCCGAAAGCAATGTTTTCTTTTATTTTAATTGGTCCTTAAAAACTGGTTGAAGCAATTAAAAATTTTAGTTGGCAGATGTTTTGATATAATTAATTTTTGTCAAATGTTTTCTGAATCAATTATTGGAATGGTCACAATCTCGTCAAAGCTATGGAAATTATTGAATTTCTCTATAACAGTTGATTTTTGTTTATATGTATTATGTTTTTACGCTTTTAAAGACAGCTGTTCAGTTAATTTGACCCTACCTGTTTTTAGTTTCAAAAATTAGAGCGTTCTCTCATTAGTATAATGTAATTTATGCGAAATCACACCGATAAATACACGCGTCATAGCAGCGATTCAAAGTTGAAAAAATCAAAATTTGAATGCGCGCGTGTCCGTGCGACGCGGTCGAAATTGGCGCGAAACACAATTATTTGAATTTGGCTACATATTGGTAATGTTCTTTGGACCACCTGGGCTCCCATTCGAATTTTGATTTTTTGCCTAGAATTTGGATCGTGTTAAGTGACAATCGTCCTTTAAAGTAGCTTTCCTACTTAAACTTGATGGTTAAAATCGGAACAAAACGATCTACTCTGAAAGTAATTAACACATCTAAAAATTTGGATTTGTCGCATAAACATGATCACTGTTTCAATACATTTTGCGTTTATATTAGTTTCGTATACACTGTATTTAATAATTTTTAAATTCCAAAAATGGACATAAAGTACTTCAAATTCAATAACGAAGATACGATCTCATTCGAATACTTGAAGGAATATTGATAACAATTTTCAACGCTGGTTTCTGGGGTTATACAATGTGGAGCTGAAAATGTATTCAGATTAATTTATCTTCATCATTTAGCTCTTACAGTTTTTATATGGATGAACAACTATTTTTTCCAAATTTCCAATGTAATTATAATTTTCTTGTGAAACTTCGAAAGGAACCATTATAGGATCTTCAATATAGCTCGGTCTATCATTTATTTCTAATCTTTCAAGAATTGACACCTGAAAATAAGGAATTAAATTTTCAAACACACAAAATTTTTAACCTTTTGTCGCTCTAAAAAAGAATAAGTTCTAAAAGTGAAGGCAATGTTGAAGAATTGAATAGTGCTTATTAAAATCCTGAGCATGTTTTAGATAAATATTATGACATAGAATTGAACGAAGGACATCCTTTTATCACGAAAAAACCTTGAATAATGTTTTTTGAACTTACCGGTATGTCAATCATGCTCGCCTTCGAATCATGCGTTTTCGGTGATAATACAGATGTTGGCGTAATACATGTAGTTTAGATTTTGGTCTATCATTTAAAATGTTACTGTGTCGAAGAGTTTGTTTTTTGCTCTCAAACTTTTCTACTCTTTCAACTATTCTACTAAATATCAAAACTATGGGCATTTCTCAAGTAAACCTCAACTCCACCAGGACAGTTTCTCGAAATTATTTTCAGGCTACTTTCTGATTCTCAGAAAAAAGTAGTACTAGTACTTTCTGATTCTCAGAAAAAAATTTAGTTTTAAAGTCTGAGCTCACAAAATTTTAGATTTTAACACATATTACAGTTTATGTGCGAAACGAGTGATTACTCAAAAGAAGCTGAAATTTTCCCAAATTGTGTAGATCGAACAAAAAGCTTCGATGCATTTCATATACTTAACTATTTACATCCGACGCTCATTTATAACCATCAAAGTTTTTCCTCAATTTTATATTACGGGCTTTTAATCAGTTTTATAAAGAGCGCTATGAACTTAAAAGGTTAAAATACAGAAAAGTTTTGTTTTTCGGGAGGAATAAATAAATATGTGTTCATTTGACTCGTGAGACATAGATTTCCATATTTAAATTCCTAAATCTGTTTTTGAATAACGGTTAAAGGCAGCTGTTCAGTTAATTTGACCCTATCTAATCTTAGTTTCAAAAATTAGAGCGTTTTCTCATTAGTAGAATTCAATTTATGCGAAATCACACCGATCAATACAGAGGGTAGGCCAAGTGTTTGGAGGCACATGTGTTCGTTTTCTTATAAAGCATTTTCCATGGTTGAAAAAAATAGACGAAGTAGAATTCGATTTCCCATTTAATGATTTAATTTTATTTTTCGTGTTGCTTCAGGCTAAACGCTTCTACCGGGTGCGTGGCCTAACTTTTTCAACGCACGAACACTTGTGCCTCCAAACACTTGGCCTACCCTCTCAATACACGCGTCATAGCAGCGCTCCAAAGTTGAAAAAATCAAAATTTGAATTTGCGCGTGTCCGTGCGACGCGGTCGGTGTTCGTGCAACGCGGTCGGAATTGGCGCGAAACACAATTATTTGAATGTGGCTACATATTGGTTTGTTCTTTGGACCACCAGGGCTACCATTCAAATTTTGATTTTTTGCCTTGAATTTGGATAGTGTTAACTGATAAGCTGCCTTTAATGACACGGTCTCTTTAAGAAATAATAATTGCTAAAATATTATATTCCTTTAATATTTCCATATTATATTCCAATAACCATTCATAACCATTATTGTGGTACCACGTGGTCTTTCCCACTTTTTTCGCTTTTCACATCAGTGTAAGTTTTTTATTTCACGATATAAAAGACATCAATGAAATACCAAAAACAAAAATAAAAAACAATTAAAATTTGCATTATCCGTGTGAAAAATTCTGAAGACAATGAAAACATAGCAAGGAAAGAAATATCAAACGGATGGGATTAAACCAAGTCTACCAAAACTTGTGTTTGAGAAAATTGAAAGGGCGTATAAGTGAAAAATGAGTGTTGTTTCTAAAGTTGTTTACAGATTTTACAGTCAAAGAAAAAAAAAGCAATACTACATAAAAAACCATCAGTCTATATTCTGTTAATGAAAATGCATGAATTTTGCTTGAAAGTGAATGTTGTTGCTTAAGAGAGTAAAGTGTTAGTATTTTAGAAACCTGACAAAAGATGTAGGTCCTGTGGCAAAATTACAAAAAAACATAAAAAAGTGATACATTTAAAAATGTTAAAAAAATAAAATGTTAACTAATCAGAGGCAATTTAAAAATATTTTTACCTTAAAAATGGAAGAAGGCAACCGAGTGTTGTAAAACCCGTTTTTAAAAACTTCACTTCAAAAAATTTTCCAAAAAAAAAGAACAAATCCACTAGCTTTTTGTTCTTGACGTTGGTTTATATACACATCAAATTTCTTTTTCATCGGGATTTTGAATTAAACAAAATAGTTCTCTTTGAAAAAAATAAACACCCAAAGTGTATCTACAAGATGGTGAGGATGGGCTGGAAAGGGGAAGAAAATGTGTCCTCTTTGAGAAAAAAAAAGAATAGTTGCAATTTTGTTTTTCTTTTTTCTCTACTTTTTTCAGTTACATGTTTCCCTGAAAATAAAAATACAGCATATCACACAGAAAGCGGGATTTGAATGACATAGGATCAGCATTGATAATGTAGATATTTCTTCAAAATTGGTGGGATTGCCAATTCATCTATATGATCTGAAGCATCTGGTCCCATTTCAATTCGAACACGTCGTCGACACATTTCGGACAATGACAGTGGTTCAGCTGAAAAAAATACAACACATTATATCAGTTTTATTCTTGTGCTTTTTCGTTGTTTTTTGATTGGGGGAAACTAGAACGAGGATTTGCTATGGTCATGCCAAAAATGTTTATTCGCCTGCTCAAATCATTCATAATCGAAAGTTAAAAAAAAAAAGCTCGCTGAATGCTATGAGGCATGCTCAACCGGTTGAACGGAAAATTAAAATTTTTGACATGAATTAAAATAAATTGCGAAAAATAAGAAGATAAATAATTTAAAAAGTGCTAAAATCGAGGAAAAAGTAACAATTTCATACTTTTTTAAGGGCATTCCCTCATTAACCTATTTAAAAAATTGTGAGATCCGAAAAAAACATTACAATCGGATATGCGAGTGTGCATCATTCGAAGCTATCTTTTTTAAAAGTCAAACTCGATTGTGCTGCTTTTTTGAAACATGCAACATTTTATAAAATTTGAAAATTTCATGAATTCTAAAAGAATGTATTTAAAATCAACTAAAATTTCTTTTAATTCTCTAGATAGAGAAATTAAAAACTTTAAAAAATCGTGATTCAATTTTTCACCATACATTTCAGTTACTCTCACCACAATAAATATTTTAATTAAAAAACAATATCGATCAACATTACTGAAAGCTAAAAACTCAAAAGCCATGCTAAATTTTACGATTTCTTTCAATTGTGTCATAATAATAAATTATTCCTTTTTCGGTCCCTCTCCAACCCATCATCATCATCAGCATCATTTTCATCATCACCTTTTCTATCTAACGAAGGTCCAAACAATATTTTCTCATTAATTTTCCTAGGTGGTGCTGGCAAATAAAACGAATGAGATTCAGATGGTGTTTCATCTGACCCTTCTCCAGTTTTCGCTTCATCGTCAAACTTTTGCCAATCTGATGGTGGTTCAAAAAGCGAATAGCTCGACGATGAGCTCGAACCTCCACCACCAGCTTGTAAATCATAAAACGAGAAAATTTTTGCGAGATCGGAAAATGGTGAAAACGGGACATGATCAGGAGACAATGATGGGTATTTTTGCATGTTTTGATGGTTTGATTGGCGAGAACAGGAATTATGAACGGGTGAAGAGAATAAAGTGTTCGGTTTCAATGGTTTTCTAACTGGGGGAGGTGTAAAAGAAATAAGCTCACGTTCAAGAGATCCCATGTATTTCATACTAATTTCACAATGCCCCCAAACTGCTGCCACGATTGGATAAAGTGTTTTTCCTTTAAGATTTCGGAAAGCCACTCCAAGATATTCATCATCTGTTGCATATGCCAAATAGCCTTCATCCATATCCAAAATACAGTAAAACTGAAATTCCCATCTATTTAAAAAACAATTTAAATTTAAATTTTACCTTATCAGGAACATTGTACATGTCTTTCAATGGATATCTCCAAGTCAAAGTGTGTTTCGAATCATGATGACATTCTCTTCGAGCTGAAAAATTATAATACTATTATTTTTCTTTAAAAACAATTCTCACTGATATCCCATCCATAACTATCATCGGTTGTTCCAATCAACGCCGTATATCCAACAGCATGCAAAGGAGCAGTTTTTGTCGCAACTCCAACCACCGCATGTGTACCTCTCTGCCTTTCAGGCCATTCAATTTGCCATACATGAAAACCTCGACTGAAACCCACTTTTCCACGAATACAATCTGTGCTTTGAGCAACTGGATGACGATGGAATGTGAACTTGTCTTCTTCCTTTACAAAAATGTTTAGTGACCTGAAATCCCATAAACCTTTCAAATTACTATTTTGAGATTCGGTATACCTATCATCTGGATTCCATGAATGCATCTCTTGCACATGCTTCTCCGGCATTGGCAATCTTAGCAACCGGTCCAATCGTTCAGGCCTCAGAAAATCATCCATTCCACAAATCTGTAATGTTTTAAATTATATAAACCATTTTAAATATTGACTTGAAAACACACGCGAAAAAAAACTTTCACATTTTCATTTTGTTTTCTCGCGACGTTATCAGTTCGCTAACGACGGAAGATGCTGTCTGTACAACTGGGTACAGTCAGTATCGCTGTAATACCGTCGAAAACAACTAGTGTTGTGTACTTTTTTCTTCAATTTTAATCGATATACTTATTTTTGATCAAAAATATTTTTTCCGACTTTCGAATTTAAAAAATCTTCGATTATTGTTTTCAATAATTATTCAATATCAATTTAATACTTTTGTGAACCCAATTAAGGTGTGAATTCCCATTTTATTCGAAATAAAATAAAATTCGAAGGATTTTTTGAATTCTTTTGCAAAAAAGACATTTGAAAAAGAAATCGATAGTTAGTTTCTAGTTAGATTCATGAAATTTCATAGTTTTCATTGTAATACAGAAAATATCTTATTATTGTTAAAGACAACGTGAAACAAATAATCAGTTGAATTTCGCAAAATATAAGTATAACTTTTCAAGTCATTAATGGGATTTTTAAAATTCATCTTGAATTGATAAACTGTTTTTATGATTTTTAAAAGCCTTACCACAGCATTTGGATGAGCAGGCGATATACTTCGAACTTGTGCCGATCTAGAACCACCACATGCATTTATAAACTGTTTTCGATCTCTTGGCCTAATTGCTGCCATCGATGATAAAGATGCACTAACTCCAGCCGATCCTCCAATCGTTGGCGGCGTTCTTCGACTGTCTGCTGCATTTCCTCGATTATTCGGACATGTTGATGATGATCCAGCTGATGAGCACGCTTCGCTAGATGGAGAAACTGAAATATTGCCTTTTTTTAAAATTATTTTGAAATTTCAACTCAATTCCCCCCCGCATATTTTCAATTCTTAAACTGGACACGCTTTGCAAATACTTTTCATTATTCGTTCGAAATTCAATATTAATTTTTCGATAGGCGACGAATGAAGGAAAAAAATACAAAAAATCTAGATCAACAGAACCGGAAAAATAAACAAATGTTTGTTTTCCGCATCTCACTCTTGCCTGACGCGCACTAGATTTTTCACTGTTTGTTTTTGTCAATGCTTCACAAGAATGGAGCACAAAAAAAAGAGAACGAACGAGTGGAGTGAATGCCATCGATATTTGGCCTGGAATATTTGAGAAACTTTTTAATATTTTCGTTTTTGTATATTCATGATAGTACTTTTTAGTTTTTACATCATCAAATCGTATACATGATTTCTTAACAATAGAAGATGGTGTATTCTATTACACCGACATTATCAAGCAGAACGTTTAGAGAGAACGAATTGTTCTGATCTTGACAACAAAATCATTTTTTTTGTAATATCGTTCTATTTGGGCACAAAAATATATAATATTAGTAAATCAATAATAAAATTACCAGTAGAATATTGACGAATCAATTGTGCATACACATTATGCACAAATTGGTGTTCATTTGTTGAATTCGCAGCTGCGTATTGTAGACAGTGAATAAATTGCTGACCACTGATGAAATTATGAACATTGCTCGGAAAACAGGCTAATAGCTCTGGTGAAATGGTAATTTGTGCGGAAGATGATGTCGAAGAGGACGGTCGCATTGAACCAACATCAACAGGTGTTGGCGGTGGAGTTGGAATCGAAATCGGTGTTGTCGACTTCACACCGTCAAGACTTCTTCTTCGTTTTACAACACTTAATGACGAAGAACTTTGTGTTTGACAACGTTTTAATGGATTCGCATTTCCTTGTCGCTTCAAAGCTTGCAATGTTGCATTCCTCTGTGGTCGAAGGCTTCTCAATCTCCTCGAAACTTCATTTTTCGAAGAACATTCATAACTATCAGGGCTCATCGAACACCAAAACTAAAACCGCCGCTATAGGAATATAAAGAATAAATATAAAGATTGAATCGAAAGTAGGTAACGAAGGTGAAAGTCCTTTTCGCAAGTGACCCAGAATTGACAACTTCTTCAAAAAAATGGACACAATGTCTAAGAAAAAATTGTGAATCAATAATAAAATAATTTTGACGACGGCAACTTTGATGCAAAAGCTGGTCAGGAATAATAAGGCAAAAGCTTATGGTATATAGCCTCAAACGATAAAAGGGAAAAGAATCAGCGAGTTGCGAGAAGGAGAGATGAATTTCGCTTTCTCGACTTTCGGCAATGAAAAGCCAGCCACAAATCGACGATCGAAAAGAGTGTCGATTTGAAGGGAGGCAAAGAAAAGAAAGCGAAACAGAGACCGATGGTGGTAGTGGTCTGTCTGGTATGCACAGAAACACAGGTGGAATGCATGCAAATCACTGTATTCTTCTTCTTCTTATTATCCTTCTCCTTCTTCTTCTTCTTCTTCACAACGAGATCGGGTCGTCGTAGTTGCGCCAACAACACGCCAAGACGCGGAAAGCGCAGACAAATGGTCGCGGAAAATGCATCGAACAAAGTGTGTAAGATGTGTGGGGGAACAAGGGACAAACGACACTGAACTGGCGATTTCTATTCCTTCATAAATCCGGGAACCAATTTAGGAAAAGAAAATAAAGACAAAAGTGGTGTGAAAAAGAAAAAAAAGTTTTGTTGTTATTTTTTCATTGAACTTTATCTCGAATTTTGCTTATCGTTGTTTTCTTGTTTATTTTTTTCACTTATTTGTTTAGAAAAGCAAAGAGAAAAGGGTTCATGTGACTCGATTTGACTGGTACGCACAATTTAGCCTCTGTTCTTTATTTCTCAAATTTTCAAGGAGTTTATATTATAGTGTTATAATTTGAAAATTGAAAAAATATATATATTTCTCAAGTTTCAAAATTTTTAATTTTCAAAGTATTTAAAATTTCGCGAGAATGTAATTTCAAAAAAATCAATAAATACCTGATCTTTCACTTCCTGTAAAACTTTGGTCACTCATAGTTGAACTAAAACTCTCGTCTGATGGTGATGTGGACATAACTTCGTCATTTTCTTCATCCTCCTGCCACGAATCATCCATTAATTCATCGAATTCAACATCGCGCGCAATCATTTCTGTATTTGTCAAAATCAATTTTTCATACGAGAAAGAAATACAGATTCGAGAAAAAAAAACCAAGAAAATCGTTATTAGTCAGAAAAGAAAAATGACAAAAATGAAATGTGATTTCGAATTCAATAATAAAAGGCTGAAATTGAAAAGTGATCGTTTGAATTATTAGAACAGTTTCGAGAAATAAAAGAGAGAAAACAAATTTGAACTTGAAAGCTGTCAATTCGAAATATTTTAAAATTTAAACATATCATGAAAAAATCAGTTGCGCATCTTTCTCAATGTGTTAGCACGGTAGCATGTGTACACAACGACGCAAAATTCCATAATTTTACAGTAATCAGAACGTCTAAGAGCGAAAATCTCAAGAAAATTATTCTTATTCAAATTTGCAAAGAAATGGTTTCTTTTTATGAAAAGTAGAATTGACAGAAAACAATGGAACAAATTAACACATTTTACAACTTCAAAAGACAATATAAGAGATTTATAAATCTTTTAAAATATTGAAAACGATGGGATAGTATCAAAAATTTATTACTCACTTCAAAATATTACTCACTTCATTCATTTCTACCATTAGAGTGTTAATTATGTCTTTTTTCGAAATATTTTTTTTGCTAAAACAAGAGTTCGCTCTCCGAAGAACAAATAAAACTGCGAAACATAATAAATCTTAATTTTCGCGGGTCTATTTTCTCTGCGCCTCTTCGTCTACCACACCATTTCGCGCTTGTAAATCTACCGAGATAAATGAGCCTCCACCGTTCCAGAAGAACAATTTTGAAAAAAAAAAGAAACAATTTAAGTCTTAAGATGAACTTGTACAAAATGTGACCTCATAAAGCAATATGGGACTGGACTTATCATAAAATTCAAATAATTCTAGAAGTTAGAAAGCGATACGAACCAACAACCAACAAAACCAAAATATACGTGCTAAAATCGACAACAACAAAGGAACTACTAACAACTCAAAAATACTAAAGTGTAAATCGATAAATGGTTGTTGGATTTGTTCGCGGAGGGTTGGCTCTTATTGAATGATGATGATGATGCAACGGATATGTGTGGAGGCGAGAGCAAACAAATTCGGTTAGATATTTCAAATACAATTCATGAATTGAAAACTGAAAAAGTACCACCCGATGAGTTTCTACTTTATAACCTGTCATTGACAAAAGAACAAATTTTGTGTTTATAATACCACTCTCACAATCTATTTCGAAATGAAGACAAAAAACGAACCAACTGGTTGTTGTTTTAAATCTTCGGCACGGCCATTTTTCGATGTACCCACCAGATAAGGTTGTAAACTTTTCACTTTTCTCGTGTCTACAGAAGCATCTTTTCAAATTTGAATAGTGAAATTATCACTTTCCTTTTTTCTTTGATATCAAAGAAGCATTTGTGCTACTGATATTCTGATAAAATTTGATAACGTGCTTTTAGAATCTTAATAAATCTTTGAAGGAGGACTGTAAACAGCGATAATGAATTTCAAATATAATAATGAAAAAATGAGCAAAAATGTACCATAACTTCATCGAACTGCAAAAACCACAAAACACTACTAATGATCGTTTAGAGTTGATAGTCTAATTCAAAATTTTGCACCAGTTGAAACATTTTTATTTATTTCTGAGTCAAAAAATGCTAACTCTCAGAAAGTTTAAAAAAAACGGATAAATAACAATCAATTTCACCGCAAAAAACCATGTGATTTCTCTCCGGCAAAAATGAGAAAAATTCAGAGACAAATTTGTGGCAAAACTGTCGATTACAAAAACCCGACGATAAAAACTATAAGGGAGGAAGAGAAAGAAAGAGCTATATTTGATGTAAAGACACTACTGGGGTTACCTTCCTTCTACCAATTGGCCTAGAGGTTGATTTGCCGAAGGATCACGCCAATACGTGATGTGGCAGACACTTGAAAACCAGTTTCAATCAACACACTCTCTAACTTTGCCATTCTATTTTAATTTCCATTTTTACTCTTTCCCCCCAACAACCATTCTTCGCAACGACCCCGACGAATGTACTCGTGTTTAAACTGTAGAGGCGCCATCTCTCTAAAAAACAGTTCACTTTTATTTTTTTAACTAAAATAAATACACGCATATGTGCACACATATCCATTCTGCCAACATGTTCCCGAATTATATTTGTGATATTTAAAGCGGTTAAGATGCACACAAAAAGGCGTATACTTACAAAGAGAGTAAAAAAAGATACTTTTGCAAACAATTGAAACTTCTGCTTACTCTTTCAAATCAAATTTTGTATTGTTTGTCATTGAATCGGAAAAAGAATCGACGGTATAGATAAATATTATTTTTTGAAATATTTACAGAGCAATAAACTTTTTGAAATAATAAACCCCAAAATGAAAATAAAAAAATTGGTCTGAAAACCTTGCAATTCTACAAAAGTATTTCTCCACCTAAATTGTTTCGAAAATATTTTTTCTGATAATTTTTGTTACTTAAAAGTATTCAACTGAAGAAATATTTCAAATTCAGTTAACAATCAACTTCCACCAATGATCTTTGAATTCCAATGTCAAAACAAATTTTTTGTATTGTATTGTAGCGTAATTTGTTCCAAAAACTTTATCAAAATAATAAAAATCGAACGATTTTTGTTTTTGGATTGAAAATTTGACAAACCCCGCTCAGTTTTTTTTGGACACGAGAATTTAAAAAAACCATTAGTGGAAGTTGATTACTAACTGAATTTGACATATTTCGTCAGTTGAACACTTTTAACAAAAATTATCAGAAAAAATTTTTCGAAAAAAAAATTTAAGTGGAGCAAAACAAATGTTGAGCACTGTAGTCGCCCTCTTACGAACAAGTTTATTCTTATAAATTTGGAACTAATGAGAACGAAAAACTAAGAGGATAATTAAAATGCAGTGTTTCACTTTTTTAAATGATAAAAAAAATGTAAAACCAATTGAAATTGTCAATATTGTGAACTTTTTTCAGTTATTATTGACAATCTAGCATTTATTGTCAATATGTAGAGTTATAGGATTTTTTAAATAAAAAATAATGATACAATTCATTAGAAAAGTTAGTCAGATCAAAAAGTGCAATTTTCTGATCGTATGTTCGAAAATTTTATCATAGTATCATTTCGTTGAATAGTTATTATCTTCAAAATTCTCGCACAAAGAATAAACGGCTAAAAACCCTATCGAAAGAAGTAAAAATATACGAATGAGGAAAAGTGAAAACAGTGCAATTTTTTACTGGACAAGTAAAAAAATAACATCGAGGATATACAAGTTTAAAAAAACCGGGAAGAAGTGTTTCAAATAAATAATAGTAGATTATATCGAATGGCGCGAACGAAAAGAAAACAACTAGTCTTCTTTTTGATGTCTCCATCGTTGTCGTTTTTTGTTTCGTTTTCTTTAGTCCTTCCTTGTTCGATTCGCATAAAATCCAGATAAAACATCATCTACCAAAAAAAATTGATAAAATGCCGACTTTTGATAAGAATGCAATCACTCTAGTTTTTATTTTTTATGAGGATGTTGATTTCATACATTTGATCAAAATTGTGAATGATCAATTCAGAAATGAAGAAAAGACAAAAAATCGAAACTGAAAATAATCGATATGCCAATATGAGTCGAGAAGAGAGAATGTGAGAGAGTGGGAAAAACGAAAATTGTGAAAAATCGTAAAGGGTGCGTTTCTAACATTTTCGTTTCCATCTGTGTGTACAAGTGTTGCGGTACGAAATGTTGAAATGAAATGGTGGTGCATAAAGGCAGTTAAGAAAAAAAAAGACAACAGAAATGATTTCTAATGGGAACAAAAATTGGCGAACATTGAACATCTGTTGGAATGGGTGGTTTATGAATAAAATTCGATTGATTTACAATGTGGGCTCGGTTAATATGGAAATTCACGATAATACCTTTGAAAGAAGGTTCTTTTGCCATTAAAGAGGTAAAGGCCGGCCGTTTGAGTCATCATTTTATCAAAACTCTGATAGAAATGTAAATATGCAGAAGCTTCAAATGTTGCAAAAAAATGAAAAGGCTCGAGCGCTCATAACATAGGAAGCAAAAGGCTCATAACATAGGAAGTAATAACGTCAAAAGTAAGTATTTCACTGAGGAAAAGACACTCGGACAACATGTATAAAATGATTCATTAAAAAATTGTCTAAATTATCAAAAATTGAGGAAAAGCAAAAAAAAGAAATCAGCTTTTCAAATTTCGCGCTTTCAAATTTGCACAAGTCCGCAATTACAGAAAACAAAAACCACCGTACCCTCAATTTTAATTTCTTTAGAAATTCACGTGAATTGCGCAATTCATATTGGAAATTCATGCATGGCTTGCTGCCAATTCTCCAGATCTTTTCTTATCGCCGAAATAAACGACGTTTTTTAATGGAATTATTGGTAAATTGGTATTCTGATTAGGTTAATTAAAATTAAGTTAGTCCTGAAACCAAATAGTTTTAATTCTTTAAAATTCTGTGAATACGAACTATTCAATTCACATAAGAATTGTGAAAAGAACTGGAATCATCGAGAAATGGTAGAAATTTGTAAACAAAAATTGCATTACCGGCATTTTTTTTCTCAAAAAAACCCAAGGTCAATTCACTTTTTAAAACATTCGAATCAAAAAGATAAGCTTTACACATTTTGGTCTTAAATTAATCTCTGAATTTCGAATAAAAAACCAAAAAGCCACGAAAAAACCAAAAAATCGCGCCGATATATCTTCATACTTTTTTGCACTGGCTAATAATCATAACATAATCACCCGAAGAAATCTTGTTTATATAATTAGAGACGCAATAACTATCGAAGCGCAACGAAATATGGGTAGAAGATGACAAAAAATGTGAAAGAAGGCATAAATTCGCACGAGTTTCATTCCATATGAAGAGCGGACCGGTTAGCGTTTAACGCTTACCCAAATTGATATCGCATAACCATACATTTGTCTGTTTTTTTGAAACAAATTTTATTGATTAAAAATAAAAAATAACCAAGATTAACTACTTAAATGTTCTTGAAAATTTGATAAGGTATAGGAACGGCGTCGTTTTTTCAAGGTTACTTGTTCGATGTTTTTTTTTTGTAAATTGTTTAGACGAAAGCAGATGAAAAAATGGGTTTTAGAAATTCAAAAAAAATATGGATGCTGGCAAAAAAACGGAAGAAGGCAACAAATATTAATTTTTATGAAATACTTCTTCAGTCCTCGTTTTGAAGCTAGCTTTCCCGGAACCTAAAATAAATTTATTCTTCGACTAAACATAGAAGTTTTTAAGTGAAAAAAAAAAGAGTAAAATAGTTGCTTTCCCAAAAAGGAGCTCGTTGGGTTAGATGCATATATGGATGCTAGCATTTAAAGTCCTATGGCATAATAAATTGTTGCAAGATGAGGGAAAAAACGAAAGGAAAAGGAATGAAGACGATGACGAAAAAGCGCATGTGGTTCTGAAAAGATGGAAATAGAAGCTGAAATATGTGGAGAGGAAACAAGATAACATCGTTTGTTTGTGGTAAAAAAGAGAGGGAAAAAGAAAAAAAAACAGAGAAAAAAGTTAGTTTAATTTCAAAGTAAGTTCTTCATCTTCATTCTTTTGTTAGACTTTTTCGTATTCTTGAAAAAAATCGAATTACTTTAACATCGAAATTACACAATTTCTTTATTTTTTTGGTTGACCCTGAAAAATCTGCAAATTGTTATTATTGACCATTTTGTAATTTTTTTTCGCGCTGTGGCCAGTTTAAGAATTGATAATATTTTTAAATACCCAGCTGAAAGAAACGTAAAATACCTTGAAACGTGTCTGTTGATTGTCGCGCACCCATCATAGAAGTAGAGGATGGTGTGGAATATGCTACAGTGGATCGCTGGAAAAAAAAGAAAAATTTTCAAAAACTAATTTTTTTTCAAATTTGAGAAATAGTCCACAAGTAAAAAAATGAAAAGCTTCATTCTTAAATTCTTAAAAGAAATGTGTCATGTTCTTGTAACAGTACGGTTTTCAGAGATTTTCGATCAAATTGCTCTTTTTTTTAAAAATAATCAATTGTCATGAGTTATCTATAATATATTAATGTCAAATTTTTGGAGTCTGGTTTGATTCACTATCTTTAAAGGGAGTTTCAATAAAATGAGTTTTCGTTTTGAGACGTTTATGTGAGCAGTATGTTTATCAAAAGTTATAAAAGCAAATAAATGAAGGCTTGGCTCTGAAATAAATTTCAAATGTTGTATTTTCTCTGAAACATATGACGATTTTCGTGCAATCCTAAGATCGCATGATATTTTTTTCAAAACAAATAATCCATTCTGTAAATCACGAAAGAACTTTTTCTGTCACTTATTAAATCATTTTGTAGATGTTTTAAGCCGGAAATTAAAAAAAAATAATAGAATTGACCGAGTTAGTCCGAGCATAGTTTTCGAGTGGTCATTTTTTGATGTTTTCCATATTTTTCGAAATTTTTACTTTAAAAATTTAGCTTTAAAATTTTAAAAGAAAGTTAAAGTTAAAAGTTTCTCTTGACAAAAATGTGCGAAAGTAGTATTTAAAAAAAAAGAAAACGAGAAAAAGAGTGCAAAAGAATGGGGGAAAATAAAGAGTATCAGTTGAGTTGGTCTGTTCGTCGTCAGGTAAATAAATACAGAGCCAATACCAATGAAGAAGAAGAATGGAACGACATTGGACGTGAACAGCACCGTCAGAACAGAAGTGATCTGACTTAGAGAAAAGCAAAAAATCAAAGAATAACAACTAAAAAAGATCTTGCAGCATCACAATTGTGCCATCTTTTTAAAATAAAAAAACGATGAATTTATTTTTTAAAAAACTAAAACAATTTGACGTAAAAACATCTTGAGTTTACAATGAAAAAGTTTGAAAATAACTCCCACAGAGTTTGTTAAAATTATAATTTCTTTTAAAACTTGTTTGCATTTTCTTGTTTTCCCCTTTTTTTTAACAGTAAATCGATTAATCAAGTTTGTGATTTTTAAAGTTAATTTTCATTTTTGTAAACTAATTATTCAACAAGGTGTGAGTTTTTATTTAAATTTAGAATTTAAAATGATGTGAAACTCGCAACACCTCTAAATGAAATTTTCTGATCGATTGAAAAAAAAATCAATTTGGCGTGGAAATTCGAAAAAACAAATATTTGAAGTAGTATTAAAATTTTCTCCAGGTTTTTGATTTTGAGGATAGTAAATTTTCATAGAAATTCAATCTGACATCTGAGGAAATAGCGAACATGGTTTAAATTAGAAGTTTGAAGCGGAAAACAAGTTATTTTTGTTTTTGAATTCATTAAAAAATTCCAAAGAAAATTTTTCATAAATAAAAAACCATTTTAAATTTCCTATTTTCTTGGCAATACGGATTACATTTTATTAAGAATGAAAACTTATAAAGGGCATAAAGTCAAAAATGAATCGTCTGGATTTCGGCTCAAAAATGAACAGTTGAATCATCAAATCGTAGTCAAACAAATCATTCGCCTCTCCTTCGTTTCCCCGAACAATAAACGTGTCTAGCGGCTGCCAAAACGTGAAATCATAGCGGGGGCCAATGCGGAAAGAAGTAAAAAAAAACAGAACGGAGAAGTGGGGGAGCAGCAGGAAAAAAGAGCATGTCTGCGGTAGGCGGAAAGAATATATGGGAAAAAAAGGGAAAGTTGTGCAAATAATGTTGACATTTGAACGTTTATTTGGAAAAAAAAGGAGAAGGCAATGACTTTTTTAGTTACAATTCGTTCGGATCCAATGAAACATCCGGAAAATTATTTTATGATTATCGAGTGAAAATTAAATTTCGAAAAAACTTTATAACAAAAGCTTCAAAATTAAAGATAGGGTGACACTCACGTTGTATTTTTCTCTTTTGGACAATACATGCTAATTGGATGGAATATCACCGCGTTTAAACAAAATCAGTTCTTTAAGATTTGAAAAAAATAATAAATTTGCGGTAAGAATTCACGACAATGGTCCTAAACATCCAAAAGAAGAAAGACAAGGTCAGAATCCCAATTTTTGTTGGGAAATGGTCATATTTCATCGCCCTTTTCATTTTTTTAAATACAGTTTTTTGCCAATATGGGTTTCGTTGATTAAAAAGCCTTCCAAGCATTTCGAAATGAAAAGGTTTCAGGTTTTGTCAAGTTCCAACATTTCCCAACCCTCAGTACGAAAAATCGGAAAAAAACATAGTTATTGGAGAAAGTGAAAACATTATTGTATCGTTCTTTAATGTAGAGAAAACCTTGAACACCCAAAAATGAATGAATGGAATGAATGAAAGAAGAAGAGGAAGAATACGGCAGAATTTTCTGAATGATGATGGTGTTGTTCAATGCTTCATGATGCTTTTACCTATTCCTTCATCTTATTCTCATCTACCAGTTATTGTGTAACAACCAGAAGCAGAAAAAAATATGCTTTCAAGGTCAGACATATAAGGTCAACCCTTCACCCCCTCAAATGAAATTAAAAAGAAGAAAAGAAGCCGAAGGTAGAAAAAAATTCAAAAAAGATTTTTTTCGACAGTTTAAAAAATGAAAAAAGAAAGGCTACCCAATAACCAAACAACGAGAGAAGAAAGGGGGGCACAGAAAACACAAAAAATTGAAGTGTTCACATGATCAAGTATATAAAAAAGTTGCTATGATTGCTAATTTTAAAGAAAAAAAAGCGAAATAGAACAATAAAGCGTTTCAACAAATTTGTGGAACTGCTTGCCAATTTTTCATTGCATTAGTGTTGTTTTTCATAATTACTTTTATAAATGTTCGGTAGGTCAGTGTACCGCACAATTTTCGAATATTTTAATATAGTTAATTTTTAATATTCCGAATTTTTGGGTTCAATTTTGATACTTAACTGTTTTTCCAAAAAACCGGGAATTTGTAAACAGGCTACCTTTAACACGAAATTGGCTGTTTAATGTGTTTTTTTTTCAAATAAATCTACAACAAAATTTCATAAAAATCCAGTGTAAAACAAACATCTGAAAGAAAGTATCGGTTCTGTTGGACTAGAACGTGAATGAGTTTTTTCAAGAAGAGCAAAACACAATTTGAGAAAATACATACATTTGACCACATACCCATGAGAATCTTTCAAAAACTACACTTCAAAACAATATTGGACAACTGAAAAGCTTTTTGGCGAACTGAAAAGCTTTCTAGACAATTGTTTTTTATACCTAGCTTTTCATTAATATTTAAACAATTTTATAGACAAATTTCAAACTTTGTCATTGTTAATTGACAGTTTATTCTTTCTAATTTTTCAAAATTGTGGAAGTTCAATAATGCGCAATTATTTTTTCAGCCATCCGATGGTGTACAAGTGCGCTCTACTGGATATAACGTTATATCCGACAAATCCGCAGAAAAAAATGTGCATCAAAAACGAAACAAAAAAAACTTGAGATAACCTTAAGCTAAAGCATTTTTTAAACGGCCACTCATTTTTTGAGATTATTTGTCTTTTGAAACGAAAAAAAAACGTCTGCAAGAGTGTGGGTCGGAGAATGGCACTCGGTACAAGTGAACTGTAGAAATGTTCTAGGCTACTTGAAAGTAACCAAAACAATCAAATGAATCGGTTTGGCAAATAGGTTTTTGAAACAAAAGAAATGAGAAAAGTGAGTCATATTTTATGAGTAATTTCGTAGTTTTTGTAGGAGCAGAGTTCATTAATTTTTTATTTCCCCTCAAAACTAGAAAATAAATATTGAAGTATACTTTAGGCTTAAACCTAGATTCGAATTTCATATAAATATTTTTTAAACAGTCGTTCCGCGAAGAAATGTACGTTCGTTTTAATCCAGAAAACATTCGAGCAACAAAAATTTTAAATATTTTCAAAATTTGTCTTCCTTCATATTACACTATGGAAATTTGGAAGAAGGTCAAAAGTTTCACAGTAAGTAGAGATGACCGTCTTTGTCTTGAAATTGAAGGAGAAAACACGGCAAAAAAACTAACTGACTGGTTTGAATTCGACAAAAAAATGGAAATTTCTAGAGAATTTAATAGTGTTTCAAAGAGTGATCATCTCGAAGAACATCATAAAAACAACGAACGAAACTTTTAAAAAAATGGGAGAACATCAGAAATATGAAACTTTTGGAATTTTTAAACATGTCGATAGGTTTCTTATTACCATAATTTATTTTTTAAAGAATTTCAATTGCTGTGTTCATTGTGTTTTATATATTAATTTTTTTTGAAATAAAAACTGATGATTTTTATTTGACACACTGTCAAAATGAGACTTTCAGTCCTTGTGCTCTGTCTTGATGATAATCGAGAGAACTAAAAATTTCATCTTGACAATATACATAAACGTTCAAATGAGAATTGTTTTTTGAAATATTTTTTGTAGACTTAAAAAGAGTTGATACATTTAAAAATAAAATGAGAAAACTCTTAAACGAAGCAATTTTGAAACCCCACTTTCGTAAAAACAACTTTGAAAAAAAATTAGTTTAAAAACTCATTCTAAAAAATTTTTTCCCTGACAGAAATGATTTTGAACAGTCGGCAAAAAAAATCAAAACAAATTCGATAATCATGGGTCAGAATCATTAGAGAAACTGATTAGAATCATTTGTGAAAAAAAAACATATTTGATGATACCATGTGACATCGACCAAACCTTTCTTTTCCAATTTTTTCGGTTGTTTTCTTACACAAAAATACTTATGACGACACGTGGTAAATATCACAGATTACATTGTATCATCATAGACAGGAATCATCATCCTTCTACTAAATAAAACAACTTTCTGGAAATGAGAAAAAAAATGTGGGGATGTGATATGAAAAAAAGAATACATTAAAAGGATATTTGTTGGTACTATTCAAGTTCCTATGTACTATTCTTAAATGAACGTACTTTCTTTTTTTAGAACATTTATTTAATGAAAGAATCAAAAATATTTGAAATTTAACAATATTTTTCAAATGAACGAAAAAAAACAGTAAGAATACCTTGTGTTGGGAGTAATTTGTACTAATTGGATTTTTCTCAAGGTTTTTTTCAAGTGTACTTGGATTATGATGGTATTTTGGTTGAACGAATGTTCACATTACTTGAAATTTCATGGTGTTTCTATTCTGTTATTGTAAATCATATTATTCTGAAAATAGAGAGTGAAGTTTGCTTACTGTTCATATTCATAGTTGTCCCATAATTTTAGTTTATTAGAAATCAATATTTTTCGACTCGAATGCTTCCGAAAGCTCCCCTTACCGCTTCATGGAAAAAAAGAGAATTTTTAAAGCATCAACACTTTAAAGACAACTTGTCAGTTAACACGATCCAAAATCTAGGCAAAAATTCAAAATTCGAATGGGAGCCCTGGTGGTCCAAAGAACAATGCCAATATGTAGCCAAATTCAAATAATTGTGTTTCGCGCCAATGCCGTTTCGCGCCAATGCCGACCGCGTTGCACGGACACAGACCGCGTCGCACGGACACGCGGCAATTCAAAATTGTATTTTTTCAACTTTGAACCGCTACTGTGACGCGTGTATTTATCGGTGTGATTTCGCATAAATTGCATTGTACTAATTAGAATACGCTCTAATTTTTGAAACTAAAACCAGGTAGGGTCAAATTAACTGAACAGCTGTCTTTAAAAATGAAAAAAAAGAGAGTAAACGGCTAGTAAAGTTTAAAAAAAAACAGTGTATTTTAAGACCTCAAAAACTATCAAAAGGGCATTTCACTCAAAAGAAAGTCGAATATTTTAAAAATAAACTATTGGTTTGAACTTTGGGGACAAAAAACAAAAAAATTAAACATCTGAATAATATTGTCTTATGCTATACTTTCAAATAATTTTAGACACTTTTTAAAAAATCTACTCTAGACACTAATGAATTCTGAAGACTACAACTGAAATAAGAATAACGAACTCTAATTCTTGCTTGAAAATCAAAATAATTAGTTTTTTTTTTAAATTCCGTTAGAACATCAATTTTAAATTTATATCTCTTCCATGTACTTTCCAAAATAAAACAGAATACAAAATACTGGAAAAACACTCACGCAAGGACTCATTTCCAGCCGAACATTGGAATAACAGAAAGTTAGAAAACACTAATTGAATACAAAAATTGATCAACAAAAAGAGAACTTCTATCACTCAATTCTTCGATATTTTTTATCAGCTGTTAGACTAAACTATAAGCTTATCAGACAACATAAAGATATAACATTGGTTTTTTTAATACATGTTTGCAATTATCTTCTATATTTTCGACGTTTGAAAAGCGGCGACGAAATATTTTTTTCAGTAGAAATAATGATAAGAATACGATACTTCAATTTGACTATAAATTCTATATTTAAAAAACAGCGAATAGAGCTCACTTATTTAAAAAAATTATTTAGTCCAAGTTTTCCAAAATAGAAAAAAAACAGAGTTGCCCACAAATTACTCGAAGCGGAAAGTGTCAATTTCCAAACTGACACGAGAATCTTTATCAATTTTCTTCAGTGGAGAAAAAAGTGAACATACCCCTCTGCTGAAATCGATGTGTTGATGATGTGTGCTCGTGTCGCTTTCGTCTGAAAAAAATAAATCGATACATTTTTTGTTTATGTTAATTTATTGAAGTTTTTCTTAACTATAAATGGTCTAAATCGATTCAGAATCACCATTTAAAATACTCTGGACTCCAAAAACCTGGATCGTGATCCGTTAAGATACATTGAAATATTTAAACTATTGAGCCAATCGTTTGCAATGAAAAAATATCGCAACTTTACGGGCGAATCCAAAGAAGAGGACTGTCCAAGGACAATAGATATGCTACAAATAAACAAAAGCTCGTTCACAATAAGTTTGAAATCCCGAAATGCCCAATTTTTCGCAAATTGTGTTCTTTTGAACTTTGTAGTTGCACAGCTTGGCTCAACCACTGCAATTGCACTTAAAGTATTCAGGTTACGGAATAAAAATCATAATTTGAACATAATTAAAAAAAAAACATTGAATTCCATCTCATAAGCCGACAACTGATACCAATAACTAACTAAACAAATTGTTGCACAACATGCAACGACAATTTTTTTTTAGTTTTTGCAACCTTGGAATGTTTTTTTCTGTGCGATTTTGTTAGATTGATTTGGATTATTAAATTAAAACAAAGTTTTATGAAAAAAAAACAAATTTACAGATTTCATCAACACAACTCATCACCGACCCAAAAAAAATCAATTTTCCGAAAAATAAATCGGTTTGGCATAATTCTAGATTTCTAAAATTGTTATTATCTTTTTTTAACAATTTTTGTTTGTTTTTGAGCTTTTTTAATTTTTCGTATTTTCCGAGTGTATGAATAGAATTTGCTTCAAAACTGTTTGATTGGTCGCAACATCTAATATGACCCTTTAATCATGTTCTTCTACTGAAAAGCAACATTTTCCACTAAAAATAATTAAAAAATGTTGTTTTTTAAAAAATTCAAATTTTTGTGCTCCCCGCCAAAAAGGGCGTACGGCGTGAATCCAAACATAATTTTTTTTCAACTTCCGGCCGCTGCTACAAAATGTATTTTTTCACAATTAAATCCATATGGGGTAAAAAATAACTGACACACTGTCTTTAAAGAAATTTTAACTACTTACGAGCACATCTCTCTGTCTTTTAGTTTAAAACTGTTTTTAAAATTTTTAAATACCTTATGTAAAAATGTTCCAGAACAGTGGGCATCTTCAAAAATTTATTCGTTTCCAGAGTAACTAACTTTATGAGTTTTTTAAACAAATTAATTTGGCCAAAAATGTAGTTTCATCGAACATTTTTTAAAAATTTAAACGCACCTCTCTCCGAATTGGTGCTTCCCTCTGCCGAACTGCCGAACATTCGGCCTCGTAACCACCACATGAATATAATCCGAACAAAATTTTAACCCTTTTGTGATCTGAAATTAGAAAAAATGAGGGTTCAAAAATGCATTTTGTTGACTACAAATATTAATTGGAGTTTGTATCATACCGAACAAATAATATGGAAATCAAAAGTACAAAGAGAAACAAACGAGGAAAAATGTTGGTTAATTGGCCCAACCAAAAATTTTGGGTGCAAAAGAAGGTTTTCTGTTATGGGAAAAACCGGGAAGTTATGTTGAAAATAATAGAATTCGGAAATGTAGATTGAGGAAATTGGTCGGAAGGACAACTTCAAAAGGAAAAGAACGCATTTTTGGAATGGTTCAAATACTTGAAAAAACTTCTATTCTTCAATAAATCAAAAAAAATACACTACTACCAGACAGAATCTATTTTAATTAATTTATTGGGTTTTCATCCGTAAAATTATCCAGTAGTTAGTCCAGCAAATGAAATCAAAAGGTTTACTTGATCTTGTTTTTTTTTCTAATTTTTAGACATGCTAAAAAATTAAAATTAAAAAAAAACTTTTTAAACTACGAAGAAAATTCCGAAACCAAAAAAAAATGTACAATTGACCAGCGTCCGAGAATAACAAAAAATAGAGCTTCGTTCACAATTTCTCCAAACTTTCTTCCTTTATTTTATTTCTCGGGGTCGAAAAAAAAGAAGAAACCGAATTTTTTTAGCATTTCTTTTTCAGGGTTTAAGAGAAAAAAAAGAGTAAACAACGGAAGGCGGAAAAAACCAGAAAAAAACAGAACTACTTTGTTCTAAAAATAATATTGGAACACGTAATATAAAAGTTTGTGAAAAACAGAAGAGGATAATATTGGCGACTGATTGATTTTCGATACTGAAAATGTAGTTTTCTGGTTCTTTTGATGTCCTAAATATGCCCTTTTCATCTTGCATAGGTCTGGGAAAAATACGAAAAAAATAAACGGAGTAAAACATAAACAAATTTGAGAAAGTAAAATGTAATGGTGTAGCTCCAAGCTTCCATAAAATATGGAAGAATTCTAAATACTGAGGAAAATTCGTTTCACCTATTAATGACAAAACGAGATAATAAATGTATCTTAAATGAAAATAAACTTCATACTCATTTCAAATCTGTTTTTTAAACTTTCTAAAACCACCTAGAAGCCGAGAAAATGAGATTCAAAAGAATGGCCTAGAAAAAGTGTCCACCTGGCCGAACTTTTTCCTATGAGCTTTTTCGTTAATAAATAGTTATGCAAAATGCTTATATTAGTCCTTTTTTTTAATTTTTTTAAATTTTATTTGTATTTTTCATGCCTGCGGACTAGCTTTCGACGGTGGATACTTTTTCTAGGACATTTTTTTGAGCCGCGTTTTCTCGGCTTCTAGGCGGTTTTAGAAAAATTTAAAAACAGATTTAAAATGAGAATGAAGTCTATTTTCATTTAAGGTGCATTTGTTATCTCTGTAAAGTCCTCCTTTAAAAGGCCAGAACCACAATCTTGTGGTAACGACCTTATATTCTTTCAAAGTATTTTTTCGTAATTATAAATTTTTCGGCATAAATAATTCACTGCGAAAGCTCAAAGTTTTGGGTGAAAATTGTTTTAAAATGAAGTGAATTTTCACATTTTCATCTTGAAGAGAGAAGCTGAAAACGCAACAATTTCCCCGAAAAAAAAATCAAGAATGGGGTAAATAAATAGAAAAAGCCCAACACAACTTGAACAAACTTTAAACGGAAATTAAACTTAAAATAGAGTTGAAGTATAACTTTTGTGACTAGAAAGCAACGACACGTTTTCTAGAAAAAAAAAGAGGGTTAAAGTTTCAATAACAAAAGTCCAGATTTCAGATTTTCGGTCGGCGGAAAAAGAGAGAACATGTACATTTGTTTATTTGTATTTGAATGAATGACCTCGAAAAACAGACGATTCGTCTATAAACATTTGGAGTTTTTTTTAGATTTGAATCCTGTTGCCACGTCATTTTTTTGTAGAAAAAAATTATTATGAAAGCTCTAGATTAATCTTATTAATCCATCGTCACGCAATGTTTTGTGTGCTTTTTGATTTTCAGATATTTTTCGTGAAATTACAGATGTTTTTCATTTCCCAACTAATTCTAGAATTTCATCTGTCAGTATTTCATTGACATTAGTCTTTAAATATTCAAAATCAGAAGAAAAAATGAAATAAAATAACTGAATGGATTTAGAAAAAAGAAAAAAATAATAATAAATGAACAAATTTAATAATAGTAAATCCGAGGGGTTGTGTTTACATATTTGCTAGGAAATATTGCTGTTTTTTTTGTTGTTTTCTTTCGATTTTCTTAATCCGCCAATAACAGAAAACAAAACAAGGAAAATCGCGGAAGAATGTGTTGTTTTTTTAAATATATCATCAACAATTCTCTAGTTTATCACGTGGATGACAACAGATGAGAAAGAATGAGCTATAATTGAAATAAAATGAGAAAAGATAAATATATTTATTGATTTTCAGCTGAAGAGATATCGATGAGTGAAGATAAAAAGATCAGAGATGATAAGTGAAAACTGAGGACACAAGTTGAAAAAGTGTTCCCCACTCATCGAGCAACTTGACTATTGACAAATTATCGAACACATATAATATCTTTTAAACTTTAATTTGAATGAAAACGCAAGGCGGAAGATAATCGGGAGCTCTCGCAAAAGTTCACTTTCAAAATTCTACAATCTTGAATGGTTTCTAAACTAATAATGGAGATATAAAAATATCAATTTAGGCAAAATTATAACAAAAACTAACTTTAAAATCTTTCAGTGTCATACGGATCAATAAAATTTCGAGTGTCTTTCAATAATTTATTATATATATCGATTTAAAATAAATCGATTCATGTTAGAATTGTGTTAAAAACAATGTACCATTAACGTGGTTCAAATTATTGAGAAGAAAGAATAACATATATATAGTAAAATTTAAATTTTATAAGATGCATTTTTTTAAGAAATTGAAAAGGAAAACCCTTTTTTGTATTTCTTTTTTTTTCATGATCCCTCAAAAGATGACATTTACCAAATCTAATTTTCAAGAATGATGTGCCTGAATAGACTATTTTTGTATGATTTTTTGCTTTTCGTAGAATCAAAAGGAAGATTTTAAAGATTTTTTCTATAAAACTTATATAACACGAAAAACGATTGAAAAAAGGCATAAACATGGTTTTAATTTGAACACAAAAAGACTTGAAGCGTTGAAATTAAATCACATAAATCAACAAAGTGAAGGGTTAATCGTCATGAACAAATCCCTCCCCTTCATTTAAATACAAGGATCAAATAAAATTTTACACCTTCATTTTTCCGCCGGGCTTATATATTCTTACAACGCTTGTTTTGAGAGATATAACCGTCGATAACAAGATGATTCGTTTTTTATTTCAAAAAAATACATAAAACACTAAAATAACATTCCGAATCTGAGCAATGGGTAACTAAATTTTGAAAAAAAGGGTTATTGATATTTTCTTGGAAAACATGTATACAAGTAATCCTAATGGACCTATTCAGTTTGAAAAAAAAATACAAAAAATGTCGAGAAATTCAATGCAGAAATTGCAGAGAAATGTCGAGAAATGCAGAGAAATTGCAATTTCTCTGCATTTCTCGGCATGCCATTTTTTTCGACCGAGACAGTCTTTTTCGGTCTAAATCAGATATGTTGGGCCTCTAAGGGCCATTGGGACTCACTACTAATTTTTTGGTAAAATTTCCACAACCATAGGCACAAAAACAACCATTTTTCATAAAATTGTTTAAAGGGACACAGATTAAATCGTTTGGGTCTTGAAGAAAACCAGTTCAAAAAATGCAGAGAAATTGAAATTTCACTGCATTTCTCGACATTTCTCTGCAATTTCTGCATTGAATTTCTCGACATTTTTTGTTTTTTTTTTTCAAACTGAATAGGTTCATAAATATTCATCTGATAGTTGTTTTGTCTTGATAAGATTAACGGTTAAATGACTTGATATTTATAAATTTTCAATGAAATCCTTCAAACTGTCAATTCTAGGCCAGAAAGTGAACGACGAAATATAAAACATATAATTTTTTAAACGTTGATTCCCAAGTATTGAAAGCGTTTGACGCGTTTTCATCTCGGTTTTCATGTTTCTTCGAAATTTCAAAAAAACACGGCAAATAAATCTAAAATCACCGACTAGTCGAAAATTAAATAAATAGTGCTCTTTTCTCGAGAAAACTAAAAACGGAGAAGCGTGAAAATTGTGTTCATGGAAGTAAGTGACGAAAAAAAAAGACAGAAGCACAAGAAGTATAGAGGAATAAAAAAAAGAAACACAAACGAGGAGAAATCTCTTTCTCCCGTTTTTTTTGCTGAGGTCTGAAAAAGGAAGAGTATAATTTTAGATATATCTTTTGTTGTATATACATTCATAAATATGTGTTATAAAACATGCTCGTAACATAAGTAAAAAGATGAGGAAGAAGAAATATTGGATATATAGATTTATATAAGTATGCTTTAAAGAAGAGGAATAGAGATGGAAAAAAAGATTTTGAGAACACGTGAGAATGAGTGTGCTCAAAGTGAGTGGAAAAGTTGCCAAAATTAAGAGGGAGAGAGTGAGAGAGAGAGAGAGAGAAGACTTTTGAAATATCAATAGACAACAGACAATAAAATCCCCACTATGAATTTTTGATGATTCGCCACCCGTGTTATTTGAGCTTTTTCTCCACAAACGTGTTGCTACTTTCATTTCCTTTTTTGAGAATGCACATTTTTAAAGAAACGTGACTTTTCGAGGGATGTATCTGTTGTTTTTGAAGAGGCAAGTAAAAAAATAAAAGAAGACAAATTGAAGGATGTAGGATGATATGGAATAGCTTAGTTCGTGGGTTCTTTGATAAAAATAGCATTTCAGAATAACATCACTTTATATACTCAATTTTTATATTATACCTTCAGTAATAGCCTACAGATGGTTTACAACAGAATATGCTTAAAGGAGGACTTTAAGGAGATAATAAATGTAGCTTAAATGAAAATAGACTTCATTCTCATTCCAAATATGTTTTTAAAATTTTCTAAAAGCATCTAGAAGCCGAGAAAATGAGCTTCAAAACAATGGCCTAGAAAAAGTGCCCACCTGGCCGAACTTTGTCCTATGAGGTTTTTTTCGTGTTTCGTTAATAAACAGTTATGCAGAATGCTTATATTAGTCATTTTTCATGTTTTTTTTTTCATTTTATTTAGATTTTTCATGTCTGCGGACTATTTTTCGACGGTGAACACTTTTTCTAGGCCATTGTTTGAGGCGTGTTTTCTCGGCTTCTAGGTGGTTTTAAAGAATTTTAAAAACAGATTTGGAATGATAATGAAGTCTATTTTCATCTCAGATATATTCATTAGCTACGTAAAGTCCTTCTTTAATTCGCGCGTTTCTTAGCATTCTCACTGTTTTGAGAATTGTATCTGGAAATACGAATGGTTTATATAAAAAGAATTCTCGAAGTTGTAGAAGGGGGCGAAAAAATCAACAAATAAACATTATCAATGAATGAACGCAAGAAAAGTGTTTTTCTTTTGGTCTCGGACAATAGTCGTAAGTCAGTTCAATAAATTTGTGAAACGACCAGTTATACAAGTTTTTGTCAGTGAAGAAAAGAACAAGTATCTACAACAACTTGTCACTGCCATAGTACACAATACTCAAGGGACCAACCGCACAGAAAAAGACTCGTTTTTCATCCAATTCCTTATGATTTACAATTTTCCCCAAAAATGTCAAGGGAATTGACTAGAAACTTGGAATTGAGAGAATTTTTAACAAGTGAGATATTTTTAAAAGAAGTTTCTTATGTGGATTTTTTTAATGCGGGGGTCTTACTTAAAAGCGTTTGGTTACAATTAAACTTCAGTTCAGTCGGAAACAATTTCATGTGATTACTGTTTCGTTTCTTAAAGATAGCGTACCACTTAAATTTATACCGACAAGTGTGAAAAGACAAAATTTCTTTTAAGATTCCGATGGTATACGTGAAAATTTCACTTCAAATTTTTAAATAATTAAAATCAGTTTGAGTTTTTGATAAGTTTTTGAAAGCTTGCGTTTTTGAATCAGAAACATTTACATACCTTAATCATATGATTTAGTCCGTTATTCAAAATTAAAGGTGCATTTACAAACACGCCGTGAAATGTAGTCTTGCTGGTAAATGTATGTCGTGAGTGATATGTCCCATTTTAATGTTCTCAAATATGTTTTGGTGAATTTCATCTTTTGAACTTCCGCCGTTTCCAAGAATGCACCGAAAATACGCCAGTCAACTAAAGGTTGGCGCGCCCTGAATGAAAAAAATATTTCGTGAAAACTTCACTGACTTGACTTTTTAGTAGGCATTGGAAAACATTTTTCATTCTTTTTTTTCGGTTTTTCATAGGAAAAAACGAACATTTTACTGGTAAAAATAAAATAAAAACATTGCAGGTAAAACCATGGTTATAAGGTTCACGTCAAATGTAACGAATCCACCAACCGTTCTTTATATGGGAGTGGATAAAGTAGAAAATGAGGAATTAATTCGATATGGATGGCCAGAAGATGTCTGGTTTCATGTTGACAAACTTTCATCTGCTCATGTTTATCTCAGACTTCCGCCAGGAATGACAATCGATTCAATTCCTGAAGACTTGGTAAAAGTGTAAAAATCAAACAATCCGTTCATTTTAATGTGATTTAGCTTCAAGACTGCTGTCAATTGGTGAAACAAAACTCAATTGAAGGATGTAAACTTAATAATGTTGCAATTGTCTACACAATGTGGTCGAATTTAAAAAAGACTGGTGATATGGCGGTTGGACAAGTTGGATTTCATAGCCACAAAGCGGTTAGACATACGACTGTTGAGAAAAAAATAAATGATATTGTAAATCGGCTGGAAAAAACTAAATGGAAGGGAGATATTGATTACAGGTGAGAATTTAAAACAAGAAAAAACTAAGATTCATTGAATTAGAGTTAAAACTTATCAGAGCAGCATTTCAAAAACGAAAATGGACGACTAGTCTTCAGCACTTATACTCAACGAATTCTAGTCATTTTTCAAAATAAATCCGGTTCAGATCTTTGAAAACATAGTTCACAGCTGAAAAATATCTCTAAAATTTGAAGTTTCATGTTTTTTTTCAGAGAAGAACGTGAAAAGCGCGATGCTGAAGAACGCAAAAAATTGAGAAAATTAGAAAACGAGAGAAAGGACAAGGAAAAACGCGAACTTTTGGAACAGGAGAAGCAGAAGAAAATTCAGTAAGAATTTTTTTAAAAAATTAAGTAGTTATTCTAATTTTTAAATATTTCAGAGGATACGAAGATGTCGATTGGGATGCAAGTGCTACTCGAAACGATGAAGACCCTGGAAACCTTTCCGATGATTTTATGTGATTTGTTTTTTTTAGTTTCAAAATACTGTTCTCGGTTGTTTTTTTCTATATTTATTTTAATGAATTTCGGTTCTATTCTACAAAAACACGTATTTGTAGAAGGAAATCAACAGAGTTACAAAAAAAGAACATAAAACATGGGAGACTATAAGTTTTGTAAAAAGAAAAGCGTAAAGCTGATATAAAACGTAAATTGATAAAAAAAGTAAGACATAATTAGAACAAAATGCGATATTATTCTTATTTTCCTACCTTGTATTAAGTGTTTAGGGGGTAAAACTTGTCAACTTATTATAGAAAGAAACAAAAAGGTCAAGCAAGCTAACGAAAATCTAGATGAAAACGAAGAAAATTATGAAGGCAAGTATAAAAGGAAAAGCTTTAAATCGTTGAAATTCTGAATTGGCAAAATATTCCTTTGCTTCATAATCTTTTAATTCTTCGCCCGATTGAGGGTCATCAAAGTTTTCATTGTTAGTCGAAACGTTCTCGGAGGATAAAGAGGCTGTTGGATCTAATGGCGTTTCTTTTGAAATTTCAATTGAATCCTTCCTATCCTGAAAAAAAACATTTCCCGGTTTTTCTCCGATTTAATTTCAAATCACCATAATGGAAACATGAGACGATGCTTTAGCGGCGTCTTCCATTTCTTCGTCACTGATGTCATCAACAGGTAACGGAGTACCATTCTAAAAAAACAACATTCCAGAATTTGAAGTTATTACAATTTATGTGGGTACCATTTTTAAAAATTTGAAGACATGGGACTCGAGTTTTTTTCAATTATATTGTTTGTTGAGAACTATTTTTTTATTAATTCTAACTATTTGTGTAGTTCATTGTTTTAATTTAATTTTTTTTTAATTCTTTAAAAAAATTTTGTGATAAAATTTAAAGTTTTCGAAGATCATCGTTTAACAATAGATTTTGCAATTGATAATAGAAACAAGGGGATTTCTTACCGATTTTTCTAGTTTTCTGAAGCTCATGTCATTTTTGTCATCTTTTGACACCACATATGCAATGGGATCATTGTATCCAGCTCCTTCTGGATGTGCTCTCACTTCAACAAACTCCAATTTTTCATTCAGTTTAATAATCGGTTTGCTCGGATGCTCAACTGGCAATTGTGGCAGTTCTTCGGACATTCCCAATATTGGACGTTTGTGAATCTGAACTTATTATTTTTACTAAAAAAAAAGAAATGAAAAACTCACATCTGACATGTCTTCAATCATCGGTTTTCCATCCACAATCTTCCTCGTTGCAAATTCTGGATCTTCTGCCGATACATCTTCTGATTGAATCTTTTTCTTCAGTTTATTTCGAACATCCACAAACTGAGTCTTAGTACAGAAAATCGCTTCCATTTCATCACCGGAACTTCCAATAGTTTCTTTCCATTCTCTTCCTAAAAATAATATTTTTTTTGTAAACGAAACGAAACTAACCCATCTCTTTAATCATCAACTCTCTCATATTCTTTATTCTCAAACTAGATTCTTTTTCCGGGTACAATGTGTGACATACAGTTGTTCCTTGGCCCAAATTCACAACTCCTTTGAGAATATGCTCACAATAGAATGTTTGTGCTGTCGATTTGTCAACATTTTTCAATTTCTCGTTTACAAATGTTTGGAATTCAGAATTTGAAACACTGAATCCGTTGACACGGAGATCGTAAAATTCCAAAACTTTCAACATTTGCCCATCGCTCCACTCATTCCATTGATCTTCTTTGACAGTTGGCACAAGCTTCTTGTCACATGTGTCTGTGAATCCATTTCCAGTCAAATCTATTATATACTGAAAATTTATAAATTCCGAAATTGAAAAAGGTATAGATATCTTGTGTTCACTTTGGTATAATTTTTTGCATACTCTCCGTAGTTTTCAATAATTTTTCTGAACATTTTTTGATGTTTGAGACTGAACACTTTCAAAATTTCGTAAACGTCAATCTCAGTTCTAGAAACCTTTCTCTAGACCTATGAAAAAATAATAATTGCACTTCATTTTTCAACGGAGGCTGCAAATTTGCTTACTTCCTTGAAAATTCATTCTGAATAACTATTCTACCATTTTGTAACGAACATTAGTTGAAAACATTATAAAAATTCAAATCTAGCTACGAAGTAAAAATGTCTATCAAAACCACTTCAACATTAAAAAAAAAAGATTTATAAAATTAATTGCTTACCACTGTTCCTGCACCATCATCATATAAAGCCAATGCGTCTACAGTATAACCTCTTTCAGTTGGTTTCTGCCCAGTGATTGTATTCCATCCATAAAGAGAAATCGGTTCCGCTCTAACTTGATGTAATGTACTATTAACATTTGCATCTCCAATTTCAAGTCGAAAATCACCCCATCCACCATGTTCAATAGGATATAACGCACACATTTTACTCCCAAATTTTATCTTACATTCCGAATAGAGCTGGAAATAAAGCAAATAACTTGAAAAAATAATGCAAATAACTCGATGTTGAACTCACCGTCGATATATTACAACTGACTTCCCCACTCAAATGAACTGGCTGATTTCTGAGGATCAAATCTCGAACGAATGGACCTGCCGGAATGAATAAACATCCTTGCTTATTCAGGAACTGGATCATATCCTCGATCTGAAATATATTATTTTGTGAAAAACATTTTTAAAAATTTAGCATACCGATTTACTTTTGAATCCATTGATAATTAGGGATTTCATCCAAACCCATTGATAATCGATACCTTCACCTTTATAAACCTAAAATACCGGTTTATTTTGGTTTTTCGAATTGTAACATAGAATTTTTAGCAACGGAAGGCTAGTAAGTAACTAATTTTGAGTGCAAAAATTTGAAAATTAAAATTACCTTAGGATTAACTCCAGTGTTCTTCGAAACCCAAGGATACTGTAAGCTCTGAAACTTCTCCGGAAACACAATCTTATCCGTATTTTCTTCCTGGAAAAACTAGTTTTTTTAAACACAAAAACTTTATGACCAACCGAATTAACTTTCAAACATGGATCCGCATCAAACATTGACCTTTTGATATGCCTTGTACTTCTTATCATTCCATGACACCGAGCCATCCCAAATATGGCTAACAATAGCCATATTACCCTCATACTTTCCTAAAAAAAAATAAAATAAGTAAAAAGAAAACGAAAACGACAAGAAGCACAATGGAAGCTGAAGAAAAATTGCTGAATGACGACAAAAAAAGAAAAGAAAAAATAGAGAACTTGAGTGAAAATCCGTTTCGAGACAATTGACTTTCGCACCACAGAAATGTGAACACCCCAATTTGGTGGGAAGAAAAGTAGGGAAGAAACGCAAACGAAGAAAAAACTCAGAAAAATGATGTAAATTGGAACAAAAATGGAAGCATGTTGATTGGAAGATGTCTGTCTGAAGAGAAAAAAAACTACTGGCCATTTTTTAGCAGAATAAACGAAATTTGTCGAATAAAAAACGATGATGTTCCAAATTTTATGGACTTGTTTGTCGTGATACAGCCAGGCACATAGAACATTCTCGGGACACGCCAAAATAATTTCAAGAACAAGCTCACGTCACCATATAATTAATTTTGAGTGAAATACTAGCCTTCCCCTTTTTTTGGTAGAAACATCAGCTTGGGTGAAAGATTCACCACTAATCCAAACTAAAAAACCCCGCCCGATTTTTGATAGTTCCGTTGTTTGTTAATTCTTGAAAATAATAAATAACTGAATAGTGATAATGTTGAACACGATTTCAAAGCATTAATAACATCTGGCACTGGAAGACATTGTTTAATAGCCGTAAATTGTTGAAAAAAATCTACGAAAACTCACAAAACGAATTGACACGTTACTGGTATATTCAGTGAGGTAATATTGAAAAAGAGCATGAAATGGTTGGTCCTGCTTTTTTTCTTAAATAAAAAATTCTACATTTTCTATCCCACTTCAAGAAAACAGAATTGCAACAAAATGTACTTCATTAAAAACGCATGAACACCCCCTTGCCACATGCGTTCGAGACCAGAAATCAGGGTCAAAAAGCTGTGTTTAAAAAATGAAACAAGCATCGATGTTTTAGGCTGACACAGTGGACTTTATATTTACTTTATGCAATAGTATAATATCATTAGAGATTTGAAGGATCAAATCAGAAAATGAAATTGCCCGGCGCAGTTCATTTTTATTATAACTTGAACAGGATCTGATCCTAAGCAACAGAACGGCTACGTAAAGGTCATGAAAGCTGCAAAATAGCAGAATTTTATAAAATCTGAGCCAAACCTTTTTCGGTTTTTGTCGAAACACCAAAAATCCAAGTTTGTTGAAAAACATGCGTTTTCACCACACTTCCTGCTTCGTTGCCGTCTTATAATTTCTCGAAAAAGCTCAATATTTAAGAAAAGAACACAATCAAAATATTAGTCGGAACGAAACCAAAATTTAAAAATATGTAGTGAAAAACCCAAAATTTGATAAACAAATGAAAAAATAAATAAGTAAAAAGTTGAGTTTCTTATTTCTTTTTTGGTGTCGCATTGTCATCTTGGTGCCAGATTGAGCTTTTTTTGATGCAAAACGATAGATAAGCCAGTCAAACGCCGAGAATATAAGAACGAGAAAAGGGAGAAGATTTTGTTGTGTTCCATTTTTTGGGAAGACTTCTTTTTTCTGTTCCAAAATTGTATCAAGATGAATGTGTATGATGATCAACTTGTCAAAATGGTCGTAAATACTTCAAACTTTTGTTGGAACATGGGAAAAAAAAACGTAAATATGAGTTATTTGAAAGAACTTCTTTTCGATTAATTCAATGAACCAGAAACGAACACAGAAATGTTATTCATTAAATATTTACGACATGCTATATAATCATCGAGCTTCTGCACAAGACTCAATAAAGATAGAGCTAATTTTCTTGAAGCTAATTTTTTTTTCTTCAATTGAGCCGAAAAAATAATATTGGACTATTGAAAGAATAACAAAAAAGAAGAAATACATAGTGGCGGCGGGGCGTTGAAAAGAGTCACTCATTTTTAGGGTAGCTAACCATAAAAAGCACATTAGCCTATTCTCGACCACTTGTCTCATCTGACATGACACTTTTTCGGTCCGATTCTCGTTCCAAAAAAAATGAATGAGGTTCTGTGTTAAAAAAATGAACATTTTCTTTTCTTGAGAACCAAATGGATTAACTTTTCTGAACAAACTATAAAGGTTCAAAAGAAAAAAAAGGGTTTTTAGCTTATTGTGGTAAAACGTGATTTGACAAATTTTCGAAACCCATGGGAAAAAAATGCGGAACAAAAAGCAGCTGAGATGGGGGATATAATATAAACATCTTCTTGAAAGGAAATGTGAAAAAACAGCTTGAACATAAGTAGTTTTTTTTATTATTCTTATTTCCGCATCTTTACAAAAGAAAACAACAACAACAAAGAAAAGAAGAGTTTGTAAGAATTGTTTCAAATGAATAAGCAATGTAGAGATAGATGGCGTGAATAAAAAATGTTGACAAGTTTTTAGAGAAGATGCATCATAAAAGTTTGAGAACGAGTAGACTTTCTTTTGGGTCCTCAGATCAGGACATCGTTAAGAGCAAGTGTGTCGAGACATTGGCTATCATGCATTTCGAATGTTATTCAACAATACTATGGGAATTTGTTTTGAAGTTTTAGCAACATTTTCTTGACGAATTGCAACAAGATAAAGAGCTTTTGAGATGGTTGTCATTACTAAATGAAAAATGTAGAAGAATACTTTAAAAAAGCAAAGAATGTAAAACAGGAAACGAAACGAAACAAACTAAGCTCAATTTTAAAAATAAATAAATCTGGCAGACAGTAAGCAAAACAATTAAATCGTTTCAAGACGCAGTACTAATTAATTAATTGTGCGTCTTCAATGCAGTAGTATAATCGTTTTGTAAATACTTCTTATTTTACTCTTTATAACTTGATTACTTGTAGAAAAAAAAGATAAAATGTTTATATTCCAAATATTATCATGGCAAGTTGTAATGCTTCCATTTTAATTCCCGTATAAGATTGTAAAAATGGTAAAAAATTTATTTAACAGACGAATATTTATATAGTTAGTATTTTTCATAGTACACGAACTGGGTTGAGTATATCACATGAAATGGGAAATATATTTGACAATTCAGGTTTGGGTCGTTTTTTTTATTTCGTAATGGGGTAATAATTTACAAAAATCCATCTTCGTCTGGTATCCAATTTTTCATTGAAATAAGCGAACTACATCGGCTGAGTCGCATCGATTCGTTCTCTAGTGCCCAATTGGAGTTATCGAAGACGTTTGCAACGTTTTGGAGTCGATCTTGTGCGGGAATTCCATAGGACGCATCACCTTCAAAAAACACATAAAATTTGAAAATTCATTCGATTGTCATAGATTCAGTTACCATTGGACGTTCCGAGATCAAACGAAACATTTGGTGATTGAGAAACGAAGCGTAGCTTTATTCCAGCAATTGAAGAAGAAATTCGTGTGATTTGTGATTCTAGAAATTCAATTCTTTTCCATGCATCGTGTCCACTATCATCTCCGTGTCTTCTGGATACTTCTCTAGCCACATCAATTTCGTTTTCAAGTCTTTTCAGGTAATCTTCAATTCGATCGATTCCCATATGAATACTGGAATCGAGTGACATGTTCGGATCAACTTTGACAAATGTTCCACGTTCATGTGGATGTGGCGAGCAAGCTGTCAGCGAGTCATCCAGGTCGCGTTCAATAACATAGGTTTGGCCACAAATTCCGTTTGATTGATGAGATGCTGATGAGACATTTAGGCTGACTTCATCACGTATCGAGTCATCTTCAACCTCTTCCTCATCTGTGTCATCGTAATAGATACGGTATTGATTTTTCGATCGGTCGCAGTCCAAAGCTAACTCAACAGCTTGTTGACGACTCTGAAAATAAGGGTTTTTGATGAAACTTAACGAAAAAAAAACCTTGTTAAGATTTGACATTATAGTATCGTTTCGCATCAGAATTGAAGATAAATCGTGTGACACATGATGATCGGAATCCCGTGCATGTACTTCTTTCTTTGTGGTCACATTTTCAGTAGTTATTGAAGAAGATTCAATTAGACGAGGAGTACTAGTGATCAATGGAGTGAAAGACTGAAATATGTGAACTATTTAATTACTAAATTTTTTTGCTAATTACCCTCTTTGGCCTTTCTTCTGGTGTGTAGTCCATCTGAAATCGAACTGCTTTTAAAAATCGATTCAGGATAGGTTTGCGTTTCTGAATAACAAGGGTGTTGTTTTCATAGTATTCGGATGGGATTGCGTTGTCGTCGATAAATCCATCTTCCTCATGTTCAGTGCATATTTTATTCGTCTCGTGCTTTAATATTTCTTCCATCGCTTCAACTTTGAAACTTTTGAAGCTTTCAAGGATTTCGCGGACTAATTCGTCATTCTTGGAATCATCGGGAATCGCTGGTACTCCTATATCTACAGCGTTTGGGCCGTTTTGAAACCAAGTGAATGGATTAAATAGACTGAAACGGCGACCACCTGAAAACAAATGATTAATTTAATTAAACCTCATTCCCAATAAATACTTTTCGTGTGAGCAATTTCTTTGAGGGGAGTTCTGAAGCTATCCTTGTCCGAAGAAGTAGAAGTGTGAGAATATGTTTGATTGTTAGTATCGTCAGTTTTCGAGGAAGTATCAGAATCGAGAGCATCTTGACCAAAGGAAACACCGATGATTGGTTCTTGTAATGGGTGAATCAGGACCATGATACTTCTGAAAACGGAAGGGTACGGATTCGGTCTATATGAGACGTGTCTTATTCGACAGGGCTCGAACTGGAGGCTATGAAACACTGAAATAAACCCTATTCTATACCACGATCTCTGAAATAAATACTAGCGACAATTGGTCGTCTACTTTGCGCGTTTTTGTTGAGATTTTCCAACCACAATTTTTTAAACCCTTTTCATTTGCCTAGGCTCCATGAAGTTATCTTATTCTTAAATTTTGCGCTTGTGGTTAATGCAGGAACGATTATGAATCCATCTAAAACTCTAATACTGAGTTCGCATCCTTCTCTTGTAAAAACATTAAAATTGAATTTAAGGATGAAAGTTCGAAGTATGAATTTTAAAACTTTAAATTTGACAAAAAATCCCGCTATACAATAAGATTAATCGAAAACAGTTTTCGAAAAATGCATGAATAAAATTATGCATCTGAAAATTATTTATACATGATTCAACATTTAAATTACACCACAAAAGAATAAAATACTGTAAAAATAAAAAGAATGCTTTTAGGAAAAAAAATCAAAATTTGAATAAAAACCACTACGAGGCTACGCAAGTGCTCTTAGATGTGCAGACAGTTGAAATACCGTACCTCCGAAACGAACTGAAGTTCGAAATTCAAAGAGAATTCGCTAAAGCGAGACAACTGTTTGACACCTGGGTTCGAACCCCATTGCCTCCCATTCTTTTTTTTGTAATTTTTATAGGAAGAGGCGGGTCTAATTTACCAGAAAAATACAAAAATGCGCTGTATTCGATTGATAATTAACGATTTCTGGCAGATTTATTGCGTAAATGTCTAACAGTTATCTCGCTATAGAACAAGGAATCACACGGTTAACCCATGTGATTTTTAAACTTTTTAGAAATAATTTTTTCATAAAATATTCCGTACAATTAGATTTCCCGTGGTTGTTATCTTTATTTTTCGATCGGGTTTTCATTTCAAAAAACAAACTTTTACTGTGTTGTAGATATTTTAACCGCTATTTTGAATTTGAAATCAGCATGCATTTGAAAGTGATCGAACAAGTGAAAGGTAAATTTTTCATAACCTTTTTTTCGAAGCAGCCCGTATTTTTCTAGAACCTGAACCACGAAAAACAGTCGAATCGTCCATCAAAGAACGGAACGAAGATGATCGATTCGATGGAGTGAAGGAGATCATTCGTGATTTATACACGATGCCGCCTGAACATGTCGGATTTTCAGCAGATGAAGTGAAAGAGCTTCAATCGCATGACGGTGTCATGAAAGTTTATCCTTTCCACGATGACGCAATAATTGACATTCCTCCGCCTGTAAACTCGTTCAGACAAGCATTTGGTTCAAATGGTCTGTAAAATTTTAAATATTTGTTTAGATTTTTTTGTTCTAGAGGCGTTGCTGCGCGAGTTTGAGAAAAATGGCTTTGAAAAACCGACACCGATTCAAGCTCAAATGTGGCCAATTCTTTTATCTGGCAAGGTGAAAAAATAACATAATCATCAGAGAATTCTCACTACTTATTTCAGGACTGTATCGGAGTCTCTCAAACAGGATCTGGCAAGACATTGGCATTTTTGATGCCAGCATTTCTGCACATTGAGGCCCAAATGAAACAATATACAGCAAATGAGATAAAACCTTGCCCATCTGTGCTCGTATTGAGTCCAACTAGAGAATTAGCTCAACAGATTGAAGGGGAAGTTAAAAAGTACAGCTACAATGGATATAGAAGGTTGTTAATTAAAAAATATTTTTTGTAAAATGCTGACAGTATTGTTTCAGCGTCTGCCTCTATGGAGGAGCCTCAAGAAGAGAGCAAGTTGCCGCTTGTGAGAATGGGATTGAAATAGGTATTGTTTTGGAAATATCGTATTTTGAAAATGAACGTTTTTATAGCTATCGCCACTCCTGGCCGTCTTGCCGATCTCTCAGCGGAAGGAATTATTAATTTATCGAAAGTCAGTTATGTGGTCCTTGATGAAGCGGATCGAATGCTCGACATGGGATTCGAAGTATCGATTCGTCGCATTTTGTTCGAAATTCGACCAGATAGATTAGTCGCTTTGACAAGTGCAACGTGGCCTGAATCGGTTCGCTTGCTTACCGACAGATACACAAAGGACGCAATTATGACAGTGAATGGAAGCTTGGATTTAACGGTTCGTATCTCTTACTTTTTAATAAGATGTTAATGTTTTCTTTTCAGTCCTGTAAAACTGTCACGCAATATTTCGAATTCATACCATCCGATGACCGATTTGAAAGAACTTGCGAAATTGTCAATTTCCTCAACGAAAAGCACGGAAAATCCTACAAAATGATCATTTTTGTGAGATCCAAAGTGATGGCAGATCATCTTTCATCTGATTTTGTGATGAAGAACATTCGTGCACAAGGGCTTCATGGCGGAAGATCACAAAACGATCGTGACAGTTCGCTGAAAAATTTTAAAAATGGAGATATTCAAATCCTAGTTGCAACCGATGTAGCGAGCAGAGGAATTGATGTTCCCGATATTACGTAAGCGGCGCATTTTTATGATTTAAAATCTTTTTTTTCAGCCATGTCTTGAATTATGATTTTCCGAATGATATCGAAGAATATGTTCACAGAGTTGGTCGTACTGGAAGAGCCGGTCGTCGTGGTGAAGCGATGAGCTTCCTCTGGTGGAATGATCGTTCAAATTTCGAGGGACTAATCTCTATTCTTGAGAAAAGTGGACAAGATGTTCCTGACAAACTTCGTGGAGAACATGCGAAATTTGCTGAAAAGGTTCGTCAAGGAAGAGATGGACCACGACCAGCTTACAAGAGAAAGCCAAAGGATAATTTCCAGAGTTATTAAGAAACAAGTATATACTCGTTCCTCGCTTTGTTGTTATAGTTCTATGTGGATTAACTGTTTTAATATAAACGTTGTATTTTTTTTCATTTCGGTAATTAATAAGTAAAAACCAAGGATAATACTGTCAATCAGTTAAAACGGAACATAAATTATGAGATTAAAGTAAATAGTCAAGTATAAAACACAGGGAAAAAGTTATCGATTACAAAATGTTTGAAATGGAATGACTGCGAATAAAACTATAAATGTCATGCTAATCACCAGAAAGAGTCATAAATATACAGAGTCCTAATTATGCACATAAGTAATAAATGAAATATCAAACCGGCGTGATTTTATTGAAAATGAAAAACCCAGCTGCTGCTCCGACAGTTCCGGCGACAAACATGAATTGCAGAGCATAGCGAGGAATAGTTTTCACATGATTTCGAGGACGTTTAGCAATCTAAGGATAATCAGGATTTCGTGAATTGTTTGTATTAGAAATGTAAAACATACGGTGGTACGATACTCGTTCATATATCTTGTTTTGAGCAGGCATGGAGGCATTAACTTCGACAAATAGCTGAAAATCAATAATAAATTAGAAAAGAGATAAGAAATTGAAAAATGAGTTCGTCAGACTTCAATAGTTTGTAATTTTCGGATTATTAGAGTAAAAACGATGAATGATGGCCACCACAATTTTCAAAAAAAACTGTTTTCAGTCAAAATTCTGCAGTTTCGTATTTTTCTTTCGAGCTTACACTGCGTCCTTGATAATCGCATCAATCGGCAACTCTCTTGGCATTTCAGTAAGCAAACGATGCAAAAATGGCATTTCTCTTTCGCAAGCAAGAATACTTGCCCGGCGATAAACAACAATAGCAGATGAGACATAAACCGGCAAAAGAGGACTAGATGCTAGAAAACAATCGAAAAAACGAACAATCTGCAAAAACATCTTTCAATTTTAATTCAGGTATCTTTTTTTCCAAACCTGTTGATATTGTTGCAATGAATGACTAAACCATGTTAATGGCCATGATAATGCAAACATACTTCCAAGTTCAACAGATCTCATCACTTTTTCAAGTTGTGGTTCGACTCTTGACAAAATTACATACCTAAGAAATTTATTCTTTTCTAGGAAAATCTTACAAAGACTTACAATAAATCCAATTCTTTCACTACGGTTTTCTCGAGTGTCTTCAGTAAATAATTATTAAAACACCCGTTTTTCGCTAAATTTGCACAAACTCTAAACGCATCTTCACGACCGCAAACAAGTAATACTGTCAGACAAATATCATGAAAACCTGAAATTCAGAAATTTTAAAACAAAAAGACGCGTTTTTCATACCTTGATAATAATTAAACCTTGGATTGATGGAAAGCACTCTTACAATCAATGGAATCAATTCCGTTTGAAGAACATTTCTATGAACATCTGATATATTTGGAGGAAATCTGGCTAAGGTCCTATTAACATCCAGTTCAACTTGGTGCCATTCTTTATGGGCTTTTAAGTCTTCGAGGCTCAGTTCGTGATATTCCTAAAAAGATTTCGAACAAATTAGATCATAAGATAAGAAATCTACCTCTTCAACTATTGTTTCGTCGAAATCTGATTGTGCTGATTCGAAATCAGAATCATAAGACGAAGAGACATCATCTGAAAATATGTTTAGTTAATGATACAAGAGATCTATTAAATACAGCGATCGATATATTTTAAATACCCTTTTGTATTTGCTGCATCGCTATTTTTAAGAGCTTTCAAAAAATTTTAAAACACCTATTTCTCAGAATGATCTGATTAATTTTGCGGCACTAAATCGATAATAAAACACCAGCGTACCGGTCTAAAAATTTACCCAAATCATCATTATTTATCAAATTTGATGACAAAACTGGCCAAATTACAGCTCGAAATTCATCATCAACCAAACCACCAGGAGATACTGCAAAATCCCTCAATTCATCTGTAAATTGTAATAATCATCAATGAAAAATAAATCTTAAAAACCAACCAATATAAAGGCTCAAGTCCTCTTCCTTGTGCTTTTTCAAAAACCGATCAATAGCTTCTCTTTTATGCCGTAGTGCCGTAAATTTTGCTTTAGCTAATGGGCAGTTATCCAACTAAAACAAAAGAAATTAAAGGTTTGAATAACTTTCAAAAAATTCTAACCTTTAGAATATCTTTTCCAATGTCACTACACGAAGCAGTCTGCCATTTTTCACTTAAAACTTCTTTCAGAGGCGTATTAGGTTCAGAAAACGAAGATTGCATGAATAAATGAGCCTGAAACAGGTTACTCTGGATTTATTATTGAGAATTAAACGACTAGAAAGATGATGACGAATAAATAAATAAATAAATATTTATTAATAAATAAACACGAGGGAAATGTAGTGTCTGTGCAAACACGGAAACGACACTTTGCACCACTTCTTTTTGTTCAGAAAAACAATTGTTGTAATTTTAGACTGACGAATTATTTTGATACAATAGCGTGTTGTACGTCAGATGTGCAGTAGCGTATGGATTGAAAAGAAATAGTGCATGGATTGGAATAATTCAATGTTCGATCATTTTACAGAAATTTTTTTGCTATTTTGATAAACTCTGAACATTTCACAATAAAATGAAATTGTGTCGAATCCAACTCCGTGCAGATTTATAAATGCGAAAAAACTGCTTCAGACCAGCAAATGTGAAAATGTATAGTAATGAAATAAACAGAAAGGGGAACCAAATAATTACGTTTAAAATTTCTTTAGAAAATTTTACTTTTTTGCAAATTATTGAAAATCAGTTCTATTGAAAGCTGGCATAAATAGTTGAACACGAGTAATAACCAATAACATTTTTATTTAGTCCAACAAAACAAGAATAATAATGATTATGATAAAAACCGTGATACTAACAATTATTTTTGAGAAAATTGTAAGAACCACCGTCGAAATAGAGTAGAAAGAAACAGAAGAGAAACGACAGAAGCAATCAACCAACCGAATAGGACTGTCACCGTGTATTTATTGAAATGAAGAACAACGTTTTTGAACAAAGAACAATTTTGGTATAAATATGGATTCACTAAACAAATAAATTTTTTCATCAGAACTAAATATCATTTGAATTTCAATTAATTTTGGTTAGTCGTTTCCAAAACGGCATCATAAAATCATATCTACCAAAAATGAGAGCATTTGTCAAAAATACGTTCCCCCAAAACAACCGCGGGCAGTAATTAATAGAAAACAAAAAAATCATCGAGTAAAAAATCCTTTGAAGGAAAAAAATCGATGATTCTAAAAGAATGCCGATCATTTTCACCAAATGGAAATAGTAGAAAATGACCGACAATGGGAAAAATACTGAAAATTAGGTTGCGACTAGTCTCTCTCGTCCTCTTCGCTCAGAGGTGCTCTTGTTTTGTTTGTGCTCAATGCAATTGTAATTTCTTCGTCAACAAATTCATCCGTATTCAATTCCGCGTCGGTATCAACACCGCTTCGAAGACTGATACGAGCATCGCGCAAAGATGCGACCATTTCTTGGTTGCGATATCGAATGACATCGAATGCAGCCATGATCTTTCTGAAATTAACAGATTAAAAAATAATTACACGTTTCAAAATGAAAACTCACCTCCTCTTCTCGATAACTTCTTGGCTGGCTCTGCATTTCTCATCATCATCTTGTTTGATAAATTTAGCGGCAATCTTCTTGAGATTCTTCTTGATTTCTCTTTGTTTCTGCTCACTGATTTTGACTGGTGGTCTTGGCCGCCATTTGAATTGAGTAAGTCTTTCCATATTCTTACGGCAAAGCTCACGACCTTGGAAGGTGAAGATTCTGAATCCAAGATCGGCTCCGTTTCTTCCGCCAAGAGACGAGCAAGTGACGAAATATCTTCCGGTCGGATCCCAATATCCCTAAAATATTTTTAATGTTCACTGATTAATACAAATATTTTTTTTACCTTGTTGAACAATGGATGCTCAATGACATTCGTCCTTTTTGCTTCTGACAAAGTCGTATCAATAAACATAACATTTCCTCCAGATGACATTTTCGATAAGACTGCTAACCAACCACCCTTCGGGGCGAATTGAACTTCATTGAACTGAACACCAGCATCCAATTTACTAACCAACTTTGGAGCATGGCTGTTTGGTTCAATTCGGTAAACATGTGGAGTAGACTTCGTTTGGTTTCCAGTCAAAACACAGAACTTATCACCTTCTGGATCCCATCCAAAATGAAGGAATGGTTCAGGCAATGGCAAGTTCATTAAAGACACATCCTTCTTGTCAATTTCGAAAATATCAACGTGATAGGTGCATCCTCCGACGTATTTAACTTCTCCTGTGTCACGATATGCCTTCTTTTGATATCTTTGAGTATAGAAAGCCAATCGTTTTCCACTCTTCTGCCAGAACAGTTGAGCGTCAGCAACATTGTAGATGCGCGCAGAACGAAGTCTTGTAAGTGAAGGGAATTGCAAAAGTCCGAATTCTGCCGGTGTTGAATCAGTGCACTCGGAATAATATGCAAGAATATTCGAAGATTGTGACCATTCGAATTGTTTGATATTCTCAATAGTGATATGCTTCTGATTCAAAAGTTCGAATGTCTCTGACTCGAAGATTGAAATTCCGTCGATCTTCTTTTCCTTTTCGAGTTTATCCTTTTCTGGTGCCTTCAAGCAAGCGAAATATTTCTCATCATGGGACCATTTGAAGAACGGCCATGTTGACAAATGTGTCCGGTTTGTGAGGTCGAATGGTGAATAAGCTTTTTTCAATTCTCCTGTTCTAACATCCCAAATTCTCAAGCAGTCTTTTTCTCCTTCCCACCATTTTCCACGGTCTTCCGGTGCAGCATAAGTGATAAGATATCTGAAGACAGTTTTCGTGAAAGTTATTTGAAATACGATTGTAAAATTACGTTTCGCATGGTGAAAAATCAATGTACTGAACTCCGTCATGGGCGAATCTGTGAGCTCTTTTGAATTCTGGTCCACCCCAAAGAACGATTCCCCTTTGATGAATAGTGCAAAGATATGAACCCCATGGTGACCACGTGAAAACAGTCTCGGTCCAGTTCTGTGATTATAAAAAATAATATCCACACTATTATATTATTTCTTACCGCTCTTTCAGCTTTGTCTGTATCGGCAGCAAGTTCCGGTTCGTGTCCTTTCATGTGTGTGTAAACGCCGACAGTTGGTACACCTGACTTCTCGTGAAGAACCGCAAATTGATCCCGACAACGATCATTTTGCATCCACCACCAAATATCTCCCTAGACAAAATATTTTTCAGAAAAAACAACTAAAACACGCGTTTGCATACCACATCATTAAATGGTTGTTTTTCCGGCGCAGTCCAATTCTTCTCTGGTGGTGCCATTTTTTTCATCTGGAAAATGCACATTAACGTTTCCAGAATTAGCATCAAAACTAATACCTCACTGAAGAGGGTTGCAGAAAATGTATGCCTCTTGTCAAAAGCATAGCCATCCAAACTTTGAACAGCAAAAATAGCCGAGTTCTTATCAGGCCATTCCGAAAGCAAAACTCCCTGAATATAATCTTCTAATTAAATTCTTATATAAGATTTTACAAACCGTGGTACCACCTTCTGGAGTTGTTGGAAGAAAAACTTTCACATTCTTCTCGATTTTTTCGAGGACTTTTGTCAAAAGGTTCTGAATTTACACTTTCAGTTGCGAAAATGATTTAATACTGAATACCTGTAATTTTGCAAGAAGTTCGGCTCTAGCAACTGGAATTCCGGTGATAACAACACAAGTATCGTCGAATTCGTCAATGCTTGGACGTTGATGGAGGACGTCAGGAACAAGAACTAAAATCACAATTTTCGTAAATACTTGATGTTAAAAGATTAAAACCAACCTTCATCCTTGATGTCATCAACGAAACCTGGTGGATCGGAAAAATCCTCTTCAACTTCCTTCGTAGGATCGATTTCAACCATATTTTTTGTTTTTATGATATTTTTATATCGTGTAACCCAGTGATTCTGTAAATTAGTTATTTTTGACGTAGGGGAAAATGAAAAAGCTTAAATCAACGGTTTTACAAATAGAGAATTTGATTCAGAATTTTTCAAAATGAACGAAACATGGATGAAAATAGAAAAACTTCTGAAAGAATTAAAATTAGGACGGCTTCCTTCCAGATTTCAAAATTATAAACAACACACACTGAACGTGCGGAGTGTCGTAATCTCTTCCGTGCAAAACCTAGTCCACGGCCATCTTGCATTTTTTGTCCCGATTGGCAAAAACTGTCGTTACAAAATTAAGATTAATCAAAAGAAAATATTTATGAAAGAAATCGACCACATAATAAAACAACTATTAGTTGTTTATCGATTAATGTATGATGCTAATGACCTTGATAAAAATATACAGTTTCTCTCTGAAGAGAGGCTGTGCAAAATGTAAGAAATAAAGCTCAATTAATGAATAAAATTGTAATTTGGTTGCTTGCCTGGGGTACAATTGAAAAACTAGACGATTAATGAATTAGCTCCATTTTGTGAAGAAGAAAAAACACTGTTTTAAAGACAGCTGTTCAGTTAATTTGACCCTACATGTTCTTAGTTTCAAAAAATAGAGCGTGTTCTCATTAGTACAATGCAATTTATGCGAAATCACACCGATAAATACACGCGTCATAGCAGCGGTCCAAAGTTGAAAAAATCAAAATTTGAATGCGCGCGTGTCCGTGCGACGCGGTCGGTGTCCGTGCAACGCGGTCGGAATTGGCGCGAAACACAATTATTTGAATGTGGCTACATATTGGTAATGTTCTTTGGACCACCTGCGCTCCCTTTCGAATTTTGATTTTTTGCCTTGAATTCGGATCGTGTTAACTGACAAGCTGCCTTTAAACAAAAATGTAAAAAAAAATCACATCACTTGCGCGTGCCAAAATTTCATTTTGTACAAATTTGTATACAAATTATAATAGTTATCAATTTTACACATATGTTGTCTTTGAACTTTTCCTAATTTTTTTTTAGCACCTTAATTTTTTTCCTGTTTTAATCAGCATTGGTTGAAAAGCTAGAGGAAAATGGAGCAACAAATGCCGCAGGAGTTATTTGATGTTATCGTGCTTCATTATCTAAAAAAAAATTAGAACTGTTTATATATAAATGTTTAACAGATTTATTGAGACCCGAAAAAAAAAGAAAAAAAAACATAACTTTACAATCGATTATTATTGATAGTTTTATTATTCGACTTTGAAAACGTCCGAAACATCATCACCGATTTTTTCTTTTGACTGCCATTATTCATCATAACACCACCACCGAACCCAGCTCGGAACTTTTCATTTCCTCGTTTTGGAACCAAGGATTTTTGCTTCTAAAAATTTTCGATTTGTCTAAAAAATTTTTCGAGATATCAACCAACCCTTTGACCCATTTTTTCAGTTATACAATTAGCAATATAGATTGCAGCGATCACAACTGTGAGCATGATTCCACCGAATGCTAGCGCCCATCGTGGAATGGCGGCATGGGCCTAAAATTTGTAAAATTTTAATTCTTGTGTAATAAGAGCATGAGATCACGGAATTCTCAAACAAATAAAGAGAGATTTAATGCTTACAGGTGTTGAATCAACATGAATTAAACGGCTTGCATGAGACATTGCATTCTGAAGGGATATCAATGTTGTTTCTCTTAAGGAAGTGACAATTGGTATTGAAAATCGACGAAGATGTGGCCACTGATCTCTAGAAAATCATTGCGCTTAACGTTTACAGAATTATTTATCTTTTTCGATTATCTACACCTTAACCAAATTTTCGAAAATAAATGGCACCCTCTTTAAAACGAATACGTTGGTTTCTTAACTGGTTTTGCCACAATTCGGTAGTTTTAAAACAAAACAAAAAATATGGAGCCACCTCTACGATACCGTGTGTTGCAGGGTACATTAACCGTACATGATGATTATTATGTATGGTCCGGTTATGAATACTCTCGTATGTTCGGAAAAATACATATTTCGACGTCAATTTTGTCCCACTCCTCGAACAATTTGTTGACAGTTCTTGTTCGACCTACCTTTGGAAGCTCAGAGGCATGATCTCCTTCCTTGTACTGCTTTACAATCCGTCGGAAAACTCGTTCGTTCAGGTCAACGCGTCGAATAATTACCGGAGTTTTCATTGTCAACAATCAATTTTGAGATACAGTAGCGGTAAAAAGTGAGGGTACTTTTGGTTTTTTGATCAGAACTTTGTTCAAAATGGTCCGATTGGGCTGAAACTTGGATATGTTGTGTAAAACAGTATTTTAAATATTATTTTGTGGTTTCAATCCAGTTATTCTAGAAAATTTTGAAAAATGTGAGTATTTTTCAAATTTTATTTAAAAAAATGAAAATCTATCAAAACTAAAAACAACCTTTAAAACATGTAAAATACCCAAAACTCTAAGAAACAAACTTTATAATAAAGAAATTATCTAGTATTTTGTGGAAAATCCTTTTGCATCCAGAACTGCTCGGCATCTACGTGGCATCGACTCGATCAACTTGTTGAGTACCGAAAATGGAATATTTTCCCAAACATCCTTGATTTGCTCGAACTTCTCTTGGGCATTTCTGGCTTTTTTGTTCTTTAACTGACGCTCACAATGTTCCCATAAATGCTCAATCGGATTTAAGTCCGGACTTCGACTTGGCCAGTCCAATACAGGCACTCGTTTCCTTCGGAACCAATCTCGAACAAGGTGACTGGAGTGTTTCGAATCATTGTCCTGTTGGAAAACATACCGACGACCATGTTTCGCACGTGCGTAAGGAAGCATGGTGTTCTCTAGTATCCCTAGGTACATGAATCGATCCATAGTACCTTCAACTCGGATGATGGGGCCAACGCCTTTCCCAGAGAAGGCACCCCACACCATGACATTCCCTCCGCCATGTTTCACAGTCGGTGTTTGATACTTAATATTGTATCTAGATCCAACAGGACGTCTCACATATGATATACCGTCACTTCCGAATAGCATGAATTTGCTCTCATCACTCCAAATCACCTGCTTCCACTGATCAACCGTCCAGTCAATGTGCTCACGAGCAAACTTCAAGCGCATTCTTCGATTCTTGGCTGAAATAAATGGTTTCTTGACTGGTCTCCGAGCAAAAAGTCCAGCATCACGCAGCCTTGATCTAACAGTCTCTACGGAAATTGGCGGAGACCCGGCTTGGATCAGTTCCAGACGGATATCAACTGCAGACTTCCTCGGATCATCTCGACTCATAGCGACAATGCGACGATCTTCGACGTGATTCGTCACTTTCTTTCTTCCTGATCGTTTTTTTACTAGTGCATTTTCTCCACCATCCTTGTAGCGTCTTACGATTTTTTTGATGCCGCTCAAACTCAATCCAAACTGCTCAGCGAGAGCCTTTTGTGGCACATTCATCATAAACCCGGATACTACAGCTTTGAGCTCGGATTCCGACAAGTAGCGACGACTAAAATTAAGTGACATAGCTGCAAAATATCACAATCGACTTCGAAAATGATAAAACAACAAAAAACATTAACTTTAAAAAATAGAAAAAAAATATTTAAAAAAAATTTAAAAATAAGAAAAAATTTAAACTCGAAAGTTCGAGAATATTCGAGAATTTTTTTGTTCCTTAGAGCGCACTTGCACGTTTTTGGTTTCAAAAAATAGGAAACTTTTTACTGCATAACATATCCAAGTTTCAGCCCAATCGGACCATTTTGAACAAAGTTCTGATCAAAAAACCAAAAGTACCCTCACTTTTTACCGCTACTGTAATAGCTAGATGTGGAGCCGGTCTCATCGTGAACGTACTAATCAACAGATGTGAAAATCCTTTTGAATTTACAAAAAGAAAAATCTATTTTTTTGAAATTTTTATAAATTCTTTTCGAAAGTTCTCGAGCCTCGAGTCCCTTGCGGGGACATCCCAAAGTTTCCGGACCATACTTAAAAATCACCCTTTAGAGAAGTTTTCGTTTCGGAAGCTCCCGTTTCAAGGCTTACCCAAAAAGTGGAATTAGTAGAGGAGTTCGCAATCTTTCGGTTTGCCAACTTTGAATATAAAGAAAAAGAACATCGGCTTCACAATAATCTGAAAAAGTGTCTTAATTGATTTTTAACATGTTATTTGTTATACCTTGCCATCTAGCAGCTAACAGTTGCGAATATAAAATAGTTGAAGTTGAAATAGATGAAGATGTATAAGTTGGATCGCATTCTCTAATACTATACCAACTGACAAATGGCAACAAAACGATTGCTATTCGAATTCCACTCTCACAATTTGAATATCGACTACAAAAACATGATGTCATATTCAATTTTTCTGCTGTTTTTTGAAGCATTTCAATTTCTGTGCGTGAGAGAATCCCACCCGGATCACAAACATATGGTGTCTGAAACAATATCATTAGATTGCGAAAAAAATATTATTATAAGAAAACCAACCTTATGATACGGTATCTGACAAAAAACGCTGAAATTACTAGAAGTGGGTAGCGGAAAAGTGCATGGACCCGATGTTACCAAACCACGTTTTATTAAACTGCAATACTTTTTATGAAATGTCTCTTTTTTCCATTGAAATACCTGCTAGCAATTGAGAATATTGATGAAACAACGATTAAATATTTCATTTTGAAATTTCATCAGAAATAGTAGTAGAGAAACATTCTGAAAAAAGTCAAGAAAATAAAAATTGATGTTTTTTTCAGTGAAGAACGAGAGAACAACAGATTAATTAGAAAAAGAAAACATGATGAAGAAAAAAAAAGAAGAAGCTTTATTTGAAATTGGAAGAAAAAAGGAAACAAATTCTGGAAAAAGAAACGTAGTCGTGACATGAATGTTCAATTGAACTTTTCGAATTTTGCACAAATAAAAAGTAAAAATTAAAAAGGTGGGCAGAATAATATCGGCGTTCTTTTGAATATGAAATTTAATATATGAAACATTCCATTAAAACTTTTAATTAAAAATTATTAATGATAATTTTAACTGTGATTTTTGGTAATATCTTAAAAAAACAGCATGTAGTTTACTGATGAATTCTTTTTTTCATTTCATTTCCTGCAGTTCTGACCGATATCTATTCATGAAAATTAGAAATCTTTTATGAATCGATTTTCATAAATTGAAATGAATTTTTAATTCTTTAAGTTTAACATTTGAGGATAATAAAGCGAACATTTCGAATAATATGATGATTAATACATATTTAGGATTTCGAAATAAAAGTGCTTGTAACAAGTGCAATACTTTCCCCCACATAAATTTGAAAAGTGTATATTTCAAACAACGTTATAAGATCGTTTTTTATACCTACATTTTTATCCAAATGTTACATGTTTTTAAATCAAAATTTATATATGTTTTCTATAGACATTTGGGGAATAAGCGTTTCGAAATCTTAAGAAATTTAACATGTTCTGAAGTTATTTCCAATACACTTTACGTGTTTTTGTTTCAAGATTGATCTGGAAAAATCTTAGAATAAAAATAATTTACAAAACATCTAAAAATATATATAAGCTTTTACAGGCAAAGTATCCACTTTGCACTCTGGAAAAATTCCGCTATTTAACTGGAAATCCCATGTTTCTGCGTTACATCGATTGAAGTACCGAAATTCGGAATCGAGGACTTGTTTTACCAAGTTCAAAACACTGGTATTAATAAGATTTAGTTTAATGTTCCATTTGAAAAGTAAGGATAACTTAATAGTCACAGAACAACATATCATCGTGGGTGATAATCGGGAGCACCCGCAAAGGATAGTTGCTGAGTTTACGCGATTCAAAATAACTAGAATTTTATATTGTCAAGATTAAAATTTCTGGCCTCTCGTTTTGCGGAGTGTCGTTGGGAATTTCCTCGCAACGCAACCGCAACGCGCTCAAATTCAAATATCTCAGTTGGCCTTGCGCGTTGCGGCCCCAACGACACTCCGCAAAACGAGCGGCCAGAAATTTTTATCTTGACAATATTGTCAAGATAAAAATTTCTGGCCGCTCGTTTTGCGGAGTGTCGTTGGGAATTTACTCGCAACGCGACCGCTGCGCGCAAGACCAACTGAGAAATTTGAATTTGAGTGCGTTGCGGTCGCGCTGCGAGTAAATTCCCAACGACACTCCGCAAAACGAGCGGCCAGAAATTATTATCTTGACAATACGATAAAATGAAACTAATTTTCAAGTTCTTAACTGGAAACAATGGTACATAGAACTTCCAAAAATATAAAATGTCTTTCTTCGTTTAAAGAAATTTGTGTGGGAAGCTAAAAACCAGAGAATTCGAAAAAAACGGTATTCATAAGAAATAAAAAATCCGCTGGTTCCAAATTGTTATTCTTCTGTTTTCTACCACAACTTCTTGAATATTCTGTAGAAAAAACATCTTTTTCGAAATACAAAGAAAAAACACTTGAATCTTTAACCAAATTACATTCAAGCAAAAAAAAAACCGAAAATAAAATCAAAAGAAAACGAGTAGACATTGTATACATATCCCCCAGCAAAATGCATGGAAATAGAAACAGCGACACCGAGAAAAAAAAACAACAACGAGCCACACAACAATGGGGTGTCAAATTTGACAAATTTTTTCAAGATAGAAAATAAATTAGACCTCTTTTGCACTATTCCTCTGCTTTAGTTATTTTTGGGAGAGAAAACAATTGCAATGGTAATAAAAACGAGTTTTTTCTGATTTTAAAACCAAAAATTGACGGCGAATCATAAATTTTAATTATTTCTATTTCTCTAAGAATTACAGCTCTTCCGAAATTTATTGAAGATTTTATTGGTTACCATAGTAGCACAAACATCTCAATTAATTCATGTTAAATAATATTCTTCTTTTTATTTCGAAAAACACAAAGTGTTTCCTAACAAATGTCATAGAAATTTTGATAAACCAAAATTTCTGAAACCAATAAATGTTTTTTTTGTGTGATGTTTAAAAGAAAAGCATTCACCCTCATGGAATTACTTTAGAAAACTCCGAATGGTTTGATTTGAAGATTATGTCCCATTCTATTAAAGATAGTGTACCACTTTATTTTTAACCTATTTTTAACCTACGAGATCAATTTATGTTAAAGACAACTGTTCAGTTAATTTGACCCTTCCTGTTCTTAGTTTCAAAAATTAGATCGTACTCTAATTAGTACAATGCAATTTATGCGAAATCACACCGATAAATACACGCTTCATAGCAGCCGTCCAAAGTTGCAAAAATAAAATTTTGAATTGCCGCGTGTCCGTGCGACGCGGTCGGTGTCCGTGCAACGCGGTCGGCATTGGCGCGAAACACAATTATTTGAATTTGGCTACATATTTGCATTGTTCTTTGGACCACCTGGGCTCCCATTCGAATATTGAATTTTTGCCTAGATTTTGGATCGTGTTAACTGACAAGCTGCCTTTAAATATCATTTGAAAACTCAGGAAATTTTTCAAACATTGGATAAATGTCGTAAATCGGTTGCTTCTCAGGATATTTTTCGCAGATCCGCGCATATAAAAGTAGCTGATCCGCCACTTTCTTATGCGCGGAACCGCCACTTTTATATGCGCGGATCCGCGAAAAATATCCTGAGAAGCAACCGATTAAAGAAATTTATCCAATGTTTGAAATAAAAATTGAGAAGTGATACAACTTTCCGAACCTTGTCCTTATATAAATCTTTGATTTTTGAACAAAATTTGGATTTTGTTAAAGACATGGTGATATTGATTTGTCACGTCCTGTTTTTAATTTTTTTCAAATACGCTCTAAAGAAATAAATAGTCAATTTTTGTCCGTATGACATGTCTTTGAGTGACTGTCTGGGTCAGTGTTTCAGTTTCTTATGTTTTATAATGTTTCTCGGAGCAAATTGTGAACACCAGAAAACAAAAACAATTTCTGAGCATCATTTATCCCACCTAAAACCGAATGACAAACGACGAAAAAAGTTCTTTGAAAATCATTCAAGAGTGAATGACAATAAAAGGTAGTCCTTTAAAACAAAGGCTGCGAATATTTGTTCGAATGTTCCATAAAAAGTGACGTGCCATTGAAAAAAAAATAGAAAAATGGGATGTATATCTATTAAATCCTATTAATTCCCAAAGGAATCTTTTGCTTTCTGCTTTCAAGTGTTTTTTTTTCTGCATCTTCGGAAACAAAAGATAAAAATACTCAATTTGCAGAGAGTAGCGTATGAATATTTTTTTAGTTGTACATATTCGCATATCCACAAATTATGCTAATTATTTGTCGAATAAAAATTTTTCGTGCTTTTTTCTATTTTTTTAAAAAAGAAATTGCATATATTTTCAAGAAAACTGCATTTTGTCTTCGGGGGATAAAGCAAGAACTCTTTTTTTCAAACACTATGATATTTTTTTAAAAACACGAATCGATACGTTATATTTTCCATTTAAATTTCTTTTAAGAAAAATTGGCATGTCGTTTTATCTTAAATTGATATGAGTGTTACAATGTCTTTAAACAGATCCAGGTTCTTTCTTGGTAACCCAAAGTCGTAAGATTATTGGAAACCACAACAATTTATTTTTTTTCTGATGTTTAGATTTCTATGCCGCAAACGAGAAATTTTAAGGATTGAAAAAATAGGCTGTGAACCGCAAAAAAACGTGCAAAAGAGCTAAAATACGAAGAGTGATTAATGAACCTTTTTCGTTGGTTTACGCCACATGAACTCGGCCGAGAAAAGAATATGTAGAGTATTGTTCTTCAATGAAGTAGATGAATGAAAAAGAGCATTTTTATTCAGGTGCCACTTGAAATTACGAGCATTTTTGAATTGGGAAAAAAGAGCGTTTTAAAAATTGGGAAATTTGTCTGGAATCAAATTTTTCTAGACCCAGAAAGCAAAGAAACTTGAAATTTCACAACGTTTTACCGGCTTGGAAGTTTTCAAAAAACTTTTTCCCAACCTGATTAAAGTGTTTGTTTACTGATTTTCAATTTTCGTTTTAAAGGAGGGCTTTACGGAGCTAATGAATGTGTCTGGGATGAAAATAGACTTCATATTGATTCCAAATCTGTTTTTAAAATTTTCTAAAACCACCTAGAAGCCGAGAAAACACGTCTCAAAACAATGGCCTAGAAAAAAGGGCCACCGGTTAGTCCGCAGGCATGAAAAATACAAAAAAAAATTAAAAAGCAAACATTTAAATGAAAAAATATATTAAAAAAGGATTAATATAAACGTCTTTAACCAAACACGAAAAAAGCTAATAGGAAAAAGTTCGGCCAGGTTTTCTAGGCCATTGTTTTGAGGTGCGTTTTCTCGGCTTTTGGGTGGTTTTAGAAAATTTTAAAAACAGATTTGGAATGAGTATGAAGTCTATTTTCATTTAAGGTACATTTATTATCTTCGTAAAGTCCTCCTTTAATCTATTCAAAAAGACCTATTATTAACGAATTTGTCAAAAAACAAAAATTGAAAATCAGTAAACAGACACTTTAACTGTAGGAAAATTTTTATCAAAAATAGGCCTCTTTGTTGAATTTGAATTAACCCTAAATGGCCTTCCTAGTTAACATAGGGTTTTTTAAATAAACTCGAACAGGAAATTTAAAACAAACAAGAAGTTATAAAACTTGCTCAAATTTTCCACCAATTCTGATATCGTTAAGTTTTCAGCAGTGGGTGGAATATTGACTGAGATGTTAAACTTAAAATTTACAATGTTATTTTGAGAGGTAATTTATAAAAGTCCGAAATTTTCGTTATCCATCACTTGACTCAAATTATACAGTGGTTGCTTTGATTCTGAAAAATTTGTTACATTAGGTTTGCATTATTGTATTTCGAAATTCAAGAATTATCATGTTGAACACCAGGAAAAAAAGGAGAGACATGTTTTAAAAAGATGGATAAAAAGTCGTTCATATCTTATTTTTTGGCTATCTACATGTCATAAAAGTCAAATATTATTCAAAGAAAAAAAAAGGAAACTTTCTAAACTTTATAGATGTCAAGAATATCAGAAAAAGATAGTGAAAAGTCTCAATGGTTTGACATAAAATGTATTTCTCTCTTTCTTTCTTCTTCTTTTGTCCATTTTTTTTTGGCAACTTTTAGGCGAGAACATAAATAAGAAAACGACTAAACGGATACACGACCAATATGTATGATGAGTTTAGAATGAGCTTCTCAGTGACATTTCGAACACTGCAAAAAACACAGGGAAAGGGGAGAAAACCTCGATGTTTTTTTTGGTTGCATTAGATGGCAGCAAACTTGTTCTCAGAATTTTTGAAGCTTTTTTTGAAGAATTGGTCCCTGATGACATAAAAGAGCAGAAGAGCAGAAGTGGTGGACGTTTCAACTCGTTTTCCTGCCAACATGGTTCTGAAAAGCGTCGACGCTTAATCTGAAGATATTGAATATTATTTCTTCAAACTTCCAGAAGTTTAATGACAAAATGGCTTGAATTATCATGAATAACTTCATGTCATACATAAAACACGAAATAAAAAACTTCATCAATGTCTAGTTTCGCATCAAGACAACAAATCATTAAAAAATGTGCTAATTACAAAAAAAATCATGTTCCAGACATTCCAAGGTAAAAAAAAACATTAATCTATAAAACGGAACATTATTTTCTCTCTACTAATTAATCAATAAAACTCAAAAAATGAGGTATTCAATTGGTGTGCAAAAAATACAAATAAAACATTTCTCTGACTACAGCTTTGAAAAATTAAGAACATTTCTAACTTCTTCGCTATTTACGATGATATGAGTTCCATCCGCTTGCCTTTGTATTCTTAGTTTCGGAAGTTTGGGAACTTTTGGAAGTCTTGGAACTGGATGCGACCAAACGCCATTTGGATGGTATTTGTTTTTTCTCATTGGTTTCCAAAATCCATCCTTATAATTGTAAGTGATTTTTGTCACTTTTTTAATGATAAGACCTGAAATTCTTCACTTTTATTTTTTTGGGTAATCATGGTGAAAAAAATCCAATTTGTTTCGAGTTCGACTTTTTGACAAACTCAAAATGATTAAAAACGAAGAAGTACACAATTTCGAGATTTTTATACTGGTTATTTCAATATTTTCGAAAAAAAAGGGAAAGTTGGAAAGTGGACTAAAAATTTGCAAACCCTTTTGCGTATTTCAAATTTTCACAATAAATATCTTACCATCATGAATTCGATCAAATTGAATCCGAATCTTGGGTAACGGCTGGACTGAAACAGGCAATTTTCGAATTTTCATCACAATTTTCTGGTCATCTTTAAGCTCACAGCGAACAGGTCTTACTTCTTCAGAAACTAGAAGAGATTCATCCTCATCATCTGATAGAGTTTGCCATTTAACGGCCATTTTTGGAGCTGGTTCTGCTGAAAAATTATGAAATTAAAAAAAAAAACTATCCGGTTTAAATTCACCATTTTTCAATGCTTCGGTGTAAACATCTTTCGAAATTTTCAACATGAGTTTATCCTTTCCTTCCATTTCGGATGGTTCTGGCGTTATGTTACGATTTCCTTCATTCTTTCGAAGTTCATGCTTCAATTTCTTGATTCTCTTTTCTTCTAAAACTTCTTCTCTCAATCGTTTCTCATAATTTTTCAGAACTGTCCGACGTTTGAAAACTCTATGTGGTGGTTTCGACGTGCGATCCTGAAATGATATGTTCTTTTAATGTTGACAATCGCAATTAATTATTTACAGTTTCTAAATTTATGCTTGTTGATGGCTCATTGTCTGGTGATTCAGAACGCTTAACAATTTTCGAATCTGGTTTAATTTTCCACGTTAAGTCAGGAGTTGATTTTGAAACTTTCGGTAGTTTTGCCAGAAATTTGAAGCTATTGTTATTGTTTTCCGAATTTCGTTGATTGTCGGCCATACGGGTGGTTTCTATATCTTTCAAATGCAAACATGAAGGATCTGGTTGCTCAGGCATAATTGTTTTGTGATACGAGAATCCGAGTTCAAATTCGTCCATTTCATCAAACCGTGGAATATTCGGACTGAAAAGAAAATATATTTTCAAATCTATTTTTTTATTCAAAAAATCATTCCGTTATTAAGAAAATAATTGTTTTTCATAATTTTGGCCAAAAAACACTAAATTTCTAAACTTACATTATCTTATTTGGGACAGATGCATGATTATCAGGAACACTTGCTGGGATTCTACTGTTCACAACATCTCTTTTCATCATCGGAGTTTCGGATGCTTTAGACGTGCTAGGAATTGTTGAATCGTCCTCGTTCTCAAAATTTTGAAATTCAGCATTTGTATTAGACCTGCTCAGAAACTAAAAACGGCGCAAGAAAATCAACGCAGAAACTTGAAAACAAATCAATTTTAGTTTCTGGGTAGGGCCATATAATAATATGTAAAATTACATTTTCTTCGGGAAACGGCCCAACTTTGCTTATGTATTCCAACAAACCAGCGAAATCTAAATTTCGCATTTTTAGAAAATGTTTGAGATCAACTGTGTCAATTTCCTTCGATGACTTGACAACTGAAAAAAATTGTTTAGGAATTAATTATTCTGAATTAGGAAAATTTTTCAGAACAAAATAGACCAACGGTACGGTTAAATATCAACTTGAATGGTTATCCAGAAAGGTTATCCATGAAAAATAAACAAATTTTTTTAAATATTTTTACAGAACTAAAATTATTTTATTATTTTCAGTTTTTCGTTCAGCGATTAAACTTTTAAAATAACATTACCACTATCTAGAAGAAGTCTCATTGTCTCGCCAGATTTTTTGATGTGTGTCACAAGAATAGAGACCAACTTTTCATGTGCTTTCTTTTCGGCGCTTGTGAATCCCATGTTCAAAATCATATCGCTAACAGCATCGTTGAGGAGCTGGAAATTACAGATTCTAACTTTGAAAAATTTCAATAATAAGAAATTACCGTCAAAAGTGTGGTTTCTCCCCCTGTAACGGTCATCTGGTCTAATAACGACAAATTCTGGAAACGTGTAGTATTTTCATTTCATGATCAATAATATTTTATTCAAAATTCATAAAGTATGTGATTTACTCCAAGAGAAGTACAAAAATGAAATACAGTATACCACTTTTTTCGTCACAATACATCATTAATAACTTACGGTAATCTCCCTTTAAAACTCGTTGCGGGGCCTCAGAACTTATAAACGGTCTATCCCTTTAATTAAACTACCGTAGAATAAATTAAAAATTTTATTGAATAAATAAATAAATAATTCAATAATGAATCATGATTGAATCTAAAACACGAAATTTAAATTGATTTCGTAAAGAAAACACGCAACGCAAAATTCGACCGAAAAAATCAAAAAGTACTTTTCAAGAATCTAAAAAAGCAAGAATAGCGGAGATTTATGCAAAAAGCGCCAAACCAGAAAAAATGAATTTTGTAAACAAGTTTGTGGACAGATCATCTGCCTCGAAATGTGTCATCATTTTGGTCACTAAAGCGAAATAACCCCGCCCTTTTCTTCCGTCCAATCAAATTTCCCTTCGAAAACAATATTCAACAACGTGCCTAAAATAAAATTTATTTGCCAAAACCAACTCGTACAAAAAAACTAATATCACAGTTTATTACGAACAAAAGAAAAATTTGAAGACCCTATAAAAACGTGATAAATTAATTAACAACTTCCACCGGAATTTTGTACTCTTGATCAATTCCCAAATAACAATCACTCATAACAAAAACCGAGAAAACATATTTTCCAACATTAGACGGCATTTTTAACTCGGTTCGAGCAGGAGTTCTGGTTGAATTAGAACCCATCACACTTGTCATACTGTATAAAATATTCTTCTGCGAATCGCCGATCAAAATCACCCATCCTGCTTGCTTAGGTTTAGACCATTGTGGCAAATACATATTCGAATTGTTCTGGAAAAATTGGATTATTCAGAAAACATGCATTTTATTTTCAACGATTGTTTGCATCAGGCTGAAAAATAGCACACCAATGAGAGATTAGAAAGTATCATATACGGTATAAAAAAAATACTTTTTAAAATGTTTAAAAATCAGTTACCTTCATCGGTCCACAACTTTCTAAAACCACTCGAATCTTATAAACATTTTCAGATTTCACTTTGATCCATCCATGATTTTTTCCATCTCTGGGATCAATTTTTCCAATTTGTTCTCCTTTCGAATCCAGAATTTGAATGATGTTCACATTTATTATCGGCCAATGGCATAAAGCTTTCAGGACCTATGAAAACAAATTCTTTAAATGTACATTTACTTTGATACATACCTCTAAAGATTGCGATTCATCCAAAGTCGTATTATCTCTCAACATCTTCACAGATTTCTTTTTCATCTTCTGATCATCTACATTATTCCATTTTTCAAGCATCAATTGTTGTTGTAATTTAGGAACTGTCATATCATTTCCAATTCCTTTCGAATCATCAAGATTCAAATGTGGCAAGCTAAGCAAAGGATGATCATCATACCATCTTGCACAATGACACATTTGTTGTAAAATCAATATATTCAAAGTCGCTTCCAACCACCCTTTCAATCTTGTCATTTCTCTCATTGCTTGCAAAATACGAATACACTGATCTAGAACACTCTTCAAATCTGTTCGATAATCCGTCGGAAGATTGCATCTCATGAAATGAGCCTAAAATTGAACACATTTTTTTGGTTATGTGTTATATTTTTGCAAATTTTACTTGGAACAATAAATGCGCTTTCACGTTCGAACTACCCATGACTTGAGTCGAAAATCGAATGCGAAGTTTTCTTTGCAACTCTCTGAAAAGTTTATCTATTCTAAATTAGAAATCAGATGCGAAAACCTACGTGTTGATCAAATCCTCATTATGTCTAACTGGAATTTCAGCATATTCGGGAACATGCTGAAAATAGCGAATTATGTATTAAAACAAATTCAAAACTTACGGTCATGATATGGAGCATATTTTCAATAGTGCATGAATCCTTCAATTCGTTTAACAAAAATCGAACAGTTTCATGTTGAAGATAATAAATAGAAGCAATTCGCCCATACGCAGTTGATCGAACCTGATCACTATTTTCTTCCTCTTCCGAAATGGAAATACATTGAGATATTGTAAGTTCCTTAACACAATCGTCTACAATTTTCGTAAGAAATTTCAGCATTTCTTCTTCTGAATCCTCTTCCAGACCGTAGTAGCTAGAATTATTAGATTATAAATAAAATTTTGGAGATTCATACTCACTTCGGATTTGCAAAAAGTCTCCTATATAAATATGTTCCTGAGAGATATTCCACAATTCCTTGTTTTGATTCAATTGTTCCAGACGAGATTTCAGCATTCACGTGATTTGGAAGTACCGGCAGAAGACTGAAAATATTTCTTTTTCAAAATAATGAAACGTTTCATAAATAAACTTGTCAATAGCACTCACCTCGACTCAACCGGAAACGGTTCATATAAAAACTTCTTATAGAACGTCTTTTTCGCATCTTGAACGTAGATCACAGCTACGGCTGAAGTGTCGAACTGTGGTCTTCCTGCTCGACCCATCATTTGAAGAACGTCTGGAAAAGAGTCATTAGAAAAAAAAAAGTAGCCGTGACCTCTGAATAATTTTGTGCCCCAATTTTCTGTTATCAATTTTATTTCGGTTTTTATTCTACCAGAAAAGATGTATTCCTCTCTTTTAAATATTGCAATTTTATCATATCAAGTAACAATGTATCAAAACTTTACAATAACATGTCTGCTGTTATGTGTTCTGGGTAATTTTGGCTAGAATTTTCAAAATTTTTAGAGAAATTACAGGAGTGACACTTTTCCCGTTCTCAATAATAATTGTCTGCTCTACATTAACAGCACGTTTTCATAAGAGAACAAATGCTAAAAGTCCTCTAACAGAGTCACTCCCAAAAACGCCAACGAACAAGAAAAGTGATAGAAAAAGCGTGAATTCTAAGCATAAAGTGTTGACAAGAACAGCAAAAGCTGGAAGAAGTGATAGAATTGTACAAGAGTTTAGTGCAACTGATAATGAGACAACTGACACAAAGACGAAATTCGAAGAAACTGGACCAGATACGCCAGAAGCTAGACATGAAAAAACAATGAGAATTGAAATGGGTGGTGATGAACATTCTCCACGTGACGTTGCTTCCTCGGTAACCATTTTTCAATGAATTAATTTAAAATTTAAGATACATTTTCAGTGCCGAACCCTCGATATTGCCAAATTGGAAAGAAGTGCTGAAAGAAAAAGGCTGGCTAAAATGAATGAATCAACGATGAATAATGCAACAAAGAAACCGGACCATAAACCATCTGAAGTTGGCAAATTGTCTTGTGAGAAGATGTCAGAAAAAAAGAAAAAGCCAAAGACAAAAGTAGAAGTGAAGAAAGTGATGTCAAATGAGGAAACAAAAATAACCGAAGAATCTAAAGACGTCAAATCATGCCACGGGGATAAGAAGAAAACAAGCAAAACGAAACAAAAGATTGATGCGACACAGGTAGTAAAGATTTTAAAAACCAAACACGGAAGAATTCTTAACCTAACCAAAACTGTCTAAGACTTATTAGAGTAACTTAGCGTGGCGGCTCCTTTTTTCATCGAGCTTGATTATTCACTTAACCTGAAATTTTGGTTTTAAAGGTCATAAACGAAAAGTATGACGCTTGAAAAAACGACACTTTTTGTCGTTTTTATCGAAGGAAAATTGGGATTTTTGATTATTACTATTTCTCTATACCGCTTAAAAATACATATTTTGCTTTTTTAAGTAAATAAATTAGAGTAAAATGACTTATAAATGTTTGTTATTTCGAGATTGAAAGATTTTTTAAAATCATAAAAAGAATCAGGAAAAACAAAAAATCTGTAAGTAAGTAAGCAAAGAACACATTTTTCCATTTTTATGTTGATTTCCAACCTTTTTACCTCTTTAATTTTTACATTTTTTCTGAAGTTACTGAAAAGAAAACGAGTAAAACATGCAAGCCAAATGGTAGAGCATGTGCGTGGAAAAAATAGGGCGCCATTGGTGGTTATTTTACGAGAATGCAATTTTTCTTATCAACACTCTTTTTTGAAATCAATTGGTTTCAGGAATCATTGGAAGAAGATGTCGATAAGAAATAACACCCGATCAATAATTGTTCATTTTTCTTTTAATAAAAGGATCTTATCCTTACCTGTAACTGGAAAATCAACATATTTTCCCTTCTTTCCGTCGAAATATTCAGTTCCTTTGACAATAACCAGATGAGCAGGACAATTAATACCCCATGCAAGAGTTGCAGTTGCAATGAGAACTTGAATCTTCTTTTCGATAAACAGCTTTAAAAAAACGATTTAAATTTCCAAATGTTTTCAAACTAACATTCTCTACGATTGCTCTTTCATGCGCCGCCAATCCTGCATGATGCATTCCGATCCCAAAAGGAAGAGTTAACTTCAAATTTTCGTCTTTTACTGATTGCATCAATATTTCCAACTGAAAATCAAATAATTCTCATGATCATATCTGAAATTTTATAAACCTCTTGCATATCCATATTCAACCATCTTCTAGGATTAATATCAGCGATCAATAAGTTTACAAACGCCAACGCAGTTAATCGAGTTTGCCGTCTAGATGACACAAAAATAAGAACAGGTTTTTCCGGAGAATATGTCATAATCGCTGAAATTTCCAAGTTTTTCACGTTTAACTTAAGATAAGAATTTACCTTTGAAGGCTGGTTTATTCATTAAAGCCATTCTTGGACAATAATGTTGCCCTGGAAATCCTTGAATATGAACATTGATTGGAACAGGTCGGACAGATGGTCGGAAATTATATAATGCTTCCTGAAAATCCATTTTTCAACAAAGATATTAAATGAAAAAAAAGAACTCACATCTGGAATTCCTAACCATTCGCCAACATCTCCAGCATTGGCGAGAGCCGTTGATAATCCTAATAATCGAACTGGTTGTTCTCTCGTAATACTTCTCCTCGTTATCATTTTCAATCTACTAACAATTGCTTCTAATACTGCACCTCTATCAACTCCTAACAAATGAACTTCATCCAAAACAATTAATCCAACTTTTCGAACATATTCCCTTGTCGCCCAACTTCTCGAAATTCCGTCCCATTTTTCTGGCGTCGTGATTAAAATCGAAGAAGCGGCCAATTGTGCTGGATCTGGCGTCACATCACCAGACACTTCAACAACCGTATATCCACCAATTTTCTGTTCAAACTTGATCTTCCAATCTTCAACTCTTTCTCGAACCAATGATTTCAACGGTGCAATGTACACCACTTTTTGTCCCGGATGATCTTGAAGAAGTCGGAAAATTGCCAATTCAGCGCAAAGTGTTTTTCCAGAACCAGTTGGTGCTCCAATAAGTGCACTTTTATCAGTCTTGTACAATGAAAAGTAGATTTGACCTTGAATCGGATTGAAATAGTCAAAACTATAAATCGATTCGAATTTCGCGTTTTTAAGAGTTTTGATAGGAAGGGGTTCCAAATCGAGAAGATCTGTATGTGCCTTGAACGATTTTGGAAGAATACAATTATGCAATGACATTGGAACAACAACATCTTCTGTCACGAAATATTCACTTGATAATCTTAATTGATAATTGTTCATCAAATGCCTTTCGACAACTGGAATTGTGAATACAATGTGTTGATCTTCTTGTTTCGTAACCTAATATTAATATCAGATTAATTTAAGGAACATCAATTCTGAAAAACAAACCTTCATTTTTCCAATTGCAACTCTTTCTTGATGAACAATCAAATTCTCATTCTGATTTTCCAACAACAAAAAGAACGATTGCGTTCCAGTTTTTCCATGAATTTTATCGAACCAAATGAAGCTCGGTGTGAGCACAACTTCAACTTGAACTATCGTGCTGAAATCGATATATTTAGAACATTGCGTATGGTCAAAATAAAATGAAACTATACTATGTAATTGGTTTGAATTTCGCTGTCATTTCCATTCTTGGTAAATATCGAAGCAATGAATATAAACGCTTTCCATCGCAACTGAACATGTGGCCTGCAAAAAAAAGGATGTTTAAAATATTCTTTAATTTTTCACAAGTACCTAGTTCGTTTGGTTGTAACTCCAACAATTGTGTTAGGGACAACTTCCTTCTTTCCATTTTTTCAATCCAACTGATTGGAACGACATCATATTGAAGGAATTGTCTGAAAACTTACATGTTTATAAATTCTAAATGAAAATTGGCAAGTGTTCTGATGTTTCCTAATTCCTCCGAAATATAACGGGAGTTCCCGATTCTCATAAAATATAATATATACCTCAATGGATTCTGATTCGACCATTGCTGCTTTTCAATACATTTTGCCATGTCTAAGAAAGCCATTGATGCCTGCGACCATCCTTTTCTCAGGACCATTTCAAAAATCGCTCGGCATAATCTTCCTGCATTTTGTTGAACATAGAGTTGCTCGGACATTAGAGCAGAATTTCGGACAAACGATCTTGAGATTAATGACTGAAAAATCGAGGATTTTCAACAAACTTCTTGAAAATAAAATAAGGGTTGTTTGGCATTTTACGGTAAAACGTTAGGGTTTTAAAAAAACTAATCAAATTACAAACCTGCAACAAAACATTGACTTTTCCAGGAACACTCGCCAATCCCCCACCTCGAACATTAATCATGCAACCATAATTAACAAGCTCCTCCAAATCTCCAAATTCTTCTTCGCGACATTTAATTTGCGAAAATTCCGTCGCCATTGAAATCAATCCTAACACCATGTCATCTGGCATGAAACCAGTAAATGAAACCGGCAATCCCACGTCCTTCGCTAGAAAAAATAATCGCAGTTAGAATAACTAAACAATCAATACTTACTAGATTCATTCAACAATTCAATTGTTTCGTACTTCACATAAAAATTGGATGCAATCCTTCCCAAATCAGTAGAATTCAAATATTCCGTACTAAAACAATAGAAATTTGGAAAAAATGACAAATATTAAGATTACATTGGATCAAATCGAATCATTTGATTCCTGTCCAAATTCACTGCTGTATCTTTTACAATTTTTGAAAAGTGGTCTCTAAGTGTTGGATCCTGGAATTCGAATTGAAAACTATTTGTTTTTTTTAAAAATTAATACCTTGTCAAGCACATTCCACGGTAATCCATACGCCATCGGATTTTTCAAAGCTCTTGTATACATATAAGTATAAGTCAACCATTCGACAGCTTCATCAACCGTTGAAACGGTACCTGAGAAAGAAATCAAGTTTCTTTAAGGAAAATGATAAATTTTCTCAAAAGTGTAAACATACCCAACGAAATTTCAGCATTCATATTGTCATGCAATCTCTTATAAAACTGCGACTCAATCGGATTCTGATGAACCAACATGGTCAGATATTTGTCCAATTTGTCTCTGCTTGTGATAATAATACCATGTCCTTCATTTTCGAATTGAGGTCGTCCAGCTCTACCGAAAATTTGCTGTACATCCAAGACACCAAGATCCGCAAATGATCCTTTCTCTGCATCGAAAACATCTGTTCCCTGAGAAAAAAAACACGTTGACAAGTGTTCAAATTCTCATGAATAATACCCTGATAACAACTGCATGGGCCGGCAAATTAACTCCCCAGGCAAGTGTAGCTGTACAAAAAAGAACCTGAAAAAACACAATTTAATTATTATAAATCTAAAAATAGTTCCTTACCGAAATGTGTCCCAATGCGAAACTTTTCTCCATTAATATCCTATCCGGTCTACATAATCCAGCGTGATGAATTCCGAAACCTTTTGCAAATAATGGGGACAATTGCCCTCGGTTTCGACAATTGTTAATAGCTTTTTCAGATTGTGCATATCTCATCGGATCAGTGTAATTAGGAATGAAATAATCCATATGTCCCTGGAAATGTATTATTAATTTGAAAAACATAAAAAAATAAATAAAAAATACCAAAACTGATGCTCTTGCAGCGAAAGCTTCTGCCAACTTTGCTGTACCATTTCTTGTATGAACAAAAACCAAAACTTGATGTCCTCTCTTAACATAGCCAATAACCTCATCATAACAAACTTCATCCATTAATTTAATATTGTCTCGAACATTTCCAGTTTTCCGAATTCCAATGAATCTGAAATTTACATTAAATATATCAATAAATAAGAGGAATCTACTTTTGTGTCAATGGAACTGGTCTAAATCGTCCATCAAAGAAAAATAATCCTTTATAAGGATTGACTTTCAAGAAACGAGCAACATCGATATAATTTGGAAGTGTTGCTGACAGTCCAACAATCCGGATACCACTTTGCGATATTTCAACTTGACGTAGTGTTCTTGCGACAAGAGTTTCAATAACCGGTCCTCTTTCATCATGCAATAAATGAACCTGAAATTGAAATAATTTAAGATTTCAAAATCCGAATTTATATTCAAATTAATTTCAGACTAATCGTTTATTATCTGTTTCATGAATTTTTTAATAAGAAATAAATGTTTATGAAACGAAGTAAATTAAACATACCTCATCAATAATGAGTAATTTGACAAGTGAAATTAATGAATTATCCGATGATCCCTTTCTAGTGATAACATCCCATTTCTCAGGCGTCAGAACAAGCATCTAAAGTACATTTTACTTAATAGTTTAACAATTTATAAATGTTTCAAACCTGTGTATTAGCCAACTCATTTCTCGACATTTGTGTGTCACCAGTTAATTCCTTCACTTGCAATCCCAAAGGTGACAACCGTTTTCCAAAACTTTCTGTCATTTCGGTAGCCAATGCCTTCATCGGTGCAATATAAATTATTTTAAAATCATCTTTCATAATTTGTCCATTTGAATTCAAATGCTCATGAACCGTATTCAAAATTGTCAACATTGCAATATTGGTTTTTCCAGCACCAGTTGGTGCACAAATCAATAAATTCTCTTTCGTTTTATAAGCTTGCTCAAAAACAATAGATTGAATCACGTTCAACTCTTTGAATCCCTTAAATCCCATCTGACCAATTTCATCCATATCTGCTACTTGAACATGCTCAATTTGATCAATATCTCCTTTTTTCGACGGCGGAACTTCAATTGTTTCTCGATTCTTAAAGTTCTCTCTTGCTGAACCTTCAGGTAGTGCGAACTGAAATTTAATAAGTTTTTTATTGATATTAGAATTTTAATATAAACCCTCATTCCATTAATATCCATCATTGTATGACCTGCCTGAATTCGAGCATCAAAAACAAATGGATAAATTTCCTCTGGTTTTCCTGTTGCTTTTATTGTTGGTGTCCATTTCATGCTATCAATTTCCAGCTGTCTGAAAATTTTCAGAAACAATAATATGTCTTTTGAGGGCAAATTATTTTGTTTCGTAGTTCGATTTCAACGAAGATATAACATCTAAACATAAAATAAATACCTCTGCCTTGCAATTTCCTTCTGAACCAATTCTAATTCCAGCTTCTCCTCATCTCCGAACGCATGAACAACTCTGTTCAATTCTCTCTGTGCCCTCTTCTGTTCTTTTCTCAATTCCTTCCTTTTTTCATTTTGTGATGTTGATTGTACGCTAACTGTTTGCAAAAATCCAGGGACTTTCTGTAAACGTGAAAGTTTTGAAAAAAAAAATTATGAAATAAGGTTCATTCTTCCAAAATTATAACTTCTATATCGTTCATCGAATAAATGCATTCTATCCTAATTATTCTTCAAATTTTTAATATTTTTGTTCTCAATGAAGCGGTCAGCGGCTTTATCGAATGTGATCTTGAATTATTTTGTCCAACAGATACGAGGTTTTTATTTATTTATTTGTATTTCAAAGTTTAATATTTCAGACCATACGGAAATCCGCAAACTTATTACTCAAGACTTCGAGAGGAAGCGAAAAAAATAGCCGAACTCTCGAATATGGGTGTGATAGGAGTGGCGAAGTATCGTTTTGGAGAACATTTTTCTCTCCCTTTCTCATATTTTCATTTTCAGAAGTAGCAGTTACAAAGATCTTATACATGTTCAAGCATCGCTTTGTTTAGACGATACAATTGGTTTTATACTGGATAGAGATGTTTCAAATTATACAGTTAGCTGTGTTTGGACAGGTTTGAATCAAAGGGGAAGGTGTCAACCAGTTCCATCAAAGTATTCGAACGAAACATTCACTTATTTGGATGAATTTACTTGGACAAAAAAATTGAAGGTGAGCGTTAAATTTTAAAATTTAATAAACAGCTTTTTCGTAAAGATCTAATTTTTCAAAAAAATATATTCAGAATGTTCGACAGAAACTTGGCTGTTCATCGATTCGAAGTCTGATTGACGCATTGGATTATTTCAACAGTACAAATAGGTCCTATGCTGTTTTATATGAAGCTTCTGAGCTTTTCATTTGTAATGAAAGATGTGTTCAAGGTGGAATCGGATATTTACAATCAATGCTTATCATGCTCGCTCTAATTGTGTCACTTTTTAAAGGTTGCGTGGCACAGTAATAAAATATTCACCTTTTTTGTATTTGTCGTGGTGTTCTTCTGTTCTTTCATATCAACAACCACATTATTAATTTCATTGCAAACAGCTTTTCGATTCTCCAAAATTTCAATTGCAAGCTCGAATTGTTCAATTCCCAGCAAATCGAATAATTCTCCTTGTAAGTCATCATCACTTTTGTTCGATAATAACATTTCAAGAAGGTTCGTGCCAATTGTCTAAAAAACGGAGAATCACCAAGGTTTTTAGATTTCGATTTACCTCATGATTATCAGCGAAACAATTTTGGAGTTTTTTTGAAATTCCATGAAAAATTCCTGTTGAACTACTGTTGTTCTGTGGTGTCGAACTCGAAGGGACATCATCATTCTGCATCATAACTTTTTTTTAAAACATATTAATTTTAAAACTTACCACTAACAAATCTTCGTTCCTAGTCTCAATATCCGAATTCGACCATTCTAAAAATTCGCTGCCTAAATTGTTCGGGATAGAGACCGGATGTCGAGCAGATGTTGAAAAATCTGAAGAAAAAAACTATTGTTCAGAAAAAAGGGAAACTGAAAACCTGAATTCGAATTCGATTGAATCTCATCAATGCGACGTTTGAGCCGCTTTAACCCATACATTGAGACTATCTAGCTAGAACTGGAAATGTATTATTTATTACCACAAAAGTTTTAAAGTTTAAAAGCAATCTGAAAATCAAAACTAAGAAAAAAATGCTCTTTGAAAACTCCCAATATTACAGTTTTTCGTCATTTACCAGAAAGCAATTGTGATAAACAATTGAAAAAATGTCTCTAATGTTTTGTAAAATTTCGCAATTTTCTCCTAATAAATTTAATTGGTTTCATGTATTCTGAAATCGTTTGGTAGTGTATATATTTTTTTTGGAAAATCATTTCAGGAAAAAATAGGATAAATAAACAAAAAACGCGTTTTAAAACTTAAAAAACTTGAAATTCCGACAATTCTCATTTGACCTAAAAACCCAAAAATTTTCATATTTTGTGTTTCTAGGCCACAAAGTTATACTTCTTTTGGAATTCTTTTTAATTTTAATTTATTTTAATTTTTATCTAAACTTTTATTGAAAAGGTATTTTTATAGGAGTATGGATAATCAAAGCAACAGAAAAAATGTGGAAATATTTCGCGGGCCTCCTCGATCGAATTTGATGACGAAAATTTCCATCAAAACACGCCCTGTTCAAAATGATAAATCTGAATCGGTTCGTGAAAATGCTTCACCAGTATTTCTGAATCGGCACGCGAGACCGCATCAATCTGAACCGGTTCGTGAGCCTGCTTCACCAGTAGTTGAGCAAAAACCTGCAGAAAAAGCTCGACTAACAGAATCTGTGAGAATGTTCGGCGAGAACAACGAAATATCTGATAACATTATGGTAAGGAAAATCATTTATTTTTCTTAATGATTTTCGTTTTTAGGAAGTTTTTTCTACGTGCCCAAATTTTAATGTAATTTCGGCGATTGGACCGCAAGGATCTGGAAAATCTACAATATTGAGCATGCTGTCCGGAAATAATTCGAAAAATTTGTACAGGTATAAGGCTTTTGGAAATTCAAAATATTACATTATTTTTCTGAAGAGAGTACTATTTCCGTCCTGTTTCTCGGGAAGCGAATGAACTATCAAGACACCAGACTATGAAGTTTGACGTTTTTATTTCAAATCATCATATTTTCATTGATTGTCAGCCAACACATAGTTTCTCGATTCTCGAAGCGCTTACCAGAAGTAACAAATTAGATGATGTTACCGCCCATACAGATGTAAACATTCAATTATAATATACACGGAATTTACGATATTAAATTTTCAGACACTGAAGCATTTGGCCTTTTTGCTGAATGTTAGTCATACTGTATTAGTTTGCGCGGAAAGTTATATTGACTTAAATTTAATAAAGGTACATTGATAAACAAAAATATTCTAATAAATACAGATAAATTTCAGACCATCCGAGCCGCTGAACTTATTCGACCACAGTTGAAAAAGTACGAACCTCGGTTATCAATGGATAGAAAAGCGAATCTCAGTAAGTTAAAGCATTTTTGAACCGCTTAACGTTTTATTTCCAGTTTTTCTTCACACCAAAGCATGCCCTATCGATTTTACATATTCCGTCTTATCAGAACGCCGAGATCTGTTAAAAGACATGTTCCGAGATTCTAGATGGTTGCGACTCTCTGAAAATCCTGAAATGGTGCTCGTCCCGCTGCCGGAAATTTCACTTCGGCGTGAACAAATCCAAGAAAATATTGACACCGATCATCCAAGTAATGCGGTTGAAGTAATGACTGAATTTGATGAAATAATTTCACAACTCCGCGAGGAATTATTTAAAAATCGTGTATCATTTACTGAAAACAGTGGCGATTTAGATGAAATCAAGTGGTCAGTCATATTTTGAAACGAAGGTTTTTTTTTAGAATATCTTATTTTACAGGGCTGAATTATGTCAAGAAACAATGAATGATTCCACATTCCAACATCTATTAGCTGAATTTCGAACATGCAAACGAGGACCTTCTTATTCCAAAAACTATGAAAAATAACGTAAAGTTGTTCGATATAATTGTTGTTCGGGTCACTGAAAGCGTTTCCTTAGAAAAAAGTGAATAAATATTTCTGATGCATGAATGACCTTTTCGACGTTCTTTGGACAACATTAATAAAATACAATCTTCAGTTTTAAAAGCAAATGCTTGTCACAATTGCATCACAGAAATTGGCATTAAAAATAGTGGCGTTGATAAGGTCAGAAGAAGATGTTCCAAAAATAACCTTTCCTCTCGTAAAGCTTCTTTCCAGAACTTTTTTCTGCAGATTTAATTCCATTTGTTCAACACTAGAAATCAATATGCATTTTTATCCATAATTCTATTTTATTTTCACATCAAAATTCAACTAATCCCTTCTTTTTTCATCCTTAACACTTCTAATCCTCTCTTTTTTTCGATAGATACCTTTGATTTTCCTATAAAAAATGAAAAGACGAAGACGAAATCACATAGTCGTTGTCGATTTCCGCTCAATTGCTCCACCCTAACCAATTCGGCTGCTGCAAACAATTTTCAAGATAATGTTCTCCCAATTCATTATTATTTAATTTTTACAAACAAAATTATATTGCGAAATTAATTCCATAATTTAAAAAATTAATCAGTTAGAAAATGCACACCTTTCTTAATTTAACGAATTTGTATTGCAAAAAAAAAAAAGGTTTTAATGAATTTTAAATTAAACACTATTAGCAATTGAGTGATGTCCTCATTTCGGATAAATAATTTATTGGAAATATATTGGAAAATACATCAAAGTCGTCTTCAAAAAATTAACATTTTAATTCTGGGCAACAATAATGAGTCTAGGTTTTTGAAAGTGAAGACCACTATAAAAAACAATTTTTTAATAAAGAATACGTATTGGGCAAGTGACAATTCGGGATAAAATCAATTCGAGAGAAAGACAGTTCGAAAGAAATTGAAAATTTTTAGTTGCAAAAAAACGTTGATTTTGAACTAAAACTTAATTCAATAATTTAAAGGGACTATTTACTGATTTTAGGTTTCTATTTCATTTTCATCTTCTTCTCGATATTTGAAAACCTATAAAAGCAAAACGATTTTTCGAAATTTCCTTTTCTAGAACGAGAAAAACTCATTTACAAAATACCTTACGACAAATGGCCTAACAATTGCAAAAATTCGTGCTCTCTCGAGCGGGCCGATCAGTTAGGCCATTTCACCGCCTTATTTTGTTTGTCTGCTTTTTCGTGCTAGAAAAGGAAATTTCGAAAAAATTTTTTGCTTCTATAGTTTTCCAAATATTGTGAAAAAGATGAAAATGAAATGAAAACCCAAAAGCAGTAAAAAATCCCTTTAAAGGTTTTTTCCATTCATTTAGGTTGCCACTTTTTGTCCTCTGGAAATCCTAATTTCTCCCGAATTGATTTTATCCCGAATTTTCACGTGCCCTGACTATTTTATAAGATTATAGTTTTTTGAACGTTTGCCGTTTTAAGTTTATCAGTATAAATTTTTCTTTTTTTTTACTTTTCAAATTTTCATGACGTTAAAAATTTTTTAAAACTGTAATTACAGTACTAAGAAATGACTGATTTCGATGCTGTTTGGTTTTTTTCAATATCTCGGTCATTGGAATTCAGTGTACCACTTTCTTAAATCCCATTAGAGTTTGAAAACTTGTTGATTTTCAATTCGGTGTGCACGTTTTCAAGGATAGTTCGATACTTAAAGGAGGGGAGATAATAAATTTTTACTGAGATAATAAATGTACCTTAACTGAAAATAGACTTAATTCTCATTCCAACTCTGTTTTTAAATTTTTTAAAACCACCTAGAAGTCGAGAAAACACGCCACAAAACAATGGCCTAGAAAAAGGGGCCACCTGGCCGAACTTTGTCCTATGAGCTTTTTTCCGTGTTTCGATAATAAATAGTTATGCAGAATGCTTATATTAGTCCTTTTTTAATGTTTTTTTTTCATTTTTTTGGATTTTTCATGTCTGAGGACTAGTTTTCGATGGGGGCCACTTTTTGTAGGCCATTGTTTTGAGGCGCGTTTTCTCGCCTTCTAGGTGGTTTTAGAACATTTTAAAAACAGATTTGGAATGAGAATGAAAAAGTCTATTTTCATCCCATCTCCATAAAATCCTCCTTTAATTCAAATCACGCGTAGTCCACGCTCAGCACAGTTTACTGGGAACGTGTCCAAATATTTTCGGCAGAAATTTTTTCGATTTTTAAAACCCCGGCTTCATTTAATTTTTTGTTCACTATGGCTTCATCTCATAGTTTTTTACTCGAGGTTTAAGTCATTTCTTTTTGCACATATAGAAAAAATAGTTCTAATATGTGTGTATATCTTTTATAATCTCATGCATAAATTTGATGACTAGAAGAAAAAAAATGAAGCAAAAAGAGGCGAGAAAACACAGGTTTATCTGATGTCTCATAAATTCATTTGTTTTGTCGGGATTCGCCGCTAAAGTGTATAATTTAAATATCACACACATACACATCGTGCTCTAATTCATTTTTTTCCTATCTCTCTATCCTGAAACCAATTTCCTTTTTAACTTTGTCCATTTCCTCCTGACATGAAATATATTTTTTTTGCCAATAAGTCAGCAAAGTAGAAAGTGTCAAACATCTTATTTGGTCACTTCTAAGTATTTTCTATATGTATGAAATGTCCCTTTTTTTTTTAGAAATAACTGAGAAAAAAAACTAGAACAGATAAATCGAATCATTTCTTGACAAATTTTTCAGAGAAGAGTGAGAAAAATTAGGTTAGCGGGGCTAATGGCAATTAATTTCATTTTATGTTATACACCATTTTTATAATATTTTATAGATTTGTGTGCGAAAACTCAAGTTTTTGTGTTCAAATTCAACAATTTTTATGGAATTATTAGAATTATCTTTAACATTCCTGAAATTTTGCGAATCTTAGGTTTAAATAACGTTTTTTATCGATATAGTGAAAGTTAAAGAGCTCCAGTTAGGCGCTTAATTTAAAATTCATTTTCAAAACCAAAGTTCCGGTATTTAGGTTCAAACGCATGTGGCATACTGTCTTTAACAATAACTTCAGCTACCAACAATTTGAAGTACTTCAAATTACTTATTTCTTAAATTTAGTATTAAATTTCATCGTAAAAAAATAGCAACATGTTCGCAGTTGGTCACTTCTGGAGACTTAGAAAAAGTGCAATAAACATGAATGTTTTGAGAAAAATAAGGATTGCCAGTTTTATATTTCTCTTGAAGACAATAATTTAAAAGAACAGATCAGAAATAAAAAATATAACTTAAAATATTATACGGGTGGGTTGTTAATATCTCATTATTTACTTCCTATAACTTTCTTTCAAGCTTTTCGTGAATAATAATTGTGTCGATCAATTTATCGCAGTTTTTAATATATTTCTTTCACCTTGCTAAAGATAGCGGACCAGTTAATCGGTGCATCAAAATTTATGCTAAATTTCAATGGTCTCATAAAGTTAGTTTTTTTTAAATGTATGCACCGTCTTTTAGTCGTTCATTTTTCTGATTTTTCAAATTGAATCATCCTACTATTTTTCTTATCTTCTTCAAATTCTCAATTTCCACGAAGTTACTTAAAATGAGCGTCATTTCAGAAGCATTAACAAGAGATTTTCTATGATAACTTTTAAATTTAAAACGTGAAAATTCGCGTTTTTTCTATGAATCAATTGAAATGTTTTCCAAGTTTAGCTGAATTTAATATTTCAAAACAACGATTCATATTTATTTAATCAGAATAATTTCTGAGGCAATGTCTGTAAAATTTTCAAATGATTGACATCTTTGGCAGATATAAATTTTATGATGAAACATTTTCTGACATGTTTCAAAAAACTTCATATTTTTTTGTTTAATTTTTTTTTCTTAAAATTTGTACCACTTTCTTTTAGGATTAACGCGAAAAAACAGTTTTTTGAATTTTTTTCAGTATTGTTCTACTAAAGAAGGACTGTACTAATTTTGTAAATCAATTTTGAACTCAATTTTATATACTGAAATAATAGTGAAAAATTACAAAAACTAGAAATGCGAAAATTGGCACGGAATTCTGAGCGCAACTTCTGAGCCGAAGTCGGTGGTTTTTGAGACCAAAATGTTCGCATTTCTAGGTTTTTTTCAATTTTTCCTATTTTGTGGTGCTATAACTATAGAACGGTCAACACAGCGAATAATTAATTGTCTTACCGGGTTTCCATTTTTTCCTTTTCGCATTTTTTTATTGATCAGATATCAAGCTCAATCGTGACAATGTAAAATAGAATTTTAAATCGATTAAGCAGTATTTTAAAAATGAGTACAGTCCTCCTTTAAATTTTGGTAAGGACCCAAGATACAACATCATTTCTTTTACAGAAAAAATTCTACTTTACATTCCTCCTCTCTTTTTCATACCTAATTACTTATTCCAGTTTTTCTTGCACCAGATTTCCATAATAAGAGCGATGATCAATAGAAAAAAGTCTGACATTAGTTGAAACTCGAAAGTCAATGTCAGTTCTGGGCATCATTTGTTCAAGCCGAAACTAAACTTATTTTTGTGCCAAAGCTTCATCTAGGACCAAATTATGATCTAACCCTAAAATGTCAGGGTATTCTTTCCATTTTTCTTGTCACATATACTAACATTTGATATTGTGCGGAGGTGGTGTTTAGGATGAAATGGATTAGTCTATAGATTTGTCACATAAATGTTTTTTTCTTTTTTTTTCCGTCGTTATTCATTTGACTAGATTTGAGCAAACTTTCTTTTCTGTACATCCTTTTTTATAATGACACGAAAAAATTATAATGTCATGCGTATTACTGATGAAGGATTAAAAACTAGAAAAAATTAATGCTAAAACTGTCGAAAATTACGGAACTGTCGAAATGGAATTTGATAATAAAACATTATACTCTTAATTAAAATTTTTTTTACGAATGCTCGAATTTTTCAGTGAAACAATTGTTCGGAACTCAGCATTTTTTGAAACTTTAACAGTTGTGGATTGAGTTGTAGTTTGTTGCTTTTGTTTAAGATTTAACCCTTTTACGAATAAATTATTCTTAAGCTCTGAAAATTGGATGAAAAAATGAATTAAAAAATTGTAAAGTTGAGAAAAAAACAAATTTTATGACAGATTCATTCATTTCCTGTTCATCTTTTTTGCCATTCTTTTATATATGTGAGGTTTTTTCTATTCTCTTCTACCTTTTACAGATAAAAATCGATAAGTAGTTTGTTCGACATTGAATCACATAACATTCTTCTTCTTTTTTTCATGGCTCAATCCATACCTTTTCCTATTCTAAATCTTTTCTTCAACAAGCGGATTATGTGATAATCTATAAGCGCGTCTAATAGTTTTAGAATAACAAAACATATTGATTTCAAATTCTTTTCACTCAACGCTTTTTTGTTCATAACTTTGTTCATACGTTATCAATTTGTTTGCTCATTTTTATTTCAGATAAACTAACTTCGAGTATGAATGATGACGATGATGATCCAACGTGTTATCTAGTTCAAGAGAGAGCACTTGACTATGAATATGATGAAGGTTTTGATTGGGATAATGTGACATTAGATCAGTGTAATTGTACACATCCTTTGCATAAGTATATAGAAGTAAGTGCTCGGAATTTTATTAAAAATTATGTAAAAGTTGGAATCAGTTTTTAGAAGCTTTTGAGGTTAAAGCTTCATCAAAAAATTCAGTTTCAAATTTTTCATAAGCAAAACAAAGGGCGTTCAAAACAATATTCCCCTCATGTTAATTATAAGATAATTTAAAATAAGAAAGAAAAGGGAATTTTAAATTTTCAGAAATATTTGAGCATTTAAAGTATTGAACTTTTAGGGCTTGGTTTTAAAGAAAATAAGATTTATGCGGGTCACTTAACTATAATATTTATTTAATTTTTTATATTATTTTATATTATTGGTGAATTATCATGAAATAAACCTCAAACAATTAAAAAACGAAGAATTGTTTGATTTTTAATTTAGGCCTAGGTTTGAACAGACAATTTATAAATGATTTAAGGAATTATAATGTTTTTTCATCGCCAATCCAATTCGATAACCAATGACCAATATCAACCAAGTCAGAATGTTGTTTTTATTTGCTTAAATTATATGCCCCATCTTATTCTCTTATTTTCACATATTTCCGGACAGGATTAGTTGCTTTAAACCTTGCTCGTTTAATTCCGAACTTTCCTCTATTCTATACGAAAAAGAAATAAAAAAAAACTCTTTCAAAGACCTTCCCAAACAACAAATGAGGACAAGAAAAATCTTAAATGTAATATGAATGGATTAGGGCTTCACTGACGCACTTGCAGTCAATTCCCAGATTTGCAGATATAGAAAAAAAGGTTATAAATCATTTTTTTTCCAGGTTTGTATGTCAAAATGCATCTCAGATGATCACAGTGTCCTTTTTTCATTAACAGAAGAGGAGCTTTTTGAAATTGCGTTGCCTGGATTATTGTATTTGTTGGTTTTTCTTGTAGGAACTATTGGAAATTCTATGGTAAGCGGAAAAAAAATAAATGAATGTGAAGAACAAAGATTATGGAGAAACATCAGGGATTAACCACCAAAAAAAACAGTATTTAACACATTTATAACAATAAGGGAGAATAGAAAATATTTAGTCATGAATGATCAAAGAATAGCTATCCGAAAACTTTCTGCTAAAGATGGAAGAACTTTGAATTTTCGAAAAAAATGTTAACAATTATATTTCGACCATATAAATACTATTAAAGGAGATTTACCAAAATAACTGAAACAAATATGCGACACTAAAACGTTTCCAAACGAAAATCTATAGATCGAATTTGACAAACTAAATATTTTGGGGAGCTTCCGTAAATGATTGTGAATTGTAAAAAATAATCTAGTAGTGAATTTTTCTTCTTTTTTTTCTAAATTCTTAAATTTCAGGTAATTTTTGTGGTCAATCGTTTTAAAAGAATGCGAAATGTAACAAATGTGTTCTTGGCATCATTGAGTACTGCTGATTTATGTTTGATTTGGTTCTGTGTACCTATAATGGTAAGTATTTCAGTCATTTTTAGACTCATAAAAATGTTGTCTGAATTTTCAAATAATCTTTTTGGCAGTTTATGAAGTACATGTCACATACATGGTCAATGGGTCGATTCGCTTGTTATTCAGTACATTATATTCAACAATTTACATGTTTTTGTTCTGTTTTAACAATGACAATGATCAGTTTCGAAAGATTCCTTGCCATTGCCTATCCGATGCGAAATATTTGGTTTTCTTCAATCGGAAGGGCGAAGAAAGTTATTTTACTTATATGGTTATCATCAGCTCTTTTGGCACTTCCAACAGCAGTTCGAATGGATTATGAAACTAATTTAACATTGTCCGGCCAACGAGTTCATTGGTGTCGACGACGGTTTCCTAATCAATTTTTAGGATATTCCAGAGCAAGTCTCAATAGAATTTATTCGGTTTATCAAGTAAATAATGCAGTATCTCATAATTCAATGAAAATAAAAATTTGCAGCTTCTTCTTCTAATCGTTTTCCCAGTTATTACAATGTCTGTTTGTTATGCGAGAGTTTCAGCAATTGTCTACAGATCTTCAAAAGATCGAGTTATTCTATCACAAGCCATGTATGTTGTTTAACTTCAAAGTGGGGGAACAAATAATTTTCCAGGGTGGCATTTTCAAAAGCGGCCACAGATGCTGTAACATTTTCTGGTTATTCAGCAGTTCCTATGATTACAACATCAAGAAATTTGAAAACGGCTACAACAACTATGAATTCTTATAGTAAACATAGAACAAATCGAGTCGCCGAGGCTAATAAGAAACAGGTGAATAATTTCTATCAAAGGAAGAATATACTATAAATGGGATTAATTTCATACTCAATTCATATTTAAATTTTCGAAAAATGAACCAATTAGTAAAATCAATTGAGCTCAAAATACTTGTTGATCTCAGGTGTTCATCAAACTCATTTAAAGACAGGGTGCCAGTTAAAAATTTCGCCGCTGCGGCGATAAGATTTTAAATTACCGCATGTTTTGAATTTTCATGTGCGCTCCAATGGACAGCAGTCATGTGTGTGCGCGGTAATTTGAATTTTTGAATTTTTTGTGTGTTTTTTTCAAATTTATTTCGTTTTTGTCCGATTTTAGCGTTTTTTTTTGCTGAAAGTCATTAATTATTTTTAATAAGTGTCAAATTAATTTTTCTTACAGGAACTAACCAGGATCCCTCATAAAATGCGGGAAAAGCGTTGATTTTCCTAATTTTCATCCAAAAATGAAAATTTCGCTATAATTTTGAAACCAGATTAAATATACGTACGTTTCGCAAATAAATTATTATTTCACAGGTATTCTAGTTAATTTTTTTTGAAACAAATGAAACATTTACAGATTTCATGGACACAATTCATCAGCGACCCAAAAAAATCAGTTTTCCGAAAAATTGATCAGTTTGACATATCATTTTAGATTTCTAAAAATGTCATTATCGTTTTTAACAGTTTTTGTTTGTTTTTGAGTTTCTTGAATTTTTTTGAATTTTTCTTATTTTTCGGGTATTTGAATAAAATTTGCCTCAAAATTGTTTGAATCTGGTCGCAACATACTTTACTTATGTTATTCTACTGAAAAGAAACATTTTCCACTAAAAAAATTAAAAAATAACAGTTTTGAAAAAAATGTAAAAAATTCAAATTGTTGTGCTTCCCGCCAAAAAGCGTACGTGAGCGTACGGCGGGAATTCAAAAATAATTTTTTTCATCTTCCGGACGGAACTACAAAATTGTTTTTTTTCGTCGGGATTTCGCATGGAATATACTAGAATGTCGGTAGAAAGATGAATTTTTCACAATTAAATCCATATGGGGTAAAAATAACTGGCACCCTGTCTTTAAGACGTGTATTATCACAATTTCAGATTGTTCAAATGCTAATTTCAATCGTTTGTATGTATACTTTTTGTTGGCTTCCAACTATAGGTAAATTATGAATAATTTCACTAGAATACTTTAAATTTGCTCATTATTTACAGTTGATGAATTGCTCACTTCTTTTGGTTACATTTGCAGAACATCAAACACGCAAACCTTGAAGCATATGCGAATGGGATTCAATGCTTTGGTTTGTTTTTTTTTTTGAAAAGTTCTTATTTTATAGCAATTCTTGAATTTCAGACATATTGTCAATCATGCATAAATCCAATTCTTTATGCATTTATTTCTCAAAATTTCCGTTCAACGTTCAAGACGGCATATTCAAGAATGAAACTACGATTACAGGTTAGTCATTATTCATGCGCCTCAGAAATGTTAATTTTGTTGCAGGGTGTTGAAGAAATCCGTTCTCGAATGGGTTCATGTTCTTCAGCAAGTATGATGTCAACCAGAAATCAGCATAGAATATATGGAAGTAGTTTCAACACACTTACAGTTCCTGGAAGATCGATGATCACTCCAAACATGTCGCGAGATGTTTCACAATTGTCGTTATGTCGTCCCTCATCTGGAATGTCTTTCTGTCGACCAAAAAGTCCAATGGCACACGATTTTCCATCAACGTTTGGAAGACATCGACCTAGGTCTCCAACAGATGCTTCGAAAGATTCCGGGAGACCTAGAAGTCCGACAGATTTGTCACAATCTACACGGCCTTCTAGAAGATCTTCTTCAATTCGGTATTTTAAGAATGTTTAGGAAACAAATAAATAGTATTATTTATAGGCCGAGAAGTCCTACCACAACTTCACAAATGTCTACAATTATACCTTTGGGACGATCAAGAAGTCCAACTGGAGCATCTGAAGCATCTGGAATGTTCCAATCAAGGTTAGTGATGACTTTTTCAAAACAATTGTTTGGAAATAGGTTTTATGTTTGTTTGTGTTAACACGAAAATAAATATTTTGCATCAAATTGCATCAGTAGGCTGATGCAATTTGATGTGAAATATTCGAAACTGAAGTTGACTAGAAAAATAAAACAAAATTGAGGTCAATAACAAACTTAAAAACTACGCGCCACTTTTCTTACAGCGGTTGGAAACGGCAAAAAATGGGTTTCTCGTCCAAAAAATAGACTGTTATCATTTTTCATTCCCATAAAATGAAATTCAAAAAAAAATGTTGAGCGGTTGGTATCATAAGTGTACTGTTCCGGGGTGATTTATGAGGAATCACAATATTTTGTTAAAGTTCTTGAAATCAGATGACTTCTGAATAAACATTATCATTTTCAAAATTAAAATTTTTTTCCAGAACACGAAGTCCAACTCTGAATTCAAATCAATCGGGTCAATCAAACAAAAGTATCGGTGAACGAACAACAGATCGATTGAGTGTTCGAGACGCAGTTCGACCAAAAACACCTCCATGTCCAGTCTAGGATAAATTCCAACTTCAAAACATCTATTCATTTTTTTTTCACAAAACATGTATTTATCTTTTTTCTTACTGAAAAAAAAACCTTACTTCTCTTTTCATTCTCGTCAATACAATTTTATGTGCATTTTTTCCAATTTTTATTTCGTCTTCTTTTGGCGGGCATTTCTGTCACATTGTGGTTTATGGTCAAGTCGTTTTCGGTACAGTTTTTACAACTTACATTTAATGGACTGATTGGAAAAAAAGGTGACTAGAAACATAAAACTGATCTCTTTTCGACCAATGGCAATAAAAAACGAAAAGAACTTTTTTTCTGTCTAGAAGGAAAGTACAATACTCATACGAGTGAGGAGCATGAACTATGTCTGACTCATTTGTGTGCCTTATCATTTTTTGCGACTTTTTTTCTCGACATATGACAAGGATTAAAATAATGATGTCATTTTATATGTCGTTATTTTAGATTCTATGACATATTCGAATTTTCTCGAAAAAATACTGACTGACAAAAACAAATATAAAATCCCAATTAGGAAAAGTTTGTTTTGGCTCTTTTTTTTTAGTTTTCATTTTTTTTTCTAAAAACAGTGAGATTTTTGAGTTCTTTATCGAAAAAAACTAAGCTTTGTATAGTAATAAAAACAAAACTCTATAAAAGTGAATATATTTAAATCTTTCAAAAATTAATGAAAAAATGCCTTTCTCTCTTTTGCACAAAACCCAAAGTTTGAGATATGAAAACTTGAATGGGTGTTTCAGCATCAGCTTTCAAATTCTTATTTTGAGTAGGTGCGTGAAGCTTCAGTCAGCTTTCGTAGAACTCTATTATTCTTGATCATTGCGTTCGTAAGGCTGCTCAACCTGACAGGCGCTCCGCACGCACGCGACGCGGTGACTTCCCACTCGACACTGAAATATTGGCGGGAAAATTAATTTTTCAAATTTTCCAGTGTGCTGAGTGTCGACAGCCCCGTCGCGTACGTGTGGAGCGGCTGTGAGGTTGAGGAGCCTTCCGAACGCAATGATCAAGAATAATTGAGTTGACAATATCTCCTGTTAATTTTTGTTCACCAGAGTACGGTTTAGGACCGAATGTTCCGGTAAATGGATCAAAACATGTTTACACATTTTTCCATGCAGGCCCAGGCCAGAACCTTCCATATCAAATTCGTTTTGAATAAATTACTGCTCCAAAAATTTGAAAACATTCCAGATATTGCCTCATAAATTTATTTTTGTATTTTGATCTTTTGAATCAAAAAAAAAATGAAGTAAAAAGTCGTAGACTGTTACTTGTAACTTTCACCTTCTAAAAACTCCCGGTAAGCAATAAAATGTGGTTCTCAAGAGGTTGGCCGTTTGAAAACCGAGACAAAATCTTCTGATCAAAACTGTAACTAAATCGCACAGCTGAAATCAAAGATCGACGTCGACGACAGCAGTAAAAAAAACTGTTGTTGTAGAACAGTAAAACTTCTGCTAAAACCTCTCTCTCTGCAATTGATAATAGATTGGGGCAAAGAAACAAGAATGCATGGGGCAATCCTCTTCGGGGATTGCCCCTTTCTATTTTTTCTTCAGTCTTCCATTGCGTATAAAACTGTCATTCCTATATTATCAGTTGGCGTTCTTCATGTCTTCTTTCCTTCGGGGGCTTCCCCGTTCTGTACCTCCAGTTATCACGAGGTGATACTTCCCATTTTTTGCTTCTTTATCATTTGTCTTCGCTACCGTAGTTTTTCTGAACATTAATAACGGTTTGTATCTTTCAGCTCCAAATCAAACACTGTTTATTGTTTTTTTGTAGATTTTGTCTTCTTCGTCCATTCTCTGTAACATTATTTATTTGTTTTGTTTATATTTTTTAATGAAAAGCTTCAATTTTTGCAAATGAAAGAGATAGGAGCGATGACGTTCTTGTTCCATGAACTCTTTCGTTGTGAGACCAATAACGCAAAATCCAATGTGTCCTTTAACTGGAAAGGGACGACTATAGAATTATATTTCGAAAGCTTATCACTTTCAAATATATGACGTTTTGGGAATTTTCAGCTTTTCAGTAACATTCCTATTCGATTTTTCAAATACCTTTTTTGATATTTTCATTATATTAATTATCAAATTACTTTTTCAACAATAAAACAAACATTTTGTATTTTTGTTCATAAAAGACCAACTTGCGAGATGAAATCACAGTATCATTTCATCTTTTGAACTGTAGGAACGATCAGAAAAGAATTTGATCACCAATATATAAAAAGAGAGGAAGATTTCTCAGTTCCAAAAACTTTAATCCTGTTTTCATAATCTCAAATTTGCAGAGAGCGATCAATTTTATTAGATTGAGAGCTCAAGCAATACAAACGGGAACTTCAGAAATATTCAATCTTATTCAACCAAAGATTTCTGAATAGAAACTTTGTCTTGAAAAATGAAAAACAAATCACCGCTTGGCGGCTGGCCAATTTCACTCGGCACAATGCCAACATAACTAATTAGCACACGATTCTTGGTTTGTTTTCAAGTTTCGAAAAGTTTTTTTCAAACTTTGTCTTTCGTGATTTATATTTATATACTGAAGTTAGAATTATTATATTATATTTATCCCCATTAGCGGCTCAAAAATGATTAATGAAAGTATTATAATCGTACAGAACCATGGAGGTTTTCTACTCTTTTGGGAAATTACTGCAAGTTTCTCATTAGAGCACGCTTAGAATCCAACCATTGTCAATATAGACTTTCGAAACCATTGCTATAGACATGCTTATTAGTCACCTTTATTTATGAATTTTAAAACATTTGAAAACGAATAATAATGAATGTGAAAAAGACAATCGAATATCAAATATTTGAATTCGTTCCATTCAAGCTATTTTTTCTCACCGAATGTTTTTTTTTCATGCATATAAATAGTCTATTCATCATTCATTTTCCATTTGTTCTTCAATATTTTTAGTTTTATTTATTTTTCCAACTTTCGTTAGAAATGAAAACAAAACCACGGGTTGCTTAAATGCTGTTGTTTTCTACTTTAATACTGTTGTTTTCTAAAATATCATCAATAAGACACATTTGGGAAAGAAGGAATACTTTTCTCAAAGTTACAGTCAGAATTTTGCAACGTGTTTCTTGGCACCATTCCAAATAATTGCATCATCGTAAATATTCATTGAGCTTCGCATTGTGGGACGATACGACAAGACAGACATTCCCCTTCCCATTCACCCAAACTAAAAGGACATTTTTGAAAATAGTACAGCTTTTTCGGAAAGCGCAGAGAAATGGTATGGCGCACGAGACGACGGCAAGAGCCAGGGTTCCTTCGCATAAAAAAAGTTCTCGTAATTCCGACCATTTCTGTTGTACAATGAAGCGTCCTTCGAAAAGCAGTATTTATTTCATCTTTTTTTTTCATAAATGCTGATCGTTTGCAGGTGTTTGTCTTCTGTCTTGCACCATTTGCAGATGTAATGTTTAGTTCTCGATTGACATTTTCATCATTTTTAATTGGGCTCTAATGATGAGTTTAATGTATTTTCACATATTTTTAGATCATGTTTGATTTCCATAAAAATGCTTTTTTTTAAAATTTAGTACTTGTTTCCAAGTTTTGGATAACAAAAAATATTTTCGTTGCAAAAAAATTGTTTTGATAGAAAAATAAAAACATTTCAAGGAATTTTCTAGAACGTGACTTTTTTTGCAAACTTTCAATTTTTAAATGTTTATTTCATATCATTGTTTTTGTTAGAAATTGCGGCTTAAAGTTGAATTTTTCGCCTACTGCTGTGACCTAATCAATTAAACAGACTGATGTAAGTCACGGCGTGGCGAACTGTACCCTTCCCCCTTTCTGTCTGCAATTGTCTCTTTCTCTGCGTCTCTCGCACACACATTTTTTTAGCAAAGTGGATAAAACAGATGAAAATTATGGCATAGGCGCGCATCAAAAGTTCGATTCCATTTAAACGTTTTGCAAAAAATAATCTACTTTGGATATTGGCGAATATCGTCCAAGTATTTAAAACTACATTAAACCCTCCGAATACCAATTTTGGGCGCCACTGGGCGGAATGTGGCTCAGTGAAGTGTTGAATTGACACGTTTAAAATCGAATTTGCCGGATGTCAGCAGCATTTTTGCCACTGATTCTTTTTGATAATTGTTGCGAAAGATTTTCCAAACATAATCTATGAGTTTCAGAAACTTTCCTGAAGATGGATGCGAAAATTTTCAAAAAACCAAACAAAATTTTTTTCGAAAACGTTTTTCTTGAATCGAGATAAATGTTTTCCAATAGCATTTTACACGCTGATTAAGAATATCTAACTTTTAAAAAAAAGTTATTGAAAATTTTTGAGTAATGAGGTTTCTAAGGTCTAAAAGTGAATTTTCTCGGCACAAAAGCAAATTCTGGTAGTAAGAGTAGTCTCAAAAGATGCAGAATTTTTTTCTCTATAATCCTGGTAATTTTGAGAAAAAAGTTATTGAAATTTCTCGAGAAAATTGAAATAAACACGCCACAATGCTATACTGCTATTTGCCGGTCACACACAAACACAGCGGAGTGTCGTAGCGTCCACCCCGTGAAGTACGCGGACTAGAATAACAAGCGTGGCCGAGTTTTCGAATGAAATATTTCTAGGCTATTTGTTGTTTTAATTTTTTTAAATTTTTAACATTTTTTAAAACTTTAATCACGGGGTGGACGCTACGACACTCCGCTGTGTTTGTGTGTGACCGGCAAATAGCAGTATAGCATTGTGGCGTGTTTATTTCAATTTTCTCGAGAAATTTCAATAACTTTTTTCTCAAAATTACCAGGATTATAGAGAAAAAAATTCTGCATCTTTTGAGACTACTCTTACTACCAGAATTTGCTTTTGTGCCGAGAAAATTCACTTTTAGACCTTAGAAACCTCATTACTCAAAAATTTTCAATAACTTTTTTTTAAAAGTTAGATATTCTTAATCAGCGTGTAAAATGCTATTGGAAAACATTTATCTCGATTCAAGAAAAACGTTTTCGAAAAAAATTTTGTTTGGTTTTTTGAAAATTTTCGCATCCATCTTCAGGAAAGTTTCTGAAACTCATAGATTATGTTTGGAAAATCTTTCGCAACAATTATCAAAAAGAATCAGTGGCAAAAATGCTGCTGACATCCGGCAAATTCGATTTTAAACGTGTCAATTCAACACTTCACTGAGCCACATTCCGCCCAGTGGCGCCCAAAATTGGTATTCGGAGGGTTTAATGTAGTTTTAAATACTTGGACGATATTCGCCAATATCCAAAGTAGATTATTTTTTGCAAAACGTTTAAATGGAATCGAACTTTTGATGCGCGCCTATGCCATAATTTTCATCTGTTTTATCCACTTTGCTAAAAAAATGTGTGTGCGAGAGACGCAGAGAAAGAGACAATTGCAGACAGAAAGGGGGAAGGGTACAGTTCGCCACGCCGTGTAATGGAAAAGTGAATTCAATTGGATGTAAGAAATATTTTTATTTGTTATATATATATACCAGGAGTTGCGTGCCGCTACGCGGCAAAACTCCTGGACGACGCCTCGCCTTCGGCTTCGCTTCCCAACACGCATCCGGCGTGCCCCTTTTGTTACATTCGTTTCAAATAAAGATTACTTATTATGAGATTCCAAACATGGTTACCTAATTTTTCTTTGAAATCCGCAGTTAGTTGTTCGTTTATCATATATTTGGATTTCATTATCTACAATCATAACAACGACTTTTTATACGGCTCGCCTCCGGCTTCGCCCCTTACACGCCTCCGGCGTCACTTTCAATTATTTTGCGATTTTACACCTTCTGAATTTAATTGTGGGGACCGAAATTTCTTGATCGAAAAGTATTGGAATGCGAGCCGAAGGCAGGGAAGAAGCTCGCCTGCGGCTCGCTTCTTCCGTGCCTTCGGCACGCATTCCAATACTTTTGATCGGTTTTCCAACGCCGCTGCGCGGCGAAACGCTCCTAATCTAAGTTTTAAAAATTTAACTGGAATATTCTCAACTAAACCAATCATAATGGTCACACTTGATTATATATCGAACGGTTATAATTAGCTGCTTAAATAAAAAAATAAATCTGAAAAGAGTTCTTTACTCTAGCTCACCTCACCGTTTCCATTAAAAGTAGTCATCACAATAGAACGAACATTCTCTTTGAATAATTTTTTAAAGAATTAATCTCAACTCAGAAATGACAACAAAAAAATGAAAATCCGCAATTATTAGGTTTCGAAAAATTCCCCATATTTCGGTGACCCCTATGGTCTACCGGTTAAGTCATCATTTCTTTACGTGAACCGATGCGAGTTCAATTCCACTCAGTAACTTTTGAATTTTACTATGAAAAAGGCTTCAGACGCACAAAAAATGGGGACAGACGCCCCGCCTCCTTACCCAGTTATATAAAAGGATATATATTAAACAATATTTTTTAACATCTCAAAGTTCTTCTTTTCCTAGGTTTATAAATGCGTATCAATTAAAAAGTTAACTTTCGAAATACAATTTCAATACTATTTACTGATCATATATTTTTTCTCCGCCTTCAAACGATGCTATTAATTTGGTTCATAAAACCACGTGCTTCTTGACTGTACGTCAATAGCTGAACTTAGTTTTCTGCGTAGTAGAGGGACAATTTGCTAAAAAGATACCTGATAAAAATCCCAAATTCAAACATATCAGTTTACACTCCCACACAGCAGCAGTTTTCATTCGAAAATAATCATTCTTTCTCTTCCCTCCATTCATTTTTTGCTCTTTACACTACCGTAATCCGTCTACACTCTCAAAATTCTTTTGATATAAATAGCCCAATATTATTGCAACGGTTTTCATTAATTTTTTGTTGAGAAATCGGTTTGCAGAACACCTTGGTTTTCCAGAAGCTGCCAATAACTACAACAATCGTTATCAAGATGTCGTTGATGGTTCCGGAAAAGGGTATTTTCGATGCGTTGAAGGTTGAGACCCTTGATGATGGCTATGGAAATCGTGAAGAGGAAACGAAGACTCCACAGCTTGATGACAAATCTTGTAATTTAAAAAATGAACACAACATTTTAATTAATAATTTATTTTTACAGTGGCTTTCATTGGTGAAGTACTCGAGAGAAAGAAATCCGTTGCACCTCTTATGGCAAATACTATCAACATGTTGACAATGGTTCGAAATGAAAGAATTGATCGAGCTGCCGAATTGATCTGTGACCTTTTCCGTCTTCCACATAGCAATGAATGTTCCTTCTTTCGTCTGATTAAAGTTCTAAAATCGTTTGGTATTCGTGAAAATGATCCACGACTCAAAGCCATGTTTGACCGAATGAAAAAACATGACGACGAAGCGGAAGATGCACGACAATGGGCAATGAACAAAGAGAAATTCAAAGAGTAGAATCAATCCAAAAAATCCATTAATTAATTTGATATTTCAGAATAATCTTCCCATGCACTGGACTAATTTCAAGAACTCTTCGAAACCAACTCATCATTCCATCGTGGATCGAGTTCACTCAAATAATCACCGATATTTTCGAGAAGTGTAAAAATGTCACAGATGGAGAAAACGCGTCTTATATTCCACAACTGGCAAGACAAAGCAAACACACTTGGGGAATGTCGATCTGTACTATTGATGGACAACGATTCTCACTTGGTGATAGTAAAAAGGAGTTTTGTCTTCAAAGTGTCTCAAAAGCTTTCAATTATGCGATTGTTGCATCGGAGATTGGATCTCATGTACTTCATCAATATGTTGGGCACGAGCCAAGTGGAAGACTTTTCAATGAAATTTGTCTAGATTCAAATCGTGAGTTTTTTAGAAATTGTTTTAGAAATATCTTTAAAAATTGGCCAATATTTATTAGACGTTCCCGTTTTTGTTTTTTCCTCTATACACCTGGATTGAAATTGATTGTATTTATCAAAAATTGTAATTCATTTCTTAATATAAACATAAATTGTTTTTTCAGACATGCCGCACAATCCATTGATCAATGCCGGCGCTATTGTTGTAACATCAATGATCAAACCAACAAATTCAATGGCCGATCGTTTTGATTTCATGCTGAAACAATATCGAAAGCTTGCCGGTGGAGGCCAAGTCGGCTTCGACAATGCAACGTAAGTTCACCCACGTTTCTTTAATTTTCTTTTCTAATTTCTGTTCGTGAGAACTAGTTGGAGATCTAGATTCGAAAAGCTAGCATCCACCCGCGCGAAATCGTCGGGCTCAATTGGCAAATGGCGAATTCGGACCCGAGCATGATTGATTTTACACCGGCAATATTATTTCATCAATATCATTTCGAAAATTGTGTTTTTGTTTCAGGTTCCTTTCGGAACGCGACACCGCTGATAGGAATTATGCTCTTTCATATTATATGAAAGAATACAGATGCTTCCCAGACGAGTCACAAGTATATGAAAAGGCAAAGGTTTTTCTTTTTTACCCCTCATTTAGATCATTAACTTATCAATATTATAATATAACTTTTTGTTGTTTAATGTTTTTCTACTCAAATAATCTGAAACATTCATAACTGGTAAATGTCTATTTATGTTAGTTTAATAATGCTCTAATACACCCGTAAAGCTTTTTGATGAAAATTTAAAACAATGTTAATATATTTTTTCAAATTGATAGGGCTTACGCGAGGAACTTGACCTTTATTTCCAACTGTGCTCATTGGAAACCAATTGTGACACTGCTGCCGTCATGGCTGCAACATTGGCAAATGGTGGAATTTGTCCACTAACTGCTGAAAAATGTCTCGGATCCAGACCATGCCGTGATATTCTTTCGCTTATGTATTCTTGTGGAATGTATGATTATTCGGGAAAATTCGCTTTTCAGGTATTTATTTAATAAAAATTCAATTAAAAGGTTCTAAATTTCAATTTATTACAGGTGGGACTTCCAGCAAAATCGGGTGTTTCTGGAACAATGATTGTTGTCATCCCAAATGTTATGGGTATTGCACTTTATTCACCACCGTTAGATAAAACTGGAAACTCTTGTCGTGGTGTTGCTTTTTGCAAGAAATTGATTGACAAGTTCAACTTCCACAATTATGACAGTTTGCTTCATACGGATGATTCGAAGAAAATGGATCCAAGACGACGACTCGGAAATCGGGAAACTGAGACAATTGTACAAGTTATGTATGCAGCAAAGAATGGAGATTTGGACTCACTTCGAAGGTTTTTATTATTTATACAAAACTCAATTTTATTATCTCATTTTAGAATGTTCATGCAAGGCGCCGATCTCAAAGTCGCTGATTATGATAATCGAACAGCATTGCATGTTGCCGCCGCTGAAGGAAAATACAAAGTGTGCAAATTCTTGATCAATATTGTTCGCATTCCACATGATTCGAAGGACAGATGGGGACGTTATCCACTTGATGATGCTCGTCAATTCAAGCACAAAGAAGCAGCTCAATATCTCTTCAGGCTTCAATATCCGACTAAGAGAATGCCTGAGAATTGGTTTGAAACTGGTGGCGATTTGTTGGTCTCCGAGCTGGAGAATTGTAATGAAAATGAAAAGTAAAGTTTTTAAACTTTTAAGTATTAATACTTTCAATTGTAATGAGTAGATGTTCCAGTGTCGAAGAAGAATCGGGAGATGATGAGCAGGAAGGAATTATGGGATTGTTGACAGATGATTTGGAAAAGAGAGAATGGGCACTTCATGCCAATGGAAACATGAGTAATTATATGAAATTATTCCTGAATTTTTATTTCTAACAAAACTTATTCAGATGAGATCAATTATCAATTGCCACGTCGCAAGTCGATGAATTCCAAACATGTTCCATTCGGCCATGTTGAATTCCCGTTCATTCATCCTGTCAAGGATTTCACTAACAACAACGGAAATGTGAAAGTGAATGGATTTGCAGCCAAACCACCACAACCACCGGTTGCACTAACATCTTCACCATCGGCATCTTCATCCTCTTCTTCTACAACAACTACAACAACTGTTTCATCTTCAATCAATGGAAACAGCCTTGCTCCGAAGATCAGCATTGCCGGAACAAGAAAGTTATCATCCCCAGATGAACACGACGAGGACGATGTACGTACACCCACACAATCGGATCATTCGTTCATGAAAGTATTCTCAGTTTGAGTGACGAAACTTCGAGAACAAACACGTTAGTTTAAATACGCCATTCTGTGATTTATTTTCATAGAACAATGATCTGAATTATGTTGGGAAAGCCTTTTTCGACAATAAAACTTAAAAACTATTCAGGAAATGGGAATCATTATGAAACAAGAGCAATTTATTACGAAACTCATTGAAAATGCGGTATAATATATTTTTGGAGTATCTATTGCTTTATGTGCTTTACCGCTAAAATCGAATTGGGCTTTAACCTATCCTAATAGTATTATTTAGGTTAGCATGTTTTTATTCTTGTTATTAGTTTATTTCTGTGAACGCTTTTTTTCTGTTCAACAATTAACATTTTACAGGAAAACTGAAAACTAACATTCATCCGACTACACTTCGACTTTTCAACATTTTGTTGATTCAACAAAATAGAAAATAACATTAATTCTATTTACTATTCTTTTTTATCATCATTTTGCAGCTTCCCAAGCATTTGTTTTCATATTTTTAAAAAATATCCCCATTAAAGAGATCTGTATTCAAGCTTTTTGCCTTGTTATCGTCTGTTTTAATTTTCATTTCTCCTCTTGTATTATTTTTCAGTAGATCATTGCACACTAGGTAATAATTTTTCGGTGAGGTGTTCATACCACAATTGTTTCTTCTTTTATTTTTATTCTGTTTCAAATTAGAATTGTGTTCAATAGAATCATAATTAATAAATTTTTCTGTGAAATAAGAACTTTTCTCTACGAAGAAAGACTATACAATTTGTGGATTGGTTGACATGAGCAAAAGGCACGGAAAATATTGGAAAAAGGAAAAATAAAGGCAGAGAAATACCCATTTTGAATAGGAAGATGAAATAATCAAAATATAAAAAAAAACAACTTAAAACAAAGTAAAGAAATCGGCACCGAAGGATCAGAAATCAAAATAAATATATTCAATTATTTAATTTAATATTGTTTTGCATATTTATTAGAAGTTGCTCCTCCAGAATTGTGTCGATTTCTTCCACCTAGTGTATAATATCCGGTTGGATCATTTGGATATGAAACATAGGGAGTTGTTGATGGTGGACGAGATGATGAACCGTTTGGTGCGACGTTTACGGATGATGGTGCTGGTGGTGGGACTGGAACATCGATTGGAACTTCTTCGTGTTGTTGGGATGCGGGTTTTGATCCAACCTGGAAAGGATATGGTTTTTTAAGTAAAGCCCTTAAAGACAGTAGGCCAGTTGTTTTATATGGATCGTATTAGTTAAAATTACCCTAGATTCCGTTAGAATACAGAATCAAAATATAGTTTTATAAGGGAAAACTCTATTATTTACGAATGACTAACAAGACAATTATGGAAATATGTAATTTTTGCAATAAAATACTAATAAATTACGTGCAAGTGGGGCACTGTCTATAACACCACATATAAAGAATTACCAACCTTGGAATACCATTCTTGATAAGTTGTTTCTCCGACGATTCCTGGTGGTGGTTCAACTGCTGTTTCCGATCCGGATAGTTTAGTCGATGCAACAGTTGTTTGGGAATAGAAGCGTTGTGGTTGATGATACATGGCATTGTCAAATCCTGCTTTTTCTCCCACTGAAAAGAAAAGAATTGAAAATTAAGCAAATTATGATAATTTCATCGTCAACTTACTCATTCTCGCTCCATACGACAAATGCGCATCAGCAACTGGATATGCAGAATATGTGGTTCTTCTTCTACATCTACACAACAAGCAACAAATGAGGGAAACGCAAACAAGCATGAAGATTGAGCAAAGTGCAATGACAACAATATTTCTCCACATTGACCAATCGTTGAGAATATCTTCCTCTGACACTTGTGTTGATGTGTCAATTTCGGTTACTTTAACGGTTGATGGTTCGATTGAGAATCCAGAAATTGGTCCACGCACTGAATTTTCTTCAATCATCGATCGAACTTCCATTATCTTAGCGGTGTCTTCAGTTGCAACAACTTCGAATTCGGCAATAACTGATCCTTTTTCATATCCGACAATCTTGGAAACTCTCATTCCTTTCCAGCGTTTTGCAAGAAGTTGGTCAATCTAAAAATAACCATTTGATTCAGAGGTACTGATTGATTGATTTTAACTTACAGCTCCTGTAACATTCTTTGTGAATTCTTGATAATATCCAGTCTTTGAGTCAAGAAGTGCTTCATTGAAATCTCTATTAAGAATACGAACACGAAGGCCATATCGTTTCTTTGGATCAGTTTCTGGATCGTATACCACATATGGAACTGAAAAAGAATGATAAGAACTCAAAAAATAAAACAAATTAAACCAACCCTTTGAACGCACTAAACCAAATTGTGGGGCGTTGTCACTGACAATCCTTTTCGGTACATCCCAAATTGATATGAATCTTCGCAACGCATTCAGAAACGCTCCTGTTGAAAGATCTTCCGTCAAATCCAAGTATACCATCCTTGTTGACGCACATGTCATTAACAATCCATATCCTTTTTGAACTTCATCATCTTTGCTCTTGTACTTCAGCGGTCCAAAATAGTCAATTCCAACTGATTCAAAAGCTCGAGATTGTTTGACTCGACATTCAGGCAGATCCTTCATCTCTGGGTACTTGTATGGCAGTTTTCCAAGCTTCTGACATCTGACACATTTCGATTTCAGTTTCTTCACTTGACTTCTCAACTTCGAAATCCAGTATTTGTCTCTGACATTTGACATTGTGTGTCCAGTTGATGCATGATAATTTCCATGAGCTTCATTAATTATCCATGACGCCAATTTACTGTGCTCTTTCACCAAAATCGGAAATTTTCGTTCCTTGTGTTGATCCCATTTTTCTAGCCTTCCACGACATCTCAGAATTCCTTGGGTATCCAATTCAATCTTCAGATTCTTCACTTCTCGCAGTCTCTTCTGATCCCATAACTTCTGGTTGTCTCTGATCAACAAACATTCTGCATTTTTCAGCTCCGATGGCATCAATTCTCCAGTCCAATCCTTGATTTTCAATTCTGGAATTTTGCTCTCAATATCAATCCGTCGTTGTTCTGGAAGCCTCTTCATTGTCTTCTTCAAAAACCTAATCACATAGGATCCAACTTTCTTCACGAACAGCAAATCCTTTCTTTCATCCGAATCAAATACTGGTTCAAACATCTCAATTTGTTTCCGAACTGCAAACACTTTCCGAACAACATCTTCATCTCGGTCCTCAATTGTAAACCATTCAGCTCGTTCGAAAATATCATCATTTGTCAAAAATTTCGGTCCAGTCCACCACTCATGAGTCATCAATGTTGTTTTGTCCACTCCTCTAGTTGCGACATCTGCCATGTTTTCATGTGTTTGAACATGTCCGAATTTTACGTTTGCTCCAGAATCCTTGAGTTCTTGAGTCATCTTTTTGACATCACGTAGTCGATTGCAGACGAAAGTTCCCAATTCTTTGCGTCCAGGTGAATTCTTGATCCACCCAAGAGCTGCTGTACTGTCGGATAGAATCAAAACCTCCGGCCATGATCCTTTTCCATTGACGATCTCCAAACAAACTTCTTTCGCCAATTCCATCACCATTTTAATCGCAGCCATCTCAGACTTCGGAACAGTCCACACTTCACCTTTCGGAATCAATTTCTGCTTCGCTCTCACGATATGCGATTCGTCATCATCAACGGCATATGCACATGCTGCTGTAGCATTGACATTTGCATCAGTAAACACAACTAATCTCTTCGGTCCAATTTTTGACATAACTTGACGTGGAACTTCTTTTGAGAATCCTGACGTTTTCTCCACAATCGAATCCCACTCCTTTGTTTCAGCTTCATCCAGCGCTTCATCCCAACTTTTTCCAGATTCCCAGATTTTCCTCAGGAATAACTTCATCGGCAATGTCAACGGTAACAACAATCCAAGCGGGTCATAGATCGAACCAATGATCCTCGAAACTTCACTTTTTGTCGATTTGTTTTCCTTCGGCTTGACTTCACAAACAACTTGCAAGATGTCCTTTTTTGTATCCCATGGAATTCCAAGTATTTTGGGATGATCTTCGGTAGATCTGTCTTCAGGTTCCACCATCTCCATCAATTCTTCTGAATTCGACATGAACTCTCTGATGTTCATATTCTGCTCCTTGAACAATCTGTTGGTGTCGATATAAATCTCTTCCACTGGCTCTTCCACAGTGAGAATGACATTGTCCACGTAACAGTTCATCCAAATATCAGTTGCCAAATCTGCAGATTCCTTGTCGGACACTCGGGAATTCAAATTTTGATTTTTTCAACTTTGAACCGCTACTATATTTATCGATATGATTTCGCATAAATTGCATTGTACTAATGAAAGAACGCACTAATTTTTGAAACTAAGATCAGATAGGGTCAAATTAACTGAACAGTCTTTAATTTCGAGTTCTGATAACTTTTTTTTTTAGAAAATTAAAGGAGGGCTTTACGGAGATAATAAATGCAACTTAAATGAAAATAGACTTCATACGCATTCCAAATCTGTTTTTAAAATTTTCTAAAATCACATAGAAGACGAGAAAACACGCCTCAAAATAATGGCCTAGAAAAAGCGGTCACCTGGCCGAACTTTTTCTTATGAGCTTTTTTCGTGTTTCATTAATAAATACTTATGCAGAATGCTTAAATTAGTCCTTTTTTAAATGTTTTTTCATTTTAATTCATGTTTTTTGGGTGTTTCATGCCCGCGGACTAGTTTTTGCCGGTGGCCCCTTTTTCCAGGCCATTGTTTTGAGCCGTGTTTTCTTGGCTTCTAGGTGGTTTCAGAAAATGTTAAAAACAGATTTGGAATGATTATGAAGTCTATTTTCATCCCAGACGTATTCATTATCTCCGTAAAGCCCTCCTTTAACGGATTTCTTGATTTTTATTGCAGTTCAAACTCACAACTTTCGAATTTGCACATTTTTATCTTAAAAACGCACTTCGAAATAAAATGGATTTTTTTTCCAAAAAATTATGAAGTTTTTAATTTATAAGTTTTGAGCATTTTCAATTAATCATAACTTTTCTAAAAATTTATGGAATCTCATAATTTTTGTGCAATTTAAACGTGTATTATTTCAACTTTCAAATCTTTAGCTTCAAATTGCACCAAATATCTAAAAAATTAAAATTTTTCAAAAAAATTATGAATTTTTGAAATGTTTAGTTTTTAAAATTTTCGATCCTATATTTCAATTAATCATGTTTAAAAATTAAGGCTTGAAAATAACTTATAAACGGGAGCACCCAAAAATGAGATGTCAAGACAATTTTTATTGAATATAGACAAGAATAGCCTTACTGAAGTTGCGATCCATCGGGGGCTTCAGTAGAAAATAAAGCTTAAATAAGAAATAATAATAATAATACAAATGTGAAAATACGGCAGCGGCCGGAACATAATCGAAGCTCCCAAGGATGCTACGCAAAACGAGCGGCCAGGAATTTTCATCTTGACAAAAACTAAAAATACCCCCCTTACTCAACAATATCAAATTCAGCTTCAAATTTTTAATAAGACTTAGATTCAGTTTTTTAATTGACTTCAAAATGAGCTATGAAGCTTTAAATTTGGTTTAGTCGTTCATGAGTTACAGTTATTCAGTGATTCAGATGCTTTATTAAAAATGGAAAAAATCGGTTTTTCAAACATTTCCTACCGAACCATAATTTTTCTAGAATAATTTTAAGAATTATAAATTATTTTTTAAAAGTTATATTATTTAATCCTGACAATTGAATTTCCTCATTTTTTCGTTCAATGTAGTTGAGTGTTCGATGAAGGAGAAGACATTTGAGAATTCCGACTGAAAAAAAACTTGAAATATGTTCCGGACACAATATTCGTTAACGGTGGGCTCCGGAGAGCTCCAAAATTGGTTTTAGATGAATAAGAATATGAGTATCTACCAATTGATAGAATAGAAAAATTTTAAGCAGAAAAAATAAGAAAAATCGAATATGGTCGAAGAAATGCAATCTGGGGTTTTAGGCCATATAAGGAAACATATCGAAACATGACCTAGAAAACCAAATCTCAGGAAATGTCTACAATCGATTTTTCACATGAAAACTTTATTAGGAAAAACGAAAAGGTGGCCTAGAAACCCAGATTGCGTTTCTTCGGCCATATACGATTTTTTTCGACTTAAAGGAGGGCTTTACGGAGATAGGAAATGTACCTTAAATGAAAATAGACTTCATTCTCATTTCAAATATGTTCTTAAAATTTTTTAAAACCACCTAGAAGTCGAGAAAGCACGCCACAAAATAATGGCCTAGAAAAAGTGTGGTCGTACTTTTTCCCATGAGCTTTTGTTATGCAGAATGCTCATGTTAGTCCTTTTTTATGTTTTTTCAAATTTTTTTTGATTTTTCATGCCTGCGGACTAGATTTCGCCGGTGGACAATTTGCTAGGCCATTGTTTTAAAGGGACTTTTTACTGGATTTGGTTTTCAATTCCATTTTCATCTTCTTCTCGATATTTCAAAACCTATAAAATCAAAAAAAAATTTCGAAATTTCCTTTTCTAGTACGCGAAAAAATAGTTTTTCAAATTAAGGCGGCGAAATGGCCTAACCGCTCGACCGCACGCGAGAGAGCATGCGAATGTGAGTGTTTGCAATTGTTAGGCCATTCACCGCCTTATTTTGGAAATGGGTGTGTTTGAGTACTAGAAAAGGAAATTTCGCAAAAATATTTTTCTTGTATAGGTTCTCAAATATAAAGAAGAAGATGAAAATGGAATATAAACCCAAAAACAGTAAAGAATCCCTTTAAAGCCCCATTTTCTCGGCTTCTAGGTGGTTTTAGAAAATTTTAAAAACAGATTTGGAATGAGAAGGAAGTATATTTTCATTCCAGGTGCATTTATTATCTTCGTAAAGCCCTCCTTTAAAATTTTTTTCTCTCATAATATAATCATATTCTTATTCATCTGAAACCCATTTATGAGCTCTCTCCGGAGCCCTCTTTAAAATACCAAAAAGAGTTAACAAGCCAAACAACCATTGATAATTTGGCGACGGAACCTCCATCATTACATATTTGGTGTCATATTTATCACTGATTTTGAGATTTACTGCGAAGATTTCGCGGATGGAACTGTAGGCCATGCTATCAGGTATAACGGTGGTTTTAAACAGAAATCCTGATGCACGAACAACTATAAATAAACAAAAAGTTTGAAAAATGAAAGAAACCATGTGTGAATACCATTAGCTGTAATGATATCGACCATTGCGGGTGTAAATGCCAACCAAGTTCCATTGATCTGTAAATTTTTGAACTTGCCAAAAATGAAGTCAGAATAATAACGTTTTGGATACGAAATATATTGACAAACTGGAAATTGAGAGCTCACCGTAAAGCATAAAAGTAGTTTTAAAGAAGCGACATTCCTTGTGACAATTGCCAAAATTGCGCCCAGTTGAATAAAAATTCCAACGATCCTTGCAATCCGCATTTTTATTGCTGGATCTCCGGTGATGAGTTTGAGCCCATTGGTACCAATTTCAGCAATTGAGAGGAATATAAGGGCGCTGGTCATTAGACTAATAACAATTGTACCTTTACGAGGAGTTATCTGAAAAATGTCATTTCAGAATTAAGTTATTTCTAATCTGATTTTTTTCTTAAAGACAGGGTGTCTGTTAAAAACTTCATTTTTTTTGTAAAAATTCGAAAACGAAAAATTCAAATACTTGGAAGTTTTTCATGCCTGCGGACTAGTTTTCGCCGGTGGACACTATTTCTAGGCCATTGTTTTGAAGCCTCATTTTCTCGGCTTCTAGGTGGTTTTAGAAAATTTTAAAAATAGATTTGGAATGTGAATGAAGTTAATTTTTATTTACGGCAAAAATATCATCAAGTCTTCTCAAACTTGTAAAATCAATTCGATTAGAAATCGACCTCCCGCCACACAATTTTTAAAAAAAGTTCCAAATAATAGTTTTTATCGATTCTTCAGAAACGTTTTTTTTCTTTCTTAACTTCCAAATATCTTTTCCAAAGTTTTTTAACACTAGACGAATTTTTCAAACAAAAAAACAGTACACACACAAAAAAATTACTACACAAAACAATCACAAAATAATAACACAGCAATCACACAGCAAACCAACACCACAAACATCAATTGTTTTTTCAAGCTATGTGTGGTTTTGAGTCAGATGGTCGACAAAATTTTCGGAGAATTTCTTTTGGAATGAAACAAATTAAATCCCATCCTTTTTTCCATATAATCAGATACGTGGTCAACAATAGAACCACCAACGCAACTACTGCTAATACAGTAGTTTTCATGTAATCCAAATACACTTGAAGAATATGGCTAAAATCTGGCTATTTCCATTCATCAATCAGTTTCGACTCTCCATGTATGATTCTTGTCATCGAATCCCAAAAATCAGGTGACCGCCAATTTTGAATTGGCTCGTCTTTTTTCCTCCACAGTCAATTTCACATTTTTCATCAATATTCGCAATATTCCAAAAAATTCTGACGTCGTTGTGTTCGCCCTTCGGTGAACAACTCAATGCAAACATTTTGTCTCCGCACTTCACGTCTCCAATCACTTTGGTTTTTATTGATTTGCACTTGGCCTTCAAAACTGCTCCACTGGTACAACTGTAACAACCAGACAGTTCTGTTTGTCCAACGCTGCATTCATCCTCTTTTTTGACAACAATCATTTGGGTTCCATCTTCAACTGACATCGTCAATTCAGCTTTCATCACTTCTTTCGAAGTCGCAGTAACCATTCCAGTATTCTGCTTGTCTTCAACTTTCCAAAAGTTTCTTCTCAGCGGCAATCTTCGGTGAATATCATGAAATTCAGTCCACGAATCCTTGCATCTGCAATTCATCATCGATTCTCCATGTATGATTCTTGTCATCGAATCCCAAAAATCAGGTGACCGCCAATTTTGAATTGGCTCGTCTTTTTTCCTCCACAGTCAATTTCACATTTTTCATCAATATTCGCAATATTCCAAAAAATTCTGACGTCGTTGTGTTCGCCCTTCGGTGAACAACTCAATGCAAACATTTTGTCTCCGCACTTCACGTCTCCAATCACTTTGGTTTTTATTGATTTGCACTTGGCCTTCAAAACTGCTCCACTGGTACAACTGTAACAACCAGACAGTTCTGTTTGTCCAACGCTGCATTCATCCTCTTTTTTGACAACAATCATTTGGGTTCCATCTTCAACTGACATCGTCAATTCAGCTTTCATCACTTCTTTCGAAGTCGCAGTAACCATTCCAGTATTCTGCTTGTCTTCAACTTTCCAAAAGTTTCTTCTCAGCGGCAATCTTCGGTGAATATCATGAAATTCAGTCCACGAATCCTTGCATCTGCAATTCATCATCGATTCTCCATGTATGATTCTTGTCATCGAATCCCAAAAATCAGGTGACCGCCAATTTTGAATTGGCTCGTCTTTTTTCCTCCACAGTCAATTTCACATTTTTCATCAATATTCGCAATATTCCAAAAAATTCTGACGTCGTTGTGTTCGCCCTTCGGTGAACAACTCAATGCAAACATTTTGTCTCCGCACTTCACGTCTCCAATCACTTTGGTTTTTATTGATTTGCACTTGGCCTTCAAAACTGCTCCACTGGTACAACTGTAACAACCAGACAGTTCTGTTTGTCCAACGCTGCATTCATCCTCTTTTTTGACAACAATCATTTGGGTTCCATCTTCAACTGACATCGTCAATTCAGCTTTCATCACTTCTTTCGAAGTCGCAGTAACCATTCCAGTATTCTGCTTGTCTTCAACTTTCCAAAAGTTTCTTCTCAGCGGCAATCTTCGGTGAATATCATGAAATTCAGTCCACGAATCCTTGCATCTGCAATTCATCATCGATTCTGCTGGCAAGCACGAGCAATCAGCATCAAATTTGCAGGATATATTTTCAGCTTTTTCCATCTCGTCGCATCGAAGTTCAGGGAATTTTCCACTAGTCCAAAGGCTCGTAAAATTTTCTCCTTTCATGAACCATTCATCGGTAATTGAAGCATATGGTAGTTACAATAGATGCAGTTTAAAGCTGGTCTTCTCCACTGCGGTCTTTTCATTTGTGCTCAACGTAACGTTCCAAGACTTTTGCTTCGAATGTACACTTCTCATCTTGGTTTCCGTGATCTTGAATGACGCAGTTCCTTTCCAATCACATCGGTACAGTTCCATTATTTCATTGTTCAGTGGTTTTCCATATATACGAAAGAATAAACATCCGGAGCTGCTCAAAAAACAATCACAGCCCCAACCTCCGCAGCTTTCACTGCATCTCGTCATTCCGGGGAATTCATTGACTTCATCTAATTCTGGCACCGTTCCCACAAATTTGGCGCATTTCTGATCCGAACAAGATCCCATTCGTGGGCACCGCTTGACACTCAACGTCTTCAATTCCAATTCTCGAGAAAACATCAACGAATTCTTGATGCATTCCATTCTTGATTCCAAGAGTTCAATTTTCCATTCACGAAGAATTGATCCATTTCGATTCACTCGAATACATGCTTCAGTTGTCCAAGTATCAAAGTTGATTTTCTCCTTGATGTTCCATCGACACTTTTCCTTGTCTCCATTCGAAACGCAAACTCGATTCTTCGTTTCCAAAATGTCAACTTCTTGACAGCATTCAACTCCAATTGAGAAGATCATCATCGCAATTACTAAAAGTTCCTTCCATTTTCGTCGTTGGCGACGACCATTTTCCGAATTTACACATCGTTTGAGCACGTGACAAATTTTTCGGAACAGAATTTTCACGAAGATCCAGATGACCTTCACCAGTTTCCAAAGTGCCCATATTATTCCTCTCAACGGCATTTCCAAAACACAACAGCAACAACACAGCATTGCCAAACACCAAGCGATCACCACAGTTACAACCAATGCCCATATTGGATGACATTCTGGATTTGTAATCAGTTCCAAGCAAAAGGTACAATCAATTTGTTCGCAGTAATCCTTCTTTGGCGGCTTGCAGTTTCTCTTTTCTTCGAACCACAGCTTGTTCTTCATTGCTTTCATCATAACTTCATATGTTTTTGTTCTCAAGTTCGGTGGTATCCACAGTTCCAAATTTTCATTGAAAGTCGTCGATTTTTTACAATAGCTTCCAACACAAATCTCAGAAATTTCAAAATTGTCCGACTTCATTGTTGCTCCGGTTTCGGTACAGAACACAGTTTTTGTTGTCGACACCATTCCGGCCATCATCAAAACAAACATCAGCTGTGTCCATCTCTCCATTCTCAACAGTTTTCCTCCTCTCCAGCAGGTTCTTCTCTCTTCTTGTGAGCGAACAGTTTGCGAGCAATACAAATTTCTTTCGTCATCTGCTTCTCCATCCTCATTGTAGTTGATTTCTCTTCTCTTTCTCAACTCATATCTTGGTTCTGCAACGTCTTCTTCCTGATTCAATTCTTCAGGTTGCGATGAATCTTCAACGGTATCATATGTTTCTCCAAGTTCCAACGGAATGATTTGGTTCACTGGTCTTCTGGAAGCAATTCTGTTTCCAAATCGAACTTCAACTTCTCTTACAAAACCATCATCTGACACGTTCACATTCACAATTCTTGCCATTCTCCATTTATTTCTTGGCAAAAATGGATCGGTCACAACTACAATCTTTCCAACTTTCGGAACTTCCAAATTTCCGCGTTTGTTGTTCATGTTCAGCTTGTGCACTTCTCTCAAATTCTTGATGTACATATCACTCCACAGTTTCCAAATTTGAGTTGAACTTTCATTTGATGATTGAATCCATTTTACTGCATCCTCTCTTGATCTCAGCTTCGCAGCATCCACAGCTGGCAAATACGCTCCTTCAATTGGCATTTCAACATTCTCCATCGGAATTTGTGATTCCGCTGCTGGCCTTGCCAAATCAATTGGTCTGACGATCTCAAATGAGTCCTCTTCCAAATACGTCAATGGTCTCGAATTGAGCATTGTAGCTACTTCACATAAAGTCGTATGAAGGTTATCGAAATTCAAAATTGATTTTCCAATTCCTTTGTACACAGCTTCCTTCACTGATCGAACCATCCGTTCGTACATTCCACCCATCCATGGACTATATGGAGTAATCATTGTCCATTCGATTTCCTTGTCTAGAGTGAATTGGCGAATGTCTTTTGGCCATCTATCCATTGATTTTTGAGCTTCATTGAGAATATCTGACGCTAAACCAAATTGTGGGGCGTTGTCACTGACAATCCTTTTCGGTACATCCCAAATTGATATGAATCTTCGCAACGCATTCAGAAACGCTCCTGTTGAAAGATCTTCCGTCAAATCCAAGTATACCATCCTTGTTGACGCACATGTCATTAACAATCCATATCCTTTTTGAACTTCATCATCTTTGCTCTTGTACTTCAGCGGTCCAAAATAGTCAATTCCAACTGATTCAAAAGCTCGAGATTGTTTGACTCGACATTCAGGCAGATCCTTCATCTCTGGGTACTTGTATGGCAGTTTTCCAAGCTTCTGACATCTGACACATTTCGATTTCAGTTTCTTCACTTGACTTCTCAACTTCGAAATCCAGTATTTGTCTCTGACATTTGACATTGTGTGTCCAGTTGATGCATGATAATTTCCATGAGCTTCATTAATTATCCATGACGCCAATTTACTGTGCTCTTTCACCAAAATCGGAAATTTTCGTTCCTTGTGTTGATCCCATTTTTCTAGCCTTCCACGACATCTCAGAATTCCTTGGGTATCCAATTCAATCTTCAGATTCTTCACTTCTCGCAGTCTCTTCTGATCCCATAACTTCTGGTTGTCTCTGATCAACAAACATTCTGCATTTTTCAGCTCCGATGGCATCAATTCTCCAGTCCAATCCTTGATTTTCAATTCTGGAATTTTGCTCTCAATATCAATCCGTCGTTGTTCTGGAAGCCTCTTCATTGTCTTCTTCAAAAACCTAATCACATAGGATCCAACTTTCTTCACGAACAGCAAATCCTTTCTTTCATCCGAATCAAATACTGGTTCAAACATCTCAATTTGTTTCCGAACTGCAAACACTTTCCGAACAACATCTTCATCTCGGTCCTCAATTGTAAACCATTCAGCTCGTTCGAAAATATCATCATTTGTCAAAAATTTCGGTCCAGTCCACCACTCATGAGTCATCAATGTTGTTTTGTCCACTCCTCTAGTTGCGACATCTGCCATGTTTTCATGTGTTTGAACATGTCCGAATTTTACGTTTGCTCCAGAATCCTTGAGTTCTTGAGTCATCTTTTTGACATCACGTAGTCGATTGCAGACGAAAGTTCCCAATTCTTTGCGTCCAGGTGAATTCTTGATCCACCCAAGAGCTGCTGTACTGTCGGATAGAATCAAAACCTCCGGCCATGATCCTTTTCCATTGACGATCTCCAAACAAACTTCTTTCGCCAATTCCATCACCATTTTAATCGCAGCCATCTCAGACTTCGGAACAGTCCACACTTCACCTTTCGGAATCAATTTCTGCTTCGCTCTCACGATATGCGATTCGTCATCATCAACGGCATATGCACATGCTGCTGTAGCATTGACATTTGCATCAGTAAACACAACTAATCTCTTCGGTCCAATTTTTGACATAACTTGACGTGGAACTTCTTTTGAGAATCCTGACGTTTTCTCCACAATCGAATCCCACTCCTTTGTTTCAGCTTCATCCAGCGCTTCATCCCAACTTTTTCCAGATTCCCAGATTTTCCTCAGGAATAACTTCATCGGCAATGTCAACGGTAACAACAATCCAAGCGGGTCATAGATCGAACCAATGATCCTCGAAACTTCACTTTTTGTCGATTTGTTTTCCTTCGGCTTGACTTCACAAACAACTTGCAAGATGTCCTTTTTTGTATCCCATGGAATTCCAAGTATTTTGGGATGATCTTCGGTAGATCTGTCTTCAGGTTCCACCATCTCCATCAATTCTTCTGAATTCGACATGAACTCTCTGATGTTCATATTCTGCTCCTTGAACAATCTGTTGGTGTCGATATAAATCTCTTCCACTGGCTCTTCCACAGTGAGAATGACATTGTCCACGTAACAGTTCATCCAAATATCAGTTGCCAAATCTGCAGATTCCTTGTCGGACACTCGGGAATTCAAATTTTGATTTTTTCAACTTTGAACCGCTACTATATTTATCGATATGATTTCGCATAAATTGCATTGTACTAATGAAAGAACGCACTAATTTTTGAAACTAAGATCAGATAGGGTCAAATTAACTGAACAGTCTTTAATTTCGAGTTCTGATAACTTTTTTTTTTAGAAAATTAAAGGAGGGCTTTACGGAGATAATAAATGCAACTTAAATGAAAATAGACTTCATACGCATTCCAAATCTGTTTTTAAAATTTTCTAAAATCACATAGAAGACGAGAAAACACGCCTCAAAATAATGGCCTAGAAAAAGCGGTCACCTGGCCGAACTTTTTCTTATGAGCTTTTTTCGTGTTTCATTAATAAATACTTATGCAGAATGCTTAAATTAGTCCTTTTTTAAATGTTTTTTCATTTTAATTCATGTTTTTTGGGTGTTTCATGCCCGCGGACTAGTTTTTGCCGGTGGCCCCTTTTTCCAGGCCATTGTTTTGAGCCGTGTTTTCTTGGCTTCTAGGTGGTTTCAGAAAATGTTAAAAACAGATTTGGAATGATTATGAAGTCTATTTTCATCCCAGACGTATTCATTATCTCCGTAAAGCCCTCCTTTAACGGATTTCTTGATTTTTATTGCAGTTCAAACTCACAACTTTCGAATTTGCACATTTTTATCTTAAAAACGCACTTCGAAATAAAATGGATTTTTTTTCCAAAAAATTATGAAGTTTTTAATTTATAAGTTTTGAGCATTTTCAATTAATCATAACTTTTCTAAAAATTTATGGAATCTCATAATTTTTGTGCAATTTAAACGTGTATTATTTCAACTTTCAAATCTTTAGCTTCAAATTGCACCAAATATCTAAAAAATTAAAATTTTTCAAAAAAATTATGAATTTTTGAAATGTTTAGTTTTTAAAATTTTCGATCCTATATTTCAATTAATCATGTTTAAAAATTAAGGCTTGAAAATAACTTATAAACGGGAGCACCCAAAAATGAGATGTCAAGACAATTTTTATTGAATATAGACAAGAATAGCCTTACTGAAGTTGCGATCCATCGGGGGCTTCAGTAGAAAATAAAGCTTAAATAAGAAATAATAATAATAATACAAATGTGAAAATACGGCAGCGGCCGGAACATAATCGAAGCTCCCAAGGATGCTACGCAAAACGAGCGGCCAGGAATTTTCATCTTGACAAAAACTAAAAATACCCCCCTTACTCAACAATATCAAATTCAGCTTCAAATTTTTAATAAGACTTAGATTCAGTTTTTTAATTGACTTCAAAATGAGCTATGAAGCTTTAAATTTGGTTTAGTCGTTCATGAGTTACAGTTATTCAGTGATTCAGATGCTTTATTAAAAATGGAAAAAATCGGTTTTTCAAACATTTCCTACCGAACCATAATTTTTCTAGAATAATTTTAAGAATTATAAATTATTTTTTAAAAGTTATATTATTTAATCCTGACAATTGAATTTCCTCATTTTTTCGTTCAATGTAGTTGAGTGTTCGATGAAGGAGAAGACATTTGAGAATTCCGACTGAAAAAAAACTTGAAATATGTTCCGGACACAATATTCGTTAACGGTGGGCTCCGGAGAGCTCCAAAATTGGTTTTAGATGAATAAGAATATGAGTATCTACCAATTGATAGAATAGAAAAATTTTAAGCAGAAAAAATAAGAAAAATCGAATATGGTCGAAGAAATGCAATCTGGGGTTTTAGGCCATATAAGGAAACATATCGAAACATGACCTAGAAAACCAAATCTCAGGAAATGTCTACAATCGATTTTTCACATGAAAACTTTATTAGGAAAAACGAAAAGGTGGCCTAGAAACCCAGATTGCGTTTCTTCGGCCATATACGATTTTTTTCGACTTAAAGGAGGGCTTTACGGAGATAGGAAATGTACCTTAAATGAAAATAGACTTCATTCTCATTTCAAATATGTTCTTAAAATTTTTTAAAACCACCTAGAAGTCGAGAAAGCACGCCACAAAATAATGGCCTAGAAAAAGTGTGGTCGTACTTTTTCCCATGAGCTTTTGTTATGCAGAATGCTCATGTTAGTCCTTTTTTATGTTTTTTCAAATTTTTTTTGATTTTTCATGCCTGCGGACTAGATTTCGCCGGTGGACAATTTGCTAGGCCATTGTTTTAAAGGGACTTTTTACTGGATTTGGTTTTCAATTCCATTTTCATCTTCTTCTCGATATTTCAAAACCTATAAAATCAAAAAAAAATTTCGAAATTTCCTTTTCTAGTACGCGAAAAAATAGTTTTTCAAATTAAGGCGGCGAAATGGCCTAACCGCTCGACCGCACGCGAGAGAGCATGCGAATGTGAGTGTTTGCAATTGTTAGGCCATTCACCGCCTTATTTTGGAAATGGGTGTGTTTGAGTACTAGAAAAGGAAATTTCGCAAAAATATTTTTCTTGTATAGGTTCTCAAATATAAAGAAGAAGATGAAAATGGAATATAAACCCAAAAACAGTAAAGAATCCCTTTAAAGCCCCATTTTCTCGGCTTCTAGGTGGTTTTAGAAAATTTTAAAAACAGATTTGGAATGAGAAGGAAGTATATTTTCATTCCAGGTGCATTTATTATCTTCGTAAAGCCCTCCTTTAAAATTTTTTTCTCTCATAATATAATCATATTCTTATTCATCTGAAACCCATTTATGAGCTCTCTCCGGAGCCCTCTTTAAAATACCAAAAAGAGTTAACAAGCCAAACAACCATTGATAATTTGGCGACGGAACCTCCATCATTACATATTTGGTGTCATATTTATCACTGATTTTGAGATTTACTGCGAAGATTTCGCGGATGGAACTGTAGGCCATGCTATCAGGTATAACGGTGGTTTTAAACAGAAATCCTGATGCACGAACAACTATAAATAAACAAAAAGTTTGAAAAATGAAAGAAACCATGTGTGAATACCATTAGCTGTAATGATATCGACCATTGCGGGTGTAAATGCCAACCAAGTTCCATTGATCTGTAAATTTTTGAACTTGCCAAAAATGAAGTCAGAATAATAACGTTTTGGATACGAAATATATTGACAAACTGGAAATTGAGAGCTCACCGTAAAGCATAAAAGTAGTTTTAAAGAAGCGACATTCCTTGTGACAATTGCCAAAATTGCGCCCAGTTGAATAAAAATTCCAACGATCCTTGCAATCCGCATTTTTATTGCTGGATCTCCGGTGATGAGTTTGAGCCCATTGGTACCAATTTCAGCAATTGAGAGGAATATAAGGGCGCTGGTCATTAGACTAATAACAATTGTACCTTTACGAGGAGTTATCTGAAAAATGTCATTTCAGAATTAAGTTATTTCTAATCTGATTTTTTTCTTAAAGACAGGGTGTCTGTTAAAAACTTCATTTTTTTTGTAAAAATTCGAAAACGAAAAATTCAAATACTTGGAAGTTTTTCATGCCTGCGGACTAGTTTTCGCCGGTGGACACTATTTCTAGGCCATTGTTTTGAAGCCTCATTTTCTCGGCTTCTAGGTGGTTTTAGAAAATTTTAAAAATAGATTTGGAATGTGAATGAAGTTAATTTTTATTTACGGTGAATTTATTTTCTTCGTGAAGTACTCCTTTAAATATTTTTTTGCTCTCAATTGGTAGATAATCATATTCTTGTTCATTAAAAAACGATGGATCGATATGATCCCTAAAATTGAATCTAATCTCTTCTCCATGAGCCGTCTTGGAAAAAATTACCGGGATGTTCAACACTGTTGATGCTTGCGAGTTTTCTGAAACTTTAAAATGTTTTGAACTGGCGGGTGTGAATTGATTGTTTTCCATCAATTAGTCAACTCACTTTTGTCAACAACAACGTTTTCCATATTCTTTCGCTTATTGAAACAATATTTAATTGCATAGTAATAGATAACGACTGGAAAGGCTTGAACTGAAAAAAAATCCTGAATTTGTTCGATGATCAAATACTGAAGATGCTGAAAGAGGGAGGGGGTTAAGCCCCGCCCACCACGATGTTATGTTTTTTTCAGCGAAAATGAAACATATTAAAAATTTTTTGGGTGAAAAACGTTTTTTCAAAAGTACTTACAAGCAACATTTATCAAAGCCAGGAGGTAAGTTACAGTTCCGACCCACATCGCATGATTCAAACGATCTTCTTCTCGTGGCTTGAAATCTGGTACTGCGGGGTAGTGAACTGTTAGTAAAACTGTGCGATATACCATGGCTCCAGGTCTGTAATTTTTGTTAGTCTTTTAATGACTGGTTGTTTGGACTGCTTTTTCCTATTTTTGTGTGTGTGTACTACGACACTCCGTACTTACACCTTTTTTTTGCTTAAAGGGGACTGAGGGGACGAAATAAATTGTTTAAAAATCATAAAAGTATGATTGTTTATAAATAAAAGAAAAAATCCAAAAAAAACTTGAAAATGGGAAAAAAAACTCCAAAAATCCCATAAAACCGTTTATCGCCCTAATGACCGAAGAAACGCTTTCTGGTTTTCTAGGCCGTCTGAATTTTTTTTTGTAATTTTTAACAAACAACTTTTTTATGCATAACTTTCTCTGAAAAAATAACACTGAAAAGAAAAAAAAAACAAACGGCCTAGAAAACCAAAAAGCGTTTCTTCGGCTATGAGGGCGATCTATGGTTTTATGGTATTTTTTGGAATTTTTTCGCCATTTTCGAATTTTTTAAAAAATTTTTTCAATTATTTATAAAAAAATCATATTTTCTTAATTATTAGACCATTTATTACGTACCCTCAGCACCCCATTTAACAATGTGACGCACTTTAACAAAAGTGTAACTGCGGAATGTCGTAAACCCCTTTTTTAATCCCGTTTTTTTTTAACTTGACAAACAAATAACGGGAGCACCCAAAAATGAGATGTCAAGACAATTAGTTTTTCTTGAATATAGACAAGAATAGCCTTACTGAGCTGCAGATTCATGGGGTCCTCCAGAAGCATATATGGCTGAAATAAGAAATAATAATACAAATGTGAAAATACTTCATTACCAGCATGTAGTATTGTTGTAGTCCCGGCAAAATAAACTAAATATCCAGCTAGAATAACCTTAAAATCGATTGATAAAAATTGAAATTGAATATTTTTAAAAAACCTTTTCCAAAAATGCAGGGATCATCACGAATGGATTTTGTTTGAAAACTCCATAAAGTACGAGAAGTTGAGCAATAATCATTAAACCACGCATGATTTCGTGTTTCAGCTCGACTTCTATCGCCAGACTAGCACAAGACACATTAATGATGTCGAGGATATTATAAATGGCAAGAAATACTAAAAAACTCTGCAAAATTTCGAGTTGGGCTCAAAAGAATTCCCCTTAAAGGGATTGGTTACTGAATTTGAGTTTCTCTTATATTTTCATCTTCTTCTCGATATTTCAAAACCTATAAAATCAAAAAAAAAATTTCGAAATTTCCTTTTCTAGTACGCGAAAAAATAGTTTTTCAAATTAAGGCGGCGAAATGGCCTAACTTTTCGGCCACGCGAGAGAGTGCACGCGAATGTGAGAGTGTTTGCATTATATTGTTAGGCTATAACCCCGCCGCCTTAATCTGTATATTTGTTTTTTTCGTGTACTAGAGAAGGAAATTTCGAAAAAAAAATTTTGCTTGCATAGGTTTTCAAATATCGTGAAGAAGATGAAAAAGGAATAGAAACCCAAAATCAGTGAACAGTCTCTTTAAGGTTTAGGCGGTAGGCGTGCCACCAAAAACTGAATAAAGTGGCAAAAAATACTCTGCCGGCAATTTTGGCAAAATTAGCGCACAACAGTAAAAAATTCGTGGCACATGCTTTATTAGCGGCGAATAAGTGAAAGGAGGACGGAAATGTATTTTTTCATGCCTGCGGACTAATTTTCGCCGGTGGCCACTCTTTCTAGGTCATTGTTTTGAGGCGTGTTTTCTCGGCTTCTAGGTGGTCTTAGAAAATTTTAAAAACAGATTTGGAATGAGAATGAAGTCTATTTTCATTTAAGCTACATTTATTATCTCCGAAAACATGAAAATTTTGAATTTTTAAAACATTTCTAAAAAATTTTTAATTTTTTCAAATGTATTCTTGTTATTTTCAGTAGAGCATTTTTAAAAACAGATTTGGAATGAGAATCTAATGTTTTTCATTCCGAATTACAAAAATGCGTCCCTGAAGAGATGAACTTGACGCGTCTTGTGAAACCGTGCCACACAATTGCAAAAATGCCACGCCCCAAAAACTCCCACTTTTCTGCGTTCAGTTCTAAATTTTCGTACTGAATTTTCTTTGTTATAGTCGGTTCATTTTAGCTCACATTAGAACCCTATACATCATGTATTTCAAAATAATTGGAGCTGAAATTCGTAAACGAATGTTATTAGTTAGTTTTTTTTCGAAAATTATCAACAGTGTTGAAAAAACAATTGATAAATGAATCTTACCATCACAGGAATGAATCCCCAAAGTGTCGGCTGAAAAAAAAAATCAAAAATTGAAAACATATAGAGCGAATAATATACAGAAAAATAGCAACTACATACAGTAGCGGTCAAAAAGAAATACACCTTCAGTATTTCTGTCATAACTTCGCGCACAGTTGAAATTTTTTGATGAAATTTGGATATGATATGCAGTACATGACGAGAATCAAAATTCTTAAGTATCATACAAATTCTGCACACCAGAGCACATTTATGATATTTTTTCTGGTTTTTGCGATTTTTCGGTTATTTAGACAGTGACTGTTACGGTTTGTTTTTTGAAGTTGCGATAGAATTTTCACGTAAAACTATCGTTTTTAGTTTTATTTAAGGTCTGACTATATTTTCCATTCAGAATAATAGCAATAACAGCATTAATAAAAACTGTATCGATGAAAGTTTGAGAGCGAATAGGTGCAGGCGGTGGAACACCGTAAAACCGACTAGATTTTTGAATCCAGTCGATCTTTTTTACTTTAAATATTGTTTTTAAAAACTCAATATAACAAGAAAACAGTAAAATAATGATAATATTGCATATCACATTCACAACTACAAACATAGGTCAGAATAGTCCAATGGCAACAAAATTTTGAAGTGAATCCGACACATTCAAAGCTGCATATCATAACGGAGAAAGGTTCAATTAATATAATCTAAATTGTATTCGAAAGAAAAACATTTTTACATTATAATAAACGTAATTTTAGAAATGGATCTTAAAGATAACCCGTTTTTATGAACGGAAATTCGCTGATTTGTGTGTAGTAAACCTGGGCGTGATACTAGATAAATGTGAAGAGACCAGTTAATGCGATCTAAACACTATATTTTTGTCAATTTGTGATTAGTGAGACGTTTTACATAATTCAGTAGGTTATCATCATGGATCTGGCCTTTTAACGCTTGATTTCGAGAGCGGAAATATAACGCACAGATTTAACACATGCAAATCGGTGAATTCCCGCTCATAAAAACGGGTTATCTTTAAGGTCCACTTCTAAAATTAAGTATATTATAATCTAAAAATGTTTTTCTTTCAAATACAAGTTAGTTTATATTAATTAAAACTTTTTCCGTTATGATATGCAGCTTTGAATATGTCGGATTTACTTAAAAATTGTATTGCTATTGGACTATTCTGACCTCTGTTTGTGGTTATGAATATTATATGCAATATTATCACTATTTTTCTGTTTTCTTGTTATATTGAGTTTTTAAAAAAAAATATTTAAAGTAAAAAAGACCATCTGGATTCAAAGATCTAGTCGGTTTACTGTGTTCCACCGCTTGCACCTACTCGCTCTCAAACTTTCATCGATATGGTTTTTCTGAATACTGTTTTTACTATTATTTCGAGCTAAAAATACAGTCAAACATTTAATAAAACTAAAAAAATATGGTTTTATACGAAAATTCTATCACAACTTCAAAAAAAATTCGAACTACACAAAAATATCAAAAATGTGCTCTGGAATGCAGAATTTGTATGATACTTAAGAATTTTGATTCTCGTCATGTACTGCATATCATATCCAAATTTCATCAAAAAATTTCAACTGTGCGCGAAGTTATGACAGAAATACTGAAGGTGTATTTCTTTTTGACCGCTACTGTACATATTCAACGCATTGCATTTTGAGGGCTGCTCAACCTCACCGCACGCCCGCGACGCTGTGGCCGACACTCACCGCAATGGAAAATTTGCGGGGAAATTTAATTTTAAAATTTTTTCCAGTGTGTTGAGTTTCGGCCACCGCGTCCCGTGCGTGCGGAGCGACTGTGAGGTTGAGAAACCCTCAAAAAGCAATGATCAAGAATATTTGAGTTATCAAAAAAACTTACGCCTTTCGACATTTTTTCGATGAGATTTCGCATATCGTAGGAGATTTTTTGCTGGAATATTATTCGAATAGATAAGAAATAGAAGAATTATCAATAATGGATTTGTCTATGGCGTTCGTTTATGTATATAGATTTCAGGGTCATATAGGATAACAAATTTCGCCAAAAGGATGCAAATGATGATGTGTATTGATAACATCGCATTTTTTGCTATCAAAGACATCACAATTTTTATTCGCAACAATTGAAGGTCATCCGCCCTCTAATCGCCTACAGATAATACAATTTTTCATTTCAATGTCGGAGGGAACAAGGCAAGACTGTTCACAACATTTTATTTACATGTGTACCTTATAATCTTAATATAATTAAAGACAGGGTGCCAGGTATTTTTCTCCATATGGGTTTAATTGTGAAAAAATCGTCTTTCTGTCGACATAATAGTAATGTGAAATCCCGACGTAAAGAAACCGTTTTGTGGCGTTATCTTCCTTCTACGCCGTCAGATAATAGAATTTTTCATATCAATGTCGGATGGGAAAAAGGCGAACAATATACAGTCGTGGTCATAAAGATTGTCACTAATGGTTTTTTGAGTATAACTTTTCAAAGTTAACCGATCGATCGGAAGCTTTCAGATATAGTGTAAACTGGTAAAATACATTGTTTTAACAACTATATCCCCGAGAAATTAAAAGAACCGGTGAAAAAACAACAATTTCTTAAAAACACCGAAAACCGGGAAATACGAAGGTATGTCTGAAATTTGCGCATGTGATGTCACATATGCGCGTAGGGTGAGTGAAGGCTGCAGACTTAAAGACAGCTGTTCAGTTAATTTTACCCTACCTGATTTTAATTTTTTAATTTCAAAAATTAGAGCGTTCTCTCATTAGTAGAATGCAATTTATGCCAAATCACACCGATAAATACACGCTTCATAGCAGCGGTCCAAAGTTGAAAAAATCAAAATTTGAATGCGCGCGTGTCCGTGCGACGCGGTCGGTGTCCGTGCAACGCGGTCGGAATTGGCGCGAAACACAATTATTTGAATGTGGATACATATTGGTATTGTTTTTTGGACCACAATTTTTATTTTCAATTTTAAAGACAGCTGTTCAGTTAATTTGACCCTACCTGGTCTTAGTTTCAAAAATTAGAGCGTTCTCTAATTAGTACAATGCAATTTATGCGAAATCACACCGATAAATACACTAGTCATAGCAGCGGTCCAAAGTTGAAAAAATCAAAATTTGAATTCCCGCGTGTCCGTTCGACGCGGTCGTTGTCCGTGCAACGCGGTCGGAATTGGCGCGAAACACAATTATTTGAATGTGGATACATATTGGTATTGTTCTTTGGTAATTGTTTAAATAAATAAACTTAAAATTTCAGGTCATCTTATTGCTAGAAAAGAACTTGCCATTCGAAACCTGGCTACTTCGTTCGCTTACGAGTATGATGATTATTTGAGGTTAATTTCAATTCAACCAGTGATTGAAAAAAGTGCTTTCGAATCTATTCAGGCAATATTTATAGACATGTTTCGATATAACGTGCTCATTGGAGCCAAATCCTTAAAGACAGGGTGTCAGTTATTCGCATCATACACTTACAGGAGGGAAACACAAGTATTTGTATTTTTGGTTTCAATTTTCTACAAAAAAATGCATTTTTTCGCGAATTTTAGCGAAATTTTTAACCCTGTCTTAAGCAGATTGGAAATCACTTGACTCTGAAATTATTAAAATGTTTATTTTTAGATAACTCCTCGTAAAGGTACAATTGTTATTAGTCTAATGACCAGTGTCCTTTTATTACTCTCAATTGCTGAAATTGGTACCAATGGGTTCAAACTCATTACCGGAGATCCAGCAATAAAAATGCGAATTGCAAGGATCGTTGGAATTTTTATTCAACTGGGCGCAATTTTGGCAATTGTCACAAGGAATGTCGCTTCTTTAAAACTACTTTTATGCTTTACGGTGAGCTCTCAATTTCCAGTTTGTCAATATATTTCGTATCCAAAACGTTGTTATTCCCACTTCATTTTTGGCAAGTTCAAAAATTTACAGATCAATGGAACTTGGTTGGCATTTACACCCGCAATGGTCGATATCATTACAGCTAATGGTATTCACACATGGTTTCTTTCATTTTTCAAACTTTTTGTTTATTTATAGTTGTTCGTGCATCAGGATTTCTGTTTAAAACCATGATTATACCTGATCGCATTGTCTACCGTTTCATCCGCGAAATCTTCGCAGTAAATCTCAGTGATAAATATTACTATGTATTGATGGCGGTCCCGCCGCCAAGTTATCAATGGTTATTTGGCTTGTTGACTCTTTTTGGTATTTTAAAGGGGGCTCCGGAGAGCTCAGATATGGGTTTCAGATGAATGAGAATATGATTATCTACCCATTGAGAGCAAAAAATGTTTAAAGGATGGCTTTAAGGAGCTAATGAATGCATCTGGGATTGAAATAGGCTTCACACTCATTCCAAATCTGTTTTTAAAATTTTTTAAAACCATCTAGAGGCCGAAAAAACAATGACCTAGAAAATTGTCCACCGGCGAAAACTAGTCCGCAGGCATGAAAAAAAATACAAAAAATATTGAAAAAACGTAAAAAAAGACTAACAGGAGCATTCTGCATAGCAAAAGCTCATAGGAAAAAGTTCGGCCAGGTGGACACTTTTTCTAGGCCATTGTTTTGAAGCTCGTTTTCTCGGCTTCTAGATGGTTTTAGAAAATTTTAAAAACATATTTGGAATGAGAATGAAGTCTATTTTCGTTTAAGGTACATTTTCTATCTCCGTAAAGCCCTCCTTTAAGTCGAAAAAAATCGAATTTGGCCGAAGAAATGCAGTCTGGATTTCTAGGTCACCTTTTCGTTTATCCTAATAAAATTTTCATGTGAAAAATCAATTGTAGATATTTCCTGAGATGTGGGTTTCTAGGTCATTTTTCGATATGTTTCCTTATATGGCCTAGAAACCCAGATTGCATTTCTTCGGCCATTTTCGATTTTTTTTCTTATTTTTTCGGCTTAAAATTTTTCTTTGCTACCAATTGGTAGATCCTCATCTTCTTATTCATCTGAAACCAATTTGGGAGCTCTCCGGAGCCCGCCATTAACGAATATTGTGTCCGGAACATATTTCAAGTTTTTTTTTCAGTCGGTCTTCTCAAATGTCTTCTCCTTCATCGAACACTTAACTACATTGAACGAAAAAATGAGGAGATTCAAATGTCAGGATTAAATAATAGAACTTTTAAAAAATAACTTATAATTCTTAAAATAATTCTAGAAAAAAATGTACAAAAAAGATATTTAGTCTCTCACTTGTCTAAAAGTTAATTTATTAGAAACAAGAAGAAAAAACAAATGAAACATTTCCAAATTACAAGAAAACAATACTTGGGTGAGATTTTGTACTCGTAGAGTATATAGTGCACCAAAGAAAAATTGACAAAATTCTAAGAAACAATGGTTTTCAAAAAATAAATTTGGCATATTATTATGTTTTGGTTCGGCACAATGCAATAAAAATTCTGAAAATAAATAAGGGACCACCCTGATCCAAAATCATGGTTTTTTGCGAAATAAGAAATTTTCACGAACAAAAAAAAACTACAGGAAATGTGTAAATATTACATAGAAAAATGAAAAATTGGACTACATCTCATCTTTTCCTTCGACTTTAACATTGAGCATTTGTCTGGAAACAAGGGAATAATAAATTCCATCCTGATTTGTCATCAATTCGCTATGGGTTCCGGTCTGAAAATGCACAATTTCAGGAGGTCCCTTAAAGAAAGAGGTCCCTTAAAGCCAGTGTCCCACATTTCACAAAAAGTTTGTTAAGTATTTAATTTTAAAGGAGGTGTCCAACTTAGGGCACGTGACAGTTCGGGAGAAAGACAGTTTGGGAGAATAAGGACAGTTCGGGAGAAAAAAGTGGCAGTTCGGGAGAATTTTAAAATTCTCTTGTTTTTTTGCATTTTCATTTTTTAAACTTAAATTTTCGGCATTTCGAAAGCTTTTGCACCCAAAAAAACTTATGAAATGACGAAACTTTAAGTTTAAAAAATGAAAATGCTAAAAAAAGAGAATTTTAAAGTTCTCCCGAACTGTCACTTTTTTCTCCCGAACTGTCCTTATTCTCCCAAACTGTCTTTCTCCCGAACTGTCTTTCTCCCGAACTGATTTTCTCCCGAACTGTCACGTGCCCCCAACTTAGTTTGAATTCTCTATAATAAAGCCTACCTGCACCACTCCTCCCTTAAACACAACCGCAATCTTATCAGCTTTCTCAATCGTCGACAATCTGTGAGCAATTATAAGAACAGTTCTCTCCTGTGCACATTTGTTCAACGCCTGTTGTACCAATGCTTCAGATTCCGAATCCAATGCACTCGTTGCTTCATCAAGAATCAAAACTGCCGGATTACGAACCAAAGCCCTAGCAATCGCGATCCTTTGTTTTTGACCACCTAAATTTCAAAAAATCTAAACAATTCCATTAAAAACAAAATCTTACCACTCATTTGAACACCTTTCTCCCCACAATTCGTATCATAACCCTTCTCCAATTCCATCACAAAATCATGAACATTTGCCATTTTCGAAGCATGAAGTACATCATCTTCTGTTGCGAAATCACATCCATACATGATGTTATACCTAACAGATCCTTCATAAAGAACAGGTTCTTGAGCAACAAGTGCAATCTGGAAATTTAACAAGAACATGATAAATGAGCCCCCAGCGAAAAATAACCTTCTGATGATAATAAACATGATTAATATCCTTAATCGGAACATTATCAAGCGTCACAATTCCAGAATCCGGTTGATAAAAATTCTCAATCAACGAAACAATCGACGACTTTCCTCCGCCACTGGGACCAACAAGTGCTACTGTTTCACCAGCTTTGATATCCAACGTCAAGTCCTTCAATTATATTTTAATTGCAAAAAAATATCAAAACACGTTTTTGGTTACCTTCAAAACCGGATTATTAGGTCTAGACGGATAGGTGAATGAAACACCCTCAAACTTGATATTTCCATTGACGAGTGGTTTTTCAACACCATCCAGCTCGAATTTCGGTTTACGGTGAATCAATTCGAACACTTTTCTTGATGCTCCAACCGCTTCCATCAGACCAGAAATAACGTAGGACAAGTTCTGAAAAAAGGGGCCAATATAAAAACGTTTTTGTGCAGAAAACGTTCAACATCTTCTTATTTCTTTTAAATCAGGCTTTTTGAAAACGTTATTTCAAAAAACTTATATTAATAAAAATCAGAACATTTTTTAATTGCTCAAAATTTCAAAAGTAATTGTCTTTAGAGTTATCAATCGATAGAAACTGACAATTTTCGTATTTTTTTGAAACTTTTACGCTACAGAATATTATTTTTCACATTTTTTTTCGAAATCCTCTAATTGTAGGGGAAAATTAACTATTTTTGGCATCCCTTGAATCACGGGTCCGCAAAAATACGCGTCTTTAAAAAGCTTACATAAAGATTCTCTCCCAATTGCATTTGATACAACAGAAAAGTGATCAATTCCTCTTTCGCCATTTTTTCCGTCATCACCAAATGCCCCCCATAGAACAAAACGGCCACCAGTATCGCATTGTCACAAAACTCGTTATTCCACGTGTAACCCATGTAAGCAATTGCTCTTTTCCTATTAACCGATACCGTTTTCTGAAGATGATCTTCGAACCGTTTAACTTCTCGTTTTTCGCAAGCAAATGATCTAAATTTCTTATTTTTGGATATTTTTTTTAATGAAACATCCTACCTAACCGTCCTCATTGTTGAAAGAATCTCCTCCGCCATTTGATTCGCACTAGCAATTGTTTCTTGCATTTTTTCCGATATTTTCTTAAATCGTTGAATTTTTTTTTAATTCTCGATATTTTACTTATAAGCTTACATCATAGAAATTGCTGTAAATCTTTGTGATAAACGCAACAAACGGCACAGCAATAAAAGTGACCATTGCCAATCTCCAAGACATTGCAAACATAAATGCCAATGCACCAATCAACATGACGCCATTTCTCAAAAACACGTTCAAATTCGTGGAAACCGTTGAGGAAATCGTTTGACAATCGGAAGTTAATCGAGACATTGTTTCACCAGTTTTTGTGGTATCAAAAAATGTGATATCCTGATTGACCAACGAGCTGAAAAGATCCGATCTCACTCGCATGCTCACTAAAGCGGTTGCATAGTCGAAAGACCCTCCACGAAGACCTCCAAAGAAGGAACTGCAAAATTTTCATTGGATTATTTTTTGAACAATATGAAAATGGATTTACCTCGTAGCTGTCAAACCACAAAGAATAAGAATCGAGTGAATGAGTGCAGGAGTTCCTCGTTTGTTCACAATGTCAGAAATCACTTGAGCAGTGTAGTTTGGAATAAACACACGTGCTAAAAGTTATCTTTTTGTTTTAGCTAGAAAATTCACTAAATTATTACCCAAAGCATAGATGTTCAAAAAAATGAACCCAGCGGTGAACCATTTCTATTGATGACTACAGTACGAAAGAAGTTTGAGGATGTGTTTGAAAAGTGGTTGACGAATCGGAGTTGTTTGACCTGAAATGCAATTTATTTTAAAAATATAACTTTAAAATTGATTGGGAGGCTCCGAAGAGCTCAGAAATTGGTTTCGGATGAATAAGAATATGGTCATCTACCAATTGATAGTAAAACAAATTTCCAAGTCGGAACAATAAGAAAAATCCGATTAAAAAATCGAATATTTTCCGAAGTAATGCAATTTGGTTTTCTATTCCATATTTCGTTTTTCCTTATTGAAACCCAAATTGCATTTCTTTGGCCATTGGTCATAGATTTTTCAAATTTTTATCAGTTTTTCTTATTATTTCAATTTAGATGTTTTGCAATCTATCAATTGGTCGATAATCATCTTCATAAGATCCGAACAGCAGCACCGTACGCAACAGCGTCATCAGGATTGATTCCACGGGATGGTTCCTTTCCATTGAAGAAGTCTTTGATCAATTGTTGAATCTTTGGAATTCTGGTAGATCCTCCAACGAGCACAATTTCATGAACATCCTCTTTATTCATATCAGCATCTTCTAACACCTTTTGAACCGGATTCAAAGTTGCGCGTAAAAGATCCATATTCAATTCCTCGAATTTAGCACGGGTGAGAGTCTCCGAGAAGTCTTCCCATTTTTTTTCACAAAATTTCAAACCTTTCTGATTATATAACCATTTAAATTGCATTTCTCAGAAAAATAGATGTCCTCGATAGCAAAAAATGCCATCAAGGCTTATCAATCTCGAACTGCTGCTTTCAAAGCGACCCATGCCAGATAGGGGCTTACTCCGGATAAGGTGAATAATTAGATTTTAAATCGTTGAATCCTTCCCTCCATTGTAGATACGTGAAACCATGGATGTTGCGAATTCAATGGATGAATATCGTGAAATCGAAGAAGCAATTTCAACTCCGTTCGCAGTGCGTAATGGTATTGATGAAGCAGACCTTGAACAAGAATTGAATGACTTACTCAGTGATCAAAAGGTTTCTAATAATTTTTCGCTTCACAATAAACCGTTTCCAGAAAGAGGAATAACTCTTCCTGAAGCTCCAACAGGTTCGGCTTGTTTGACACAGAGCCAGTTGACTCGGAGCAACAACAATTGGAGACGGCTTGCCGCCTCAGAGAAAAGTTCATAAATTATTTGGAAAACTTGTCTGTGCAACATATTTTGTAATTCATAAATATCAACCTTTCTTTCAAAACAGTTTTTATCAACACAACAACAAAATTTACTTCTCGTTTTCGTTACGAAGACGAGCGTTTCCGTTCGTCAATGTGATGTTCAATTGGGCGGCGCGCTCGACGATGCTCTTTCTGCTCTTGGCTGAAACTCCGTGACCGATCTCTCCGATGTATCTGAAGGATTGCACGAGGAGCATATCCAAGTCCTGAACAAACAAACAACATTTAATTGCGAATTTAAATTTTTTGAAAATAAACTTACTCTGACGTTTTGGACGAGGACCTTCTTGTATACGTTTGGAAGAACGTAGCGGGATCTACTGTCGGTTCAGAAACCAATGGTTGGCATAGCGCGCATACCACGGAAACGACTGCGGACACGGTTATCAATTCCCTTTGGGTTACGCCAACTTGGGGCTACGCGGTATCTGAAAATGTATGGTTTCGAGATAATAATCTTTGTTAATGGCTTATTTTATCTGAATTTAGAAACATAAAAACTAGATTCACCTGTCGGATTCATGTCTCTTGAATTTGGTGAGCTTCTTCTTGACAAATGTGACCTTAGTTCCGGAAACGTGCACCATTTTACCCTGAATACAAAAAATTAATAAACGTTTAAACAATCGGATTAAAGAAAAGCGCTCGAGATATCGAGGAAAGTAAAAAAGAAAGAATTTGTAAAGTTTTCAACGGCGAAAGTGAAATGTGCAGGAAAGTATACTATTCAAAGCTGTAACACGTAAAAATAGGTATAATAATTTAATAGAAACTTATCAAATAATCGAATAAGTAAATCACATAAATTTCACCAAATTTTCGTAAAAATCAGCAGAAAAATGAGGTCGAAGCCTAAAAAAATAAAATAAAGCGGTGAATTTGACTGCGTATCACGGCGTTGGCTATCCAACATTTATCATTGTGCGATGGAGTGCGATTGCATTTTCACACAGGTCTCACATTGGAAATTATGAAAGTTGATGACAAAAACACAATTTTGACTGAATTTCGTTGAAAATTTGAAGAAATATTTTAAAAATTTGTGAATCAAAAGGTGACGTAGTGGAAAAAATAGTTATTTTTTGAAAAATGGCTCGGGCTTTCCTACGGGTTTAAAATTGATGATTTTCAACGTAATTTTACTTCACTGATAAATAGTTTTTTTTTAAAACTCAATTTAGTGATTTTAAATGGTCGAAAAGGAAAATATTCCGCAAACCTGATGAAAACGTATTGTTTCCGCAAACCAGAAATTACGATAGATTGTTGTATTAAATCTTTTTTTAGTAATATTCAATTTGATATCAAGTTTATGAAGCCAATTTTTCAATTTCTGTTCATTGATTGTTCATAAATAGTTATTCTTTTTTTTTTTTTAGAAAATCTGTCTTTTTCATGATTAAAAATATTTCTAAATCATAACTTCCGGCTGCCAATTATTCTTTCTGATTTCACTTTATTCCTTTGATGAAAGTTGTACAAAAAAAACAACGAATTACGAGTTAAGACAATTAAATAAATTAATTCCTTATAGAATCAAATAGTACATCAAAATTTGTTAGTTTTAAAAAAAGAAAAAAACAGAGAAACAATTGAATTGATTTAAATAAAAACAACAGGTAAATATTGTTAAACAGTTTTAGAAACGGACAGAGAATAAAATAAAATAATCACAACGAAGAAATTAGTCGATGAATTGATGAGTTGATAGTTTGAGTCAGCTTCCAGCATTATCCCTTTTTGATCATTTAATTGGATTTAATTTCGTCCTTTTGTTCCTCTTTTCCATCTTCTCCGTCTGTAAAAATTGAAATTAGTGGTTTTCTTTATATTGAAAAAAGGAAGATTTCCCCGAAGTGCTTCTATTTGAGTCGTTTTGTAGATTTCAGTTTTACAAATAAAACGACTACAACTTTTTCGGTTCAAAACTTTGTGCTAAATTTCAGCAAAATGCGCTGATTTTTAGAACGAGTACAAGTTCTATTGTCATTAGATTTTACAAAACTTACTCGCACAACCAAACGTAATTCCGGCTCCGATCTCGAATGATAAAACGAGTGGTGATCCATTGCTGCAGATACAGTATGGGAAAATTTTTGTAACGTCGCATTTCAGAGGAGCACGGCAGTAATCTATATGATTACAAAGTGAGAAGTTGCTCATATTTACATCTGAAAAAGTTTAAAGTTGAAAAAAATAAGTATTTGGTTGTTTTGTTGATTTACAGGTAGTTTGCTACTTTTTAAAAACTATTTCTTATTATTATTTTTTTAATTTTATTGCCAACTCAAATATTCTTGATCATGCAAGTTCGCTTCTATCTGAAATCTGAATCTCTAAGAAAATCTAAGTTCTACACAAAGTCATGCTATTTTTACGGTTGCGCTGCGGTCTTTCAGTAGAAAATGGATGGTCCAAAAATTTTAAGTTGACAATAATTAAATTACACCTCGACAATGGGAAAACGCTCTTTTTCGCGGCCAACCGGGTCATGCCGAAAATCAGGTCGCTGAGAACACACAACTGGGTGATCTAAGCAGAGTTTTCATATCTAAACCCCCAAAATTAGTTTAAATATTTCGACCAGTTGCCTTGGTGGCATTTATTGACATGAACAAAAATTTTCAGCACCCGTCGAAAACATTTTTAAAATCTCTATTCATTGCATTCCCTATGTAATGGAAACGAATTATGGAAACGAAAACGGATTAAAATCTGCTCATCTACTGAGAATGGATTGTACCATCAAAATGAATTTCTATTCATGCATGTACATTCATTTTTGTTCCACTCCGTTAAGTTCTTGAGTTCTTTTCGATACCACCGGGGCAGACTATTCTTTGATTTCTCGTCTTCCTGGTAAAAAAATTTTTTAAGAAACCAACCATGCTCGGCAATTGTCAACTCGGCCCCTTGGATTCCTTCACCCACTCTAGAAACATTTCCCCAGAAGAACTTGCGTGATTCTTGAGACAAACCCTAAAAGAATTTCATTTTTTCAGAAACCCATTTCAAACCAACCTGAGATGTCGTTGTTCCAATAATAAGTATCAATACAAGCAGGGAGAGCAATGCTTTTCGGGTGGATCTGCAAAACATACTTTTAGGAAGTGTTTACTTATCTGTGTAACTGGAAATTAAAATTGTTTAATTTGTTTTTCGAAATTCTAATGACACCCTGTCTGGGAAAATTGAACCCTTAATTAAACAAAAAAGTTTAATGATAATTAATTGTGTTTATTCACGATTTCTTCTTTACAATTTAAATTTTCAGAAACAATGATTCGTTATGTTTCAAGTTTTGCAAAAGAATTTTCCTGCTCAAAATTAAAAAGTTAGAATTAAAAAGTTAATTTCCTTGAAAAATAAACGCCAAATATAAACCAACCTGGATTTATTCATCATAGCAATAAGGAAACCAATCAAAAACCAGAAAGGCACAACTGCATGAACATCATCTCTCTTCGAATCCATGACTTCTTCTTATAGAATTTGATGAAATATTCCATAACTCGTTGATCGAAGTCTTCACCTCCAAGATGAGTATCTCCGTTTGTTGACAAAACTTCGAAGACTCCGTTATCAATTGTGAGAAGGGAAACATCAAAGGTACCACCTCCAAGATCAAAAACAAGGATGTTTCTTTCACCGTCCTTCTTATCCAAACCATAAGCGATGGCAGCCGCTGTTGGCTCGTTGATGATGCGGACAACGTTCAAACCGGCAATTACTCCAGCATCCTTAGTTGCTTGACGTTGAGCATCATTGAAATAGGCAGGCACTGTGACAACTGCATGTTTGACTTCATGCCCGAGGTAGGATTCAGCGATTTGCTTCATTTTCGTGAGCACCATTGCGGAAACTTCTTCTGGGGTGAACGATTTGTCCTCTGAGCCGATTTTGACTTGAACGTGTGGTTTGTTGGACTTGTCAAGGACCTGAAATGAGTTTTTTCGTAACCAGAACAGGAATTAGTGATTTACCTTGAATGGCAAGTGCTTGATATCACCTTGAACGGTTTTATCGTTATAAGCCCGACCAATCAATCGTTTCGCATCGAAAATGGTGTTTTCTGGGTTGATCGTCAACTGATTTTTGGCAGACTCTCCAATCAAACGTTCTCCTTGTTCACCAGTGAAAGCAACATAAGATGGTGTGATGCGATTACCTAAAAAGAAATGGAAATTATAAGTTTTTCAACTTTTCCATTCTTAAAACCTCCGACACAAGAATATGTAGTTCCAAGATCGATACTAATAATAGTTCCATGTTTCTCCTTTTCCTCCGTTGATGCCTCTTCACAGTGGCAATAGGCTACAAGAGCCAAGAGTAGAATTGAAAGAACTTTCATTCTAACAATCGTTGTAATTTGAAAATTATTTTGTCGTTGGCTTGTGTCTGAAAATTTGAAGGTTGGTAAATATGAATATGAGGATATTAAAACGAATCGAAAAGGCAACGTGGGACTCTTTGGGAGATGCTGTTAAAACAAAAATGAAAAAGAAGAAAAAAGGACGCGCACCACAAGCAAAAATCAATAAAAGAACAGAAATCAGGTCAACCACCATGGCACCTGCACAACAAAATGAACACCAGTTGACCGGCTGTCGACGTCAGCGAAGGAGTGATACACGCAAAAAAATTTTTTTTTCGAAATATTCGCTGTGGGTCGAAACATACTTCTACCGTACTACATTAATTTGCAGGCTTGAAAATGTCGAATTTTCAAAATTCGCCAAATTTAACGAAATTTTGGGGTTTTTTTATTTTCGAGCCTGCCGATCTCGAATAAATTGATTAAATTTCTTAAAGAAAACATATTAAAAGCAAAGATTCACAAAGAAAACATTTAAAAAAAAACAAAATTTGTCACAATTGACTAACGTTTTCCAGAAAAAAAATCATGTTTTCTTCGAGAAGTACACATGTTTGACACCATCACGCAAAACTGCGTACAAAACGAGCTACAGTAACCCGTCTAAATTAAAATTTTAAGATTTACACGGTGGGAAAAAAGCTACGCGCAACAGTTGAAATAGCGTCCTAACTGCGAAAAAAGGAGGGCGGGGCATAATTCAAATTTTCGCAATCTCGCCTCGCACTTTTTTTGCTATTTCTTTTTTATCTGACAAAAAACCAATAAAAACAGTAATTTTCGGATTTTTCGCAAAAACTAAATTTGTTTTCTTATTTTCAATCAATACACTTTATTTGCCATGTCTTTTTACCCCTTTTCCAACCAGAATTCATTGAAAAAAACGAAAATCTGATTTTTCCCTTGAAAAATACGATCTTAACTTAAATTTGCAAATATAATTTACTCAAAGAACTTTCTTAAAAATTTGAACATGAATCGGTTATACATTAATTATAACTATATATGGTATAACGAATGATATAAATACAATATAATGAATATTCAATGAAGTTTTTTTTTTTCAAAAAATTAATATAATTTTTAAAAAATACATTAAACACATGCAACGCGTTGGAAGGAGCTGAGTGTGTTGTATTTCTGTTGTACAACGCGTTGAAAAAATGCTTAATTTTCCATTTTCAATAGGTCTTCAAAGATAGTGTACCATGCGTCACATGTAATTTGTTAAGTATTTAATTTTAAAGGAGGTGTCCAACTTAGTTTGAATTCTCTATAATAAAGCCTACCTGCACCACTCCTCCCTTAAACACAACCGCAATCTTATCAGCTTTCTCAATCGTCGACAATCTGTGAGCAATTATAAGAACAGTTCTCTCCTATGCACATTTGTTCAACGCCTGTTGTACCAATGCTTCAGATTCCAAATCCAATGCACTCGTAGCTTCATCAAAAATCGAAACTGCCGGACTACGAACCAACGCCCTAGCAATCGCGATCCTTTGTTTTTGACCACCTAAATTTCAAAAAAAAATCTTTAAAAATCCATTAAAAATGAAATCTTACCACTCATTTGAACACCTTTCTCTCCACAATTCGTATCATAACCCTTCTCCAATTCCATCACAAAATCATGAACATTTGCCATTTTCGAAGCATTAAGTACATCATCTTCTGTTACGAAATCACATCCATACATGATGTTATACCTAACAGATCATTCATAAAGAACAGGTTCTTGAGCAACAAGTGCAATCTGAAATTAACAAGAATATGATAAATGAGCCCCATCGAAAAATAACCTTTTGATGATAATAAACATGATTAATATCCTTAATCTGAACATTATCAAGCGTCACAATTCCAGAATCCGGTTGATAAAAACTCTCAAAACGAAACAATCGACGACTTTCCTCCGCCCCTGGGACCGATAAGAGCAACTGTTTCGCCAGCTTTGAAATCCAAATTCAATTCCTTCAATTATATTTATACCAGGAGTCCCCTGCCGCTACGCGGCAAAACTCCTGGTCTACTGCTCGCCTTCGGAATCGCTTTCCAACAATATAAATCAAAATTTTTTTTAAATTACTTTAAAATTTCATCGGTTTTTCAGAAAAAAGAGAAATAATTATCTACACTTACATAACAGTTAGAAAAAGCGCATCGATTCTTTGAAATCGCAAGAGTATGTTAATTTACCATTTCTTTGGATTTCGCTCTCTTTAACCTAAACTAATCCTAATTTCCTAATAATAACGTTTTCTACGGTTCGCCTCCGGCTTCGCCTTTTACACGCCTTCGGCGTGCTGCTTCACTGCATTATTACATTGGCGATTTCACGCCTTCTGAATTAGTTGTCGGGACCGAAATATCTTGACCGAAAAGTATTGGAATGCGAGCCGAAGGCACAGAAGAAGCTCGACTGCCGCTCACTTCTTCCGTGATTTCGGCACGCATTCCAATACTTTTGATCGGTGTTCCAACGCCGCTGCTCGGCGAAATGATCATAATTTCAAGTTTTACAATTTCACTGGAACATTCTCAAAAAACCAACCATAATTGTCACATTTGATTATTTATCGAATTATTTAATCTTCTAAAATGGTTATAATTAGCGGCATAACTGAAGAAATGAATCTGAAAATAGGTTGATGTGAAAAGAAGTTCTTCTGAAAATAGGTTCTAGCTCACCTCACCTAGCCATCACTATAGAACGATCATATTCTTCGAGTACATTTTAAAAGAATGAATCTGAACTCAGAAATGACAACAAATAAAAAAATTTTACCTATTTTCTTGACCATATTTTTAAGTTCATCCTCTTTCGGTGACTTTTATGGTCTACCGGTTAAAGACAGCTGTTCAGTTAATTTGACCCTACCTGGTCTTAGTTTCAAAAATTAGAGCGTTCTCTAATTAGTACAATGCAATTTATGCGAAATCACACCGATAAATACACGAGTCACAGTAGCGGTTCAAAGTTGAAAAAATCAAAATTTGAATTCCCGCGTGTCCGTGCAACGCGGTCGGAATTGGCGCGAAACACAATTATTTGAATTTGACAACACATCGGTATTGTTCTTTGGACCACCTGGGCTCCCATTCGAATTTTGATTTTTTGCCTTGAATTTGGATCGTGTTAACTGACAAGCTGCCTTTAAGTAATTATTTCTTTACGTCAACCGATGTGAGTTCAATTCTGTTCAAGTCTTTTGAAAAAAAAAACCACCTAATTTTACTCGTTCACAAAAAATGTTCACAGAAAGCGCAGACACCGGTGTGAACATCAATTTGACCGTATTTTCAAAATGCAAAATTCTCAAAATGCAACCCGAAAACATGAACAATTGACGAATGAGATAAAGCGCAAGGAACTCGTATGGTGAGGTGATGAATGAGAATGGGTATTGGAATGTGCAAATGTCCTTGAGAATTTGTGCATTGAAAACCCAGGATTTTGAGAAGTAGCCAAGTGCTGAAAAGGTTACAAACCCGTCGACGAAGAAGAAAACGATGGGAAGTATTGGCGGCCGACCCATTTCTGAAAAATTGCTTTTTTTTGGAATTATTTTCGAAATTAAATTGGTTGTGGACGCTTGGGGACTTCAAACTTGGGTAATTAAACCTTTTATTCAATAAGATAAAAATAATACATAAAGATATAATACATAAAATATAAATCATAAAAATAGAAAAATATAAAAATATAAAATGGGAAAAGCGAAGCTTTTCCCTCACCAACATTTATAATAATAAATGTTGCGGCCGCTCTGAGCCATTCAAATCAAAACATTTTAGTTTACAGTGCGTTCAGCACACTCCCGGGGGGCCTAAATAAGTAAACTATCTTAATTTTATCATAGAGCAATCATAAAAATTACATCAAAAAATTAATATTAATATCGCAAAAGTTATAATAAACTATTATCAACTTAATAAGTTCACAATAAAATTCTCAACTACAAAAATATCATCAAGTCTTCTCAAACTTGTAAAATCAATTCGATTAGAAATCGACCTCCCGCCACACAATTTTTAAAAAAAGTTCCAAATAATAGTTTTTATCGATTCTTCAGAAACGTTTTTTTTCTTTCTTAACTTCCAAATATCTTTTCCAAAGTTTTTTAACACTAGACGAATTTTTCAAACAAAAAAACAGTACACACACAAAAAAATTACTACACAAAACAATCACAAAATAATAACACAGCAATCACACAGCAAACCAACACCACAAACATCAATTGTTTTTTCAAGCTATGTGTGGTTTTGAGTCAGATGGTCGACAAAATTTTCGGAGAATTTCTTTTGGAATGAAACAAATTAAATCCCATCCTTTTTTCCATATAATCAGATACGTGGTCAACAATAGAACCACCAACGCAACTACTGCTAATACAGTAGTTTTCATGTAATCCAAATACACTTGAAGAATATGGCTAAAATCTGGCTATTTCCATTCATCAATCAGTTTCGACTCTCCATGTATGATTCTTGTCATCGAATCCCAAAAATCAGGTGACCGCCAATTTTGAATTGGCTCGTCTTTTTTCCTCCACAGTCAATTTCACATTTTTCATCAATATTCGCAATATTCCAAAAAATTCTGACGTCGTTGTGTTCGCCCTTCGGTGAACAACTCAATGCAAACATTTTGTCTCCGCACTTCACGTCTCCAATCACTTTGGTTTTTATTGATTTGCACTTGGCCTTCAAAACTGCTCCACTGGTACAACTGTAACAACCAGACAGTTCTGTTTGTCCAACGCTGCATTCATCCTCTTTTTTGACAACAATCATTTGGGTTCCATCTTCAACTGACATCGTCAATTCAGCTTTCATCACTTCTTTCGAAGTCGCAGTAACCATTCCAGTATTCTGCTTGTCTTCAACTTTCCAAAAGTTTCTTCTCAGCGGCAATCTTCGGTGAATATCATGAAATTCAGTCCACGAATCCTTGCATCTGCAATTCATCATCGATTCTGCTGGCAAGCACGAGCAATCAGCATCAAATTTGCAGGATATATTTTCAGCTTTTTCCATCTCGTCGCATCGAAGTTCAGGGAATTTTCCACTAGTCCAAAGGCTCGTAAAATTTTCTCCTTTCATGAACCATTCATCGGTAATTGAAGCATATGGTAGTTACAATAGATGCAGTTTAAAGCTGGTCTTCTCCACTGCGGTCTTTTCATTTGTGCTCAACGTAACGTTCCAAGACTTTTGCTTCGAATGTACACTTCTCATCTTGGTTTCCGTGATCTTGAATGACGCAGTTCCTTTCCAATCACATCGGTACAGTTCCATTATTTCATTGTTCAGTGGTTTTCCATATATACGAAAGAATAAACATCCGGAGCTGCTCAAAAAACAATCACAGCCCCAACCTCCGCAGCTTTCACTGCATCTCGTCATTCCGGGGAATTCATTGACTTCATCTAATTCTGGCACCGTTCCCACAAATTTGGCGCATTTCTGATCCGAACAAGATCCCATTCGTGGGCACCGCTTGACACTCAACGTCTTCAATTCCAATTCTCGAGAAAACATCAACGAATTCTTGATGCATTCCATTCTTGATTCCAAGAGTTCAATTTTCCATTCACGAAGAATTGATCCATTTCGATTCACTCGAATACATGCTTCAGTTGTCCAAGTATCAAAGTTGATTTTCTCCTTGATGTTCCATCGACACTTTTCCTTGTCTCCATTCGAAACGCAAACTCGATTCTTCGTTTCCAAAATGTCAACTTCTTGACAGCATTCAACTCCAATTGAGAAGATCATCATCGCAATTACTAAAAGTTCCTTCCATTTTCGTCGTTGGCGACGACCATTTTCCGAATTTACACATCGTTTGAGCACGTGACAAATTTTTCGGAACAGAATTTTCACGAAGATCCAGATGACCTTCACCAGTTTCCAAAGTGCCCATATTATTCCTCTCAACGGCATTTCCAAAACACAACAGCAACAACACAGCATTGCCAAACACCAAGCGATCACCACAGTTACAACCAATGCCCATATTGGATGACATTCTGGATTTGTAATCAGTTCCAAGCAAAAGGTACAATCAATTTGTTCGCAGTAATCCTTCTTTGGCGGCTTGCAGTTTCTCTTTTCTTCGAACCACAGCTTGTTCTTCATTGCTTTCATCATAACTTCATATGTTTTTGTTCTCAAGTTCGGTGGTATCCACAGTTCCAAATTTTCATTGAAAGTCGTCGATTTTTTACAATAGCTTCCAACACAAATCTCAGAAATTTCAAAATTGTCCGACTTCATTGTTGCTCCGGTTTCGGTACAGAACACAGTTTTTGTTGTCGACACCATTCCGGCCATCATCAAAACAAACATCAGCTGTGTCCATCTCTCCATTCTCAACAGTTTTCCTCCTCTCCAGCAGGTTCTTCTCTCTTCTTGTGAGCGAACAGTTTGCGAGCAATACAAATTTCTTTCGTCATCTGCTTCTCCATCCTCATTGTAGTTGATTTCTCTTCTCTTTCTCAACTCATATCTTGGTTCTGCAACGTCTTCTTCCTGATTCAATTCTTCAGGTTGCGATGAATCTTCAACGGTATCATATGTTTCTCCAAGTTCCAACGGAATGATTTGGTTCACTGGTCTTCTGGAAGCAATTCTGTTTCCAAATCGAACTTCAACTTCTCTTACAAAACCATCATCTGACACGTTCACATTCACAATTCTTGCCATTCTCCATTTATTTCTTGGCAAAAATGGATCGGTCACAACTACAATCTTTCCAACTTTCGGAACTTCCAAATTTCCGCGTTTGTTGTTCATGTTCAGCTTGTGCACTTCTCTCAAATTCTTGATGTACATATCACTCCACAGTTTCCAAATTTGAGTTGAACTTTCATTTGATGATTGAATCCATTTTACTGCATCCTCTCTTGATCTCAGCTTCGCAGCATCCACAGCTGGCAAATACGCTCCTTCAATTGGCATTTCAACATTCTCCATCGGAATTTGTGATTCCGCTGCTGGCCTTGCCAAATCAATTGGTCTGACGATCTCAAATGAGTCCTCTTCCAAATACGTCAATGGTCTCGAATTGAGCATTGTAGCTACTTCACATAAAGTCGTATGAAGGTTATCGAAATTCAAAATTGATTTTCCAATTCCTTTGTACACAGCTTCCTTCACTGATCGAACCATCCGTTCGTACATTCCACCCATCCATGGACTATATGGAGTAATCATTGTCCATTCGATTTCCTTGTCTAGAGTGAATTGGCGAATGTCTTTTGGCCATCTATCCATTGATTTTTGAGCTTCATTGAGAATATCTGACGCTAAACCAAATTGTGGGGCGTTGTCACTGACAATCCTTTTCGGTACATCCCAAATTGATATGAATCTTCGCAACGCATTCAGAAACGCTCCTGTTGAAAGATCTTCCGTCAAATCCAAGTATACCATCCTTGTTGACGCACATGTCATTAACAATCCATATCCTTTTTGAACTTCATCATCTTTGCTCTTGTACTTCAGCGGTCCAAAATAGTCAATTCCAACTGATTCAAAAGCTCGAGATTGTTTGACTCGACATTCAGGCAGATCCTTCATCTCTGGGTACTTGTATGGCAGTTTTCCAAGCTTCTGACATCTGACACATTTCGATTTCAGTTTCTTCACTTGACTTCTCAACTTCGAAATCCAGTATTTGTCTCTGACATTTGACATTGTGTGTCCAGTTGATGCATGATAATTTCCATGAGCTTCATTAATTATCCATGACGCCAATTTACTGTGCTCTTTCACCAAAATCGGAAATTTTCGTTCCTTGTGTTGATCCCATTTTTCTAGCCTTCCACGACATCTCAGAATTCCTTGGGTATCCAATTCAATCTTCAGATTCTTCACTTCTCGCAGTCTCTTCTGATCCCATAACTTCTGGTTGTCTCTGATCAACAAACATTCTGCATTTTTCAGCTCCGATGGCATCAATTCTCCAGTCCAATCCTTGATTTTCAATTCTGGAATTTTGCTCTCAATATCAATCCGTCGTTGTTCTGGAAGCCTCTTCATTGTCTTCTTCAAAAACCTAATCACATAGGATCCAACTTTCTTCACGAACAGCAAATCCTTTCTTTCATCCGAATCAAATACTGGTTCAAACATCTCAATTTGTTTCCGAACTGCAAACACTTTCCGAACAACATCTTCATCTCGGTCCTCAATTGTAAACCATTCAGCTCGTTCGAAAATATCATCATTTGTCAAAAATTTCGGTCCAGTCCACCACTCATGAGTCATCAATGTTGTTTTGTCCACTCCTCTAGTTGCGACATCTGCCATGTTTTCATGTGTTTGAACATGTCCGAATTTTACGTTTGCTCCAGAATCCTTGAGTTCTTGAGTCATCTTTTTGACATCACGTAGTCGATTGCAGACGAAAGTTCCCAATTCTTTGCGTCCAGGTGAATTCTTGATCCACCCAAGAGCTGCTGTACTGTCGGATAGAATCAAAACCTCCGGCCATGATCCTTTTCCATTGACGATCTCCAAACAAACTTCTTTCGCCAATTCCATCACCATTTTAATCGCAGCCATCTCAGACTTCGGAACAGTCCACACTTCACCTTTCGGAATCAATTTCTGCTTCGCTCTCACGATATGCGATTCGTCATCATCAACGGCATATGCACATGCTGCTGTAGCATTGACATTTGCATCAGTAAACACAACTAATCTCTTCGGTCCAATTTTTGACATAACTTGACGTGGAACTTCTTTTGAGAATCCTGACGTTTTCTCCACAATCGAATCCCACTCCTTTGTTTCAGCTTCATCCAGCGCTTCATCCCAACTTTTTCCAGATTCCCAGATTTTCCTCAGGAATAACTTCATCGGCAATGTCAACGGTAACAACAATCCAAGCGGGTCATAGATCGAACCAATGATCCTCGAAACTTCACTTTTTGTCGATTTGTTTTCCTTCGGCTTGACTTCACAAACAACTTGCAAGATGTCCTTTTTTGTATCCCATGGAATTCCAAGTATTTTGGGATGATCTTCGGTAGATCTGTCTTCAGGTTCCACCATCTCCATCAATTCTTCTGAATTCGACATGAACTCTCTGATGTTCATATTCTGCTCCTTGAACAATCTGTTGGTGTCGATATAAATCTCTTCCACTGGCTCTTCCACAGTGAGAATGACATTGTCCACGTAACAGTTCATCCAAATATCAGTTGCCAAATCTGCAGATTCCTTGTCGGACACTCGGGAATTCAAATTTTGATTTTTTCAACTTTGAACCGCTACTATATTTATCGATATGATTTCGCATAAATTGCATTGTACTAATGAAAGAACGCACTAATTTTTGAAACTAAGATCAGATAGGGTCAAATTAACTGAACAGTCTTTAATTTCGAGTTCTGATAACTTTTTTTTTTAGAAAATTAAAGGAGGGCTTTACGGAGATAATAAATGCAACTTAAATGAAAATAGACTTCATACGCATTCCAAATCTGTTTTTAAAATTTTCTAAAATCACATAGAAGACGAGAAAACACGCCTCAAAATAATGGCCTAGAAAAAGCGGTCACCTGGCCGAACTTTTTCTTATGAGCTTTTTTCGTGTTTCATTAATAAATACTTATGCAGAATGCTTAAATTAGTCCTTTTTTAAATGTTTTTTCATTTTAATTCATGTTTTTTGGGTGTTTCATGCCCGCGGACTAGTTTTTGCCGGTGGCCCCTTTTTCCAGGCCATTGTTTTGAGCCGTGTTTTCTTGGCTTCTAGGTGGTTTCAGAAAATGTTAAAAACAGATTTGGAATGATTATGAAGTCTATTTTCATCCCAGACGTATTCATTATCTCCGTAAAGCCCTCCTTTAACGGATTTCTTGATTTTTATTGCAGTTCAAACTCACAACTTTCGAATTTGCACATTTTTATCTTAAAAACGCACTTCGAAATAAAATGGATTTTTTTTCCAAAAAATTATGAAGTTTTTAATTTATAAGTTTTGAGCATTTTCAATTAATCATAACTTTTCTAAAAATTTATGGAATCTCATAATTTTTGTGCAATTTAAACGTGTATTATTTCAACTTTCAAATCTTTAGCTTCAAATTGCACCAAATATCTAAAAAATTAAAATTTTTCAAAAAAATTATGAATTTTTGAAATGTTTAGTTTTTAAAATTTTCGATCCTATATTTCAATTAATCATGTTTAAAAATTAAGGCTTGAAAATAACTTATAAACGGGAGCACCCAAAAATGAGATGTCAAGACAATTTTTATTGAATATAGACAAGAATAGCCTTACTGAAGTTGCGATCCATCGGGGGCTTCAGTAGAAAATAAAGCTTAAATAAGAAATAATAATAATAATACAAATGTGAAAATACGGCAGCGGCCGGAACATAATCGAAGCTCCCAAGGATGCTACGCAAAACGAGCGGCCAGGAATTTTCATCTTGACAAAAACTAAAAATACCCCCCTTACTCAACAATATCAAATTCAGCTTCAAATTTTTAATAAGACTTAGATTCAGTTTTTTAATTGACTTCAAAATGAGCTATGAAGCTTTAAATTTGGTTTAGTCGTTCATGAGTTACAGTTATTCAGTGATTCAGATGCTTTATTAAAAATGGAAAAAATCGGTTTTTCAAACATTTCCTACCGAACCATAATTTTTCTAGAATAATTTTAAGAATTATAAATTATTTTTTAAAAGTTATATTATTTAATCCTGACAATTGAATTTCCTCATTTTTTCGTTCAATGTAGTTGAGTGTTCGATGAAGGAGAAGACATTTGAGAATTCCGACTGAAAAAAAACTTGAAATATGTTCCGGACACAATATTCGTTAACGGTGGGCTCCGGAGAGCTCCAAAATTGGTTTTAGATGAATAAGAATATGAGTATCTACCAATTGATAGAATAGAAAAATTTTAAGCAGAAAAAATAAGAAAAATCGAATATGGTCGAAGAAATGCAATCTGGGGTTTTAGGCCATATAAGGAAACATATCGAAACATGACCTAGAAAACCAAATCTCAGGAAATGTCTACAATCGATTTTTCACATGAAAACTTTATTAGGAAAAACGAAAAGGTGGCCTAGAAACCCAGATTGCGTTTCTTCGGCCATATACGATTTTTTTCGACTTAAAGGAGGGCTTTACGGAGATAGGAAATGTACCTTAAATGAAAATAGACTTCATTCTCATTTCAAATATGTTCTTAAAATTTTTTAAAACCACCTAGAAGTCGAGAAAGCACGCCACAAAATAATGGCCTAGAAAAAGTGTGGTCGTACTTTTTCCCATGAGCTTTTGTTATGCAGAATGCTCATGTTAGTCCTTTTTTATGTTTTTTCAAATTTTTTTTGATTTTTCATGCCTGCGGACTAGATTTCGCCGGTGGACAATTTGCTAGGCCATTGTTTTAAAGGGACTTTTTACTGGATTTGGTTTTCAATTCCATTTTCATCTTCTTCTCGATATTTCAAAACCTATAAAATCAAAAAAAAATTTCGAAATTTCCTTTTCTAGTACGCGAAAAAATAGTTTTTCAAATTAAGGCGGCGAAATGGCCTAACCGCTCGACCGCACGCGAGAGAGCATGCGAATGTGAGTGTTTGCAATTGTTAGGCCATTCACCGCCTTATTTTGGAAATGGGTGTGTTTGAGTACTAGAAAAGGAAATTTCGCAAAAATATTTTTCTTGTATAGGTTCTCAAATATAAAGAAGAAGATGAAAATGGAATATAAACCCAAAAACAGTAAAGAATCCCTTTAAAGCCCCATTTTCTCGGCTTCTAGGTGGTTTTAGAAAATTTTAAAAACAGATTTGGAATGAGAAGGAAGTATATTTTCATTCCAGGTGCATTTATTATCTTCGTAAAGCCCTCCTTTAAAATTTTTTTCTCTCATAATATAATCATATTCTTATTCATCTGAAACCCATTTATGAGCTCTCTCCGGAGCCCTCTTTAAAATACCAAAAAGAGTTAACAAGCCAAACAACCATTGATAATTTGGCGACGGAACCTCCATCATTACATATTTGGTGTCATATTTATCACTGATTTTGAGATTTACTGCGAAGATTTCGCGGATGGAACTGTAGGCCATGCTATCAGGTATAACGGTGGTTTTAAACAGAAATCCTGATGCACGAACAACTATAAATAAACAAAAAGTTTGAAAAATGAAAGAAACCATGTGTGAATACCATTAGCTGTAATGATATCGACCATTGCGGGTGTAAATGCCAACCAAGTTCCATTGATCTGTAAATTTTTGAACTTGCCAAAAATGAAGTCAGAATAATAACGTTTTGGATACGAAATATATTGACAAACTGGAAATTGAGAGCTCACCGTAAAGCATAAAAGTAGTTTTAAAGAAGCGACATTCCTTGTGACAATTGCCAAAATTGCGCCCAGTTGAATAAAAATTCCAACGATCCTTGCAATCCGCATTTTTATTGCTGGATCTCCGGTGATGAGTTTGAGCCCATTGGTACCAATTTCAGCAATTGAGAGGAATATAAGGGCGCTGGTCATTAGACTAATAACAATTGTACCTTTACGAGGAGTTATCTGAAAAATGTCATTTCAGAATTAAGTTATTTCTAATCTGATTTTTTTCTTAAAGACAGGGTGTCTGTTAAAAACTTCATTTTTTTTGTAAAAATTCGAAAACGAAAAATTCAAATACTTGGAAGTTTTTCATGCCTGCGGACTAGTTTTCGCCGGTGGACACTATTTCTAGGCCATTGTTTTGAAGCCTCATTTTCTCGGCTTCTAGGTGGTTTTAGAAAATTTTAAAAATAGATTTGGAATGTGAATGAAGTTAATTTTTATTTACGGTGAATTTATTTTCTTCGTGAAGTACTCCTTTAAATATTTTTTTGCTCTCAATTGGTAGATAATCATATTCTTGTTCATTAAAAAACGATGGATCGATATGATCCCTAAAATTGAATCTAATCTCTTCTCCATGAGCCGTCTTGGAAAAAATTACCGGGATGTTCAACACTGTTGATGCTTGCGAGTTTTCTGAAACTTTAAAATGTTTTGAACTGGCGGGTGTGAATTGATTGTTTTCCATCAATTAGTCAACTCACTTTTGTCAACAACAACGTTTTCCATATTCTTTCGCTTATTGAAACAATATTTAATTGCATAGTAATAGATAACGACTGGAAAGGCTTGAACTGAAAAAAAATCCTGAATTTGTTCGATGATCAAATACTGAAGATGCTGAAAGAGGGAGGGGGTTAAGCCCCGCCCACCACGATGTTATGTTTTTTTCAGCGAAAATGAAACATATTAAAAATTTTTTGGGTGAAAAACGTTTTTTCAAAAGTACTTACAAGCAACATTTATCAAAGCCAGGAGGTAAGTTACAGTTCCGACCCACATCGCATGATTCAAACGATCTTCTTCTCGTGGCTTGAAATCTGGTACTGCGGGGTAGTGAACTGTTAGTAAAACTGTGCGATATACCATGGCTCCAGGTCTGTAATTTTTGTTAGTCTTTTAATGACTGGTTGTTTGGACTGCTTTTTCCTATTTTTGTGTGTGTGTACTACGACACTCCGTACTTACACCTTTTTTTTGCTTAAAGGGGACTGAGGGGACGAAATAAATTGTTTAAAAATCATAAAAGTATGATTGTTTATAAATAAAAGAAAAAATCCAAAAAAAACTTGAAAATGGGAAAAAAAACTCCAAAAATCCCATAAAACCGTTTATCGCCCTAATGACCGAAGAAACGCTTTCTGGTTTTCTAGGCCGTCTGAATTTTTTTTTGTAATTTTTAACAAACAACTTTTTTATGCATAACTTTCTCTGAAAAAATAACACTGAAAAGAAAAAAAAAACAAACGGCCTAGAAAACCAAAAAGCGTTTCTTCGGCTATGAGGGCGATCTATGGTTTTATGGTATTTTTTGGAATTTTTTCGCCATTTTCGAATTTTTTAAAAAATTTTTTCAATTATTTATAAAAAAATCATATTTTCTTAATTATTAGACCATTTATTACGTACCCTCAGCACCCCATTTAACAATGTGACGCACTTTAACAAAAGTGTAACTGCGGAATGTCGTAAACCCCTTTTTTAATCCCGTTTTTTTTTAACTTGACAAACAAATAACGGGAGCACCCAAAAATGAGATGTCAAGACAATTAGTTTTTCTTGAATATAGACAAGAATAGCCTTACTGAGCTGCAGATTCATGGGGTCCTCCAGAAGCATATATGGCTGAAATAAGAAATAATAATACAAATGTGAAAATACTTCATTACCAGCATGTAGTATTGTTGTAGTCCCGGCAAAATAAACTAAATATCCAGCTAGAATAACCTTAAAATCGATTGATAAAAATTGAAATTGAATATTTTTAAAAAACCTTTTCCAAAAATGCAGGGATCATCACGAATGGATTTTGTTTGAAAACTCCATAAAGTACGAGAAGTTGAGCAATAATCATTAAACCACGCATGATTTCGTGTTTCAGCTCGACTTCTATCGCCAGACTAGCACAAGACACATTAATGATGTCGAGGATATTATAAATGGCAAGAAATACTAAAAAACTCTGCAAAATTTCGAGTTGGGCTCAAAAGAATTCCCCTTAAAGGGATTGGTTACTGAATTTGAGTTTCTCTTATATTTTCATCTTCTTCTCGATATTTCAAAACCTATAAAATCAAAAAAAAAATTTCGAAATTTCCTTTTCTAGTACGCGAAAAAATAGTTTTTCAAATTAAGGCGGCGAAATGGCCTAACTTTTCGGCCACGCGAGAGAGTGCACGCGAATGTGAGAGTGTTTGCATTATATTGTTAGGCTATAACCCCGCCGCCTTAATCTGTATATTTGTTTTTTTCGTGTACTAGAGAAGGAAATTTCGAAAAAAAAATTTTGCTTGCATAGGTTTTCAAATATCGTGAAGAAGATGAAAAAGGAATAGAAACCCAAAATCAGTGAACAGTCTCTTTAAGGTTTAGGCGGTAGGCGTGCCACCAAAAACTGAATAAAGTGGCAAAAAATACTCTGCCGGCAATTTTGGCAAAATTAGCGCACAACAGTAAAAAATTCGTGGCACATGCTTTATTAGCGGCGAATAAGTGAAAGGAGGACGGAAATGTATTTTTTCATGCCTGCGGACTAATTTTCGCCGGTGGCCACTCTTTCTAGGTCATTGTTTTGAGGCGTGTTTTCTCGGCTTCTAGGTGGTCTTAGAAAATTTTAAAAACAGATTTGGAATGAGAATGAAGTCTATTTTCATTTAAGCTACATTTATTATCTCCGAAAACATGAAAATTTTGAATTTTTAAAACATTTCTAAAAAATTTTTAATTTTTTCAAATGTATTCTTGTTATTTTCAGTAGAGCATTTTTAAAAACAGATTTGGAATGAGAATCTAATGTTTTTCATTCCGAATTACAAAAATGCGTCCCTGAAGAGATGAACTTGACGCGTCTTGTGAAACCGTGCCACACAATTGCAAAAATGCCACGCCCCAAAAACTCCCACTTTTCTGCGTTCAGTTCTAAATTTTCGTACTGAATTTTCTTTGTTATAGTCGGTTCATTTTAGCTCACATTAGAACCCTATACATCATGTATTTCAAAATAATTGGAGCTGAAATTCGTAAACGAATGTTATTAGTTAGTTTTTTTTCGAAAATTATCAACAGTGTTGAAAAAACAATTGATAAATGAATCTTACCATCACAGGAATGAATCCCCAAAGTGTCGGCTGAAAAAAAAAATCAAAAATTGAAAACATATAGAGCGAATAATATACAGAAAAATAGCAACTACATACAGTAGCGGTCAAAAAGAAATACACCTTCAGTATTTCTGTCATAACTTCGCGCACAGTTGAAATTTTTTGATGAAATTTGGATATGATATGCAGTACATGACGAGAATCAAAATTCTTAAGTATCATACAAATTCTGCACACCAGAGCACATTTATGATATTTTTTCTGGTTTTTGCGATTTTTCGGTTATTTAGACAGTGACTGTTACGGTTTGTTTTTTGAAGTTGCGATAGAATTTTCACGTAAAACTATCGTTTTTAGTTTTATTTAAGGTCTGACTATATTTTCCATTCAGAATAATAGCAATAACAGCATTAATAAAAACTGTATCGATGAAAGTTTGAGAGCGAATAGGTGCAGGCGGTGGAACACCGTAAAACCGACTAGATTTTTGAATCCAGTCGATCTTTTTTACTTTAAATATTGTTTTTAAAAACTCAATATAACAAGAAAACAGTAAAATAATGATAATATTGCATATCACATTCACAACTACAAACATAGGTCAGAATAGTCCAATGGCAACAAAATTTTGAAGTGAATCCGACACATTCAAAGCTGCATATCATAACGGAGAAAGGTTCAATTAATATAATCTAAATTGTATTCGAAAGAAAAACATTTTTACATTATAATAAACGTAATTTTAGAAATGGATCTTAAAGATAACCCGTTTTTATGAACGGAAATTCGCTGATTTGTGTGTAGTAAACCTGGGCGTGATACTAGATAAATGTGAAGAGACCAGTTAATGCGATCTAAACACTATATTTTTGTCAATTTGTGATTAGTGAGACGTTTTACATAATTCAGTAGGTTATCATCATGGATCTGGCCTTTTAACGCTTGATTTCGAGAGCGGAAATATAACGCACAGATTTAACACATGCAAATCGGTGAATTCCCGCTCATAAAAACGGGTTATCTTTAAGGTCCACTTCTAAAATTAAGTATATTATAATCTAAAAATGTTTTTCTTTCAAATACAAGTTAGTTTATATTAATTAAAACTTTTTCCGTTATGATATGCAGCTTTGAATATGTCGGATTTACTTAAAAATTGTATTGCTATTGGACTATTCTGACCTCTGTTTGTGGTTATGAATATTATATGCAATATTATCACTATTTTTCTGTTTTCTTGTTATATTGAGTTTTTAAAAAAAAATATTTAAAGTAAAAAAGACCATCTGGATTCAAAGATCTAGTCGGTTTACTGTGTTCCACCGCTTGCACCTACTCGCTCTCAAACTTTCATCGATATGGTTTTTCTGAATACTGTTTTTACTATTATTTCGAGCTAAAAATACAGTCAAACATTTAATAAAACTAAAAAAATATGGTTTTATACGAAAATTCTATCACAACTTCAAAAAAAATTCGAACTACACAAAAATATCAAAAATGTGCTCTGGAATGCAGAATTTGTATGATACTTAAGAATTTTGATTCTCGTCATGTACTGCATATCATATCCAAATTTCATCAAAAAATTTCAACTGTGCGCGAAGTTATGACAGAAATACTGAAGGTGTATTTCTTTTTGACCGCTACTGTACATATTCAACGCATTGCATTTTGAGGGCTGCTCAACCTCACCGCACGCCCGCGACGCTGTGGCCGACACTCACCGCAATGGAAAATTTGCGGGGAAATTTAATTTTAAAATTTTTTCCAGTGTGTTGAGTTTCGGCCACCGCGTCCCGTGCGTGCGGAGCGACTGTGAGGTTGAGAAACCCTCAAAAAGCAATGATCAAGAATATTTGAGTTATCAAAAAAACTTACGCCTTTCGACATTTTTTCGATGAGATTTCGCATATCGTAGGAGATTTTTTGCTGGAATATTATTCGAATAGATAAGAAATAGAAGAATTATCAATAATGGATTTGTCTATGGCGTTCGTTTATGTATATAGATTTCAGGGTCATATAGGATAACAAATTTCGCCAAAAGGATGCAAATGATGATGTGTATTGATAACATCGCATTTTTTGCTATCAAAGACATCACAATTTTTATTCGCAACAATTGAAGGTCATCCGCCCTCTAATCGCCTACAGATAATACAATTTTTCATTTCAATGTCGGAGGGAACAAGGCAAGACTGTTCACAACATTTTATTTACATGTGTACCTTATAATCTTAATATAATTAAAGACAGGGTGCCAGGTATTTTTCTCCATATGGGTTTAATTGTGAAAAAATCGTCTTTCTGTCGACATAATAGTAATGTGAAATCCCGACGTAAAGAAACCGTTTTGTGGCGTTATCTTCCTTCTACGCCGTCAGATAATAGAATTTTTCATATCAATGTCGGATGGGAAAAAGGCGAACAATATACAGTCGTGGTCATAAAGATTGTCACTAATGGTTTTTTGAGTATAACTTTTCAAAGTTAACCGATCGATCGGAAGCTTTCAGATATAGTGTAAACTGGTAAAATACATTGTTTTAACAACTATATCCCCGAGAAATTAAAAGAACCGGTGAAAAAACAACAATTTCTTAAAAACACCGAAAACCGGGAAATACGAAGGTATGTCTGAAATTTGCGCATGTGATGTCACATATGCGCGTAGGGTGAGTGAAGGCTGCAGACTTAAAGACAGCTGTTCAGTTAATTTTACCCTACCTGATTTTAATTTTTTAATTTCAAAAATTAGAGCGTTCTCTCATTAGTAGAATGCAATTTATGCCAAATCACACCGATAAATACACGCTTCATAGCAGCGGTCCAAAGTTGAAAAAATCAAAATTTGAATGCGCGCGTGTCCGTGCGACGCGGTCGGTGTCCGTGCAACGCGGTCGGAATTGGCGCGAAACACAATTATTTGAATGTGGATACATATTGGTATTGTTTTTTGGACCACAATTTTTATTTTCAATTTTAAAGACAGCTGTTCAGTTAATTTGACCCTACCTGGTCTTAGTTTCAAAAATTAGAGCGTTCTCTAATTAGTACAATGCAATTTATGCGAAATCACACCGATAAATACACTAGTCATAGCAGCGGTCCAAAGTTGAAAAAATCAAAATTTGAATTCCCGCGTGTCCGTTCGACGCGGTCGTTGTCCGTGCAACGCGGTCGGAATTGGCGCGAAACACAATTATTTGAATGTGGATACATATTGGTATTGTTCTTTGGTAATTGTTTAAATAAATAAACTTAAAATTTCAGGTCATCTTATTGCTAGAAAAGAACTTGCCATTCGAAACCTGGCTACTTCGTTCGCTTACGAGTATGATGATTATTTGAGGTTAATTTCAATTCAACCAGTGATTGAAAAAAGTGCTTTCGAATCTATTCAGGCAATATTTATAGACATGTTTCGATATAACGTGCTCATTGGAGCCAAATCCTTAAAGACAGGGTGTCAGTTATTCGCATCATACACTTACAGGAGGGAAACACAAGTATTTGTATTTTTGGTTTCAATTTTCTACAAAAAAATGCATTTTTTCGCGAATTTTAGCGAAATTTTTAACCCTGTCTTAAGCAGATTGGAAATCACTTGACTCTGAAATTATTAAAATGTTTATTTTTAGATAACTCCTCGTAAAGGTACAATTGTTATTAGTCTAATGACCAGTGTCCTTTTATTACTCTCAATTGCTGAAATTGGTACCAATGGGTTCAAACTCATTACCGGAGATCCAGCAATAAAAATGCGAATTGCAAGGATCGTTGGAATTTTTATTCAACTGGGCGCAATTTTGGCAATTGTCACAAGGAATGTCGCTTCTTTAAAACTACTTTTATGCTTTACGGTGAGCTCTCAATTTCCAGTTTGTCAATATATTTCGTATCCAAAACGTTGTTATTCCCACTTCATTTTTGGCAAGTTCAAAAATTTACAGATCAATGGAACTTGGTTGGCATTTACACCCGCAATGGTCGATATCATTACAGCTAATGGTATTCACACATGGTTTCTTTCATTTTTCAAACTTTTTGTTTATTTATAGTTGTTCGTGCATCAGGATTTCTGTTTAAAACCATGATTATACCTGATCGCATTGTCTACCGTTTCATCCGCGAAATCTTCGCAGTAAATCTCAGTGATAAATATTACTATGTATTGATGGCGGTCCCGCCGCCAAGTTATCAATGGTTATTTGGCTTGTTGACTCTTTTTGGTATTTTAAAGGGGGCTCCGGAGAGCTCAGATATGGGTTTCAGATGAATGAGAATATGATTATCTACCCATTGAGAGCAAAAAATGTTTAAAGGATGGCTTTAAGGAGCTAATGAATGCATCTGGGATTGAAATAGGCTTCACACTCATTCCAAATCTGTTTTTAAAATTTTTTAAAACCATCTAGAGGCCGAAAAAACAATGACCTAGAAAATTGTCCACCGGCGAAAACTAGTCCGCAGGCATGAAAAAAAATACAAAAAATATTGAAAAAACGTAAAAAAAGACTAACAGGAGCATTCTGCATAGCAAAAGCTCATAGGAAAAAGTTCGGCCAGGTGGACACTTTTTCTAGGCCATTGTTTTGAAGCTCGTTTTCTCGGCTTCTAGATGGTTTTAGAAAATTTTAAAAACATATTTGGAATGAGAATGAAGTCTATTTTCGTTTAAGGTACATTTTCTATCTCCGTAAAGCCCTCCTTTAAGTCGAAAAAAATCGAATTTGGCCGAAGAAATGCAGTCTGGATTTCTAGGTCACCTTTTCGTTTATCCTAATAAAATTTTCATGTGAAAAATCAATTGTAGATATTTCCTGAGATGTGGGTTTCTAGGTCATTTTTCGATATGTTTCCTTATATGGCCTAGAAACCCAGATTGCATTTCTTCGGCCATTTTCGATTTTTTTTCTTATTTTTTCGGCTTAAAATTTTTCTTTGCTACCAATTGGTAGATCCTCATCTTCTTATTCATCTGAAACCAATTTGGGAGCTCTCCGGAGCCCGCCATTAACGAATATTGTGTCCGGAACATATTTCAAGTTTTTTTTTCAGTCGGTCTTCTCAAATGTCTTCTCCTTCATCGAACACTTAACTACATTGAACGAAAAAATGAGGAGATTCAAATGTCAGGATTAAATAATAGAACTTTTAAAAAATAACTTATAATTCTTAAAATAATTCTAGAAAAAAATGTACAAAAAAGATATTTAGTCTCTCACTTGTCTAAAAGTTAATTTATTAGAAACAAGAAGAAAAAACAAATGAAACATTTCCAAATTACAAGAAAACAATACTTGGGTGAGATTTTGTACTCGTAGAGTATATAGTGCACCAAAGAAAAATTGACAAAATTCTAAGAAACAATGGTTTTCAAAAAATAAATTTGGCATATTATTATGTTTTGGTTCGGCACAATGCAATAAAAATTCTGAAAATAAATAAGGGACCACCCTGATCCAAAATCATGGTTTTTTGCGAAATAAGAAATTTTCACGAACAAAAAAAAACTACAGGAAATGTGTAAATATTACATAGAAAAATGAAAAATTGGACTACATCTCATCTTTTCCTTCGACTTTAACATTGAGCATTTGTCTGGAAACAAGGGAATAATAAATTCCATCCTGATTTGTCATCAATTCGCTATGGGTTCCGGTCTGAAAATGCACAATTTCAGGAGGTCCCTTAAAGAAAGAGGTCCCTTAAAGCCAGTGTCCCACATTTCACAAAAAGTTTGTTAAGTATTTAATTTTAAAGGAGGTGTCCAACTTAGGGCACGTGACAGTTCGGGAGAAAGACAGTTTGGGAGAATAAGGACAGTTCGGGAGAAAAAAGTGGCAGTTCGGGAGAATTTTAAAATTCTCTTGTTTTTTTGCATTTTCATTTTTTAAACTTAAATTTTCGGCATTTCGAAAGCTTTTGCACCCAAAAAAACTTATGAAATGACGAAACTTTAAGTTTAAAAAATGAAAATGCTAAAAAAAGAGAATTTTAAAGTTCTCCCGAACTGTCACTTTTTTCTCCCGAACTGTCCTTATTCTCCCAAACTGTCTTTCTCCCGAACTGTCTTTCTCCCGAACTGATTTTCTCCCGAACTGTCACGTGCCCCCAACTTAGTTTGAATTCTCTATAATAAAGCCTACCTGCACCACTCCTCCCTTAAACACAACCGCAATCTTATCAGCTTTCTCAATCGTCGACAATCTGTGAGCAATTATAAGAACAGTTCTCTCCTGTGCACATTTGTTCAACGCCTGTTGTACCAATGCTTCAGATTCCGAATCCAATGCACTCGTTGCTTCATCAAGAATCAAAACTGCCGGATTACGAACCAAAGCCCTAGCAATCGCGATCCTTTGTTTTTGACCACCTAAATTTCAAAAAATCTAAACAATTCCATTAAAAACAAAATCTTACCACTCATTTGAACACCTTTCTCCCCACAATTCGTATCATAACCCTTCTCCAATTCCATCACAAAATCATGAACATTTGCCATTTTCGAAGCATGAAGTACATCATCTTCTGTTGCGAAATCACATCCATACATGATGTTATACCTAACAGATCCTTCATAAAGAACAGGTTCTTGAGCAACAAGTGCAATCTGGAAATTTAACAAGAACATGATAAATGAGCCCCCAGCGAAAAATAACCTTCTGATGATAATAAACATGATTAATATCCTTAATCGGAACATTATCAAGCGTCACAATTCCAGAATCCGGTTGATAAAAATTCTCAATCAACGAAACAATCGACGACTTTCCTCCGCCACTGGGACCAACAAGTGCTACTGTTTCACCAGCTTTGATATCCAACGTCAAGTCCTTCAATTATATTTTAATTGCAAAAAAATATCAAAACACGTTTTTGGTTACCTTCAAAACCGGATTATTAGGTCTAGACGGATAGGTGAATGAAACACCCTCAAACTTGATATTTCCATTGACGAGTGGTTTTTCAACACCATCCAGCTCGAATTTCGGTTTACGGTGAATCAATTCGAACACTTTTCTTGATGCTCCAACCGCTTCCATCAGACCAGAAATAACGTAGGACAAGTTCTGAAAAAAGGGGCCAATATAAAAACGTTTTTGTGCAGAAAACGTTCAACATCTTCTTATTTCTTTTAAATCAGGCTTTTTGAAAACGTTATTTCAAAAAACTTATATTAATAAAAATCAGAACATTTTTTAATTGCTCAAAATTTCAAAAGTAATTGTCTTTAGAGTTATCAATCGATAGAAACTGACAATTTTCGTATTTTTTTGAAACTTTTACGCTACAGAATATTATTTTTCACATTTTTTTTCGAAATCTTGTAATTGTAGGGGAAAATTAACTATTTTTGGCATCCCTTGAATCACGGGTCCGCAAAAATACGCGTCTTTAAAAAGCTTACATAAAGATTCTCTCCCAATTGCATTTGATACAACAGAAAAGTGATCAATTCCTCTTTCGCCATTTTTTCCGTCATCACCAAATGCCCCCCATAGAACAAAACGGCCACCAGTATCGCATTGTCACAAAACTCGTTATTCCACGTGTAACCCATGTAAGCAATTGCTCTTTTCCTATTAACCGATACCGTTTTCTGAAGATGATCTTCGAACCGTTTAACTTCTCGTTTTTCGCAAGCAAATGATCTAAATTTCTTATTTTTGGATATTTTTTTTAATGAAACATCCTACCTAACCGTCCTCATTGTTGAAAGAATCTCCTCCGCCATTTGATTCGCACTAGCAATTGTTTCTTGCATTTTTTCCGATATTTTCTTAAATCGTTGAATTTTTTTTTAATTCTCGATATTTTACTTATAAGCTTACATCATAGAAATTGCTGTAAATCTTTGTGATAAACGCAACAAACGGCACAGCAATAAAAGTGACCATTGCCAATCTCCAAGACATTGCAAACATAAATGCCAATGCACCAATCAACATGACGCCATTTCTCAAAAACACGTTCAAATTCGTGGAAACCGTTGAGGAAATCGTTTGACAATCGGAAGTTAATCGAGACATTGTTTCACCAGTTTTTGTGGTATCAAAAAATGTGATATCCTGATTGACCAACGAGCTGAAAAGATCCGATCTCACTCGCATGCTCACTAAAGCGGTTGCATAGTCGAAAGACCCTCCACGAAGACCTCCAAAGAAGGAACTGCAAAATTTTCATTGGATTATTTTTTGAACAATATGAAAATGGATTTACCTCGTAGCTGTCAAACCACAAAGAATAAGAATCGAGTGAATGAGTGCAGGAGTTCCTCGTTTGTTCACAATGTCAGAAATCACTTGAGCAGTGTAGTTTGGAATAAACACACGTGCTAAAAGTTATCTTTTTGTTTTAGCTAGAAAATTCACTAAATTATTACCCAAAGCATAGATGTTCAAAAAAATGAACCCAGCGGTGAACCATTTCTATTGATGACTACAGTACGAAAGAAGTTTGAGGATGTGTTTGAAAAGTGGTTGACGAATCGGAGTTGTTTGACCTGAAATGCAATTTATTTTAAAAATATAACTTTAAAATTGATTGGGAGGCTCCGAAGAGCTCAGAAATTGGTTTCGGATGAATAAGAATATGGTCATCTACCAATTGATAGTAAAACAAATTTCCAAGTCGGAACAATAAGAAAAATCCGATTAAAAAATCGAATATTTTCCGAAGTAATGCAATTTGGTTTTCTATTCCATATTTCGTTTTTCCTTATTGAAACCCAAATTGCATTTCTTTGGCCATTGGTCATAGATTTTTCAAATTTTTATCAGTTTTTCTTATTATTTCAATTTAGATGTTTTGCAATCTATCAATTGGTCGATAATCATCTTCATAAGATCCGAACAGCAGCACCGTACGCAACAGCGTCATCAGGATTGATTCCACGGGATGGTTCCTTTCCATTGAAGAAGTCTTTGATCAATTGTTGAATCTTTGGAATTCTGGTAGATCCTCCAACGAGCACAATTTCATGAACATCCTCTTTATTCATATCAGCATCTTCTAACACCTTTTGAACCGGATTCAAAGTTGCGCGTAAAAGATCCATATTCAATTCCTCGAATTTAGCACGGGTGAGAGTCTCCGAGAAGTCTTCCCATTTTTTTTCACAAAATTTCAAACCTTTCTGATTATATAACCATTTAAATTGCATTTCTCAGAAAAATAGATGTCCTCGATAGCAAAAAATGCCATCAAGGCTTATCAATCTCGAACTGCTGCTTTCAAAGCGACCCATGCCAGATAGGGGCTTACTCCGGATAAGGTGAATAATTAGATTTTAAATCGTTGAATCCTTCCCTCCATTGTAGATACGTGAAACCATGGATGTTGCGAATTCAATGGATGAATATCGTGAAATCGAAGAAGCAATTTCAACTCCGTTCGCAGTGCGTAATGGTATTGATGAAGCAGACCTTGAACAAGAATTGAATGACTTACTCAGTGATCAAAAGGTTTCTAATAATTTTTCGCTTCACAATAAACCGTTTCCAGAAAGAGGAATAACTCTTCCTGAAGCTCCAACAGGTTCGGCTTGTTTGACACAGAGCCAGTTGACTCGGAGCAACAACAATTGGAGACGGCTTGCCGCCTCAGAGAAAAGTTCATAAATTATTTGGAAAACTTGTCTGTGCAACATATTTTGTAATTCATAAATATCAACCTTTCTTTCAAAACAGTTTTTATCAACACAACAACAAAATTTACTTCTCGTTTTCGTTACGAAGACGAGCGTTTCCGTTCGTCAATGTGATGTTCAATTGGGCGGCGCGCTCGACGATGCTCTTTCTGCTCTTGGCTGAAACTCCGTGACCGATCTCTCCGATGTATCTGAAGGATTGCACGAGGAGCATATCCAAGTCCTGAACAAACAAACAACATTTAATTGCGAATTTAAATTTTTTGAAAATAAACTTACTCTGACGTTTTGGACGAGGACCTTCTTGTATACGTTTGGAAGAACGTAGCGGGATCTACTGTCGGTTCAGAAACCAATGGTTGGCATAGCGCGCATACCACGGAAACGACTGCGGACACGGTTATCAATTCCCTTTGGGTTACGCCAACTTGGGGCTACGCGGTATCTGAAAATGTATGGTTTCGAGATAATAATCTTTGTTAATGGCTTATTTTATCTGAATTTAGAAACATAAAAACTAGATTCACCTGTCGGATTCATGTCTCTTGAATTTGGTGAGCTTCTTCTTGACAAATGTGACCTTAGTTCCGGAAACGTGCACCATTTTACCCTGAATACAAAAAATTAATAAACGTTTAAACAATCGGATTAAAGAAAAGCGCTCGAGATATCGAGGAAAGTAAAAAAGAAAGAATTTGTAAAGTTTTCAACGGCGAAAGTGAAATGTGCAGGAAAGTATACTATTCAAAGCTGTAACACGTAAAAATAGGTATAATAATTTAATAGAAACTTATCAAATAATCGAATAAGTAAATCACATAAATTTCACCAAATTTTCGTAAAAATCAGCAGAAAAATGAGGTCGAAGCCTAAAAAAATAAAATAAAGCGGTGAATTTGACTGCGTATCACGGCGTTGGCTATCCAACATTTATCATTGTGCGATGGAGTGCGATTGCATTTTCACACAGGTCTCACATTGGAAATTATGAAAGTTGATGACAAAAACACAATTTTGACTGAATTTCGTTGAAAATTTGAAGAAATATTTTAAAAATTTGTGAATCAAAAGGTGACGTAGTGGAAAAAATAGTTATTTTTTGAAAAATGGCTCGGGCTTTCCTACGGGTTTAAAATTGATGATTTTCAACGTAATTTTACTTCACTGATAAATAGTTTTTTTTTAAAACTCAATTTAGTGATTTTAAATGGTCGAAAAGGAAAATATTCCGCAAACCTGATGAAAACGTATTGTTTCCGCAAACCAGAAATTACGATAGATTGTTGTATTAAATCTTTTTTTAGTAATATTCAATTTGATATCAAGTTTATGAAGCCAATTTTTCAATTTCTGTTCATTGATTGTTCATAAATAGTTATTCTTTTTTTTTTTTTAGAAAATCTGTCTTTTTCATGATTAAAAATATTTCTAAATCATAACTTCCGGCTGCCAATTATTCTTTCTGATTTCACTTTATTCCTTTGATGAAAGTTGTACAAAAAAAACAACGAATTACGAGTTAAGACAATTAAATAAATTAATTCCTTATAGAATCAAATAGTACATCAAAATTTGTTAGTTTTAAAAAAAGAAAAAAACAGAGAAACAATTGAATTGATTTAAATAAAAACAACAGGTAAATATTGTTAAACAGTTTTAGAAACGGACAGAGAATAAAATAAAATAATCACAACGAAGAAATTAGTCGATGAATTGATGAGTTGATAGTTTGAGTCAGCTTCCAGCATTATCCCTTTTTGATCATTTAATTGGATTTAATTTCGTCCTTTTGTTCCTCTTTTCCATCTTCTCCGTCTGTAAAAATTGAAATTAGTGGTTTTCTTTATATTGAAAAAAGGAAGATTTCCCCGAAGTGCTTCTATTTGAGTCGTTTTGTAGATTTCAGTTTTACAAATAAAACGACTACAACTTTTTCGGTTCAAAACTTTGTGCTAAATTTCAGCAAAATGCGCTGATTTTTAGAACGAGTACAAGTTCTATTGTCATTAGATTTTACAAAACTTACTCGCACAACCAAACGTAATTCCGGCTCCGATCTCGAATGATAAAACGAGTGGTGATCCATTGCTGCAGATACAGTATGGGAAAATTTTTGTAACGTCGCATTTCAGAGGAGCACGGCAGTAATCTATATGATTACAAAGTGAGAAGTTGCTCATATTTACATCTGAAAAAGTTTAAAGTTGAAAAAAATAAGTATTTGGTTGTTTTGTTGATTTACAGGTAGTTTGCTACTTTTTAAAAACTATTTCTTATTATTATTTTTTTAATTTTATTGCCAACTCAAATATTCTTGATCATGCAAGTTCGCTTCTATCTGAAATCTGAATCTCTAAGAAAATCTAAGTTCTACACAAAGTCATGCTATTTTTACGGTTGCGCTGCGGTCTTTCAGTAGAAAATGGATGGTCCAAAAATTTTAAGTTGACAATAATTAAATTACACCTCGACAATGGGAAAACGCTCTTTTTCGCGGCCAACCGGGTCATGCCGAAAATCAGGTCGCTGAGAACACACAACTGGGTGATCTAAGCAGAGTTTTCATATCTAAACCCCCAAAATTAGTTTAAATATTTCGACCAGTTGCCTTGGTGGCATTTATTGACATGAACAAAAATTTTCAGCACCCGTCGAAAACATTTTTAAAATCTCTATTCATTGCATTCCCTATGTAATGGAAACGAATTATGGAAACGAAAACGGATTAAAATCTGCTCATCTACTGAGAATGGATTGTACCATCAAAATGAATTTCTATTCATGCATGTACATTCATTTTTGTTCCACTCCGTTAAGTTCTTGAGTTCTTTTCGATACCACCGGGGCAGACTATTCTTTGATTTCTCGTCTTCCTGGTAAAAAAATTTTTTAAGAAACCAACCATGCTCGGCAATTGTCAACTCGGCCCCTTGGATTCCTTCACCCACTCTAGAAACATTTCCCCAGAAGAACTTGCGTGATTCTTGAGACAAACCCTAAAAGAATTTCATTTTTTCAGAAACCCATTTCAAACCAACCTGAGATGTCGTTGTTCCAATAATAAGTATCAATACAAGCAGGGAGAGCAATGCTTTTCGGGTGGATCTGCAAAACATACTTTTAGGAAGTGTTTACTTATCTGTGTAACTGGAAATTAAAATTGTTTAATTTGTTTTTCGAAATTCTAATGACACCCTGTCTGGGAAAATTGAACCCTTAATTAAACAAAAAAGTTTAATGATAATTAATTGTGTTTATTCACGATTTCTTCTTTACAATTTAAATTTTCAGAAACAATGATTCGTTATGTTTCAAGTTTTGCAAAAGAATTTTCCTGCTCAAAATTAAAAAGTTAGAATTAAAAAGTTAATTTCCTTGAAAAATAAACGCCAAATATAAACCAACCTGGATTTATTCATCATAGCAATAAGGAAACCAATCAAAAACCAGAAAGGCACAACTGCATGAACATCATCTCTCTTCGAATCCTTTCCAGACTTCTTCTTATAGAATTTGATGAAATATTCCATAACTCGTTGATCGAAGTCTTCACCTCCAAGATGAGTATCTCCGTTTGTTGACAAAACTTCGAAGACTCCGTTATCAATTGTGAGAAGGGAAACATCAAAGGTACCACCTCCAAGATCAAAAACAAGGATGTTTCTTTCACCGTCCTTCTTATCCAAACCATAAGCGATGGCAGCCGCTGTTGGCTCGTTGATGATGCGGACAACGTTCAAACCGGCAATTACTCCAGCATCCTTAGTTGCTTGACGTTGAGCATCATTGAAATAGGCAGGCACTGTGACAACTGCATGTTTGACTTCATGCCCGAGGTAGGATTCAGCGATTTGCTTCATTTTCGTGAGCACCATTGCGGAAACTTCTTCTGGGGTGAACGATTTGTCCTCTGAGCCGATTTTGACTTGAACGTGTGGTTTGTTGGACTTGTCAAGGACCTGAAATGAGTTTTTTCGTAACCAGAACAGGAATTAGTGATTTACCTTGAATGGCAAGTGCTTGATATCACCTTGAACGGTTTTATCGTTATAAGCCCGACCAATCAATCGTTTCGCATCGAAAATGGTGTTTTCTGGGTTGATCGTCAACTGATTTTTGGCAGACTCTCCAATCAAACGTTCTCCTTGTTCACCAGTGAAAGCAACATAAGATGGTGTGATGCGATTACCTAAAAAGAAATGGAAATTATAAGTTTTTCAACTTTTCCATTCTTAAAACCTCCGACACAAGAATATGTAGTTCCAAGATCGATACTAATAATAGTTCCATGTTTCTCCTTTTCCTCCGTTGATGCCTCTTCACAGTGGCAATAGGCTACAAGAGCCAAGAGTAGAATTGAAAGAACTTTCATTCTAACAATCGTTGTAATTTGAAAATTATTTTGTCGTTGGCTTGTGTCTGAAAATTTGAAGGTTGGTAAATATGAATATGAGGATATTAAAACGAATCGAAAAGGCAACGTGGGACTCTTTGGGAGATGCTGTTAAAACAAAAATGAAAAAGAAGAAAAAAGGACGCGCACCACAAGCAAAAATCAATAAAAGAACAGAAATCAGGTCAACCACCATGGCACCTGCACAACAAAATGAACACCAGTTGACCGGCTGTCGACGTCAGCGAAGGAGTGATACACGCAAAAAAATTTTTTTTTCGAAATATTCGCTGTGGGTCGAAACATACTTCTACCGTACTACATTAATTTGCAGGCTTGAAAATGTCGAATTTTCAAAATTCGCCAAATTTAACGAAATTTTGGGGTTTTTTTATTTTCGAGCCTGCCGATCTCGAATAAATTGATTAAATTTCTTAAAGAAAACATATTAAAAGCAAAGATTCACAAAGAAAACATTTAAAAAAAAACAAAATTTGTCACAATTGACTAACCACGGCGTGGCGAACTGTACCCTTCCCCCTTTCTGTCTGCAATTGTCTCTTTCTCTGCGTCTCTCGCACACACATTTTTTTAGCAAAGTGGATAAAACAGATGAAAATTATGGCATAGGCGCGCATCAAAAGTTCGATTCCATTTAAACGTTTTGCAAAAAATAATCTACTTTGGATATTGGCGAATATCGTCCAAGTATTTAAAACTACATTAAACCCTCCGAATACCAATTTTGGGCGCCACTGGGCGGAATGTGGCTCAGTGAAGTGTTGAATTGACACGTTTAAAATCGAATTTGCCGGATGTCAGCAGCATTTTTGCCACTGATTCTTTTTGATAATTGTTGCGAAAGATTTTCCAAACATAATCTATGAGTTTCAGAAACTTTCCTGAAGATGGATGCGAAAATTTTCAAAAAACCAAACAAAATTTTTTTCGAAAACGTTTTTCTTGAATCGAGATAAATGTTTTCCAATAGCATTTTACACGCTGATTAAGAATATCTAACTTTTAAAAAAAAGTTATTGAAAATTTTTGAGTAATGAGGTTTCTAAGGTCTAAAAGTGAATTTTCTCGGCACAAAAGCAAATTCTGGTAGTAAGAGTAGTCTCAAAAGATGCAGAATTTTTTTCTCTATAATCCTGGTAATTTTGAGAAAAAAGTTATTGAAATTTCTCGAGAAAATTGAAATAAACACGCCACAATGCTATACTGCTATTTGCCGGTCACACACAAACACAGCGGAGTGTCGTAGCGTCCACCCCGTGAAGTACGCGGACTAGAATAACAAGCGTGGCCGAGTTTTCGAATGAAATATTTCTAGGCTATTTGTTGTTTTAATTTTTTTAAATTTTTAACATTTTTTAAAACTTTAATCACGGGGTGGACGCTACGACACTCCGCTGTGTTTGTGTGTGACCGGCAAATAGCAGTATAGCATTGTGGCGTGTTTATTTCAATTTTCTCGAGAAATTTCAATAACTTTTTTCTCAAAATTACCAGGATTATAGAGAAAAAAATTCTGCATCTTTTGAGACTACTCTTACTACCAGAATTTGCTTTTGTGCCGAGAAAATTCACTTTTAGACCTTAGAAACCTCATTACTCAAAAATTTTCAATAACTTTTTTTTAAAAGTTAGATATTCTTAATCAGCGTGTAAAATGCTATTGGAAAACATTTATCTCGATTCAAGAAAAACGTTTTCGAAAAAAATTTTGTTTGGTTTTTTGAAAATTTTCGCATCCATCTTCAGGAAAGTTTCTGAAACTCATAGATTATGTTTGGAAAATCTTTCGCAACAATTATCAAAAAGAATCAGTGGCAAAAATGCTGCTGACATCCGGCAAATTCGATTTTAAACGTGTCAATTCAACACTTCACTGAGCCACATTCCGCCCAGTGGCGCCCAAAATTGGTATTCGGAGGGTTTAATGTAGTTTTAAATACTTGGACGATATTCGCCAATATCCAAAGTAGATTATTTTTTGCAAAACGTTTAAATGGAATCGAACTTTTGATGCGCGCCTATGCCATAATTTTCATCTGTTTTATCCACTTTGCTAAAAAAATGTGTGTGCGAGAGACGCAGAGAAAGAGACAATTGCAGACAGAAAGGGGGAAGGGTACAGTTCGCCACGCCGTGTAATGGAAAAGTGAATTCAATTGGATGTAAGAAATATTTTTATTTGTTATATATATATACCAGGAGTTGCGTGCCGCTACGCGGCAAAACTCCTGGACGACGCCTCGCCTTCGGCTTCGCTTCCCAACACGCATCCGGCGTGCCCCTTTTGTTACATTCGTTTCAAATAAAGATTACTTATTATGAGATTCCAAACATGGTTACCTAATTTTTCTTTGAAATCCGCAGTTAGTTGTTCGTTTATCATATATTTGGATTTCATTATCTACAATCATAACAACGACTTTTTATACGGCTCGCCTCCGGCTTCGCCCCTTACACGCCTCCGGCGTCACTTTCAATTATTTTGCGATTTTACACCTTCTGAATTTAATTGTGGGGACCGAAATTTCTTGATCGAAAAGTATTGGAATGCGAGCCGAAGGCAGGGAAGAAGCTCGCCTGCGGCTCGCTTCTTCCGTGCCTTCGGCACGCATTCCAATACTTTTGATCGGTTTTCCAACGCCGCTGCGCGGCGAAACGCTCCTAATCTAAGTTTTAAAAATTTAACTGGAATATTCTCAACTAAACCAATCATAATGGTCACACTTGATTATATATCGAACGGTTATAATTAGCTGCTTAAATAAAAAAATAAATCTGAAAAGAGTTCTTTACTCTAGCTCACCTCACCGTTTCCATTAAAAGTAGTCATCACAATAGAACGAACATTCTCTTTGAATAATTTTTTAAAGAATTAATCTCAACTCAGAAATGACAACAAAAAAATGAAAATCCGCAATTATTAGGTTTCGAAAAATTCCCCATATTTCGGTGACCCCTATGGTCTACCGGTTAAGTCATCATTTCTTTACGTGAACCGATGCGAGTTCAATTCCACTCAGTAACTTTTGAATTTTACTATGAAAAAGGCTTCAGACGCACAAAAAATGGGGACAGACGCCCCGCCTCCTTACCCAGTTATATAAAAGGATATATATTAAACAATATTTTTTAACATCTCAAAGTTCTTCTTTTCCTAGGTTTATAAATGCGTATCAATTAAAAAGTTAACTTTCGAAATACAATTTCAATACTATTTACTGATCATATATTTTTTCTCCGCCTTCAAACGATGCTATTAATTTGGTTCATAAAACCACGTGCTTCTTGACTGTACGTCAATAGCTGAACTTAGTTTTCTGCGTAGTAGAGGGACAATTTGCTAAAAAGATACCTGATAAAAATCCCAAATTCAAACATATCAGTTTACACTCCCACACAGCAGCAGTTTTCATTCGAAAATAATCATTCTTTCTCTTCCCTCCATTCATTTTTTGCTCTTTACACTACCGTAATCCGTCTACACTCTCAAAATTCTTTTGATATAAATAGCCCAATATTATTGCAACGGTTTTCATTAATTTTTTGTTGAGAAATCGGTTTGCAGAACACCTTGGTTTTCCAGAAGCTGCCAATAACTACAACAATCGTTATCAAGATGTCGTTGATGGTTCCGGAAAAGGGTATTTTCGATGCGTTGAAGGTTGAGACCCTTGATGATGGCTATGGAAATCGTGAAGAGGAAACGAAGACTCCACAGCTTGATGACAAATCTTGTAATTTAAAAAATGAACACAACATTTTAATTAATAATTTATTTTTACAGTGGCTTTCATTGGTGAAGTACTCGAGAGAAAGAAATCCGTTGCACCTCTTATGGCAAATACTATCAACATGTTGACAATGGTTCGAAATGAAAGAATTGATCGAGCTGCCGAATTGATCTGTGACCTTTTCCGTCTTCCACATAGCAATGAATGTTCCTTCTTTCGTCTGATTAAAGTTCTAAAATCGTTTGGTATTCGTGAAAATGATCCACGACTCAAAGCCATGTTTGACCGAATGAAAAAACATGACGACGAAGCGGAAGATGCACGACAATGGGCAATGAACAAAGAGAAATTCAAAGAGTAGAATCAATCCAAAAAATCCATTAATTAATTTGATATTTCAGAATAATCTTCCCATGCACTGGACTAATTTCAAGAACTCTTCGAAACCAACTCATCATTCCATCGTGGATCGAGTTCACTCAAATAATCACCGATATTTTCGAGAAGTGTAAAAATGTCACAGATGGAGAAAACGCGTCTTATATTCCACAACTGGCAAGACAAAGCAAACACACTTGGGGAATGTCGATCTGTACTATTGATGGACAACGATTCTCACTTGGTGATAGTAAAAAGGAGTTTTGTCTTCAAAGTGTCTCAAAAGCTTTCAATTATGCGATTGTTGCATCGGAGATTGGATCTCATGTACTTCATCAATATGTTGGGCACGAGCCAAGTGGAAGACTTTTCAATGAAATTTGTCTAGATTCAAATCGTGAGTTTTTTAGAAATTGTTTTAGAAATATCTTTAAAAATTGGCCAATATTTATTAGACGTTCCCGTTTTTGTTTTTTCCTCTATACACCTGGATTGAAATTGATTGTATTTATCAAAAATTGTAATTCATTTCTTAATATAAACATAAATTGTTTTTTCAGACATGCCGCACAATCCATTGATCAATGCCGGCGCTATTGTTGTAACATCAATGATCAAACCAACAAATTCAATGGCCGATCGTTTTGATTTCATGCTGAAACAATATCGAAAGCTTGCCGGTGGAGGCCAAGTCGGCTTCGACAATGCAACGTAAGTTCACCCACGTTTCTTTAATTTTCTTTTCTAATTTCTGTTCGTGAGAACTAGTTGGAGATCTAGATTCGAAAAGCTAGCATCCACCCGCGCGAAATCGTCGGGCTCAATTGGCAAATGGCGAATTCGGACCCGAGCATGATTGATTTTACACCGGCAATATTATTTCATCAATATCATTTCGAAAATTGTGTTTTTGTTTCAGGTTCCTTTCGGAACGCGACACCGCTGATAGGAATTATGCTCTTTCATATTATATGAAAGAATACAGATGCTTCCCAGACGAGTCACAAGTATATGAAAAGGCAAAGGTTTTTCTTTTTTACCCCTCATTTAGATCATTAACTTATCAATATTATAATATAACTTTTTGTTGTTTAATGTTTTTCTACTCAAATAATCTGAAACATTCATAACTGGTAAATGTCTATTTATGTTAGTTTAATAATGCTCTAATACACCCGTAAAGCTTTTTGATGAAAATTTAAAACAATGTTAATATATTTTTTCAAATTGATAGGGCTTACGCGAGGAACTTGACCTTTATTTCCAACTGTGCTCATTGGAAACCAATTGTGACACTGCTGCCGTCATGGCTGCAACATTGGCAAATGGTGGAATTTGTCCACTAACTGCTGAAAAATGTCTCGGATCCAGACCATGCCGTGATATTCTTTCGCTTATGTATTCTTGTGGAATGTATGATTATTCGGGAAAATTCGCTTTTCAGGTATTTATTTAATAAAAATTCAATTAAAAGGTTCTAAATTTCAATTTATTACAGGTGGGACTTCCAGCAAAATCGGGTGTTTCTGGAACAATGATTGTTGTCATCCCAAATGTTATGGGTATTGCACTTTATTCACCACCGTTAGATAAAACTGGAAACTCTTGTCGTGGTGTTGCTTTTTGCAAGAAATTGATTGACAAGTTCAACTTCCACAATTATGACAGTTTGCTTCATACGGATGATTCGAAGAAAATGGATCCAAGACGACGACTCGGAAATCGGGAAACTGAGACAATTGTACAAGTTATGTATGCAGCAAAGAATGGAGATTTGGACTCACTTCGAAGGTTTTTATTATTTATACAAAACTCAATTTTATTATCTCATTTTAGAATGTTCATGCAAGGCGCCGATCTCAAAGTCGCTGATTATGATAATCGAACAGCATTGCATGTTGCCGCCGCTGAAGGAAAATACAAAGTGTGCAAATTCTTGATCAATATTGTTCGCATTCCACATGATTCGAAGGACAGATGGGGACGTTATCCACTTGATGATGCTCGTCAATTCAAGCACAAAGAAGCAGCTCAATATCTCTTCAGGCTTCAATATCCGACTAAGAGAATGCCTGAGAATTGGTTTGAAACTGGTGGCGATTTGTTGGTCTCCGAGCTGGAGAATTGTAATGAAAATGAAAAGTAAAGTTTTTAAACTTTTAAGTATTAATACTTTCAATTGTAATGAGTAGATGTTCCAGTGTCGAAGAAGAATCGGGAGATGATGAGCAGGAAGGAATTATGGGATTGTTGACAGATGATTTGGAAAAGAGAGAATGGGCACTTCATGCCAATGGAAACATGAGTAATTATATGAAATTATTCCTGAATTTTTATTTCTAACAAAACTTATTCAGATGAGATCAATTATCAATTGCCACGTCGCAAGTCGATGAATTCCAAACATGTTCCATTCGGCCATGTTGAATTCCCGTTCATTCATCCTGTCAAGGATTTCACTAACAACAACGGAAATGTGAAAGTGAATGGATTTGCAGCCAAACCACCACAACCACCGGTTGCACTAACATCTTCACCATCGGCATCTTCATCCTCTTCTTCTACAACAACTACAACAACTGTTTCATCTTCAATCAATGGAAACAGCCTTGCTCCGAAGATCAGCATTGCCGGAACAAGAAAGTTATCATCCCCAGATGAACACGACGAGGACGATGTACGTACACCCACACAATCGGATCATTCGTTCATGAAAGTATTCTCAGTTTGAGTGACGAAACTTCGAGAACAAACACGTTAGTTTAAATACGCCATTCTGTGATTTATTTTCATAGAACAATGATCTGAATTATGTTGGGAAAGCCTTTTTCGACAATAAAACTTAAAAACTATTCAGGAAATGGGAATCATTATGAAACAAGAGCAATTTATTACGAAACTCATTGAAAATGCGGTATAATATATTTTTGGAGTATCTATTGCTTTATGTGCTTTACCGCTAAAATCGAATTGGGCTTTAACCTATCCTAATAGTATTATTTAGGTTAGCATGTTTTTATTCTTGTTATTAGTTTATTTCTGTGAACGCTTTTTTTCTGTTCAACAATTAACATTTTACAGGAAAACTGAAAACTAACATTCATCCGACTACACTTCGACTTTTCAACATTTTGTTGATTCAACAAAATAGAAAATAACATTAATTCTATTTACTATTCTTTTTTATCATCATTTTGCAGCTTCCCAAGCATTTGTTTTCATATTTTTAAAAAATATCCCCATTAAAGAGATCTGTATTCAAGCTTTTTGCCTTGTTATCGTCTGTTTTAATTTTCATTTCTCCTCTTGTATTATTTTTCAGTAGATCATTGCACACTAGGTAATAATTTTTCGGTGAGGTGTTCATACCACAATTGTTTCTTCTTTTATTTTTATTCTGTTTCAAATTAGAATTGTGTTCAATAGAATCATAATTAATAAATTTTTCTGTGAAATAAGAACTTTTCTCTACGAAGAAAGACTATACAATTTGTGGATTGGTTGACATGAGCAAAAGGCACGGAAAATATTGGAAAAAGGAAAAATAAAGGCAGAGAAATACCCATTTTGAATAGGAAGATGAAATAATCAAAATATAAAAAAAAACAACTTAAAACAAAGTAAAGAAATCGGCACCGAAGGATCAGAAATCAAAATAAATATATTCAATTATTTAATTTAATATTGTTTTGCATATTTATTAGAAGTTGCTCCTCCAGAATTGTGTCGATTTCTTCCACCTAGTGTATAATATCCGGTTGGATCATTTGGATATGAAACATAGGGAGTTGTTGATGGTGGACGAGATGATGAACCGTTTGGTGCGACGTTTACGGATGATGGTGCTGGTGGTGGGACTGGAACATCGATTGGAACTTCTTCGTGTTGTTGGGATGCGGGTTTTGATCCAACCTGGAAAGGATATGGTTTTTTAAGTAAAGCCCTTAAAGACAGTAGGCCAGTTGTTTTATATGGATCGTATTAGTTAAAATTACCCTAGATTCCGTTAGAATACAGAATCAAAATATAGTTTTATAAGGGAAAACTCTATTATTTACGAATGACTAACAAGACAATTATGGAAATATGTAATTTTTGCAATAAAATACTAATAAATTACGTGCAAGTGGGGCACTGTCTATAACACCACATATAAAGAATTACCAACCTTGGAATACCATTCTTGATAAGTTGTTTCTCCGACGATTCCTGGTGGTGGTTCAACTGCTGTTTCCGATCCGGATAGTTTAGTCGATGCAACAGTTGTTTGGGAATAGAAGCGTTGTGGTTGATGATACATGGCATTGTCAAATCCTGCTTTTTCTCCCACTGAAAAGAAAAGAATTGAAAATTAAGCAAATTATGATAATTTCATCGTCAACTTACTCATTCTCGCTCCATACGACAAATGCGCATCAGCAACTGGATATGCAGAATATGTGGTTCTTCTTCTACATCTACACAACAAGCAACAAATGAGGGAAACGCAAACAAGCATGAAGATTGAGCAAAGTGCAATGACAACAATATTTCTCCACATTGACCAATCGTTGAGAATATCTTCCTCTGACACTTGTGTTGATGTGTCAATTTCGGTTACTTTAACGGTTGATGGTTCGATTGAGAATCCAGAAATTGGTCCACGCACTGAATTTTCTTCAATCATCGATCGAACTTCCATTATCTTAGCGGTGTCTTCAGTTGCAACAACTTCGAATTCGGCAATAACTGATCCTTTTTCATATCCGACAATCTTGGAAACTCTCATTCCTTTCCAGCGTTTTGCAAGAAGTTGGTCAATCTAAAAATAACCATTTGATTCAGAGGTACTGATTGATTGATTTTAACTTACAGCTCCTGTAACATTCTTTGTGAATTCTTGATAATATCCAGTCTTTGAGTCAAGAAGTGCTTCATTGAAATCTCTATTAAGAATACGAACACGAAGGCCATATCGTTTCTTTGGATCAGTTTCTGGATCGTATACCACATATGGAACTGAAAAAGAATGATAAGAACTCAAAAAATAAAACAAATTAAACCAACCCTTTGAACGCATTGGTGGCATTTGAACTCCTTTCTTTCCAGATCCCACATTCTTTTGAGTTGTGGATGTTGTTGGAACTGGGGTAGTTCTAACAGTGGTAGTTGTTGGAACTTGGGTGGAAGTAGATGTAACTTCGGCCAAAGTTGGAATAACCTTCTTTGTTGCTTCCGTTTGTTCAGTACACTTGTTCAAGCAAATCTTTGTGACGCTCTTCAATGGAGTATTCTCGTGTTTCCTAACTTCTCCATTTCCTTCAATAACTCCACCAAATGGTGAATACAACAAGAATACACATTCTTGAAGATCAACATCATTCTTATCGTCACTATGAAGTTCACGAGAGAAATTGGCTACCAAAATACCATCGATGTAAGTGGTCTCAACATCGAAAATATCTTGCTGCTCATCGACAACAGGTCTTCCATAATTTGGCATGAATTGATCAGTAACCATGACCGCATTGTTCTGAACACCGACAACAACGGCATCAGAGTCAGCCATATTTCCATCAACTGAGAATCCTAAAGCAGTCCATTGGTTTGTTGAAAGAGAACTCTTCATGGAGAATCTGGCGACGGTTCCATCACTGATCCATGAAACAACATAGCGACATTGGTTTCCGACACATCCTTCTGGATAATTAATACTTCCTTCACAAGTATCTTGATCCAAATGCATTCCATGAACAGTCGGAGAAATTGGCTTCGATTCTTCAAAGAAGTTGATTGTCATAACACCTCGATTATTCTTTCCATGGAATTTGAAAGCATTGTCGAAAAATTGAGCAGGTGCTTTAATTGGTGCTCCGCCAGTTGTGTGAACATATGCATTTGGATCAGCGCCCTTTGCCCAAATAACAGTCATTGGTTCGTTTACAAACGTGTTATCCCATTTTTCGGTTGCTTGGATTTTCTTTCTGAACACGAGTGTTGTGACTCCATCCTCTTGGAATGCAGTAGCAGCGGTTAATGAGTTTTCTCCGCCGAAGAATGTGTCAGTCATTGGTGTTGCTTTGGATGGTGAATAATAGTCCAGAATTCTTGCACGTCCATTTGAAACCATTCCAACAACCATATCCGTACAATGCATTGCACTTGTGGCTTTTGGAGCAACGGCACCACGACGAACACGAACTGGAGCATTTGAATCATGTGAAACTGATTTGCCATTCTCATCACAAATACAGATTTTGGTAGCGGAGACTTGTGGTTGAACTTGATCATGGTATCCTGAAATTCACATGTTGTTTAAGATATGTATAAAAGGATAGTTCTTACCGATTGGTGTTTTTGGATTAGTGAAATCAGAGCTTTTTCTAGCCAAAACACGTCCGCCTCCAACTGGGAAAAGGAAATAATGACACTCATCCAATGAAACATCAGTCTTTGTATCTTTAGTGATCAACTTTCTACTGAACCAAATTGTTTGAATATCATCAACAACTTTTCCTCCAATATCATAAATATCTTGTCTATCAGCTGGATCAATTGCTGGTAATTGTCTACCATACGCAAATCTATCAGTAATGAAAGCTTTTCCTTCATAAACCCATCCGGTATATACATCAGCATTTGTCATTTGTCCATCTTTGGAGAAACCAATACCAGTCCATCTTCCAGCAATTTTACTACTGATTTCGAATCGAACATCTTTTTTCGAAGTATCGTAGGTCCATTTGGCAACATAGTCACAGTCAACATCAGAACATCCTTCAGGGAATCTGTATTCATTTACACCACAGCTTGTAAATTGTGTTGAAACTGTTGATGGTTTGTTTGTTTGTCTGCAGCTTCGAATGCAGACTGGTTTTTCAGATGAGAGCGGAGTTGAGAGATGAATTGAAATATTTCCGTATTGATCAAGTTTTCCACCAGCAATTGGATAGAGCATCTTCCAGCAGGTATTATCATCGAATTGTTTGTCGGTTTTATCACCGGTGTTGATTTTTCTAACAAATTGAGCACGAAGTACTCCATTAGCATGTGTACCAATCTGGAAAACAGGGATATAAATGTAAATGTACCATAATATCAACTTACAACATCAGAAGTTGATCGAACATCTTGTTGAGTATCCAAAACTGGAACATTATATCCATTGCTTTGCATGTCAGCTAATTGTAATTTTCCATTGTTTGAAGTGATCAAAATCATATCAGCGTTCTCCATACTTCCATCGCTGCTGAATCCAACACCAGTCCATGAGTTCTCAGCAAGTCTAGTTTCCAATGAGAATTCAATTTCATCAGACTCATCCAAATAGTTCCAGGACAATTTATATTCACAATCAGAACATCCTGCTGGATATCTAAAGTCGCCATAGCAAACATCTCCATTCACACTTGGTGGAGCAGTTTGAACAGAAGATTGTGATGTAATATCAATTGATTGTTCAGTTGTTGTCGGTGTTCCAGCTTTTTCTTCGTCTGAACAATCTCCCCAATAGACACATTGCCCTTTAGTATTTCTAGCATATCCTTGAATGCAGGCGCAAGCAGCAGAACCACAATCATTGCATTCGGAACGAGTGAAGATAGAAACACAATCGGCTTCACAAACTCTTCCACATTCATTTAATGTTTCATTCAATCCACATTCAGTGATAACTATTTTTTCAGTTGTGGTTTGGACACGATGCGTCGGAACACTGTTTACAATTTCTGCAAAAATAGTTCATTCTAGTGCAACACAGTATATTATAATCTTACCATTTCTATCAATTGTACTATGCGTTACCGTTTCGGATGGAGATGCAGAAACTGTCGACTTCTCATTCAACTCTGGACAATCTCCCCAATAGATACACTGTCCATTTTGTCTGACATAATTGTCTGCACAGGTACATCCTGGCTTCTCGCAACTAGCCGGGCAAGGAGCAGTATCATACATATTGGCACATGTTGGTTCACAAGCAGTTCCGCATTTCGCCCATGTTGAGTTCGCAGCACAGTTCTCATTTTCAACAGTCTTGTCGCAAAAATCGAATGGAACACAAACATCTTCATCATTTGACATTCTAACGAATCCTTCCTTACAAATACACTTTGGTTGTCCACAAGAGTTTGGACAATTTGGTGTAGTTTCCGGGAAGTTTGTCCAATCACAAGAATGCTCACATTCTCTCGATGATTCTGGACATTCTGACCACATTTCATTTGGCCCGCATTCTTTGTCTCCTGCATCATTTTGCTCATTCGATGTTGCATTTTGAATAATTGATGAAATAGTAGATGAAACTGATTGTAATTCATGTCTAGTTTGTTGCGCATTTCTATTAGCAAAATCAGCTGCAGTAACATCACATGTTGCATCTTTTGATTTCCACCCAAGTGCAACCCATGACTGTCCAGGATATCTCAAAACGAATTCAATTTCATCCTTCAAAATCCTCCAGTAAATTTGATTTCCCTGATCTTCCCTCTTTTGATATTGAGTCTCGTCAAAGTCCGCAACATTTCGAATAGTATCCGATTCTTGTTGACAATTAGCCCCGTGTCGGCTAATTGGACAGAAGCATTGACGTTTCGGCAAATCGCCACCGGTACGACAATATCCTTGTACGCCGCAATCGTCATCTTCCAAACATTCGTTTTCACTTTGGCAATCAACACCAGAGAAACCGTCGAAACATTTGCATTCACCGTTCATTCGATTACCATTTCCGAGACATGTGTCACCATCCGGAATTTCGTTCACAATATTGATATCGGCACATGAATAAAAGAAGTATGCGTTTCCATATTCGGTTGCCTGGGTTGTCATACGAATTGCACAATCATGACATTCGAAGTTTGGCGGAAGTTCGACTTTTTTCGTTGAGTCACTGCAAATATATGTTTAATCTTCACCTTTATTAACATTCTTTGAAAAACGAAAGGCTTCGACTCATTTTTTCAAAGAATGTTTCTAACTCGAAACCGAATTTTGGGATTGAAAATCAAAATTCAATGTTAAGCGTCATAATGACCGCAAACTTAAAACTTACGTCACATTGAACGGATCGTTAAAATTAGTGAAAATGGCAATTGGCTCATCAACAGCATTCAGAACCTCCAATCGAACTCCTCCCTATAAAAAGCCCATTAAAACTGTTTTTCTTTTTTTTTAAAACATCTTGTTGTCGATGTTCGTTTTTGCAAAAGTCGGAAACATCTCTTACTTAACCTACATTTTCTCTCTTTTCAATTCCGACAAAAAATCAGTTACTATGAATTTATTTACGAGTCAAGTTGGTTGTTAATTAACACCGCATCGCGCGTCACAAAAAGACATGAACACACCGGAAAATTGTGTCAAAAAGCCCCCAATAACATTCCCATCCGTATCTTCTTTTTTTTTAGATGACCCTGGTCTCTTTTTTCAATTAGTTATGATTGTAACTGCAATACATCCGACTCCATATAGTTTTTTTTTTCAAATCTTCATACTTTTTTGTCGTTCAAATATACATATTGAAATGTTATGGTATATATAATACTTCTACTACAATATTAGAAACTACTGTGGGATGACATTGACCTGATCATAAACTATAGATATCAGATAGAATTGTGTGTTGCCGACTTGCGAATGAACGCCCTCTATCTCGAATGCTCACGCAATCATGGATAATTTATATCTGATCGATCGGTTTTTGTATCTTTTTTGTCAGTGAAAGATATATTTTAGGTATTGGCAAGGAAGGGGCAAAGGGATTAGTGAACAACGTACCATGTGCGGAACAGCGACGAACCAAGACATTTCGATTGTTGAGCCGGATTTGAAATATGTTCTGATACCTGAAAATAGGGAAAATTTGTTGGGAATTTGGAATTTTGTAATTTTTATTAGTTCATAGCATAATTTTCCACTAAATTTAGAATTTAAAAAAATTCACCTAAAATTTCAAATAATGCTTCTTTAATTAAAATTTTTTGTAAATACAGTACTCAGGAAAATGCTTAAGTACGGTATTTTTCTCCCACTGTTAAAAATAAATGCACAGTACAGGTTCAAATACTGTGATATATTATACTCGTATTACTGTATTTCCTGTTGAACTGATGATAATAAAGTCAGTACGTGGTTTCGCTCCGGCTAGATTAAACTGTAATTCTTTAATTTTTTTCATATATTAAAAAATCACAGGCAATCGAAGACAGTGCTATTTTTTGTACTTTTTTGGCTCTCTCCAAGCTTTTCTGAATAGCTTTCAACATTTCGATATGCAAAATTGTTTATTTTTCAAAAAACTTAATAAAAATCTTTGAAATCTTCTTTTCCTTGATTTTCTTTCAGACCAAGAAATTAAATTAATGGCTTCAATATTCAGAAGGCTTACCTTGACCAATTGGTGGCTTCGTCACTCCACACGGCTGTTGACTATTCGCTGAACTGTAAAAATCAAGAGCCGGTGATCTGGCCGGTGGATAGACAAGTTTGATATGAGCCGACGAATCATTGACTGCCAGCAGCAGCAGTAATAATACTGCTCGTATTAACATCTGGAACAAAAACAACAATAAATGAATACGAAAAAACAATAAGAAGTTTTGAATAAATATGACATATTCAAGTGGAAATGGAGGAAACAAACAAAACAAAAGGAAACGAGTGAGGGTTCTAGCTAGAAGAATCCGGATTTGTTTCAACAAAACAAAACAGTTTATATGTACGTATTGCGTACATACAAACTGTTGGAACAAACGAGAATGATCTTTCTTCTACCACAAAAGGAAAGAAAATTATTGAAATTGAGAATTATAACGGGTAAGTGGTGGAACAGTATGAGTGGAAAAAAGAGCTTTAATCATGAACAAATATTTTCTTATGAAGTTCAAACGAGAATTTTGACACAATTGTTGATGCTGTGAGGTTGTTAAAGATAAGGTGTCAGTAATATATACCAATGTCAAGATAAAATCCTCAAAACTCACAAAATCAAAATTAAAATCTAATGAAATACCAATAGTTGTATTTTAAAACCTCTTGCTTATTTTTAGTTCTTCAGAAATTAAATGGTTTGAACCTGAAGTGAGGCACTATCTTTAAGTTAAAAAATCATATTTTCGGTAGCTCCCGGTTTCTTATGACAAATGAGATAAATCTGGAAAAAACATGAAAATGAAAGTTATCAGAAAAAAAGGGACAAAAACAAGATTACCAGTTGAAAACAATATGGAACGGATTGGATAAAAGATTAGTAGTACTAGGATCTCGAAATCAAAGAGAAAGGAAACGAACGAAGGAAGAAGGCGGAGAGAGAGAGAAAGAGAGAGAGAGAGAGAGAAATGATTGAGGGACAAGGACGATTAACTGAACGATAACATGTACTCTCAATCCTCGACCGTTTTTGCTGTTCGAGTCATCTTCCAAGAATTAGAAGAACGAGATGAAGAAGAACAAATCTGTCATTAGACAAATCGAAAAAGGCGGCCGATGGAAGGGGGCAGTTGGTAGTTAGTGATCGGTTTGGAAGATATATCAGTTGACAAAAACCATCCTTCGAAACATTTTTCGTCGTTTGACCTAGTATGGAGAGAGGAAGACCTCCCACTTCTTTCTTTTTTTCATTCTCCCGCAAAAAAATGGGACAAACTGAATTGGAATGGATGAAAAAAAGCGTCGAAATGAATGCGTGTTACAATCTGTGTTGGCTAATATTAACATGACATGAATGATAAAAGAAGTGAACTAAACCATGTTATACATCAGGCAGAAGGCCGCGAAATTCCTGATTAGCGAAATGATGGTGGTCGAGAGGAAAATTGGAATAGAATTGGGGATTCGTCATTTTCCGGAGTGAGAACCTTTATGGTTCAAAGGAATGGATAATAATCAAATAAAACAGGTTAAGCGAAATAAACATACATTTTGTTTCCAAATACTCTGTAAAGGTTTCTTTAAATAATTCTGTAAATGTCTAAATATATTCAGAATCACAAGTTAAACACCTTTAAATACCCATACATATTGTTTGACAGCGGAACTTTCAGTCGATATTAAACGTATATAGAAAATTCCGATAAATTTTGAATGGGCACCGACTTTGAACATAACCTGTCAAATATTGCTTTTTCGAGGACTCGTTACTTGCGTTATACCCAAAAATGAGGATATTAATATATAAAGTCGGGTGATCCCGCTCACTTCCTGTATAAACACAAACAAATAAATAAAAGATGCAATTTCTGAATATAATCTTTCCTGCCGGAAAAAAACCTAATTCAAAAGTATTATAATAAACATGAAATGAAATGGTGGTCGTTTTCACAACTTATCCCATTTGAACCACTCCTCCTTCCTCTTTATAATTCTCCGCCTGTTTTTTTGTATAAGCAGTAACAAGCAAAAAAACCGGGCTTTACCTCATAATATCCATTGCAAAGATGAATATGAACACATTTCGGAAAATGAGTAAGGAAGAAGTAGAAAAAACAAGATACAAAACATTTATGAAGTAAATGCAAATACCAGAAACATTCTAAAGTTATGTTGTTGTTTATAGCTTTTTTGTATTAAACGCATTCATTTTTTTTCAGTGTGAGGAATAAATAAATTGGATCAGAAAGAAAACATAGGGTGAAAACGTCTGTCGAAACAGAACGTTAATGCGAATGAACAAAACTGGATCAGGAAATGAGTTCTTAAGAAAATTACAAAATTTAGGTAAGTGGATTTTGTAGAAAATTAAAAGCATAACAGATAATTTAATTCAGACAAAGGGATATTTTAAAAAAAAACCATGGATACGAAAAATAAAAGTTTAATAAAATATTTTTAAAACCTTACAAAACCGAATTTTCTGAATATTTGTTGGAAAATAAATTAAAAAACACATTGAAGAGCTCATATTTCTGAAAAGATTTAAAGGATGGCTTTACGGAGATAATAAATGTACCTTAAATGAAAATAGACTTCATTCTCATTCCAAATATGTTTTTAAAATTTTCTAAAACCACCTAGAAGCCGAGAAAACACGCTTCAAAACAATAGCATAGAAAAGGTGGCCACCTTGCCGAACTTTTTCCTATGAGCTTTTTTCGTGTTTCGTTAATAAATAGTTATGCAGAACGCTTATATTAGTCCTTTTTTTATGTTTTTAAAAATTTGTTTTGGATTTTTCATGCGTGCGGACTAGTTTTCGCCGGTTTCCCCTTTTCTAGGCCATTGTTTTGAGGCGCGTTTTCTCGGCATCTAGGTGGTTTTAGAAAATTTTAAAAACAGATTTGGAATGAGTATGAAGTCTATTTTCATCCCAGACGAATTCATTAGCTCCGTAAAGCCCTCCTTTAAAGCGGGCTTAGCTTTTATTTAAAGTTTGGGAAATATTATCGAACAGGCATTAAGCGCAAAACTTCTTTTCGAAATTTTATAGATATAAAAATTTTCAGAAAAATTATTGCGGATTCCGCCAAAAAATGTTTAAAAACGTCTGAAGAATTAATTGCGTTTTTCAATTAAATTTTAAATTCATTGAATTCTATATGATTCTGAATCTGATGCTCAAAAAACTAAAATTAATGAAAAAGTACAATTTTTGGCGAAATGCATAGAAGAAACAATGGAAATTGAAAGTTTCTAATAAATCATAAAAAATAATATCTACTTCTACGACCATCTATACCCATTCCTTTTGAGGTGTTTTACTGACATCCATGACTCAAAAACACAGACAGAAGAAAATGAAATTGACGACGACAACTACAAGGAAAACTATATCGAAAGCGAGAGTCACAAATGCGAAAGTTGTGAAATTCTCGATGAAATAACAATAGAATGAAAACATTAGGTGAAAGGAGGATCGGATTGGAATAATAGGTAAAACGGTTTTTAGTTATGAGTAGTCGCGAGAACGAACGGACGAAACGGAGATAAACAATTTGAAATCAGAAGAACTGGACAAGCCAAAGATTTGCGGTTTTGATGGAAATTGGACAAAAAACTACATTGGAACGTCTCGTCAATTACTTTTTATCACCTTTTGGAGAGTGAAGATTTCATCAAAAAAACGTATTAGGAAAGCTTTCCTAGGAAAGAAAACAAAAAAAACAATGTTATCTTAATGTTGGATGAAGTTTTCTAGTTTTTTTTGAATAATCAGACTTTTCAACTTTTCAACTTATCAAATACAAAAGAAAATAATTTCTATGTTTTTTAAGAAAATATCCTGATACTATCTTAAACATATGTGGCCAAGGAAAGCGTAGAAGATAATAAGAAAAAAATATATTCGAGCAAAAATTATGACAAAATACTCTTCAAAAGATTCCTAAATTTTGAACGTTGGTGACTGTTTTCACACCTTTAAATCAAGGAATGTTTAGAAACATTCGAAATCTGCGTTTTGGGCAAACTTTACAGTGAACGTGGTTTCAGTTTTAAAACCTCCATTTTATTAATTCAAAAACGCTGCAAAGACTCTGAAAATTCTTTGATGGAGTGTATATTCAGCTATGTTCTAATTGAAAGAATTCAAGTGATACTCTGTCTTTAAAGGTTGAAGAACAGTCAGCTTTTAAACTGATTTATTTTTCTGTTTTGATTCCCCGCTTCTCAAGGACGCGAAAAGAACTTTTGAACAAAAATAACAATGGCCTAATTCTTAAAAATACTTTAGCTTCTGGGCGAAAAAAATGACTTTTAAGCCTAGAAAACAACAAAAAACTAGTACTCTCGAGACAAAATGAGTATTTTTAATTACTGTGAATAGTTCAAATACCATACTGAACAGAAAACAAAGAATAGAACGCATGCTTTGGAAGATTCAAAAATTGTGGTTATATATTTACAATACTCAAATTTAAGAAATGTATATTTAGAATCTGCTATGTTCTGAAGAAGTATGTCAAAATGTAAAAGTAAGGGGAGAAGATCAAAAACCTTTCATTTCAAAATGCAACATTTTCACAGTAGGTTTTTTTCTGTCCGAACACAAAACGATGTAGAAAACTCTCAATTTATTACCCCATTATGAAATTCATTGTCCGCCCAAGGACTCTTTTGTAAAAGTGAAAGAAAACGAATAAGAAGTTATTTATAACTCACAAATGGATGGTGAAAGTTTTAGATTCATTCTGAACAACCTTGAAGATGATGTTTCTTCCTGATCACCGGGAAAATAATATAAAATGTTATCAGAGGATTAAAATGGAAATATTAATTGGAAATTGGTATTTAAATGACCATAACATGAAATATAAAGTCCAGATGTATACAATCTCAAATACATGTTGTTCGTCATCTTTTCCGTATTTTCAATCCGACTTTTCGTTGCTTTGACCCAATTGTTGTACGGAAAGGAGGGAGGATACCACAAGCATCACTACCAATGTGAACATTCAATTCGAAGAGACAGATGAATAAGAAAACGACATGGAAAAAAAGATCACAGTTACGAAACAATCACATTTTGTAGGGCAGCGCACTTTTAAGAAGGGGCTGATGTTCATTCTAGCGAAGAGTTAAAAAAAAAGAAGAAAATGATGATGATGGCGACAAGAATTTATGTGAAATGGGTGATGGTTTGAGGAAATACATTAAGCTGCATTATCATTGACAAACTATGATAGAAATGGAAATGGAAGTGGAAGTGTGTATAATTACCGTACCCTATTCCATGGCAAAAGCATTTCATTCGTATTAATGAGAGGTGTTCTCTTCAAACACCTTTTTGTTTATGAAACTATAACCATAGGGTTATATGTATTCCAGTTATTCGGGAATCCACGCCAGTGCTTCAACCCATATATTAGTTATTTGGCATATTGAATTTCGAGAATGTATTTGGTGTGGGACACAATCGAAATCGGCATGAGAAATCACAAAAACGATGAAGATAAGCGTTTTGGTTTAAGTAAAATCAATATAAATAAGTGGAATAATGAAGAGTTTCTAATGGACCTATTCAGTTTGGAAAACATTTTAAAACAGTGCCTTCATACACTCGACCTACCATTTTCCCTTTCTGTGCTAATTTCCCTCCTCGGTTATTTTTACACCACAAATTTAAGTGGGCAGAATGCCCAAACTTAAGTTTTTGATTAAATCTTATTGTTTTGCCAAAGTGCTCATTTTAAAAGGAGGTAAACTAAGAGCCAGCTGGTAAACAGCCATTAGCAATTTGCCTGCGTTTGCTTGTGCCTGTTGAAAATATAATTTTTCTCATGATTTTCAGACTTTCCTATACATTTCGATAAATCTGAATTTTAGAATTGTAATATTGAGTTTTTACATGTGTTTTTACAAAATTCTTACATGTAATTGCCAAAATTTTGAAAACAAACAAACTGCCAAAAAATGAAACTCATTATTTGAAAATGTTTTGATACGATGCTACGAATATGTCCATTATACTTATTGTACGAAAATCGATAAGGTCAAGGTATATAAATCGATTTTCCATTTTATGCGCCGCGAAAATGACGTTTTGAAGGACAGAAATTTTCATTTTTCAAAATTTCAAAATTCTTTTAATATTCATAAGTCCAGGAAGTAAAATAATAAGCTTTTTTGTAGGTTAGACATAATTTTCTGGCATCCGGGCGTCATTATTCTTAATCAGAACGATCGAAAACGTTAGAAAATATCTGTTTTAAAACGTTTTTATTAAAACATTGCAAAAATGGTTACTTTTCAGACCTGTAATTGAGGGTAGGACAATTCATTAGAAAACTAAAATATTATACGACAAAAATATTTTCGACAATTTCCTAAGAAAACAAAAATATTAGATGACAATTTCATTAGCGACTAATTCATTGGAAAACCATTTCCTTAGAAAATCGCATTGGAGCGCGTTTGCTGGAGGGTAGTCCTTGTGTTTGTAGCGTTTCAAGACGCTAACGATATTTAAGGGGCATGCGCCTTGAAATGTCTGCGTCTCTCAACGTCACATGATAAGGGCAGTTGGTTGCCGGCCCTGATCGTTGTCTGCATGTGCAAAAATGTATATTCCGCGCCCAGGTGGGCGCCGCCGGTTCATTTCCCAAGTTTGAGGTTAACCTGAGGTAGACTTAAAACTTGGGTAATTAAACCGGCCGCGCCCACTTGCGCGCGGAATATACATTTTTGCACATGCAGACAACGATCAGGGCCGGCAACCAACTGCCCTTATCATGTGACGTTGAGAGACGCAGACATTTCAAGGCGCATGCGCCTGAAATATCGTTAGCGTCTTGAAACGCTACAAACACAAGGACTACCCTCCAGCAAACGCGCTCCAATGCGATTTTCTAAGGAAATGGTTTTCCAATGAATTAGTCGCTAATGAAATTGTCATCTAATATTTTTGTTTTCTTAGGAAATTGTCGAAAATATTTTTGTCGTATAATATTTTAGTTTTCTAATGAATTGTCCTACCCTCCTGTAATTGTTCAAAAGTGGCAAGTGCGCTCCACTGAACAATGGAATTTCCAAACAAAACTTACGGCGCGCTGGCGGGAAAAAACCAATTTTAAAAGAAAGCGTCTCGTTTTAACCACACTCTCTAATTTTTTTTTGGTGGCGTCCATTTTTTTGAATTTTTGTCTGCGATTTTCAGCTTTTTGCGTGTTTTTTCTTTCGAAAACTATGTAGCTTCGTGCTTAAACTTGTGGAATCTTCAAATCAAATGGATTTTCTTCGTTTCTAACGCTATTTTCGTTTAAAAATCAATTTTTTAAAATTCGAAACGAAGATTTTTCAAGAGAGAAAAGGTTTTCCTTCTGATTTGAAGTAATTTATGACAGACATGATGGTTTTTCTATTTATTTTTTGTACTTGCTCTTTTACTCTTTCCTCTCCGTTCACCTCGCTTTTCCTTTGCAAAATAATTGAAATTTTAAAATTTTCATTTTTCAGTCAAAGCAAACATGGAAAGCTATGAGCAGGGTCAACAATCGACAAGTGAGCTTCATGACTTCAACGTGAGTTTATATTTTAAATTTGGGAAATTAGGAAACCGGGCGAAGATTATGGGGGCCTAGTCGGCAAGTTAAGTCCCATGGTTTCCGTGACCCGCTTCAAGCACTCGGAGGAGCCCGACGCCAATAAACTGACGTATCATTGCCGTGAACGTGCAGGTGAGGCAACCCTTTGTGGCGGTACCGAAATTCATGGTAGAGACGGGGGTTTCCCGGCGAATTCCAATACCTGTGGACGACGGCGGCAAGCAGACTAGGTTTCGAAATCCTTACTTAGGTTTCCTAATTTCCGAAGAAAACATTTTCAAATATAAATATCCGAATAATTTGATTTTTTCCATCACCAATGCGACAAATCAATCGGACGCTCAAATGGACGATGGTTGATGATGTTTAGCAGTACACTGGTTTGCTCTGAGTCTGAGGCTTTGACAATCAACGATCAACTTCAACACACAGTTGGTATCAATGAGCAGAGGAGCAGAAATGAACAATTTGTTTGATATCGCGATTTCTAGACATTCAATCAATTTTCTTATTTCCAGCCATGCCGGAAATGACCAGCACAAGGCCAACAACAACAACTCAATTGATTCAGCATGTTGGCGAGGTTGGTAACAAACGGGGCGACCATCTGCAAAATGTCCGGAGACGATGCTGAAAAGACAAAGATTTTGTAACTGGCCAGTCGGGTACCGTGAGAAGTTGAAGTTGTTCAAGGATCCAAAATGTCCACTGATTGATGTGCTGACCTGGAGCGATTATGTTACAACAAAAATCGACGTCTAATGATGGGTTCGACAATCGAATTCCCTAATTGGGCGATGATAACACATTCAAGGACTCAAAAAGATTGGTGTGCTGACGTGGACCGGATTTGTCGATTGGTTTAACATCATGAAATTGTTCTTTTTATCGATTTTCGAGCTTTCAGCTGCAACAACGATCACCATGACATCAATCACTTCAAATGACTCCGAGAATCCAACATCGTTGTTCTTGTTGAGTATTTATTCGGTGAAGGTTAGTGTTGTTAATTTTTCAACAGTTAATTTTAATCTTCTGAAAACTTCTTTAAAGATGTAATTTTTTTAGCAAATTATTTTATAAGGAGTTTAGGAAAAATAAGATTTAAAAATTGTTCTAATTGAAACCTTTTCCATTTTTAGGGAGAACACCGAGCAATCATCATTCGAATGGCAAATCGGACTGTGGTGGTCCTGATGCTTCGAGGACAGGGTTATTGGAATGGATTGAAGGCTCATGAGGACGGTTGATTGGAACTTCTTGTTAAAAGCCAGGATTGTGATTGTCAATTGAGGCTACAATTATTTAAGGTTAGTTTTCAAAAAAAATTGATTTTAAAGTAGAACAATAACTTTTAAAACTCCCTCTCTAAACTAACCAATAGTGTTAGTTACAAGGGAAGTGCGCGAAGTCACCATCGCCAATCGAGTTGAGACCTATACCATTCCATAGAGCTTTAAAGCTAGGTCTAGAATCCGTTTTAAAAGTTTGCCGGTTCGACCTATGAGCCAGTGAAACATGGGCTCAAAGTCCCTTGAAAAAGAGGTGAGTATGTATAAGCGCACCTGAACCCTCCTACACCATGTGGCTTCGTGGTCAAGTGGGTTATTGTCAACTCAAATATTCTTAATCATTGCGTTCGGAAGGCTGCTCATCCCCACAGCCGCTCCGCACGCACGCTACGCGGCTGCCGACACTCAACACACATTGAAACATCGGCGGGAAAATGAATTTTTCAAATATTTCGGCGGGAAAATGATTTTTTCCAGTGTGTGTGAGTGTCGGCAGCCGCGTCGCGTGCGTGCGGAGCGGCTGTGAGGTTGAGCAGCCGTCCGAACGCAATGATCAAGAATAATTGAGTTGACAATAAGCACTTGCCTATGAAAATCGTTTCCAAAAGTTCGATTCTAACAGGTTGGTAATTGTTTTGCATACTTTTTTCTTTTTGTTTTTTTTTGTTTAAAAACTCTTTTGAATGAAAATAGTAATATCACGATTTTGATTATTGACAACAGTGAACATTTACAACGCTGAAACATGATTTGAAAATTGAAAAATGAATAACGATGAAAAATGATTAAAATGTGCATTATCTTGTAAATTGTTTTATTAATACATTTTTTAAACAAAAAAAAACAAAAAGAAAAAAAGTATTAAAAACAATTACCAAACGATTGGAATCGAACTTTTGGAAAATATTTTCATAGGCAAGTGCTTAACCAACTTGACCACGAAGCCACATGGAGGGTTTTGGTGCCCATGTTTCACCGGCTCACAGGTCGAACCGGCAGACTTTTAAAAAGGATTCTAGACCTAGCTTTAAAGCTCTATCGAATGGTATTGGTCTCAACTCGATTGGCGATGGTGACTTCGCGCACTTCCCTTGTTAGATAGTTTTGAGAGCGGCTTCCAATCTTGAAACTAAATATTTTGTAATTTTTTGATTTTCTTTCTTGAAAAATTGCATTTTTAGAACCAATACTAAACGAAATATTGGTTCTAGGAACCAACATTTCGTTTAGGGCGCCCGACGGCTGTCGCCAATTTTCAATTTTTTTTCTGAATAGAAATGTTTAAAACGTGGATTTCAATCAAATTTTTGATAATTTCAGTGCAATTTATAACATTTTTTTCAGATCTAGCCCATCATACTCTGAAGCCTGAATATTAAGAAGAGACAACATGTGGACTGTGATGCGACAATGGGATGAAGATGCAGATGAAGCAAGGAAGTTGCAGAACAATTGATTAATGCCTAATTTACTGATTTTATTTTTGTTCTGGTTTCTTTTGGTGGTTAATATTGAGAAGCTCCGGGTAGGTATTCTAGAGGTTCAGGGTATCGGAACGGTCTCATCTGTTTTCATTTCCTGCAGAAACCTAAGAAAGAACGTTCCATTCTCCAGTTCATTCTAGAATTCCTCTGCGTATAATAAAGTTGAGAAAGGAGCTTCTCAACACAGTTTCCCGATCCAGTCTTTCAGAAAGTTGGTCTGTGTCCGGAACAGACCAATTAATGGATTAGCTGGTAGGTAGATGGGGGTTTTTTTTTCGGAAATTTTGAGGGTGGAGCTTGTTGAGACCCAGGCTTCTGAATTTTGTTAATTGAGCCTGTGACACGATGTTCTTTGAAGCAAGTTGATCGTGGTTGCGGTCCAGAAATCTGTTCAGTGTTCAAGTTCTAAAATTGTCGAAGTTCTTCTATATTCGGTTATTTGCTTCTGCTGGCGATGGAACGTGCAATTTTCAGCGTTCGTTCACGCACTCAGTCCGTTCTCTTCTAAATCAAAATGTCCATAAGCCAGTGTATTAAAATAATAACTCTTGAATAGCAATAATTTTACTTTAGTCGTTTTATTATCAAAAACAACTTTTTCTTGCTCTTGCCTGAGGTGCTAATTGTCTATGGTAATTTGAATTTATGTAGTTTTGGAAATCTGAAGTATTGAACAGGTAAATTTTCAGTACAAATAATAGACTTTGCCAAAACACAGTGGAATGAAAATTTAAAGAAAATATAGAATTGCAAACGATTCATTTATCGAAGTTAAACTTGTCTCGGTTTTCTAGGAAAATTGAGTTGCTTATTTAGTTTAGAAAAAAATATTCTAATTAAATTAAAAACCTCATAATTTTTTCCTGAGAATTATAATAATGGTTGAAGCTGTTGATAGAATACTCATTGTTGACAACCAAATTGTGAATGATACATCAATTCAAAAGGAAAATCTGATTAGTATATTTCCTTCATCAGGATCGAGTTTAAATTAACATGGAGAAATCAATCTCATCACTGAGACGTCTTCTTACAAAACGAATAGTTCTGTGTGTACAAAAATTTCTCATGAATACCTTTTTGACCCTTCGACCGATCTGCCCCATACTTATCAATACCTATTGCTACATAAATCTTACATTTACATGGAGGCACAACTCTGTAAATTAGACGATACTGCACTATCCGATGCTGATGAAGTCTCGTTGACTAATAACGCTCCAATATTCCTATTTGATACTAGAGAAACTTATAGTATGGCTGGAATACAAGTAAAAAATATTATAGATCGTGGGGTACGGTTTGAGCAAAGTTGTAGTTCCTCAAAATTCAAATTTTTGCGAGCTTTTCAACTTTTAATAGTCGTTTTTAAACTTTAAAAATGTTTCTCAAAAGATTCAATATTATGCAAATTATACAATCAATATACTTATTGTTTACTTCCAGCTAGTTTATCTACAAAAAAAAACAACAACCAGCATATTGATCTTGTTCCAACACCTCTCACTTTCACATACTATCTATTATCTTAAAGTATCCATATTTGTTCAATTTATCGGCTGCCACTCTATCTCATTATTTTCTTTACCATTTTTTCTTCATTCACTTCTATGACTCATCATCTTGAAAGATTCGCTCCTTTTCAATAATTAAGAAAAAAAAACAATGATTAATTGATCTGAGAACAGCTTGTCAGGCCTACATTTGCAATTATTACATCTTTCTGTTGAAGAAGAAGAAGAAGCAAAAGAAGATTGAAGATTGTGACAGGAAAGTAGTCATTTTACTCATTGTCAACAATCATTGTTCCTTGTTTTCTTTATTTTTAAACTAAGATTTTAAAGTTTTGTTGCGAAATTTTCATAAAATTCGGTTTTATGACACAATTAATTAGTCATCATTATACTCATATATTTATTTTATTATTGTTTACCTTCTGCCAATAAAAAAAACTCTTATTACTTTTGCCCGAAAGCTGTTATTAATTGTTTTCAATTGATTTTTTGACATTTATCAAACACTTGCAATAGTTTAAGTAGCACTAAAAATTTCCATTATTTGAAATTTTCTCATCAGTTCTCAAAACATTAAATACAGAAAAAGAACAATTCTATTGATTATTCTCATACATTTCATTTTTTTCGATTAGGAACCGTATAATACGGATGACTAAAACCGTCTTCCTCCACAAAACTACAAAGGCTGTTTGTTTCCTGATCTAATTTCCCTCATTTAAAACAAAATCTAGTTTTTGCTGTCATTTAATCATCATCAACGCAACACTTCAATCGTCTGATTCATCAATGATTTTCATTTTTGCGGTTTCTCTTCTCATTCGATCTCTTCGTGTTTCACTCACCTCAATCACTTCTCAATCAATTGTCATTTTATTTCGTTGTGTCCTTTGCTCTTTTGATGATTCCGATGTAGACTCATTTCTTCATCAAATGATCTTGGACATCTGTCGAACATCGAAGTGCTTTTAAAAATGCACGGGATATTATTATTTGAGTCTAAAACGTTTTAAAACTGTTTTTTTCAGGTATCTAAATGTTCATCTTCAAAACTTCTTTTTGGTGAGGAAATCTTCTACTAACTTAACTTCTAGTAACTTAAATGTCCAAACAATATTGTGAATTCAAAATTACATTATTTTTTAATCGTATCTCAACGCACACTTGAAAGTAAGACATTTGTTCTGTGACGGACTGGAGGCAGGTTCCGCACGTTTTCCGTTCCGGCTCCGCTTTATTGTCGTGATCCGCGAAAATTCCCTGAGAGTTTAGATGTCCCTTTTGCCCACAGTTTCCGACTCACATTTTAAAACTTTAGTCCGATATTGTAAACTGGGTTTTCTACTTATTGAACTTAATTTCCAATAGTTGAAATTATTGGTGAGATCTAAGTGGCTCATTATCTTCAGGAATAGTTCAACAACAATTTAAATCAGAAAAAAACTATATGATTCTGAGTTTTTCTTGAAAGTCTATTACAGTGAAAATGAATAATCTATCATTACGTCCTTCTTTCATTTTTTAAAACATAATATTATCATTGTTCAGTTATCATGCTTATTTTCTATTTTGTCTACATCCCTTATTGCATAATAATAATTCAATAGGTGGGATATTCTTTTCCCACTTATATTCCCCTTTTCTTTTAAAACATGTTATATATTCCCAATATATTTGTATATCATGTGCTTTTGAGTACTGTCTCTCACGTTGCTTCCCATCTTCTTGAACTATGTGAAGAAAGTTGAAAATAACATGTCAAATAAAGAAAAAAAAACGGAAATATTGAGAAGGTGAGAGAATATTCACATTAAAAAATGAATCATCAATTATATCAGCAACCAAATAATATTTTGTGTATAAAATGGAAATTGTTGCCTGTTTTCCCACACGTTTCACCCCCCCCCCTTTTTTTTATTTGTGTTCACTTTTCAAAAACACTTTGAATATTCTCGTTTATTTTTCAGAATGAAAAACCATTTTTTGTTTTTGGTTGTTGTTTTGGCGATTTCTACGACAATTGTAGGCGCTGATTGGTGGGATGATTTGACTGGAAAGGTAATTTATTTATGCAAAAAAATGACATATATTCATAGGCGCGATTGGGTCATTTCAAAATCTTACAGTTAATCTCGTTACAAAAAAAAACAAAAAAAAGTTAAGGCGACTAAAAAACGTAAAAAGCAGCAAGAAAAAAACACTTAAAAACGAATATCCGAAAACAAAAATTTTCTTTAATTTTTGAATATCATTTGATTTGTATTTCTGAGCTGAGTCCGAAAATATAAAAGAAAAAAGTTAAGGTCCGCGGTATCCCACCTTAGCGTATATTTTACGTGAATTTAAACACATAACATCTCGAAAAAAATCATTTGAAAAAAATGCCGCTACAGAATTACGTTTTATCAAAGGTTAAAACATTTGTTTTGTAGAATCATATTACTGTATTAGCTGCTCACAAATTCGGCTTTATAAACGAGCAAGCGCGCTCTAAAAAACCGACACGCTCGCAGGCGAAACATAAAGAGGGGGAGACTATACGCAGACAACTACCTCTCGCCAAACAACACTCTCTCGCAGCAGAGGGAAGCCCTCCGTTATGCAACCGATTTTGTGAGAGGACTATAGAATCAAACCGATTGCAAACGCGCTCTACCGATCAAACTTAGTTTTTTGGCGTGTTCAGGTGCACGAACGTAACAATTTGTTTGTCATAATTGGTCAAATGGATACCAAAACGAATTTATGAGTCAAGAATAATATTTTCACGGTAAAAGCCCTACAAAGTTGCGAAAACAGTGGTGCGCGTTTGGAATCGAAATGAAAGAGCAGTATCAAAAATTTGGGCTTTCAAACAAAAATCTATTGATTGCAGGTTAGCGATGGTCTTGTTGGTGCCGCTGGATGGGTGAAAGAAACAGCAAGTCCAGTAGTTCGTGACAAGTTCAATGAGTACAAAGAAAAACTGCAAGATCCCGAAACGCATAAAACTATTCGTGAATGGTTGTCAGAGGTTTGTGTTGGGAAGACAGTTAGTAACACATATTATTGATTTTTCTTACAGAAAGCCGACGCTGCATCAGAATTCGCACAAACCGAAGTTATTCCAGAATTGAAGAAAATTTACAATGCAGCTACTGCTGAGGAAAAGGTTGATAAGGATAAGGAAGAGGAAAAAGAAGAGACAACTACACTCAAAGTTGAAGTTGAATAAACAATAAGAAAAAGCTTTAATTTATGTGTTATGAATGTTTGAATTGGTTTTTGTTCTGTATTTTTTGTACTACTGGTTTTCGGAATGAAGAGTTCACAAATATAATTTTATGATGAACAATGAAAATCCAAGGTCCTTGTCATGCGTGGTAGAAAAACTAATTTTTTTGTCCAAATGAGCTAAATTTTGGAAAAGAATAAGTACTATAATATTTTGTAAAAATCAAGGCACCATGGTTTTACAGTTTTCAGTCAAGCTTTTCTCGAAAAGCAACCAGATAAAAATAATTTTAATATGGGTAACTATGTAGTAGAGTAATAAAGAGTACCGATTGAGAGAGACAGTTCATATTTCAGATTTAAACAGTAGGTAAATATATCTATTACAGTATTCTTTATTTCCTTTTCATTTTGAAGTCATCTCTAAAAAACAAAACATTTTCGATGACCTTTCAACTAACTTCCGCAAGTCCGTGTAAATATTCGAAAACCATTTGTTCTCATATGTTTCGTCATCACGAAATATCAGCGTCATAAACTAGTGTCAAAACACGGTTTCAAAACAAATTCGGTCTCTTTTCTTTCGTGTTGTTTTTGGGTTTTCGTTATTTTTTCAATATTTTTGATACATAATGGTAATTCTGAATTTATACCGGACAGTTCCAGAAATAGGGAAGAAAAAAAAATCCAAATTGAGATTTCTCAATCATTCTAATCAAAAGTACCACAAACAACAACAAATGTGAATTCCGCAATATCATTCAATCACTTTCGATTACTCTGTTCTTTTCTCCCAATCAAATTCATTAGCATTAAGTGCACCAAAAGTTTGACACCTTTGCATCGTCAATTTAATTTTGTTACAACTTTGAAACCTCTTCCCCCTCTTCAAATAATTATTCCATTTTACATAATAATTGTGTTTCGATAAAACGATTGGCGATCCTCGATGCGTCGCCAAAAAATTCACATATTCCTAATTATTATTCTATTTTTCACAAATTATTCGCGACAATTTTCAATATTTCGACATAGGGACATTTTCGAGGGATCGGGAAGCGATGAGAACGAAAACGAAGAAATTTATTTATTAACTCGAGGTGAGAAAAACGAAATAAAACAATAGGAAATGCTTAGAAAATGTGAACTTTGTGTATATAAGAACACAAAAGTGCAACCCATCATCATCATCGAGACAAAAAAGTGTTCGTTTTTTTTCTGGTATTTGTTCAACTCGAAAAAGAAAGTAGCGCAACAATTTTTTTTGATAGACTTTTGTTACTTTGGATTTTTTTCATCACCAGCTTTTAAAAATTCTCAATATTGGCATGAGCATAATGTTTTGTTGATATTTCGCAAAAATATGTGAAATGTTTTTGTAGAAGTGCTGGTGCTTGAGATAAGGTGTGGTGAAGTGATTTCGGAAAATGTGCCTACGATTCCTTGTTAATTGTTTCCAAAAAATAAAGAAAAACAAGGATTTTGTGGCAAGTTATTCGAAATCAATTGGCAAAAATTATTTAAAAAAAAATACTGATCGATTTAACTTTTAATTTGAATTTTAACAACATAATTCATTATTTTTCCTGTGAAACCCAATACACAATAAAAAAAATCTAAAGGATTTTGTAGATATAAATAAATAATTTAAGAAAAATATAAATTGACTATATCCTCTCTGATTAATCAAATTATTTAAAGGAGGGCCTCACGAAGATATTAAATGTGCCTTAAATGAAAATAGACGTCATTCTCATTACAAATCTGTTTTTAAAATTTTCTAAAAACCACTTAGAAGTCGAGAAAACACGCCTCAAAACAATGGCCTAGAAAAAGTTTTCACCTGGCCGAACTATGAGCTTTTTTCGTGTTTCGTTAATAAATAGTTATGCAGAAAGCTTATATTAGTCGTTTTTTTCATTTTAAATTATGTTTTTTTGATTTTTTTGGATTTTTCGTGCCTGCGGACTAGTTTTCACATATGATGCTTTTTCTAGGCCATTGTTTTGAGGTGCGTTTTCTCGGCTTCTAGGTGGTTTTAGAAAAATTTAAAACCAGATTTGGAATGAGTATGAAGTCTACTTTCATTTATGGAACATATAAATGTTCCATATCTCCGTAAATCCCTCCTTTAAGTAATATCGTATCATTGTGATAAACATCTCATTTCCCAGTCTTCTCACAACTTTCTATAAAATTCGAATGATTGCGTCGAAATGATCAGTAAATAAATAAACTACCGTTCATCACTCTCCAGAGCCGACAAATACCTTTACCCTCCCCCCCCCCCCCCCAGTCATATAATGAAAAATACACAAATTTAGGTGAAATGTGTCAATATTTACGTCTTTATTGGTCAATAAGTGACTGTACTTTATATTATCACTTCCCGGCTATTGCAAAAATGAAATTAAAAACGTTCACACACTTGATGATGATCATTGAGTCAAGAAAATTGAGAAAGTGCGGAAATTTCGATTCATGATGAAGTGAGGAGACTAATGGTCAAAATCGAAAAAAATAGGTTCATTTCAGTGGATATGACAAATATCCACGTGGTATTTAAATGTGGGAGAGAGTCAGTTCTGGTGAGTGGGAGACAGGAGCGAGTAGGGACGTTCAACGTGTTTCGTTATTTTTCTCATATTTTGTGTTTTCTCAATGTATTCTTTGTTGTGAAATACTTTGAAGCCTTTTTTTATAGCCAAATTCCAAAAACGGTTTGTAATTTTATTGGACGCCACACTTGAAATTCCAAAATTCCAAATTTTCAATATTTACATTCCACGAGAAAACCGTTTCAATTCCAAATTTCTTTTTCTGCCGTGTACAATATAAATAAAATAAAAACAACAATAAATACCATGATACCCAGTTAGCAATTTTCTTCACGGTGCATGCAACAAGCAATTGAAGTGTGTGTGTGTGTCCCTCTTTTCCATACTTTTCTGCTTCTTCTTATTCGTTTCGGCTCTCTAAAATGCAAATATTTACCCCAGGTGGAAAAAGAGAGGAAAAATGGGCGGAGTCAAGAAAAGAACTTTAGGGCCAACAGTTGCAACAGTGCCGACGGCGGCTTCTTCGGTCATCATCATCATCATCACTCAGGAGCCCTAAATAAAAACACACAGAGGAGGAAATTAGTATTAGTTACTAGTTATTTAGTGCTGTTAATACTCGTTTGCTTTATTTTGTTTGTTGTTGTTATCGTTTAATATTTCGTTCGGAGGATGGCGTTTTCGCTGTTCTCCGTAGTATCATTGTCAGTCATCTATCGGCTGACAATCAATTTTCCCGAGCTACCGTATACCAATGAGCTTAAAAATGTGGAATCTGATGAGTTTTTGACAATATCGAGGAATATTTCAAGTTCTATTCAGCATTTGATTGAAGACATTGATGGAAAGCATACATCGAAAGTCGTCGATTTTAGGTACCTTTTTTTTGAAACGGTTTTTTTTGTTAAAAGTACACGACCGACTTTTATCAAAGTAAACATAACAAGTTTTGGTTTATAAAACAAACATTCCGCTAATCTTTTCTTTTTTTTTTTCAAATTGTGGATAATTTCAGATATCATAATGTGATTGGAACACTTGTCTATATTGATATTTATTGTGAGAATGAAAGTCCACATGTATCTGATATGATTCTTTCGGCTATCAAAAAAGGCAAAATTGGAGATTTACATGTGTCTGATGAAGGATTTGAATTGCATGTTGTTCGAGGTGTCGTTTTTTTTTCGTTTCTGTGAAAAGGTTACAAAAATTGTTTTGTGGTGTGGTGGAGTGATGAAGGATAAATTCTCAAGTGGATAGATTTCTTTTCTTTTTCGATAGATGATCAGACACCAAAAGTGCACAAGAAAGATTTTGCAAAAGTACTTCCTTTTTGAAATATAAATTTAAAGTAATTTTTGATTTCAAAAAAAATAAGGCTGGAGTCAAATTTGTAATATTTTTCTTCAAATTTATTAATTAAAATTGAAAAAAATTGAAAAGTATAGGTTGCCATTTAAAAACGATTAATTAATTTCGAAGAAAAAACGAATCTAGAAAGTTTCAGGTTAAAAAAAATATTTATTTCCAATTGTAAAAATTTTCGATAATACAGTTTACTAGTCCTTTGATTAAAAAAAAAACAAAGTTACAACTTTTAATCCTCTCAATTTCCAAAACTTATTGTTACATTTTCAGATTCTGAAACATCATGTTCTTCTATTGAATTCACGTGTCTCGACAAATCATGCATTCCCGCCGATCAACGATGTGACGGAAGACGAGATTGTCCAGATGGTTCAGACGAACACAAAATTCACGGAAAATGTAAACAACATCAACCAATCATCTATCAAACTCAAAAAGTTGTCTTCACTCCACGAAATGGGGTCGCCCATTTGTCAGCCGCTGTTGAGAACTCCGGAAGTGATACTCAAGTATGAAAATTATCTTCCTTTCTTTATTTATTCTTATTTTGTTCTGTTCAGGTGGCCTGGTCGAAAAATGGAATATTACTCGGAATTGGATCAGTTACCGTTGCCAGCGATCCAAGAATTCAAGTATATCAGAAGGGTGAAAAACATTTTTTGATGATTGAAAATGTGACTGAAGAAGATGATGGAACATATAAGATGATTATCCAAGGAATGAATATTGAAGCCGATTTTGAGGTTTGACAATTTTGATCACATTCAATTTACATTTTTAAAAATGGAGAATTTTTAATAATTTCGATATTTTGGTTTCCCGAAATAGCACGAAATTCAATATTTTTCAGGTCCGCCTGACAAGTGACAAACTTGCAACTGAAACAGAAGATTGCCCATCTGGTGAAAGAGCTTGTAAATCAGGACATTGCCTTCCAGTTTCCGAATTCTGTGACCGAAGGGTTCAATGTCCAGATGGCGATGACGAAGAAGGTTGCACAGGTAGGTACCATATTCATGAATGGAAGAAAATAATGAGTAACCAAATCAATTATAATACCCCAATTTTTTGGGCTTTGGAGTTACAATCAATGTCTTTCTTATTTTTTTAAAATGAAAAGCTTATGAGTCAGCACTCATAATTATTTTTCTTTTGAATAGGCATGTTTCTGTCCCTATTTTTTGGATGTTGCTTCTGCCGAGGAGCACAAAAGTCTAAACAAACTTTCGACGGACAGGGACGAAAAAATTTTGGAAGAAAATAGGGATGGCAATGAAACAAAAGTTAAATATTGACCAGTGTTGTGTTATGCACACTCAAAAATAAGAGGATGAATAAAATCATTAGGAGGCGAAAAATAGCGTAGAATTTTTCAGAAATTGAATGCAAATCGAATGAATTCCAATGTGAATTGACCAGTATTTGTGTTCCAAAGGTTGTTGTTTGTGACGGATGGAAGGATTGTCATGATGGATCGGATGAGAGGAATTGTACAAGTTCGAAAAAAGTTCACACAGGACATAAGAACCATCATCATTCACATGTGAAAGTTAATACACTTTGTCATGATGGTAGCAAGCCTGAATTCAGTCTGTAAGTTTTAATTATTTATTAATAATTAAAATTAAACGGGATAATAATGAAATTTCTTCTTCAATTAGGAAAAATATTTATAATTTGCCGCCAAAAATTCAAAAAACACTAGATTTAAAAAATAATTAAACTGGAAATTCAGGTTATTCATTTTAAATTCTGAAAAAAAAGACACTTAGCTTTAGAAATCAGAAAAAAAATTATTTTGCATCATTTTTCATAAGAAAACATTATTTTCTCATTTCAGCCACGGTTCAAGTTATTGCTGGTCTAATTCTGTTTGCCCTTCAACAACGGAATGTGTTCATGGATTATGTTGTCCGATCACCAGTGAGTTTTATTAAAATTATTAGAAATCAAAAAAACTATTTCACATATACATATAAATTAGGAGAAAATGAGCCATATTGAAAATTACGCAGTTTTTGATTTCTGCAAGCTTTTACGTCGGTCACTCTCCATCGCAGTGTTTGCATGGAACCAGCCAAGACTGATAATTAGAAGGAAAGGCCATCTGGAATTCAGTTGCTTTTCTATTTTCATTTTACCCTGGGCGAACCAGGATTCCAAAAATTGATTTAAAGGGTCTTATAGAAGGCCCAGTGCATTTATTTTGCAAATGTGGATATTTGACGAGAGATGACATAGTTCCGCACATGCAGACAACATACGACTTTAGCACATTGCTATAAAACGCGCTAGGTGGGCGGGCTTAATTATAGAGTCCAACTACATATAAAATATTTCAAATATTAACACAACTATCAGAGTAGCTTTTTAAATAAAAAATGAACAATTTGAATGGTTCGAAAATAGTCATTTGATATCAAAACGTTTCTAACACTTACCTCACAGTAATAGTTTCCTCAATCAAAAAGCGTTGAACAAACGCTGCACCGACTTCTGATCCTCCCAAGAAATAGAAATTCGAATAAAGACCAATAGCAAATGGTAAAATATGACACCAGGCCAATATTCTTCTGAATGTCACATCCGAAATATTAGCTTCCCTCCATTTTCGAACCGATTCAATCGTGTACACTGATTTTGATCCCATTTCAATGAACAATGCAATTATGTTCAATCCAATCCAAACCTAGAAAAATAATTATAATTATTATATGTATAATTAATCTACTTGACATACAATATTATGATGATAGAAACCATGCCAAAGTAGAACGAAACCATATGAGATGAATACTCCAAATATTTTACGTGGAAGTGAGAATGTGGGCGCACAAATTGGAACGAATATGTATGTTTTGAAGAATTGATATAATCCTCGATCGAATTCTCTCCAGACTTTTGAGTAAAGAGTCACTCGGATAAGACATATTGGACCAGGTAATGGATCCATGTTATCGAGTTTTGCGAACAATGATGGAAGCCCGAATATAATTACGTATTTAAGATGGAATGAGATACCGAAAAATGTAAATAAAATGTAAGAAAATCAGTAGAGAGATATACCTATAGCCATTCCAAGAGCAACAAATTGATCTTTCGGAAGAGAGTACAAATACGGCTGATTTTTAAGAATAGCTTCGTGATATAGATAATGAAGTGAAAGTTCCAACAACCACCACCAAAAAGCGATTCGTAGACCGAACCATATGCTGTTTTTCCAGTCACGAACACGCGTTTTTCTGAAAATTGGAAATAGAAAAATAATTTTTAAAATTTTCAAACGAAACAAACCTTTCACTTATTTGTCGTTCAAAATCCGGATATAAAACAATCAAAGAAAACAAATATGGTTGATAGAATGCAAAAAATAACATTCGAAGATATCTCTTGAATATCGTATTATCTTCTTTTCTTGATTCTCCTCTCAAATGCTCCAATGAATACGAAATATAACTAATCATTGAATATGACAAAAATGTGAAGATTTGGAATGGATCATCACTCAATTTATCAGTCTCGTGCATTGAAATATAAAGAATTGGCAAGGCGCTGATCCAGACCGCCCATGTTTTCTGGATATAGTTTGACGTCAAGAATACGATTGTTCCTTGAAATATTGAAACGGCTACTAGAAATGGCGTGAAATGATAGGATACGGCACAAATGGAAGAAATTGTGTAGAATGGTACAAATATGGAATTGGGAAGGATAGAGGATCCAATATTGAATAAAAGAAAATGCCCAAAGAATACTGGAAGATATGAGATGGCAAATGGTGACCAACGAGACCATTCCCAGTTTGTAACATCCTAAAAGTATAATAAAGTTTTTGAGATAATTTTTTTGAATATATTTTGCTACCTTCATCATACTACCGGTAAAATTTCCAATTAGTGGCGGAGAGCTCCAAACACCGAAATCGCCTATTGACCATTGATATGATTGACTTGCTCTAAAAGTAAATTTATTTCAATGTATCAGTTTATTTTAAAAAGCTCCCAGAAATGGGTGCTCCCGAAGTTAGCTTCCTACAGAAGTGAGAAAAAGTGTCGGTTTAACTTCGTATAAAAAAAAAAGAAATTTAAAAATAAAGAAAAAAACTTGTTGTAAAAATGCGGTATTAGGATAATATCCAATAATGCGCAATGAATGAGGATAACTTTAAATCGAAATTTTCACAAATTTGAAAATTTATTCCATTTTCATACTGAAGTAATCAACATTTTTGGAATTTTCAAGTTTATTTTCACAGTTTTTGAATTACTAGTCGAATATTCAGTCCTTAATCAATACCACACCAATCGTAAAAATGTTGAAAACAAGAATTTATTGTTGCAATCTTACCTATAAACACCATACCATGCATAACTCATAGTAATAATAGTCACAGCAAAACATATTGGAACCTCCTTTAACTCTGGATATTCAAAAAGTGCTTTCTTCTGTGGCCTAGCTTTGGTAGAAACCATTTCAAAAAATGGAAAAGCTTCACTGATTCTCCAATACTAGAAGTTGTAGAAAGAGAGGAGGAAAAACGGACAAATGAAGAAGAACACATCGAAATGTAGGTCGTCTAGTCGCATTCTCTGCGTTTCTCCAATTTCATATAATTTCTCGTCGCCCGTTTTTTCTAGTTTTCATGAATTGAAACTTGTGAAATGAAAAGTGTATGCTAATCTTTGTAATATATATATTTTACAAAGGATATAAGCAACCATTGGGAGGAAAAATGGAAATTTTATTATTTTTTTTCAGAAACTGGCAAACGATCAACCAATGGTGATAGCCAATGTAAGGAAACTGAGTTCCGATGCAATTCTGGTGAATGTATCGAGCCAAACCTGAAATGTAACAGAAAGTATGAGTGTTCTGATGGATCTGATGAAACAACATGCGGTATGTTATCAAAATTTTCCAGATGATGTTCTATTTTGACCTTTTCTCATTGATTTTAATATGATGAGGAAGTACACGAAGTTGATAACATCTTGGGAAATGTTTGAAAATAAAGATGAAAAAAAAACAGAAGATAAACTAAAACTATGGGAACAGAAATTGTGAATTCACATTTTGAACTTTTTTGTAGTCATTCGATTGGTTAAATCTAAATTCAAAATATACGATTAGAATTATGGCTTCGTCGTTAACCTCCGAACATCATAAATTGAAATTGCTGCGCGTATTTCATATCGGGAATTTTGTTTCTTTTTCGAAACAAATGTGTGGGATAAAATAGAACATTCTTTAAAGGATAAAAATACCGAATGAGTTTAAAATGAGCACGAACTGTATGTGCTAGAGGATATGCTTGCTCAATCGGATCAAATCCTGACATTTTCCAATTTTCAGAATACTACTTGGCTGTTCAAAAATTCCATGCTGAAAACCAGAACGGAGCGGAAGCATCAGAAGCACCTCAACCTACTCAAGAGATTCATCATGCCCATCAAGCTGCTCAGTCCAATCATATCGTTTATCAAGAACCTCAACAGTGTTCTGATCAGGAATTCCGTTGTCCCTACCTGGAAGAAACCAAATGTTTCCATTATGACAAACTTTGTGATGGTGTCGATGACTGCAAAGATGGATCAGATGAGACGAATTGTGACTCAAATGAAAATGGACAGTCTACAACGGACGCCACTGTTCCTGCTTCTTCGACCAGGTGCACCTCTCAACAATTCGAATGCAAAAGAGATGGCAGATGTATTGATAAAACATTGGAATGTAATAGAAAATATGATTGTGATGATGGATCAGATGAAACCGAATGTGAATATTTCAAACAATCAATTAGTAGAAGAGCGGAAGAACAAGTCACACATCATCCAACTCAACAACCACAACCACAACAACAGGAAGTTAGAAATGATGAAGAGGAACGAAGAAGACAACACGAGGAACATCAGAGAAGACTTCAGCAACAGCAACAGCAACATGAACAATCTCAACAACACCATCAGCACCAACAACATCTCGAACATCAACAACAACAAGATGAGCAACGAAGACGTCAAGAACATGAAATACAACAACAGGAACAAGCTCGTCGAGAGCATGAACAACATCAACAGGCGTTGGGTGGAGCAAGCAGTGAAGTGACTTTCAATGAGGAATATGATGGAGATTCTGCTGTTGGATGCTTGGAACATGAATTCCAGTGTGCAATCGGTGAATGTATTGATAAGTGAGTCTGCAGGAAAACAAAACAGTACACAGGCAAGTCGCCAGGCGCACACGAGGCGTCTGCCAGGTGCGCCTGGGTGTTTGGTGCGCGTCACGCACACACCAGGCGCGCCTCAGCGAACCTTGTTTTGCAATTTTTAAATAGCCTTAAAAAATAAGCAGTTTTTTGCAAAATAATTAAACGTAGCAACTTGGTTCATATTTTTTCAACATGACGTGTTATTTGAATGTCGTTAAATCATTTGAAATTCAATTTGAAGTATCGTCAATGTAAAAAAGTTTAGCGAGCTTTATCTATTCAAAAAACAGATAAATTATGTGTTAAAAGCATCCTTAAATAAATAATAGTTTAGACTGTAACTAAAAATACAATCCTCGTTAGTTTTTGGATATTTTTTAGGAAAACTTTAACATGAATTTTTGATTGAAATTGGATTTTCCGTAATTTTTGGTTTTTGACACACATTATGCAATTCCATGGTTAAAATTGAAAGATTTCAACAAATTAAAAGAAAAAAATTATTTTTTGTCCCAAAAACGGAAGATCCACAATTGGAACCTCATCCGCACGTCAGCGACATTCGCTGTGGCGCACCCCGTGTGCACGTGGCGTGCGCCTGGCGACCTTTCATTTTTATTTTTGCAGGTGGCCACTAAATTCAACAAGGCTTTTGTGAAAATAGTCAGAACTGAATGAAAAAAGCTTGTAAGTAATGATTTCTGTAAATATTAAGGTAATTCCATTCTAATTTTAGACAAAATGATCTTAAATCTCATTGTGTCAAATTATCTTATTTTAGCTATTACAACCTTTGTAGGTCAGTATTTGAGTTTTCTTTTTTGTTATTTTTCATTTCTATAACAAAATTATCGAAATTTTGCCATAAAAATCAAATTTCAGATGATTCTGTCTGTCATGTCGAAAAATAGTACAAATTGGATTTGCGCGCCGCAAAATTGCTGAAATGCGAGCCACGCTCTTGCGTGGGCGGAGCTAACGAAATTTTCAGTGAAAAATTATTTGTTTTAGCGTTTTTTTTTTGCTTTTCTTTTCTTAAAAATGAACAAAAACTATTTTTTTCTTTTTTATTAATTAATTGTATTATTTAACGTTAATTTTTAAAAAAAAGTATTGTAACATATCGTCCCCTTAAAAAAATATTTTAAATTCAATTTTAGAGAATGTTATTTTCTTTCAATTCTTGTTCAAAATCACTAAGAAACTCTGAACTGAATATAAAAACTAATTAGAAAATTATGAAACATCGAAGTATTATATTTACCGCTTTCATTTACTTAAAAAACATTTTTTTGCATTCGTTCTTAGTTTGTCGATATGTTACACGTTACCAATTTTCTTCGCCTATTTTATGCCGCATTCCTTCTTGAATATACACCGATATCTTTTACGTTTCAGACGTCAAAATATTCGAAACATCAATGTCGATTAAAAAAGAGCAGTGTTTACATCCGTGCTGCTGAATGCATGGAAGTGCGACAAAGTGTTTTTGCAGAAGACCGTTCGCGTAAGTGAGAAGCCTTATATTTCGACATGATTTATCTCTAATTCCAGGTTCATCACTAAATAATGAAGCAAAAACTGGCTGAAACAATGCTATCATGGAAATAAGGAATACGCCGAGACAATGTAAGCTTATTTCCTTATCAACTAACGTCAATCTCTGTAATTTTCAGAACCCTGTTGCTGCCTTCATTCAAAAATTAACAAGACCCGTGAAATGGACTACAGACAAGATTCGAGCAACATGGGCACTGTTCGACAGAGATATGAATTTCGGATCATTTTAGTTTAATTGCTGGGAAGAGATCAATGCAGTTTTCCTTGTTCGCAGAAAAGTTCTGGACGTAGTCGCCGAAAATTCAACATTAAATTATATTTTTGTGTTTCTATCGCTCAATTTCTCGCGTCGACGACCATTACTTTTCTGTGAACTCAGAACTGTACCGACAACAACCAGCTTTTTCCCATTTTTGGTAGTTTTTTTATGTACTATGAAGTTTTGCACTTTTCAGAACCTTTTTTGGTCTAAAAAATTGTAATAGTTCATTTTTTTCACACCTCTAAAAACGTTTTCTCATACTAACATTATCATTATCTTAAAAATGGTTTTTTTTTCTTGCTCTTTAAATCCCAAACCGTTGTTTTAGTATGTTTCTCACTGTAATGATGTAACCCACTGTTTTTTTTTCCTAATTTGGTTGTAATTGATCTGATTTTGTCTAAACTATTTTTCATTGAAATACATAAATAAATAAAGTTTGATCAACTAAAATACGCGTTAAATGCTATCAAATTTACAGAAAAATGAAAAGAGAATGAAGGGAAACCCAAGCCAAAATTTTTCAAAAATGTCGCCAGGTGCGCGTGGCAGACGCCTCCGGCACGCCGCAGCTGGTACGTCGCGCCCGCCTCAGCGAACAAAAAAGTTCGCTGAGGCGCGCCTGGCGTGCGCGTGGCGTCCCACTGCGACTTGCCTGTGTAGTTCAAAAAAGTTGAAATCACACTTTTGAATGTTACTACTGGATTTTGTCCGTTACCCTTGCGGAAGTTGAGAAAAAATATAAGAAAATTTCGAGTAACTTTTTGTAATTTGTGAGAAGATGAATCATTTTTCACAAAATTATATTTTTATTTAGGGAACTATAAAAAAACACATTGGTTTTTAGTGCATTCGGATTTTCGAAAATTGTTGACTTTCTTAGTTCTTCGTTTAAAAAAATCCAGTGAAACATTCGAGTACATTTCGAATTTTTCAGACGCCGAGTTTGTGACACTCGTCCAGATTGTCTTGACGCATCGGATGAGCATAACTGCTCCGACCGTGCTCAACCCCACCATGAGAACCAAGTTCCATCACTTCCAATCCCTCATCAATACCATGGTAAGTTACTTTGTTTCTTGTTTACTCGTTTATCTAAATCTCAAGTGGTCAAAATTCCAAATCAATCCTCCAAAGTTGTCTTCGTGATGATTTCTTGTTTTTTGTTTTCTTTTCTCACCAAAAAAGTTTATTTGTGTTCTTTTCAGTTTGTTCCTTCAGATTCCTATCCCCCAAGGGAGCCACATTTCTCAAGTTTTTATTTTTTGAATTTTTGTGTCATTGATCAATCCAACTTTCTATTTGGGCGAAAAACAAGAAAAAGCGAACCAATTTTCGACGAAATTGATGAATCAGAAAAAAATTCTTTGTTTTTTCTAAAGATGATAAGAATACAGACAATTTCTTTTTGTTTTTTTTCGATAATTGCACGTTTTCCGGCTTATTAAATTTTTAGAATTTTTGACAAATTGTCTTGTCATTTTTTGAACTTTCAAAGAGTTTTGGATTTTTCTTTTGATTAAATTTAACTGGTTCACTATCTTTAAAGATGAACTTTACAATTTTAGTTAAAAATCCTATTCGTATCATTTTTGGAAATATAATTTTTAGGGGTAATGAAAAAGTGTGCATGTTTTGAAAACACTCCCAGATAAGTTCAATTTCCCCCTAATTTCCCGGATCAAAAGTAACGACCACCCATACCGGAAATACATTTATTTCAACAAACAATAAATATTGGGCACCCCCATAATATTTTTGCTTCTTTCTGTTTCATCTCGTAAATAAAAATAAAAAAGAAAACAATAAATATCATAATTGGCAACCATTTTTCCCACTTTCTTATAAATAGTGCTCTTCTCTTGCTTGCCACTCTAAATACAATGCATATCGTAAAAATGTAATTCTGGGGTGGTTTTTTTTCGATATTTTTTTTATCATGAACTTGGATGATAAGACCAAAAAAAAATTGTCTTCGATTATTTTGTTGACGGCAAACAAAATACTTCAATGGCAATTTTTTTCAATTGTTTTTTGTTGTTGTTTACAGAATTTTTGGTGAAATATTAAAGCTTTTTTAAATTGTGAAAAAATTTAAAAAGCACCTCTAAATACACTTTCCAGTTGAAAAATGTTTTGACAAATATTATTTTTTTAAAAACTTAAAATTTAAAAAAATCTTTTTTCCAGTTTTTTGAGTTAATTTTTGGAAGTGCATTTTTTTTGAAGACCCAGAACACAACATCATACTACTATCTTCAAGGGGCTGTGCTCATTTTTTAAATGTTATTCAATCAATTAAAACATTTAATTTTATATGCCAAAATAATAGTGAAAAATTTGAAAAAAAAACTAGAAATGCAGAAAAAGAACACCTGGAATTGAACTTCTGAGCGCAGGAAGTGCAAAATGGTGGTTTTTGAGACCAAAGTTCGATTCCGGGTGCTTTTTTTTCGCATTTCTAGTTTTTTGCAATTTTTCACTATTGTTTTGGAATCTAAAATTAATTTTTCAAACCGATTGAATAACATGTAAAAAGTGCGTACAGTCCCTTTAATCTTTAAAGAACTCAAAAATTCCCTCTCACACACCTTATCTAGCGGTTTTTCATTTTTATTATATTGATTGACTTGCTAATTAATTATTTTTTTCTGGGCTTAAATAGTGGCTTCATGTTTTTAACGTATCCTCATAAATCAATCAACATCCTTTCTCCACTTAAACTTTATCAAAAATCCACTCCCGAAATATGTTTCATCATGTCATTCGAACATTCCAAATTCGACGACTGGTATGTTTTTATTAATTATGTTTTGCATGTACATAATGATGTGCCAGTCTGTATGATCATCACAATCTTCATCATCTTCTCATTCCCATCGACCCCAAAACTTAAGCGAACAACGCTGTCAATAATCTTCATCATAATAATAATCACCATCGTTTTCCTTTTCGAAACGTCTACGGAAAACAGTTTTCGTACACATTTAGTTATGTTATCAGAGAAACCAAACCCCACCCACGGATACGCAAGAAAAAGAGATATAATAAATATATATAATACATATATACATTTATATATATTCGTCTTCAATGTATTCTGAAAAAGAGAGTATAGACCACGCCTTTTGGGGGATAGTGAAAGGCGAGGAAAAGAGACCCAGAGATCAATGATTTGGTATCAAAAACGGTAGCTACAGCAGCAGTAACAGCACTGTAAATCGGGAACATCTTTTTCTTTAGTTCGATATCTTTCATTACTAATATTCTTATTATTATGGTTTTGATTTAAGACCATTCATGTCTTCTTCTCCTTCTTCTGCTTTCTAAACTTGTTTATATTGCTTCTTTTTTTTGTATGAAGTTCATATCAACTTTTGAACAACCTTTTTCTTATCTACAGTAATATTTTTTAAAGTTATTGGATGTCACGAAAATTTGAAGAATTATTGCTTGAAAACGTTGGGGTTTTACAAAGGCAGCAAAAGACAAAAGACCCATTTGACACAGAACTCTGAAGTTTATATTTTAAACACTTTTCGAAGCTAAAGTTTGAATAAAATTTTGAAAATTGAAAAAAAAGAATAGACGGAATGAAATATAAGCTAAAATAAATACAGTACCGCTCAAAAGATTGTTTACTGTGGTGTGCATTATGCAAACTCACTTTATGAATCTCATTCTAGACTGAAACTTGAAGCTCTGATTTTTTATATTTAACAATTTTAATAAGTTGCTTTTAAAGACAGCTGTTCAGTTAATTTGACCATACCTGGTCTTAGTTTCAAAAATTAGAGCGTTCTCTAATTAGTACAATGCAATTTATGCGAAATCACACCGATAAAAACACGAGTCATAGTAGCGGTTCAAAGTTGAAAAAATCAAAATTTGAATTCCCGCGTGTCCGTGCGACGCGGTCGTTGTCCGTGCAACGCGGTCGGAATTGGCGCGAAACACAATTATTTGAATTTGGCTGCATATCGGTATTGTTCTTTGGACCACCTGGGATCCCATTCGAATTTTGATTTTTTGCCTTGAATTTGGATCGTGTTAACTGACAAGCTGCCTAATTACTATTTACTGTTTTTGGGTTTCAATTCCATTTTAATCTTCTTCACAATATTTGAAAATCTATTAAAGCAAAACATTTTTTTCCAAATTACCTTTTATAGGACACGAGAAAACTAATTTACAGAGTAAGGCAGCTAAATGGCCTAACCGCGCGGCCGCACGTAAGAGAGCATGCGAATGTGAGAGTGTTTGCAACTGTTAGGCCATTTGGCCGCCTTATTCTTGAAACGGGTGTGTTTGAGTACTAGAAAAGGAAATTTCGAAAAAAAATGTTTGTATAGGTTGTCAAATACTGCGAAGAAGATGAAAATGTAATAGAAACCCAAAAACAGTGAAGAATCCCTAGCCGAAATCTCCCTAAAGGTCTATCTTCTAAAGTTTTTTTTTCGAATTAAAAAATGGGCGGTGTCAAATAATTAATAATGAAGTCTTTTTCGCAAAAAAATTTAAAAAAACAGATAATATGGACATTTTTCTGCGAAAAGCTATATTCTTCAGCATGAACTCTCGATATTATATAATTGATATGAACACGAATATTAATATTCTGCAAATAGCTTCATTGTAAATTTTTTAAAATAATAATTGAAGAAATCAATCATTAGGTTGATAAGCAGTCTGAGAATTTGCTTCGTAAAAAAAATAAATCTTCCCCATTAAGTGTTTCCCAAAAACTTTCCCCTTTCTGCAAACCCCCTTCCGATTTCCTTGTAATTAATAGGGCAATGAGACATATTTACCAGAATATGATAATGTTGTACAAATCCTCGAACGCTATCGTCATCGTTGTCCTTTGTTTTCTCGATTCCATCCTTTCCGCAAAAGATTTTATCTCATTTTTTCTTGACCGCAACACGGCAACGTTGTCGAAAAAACATCGGATGGAAGACGAGGTGTGATTTTGTATCACTCTTTTTCTCGCGTCAAGGATGAAATAAATATATATTTATCAAAGCGAGGAACTTTGTGTACATGGTGAATAGAGGGTGTGGGATCCTAGGCCGGGAGCACTGGTGATCGCAAAAAAAACTTGACATGCGTGCGAACAACAAAAGTGTAAAGTATACACACAAAGATGGTTTAGAGGCACGAAGAAAGAAGAGAAGGATGAGATGAAGCATGTTGTTTGAGATACATAGCAGTTTTTGATTTTTCAACTCGAGTTTCCCCTCCTATTTGAAACGTCTCTGGAGAAAATGTTTTATGGGTCTTGACTCGATCATACTCATCATCATTATTATTATTATGTATTTCTCTAGTTTTGTGTGTGTGTGAAAGAAGATGGTTAAATGTTGCGCATCAATAATCTCTGACGATTTTGATTTGATTATGACAAAAGAGAATATAATTTTGATGTTTCATTTCACCTTTTTTGAACCGGTTTTCCGTTTAAAAAAAGTGTTTTTGGGTAGTTTCTTGATTAAAAACAGGGATATGCGCATATGCATGCTGTATATCACTGTTGAGGAAAATTGAAGATAATTGAATATCAGTTTCAAGGCCTTTTTAGTATTTTTGTCTTCTGTGATTGGATTTCCTCTGAACTGTTTTGATATTACTTGCTAGCGAATTGAGAATTTTTGAACGTCTGAATCTTATAAAATTCACAAAATCTCTGTAATATATTATATATTTCATGTTTACAAATGTATTCTTTTTCTTTTTCCCAGAAATATTGCTGATTTTCCTTTGAGTTTCGTAATTCTTCTCGAGTTTTCAAGACGTTATACCGCCACTTATTTTTGGACTAATTGTTATCATTTAATCAAATGTCATAATTAAAGTTTTATTTTGGTTTTCATCGTTAAGACTTATTGAACTGGTATTCTGCCTTTAACTAGATTCTGATCTTGCCATATCAGTAATTCAAGACAGCTGAATAAACTGAGGCGATTTTATATAAAATAAGTATTAATTTTTACAAATAAGTATATTTACGTATAAAACTTCAAATCCCCAAGTTTAATTTTTAAAAAGTTTCTGTTAGATTTATCGAATTTATATGATTTATTTTTGACTTAAATTATCTGATTTTTTCCTAAATTTTAGCTTCAAAAGAAGCGTGTCTCCAGCGTTTGTATCCTTAGATTATAGATTCCTTTAGTTTCCTTCACATCTGCTTAGATTCCATGTACCGTAATCTATCCAATGATACTGAAAATAACTTCCACCTTCCAAATAACATATGTTTTTTCCACATCATCCATAAACTTGAAAAAATGACTCATTTTTCTAAAAACATGTATTTTTTCATCATTCTTTACAACTTTTTCTTCTTCTTCCTACGGGAACATGAGTCTATCGCTTTTAATGTATTTGCATCCATCAAAAGTGCAATAATTGTAAATAAAACCGACCGAAAAAATTCTAAGAGCATTTTCATTTTTCTCCCCTCGTTCTCTTCATTTTTTGTTGCCAACTAAACCGCAACTGTCATTTGTCCACTGACAACAAGTGCCATATCTCCCCCTCTGGCAGAGTTTTTTTTTCAGTTGCCATCGAAAGACCAGAAAAGTCGAATAAAATGACTGATACACAAGAAAACAAAAAAAGGTTGTCTTTTGATTGGTTTCAATTTCATCAAATAACAAGCCACACCCAAATACCCATTTCCAATGAACTTTTGTAGCAAAAAAAACCCGCGAGCGGAATTAGTTTTGATTGAAGGAAATGGAAGAAGGCTGACATGATAATTGAATGATTTTTGTTCATTCGAAGATTTTTCAGTGTTCCATTTGGAACAACTTCCGTTTGGAACACCAGAACACATCTGGTCAAAACTTCATTTATTTACCTCTTTGTTGTTTTTTCGTTCTGTCGTTTCATTCCTCCATTATTCTTCATTTCGCCCATTGCTATTCAGTCTCACACAGAAGAAGCACTTTACCTGTTCAAACCCGATCCTCTACCTCACTTTTTTCAATAATATAATGTTTGTCTAACCTTGCTCGAGATCCACGCCTCCTCAATAGTTTACGCCAAACATTTCTGCTCTAGGGCTTTTTTTTTAAATCTCTCGGATCATCAAGATTTGTAAAATAAATACTTTGAAGAGATCGTTTTTTTGTTTCCCAAAAGAGTCGAATCACAGCGGGAAACGGATTCTTGATGTATGATTTGATATGAGTTGAAAATCACACCGGGGAGTGGTTTTCGATTTTTTCTTTCAATTTTTTTTCAAGTGATATTGACTTCGTTTTTTAAATCTCACGTCCTTCGTACCCCAATACATTTAAATTTTTTTAAATGAAAAATGCCGAGAGCTCTCGAGCATTTTCGAAATGTTGTTTATTCAATCAAATTAACAAAAACAAATTATATTCCCGAAAATTGTTGATTTTGCAGACTAAAAATTGTATAAAAATCAATACAATAGAATCTATAAAATTTAACCTGAAGATGCCAGAAAAACCAGCAGTTTCTAAGACAGATTTTCTTGATTATTATCAGTTTATAGACATTTTAACGGCATTTTAACACCTTTTAACTCTACTTTTATATATTTACAGTAGAAGAACATATTGTGAGGAATGTACTTTCGAACATAATAAATATTTTGACTAATCCATTTTTATAAATATTGGTAATCACGATCCATGCTTTTTGTATGAAATCGTATGCAAACAATGCTTTCATGATACCCCAATTAAAAATTTATAATTACTTTTTAAACGTTCTATTGTCAAAATGAAAGTCCTGGCCGCTGGTTTTGCGTAGCATCGTTGGGAACTTCCTCGCAACGCGACCGCAACGCGCTAAAATTCAAATTTCTCAGTTGTTCTTGCGCGTTGCGGTCGCGTTGCGGTCGCGCTGCAAGGAAGTTCCCTACGATGCTACGCAAAACTAGCGGCCAGGAATTTTCATCTTGGCAATATTGTCAAGTTAAAAAATTTGTATCATCCGTTTCAACTAAAAGACCGCAGCGCAACCGCTTGCAGGTAAAAATAGCTTATCTTTGTGAGAGACTCAGATTTTCTGGGTAGATCAAATTTTATATCAAATTTTTACAGTTCACAAATTCTAGGCATACTAAGTATAATTATTTATAAATCTACGCATTCTAAATATTTAAATTTTTTTCGTGCGTTCCTCCTTTAATATTTCCAGAGCTTTATCCCAAAAGAAAAATTAAAAACTTCTTAATTTCGAAGCGTGCTCGCATAACACACGCTATAGCTCAATATTAATATCACATAAATATTTCAAAATCAAAAACTAAATAAAACGATTCATCAAACGACAAAAAAAAACAGAAAGTTCTCATCTCAATATCATCCCATTTTTTCTATCCATGTATTTCTTTTTGATTTTGATTCCAATTCTTATTTCCCACTACTTCTTCTTCTTCTTCTTCTTCTTCACCGCTCCAGATGTCGCCATCAGTATCTGTCATGAATTTCCCCATTGCAACATTATTTTAGAGTTTTTTCTTCCTAAATGCTCATCCGCCGCCTACTCGAAAAATATACATTTTTCATTCCTTCACATATTGTTTTGTTGTCCAGATGGTGGAGAAGTTGTTGAGAAAGACATTGAATTTACACAAAACAAAAATCATAGATACTTTTTTGCGAACCTAAATAATTTGAGAAAGGGGGGAAGAGATGGAAGTTCGAATATCTGTCAATTTGCTGACTAATTCATTCAGATTATTAGTGAGATGAACATTTCTCAAGTGAACGAGAAAGAGATATGGTATCATTTCTCGAACGAACAAAAGTGCATACAAATGTTCCACTTGAAATAAGTGCTTCACTCATTTTCAAATTATTGTTTATGAAAAATGCAACAATTATCTAATATTTTGTTGATTTTCTATTCTTATCAGCTTTGCTCTTTTTTCTCGTTTTTTGATTTCAAAAAAAAACCTCTATTTTTTATGTAAAATTGTTTTGGTATACATTTCAAAACTTCAGGGTTTCTCCAAACAACCAACTAGGAACACATTTATTCATAGTTTTTTTCTAATAATTAATATCAAAAGCGGTTTGGAGGCTCTTTTTCGAATGAGGTCGAAACCTTCGATACTTCGAGCAACGTTGCTCGGAGTGCTGCTCGGACTTCTGGTAGCAAGCACCGAGCAGGCACGTCATAGAAAACATAGGCAAACTTGTGAGTTTTGGAGAAGGGAATTTTGACCATTTATGGAATTTGCAAAATTGATTGAAACATCATTTTTTACAGATCAAGATATCGACACTGACGATGAAGCAACAGGTGAGTACTTATTTTTAATTACACTGATAAGAAATTAATTCCTAACATTTTTTTCAAATTTTTTTTCACATTCCATTGGGGTTCTCAAATTTTGCCCTTTTATGGTTTATTGAAACAATGGTACAAAAAATCAATTTTTTTGATTTTTAATCGTATTTTCATGGAAATTTTGAAAAAAACTAAAAAATTGTTTGAATATCAGATCAAGTTGTATATTTTTTACTTCTTAAAATAATCGGCTAAAGTAAACATTTTGTCTTAGTCAAAACAAGCATAAAATTGTTTTTTAATAGAAAAACTGATCTCTATCAAATAATCAATTATTCCAGACATCCAGATTACAATCTTCCCAACTGAAAAAGAAGTCAGAGATGGTCGCGATGTTTCATTCGACTGTCGTGCAAGAACTTCTGACAACAGTGAATATCCATCAACAAAATGGGCACGTGTCGGTGGACCACTTCCAGCATCAGCTCATGATTCTGGAGGTCGTTTGACATTGAACCCAGTTTCGTTGGCTGACGCCGGAACTTATATCTGTGTCGCTACACACAATGGACAAACCGTTGAAGCACGTGCCACACTTACTGTTGTTTCATGTTAGTTTATTTCATAGGTTGATTGAAACGAAAATTACATTTTTGTTTAGATGGACCACAAGAAGTCTCAAACGATCTTCGCTCATCAGGACAATGTATGGCCGATGAAAAAGCGTGTGGTAACAATGAATGTGTGAAGGTCAGTTGTTGATTAGTTTTTTTTCTTTTTTGTTGTTTCCTTGATAAACAATAATTGATGGTAGTGGTAGTAATCGGAAATTTTTGCAGAATGAATACGTTTGTGATGGAGAACCAGACTGTCGCGATCGATCAGACGAAGCGAACTGTCCATCGATCTCAAGAACTTGTGAACCGAACGAATTCAAGTAAAATATAAATGAATTCAAAAAAAAATAGAAAACAACAATTTCAGATGTAACAACAACAAATGTGTTCAAAAAATGTGGTTGTGTGATGGAGATGATGATTGTGGAGATAACTCGGATGAATTGAATTGCAACGCCAAATCAAGCAATGATGGATGCAAACCAACAGAATTCCAATGCCATGATCGTCGTCAATGCGTTCCAGCATCATTCCATTGCGATGGTACCAATGACTGTCATGATGGTTCAGATGAGGTCGGATGTGTTCAACCAACTGTTGTTGATCCACCACAAACCAATTTGCAAGTGCCACGAGGAACAACATTCTCATTGACTTGTAAAGCAGTCGCTGTCCCAGAACCATACATCAATTGGAGATTGAATTGGGGACCAGTATGCGAACCACCAAGATGTCTGCAAACTTCTGAAGGAGGTTTTGGAACACTTACTATTCATGATGCTCAGTGAGTTTTTTAAAAAGAAACTATTACTCTTATCTATTTGTAACCCCCCACAAATGGAGCACTGAAACGTGTAAGCCTGCTCTGCTTTACGCATTGTCTCGACACGGCATATTTTAATTTTTCTATGTTTCTTTAATATTGAAAAATCATGAATGTATGCCGCTTCAAAATTTTAAAAACTCATAACATCATTGAACACCTATAAACAATTGTCAATGACTTCTATACTAGCTATCCAAATTGTTTTTGTAAGACCAATCATTGTGTAAATTTATTGGGCAATTTAGTTTCCTTCAACAATTTAAAGAGACACAGAAAAATGATAGCTATCAGTATCAATCTTTTTTCTCTCACAATCTTTGAATGCAGTTATCACCATCACACTTCATCTTCTTCTTCTTCTTCTACAATTTATTTTCTACTTAGAAAGACTAGACCGGTTCCAAATAAGACATCAACCCGAAATTATCTGCGCTTCCGCTAAATTTAATAATATTTCGTTCACACTTTCATCAAATTCATTATAAATTTAATTGACCGCCAGTTCAGAAGTGATTGCCGCCCATCTAGCTTATCAAATTCCCCGCATTCAATGGCTTTTTGCGCCCATTTTGTTGTTGTTTTACAAAATCTAATGGGGATGGCAAACGAGCAAAAATGATTATGGGGAAATTGGAAGGAAATATGTTTAATTTCGAAGTTTCTTACAGACCTGTTGATCAAGGAGCATACACATGTGAAGCGATCAACGTGAAAGGAAGAGTGTTGGCAACACCGGATTGTATTGTTCGTGTTGTTGATGATGTTCGTCCACCACTTCCACCACCAACCGCCCCACCACAAAGAGCCAGTTGTGATACTCGTGGAGCTGTCACACCATATCCAAATAATTATGGAACTTGTGAATGCAAACCACAAGTTACTGGACCAAACTGCGATCAATGCAAGCCAGGATCATTCCATCTTTCGGAGAAGAGTCCGGAAGGATGCTTGAAATGCTTCTGCTTTGGAATTACCAATGATTGTAGAAGCAGTGGATATTATCGTACTAAGGTATGCGGGCAAAATTGATGTATTTTATGTGCTTATGTGAAGTGTATTGTTGAAAAAGTAATTCAGAAATTAGACTCATTATTAAATTCTGAAAATCTTTAAAAATACCTTCAGTAAAAATTCTGTAAAATCAACCATAAATCAGAATTTTGCACTCATCTAAAACATTGTTAGTTTTGTTTTTGTTTTGTCATAAATGTATTTTTTCAGGACGCCGCTTGTGTAAGTGTTGTTTTGTCTTCGTTATTGTGCATATCCGTGATGTTTAGTGGCTGATTTTCAGTCATCGTTAATTTATGTTCATCTTTCCCATTATTTTTATAATTTAATTACTTTCCCCTGCATGTGTTATTTATGTTACAGATAATATAACCACCAAAAACTTCCATAATTAATTTCCAGGATCGTCTTATGTTCGCCGGAGATGCGGAAGGAGTTACATTGTCAGACTTGGAAGAAAGAAGTATTGACAGAGAAAACGGTTTTTCATTTGCCAAGACGGGATACCTTACATTCGATGGAACAACCGATGGTGTCGTCAAATATTGGAGATTGCCACAAAGATTCCTTGGTGATAAGGTCACTTCTTATGGCGGAAAGATGGAATTCGAAATTGAGTTCTCTGGAACGGGACCACATTCCAATGAACCGATGGTTGTTCTCAAGGGAAATCAAAATATTCTCGTTCATCGTATTCGTAACCAAGAACAAGTATTGAGATCTGATAGCCCTGTCAGAATCACTGTTGAAACATATGAGGTAAATTGAAATATTTATCAGGGAAAAGTTTAGATAATTATGCTTTCAGACCAATTACGAACAAATCAATGGTTCACCAGCCAGCAGAGAAGATTTGTTGATGGTTTTGGCCGATCTTGACGCTTTCCTCATTCGTGCTACCCATGTCTCTCAACAATCGTCAACCTCACTTGGAGATGTCAGTTGGGAAATTGCTGTTGATCGTCACACTCCAGATGGTCTTGCATTGGAAGTGGAACAATGCTCATGCCCTCCAGGATACATTGGAACATCATGTGAAGATTGTGCTCCAGGTTATGAAAGAAGCGGACATGGACCATATCTTGGAACATGTGTACCAGTACAACAAAGAAGCCAATCATGTGGACCAGGAGCTGTCACACCAACAGCACCAAATGGACAATGTCAATGTAAGGCCGCTGTTACTGGACCACAATGTGATAGATGTGCACCAAATTCATTCGGACTTTCTCCATCGAACCCACAAGGATGTATTCCATGCTTCTGTTCGGGTGTCAGTCAACAATGTTCAGCCAGCAGCTACAGAAGAACAACGGTTTCCATCGATTACAGTCGTGGAGATCGTGATCAACTTGAGCTCACAAGTGCTGATAATCGTCAACCATTCTCACCAGAAACTAAGCCATACGTCAGCGGACAACAAATCGAGTTCAGAAGCTTTGAAGAAGCTCGAGGACAAACTTTGTATTGGAAACTTCCACAAAAGTTCTTGGGAGATAAGGTCACCGCTTATGGAGGAGTTTTGAAGTACACCTTCAGATTCTCAGGAAATGGAAATGCTGATACTGGAGCTGATGTTATTTTGAGAGTAAGGGATTTATTTTCTTTGCACTTTTATGAAAGAAACAATATTTATAGGGAAACGATATTACTCTACAATACAAACACGATCAACCATTCTACCCAGACAGAGATAACTCTGTAGAAGTTAAACTTTTCGAGAACAAGTGGGTTTTAAAAGATATTTCCCTGAAATATTAACTATATTATTTTCAGCTGGCAAAGAGTTGATGGACAACAAGCAACCCGTGAGCATCTTCTGATGACATTGGCTGATTTGGATACTCTTCTCATCAGGGCAACATATAATGATGATTGCACCGATTCAAACTTGATCTCAGTTAACTTTGAGTTTGCTGAGCCATATGGAACCGGATTGACTGCTGCCGAGGTCGAACAATGTATCTGTCCACCAGGATATGTTGGAACATCTTGCGAAGATTGTGCACCAGGATATTCTCGTACCGGTGGAGGTCTTTACCTCGGTTTATGTGAGAAATGTGAATGCAATGGACATGCCAGTCAATGTGACAAGGAATATGGATATTGCTTGGATTGTCAACATAACACTGAAGGAGATCAATGTGAAAGATGTAAGCCAGGATTTGTCGGAGATGCTAGAAGAGGAACACCAAATGATTGTCAACCAGCTGCAACACGTGCTCCATGCCAATGTAACAACCATTCACCAAGAGGATGTGACTCATTCGGAAGATGCTTGCTCTGTGAACACAGTACTGAAGGAACTCATTGTGAGAGATGTAAGAAGGGATATTATGGTGATGCTACCAAAGGAACACCATATGATTGCACACCATGTCCATGTCCAGGAGCTTCTGATTGTTATTTGGACCCAGAAGGACAAGTTGCTTGCAGAATTTGCCCTGCCGGACTTCAAGGAAGACTTTGCAATGAGTAAGTTAAAACTAAAAAAGGAAATATCGAACCTCCACTATTTGTTTTGAACCATAACAAATGGTAGGGCTCAAAATCCAATTACCTAGTTATTTTTTTTTAATTGCTAATTTTCCCCCCTTCTCAGATGTGCCCCAGGATACACCCGCTCCAACAAGCCAGCCGGACGTATCTGTGAACCAATCGGATCAGTCACCACCGACGATATCACATTCATCCAAAAACCACATGAAGGTGAATCACCGGCCACTTCTTCGTCGGCGACTCGTCGTCACAGACGCCGACGAATTCGTGTCCGCTCTCGTTTCTATCACCATTAAATTTGTGTTTTGTGTGTTGTTTCATCTCTATGTTCAATTTTTCTTCCAAAAATGGAGAATATCCAAAAAAAATTTGGTCCTCTTGTATCGTTCGTAACTTCCGTATTTGTATCATGTCCGTCATTGTGAAGAAAAAACTCATACAAAACAAGAACAAAAACAATAATCACCGCCAAACATTCTTTATTTTGCTGCCTTCTTTTTTTTTCTATTTTTTCGCTTCTAAGATTTTTTGTTGAAAATATACACATTTTTATATCACATCTTATCTTCACTACCTAAACGGAAAGAAAGAATATACATATGAATATTTCAATTGTTTCCATTCACTGCCTTATTAAAAAAAACTGCTTTTACAACAACAAATAAATGTTTTATGTGCAATTGTTCCTGTGACTTTTTGTGTTCGTCAAAAGTTGTGTACTAAAAAAATTAACAGGCAACAAAAAATTCAGTTTTATTTGGAGTTTAATTTTTCAGTTTCTCTATTAATATTTTAGCATTACGAGTGAGAATAATGGAACCGAAACGACAAATCGCGCATCCAGGGGATCGAGTTCATTGGTTTTGCCAAGTTTTTGGCTTCACGGTAGGGAATTACTAACAATTATAAAGGAGAAAAGAGTGATACATTCATAAAGTGATTTTTAGAAAATGGAATAAGATTATAATGTAAATTCGGTTTAAAATCTAGAAAAAGTTTAAATTGAATAATTTATGACAATAAAATGAAAAAAAAAACGAACAAAAGTTCAAAATTTCATTTTTTGTTATTAAATGAGGTCTTTACGGAGCTAATAAATGTACCTTAAATGAAAATAGACTTCATTCTCATTCCAAATCTGTTTTTAAAATTTTCTAAAACCACCTAGAAGCCGAGAAAATGGGCATTAAAAACAATGGCCTAGAAAAAGTTTCCACCTGGCCGAATTTTTCCTATGAGCTTTTTTCGTGTTTCGTTAATAAATAGTTATGCAAAAATTATATCTTCCTCCTTTTAACTTTTTTCATTTTTTGGATTTTTAATGACTGCGGACTAGTTTTCGCCAGTGGCACCATTTTCTAGGCCATTGTTTTGAGGCGCGTTTTCTTGGCTTCTAGATGGTTTTAGAAAATTTTAAAAACAGATTTGGAATGGGTATAAAATCTATTTTCATCCCGCATGCATTGATTATCTCCGTAAAGCCCTCCGCTAATTGCTGAACTTATAAAATAAAATACAGAAAAATTGACAGAACGAAGTTTTTTTTAATTTCCAAAAACGTTGAAATCTCAAATTGAATCACTTTCTTTTCTTCTTAACCACATCTTTCTTTCCTTTATTTTCCCTAACAAGTTTCCTTGAGTTTTTATAACATTTTCAGAACGAACATGTTCATCTTGAATGGACAAAAGTGGGAGCAGTGAGTCTTCCACCAAACGCCAAAGCCTATGATGGATATCTTGTTCTGGAAGGTGTTGAAAAAGAACATTCTGGACAGTATAGATGTACTGCTACAACAATTACACAATATGCAACTGATGATGCTTTGTTAACCATCAGCCGACGAACAAGTTTGTTTTTGAGTTATTTGATTTTCAATACTTTTGAGTTTTTAACAACTAACAAGATTTGTCAAGGTCCTATTTTATTTATAAAGTCCGCTACAAAAAAAAATATGAATTTCTTCAAAAACAAAGGATTTTAGGCGGACGCCCACCACAACCGGTCATTGATCCACCACATTTGGTTGTTAATGAAGGAGAACCTGCTGCTTTCAGATGCTGGGTTCCAGGAATTCCAGATTGTCAAATTACATGGCACAGAGATCATTTGGGAGGACAACTTCCACATGGTGTCTACCAAACAGGAAATGCTTTGAAGATTCCACAATCCCAATTGCATCACGCAGGAAGATATATCTGCTCTGCTGCCAATCAATACGGAATTGGACAGTCACCACCAGCTGTCCTCGAAGTTAACAAACCAGTGATTCCACCAAAAGTTGATCCAGTCAGACAAACAGTTGATCGTGGACAACCAGCAAGATTCAAGTGCTGGGTTCCAGGAAACTCAAATGTTCAATTGAAATGGACAAGACCAGGTGGTGCACCATTGCCTTCAGGTGTTCAAGAGCAACAAGGAATCCTTAACATTCCAAGAACTTCTGACCAGGAAATTGGTCAATATGTATGTACAGCAACTGATCCTAGAGACAACAATCCCCTCCAATCTGAGCCAGTTCAATTGAATGTCAGAGATCCAGAGCCACAACGTTTGTTTCAGTCTGGAACGCTAATCAACAATGATAAAAATTATTTCAGGTAGAGCTGGACCAGAAATCGATCCACCAGTTCAGACAGTGAATGAAAATGATCCAGCTCAATTCAGATGTTGGGTTCCAGGAGAGCCAAGAGCACAACTTAAATGGACAAGAAAAGATGGAAGACCACTTCCACAAGGAATATTGGAAAGAGATGGATTCTTAAGAATTGATAGAGCACAACTTTCTGATGCAGGAGAATATGAATGTACTTCCACTGATCCAGATGGAAATACACAACTTTCGCCACCAGCTAGACTCAATGTTAATCAACGTATGTCATATAATAGTTCATGAAAATTGACTCCTTCTTTTCAGCACAAGCTCCAATCCAACCAGTTGTCGAACCTGCTCATCAAACCGTCAACGAAGGTGAACCATCTCGTATCAGATGCTGGGTTCCAGGAAATCCAAATGTTCAACTTCAATGGTTGAAACGAGGAAGACAACCACTTCCACCACATGCCCGCGTCTCACAAGGAATCCTTGACATTCCAAGAACTTTGAAGAATGATGAAGATGATTATATTTGTATCGCTACTGATCCAAACACTAACCGGCCAGTTGAAGCAAATCCAGCAAGAATCAATGTGAAATCTCGTTAGTTTTTTCTTCTTTTTTATTCTGATTGATTGAATCATAATATTCATCACCGAGTTATTTATTTCTTTAATTTTCCCCGAAGCACGTCTTCTTCCACTATCCATTCTGTTTCTATCCTCACCCCTTTTCAGCAATTCGTCCAGTCATTGAACCAAATGAGCAGACGATTCCTGAAGGATCACCATTCAGAATTCGATGCTATGTACCAGGGCATCCGAATGTTGAACTTTCATTTAGAAAAGCTTCTGGAAATTTGAACGATGATGCTGATGAAAATAGAGGAACACTTACAGTTCAAAGTGCTGAATTAACAGATGAAGGAGATTACATTTGTACCGCCCGTGATCCTTCAACTGGGAGTCCCATTGACTCCACCCCAGCCACCGTACATGTCACCCCAAGTGTTCAAGTACCAGTTACTGAAACCCGTATGTTTACCTATTTTTTTGGTTTTACTTTGGTTTTTTCTCTATCACTAGACTTCAAATGCACTATTTTCAAAATTTTGTTTTTCTTTCTATGTAGTAACCTAATGTTGTTTAATGTGTCGTCAATTTTTTCTAGGTTCTGGAGATGAAGTACCAGTTATCTCGCCACCATCACAAACCGTCCCAGAAGGTGAACCAGCAACAATCAGATGCCATGTGAGCAATCCAGCACTTTTTATCTATCTTACGTTTGAACGTGTTGATGGAAAACCACTTCCATTTGGATCATCTGATCATGGCGGAGTTTTAACAATCCCATCGGCGACTCTTGCTGATGCTGGAGCATATATCTGTCACTTTACACCAACAGAAAAGCCGAGAAAGAGCACAACTCACAGTATTTTGAACGTCACACCTGGTTTGATTTTTGCCACTTTGAGTGTAGTGTTGTTTTCCTTAAAAACACCCTCACTTTTCCATCTATCCCATTATGTTTTTTCTATCCTTTTGCAGCTGGCACCCCACCCCGCCCTGTCGCCACCCCACCACTTTTGCAAGTTGCACCAGGATCACCAGCACGGTTCCACTGTGAGCCAAATTCTGCAACACCCGCACGTATTAGATGGGGACATGGTGATGCTCAAACAGCATTACCAGAGGGAGCGGTCGCCGATGGTGATGATTTGATCATCTCATCTGCTGGAGATGACACAATTGGACAATATGTCTGCACAGCAACGAATGAATATGGTTCAGGAGAATCTGAACCAGTTAGATTGGAAGTGACAGAGGGTTCGATTATTGCACTTTTATTTATTTTTTTCTTTAAAAAAATTGCATGATTATATTTTTTCCCTAATGTGAACCTTTTTTACAGATCAAGAACCACCAACCGCTCAAGTTGAACCAAGAACATGGAACGGAAAACCAGGAGACAGACATCAATTCAGATGCATTGTCACTGGATCACCAACACCAAAAATCACATGGGTCGGACCAAATGGATCACCTCTTCCACACGACGTTACAGCGCTTGAGCCAAATATTCTTGACTTCTCCAACGGAAGATCTGAACTCAACGGAGATTACACTTGCACGGCTACGAACCCTGTTGGAGAAGCATCCGATCATGGATCCGTTAACATCGGACCATCACTTACCGTCAAAACGAACCCGGCTGGCCCGAAATTGATTGTAACAGTTGGGGAACCATTGCAAGTGAAATGTGAAGCATTCGGAGCTGCAGGAGATCCGGAACCAGAAGTTGAATGGCTCCATGATCCAGGACCGGAGAGAGGAGATTTGCCAGATGACTTCAAGCCGGTTACTATCTCTGAACAATTCATTAGACATCCATCAGTCGGATTAGGAAATGCTGGAGTTTACACTTGCAAGGGATCAAGCGCCCATGCTACTGCCACCAAGAATATTTACATTGAAGGTATGGATTTTTATTTAAAGAAAAAAAATAACATGTTTTTTCTCAGTTGTTGAACCATCCCGCATTGCAACCGTTTCAATTTTGGGAGGATCATCACAATCATTCGACCAAGGTGAAAAGGGAGAATTGATCTGTACTGCAACTGGAAGCTCATTGGTTGATCGACTTGAATGGGAGAAGGTTGATGATCAACTTCCAACCGATGTTGAAGAGCACAATGAGCCAGGATTGTTGCATTTCCCAAGCTTCAAGGTTTTCAAGGCTGAATCTTCATATTAAAACTTGAATTGTTTTCAGAACTCGTATGCTGGAGAATATCGATGCAACGGATACAGAAATAATGAGATCATTGCTTCTGCTTCAGTTAATGTTCATTCAGCATCTGATGCAGATGATGAGCCAAGAGTTGACATCGAACCACCACGTGTCAGAGTTGTTTCTCAAGGAGACAGCATTGTTCTCAAGTGCTCAGTTGAAGGTATTTTTTAAATCACACAGAATTGAAAACAGATTCTATCTAAAATGATTTGTGTAAAATATTTTTAAAAATCAGGTAATAATAAACGTGTTCTCTGGTGGCATTCATCTGATGATCTAACATCGTTCGTAAATGTTGCTAACACAAATAACTTGCATCTGAAGCATGCTGATATATGTGATCGAGGAATTTACTACTGTACGCTTGAGGAATCGAATTATGAAATTGGTCAAAGTCCGAACTTTGTGATTGTTCAACAAAGCGGATATTTAGGTTAATTGTTATTCTAATTTCTTGTCATGTTTCATGTCCACTAACATCGAGTTTGGGGGGAGTCTAATCACTTGTGTATCGTTTTCAGGTGCTGTTTTCGTGTAAAACTAACACACATTTTTATTGTATGCTCGTGCTGTGCATCAAGAAAAGGTTTGTTGCTTTATTTTTTATAACAAATTTGTCGGTGTTGAAGTAATGATTCTTGTATGCAAGCTTCACTAAACATCTCAATATTCTTATCAGTTTTAGCTTTATGTGTAACTAATATAAGGTTCCCGTTTCGATTGCTTCATCCGGAACAATATTTATTTTGAGTGAGATAGTCTCAGCAGGTTTTTCAAAATGTTTCTTCTTATTCGCTTTTGGAATGAGAAGCTTATCTGTGAATTAACATTGCTTTAACTTGAACTGCTTGAGAAAATTCAGACGCCAAAATCAACGTCGTATCAGAATCGAGATTTTTTAAATCAAATTTTAGAATAATGACTAGTAAATAATTGAGATATGATTTTTTTAAAAATTATTATGGAAAGAATTCACACAATAATCCTTTTTTTCATATATTTCTCTTCAGGTGCTGAAAATGGAGAACACTTCAAATGGGCTCTTCTCCGAGGAGGTAGCTTGGTTCGCCAGCTTGGAAGCGAACCAACACTTGAAATTGCTCGTGCTGATCCATCTAACGACTTTGGAGTATATCGATGCAATGTTGAGGATAATAATGGATTGGTGATCGGAAGTGCCTACACTGCTGTTTCTGTTGGACAACAAGACAAGACTCGTGAGATTAGAAATATAAATTTGGGGAAAAATGAATATTTAGTGGACATGAAACAAGAAAATAGTCTTAAATTGGTTTTGAATTACTTTTTCAGACGCTCAAACCGTGAAGTTCGACGAAAAATCAGACGCAGCATTCACTTGCCCAGTGTATTCTGTGCCAGGGTCGAAGGTCGAATGGACATTTGAAACAGGAGAGTTACCAGCCGCCGCTGTACCAAATGGAAACAGAATTGAAATCAAGGAGTTTGACGATGCATCATCTGGAACATATATTTGCAAAGTTTCATTCGATAATAATGTTGTTGAAGGATTTGTGAACGCTCAAATTTTTGTCCCTGATACGATTATTCAAGTTCTTCTCGAAGTATCTTCGGAAAGCCCACAAATCGGAGAACGAGCATGGTTTGATTGTAAGGTGAGCCTCGACGTTCCGATTCATTTTTTCGAGCCAGGATATTTTACAATTATTTTAATTTTAAATATTTTCAGGTGACTGGTGACCCAACTGCCGTGATTTCATGGAACAAGGAAGGAACCGATGAATTGCCAGCAAGTGCTCAGGTTTGTGTACTAAAAAAATCTAGATTTCAATAATTTTAAAAATTCAAAGTTTTATCTAAAATTTGTGAGACTTTCAGATGTTCCCTATTTTGAGGCATGATCCTCTTTGTAATACAACAGTAAGTATAAAACTCAAAAGTGCTTGTGGCGGTATTTTGTTATTGTGAATATTTATGGATTTCTTTTGGTTTTCTACCCGGCCCAAAACATGTTTTTCCATAGTTTAAAAATTGGTTCATAAGCATGCATATTTCAATTTGATATTGATATTATTTAAAATATTTTTAAAATCGCATTTGTTTGTTTTCAGGTAACTGGAGGACGATTGTTGTTCACCGACTTGAAAGAAGACGATGCCGGAGTGTACAGATGTATTGCCAAGACGAAAGCAGGACCACTTCAAACCCGAACCGTTTTGAATATTGGATCCGGAAAACGCAAGCGAAAACATTTGGGACATAGAAGAGGGCGTCGTGTTATGAGACATAGGAGAAGAAATGCACTGGCTGCCAACCGACGAGTTCGAACAACTAAATTGTTCGGATCGTGGTTCTAGTTGAGACAATTCAAAATTGCCTCAAAAATACAGTGCTAGTCTCTTCATTTTTTTTTCAATCTTTCTATGTGTGCCGTGAGATTCTTTGAATTGATTTCGTCTAAAACTGCCATTAATACATATTAGTTTGTTTTTTTTTCCTTTTTTTCATAATTTTATGCTAATTCACTTTAACTATGTCTTTTCGTCCGGTAACAGTTTTGTGTTACATTATCCTGCCAATCGTTTTTTTTTCAAATTTCTTCCCCCCACCCCCGTCGATTCAAATCCTTTCCTCCCATAATCGAGTTTTTTAGATAAATTTTCGCAAAAAAACACACATGTTCTCAAGTCTAGAATTTTTCTTCAGTTTTTGTGGTGCTGCAGTGATATTTTTCATGATTTTTATTTTGTCAATTAATGTTTTCCAATTGAATGCTCATAGTTTTCTTATCATGTCGTCTATCGACGTTTTCCTATATTTTCATTTGCTGTTCGAGTATCTATGTACCGATGAATAAAATATTACTAGCAGGGTTTTTTTGTGGTTTTTGAATTGATTTTGACCTTTTTTTGGTGTGATGAATAAACAGCAATGAAATGATTGTGTTTTTGAAAATAAATTTTAAAAAAGAAAGAGGAAATGTATCGGAGGTGTGAAATCATGAAGAGATGTTGTAATCGCATGCGATGGTAGGTTCGTATTTTTGAAGATGGGATTTTTAGGCATGGTTTTCTGAATCTAATTTAAATTGGAATGTTCAAAACTTAATTATATTTTCATTTGAACATTCTTAAACAAGTTAATTTGGTAATCAATTATCCAAGCTGCGCAAAGCATTGGATGACGCGAGCGTTATTTATGAATACACAGTTTTCTTCCGTAACAGTGAAAAATCGATAATTTATAATTTTTAGTCGAATCTTTTCACGGTAGCTCCCGCGCTTCTTTTTTTAAGCTGTGATTGATAATTATCAACTCAGGGATCGAATTCTTTGAATTTTACAAAATGAAAAAAAACGTACACAACGCCCTCGTCTATCCCTACTAAAATTTTCTCATTTTTCTCATGCTCAAAATTGTGATTTCAGCGGAAACCATTCTTCCATCCATCTACACAGTTGGTGACGAGGTACTAAAAATCATTGTTTATTTAAATTTTTTTTAAATGATAGGCATACTTGTCCTGCATCGGATCAAAGGCTACAGGCTTGAATGAGACAGTAACATGGACAAAATCTGATGGAGAGTTGCCCGAAGGATCAAGAGTGGAACAAGGAGTTTTGATCATTCCGGCAGTTCATAAAAATGATGAAGGATCGTACACTTGTGAGATTAGATCAGTAGTTGAAGAAGAGGATGAAGAAAATGAGGAAGATAATTTTTATCCGGTTTTGTCCAGAGTTGATTTACAAATTGATGATTTTGTCCCAATCATCAGTGGAGATCCAATCGAACTTCCGCCGTTGTCAGATGATGAATTAAGAAACTTCGATATCGAAGTAACACTGAATACAACTGTTCCCCAAGGTAACAATTAATGAGTCTTCTGATTTATTAAATTGGTTTGAAGGTGTAATCTTCTCAACAGAAAGAGTGAATTCCGGTGATCTTTTAGCTGACACAAAAGAACTCATACACCATGAAGCAAATATTAATAACGATGGCACGGTTAGATATGAATTTGATCTCGGAAATGGAAAAGGTTTGAAAGAATATCAATAGCTAATTACTACAACGAACTTTTTAAGAGGAAGTTGCAACAACTAATAGTATTCATCCAAATGAATTTAACATTGTCCGAATTCAAAATAATAAAGATCAAGTGACAATTCAGTTGAATGGTGAAGAAGCAACAGTTCGAAAACATTCATATCCGTTGCCTGGTTTGATTACTGGTGTGAATAAACCAGTTTTTATTGGAGGAAAAATTGATCCAGTTAACGAGAATGATGATTTCAATGGAATTATCAGTAATGTTGTTTTGTCCGGAAAGAATATCAGCCTCGGAGAAGCGAAAACTCCACCATCGGTTCAAAAATATGACACTTGCTTGTCTTCTGGATATTTATGTTTGAATGAAGGTGTTTGTAGAAATTCAAATAATCATAAGGTTGGTACCATCTTGAAAATAAAAAAGCGACTCGTAAAATATGTTTATCTTTTTTTTCCCGAAATTTTTCATTGAATTAAAGCCGCAAGTTTTTATAGTAGAACTCCATTTATGTGAAAACAACAATAATTTCAGGGATTCATTTGTGAATGCGGTCCAAAGTACCATGGAGAGTTCTGTCAATGGCGATCATCAAGATGCCATGATGAAAACTGTAACACTGGAATTTGTTTAGACAATGAAGAAAGTTGGCAGTGTGTATGTCCATTGAACACAACTGGATTGAGATGTGAAGAGACAGTTCCTATTCCTCAACCTCTTGGATTCACTGCCGAAACATCATTTATTGCTGTCAAGAAACCGACCAATTTCCAGTCGATCCAACTAAAATTCAAACCGAAACTTGACAAAGATGAGCATATTTTGATGTATTCAGCATCGAAATATGGCCCGAAAGCGGAACAGTTCACATCATTATCATTAATTGAAAATCAAATTGTCTTGACTGTTAATCGTCCCGGAAAAGGAATGGAAAGAGTTCGAAGTGAACCATTAAAAAGTGGCGAAATGGTTGATGTATCAGTTCAACAGAATGGCAATACTCTTGTTATGAAAGTTAACGGAAAAGAGGTTTCAACGGTAGGTTATATGGTTTGATAAATAACATAAACGTGGATACATTTGTCAGGTTGAATCAACTGGAATGCGTCCAGGAACTGAAATTTTCATTGGTGGACTTCCACCAGGATTAAGTTCACCAACGGAAGTTGTTGAGCAATCGTTCCAAGGATGCGTTTATGAGGTTTGATTATAAAGAAATAATGGATTTAATAATTGATATTCAGATATCAATCAACTCGCAAGATGTTGATTTGAATAATCTTTCCTCTTCTGGCGATATTTCACCATGTGATGAAGCCATAATGTTTCCAGTTGAAGTGACCACAACAACTACGACCACCGAGCAGCCGACAACGGAGCCAGAAGTAATTGAAGAGACAACAACAACAACTACCATAGTGCCTGAAACAACAACTACTACAACCGAAGAACCTTATAATATTTACTCAATTCCAAAAGACGATGAACTCGAAATAATAATTCCCGAAACCACCACCACACCGCTTCCAGTAGTACTTCCAACTGATGATGAGGATGAAGACGAATATGAATATTCGACAGAAACGACAACAACTACAACAACTGAAAATCCCGAAATAACAACAGAACTTCCGAACTCCGAAGATGATGACGATTATGAAAGAGAAGAAGAAGTAGAAGAAAGGATTGAAGATGAGGAAGGAAATGATGATGAATATGAGGAACAAGAGAAGCCATCAGTGATACACGATGAGTGCGGAGGTAAACTCATCGACATAATCAAAAGAAAGTTACATCCATGAATGGGTTATTTTTTATGAGTATTCATATCTAAAAGCTGAATTCTAAATAATTAAAAAAAACGAAAAATTCAAAACATGTCATTAAAAAAAACCTCCAGGAGTCCTGAAATTTTCTAACGAATCGTTTCAGAAAATGGTTGCCCACTGCCAACAGAAGATTTGAGTCATGTTTGCAATGAAACTGCTTGTGGAATGAATGGTGTATGTGTTCCACAAAACAGTACACATTTCGAATGTCTATGCAAACTTTATTATGATGGACCAACTTGCAATACTTGTGAGTTTCAGATTTTTTCATCCACAAATGTTTTCATTTTTCAGTCAAGCCAATCGAACACGCAGCGAAATTTGATGGAAATGCGTTTATTGAGTTGTCGTCGGATGAATTCCCACACTTGACATCGGAAAAAGATGAAATAATATCATTTAAATTCAAAACTCAAGAATCAAATGGTGTACTTTTGTGGCAAGGACAGCGACCAACTGTTACACAAATGGAAGATTATATTTCTGTTGGAATTGTCAATGGACACTTACATTATTCATATGAATTAGGTGGCGGTGCAGCACATTTAATATCCGAGGAAAGAGTAAATGATGGAAAACAACATTATGCAAGATTCGAGAGAAGAGGTAGACGAGGATTGATGAAAATTGATAATTATGAAGAGATTCATGGAATGAGCACCGGAATATTGGCAATGTTGAATGTTGACGGAAATATATTTGTTGGTGGAATACCGGACATTAAACACTCAACTGGTGGATTATTCTCTCGTAATTTTGTTGGATGCATTGCTGACGTTGAGCTGAATGGCGTTCGATTGGATCTGATGGCAACAGCAATTGATGGCAAAAATGTGAAACCTTGTGATGAATGGATGAGTAGAAAACGATGGCTTTATAGGCGAAGGTATTGAATTGATTGAATTTTTTTTTAATTCTATTTTTTGCAGAATTCGATAAATTCCAACTTCATAATATAGTATTTTTAAAATGGTAATGATCATTTAAGGATCTACAATTTCTGTGATACTTTTTTTTCAATGTGTTTAGGAATACATGTGGCACAAATAAACGTTTTAGTTTTTTTGATTTTGATAATTTTACATTATTTAAAGTAGGGCTTTGCGGAGCTAATGAATGCGTCTGTGATGAAAATAGTACTCGTTGCACTTCATACTCATTCCAAATATGTTTTTAAAATTTTCTAAAACCACATAGAAGCCGAGAAAGCACGTCTCAAAACAATGGCCTCGAAAAAGTGGCCATCACCGAAAACTAGTCCGCAGGTATGAAAAATCCAAAAAAATGAAAAAAAAAACTGAAAAAATGACTAATATAATCATTCTGCATATTTATTAACGAAGCGTGATAAAAGCTCATATTACAAAGTTAGGTCAGGTGGACACTTTTTCTAGGCCATTGTTTTGAAGCTCATTTTCTCGGCTTCTAGCTGGTTTTAGAAAATTTTAAAAACAGATTTGGAATGAGAATGCCGTCTATTTTAATCTAAGGTACATGGTATTTTTAAAATATCTCCGTAAAACCCCACTTTAATTATATTTCTATAATGCTTATTCTCATTATTATTTACTCCTCGTCAGTTATTAGTTTTTTTCACATCCTTATTTCTTCACTTAATTCAAATCGAAAACATGGCAGAAGGTCGAAAATTTAAGACATTTGTGGGTGTAAAATGAAACATATGAGTCATAAAATGAAACGCCGAAAAAAAAGAAAGTGTGTATAATATTAAACTCAACAAAAAATCGTCTAACAAGAAGTTGTGTAAGAGAGTGAGGGATACTAAAACAGGATCATAACAATTTACAAACAGTCATTTTCCTCATACAAAAACCATAATCAAATCTCATACTTTCTTCTTTTTGTAAGGTCTATTTATCTCTATCAATGACGGAGATCTTAAACTCAACATTAATTTTCGTTTTTTTTTTTGCTTGATATTTTTAATTCACTGATACATATAGACACATTCAAATAACATCACTTTAGAAAAGGAGGGCCGCTTTTTGACGAAGGGCGCAACGAACGTAATTGGTTTTTAGCGAAAGGAAAAAGAAAGAAGAAACGCGAAAAAGGATCAACATCCATCGCCATTCTCAAATCTTCATTCATCTCTCGACGTCCTATATATTTTTGTCATATTTGGTGGTTTATCCGACTGATTTTGATCAATATTATTTCAATTGAAAATCGTTTTAAAAAATAATGAGATCCATACTGTTTTGTGTGGTTCTTCTGAAAATTGGATGGACACAATTGATTCCGAATCATGCGGTTTTAAATGAGAAAAGGAAACATATTGATGTTGATTCGGCGTGGTTGGACAAGAAACAGAAAGAGGTTCATCGAGTAAGTATTTCGTCAATGGTTTAAAAATGTAAAGGGAATAAAGACGTAAATTTGGAAAAATTTTCAATCATTAGAAAATCGGGTCGAGTTACATGCTCATTCGGAATTAATTGAATAATGTGAAAAATGTTCCCGAATTGACTTTAATTTATTTTTTAATGATTTCAGTAAAAGCTCCTTAGAATCAAATATTTTGCAAAGAAGTAATCAAGTTTTTGTTGATTTTAAAAAATACTTTAATTATCGAATATTAATTTATTAACAGATTTTTGATATCATTGTGATGTCATTTTTTCTTGCTTGTGAAACAATTTGGAAATTCTGATGTTGTTCCAGAACATGTTCGAAAGAAATATTATTTTGTCTGAATTTCGTTCAGTTTCATTTCGAACAAGTTTTTTTACAAAAAGAAATGTATAGCACTAAACTTAATTCGATTCAGCTACTGTTGGCTAAAACGAATAGAACTGGTTTATACAAACACACAAACATGAAAAAACATAATATGATTACAGTTTATTTATTATATTTTGAAGGTATCGTTGGACGCTTCAAACAAAGAAAAAGTTGTTCTGGAACTTTTGAATCAGAAGCAACAATTTGCTGCGTCGGCAAGTGGAAATGTTGCAGCAGCTGAGACGTTTGATGGAAAAAGAGCACAAGTTCAGAAGATTGGAGATAAGGGAGGAATTGCGACTGTTGATGGACATAAGTAAGATTTTGAACCTACCAAATGTGTCATTCTGTTTCAACCGACATATAAAAATTACTTGTTTTGTAGAGCTCAACTTCGAACAAAAACTGATGAAGAGGGAGAACATGCTTTACTGAAAGCGGATGGAAAATATGAACTGGACACTGTTGCGAAAGGAGATTTGAAGAATGGGAAACCATCTGAAACTGAATATCAAGCTAGAAATGAACGATTTGATTTCAAATTGAACCCAAACGAACATGATAATCATACTGGAAATGGATTAATTTCATTCGATGATAAGGTAAGTATTGCCACGACATAAAAATTTTTCCACTAAATAAAAATTATCGACTATAAAAAATTAGTTTTTTAGGAAAAGGGCAAAAATGGAAAGTATGCATACACAATTCAACAAAATGGAAAGAAAACAGATGCGACAATCTCAGCTGACAATCTTGCGGGATCAGACATCGAACAAAGTCTTTTCGGAAGAAGAAACAATAAATATCATTGTTCGGCTGAGACTCCAGGAGTCTCCCAATGTTACGATGCTCAAGGAAAATCAGTTGGAAAAGTCGTTGCAGACAAAAATGGAAACACTGTTGTATACAATGATAAAGATGTTCCCATTGGAACTGGAACCGTTAAACAAACTGGACCACGAAGTTATGAAGCTGTAATTTCTAAGAATTTGTTTATTGCTAAATTGAAAGATGTTCGATCTGCTCCATGTTGTCAAGAGTTGACCGGTCAACCTTGTGCTCAAGCTATTAAATTAGCCAATCCATCGTTCTCACATCCAAGTTCGAGAGATGGTGATGGATCCGTTCATCTTACATGGCCGGATTGTTTCGATATGGGAATTGATATCACTCTTCCACCTGGAGTTCATATCAACAAATTGGCAATGAAACTAGATGTTTCTATCCAACCGATTGGTAAATTAAGATGTATGGATGTTGCCACTTGTGGAAGAGAATGTTTCTATTGTGATTGGTGTAAAGAATCAAGAAAACTCAAGCTTTTGGAGAACACCGAAGGAAATTTGTGTAGAGCAACTGGCGAAAGAACCTATCGTTTAACAACTAAACTTTGCCCGCCACCTGAGGATCCAAACTTCACAATGTGCACAGCGTTCTCGAAATCAGTATGGCAAAAGGATTATTGGCAGAAACAAGGAGCTGTTGATGTGTGGATGAAGTTTTACGAACGAGGGCAATCAAGACCAGAATTGGAAAAGGAATTCTTTGCACAAATTGATAATCCACTTCTTGGAAAAGCATTCAAATTTGCGATTATCGGTGAATGGTTGGCTGCTAACTCATTGGATCAGGGATCATATACACCAACAAATTCAGAACTTTTGGAATATTGGGTATCCAAAAGAGATCCAGACCGTCTTCTTGCTTGTCAACATGCTGTTATTGATTATGATATCGAAGGAGCAAAGGTTTGTGATTTTATCCAGAGAATTGAAACCGTCCTATTTTTTCACTTCGAATTTTAATTTTTTCGCTCTGAATTACAAAATTGCTTTCCTGAATAACTGAATCCGCGCTTTGTGAAACCGTGCCTCACAATTGCAGAAATGCCCCGCCCAAATATTATGCGTTTAGTTTTTAATTGCCGTACTGAATTTTCTTAGTTATAATCGGTTCACTTTAACCCACCGTGAATACGAAAATCACGAACAATCAAGGTTTTCAGAATTTTATTGAAATTTAATTCCATCTCAAAATTTTTGGTGAATTTCAAGTAAAGTTTCGACATTTACGAGTCAGTAAATCATAGTAAAATATTAGATTATAAGATCATATATATTTCCGATTAAATTTACGATAACCGAATTTTTTTTTCTTCGTCGTATTTAATTTCGAATAAATCCCCTGATATCACATACTCCATTATCAATTATGTTCCAGTTTACTCAACCCACAAAAAATCATGAAATCATGAAAACGAAACCAAATTTTTTGAACAGATTAAGTACGGAAAATTAATTCTGTTCTACCTTCAAATTCAAAGTTACTTTCACAGGCAACATACATCATCTTATTACATCGATATTTGTGAAACCAATCTTTCTAAAAGCTCACATATTTATATGTTTTAGAAAGAATAGTTTAACAAATTTCAAAGTATTATAGGATCTGATAAGTACGATAGAAATATTACTAGGGGAACCTTCTTGTTGAGCCTGTTTTTATAATTAAAAAAAAACCGAATAAATTGTTTGGAAGTTCTAGTCTCCGCCCGTAAAACACGAAATAATAATCTCAATTTGCATGGCTCACCTGACCGATGACAAAAAAATTGTAAAAAAAGATAAGAGAACAATTATCGACAATTCCCATGGGATGTAATTACCCTGTCTCAGTCCACAATTAATTTGATTTTTTTCAAATTTTTTATAATAAATAGTAAAATAAGAACCAGATATGAAAATCTCAGTTTTACACTGAAATAACGAATTAGATCCGGTCCAGAAATCGACTTAATTACTCGCATTAGTAAAGAAAATTCTGAAAAAAGTAGTAAATTATCATATAATATTCACAATTTAGGTTAAAACCAATCTTCTGTTCGAAGCGGCCACCACAGCCAACTCAATCCCTAACATTTTGAAAGATAAAAAATGCGGGGCTTTCGAAAAACTTCAAGAAAATCGATTCCAAACTGAAGCTGCTGACTACAAAAGAACATCAGGTATCAGAAAACGTGTTTTTTTTTTCATAAAAACATTGTTTTTTTTTGCAGGTGGTGGAAACTTCCTTTCCGGACTTGGCGGGTTTTTGAACACTGTTCGTGGTTGATCGTTTCTATTTGTAATTTAATTTCGAAACAAGTTAATTTATTTCGTTCACTTTTTAAATGTTTGTATATAAATCAAGATCTCTCTTTCTTTTCTTTTTTTTTGAAGTTTTTTTCATCCTGGGGGATTTTGTATTGATAAGCTGGTTTGTTGATTGCCTCATCTTCAGCATCATCCGAGACAAGACAATATTATTCATCACTTCAAAAATGCGTTTATTTCTTATTCTTTCGATTATTTTTGTAACATTTTCAAGGATTCAAGCTAAAGATTTGAGGCCCAGTGACCCGTTTAGAACAAAATTTGTGCCGGAGAATGAAGAGGATGATGAAGAAGAGGATGATATTTCATTGGAAAGTTCATCTGAAATTCGAACCACGTTAAGGCCGCGAACTCTTCCACCACCGACCCATCAAAACATGTTGTATTCGATTTTTCCAACTCTTCAGAAAGAAAAAGATTGGAGGAAATATTGTCCCGCAAATCAATACAATTTCCAATTGACATGTCGGCCAGGAAAAAAGTTGAGATATGATTTACAACTTTTCTGTCAGCAATTTTCGGATATGTGTGGAGTGCCGAATATCAATTTATATCCAAGCCGATATGCTTCTGAAGATGATGGTAGACCAGCTGGATATGGTCAAAAACAGAAGAACGGAAATTTCGGAATTGGTCGAAGTTATGCGGTTGGATTAGGAGCGATACCAGGTTTTGAATTCAGAACCAGTCAAGGAGCTGATATTGGACATGAAAAATTACCTTTCTTCAACCAGGTATGACGCTTTTGAAAATGTCTGATTTTCATAGGAGCTTTTTATTTTTCACTAAATCAATCAAGTTTGTAAAATGTATTGTCAACTCAAAAATACTTGATCATGCAAGTTAGTTTTGACCTACATGGAAATCTGAGTATCTCACAAACTCATGCAATTTTTAGCGGCGAGCGGTTGCGCTGCGGTCTTTTCGTAGAAAATGGATGATCCAAAATTTTTAACTTGACAATTGATAATTTTTTAATATTCAATGAGCAGTATGGTTTTTAATATTCAATGAGCAGTACCTATTAAATGATTTGAGCATATTTTTCGAAATATTAATTTTAAAAAAATTATTTTCTCGAATTCCATAGAATACAAACTTCATCGAATTTTTGAGATTTCAGCACGATAGCTGTTCACGATCTTTAAAAAAATCTAATGAAAAAATTGGCACAACAACATACCGAAATTCGTTTCAGATCGGTGGAATGATGCTAAATTACGGTGGAGAAGTCGGCGTTCTCGGAAAACGAACCGGAAAAGGACCAGCACGTTCATTGGCTGCTCTGAATCGTGGTTATCCAAGTCTTGGATTTGGCCCGCCAAACCAAGGAGATACGCAATTGGGAGAATCAGTTGCTAAAGCTCTCGGCGTTCCACAACTTAGCAACGTGTTCAAAAAGTTAGCTCAAAATAGTCAAAACAAAAAGATTACTGGATATGAACCTGGATATGGAGCTGTTAATCCAAGTGGACCATTTGCAATTGGAAAGGTTTGTTGAAAAAAAAACATTTTTTGAAGTTATTCTGGAGCTTTTGCTTTATTTTCTATTACAAATGTTAATATTTCAGACTGATGTTGATGACGTTAATCTTCCTGCTGGTTTCGGTGGAATTGAAGTTATCAAAGGAGCTGGATTAGGAATCGGAAAATAAGACTTTGGAAAAGGTTAAACAAAGTACGCTTTATTCCAGTGCAATATTAATAAACACCTATTTTTTAAAAAAATTATCTCCATGAATCTCTTAACCGACCGAAATAAGTGTTTGTTTGGTCATTTCTATCAATCACCATCTGATTTCCAAAAGTATCTCGTATTCTCAATGATGTTCTTTTCACTTCAACCGATGATACAGATGATATCGCATTTTTTTGAAGTTTACAAAGAATCTTCCTACGAATCTTCCGAAATTCTGCTTGATATTTTGGATTATGATAATAAATAACATATGGAGTGACTATTGCATAACAAGCCATCGCTGTATCAAAAACAATTGTGTTCAGGTTTTTCCAACAGCTTGGAATTTCCAAACTATCGATCAGAAGACATACAGGACCGACAATGGTGAATAATGCAATACTTTTGGCGAACTGGTTGAAAAACTGGAATTTTTGTTCTTGTATTTCACTACTTTGCTACAAACTCACAAATGAAAACTTGATGTTTTCTGAAATTTGAAATCTTTGTGTCAACGAATAGCCACCACCATCGAATTGTTGACTATGGAAATAATATTTTCTGTTCAGTCGAAAATTTAAATAATTCCCCTGCGAATATTATATATGTTTATCAGTCGTATAATTTTTTTCTCTTACCAAATAAGCTAAGAAGCACAATGAGAGAAAAACAATGACCTGTGGTATTGAACTTGCTTCTGAAAGAAAAATGTTAAGAAAAAGTATTGAAAAATAATACAAAAAGAAACTGAAGAAAGTGGGATTCGAACCCACGCCCCCGAAGGGACTGGTGCCTTAAACCAGCGCCTTAGACCGCTCGGCCATCTCTCCATGTCTCTGACGGTTAAAAATTCTGCTGATAACTCTAATGTCAATAGCAACGAGTTAAAACATGGCAACTAAAATTACCGTGATGAAAATTGATAGCCGTAACAATAGCAATTGAATAAATAACGCTAATAATAACAAGAACCAGCCAACTTCTTTGATTTCTTTCATAATCATCAAGAAAATATGTTGCAAACCAACGCTCGGCAACAAATGCCGAGAGACAAAAAAATCCTGGGAAACAAGCGATTGCACGAATAAGGGAAATTGTGTAGAAAACGTTGTTATTAACGTCAGATGCTAAATATATCGAATTTTTAAAAGAAGGTGATAAATAGGAATTGAAAATAACCTGCTGGTGAATCAATGATCAGCAATATTTTCTGTGTCAAACAAAAAAAATGACCTGTCACACATGGAAAATAAATGAAATGATGAAGTTTTTGTGTATTTGTCACATATTGCTTGGTAACAATATCAATATAGCAATTGAGAACATAGTAAGACAATCTGAAATATTCAAAAGAAAAGGGAGCTTCCACATGAAACTGAAGGCACTTACACAAAAATGAGAAGAGCAATTTGTAAATTAAAAATCAAAAAATAAATATAATAAGTTCCATCTTCAATGGCAGAGGTCTTATTGAAATATTTAATGAACATTGTTCAGCATAAAGAACCGCCTGAAAATGTTTGATCGACCTTGAAAAAGCAGAAAACAAGCGACAAATAAATATTTTCGTATGGAAAATTGGGGGATATTTGATTCTTGGAATGAACTCGACACAAACAGATGGAAAAAACATTTATTGTTTTCTTGAGTTGTTTAGTCTCTTAAAGATTTCGGGTAAATTAATTTTTAGAAAGAAAACAATTTTATTTAGAATTTAGATAAGGATTTCCTTTTAATTCGCCGATTGGAACACTGAAATGGCTTTGAAATATTTTTGAAAAACAATACCACAATGACGCATATTTATGAAAGTGCTGAGAATTTTTTCACGCATCACGAAACGATGAAACGTGAAATTCTTGAGAAATGCAAGTTCAGAAGTTCTAGACTCATATTCTCATTCTAATTATTTCCTGCATGATGCACTTTTCGAATATTTGTTTACTTTTAAACAAGATTGCAGAGATCTCATATCAAATTTTATAAGATACTTAAAAGCTTTTCCGCATTTTGCGTTCATTCATTAGTATGAAAAATAACACATTTTTTAAATTCTTGATCTGTAAGACAAAACGGAAAGCTGCCAAATGAACTATGCAAGAAATCAAACTTAACTTCGGTTTTTTTTCTGAGAATGTTTCTAGTATAATATTAACGGAGATATTTTTAAAGCATTGGCAACATTTGGAAGGGCGTAGAAAGATTACAGATTATTATATTAATGCTCAATAACAACGGTAAGCTGAAAACATAATCAAGAATTCAATTGAATCTCCTCTTTAAAAAAAACTCTTTTGTGATAAATGTTCAAAGACGAGTGATTAAATTATAGTTTTCAGTAGCTTTCAAAATTAAGCAGGACGTCAAAAATTATATGAAAGTTCTTTAGCTTAAATAATTCTTTGAAAATCAGAATAAATTGTTATCTTATGAATGTCACTTAATAATAGGGCATTCTTGAAGTTCGTTTGTGAAAAGAGCTGTCTCTTGTATTTTCAATAAAAGTTCAAATTTATCAAACAATTAAAAATAACAGTAAACGTGGTTTAAACTGCCGCTGCAAAAATAATCCTGTGACAAATGATATACTTTAATCATTATCACAAAAGCAATACACATAAAACTACAATTTTCTGAGAAAAAAAAAGATCTCGTGGTTCGTTGCTCTAGATCTTTTAACGTGTTTCCCATAGAACGTCAATTTTGCTATTCGTAGTGAAACTGACAACAAAAATATAATAAAAAATAGTTCTAAAAAAGCTAAGTATCAAGGTATCAGTTTTCTATTTTTTTTTGCATATGGAAGTAAGTTTCTTTGTGACTTGTTTTTCTAATCAAGACCACAAAAACATCATAGTCTGGTATTAGTGATCTTTGTTTTCAGATTTTGTTTCGATAAAATTACAGGTGAAATTATATGTATATGCAATTAAATTCTTTTTCGAATTTAAAATGAAATCAGCATATTTTGTAGAAGGGTTTCCCAATAGTATTAGGATATTAGCTAAATAGTATAAAAATAGAACTAACAGCTGAATTTATTCGTTATAAGAATTATCAGCCGAACGTTACACACTTCTAATAAAATTTTATAGATAATCATATCAATCTTGAAGTAATAGTGAGAGTTTAACAAAAATGAACTTGAGATCCAAGTGAGCGAAAAATAGATCATATCCCATGTTTAAACGTTTCCAATAAAAATAATTTTAAAAAAATGTTTATAGATAAAAAATGAAATTAAAATTATAACTGAAAGTAATCACAGATTTCACAGAACAGTTTCATATAGCAAAATAAAAATCATGAAGAATTATCCGGTGTTTTATGAGTTTCAAATGACTTCGTTGAATGGCACAATGGACAGGTATTATATTGAGAAATTTCTTTCTCATAAGCACGATGTTTACAGCTTAAACATATCCAAAATGTCTGCCCAAGTAGAACTCTTCCAGTTGCGACACAGATTGGAAACTGAAAACTTAAATATTATATAAATTCTTCGAAGAACTAGACTTACTTTGACTCCACACGTTTGACACATCAATGTAAAGTCTCTGTTGTCGGCATCGCAAGATGGACATCGAATTTGATTAACTTGAGTTTCAACTGGTGGAAATCTGAACACAAAAGTTATCGAATTTTCAACGATCTAGCAGTCGAGACATCTTACTGGTGGAATAGATCCAATGACATATCTGCCCACATTTTTCTATCAGCTTCCGATGCAGTTTTCAAAGATTCCAAACGCATCATAGCCTTCGAACAAATTGAAAATTGTCTAACATTTGCGGCGGAAAGAGCAATCATTGAATAAATTGTCTCCGTATCCAATAAACCTTCATATTCTGTTAGAACTAGTGATGTTCTCAATGCGTCTTCGATTCTATCATTATAAAAATGTTTCTGAGCCAACATCATGAAATGAAACGCTTCAGCTCCTTTCCAACCCTTTTCTACTATTCTTGACTCTTCAATACTCATGTTTGCATCATCATTCAACGTCTTTTCGAGCACTTGTTTTGCCTAAAAGTTTACTGCCCTTGATGTGTTATTTCAAAATAATAACTCACACTATCAACAACTTTTCCTTTTCTTTTTTCAGATATTTTCTGTCCGCGTTGTTCCTCTATCAATAAACCTCCTAATACATAGAGTTTCTTCAGTCTCACGAATGTTGCATTTTGTTTTTGTTCATCTTGAGCTATCTTAATATTTAATGCTCATTTCTAGATATTTATCACTAAAAAACTTACGTCGAAAGCAATCCTAGCAGCATCTATATTTCTTCCAGCTCTTTGATACAATTGAAGTGCTGAAAATGATTTCTCATCACTTTGGCCAGTTATTCCCTCCGCATATTTTGAAAGCATCGCGTCTACATCATCAAGATGATTTGTTTTTGCGATGTGATTCGCCTATAAATGTCGAAATTTGTTTGTAATCCCAATAAGGATCTTACTTTTTCCCAATAATTCAACTCCATACAACAACTCAATGCTTTCTTGATTTGTCCACAACGAATATAACAATCTACAGCTTGTTCACACAGTCCTCTTCGCGCAAAAACGTCAGCAATTTTCTGAAAACAAAATGAATTCAAAATAATCCACCCCTTTTTTCAAACTTCCAAAATAACGTGTCCATCTGGAATTCGTCTAGACAATTCCTCTAATTCTCCAATCATATGCCCTCTGATCAGAGATTCGACTTGTTTTTCCAGATTAGAACATTCTTTATATTTTTCAGCTGCTTGTCGCCATTTCATACGATCATAGAAATAGTCTCCAACGTGTTGAACTGCTTCCATTCTGACAGCTGCATCATCTTCATTCGTGAGAAGTCTCAAAACGTTGGGCCAATCGTAAACTTTTCTGTACATGGCAATTGCAAGATCTCTGGGAATTAATTAGTTTATCAAAAAATGTAGTTTTTTTTTAAATAATTTATTTTTCTCTTTGAGTAATTTTTCAAAAAACCAAATTAATTATGAAAAAATAAACAGGGATTACAAGCATACCTCCTATCGTTCTGGATGAATGCTTTCTCTGCCTTGTCGAATTTTCCCATGAACGAAAGAACTTCCGCATTTTGAATCCCAACATTTTCTATACGAACCAATCTCTTGATAAACTGTATTCCAGCATAATCTTGAAGTTTCACATATGCATGTTCAGCTGTTTCGAAATCCGACTTATTCAAAGCAACTTCTGCCAACAACTCCCAAAGTCGAGGATGAGGATCTCGTTCAATAAAAGCGGTAGCATCCGAAATTTTCATGCGTTCGAGAAGAAGTTTCACATCTCTCAACGCCTTTACTTCATAATCTTGTACATATCGTTTTTGTGGATTTGATGGGTTTTGAAGTATTCTATCAACCATTACAGTTTTAACCATTAATCCTTTAAATGAGCAAATAAAACCCTCGTTATTTACAATGGGATCTTCTTGAACTCCGCCTTTTTGCACAACCAGCCGGTGTTTTTCAGTAAAAGCAATCAAATCATCCTTTTCTGTATCCCATTTGAAACTCCAAACACTTTGATGAGCCCAAGAATCTAGCGCAACTGCCCCTTGATCATTTAAATCAAAAATTCGAAGTTTTCCAGCATCGTCTAAAAACAATTTATAAAATCTTGAAAAGATTTCGAGTTGGTAACCTAGTGTCGCAAGTCTTGAATAATTACAGTTTAATTCCATAGACTCAACCATTGCTGGTACAGAAAATCGTTGAACTATACCACCAGTAGACAGTGAAATTTTGTAACAAGCTCCAGATTCACAAGTCTGAAAATAAAAAATTAAAGAAAAATAACAACAAAAAAGAAGTTATACCGCTAAAAACCATTCATCAGCGATGGCAAGAGCACAAATTCTGTCACAATTCTTTCCAAATCGTCGTCGTCCCATTAATTCTCCTGGATTCTCCAGAACAAAAACACCTTCTTTTCCAGGAACATGAATTCCAGCTTGAATGCTATTATACTTCGGAAGAACAAAATGCCAAATAAAATACGATTCACCGCCAGCAATGACAGCGGCAACTCCATTATGAGCAACACATTGCGGCTCGACGTCAGTGTATTTGAAGTCTAGTGCGGTTCCGATGCTGTTACAAAGTTGGGCGAAATATTTCCCAGCTTCCTCATCTTGACGATTCACAATTACACAATAGTTTTCATAACAAGCAAGTTGGATGAATTTGTTGACAGTTTTTGAATAAGTTTCTTCCATTTTTGTTTCATAAAAATTCACACAAAACTGATTTTTCTCGTACATTTCATAAGAATATATCACTGTGTGTTTGATGAAACCCCACTGCAAATAATATTGATTGGATTATCAGATTAAAAATTAAACTAACCTTATACTGAGGTCTGATATGCCCAAAAAACAAGTTATTATGAGTTGAAACTACAATATAAAGACCTGAAGGATCCCACGAGATTCCAGTTAATGAACGTGCGTCATCAAACTTGAATGTAGCTACATTCTGAAACAATTTTATATATAAAAACTTCAGAAATAAGCAAGACCTGTCCAAATGACGAGACAATTCTTATGTGACATTGTTGACCATCTGGCATATCATTTTGATAGCCAGTTACAGCGATAAATGCTCCATTTGGTGACCATCGAGCACATGTTAAAGTGAAGTTGTCGAATTTTAGAATAACGGGGGCTGGAAGTGGGTATTTTATTCGAGGCTGAATTTATTTGAATTTTATTCATCAAAGGAATTGGTCACCGGGAAAAAATGAATAAAACTTTCGTACGTCCGTTCATAATACATCGCGTAAATTACCTGGATCATTTTCAGCTCTCATTAATTGTAAAACACCATGTGCGTAAGCAATCATAAGTCGTGGTCTTTGTTGTTGGTATGTATTTCCGCCTTCATTTGGAGGAGCTTGTTCGAAAGCTAACGCTCTTGGACCTTTGAAATTCTTTTGTTCTGAAAAACAAGAATTCAATAAACGAATGTTCTAAACAACATACGATCTTCCATTTCAGGTCTCCTTTTAGTATCATCATCCCTTAGTTTGGATTTCAAAACTGGATGAAAATACTTTATGCACACTATTTTTTCACGCCTTAAATCTTCTGAAAATGTTCATTATTTTTTTCCTACAGCTTCTAACTCACTGTTCAACGCTGTTTCCAATTCAACTGTGTCCAATGCAATCATGTGTATTTTTTGCTTAAAACTGTATATATTGAAACATTAATAATGTGTTTTTCAGTTACCACAAAGTTACCAACAGCATCATAAATATGAACTTCTCCTTCAGTTGTTCCAAAAATGAGGCTTGATCCATCTGGGCACCATTCACAAGTGGCCAATGTGACTGGAAGATCTTTATTCCATATTCGATTTCCATCCAAAGTTCCAACAATCACTTGTCCATCTGCATATGCGATCGCAATTTTATTTCCGTCACAATTCCAACCAATACCAACTACAGTACTTAGGTTACTGGAATAATTCAGTTGATTATTAATCTGGACAAAATTAATCACCGATTATTAATCATTTCTTCAAACCAGCTGTCGTTGTGAAGACCCCAAACAATAATCAATCCGCTCGAATCACTGGTTGTTAGTTTTTGACAAACTTCATTCCAGGAAGCACAAATTACCGACGCTGAAGAATACATTGACTAGTGTCCGAAAAAACCACAAAAAACTTACCACTATGACCTTCTAATGGTTGATTTCCAGTGAGTGTTCGAGCTCCTTTTCCAGTATCTTCTAAAATTCGATTATTCTTGGATATCGTTATTAAAGACATGGTGCCACCTATTTTTGAATAATCTTATTTTAATTGTCAAGAATTCAGGTTCTTGAGCGAAAAATTGCTTTAAATGCTGACTTTACTAAACAATATGCTTCAAAAACCTAACATTAAAAATTTCGAAAATTCTAATATGATATCTTCGACTGTTTGCGGGAATTCCCGATTTGACTTCGTGATTCGTTCATAAATATTCACCTAATTTAACAACTTTCAATATTCCTCCCGCTCCACCGGTCACAATATAATCAGTATTTTGATTCCAATCAACACATAGAAGTTCTTGTGTGGCAGGAATTGAAATCTGCAATAATTTTCAAAAAATGTCACAAATGCAAATTTTCACCTAAAATACCTTTCTATTTAAATAAATAAGCATTGAATTGATTGTGTTTTCATTATAGCTAACCATAGAATTTAGATACATTTGTCTCATTTTGAAACGAAATAACAAAATACAAAATTTCCGAAAAGTGTGGAATAGCCTGCCAAACTCACGACTTAGAATGGCGCTCTCTCGTTTCCATGGAAACCTGAATGTGCTCCCTGAGCTTACGAGCTGTTCCTCTACATCTGTATTTAATTATTTCTCACTTTTCGAAATAAAAATCTATTTATAAAGACATCCGGGGGATATGCACCGACAAGATAGAAAAATTGAAAATTTCGCTAAAAATTACAATTTAAAAAATTGGCATTCAAATTACACGAAAAACATGAACTTAAGGTAAAACAATTAAGGTTTCTTATTTAGCACTCGAAATTTTTTAATTCTTAGAAAAGTGAAACGAAAGTATTTTTTTAAAAAAGAAAATGATTAAACAAGTATGACAACAACCTGAAAGTAACGTTCTAAAGTGACCTATTGTAAATGGTAAAGAATAAATTAAGCTTGATATCTCAAAACCACTCCTTGATTTGCTTCAAGCTCGATTTCTTTTGCTCCAAGGTCGATGGTTTGACGGGCGTAGTATTGTTCACAATTTGAAGAAGCGGTTACGATCTGCAAAGTGAAAAATTTATCATAAAATTTCGGCTCTGAAAAAAATGAATTTTTTTCAATCAACGATTTCATACTAACTAGACCGTCTTTAAGCAAAACTATTTTTCCGAAAGCTCCTAGATTCTCTAATCATCTTTTTTATTTTTTGAAACTTACAGTGCTCTTCGACAACTTATAATTATGTGGCAAGTCTAAAAGCGGAAGTCTAACTGGATGCTCTGCGAAGTTCAAAGCAGCGACGTAAACCTGAAACTAGGCACTCTTTTCAAAACATAATTTATTTTTTTACATTTCCAGTTGTTCTATTCTCAAAACTATTGAAACGAGTAACAGTGAATGCTCCATCTAGCAACCTTCCAATAAGAGTTGTTCCAACCTACAAATAAAAATAAATATATTCGATTCATTGAATCAGAAAATAGTATAGGTTCAAGACTTCACCTGCAATGTATCATCTCTTTGTCTCAACTTCGCCAACCTTTGGAAAATCTTCAATGTTGATTGACTTTCTGAATATTGGCGTGCCCAGTTGATATTTGTGTAATCCACATTTACTGGAACCTGAAAAGTTTTGATAGTATGCGAAACATGTATTTTTTTTAAATCAAGAACTCACTTTTGATTGTTTCGCCGTTGTAAACCCAGCATTAGGTGAATCATCCCATTGCATAGCACCTCTCTGTTCTGGGACCTGGCTATCATTCGCCAGATTTCTCATTCCTAATTCCTCTCCATAATAAATGTTATTTGTTCCAGGAAGAATCATTTGCAACATCAGAAGAAGTTGAGCATGTGGACGACTTCCAACACGAGTAGCAAGACGATCAATGTCTGGAGAACCAAACTGGAAAAACAGTAGTATTCAATGGAAAACGGGGGTTTTTGTCTTACTCTCCAATGTGGCCAAACTTGTTCATTAAGAGAATGGAACAGTAGAACATCAGAAAGAATTTCATGAACACAAGTGGCGACATTTCCTTCGTTTTTGTGACAAATATCTGAAATAAGTTAATGATTTCGGGTGAATTCAGTTTTTAAAGGGTTACTTGAATCTTTTTCAACTTCTCCCAATTCGTAATTAATAACTGTATCCAATCCACTCTTTGCCAATTTCTTCTTATCCTTCTCTTTAGCTTCTTCTCTTGAAGAGAACAATGCGCTAAAAAAAATTTCAAAAGTTTTAATATTTCATTAATTTACATTTTCTTTCCTTGTGCAATTGTGCTCTCATTCGAATAAGTATCGACATGGAATCGAATATCTCTCAATACATCATAAATCGAGTTCCAATCTGGTTCCGTTCCATTTGGAGTCCGCGCCAGGTACTCAATTCCAACAAGCTCAAAACCATCAACTCCGCGATCAATCCAATCGGAAAGAGCGTTCTAGAAAATGAAAATAATCGTTCATCCAAAAATCCCAAAAACTCACAAACATATGTTCCCTCAAATTCAAGTTCTGCCAATTCAAAACAGCAGCTTTAGAATTTCCTAAACGTATACATTTCTTATTTCGAAAAACTATTGAAATTCGATACCTTTCTCATGAAGATAAAACAGATTTTTGTGCTCGGAAAAATACGTCGAGTCGGCTGCTTTACTTGCCCATGTGTAGAAATTCGAAAAGTTCGCATTTGGGGTTTTGCTCGCCGTCGCTGAATTGATGAACCATTCGTGTTCAAGAGATGTTGTTGCAATTGGGAAACTGATAACCAGTTTCATCTCTTTTTCATGGATTTTCTTAATCAATTCATCGACTTTTTGATTGACTCCTAATGCCGGATCCATTTGACTGAAACTTCGAACGGCTGATTTTTCATCATCAGATATGAGGAATGGTGATGGCCAAATTGTCTAAAAAAAAAGCATTTTCGGAGGTCATTCTGGTACACTTATTTGTGTATGTGGATGATGTTGTTTGGAAATTTTATACTGTTGTGAGAAAACTCTCAAAAGTTCAGAGAAGATCAGATTTTTGATTGCATATATTTTGGTAATTCAAACTGTTCCAAAGTGTTTTCGGCAAGTAAAAATAAATTCTAGAAATTGAAAAATGGTTGTTAACACCATCATACTATATAATAAATCGTTAAGGGCGTGCGTGTGTTCGCATTCTAGAATATTCCAGAAAATTCTAGAAGCTCCAAAAAAATTCTAGAAAATTCTAAAAAAAATTCCAGAAACTTAAAAAAAAATTCCGCAATGTTTCAAAAATTCCAGAAGCTTCGAAAAATACCAGAAGCTTCCAGAAAAATCCAGAAAATTCCAAAATGTTCTAGAAAATTCTAGAAGCTTCCAGTAAATTCCAGAATGCTCTAGAAAAATGTGTTCTAAGGGGGGTCAAATGGGTTCAGGGCTTATGGGACATTCTAACCAAAATTTTAGAGCGCAGAGATCGCGAAGCGGCGGCAAACGGATGGTACATAATATAATGATATTCTGTACCTGTTTTTTTTGTGCGAAACAAATTTCAATAGTTTCTGCGGAAGCTTTTAACTTTTGAAAATTTCAAAAAAAAATGAAAACCACACATATTAAAAAGTTCAAAAATTTCCACTTGCAAATAATTCATTTGATAGGAGACTGAGACCGATTTACACAGTTCATTAAACATTATTTTCAATGACCATTTTAACAACATACATTTTGGATAAATGTACATTCTTTGGTCACTTTCAGAAACAAAGTTTTAATTACCTGTACTCCACTCTTTCTCAAATTATCCAATCTATTAATCAATCCACTAATATCACCAGTTCCATCTCCATCCGAATCTTGGAATGTAGGAACCCAAACATGATAAGCGACCGCAGTTTGCCACCAATTCGGTTTCTCTCGAACGATACATGCTGGTGAGAGGAAGACGAGAAGAATAGCAATCACGAACAGAGAAATCCATGTGAGCCAGAAAAGGATGAACAAAATTGTCCTGAAACATATTCTTATATTGTTATTATTATTATTATTATTACGGTTAAGAACAAAGTTCGTGGGTGGCTGTTTGCACTAAGGATTTTTGAAAATGTTTACAAAATTCGGAACTACTCTATGTATACATTAAAAATACGGCGGTTTATGTATTTTAACTTCGGTTTTATAAAGTACATGTATTTTCAAGGATTAGTGACGTATTTTTATGGTTTTTTTTTTCAAAAAATCGAAAAATTTGCGGTGTAGATCTACGTCAATGGTGAGAAATCTGAAGTAAAAACTATGGCAAAGAATTTAAAAACGCTATCATCCAATTTTCACAATTTTATTTCAAATTTTTGTTATCGATAACAACTAGAAAATGGTCTTTAAAAAATCATCGAAAAACTACCAATCTTACCTCAAAATCTTCCAAAACGGGTCATCCCGAAAACGTTCCAACTCTTCCTCATTCAGTCCAATTTGATTCGGATCTTTTGGTTTTGGTGGTGGAGCTTCCCATGATTTTATAGGCTGAAAATCTCAAATTTTCTTCATTTTCTCTTGAAAATACTCACCTTCTCAATCGGTTTTTCTTCCATCATTAAATGTTCTGGTATCACCGGGTTACCAGATACCGCACTAATATAACTTTCAGTCTTGTTGCCGCGATCCACTTCATAAAATCTGTCGAGAAAAAAAAACATTTTGTATGTACTATCTTATCAATGGGGCGGAGAAAACGTCAGTTTTTTTTAATTGGAAAAAGAAGATGAAACAATTAGAAAAAAACCAACCTTGGTGTTTTACCCTCAGGACCTGGCATCAGCCGATCAGTGGCGTCCATTTTTGAAATGGACGGGATGGAAGGTGAAGAATACCTGGAATGATGTACATTGTTGAAAAAATATATACAACAATAAACAATGACGTATGGAAGATTACACTTCGAAAGGAAACGGGAGATGAACTCGAATGAAATATTGAGGCATCGGAGAAGAGAAAAAAAACGAACATATTTCAATGTTTATGGGATGTATCACAGAGTTTAAACTATCTGTGAATCCAACATTTTTTGTAAGAAAAAGTGGGACAATTTTGAAATAAAAATATTATTTAAAAGTGGAAAAAAAAGTGATGAAAAAATAGAAAGTTGAGGTAAAAATATTTTTAAAAATTCCTGTGCAAAATTAATATTGCTACTTAATACTTATATTTTTTAATTTTTTTAATGAGATCATATATTCGTTGTAAAGGAACTTATCGTAAATTATTTAAAGTTAAAATTTCATTTTTCATTAATTTTTTAATATCTAGTTTATGAAGTTTTCATTTTAAATCCTACGGTATTTATTATGAAATCTAAAAATCTGTTAGAATCGGTAGCTATTTTATTGAATTTATTAATTTCAAATTGAAAGGAAAACAGAAACAATTCTTTTAAATTTTAAATTTCAATGTTCCTGTTTGAGCAGAATATTCAGCACAATTGCCGCTCATGGCTACAAAATCTCTTTTTTACATATCGGGAAAAAATAATAACTAGGAAAGTTTTGAATTTTCTTCGAATTCAAAAAATTGTTTTTTCAAGAGCATGTCAAGAGCAGGTTTGAATTTAACAAAAAACGATGAAAAAGTGCATTGAAAAAAAGGTGTCAATCTTCATCATGACAAATCGATTTTCTCGGTCGTTCTTCACAAATTTTTTTTTTGCAAAATGTAAAAAAAAGAGTCACAAATGTTATTTGTTGTTGTCCTCTCCTCTTCCTCATGTTGTTATTGGGGGTATAGATAGTTGCTAAACATGAAAACGAAAAGAAACGAATAGATGACGATGGTGACATGAATGAACTGAATTTGTTGCGTAGACATGAGGAAAATAGAAAAAGAGAATACGAAAGAGAGACGAAGAAGAAGGAGAGAAGAATGAGTAGGAAATACGGAAGAATTTTGAAAAGAAGAGGCAAAAATTGTGACAAAAATGGAGGAAGAAATGTTTCAATTTTTTGAGATACATAGAATTCTTTTGAAAAAAAACAACAAAAGACGGGTGCTCCCAAAAATATTGAATGTATCTATTCCGAAACCTCTAATTTCAGGTTAAAGACAGTGTTCAAGAGTTTTTTAACTTTCTATTTATATTGTTGAAAATAATCAAAAATTTTCAATGACAATTCAAATTTTTGAGCATAAATTTTTAATAATATCAAGTGGTACGATGTCTTTAAACAATTTTAGATCTATGGTTTTCTGATACGTTTTTTAACATTTCACAAAAGTCTAATTTTGAAAATTTAATTGTTTAAAAATGAAAGAAAACTGCATCTAACAACAAAGGTGTGTAGGACTTTGCGAATATTTTTCTAATAGTCGTTTCCCAAGTTCAAAGTTTATTAAATACCAACTGTTATGTATTGAAAAAATAAATAGCAAGTCAATCATTTGAGAAACTGGTGGCGGGCTTTGATCTTTTCATGTTTTGTTTATTATCTCTTGCGTTTGACAGTTGGAACCAGAGTCAAAAATGAGAAAAAATATGAAAAGGTCTCACTTATATAATTTTTTAAAACCTATTTTTTGCTGAAAATTACATACATATATAAATATTGGAGAGCATCACGAGAATGTTCTAATAAAATATGAATTGAAAAATATATATACGAGCGAAGACATCCTTTGAAAAGCTATGAATTTTCGAGTGGTTTAATCATATTATTATTTTTAAAATGAAACGGAAAATGTATTTATTCTGTAAAAAATTGCATAAATTGAAACTAAAATGTTTTCATTGCAGAAGACTTCATTATGGGGTTGTTTTTCAATTTCCTGGGAAAATTAAATTAACACCCCATTTCTTCATTTGCACAAAATGCATAATCTAACGGAAAAAACGACAGATGTATCTTTTTTCGAACCAAATAATGTCAACCTTGAGAATCGAAAGGAGGGAACCAGTTTCTACTTCAGTGCACAATTACAATATACGAAAACTGTCAGAGTAGATTTATATATTCATAACGATTAAAAACAATCAAATTATGAATAAAATGTTTATTGGGGGAAAAGGAACGAAAAGCTTCGAACCGAACCATATGTGGTCTGCTGTCAATAAAATACTATTATATAAACAGAATTGGAAGAGAATGAGGAACTAGATTGAAAGCGAACAATTTGTGGGAAAGGGTCAAATAAACAAAATGTTTTGGTTTTGTGACGACTGAGTTGGCTTGGCATTTTAATTTTATGAGATAATAAATGAGTAAATTCACAGAAAAATTTATAGTTTAAAGGTAAGGGTTTTACAGAACAGAAAAAATTATTAGTTATTGGGGAAGTTTAAACAATTTACATAAAAATGTATAGATAGGATTAGTTCGATCATTTTTTCACAAAAAAATTGAAAAAGAAAATTAATTAAACGAAAATGTAAAATAAGTATATACATTTCAATTAAATTGAGCTGCGACCTAGAAAACCATCAGATTTTGGTTTCTATGCTAAAATCTACAAGGGGCTATTTTGCTGGGACTTTCAACCATGGACATCGGCAAGTTGATTCATTCTGAAAAAAAAGAAACTATTTTATGAGAAAGAGAAAATTTCTAATAAGATTTAATTTAAGATTTAAAAAATAATGTTACCACATAAAAAATAAAAAGGAAAATTGAAAAGTTTTCATTGATGTCCTCCATTACTCGACAGATACGAAAGAAAACACACAAAAATCAAAAAATCATTTTTTTTGTTCGCTTTATTTACTCGCTTGACTTTCGAAATTGTTCGAAAAATAAACCGTTATAAAACGAAGTCAACAGTCTCATTTTGATTCACAAGTTTTTCATCAATGGTTCATTATAAACTGACATATTTCAATGTTCGCGGATTTGGTGAACCAATTCGTCAAATGTTTCACTTGGCCGGAGTTGAGTTCGAGGATAATCGATTTGATCACAGTGAATGGGAGAAAGTGAAACCAAGTTAGTTGTTAATTTTTTTATGTTTTAAAAAAAGTGATTAAATTAAGGAGAATGAGGCATTTTGAATGTTCATTAAATTATTTTAAATCGCTTCTAAATCGCTTTGATCGCTTTGAAATGGAATACACACTATATTTACAACACATTTCAAAAATATGTTTGTTTTTATTCCATCTTAAAAACAGTCGATCAGTTAATTTGACCCTAACTGATTTTAATTTCAAAAATTAGAGAATTCTTATTAGTACATTACAATTTAAGCGAAAGAACATTGAAAAATGTGGTGCCAGCAGTTCAAAGTTGCAAAAATCAAAATTTGAAAAATTTACACGCCGCCAAGTGATATCATTATTATTGCAGCCACGCCATGGGGACAAGCTCCAGTTTTGAGTGTTGATGGATTGGAGATTCCACAATCTGCTGCAATCGGAAGATACATTGCAAGAAAGTTTGGATTTGCTGGAAAAACACCGGAGGAACAAGCATGGGTTGATGCTATTGTCGACCAATTCAAAGATTTCGCGCATCTTTTCAGAAAATATCTGATTGCTGAAAACACTGGATCATCAGCAGAGGAAGTTGTGAGTTTGAACAATAATCTTAAAAGCCTATTGATTTTTATTTTTCAGCAAAAAATCAAAGAAACTGTCTCAATTCCTGCAATAACCTCATTCTTAGAAATTCTGAACAAAATTCTGAACACTTCGACATCTGGATTTCTTGTAGGCGACAATGTTACTTGGGCTGATCTGGTGATCGCCGACATTTTGACGACGCTTCACAAAAATGGATTTTTGGATTTTTCGGATCAACCGAAACTTTCAGTCTTTTTTGAAAAAATCAATTCGATTCCCCAGATAAAGGCGTGGATTGAAAAGCGACCAGACACTCAGTTTTAACCTTTGTATTTCATTCATAAAAGTTTTTTTCGATTTCAATTTTCTTTGCAATTTTTATTCTCGAATGTCAAAATTATAAAATGAAGGACGAATCAAAAATTACGACATTAATGTTTCCCCTTCGGACAAAAAAACAAGGCCAGTCGAACAAAAAGTAAGAGTAGACTGTTCAAACGTGCTAACAACGATGTCGATATCAGACATCAGAGATGACGAAAGAGAGGGCAAAGAAACAAAAAAAAAGGTTTTTCTCGACATTCTCAGAGTATATAAATCGAAAGACTAGACACGATTGTCCAACAGATCGACGAAACACCTTCGAAAATGCCAGCCTATAAATTATATTATTTCAAAGGTCGTGGACTTGCTGATGTTTCTAGACAACTTTTCTCCTTGGCTGATGTTGAATTTGAGGATATTCGAATTGAGCATGCTGATTGGACCGATGAGAAAAAGAAAGGTAATCATGATATGTTGAATTTGAAACTAAACGTTTTGTGTTTTTTTTTCTAGAAATGCCATTCGGTCAAATGCCAGTTCTCGACACAAATGGAGTAAAAATTCCACAATCAATGGCCATTGCTAGATACTTGGCACGTAAATTCGGTAAGTAGTGGTTTTTTAGATATACTATTACAAATTTGAAAACATCTAATCACCATGATCGTTTTAAAAATTTCTGTAAAATTCTAAAACAAAAAATCAATTTTCAGGATATGCTGGAAAATCAGACGAGGAACAAGCAATCGTTGACGCATTAGCTGATCAATTCAAAGATTTCTATGCAGAAACTCGAACATATTACTACACCCAACTCGGATTCATGAATTTCAATCTCGATGAAGAACGAACGAAAACCTTGATTCCAGCAAGAGACAAATTCTTGACCATCGTTACAAAGTATTTGAAAAATAGTAAATCAGGATTTCTTGTCGACGGTGGTGTCACTTATGCTGACTTGATCATTGTTGACAATATGCGCACATTGTTCAATCGTTTCCCAGAATATGCGGATAATTATCCAGAAGTTAAGGAGTGGTACCAAAGGGTTCAAGATATTCCGGCTATTCAACGACATCATGCTAATGCACCGAAGACTGATTTCTAATTTCTTTATTTTTTTTATATTGTGATCTTCGATTTTAAAATAGCCTAAATGTTGAAACTATGAACTTTTTTATTTCGAAATAAATTAATTCTTGGGTCAAGTTTTTTTTTAATTTTCAAATCTAACTGACAGATACAACTATTTTATATCTGTTGTGTCGTGCAACAAAGGCTTAATTATCACTGCTTTATTACAGGCACAAACTATAGATAAAAACGAAGAATAAAATCAGGGCAAAAGGGAATGCGGGTCGACGATAATACAATTAGAAATACAATATTCATCGCGTAGATCAAATAATATAAATACAATACAGGGTTACGGTAGATACAATTAATTATAAGTCTGATTGACTTAACAATATCCAAGCATTTAAGACTAAGCTTTAATCGTTTATTTATTTTTGGTTTTGAACATTAATTTAAAGTCTATACTGCAACACCAGGGTCTTGTACCATTGATGGTTGAGCTACCGGGTCTTGAGCTTCGTTCGCTTCGCTAAATTCTTTCTTCTTCCTTTGGAACCGAAATATTCTGAAAGTTCAGTTTTCAATATTCAATTCTCTAATAAAATAGGTTTACGAAAGTTTAAATGCTGCAATTGTCACAATCAAGCATAATGTGAAAGCAATGACCGAGAGGAAAAGATAGAAGCCTCCTCCTTTTATCCCTCTTTTAGAATCTTCAGCCCAGTGTCCAAAAGTTATGATCATCGAAAAGAAAAACAAAATTGTACAAAAAATCTGGAAAAATGAATGATAAGATTTATTTACGAGTTTAGAACTTACATGTAAACCTAAAATCACACACCATAGAGTGAAAGTATCATATCGTAACGCAATAAAAATTAAACCAGCAAATGCCAAGTAGAATATTGAATATATGAATGCATCAAGAACATTTCCTCCTATTATTAGAGTGATCAAAGCAAAAAGAAAAAAAATAACTCCAATCACAATTTCGATTATTGTCAATATTTTGAATAGTAGCTGAAAAACAGTGATTATTTATTCATCACATTGAAAAACCAACTATTGAATCTAAGAAAAAAATTTCTGAGCTGTGACTTTCATTTCCTATTGATTTCTTTGCTTCTATGTTTTCTTGTACTTTTTCCATTTGCATGATAATGTTATTTTTAAACTAGAAACTGATCAATCTTCGGTTCGAAAACCATTCATAAAATTGAAACGTCAAAATGTTCACGTCGCGTTTCACTGCTTTTTTTGTTCTTTTTTTCCTGGCCAATCGTTTTGCGGAGTGCCGTTAGGAATTTCCTCGCAATGCACTAAAATTCAAATTTCAGTTGGTCTTGCGCGTTGCGGTCGCGTTGCGAGGAAATTCCCAACGACACTCCGCAAAACGAGCGGCTAGAAATTTTTATCTTGACAATACATTAATTTGAATATCATAGAACTTTAATCTTCGTCTTTTTCCCCGTCGCCACGAGACTCATCTGAAAAACAAGAAAAAATTCCAAAAACTGATTTAAGTTTTTAAAAAAACTATGTAAATTTATACTTCGGCAATGGAACAAAGTGAACAGAGCAAAAGTTAATTTTAAGGTTAGATTAAATACCAGTTTCTCGAGGCAATATTATAATTCTTTAATTTGACTGAAAATTACAGCTTTACAAAATGAGCCGATATGCTTATTAGAGAAATGCTCGGACATTTTAATTCTTATCTTCTTAAGTAAATGCTAGTCAAAAATAATAATCGATGGTAAATATTTTATTACATAAAAAGGACAAGTTCAAACTTCTTCGCTTGCAGAGCTATCGCTGTCCTCGTCTTCTCCTCCGTCGCCACGAGATCCACAGTATCTGAAAAATCAAAATATAAATACCAAAAACTGAAAAAAAAACAAACGTGATTTGAAATGCTGCAATGGTGCAAAGAAAACAAAATGCGACGAGCAAAGAGGCATGAATAAAAACGACCAACGCTTTATTAGCCTTATCTTTATCATTTTCAGAATTCGCATCATTCCAAACAGTATAGGCAAGATACATTAGAAAAGCCGAAGACAATGTTTGACCAATCTGGAAAGTATTAACTGTTGAAAATACTAATAATTATGATTTTTACCTCAAGTAACAGAACCACGAACCAAACGCATACACAGTCAATGCAAAGAACAATAAAGATGATAATAGCAACACCGAGTGCATTAAATGCAGGTCCTAATTGTGCACAAGCATCAGAAAATGATTTATCAAACAGTCCACCCATTGCAGCACTCACAATAAAAAATATGATTGCATATGCTATCTCTATTTGAGCCATTATACGGAAGAATTGCTGAAAGTTATTATATTATTGCAAAATTTTTTTAAAGATTCTCACTTTCGCACCACAGCATATGAAATGCGGGTCATGTCCAGCATATTTTCTCGATTTTATTTCGATTTCCATTATTTTTTTCTTTGGGCACTATCTCGAATTTAACGAAAAAATATGTTATGAAACACATGAATTGTAATAGTAAAGTTCATTCGGTCACGTTCTATACTTAACACGCATTGTCCGAAATTTTCGAAAAACCGATGTCACAATAAAAACATTTTTGCTTCCGATTTGGATAATATTTCATATATAAGTTGCATATGGGCCCAGGATCAATTCCGAAAAATTTTGACAGGCTCCGCCCACTTTTGCAGAGTGGAAATTTTGAAATGCTAACTTTTTTCTCCGTGGATAGAAATGAAAAATTCAAAAAGAATATGAAAGAACATTTGATACTGATCATTTTTTCTTGTGATATCAAAGTTCTAATCATAGGCTTCATGGTGAAAATTTCAATTTTTTCATGAAAAAATGTCTTTTTTCGACTTTTGACCATGACACAATAACTATGGCAAGGCTAGTTTTTGCATTTTTGAAATCTACAAGTCAAAATACGTCTGATATGTGTAGTTTCGTAATCAATTTCAATGCGCTCTGAAATGTTTTAGGCCGCCAAACATTAGGAACCCGACCCATACGCAAAACAGACTTCGCCATATCGCGAGTAATCTTTATAATTTCAACAGTAACAACACAAATTATGTTAGTTAATCGTTTATAATTAAAAAATTGATAGTAAGTTGTTTCCTCGATGCTGAATTTTTCAAGAAAAATCGAAAAAACAGTGATTTTTTACAATCTTTGACTACATGGCCAATATCGTTAGTCTTTTGTAAAATCTCGCCCTTAAGCTTGCTCAAACTTTGAAAACAACTCAATTCATAATAGATCTTTTATGCGTGATGTAAACTACAGATGTGTACGCTGACATCAAATATCTCAAAATCAAACCTAGAAAAATGGCAAAATTTGACACTTTACAGGATTTTTTCACTAGGAGTGTTCTGCAGAATATCGGCGGATTATTCATTGGAACCTATTTTATATTAATAGCTGTATTTTTATTATTAAGATGTAAAAATTTTCCAACCGAACAGTACCACAATACTGAGATATGCCCGCTCGAACTGTGACATCTCAAAACCGCAAACTAGAAAAAAAAAGGTCAAAGTTTGACTCTCCATAACTTTTGAACCAGTGAACTATTTCGCTTGTTCTATAGCTTATTCGATAAGAAAAATTGTTTTCTTTATTTTAATCAAAATATAATCTAAAACATTCCACTAAAATGTATATAAAATTGGATGTAGATGTCAAAACAATAATTTTTCAGTCGTCATTATAGGATTTTTAGATGTTAGTTCGGTGATTTTGACACCGGTTCCGGATGACGACGAGGAAAATGACAGTGCGACTACTTCTCCACCACCTATTTTAGTTTTGTGATTGTCATATATTTAACATTTTTTAAATTTATTGCATGTTAATGGACCTATTGAATTAAAATTTAAAAAATATCCTGGGATTTTCGAATTCTATCTCATATTGATTTTTGAGTCTAACTGTGCACTTTTCCCGTTAAAATGTTCAATATTGATTAAATTATTAATTCAAAAATTCCCCGGTCCTTCACATTTTTTAAAAAGATTTTTCATGTATATAATTTAAGTTTTTTTCAATGTTTATCATAAGTTATTTGTATTACTAACCATCAAATAACAAAAGCGAAATATTATTATTATTGCACGATTTTATTATTTATTTTTGTTATAATTCTGTGATTTCTAGGTTCTTTTTTTTCTTCTCGTGTTTGTGGTTTGGTTTTGTCAAATGAAAATGGTGCGGAAATAAGGTTTACAATTGTTTTTTATTGATTTTCTAGGTCATTCCTGGTAAGAATGGTATCGGATCCAAAATGTTATAATCCGAAGATTGTGAGACATTTGAATATGACGAATCATCGGAAAATGAGTCAGGACTTGTATCGGGATCGAACTTTGATGTAAGCTTCATTTTCAATAATTTTTTAAATTAAATTTTTTAGGCAAACAATTTCGCATAGTCAACGTCCGAACAAATTGTCACAATCGCCAGGATCTGCAGGATCGGCGTTTAATTGGGATGAGGATGAGGATCGTGTGGTTGCTGATGTTCAGACTGGATTGCAAACACCGATTTGATTAAATTATTGGATTTGTGGTAGTGGTTTTTAGTTTTTCAAGTATTTATTCAAGTAATTTGGATTTTTTTGAAATTATTCCTACTCTTGAAATTTCATTGAAAATAAATGGTTTAAAAAATTTGGAAATTTGCTATAAAATGGACCCACAGAAATGTGAATGCAAACATTTAGCGCACAGTTGGAAAAAAATCGAATTTTATTGGTTTACGCGAAAATGTTTGAGAAAAATAGAATAAAAAGTTGAATTCCCTCCAAAAAGAGCCAAACGTTGCATTAAATTTTCGGAAAAAACGAAAAAAAAAACATAAAGGTAAAAATATTTATTCAAATCAAATTCAATCAATCAATTTTATTCATCCATTTCTTCATCTACTTCTCATTCTTGGCCACATGTTTAACATCATCGCCTTTCTTATTCCCTGACTTTTTTTGTCTTGACGTCGCTAGCGTCTCCGCCTGCAAAGCTAGATTTATTTCTCAACAAATTAAAATACAATATACCTCTACCATCGTCTCCTTCTCAATTTCATCGAAATTCGGGCGCTCAATTCCAAACTCTCGTTGAAGCAATGATGCGATTTCAGCCATTGACAAGCGATCATTTGGGTTCTCCGACCAACATCTCGTCTATAAAAATGGAAATTTTATTAAAAATTTTGAAATTGTAAAAGGCTTACCACTATCATTTTATTTACTGCTGCATTTACATCACTTGAAAATGACAGCCGAAAACCAACACGAAGTTGCTCATTTATTTTAGCAGCGTCCATCCCGCCATACGGCTCCGCACAATTGGAATAAACCTCCCAACATAACACCCCGAAGCTCCAGACATCCGACTTTTGTGAAAACGATCTCGTTTTCAGGGTTTCCACTGCGAGCCATCTGAACGGCAGACGTTTCGATACCGTCATTTGATAATTCGTTCCAGTGCGTGTCATGCCAAAGTCTGAAATCTTGACCACTCCATCGCCGTACAAACAATTTCGCGTCGCAATGTCTCGGTGTATAAATCTTTTGGAATGAATGTATTCCAATCCCCATGCGGCTTGAAGCACCATTTCATTACGTGTCCTCAATACCAAGTCATTGTGCTTTTGGATGTAGTTGTTTAATGAACCATCAGATGCCTGAAAATATGCACTTTTGAGAAATAGTCTAGAAATACAAGAAAGAAAGCCTTACCAATTCCATTATCAAGTAGAGTGGTTCATTGATGACCGCAACTCCATAGAACTTGACAACGTTCGGATGGCCATGAAATGATCGCATTATTCTCGCCTCTGCCATAAACTCCCGTATCTGCTCCTTTGTCATATTCTCCAACTTCGCCTGCTTTATCGCCACTTTCACTGTCCGTTTTGGCAATATCAGCGTGCCCATTGAAACTTCGCCAAATGCTCCTTCCCCAAGCTTCTTCGATATCGTCACCTGTCTGTGCTCAAGCTCCCATTTTTTACGGCAAATCGGTTGGAGAATGAAGGCGTCATCTTTGATTGCTTCTTTTCGTGTTAGGTGATGATCAACCATTTGTTGAATGGTGTCAAATGAATGCTTTTCGATCATCCACTTGTTGGCAGCATTTTTGATCACAAAGTGCTTGATCTGAAACAAAAAATATTCTTCTTCGTTTTCTTCGAAATTATCCTAATTTGCATCCAAAGTTCGAAAAAACTTGAATTTCCGCCATTTTGTTGTGCATTCTCGCGTAACAGTGTTTGCTCACTTAAGAAAGCACCGTACTACGAGAAAAATTGTCTTCACTTTTCCGTTTTTCGAACCTTGAACGTTAAAAAAAGCGTACCGCCTGTGCTTCCTCCAAAAATTTGTCGTGCATGACGGAGAGAATGTACTTTCTTGTTTCTCCTTTTGACGGCTCCGATATCCTCACCAAAAAATCGCCATTCTTCACCAGAATAATCTTGACATCTTCTCTTGGCAAAAGTCCATGGTAATACGGCTCTTTTTCGATGGATTTTTCCCTGTAAAATCATAATTTTTTGAAATTCCCAAATAAGAAATCATACCTTGACATTATGATTGGTGTTTTATCAACCGCTTGCTAGAGTTAACAAAACTGAATAGAATACTAAGGTTGTGGGAAGTTTTCATTGCAACAATCCACGTGGAACAAATATTAAAGTCCATGTTGTTTTTTGAATTGTACGTGTGTTCTTTTTTAAATTAAATTATGAACTCCGATTTTCATTTATTTTTAGATACTTCTCACGTTGAGCAGTTAATAGATTAATAAGCATCTGAAGATGTAATTCTTGACTTTTCTAGCCGGAAACTGAAAAGATCTATTTTTAAAATTAAAAATTTTAACTCTGAAATTTCGGAAAATTAAATTGTTTGCTAAAAATTCCTTGTTCAAAACTTTTGACGAACATTTTGAAATTTTCAAAAAAAGTACTAAATATATTAGGTTGTTCCATAAGTTCCCGTCATTTTTAAACGTTGTTTATGATTGCTGTTTTTCTTGTCAAAGTGCACATGGGGCAGATGTCATTTTATCAGTTGGTTGGTTGAGTCTTCTAATGTGAAAAACAAAATTGTTATCATTCTGCTCTTCTCCGGCACTGAAAAATGCCGAACGTTTTCGTCCCAAACAATTTGCATTTTCGGAATGTTATTTTATTTCTGTTTCTATCTGGACTTAAAATAGCCGACATCGATCGTCGTATGACGGAAGTTTACAACAAGGATGCCCCCTCTCGAAGTACAATTAGCGTTTGGTTTCATCGGTTTGAAAACGGGGAATTTTCATTGGATGATCATGATCGATCAGGACGACCTATGGACTTGGACTTGGACGCATTGCGAAATGCGGTGGAAAGCGATCCTTTCCAAACTGTTCGTGAGTTATCAAGTCTACTTGGAGCAGGTCTGGCAACAATAGATCGAGGTCTTGAAAAGATAGGGAAAGTCAAAAAACTCGGTCGATATGTACCACATGTTTTGACGCAACACAACTTGGATACCCGTGTCGATACATGCTTGAGTCTTCTCACTTTGCACCGCACACACGGTTGGCTGGATCAAATCATTACAGGAGATGAGAAGTGGATATACTACGATAACAGTGTGAGACGTGCCGAGTGGGTTGACAAAGACGCACAAGCAGCAGACGTTCCAAAACATGAAATTCACGAGAAAAAAGTGATGCTTTCGGTTTGGTGGTCGGTCCAAGGAGTGGAATATTGGGAACTTCTGGATGATGGCGTGACTGTTACGGCTGATGTTTACACTCGTCAGATACGAAAACTGCATGTGGATCTCCATCGAGGAAAAAATGCCAAAGTTTCTCTGTTGCATGACAACGCTCGCCCTCACATTGCAAGGAAGACCAAGGCTGAGCTAGCGGGATACGGCTGGGTTATTCTCGCTCATCCACCTTACAGCCCCGACTTGGCTCCAAGTGACTATCATCTTTTCAGCGACCTCCAGCACTATCTCAGTGGAAAAAAATTCGCTTCTCGGCAAGAGGTCAAAACTGAGTTTACTACCTTTTTCAACTCCCAACCGCAGACGTTCTGGCAGGCAGGAATCCACAAGTTGGCGACCCGTTGGCAGACAGTGATCGATCAACATGGCCAATATATCTAATTGATTCAATAACTTTTGCTTGTTTCACAATAAAATTTCATGACATGAAAAATGACGGGAACTTATGGAACAACCTAATAAAAAAAATTTTCGCAGCAAATTTTTCAATCATTAACAAAATTTTTGAACTGGACCAAACGGAACATGAATAATTGAAAAGAAAACATAAACTCAACGTGAACTTTCACAAAATAATCAAAAAGAATTAATCAATCTGATGATTATTATTGAAATATTGAATTCCAACAAAAACATACAGAAGGCTAAACAAGGTTGCGATTCTTGAACGGTTCAGACAGGAATCTCGGAAAATATTCAATGAATTTAAGAACATTTCAGATGAAGCTATTTCGCATCGTATTCGCAGTCCTTGTGGTTTGCATCTCGTCGATAAATAGTCTAGTAACATGTCCAAATGGAATAGAAAGCTTACAAAACTGTAGTCTAGCACCATGCCCGTCAGACTCTATATGCTATCGAAAAGATAATGCATATTTTTGTTGCGGTAATACAAACAAAATAACTAAATTAACGGAAATTATGCATTTTTCAGGAGCACTTGACACATTTTGCACGACAAAAATGAATGCATTCAATGCGAGGGAAAACGGATATGGTTCGTATTTGTGGGGACCTTCTCCATCAACCGGAAAAGATAAATGGTACACTGTTGAACAAGGATCTGAGGTTATTGCATGTCGTATGTTCTATTAATTACAACTTTATCAAACCGATAATTTTTTTTAGCATTTCCCATTTCATTCGCTTATAGTCTATTCAAGGAATTGAAAGTCTTGCCAATAGGTTTGTTTTGTTTCTTTGTTATGTCATAGTCCCTCAAGAAACATGAAAGCGGGTGTCTTTGTCGTTCGAGTACGGCAAAGGAAATTTCGAAAAAAAATGTTTTTCTTCTATAAGTTTTCAAATATGGCAAAGAAGATCAAAATGAAATCGCAATTGAAAATTTAGTCCCATTAAAAACAGTCGCGAACCGGCACTTGTTTAATCAAAATTAGCTCTGTGGCCTGGTTTTCATTAAAGGGGAACTTTACGGAGCAAATGAATGCAATTAGGATGAAAATAGACTTCATTCTCATTCCAAATCGTTTTTAATACTTTCTAAAACCACATAAAAGCCGAGAAAATTTGCTTCAAAACAATGGCCTAAAAAATGTTTCCACCTGACTGAAATTGTTCCACATACTTGGTTGGATTTCAGTATCGTAACTTCAAAACAATTTCAGATTTTGATGCAAACAAACCAGGAACCTCAACACCGAAAGCATGCATCAAGAATTCGGATTGTAAGACGGACAAGGACGAGTTTTGCGGCGCTGCATATCATCCGACATTCGCAGGCGAATTGGATGGAAGTGGAAAAGATAATGCTCCGTTGAAGTTCTGCTATAACTGTGAGTTATTTCGAGACTTTGAAAATAAAATCTAAAATCATTTCCAGTTCAAAACTTTGGATCCGTTAATGTGAAGCCTGTCATCACCGCCGACAAAACCGAATTAACGGGATGCTACAAAAATTCGGATTGTTCTCCTTATAATGGATTTGAAACATTTTGCCTCGTGGCAGAGCAACCAGTACGTATTGCGGAGAACATAAAAATAAAGATGAAGGGATTTTGTGTATTTGAACAATCGAAAAGTGCACTTTGGTGGTATCTCTTGGCGGCGTCAATCGTTAGCACTGTCATTTGTCTTGGGATGTCAATAACTTTTTACATTCTTCATCGTAAAAGCGTTTTGAAGGAAACCGAATTGCCAACGAAAACGAAGACGATTACCTTAATAACGCTGAGCGCTTATGGACCCAAGGCACCGAAGACTTCTAAGGAAACGACGGCTTCTAAGGAAACAATGATTACATCTTCAAGTGGATTATGATTTTTCTTGTAATAAATGAAGCATATTTTTAAAGAATAAAGCTCAGATTTTTTTAGAAATCGTCAATGAATTCATTCCTAGACCACGTTTGGTCCTAGGCCATAGATATACATTTTAATTGATAAGGTGTGATAATTTTTTCTAGTTTTTTCTACAATAATTTGCTATGTTTAATGGACCTATGCAGAAACTAAAAATGCTGCAAAAAATTGCAAGAAATGTCAAGAAATTGCAATTTTTGCAACCGATTTACGGGAAAAATACGGTAATCGTTGCGAGACCATCAACGAAAACGGCTCTTGACCGTATTTTTGGACGCACACCTGTGAAATTTGTGATGGTCTCGCAGCGAAGAGTAAGAACTTTTGATGGTCTCGCAACGATTACCGTATTTTTCCCGTAAATCGGCTGCAAAAAATTGCAATTTCTTGGAATTTTTTTGCAAGTTTCTGCATTGAATTTTTTGCATTTGTTTGCAATTTTAGTTTCTGCATAGGTCCATTAGCAAATTCAAAATAGTTTTTTTTTTAGAATTTAGATAAGGATTTCCTTTTAATTCGCCGATTGGCACACTGAAATGGCTTTGAAATATTCAAATAGGTTCGGGAGATAGCTTCGCAAAAATCGATCTTCACCAGACCGGAGTCGAACCAGCATCTGACAGATAACATGTCTGCTGCACTACCATTGTGCTACCGGTGACTCGATATTCACTCAGCTAATTGACGATCTCGTCTTTTCCCTGTGTGCCGCGGATTTGGTTTGCCCACCGCTCCGCATTTATAGCAGAGAACGGTTCACAGGCCCATTCGGGATGCACTGTTGGGCATCCGCAAGATATATATTTTAGAATTTAGATAAGGATTTCCTTTTAATTCGCCGATTGGCACACTGAAATGGCTTTGAAATATTCAAATAGGTTCGGGAGATAGCTTCGCAAAAATCGATCTTCACCAGACCGGAGTCGAACCAGCATCTGACAGATAACATGTCTGCTGCACTACCATTGTGCTACCGGTGACTCGATATTCACTCAGCTAATTGACGATCTCGTCTTTTCCCTGTGTGCCGCGGATTTGGTTTGCCCACCGCTCCGCATTTATAGCAGAGAACGGTTCACAGGCCCATTCGGGATGCACTGTTGGGCATCCGCAAGATATATATTTTAGAATTTAGATAAGGATTTCCTTTTAATTCGCCGATTGGCACACTGAAATGGCTTTGAAATATTCAAATAGGTTCGGGAGATAGCTTCGCAAAAATCGATCTTCACCAGACCGGAGTCGAACCAGCATCTGACAGATAACATGTCTGCTGCACTACCATTGTGCTACCGGTGACTCGATATTCACTCAGCTAATTGACGATCTCGTCTTTTCCCTGTGTGCCGCGGATTTGGTTTGCCCACCGCTCCGCATTTATAGCAGAGAACGGTTCACAGGCCCATTCGGGATGCACTGTTGGGCATCCGCAAGATATATATTTTAGAATTTAGATAAGGATTTCCTTTTAATTCGCCGATTGGCACACTGAAATGGCTTTGAAATATTCAAATAGGTTCGGGAGATAGCTTCGCAAAAATCGATCTTCACCAGACCGGAGTCGAACCAGCATCTGACAGATAACATGTCTGCTGCACTACCATTGTGCTACCGGTGACTCGATATTCACTCAGCTAATTGACGATCTCGTCTTTTCCCTGTGTGCCGCGGATTTGGTTTGCCCACCGCTCCGCATTTATAGCAGAGAACGAGGGTAGGCCAAGTGTTTGGAGGCACATGTGTTCGTTTTTTTATAAACCATTTTCCATGGTTGAAAAAAAGAGTCGAAGTAGAATTCGATTTCCCATTTAATGATTTAATTTTATTTTTCGCGTTGCTTCAGGCTAAACGCTTCTACGGGGTGCGTGGCCTAACTTTTTCAACGCACGAACACTTGTGCCTCCAAACACTTGGCCTACCCTCCAGAGAACGGTTCACAGGCCCATTCGGGATGCACTGTTGGGCATCCGCAAGATATATATTTTAGAATTTAGATAAGGATTTCCTTTTAATTCGCCGATTGGCACACTGAAATGGCTTTGAAATATTCAAATAGGTTCGGGAGATAGCTTCGCAAAAATCGATCTTCACCAGACCGGAGTCGAACCAGCATCTGACAGATAACATGTCTGCTGCACTACCATTGTGCTACCGGTGACTCGATATTCACTCAGCTAATTGACGATCTCTTTTTTGAAAATATAAATTCAACGTGAACTTTCACAAAATAATCAAAAAGAATTAATCAATCTGATCATTATTATTGAAATATAGAACAAAAACATACAGAAGTCTGAACAAAATTTAATTTTGATTCTTGAACAGTTGAGGCAGGAATCTCGGAAAATATTCAATGAATTTAAGAACATTTCAGATGAATCAATTTCGCATCGTATTCGCAGTCCTCGTGGTTTGCTTTTCATCGATAAATGGTCAAGCAACATGCCCAACTGGACTATCAGGCACACAAGCCTGTAGAAAAGCACCATGTCCGTCAGACTCGATATGTTATTGTAAATATAATGCATATTTTTGTTGCGGTAAATAATACAAACAAAATGACTAAATTAACAGAAATTATGCATTTTTCAGGAGTACTTGACAGATTTTGCCCGACAAAAATGCATGAATTCAATTCGGGGGAATATGGTTCGTATTTATGGGGACCTGCTCCAAACGATGAATGGTACAATGTTGAAATGATATCTGAGGTTATTGCATGTCGTATGTTCTATTACTTGAATGAATATTTTTAACATTTGTTTTATTTGTTTTTTTCTTCTAAACTCTTCTAAACTACGAAAAGTGTGGTTTTGCTTAGGCTCTCACGACGTGTTAAAAAACACAGAAAAATTTAGAAGAGTTTAGAAGAAAAAAACAAATAAAACAAATGTTAAAAATATTCATTCAAGTCTAATAAAAAAAGGCTATTCATCCACGCTCCGAATAATTTTGAAAGACCGCGTTAGCGTGATATTTTGCTCTGTTTCTTTCATATCTCAGGCAGCTTCAGTATAATTTTTGCGATATTCATAGGTTTTCGAGCTCGCGTTATCTAAAAATCCTATAATGACGACTGAAAAACGACTGAAAACGACTGAAAGACGACTGAAATGACGACTGACGAATGAAAAGGTGTTTTGACACCTACATCCAATTTTATATACATTTTAGTGGAATGTTTTAGATTATATTTTGATTAAAATAAAGAAAACAATTTTTCTTATCGAATAAGCTATAGAACAAGCGAAATAGTTCACTGGTTCAAAAGTTATGGAGAGTCAAACTTTGACCTTTTTTTCGTCTAGTTTGCGGTTTTGAGATGTCACAGTTCGAGCGGGCATATCTCAGTATTGTGGTACTGTTCGGCTGGAAAATTTTTACATCTTAATAATAAAAATACAGCTATTAATATAAAATAGGTTCCAATGAATAATCCGCCGATATTCTGCAGAACACTCCTAGTGAAAAAATCCTGTAAAGTGTCAAATTTTGCCATTTTTCTAGGTTTGATTTTGAGATATTTGATGTCAGCTTACACATCTAGTTTACATCACGCATAAAAGATCTATTATGAATTGAGTTGTTTTCAATGTTTGAGCAAGCTTAAGGGCGAGATTTTACAGAAGACTAACGATATTTGCCATGTAGTCAAAAATTGTAAAAAATCACTGTTTTTTCGATTTTTCATGAAAAATTCAGCATCGAGGAAACAACTTACTATCAATTTTTTTAATTATAAACGATTAACTAACATAATTTGTGTTGCTACTGTTGAAATTATAAAGATTACTCGCGATATGGCGAAGTCTGTTTTGCGTATGGGTCGGGTTCGTAATGTTTGGCGGCCTAAAACATTTCAGAGCGCATTGAAATTGATTACGAAACTACACATATCAGACGTATTTTGACTTGTAGATTTCAAAAATGCAAAAACTAACCTTGCCATAGTTATTGTGTCATGGTCAAAAGTCGAAAAAATTGAAATTTTCACCATGAAGCCTATGAGTTAGAACTTTGATATCACAAGAAAAAATGATCAGTATCAAATGTTCTTTCATATTCTTTTTGAATTTTTCATTTCTATCCACGGAGAAAAAAGTTAGCATTTCAAAATTTCCACTCTGCCGCACTTGCAAAAGTGGGCGGAGCCTGTCAAAAATTTTCGGAATTGATCCTGGGCCCATATGCAACTTATATATGAAATATTATCCAAATCGGAAGCAAAAATTTTTTTATTGTGACATCGCCTCCTCTAGTTGTTCGACCCTCTCAGATAATGCGTGTTAAATGTTCTATTAATTTTCATACGAATCCAACGCTTTTTTACATTTACATAACATGGATAGGAGCTCCCTCAATATCACATTTTGAAACACTTTTCTGATAAATTTTTATTTCAGAATCAACAAATAAACCTACCGTGACAAGAAAAACAACGTTCAGCTCTAATTTTCATGAAATTTCAGTGGTTTTGAATTTAATTCAACAATTAAAATAATCCTTGGTTAAAGGGACTCTTTACTGTTTTTGGGTTTAAATTCCATTTTCATCTTCTTCACAGTATTTGAAAACCTGTAGAAGCAAAAAAAAATTATAGACATTTCCTTTTCTAGTACACGAAAAAAAACACATTTACAGGGTAAGGCGGCGAATGGCCTAACCGCTCGGCCGCGCACGAGAGAGCATGCGAATGTGAGAGTGTTTGCAATTGTTAGGCCATTCGCCGCCTTACCCGGTAAATATGTTTTTTCGTGTCCTACAAAATGAAACTTCGTAAAAATATTTTTCTTGTATAGGTTTTCAAATATTGTGAAGAAGATGAAAATGGAATTGAAACCCAAAAACAGTAAAGAATCCCTTTAAAGGAGGACTTTACGGAGCTAATGAATGCATCTGGGATAAAAATAGACTTCATATTCATTCCAAATCTGTTTTTAAAATTTTCTAAAACTACCTAGAAGCCGAGAAAACGCGCCTCAAAACAATGGCCTAGAAAAAGTGGGCAACGGCGAAAACTAGTCCTCAGGTACGAAAAATCCAAAAAAAAACATAAATTTAAAAGAAAAAACATGACAAAAGGACTAATATAAGCAGCATTCTGCATAACTATTTATTAACGAAACACGAAAATAGCTCATAGGGAAAAGCACGGGGTTTTTTTTACTACCGCTAGCACTGAAAAAATGGACCCTCATCGATAGAGCGCGCTTACAGATTGCGGCCTAACTATTGTGCAAAAATTCTTCCATATTGTCTTCTGCCATTTATTTTTGAACTGGGACTAACATTTTGAACATTTTCCTGTACTTTTACAAATGTTTATGTTTTTTCACCACTGTAACCTTTTTTTTATGATGTGTAGGCATGTTCTAAAAAAAGAACTAGTGCGATCTAATAGGTATGTAAAAAGTCTTAGAGGTTTGAAATTTTAACACTAAATTTGCTAATTTTTGAGAGTTTTTGAAGTTTTTAAAAATTACGACGGAAGTTTTGAAATTTTTGAAACTGTAAAGTTGAAGGTTAGATATTTACACGCTTTTTGAAAGTAATTTCGGAAGTTTCAGTGTTCGGATAAGTATTCCTTAGAGGGATAAAAGTTAGCATTTAGCATTTTTTTGAGTTGCATCGCAATTTTTCCAATAATCCTATTCCTTTTCAGTAAATTTGCTTTTTTCACACATTCTCATACTCCATATTATCTCAGAAAAGAAAAAGCAAAATGTATATTTCAATTTATTTATTCAGGGGGGACCGATCCAGCGGCTTTCTTACCGCGAACACACAACGAGACCACTAGACTATTGCGTTTTCTTCAGAGATAGTGTGTGTGCGCTCAAAGTGCGCTCTATCTCACTCGTGTCCACTCTCCGTAGTAAAAAAAACCCCGTGAAAAGTTCGGCCAGGTAGTCACTTTTTCTAGGTCATTCTTTTGAGACGTGTTTTCTCGGCTTCTAGGTGGTTTTAAAAAATTTTAAAAACAGCTTTGGAATGAGAATTAAGTCAATTTTCATTTAAGGTACATTTATCATCTCCGTAAAACGCTCCTTTAACCGTTAACATTTGTAAATTTTCCAGAATATTGAAAAGAATGAAAAAAAAAGAGATTTTGTGAAGAAACACTGTTTTTTTTTACTTTTTAAGGTTGTTTTTTTTGTTATTTATCAAAACATTTTGATTTTCTGCATGCATTGAATGATAATGATTAAATTTGAACCAATGTTTTTCGAACAAAAGCCAATAACATCAAATTTAATGACCTCTTTAAAAAGTCCAAGTGTTTATTTTCGTTACGAACTTCTTCTCCATATCCCTTTGATTTATCAGCATCAATGAATTTTCTTTTCCACCATCCTGAAAAAGGAAATGATAACAGAAATGACTTTATGACACTTTTTGCGGGAAGAAAATGCATCGGAAGGTGATAGTGAAAGTTGCACTTGATGATTGACGATGATTTCCAGATAAGAAAAGTAGGAGGATATCTCTGTTTAGCCAAACCCCCTTTTTTCCTGCTTTTTCTATTGTTTTACTGTCGATTATCAGCAAAAACAAGAGCATTCGAATTGAGAGGGAGGACTTACGATCTGGGTCATTATTGAAGGCAATAGAATATATGATTTGAAGAGATTTTCCGAGGCTTCTTTGTGTTTTCTGGATAGTGATTGTGGGAGGGGAACGATAGAGGCAAGGCTTCTAAATCGCATTTTGTTTCTTCTTTTGAATGCTTTCCTTTTTTCTCTTTTTCACAATATGCTTAATTTGTTCCCATTTCATAAATTATATAGCTATTTTAGCATGAGTTGTCAGCCAAAGACCAACTTCAACAAATTTTCATGTTTGGAGTTAAAGGCAATGTGCTATGAAATTTCAAAATTCTCCTCATCTTGTAAATTAAATTTTTTTTTTAAATATCAACTGTGAAGTTTAAAAAAGTCAGAAATCTTTATTTTTCTTACTGCTATTTTTGTTTTTGATTCTGTTAAATTTGTTCAAAATAATTGCGAAAATACTTATTTAAATTTGGAAAAATTTAAACATAATTTTGACTTTGGATGTTATGATTTAAAATTAAAAGTCAAATTTTCTTGCATTTTTGAAATTTCTTGAGACCAGAACCAATGCAATGTTTTCCGTTGTTTTCTATTTATTCGTGTGTTTATTATCTCGATATAATATATTTACTTTTTCAAGGAATATATTGCTTTTCAGCCCTTCAAATGGGATCTCATCTCATCACAGCACTTTTATTTTTTGCATCACTTTATCAAATTGGCTTTTCTGATAGCCGAGGTATGTTTTCAATTTGACCCTAATTTATCATCCAATTAGTGTGAATTAAACGAACAAAGTTTCTTTTTTATTTCAAGTTCTTCGTCCATGTTTCGAAAGATATGCAAATCATCGATTAGTTAATGTGCGACCATATCACAGTGAATGGAGAATGACAACAGAGGATAGTTGTCTGTTGTTTTGTGCACAATCAGCGGTGAATATTCGGAAATTTTCGTGAAATATCAAAAATACTCATTTTCAGAGCAGATGCAGATCGGTTGTCTATGATAATGTTCAGCATATTTGTCACTACTTTTCTGATGAAGGAGTTGATCAAGCTGTCATCTCAGCAAAAATGACATATCTTCGAGTTGTAACAAAGTCTTGTTTAGGTAACATTTTGCATTTTCAAACAACTGAAGAAAATCTAGCCCGGATAGTCCAAATAACAATACCAATATTTTGCCACATTCAAATAATTGTGTTTCGCGCCAATTCCGACCGCGGACACGCGCGCATTCAAATTTTCATTTTTTCAACCGCTGCTATGTAGCATTTATTGGTTTGATAACGCATAAATTGCATTATACTAATGAAAGAAAGCTCTAATTTTTGCAATCAAAATAAGGTAGGATCAAATTAACTGACACCCTGTCTTTAATCTCGGAAAATGGTTATAAAACCTGAAACGAAGTAATTTTTTTTTAATAACGGAAAATATTTCTGTGTCTATGAGGTTTTAACCTTTTTGAAATTCCTTTTTTCCGAAAAATACGTATCCTAAAACTTGTAATTTTCAGACGAAAATGTCGATATTGCTGCTGATCCAACAATCCAAATTCCACCAAATGCTCCACCAACTCTTTTGACAACTTCATCGAATTTCAATACAAACAATGAAATTCAACAACCACCACATGAATTGTCAATCCCTCAACCACCAATTGAGACTTCAACAATGCAACAAGATGTCACAACAAATGTTCCAGAAACAATTACATTCGAAACTGCAACAACTACACCATCAATGTTTGAAGAAGAAGATCTCTTGGAAGGAACTACACAGCCAACTGAAACGATTCCAGATATTGTAGAAGACGATTTGGACAAAGAACTGAAACAGCTTATGGAGCCATCACAGTTCCAAGGATCATTCAATGATGAAGAGCAAACTGTTCAAAACAATGGAATTTATAGAGATAAAACAGAAAATGAGCAAAGATGGGTTGATGATAAAATGCATCAAGTTGAAAAGAAGAAAACAATTGATGAAAAACTCGAAGAATTGAAGGTAGAAGACCCGAAGAAATATGAAAAATTGATGGGAAATGAAGAGGAAAATGAAGAGGTTGAGACTGAAAAGAACAATTTGAAACAAAATTTGAGATATGGTGCAAAAGTGATCAAGTTTGATGAGGAGGCGGCATTTAGGAAATCGACCGAATTGAGAAGGAAACCAATGGGTGATGCTACAAGAAGACCACAATTGAAACAAGTCACAATATCATCTACTTCTTATATTCAGAAGGCGAAGTCATTTTTGGATGAGTTGAAGGATAATGAAGAAGAAGGAGAAGAAGATGAGGATCTTAACAGACCTGAAATTATTAAAGCTGGTAATTTTATCGATTTTTTTTTGAAAAAATAATTGGTATTTATAGAATGTGGAGGAGATGATGTGAGCGTCTGGATCGCGTTTGAAAATAGTCAACAAAAGGATGAGAATATGAATAACCCTATGGATGGAAATGTGGCATCAAGAAAGGATTGTCAAAGATTATGCCAAACGAAGGTACGACTGTTCTTACCCTGATTCAAAAAAACTGAAAAATCCTGACTCACATTTCCAACAAGCAATTATTTAAGTTTAAATTTAAATTAAATTGTTGTTTTTTTTTCAGAATTGTCGTTCCTTCACCTATTTTGAGAAAACCAACAGTTGTCACCTTAGTTCTAAATCAGATGGTGTTTCGTTGAAAGCCCCAGCTGAGGGTGATTTCACCGCAAGTTCATCCACCAAGTTCTGTTATCCAAGTAATAACACATTTCACATATTTGGAAAATATTTCAATTTTTCAGGCACATTCTCCGTCTTTGATGGTTGCTCAAACTTTGTGGCATTCCGTGACTATTCTGTCAAGGTTTTTTTTTAATTTTAAATTTTGATTTCTAAAAAATCAATATTCAAGATCGAAGCAGCAGAAGAATTCGACGGTCTCCCACAAGGATACGAAGGAATGCAGCTTTGTGTTGAATTATGCGTTCTCTCCACAAGATACACATGTCGATCGTCTACATTTAATCCAATTACTGGAAAATGTCGGCTTTTGGCTGAAGATTCATTGACAAGCCCTGACGATTTCAAATTTGATGAGTTCCAAAAATATTTATACTTTGAAAATGGTTGTGCGGCGACTGGATCAGAGTCTGCTGGTTAGTGTATTAGCGGGTTCTCCCGTAACATTTTATTATGTTTCAGAAGTAGTTGATCGTAATGTTGAAGTAGTGACAACGAAACCAAAAAAGCTGAAGAAACGTATTCGAAGAGTAAAGAGAATAAGAAGACTTCGTCACTAGATTATAATTATTTCTCTTAAATTATTTCTCATTTTTTATTTGTCATACGAACTTTGAACAGTTCTAAAAAACTACATTCTACAGGTGCCATCTCTTAGAAAGTTGAAGTTCGCATTGTAAATATAATAATCTTTAATAATTGTGATTTTTCATAATAAAAGTATTGAAAAAAAGGATAATGATTTGTCTCAAATTTCTAGTACAAACATATTTACGAATTGCCGGAACAAAACGGCACAAGAAAAAGTGGAACGAAAAAACAAAGAGAAGTTTTTCTTAGAAGAAAAAACAGTGTTTTATTTGCTGACGAATTTTGATAAGGAGATGGTCAAAAGATGCCGAAATGAAAAGAGCCAGTTTGAATTAACGGAAAAAACGGACGACTACGACGCTCATCAATTTTTGGAAAAGGCGATGAGCCGTTATGTCTACAAAACCCGTAGTTTAGTTGTTGCGTCCAGATTGGAATTGTGCCGGACGGCGGTCATCATCCTTCATCATTATTAGAGCTGTCAGTGATGCCACATAAGGTCGTCGATTCGTCTAATCAGGTAAATGATACTCTTGGCTTTTTTAAAAAGATTTAAACCATTATCTAACATGGTTTGTTGACTTGTCTTTTCTTTTCTTATGTGAAGAAGCACATGTAACCTGAGATGTATAAATAGTTGAAAAGTTGATTGATGGCGATTTCATCTTTTTGGACCGTTAGGCGAACTAAAGACAAAATCGTCATCAATAAACTATTCAAAACAATGCACAAGAACAAAATCACCAAACTCTTTCAATCAAATATTTGAAAGCCACAGTAATTCTTTTATGAATTAATTTTTAAAACAAGTTTGATGTTTATTATTTGAGATATTTAACTAATTATTTAAAACTACTTCGCTGTGTTTTGAGCTGTACTCATTTGAATTTTTAAGTACAACAGTTCCGAGGTTATTAAAGACAGTGTGCCAGTAATTTTGACCCTACCTGATTTCAATTTCAAAAATTAGAGCTTTCTCTCATTAGTATTATGCAATTTATATTGTCAAGATGAAAATTTAATTTCCTCACAACGCGACCGCAACTCGTTGGAAGGAGCTATTACAATTGAAGTAAAATACCCCCAGCTCCTTCCAACGCGTTGCGGTCGCGTTGCGAGGAAATTCCCTACGATGCTACGCAAAACGAGCGGCCAGGAATTTTCACATATCTGTTGAACTATAATCCAAATACTGCAAAGCCCGGAGCGTCGATTTCACTTAGACTGGTTCTCAGTTTTTCTTGGTTTTTTATTGGGGGAACTTCGAACTTAAATAAACAACCTTTTTTCAGCTTCCCACCAATGGAACAGAACTTGAAGCTCTTGAAAATGGTGAATTTGAAAAAATTGAAATGAAAGATAGAAATGAGACAATAACAACGGAGAGCAAAAAACAAGTTGAAAAATTGGAGAAAGATGTAAGTTCAAACTCGTTTTTGAATCTGATACTATCGAAAAAATATTTAAATGATCTATCAATGTCATACTGTAGCAAAAAATATGATCGATTACTAACAAAGAATGTTCAACATAAATGTATATTGGCATGCATGATTTGTCGATATAATTTAACAATATAATTTGTAACTAAATATTTGACCGCGAGATCAATTTTGTACTCAAAATATTGATGATTTAATCGTTTTTTGAGTAAAATAGGGGGCGGAGTTTATAATTGTAATTTATTTATATCGCTAATCGAGTAATGTACACTCGTATTCTGTTTCTAGTCGCGTCACAAAATACTTCATTTGTTTCTTCTTCGTTTTTCATCGAATTATCTGATTTTATCGTACTTTCTTTTACTTGGCAGTCAACATTTTTGTCATTATTTTTAAATGTTTTGTCATCAAAAAATCAAACCGAAATGTATTTAAACTACGAACCGAAAAAAAAGAAAACTTCAAAAAGCATTTTGAGAATTTTGAGAATTTTTTTTTGTCTTTGATCATGTCAGTATGATCATCATTAATCAAATTTATCATTGATACTGCATGTCGTCAATTCGGTTTTTTTTTAATTTCCCAGTCCTAATCATCTCAAGAAATATCGGTTTTTGTATCCTTCTTATTTTCTATTCTTGTCTCATTTTTTAAAAAATGTTTCTTTAAATAAATGGCATTTTTATAACCTTTTATCGCGATTCTGTTGAAGAAGTTTTGATAATCCAAACAGATCAAATAGCTTCAATGAATCTAGGTTTTAGATAATAAAGTAGAAAATGTTGAACTTTTCAAGCTTACGATGTTTGCAAACATATTTTTTGTATTAAATGAAGATTAAAGTCCCATGAACTTTAAAAATTCAAATTCTCATATTTTCTCTGTTTGGAATTTGATAAATTACAGACCTCATAAATCAATAATTGTGTGTCTTTGAAGAAAAATATGGTAAATGTAAATCAGCTCAGCTAATGTTTTAAAACTTAAGTTTTAGGTTAATCGAAAAAAATTAAAAATTTAAGCGAAGTTCAAAATGATTAGGGTTAATCACTTGTTTGTATGTGGTGGGATAACAGTCTCTTGGTATTTATATTGTGCCAATTTTTAGTCGACGTGTACGTTTTTTTAGTATAATTTTTGATATGTGATTTTTAATTAACTTTTCTGGATTTTGGCTGTAAAAAATTATATAAAATCAAATTTTGATATGCTAACTCTAATCTGTTTTGAATTTTGAATAAATTCACAAAAACGTTTGCCATAGAAGAAGTCGAATTGTTTACGACTGGATGTATTATTTCCAAATGTTAATTTCCCACTTATACTTCCTGTGTCACCTTTAATTTTAAACTCATAGATCATTGTGTTTCTTCCCTCTAACCTCCTTCCGCTCATCATTTTTTCCCTCTCTTCTTACCATTTTGTTGCCAAAATAATTACCTAAAAAGATACAGAAAAAAGGAAAAAAACGACAGAAAGAGACAAAGAGGAGGAGAAGAAGAAGAAGAAGAAGAAGCAGCGGCAATAATTTTGGGTAGAAATATGATGATAAAGAAAAAGTTGGTGATATAAAACATATCTTTGCACCACAACACAAATTGCATATTTTGACAAAAAAATGGATGAACCTACTTGTGTTCTTCAATGTGATGGACCATTGTTAGTAGCCACCAGTCGGAAGAACACATGTCATGTGCAGGTAATTGTTTTTTTTCTTTTTCTTTTCCATATTTATCAGTAGCACTATTTTCATATCACAGTATGTTGCAATCAGAACAAGATTGCAACTTTTAAAGAAACATTTTTTCCCAAATCTGTTCATAAATGAACCTGAATAATATTAAACCTTGTCCATTTCTAATTTTACACTTGCTGGTCCTATGCTTGTAACCGCGCCCATTTACAAAAAATTACAGTTTATAATTTATTCCTTTGTTGTTGCAACGTTTTTGAAACTGAATGTTCCAAATTGTAATAATATATTTGAAACATTTTACTTTTATGAGATAGGAATATATATTTTTTCATCCGCCGAAAAATCAATAATTTAAAGATGTATCATTCAATCTGGACCTTAGGCTCAGAAGGACTTCAGAATCGAACAAAATCTGGAGATTTCATAATTTCCAGAAATATAGCTTTTTCGAGTGAATCAGAATGTTTAGGTGTCATGAACTTACCACAACATTGAGCTTCCTGAAGTTTATAAAAAAATGTTAATATAATATTTCTACTGTTTTAGGATATGTTTTTATTTCGACCTGACTGTTTTATTAGTGTCTCAAATTTTCTTGACTTTCTTGTTTTGATATCAGCAGGGACAAAAAATGTTTAGTAGCTTTTTTTTTCAAATATGATTCGAACTGTGCAATCGAACGAGAAATTCATTACAAAAGAGAGAGAGAGATTATGAGCAAGCTTAAACAACCAGTCAAGAATAATGTTTAGTCCAGACCAGGGATGGGCGGGAAACCCCTTTCGGGAAATTTTTCGGGAAATCTTTTTCCCGGTTCCAAATGCCGGGAAATTCCGGGAAATTTCGGGAAAATCGGGAAATTCGAAAATTTAACTCCAAATACTGGTTTTGTCCCGATTTTATCGATTTTCCTAAGTTTTCAGGGTTAATAAACATCCAGCGATAAAAACAAAAGTATAAAACATGAATAAACGCAAGATTTTGAATAAAACTAATTCTTTAGAATTCTTAAATGAGTTTGAAAAAATGAAAAATGTTAAGTTTTTTTATTTGAGACTTCGGAAGACATGTTAATCAATTTTAGAAAAGTTTCGTTGATTTTTGCAGCTCGATCTTTTCGAATTTGTGATTTTCTTGATGTTTTTCTATTTTTTCTGTTTAAAAAATTTCCCGCCCATCCCTGGTCCAGACCAGAGGTGCCACCGAAAAAGTTTTTGGAAAAAAAATTAATTTCTTCGTCGGCCAGTAAAAAATGGCGAAAAAAAATTAATTTTTTCATCAGCCAGGAAAAAATTCCGAAATATAATAATTTTTTTCGTTTTATTGGAAAAATACCGAAAAAAAATATTAATGAATCATATGTCACCTGAAAAAAAACGATTTTAAGGTATTCCGCTTTCATTCAGTTAAAAAAGTAATAAAATAGTTGGAAATTGAGGTAAATAAAATAATATGTTCAAATTTGAAAATCTGTTTTCCGCAAAATGGAAACACCGAAAAAATTGAGGATAGAAAACCGTTTAAAAATTTTGAGCCGAAAAAAAGAAAAAAAGCCCGAAATAAATAAAACTTTTTCGACCTAAAACATCCGAAAATCCGAAAAAAAAACGGCAACAGTGGTCCAGACGAATAACAGTGGTCTCGGCCAATATTTTAGTTTTTCGTTTTAATTTTTAAAAAATGTTAAAGGCAGCTGTTCAGTTAATTTGACCCTACCAGCTCTTAGTTTCAAAAAATAGAGCTTTATCTTAATTTATACGAAATCACACCGATAAATACACGCGCCATATCAGCAGTCCAAAGTAGCAATAATAAAAATTTGAATGCGCGCCGGATCGTGCGGCGCGGTCGCGACCACCTGTGCTCACATTCCAATTTTGATTTTTTGCCTTGAAATTGGATCGTATTACTGTTCGTTCAACACGATTCCAAACGCGCACCACTGTTTTCGCAAGTTTATATGGTCTTTACCGTGTCCGTACGTATTGAAAATACTATTTTTGTGTCATAGATACATCTTTGGTATCTATTCGACCAATTATGAAAAAATTTTTTTTTGTCCGTGCACCGGAACACCCCAAAAAACCGAGGTTTGTCAGTAGAGCGCGTTTGGAATAGGTTTGCTTCTACAGTAGCTGACGAGCTGCCCTTAAAAAATGAAATCTTGGTCAATTCATTGTTTTTCCGAAATTTAGGAATAATGGCCTAGAAATCAAGACCGAAAGCTTAAAGTCAGTGAAAAATAGGCCACAGTAACAATTTATTTGAAAAATGCGAATTCTTCATTTTTTTTAGTTTTCTCTTTAATAAAAATTATAAATAGCTAAATTCTAATTTTGTGATTTCGAAAGCCAAATTATCTTGTTTTTCCTCGGCCCCTTTATTTTTCTCTTATGAGCTAAGGATTTTAGCTATCTGAATAGAAGTCAGCTTATGAAATCACAAATTGGTAGTACAGCTTTAGACGATGTGCCAAAAGTAAAGAAATTATTTTAAATATCACGGTTAAACTTTCAGAATTTCAAATTTTGTACAGTATAAATTTGAGCATATTCTAATTTGTTGTGGAAATATTTTCAGTGTTAATAAATATTACATCCCCAACGATGAATCTATGACATGTTGTTAGGAATTTGACATGACGAGGAAATTATTTTTCTTGTCAAGAACATCAACATAATTGTGTTCTTTTCTCTTCTTCTTTTTTCATTTTCATTTTTTCTCGGCCCGTATCATCACTATTCTTGAAAGTCGGAATAAGAATTTGCTTTGTTCAATTGTCACTAACACAATCAATTTTACACTCAACGAATCACAGTATTCTTCATGTTTTTTTCTTGATCGGTTCGTTTACCTGTCCAAGAATGTTTTTTTAAAGAATAAGAACAAATTCCAATCATCATCTGATTGTTGATGAAATAATTTCGACGCAGACGATTGAGAAATGAAAAATATGTGGTCAAAAAGAATGAAGAAACACCTCTTCTGATTCATAATAGCAATAATCTGTTAAATTGATACCAATTTCATGGAAGCGAGAAATTGAGATATTCTCTTCGAATTCTGGTGTGTTTGTATTTTTCCTTCATTTATCATCATCATCATCAAAAGTATTTCTATTGATTTTATTCCAATTAAATGAGATTCATGATTCATTGAAACCAGCACAATTTATTTTTGTATTCAATCTAAAATTTTTTGAATTCTTAAAACCATCAAAAAGAAAAATCAGAAGGCACCGCCCATTTCGTTACTTCACATGCCATTTGTATTGAGAAAAGACCTTAAAACGGTAGAGGAACGACGACTATTCAATACTGACTGCTGATACAAAAATAGAATCTTAATTCATCTGCTGAAAAGATTTTATTTGAATAATAATGACGGCAACTATTGGTCCGTTTGATTTATCTGAAACTGCTGCATCATTCGACTCGACTATTCAAGCACATCCATCACAATGTACTATTATTTCGGTCCAAAATAATCAGAATAACGTTGATTCTTATGATGAGGATGAAAAGAAACGAAGGCAAAAGGAGAAGAGACAAAAGAAAAAGGTCTGGTCAGAATGGATTGAACAAAAAAATGGTTTTTGATGATTAAAGGTTTTCTTAGCCACTATTATTTTATTGCTCGGTACACCTAATTAATACATCTAAATCAGACTTGTCGTTTAGGCCTCTGAGCCGAACGTTTTTCGCTGCAAGTCTGATCTAAATGGGTGCATCTAACTCCAAAACATTTCATTATTTTTCGAGCCGACACCATATTGTGGTACCATGACGCAAAATTATGTATTCTGGTGGAAACTGCGAAACGGTTACGTTCAATTTTAGTTCTACGTTCAATTTTAGGCACTTTTTAAATGATATAAATATTCGCCATTTTTCCCTAACTTTGACCTCAAGCTTTAGAACTCTGTACCATTCTCGCTCATCTCCGTTCCTTTAAACGAGACTCCGCACTTACGCCTGCGTCATTGTTTAGCGTAATTCAAATTTAGATATTTTGCGACGTGTACTAATAATTATCCAGTTCTTTTTAAGTAATTTTGCAAAAAAATGATGTAGTTATTTTTTTTATATTATTGATTTTATAAAAAGCTTCTAAAACTGATACTCTCTTTGACCTTTATTTTTTCTTGTAAATCTACGTCTGAAGTAATAAATTTGAAGATTAAAAACATTTTCTTCAGTAAAAATAATAGAAAAAGATTTAACAGTCTTTCACGGACTTAAAAAAGCCAAAATAAATATGCAGAAGCTGTCGAAAATTGATTTTTTCCCTACTTTTTTTTTACTGTTTCTGATTTTAAATTTTCGCTGGTTTCTTTTTTTTTATAATTTTGAAGTTTCCGAAAATATATATGAAAACTGTCTTGTTTTTTAAAATCCTCATTGTTCTTTTGATAAAAACTATCTCATCATTTTCGCTCTTTCTGAATTTTTCGTCGACCAAGTACGAAAAGAAGAAGACACTCAACATCAAGTTTATATCCAGATCATCATCGATTGCAATTCCTCCCTATTTGTCATCCTTCGTCCATTCTAGTAAAAAAAAAGAACTCTTAGAAAACGCCTAATATTCAATGAGTTTCATTCAAATCGATATCGATCCGGATTACGAGCATCGCGGTTGGTGATTATCTCATTTCGTTCAAAGCTTTTTCTATTTTGTGCTTTCTTCCGTCTAAATCAATAATTTAACTTGGACATGTTGTTTCCTTCCTTCAGCCATGTCCGAACGAGTAAGAGCCCGCCATAAAAATCGCGTCCCGCACACCTCAGAAGATGTCATGGCTTATGAACCGGATGTTGATTTTTCAACCGCTGGCGGTCATTTTCCACGGGTTTATATTCCACAACAATCAAAGAATGAAAGTGATGATGAACACGATGAAGAAGAAGATGATAGATATTTACTGCCTGATCCTGTCAGTTTTACTAACAAATTGAAACACAGAAAAAAAACAGAGAATTCTAAAGCTTTGTGGTTCAAAAATGTTCATAAAAAATGTTTTAAATATTATTTTTTCAGGATGTCGACCCATCTGCAAATTGGTTCAAAAGAACACATCAAGCTATTAAAGGAGATGTCTCTTCAATTTTACTGTTATTATTCCTGTATCTGTTACAGGTAGATTTCGCGAAATATTATTTTTTTTTCCAAATATTGATTTTTTCAGGGAGTTCCTCTTGGATTAATCGGAGCGATTCCTTTATTATTATCATCTAAACATGCATCATATTCATCACAGGCTATTTTTTCGTTCGCATATTGGCCATTCAGGTAATTTTTAATAAATTATGTTTTCAAAAGTATTATGCAACATTAATATTTAAAAATGGAGAATAACTTAAATTTCTATTTCACACTCCAAACTTAAATTATTTTTCCTTTAAAAATCTAAATTAAAAAGGACGAATAATAAAATGTTCGAAAAATATTATAATTTTTTTGAAATTTTCATAAAATAACATCTTTCAGTTTAAAACTCTTATGGGCTCCAATCGTGGATTCAGTGTATTCGAAAAAACTTGGAAGAAGGAAATCATGGATGGTTCCTTGCCAATATTTGATTGGATGCTTTATGCTTATGCTCTCATATAAAGTTAATGATATTATGGGATCTGAAGGTATATTTAATATTTTTCGAATAATTAAAAACTCAACCTTTTCCAGATGATTCACCAAATGTCGTCTTTCTAATGCTTATGTTTTTACCATTGAATTTTCTGGCAGCCACTCAAGATATTGCCGTCGATGGTTGGGCACTCACAATGCTTTCAAAGTAAACATTTTTCTTGTTTTTTTCTAGGAATTCAAGGTCAAATAACGTCCATTTTTTAAATAAAATTTCGCAACAAAACTGTTCAAATTCACTAATTAAATCTTGAAAACACCTTTTGCGTCAACAAACATTTAATGAAAATTTGATAAAGAAACATATTTATTTTGTTGCAGGAAAAATGTTGGCTACGCTTCAACTTGTAATGCAGTCGGACAAACTGCTGGATTCTTCCTTGGAAATATTGTGTTTTTGGCATTGGAATCAGCATCATTTTGTAATGATTTTCTAAGATCGAAGGATAATCAAAAAGATACCGGAATTGTTGATCTAGCAGGTAATTGTTTGTTTTTTAAAAGAAAAATGGCAGCTTGGAGAAAAGACATGTTTCTATCCTGAATCAATTGAGTTGCATATTTGGGAGATTGAGTGCTCGAACCCAAAAAAAGCCCTAAAAATGCTGATGACGTTGTCCGGGTCCCTTATGTTTTCAATTTCTCTGAAAATGAAATCATTCCCAAGAGACCATTCTAAGCAATAAAAATCTATTTCAATCGAGAATTTAACCCATAAATGCATTTATAAAACAGCTTGAAAATATAAGACGACTTCTTCTTCATCATCAAATAAATTAAGTCTAGCGGAATCGTACAAAATCCGAAAATTTCAAAAATTATTAAAATCTTTAACAAGTTCGGCCAATCCAGTAATACGTGTCAAAAAGGTTCATCTCACAGCTTGTATTACGATGCTGATCGTAAACCGCACTCATACCGTATCCTCCTCGTTCACTGACAATAACAGCGCTCCACCAGTAACCGAATCGTTCTTCTGCTTGTTGTTTCAAATACCTTCAATTTTGTGATAATTTTAATTATTTTTTCAAAAACATACATCGGGTTCAAATTCTACCTAAACAAATATTTTTCTTCGAAACATGACTAATAGACCAATTACTTGAGAAAAATGTAAATTGTTTTAATTTTTTCATGCAAGTTCTTCGAATTTTTCTTATCTTTATATGGGAGAAAAAAGCGAAAACGTTTTGAAGAATGTGTCAGATACAAAAGTTCGCCGAATATCGTCTTTAGGAGATTCTCTAAACTTTATATTTTGAACATAAAATGTTCTTGAATTTTTAATTTCAATTAAGACAAAAAGATCTGCCGTTTTCATATTTAGTGAAAACGTTTTCAGAATTCTTAATTAAGTAAATTTATTGATTTTCATCTCTCAAGTGCATACAATATCTGTATAATTGAATAATTGAATGAAATTCGTACGACTTCCAAACAAAAATTTTAATTTAAAAAATCGTACTGAATATAACCTATTATAATAGTCTTATATCTACGCTATTGACTAACTATAAGATTACCTCATCATGAATAATTCAATTTAAAAAAACACGAAGAAAAACGAACTTTGCCTGATAACTATATTGATGTGGATACATTCCAACAGTCTCCAAAACCAATTCCCGCAGTTTTTCCGATTTACAATTGTCACGTTTTGCTGAAATAATATTTTATTTAAAAAACTCCGTTTTGCAATAAAATATAACCTCTCATTGAATTTGCGAATGGAAAAATTAATAGAATAGCAAACACGATGACGAATAGTAAATTGTTGCGTTTCGAAGCGAGCAAGACGATATTCATTTTTCAACGAATCGGAAAGAAACCTTCTTTCCCGCTTCGCCGTTCTTGCTTCGATGCTGATTTTCCTAAAAATGCCAAAATGAATTGGTTTTTATTTTATTATTCTCGTCGTCGTTTATTTCAAAGATTTTCATTCGGAGCTGAATTGAAAAAAAAATGGGCGGGTTTATATTGGCGAAGGAAAGAGAAGTTTAGATTGGGCGAAAATATCTATTCAAAACTATGACGGCGAAATAAATAAGGAAAAATCGTTCTTTTTTGGGTTATGAGTCGGACGAGCCGAAAAAACTTTGATGGGGAAGAAGAAAAAAGAACAAAAATAATAGAATAAAGTGGGTGGATGATGGGTGAAAAGAGGATATCTGGGGAATTCGGTGGCAACATTTTTTTTTTGGTTTTTTGTTTTAGAAAATAACTGGAAGAGTCTCTATTTTGGTTGAAAAGAGACAAGTTTTTGTACTTTTTTTGGAAAAAAAAGACGAAGTGAGAGCATAGAATTCAAACTTTAGAGATCAGTAAATAAAATAAAGAATTCGTCACTTGGATAATTTTTTATTGGATGGGGTGGAAGTGTGAGCATACACGCATAATACGCGCTCAAAATAGATTATTTCTAGATCTATAGTTCTTCCAAAGTATTATTGAATGCTCATCTCCTTGTTAAAATATAATTTAAATTTAAAAAAGAGAATCATAAAGATAAAAAAAGAGAATAAAGTTATGGTACATCAAAATATATACAGTTAAACAGTCGTCAACTAATAAAAACCAACTTTTGAAAACTGACCACTTTTCATATTTAAAATAAAATAGCGACTGCCTTTTTGATATTGTTTATGAAAATTTCATGGTGGGAGAATATTAATGTAATTCGATATCTTCTGGTCACTATTAGAAGTAATAAAATCAGAAAGTGATTGTGCATAAAATTGAAAAGATATGTATTTTTTCAGGATATGTATTCTTCTGGGGATGGGTTTTCATCGTTACGACAACATTGGTGTTGATTTTGAAGAGAGAAGTAGATAAATCGATACCGACAAAGGAAAATAATCAGAATTCGCTTGAAACGTAAGATTTCTGTCACAGTTTTGGACTTTTCTTGTAAAAATGAACTAGGTTTCCATTTTTGGCGAAAAAATTGAAGTTCAACGATTTTAAAGCAATATTTCATTTTCTAAAATGGCCTTCTTGAATTTTCAGCACAAATGACGGAGATGACGAGGAAATGGAGCTCGGCGTTACGGAATCCTACATGGTCCTATGGAAAATTTTGAGACTTCGTCCAATTCACTACATGGTTGCGATTTTGTTGACCGGAAAGCTGGCATTCGCCGCCACTGATGGAATGACAAGTCTGAAATTGATCGGAATGGGAATTCCGAAAGATCGATTGGCAAGTATCGGAGTTTTTTTGACACCAATGCAGATTTTGCTGCCGTGGATGATTGGAAAATGGACCGCTGGACCGAGACCGTTGAATATTTTCTTATTAGCATTCCCCTACAGGTATTTTATTTTGAGTTTTTTGAGTTTAAAAAAAAATCTATTGTTTTTTCAGAATTTTCGTTGGTGGAGTATTTGCAGCACTTGTCTGGTGGACACCTCATTTCAGATTGGCTGATGGAAAATTCGAATATTCGGTTTATTTTGTCTGGATTGCTGGTTATATTTTCCATCAATTGGCGACATATTGCATGTTTGTCTCAATGATGGCATTTATTGCACAAATTTCGGATCCAAGAATTGGTGGAACTTATATGACATTACTCAATACGCTTAATAATTTGGGTGGTAATTGGCCGGTTACGGTTATTCTATCATTAGCCGATTGGTTTACATACAAAGATTGTGTTGTGAAAGGAACAAAAACGTAAGTTTTTTCGTTACAAGTGTTTTCTAGAATTGAGGAATTTACAGTGTATTATACTCATGCAATTCAAAAGTACTATCCGAACAATGTTCAAATGGTGGAGATGTTTGTGAAGTGGCAATTGATGGTTATTTCATTTCGGTCGCAGTTTGCTCCGTTATTGGGATTATATGGTAATATATTTTCACCTTTTTGAAGCGAAAGAAAATTCTTGAGTTTTAGGTACAAAGTATTCTTTAATAAAATCAAATATCTGCAAAAGATTCCAAGAAGTCAATGGAAAGTTTTTGGGAAATAAATAATCAGTTTAGTCGCTTTTTTTTGTGTAGTGCACTCTTAATAATTGTCCCGGGGATATTCTGAAAATATTCTTTAATTTTCTTAACAAATGCCAAAAGAATTTCATTATTAGTTTAAATGTAACTTCCTGTCTATACTTGTTGTGCATCAATTTTTGTGATACCATTTTTTTCATTCTATGTTTGTGATCCTTATTATTATTAATATTCTTGCTTTCCGGAATATATATTTATTTTCATAAAAATATACAACTCTTTCATTTATGTTTATTTAAATATCAATTGATATGTCACCGGATCCTTCATCGATCATTATTGGGGTCCCATCACGATTTTCATTTATTCGGGGGCATGTTAATTGTAAATCGAGAGGGTATTGTTCAGGAGCTGGGCATATTGTTGGGAATTTGACAATTCCTTCCTTGTCTAATTCGTCGAATGTCCAAAGACCGATATTGCGATGACAGACAAATGGGGTGACAATTGAAAGTTCATTTGATAATGGATCGGTGTTATTTGAACAGAGACCGATCATTACAAGTGCATCCTTTAAAATATTATCCTTTTCAACATTTCTTTTTATAAAACGTACTTTTAAATGAACACGAACAATTTTTGCAACGTTCTTTTCAATGCACTCTGTTCGGCAATCTGAAATAAAAGAAATTGAGAAATTAGGGATTGGTTTACTTATTAATTTTTGGTAAATCAGTTTCCCAATATTTTAAAAATCTAATTCTTTAGTATATAAAAATTGGATTATTCCAAACTGATTTACCAATTACCAATACCTGACCCCACCCTCACAAAATAATGCAAATTTTTCCTTTCCCGTCCTTACAAAAATAACCAAAATTACACTTCTGTCCAAATTCAGATATTATAACAAAAAGGCCAAAAAACATCATTGTTTGGCATTGACCTGGAATTAAAGGCAGCTTGTCAGTTAACAACATCCAAATTCAAGGTGAAAAATCAATATTAGGTTCAAGAGCAGGAACGGGCAAAGAGTGAAAATTTTCGGGAAAAAAGTCCCGTTCCATAGCCGGGAAAATTCGAAAATTTAACTCCAAATACTGGTTTTATATTGATTTTATCCTGATTTTCCTAGGTTTTCAGAGTTAATAAACATCCAACGATAAAAACTAAAGAATAAAGCAGGAATCAACGCACTTCTGAAGACAACTTTAGACAAGTTTCGTTGATTTTTTCGCTTTTTGATTTTCTTGATGTTTTTCTATTTTTTCTATTAAAACAATTTCCCAGATTTTCATGAAAATGTTCGGAAAATTTCAGGAAGTGAAATTTCCCGGATGGGCACCGGGAAAATTCCCGCCCATCCCTGACCAAGGGTTCGGGAAAACAATACCAATAATAACCAATAACCAATAAGCGACCTTCAAATAATTGTGTTTCGCGCCAATTCCGACCTCGTTGCACGGACGGACACGCGCGCATTCAAATTTTGAATTTTTCAACTTTGGACCGCTGCTATGAAGCGTGCATTTATTGGTGTGGTTTAGAATAAATTGTATTGTATTAATGAGAGAACGCCCTAATTTATGAAGTCGATATCAGGTAAGGTCAAATTAACTGAACAACTGTCTTTAAGTGACTATTTATTGTGAATTAAGACTTTAAGAAGGACAAAAAGTAAAAACTACTTATATTTCCATCAAAACAGTGTTTTTTTATTTGAAAAAGATACATTCATTTTAGAATTGAATTCTTTGTTTTTCCTGTGAAAATTATCGTGAAATTGGACCAGTGTAGCCTTATCAAATCTACCTTTTAGAACTTTGACTAATTTGTTTTTCGCAAATATTCTTCCACCTCATTTTTTTGGTAGAAATCACAAAAATACATGTTCAACAATGGTCAAATTAGTTCTAAATCTGGTATTTTCTACTAAAAAAATCCAACTTACTTCCAACACTTCCAGCATCTGAATAAGAAATAAAAACAGCGAATAAAATTGTCAAAATCATTGTGGAAATTATGGAGAGTAAACTTTATATTAACACTTTTATCGTACCTGAAATGAATGTGTATCTTAAGTTCCTCTTCAATTATATAATTTAGATCAAAGAAACTGAAAAACTGGAAAAAAATTTACGATATTCGAATTCTAGTTTCTTCAAAAATTGAACAAAGAATTTGAAAACGTAATAATGATTTTTTGCACTCTTTGATTCGATTAAATTCTAGAAAAGACACGTAGTTCTTCAGAAGAAGTTCGTGTTTCCACTTCTGATTTAAAATGTTTGTTTTGTAGGAGGAAGAAATGGAAATGAGACCAAATTCTAAAATGATCGAAACAAACAGTTCTTAGGAATAAATGTAACAAAAGATGAAGGAATCGGATATTCCTTTCACAAATGAAATTATTTGGATGAAAGAATTTATAGGTTTTTTGGTGAAAAAAATCTTCAAATACTTCAAAAAAAATACTTTCTTTTTTTATGGCGTCATAAGTTGATCATCAATGATGGTCTGTAAAAATCAAATGATATTTTTTTGGTTTTTAGTTTTTCAACCTACCTGTTCTGTTTTGACATTGAAAATTCGTCAAGTTCAAAAACATCTCGAAGGAAAGTTAACAATCATAAAACATAACTCTGTGAAATTTCGTGAAAAACAAAAGGTTTAAACGAAAAAAAAACGAGGGATACGGGGGAAAACTGAAAACAAAATAATAAAAAATTGTTAGGGGTTTGTGATATGCTAGTTATCTCAGAGTTCGCGAAAAAAAGTTTTCTCTTCGATTTCAACTTCAAAATTTCGTTTTTTTGTTTTAAACCTGTTATGATTGTTCAGAAGAATTGTTCAGAAGAACCCTAGAGAATAGCGTGTGGGATACCCGTGCATCGCTGCCACTTTAGCCAACAATTCGTCTTTAAAGGCAGCTGGTCAGTTAACACGATCCAAATTCTCGGTAAAAAATCAAAATTCGAACGGGAGCCCAGGTGGTCCAAACAATACCAATATGTAGCCTCATACAAATAAATATTGAGATAACGATCTAATTTTTGAAATTGAAACCTGGTACGGTCAAATTAACTGATCCACTGTCTTTAACTCATGTAAGTAATCTTTCAGCTTGTATAAGCTTTGTCCTTGCCAATTCCGTACAAGAAAAAGATGAAAAATAACAAAAATGTTTTTTATTATTGTACCGAATAAATTTTGTGCATGAAAAACGAAAATGAACTTATATCGATTAGATTTCAAATCCTCATAACTTATTGCTGGTTCAGGTTCGATTGCATTCTGTAAATCAATATCTTTTCAATATTATATATCAGTCGATACCTATATCTGGCTAGAAAGTTAGGAACTGGCCGAAAAATCAATCCGGCTCTTGTCTGTCTCTCGAACGCATTTGGTGACTGATCGTAGTCTTTGTTTGATCGTTCGAATCGCTCCAAAGGAAGATCTTGGAGCACGAAACCCATCGAAATCGAGAAGGTCAAAAGTGTGATGAATAGGGTGATGAAACGGCACAACATTGTGATGAACTTCTGGAAATTAGATAATGAAAGTTAATTTTAAAAAATTGAGAATTGAAAAGTCTGCATGCATATCCTGGAACGACTAACAAAGCAAAAGGGGTGGGTTAAATTATACGGATTAAAGTGGTTAATTTCAAATTTATCTGTTTCAACGAAAATTTAATTGTTTCAAATAAACGTTCGAATTTTCTAAAAGTATTCAATGTCATATTTCACATTGTTGTGAGACAATTTTATGAAATTCTCATAGGCTTAATAAATTCTCTATAACTCAAAGTAATGATCTAGGAACTTCGGGAGCACCCGATATTTTTTTGTAGGTGAGAAAATGAGCATTGTCCCATTCTATTAAATGTACAACAAAACAACGGAATCATGAAGTTTTCCAAAAAAAAAAGAAAACAATAAACAGAGTACATGTTTATGATTAAACAAAAGGCTCGAACCTAATCAACGTGTTTTCCAATGTGTTTTCCTTGGAAAAAATAACCCGGAAACACCACTTAACAAACCACATAAAAAGTAGGTGTAGCAAAGTAAAAACTCATTACAAAAATGCCCCAAAATTGGAATTTTTCGGAAGTTTTCCTAAGCGAGACTAGCACTAGACTAATTGACGCTTGCTCGGTTTTGTTTTCAAGAAAAGTAACAATTGTTACTAAAATGGGGGTGGTTGTGATACATTAACAGTTTGGAAATAATTATATATCGAGCATTTTGGAAATCGAGCTTTTTGAATGAATCTTTATTAAAATAGCTCTTTTTATAGAGAACTTTTGAGAAACTAAATATAGTTTTTGAAAGAACTAAATGATTTTTATAAGGACCTACGCAATATGGATACGAAAATGAAATAAAAATGCCAGAAAATGCAATGCAATAAATGTCAAAATATTGAAAAAGTGAAGTTGATGATGCTTTTTGGGAAGAAAAATATATACGTTATATAGTCATTTGAAAATCACAAATTTTGATGACTCAGTTCGGATTTCTATCTTTTCAATAGATTTCTTGATTTTTGTTCCAACAAAGGAATTAGGGAAAGGAAATGGGGGTTCAAGCAATTTTAAAGCAAAAAGTGGTAAATCTATTCACTGCGAAGTTTTTCCAAAATTTTAATAATCTGTCAATTCTAAAAAAACGCTTTTCATAATTGCGTTGAAAACATCGTTATTCGATGACGACAACAACAACAAATCATTTAAAACTATTTTTCAGCATTTCATTTTTATTTGTGCAAAGAAAAGTTTTTTAACGAATAAGAGAAAATCGTTAAAACAGTTTTGACTCAGAATTAAAGATTAGTTCTGTATTAATAGATTTTTTAGGTAGTGTAATTTGTTTCCCTTTTCGAAAAATATTCAGTAGGTTCCACGGAAAAAAATTAAAGACCAATCAACCTATTATTTCTTACCTCATTTCGTTCTTTCATAATTTTTCAAAGTAGAAATTCGAAGAGGTGACCCTTAAAGACAGTGTGTCAATTAATTTGACCCTGCAATCTTAGTTTCAAAAATTAGAGCTTTTCTCATTAGTATAATGCAATTTATGCGAAATCATACCGATAAATACACGCCTCATAGCAGCGGTCCAAAGTTGAAAAAAACAAAATTTGAATGCGCGCGTGTCCGTGCGACGCGGTCGGTGTCCGTGCAACGCGGTAGGAATTAGACAATGTTAACTGACAAGCTGTTTTCAAGGTGGACTGTACAGTAAAGTTGCTGGAAACAAATCAATTTTCCATAATCAATTCCTATCTGCTTTTAAAATTTTCCAAATATGTACGTACGAGCCTCGAAACCACTTTCAAATAAATCTAGAAAAACGGTACAAGTTCTACCGTATCAAAGCTCGCGGACTCGTTTTTAAATGATACAAGTGTTTCTAGGCCATTTCTTCAAAGCCTTTTTATCGGTTTTGCTCAATATTTAAAAAATTTCGAAACAACCCATGAGATGCGTTTGAATTTCATCTTTGTTTCAAACAACTTCCTCTACTTTGCAAAGTCATCTTAAGGCTGGGCTCTCCCAAACTCGGACCATAATGCACTTATGTTTTTAAAAAAGCTTCTAAATTTTGTCATACGAAATTTAAGCCTTAAGGGTGATCTGAACATGAGTACGAAGTGGAATTGATGTCCTCAGGTGGAAATTTAATTGGCGGTACAGAAAACATTAAAACTAGAGCTAAACATAAGAACCAATAGTGTTTCATGTCTGAAAACTTTTTGTTTTACTTCCAAGAGACGAAGAACTACAAATTAATATATACGAATAAATTTAAGAGCCAATGAAATGTTTGACAACTGAACATCCAGAAATTATAATTAAATGGTTATATTGGAAGCCGAACCAACTGACAAAAAAATTGTAAGAATGTCTAAGAACTATACAACTCTTTTTTCACAACTCCGCCCTCGTTCGATCTAGCCACATCATAATAGTTCGCATCATTCTGGAAGAACAACTGAAAATATCATAGAAAGGGCTTCTAAAGAAGAACTGAGCAAATGAATAATTTTTTAAGAAAAAAGAAAAATGGCAAGACGCTGAAAAAAGGTATATGAACTGTCCCCGGGGAAATAAAACATGTTTGGGATGAGAAAACATTTTATAAAGAGGTTGTAATATGCATCAATGAACCTTTATGAATTACATTGAGTTTTCCAAGAAAATGAAGTTCATATGAGATCATTTTCCAATTATTTTCCTTGTGTCAAATCATATTTTATTCAGGAGATAAAAATGTATACTTGAAATGAAGTGTTGCAGAATAGCAGCTCGTTGATATAAACGGATCTCGTGTTTGAGGATTGCCGAGGGTTTCCTGAAATTAAACATAATAAGTCGGGATAGAACCTTAATGTTATCTCATCTTGTTATTTTGTCTGGACACAAAAAGGAAAAGAGGAAGCCATAAAATGGAATTCAAAAATCAACACTATTTCCATTTCCGCCAAACATTTTCAGCTGGAATTATAACAATTATAAGTCTCGCCTCTTGATTTTTATTATATTCTTATAAAAGGGTAAACTGCAACAATTTTTTTTAGATCCAATATATCTTCTTGGACAAGTGAAAATTAAATAACTATAAGTGGCTGTTAGTTGCTATTCGGAATTATTGAAAAAATTCACAAGTGAAAAGCATAATTGTTTTCCTCATTTCTCAAAAGTGAGGTATTTTCAGTCATGAAACACTTGTCTTTAAGAACATATCTTGTTTCCTTATTATTATTTTTTGGAAATGAAGCTAGTTTTTATTTGCATTCGGAATCCTCTCATCTAATTTTTAGTTTTCCACTTCTCCTTAATTTACTATCAAAGAATGCAGTTGATATTGGCCGAGAGGAAACCAGATGATGCTTTTTTAAAAAGAACGTTCTTACCAGTTTCATCGATCTAGCTGCTCTCTGAAGCACCGTGGCCAATAATTCCGCCTCATACAGTAGCGGTAAAAAGTGAGGGTACTTTTGGTTTTTTGATCAGACTTTATTCAAAATGGTCCGATTGGGCTGAAACTTGGATATGTTATGCAGTAAAAAGTTTCCTATTTTTGAAACCAAAAACGTGCAAGTGCGCTCTAAGGAACAAAAAAATTCTCGAATATTCTCGAACTTTCGAGTTTAAATTTTTTCTTACTTTTTAATTTTTTTCAAATATTTTTTTTCTATTTTTTAAAGTTAATTTTTTTTGTTGTTTTATCATTTTCGAAGTCGATTGTGATATTTTGCAGCTATGTCACTCAATTTTAGTCGTCGCTACTTGTCGGAATCCGAGCTCAAAGCTGTAGTATCCGGGTATATGATGAATGTGCCACAAAAGGCTCTCGCTGAGCAGTTTGGATTGAGTTTGAGCGGCATCAAAAAAATCGTAAGACGCTACAAGGATGGTGGAGAAAATGCACTAGCAAAAAAACGATCAGGAAGAAAGAAAGTGACGAATCACGTCGAAGATCGTCGCATTGTCGCTATGAGTCGAGATGATCCGAGGAAGTCTGCAGTTGATATCCGTCTGGAACTGATCCAAGCCGGGTCTCCGCCAATTTCCGTAGAGACTGTTAGATCAAGGCTGCGTGATGCTGGACTTTTTGCTCGGAGACCAGTCAAGAAACCATTTATTTCAGCCAAGAATCGAAGAATGCGCTTGAAGTTTGCTCGGGAGCACATTGACTGGACGGTTGATCAGTGGAAGCAGGTGATTTGGAGTGATGAGAGCAAATTCATGCTATTCGGAAGTGACGGTATATCATATGTGAGACGTCCTGTTGGATCTAGATACAATATTAAGTATCAAACACCGACTGTGAAACATGGCGGAGGGAATGTCATGGTGTGGGGTGCCTTCTCTGGGAAAGGCGTTGGCCCCATCATCCGAGTTGAAGGTACTATGGATCGATTCATGTACCTAGGGATACTAGAGAACACCATGCTTCCTTACGCACGTGCGAAACATGGTCGTCGGTATGTTTTCCAACAGGACAATGATTCGAAACACTCCAGTCACCTTGTTCGAGATTGGTTCCGAAGGAAACGAGTGCCTGTATTGGACTGGCCAAGTCGAAGTCCGGACTTAAATCCGATTGAGCATTTATGGGAACATTGTGAGCGTCAGTTAAAGAACAAAAAAGCCAGAAATGTCCAAGAGAAGTTCGAGCAAATCAAGGATGTTTGGGAAAATATTCCATTTTCGGTACTCAACAAGTTGATCGAGTCGATGCCACGTAGATGCCGAGCAGTTCTGGATGCAAAAGGATTTTCCACAAAATACTAGATAATTTCTTTATTATAAAGTTTGTTTCTTAGAGTTTTGGGTATTTTACATGTTTTAAAGGTCGTTTTTAGTTTTGATAGATTTTCATTTTTTCAATAAAATTTGAAAAAAACTCACATTTTTCAAAATTTTCTAGAATAACTGGATTGAAACCACAAAATAATATTTAAAATACTGTTTTACACAACATATCCAAGTTTCAGCCCAATCGGACCAGCTTGGGTAAATTTATGATCAAAAAACCAAAAGTACCCTCACTTTTTACCGCTACTGTATGTCCATCATAATTTGGAACTACATCCTACAATATATGGAATCTTGATATCGAGCGATTGATCCATCTCAAATCAATTGTATTCTCTGATCAATGCGTTTAAATGCATTTAAATTTGAATTTCAAAATTGTAATCCTGTATTTTGAACTGCGAAGCAATTATTTTTCGCAGGGACTCCGTACAAATTGCATAGGGTTGAAAAAAAGCGAAAGTTTTAAACCAGAACGTATTCTATTATCTAGTGTCACAATATTTCAAAATGTTCAAAGATTATTTAAAGGTACAGTCTCACGACCGGAAAATTGTACACTTGATTCGAACATCTATTTTCAATCCGAAAACACTTTGAAAACAAAATCTCCATACGATATAAATTTGCTGTGATAATAACCTCCTAAAGGGATTTATAAGATCGACTTATCGAAATTTTAATGTGCATCGGTACAAATCACGTTTTGTACTGTCACCTCCTGTTTTCGCACTTTTGAGGGAGTTATTTTGGGCGAAATGGACAACCGAAATTTTTTTGTTAAATTCATAACTGATTCTGAATTGATTCCTTGATCCTCGAGAAAGTGAAATGAAGATCAAAATATTTTGAACTTTACTCATTTTTGGTGTCTTTTATTTGAGGAAACTGACAAATATTGTCATCTTTAAGGATACTTCCGCAAATCTTTAAAAAAATTCTTGTAAAACACAATTTTTGAAAACATTTCCACTGATGCAATTCATCATTTTCGAATATTTTCATTCGTTCAAAGAGTTTGAAAGAACATCAATAAAACGACAGGGGGCGGGAAGACAATTGGAGAGTTTGGGGGAGGTATTCTTGGTTATTCAAAATCTAAAGAAACTTATTATCATTATTATTCATTTAAAAAAAAACACGAAATGTTTTTGGTCGGTAACAAGATAAAAAATTAGTTTTATGAGATTATGAAGGCAGCATTTGTAGCGTTGGAAAATCGAGTAGAAGGCGATTTATGCGGTCTCTTCGGTGCTGAAAAAAGGAACCATTTTAAAATGAAATTAATTTTTTTTATAAAATGCACTATTAACATGCGTTTTCTATCTAAAGCTAGAAAATCACAAGAAAAATAAAATCAGCTTTATCTTACATTTGAAGATGTTTCACTGAATTTAAGCCGCTCTGAAATGGATTTCAGAAAATGAAAAATAAGAGATCAATAACTTACTCTTTTCCTGTGAGTGGTTTGAGTTCTTGGTTTCCGGTAAGAACAACGTATTTCTCTTCGGCGTCTTGTGGGGTGTGGAATCCGATGAAGAAGTAGTAAAGCCAGATTCCGATGACACCTCCGACGAGTGGACCAAGGATTGGCACCCAGAACCAGTTACTGAAGAAGTTAATAATTTGAAATTTGTTTTTTTTTAATATTTATCAAATTTTCTTTTCATAACAGACTAACTTGATTTCAGGTTTCCTTTTCACTGAGTTTGTTTACACCTTCAAAAATATCAAGTCTCAGACAAAGTGCGGATTTTCCCGACTTCCGGATTGAAATGTACTCTTTTCCTCGTGTTTGTTTTTCCCAAAAAAAGAGGAAATTGTAACCATTTTTCTTCAGGTTGATCGTTTTACTCCCGTCGGTTTTTTTTCGACTAGTTAACTCCTATAACTAACTATGTATACCGTGAAATGTAGGTATTCACTGACCCCCAAAATTGGTCATAAACTCCATTTCGCGGTCATCGAGGTGAAAAGAGATGATGATCATTTAGAGTTTTTCAAGGCCGCATTATTTTCCCGAAAAAATACTATTTATTTACCCACTAATTTACGTATGGTTTTACTTGTTTTCAACTCTTTTTTGAAAAAATAACCATTTTCCTTGAAAAACAAACACGTTGAAAAAAACATGATATTTTTTAGCCTTTTTTGGCGACAACAGCAAAGAAAGAAAGAAAGTCAAATAAACAACACCTCGAGGTACGATTTGTTTTCCATTTTCTATTTTTTCAAATTGAATCTTTTCAATGATAGTGAGAAAAAAGCTGTTTTTATAAAAAACTTACGTGAAAACATCTCCACCGTAGAAGATGGCGGTGAAAAGTCTTGGTCCGAAGTCACGAGCTGGATTGACTGGATATCCGCAGTTGTATCCGAAAGCGGTTCCGATTCCGACGAAGGCGGTACCGACAAGGATTGGTTGAAGCCATGTTGGGTAGGAGTTGCGCTTGTCAACGATGTGAGCAATCAAGAAGACGAAGACAGCGGTGGCAACGAGCTGGAAATTCTTTATTTTTAATTGCCATGTCAAAAAATAAGATTTTGTGCCATTATCTTATTCTCACTTACTTGATCAATGAATCCGTTGAAAAGTCCAAGATGAGCGGCCGGGTATGAAGCGAAGATGGAAGCGGTTCCCTTGGCTCCAGCGATGGCACGAGCTCCACCATCGAAGACGTTGATGGCGTCATTGTAGACAACGTAGACGACGGCGGCTCCGAGGAATGCACCCAAGAATTGGGCGACAACGTAAGCGACGAAACGGATTGGGGCAAGTTGTCCAACAGACAAGAAGGCCAATGAAACAGCTGGATTGATGTGTCCACCTGAAAAAAAAAAAAATTATGGGAAATTCGAAGGATTGAAATATTCAGGTTTTAATTAGAAAATCCATAATTATTGATAATTATGGATTTGCCAATTAAAAAGAAATTCACAAGTTCTTTTACTTCCGGCGATTTTTTAAAGACACGGTATTACTTGATTTCAATGGTTTTAAGATTTCTAAAAACAATTCTAAAAACGATACTAAAAAACGATAAAGGATCAAATGATTAATTGGTGATATTAGAAGAAGTAATGTGATTTTGTCAACCAGGAATGCAACCGAACCATTTAATTTCCTTTTCCGCTAACGAAAATAAATTAAATTAAATGGGCAATTGTTCAAAATTTTACTACTTTCTACGCACATTTTCAGATTCTAGTCTTTCTTTTAAAGATAATAATTTTCTTCCGTCTACGCTTTTCGATAAAGATCAACAACATAAGCAACATAATTAGCACCTTTTGCAGTTTCTACAGTATTCCAAATATATATTTGATTTTTCAATAAATACATTCCCTCGCACACTTAACATTTTTTATTGGCAAACAATTTTATTTTTTTCAATCGCGTGCCAATTTCAATCAACCAAACAAACCCCCTCCCACTTTTCCCGTTTTCCGCTAAGAACCCCCAAAAAAAGTAAAACATTGTTGTTGTTCTAAAAACGAGCATAAAACCGCTGCCGTTTTTTTTTGTTGTTGTCTGACTGCTATTCGGGCAGCGAACCTCTAAACTAGTAAGTATTTTAAACCCGTCCGCTCTCATTTCATCTGCACTCTTTTCCCCGTTTCTCATTTTGACATAAATCGTTTGCCAGCACCACCCCACCGCTACTACCAATACTTCAAAACTCATAAATTGATGTTGGTTGTTGGTTGATTACAAATACTTATAAATAATACATAAATTTCGACCACCATTCATTCTCACAAACAACCACTAATGGGATTCTATTTTTTTTTGTCTCGACAATTATATTAATAATAATAACAAATAAACCACATACCAGAGAGTTTTGCTGAAATTGCAACACCGAAAACGATGGCGATTCCGAAACCAACATTGACACCGATGAACTCGTTGAAGCCGGTCCTTGGAAGAACCTTTTGAGCAACAACCGACAAACCGATCAACTGAAAAATGCATGTTTTAAAGTGATCAAGCCTATTTTATCAAGATGCTATAAAATATGTTATACTACCAAAATTGTAGGCAAATTCAGGTGAATCGGTACCTCCCGCACATTAAGTTTTTTCTTCGTGTAAACATATTACTCTACGTAGCATTTTTTTAAATAATATTTTTAGAAAATTGTTTTAAAAGCTATAATTTTTAAATATCTATAATTTTTTACAGTCTTTTTTTGGAAAACATTCCTATTCCATTGTTGGGAGCTCCCGACTCATTTACGAATATCTACCAATCTTTAAACCAATAACAAAAACGTTGGTTTTCTCATTACCAACGTATGTATGTATATCTCTCAAAAAAAGCGACAACAAGCAGATAAAACCAATGTTTTTGTTGTTTTTTTTTGTTGTTTTGTTCTATTTTTTCTTCTGTCACCCTTCCTATTTTATTGCCACACATGGGAATTCAGAATAGAGAGGAACGATGAAAAGAAGAGGGAAGATCCTCAGGGCCAGAGTAGGAAGAATAATCACTTTTTGATCTGTCACGTATGTACATATGTATGTTTTTAACCGCATCGCAAAATCGGAGAACACCAAAATAAATGGGTCTGGCGTTCTGCCAAGTATTCACGGGGAAATTGAAAAAGAGAACAAAAGTTCAATTTCCGAATTGCAAAACAAAGAAAAACAGAGATTGGCATTTTTCCAAGGGATTTTTATGTTGTGGCAGAATGATAGGAACAGTTGTTTAAACTGATGTTCAGAGATCGAAAATATATGTTGGAAGGGTTGATGTAATTTTCAGTAACTGTTTCATAAGCTTAATTAAGTAGTTGAAAATAACGTTGGCACAATAAATCGAGAACTCGGGAACACCCGAAAATATAGCGGTCGGTCTGCAACTCATTTTCAGCGCTTTTTTTATACTTTTCGTGGATTTTTTGGCTTTGAAAATATTTTGGCACAATTATGGAATGTTTGCTCTAATTGCAGATCATCGTAATTAAATAATTATGGAATTCTCAATTGTTTAATCGTAGCTATGAAGTTCTATTCTTGTTAAGGAATAATGAAATCCCAAATAAAACCCTAGGATTTGGGCACATTTTGCCCTAATATTATAAATTTCAGAAAACATCATATCACAAGTGCTTCTCAACAATACCAAGTCATACCCATTTTATACACTCTTCTACATTTTCTCCTTCAGACACAAACAGATGTTCTGAATTAAACCTAATTGCATATTCGACATTACCCGCCCGTCCCCCCTTTATTTTCTGCCATCCAGAAAATTATGCTTATTTGAAATCAAAATACTTACAACAAGCAAAAATGTTCCGGCAAACTCGGCGAGAGCAGCACGGACAACCTCATTTCTCAAATGGAATTTGGCGCGAAGCTTATCCAACACCATGATCTGAAATATATGCGATTAACGAGAGAAAAATGAAACGAACGAGCAAAACGAAAAGATTAGAGTGTCAAATGAGCCAAAAACAGAAAAATCATGTGTTTCGTGTTTCTTGATCTATGAAACTTGTGAAAAAATTAGAATTTTTTTTCAGATCTTTGAAAAAAAAATAAACAAGAGAAGAAGTATTTGTATACGTGTGCCCGAAGGTTGTTTACAACTGAAGCAGGAGGGGGTCTCTGGCCATCTACCAACATAAAAAATAAGAGAGGACAAAATGGGAGGAGCTACTGAACACGGGTCGTGTGCCGGCGCTTTCTACCACTGATGTATGTCTGTCGTTGTTGCCGATATGAGATGAGGGCGACAACGAATCGGTTGTTTGGAATGGCGGATGGATGGGGGGATTGTCTCAATTTGAGAGGAGGGGAATTTTCGAATAGGGGGGAGAAGACTGCGACGGCGACAACGACACGCCCACGGCACACCACAACAGCGAAGGAAGCATCAGAGAGTCAGCGGCAGCAGCAGCAGCCGCCTCAAGTCACATTCGAATGCAGGATGATTTTTGGAAGAATGCCAAGGTCATTAAAGAGAACAAAACAAGTACAACAACAACAACAAATAATAATAATATTCGGAACGAGTTGATGACATTCGCAACATTATTCGGAATATGAAGAATGTGTTGACATGACAACATGAGGAAGAAGACATAATGTATATCAATATTAATACACTCATATAGATGAAAAGAAGAAGATTTCTGAATAGAGGTTGATCATCAAAAGAGTGGAAAAGAGTTCGAAGATGATATTGATGTATTAAATGATGGATGTATTGGAGATTTGCCAGAAGAATCGGAGAACAAAGATAAAATGATTCATCGAAAAAGAGTTTTGAAACTAATCACGAATGCACTTTTTGTTTTGGAGAAAATAACCAAGAACTTTATGTTTTCAAAAGGACACTTCGTGTTCAAGACTCTTCGAAAGCTTTAAATATGCGTTTCAAGCGAAAAACACCACTTGATCAATGTTTTTTGGTGACTTTAATTCAGATGATATGTTAACTGGAACACTGTCTTTAAAGTTTTATTTTGAACTGAAGTTTTGGAATGATTAGAGTTTCGTTTAGACAAATTTAGAAAAAGAATTATTTCCACTACAATTTAGGAGAAAGCGGCCGCTGTGAAACCCTAAATTTTAAGAGTCGAAAATCATTCTGTTTAAAATTCATGAAATTTCAAAGAGTCTTCGAGGAGATAATTGATTCTCGTTGTAAACGAGCCTTGAAATAGTGGGAAAATTTTCGAAATCTGACATCAATACCAAATGTTGTCCCTCCAATTTCGAAACGAAACAAGTTAATCCACATTTTACACAGTATATATTTGCGCAACATGGGGTATCCAAGTGCTCAGCTCATCTCAAATTTACAACCATCCTTTGTGCATTTGTCATCCACCAAAAGTTGTTGCTTGTTTCCCAAAACCATAAACCAAAACGGCATCTGGCGGTCTGGCGAACGAGCAATATCTAAGGAACAGACTTTGAATATCTGGCGACCTTTTTTGTGCGAGGGTAGATGGTACTAAGAGCCCTCTTTTCAATGACAACCTCATCTATTCGGTATATTAATAATAATGAAAGGTCTAAATAAAACAATATTCGAAAAAAGAGACAGATAGTGGGTGTGTGAACAATAAAATAAAGTGCTGGTCATGGATTATTATAATACATTATTACGTTCACTATCTGTATATTGCATACATATTATAAATTTGAAGGATTTGTGCATACGGGTGAATGAATGTCGATCAAGTGGGCAACTATTTTCAAATAAATATCATTCATCATTTTTGATCGAAACTATTCTATTGTATTGCTTGATCCGCTAATTGAAGGGTACCACCACAGAATTCGCTACTTGTTGGAACTTACCGGAAAAAGGAATTTTAATGAATGAAGGGAACGAGATTGGAAACAAAAGGGTCCCGTAAAGGGCAAGGACGTTGTTTTGAATGAAAACCTGGACAAAGACAGAAAAAACTTCTATTTGCAAACATTATATTACAAAAAGCGAAATTCATCGAATGATCTATAAAAATCGTATTTTATCACATTGAGTGCTAAATATCAAATCGTTAAAAAAGTGAACTGTTGAAAATGCTGATTTTATCAAATTTTGTAAACCATTAAAAGACACTTGCACTTTTAAAATGTCCACGTTTTCACTGCTTGTTTAAAACCCGCGAGTTAAAGACATGGTACCACTTAATTGCATTTGCATTCCTTCTGGCCCCGTTATGAGTCTTTTATGTTTCCAAGTCGAATTTAAACTGCGGAGCGTTTTCTTTAATATTAATAAAAACTTGAGTTATAATACTTATGGCAGATAATGGTTTATAACGTCAAACAACGCATGTAAATAACAAACAAATTAGAGTAGGCAGGTCTTAAAGGCAGTGTGCCAGGTGATAAAATCTGAATTAAAGACAGGGTGCCAGTTAAAAATTTCGCCGCTGCGGCGATAAGGATTTAAATTACCGCGTGTTTTGAATTTTCATGTGCGCTCCAATGAACAGCAGTCATGTGTGTGCGCGGTAATTTGAATTTTTGAATTTTTTGTGTGTTTTTTTCAAATTTCTTTCGTTTTTGTCCGATTTTCGGCGTTTTTTTTTTGCTGAAAGTCGTTAATTATTTTTAATAAGTGTCAAATTAATTTTTCTTACAGGAACTAACCGGGATCCCTCATAAAATGCGGGAAAAACGTTGATTTTCCCAATTTTCATCCAAAAAATGAAAATATCGCTATAATTTTGAAAGCAGATTAAATATGCGTACGTTTCGCAAATAAATTATTATTTCATAGGTATTCTAGTTTATTTTTTTTGAAACCAACGAAAAGTTTACAGATTTCATGAACACAATTCATCAGCGACCCAAAAAAATCAGTTTTCCGCAAAATTGATCAGTTTCACATATCATTTTAGATTTCTAAAAAAGACATTATCGTTTTTTAACAGTTTTTGTTTGTTTTCGAGTTTTTAAAAATTTTTTCGAATTTTTCTTTTTTTTCGGTATTTGAATAAAATTTGCCTCAAATTTGTTTGAAACTGATCGCACCATACTTTACTTATGTTATTCTACTGAAAAGAAACATTTTTCACTTAAAAAATAAAAAAATAAGGGATTTGAAAAAAATGTAAAAAATTCAAAGTGTTATGCTTCCCGCCAAAAAGCGTACGTGAGCGTACGGCGGGAATTCAAAAATAATTTTTTTCATTTTCCGGACGGAACTACAAAATTGTTTTTTTTCGTCGGGATTTCGCATGGAATATACTAGAATGTTGATAGAAAGACGAATTTTTCACAATTAAATCCATATGGGGTAAAAATAACTGGCACCCTGTCTTTAAAGTCAGAAATTTCCATCATAAATGATCTATGCTATTTAGTTTAGGTGGCATGTTTTCTTTAAATCTATCGTGGTAAGAATTTTCTTTTCCTTTCAAGTGAAACCTAGTGAACTTTAGCTATTCGCAGTTTTTAATCTAGTCAATTCATTGGGAACACTCCCACTAACACAATATATAATCTATTTTTGCCTAATCGCTTATTATCCCCTCTCTTTCGCCCCGTTATTAGAATATCTTGAATACATCATATGCACATGCTTCCATGGTAACCGACAAGCGAAAATGAAAAATAGCGTTCGTGATAAACAAACTGCCCATTTCAGCATGTTATATATCGAGAAGGGGTTTAGATTCTCTTGTTTTTCAGAAATAGATCTTAGTTCCCTCTGGGTGACCTTTTGATCATTTGTGTTAATTATGTTTTTGTTTATAACTTCTTCTTCTTTTTCTTTTTTTTCAGCACCCGGTTGAAACCGAAAAACAAAATAACCACTGGGAAATGATAAAAAAAAGAAGAGAAAAATGAATAACAGCACGAAGAATGCAAAAAACTGAAGAAGAAGAAAGCATAGGTGTGCATTTGATAATAATAACAAGGTGATAATTATCATGGGATTTTTATGACGGGAGCATAACACAATAATATTGAATAAACAAAAATATGAAAATTGGAAAATTGGTTACGGTAGCTGTTGAATTTCAAAAAACATCATTCGAATGTTTTTATCTTCGGAAAACCGATGAAAACCCCCTTTATGAATTTTGTAATGGAAAGTTTCCAGTTGGTGAATAGTATAATTTGAATTGGCCATAGTTCGCTTGAAAAACTAATTTTCAACCTGTTATTTATTATCATTTTCAAATGGGTAAGTTTTGATTGAATTGGAAAAATTACCGCCCAAAACAAAATTAATATTCGATTATGCATTTTATTTATAAAACGAAAAGGGGAGGCGTTTTTTAAACCTGAATGCCTCATTTATCAAAATTGGTATTGTAAACTCAAATATTCTTGATCATTGCGTTTTGAGGGCTGCTCAACTTTACAGCCGCTCCGCACGCACGCACGCGGCTGCAGACACTCAACACACTGGAACATTCGTGGGAAAATAAATTTTTCAATTTTTCCAGTGTGTTGAGTGTCGGCAGCCGCGTGCGTGCGTGCGGAGCGTCTGTAAAGTTGAGCAGCCCTCAAAACGCAATGATCAAGAATATTTGAGTTGCCAATATAGAAATCAATATTTTTGGCTCTCAATCGCTTCATCGCAGTTTCGATATTTTATTTTCGAGTAGTTCTTCAAAAATTACTTTGTTTCCAATAAGTTTCATTCTCAAAGTCAAAAAAAATGGAATCAAATCACTATAATCCTGGATGAATTATTATCCTTTTATTGAACTCTACTTTCGATTTTCCTATTTTTTGGAATGCAGTCAGAATCACAACTATCCGAAAGATCGAACATCTTGTCCATCAATCAAAAACGCATTGAACTTTTTTCAATAATCTGTCAGCTCAGACCCAAACAAACACTAGAAATAATAAAAAAATGAAGATCTCCACTTCCATTCATTTGTTCCTTTTGCTCATTTCGCGGAGTCCGAAACCGAAACCAGATGGTAATTTCCGTCTGACGTCTCTTCGTCCCACTTTACTATTTCTTTTCCAAAATTTCCCATCAAATCTTGTGGTGTCGGTACACTTTTCTCCTTCCTCTTCACGTCGACATAATGATTTATCACTTAGTTTTGAGGAAAAGAGACAACAGTGGGCTCTTTTTCTACATTTTCACACACAAAGAAATAATAATAGTGTGGGGTTTGTTATTTTTTACTTTCGTTTTTTTTCGAGAATTTGGAAAAAACGAAGCGGTATCATCACATTTTGACACATTTGTCAAAAATATTGTGGACACGTGTTTGGCAGGCTTCGAGAGGATCGAGATTCTTAAAAAGAGATAAGGGGCATGAAGCAGGACACACTGAAGGGGGCACAACGGGGAATCGGGTCATTAATCATATATTTCACTCTTGATTTCGAAATAAAAAAATAGGGAACGAAGAAGAAGAAGAAAGATAAACAGAACCGAGTTTCTTTATCTTAGAGGAAAGAATAATAAAAAAATAAACAGAAATCGGATGCACCTATAAAAGACAGTATGTGGAAACTATAAAAAAAACTATCAAGAAGAATGACCTAGAAAGAGTTTGGGTTTTTTGAAACTAGGCAACGGTTTTTATTTTATGATGTGCCCTAGCAAAGATTGAAAAATGTTTCTAGATACTTATTGTAACTTATTTAGGCATTCTTCAAAATCGTTCAGATAAAATTCCCACGAACATTTAAAGGAGGGCTTTATGGAGGTAATGAATGCATCTGGGATGAAAATAGAATTCATACTCATTCCAAACCTGTTTTTAACATTTTCTAAGACCACCTAGAAGCCGAGAAAACAAGTCTCTAAACAATGGCCTAGAAAAAGGGGCCACCGGCGAAAACTAGTCCGCAGGTATAAAAAATCCAAAATAAATGAAAAAAAAACATAACAAAGGACTAATGTAAGCATTACACTTAACTATTTATTAACAAAACACGAAAAAAGCTCATAGGAAAAAGTTCGGCCAGGTGGAAACTTTTACTAGGCCATTGTTTTGAGGCGTGTTTTCTCGGCTTCTGGGTGGTTTTAGAAGATTTTAAAAACAGATTTTGAATGATAATGAAGTCTATTTTTACTTAAGGTACATTTATTATCTCCGTAAAGCCCTCCTTTAAGGACGTCAAGTTGAAGAAATTTCGTAAATTAGTTCGTGTTAACATTGTCTTTAATTATTATTCTTCTGATTTAATAATGATTATTCTCTCTTCAGAGTTCTCATTCAGAACACTATTATTGTGAACACTTAACAAATAACCATAACAAAACAAGTGGAAATGAATAAGTATTAATATTATTTAGGCGTACGAAGGTCAATACAAAAAGGTGTAACATGGAGTGAGAGAGGGATAAAAACCAGGAAATGAATATGCAAATACTTTCACCCAATACCGAAATAATGGAGAGAAAAGAGTTGGTAAGTAAGTATTATACCAAATGTATTGTTCTCAACTAGGTCAAAAGTGGACAGAACAAAACCCGCCGGAAAATTTAAAATAATGTAAATATGTGTTATAAAATTTTCAGGTGGAATGTTACAAGGGATGTGAATTTTCCATTTTTACTTTAAATGATCAACAATTAATTGTATTTTAATTTCATTAATTGACCGTTGCAGACTCTCGACTTCCTTTTCCAATATCTGTTCTTGAAATTGTCTCATTTTGTTACATCAACAATTTAAAAGTCCGTGCTACTCTACTCCACCCACATTCAAAACCGGTTGAACGCACCAAAAATTGCGTAATTTGTTGGAATTTTTATTCTTTCAAAAACCGATGTTCAAGTTGGCATGGAAATAAATAAACAAAAATAGTAATTCAATTGTTTCGTTGGGGGTCGGTGGAACAGTTAAAGAATGCCGCATTTGATACTGTCAAACAAACAATTCATTCAATTTCGTTCCTCTTCGCTTTTTTAATTTTTTATTGTCGATTTGGATCAAAACAACCAATAAAAATGAGAGAGATGGAAAACAAGGGAATGTTTAGAAAACTAAGGTTTTTTTTAAAAATATTTATGAACAATCTGAAATGGAACGAAAACATGCAAAATTATAAAAAATTGAGAACCCACAATAGACGGTAATTTTTTTTTTGCAAAAATATGAATAATTGAAAGAAAAAATAAAGAAGCCGATATGAAAACCAGAAACTGAAGCTGATGATAATTCTTTAAAAGTTCCCTGAATACCTTGTGATAATAACGGAAATATTCATCTAACGACCACATGAATAATGCGACTATGACGGAAATGTTCCTGAAATTCCCATAAAATATCGATATGAAAACAAAATAACCGTTAGAAACTCCAGTTAAATTATTGGAAATTTTTAGTCAAAATTTTATCAGATATTTTGCAAATGGGGACTCACGATCGGAGCAAACAAAAATGTTTCTATTCTCGAAAAAGTGAACGGAACAGTGATACTATGCGCAAAAACGGGGCTTGAAAAGAAGTTTATTATTTTTACCAACAACTATGTATAAGCTCCGAAAATTAAAACGGGCCTTCTGGTGGAATCATTTTATGGCATCGTCGTTAAAGACAGCTGTTCAGCTAATTTGACCCTACCTGATATTATTTTCAAAAAATAGAGCGTTCTCTCATTCGTATAATGCAATTTATGCGAAATCACACCGATAAATACACGCTTCATAGCAGCCGTCCAAAGTTGAAAAAATAAAAATTTGAATGCGCGCGTGTCCGTGCGACGCGGTCTGTGTCCGTGCAACGCGGTCGGAATTGGCGCGAAACACAATTATTTGAATTTGGCTACCTATTATTATTATTATCTCGACCGTCTGGTCCCCCATTCGAATTTTCAGTTTTCGCCTTAAATTTGGGTCGTGTTAACTGACAAGCTGCCTTTAACGGGAATTATTGAACATCTTATTTATCGAACTTCTCCGATATTCAACGAAACATTTTAAAGACTTCAGTTAATTTGACCCTACCAGATTTTAATTTCAAAAATTAGAGAGTTCTCTCAATGCAATTTATGCGAAATCACACCGATAAATACACGCGTCATATCAGCTGTCCAAAGTTGAAAAAATCAAAATTTGAATGCGCGCCAGATCGTGCAACGCGGTCGAAATTAACGCGAAACAAACTGATTTGAATGTGGCTGGTATTGTTCTTTGGAAAACCTGGGCTCCCATTCGAATTTTGATTTTTTGCCTTAATTTTAGATCGTGTTAACTGACAAGCTGCCTTTACAAGCTCTGAAACCGGGATTTTACTGAATGTTTCTCTTGAAATGGAAATTGAGAATAGTTTTCTATCAGTTACAGAAATGTTACAAATGAAGGTTTTCTCTTTAAAATTACATATAATTCGAAAAATTAAAATAATGGTTTCAGGCTAAAAATGTTTCTGAACAAAAATTCATAAATTTTGATCTCGGAAGAAAATTTGATCACCAGTTATCGACATTTATTCTCAACTCCTAAAGAGATGTCAATGATTTACTTTCCGCTGGTTTCTTTTTTCGATATTTTAAGTGTGATGCGTACACGCAGACCTTATTTAATTGTAATAATTTTCTCACCGTGACATCGGCTCTTCCAAAAACCGAAAATTGCGTCATCGGAGCAATTATAACACATTTATTGTATATATCGTAATCCTCCCCCTTTTCCCCATGTTAGCCGCGAAAGAAACATTTATTGCGTAACAGTGTCTGGTGAGATATGACGATCGAGAGCGTCTTTCTCCTTTCTTCGTGCAATTATTATTATCCATCCCATGCGTGTGCATTCTCACCTTGCACATGTCATTTTATTTGTGCGCACGATTTGTATTTTATTATTAATTTATAATATTTCCAGAAAGATGAAAATTCTTCTCATCATTCATCTACTTTTCGTCACGTTTGCGGACACCTCGATATTGGACGTTTTTCGCAGTATCGGCATTGAATATGAGGTTTATGGGGAAGGAAGGTATGGAATCCGCGGATGATCTATACATTGAAATGAAAACTCTTTTCCAGACTTGTACCAGAACAGAAACATTGCGTTCCATACACATTGGATCTGAACGAGTTGATCAATCGATTGAATACGAATGAAATGAGTGAATATGGACGCGAAATTCTCAAGAAGCGAATTTATTCGAGTTTTGCAACAATCTGCCAGAGTTTGAACATTTCTACAGGTATTTATAAATTTCTCCTCTTTGCGTGGTTGTTGACAAATGAGAGTTTCTTCAGACATCACCAATCAAGTGGAAATTCCGGATCTTCGAAATATTCCTCACATGCGATTTATGGATCGATATGAAGCGTTATGGAACACATTGAAATTCGAAAGAGATATCAAATCACTTTTCCTTGAGAATAAGATCAATAATCCATTCCTTGAGGCTGTGAAACCTGTAAGTGTTTTTTTTCATTTTCCACTAATTTGTTTTCTTCAACTGATAAAATTTCCAGGAAACAATCGCATTGTCCGGCTCAACAGACGTTCTTGACTTTGCACACCGTTCGACAGTTTTCCCGAAAAGATGCAATGTTCTTCCAATGACAGTTGATGTTAATATTTGCTTCAACATCTCCGAAACACCACAATCTGGAATGATTTATGCTGTAAATTATTTATTAAAAAACCAAAAGTAATTCAATTTTTTAAAGCTTATTCACGGAGGAGAATTCTTGCACAATGAGGAAGTTTATGCTTATTACGACATCCCGGAATATGTTCTCATTACTCCACAATCTGTCATTCCTGTTGATTTGGGAAAATGCAAAGTTTTGGTATGAACATTTTTTAAATTCAATGATTTTAAAGACAAAACCGAAACTTTTAACAATTGGGGAGATATAAATTCAAAATAGAGTGGAACCGTGTCATTAAATACTACTATTTTTAAAAGCTTGTTACTTTTCCTGTAATTACATATTGATTACAGTTTGGTACATACATCTACTGTTTCGAAGAAATGCAAACCGAATGTGATGTCCGATCATTGTCAAATTGCCCAATTTATGCTTACAAAAGTGATGATGATTTCATTCTTCGACGCAATTTTGGAGTTGCTCATCTTTTCGCCACAACTGAAACTGTAATATCCTTATTTTTTTCTCCTTTTTTGAAAAAATGCAATTTCAGCAAGTGGATGTCTTCCAAAATGGAACCGAAATGGAAGTTCCTGGTGGAATTTTCGTGATGAGAACCATTTTCGAAACAACATTGAATACTGATGGAATTCCAATGAAGCATGCTGAAATGACAGTTCATACTGAAGTGGAAGCGTCGAAATTTGCTCCACTTTTGGCAGAATCATTGGAAGTTTTGAGAAAAGATGAAAGAACCCGATTGTACATGACACAAAGAAGAGGCGCCAATATGTTGTCTCATAAGCCTCATGATCAGGGAGCATGGGATGCTGTCCGCAGTTTCTTCGATCGATTCATCTAAAATAATACTGTTTACTGATAATTTTTGTAATATACATTGACAAATTAATATAATATTATTTTCAATTTTTGACCTCTGGGATATGATCTTATGTGTTTTTATGAGTTTTTGCAACAATAAAGTTATTCTAAAAACAGAACAAGAATGAAAAAATCCAACAAACTGATAAATACAACAAAAACAACCATGGTTTTACAAACTTTTCTCAAATTTCAAGCACTTGTGTCGGATGAATTTCATTCAGAAAAAGTGTATCGAAGACAGTGTCAGCAAAATCAGAATAATATTGGCAGGCACGGGTGCAATCAGGCATGAAGTTGCATTCCAACAAAGTTGGAAGGATTTCGTCTGAAAATTTCATTTTTCCTTTTTGCAGTTATTTAATTTCTATATAAATACCATTTTGACCATGTTGAAGCATAATGTCAACGCCATACATCGCTCGAGACTGTACATTTGGTGCGAGACCAGCTGGAGCTTCTTGGCTGAAACAAGTAGTTTAAAAAATGTTAAGTGAGTTCGAAAATTACCTGGATGCAACTTCCAAAGCCTTTCGGATAGTCGAATTAATGTTTTTTTGTACATTTTCCCATTGAATCTTTGGGTAAGTTCTCTCAATTTTTTCAATAAATTCTTCGCACTTCATTTCGAGCACTTTACTCGGTCCATCAGTGTAGTTGAAAACTGTGAAATGAGTCTCAGCATCGTCGAAGTTTCGCATCGAAAAGTCGCTGAAATATGAAAAAATGGATGGAATAAACTAGATTTTAGAATTACTTGATAGCAAATCTAATCCAGAACTTGTTATAAACGTAGGCAGTGACTGGCTTGAAACTGTTAACAAACACAATGTATCGAATATCGAATTTCACTCTGTTTCCATTATCAGGTCTGGGGAATAACAATGGACGGGAGATATATTCACAAACAATCTGAAAAAAAAAGAATAATGGTAAGATTATGTTTAAAAAATTACCTTTGGCCCAGTCTCAATTAATCTAATAATTTTGTTTAAATCATCAGTAACGCTCATTTCCATTCCTCTTGCCAAATTCCACGGCTTCACAATCCAAACATTTTGTCCATTTTGTTTCGCTCGTTGTTGGAAACATGCAATAAATTGTGGAAGTTGAGTATTCAGGTTATATGTCAGCTAAAAGAAGTTTGAAAATCAAATCTCTAATTATCATGATAGTATGTACCTGATACCAAGAGTTTTTCGAAGGGTTTCTCATTGCACACGATGCGAGAAGGTCCTTCACTGTAAGACACGATTCATAAGGGAATTGATTGATCATTCCACATGGATTTTCTTGGCAGAGTTCTCTAAAATATGATATTTTAATATGATAACAAAAAGAAATTCGTTGAATACCTAAAGTCATGAAAATGTTTCATCAACCAAACAATATCAGCCTTTTTATAATCATCAACACGTTCATAGTCCCTCTTCAAAAATTCAATCAATTGCGTATCATCCGCAAAAATTTTCAATTTTCTTCCTTTCAAAACCGGCAACGACGTGGAAATTGCAGAATATGCTGTTTCTTGATCTTCAATTGTTGCTAATTCATCGGCAATTCTTCCAGATGAATAAAATTCATGATCTGGTTGCTCAGGAACAGAGGATTCATTCGAAAAATCTTGTGGATTCCACGGTAATTCCAAATATTTCTTCCATTCTGGATGTTGAACTGCGAGAACATTCTGAGCAAAATCTCTCGTGATTTCTGTTTGTTTCTCAACTTCTTCAGTGAGAAACATCACACTGTATGCACACCCTTGTGGAATAAACATCAATGGAACAATTCTGATGTTCGGAGTAGATGAATGACGAATTCGAGCGCCGAACTCATCCATCACATACCACAAAGATTTGCTTTCAACTGACTTTTCCTAAAAAAAAACATTTTCTCAAATATAACTAAACATCTACAACTCACTGTATTATAGCGAACTGAATAAGTTTGAGCATTTTTCCACAATTCAATCAAAATCTTCTCAATTTTCTCATTTTCCAAACTATCAGCCGAATATGATCCCAATCTCGCATCAACTGATTCATGGCGTGGCAACTCACCAACTTTCGCCGCATTCTCAATCTTTTGTTCAAGTTCCAATTTTTCCTTTTCATCACTTGTCACAATTTGCTCTTGACTTTCATCCGGTTCTGTTTCATCACCATCGATACCGAACAAATCACCCAATCGATTAACCAATTCTTCGGAAGATTCAAGTATTTTTCGAACTTTTTCTGATTCGAATGTGAAGATATGATCGATGAGGAAAATGCTGAAATTATTTTTTAAAAACCTAGTTTTCAATTTTAAATTATTACTTGTCACCGTCAACATGATGAAGATCCTCCAATGCAAGAACGTTCATATTCTTTTCGCCATCATCCGAAAGTTCGCAAATGATTTGAAAATAATCCCCAGCATCAAACTTCTGCAATCATCACTTGATTTATGAACAGTAGCAGATGGGGAGCTCCCGATAACAATCAAAAGCGAATGAATTCACACCCATAAAATCGTTCTGGATTTCAGACATCTAATATCTCTAAATGGATACACTTCGAATTTGGAATTTGAGAAATTTTGAAGTCTAGAAAAACTCAATCTTTAAAAATCGGGAATTTCCACACATACCGTTATCTTTTAAAGGCAGAAATATTATTTAGTTAAAAACTAACCTGATTAATCAATTTATTGTACAACCCATGCCACAACTCTGGCGGAACGGAGCTCGCATTTAATTGGCCGCTATGCTGCTCCAAAAATGTTGCGAACGGGTAATCAGAGCTTTCTCCAGGCATTCTTCTGAAAAACTGTGCCTTCAACAGAAAACAAAAAAACTTAAAGTGTCTGTTTACTGATTTTCAATTTTTGTTTCAATCGACTCAGAATCACCTATTATTAACGGAATCAGCAAAAAAATTCAGTTCAAAAGCTTAATTTTCTAAATTTGGTGGCACCTCCCGTTTTGCACTGACACCGCCTGTTTTCGGCCCTTTTCCGGCAGCTGTTTTGGACCCACGGGCGCCCGAAAAAAAATTTTTTTTTGACAAATTCATTAATAATAGGTGTTTCTGAATAGATTAAAACAAAAATTGAAAATCAATAAACAAACACTTTAAAATATAGAAACGATATGAACGTTCTTAAGAGGAAAACAAATTTAGAAACAAGAACAAAAACAATTTATTTACATCTTTAAGTATTACAAAAAACAGGCAAAAAATGCATGAGGCAGATTAGAAATGTTATTAATGGAACTGTTATTTATGTTAACCTGAAAATACAGTTTGAGCAGATTATTATCACAATTTCACAATTATTAAAAATGACTATTTAATTCGAACTAATGGCACATTTACCGAATACATTATATTTCCAACACCACAAAGAACACTTTGACTAGTCAATTTCCGCATTGAAACTATTTTTCCGGCGACGTTAACCTGAAAACAAAACATCCGAATTCTTCCTCATTCGTAAACAACATAAGCTCCGCCCCCCGACCAATACATAATATGGGAGGTGGCGAAAGTCATGTGTTCGTCTGCATGTGCGTAAAGGGTTAACATGCGAAAAGGACAGAATATATGTTCTATACATACACTAACTGGGCCTTGCATAAGACCCTTTTATCTAATTTTTGCAATCCTGGCTTGTCCAGGAATAAAGCTACAAGGAATAATTGTTTCTAAAATAATGTTAAGCCTACTATTTCAGTACTTGGGTGAAAAAATGAAGAGACGAAAACAACAACAAGTGTTCAAAAATCAATCGTGCCTTTTTTCGTATAAATTTGGAGAAGATACGAAAAGAAATGATTAGCTTATGAAAAAATAATGTTTGAAATTTCGCCTCTTGAACTTTCTGAATTTCTGAAGGCCTTATGGCATTTCTAGGAATAATAACATGGAATGACGAATTAGGATTAAAATAATGAATCCAAATTTAAACAATTAAGAATAAACGGGTTTCAATAGTTTTCTATTTGTAATTTGTTTGTTTTCAAATTCTGCATCTTTTCGAAATCACAATGCGCTCCATAAATTTGAACTCACTTTTCCAATAATCGCTCGATGTTTCAAATCCCAAAATGTGACCGAAAATCCAGATGCTGTTGCAGCGATTTGATTGTCAAATGATATTACTCCACTACTTCCAACAGCATAGAAAACGTCTTCAAACTGAAAACTAAATTTGTTTAAATATAAAAATGTTCAAAAATGAACCGTTTCATCGTTTGACGCGTCCGTAATTCTGCAAGCGAGTTGTCCATTTTCCAACGACCAGAGGAACAATTGTGATGATCCGAAAAATCCGAGCAAATATTGTGAAGTACTCGCTAATTGGAAAGCCCAATTACAATTGTTATCAATCGATCGAATGAGTTCTCCGGTGGTCAAATTCCACCAGCAGATTACGCCTTCTTCACATGAGGAATACATTGTCTGCAGAATAACAACAATTTTTTTTAGAATATTCCATAAAATAATTACATCTTTGTCCACAACGACCGATAGAACTGGAGCATTATGCGCAAGAAATACATTCGACAATTCTCCATTCTCCCATTTCCACATTTTAATACTCCTATCAAATGACGATGTTATAAGCTCATCTTGCCACGTCACAATTCGACAAATTGCCTTCAAATGAGCTTTTACTGTTTTCAAGGTTTTTATTTCACTTATTCGAATCTGAAATATGTTCACACTCATTGGATAGTATTCAAACACAAGATTGTCGTCTTGCCTGATTATTCGATCCATATTCATAAACAACGGCCAGAAACTCAATGGTTCCATCTAATCGTACAACAACAATATTACCATTATGACATGCAACATGCGATATTCCAGTCGGGTTTTGAGTATAAACACCGATCAGTTTATTTCTAGTTATACTAGCAATTTCAACACTTCCATCTGCACATCCGAGAACGATTATATCGTTACTAAAGAATATACATTTATCGAAAAACAAATAAAACTTGTATACCGTTTTGCAATGGCCCATACTTTCGGTAAAGCGGGAGCATCCTTCCCCTTTTCCGGAACTTTTCGAAGACGGTTCAATCTATTGATTTTATCTCCTGCAATTAGTTATGCTAATCTTGTAGAAATATATTTAGTAACTCAGCATAAATTTTAAACTGTTTTAAAAGCTATACACGATTTACTTAAGGATTAACTATACCTGTACTTGAGTTCCAAAGATAAACCATTCCTTCTTGACAACACGATACAAAAACATTCGAATCATTTTCATCAATACCTACTGTTTCAATAGGAAAGAGATGAGCATTGAAAACAACAGGAAGCTGAGAAAAAATATCGACATCTTATTTTTTCAAAAATATAACTTACACTTCCAACAAACTGCTTTCCAGATTTCGAACTACTTTTATTTCGTTCATCGTCGTTTTGTGATTCCTAAAACAGTACAATTTGGTTCTTTTCAATACAAAAAATTTCAATAAATATTTACCAATATATGTTTTACCCCTCCAAACTTCCATCGATCACTCAAACAAACATAGGCAAAAAATGTGACGACTGTTGTTAATAGAAGAAGCCAAAATGCGGCCAAGTACATTTTCAATTGAGTCTCCAACCAATCGATTCGAGATCTTAATATCGGGGCTTCGGATGAATCTGACACAACTTCCGATTGATTTGTTATTATCGGATACAACATCGGATCATTATTCGAAATTTTAGCATCAATGATAATAGGCGGAAGAAATGTAACATATCTCGAATTTAGAGAAATGTTGTATTGTCGAGCTACAGCAGGCCACCATTTATATGTTCTTCTTTGCCATTCTCCATATTCTAAATTAGCTGCAGAAAGATGTTGATGAGCTTCAGCAATCGATTCTTCACTTTCTAAAAATATTCATCTTTTAACTTTGAATGCTTCAAAAAATAAAATCACCCATTGACGAATCAGCCAAATTAAATTCTTTCCTCGATCCAACACAAAATGCTAACCAAATTGCCCAAAATGCAAAGAGCAGCATAATCGATCTTTGAATAATCCTTGTTCTCGTGATATGATATAATATTCTCATGCGAACACTTCTTTCAATTTCAGATTTCACAATCTCAGAGTCATCTTTCCATTCAGCTTCTGGTTTCTGTGATAGTCGCCTTTGTTCCTTTCTTATCGGTTGTGAGAATACTTCTTGAATCCCAGAATCTGATAATCTCCTCTTTTGAATTTTCTTCAATTCGAATAGTTTTGGCCAAACTTTTCTCATTGGGCAGCTGAAAAAATTGCGATGCAAATTTAATGAAAACTATAAACGAACCTGACTGGCGCATAGTTTTTCAGCCTCGGAATTTCAGCATAGAACAAAATTTCAGCGAAGCGACGCTTTTCTTCTAAACCGAGCCGCTGCAAGTCGAAGGTCAAACATGGAGCGTAGAAGAAAAGCTGCATATAAAAATCGACGACGATACAAATCGCACTGAATTGACAGAACTCTTGAATATCTGACACTCCTGTCAAATATCCACAAAGAATGAATAATGCTTCTAAAATGAAATATTTCGTGAGTTTGTATCCTTCTTGTGACAATCCATGAGCAATTCGTGATGAGACATCTAATGATGGTGGAGTATAGACAACAGATCTTCAAGAAATTAAAACATAGCCAATTTTCAAAAAAAGAAAAAGAAATCAACCTTGTGACGCATAAAGTATTCTCTAATCCTAAAATCAGCGCTATATATGGATACAATTGTGCACCCCATAACGATGTACTCAAGTCCAAATGTGCACAAATTCCAGCCGTCATGAGAAGTGTTGCCATTACTGTAAACGAAGCTGCAAATGCCAATCCCCATCGTGACGAAACCATTTGAAATTTACGGGACGAAAAGTATAAATAAATCTGAAATTTATTTTCAAATGATTGAAAAAATATATATAAAACATACCATGCACAAGAAATAACTGAACAAAAGTGGAATATAGTCGGAGAAGTTCTTCAATGGGTGGAAATAAACTTGAACAAACGTTGAAGCATCGTTTTTTGGTGAGCTGATTATTTCGAACGTCTCGCCCAACCTTTTTCTCAGTGAATCAATCAAATTTCTGTTATATCTTGCAAAGAATACTGTGATTCCAAATTCAATTTCTGAAATTCTCGTCAAAAACTAAAAACCAAAAACAAAACAAAAAAAACTCACTTCTTTTCCGATTCGTCTGATATTGTTGTTTTATTCCTGTTTCTGAAATTGGAGCACCAAGAAGCAAGTCTCGCATGCAAAACGTAGTTGCACAATCTTCATTGAAAATCGTTTCGATTGAATTTGAATCCTAAATATCTTACTTTGTTTAAGCAGAGTGTTAAAGAAAAGCGTTTTTTCGCATACCCCCATAAACTTGTTAATATCATTGTACCAAATAGAAGCAGGTGACAAGACAAGACAGACCGATTTCGAACGGAATGGCCATGTTCCAGAAGAAATCGCCATATTCCATCTTAGACAGACTTCTTCAATTTCCGGTTCAGTCACAAGAATTTCCCGAATACGGAAAGCGGTGGAAATAGCTCCTCGAATAGCCTAATTTTTACTTTTTTTTGGATTTTTTAAAGTTAAAAAAAACCTGTTCCGGTGTCATATTTGTCGCGTTCCATGGCTCAACAGTTGCCGAAATGATAATCTGTTGGATGTAAGCTGCAGGGTTGTCATTTATCCATTCAGGTGCTATCTTTTCTTAAAAAAAAAATGTCCGCGTTTTTCAAAAATAAAAAAAGAAGCATAGAATACCATTTAAATGTAGTTGTTCGCTCCAATATATATCATGAGGTGTGGTGACAGGTAATCGAAGATTTGTAACCGCTGGATATGACAATACAATCACCGTGAGAAGTGACATTGATAAACATGCAAATGGGTGTGCTGCACATAGTCTGTAATTTGTTGCAGAATTTCGAGTTTACAATGAAGACTCGACACGATCCGAATGAACTAACGCGCTCACCAGTTGTTGTAAATAGATAGAACAAATTAAATTAATGCATAAAAAAAGATCACACGTGAAACAATTTCATGCACTTTTTTCTCAGTATTAAAATTATTTGGTGATTTCCCAATAACCAATTTAAAAACAGCCTCTTTAACGTTTCACGTGAAAATTGTTTTTCAGAAATTTTCGAAACATTTTAAGCTTCGTTATTTGTAAAGTTTGAAATCTGAAAATTCGGAAACTTAAGTATTTAATTAATTAAAAATCGGGAACGCGGATACAATAAACCATGTAAATTACTAGCAACACAACAAATTGTACATTTATGAATGCGTAGGAGGATTTTTTGGTTAAAATATCTGATTACAACCAGATTTTTATTAGAACCTTTTGTTTTATTCACTCAAAATTACCTTCCGTAATCATGATATGCATTTGCCACTTTTTCCTTCACCCTCATCCATTTTGTTGCAAACCTTTCATCCATCTTATTTCATTTTATATATATTTTCTTAAAATCTTTAATTTCTTTCAATTCCAACAAAACCAAAAATACTTCACATGCACAAAACAACATTTATAGTCACGAATAAAGATGCCTAATTAAATCCCAATTTTATTGAAACAACAAGAAAAGACAGAAAAATATGAAAGCGAAACCAAGATTGGAAACAGGAAAAGGGGAAAACTTCAACAAATATCAACCATTTCTGTTCATAGAGAAAAAAGAGGAAGGGTGTGGAAAAAAATGAAATATTAGGGTTCAACAAAACGAAACATCGGAAAACTTAAATAGCAACAAGTCTTTCGTGCATTTGCAACTGGGTCTTTGTCAAATTGGCAAGGTATGATACCATAACATAGTCCTGAAATTTCAAAATATTTTTTTTGCTTGATGTGCATATTTTAAAATTTGCAACTTTGCATTTATTGTTGACAAATATTTTATCAAATAAGAGAAAAACTGGTCAACAACTATTTTTCAATTTTTAAAAGTTTCCAATTTTAAATATTTTAGATGAATTAATATTTCTCAATTTGCATAAAATATTTTAATGTTTTCTTTGTCAATTTTTACAGGATGATTAGGTCCATATTTTGAAAAATTACTCACTCTTAAGGTGTTCTTGACCAATGTGTCCAATTTTTCAGTTTGCAAGTGTGTCGCAGCCATATTGACAATTTCCATCAACTGTCTTCCCAATTGTGCATCTTCTGGTTTTTCTCCATTTGAAACAACTTCGTTAACATATCTGAAAATTAAAAAATAAGTCATTTTCAAAACAAGACAAAGTATTTTTTTTCTGGAACTTACTGCAACATTCTTTCCAACCATCCAATCATTTCTCCAGTGCTAGTCTCCAATTGACTCAATCCAGTTTCCAAAGTCGCTTCTCTTCTTCTCGAATCCAACGATTTTTCAATCAATTTCATCGCAACACATTCACCCGGGAATGCATCCAATTCGACGCGGAGTGGGTTGAAAATTGCACAATGTGGTTGTGGTGCACCAGGAATTCCAGCCTTTGAACGAAGATAAGCCCGAACTGGCATGCGTTTCGAGTTATCACCAGAGAATGTTGTGTCTAACGTGAGCACGACAATTGGTGGAACTTCACGGCGAGCGGAGATCTAAAAAACCCGGAAATTAAAATGCATACATAATTTTTTATAGAAAACCTCAGTAATGACACGGTTGTAGTAATCATGATAAATGAGACAGTTTGAAGTGATGTCGGACGTCGTCAAAAACCTGAAAATTAATAATTCACATAATATTATTAATTGGTTCCTGTTTGATACAATATTATTCCCGACGCGAAGTCAGGAACGCAAAAATTAAATGAAAGGGTCTTATGCAAGGCCCAGTATGTGTTTACATTTAGTGACGGGAATTCCCACTGCCCGCTAGTTGTCTATTTACCCATGCAGACAAAGTTCGGGTAGCGCGTCTTGCTATCTTTCGTGCACAGAGTAGGCGGGGCTTATATTGAAAACGCAGGTTTGTTCTCCGTTCAGTGGGGGCAAAGGGAGGATAGCATTCGTTTTCCACAGTATCAACCAAACTTTTTTCAGAATAAACCATGTAGAGCTTAATTAAAAAATCTCGAAAACTTGATTTCATAAAGAATTTTTAGCTATTTTTTGTTTATTCACTATAAAAATGTGGTATTTGGCGACATTAAAGGAGGGCTTTACAGAGATTATGAATGCGTCTGGGAAGAAAATAGGCTTCAGACTCATTCCAAATCTGTATTTAAAATTTTCTAAAACCACCTAGAAGCCGAGAAAACACGCCTCAAAACAATGGCCTAGAAAAAAGGGCCACCTGGCCGAACTTTTTCCTATGAGCTTTTTTCGTGTTTCTTTAATAAATAGTTATGCAGAATGCTTATAGTAGTCCTTTTTAATGTTTTATCATCTTAATTTATGTTTTGTTTTTCATTTTTTTGGACTTTTCATGCCTGCGGACTAGTTTTCGCCGGTGGCCCTTTTTTCTAGGCCATTGTTTTGAGGCGTGTTTTCTCGGCTTCTAGGTGGTTTTAGAAAATTTTAAATACAGATTTGGAATGAGTCTGAAGCCTATTTTCATCCCAGGGGCATTCATAATCTCCGTAAAACCCTCCTTTAATTAGTATCATATTTTTTAGAGCCTTAACTTTAAGTGAAACTAATGAAAAACAACAACCTTCAGAATTTTGAAACAAAAATGTTGTACAACTATTTTCCAAAAAAAAACTTCACGGTCATTTTGAACAGCGGGAATTCCCCTGCCGTGTTTTTAGATCTACGTTAACAAAGATGTCAAAAAATTACTTACCATCCAACAGGTTGTTCATTTGGTGAAGATCTCTTCAAAATACTGATCATTTGTTGATTGAACTGATCATCAATCTCCAGATCTTCGTGGCTCTCATTGAACGGAATGGCAAAACAGTTGGTTACCTAAATAAAATTTTTTGGCACTGTTCTTTTTTGTATAAAAAATACCTGAATAGCTCCTTTTTCATAGAATCCCATCAAAGTTCCCAATGATTTCTCATTTCCAGATCCTTTTGCATTACCTTTCGATCTTCTCAAAAACGAGTCAACAATTGTCATGTAGACAACTGGGTGAACTTTAACTGTCAAATTTGACGCCATTTTTATCAAAAATATATGAAAACCCTGAAAAGAAAAACGATAGGAATGTTACTTATGTGAACCAATTGAAGGTATGAAAATTGGCTCTAAACCAAAAATTGAAACATTAAAAAACAACAATTTCTAGACAAAAATATTATTTTCACAAATATTTGAATATGTAGGTGTTTTGTCAAACAATATCTCGTACTCGTTATCAAAAATCATAATGGGAATAGTTTTCGGTTGAACCAGAATTAAAGACTTCACATAAATAGTATTCACAGATAATTATACAATAAACTAATTTACATTTTGTTTGACGATTTTGTTTGATATTTTTAATCTAATTATTTCTTCTCCTGAGTCCTTGAGATGTTTCTGAATATGATGGTGGTGCTTCAAATTGTCCAACAACGTGAAGTTCCTCGGTCGGTTGTGGTGGTCTCTCCGGTCCAATTCCTGGATACGGCGGTGGTGCTCCACTTATAAATACACGTGATGGATTTGGTTGATCGGGAAATGAGTCAGTTCTCGGATTGAAACTTGGATTTGACGATGGCTGATAATAGGATGGTGGTGCGGAATAATAATTTCCAACTGGTGGAGCATATGGTGGCGGTGCATTGGCTGGGCGCATTTGATTCGCACGATCGACTGCAAGAAGTAGTGCTTGTCCAAAATCAATGCATCCGCCTCGATTGAATGTCATTCGCCATTTCACTTCGCCATGCATGGAGCCTCCTTGAACGGCACTTGCGATTCCTCGAAGATAGTTTGCTCCTGAAATTTAAAAATAATTCAGATATTTAAAGAAATGTTTAAGAATACAAAACGTTTCTCTGAAAATTTTCAGTTTTACAGTTTTTAGAATTTTCTGGTTATATTCAAGCTCCTTCTCATTGTCAAGTTGGATCTCAAGCTGGATTATTACACACTTATCGGCATATAAAAATTAGATGTGCTCTTAAATAAAGGATTCTTACCAAAAATCGGTTGTTCCAAATGAACATCTTGCATGTTGTTGAACGGAATCTCAAACGATTTCAACCAATCCCCAGGTTCTGGCATGAAAATGAATCGATGTGATGTCAAATACAATGTCCCAGTTCGACGACCTTCCAAGTTCTAAAATATTCAAAAACTATTGGAAAATGAAATTAAAAACAAAAACCCACCACATTTTCGCTCGTTCCTAATGTCATCACCACTCCTTGAGCAAAAATTACAATAGTTTCACCATTATACAATAAAACTCCCAATCCGTCCGGTGTGTTTGCCGTATTTATCGACATTTTATCGGATTTTCTAGAAAAAAAACCAATTCTATTTCGTTTCTTCTACAAAGAAACGTTAGATATTAGGGTCAAAAACCCGATAATAAAAGAAAAAATGAAGAATTCTCGAGGAAACGATTATATTTACAAAAAACAAAACATACAGAAGGCTGAAAGTGTAACCGGCTTGAAACTGAGAACATAGAGAATGCTATTGACTATTTCGAATTAAAATAATTTGGGAAAAAAACTAGACCTGAAAAAATTAAAAACTACATTCTAGGATTAGTTCTTTGGATACGAATCGCCAAAATAACGAAATTTAAACTTTTTCGCGTTGAAGTTGAGCCATAAATTCTTCCAGTTTCTCTTGAATTCGCCGGACTTGTTCTAAAAATTTATTTTTTTAGGATTAAAGAAAAATATGAAGTCACACAAATCAGAAATGTTCGAGATAAAATAACTTACTAAGCTCTTCAGCCAAATCAACTCGTCTTCCCGTCAAATATGTTTTCTTTTTGTCATTTTCTTGTGACCAATCATCTAATACTTCCTACAAAAAAAACAACTTTTAAATAAAAAACATATTTTGTTCATAAACATGCCTTGATCTCTTTTTCTAATCTCCTCTGCTCTGTGTTCGTAATCTGTTGTCTCAATGCATTACAAGTAAGATTCACCATTTTTTGGATGCGATAAAACAAAACAATCGTTTGACAATCAATATCTTGCCCCTCGATCATTCCCTGCCGATACATTTGATACATTGAAAGACAATCACGGCTGCTCTGTAAAAACAATAGGGATGTTTTGCAATTGAGAAAAAAAAACATACGCTAATGATTCTTTCAAGGAAATGTTTTTTGAATACTAGTTTCCATTGTTTTCTGATTGTTTCATTTGGTACATCTCCAGCACCTTTTGTCTCAATATTTCGCCGAATAACCGTAATATCATCGTCAGTTAAAGCTTGTTTATGCTCCTTTAAAAATCAACAATCACATTTTTAATATTAATAGAAATTTAAAACTTACTGGATCATTACTTAAAATCGAATAAAGCTCATCTTGAACAACACATGCGTGATGATTATCAATAGTCGGTGTTTTCCACATAAACCATTTTGAAGCCCATCCTGGTCCACGATTATCCGACAATCGTTTCTTCACAATATTCAATCTCTCAGTAGCACCTTTTTGCAAAAAATTACACGCTGAGTCCCAGCTTCTCTTGTCTTGAACAGCTCTGTCTTCCATTGCATTTAATTGAATAACCCGCTGGATTTCGTTTAAATTTAAATTCGAAAGTTATGGAAAATTTACCAAGTAATCCATGGCTTTTTTATCCCATGTGTGACAACCCATTGATTCTTCAATGACAGCTTCTTTAAGTGGATCAAATACATCATCATGATCTCTACGAGTACGTGCATCTTGTTGTATTTGACGGAGGAATACTTCTCGTAGTGTTTCCCAACCAGTTTCAATACTTTGAGATGCCAATTGTTTATCAGCAAAATGTTTCAAACGGATATCAACAGTGGTATTGAAAGAACTGGAAACAATTATAATTCAAGGAAAACAAATATACAAACGGTTAGTAAGATTTGTCCAATAATTTATAACATACCCTGAACTTTGTGAAGCGTATGCTGGCATCAAAATTTGATCGAAAACATGTGGTGATATTCGTTCCCATAACTTGTCATTCAAAACTTTTTCCCATTCTTCAACTCCAACCAATGATAAATTCACTATTTCGTCAAGAATTTCACCTTTCGCCTAAAGAAGAAAAAAATTTGAAGAAATATTTTTAAATCTTAAAAATACCTTATCGAACAACTCATCTCTGTCTAGTTGCCGTATTCTGGGAAAATTGTTTTTCCATTCAGTTTCCAAATTAAACCTCGATGCTCTGAAAGCGTCCGCTTGACTTTCAATTGAATCACGAACCATTCTCCAAAAGCATTCCGAAACTGCCAATGACATGTTTTTAGTTGTCATTTGTGATGGTTTCAAAACCCCGTCTCTTAGTAATTGACTTGTTGAAAAGAAGCTTTCTTCATATTTTCTAATCTCGTCAATTGATTCAGCCGAGTTACCACGTCCTGTTACCACACCAAAGTATCGAAGAGCTTTCATTGGAAACAGTTTTCCTTCAAGGATCTTCTTGATCCTGTCCGGATTTGCAAGATTTTTTTCAGCTAAATCAACCTTCGTTAGAACAAGGATTGTTCTTTTTCCTGCCGGATCAATATTGGAAACTAAATCGGTTACATTACTCCTTTCAGCGTCAACTGATCTGAAATATTTTCACAAAACTTTACAAAAATCGAATTAATAAAATTACCCATCCTGAATACACAAAATGATAGCATTTGGATTCTCCATGTGTGCTTTACTCATTCGAATGATATCATCTTTTGTATCTTTTGCCATATCAGCAGTAACTGTTGAAATAACACCAGGTAAATCAACGAGAACCATTCTCGGTAAATTTGGTCCTTTGACAGTTAAAGCGATAACTTCATTCGACACTGTTTTTCCTCCTTGAACAGAATTTCTCATCCTAACTTCTGTCTCATTTCGCAATTGTTGTAGATCACTTTCTTTAGTCAAATCGAATTCTCTTAAAGAATCTCTGAACTGCGCAACGTGATAAGGGCCTTCGGAAAGTGTAACCTAAAAAACATTCATTGTCGTGCTAGAAAATTTTGAATAATCTTACCTTCACTGGTGCCCTTGTCATCATCTCTCCAGAACCTCTGGGAAAGATTCTAGCTTGTGCAACCATTTCTAAAACAGAAGTCTTCCCTGCACTTTGGTCCCCAACTACTACAACTCTTGGCAGATTATCGGCAGTATTATATGATGAATCATACTCATTAAGGAGGTCCAAGACTTCACTATACATATCGATTAATGATCTCTAAAGCAATTAATAGAACGATTTTTTAAAAAGTTGTGTACCTTTAATCTTTTCAATATTTTAACAGCGCCTTGGTCTGCTAAAAGTAACCGTTGTTTAAGCACCTTATTCTCTTTTTCAAGTCTTTCTAACTCTCGCTGATATTGGCTCTGAAACAATCAACACTGTAATGACTCAATTTAATGATAAAAATAACTACTAACCTGTGTTTTGAGCATTTCCTCTTGAAGTTTTTGAATACGTTCTTCTGCTGATTTCGAATCTTGTTTACTCTTCTTCTCGTCGTCATCTGATTTTGAAGAGAACGCCGACATTAAAGAAGCCAAAACGAGCGGCTCTGCCACAGGGACATCACCGCCATTGTTTCCATTTCCACCAGATTCTGAAACCGAGATTTTCTTTCGAGTTGAAAAGTATAATTAAAATGGAGAATTACTTCAGCAGCGTGTTTTTCTTCGTATCACTTTAAAAAATTACCCTTATCTTTCTTAAATTGCTCAAATTTCGTCATCCATTCCGCCCATTTCTCCTGTCCATCAACCCCAAATCCGTCTTTCATATTTTTCATTTTCTGTGTGAATTCCATCCAAGCGGGACTATCAAATTGTGCCCAATCTGGTAGTCCTAAATCTGGTAGATTTGACTTCCATTCTTCATACCACTGCAAATATAAAATTAATAAATTAAAACTTTAATTATTTTAACCGTTCTAGCAGCAACACTTCCTCCGATCACACCAGTTGCAACAAAGTATCGTAATTTTAATAGATGACGTGCTGCAGCAGCGGCAACTCCAACAAATTGTCGCTCTGATTGGAGATTTAATATAGTAGGACGTTTTTGAAGTCTAAATTTATATTATCATTTTTATTTAAAATAGAATAAACCTACATCAAAGATCTCTTCTTAATACTATAATTCCTTTCAGAGCTATAGTTGGAAATTGCTCCAGAAGCTACAGCGATTGCATCACGATGCCTTGAAACAGCCAAAAGCTTGCGAAAACGTCGTTGTGACAGTCTGATCATCATTCCATCACCTGAAAACTTTATTTCATTAATCATTTTCATATAAATTAAACGAACAAAAGAGGCGAAGAAGGAGGCAATAGAAAATCACATAAAAGTCCGTATTAAAAAAATAATAGAGATCAATGATTAAGCTGACTTGAGCTTTCGTTTGTAAAGGATTGGGGCGATTGATAAAGCAGCGAATACAGTGAGAATTAACACTGATGACCAACTCCATGAAACATTTGTATGTGTGAGTTGTTCAAGTGTTGATCCGGCTTGAATATAAAGAAAACTAGGTGGTGCAACACCCAAAAAAGTCCCCCAGAAAAATGGGGAAAGTGGAACATCTAAAACAGGACTAGCGATATTAATCAACCAGTTTGGTACAATTGGAGTGACACGAAGAAAAATAATATAATTTAGAAAATCATCACGATGTTTGGAAAGATCATCTTGCCATTTGGCGATTCGTTCCGGGAATTTTGATAAAACAATTGATCGACCGAAAAGATGTGAAAGGGTGTAGCAAATAGCAGCACCGATCGAGGAACAGGAACAAACAAGAGTTAAAGCAACTGGAAATGGGAAAAGATATCCAGATAAAATTGTTAGAAATAATGAACCAGGAATGGCGAACGACTGCAGTGTGATGTAAACGACAACAACTCCAAAAAGCACAACCGTGTAATTATTCTCCTTATATTTCGAAAGAACTCGTCCCAAGTGTTTCGCATCTTCCAGATTCCTAGGGTACTTCAAGTGTAATTTATCCTCCGGTGCTACATCGGGAAAATTGAGATAGATTGTGAAGATGGCTAATGCAAAAAGCCCAAAAATTAGAAATATTATCCATGGACGTGATGCTTGATGTTTGTCGGCTACCGCTGGTTCCATTGTCTGAATAGAAAATTTTGATTGCATATTGCGAAATTGAACATGTAATTATCAAACTATTATATAAAAACTTGATCATTGATACCTAGAAAAATTTTGGTGTTTTACTTTTTTCGGTAACTAGAAGACTATAGAAGTTTTGCATTAGGTTTTCATTTAAGAAATTTGTATCTTTTACTCATTTGCAAATCATCTAAACCCTATTTCATACGGAAGTTTTGAAAAAAAAAACATGAAATAATGAAATAATGAAATTTCAAATTTTTAAGAACAAATTCAGAAACATTAATAACATCAAAAAATCATTGAAAATGTTGAAAATTTATGAAAATTGTTAAAAATATGAAAAATTCAAGAAAAACAAAAAATAAAATCGTTTCCGTATTTCGACAACAGCTCTTCGCTGTAAGAGATCTCTAAAGAGAAAGTATGTGCGCCTTTAATCTGGCAGCAGTCCAAAAATATCGATCAAACATACTCACGAGTTTTTGAAGATTATTTCTCATATTTCAGTGCTTAAGATAATATATTTTAATTTCATTGTCAATATAAATTTCAAAAGATGTAAGTAGAACGAAAACTGTTTCCTTTAAGTATTTTTCTTTACTCTTTAAATGTATTGCATCATTTATTTAATTTCAGAAAATGGAAACAAATTTTATTGGCGATGATTATGGGCCGTTATTTCATTATCAGTATAGACTGATTGTAATCGGCGATTCCACAGTTGGAAAATCAAGTCTGCTAAAATGTTTCACCGAAGGAAAAATGGCAGAAATTAGTGATCCGACAGTTGGAGTAGATTTTTACGCTCGAATGATTGAATTAAGACCGAATTATCGTGTAAAATTACAATTATGGGATACAGCAGGCCAAGAAAAGTTTAGGTATAATGAATGCTGTCATATTCCTTGAAATTTTCCAGTTTTAGATCAATTACTCGGTCGTATTACCGAAATTCAGTTGGAGTTCTTGTGATTTATGACATAACAAATCGAAGTAGCTTTGAACATGCAGCTGAATGGTTAAAGGAAGCGCAAGCAAATGTTGGAGGTCCAAACCCATCCAAATGTGTATTTTTATTAGTTGGTACAAAGTCAGATGCCGCTGAAAGAAGGCAGGTGAGGGTTTTAAAATTTCTAAAAAGACGTATTACTAAAAAAGTAATTTTCAGGTCAATTACGAAGAAGGAGAATATTTTGCCAAATACCATAAAATGCAATTCATAGAAACCTCGTCACTAACTGGTGATAATGTAAATGATTCCTTCCACATGGCCGCATCAGAGGTAATTTATATACTTTCTCAATATTTTTATAATTTTGAGTTTTTTTCGAAGAATGAACATAGAATCGCTTATGATTTTTTAAGTTCATTCTGATGCCCTTATGTAATTTTCGCAGTTGAATGTTCCGCTTCTTTTCGTATTCTGAACATCAATTTAATCCGTTTTCAGATATACAAACGAACACAAGAAGGTGATTTAGCGCCTGTTGATGGGTGGGAAGGGCTGAAAAGCGGAATTATGCGTTCGCAATCTGTTTGTTTATCAGAACAAAGTTTCCGAAATGGTACATCAAGTGGTTCATGTTCCTGCTAACCATACATTCAAAAAGTTGTTCAACTACGAGTTCTCCCTTTTCATTTAGCTTGTAGGCTAGTTTTCGCGTAGTTTTTTTTTCTCTTAATCTCTCAATAATCTTTCAGCTTTTTTTTTGTTTTTTTGTGATCAGCTTTCCGGCGTGTACTTTAATAGCTTGTTTTTGTCACAATGACCTCTTTAGAAACACTACTCAAAATTCAGATTCTAATCAACAAACTCAATAATATTCGGTGTTACTTCATTGCATTATTACTTCTTGTCACAGTTTTTTTTCTTGTTCCTTCGGTTCTTCTTTTTTTTCAGAAATAATAATAAAAAATTCATTGAAAAGGTGGGCACAAATCACACAATGTTTTAGTTCAACCAGTGTCTTGTTGGTTTGTCTGACGTAGAACAAAGTAAAAGAGAAACGGGTGATTTTAAAAAGCAGTAAATATTTTTAAGCGATATACAAATATGTGCAATTTTGGGTAGAAAATAAATTATTTGATATTTTTACAACCAGGTCTAAATGGTATGTCTATTGGGATTTGTGGGAATTGTGATGTTTACGAAAACGGATAAGTAGAAGAATTCAAATTATTGTTGTAGTAAACTCTTGACATCCCAAATCATGATTACTCGATTTTGTCCACTGGCGACCAATAATCCAAGGGTTTCTTGAAGATGCATTGCAGTAACTCCGGTGCGAATGTCGTGAGGAACTGCCAATGGGGTGAGGCTAGAAACTTGCATTCAATGTGTGAAGCTAATTAGAGAAATAGTTTTTTTTTAAATTTCTCAACAATATTTAAAAAATCCCCGAACTTCAGAAAATTCTCGATTATTAAACTATTGGCAATTTTTCTTTAAAAACATAGGCTTATGAAAAAAATTTGTGACCTATTCCATATTTCCAATTTCCAACAAGTTTTTTTTTAATTTTTAAAACTTTTCTAAAAAAAAAAAGAATAAGAATGACTCACTCATAATTCTGTGGATTCTCTTTCATTTTTGCATTACAATCATTACAAACTCGAATTTTCGTCTCGTATCCCATTGGCGGATAAGTTGTCCAGTTATCACAACAACTTCCACAAACAGCGGAACCACACGTACGACAATGATGTTGACGAAGTCCAACAACCTTAAAAATTTCACAGATTTCGCAAAATTGTGATGAAATAAAACTCACTTTTCTCTGCCACATGGCTTGCAGATTCCAGAAAAATGGTGAATTACATTTCTCACAACAATCGGAAGTCTTCCATTCTGGTGTCTCAGTTCTTAAAATCTCATTTTCAGACGATAAAGGATACTACCCGATACCTTCTGCGTCTCATGTCCCAACACATCAATTTTCCATTATCATCGGCAGAAAAAAGTCTACAAGCTCCAGGCGCTGCACAAAGACTGGTGACTTTTGTCGTGTGACCGCTAAAAAATATTAGATTTTTTGTTTTCTTTCATTATCCAGTTGAAATCTCACTTCAATTCATATGCTTGTCCTCGCCCTCCTCCAATATCCCACATTATAACCAATTGATCATGACAACCAGAATAAAGAACTTCTTTAACGCGGTCCCAAGCTAATGACGAAATTGGAGCTGAAAATAATATCTCCGATATAATAAATAATACATGAACAATTTCTTACCAGTATGAGCACTCAATTTGCTTATTTGATTCGCATTATTGCCGGACATTCGCAAAACGGTCACATTTCCACCGTGATCACCAATAAAAACGAATGGAAGATCGATGATAAGAGATGTACAGCTATTATCACAATGATAAGCTCCTAAAAATTGTTTTTCTAATTTTGCTAAAGATATACACTTTTTACCCAGTTTCACCCCCGTTTCAGAGCAGTGCCAAACAACTGACTTATCCCTGGAGCAACTGAAAATCAATTCAGATGACAACGAGAAGCCTAATCCAGAAATAGGGCCAGCATGGATTGTCCATTTTCGTTTTTCGCTCATGCTGTTGAAATCATCGGCTACAGCGAATTCGTACACATTTCCGCTGATGAGACCAACAAGAAGTCTGGAAAAAACTGATAGTTTATTTTTAAGCATAAAAACTACCTGTAAGTCTCTTCGCTGTAATATATGCAAGTTGGAGCGGCAGGCATAAAATGATGAATTGAAGGCCAATATTGGTCATTATCCCTTTTAAGATAAAGACGAACTGATCTGTCGTCTGATGCTGTCCAAACACCTTCATCTTTTGAAAGAAGAACCACATCGTTTATACGAGCAACATGTCCAGTTATTTTATGCAAAAGTGCTGAAAAATGTAAACTACAACATAATACATAAATCGCATAACAAACTCGGTTTTGCACTTCCAATACTACTTGAACTTTCCTCTGCTGTGCGCTGATTTATTACTGCCGCCATGTTCTGAAATATTTATAGTAAATAACATATTAATTGACACGTTTTGATTGATCGAAAAGAAACAATTTTTTAAAATATTTCGCAATATGATCGACACTAACATAATTTCGTTCAATCATTCCAAAACTAGTTTCAGATAAAATTTATTATTTATAACGATCTTCAGAAACAACAAAAATAGAGAGAAAAAGAAAATAATTGATCAAAAATAAGAAACAACAAAAAATTGTAAATTGTCCGAAATTTGGTGGAATAGAAATTGAGGCGAAAAAAACTAGTCCCCCGGTGTTTCCAAATATTTTGGCGATGTTTTAAAAAGTAATTTTATTGTTTACTATTTAATTATTCGTCGATTTTCTGAAGATGTAATCATTTTTACACTTTTTTGAGCTGAGATAAAATATAAAAACGTCCATATTTGCTTACGCTATCTGATAATCCGGTTTATACTTTCTTTTTTTTTAAATATCATCCTTTCAGCAATGACGCTTCCGAACTACGCTCAAACAAACTTGGGTTTTGAAATTTTGTTAGTTTCTTTATTTATTCAAAAATGGAAATAAAAATTTCGTTCAAGGACAGAAAAACATCGTCGGGAATTAAAATCATTTCGAATTGACGTGGCAATTGAAAGCATCAAAATTCATGAAAGATTGAAAATAAACGGAAGAAATGAAACAGCCACAATAACTGCAATGGATGTGCTCGATAACCAAGAGTTGTGAGTCTTCAAAAAAATCTTCATAAATCTTAATTGAAATATTAAAGATGCCTAACCGGTGACAGTTCCAGTGGATGTCAACTGACCAAATTTAGTCAAAGCAATTCAAGTCTAAAATCTAGGAAAAGAACAACGATGTAAGTACTTATGTCGAGTTGAAATCGATAATTAAGCCTCCAATAATTTTAGCTTTCCCACCACACCGGTCTCCAAAATTGCTGACGTACAATTTTGTCCAATTGAAACACGATTTTTCGTCTGGTGCGCAGAAAAATCCAGATTCGCTTTAGCAGATACAACAACTCTGAAAACAATGAAAGAAAAAATAATGGAAAATGCACCAATTCAAGTTCATTGGAACCAATTCCATGCGACAAATCCATTGTTAGCAGTGGCAAACTGTGCTCCATCTGCTCAAATTATTGACTTTCGGTTATTATTTTATTATTTTCAAGCGAAAATCGTAAAACTTCTGATTTTTCAGCGCCATTGAAGGAAGCATTTATGGGAATAATATTTTATGGAACAGAAATAATGTAGTTTCAGTTCGATGGTATCCATCAGACTATAACTTACTTTATATGGGTGACAATTCCGGAAATTTAAGCCTTTTTGATATTAGAAATAGTATCAAACCTTTGATTGAAAGGAAAATCAGTGATGATGTTGTGAACACAATTCAGGTCACTACCGAAAGTCTGATAACGATCGATGGAAAAAATAAAATGCGATTGATGAATAGTTCAAGTTTGGAAACGATATCTGAATACCAGGTAATACTATTGTAACTGATGAACAAAAACCTCATCCTCCGTATCATTTTAAAAATATTCTTAATTGATAGAATTTTTGGCTCTGCACAATTATTTTTTATTTTTGGAATCGCTTAAATTCATGATTTCCAGCTCGAGAAATCTCGTAAAAAGCGAAAAGAGGTTGCAACGCAAGCAGAAATATTAGATGAATCTGAATTGTACGTGGCAACTGCGGTGAACAATGAAATTTCAATTGTGAAATTCCCAAGAAATGGTACTTTTCCTGAAGAAAAACGTCTCGAAGGATGTATGAACGATATCACTGCATTGAAGTTTCGACAATCGAAAATGCAATTGTTGAGTGGCGCATCAAATTCCTCGATTCTTATATGGTCTACCGATCAGTCTTCAAAATCTCGCTATGAAGAGGATGCATTTTCAGAAGATGAAGCTTGAAAAATATTACGGGAAAATATTAATTTATAAGTTGAAGATTTATAGATTCAAAATGTACATATATCAATTATTATTCTGTTTAGTTGTTATTGTCTTCATAAAGGAGTCATATTTACAGAAGTGGGTCAAGAAACCCTAGTAGTCAATAGAATATAAAAAGGTGTGAGCATAATTGTGGATGCATATGTTCTAATTGTATGGTTGTCATTGCGTAATATTAACAAAAGGAACCTTCGGGTCATCTCATGATGGCTCATTTCTTCCTTCCTTCAGTGAGCATTGTTGATATTGGATTTATACTTATCTTGTTTTATTTCTGTTGTGACAAATGTGTAAGATGTTACTTCCAACCTTAGTTTCTCACGAACACCAAAACGAACAAGCACTCATCCATCGACCAACAACAATATGTTGTGTAAATCTGAAAAAAGACCTCAATGTGAAAAGAGTTTTCAAGTACCATACTTCACCCCCACATCAAATAACATACTCTTCCTTGTCCCTCACTACTTTATATATTTTTTCGTCATCTCAACTTTTTTCATATTTTTTTGCGGTTTGTGCTCATGTCAATCACATCATCTCGACAAACTACTATGTCGTGTGTGACTTCTTATCTTTTCGATGAGAAATCTGATTGGACCTTATTCATACGTTTTCCAAAAAGTTTCGTTTTTATGCGAATTTTGGATGAAGCTTGTGGGTGATGTCGTGACAAGCAGTCGACGTTTTATCTGGGCATAAAAAGTTGAAGTCCAAATTTTTAAATAAAAGTTACTAAAAATCCTTTCACAATTTAAAAATATAGACCATACAACATTAAAATAGGAAATTGATATGATTTTCAATTTTTCTTATAGTTAACACATTTCTTAAAGACAGAGCATCACTTAATTTTGAAGTTTTTTGAATTGTAGAAGTTCGACATTTTAAAGACAGTATGCCACACCTTACAACATCAAATATATTTATATTTTAGGAAGGTATATAGCGCAGAACAAAAAATTATGATGTATCCTTTGTTATTCATACTTGATATTTTATTGTGAGATTAATTTCAGCTTTTTAAAATCTAATTTGAATAATATTAATGAAAACGATATTTTTAATTATAAATTTTGTTCCAAAGACAATTAAAAAACTGTTTAGTAACATAAACATATCAGAAAAATGATAAACTTCAAAGGAATAAACAATTCCACAGTTTCTTACATTATTTTTTATTAAAGGCATAGTGTCACTAATTTTTACCCTGTAAGTTACCAATTGTTTTAAATTTAATATTCTGTGTTTTGAACTTTCACAAAACTTCATTGGAAAAAACGTCATAGTTTTTTTAAACTGCGGGATCTCCCGCTTTTCCAACTACGAGGTCTCTCAATATGAACGCCTATCAAACAAAAATATATGATTTGTGAACCTTTTGAAGTTGTTCATGTTCGTCACAAGTTTCAAATTTAAAATAAAAGTACAAGTTTTTCGTTCCCTTGCTCTTTCTTCTGAAATGAGAATATTGAATTTCGTTGCTTCTTTTCTGCTGAAGAGATCTATGCACCTCCTTCCTTCTTGAAATTTGAGACATGAACACTCTAGTTCTCTCCCAACCTTTATCTCTTAAATTTTCTGATTGTTTTTATTATCAAATTATTACTATTGAAATAAGTTCTTTTTTCTTTTATTCAAAAAGTCTACAATAGAATACAAGGAATTGGAATAAAAATCGATCTGGTCGATTGATTTCAACAATCGTTTTTTTTTTCGTTTTTTTTATTTATTTCGTCCTCCGATTTATATCCAATTTTTCGATTGGGTGAAAATGAATGAATGTGACAACTCAAATTAGTTTCCGAACCTCTTCTTCATTCTCCTACATTTTATCTTCTTTTTTTTGGTGTTTCGATTCAAATTTTCGTTCCGTTAATGATGATACCATCCAAATTAGATTATCGTTCCCGCCCAAATAAATAGTTTGCATTCCTGCAGATGTTTTTAAATTTGCAAGATTTTTGATTAATTGATTTAGACTCTCTAGATAATGTTATTATTTGCTTTCTATATAAATATCACAGATAATTTTTTTTAAATTTATATTCAAATTACACTGTAATAAACAACGACTTATAATTTCAGATTATTTTATTTTCATTTTTATACAAAAATTTAACCGTCTTATAGATTTTTGATTTCTGTTTTGCTAAAATTACGATTTTCGAATTCGAAATTTTTTAAAAACTCAAACTTTAAATAATTTTGTTGTCAAAATTCACACGAACTCGTTAAGTGGCACACTGTCTTTAATTTTACAAAATATATCAGTAATTAGATATCCTGCTTCCCCGGTATCATATTTAAGTGCCAAAAAATGTCGCGAATTTTTTAGGACTAATTTAGAAAGTCACAGATTCATATTTTTGTCTGTTTCATGTTTCTGATTGCTGAAAACTGAAAACTGAATGTCTAAAATTTTAACGCAAGCACTTGAAGAATTAAACATGGCTTCAAAGTATGTTTCACTAATTTAAAACTAAATAATTCTTACTTTAGTTCTCTCTAATTAAAGTCATCTTTCTTATTGTTAATTTCAAGAGACCTTCCTCATCATTCTTTCCCATTCATTCAACATTTCAAATATTCATTCCATTCACAAAATTCTCGCATTTATAATAACAAAATGGCTTTTTCAGAACAATTCTCTTCTACGAACAACTCAATTCTTTTGTCAAAATCCTTTCCCGTCCTTTTCATTCTGAATTCTTTCAAAAGCACTGACCATTGTCGGCTAACTCTGGGTCGGCTCCAATTATGATCAGCTGCTCTCTCCATGTCCCTTTCCTTTTTACTTTTTCCTGAATAGTTTCTTCGGTTCATTGAGCACATTTGCAGTCGGTAAGGAGGACTCAAAAACTTGTACATGTATTACTTTTTATACACCAAAGCAAAAAAGGGAGAATGGCCAAATGGTTGAGCAATTATAGGATTTGTCTCGATTTATCGGGTTACTCTACTCTTATGTTGAACCGTTCAAATGTTCCATTCTATTTCGACATTTTTGTGTCAGATTTCGAAATTTCGTAAAATAAAAAAAGAGAAACATATTGTTGTGAACCTAAATGTCGAAACGAGCAGAAATCAAAGCAAATGCAGTCAAAAACGCTATTTCGATAATGATTTTTAATATTAAATTTAACATTTGAAACCCCCATTACAATTTGAAGGCCAATGAGAGCTACCGACGCTTTGAATTCCAAATATGTTTAATTTTTATTATTTTATGAACATCTTTTTTTTTAAAGTGGGATATTTAGTGAATTTTGAGAGTTGTGCGTTTTCTGTTATCAAGTTTTTATTGTGGATGATTCATTTAAGTTATTTGCGGGAGCTCCCCCCGAAGCTGTCATCCCCTTTCCCTAATTCCATAGCAATATTGAAAAAGCGTTCGTTGTTGCATACTTCCTATTATTCTCGTTCGCATGTCTCTTTCATTATTTGAGTATATTTCTACAAGATATTTCAAAGAAGGTGAGATGGAGCTCTAACCAAGCAGGGGAGGAGGCAAGTTTTGAACCTATAGACGTGCTCATGTTTTTCTCTTCGTTTTCGTATCCATACACCTTTTTGTCATGTTTTCCATCATCCCCCCTTTGCTGCTATACTCTCCCACTTGAAATTGATATTCATATTTCTACGTTTTGCTTCTTCTTTTGCTTCTTCTTGTTCCCAAATACCTAAAAACTTATGTTTGCTTTTTTCCCGTGTACTTTTCTCATCAAGTCTAGATGGTGTGTTTTGAAAGAGATTAACGCTATTTAATTCGTGTTCGAAACAAAAATTCGCGCAATTTCTTCCTTCTTTTTTGACACTAACCTTCGGTTCTATTTCCATTAAAATAACTCGGACAATTAGGAGCTCCTAGAACATGTTTTTTAGAGAATAGCTTTTGTCTGTTGTGTCCAAAACATCTGAAAGATATCATTTTCCAAAGCCGAAAATAATTTGAAATTCGAAACCTGGTTCTAGAAATTTATTCAAACATGGAAAAAATCGAAACACAGCATTTTTTAATACAAGTTTTCGTGAAAACTATTCTATTTTTGTTAAACTTGAAAACAAATAATTTATTGTGCTTTTTTTTAAAATAATTTTCTGAACGTTTATTTCCGCGGATGCTCCCGTAAATTAATTATACTTTAAGAACTTTACTTGTTAAAATTTTGACCAGTTTTCAATTAGGGCCTGTTCTCAATTTTTCTCCAAACAAAACAAATTTTAATAAATCTCTTAATTAAATTATTCCTCATTTCTAAATCCACAAATCCCATATATGCGTTGATGGGTTTGGGGATGGGACACTCGAAAATCACGTAAATTAAATTGAAAAATGTGCGGATGTTGTTGGTGGATGAATGAATGTCTTAATCACTAGTCTTGTTACCAGTCAGCCGAGGAAAATCTCAAGAGCATCTTGTTCTTCTTTCTATTTTTCCATCGTTGTCTTATTATTATTATTATTGGAGCATTGTTATACCACGAGCACAACAACAACAACAATCAAATTTTCACATAATTAGAACGAAAAGAGGTATCATTACCTCTCTTTTTTGTCAATCTGTTGTATATTTTGTTGTGTTCATCATCCGATGTCACAAAAACAAATTTGATTTTCTTTCCAGTGTCCATTTTTGGGCTTGGTTCATTTTTTCCTCTTTTGTGGTCGATGGCAGTGATGATGATTCAAAATTTATATATGCATACATTATATCGTTTCTCATCCATTTTTTCCACTCTATAGATTCTTTTATTCCGCTCCGTTTTGTGTGCTCTTTTTCATTTTTGCCAAAAATGTTTCGAAAAAAAAAACCTTTTTCAGATATATGTAATAATTTATTGTATGCAATTTGGGTATATACTCTCTTTAAATTACAAATAAGTTTGAATATTAAAATGCGTTTGTTTTTGTGCGGGGATTTGGCGAATAGTTTCGATATTTCCAAAAAAATGTTATAATTGAGTTTTTAAAAGCTAATTAATGTTTTGAGCCGATTTATAATTGTACCAACTTGCATATTCGAGTTAAAGGAGGGCTTTACGGAGCTAATGAATGCGTCTGGGATGAAAATAGACTTCATACCCATTCCAAATTTGTTTTTAAAATATTCTAAAACAACCTAGAAGCCGAGAAAACGCATCTCAAAACAATGGCCTAGAAAAAGGGGCCACCGGCGAAAACTAGTCCACAGGCATGAAAAATTGAAAAAAAATGAAAAATCATAAATTAAAATGAAAAAAATATTTAAAAAAGGACTAATATAAGCATTCTTCATAACTATTTATTAACGAAACACGGAAAAAAGCTCATAGGAAAAAGTTCGGCCACTTTTTCCAGGCCATTGTTTTGAAGCTCATTTTCTCGACTTCTAGGTGGTTTTAGAAATTTTAAAAAACTGGTTTGAAATGAGAATGACGTCTGTTTTCATTTAAGGTACATTTATTATCTCCGTAAAGCCCTCCTTTAAAATATGTGCATTTTCGTCTTCCATAATCCAAAATTTTTTCATTGGACAAAATTTGAATTTCACAAGATTTCAGCAAAATCTAGATTGTGTCTCATTTTGTCTTTAATAACTTAAAAATGTAGATAAATTTGTAAAGTTTTTAGATCAAATTTTTTAAAATTATTTTCTATCGAAGTCAGAAACGGTTTGTCATTGTTGAACAGATCTTGAAGACCGCGAAATTTTTTAATTGGATTATTAAAGTTCCACTCATATTTTTTTTTCCAAAAACTCGTATTCACAAACTTTTCTAACTTCATTCTTCATGGTATTTGTGTTATATTTCTCCGTTCATTTGGTTTCTAAACACCGGGACGGGAGACAAAATTGCGAGTGATTTTCGTAGTATGTAGAAGCAGAAACAGCGCTTAATCCTCTAAGCGCATAAACAAATTGTTGAGAAATTGGAAACGAGGAAACATTTTAAACTTTCTATGTAAGATGCAGCTGAAATATTATTTTTTTTTTTGAAAATCTCATTAATAACTAATAAATCATGTAAAAAAACACCTCCTAATGATTTCTGATCTTTCACCTCATTCGTTTCCAAGGGTATATCTCAACTAACTTAAGTTTTTGTTGCTATAAGTGTGAACTTTCTGATTAGTCAACTATAAAAAAATTGTTGTTCAAGAGAAATGTTTGTGTGAAAATATGTCGCCATTTTTTGAATTATACTTTTTTCATGAAATTTTAGAACATACGGGCTCACCACTTTACAAAATAAATTTCCAGGTGAAAATAACTGAATTCGAAAAATGAAGACTCAAAATATGAAAACTACTTTTTCGGTTTAAGCTTGGAAAATTTTCTATTAAATAAAAACTATATTTTTGGCCCGTTTTGTCACACATTAGGTTATGGATCCAGATGGTACCGTCTTCGTAGGTGTTAGACTTTTCGTACCTAAGTATTCATTCCATACCAAAGTGTGAATCAACCCCCCCCCCCTTTTCCCCCTAATTTGACCCCAATTTCCTCTAATTTTTTGCTCATCTCATGTGCTAAAACCCATTTTATTTGTTTTTTGCACTTTTTTGTTCGTTGCTCCGCCCAACTCTTCATTTTCACTTTTTCATGGATTATACATGTAATATGAACTTTTTTAGTCTGCCTAGTGTATTATTTTTGGAAATAAATTTTTTATAGCTACATACATCTTCATTTCTTCTCTCATCATTTCCTTTTTGCATTTATTTAATGAAACCTTTGCTATTTCCTTCGTTTTCTTTAATTTTTTTTTGGAATTCTGTTTATTTATACAAGATTTTTTTGGAATTTTTTGTTTTTTATATTAACAATTCGCGGAACAAGAATTTGGGGTTTTGTTTTTCGTTCTTCGCTCGTATAGGATTTTCGGAGGTTTTCAAAACAATACTGGATTTCCGATATTTTTAAATGTTTTTCCTTAGAGACCATGGTTTAATGGATGTTTCAAAAAAAAAATTTCCATATTTGGTTAGAAAAACATTATCTGGAATTGAAAAATCCAGAATATCGTCAAGCTTCATAATCAGATTTGAAAATTTCGCAAAACGAATTTAATGACTATTGAAAAAAAATTTGATAGAAATTTGAGGCCTGAAATTAGTATTGAAACGCGCGCGAAATAACATTTAAAATTTTTTTCATTACAGAACCAATACAAGGTTTATTTTTTATATTTACCACAATTTATTTATTTTTTTGCATTACATAAAATGCACGAACAGAAAACATTAAATTCAATTTTTCTATTGGAAGGAAGCGTTAAAATAACTATTACATTTTCTTTAAAAAACACAACTTTTTCACTTTAAATCAAATTTGTTCAGAAGTACATTTCCGAGAAAAATTATGGACATTTTTAAAGATTTAAAGGCAGCTTGTCAGTTAACAAGATCCAAATTCAAGGCAAAAATTCAACATTCGTATGGGAGCCCCGGTGGTCCAAAGAACAATGCCAATATGTAGCCAAATTCAAATAATTGCGTTTCGCGCCAATTCCGACCGCGTTGCACGGACACCGACCGCGTCGCACGGACACGCGCGCATTCAAATTTTGATTTTTTCAACTTTGGACCTCTGCTATGACGCGTGTATTTATCGGTGTGATTTCGCATAAATTGCATTGTACTAATGAGAGAACGCTCTAATTTTTGAAACTAAGAACAGTTAGGGTCAAATTAACTGAGCAGCTGTCCTTAAGATTTAAAGCTAAAGATTTAAAGACACCACTTATTTTGAAATTGTACTACTTTCTAAAAAATTCTTCTGAAGCCGGCCGTGTTCAGAAGTTACTAACCGCTCTTTTTTTCAATTTTCGTTTTTCTTATTTTCCCCCGACATCCGTGATCCTATTATATTTTGAAAAGTATACTCTCTTCCTTGTTTAAACTAGATTCAGTCTCTTTTCGCCGTTCTTGAAGTTTTTGCGAAAACGGAAATTTTATTTTATTATTGTGATTTTTGTAAAAATTTAAATTTCTCTTTTTTATGTATAAAACTTTAAAAAATTACGCACAGAAATATATTTTCAGCACAACTAAATGGTTCCTCGCCCAGAGGATGATGATCTAGTCATTGAGCCAGCTGATGATGAAGGTCTTCACTATGGAAATGATCCGTCGTAAGTTTCTTTCTATTTATGTATATTTATAAATAAATACCATATATTTATACCATACATATAATAAAACGATTGTTATCCACTCGAACATTAATTACATATAATTAGTTGAGGTTTAGTGAGAGATGAGACGATAGGTTACCATGATTTTAATTACCATTCTAAAATGGTAGTTTTTCGAGAATTTTTTAAATAAAAATGTAATTTTTTTCATTTTAAGATTAAAAATTTACTTAAACTCGAAATAGCTATGATGAAAACTAATTTAGAACATATATGGAAGTTTTAGCTTTGAATTCCCTCTTTTTCATAATTTTTTTTCAAAATAAATTACTTTTCTTTCAATTTCAAGGAACACTTTTTAAATGTGTGAAAAGCGGTAACTCCCGACTACAGAAATAATAAATTTATTCGCCTTTTCACCCCCCCCCCCTTTCTGCTTGTTTCATTTATTTCCAATGTTGTTAGACTAATTTGATTGGCATTTTAGATGTTCATAATCTTCAAGTAAATAAAATAACCAGATGGTGTGTTGTGGTAGTGTGCAAATGGAGTAAATGCAATATTATGCAAGTCAAAAAGGTTTTTCTTTTCCTGATTCTCCCACATCCATCATCCAATATTCCGTATTTTCTTCGAGCTTCTTCAGCCGACAACGTTTCCACTTTTGATTTTATTTCTAATTCGTTTTATGAAATTTTAGTTTTCGGCAAAACATTAATAGTTTATATACAGTAACCAGGCGGGTTATGTAACTGAATGATTGTCAGGTTGTCAGATTTCATTTGACGTGGCAAGACAGTTTTCCTCGGAATCCATCAAATTTGCGAGGTGACGTGGTGCGCAAAATGAGGGCACGCGTTTGAAAATACTGATTTGATGAGTTTGAAATTTGAAATTTGGGTTTTAAAAAAGGGAATTTGGAAGATTTCATATAAATGTCCAATATATCTCTTTCTCGAATAGTTTTCTAGGTTATAATTTGAAAAATGGTTTTCTAAAATTTTGCGATTTTCAGTTATCGCTGAAATTGCCCATTTAGCACTGTTTCAAACTTTCTGAGAAAATTTTTTGAATAAACAATATTTAATGATTTCACATACTTTTAGAATTTGGGTTTTAAAAACGGAAATTTGGCAGGGGGCTAAAAACTCCATTTTTTCTATTGTCAACTCAAATATTCTAGATCATGCAAGTTGGTTTTGACCTACCCAGAAAATCTAAGTCTCTCACACAGTCGTGCTATTTTTAAAGGCGTGCGGTTGCGCTGCGGTCTTTTAATTTGAAAATGGATGATCCAAAATTTTTAACTTGACAATAATATGTATGAAAACCTACTAGGTTGTAATATCCTAAGAAAATCAAAAGCACTGTCAAGTTCCAACTCTGTTCCTGACACTTTTCCGAGAATGCAATTTGAAACAAATGGAAACGTTTGGAATTTCTGTTAAAGGTGAAAACTAGTAATTTAAAAGATAAAATTGGAAATATAATGTTTCTAGCCACTTCTATAATATAAACGATACTTCCGATTTAGATAGAATCTGTAGTACAGATTCTGTACGGTTGTTAAGATTCTTTCGATCATCTGACGATCTCAAGTTTGTCGGTGTCCTTTTTCCTCTTCTTGCTCGAAGCAATTATATCAAAAAAGAATAAACAGAGATAAACAGCCAGTCACTTATCCTCTACCGTGACTAACTGACTTACAAAATAAAATTGACCTTTTTGTGTTCTAGTGTGTCTTCCTTTCTACCAAATATTCTTCTCCCCAAACCTGTCACTCATCATCATCATTTGATCTCTAAACCTCTTATATCAACCAGTACTATTTACATGTTTGAGAGATGTTTCTTCTTGTGGTTGGTCCGTCCATCCATCCATCCCCCCACTCCGTTCATCTTCTCTATCTTTTTTCTCATTTCCTCGTCTCATTATTCTTCTCCCCCATCTCCCCTCATTTATTTCACATAACTCGATTTATAATTTATTGGCCTTGTAGTTGACACATAGTAAAAAGAAGCGAAAAAACCGAGAACAAAACGGTTCGATTTTTAACTCTGATAATCTTAATTTCTTTGGTTTTTTGCTCCTGGTATTTTTTTTTGTGTTTTTCTTTGCACTATCCTTCTGTAAATAGACTTACCACTTGAAGATTCGTGTTTTATATCAACCTTTATCTTGTATTTTCGATGATGTATCGAGTTTTTTTATTCTCTTGGTTTATGAGCACTTGAAAACTTTCTAAATTGTCAATGAAAAATCCATTTTTTATCAAAAAATTTGGCAGATTTCGGTTAATTTAAGTGCTCCCAAATAAGTGATCCCCAATAAAACTTTTTACCTGAATTATCGGTCAGGGATGCATCGTTCTTGGAATTAATTTTTTGAGCTCACTGAAACCAAAAGAAGAGAGCAATTTTTTAGAAAAATATTAATAATGCAATATTGTTCTCATCTTTATTCCCTTGCACTTTTCCCGGTAATACCGATTTTAATCGATTAAAATCGGTATTTTTGGGTACAGTGAATTGATTTAGTTTTCTAAAATTAAGATGTTTCCGTTTCCGGAAGATCTCAGTTTTTTTCCAGTATGCAAACGAACTTTTCAATCGAATGAGCTTTTCCCCAAATCCTAATGTTGCATGTCTAAAACTTTTCATGATGATGGTCCTCGTGTTTTTTTCCAGTTGGTTCTTTTTCTCGTTCATCCACTTTTCTCCCAACCAATAGCTCATTTTAAAGTCTTTCCATGTTTTCACTTTTTCTCTCTCTCTCTCTTAATTCTGAATACTATTTTCCACGTTTGTATGTATTTTTGACTGGAAATTTCAACTCGTCTCCACACAATCAATCTTCATCATTATTTCGTTCCTCTATTCTTCTCGTTTTTCTTTTTCGTCTTGATTTCGAGCAATTCTCACACGAAGAGAGCAACTTTTCACAAATTGTGATTTAGTGAGTATATTTGACCGCTCCACCCCTTCGTCCCATTTATTCTCAAAGTTGAAGGGTTCGTTTAAAATTTATCGCTTTTTCATTCGGGTTTCATGAAAAGTTTAAAATCTTCTCGGGCTGTGATTGTTTTTGAACGACATTGTGTAGGTCTGGAGCTGACTCCATTTTAAATATTATAAATTATTGTAGTATGTACTACAAGGCGCTTCGTTTTTTTAGCCAAAAAAACCTACCTCTTGCTCTAAGAGCATTAATTTTTCATCTCAACACATTCCTCAACATATGAAATTGCTCCGTTTTTTTTTCAAATTTTCCTACGTTTATTTGCAAAATGAACAGCTGCTTCTTCTTTTTCGAGAGTGATCCGATTAATATTAATATGAAAAAAAAACGGAAGGAGAGGAGGTGGTGGTGGTACTTGTATGTGGGTTGAGTACACTTGTCATCTTAACCATCAGATGCTCATTTTTGGAAGAGAGAAGCAAACGTGCGAACTGATTTTTCTTCGGTGTTTTGAATGATGGTGTATAGTGACAGATGTGTTTTTGTGAGGGTTCACTCTTATTTTTACGCTGTACTTTTGTAATTTTAAATGATCTAGAATCAACAAGAATCTTAGGTTTACTTAATTAAATTTGGGTTTGAAAACATTTGAGTTCGAAATTTGTCGCATTTGATTGATTCGGATTCGGAGAATATTTCCTACTGGGTTCCTTTTTCATGATAATAATAATAATCTGATTGACGGGATCATAAGAATGTCGAAATGCGACATTTTTTAAAGACATCGTTCCAGTTACTGCGTCCAAAAATGAATCAAAACATAGAAATCTAAATAGTCAAAAAAAAGTTCTGTATTTTTAGTGTCAGAATCTATTTTCAAAAAATTGTATTTATGTTTTCCGGAAGAACCCGATATTAATAAAAACATAGCGATCATATCCTTCTCAAGGGGAAAAATAGGTAATTTGTTACATAAATTGTCGCAAATGGAATTAAACGCTTGTTGTTAACCTCCTTCAGCCTCTAATTGTTTCACTTAAATGGAATAAAAGACCAACAAGTTCGTGGCGATGCAAATTCCTTTTCTCAATTCTATTCTCCTTATTTTGCACATGTCCTTGTGAGTCGGAGTCCATCTATCTATTTTCCACTTCATTTTGAAATAACATGTCGCCTTTTTGTTGTGTCCTCCTTCCCATTCATTTTGAGCTTTTCAGTGATGACCAGGAGAGTAGAAAATTGGCAAAAGATGGATATACTACTAGTAGTTGACTCTAGTATTTCCTTTTCCACTTGTTCTCTTTTGCCCCATTTTGAAACAAGTTGTTGGTGAACTTTTAATAGCAGCATGTCCTTGCTCATGAATAAATTATTTTCTTCAATAAATGAAGTTGAAATTTGCTTTCATTTTTTCGGTGGCTAATATTATTACTTTTTTGTCGGATTATTTATTTGCACAAAATGCGGGATCATCGAAACTTTTAAATTAAATTCTGATTGTGGACAACTAACTGTAACAATGTCTTTAAGTTGAATTTCAAAGCTTTATTTGAACAAAGACTGAATTTTCATCAAAATTTACAGTCATTTCTATTGTTTTTTTTTCAAAAGTCAATTGCAATAAACGGTTCCTAAATTATTTGCTAAGAAAATAAAAAGTTTCCAATTTCGATTTTTAGGACCCACCAAAAACCATGAAATTAAAAAATTAGATGATATCAATATTTGATTCGAAAGTGGTTGCTCAATCGATTTTTTTTTTGTAAAATTACTTGAAACACGAGTTTTCAATATTGCTAATTTCGTTTTTCGATAATCTGGAAATCAGAAACGGATTTCCTTTTTGAACACCAAAACATTTGAATCTGTAAGATCAATGGACTACGAATCCTATAATTTGTGTTTATTTTCCCATATTTTCTGCATACTTTCTCTCATATTTTTATGTTCCTTCAATACTCACATAGACAATAACGTCTGCCATCTTAACACCTTTTATTACTGTGTAATTTTGTCACATTTACTCATTCCCATAGATTTGGCACAGAGCCAACAACTAGCAAACAATACCAACACCTCGCCATATAACAATTTGTCTGGCTCAGAAAGGGTGTTGCCCACATCATAAATCATTTTTCGATGTTTTCTTTGTTAAATTTTGAAAAGTGTTGATAAATCCTTGTTTTCATTGCAGAATGGAAGGCACATCAACTGGACAGAGACCTTATATTCGATTAACTTCACAATTGAAAAATTCAACAAAGAATGCCGGAGATGAGGTTCGGTTTCGATGTGAAGCACTTGGGACGGCACCGTTGAAATTTATGTGAGTTTTTTTGAGAGGAATTGAAAAGATTATCAGTCAATTGTGGTCGTTTCGCTTTAAAAAATTTGTTAAAATGAATTGGACAAAAAATTAAACCATTGAGAAATTCTGCAAGAAAAATACTCGATTTTTAGATTTCATTTTCAAAAGGTTTCAGTATTTTAACGTTTACGAATTTGATGATTTTGTCGCTATTTTCCAATGATGCGCACAAATTAGTTATTGCTCGATAATAAAAACACGTTGTGGTTTATATTCTAAAAATCAAAACTTTTCTCAATTAAAAAAGAAAACATTCGAAAAATGTTATAACAAGGACCGAAATTTATTTTTCGAAAAACCTTATAATATTAATCTTCATAAATATTTCAGGTGGCTGAAAAACAATGCACCAGTTGAAAAATCGAAGAGATTAAAAATCAAAGACAAGGAGAGTTCATCCAGACTTGTCATTCATCAGCTGGATGTTCTTGATAGTGGTTATTATCAATGTATTGTCACGAATTCAGCAGCATCAGTTAACACTACAAGTGTACTGCGGGTTAGTTATTTTATCAAACACTTTATTGAAGACTCGGCCATCTCCTATCGGTGATATGAATCGAGAGCTTCCACGAGCATCCTAGAATCGGATTGACAATTAAACTTTTGTTTTGAAAGACTGTTTTTAAATATTATTGATTAATTGGGAATGATCTTTGGAAGTTATGGACCTTATTTTCTAGAAGTGAACTAGAATATAAAGGAAACTCCAAATACGAGACGACCACAATTCATACTTGTAGTTAATAATACCCAAATAATTGTGTTTCACACTGTTAACCATTTTTTTGAAATTTCAAGTCACAATACATAAACAAAAATGTTTGAAATTGATGTGAAAAAGTGGCATGCCGTCTTTAAGGAATCATAATGCATTTGTTAGCAATAAGCCAAAATTTTTCATTTATTTGATGAAAGCTTCTGATTTCAAGAATTTAAGTCTTTTTGGTACTTCATATTTAAAAACATAATAAAGAAAAAGATAATGAGCATAAGAATACGCTCTATCCAAAAAAAGTACAATTTTCCGAAATTTTCAAGCTGATCTATTAGACGTTAAAGTATCTTAAAATAAAATCTTTGACTGAGCATAGGAATAAGAAGTTGGGATCCATTGTTCTGTCACAATTTAAGTTATTTATCTTAACATCATGAAACGTTCATGAAGAATCACAATGTCGCTTTGATTTTAACACAATTTCAACCCCAATTTCAAGTATATCAAATAGAATTGTATAGCAGGATGTTTTCCTTCATCGGATGGGTTCATTTGTGTTAGATGCATGGCAGTATGTAGTACATAGTAGTATAAATGTGCTGGTCATCTTCCATTTTTTCGATTGTTTTGTTTCCTTTCCCTCATTTTACACTCCCCTCATCCCCCCTAACAACATAAAACAGAAAAAGAAAAGACATGACCATCATTATTTTGTTTGTGGGACTCAGACGTCCTTTTCCATCTATTCTTTTTCCCAAAAATGATTAACCCACTGAATTTCGAAACATTTTTTCCAGTCTCATTTTTGCCTAGCATTTTGTGTCCCTTCACCAGTTTTTTGTTATGTTAAAAAAGATACACTAGGTTGGAAACAGAAACCGAAGGAAAAAAAATCGAGCGAAGGCAATAAATCAAGGAATCCCATTCGACAGCTACTTGCTTTTTTTTCTTCGCAAGTTGTACTTGAATCGTGCTCCAGGAAAAAAAAGCTTGGAATCTTTCGAGAGAAATGTGACAAATTGCACAATAGTTTTCGGCCTTCTTAACAGTTTTTTGGATTGGGTATGTCCCTGATAACTTTAACAAAACATCATGATTAATAATTTTGTTTTAGTCTTTATGAATTATGAAATGGAATCTTCATTTTTTGCAAATTCTAATGTGATCTTTTTGCAGAAATCAAATCATTTTTGTGTTGATTTCCCTTCCAATCTTTTTATTTTTTTTGTTGTTTGAATGAGCGCGTGTATCTATTTCTTCTGTTTCTGTGTGTCTGTTGTCAACTGAAGGCAAAACGGCTCTTGTGATGGATTGGAAAACCATCGTTCTTTCCTCCATCTTGTCACAAAAGAAGCTGCCTTGGTGGTGCGATGACCAGTTATTATTATTCCATTTGTATTCAATTTATTTATTATTTCTTCATTTTTTCTTTGAGAATTAGGATTTTTAACAAAAACTAGAAGCTTTATGGAGCTGGACTATCGCAGTCAAATAATTGGTTTTAAAATTTCAAAAATTGTGTTTTCAAAGTCACGCGCATTAAAAAATTTTAACTTTTCAGAAACATATTATTGTCATCTCAAATATTATTGATCATGCAAGTTTGTTTTGACCTACCCAGAAAATCTAAGTCTCTCACACAGTCGTGCTATTTTTAAATGCGAGCGGTTGCGATGTGGTCTTTTAGTAGAAAATGGATGATCCAAAATTTTTAACTTGGCCATATTCAAATTTTTTTATTTAGAAAATTTTTCAAAAGGTTCGATGAATAGAGAAAAATAGAGCTCTTTGAAAAAATTGAAATAAAACCCGACTAAACATATAATCAATAAATTGCTCAACTCATACTCGTTTGTTTTTACCATCATTACCCCTGGGAACTTCATCTTTTTCTCTTACTTCGCCATACCATCTTACGTAATTTACGATCATATTTTATTATTTTCCAATAGAAAAAAGTTGTCCCATTTCCCATAAGGATACAGTACCCTTTTCACTTTTTCTTCCTTCTGGTCCTTTCCACCACTTGTGGAACATCTGTCATTTTGCCCTTTTTCTCAATACAAATTTCGAGTTCTTTTTTTTTATTTTTCAAAAAAAAACCTCTCCATTAGTAGCTATAAAGAATTGGTCATAAATATACTTGACAAACACTTATCATACCATAAATGTCATGTTATCTTGAGGTTTTTTTTATTCGTTCGAATTGTTTCTCTTATCTTATTCCTTTTGCTCGCTAAATTCGCCACCCAATTATGAATGGCACACCATCATTGATTTTATGATTATTTATGACCCGTTTTTGTCTTTCTCATTTTTTTTTCTTCACATTTCAAAAATATATATCTATGCATTTGCAAAAACCATGTAGAAAGTGTTGCAATAAAAAGTTGAAACTTACATGGAACAAAAAACCCATTGAATTCCAAATTCTATGGGTTTTTTGTTTTGCTCGACTTTTTTTTCTATTGTTTGAGTAAGAATGAATGGAATAGATCCATTTCGAACGGGAAAGTTTTGTGTGTTGCGTAACTTATCGTATATGGACCACCCATGACGAATATCATTTTCCAGGTTTTTTCCTTATTTTCAAAACTTGTTTATATTTAATTATTTTTATAAATAATGACATCTGAAACCTTCGTTGATTTGATGATTAATTCATGATTTTTGCAACTCACAAATGTTAACGTAATTCGAATTAATTTAAAGAAAAATCTCAGCATACACGCTTAATATATGCTTATGCTTCAATTCGTAGAACTCGCAGAATTTTGAGCGTGCCCGCTTAAGTCGCGCTGGTTTTTTTTGCGAAAGAAAGCTCTGGCAATTCCAAAGCTTTTTTTTCGAAGACTTTTCTAACAAAGTATCCCACTGTTTCAAGTTTTCAATTTTTTACCAGATGCTATATTTACTAGCGTTATTCTCGATAGTGTAGTTCTATTGGTATCATCATTCATTCTTGTCACCCTTTCCTTTCTTTCTACATTCTCCTCTTCAACCCTCTCACACCATCACCAATCCATATCATCTGTATTCATCTTGGTTCAGATCTCCTTCTGTTCGTTTCAAGTATTTACCATCCCCCCTCCTCACTGTTTTTGAGGATAACAATTCCATATAAATACATGTGTTTATAAACCCATGATTTCCAAAATGCTCTTCTCATCCCACTGTCTTTCTTGTCATTCTCTTGAAAATCTTCGTGATAGATGAGAGGGAAATAAATCATTCTAGGCCCTATCCCGCCTTCTCTTCTTCCCATCATTCTTCACCCTCCGGTCCATCCCTCCAATTCACATTTTCTCGAAAATATGTCACCAATTTGAATTTATTGGCTAAATATTTGTTTTTTTATTGTTTAATTAATATTCTTTGTTTTTCTAACAATTTGATTATTTCTCAAACTTAATTAGGTTTTTAACCATTTTAACAGATATCATAGTAATAACACCAATATTTAAAAAAAACATGCACATATGTATGTGCAAGACAGTAGTTTTTAATGAAGATTTTTCTGATTTTTAGTACATCAAAAGAGTCGGCCGATGTCTTTGATTGAACAGGTCCTCTTTGAGTTCCCGCTATCGGCTCTTTTTTTTTCATGATTTGATAAAGTATCAATTCATTTATTTTTCAGGTGAACAACGTACCGGATGCTGTAAAGAGTCATAGGAATAAAGGCCACAACAGCAATAAGCAGATTAATTCGTTTGACGATTACGAAGACTACGAGGTACGTTTCTCTTTTATACATTCTTTGATTATTTGGACTGAAAAACCCTAATACTTATCATTAATCATAGTTTTTCAGCTAATGGATCGCGGTCGACTACCAGACGAAGAGGATGCAGATCTGTATCGTGTTCCAGACTCGGCAGCGGGTTCAAATTTTGCCCCAGTCTCGGTGAATGAGCGATGGTTGGATGGAATCAAATATCGAGTTGGAGATTGTGTTCAGTACCGAGGGGAAGCATGTCGACAGTACTTGTCAAACAAGTATGTTATGATGACGAATGAAAGTCGAGAAGAGATGTATGACATCGGTAAGGTTCTTTGAAATTGCTACCTATAAGTGGAATCGCGCGAAAATTCAGAAATTCATTTTTTCTATAGTAAGCAATTTTAGTAACTTTTGGATTTCTGGTCTATTCTTTAAAATTAATACATACACTTTGAAAATGAGTGGCACCCTGTCTTTAACGTTTGCGGATCATTCCTGAATAAACTCAACAAGGAGACAAATTGTGATGATATATCCTTTACGAAATCAAATTTAATATTTGAAGAAAAATTTTTTTTAGATTTGATCAGATTTAGCTATGTTTCAAGACTTTTTGTGCTCATTCTTAGCTATTTTTTTCTTCTTTTTACATTAAAGACAGCTGTTCAGTTAATTTGACCCTACATGACCTTAGTTTCAAAAATTAGAGCGTTCTCTCATTAGTACAATGCAATTTATGCGAAATCACACCGATAAGTACACGCGTCATAGTAGCGGTCCAAAGTTGAAAAAATAAAAATTTGAATGCGCGCGTGTCCGTGCGACGCGGTCGGTGTCCGTGCAACGCGGTCAGAATTGGCGCGAAACACAATTATTTGAATGTGGCTACATATTGGTATTGTTCTTTGGACCACCCGCGCTCTCATTCGAATTTTGATTTTTTGCCTTCAATTTGGATTGTGTTAACTGACAAGCTGCCTTTAATGAAAAAATGAAAAATAGTACTATTGAGATGATCAATCAGTTCTAGAACGTACATCTGATTCTGAGAAGACACATATGTCTCAATACTGGATTTCTTTAATAATACAAAGTAAAAAAGTAATTTACAGATCGAAACCTTCGTGCTGCTATGCTCTTCATCAATGGAGCCCCAACAATATCTCAAAAATGCCGACAGATATCTCAAGCGGTAGCGTGCCATCACATGTATAAAGTATGCGAATCAGATTCAAATAATGAAATTGTTTCCATTTGCAAACATGATTGTGATCAAATTAAGGTTAGTTTTATTTTTTTGACCAACTTTCAATCCTCCGCAATATTATTTTGAACTTTTATAGAACAAAGAATGCCCGTCGGAATTGGCGCTTGCCGCTGAACACGAATTGGTCGGTGATACACCAAAGGCATTATTCCCGTTATGTTCTCGACTTTCTTCAACATCTAATTGTGTGCCAGTTATGAATGTTGCTACACAGCAATCAACATCTGGATCTCCTTCACGTGCACATTTATCTCATTGGTGTTATGTGAACAGTGGAACACAGTATGAAGGAACTGTATCGGTTACGCTTTCTGGAAAGACATGTTCACCATGGGTTCAAAATTTATCAAGGTAAATATATATTTTTAATTAATTACTTTTTATTAAACTTTACATCTTTTCCAGGGAATTCAATCCTGAAAGATACCCGGAGCTTAAAAATGCACAGAATTATTGTCGAAATCCAGGTGGTAAAAAGACGAGACCGTGGTGTTATTCAGCTCCAGTAGGACAAGAAGAATATTGTGATGTTCGACAATGTCCGTCAGATATGTATCCACATTTGAATGATAAAACCACAACAAACACGGGAAATGGAAAATCGAATGGTGTTTCTGAATCGATTTCCGCGTTTTGGGATTCGTTAGATCATACAAGTCAAATTACATTGGTTTCCACTGGTGTATTCTTCTCATTTGTATTTCTATTATTATTTTGCTGCGCTTGTTTCTGTCGACGAGCAAAGAAAAAATCACAAAAGACACGGCATCAAAACAACACTTCGTCACACGCCGGACTTCATTGCTCAAACGCTCCTTCAATTATCAACAGTGCTGCAAATTCGGCATATTATAGAAAATTGAATGGAACATCGACACCTATTATGATGCGAGGACCTGGGCATGTTGAAATGGCATCACTAATTCCGTCTGCACAACATCTTGGACCACCGCCATATCCTATTGACATACCACCACAAGTTTCTCATTTTCCGCCATCTGAGCCAATGGTTGATCCGAATCCGTATAGAGTTTTGGAAATTGCTCCATCTCAGGTAAATTTGCAAAAGCAGTTTTACTGTACTTATTTTAAAATTACAGATAAACGTTCGAGAAATCATCGGTGAAGGGCAATTCGGAGTGGTTCATTCAGGAATCTACACCAGCGGACTTTTCGGTCCAGATTCTATGACAGTTGCTGTAAAGAAGTGTCGTCCTGATGCAACAAGCAATGAAAAGGCTGGATTGGAGCATGAAATTCGAACTGTTGCATCATTCGATCATCCAAATGTTATTCGATTAATCGGAGTATGCTATTTGGATAATAGTATGACTGCAGTTTTTGAGTATATGGTTCATGGTGATTTGCATGACTTGCTTAGACTTCGAGCACCATCAAATGTTGATCATGATTTGGAAAGAATCAATTCTGATAATGCTGATTTTTTGAACATTGCAACACAGGTTCGCAAAACTTTTCCCAAATAATTAAGCTCATTTACACAATTTTTCAGATATCACAAGGAATGGAGTATCTTGCATCTATGTCTTTCGTTCATCGTGATCTTGCGACAAGAAATTGTTTAGTTGGTGACAATCGAACCATCAAAATTGCTGATTTCGGTTTGATGAGAACTTGCTACGATTCAGATTATTACAAAATGCTTCATCGTTCATGGATGCCTGTTCGCTGGATGTCAAAAGAATCCATTGAACAAGGAAGATTCAACGAAGCATCAGATGTCTGGTCCTATGGTGTGACTCTTTGGGAAATCTGGTCATATGGTAGACAACCGTATGACGGGGCGTCAAATCAACAAGTTATCGAATTGATTGCGAATCGTCATTTGTTGGATTGTCCTCACAATTGTCCAACGAATATTTATAGGTACTTTTAATTGTAGAAATTAGTGAAGTTATTGTCAAGATAATAATTTCTGGCCGCTCGTTTTGCGGAGTGTCGTTGGGGATTTACTCGCAGCGCGACCGCAACGCGCTCAAATTCAAGTTTCTCTGTTGGTCTTGCGTGTAGCGGTCGCGTTGCGAGGAAATTCCCAACGACACTCCGCAAAACGAGCGGCCAGAAATTTTTATCTTGACAATATATACCTTTCATTTTTAGTCTGATGGTTGAATGTTGGCATGAAAATACGGACAGGCGGCCGACATTCTCGGAGATTCGTAGTCGATTGCAGTCATGGTCTCTGGCAAGTCCGGCTCATTCGATATTGCAGCAACATAATAATCGAGCAGGAAGTCACAGTGGTAAGTAATTAAAAGAGGGCGTTACGGAGCTAATGAATGCGTCTGGGATGAAAATAGACTTTATTCTCATTCCAAATCTGTTTTTAATATTTTCTAAAACCACCTAGAAGCCGAGAAAACGCGCCTCAAACCAACGGCCTAGAAAAAGTTGCCACCGGTGAAAACTAGTCCGCATGAAAAATCCAAAGAAACATAAAAAAGGACTAATATCAGTATTCTGCATAAATATTAATTAACGAAACACGAAAAAAGTTCGGCCAGACGGATACTTTTTCTAGGCCACTGTTTTGAAGATAATTTTCACTGCTTCTGGGTGGTTTTAGAAAATTTTAAAAACATGTTTGGAATGAGTCTATTTTCATTTAAGGTGCAATTTTTATCTGCGTAAAGTCCTCCTTTAAAACATTTAGTAATTATGAAAATATTAGAAAATTGTTTGAAGTATAGTATATTTATTTTGAACTATTGCATTTCATTGCAAGGAACATATTTTTTTAGTAACTGACACAATGACTTTTAAGATTAGGAAATCATAAATTAAAAAAAAAAGTAAAAATTCTGGAATATTTTAAAAAAACAGTTTATCATCGAATAAATAATAATTATTGCAGGATCATCTGGAGCAGGTCGCCCGAACACTCATCAACGTGGATATCCGAGCCAAAAACTACATAGACGAGGTGAAGGAGCATCTCCACTAATGAAAAGACATGATGCAAACTATGCGTATAGTGAAGACGGTGATTCTGAATAAGACTTCCACTTCCTCATCATTTTTCGGTGAAACTTCCAATAATACTTTCATATTTATTTTTATTGTTATGTAGTTTCATTATTCCTTTAATTTTCTCGAAATCCAGGGTTCAAAAGAAATTATAACATTTACCAAATTCTAGTTCAGAAATATTACCGCATTTTCTATATATAAATTATATATGTATTTTAATAATATTTTATATGTATTTTTGAGATAATATTTTTTTAAACACACATCATCACTCATTTTATCAGCTCTCCGCCAGGGTTTTCCCAAAACTTTAAATCTCTCACATTTTGCAGTCCGCCCCTGACCAAAACAATCTTTCATTTTCTTTTCTGTTCTTTTAATTTGTTGCAGAAATATAGTCAAAACAATGATTTAAAAAAAAAAACACTTGTATTTATTTCGTTCCGTTCTTCTTTTTTTTATTAATGAAATGTCTGTGATTTGATGAAATTTTATGATGAATTTGCATCGAATAAATGGATTTCTCCACATTCTAGAAACCGGTTTTTTGAAATGAAATTTTGGGAAATTTTTAAACAACAAAGAGAAAGGGGGGGGGGAATAAGGAAAAGCAATCAGTTTCATTTTTGTCAGGTTTTTGGAAATGGGAAAGTTTCCCCTAATTTTGGTATTATTTGTGGAATTTTTGACGAGTTTTTTCGTTGAAGGATCGGAGGTTAGTTATAGAAATATATTGTTAAAGGAGGACTTTACGGAGATAATAAATGTAACTTAAATGAAAATAGACTTCGTTCTCATTCCAAATCTGTTTTTAAAATTTTCTAAAACCACCTAGAAGCCGAGAAAACGTGCCTCAAAATAATGGCCTAGAAACGTCTTCAGTTTCCACCTGGCCCAATTTTTTCTTATGAGCTTTTTTCGTGTTTCGTTAATAAATATTTATGCAGAATACTATTTGTAATTTCTACCTTATGCTTTTCAATTTTTTTGATTCCTTCGCGTAATAGCGCCAGTGGACTCGTTTTGGATCACTTTTCCTAGGCCACTGTTTTGAGGCGCCTTTTCTCGTCTTCTAGATGGTTTTAGAACATTTTAAAAACATATTTGGAATGAGTATGAAGTCTATTTCCATACCAGACGCATTAATTAGCTCCGTAAAGCCCTCCTTTAAAGACAGGGTGAACCATATTTTGAAGTTTCCGCTTTCAACTGTAAAAAGTTTATCCCTATTTCTTTCAGTTACTAGATTATCGATTCGTTTGCGATAAGTACTTCGAATGTGTTGATGAAAAAGAACAAATTTTAAAAATTTGCAAAAGCGATGAAACTCCTCAACATAAATACGACGCTAGATGTGTGCAGAAAATGAATGAAGATTTCAAAATGATTGAAAGTTTCGAGCAACATTATTTGAATGAAAAAAAGAAGTGTGTCGATGATTCGATAAATGGAACACAGAAGATCACAAATTTGAACAAGGTTCGAAATTGACTCTTCTGAATTTCATAAAATATGATTGTAGAATCGATTTTGTGCCATCTATTTGTTCGACAGAACATCGACGAATGGAGAATGTTCTGCAAGAATCGGAAAGATTTCCAATAGATGCGACGCGCTTAAAAGGTGTTGTGAACCAGTTTCGAGGTGAGTTCAAAGTTAACTGGTATATCATTCGGTAAAATGAGAAAAATATTATTCGTTTGATTATTTCAATTTCCATTAATTGGCATCAAATGCTTTTTTCATCAGGTGTGAGCAAACAACAATGTACAGCGAGACCGGTCGAACATTGAACGGTTTGAAAGAAGAAGTTGGAATAAAAATGGCAGATTGTGCACAACATGAACTTGAAGCTCATCAAAACAAAACACCAGAGGTTTCGAAGAAGTTTCGAAAAATTAAAATAATCGAATCACCACCATTTTCCCTATGTTTGAAATATTTGCAATGTCAGAAGGACGCTGATATGATGAGAGTTAATTGTTCAAAATTGACAAATGTATGCTCAAAAATACATAGAGTTATTGATTAAAAACACGCGCTGTTTCCAGACATTTTCAGTAGACGGAATAGAAACGAGCACAACCGACGAATCATGGCAAAAATGCCGATCAGGTTTGGTTTCAGATTTTGAAAAAATGAATGAAAGAAGAGATGAAGCATTTGCATACTTGGACAAATGTGTACCGATTGCAAATGTGACGAGGGAATTTATGATATCAGTACGATAATTTCAATGATTTTTGAAAGTAAAAAAAAATATTTTTAGGATAGAGTTTGTCGAGCGAGTACACTGAAAGAAAAGAAACAGAAACCAAGTGGAAATTGTCATTTAGAAGTAGCTAAGAAGAGGAAAGAATGTGCACTTTTGAGAGATTGTTGTGTTCAGGCTGATGTGTTAGTTTTTAGCCTTATAATCGGTAGCTCCCGCAAATTTCCACTTTCAGATGTGAAAGAAGTGCACTTTATGCAGCAATTTCCGATGAATATTTATTACGACGTATCCAATTAAAAGAAAATTTGGAAAAATGCATGGATCGACAAATCAATCTCTTAAATAGTGTATGATTTTTAATAAGTAATGATAATAACTTCAATAATAAAATTTATTCTCTCCGTTACATTCAAAGCTTTGATTTCCTCGAATCTACAAAATATTTCTTCATATTCCTTCTCAAAATTTTCCCTGTTGGTGTTCTCGCAATTTCTTTCACAAAAACCACCTCTTTCAAATGTTTATACCTCGCCAATTTTTCTGAAAATATAGACTTTTCGAAACTCGATTTGTTGAATGAAACCAACAAACCATTTATGAATTTTATCAAATCTTTGGCCAGTTTTTCATCTCTTCCTCTTTTTGATACAATGCATGCTACTGGTTTTTCACCACTATTTGGATCATCGATACCAAATACACATGCATCTGCGACGTCGTAATGTTCGAGAAGAATTGATTCGAGTTCAGCAGGAGCCACTTGTTTTGCATTCACTTTTATCAGCTCTTTTATTCTATCGCAAATAAAAGTGTCACCATTTTTGTCGAAATATACAATGTCGCCTGTAAAATAATTTTTTTGTGTAATGATATTTAAGACTACATGAAAAAATGTATGAAAAATCAATAAATGTGATTACCGAGGCTTCACTAAATTTATATATGCTTCAGAAAGTCAATATCTAGTTTGAGGCAGCGAAATTGTCTTTAAAAATAAAGTCCTATGAAATCCTTTGACTGCTTTAAACCTAGTTCACGGTGGTCAGAAAAAAAAAGAATCACAATCGAAAACTTGCAGCCAATTTTTAAAACAATATATTTTTTCGAAAAATCAACTAACTTCTATCAAAATTTCAAAGAGTTCGAACATTTCGTTATTCATTTTTCTGTATCCAATATGAAATATTGTTGATTAACTAACCAGTTCTCATGTAACCATCTTCATCAAACATATCCTTGAGTAATTCAGGCCTTCCCCAATATCCTTTCATAACCATCGGCCCTTTTATCCAACATTCTCCTTGTTCACCAACTCCACATAAACTTCCATCATCCCGTTTCACTTTCATCGATGTTCCAGCCATTAATCTTCCAACACTTTCTTCAGGTGAACCTGCAACTGGCATGTGTGATGCAAATGTCAATTCTGTCATTCCATATCCTTGCGCAACTTTTACATCAGGCAATATTTGTCTCAATTTCTGAACTGCACCTTCCGGCAATGGTGCTGAACCTAATATAATATTCATCACTGATGAAATATCATATTTTTCTAGAAGCTTTGGTGAATTCACCAATCGAACAAGTATTGCGGGAACCATTGAAATTGTCAAAACTGAATATTCTTCAATTAATTTCAGCATTAATTCCATATCGAATTTGCTGAATATCAGTTGAGTTGAACCGCGATAAAAGCACATAATTGCTCGAAACATTCCCATCACATGATAAAAAGGCAGAAAGTGTAACTCGTGTGGAATACAAAAGTCTTCCGGAAGTCCGTGAGCAACTGTCATTTCGGTTATTCTTCTGAAAATGCTACTTTGAGCATGAGACTTCTAGAGCAAACACCAACTTAGCACTGGATGAAAGCATCATCGAAAAATTCAAATGTGAAATCATGACTCCTTTTGGCTTTCCGGTTGTTCCCGAAGAATACGGTAGATATAGAAGATCATTTGGAAGATCAATTACAGGCATTGCAAGATTTTTAGGTTTTGAAGAGATCAACGTTTTGAATGAGATTATATTTGGAGATGTTGGTTTGTCGGAAAATGTTACTAATTTCTAGAAAAATTAAATTTTTGTATTAAGAGAAAAATGAGAAAAGTACCTGAACTTGGGTACCTTTAACAGCTTCAACAACAACTTTTTCTGTGGATGAATCTAGAAAAACTAATCGGCATTTAGAATCTTCGATTTGATGTCGCATTTCGACTGAAAAAATATTAATTTTTGTTTTTGGGGAAAATCATATTTGAAACTAAATACATGGTGTGAATTGTGAACATGCTGCTGATACAATAATTCCGGCTCTCCATGCTCCAAGAGCTACAATCATAAATTTCCAGTGATTATTCACAGCCAGAAGGAGAACATCACCCTAGAAAATTGTTATTTAGGAGATCTCTTGGCACAATTGTTTTCAGAAAATAATATGAATAAAAGAAGAACTGTACGCATTTTGTAAATACCATTAAATCGATTCAGAATCGAACTTTGGTCTCAAAACCTCTTTTTTGGTATATAAAATTGAATTTAAGAGCGATTGAAAAATATTTACAATATGATACAGTCTTCCTTGAACTTTATTTTTTGAAAAGAAGAATATGAAATCATATATTTTATTTTTTAAAATTTAATTTTGATTGAGAAATTCTGCAAATTTATATTAAAATCTACCTTCTGATATCCCTGCTCAACCAACCATTCTGAAAATGCAACCGAATACTCATAAACCTGCTTGAAATTCACTTGATCGTCTTGATTGTCAGCCATCATGAATGCAGCATTCTCCGGATCTTTTTCATAAAGTTCAAGGGCTCTTTTAAGAAGTCGTTCATGAATAGTTTCATTAGGTAAGTTCAAAAGGTCTCCGTTCAAAATCATGCTGAAATTAATGATTTTATAAATGTATAGTTGGAAAAAAGAGTAAATTTTAAAGAATGGCCTGTAACATGTGGCCAGAAAGATAACAGTTGGAACTTTTCTCCATCGTGATAAGAAAAAAGATATGACTTTATGAGAACATTGTATCCTGTGTGGGGACACAGTGTAGTCGCTAAAATTTAAAATAAAACAACGAAAATGCTAATATCGATAACTGTATACTCGTGGTTTTTTAAAGAGTAAATTCGGGAATGAATTCCATCTTTTTCAATTCTTTTGTGAATTGACCCGTAATTTATTTGATATTTAGGCCTAAATTAGGACTTTACGCAGTAATAAATGAACCTTAAATGAAAGTAGATTTCATTCTCATTCCAAAACTGTTTTTAAAATTTTCTAAAACCACCTAGAAACCGAGAAAACACGCCTCAAAACAATGGCCTAGGAAAAGCTTCCACCTGACCGAACTTTTTCCTATGAGCTTTTTTCGTGTTTCGTTAATAAATATTTATGCAGAATACTTATATTTGTCCATTTCTAACTTGGGCTTTTCAATTTTTTGGATTCCTCACGTTATAGCGCCCGCGGACTAGTTTTGGATCACTTTTCCTAGGCCATTGTTTTGAGGCGTGTTTTCTCGGCTTCTAGGTGGTTTTAGAACATTTTAAAACAGATTTGAAATGAGAATGAAGTCTATTTTCATCCCAGATGTGCACTTCTTTAAATGTACTCGCGTATTTGAATGGTTCCTCTCAATTTCTTTTTTTTAAATCTGACAATTTTCTTACCCAATTTTTATATAATAATCCAACGAAATCACAGACAGTCAAAACAAACAAACAAAACAATAATAAATAAATTATGCCCAAACATCTTCAATATATTGATCTGCTTTCTTCAAATCCATTATTTTCTTGGTTGCATCCAATTCAGAAATTCCATCTTGTTGTGCTATAATACTCGAAAAACATTTCAAGACATCTTTCGACATTCCTTTCGCATCTCCACATATGAAAATTTTTGATTCTTTCGATGGAACTATGAATGAAGAAATCTGAACAGGATGGTTTTGATTCAAGTTTTGTTCGATGGCAAACCTTTTCAACATTTTTTAGTAAACCATCTTGAACTCTTTCCCCATTTTTCTGACTTTCGCAAATAAACAAATCGGTGAGTATTCCTTCTCTAACAAATAAGCGAAGTTCATCTCTGAAAACATATTGATAGATTTATAAACCAGATTCTATAAAAATCAATTTTGCATACATATAAATTCCATCGATATCAACATCCCGACATCCAAAGAAAAGTATTCGTTGTACTTGTTCATAATGTGGTGATGATTCCAATTTCATTTTCCTATTTACAAAAAAAATGTAATAATTCAAATATATATTTCGAATACTCACAACAAATAGTGACAAAATGATAGGAAAACAGTGACTCCTGTTCCTGGTCCAACCATCAAAAGTGGCATTTTAGCAGCTAAATGTTGTTCGACTGGTGGTGGAGGTAGACGGAATCTTGCTGGCTCTTTTCCAAGAACTTGAACAACGTCTCCAACTCTCAGAGAGTTCAACCAATCTGTTGCAAGACCTTTTCTTGGATATCTTCTTCCTTCTTCGGCTGTGAAAATCAATTCGGAATAGACGAGTCGCGCACGTTTTTGATTGTAAGATGACATGCTGTATGGTCTAGGCATAAGACGAGGTAATAATTCTGAAAATAAAACGATTTTAAGAACATTTTATCAAAATTTGTTAGTATTTTTCATCTGAATGAAGAATATTTTTGAAATTCAGTTTTAAGAGATTTAAAAAATTCTAAAATTGCAAAATGTTTTAAAATTAATTTTGAAAACTTACCAATTAGTCGATCTACTGCCGGTTTAACATTGGGGAATGCAAAAAGTACATCGGCCAACGATAAGCCAGCTTGTCTGACAAAATTCGTAAAATCATTCATTCCCTGAGCACTGCACAATTCTAACAATCTTCTCTTCTCTCCAGCATCTGGTGTGTTTTCAGCAAGAATTCGAAGAAGAGGCTACAATTTTTTTTGTATTCTAATTTAAAAAGAAAAACAACTTACCCTTCCAGGAGCTCTTCTTATATCCAAACAATGTGTGAACATATATCTCAAGGATGTTAATTTATGAACATGTCCGGGGATTTGTGCATTTATTTTTTCGGTTTTTTGATCGATTGAAAGTTCACATTCTTGATTTGCGATGGAAAGAACGCCGCATCGTTTCAAAATGAAATTCACTTCATCTTCAGGATTTGGAACACAGAAATAAATGGCATCGCCTGGTTCATATGCAAGTAACGAAGCGTTCTCTGAGATTGAAAATATTTCTAAAAAATGTAAATTTAAAAAAAAGACCTGCAAAATCAATAACTATTTCCCTTTTAGGTTTAGCCGCATTTTTTTCGGTTACGAGTGCTGTTCCAACAACAGTCACATCAATCGGCTTCGTCACTGAAATAATGATTTTTTTTAGAATTTTAAAAAATCACAAAAAAGCATACCAACTCCTGGCATTTTGCACAAATTCTGCCACTCTAACTTTGTTTCCAATTTTTTGTGTGAAACCGAAGATATAATGAACGATTGTGGAGCAATAGGAACTCTCAAATTAGCTTCAGCGGACAATTTTTCAGCTCCTTTCAAAATTGACACCTCCGGATAATCATAGTGTTCTGGCTTCAGAATCTTGTATCTTGGTGTATCGTTCAAATCGTCACTTTCATCTTCTTCTGCTTTCATTTTTTCCAGCAATTCTTGTTTTTCAGATTCTGATTTGACTGGGTTCAATTTGATACGACTTTCATTTATCAAATTCATTTTCTCTTCCGGAATATTGAATCTGGTTGCGAGAGTTGTGAAAAGTTGATCGATCCATGGCTCAACGGCTAGTTCAAGTCTGAAATGTTAAATAAATATTTTAGTTCCAAAATGAACATTCCAAACCCAACTTGATCGTCCGCTTCACCTTTCTCAATTACTCGAACAGCTCCTAATTCTAAAAGTTTCTTGTCGATTTTCCTAGGGATCGCCTGATAACTGGAATAGTTTGAATCACCAAGTCCTGAAAACAATAAAAACATTGGCTGATCTTATCAAAGATCATATTTTAATCAGAAAGATTACAAAGTGATGTTTGTTGAAATTATTTTTAAGCTTAAAATTAAAAAATACCCAAAATGGCGTATTCCAATCCTTTCAGATAATCATTTGTAAGAGTTTTTCTCGAAATCCTTCTAACAAAACGAGCCGCATTTTCTGGAGCATCACCATCTCCTGTAGAGGATACGATAATTGCACAGAATTTTTCTTCGTTCAAATTAAACTGAAAACTTCAAAATAAAAGTGAAAAAATTATAGATTAATTACCGCTTTTTCGTTTTCATTCAATGAGAAAATTCGAGGTTTTAAGCCGATAAGCTCAGATTTTTCCTTGATACTATTTGCAATTGTTTCGGCTTGTCCGGTATGAGAACCGTACGCTATTAAAAAATCACCCATTTTTGAGAGCACTTGAGCTATACGAAGGCACAATTTTAAGATGAGTTTATTCCTGAAAATTTGAGAATTAGTCAAATAAAAAAGAAAGAAAAATGGAAATTTATCAATTTAAGGGTTTTCTAAAAATATGTATAACATTTCAAAGGTTACAATATGAAAAACAAGAAAGAAAATTTAATATTAATGTTTTTAATGTTTTAGCGGAGAAAGAGAAATAAATAAATATGGCGCAAATAAAATATGTGTCGAACATTATCTCTCCCTCGATACATCGGTTCGCCATCGCAATCGTTTCGAAATTATCGCAGACGGTAGGCGGGCAGTGCGAAAAGTTGTTGTTTTTTTTCTAAATTCAAGTGAATCTTTTTTATTACAATTTTTGCAAAATTTCACAAAATTCTCCAATTTCGCAATTCTATCTCGAAAGGGAATATCGTCACTCAGTAACTGTCGATTCAAAAATTTGATAAACTAATTTTTTAAAAACACATTGAGCAATTATTTTATTGACATTTCTTGAATAGAAAAATTAATATATTCGCAAATTGTAATATCAAAAAATTGTATAAAAAGAGTCAATAGATTTCGTATGTTGGGAGGTCTAAGTTCGAGGGTAGGACAATTCATTAGAAAACTAAAATATTATACGACAAAAATATTTTCGACAATTTCCTAAGAAAACAAAAATATTAGATGACAATTTCATTAGCGACTAATTCATTGGAAAACCATTTCCTTAGAAAATCGCATTGGAGCGCGTTTGCTGGAGGGTAGTCCTTGTGTTTGTAGCGTTTCAAGACCCGAACGATATTTCAGGCGCATGCGCCTTGAAATGTCTGCGTCTCTCAACGTCACATGATAAGGGCAGTTGGTTGCCGGCCCTGATCGTTGTCTGCATGTGCAAAAATGTATATTCCGCGCGCAAGTGGGCGCGACCGGTTTAATTACCCAAGTTTTAAGTCTACCTCAGGTTAACCTCAAACTTGGGAAAATAAACCGGCCGCGCCCACTTGCGCGCGGAATATACATTTTTGGACATGCAGACAACGATCAGGGCCGGCAACCAACTGCCCTTATCATGTGACGTTGAGAGACGCAGACATTTCAAGGCGCATGCGCCTTAAATATCGTTAGCGTCTTGAAACGCTACAAACACAAGGACTACCCTCCAGCAAACGCGCTCCAATGCGATTTTCTAAGGAAATGGTTTTCCAATGAATTAGTCGCTAATGAAATTGTCATCTAATATTTTTGTTTTCTTAGGAAATTGTCGAAAATATTTTTGTCGTATAATATTTTAGTTTTCTAATGAATTGTCCTACCCTCCTAAGTTCCCATGCGGCGTTTTCTAGGCCATTATTATACAGTACCCATTTTCCACTCAAAACCTCACCATCTTTTTTGGTTTGTTTCTTTAATCTTACTGTCCAATTTTTTTTCAAAAATGTTCGTCAATTTATTTTTTCGATTTATCCTTGCTCAAAATAGTTTTTCCTTTTTTATTCATTTTGTCTCACATTCAAATCCCCAATGACTCTTTTTTCTTTTTTTCCAATATCTTCAAAACATCCAAAAAAATGAGTATCATCTGTTCTTTTCTCATCATTTTCCCCCAAAGTAGTTTCATTTTGCCCAATTAACTTTGTAATTCACTCCTCTCACTCACATTGCTTCTCAAATATAACAAAACTCTTTTACACCGCTAGACTATGAGTATCCGACAACATTCTCCTCTCAATATAAATAGTTTTCCGCTGTAGTGCACATGTCAAATGCTTTGGGGAAAATTCTTCTCTTCTTTAATTTTTTTTGGAGCAGAATGAGCAAAAGTCCACTGTAAATTATAATTTAAAAGCAAGGAAATTATCCTCAAATCAGCTGACCACAATAAAATTACGATGGGGTGACAGCAAATGATGGTTTTTTGTAAAACATTCGTCCTGGTGGAATGTTTCGATTGTCAACATTTTCGTAGGAATTATAACAATTGTAAAACAATTTAACTCGAATAATTTTTCTTAGAAAAAAAATTCTAACAGCTGAAAATTAATAATTAATATATAATTATTTTGTGATAAATGTCATGTGAGTTGTTTCTTATCAATTAATGTTCGACATACATAACTTTTCAATCGATAATAAGTACGTCTGAAAAAAAAGATGAAAAATTATTGAAGAGCCAATTAATAACATAGCTGACAGGTCGAATGTGTATGATAAGAAAAAAAAGAAGAAAAAGAAGTAGACTGCAACTGAATTTAATTGATAACACTGGTTTTCAACTGTCAGTCAAATCAGACACCAATCTTCACTTTATTGTAATTTTAAATAACATAAGTCCTTTGACCTTCTCGAAAATCTTTTTTTATATATCTTTCCTATGGGCGCTTTTTCTCTAGTTTTTCTTTAGTAATTCAGTCAACTTGATACGGTATATGTTCGTAAATACAAGAAAAATTTGATCTAACATAAACGAACAAAAGAAGCAGCGACAGACGAGAAGGAAAAAGTACTTCAATGTGATTTTCGTTTCGTATATGCCCTGTTGGAAACCAACCTCTTTTTCTCCTTTTCATCTCTTGACATTTTTCCCTTCTTCTCTATTACGTTTCCAATTTTTGCATTCATACTCGTCTCTCTCGCTTCTCTTCCGCTGGCGCGATCGATTTGAGTGTCTGTGTGTCGCACTGTGCGCACTTGTGTAGCGGGCGCTGACGCCCAATTTATCGATCATTTTTGCTCGTATCATCATCATTTTATCATTTGTTCGGCATGTTCAGTCAATTATCATCAGTCTTTCTTTTTTTCGTTCGCCTTTTTGATATGTTTTCATAGTTTCTCAATTTGTAGATTTAAACCAACAAAATATATTTTTTAAAATTTCAGAAATTTCTTCACCATTTTTGTAAATAATTCAATATAAAAGTTTATCAGATCAACTCCTTACAACTTTTTTCAAAAAAAATGACGCAATAAAGCAATAATTTTATATGTTCGTATAGAAATATAACATTTTTCCAAAAAATACAAATAGCTCCCTTACATACAAACTTTTTGAGCCGATTAACGTTTAGTATTTCAAAGTCCGTCGCATATAGTAAGTTCAATAAGTAATAAAAATTGAAGTTTTATACGAAATTCAGAATGTAATTTTATCCAAAAAAAATTTAAAAGCTTATAATAAATAGTCCATAGGTTTAAAAAAGCTAAAAAGAGAAGCTGTGGCGCCAAGGTCATTTGGCAACGTGCCAAGCACGATTTCATAACAAGTTTTTTAAAAGAACACTTGATATTTTCCTTTAAAAATTATTATACTCATTTGTTGCTTTTTTAAAAATTTCGTTCTATATACTGAAAAAAAGATATTTAAAAAACCAAAAACGCTGAAAAAACAACCAGAATCGAACTTTTCTTTGTTTTTTCAAAACGAACTTCGATTCCGGTGCGATGCTTTTTTTAAAACATGCCTGGGTTTTTTCTCCTATTCTTTAGGTATATAAAAAAATTTAATTCTTAAAAGATTCTGCAAAACTTCATAGAATCGCCCTTAAAAAACTAATTTCTAAAAAAAAAGAAAAACAACTAATTTTAAAATTGTTGTCTAAGTGACGGCAAAAAGGAAAAAAGGAAGGCAAATAAGAATATCAACAAAGGAAATTCCAGCGGGATATATATGTTTTATTTTTTGAACTTCTTGTTTTCTTCCTTTTTTTCCCTCACTTGAATCACTTCTTTTGCACTGTTTCCCTTTTTTTCATCATTAATACCCCCGGATTTTAAAGTTAAAGATACATTCAATATTTCTATTCGATTAAGAAAACCCCTATATCGTTTTGGTGTACAAAAATTAGATGTCACTCTTTCTTGTCTTTATTCCGTCGAAAGAAATCACTAAAACAAGGAAAACGACCCATAAAATGTTGCACTATGTCTTATTCGGAGCATTCAAACAACCAGACGACTTTTTTTCCTCCAAAATCGCCTCCGTCCATATTATTCGTTTCGCTTTATGCACTCATACAATGCGAAACAAAATCTCTAACCAATTTGTCTAAAAGGTGCATATAACTCCGATAAGGCGGAGCTTCACGTGGCTCGACATTGGGTTTCATCCAACTGAATATGTATATATAGAATTTAGATATTATAAAGCTATACGTTTATCATTATTGTTCGGTTTTTATCTTCTTTTTCTTCTTCCTTTCTTCTTCGAAGTACTGTATTAATGATAAATCATCTTCTAATACGAAACTTGATATCCTTGACATTGATGATTTGAGACCGTAGTTTTCTTTTCTTTTGTTTTATTCAGACGTTTAAAATTATTTGTTTTTTGTTCCAGAAGAATGCTTAACTGAAACGACTTACACTAAAAGGAAGGTTTTGCAATAATACTCAGCATTCACATCTACTTATCAATACATTAATTTTAAAAACAAAAACAAAAAAGTATGGTTCAATTGGTGCTTCGGCGTATAATGCCACCTGGACATCCATCAACGAATGATCCGCGGGCATGTCTACTGTAGGTTTATTTTCAAATTGTTTCGAAGAAGAATTTAGTTGGTATCCAATATGAAACAATTTAAAACTTCATTTTCAACTGAAAATCGTTTTCTTTTCAGACTGCGTGGGGAAGTGAGTTTCGGTCGAGTAATAACGAAGGAACAAACCGAAAAAGAGCATAAAAACATCAATGTTCTTCTTCAAACTGGAAAACCTGGAGAAAGTGCTCAGTAAGTCCAGCTAAACATTTTTTTCCAAAATTTTTGCTCGATATATTATTTTACTATGGTTATAATGTGCATTGAGACAAATATGAAAATATAATTATAGCTAGCGTTGCCACCTGGCTGCTGGTCATTTTCAGATTCCATAGCAACCAAATAATTATAATTCACTTCTATCACGTTTTCATTATAAGCTCTTTCGTTTTGAGTATATTTAAGATTAATTGTATATTGAGATTGAAACGATTACGGTAGTTGTACCCGTGTTCAAAATTAGTAGACTAAACGTCGTAATAATTGAGGTGTAAAAGTTCGATCAAAGAAGTTCAATCAATTAATTTTCTAGCTATCTATAGTGCACCTGTCAGCAAACTGAGAAAACACGAATTAAAATACAATGCATTAATTAAACATAACTTTTCTCAGAAAGAACATGAACAATATGATATCGAGGGAACATTGTGTGATTGTTCACTTGGTAACGGAAGAAAATCAGGATCAATATGTTGCTTACGATTATTCGATGAATGGAACTTACATCAACGATTTCAGACTGCCGGTGAGGTTTCTTTTTTTGTAACATTTATAAAATGTATAATTCTTCAGCAAAACCCCAAAAGGAAGAATTATTTCGAAATGAAAGGGAGAGAATTAAACGCAGGAGATATTCTCAAATTTGGGCATTTGAATGGTGGAGCGATAAAAGAAAATGTGCACGCGCCACAAGTCTTTTGTAACTTTTCGTTCATCATTGAACCGTACAATTCGGCCATTGATTATTTGGGTTATGATAACAATGAATGGAGAACACATCAGATTCAGTGCTATTCAGATAGTCCATTTATTGAAGAAGGTGTAATTTATACGGATAAGAATTTGTTTCCTATTCGTTACACATCGGCTAGTTCACATTTTAAAAGAAATATTTTCTATTTTTGATTCTTTGCAGATGATGAATAAATATAATGCTGAAGTGCAAATGGCAGAAAGGAGAAGAGATATTGAGAAAAAGAAATCAGCACAGCAAAAGGAGAAAAAGAATGCTGCAGCAATAGCATCAGCAGGTGTTGTCCAAGTTGCACGCACCACTTCAGTGGCACCACAAATTCATCGTCCAGAAGTTCGTTCGGAAAATCGAATTATTCATCAACCGATTGCACAAATTCCTCGGTCGATACCTAGCAGTAATGTTTATCAACCACCGAGAGGTTCACCAGTTGTACCGCTTCAAGCACAACAACCATTATCAAATCAGCCTTTTTTACCTTCTGCTTTTTTGCCTACTGCTGGGCTTAATATGGTGAGTGTTTGATGATATCTATTAGAAAAATGTGATTTTTCAGTCGGCAAACAATATGTTGTTAAATGCTTTATCTCATGGCAATCTAACGAGCCTTTTGGAAAAGGCACAAGAGGAGCAAAGACAACAACAGGAACTTCAGCGTCAGTTAGGATTGTTGATTCCAAATGTACTTTATCCGATGTCTTTACTATCTAGTCCAACATCTCTACAGCTTGCACAATCAGCTGTTTCGAATATTGGCTTAATAGAAACACAGCCACATACACCTGAAAGTGCTCAAACGAATGTTATTTCGTCAACCGATGAAACGCTTCCGTATGATAGAATGGCTAGAAAACCAGTAGTTGTAAGCTTAACTTAAAAAAAAACGTTGAGTCTTAATAATATGATTTCAGCAACCATCTAATACATCTCCACCAGTTGAATGTGATAGTTCGGTTCCAAGCCCACCAAAAGGAACAACGGCTCAATCATCCAATAGCCCTGTGGCTAATTCGACTACTTCATCTAATTCACCTCAAAATATATCAAACGTGTCTTGGGATCAAACACCATCACCGTCGAATGCTCAACAATCTGCTGTAAATGATGATGATAATGATGAAGACGATGAAGAGATTATCAATGTTGAGGACGATGATCCGAAAGATGCATCTGTTTCAGTTTCAGTTTCAGTACCTGTTCCAACTCCAACACCCCCGGAAGATATCATCGAAGTTGAGAAAGAGAAAAGAACTGTTGATAATGAAAGCGAATCAGTGGAAAGTAAAACACCGAATAGAAAGAGCAAAATTCCAATTCATGACGATGAAGTGTCTAGAAAGAAGAAAAGAACAAATGAATTGGATAAGCTGATCACAGACACTGTAAATGTCTTTAATTCTCCTCATGCAGCAACACCATCGTCAAATGTTCATCGAAGACCATTGGATGAGGAAGTTGTTGAAAAACGTGTAAAACTACAACGGAAGAAAAAAGAAAAAAGCGAGATGAAACAAGGAGTTGAGGATAAGAAAAAAATTATGAAACAGTTGAGTGAGGAATCAAGTTTGTCGAGTGAATCTGAAGAAGAGGTTGCATCGAAAAACAAGAAACAGGTATTGTAGTTTTTGAAAACATTTTAACTACTATCGAAATTTAAGGTGAATCACAGTGATAGCGATGATAATGATGTTGAAGTACCCAAAAAAAGGCAATATAGAAGAAAGAAGGGTTCGCAAACAAGTCAGAGGAGGCGTTCTAGTCTTGACTCTAAGAAATCGGAGAGTGCTACGAAAAAGCCAGCTGCTCGTAGAAAGTCAAGAAAAGCTACCAGAGATTCATCAGAAGAGCCACCAGTTCGTGTTTCTCCGAAGAAGTCAAAGAAGGTGGCTGAAGAGGAAGAAGAGGAAGAGGAATATCCACCTGATCATCCAAAAATGCAATGTGGTTCAACTAGGTGCAAAAAATTGAACGATCCAGATATAAACTGGGTACGTTATTTATTTCGCTTTAAAGACAGCGTGCCAGTTGATATGATAAAAGTTTGAGGCTGGAAATATTAGTTCTAAATATGGTTCAATATTATTCATTTAAGGTGGCTTGCGACGAATGTCGGCAATGGTGGCATGTGGTTTGTCGGTTTGGAACCAATTTCATATGGAATGATGACAAGCGATTCTCGTGTTGTGTTGAACCGGTTACTGTTATCGATTATAAACCGAAGACTCCTGGTCGCGGAGGACGAAAGAAGAAAATCCAGGAATAGGAAAATCATCATGCATTTATAAACTACTTGTTTCTGTAAAAATTGAACTAGAAATTCAGCAATTTTTTTGTTTTGTTAGAGGAAGGAAGAGAAGTGAGTAAAACTCGCTTCTATCCTCTTCAACAAAACAAAACCGTTATTAATAGATTCATAATTTTCAACTCTGACGTGCATAGAAAACCGAGTAGATTTTTCCACATACTCATTTTGTTTTTTTTTTCCATTCGTTTCTCAATATTTCAGAATTTGCCAAAGAAATGTGTTTTTTTCTTGTTACTCAATTGTCTAATTTCTTTTCTATATTAACATTTCAGAAAAACGGAAGAATCCACCCCGGTCCTCTCAAAAATCCGAATGAACCTTTTTTGTTAAGTTTTTTCTTTGTTCTGAAATTTTTCATATTTCGTCGGGTTTTTTCTCTTTTTTTCACCATCAAGGCCATTTATTAACTATCTCTCACTGTCTATTTTTTTTTTGTTTCAACCAAAAAACCTCCTGTTCTTTTTTTTAGCAGCAGAAGCAACATCCAGCTTTTTATTAATTCAAAATTCGAGTTGTGATTGATTTTTCGTGATCTCTCTCAATCGACTATTATTTTTCTTCTTTTAAAATACATACCGAACATAAATTTACATGTTGTCTAGGTTCTCATAATTCTAAATATTTTTTGTTCATTTTATTGGGAGAGAAAAGAAGCTGCTATGTGAAAAAATATGTATTTAGAACTATCACATGTCGTTTAGTTTTGATGTATTACTTTTTCACTCGTTGTATTTTTTTTTCAAATCGTTAATTGTTTTTTGATAAATGAATTTGGCATTGTTGGTTTGTTTTTGTGGGATATTTCAATATTTTTGTTGGCACATGAAGTGTCGCCAAAATTTTGGTCGGTATGTGCACATGCTCGTTTTTACTGCGAAAAATAAAATTAATGCTCATGTCTCAGCGAGACCTCATATGGTACAATCAAATCTTTAATTTGAAAAAGTAGGACAAACAATAGTGATGGGTCTGAAATAAAGTTTTACGACAAAAAATACATTAAGACACATTTGAAAGCAGTGGTTCAGAATTATGGCGTAATAAATTTCATATAAAAATGTTGGATTTACCTTGTAATTGAATTTTTGAATTTCGGGTAAAAATGAGTTGGACACTGTCTTTAAACATGTAATTAAACAATACACACATCGTTAGGCGGCATACAGTATATTTATGTTTAAATTCAACAATTCTTTATAAATAAGGTGAGCACAAAAAAGAATTGAATACGCTTTCTTTAAATTCGATAAAAAATACTTTTAAAGGGACTCTTACTGGGACTCTTACATTTGGGTTTCAATTCCATTTTCATCTTCTTCGCAGTATTTGAAAACCTACAGAAGCAAAAAAATTTATCGAAATTTCCTTTTCTAGCACGAAAAAAGCACATTTACAGGGTAAGGCGGCGTGGCCTAACCGCTCGGCCGCGCGCGAGAACGCATGCGAATGTGTGAGTGTTTGCAATTGTTAGGCCATTCGCCGCCTTATTTCGGAAATGGGTGTGTTTGAGTACTAGAAAAGGAAATTTCGCAAAAATATTTTTTTTGTATAGGTTTTCAAATATCAAGAAGAAGATGAAAATGGAATAGAAACCAAAAAACAGTAAAGAATCCCTTTTAACCCCAGATCATATAAAACGATAAGAAAATGTATTTTACAACAAAAAGGTCAATTATTTCTAATTCAGTCACTGTAAATATATAAGTAGTTTCTGTGTGTGTGCGTGCGTGTTACAGGCAAGAAATGAAGCCAAATAGAAAAGTGGCAGTCATGCGCACTTCTCTTCTTTTTCTCTACACTCTACATTATATTCCAAACTGTTTCATCGTGTCTTATATTGTCTCTCTCACACACTCGCGGCTCGTTCAAGTTCTCTTTCCTTCCATGTTCTCTGACGATTGGTTAAAGCGAAAATGTCTCCTCCAATGCAGTCGAGATTCAAATATGTCCTCTTTCTACTCACTTTTTTGCACCTGTTTTCGACATTTTGGTTTTTTCTCGATTCATTTTATCCCTAGTTATTGATTAAGAATGTTAATTTGTAAAACTAATGGACCTATTCAGTTTGAAAAAAAAATACAAAAAATGTCGAGAAATTCAATGCAGAAATTGCAGAGAAATGTCGAGAAATGCAGAGAAATAGCAATTTCTCTGCATTTCTCGACATGTCTTTTTTTCGACCCAGACGGTCTTTTTGGGTCTAAATCAGATATTTTGGGCATCTAAGGGCCATTGGGACTCACTACTGAATTTTTGGTAAAATTTCCACAATCATAGACACGAAAACAAACATTTTCCATAAAATTGTTTAAAGGGACACAGATTAAATCGTTTGGGTCTTGAAGAAAACCAGTTCAAACAATGCGGAGAAATAGAAATTTCTCTGCATTTCTCGGCATTTCTCTGCAATTTCTGCATTGAATTTCTCGACATTTTTTGTATTTTTTTTTCAAACTGAATAGGTCCATAAAATGAGCTCGATTGAAAAAAAATTGATTTTTTCTACCGTTGTTCTTTTTTTTTGCGAAGCGCGTCATGTGTACCACCTGTATAGCATTTCCAATCCAATAGTTATTCATTTTTTTCACTTTCTCCGCTCTACAGTATTTTTTTATATATTATTGAACAGCTACTGTATTATATACAGATTGTCATGTTCTATTCGTCAACTATTTGTTTTGTAGGGAGTTGATTTGAAGGGAGAAATACGTCGAATCGATTGCAAAACAGGACGGAAAGAATACAGAAACTACAGAAAACAAGCATAGAATGGGAAATTGCTTGCCATCGTTGTTCGGATTCGTTAGACAACAGGATGAGACACCATTAAGAAGGTAATTTTTGAAAATTTTGGTGAAAAAATAAACAATTCCATTGAATATTTAATAATTGATAGCCGAAAAAAAAATGAAAATTATATGATTGTTTCTAGAGCACTCATGAGCAGTAAATTCAAAAGAGCCTGAGCCCTTATAAAACTCAAAAAGCGGGTAGAAATTATTTTGGTTCATCCCGAAGTAACACCTCGTAATTAAACAAATTCATCTTTTAATAAAATAGAGTGATGCAAAAGAGATCCTAAAATAATATATACTAAAATCCAACTTCTAAATTATTAAAAATTTCACAATTTTTATCGACTTCCTAATTATAATTAATTAATCTGATGAATTTTTTCCACCATTTTCCTACAATAATTTCAAAGCAAAAATTTCCATCATCTTTTTATTTTCAGAAGTCGTTCATCTGATGGATCTATGAGTTTCACAAACCCGGCAATGATGCATCAAAGTGTAAGTTTCGTTTGTTCTATTTTTTCTTCCTATTTCCGGATTTTTCATTGTTTGCCAATTCTTAGATAGGCTGTTTGCTTTTTGTTTTTGTTTATATTTGGGGATTCCAGAGTTCCTACGTAAATCAACTCTATCAACACAACGTAATTAGACAAAGGCAGGCACAAGAGCACGGAAAAGTGAGTTATTTTTTGAATCATCACATTGATACTCAAAACAAAAACATTAAAATACAGGAACTTGATGAAGCGAAGAAAATGCGAATTCGTGGATTACTTGAACAAATTCCAGCGGACGTTTTTCGAGGAGATATGAAGAATAATGAGTGTGCAATTTGTATGATCGATTTTGAGCCGGGAGAGAGAATTCGATTCTTACCTTGTATGCACTCGTTTCATCAGGAATGTGTGGATGAATGGCTTTTAAAGTGAGTTTTAAATGTTGCGGCTTCTCTAATCTACTAATTGTAGGGCGAAGATTGTGAAAATTATAATTTTTCTTACGGTTTCTAGCCAAATTTCAAAAAAATTCGTCAATGTTCAACATTTTAAATTAAAATTTAAAGGAAAATGTCGGTTATGTTTTTCTGTAAAAATTTTTAACAGAAAAAGCGAATTAATTATGGGTTCCCTTGGATGTTAAATTCGAAATTCTATATTTTCACGAAATTTTGAAAGTCTTCGATGTTTAGATATTTAATAAGTGGTAAATTTTAAAGTAGAGTCAGATACTTTTTGATTTTACTGGACCACGTAAATAGGATAATTCAGAATCAGAAATGTTAATTTGTTTCCCTACAAGCTGATTTAAAAACTGCTGTATTTCAGATCATTCACCTGCCCTTCGTGCCTTGAACCAGTCGATTCTACAATTCTCTCTTCACTCACCGCTCATAATCAACAATCACTTCAACAAATCGCTTGTTCGCCAGTCGCCTCTACCAAACAATAGAATACCGAATTTAAATTCTATTTCCAAAGACAAAAAATTACTCAAAATCAATAGAATATTCTCGTTTTGGTCCGACACAAATTACTAGTCACTTTCTTTGCTGTAAATATGCAAGCTGCACGAAAAACATTGCCCACTTTAAGATGAAACAACTGATATAATGCGTGTAAATATGACCCATTGAACAATTTGTACATCACTGTTTTTTCTTGCGCCTTTTTTATGAATTTCTGCAGTCCGGATAAGACAGTCGCCTACTATTCACCAGGTTTCAATTTTTTTTAAAGTCATCAGAACCTAAAAACTCGCTTAACTTCTGAACTATCACTAAATGTCCAATTTAACTGAATTATGATGTAATGTTTTGTTTTATTGAACAGCTTTTCCTATACTCTCGATTCCCTTTACTTGGTACTTTTCCAGTATCTCATTTTTTTCCGTTTAGTCCTCTTGTATACCGATGTACATTTTACTTTGTGTTTTTTTGTTCATAACTGTTTTTGTAGATCTTTCGTACATTTCTTCCGCGATTTTTAATAAATTGTATTTCTTAATGTTCTGGTTTTTATTATCTTAAAAATGGATGTACCATCTTTCACTAATTAACGAAAATGTAACAGGTGAAAAATTGGTTAACTCAATTTTACGTTAATTTTAAAATCTCGAACTGTCAACTCTAAAATTAATAAAAGAACAATTTGACTTACGGAAAGTCTTTAAAAAATCAATTTATTCTCGAAAACCATCTCTCATTGAAGCTCTTTGAACCCTTGATAACATTATCAACTTCTGTTTTTTCTTCATTTTTTCCTCGACTTTTTCGATCCTTCGAAATTCTTTCCAAGTCACACGAGTTCAAGAAATTGTCGAAATATGCATGAATAGGGATTTGATTATTTTTTGGTACGAGTCGAGAAGTCTAAAAATAAAAATATAGAATATTTAACACTTCTCATAAATATTTTACAATTTTTCTAACTATTATTTGTTTTGACTTATCCTCTGGAATTTCCAATCTGATTTCAATTCGCTTTTTCGTTTCTTCGTCTTTTGATTTCAAGTTTTTTAGAGCTGTGTCAATCCAAATATCAAGGGTGTTCTGGAAAATATTCAATTTGCATAACCAATTTCAAAAAATGAGTTACAATCATTCCTTTCATATCACACTCCACTTCACAATTCTCAATCTCATGAGATTTTCGAACAGCTTGGCTTTTTATTTTCTTAAACATTTCTAGATCAATTTGATAAGTTTCTGAAACATCTTTCGGATCGATTTTCAAAGTTTTCAATTGTGCTCTATAATGTGGCGGAGGTGGTTGTTTGGAGCACTGCAAGTACAAAAGAAAAGCTTAAATAAAATTTTAAAACTAGAAAATCACATTTATTGCATTTCGGTGCATTTTTCTATCATCCCGCCCGATAGCTGGAGGAATTGATTCATAAGATACAGTACCACTAGAATGACTGAATCCGGTCATACGTTCAGCATGATAATCCACCAAATTCTGAAAATATTTTCGATTTTTAAAAAAATTTTTTCAATGAAAACTCTAATAAAGGATTTAATTTCATATCATTAGTTTCACGAGGAATACAAAATTTAACAAACAAAGTTAAAGACAAGGTACAATTAAATTTTATAACTTTTCTTTCGATATTTCAGTGGGATCCATATCTGTTTATATAAACACTTACAATAAACTTTGTATCCAATTTCAAAACTTCAATCTCATTTGTATCCTCTTTCGATGTCTTTGTAGAGCCCATTCTTTAAAAATATTTATTTTCCCTCAAAAAATTTCAAAATGATTATTTATTTCAAAACAAAAAATGAAGTACGTGAATTAATTCTAAAACAACAACAAAAAACCTTTATTAAACGATGTATAAATTGGTTTCATATAAGCACTTATTATTATTTATAGTAATGATAAGTAATAATAAACTATGATACACGTATCTGGTATACTGTAACGAGTTCAAAAAATAAAGAAAGCTCGCGAAAACAAATCTGAAATAGTATTATTTGCCACGTGGCATATCGTATTTCAATCCAGAAGTGTATTGATCTAGTTTTGAAACATCGAAGACTGTGAGCTCGGCACTGTCGGCTGTTTTTTGGCACGATAAACCAACGGCTTCTTTTTGTTTTGGAAGATTCCAAATCGTGTAGCGTCCTGGTTCCAAGAAAATGCGATCATATCCCTGAAAAATGAATTGCTCGGGAAAGTTTCTCTCTGGGAATTTTTACTTTGTATCTATAAATGCACCCAACGGTTACAACCGCTGCCGTTTCACCATTCAATTCACAAGTTTTCTCAATTTTCCAATCACCGTTGTTTTCATACCATCTGCATCCGATCACTTTATTAATATCACGTCCATTTTCGGTGACAGCACAACCGACAACACGATGACTGTGTTTTCCAGGTCTGATCTGAAATTAATTTTTTTTAATTCAAAAGTTTTAAAAAATACAGTTTTCCCCACGAACCTCGCACTGATATGTAACTCCATCCCTTTTGTACCTCTGTCCATCAAACAAATTGTTTCCATCATGAACACATCCGATACATTGTTTTGTACATTTTCCACCTTGAAGTTTGCAGTAGAAAAGATAGTCTCCATCCTGAAAATGGACAAACTAGTAATGCTTCAATTTCTTCATTATCATACTCATTTATCATTATTACTTGTTCTACTGGATCGAAAATGATTACTTCCATAGTTTTTTTAATATGTTCGAGAAAACTAGCCTTTTTTGTTTGATTTTTGATATTTGGAAGTAAATGGGTAACAGGATTAAACTCATTTGAAGACTGACCTTTTGGGTCAGATTGACTAAAAACTTGAGTGCGATTTTTGATCGATTAGATTGTAGCTTCCATAATTGATCAAAAGAAACAAATTTCATGAGCTCATTAAAGGGGGACGTACGGAGATAATGAATATACCTTAAATGAAAACAGACTTCATTCTCATTCCAAATCTGTTTTTTAAATTTTCTAAAACCACCTAGAAGCCGATAAAACACGCCTCGTGGACACTTTTTCTAGGCCATTGTTTTGAAGTTCATTTTCTCGGCTTCTAGGTGGTTTTAGAAAATTTTAAAAACAGATTTGGAATGAAAATGAAGTCTATTTTTATCCAAAACGCAGTCATTAGCTCCGTAAAGCCATCCTTTAATCATCATTTCGACTCTTAAATTATTTATTTAACAAGATTGATGAAATTGAGCCAAATTATACTCTTCCTCAAAACATCTATTATCTTCCCATTTTAAGCAAAAAATTGAAAGTTTCAGTGGGTTTACGCACCTGTCTCATTTTTCAATTCCAATTTTCTTACCTTATATTGTTGTCCAACCAAATAACGATTTCCATCATGAATACATCCAACGCTGCACATTTGAACAATCCCGTTGGTTTTCTGTTGACATTTGTACCTGAAATCAATATTTTTTCTTGAAATATATCTGTTTTGCCATGGATATCATATCACATCTGTTCTTTTTGTTTTTTGGGATCTATGTTTGATAAGGTTCGTCTATATCAAGTTGCAAAAAAAGGCTGCACTTTTATGACCTCTATAACCACAACTGGAGGAGAGGGATTTGAGAGATATGATAAGTTTGCCGACATATTTTGATCATTAAATCGAAGACTTTAAAAATAGAAAGGTGAGAAGATTTTATAGTTCAATAAAAAACGGTGATAACTATTCGTTGAAATAACATTACCAACCGTTTAAAATTACTACCGTGGCCAAAAAACGGGGTGAAACCGAAGATAAATTCGAATTTGAACTTGAAGTATTTAAAACCTTGATATTTTGATACGGATTTTGAATTTTCTAAATAATGTGGCTAATTTAGCTAACTGTAAATGTAGCTAATTCAATGCTTAAAAATTAATACGATAATTTGATAATTATTTACAGATTTGGTTTTGAATATTGGTTTAAGAAATACTATGAAGTTCGGAATTTGGAAGGAAATGCGCTTTGAATATTTCCAAAAAAGTTATTTTTTCAGAAAATATCTCAAACTAAAATGCAATATAAGCTTTTCTAAAGTATTTTAACAGAAAAAAAATGATGGGATTAAAGTTGTTCGGGTACGGCTTAGCTAAAGTCCTTATAAAATTGATTAATATTTATTTGTTTTATTTCTACTGTTTTTCCTTCAATGAGATACTTTTGCAAACCATTTTTTTGTTTTCCTCACAAAGTACACACTTCCGACTAACAACAATTAATCTTTATATTTTCTCTTATCAATGTCACATTGAATTTCCTCACAAATGCTAAAAAATAAAACGATATAATCTGAAGTGTAATAGTTCAAATTTCGTTTCGCTCGTGCCTCTAAAGACCAAAATCAGTAGGCAGAAGATATCATTCACACGTTTTGGCGCCGGTCAGCCGCCGAGGGATTGATAATATTTTAATCGAGAAGAAAGAAGAAAAAACGGATATTTTGAAAATAAAAACATCTGAACACGAATTGAAGAAAAACTCACGAATAACCATTGTAGTCATCGATTACTCCAAGTGGGACTCGCCGTTGTTTATCATGTGCAATACATCCTTCGATTGCTTGTTTTACAAATCTACCATCTTGTTTGCAACGGAAATAATATGTGTTCTAAATATGTTATCATTTTGCAAACGAAAAAAAAGGGAAAGTGAGAGTGATTTACCTTGGCATCTGTCCAAGTTTCACCTATTTGATAGGATCGACCATCATCGCTAACACAAGCATTATAACCGAATTGTAAGTAACCATCACTGCCTGGAATATGATTTTTTTTGAAACATAAAACTCAAAAAATTAAATAATTAAATTTTTCGAGATTTCTAAACAGTGCAATTTTAGGAGTTATCCAAAAAAACCAATCTGAAGGATTAATTAACCAGCTGACAAATAGGAGCACTTGTTTCCTTAAATTTGTCAAATCTTAAAGACGGTGTATCACGTCTTGCCCAGTAGCTTAAAGAATTAAATTAAAGATTTCTCTCCGTAATCCTTCAAAAATCATTCATTCATTAAATTTCTTAGGTAGAAGAAATGAGCGTGAATATAAAATTATTTAACCATGGTTAACAGCTCAATTAATCTTCGAAACCTTATGAGAAAAACTTAAACGTTAACTGTTTTCATTTTTATTTTTCAAGAGGGAATTAAAAGTGACCCCCTATCTTTAAGCTACAGGTGAATTCGATCCAAATATTGGCAAATCTCTACGAATTCCAGGTTAAAGAGAAATAACTTTCCACCTCTCCCCATATTTTTAACCTTTTTTTGGAATTTAAATTTTCTGAAACGAAGGAAATCGAATGATATCGAATCATGGCTAATGTTTGAATTGATTTTTGTTTCATTAATCTACTGAACAGCAGATAATAGTGCAAAAAAATTAAAGATCCAAATTGTCCCCCCATGTCCCTTACCAAGTTGACAAATGAACTCATAACCATCTTGTTGAAATGTCTGACCAATTGGAATCTTCTTCTCATCATTTGAATAACACCCCAATGGTTCTAATTGCCCATTTTTACATTCATAATAATATTTTCCACGTTGAATTTGTTGTCCTTCTTGCCACCATTGTGCGGGAAGATTGTTTCCGCTTGTCCAACATCTGCAAGAATTATTATAAACTGGTTCGTTTAGTTTGGAGGTTCTAAAAAAACATGTTGCCTTTCCTTTCCGGGTTTCGATTTCAGTACATTTATTGGATGGTTAGTTTGTACATTTGATAATACACACACACGAGTGAACACGAAAAAATGAAGGAAACACTACAAATTTATCATCATCCATTTTCACTTTGTCTTGGTTTCGTTGACAATTTTCATAAGTGATTATACCAATGTTCCTTCCAGAAAATGGCTACATAAGTAAATGATCATAATTCAATTTTGGGTGTGTTTTTGAACAAGGAAAAAAAAATGAAGAGATTGAACAGTTTGATGGTGATGATCCATCATTTTCTGGAAAAGTACATCAACAAAAAATATCTGGTAACAATATTTCCGTTATTTTTATTAACTGATTAATGACCATGAAATTAGTGGTTTCATTTTTTTTTTGAAACTGTTTTCGGAAAAAAAAACATAATTTTGGGGTTTTGCAAAAAATTCCTGTTTTTAATAGTCGAATGAAATTGGATTGATCCTAATGATTTTAAAGAGAGTGTGCTACTTATTTTCATGGAAATATTTAGAATAGTCTTTTTGACTCATTTCTTTCAAATTTTCAGTTTAAAAAGTTTTTTTAAGGTATTAAAAACATAATTCCAAGTTGTTTGGCACAACAATTTTAATTTGAAAGATCATTTGTCATTCAGAATATATTCGTATTTTAGTATTCTTCTTAAAATACAACACATTGACTTTTTTATCAGTTAAAGGCAGCTGATCAGTTAACACGATCAAAATTCCAGGCAAAAGATCAAAATTCGAATGAGATCCTAGGTGGTCCAAAGAACAACACCAATATGTAGCCACATTCAAATAATTGTGTTTCGCGCCAATTCCGACCGCGTTGCACGGACACAGACCGCGTCGCACGGACACGCGCGCATTCAAATTTTTATTTTTTCAACTTTGGACGGCTGCTATGAAGCGTGTATTTATCGGTGTGATTTCGCATAAATTGCATTGTACTAATGAGAGAACGCTCTAATTTTTGAAACTAAGAACAGGTAGGGTCAAATTAACTGAACAGCTGTCTTTAAGTTGAAAATTAAAGGTTGTTAGACATTTTGAACCAAAATCTGATTCCCGATCTTCGAAATCCCGGAAGTGTTTAGACACACATGAAACATGTCATAATCTATTAAGAAATTACGAACCATAGATGAGTTTGTTCCACTATTTTAGTGAGTTTTCATGGTTATTAATACCCATTAAACCAATTGGATGGACTTCTGTCTGTCTGCGGGACGTTTTCATGGTTTTCAACGGAAATAGTTCTACTGGTTCCTTGGTAAACCGACAGATAAAAAAACGATAAAAGTGAAAAAGGGTAAATTTCACTTTCTGACGGATAAACAAAAACAACATTTTTTTTTCAAAGGATATGAAAAAAGACGATATATGAGGATGATGAGTGGATTTTAAAACTTGGCATTCCTGAAATTTCAACAGCACTGAAATTAATTCTCGAATCCTCTAATACTCTACACCACCGCTTTAAGAAGTACAGTGCAATTAAAACTCAGGTTTAGCGAGAATAATGCGGATTCGCTCAAAATTCTAAGGGGTGTATATCAGCCGAAATGAAGTGTAGGATTGGTCAAGAGGGATTCGTTTGAAAAGTAATGTGTGGGAGCTTGGACTCAGGAATCTATACGCGCTCCATGAACTGTCACTATGCCAGGACATCCTCCCCAAAAAAACTTTCGGATGGTTGCGTGACGAACCATGACAATCGTATGCTTATTGCTGTGGGTAAGGTGTCCTGGCAGCATGCCAGTTCATAGAGAATTAAATTGTAATAAGTGAACAGTAGCACGCAAAAATAAATTAAGATATTTAATGTTGCATATGGTTCCTTTCTAAGAATTTTGAATTAGGCCTCGTTCAGTCCCTAAAGACAGAACATTTTAGTTTTGGGTTTTCTTAAAGCTTTGGTGCAATTGAGCTTTTTGAGACAAGCATACAATTTTCTACAGTAATCAAGATCGATGTGAACTTTAGCAAATTCATACTCACCTCGTTCTTGCAGCTAAACTTTCCAGAATATGAGCATCAGATAATCCAACAAGCAAAGCAGAGAGAAAGGGAATAAGTCGACTCATTTTCAAAATGATTTACTTTTTTCAGTGAAAAAAATGGGGGAATCGGAAACAATAGTAGAAAGTGTTGTAGTGGTTCGTCTTCTTATTAATGAGAATTGGTTGCTATCTTCTTCTTCTTTTCGTCTTCTTCTCAATTTCCGTTTGTTTCGTTCCCAACTTTTATATCATCCGTTTTTTGGTGGGTTGTGAACAAGAAAAAACCCATGAGAGAAGAACATGCCCAGAAACGGCTCTACCTCAGGCTCCGCCCATTTTCTTCGATTGTCTTTTCTCTGTATTTGATGTCAGGTTGCAAGAAAGAGAAATGGGTGGGAATTGGTGTATTTTTAGAATATTATGAGGAAGGAGGAAGAAAAATAAAAAAAGGGTGTTCAAAAGAAGAATCTGGATATTTATTGTTAGTAATAGTGAAACTTCTTCTGTTGTTTTTTTTTGTTTTCCTTTCAAGGACATCATTGTTGCCGGTTTTCCGAATAAATATAGGCGCATATTCATCCTCTTACTCTTTTTTTCAGTATTCTGGATTGGTGGTCATTGGTGCTGGTGGATCACGAAAAACAACAAATTGTTATTTTTAATCTCAACATGACGTGGCAGCAAGTTTTGGTGGTGTTGGGGAAATATTTAATATTCTGAAATCATGCTGTTTTTATCCGAACCAATTAAAAATTAAAGAAACTCCTTCTCTGTTTTCCCAAATTCTGGAAATTAAATACGTTTATGACTGAAAGTCTGAATTTAAAATAGAGACATTTTTCATGATGCCGGCGAAAAGAGCGATTTCAAAACTAGCTCAAAAAGGGTTAAATTTTTGGATTTCTGAACATTATCTATAAAATAAAAGAACATTTTTTGTAACGAACTGATTGCGTGACGAACGGTTTCTCGTCTCGCTCTGAATATGTTTTAAAATGAAGATTCATAAGTCTATTTCACAGCGAAGTATACAATTTTCTATGTATTTGACCATTACTGAAATCGCGTCGATTCGAACTTGATAATCTAGAAGATTACATTATAATCTCTATTCAGACAATTATTTTGTACTGTACTTCGGACAAGGACGTCGCTAACTCTTTCTTCACATAAATTTATACTTTCGACACACTCTCTTGAATTATCTTTATTGACTCCAGGATGTTCAATAATCCAAATATTTAGTGGACATCAGACCGGAAAGATGTTGGTCATCTTTTCAAACGACAAACATTATAATATTGAACTCTACGTTTTGAGACAATCAAACAACGTTTACTAATATTTCCGGCTGACCAATATGATAACTCTCAAATATTCGAACAAATGCTGTAAATGCAAAGAGAATGGAAATTACATAATTTTACTAATAATTACAATTAATTAGTGACTTCATATATTTAAAGCGTTTTTTGGAAAAAATAATGGTCAACTGAGGAATAAATTGTTATAGCTAAAAAAAAAGGAAGTACTTGAACTAACACCTTCTAGCCGTTCAAGTGAATGCAACCCACAGCAAAAAAAGCTTGTTGTCATTGCCTGATTGCACGGTTTCTCAACTCGCTCTGAAAGTTTTTTAAAGGCAGATGGTCAGTTAACACGATCCAAGTTCTAGGCAAAAAAATCAAAATTGGAATGGGAGCCCAGGTGGTGCGAAGAACAATACCAATATGTAGCAATATTCAAATAATTGCGTTTTGCGCCAATTCTGACCGCGTTGCACGATCCGGCGCGCATTCAAAATTTGTTTTTTTCAACTTTGGACCGCTGCTATGACGCGTGTATTTATCTGTGTAATAAATTGCATTGTACTAATGAGAGAACGCTCTAATTTTGGAAATTGAAATCAGGTAGTGTCAAATTTACTGATCCACTGTCTTTAATAAATATAATAAATAGTTAAACTTAGTTTATAAATACCAGAAAAAATTTCTCTTTTTCATTTTAAAATTATCGAAATTAGTCCGGTAGAACTTATGAACTCAGCGTGCTCTAAACTCTACTTCATACATATTCGCGTTTAAATAATGCTTCACATGCGCTCATCACAAATCAAAAATAGATTTTGAGAACGCTCATTACTTGACCAAACACATGTGGAACCCTGGAACACTGGCAAAATGCCAGACAGCACGGTTTGCCACGTGATCAAGAAAACATGATTTCATTTGAAGTCCAGTAAGTATTCCCATAATTAAAAAAAATCATGACGTCTCAAAAAACAAATGAAACCGTATTTCTATCTTTCGAGTACATTAAAACTCAAATAAAACATTAATGAGTGTATTTTATGAAAAAGAGATTCGAAACAAAAAGTTTTCAACAATCACAAAAAATGAGACCGATTATTATTTAATAGTTCCGAAATATGGCGCGGAATTTTTTTCCAGTATTAAAAAATCGAAAATCATCTCGATTTCGATTTCTATACCGCTTGACATCGTTCCAAAACCCACTCAATTGGTTTTGCATTTAAAAAAACCACCGATGAATGTGTGTGGGTGTCCGCGCCGCGCCATTTCTAAATCTACATTTCAATGACAATCTTTTCTTCATGAAAAATTGAAATTTAACCTTTTTTTGATGTTGTATGTTTACTGGTACTTTCGAACGGAGGAAAAAACAGCTAATTAGTTTTCATGTTTTTTCTTATAACACCGCACCCTAAAAAATAATCACTTTTTTCGTGTATCTTGTCCTAATTATTGTTTTCCGGATTACGAAAGGTGTTATTTCAAAATGAGTTTGAAACAATGTTTTTTTTTTCAAACAAATTTTATACTGAAATAAAACAATTGTTAATAAAAAAAACAATCGATATTTGTTGTGCTCTATCGTCCCTTTATGTGCCATAAGCGAGCAAACACTTCAAAAAAAGATTATTTTAACTACGAATTCGTAAAAATTTTACATGGAAAACTAATTAGCACATAAATATACGGTTTTTTCGAATGAATGTGTTTTCTATTTTATTTAGAAGCTCGATGGAACTGGAGCTGGTTTTTCGGTGAATCCGGTGAGAAGAGATTTGATTTCTCCAATGGCCTTGGCTGGATTCAAGTGCTGGAAAGACATAATATTTTTTCAAATACAAGGAGGGGAAGGGTACTTTTGGGCAAGTCTTGGTGCAGTTCATGATGGTGTGACATTTGAAAGCAGAGAAAGAATCGTGCATGCGGTGAAGACGCTCGGTAGCATAGTCGTCACGGGAATCAATGATCCATCTGAAAAAGACGATTACTTGCAATAATTGGGATCGTAATGATTTTGAAGACACATGAAGTTAAGACGTCTGAATCCTTTCTTTTCAATGAATTCTCACTAGCTTTTTCTAAAAATTCAAAGAACATTCAGAGTTTTTAAATATTTTCTATCGTTTTTTTGAAAAAAAATTAAAAAGACTTGAGATAAAAATTATGAAAAAATTGGCTTGAAAATAGAAGCAACTGCATGAAAAAATTGAAGTTTGATCATTGTTATTAGCTGCTCACAAATTCGGCTTTATAAACGAGCAAGCGCGCTCTAAAAAACCGACACGCTCGCATGAGAAATATAACGAGAGGGAGACTATACGCAGACAACTACCTCTCGCCAAACAACACTCTCTCGCAGCAGAGGGAAGCCCACCGTTATGCAACCGATTTTGTGAGACGACTATATCGTAAATTGAACGTTCTTTGAAGTTCAAACAAAACAAGAAATATCTACTTAGAATTAAACAATAACACTCACCTGTAAGCTTGCATAAGAACGGCTGGTCCCAAATATTTATCGGCATTCCACCAGTAAGATGGACATGAAGTCGAGCAACAGGCACACAAGATACATTCGTAGAGACCATCCTAAATTAAACACTGCGCTTTCTCAGAATTGAATTCTGAACAACTTACAAGCTTGTCACGTTCTTCAACACTTTGGTGCATTTGTTTCTCGCCCAAAGTGAGTGGAGTTTTCTTTTGAATCCATGGTTGAATAGAAGCATATTGAGCATAGAACAAGTTCATGTCTGGGACAAGATCCTGAATTAACGTTTTCTTATTATCGAAAAAATTGTGCTGGTGAGATTACCTTAACAACAAACATATGAGGAAGTGGATAGATCTTGGTACTCTTGGCAGTGTCGGCGTCAATTTTGCAAATACAGGCCAATGTATTTTGTCCACCAATGTTCATGGCACACGATCCACAGATTCCTTCTCTGCAACTTCTTCTGAATGTCAAAGTTGGATCAACTTCATTCTTAATCTTGATCAAAGCATCCAAAACCATTGTTCCGCAGTTGTCGAGATCTACTTCGAATTTCTATAAACACATTTTCACATTTTCAGTCAAAAAAAAAACAAAACTTACTTGGACAGTTGGTTTAGCTCCTGCAGCTTCTGGGTTGAAGCGGTAAATTTCGAATGTCTTTATGCGCTTTCCTGTCTTTGGTTGAGCAGCAGCAGCTCCTAAAAAATTCAGCTCGTTTTTTTTTAAAAATCAAAAAAATTAACCAACCTGAAGAAGCTCTAACAGCATTGAGAGCTAATTCAGAAGAATGAGCCAAGAGAGCAGATCTAGCCAACATCTGAAAATTGAAGAATTAGTGCGTCCCGCGATCTAAAACAGATAACAACAAAAACAACATGATGGACGTGACTTTTTTCAGCGACAACGATACTACGAATTTACGCCACCGCGCATTGTTTAACGGTAGCGCGGCGTACATTCGTAGTGTCGTAGTATGTTTTTTATTTCTTGAAATTCAAGTTTTTCTCATTTTTTCCTGTTTCCTTTTTTGTAAGTAGACAATTTTTGTTTAGAAAAATCACCTTAATCATGATAATTTCGAATTTTTCTACTTTATGCCTATTTTTCTCGTAACAGTTTATATTTCAGTTTTCATTTCATGAAGCAGAATTTATTGCTAATATTCGTCATTATTGCTTCATGTTCGTTTGCTATAGAACAAGCACCAGTATCAGATGATCCTTGGGATTTGGATGGACCGTGTCAAAAATATGTCGAGGTCAGATTTTTTATTGTTAACCTTTTTCATTCAAACCTTTTTTTTAGAAATTCGCGGTAGTTCAATCAGAAATGGTTGCTTGTGCGACCAATTGGTCGATTCCGCCGAAAGTTTGCACGAATTGCTTTCAACAATACATCGACTTTAAACAATACGAATATGAAACGAAAAATTTGGATAATATATACTCACTAGATAATCGAACATGTTCACAAGTAATTTATGATAATTATTTGTTGTCATATAGTAGTGACATTTCTGCTGCATTAACGAAGAAAATATGGGAACAATCGAGATGCGATTGTAAGTTTCCTTTTTTCACAGTTTTAGAGAAAAAATTCCAATTTTGAAGCTTGCATCACAATCAACTGGAATTTCAAAGAAAATAAATCAGATGTTGCATTTAGTGAACGGACAGTTCAATTTCAAAATAGTTTATATGAATGGCGCAATTGTGTTGTTAATTATACATCTGGAATATCATTAGAGGTATGTTTAGTTTTTTTTTTTTGAGATGTTTCAAAAATAAGGCAGTTTCAGTTACAAAATGGCTCTCAAATTTGCCCACTTTGTAAACAACCTTTCGATGATTTGTTCGGCTTCTATTGGAAAATATACGTGAATCCAGAAATAGATTTTTGTGTCGACGTTGAAACCACGATGAACGACACACTTCATCTCTGGAATGATGTTTGGAAATGTGGTGAAAAACAGGACAGAAATCGAGATATTGTTACCGTCTTTATTACTTTTTCAATTCTTCTATTCCTTACACTTTTGTTCTACGCAGCTAGTTATATACAAGGTGCTGGGCAAGCTAGAAATTTAATAAGATGTAAGATTTCGAATATATTTTTAAAAATTTAAAAATTAAAATTTCAGATTCTCGAATGGATCCACCAAGAGCTCAACGTTCTCGTTTAATTTCATCCAGTGCATCGGATCTCGAATCAGTTTCTCGTGCTTCATCTTCTCACACTGTTCCTATTCACAGGTCATAGGTTTCTTTTTCACGTTTTTATTTTTTTTCCAAACCAAATTCTTGTTATTTTTCATTTTTCCCTTCTAACAATGCTTGTATCTATATTTCTTTCCCATTTTCCTTTTTCTTCATTCCCACGAGTAATTTATTCGTTTGATTTTTCATTGTGATTCTGACTAGTCATGTACCAAGCACAGGGTATGTCTTTGTACTATAATAAAATTTTCTTTTTTTTTAAAGGTTTACTTGATTTTTAATATTATTTTTGGATGTCAAAAACATCTCTAGAAATATTCATGAATATATTAGTAGGAATTTAAGGGCAATTTTTACAGATTGAGAAGGTTTTTCAAAAAGAATAGATTCAAAATTGCCAACATACGTCATTGGAGTGGTTTTTTGAGTGGAAGGTGAGTCATCATATCTGTTTTCAAGATATTAGCTTATGGATTTTTTAAATTATGTTATTTTTCCTGTAGTTACGAAATTTATACGAAAAGAAAAGCCACGTATATACATCACATTATTTTCAAAACTTCTATTTAGTTTTATGAATTGTTTCATTGGAATTGCCTCAAAAAATACAAAAACAACATTTTTCAAATATTTGAGTATAAAAGCATTGAAAATTTTTTGTTCATTCAGGTTATGCTGAAAATTCAAATGCTTTTGGGAAACAAATATTTCATTATTTATTTATTGCCTCCAATGAATTATTCGAAAATGAGTTCATTTTAAAATATGCAATATTCACTTAACTTCAGTTTAAATACCTTGTATTCCTTTAATGTCCATCTTGTGAGCTTGAGTTTTTTGAGAGGGTTTTTGATTATTAGGAAGCTACAGTGATTGTTCAAAACAAGAATCATAAATCGCAAAAACATTCTGTTTTCAAAGACCTCAACCATAACCATTTTCATTTTTACCGTACTTAATATCAAAATAGTTCTATAGAAAAGAAAAAACCTTTCAAATCTTATAAATAACCAGTTTTTGTTCGATTCTTCCTACCTATGTGAAGATTACTCTCCATTGGTTAAGTGAAAAATATTCAAAAAAAAGTAATTTCTAATTTTTTAGAACAGCGGTGTATTTCCTTGTTTTTTCATTTTGAAAACATTGCTCATAAGTTAACAAATACGTTGATTTTGTTTTGCAAAAAAGCTTCGACGACAACTCTTGAAAATACAATAGCTTCATCATCATCATCATCATCATCATCAACATTTTCGCTCACTTTTGGTGGAGGTCTAGGATATTTTATTTGCTCGTTTCGAAAGGCAACCTGAGCTGAGATGCGCGTTTTCTCCTTTTTCCGCACACATAAATTTTGCGCACCTTTTCCCCCCACTGTTCTTTTTTTTCCGTTCTCTTCTCGTTGGATGATCATATTTTTGCCGATTGATGTGAGTTCTGTTTCTACAGCTGCTGTTTCTGTGTTGGTTGGCTGTTTTTCGGAATGGGGTTGGATGGGTGCACAGGAATAAAAAGAGAAAGACTGTTTTCGTTGATTCATTCACGGCAGTAGGAGGAGAGTGAGGGCGTGTAAATAGTTGTTCATTTCGGCTTCATCGGAGCTTTCGCGAAGATGTGATTTTTCGATTTTTTGTTGGTTGATATAGTTCCTTTATCAGAAATTTCAATTTATTGATTATTTGGTGATCTTAACAGCCAAGGCAGAGTTTATCGAAAAATCATAAAGTTTCGATTTTTCATAATTCACATTTTTTTGCCAAAACTTGTGCTGTGAAATAAAACAAAATGTGATGATTCTCAATAGGAAAAAAAACTTCGGGTCAAGTTAAGTTCCCCCTCTTTTCTTCGACATGAATTTCAAGCTTTATATCGCGTTTTTAGTCCCATGGTAACTTTTTCAAAAATTGTTTTCTAATTGTGATATTTTCCTATAAAAAGTTGAGTACCAGAATAATTTTGTATTTTCACATTAAAGAGAGTGTAACACCTGATTTTACTTTTTATTTTAAAATTAATTATGTTAAATCGGATTATCGATTATCAATGTTCCTAAGTTTCAATGAATTTTAATATTTTGTGGCAATAACTCCGATTCTATTCACTTGTAAGATGTCATCCTTAATTTAAGTGGCATGAAATTACCACATGTTGTTTTCACATCGTTCCGTAAAAAATTAATAAATAAGCAATTAGAACAGCCATCTGTCAGCTTCTCCCTTTTCCGGTAAGTATAATCTTGCTCAACGAAATAAGAAAAAAACACAGAGAGAGACAGGACAGGTGTTCATACGTTCGTATATGCGTCAATTCACATCGAGAATACACACTCTCACAGACACAAATGCATATTCTCGATATGAAAAAAAACCAACCTTGGTCCTTGTCGCCGGCGACGTTGTCGTTGTCGTTCATTTTATAGAAATTGGCCTTTTTCGTCACACCTTTTTGTGGATTGAAGAAAATGCTTTTTCTTTTTTGATTCAATTGCCACTTTTATTGGTTTTGACGGTTTTGTCGTTGAATTTAGGTATGTTGTTGTGTTTATGTCTTTTCTCTCATGTTTTTATTTAAATTAATTCTTTCTCGGAAGTACCTGGGATAGTTTCTCTAAGATTTTTTTCTTAATTCTTTAACAATCAAATTTAATATAAAAAATTACAGAAAAATTCAAGAAAAACTATTTTTCGTGATCTTTTCGACTGAAATTAATGACCGCTTATTTTTAAAACGTTTTCCTTCATTTGTTTTTAATTTGTTTCAAAGTTTCTCACTTTTTAAACAAATTTATGTGTCTTGATCATCCTTTAAGTTTAGCTCCGAATTTTTTCTTTCGTTTCGCGATTTTTTCTAAAATTTAGTTTCGTTAACAATGTGAGGGCCCATGAAAAAAGAGAATAAAAAGTACGTATACACTTGTCGCTTTTCACATGTGCCCTTTGCTTCGTGTCCCCGTTGTTAATATATGTCTTCAGCTGTTCTCAAATGAGTTTAAACTTTCAATTGATGTGTATTTCATTTTTTTTCTCCGATCATAAATTTTTCGGAAATTCCCCCCGCTGTGAGAAATCAGAATAAGTTGATGTCATTGTTATATTCATCCAAATTAAGGACGTTCCTGTTGGTTTTCTTTATTCCATCCACGAAAGGAAATACGGACAAATAGATATAAAGAGAAACTTATTGCGGTTGTCTTCGCATACGAAGTCGTAGACGTATAATGATATAAATATAATAATATATTGATAAACGACACATCGGAAGAAGGTGTCTATCGGGTTGTCTCGAAAGGTTAATTTTCTTGATGAAATTTCTCGCGATTTCGATAAAAGAGAAGATTCAGAATAAGTATAAATAGACGAATCGAGGAAAATCTATTTCGTATGTTGGTGTTGTCTTGTTGAAAAACCCGGTTCGATTAACTGACGGTCACATATGCGAATAGATAATTAGAATGGATGGGTGGACGGGAAGAGAAGAGGATTTTGGGATGATGATGAGGCGGGAAAGAGAATACAAAGATGAATGAATGTATACCAAATTACACTTTGGATATACGAGATTTTATAGAGGCAAACGAAAAAGAGACATTCGATATGTACCCTTTCATTTTTGATTTCTCTTTTTTTTCGTCATAAATTCGTGAAAAAGTGTTAGCTTCGAAGATCCGAATAGTAGTTTTATCATCGCTTAAGACACATAGTAATTTTTCGGTAGCTTCCAACTTTTTTAAAATTTTTCCACTCGAGTTCAGAAATTTCGTAAATTGTTTTTAAATTTTACAAACATTTAAAGACAATGTGCTAATAATGAAGAATGCCGTTTTTTCAATCGTTATTTTCGTTCCGTTGATAATTTGTTTTTGAATAAAGTAAGCAACCTTAGATGGCAGTTGATATTTGATAATATTGTAAACACCTCATTGTTTTTAAAGTTATTTTTGAACGGAAAAACGTGCTTCCTTCTTGGATATAATGCTGCACCGTGATTTCATGCCTGTCGCTCATTTTCCTTCAAAATATTGGTGACAAGTTTGAGGAAGTGTCCATCAACTTGTTCTAGTTCTCATTATATAATGGTTCTTTTCATTTATACACCTGCTTAATGGACTGTTTGTACAGGTTTTTTTTTTCAATATTTTGTTATCATATATATGGGCTCATCACATTTAAAACTCGTTTCTTTAGATATTTTTACTAAAAAACGAACGATAGATATAGTCTATTTTTGTCTTTTTTTTTTGCTCGTTGACATTCTTTTACTAGTTTTGTAATTGGTTGCTGATTCACACAAGTAGAGTGCATTATTTGTGCAATTTTCGAGAGGAATGTGACAAGTAACTAAGGTTTCTAAGACAAAAGTGAAACAAGTTTTGTTTTTTTCTTTACATTCCTGATCTCTTGAAAAATGTGGTGAAATGAACTGATTCAGGTGGTCAAGAAGACATTTTTGAGCGCTCGATTTCATAAATTTCGAAAAGTTTCATAAAACTGTGGGATAGTGTTCCATTTTTTCTTTATTGACGTTATACCTCTTTTTACCGATATATCCTAAAATAAAGAAACGGTTAGGCGATGATTAAGTGATGATGATGATAGTCTTATATGTATGTTTTGTGTTTTTCGATTTTTTTCCTGTCGAGAACTGACGAACGTGCAAAAAAACCCCGAGAGAGAAAGGAAAACCGATCGGAAAGAGTGGTGAATGAGGGACGGGAAAAAAAAACAAGAAGGATGGATGGATGGTGTGTGGTGGTGATGGAAAGTTTCAAGTGCGCTCTCTTCTACTATCCACAACAGCTTTGAAAACTGGAGGGAAGAAGAAGAAGAGAGACAGGCATGCAAACATTGCACCTATTCCATTCTCTCGTTGTTCGTCTGTTTTTCTTTTTCTCTATTTTTCTCGCAAAGTTTTGGTTCTCTCTCTCTCCGTTTTTCGATATCTTTTTAACTGATTTCATCCCGTCATCTCATCCTATCCCGTCCCTTTTAACAATATTGGTCGTATCCGTTTTGTAATGTTCCTTTGAGTTTGGGTTGTTATTACTCGTGTAATTTATTTTGTTTATTACTTTTTTGAAAAAAAAAAGTTCCGAGAATTTTGATTCAAAGAAGTTGATTTCTGTTCCAAAAAATATAGTTTTTTTTTTCTAGGATTCAAACTTAAATAATGTAAATTTGATAAATATGAAAATTAGATATGCTTCATTTCGTGAAAATATATATTTTTAAATTACTCCTCTAGAAACTTCATTTTTCGATCATCTTTTCAAAGAAATCGATTTTTCCGAAATTTGCCAATAGAAGTGCTCTCTATGACAAATATCAAACACTTGTTCCTTTCCTCGGTATTTTTTCATTTTGTTCTTTGAACACATTCATCGATATGATGATCATTTTAAATTTTTATGAGCTTGTCTGGAAATCTGAAGTTTTTGAAAGTGCCCCAATATCTTTTGTGAACAAAACGTTTTTTTATGTTAAATAATTTTACTCTTACTTTTTTAAAAATTTGCTTCAGATAATTCGTCTTATTTTTCAAAAAAAAATCGTTATTTAAAGAAACCGATTCGAATGAAATATTTTCCAATCAAATTTCAAAGAATAAGCTTAAATTTCACATTTAGAGCAATTTAAAACCGAATTTCTATCTATAGTTTTAATTGACTTGTTTTTTTTCAAAATCCTCTTTCATTAACCCATGCTCTTTTTTCCTTCCTTTTTGTTTAAATCAAATTGCACGATTTTCAGCGTTTTAAAATATTTTTTTAATTTTCAGATGGGTCAGGACGACGAAGACGATGCATTTATGCTGCAAGCCAAGCAGCAGATAACTTATAATGTCATCAACAAAAGAAAGGTATGTTCTTATTTTCAGTATTTTTTATGCTAAAACATTTAACAAAACGTTTTTGTCATCGTTCGGAAAAAAAGTGAATATTGAGAAGAAGGCGAAAAAAAAAGCAGAAGCAAAGAAAAATCGAATAAGAAAAAACACACGAACATACAATAAATTATGAATCATTTTTTCGCTCTCTCTCGTTCTGAAAATTTTCGTTTTTTTTAACGATGGAAGCAGCAGCAGAAGCAGCAGAAAATCATGTTTTGTTTCGTGTTTTTCTTGCCATTTCCGTTAACCGAAAATTGCAATTTTGATCATTTTGAACATGAGTTAAATACTTCGTGTTTGTAAAAAAAAGTGAATGTTTCGAAACTCTTTTGAAATCAAAAATAAAGAGAAATCGACAGGTTTCACTTTTCCACAAATCTTTAATCCTAATAAATTCGCAGTATGTTCTAAACTTTAAAAATACATTTTTATAACATCTTTTTTAAAAACTTTAAAAATATAATAACTGTGTTTCGATTCCCCTTTCCCCTTGAGCAAAAAAAGGTGAAATCCGGTCTATAATTTTTTGTTGTTAATCTTTTGAATCAACAGTTGAAAACATGAAATGTAATGTTTGTCTCGCGCCTTTTTTTGTTTCAAATCGCTTACTTTCCTAAGCAAATCACCTAATATTTATTTGAACCACGAAGTTCAACACTTTCTTCACATTTTGAGTTTATTTTATTTTCATTGCCACATTTATCGGCATTTTCACACTTATCATGGTTTCCTAATAATAAACATTCCCATGAAAACGTTTGAGGATTGCATTAGGTTCACGGTGGCATGGCACATAAACTATTCATTATCATGTTTCTTTGTTTGATATGATATTGTTAAAATGGGTTTTTCTTGTGCATATGCACCAACACATCAGTGATAAGGAAATTACGTTCATTCATTCTATTATTCATCGGATTCTTACCCGGTCTCAAAAATTTTAATGAGTAATAGCTATAAAAATAATGACAGTGATGTTAAAAAACCATCATTCTGCCGTAATACTCCGTCAAAAATTAGTCACCGCAAGGTAGTTTTCAATTTTCGTTCGATATATTTTTCGGCAATTTCCTTTCATCCTCGATTTTTTCGTTATTGAAAATGTATATTTTGCAGGATCAATTGCATCGCTGGCAGAGTAGTGAAATGAACGCGGAGGCGGCAAAACGGACGAAACGACCAAAAGTTCAGTTTCAGGATAGTGATATTTTCTTGTCGGCTTGTATGTCGGGTGATGAGGAGGAAGTTGATGAATTACTTGCAAAAGGAGCTGATATTAATACGTGTACAGTGGATGGGTTGACTGCGTTGCATCAGGTATGTTATGTATTTCGAATTGATTTTTTGAAAAATTAAGCTTTAAAAAACGATTCCTTAAAGACAAGGCACTACTTATTTCTCTTATGTAAAACGTTTGATGTTGCTAAAAATTAGATAGTAAACATTTTCGAATAGTATATATTTTTGAAACAGAGAAAATCGGGAATTTACGCTTCCATAAAATTCAAAATTTTCAGTCTGTTATCGATTCAAAACATGATATGGTTCGGTTTCTGTGCGAAAAGGGAGCTGATGTAAATGCACAAGATAACGAAGGATGGACACCGTTACATGCTGCCGCTTGTTGTGGGAATGTTGGAATTGTTCGTTATTTATGTCAACATGGCGCCGATCTGTCTATAGTGAATAGGTGAGTTGTTATCAATATATTTGGAACTGAAAAACATTGTAAAATTTCCAGTGATAAAGAGCTGGCACTTGATTTGGCTGATGATGAACAATGTAGAGAGTTTTTAGAAGATGATTATAAAAGGAAGCATATTGATATTGATGGATGTCGTGAAAAGGAGTTGAATACGATGTTAAGAGATGCGAAACAATGGTTGAATAGTGGAGAATATAAGGATATTCCACATCAACGGACTGGTGGAACTGCAATGCATGTTGCAGCGGCAAGGGGTTATATACAATTGCTGGAATTGTTGATTAAAGCTGGTGGAAACGTTCGAGCACAAGATAAAGATGGATGGACACCATTGCATGCCGCAGCACATTGGGCTGAAAAAGATGCGTGTAAGCTATTGATAGAAAGTGGTGCAGATTTGCATGATAGTACTTATGGAGTGAGTTGAATTTCAATATTTTCGATATAATCTTGCTAAATTTCAGGGCCAGGATGTTCTTGCAGTCGCCGATAAGGATGTTATAGATTATCTTGTAGAGCTAGGCGAAGCTGCGAAAAATCGCGAAAAGAGAAAATCACCAGCAATTACAATGTCTCCGTTACAGGTATTTGTAATAAGATACTTTTTTTTAATTTAAAAAATGTTATGTTTCAGGAGAAAAATCATCGAAATTCGATACATGAAGAGCATATTTTCTCATCAGAAAGGAAAAAGGACTTGCAACATAAAGATCAGCATAGGTATGTTAATTCAAATTTTTATATAGAAATATAGATTTTTGTGAAAAGAAAAAAAAACGAATTATTAGTATTTTTCAACACCTTTTATCAAAAATATCACCCCTCTCGCACCCTATCGCTTCTTTTATGTTTTTAGCGAAAATGAATTCTTGCACAATGTTCCAAGCACAACATCCTCATTATCATCGTCGTCTTCAACAACAATCACAATTGGGCTGAATGGTAACAACAATAATAATTTGTCATCACGAGAATCATCGAAAGAATCGGATCAGTTTATTTCTGAAAATGTGAAAATCGAGAATGGAAAAATGGAAGAAGTTGTTGAAGACGAAGGAGGAGATGAAGAAGCAGAGCAGGAAGAAGAAGACGAAGAATATGAAGAGGATGAAGCTGAAAATGAGGAGAGTGAGGTTGAGGAGAAGAAACGGGAAAGTGTTACACCGAAAACGATATCAGATGTGTCGAGGAGTGTTTCGAGGTATTTTATTTTCGGTTCTTTTTGTTTCTTCGACAGGGCCGTTTTGTTTTCCTCTTAAACGAGGACTTTGCGCAATTTTAAGTATTATTAGATCGATTTATTGAACGAAGAATAATGTGAAAAGCTTTATCTATATTTTTTTCAGAAGTACCGATGGAAATTCAGCTCGATCGAGTGTTGAAAGAGAAACATCACAAGAAGCATCAGTGGAGTCATCTGGATCTCGTACGGCTTCCACCACAAATTCCTCTAGATTCTCATCATCGGCGACTCCTTCATCACAAAGATCAACTTCAATGCCGCCATCCTCAGCATCGGTGGACACACCACGATCTTCACTGGTATATTCTTTTTTTAACACCCAATTTTCTAAATATTATTTTTCTAGGAAAATTCCTCAGTTAGTAGTGGTGATCAAAATGTTAGTGCAACTGTCCCAATTATCCCAACGACTGCACCACCGAAAGCGATCCATCAGAGTCCGAGTTCTTGGATTAATCGTGGTTTTCCGCTTTCATCAAGGTATTGATTTCGTTTCTCATTTTTATTGTAATACGAAACAAAAGAAGCAATATTTTCTTTAAGACGAAATGAGTCATTTTTGTATATATTGAAGTGTTTTTATACATTGTAGCAAAACATGTTTCTCGTTATAAATTTGATTATTTTGTTGCAGAAGCTCAAATTCATCTGTATCTCGGAGCAGTTCAACACCGGTCTCTGAAATCATTTCGCCTCCAACTTCACTCAACTCTCAAAATTCATTAGCATCATCTAGTCATCAATCATCAGTTCCATCGGTTTCGGCAAACTCATCGACAGTTGCCACTCCGATTTCAACACCTTCTACACCGGTCATGTCAGCTACAGTATCACATACTAAAACTACACCATCACCTGCTGGAAGTGTAACCATCACAGCAACATTCTCGAAACCGAGGTATTCTTTTGAAATAATATTCCGACTTTATGTTTCTCTAATCATCGGTTTTGTGTTTTGTCCCTGTCTCTTTTATGTTTTGTGTTAAATTTTCAGTCGTCATCCGGATGAAATGTATAGAAGTCCGTCACAAGCAAGTAATAGTCTACCATGGTCTTCATTATGGCACAACAACGGAAATAACTCATCAACAGGCCAAATTCGTTCACAAATTGAGCAGTTTAAAAATGTGTCATCGTCGTCATTGTCGTCGAATAGTTTGCCAAGAGTTTCGGCGTTTCGCCCGCCTGTTAAGAATTCATCATCAGCTGCTTCTGTAGCATTTCCGTCCAGTCAACAACAAACACCAGTCGTTGGTGAATTTCCGAGAAGATTTGTACCACATCAGATAAATCCCGTCAAAATGAGGTTTATTTTGGTTTATTTTAGTTTATTTTAGTTCAAAAAGTGTCCGTGTTTTTGTTCGTCTAACAACAAGTGATGTCTTTCAAATTATTTGAGTAAGAACTAGTGTATTTTTCCATTTTCCAGCCGCTGGCAATCGAAAACGGTGAATGAAAGTGAAGCGGAACGTCGTAATAATTCGAGAATGCAGCGGCAACACAGACGATCGACACAGGGTGTCACAAAGGAGCAGCTAGAAGAAGCAAGTCGATTTGCGACTGATGAAGTGTCGAGAAGGAATTCTCAGGTCCTTGCTAATTCTGGAAACAATCATACGGTAAGAACATTTTTAGAGAATTTTTAGAATGAAAGAATTACACTTCATACTTTTTACCATCAGTATATTGTGGACTCATATTACTTAAATTTGCTTTTTATTTGAACACACTCTGAAAGCGCATGTAATTTATTAGAATGCGAGCAGACGAACATCCTTAGCACTTTACTATAGAGTATGAGTTTTTATCAAGCATTCGAAAAATTCCTTGCAAAAACTGAAACCCTTGAGAACTTTCAAACTAATCGAATGGCAATAGAAATCTTTCCTATGTGCTCTTACTCTTTCTATCCAATTGTTTTTTTTTCTTTCCTTCTCGCCTGAAGTCTTGCAGTTGTTCTTCTCTATTTTCAGACTGTTGTTCGATTGGCGTCAGAAGAGAAGGATTTGTCATCGAATGGTGAAGATAGTATGTATTTGCCAACTCCATCGGCTATCCAGAAAGATGGTGATGTATCAACAACAGCCACCGTTTCATTGAATTCTCCATCATCGAATGCAGCAAATGTTCGTAGAAAAAGTCAGGTATGAACAAAAAAAACTTATTTTTTAAAGTTTATTAAAAAAAACAACGTTTCCCTGAAATTTGAACCCCTTTGGAATGTGAGAGCTTTTCCTGGTTTGCTGTTGTATTTCAGTTGTTTTTTTTTATTTTTATTTTTAGTTGTTAATTGAAATATAGTAGGGCTTTACTCTAACCTTTTTTAAAATATTGTATCGTTATGTGGTTATGTTCTACAGGGTCTCACAATTTCGCGGTCGAATCGTCGTGCAACTGGTCCAGTGAATCCAGAAGATTTGACACAACTCATGCCAGTTGATTCATCTACAACAACGTCAACGATACCACAAAGTCCATCAATGGGTTTGAGATTGGCTGCCGCTTCATCACAGCCTTATTCTCCAGCATCGGTTCGATCGGTTGCTGGAACAGTCCCAACAATGACATCAAGATATGCTGAAAAGGCGCAATCGCTTCCACCAACGGCGAATGGGACATCAATGGTAAGAAATGTTGTGGGGGAAACGAAAACGCTTTATTTATTTCTATAGTGTCTCTTACTCTATCTTTTTTCAAGTGGTGTATTTATGTAGTTAAAACAATAGGAAAGACATACGGGTACATTCTTTCAGTATTATTAACATTTTTCCGGGTTCAGTTTTTTTTCCAATGTTCGAAGACATTTTAAAGTTTTATTGCTTTTTTTTATCCCATTGAAAAGAGAGTGGGTGTCAACTTTCAAATCTTTCAATCAAACAATTTTCTAAAAAAAATAAGTCATAAAAAACAGTATTGTTTATTTCGTGCTCTTGAGTATAAGAAACGACGCGCTGGCGTCTATTCGTTGACAATCTTTCCGACTTTTCGATGCTATTTATTTCTTCGCAAGAAAAACCACTCCTACTTTTTTGTAACTTCTCGAAAGAAAATATAGGACATTTTTCGCGTTCAACTATTTCCTTCCGGTGATTTTTGCACTGAATGATGTTTGTTTCTGCTGGAAATAGTCCTTTATTGAGTCGAACGACGAATCATTTTCGAACGAGAAACCTGCCGTTTTCAGTGCACGATCGACAAAGTAGTCAGATGTTCTTGAATCGCGGTGAAGTAGGGAATTCAAATATTTTGAATTTGATTTTTTTAGAAAATAATAAAAATAATGAATAAAAAAATTCATTCAGTTGGAAGTTTCACAAATTTCCGTTTAAGTAGTACCGTTGTGGTGTCATTTTTTTGAAACATTGGTTTTTTTTAACAAAATTCAATTATTGGGCGCCATTTATATTTTCTAAAGTTAGAATACCATTGTTTTCATGTCAAATTTCGTTTTTTTTTTATTTCGATAGACGTACTTTTATCCTGCTGTCAATTTCTAATTAATTAGGATTTATTGCAAAAGGTTTGAATTTTTAAGAACAAAGACACTTTGGCTTTCAAAGTCAATCGAAAAAACGAATTTATTGAAATATAATGTATAATTCCAGCCTACAACACATCCAATTTCATCTAGAAGTGCAATTGTTGCTGGCCTTTCACCGGCTCCATCAGTCCGAACAACTTCAACAGTTCTTCCATTTAACTCTACTTCTCGATATGGGGCATCTTCATCATTATCATCAAATAGTTCGATGAATCCAACGTCATCTTATACGTTAAATGTTTGTTTTCAATTTTTTTGTTTAATTTTCTTATATTTTAAAATTTCAGAGCCGTCCAACAGAAACCAATTTGAATTATAAAGCACTTTATGAAAAAGAAAAAAATGAATGTGAAAAGCTGAGGAACGAGATGGATGACATTAGAAGATCGCAGACAGTTGATGTAAGATTTTATTATCGTTATATTGAAGTTGTTATTCCAAATAAATTGTTTTTAGAATTGGAGAGGAACATCAAGCAGTATAGGATGGAGAGCAAGAAATACATCACCGTCAACACAGACGCATAATTTATCTGTTGCAAAATCGACATCATTGGCATCATTTGATGAGAATGAGCGGAAGAGTATGGAGCGAAAAATTGCGGATTTGGAATCACAGTTGAAGGTATTTTAAATATTCATAAATTAACTTTTGAAATGTTCAAAATTTTCAGATCGCTTCAAACCTCCGAATGGAAAATCAGCGGTTAAAAGAAGAAAACGGAGCGTTGGTTCGAGTTATCTCAAAAATGACAATCTAACCTATCTATTTTTTGCCAATCCTCATTTTTCTTTCAACATGTTCTAACACACACACACACACACCAAATACCTCGATGGTGCTATAATTTAATATTATTATCATTGTTTCATGTTTTCTGAAAGTCGTAAAACCCGTAGTTTTTGGGTAAGTTTTGTAGAAAATACATTTTTAGAATGTGTGCAAAGCATAACTTTATTATTTTTTCTTTCTGCCCCGAAATCGTTTAGTCTTCATTTCATTATTTTTTCGTCATCAATCGTGTAATAAATTAGCAGTGTTCTATTCAAGAATATTGTTCTGTTCCTTGGTTTTTGTTCAATGAGCAATTCGTACACGTTTTTTTCGACCATTTACAGCCTCCTTTCTCCCTTTTATCGCTAGAAAACTTGTTCAGTGTGTTGTTATTACAAAACAAAAGTCAGCAATATCACCCGTCTGCGATTTTTTTAATTTTTTCTTCTTCTACTCTTATTATTTATGTGCGAATTGTGCTCAATGACGGTTGGAAACTTTTTTCTTATTTTTTTTCTTTCGTGATTTTAGATGAAACATTGATAAATAAAATGTTTATTTTTGAAAGGCAAGTGGGAATTTAAAAAAAAAAGGGAAAACGGTTTGTTCATGAAGTTTTGTAGGTTTTGAATAAGTCAGTCGAAATCAGGATCAAAAAGTTCGAAGTGGCGGCGAGGATAGGATGAAGACCGAACAGTGATGGATGTTTGGGTTTGGACTTGACGCATGTTCTGAAAAATCGAACATAATTTTTTATTCACACTCCTCACTAAGCTTAAAGACAAGGACGGAGCTTAAAAATTGAGGGATTCGGGTCAATTGACCCGAATTAAGTTTGAAGAAGTGTGCAAAATTCGGGCAAATTTCAATTTGGCGTGGGTTTACGACTCGCGTATTGAAGGACGGCTTTACGGAGCTAATGAATGCATCTGGGATGAAAATAGATTTCATACTCATTCCAAATCTGTTTTTAAAATTTTCTAAAGCCACCTAGAAGCCGAGAAAACGCTCTTCAAAACAATGGCCTAGAAAAAGTGGCCACCGGCGAAAACTAGTCCGCAAGCATGAAAAATCCAAAAAAAAACATAAAAAAGGACTAATTCAAGCATTCCTTATAACTATTTATTAACGAAATACGAAAAAAGCTCTGAGGAAAAATTGTCTAGGCCATTGTTTTGAAGCACATTTTGTCGGCTTCTAGGTGGTTTTAGAAAATTTTAAAAACAGATTTGGAATGAGAATGAAGTCTGTTTTCATTTCAGGTGCATTCATTATCTTCGTAAAGCCCTCCTTTAATGTTTTTTCTAAGGAATGTTTGGTTTTCGGTTTGATAACTTAGAAAATATATGACAATACCAGTCGCCTTCTATTTCTATCCCATAACTGCGCTCTTTCAATAACATCATCAACTTCTTCACCAATGATTTCGTCAACAAATAGATGAACACTTGAACGACTTGTAACTGCAATGATTTAGTATAATTTACAACGTTCTGAAAATTCGAAACATACCAATTTTCGAAGGTTCATCGTTACAATAATCAGTTCGCTTTGGAATTTGATTAATGTCCATATCAAATTTCGATCTTTCATTATTTTTTCTTGCTTCTCCGTAGTCACCACTTTCTTTTTCCTTTTCTTTTCCATTCAACTGCGGATTACTTTTTGAGTTTGCCATTCTTGGTTTAGGTGTTGTTGTTGTTGTTGAGATGATGTTATTAGCATTTCTCACAGGCTTCGGTTTTTCCTTGATCGGGTTTTTTGGTTGTTTTTCGGTATCACTCCATTTCGCCCTCTCTTTTTTAATTCCAATTTCCCCCTTATTGTTTCTGATGGTTTGTTGTTCTTTTTCCCTTTCCTTTTTCTTATTTTCTTCGTCATTCTCTTCCTCTTTTCTTCTGATCGTTGTTTCAGTTACCTGATAACTTCGATGATAAGTTACCTCGTCATTTTCTTCTGGTTTTGCTCCTTTCCGTGAAACTTTAGAAGTTACTTTTGTTGATTCCGAAAATGTTTGTTCTGGTTTTTGAATTGAGATGCATTCCTCTTCAGTTTTGATTGAAATTGTGTCATTTTCCGGAGATTTTTTCACAATTTTTGGCAATTCTGTTTTCGAAGTTAAAGTGGAGTTTTCAATCGGTGGAAGGTTTTCAGAATATGCGGATGATACTGGTGGTGGGTGGAATGAACGGGCAACATCTGAAAAGGTTAGGTATTGAATTTTTCCGGTTCATTATTTTAAAGAAACAATTAAAGACGGTGTGCCACGTTTTTACATTTCCAGCATTAATTCAAATAATTATCTTTGTTTTTCTAAAAAACCGTTTGAGGCGAGTTTTCAACATCTTACTTTTCCTGCATTTACTGACACTTGACAACTGCTTTGGTTTAAAAATGAAGTAAGTTATATATTATTATTCTTTTATTTAATTATTATTTATTTAAACATATAATTAATCTATAGATATCCAAGGGGATCTAACTGAAGAGCCCCAACCCCTTGGTAGACCGTCTTAGCTTAGGGGCGAAACGGTCGACTTTAATTTAATTCAATTTATTCATTTATTTATCAAAAATTAGTATTTTCCATAACAATTTAAGCTCAAAACGAATAAAAATTTTGTAATTATTTATGGTATAAAAATTTCCCAAATATCAACGACTAAATTCATCAATGCTCCATAAATTATTTGAATTCTTAAAATTAAAACTTTATCTATCGCTCGGAAGGTTTGAGTCATAAGTTAGTTTACAAAATTATGTATTGGTGAGATTTAAAAATTTTTAGAAGTTTAAAAAACTGTGTCGAAGTTAAGTCTATTTGTATTTGAATTTTTCGTTTTTGTTTAACAAAAATTTAGTGGATGTCTGTCTTTAAATTTGAAAACAACACCATTTTTTCGATATATTTTGCGTTTACCTCTTTTCACGGAAGATCTTGTGGAATTCATCAATCTTGGAAGTTTTGTAACCGGAATCTTCTTCCCCTCACTTTCCTCTAATTTCTTACTGTTGTTGTTATTATTCAAAGATTTTGCAACATCGGTTGATGAGTTGTCGTCCGATCTTTCATCCTTCTTCGTCTGATCGTCTGTAACTCTTTCACCCATCATCCATTTCTCATTTTTTCCAAGCCAAGTTGCTGTTCCAGCAAGTTCGTTCAAATGTTCCATACTTCCACCGATCTATAATCAAAACATGTTTCAATACTTTCATAATTGAGTTACCTTTAATGGTGGGATATGTGATTGCATATGATGATTAAATTGAAGTTGTGAAGCGCTTGGGCTTCTTGTCAGAATTCCATCGAATGGATATGGAAGTCCTGAAAATAAAAACGAACGAAATAAATACTCGTCTATGTACTTTAATTGTTTTCCGGAAGTGTATAGAAATATGTAGTTCCGAGTATTGAAAAGACAAATTGACCAGAAAATGTATGATATTTTACCTGTGATTGTTCCATACCCTTCTTTTTTTAGATAAATATCCATACTTTCGGCTGAATGCAAATATGTTGGAATTGTTTCTGGTATTCGAATGATTGGATTATATCTCTGTAATAATAATATATTCATATTTTTATGAAGAGTTTTTCAGTCAATATGAATTCAGAGTAGAAAAATAAATTGAAATGGAAAATTGAATGCTGAGCTGATTAACAATTAATGGAATTCTGTCTTTAAGGAGCTAATAAGTAATCTCACCTTTCCACGCATTGTGAATCTTGTTTTTCCATAAGGAACATTAATGAAATTTCCATTCTCCACAGCAACATATTCTCCATTTGACTCAAGCTCATCGAACTGCAAGAAAATAACAAAGTGTTCACAAAACATAAAATACTATAAATCAGTACATGATTGACTTGGATTCCTTGAATAGAGAACAGTTTTCTGACTGCTGTTGCGGTTCTTAATAATTCTGTAAGAGCGTCCAGAAACACAATCCAGTGTTTAAATTGTTTGCGAGTGACTGCCAATACGTGACCGTTGTCAAACATATCCCCATTTCGGAATACGCGGATCTGAAAAGAAGGTATCTATAATTAGAAAAGACGTTAAAATTAGGGCTCATAAATTTGGATGTATCCCTTGCTGATTCCCATTTCTGTCATAATTTTATTTAACCAACTCTCATTCTTAAATTTTGGGTAGCGTTTTAAAGCAAAATACTTCGAAGAAAGCACTGAATCATAAATTTTATTAAATAATAAATAGAACCTCATTTGAAAACTTCCATTGGAAATAAAACAAACCCTCAATGGAAAATAGTCAATGTGATGAACAATTGAAGGCAATGTCTCGCTCATAATTGCAAGTTCTCTTTCATAACAGCAAACTGCAACGAAAAAAAAAGGAATTTTAGAAAACTGCAAGAAATCAAAAAACTTGTGAAGTGTGAAAAATGACGGCAACAAACAAGGAATAAAAAATAATTCGATAGGACATAAAAGTGCTTATGGAAAAAGACTAGAGAACTGCAAAAAAAAACAAAATGTATATTTGGATGGTCCTTGTCTCGTTCTAAGTTGGACACAAAAAAAGAAGCACAAATTGCTGGTTGAGCTTTGCTGAACACATCCGGTTGAAGCAAGTTGAGATACCTTTTCCTTTTTCCACTTCTTCTTCTTCTATTTCTTTTCCAGTCCGATTGTAATAGAAAAATATGCTTCTTGTCCTCATACATCTCCTTCTCTGACAACACTAAATACTTCGTTCAACATAACAATGACCGTTATTGTTATTATTTTTATTATTATTTCTATTATTCGGAGAGGAAAGATACATACCTTTTTTTATAAAATTCAAGAGCACGACAGTTATTTGTAAACAACTGAACATTTGAGCCGTTTCAGAATGAAACCTTTTGGGGACAGTGACTATACCAAAACCGTTAAAAATGGATATTCTGGATGAATTTTCAAAAAGTTCAATTTTTCCATTGTTATGCGTCTTCAAACCCTGAAACGATTTCTAAACTTCTTGAGTTCTCAATTGAATATGTCGAAATTCTTGTAAAACCTTGAAAAATCATAAGCTTCGATCTTCTCAGCAGGAATGTCAAGGAAAAATGTTCAGGCAACGTACACAGTTTATTTTGGGTCGACGACGAACTCGTCTTAGTATATCCGTTGATGTGGATAAGAACTTTATGTCCTAGCGTTTCGGTTCATGGAACTTTCATCCGGCAAACTGACATAATATCCTCAAACTTGACTAATTGAACAAATATTCAGTTTAAGAAAATTCCCGCTTGATTTAAAAAAAAATGAAAATTTTAACGTTGATGTCCTGTAACTCGAGGAATACCATAGAGATCATTTTTAGATTCTTGCACCAAATAACCAATGCCTTGTTTATATGATTAAATTTAGACCTGCGACTTCTGGTGCCAAACGATACTTTTTGCTTATTGTAAACAGAATCATTTTTTGGGCATCGAATTTCTAGCGGTTCAGTGAATAAATTTGAAATGGTCAACAACAGTTTATTACGTCATCGAAAAGATCGGAAGATTTACATAAGAACATTCAGAATTCTAACGTATTAACGAGTTCGTACGAAATCTAAAAACATACTGAAATTTTTAAACAGTCAATGTAAACGATTTGTCTTTTAATTTTATGAAAATGTTTGACGCAAAACGGTTAAGATTATCATAGACTCACATTGAAAATAAATTTAAATTGAAGTGAACTCCGAATGTCTTAAAAAGCAGTCCTCCCGCAATTACTTCGAACACCAAAAAAGCATCGGAAATTCCTTATTGAAAATATAAATGCTAGACACTTCCTTATTGAATAAATTTATTTTCAAAAAAATTTAACTGAAATGATTTTATACCCATTTTCGTGTAGTAACGACGAATTTTAAAGGAAAGGGCTTTCAGACAGTGCTTTTGTACAAGGTTCTTCATAAATTGATGCAAATAATTAACCACATCCAAGTTGTCATGTTTCATAGAAAATTCCGATCACATCGCATGAACACATAATTTTTCAAGTTTCACACACTGCTGTGAATCAGTTGTTTAAATTGCCCTGAATTATTATGGGAATCGTATATCTTGAAAATATAAATTCTGAATATGTAAATGTAGTGGCACACTGTCTTTAACCACACTCATTATTCGTTTTTTGCTGGTTCAACTGCTTGTCTAAATGTTCCGAAATACTTTTTTTCGTTGAACAAGGTGGAAAGTCCTTGTGGTCTACGATTTATATCATTGGCCAATTTATCACGAATTTCTATCGCAGTCTTCTTCTCCACCTGTGTCGTCTACCAGCTGCTCGTTTTCACATTGACACAATCATCACAAGTTTGACTCATTTATTTCTCAGTTCGTTTAGCATGCTTCTTTCAATTGTATTTCTTTTTATTTTACAAAATCATGATGTATTGAAATTCGTCTCATCTGCTGTTATTCAACAAGAGCAACAAATAGAAACAACTTCTGATTTCACTTCATTAGAACAGAAAATGGTACATTGTTCGTATATTGTTTCAAATAGGGATTATTTCATTAACAGATCAAAAAATCATCAGAAAATGAAAAGGAAAGTTCGGAAGAAACGATTAATGAAGATTCAGATGGGATTATAATGAATGAAAAAATGCGAAATTTAACAATAGATGGAGAAATATTAAAAGAAGAAGAAGAAGTAGTTGCTCAATTTTCCGGTATTCCAACGGATGAAATTTATCTTAGCGAAATGACGACAATCAAAGAAAATTCGAAGCCACAAGATATCGAAGATATCAAAGATGAATTTACGAGTATGATTGTTTAAAAAAAACAATCCTTTTCGAAAAAAAAAGTTTCAGGAAACTTTCCAAATCCAGAAGATTCATCAACGACGACGACTCCAGTTAATATTATTTCCAAAAAAAATATTACAAATTTGGACAATCTATTTGAATTAGATGCAGGTTAGTTTTCGCTATCGAAATTTTGTATCAATTTCAATTGGTTTCAGGTGAAAAACTAACGTTGGAAATATTAGAAGTTCTATTGTTACTGCCATATGAACTAGATGAAAAAATTAATCCCAGCTTTTGGGACATATTTTTTGGAATTTTAGCCGTGAGTCTAGTTTTTTTAAACTTCTTATGTTTTATCATAAAGTCCCGTTAAACTTAAAATATATTCTAAACACGAATTAAGAAAATTTAAAAATAATTTCTGATCTCGTTCGTTCGCGGGAGCTTCCAATTGTGCTTTAAGGGCGATTACGTTGAGTTGATTTTTGAAAAATTGTATTACAGTGATATAACATAGAAAATAGTAAATGTGCTAACATTTCAGTGTTCCATGGGTCAATGTTCAAAGACACCCAAGCGGACGAAAGAGCCCATACTTAATTCTGGACCTCTACATCAATCGCCATAAACGGAAAAGGTAAATTCTACCAAACTAACAACTAACTATTCCTTATTGTTTTATGTGTTTCTGTTTTTGTTTTGAATTATGCATTGTTTTCCTTTTGATTGTATTATAATTGTACAAACGTTTAATATTAGTTTTTTTGTTAATTTTTGTAAAAATCTTACTTCAAAAAAACGTTAATATACATTTTTATCAAATACATCTTGTTTTGAACACGTAAATTTGCGGGAGCTCCCTATTCTAATCTAAAATATAAACATTTTTGTTATTTAGAACAAATTTTAATCTTAAATCAATTAAATCTTAAAATTTTGAATGTTCATCAGTGAAAATAATGCAGAGAGTGCCTTTTGATAAATAGTTTTGTATGAAAAAAGAGAAACTTCTGTCTCACTTGAACTGTAAAATCAATGGTTAAATAATTTTTAAAAAAATTGTTTTGGTTACTCAATCTGAGCACATCCATGCGAGTACCCACAGCGTAATTGGGAACTTACTTAGCTACCCCGGTATTGTCAACTTAAAAATGTTTTATTCAGCCGAAATTTTTGTTTCATCCATTTTCTACTGAAAGACCGCAGCGCAACCGCTCGCAGGTAAAAATATAATGACTTTGTGAGAGACTTAGATTTTCTGCGTAGGTCAAAACCAACTTGCATGATCAAGAATATTTGAGTTGACAATACAAGATATTAATATTGTAGTATGTTATCTTTGGTAAAATATGTCAGCGGGTATTTAAAAATTAATAATTTCAATATAACATAATAAATTGTGATTTTGTAATTATTCGCCTTGTTTTTTTTCAGTGTTCAATGCGCTCCTGCTCACTTAAACACGAATCGAAACCAATTAGACTTCCTCGATTAGCACATTATATTCGATTTGGTAATTAGTATGGTTGTCCCACGATGGTCAGTCCATAATTCTTTTTCACTTCCTTTTCCGTTTAGTTCATTGACATTTTATTGATATTGATTAATTACAAGTAATTTTTCTAATAAAAACTCGTGAAGAAAATTAAAGTTGATAATAAATGAATTTATAACTATTCTATTTGTTTTTTCAGTGTTCAATGCGACATTGCCAACGGGACCACCAGCCAAAATCAATCAAGCTTCCTCGAATATCTCGACATTGGCCAAACTAGAAGTGGACTATTTTTTAGTTTCGTGCTTGATTCTCTTTTTACATATGTATATTTACATTCGCATCAATTGTATGAAAAGAGTGTCAAATCAGTTCTTGATAAAAATCAAAAAAATATATAATCGTCATTCTTATGGGTTATTGAAAACATTGTGTCGGCGTAAGTCAAATGACATAGGAAATATGCTTGAAAATTCGTAAACAAATGTCTCTTTGAGAGCGCAGTTGTCTTAATTTTTTATTAGACAAGATTTATAGTCATCATTTTTGCAGAAAATGTGATATTTTTAACAGGAAAGAATTTCAATAAATTATTTTAAAGACACTTAAATGAACACGAACAGTCACAAGCACAAGGTAGAAGAAGCTTTTTATGTATCACGCGTACTGGAGATGCACCGTTTGAACATTGTTCGATACCACAATCACATGAACATTCCTCACATTCTGCTGCAATAAATGTTATGTTTTCAAGATTCTGGAAGCCCCTATCATCATTCAAAAAAAACTCACTTCTTCTTGTAATAACTGGAAAATCTGTTGAAACGAATGGACAAATTTCAGTTTTCCATAACAAATCGACAAGCGTTCGTTTTGTGTCATATTGATGCCAACATTGCCACCCACGATAAACCTAAATATGATATATAGTTCTAATTCTTAACTCTTTTTTTAAATCAAAATGCTACTAGAAAAAAATAAGTGGGTCAATGTCGTTAACTCACCAAATCAGCAACAATTGAATGTGAAAAATCCTTTGTTCCAGTGTTCAATTGATCATTTATACAAGTATTCGAATCAATTTTAACCGATGGAGATGAACAACAAACTGGATCCAAGACAGCAGCCTGAGTTGAGTTTTCCAAAAGGTATACATGAAAACCCCCAAGCCATGTGTTTCCAGTACATCCTTCCAACAAACCAGTACATTTTGGAACATTTTGTTGTGGTGCACAATTTGTGGTTTCGCCTAGTGCAATTTGTTCACATTCGACTGTTAGACTTCCGAGCAGAGTGTATGCTGTTTTCGAACGTCGAATAGCCGATATTCGATAACCTTTGTCACAAATGAGTGCCTAACAAACATCAATGATTTAGATTATGGACATTTTGATTTCGAAGGAATTTTCCTAAGCGGAAAAGAAAAATAATTTTAAAATATTCAAATCTAAAGTACTAACGACATATATTTCCAAGTTTTGAAAAAAAATTGAAATATACTTTTTCGGAGTTGCAATCAAGTTTTTCAGAAATTGGTGGACTTTACGGTACTATTTAATGAAACTAGGATGAAAAAAAAATTAATTTAGTCGCAGTCAATTTTAATCAGTTTTAACATTATTTCTAAAATACGTAAAAGCTGAGAATACGGGGTTCAAAATTGTTCCTCGTTTTTGTTTTGCAGCTCTTTCTCTCCTCAGCTTTAGAAAAATTTAAAATAAGTTTGGATCGGATGCGAGGTCTACTTTTATCCTTTCCTTTGATAAATGACTAATTTATATTTAATTAAGGGAAATTACTGGTTAACAATTCGTTTAAACATATTTGTTGAATCAATTAGCGAATATAATTTTTTTTTAAATCTAAGTTATACAATTTTCAGAAAAAGGGGAATTCAAAATTTTTTAGAAAATCAACTCACAAAGTCAATATCCGCTGCATTCAGAATAACTCCAAAACAAATTGATAGAACTGATAATACAACGTTCCAATGCATTTTCGAATCAAAATCACTAGACAATGATATCGATTAACCCAATTTAGTATCCCTTTAAAACACCCATAAAATGAATCATCGCATCAAGAACAGGTCGCAGAAGAAGCCTCTATTTATTTTACCCCATTTTTAATTTATAATACAGCCGAGAAAAATTATGATAAAACAATAACAATACTGTTCAGATGAGGTTGGTTAACTACAAAAAAAATCAAAAATAATATAAAGCTCATTTAGTTCCTAATTATACACAGAAGTGAAAAAAAATAAATAAAGGCAGCAAAACATGTACTAAAATCAAGCAAACGGGAGAAATATTGTGCAACCGGTAAATCAGAGATCGTACACGTTTTTGAATACATTTTGCAAAAATTATGCTTCGGTTACTGTAATTATTTTAGGACTCTAATAAAACGATTAAACACGTTTTAAATTGGTTGCTTGACCTTCGCTAATTGTTGCTTGATCGATTCCAATTGATCCCGGCTCATTGTTGTTCGTTTCGCCGGACGAATCAAATTTCCGCGTGCTCTTGTGATTGTCATATCACCTCGAGACACTGGCGTTTGCCTGGAAAATGATCATTTTTCGATTTTGACCAAATATGAAAAAAAAAACTTACATGACAACGGTATTGTCGAAATTTTCAACAGGAGTCAACCTCGATTCCGGTTGTCCGAGCAATGAAATCGCTTTGAAAACTGCCATTGGTGTATCAACAACATGCTAAAATGAAAATAAATATTTCAAAAAATTGTATTTACGTGCAAAAAGAGAATAATCAAATAAGAAGCTGAAAATGCGAATAATAGAATACCATAAACAAGCTCCATTTTTTATCAATTTTTTTAAAAAAACGCACGGTAAATTCTCAATTTACGAGTTCGCACAATTTCTACTTAAAAATAACCAACCGCCAGTTGTGGGGAAACCATTTTGTTGGATTCCTTTCCGAACTCTTCGTACAATTCTCGAACCATTCCACCAAGTGCGTTTTTCTTCGTGTATTCAAGATATTCATTCTTCGACTTTTCGGACGTGGAAACATGCTGCTTCAATTGTTCCAAGTATTTTTGCGCAGACGAAGTGTCTCTGATGATATTATCAATAATCACTTGAACCCCGCTACGAACAATCACTGCTTCATCTTCACTCTGTGGAGTTCGATCCTCCAACTGAAATTGGTTTGATTTTCAATGAAGAAATAATTATTTTTTAGTTTTATAACACATTTGTGAAAATTGAAAATATAAAGCCAAACATACAGTTCCTGGAAGTATCGGCGCAACACCTTGTTCCTTCATCATTTGCAACACTTTGTTGATCAAACTTGTCAAATGCATATGAGGACGAGATAGACGTCGAGCAGCATCGAGAAGGAAATCTCCTTGTTGTAAAATTACTCGTTCTAGACAATTATCCATCATAAGAACGTAATCGTTCGAAATATCGAGTTTCGATTCCTAAAAATTTTACTTTGTAATATGTCGATAAAATACAAAATCTTACGCTTAGTATGCAAACATAAAAGCTGTTGAATGCATCCACGATATCGGACGCTCTCAGTTGTGTTCTCCTTTTCTCCAATTCCTCGCACCATTTTGATGTTAGCTGAAAAAGTAATTTCTAAAGTTCATCCAAGTTGAATATATTTTAAAGATTCTATATCTGGTAATGGACTAAATAAATTAAGAATCACCAAACATCTATCAAAACAACTTCCATACCAGAAATAGGTAAGAATAATTAAATGTTGATTATACCTTCGAAATAAGATCAACAATCTCTTCATTCTTTCTGAATGCTTCCGTCATTGCTTGGACCAATCCGCACAACAAATTAGACAATTCAACCCGATAGATGAGTCGCATAGCAAGTCTGTTCAATGACCGAGCCATCTACAAAACATCAATAGAATCTTTTTTAACTTTCTGCATTAATTCTCACCGCATAACCTCCTTCCGTATTTCCAATAAATGCAATACATCTCAAAACAGCAGAAATAATTGCTTTCACTGTATCCGGTGTCGCATTAAATGGTTCCAATTTTTGATCGTGATCGATTCCACCCATCATAATGAACATCATTTGTGTGCATGCTTCCATCGTTGAACTGATGTCTCGTCCGGCATTAAACTCTTCAATCATCAATTCCAACTGTGCAGCACATGCTCGGAAGACAAGATCAGCTTGTCGATCAACGAGATATCTTTGCTCTGGTTGATTCAGAACGTACGTCACTTGGAACATGGCATCTTGTGCAACATCGGTCAAGCTTGATGAAATATTGTTAATGCTTCGTTGAATTTGATCAGATGTATCAATTGATGAAATTGACGACGAAGAATTGGTTCGCCTGAAAACTATTTTTTTACAATGTTGAAACTTCGAAATATCGTACTTAATAGCTTGGTGTTGATTGTTCCATCCATTAACGGTCGCTGGAGGTGTGACAACTTGTTTCGGAACATTCATATTTGTCAATCTCGACAATGCATTGGTAACAACATCATCCCTCAATGCATATCGTGACATTGGCCTACTTCTTTCAGTATCCCCACGATCAATAGTTGAATTAAGCGGTACCTCATCTCTTTCAGGTTCACGCGTACGCGAACGCGAAGCTGGGCGTCGAACTGCGGCTCCTTCTGGATAATTGTATCAATATTTTCATAACAAATTCTTCAATATACTTACGTTGTTCAGGAACAACAATCTTTGGCCCTCCTTGTGGTGGAGTTGTAACAATTCCACTTCCCGGCTTCACGCCAGATCTTTTGATTCTTTCCTCCACCAATGATTTATCCTTATCCGCCATTCGGCCTGCCGCTTTCCACATCAATTCACCTTCGAATTTGAAGCATGCAACGAGGACATTGATTGCTGCATTTCGAACACCAACGTCCTTATCACCAACATGTGCCGCTACGATTTTTTCAATCGTCTGAAAAAATTAGTGAATGTAGTAATAAATTCAATAGAAATAAATTAAAATTACCAAAGATTTCAGCGGAACGATTCCAGCACTCGAAATATACGATTCAATTACCAAAAGACATTCCGCTCGTTGACGGGCATTTTTAGACTTCAGAGCGTCTGAAACATCAAAATAAAGAGGTAAATTTTTAAAAAAAGAACTCACCCAACAACATAGGACTCATTTTTAACGGACCAACGATATCTGTCAAAATATTGACAATATCGCGAACAGCATTTCGCATATTTTCCTTTGGTTCTCCAGTCTTCAAAAGCAAATAAGGCACAAATGCTGTTAACTCTTCTTGTGACATTTGAGCTTCCTGATCACGAATCATGCAAACAATACATCTACACATCTCTAGAACTTTTATGAGTACAGATGGGTTCGTCTCGAAAAATCGCAGGGTACACCATTTTAGAAGAAGATCGCTGTTCGAAATAACAGCATTTGGTGCGAGATCGACCAGCTGAAAATAATTTCGTTTTTGACAAAAAATCACATTAATCAAACCTTTGTAATCGTCTCAATTGCAATCAAGTTCTGCTTGAAATCCTTATGGAATAGTTGAGACATTAAAGCAACTTTTGTTTGTGCAGAAAAAAGATTTTGCAATTGAGAAATATGCTCGTCAGTCGGTGCTTGGAAGTTCCATTTGACAAGCTGTAAAAATGCCTTATTTGTTATACTGTGAAAGAAATGTTTAACCTTCAACTGTCGCTCGTCCTTTATTCTTTGCGCCTTGTCATTGTTTTCAGTGAGAGCAAGTTCTTGCTTTGGTGCCGCAGTTGGTGGCTCATTTTCTGCATTTTCCTTCGAAACTGCCTTCTTCTTCTCTTCTTTAGCTTTCTTTTGATCCGGTGGTAGTTTCAAAGGCTTAATTAAATAATAATAATAGAAACCTTATGCATTTCCCAAACAACAACTAAAAATAAAGTGACTACATCGATATTTACCTCTTCTTCCTCTACTTGTTCACTTTCACTGTTAACTTCCTCCTGTGCCTTTTTTGCTGCCGCTTTCGGTGGTGGTCTCTTCACTTCAGCAGGTGCCTAAATTTACAAATCCACACATAGATCAACTATCACAACAGAAAGAGCGAGATATATAAACAAAAACTTAAAAATAATTACATCAGCTTTATGAATCGACTGAACCATTGCTGCAATCTCAGACGGACCAGCTTCTGCTAACGCCTTCTGGTGATATTCTTTGATTTTTCCCATTTTTAAATTGTCTGTCACAATATCTGCTAACAATTGAAGTGATGGTTTCTCCCCGATTGCTCTCATCATTGCTCCCATTGCTGCATACGAAGCATCACGCACTTCTGAATCCGAATCACCAGAATGCTGAAAATAGTTTAAGTGAACAAATGGAACAAATGGAAATTCGAAAAAATACCTTGATTAGAAGCGGGATAAGAGTTTTTAACGTCTTTTTCGGCATGGTTTGAGAATTCAATGTCATGAATGAGCGTTGAAGGAACAAATCAGTTTGAGTCTTGATACTTGGATTAGGTTTTCCAAGTGCAACCAACACAATTTCACCAAGAGCTTCCAAATTTGTTGTGGCCAAAACTGCATCAATGCACGCGATCAAAGGATCTCTCAAAGTTGGTTTCTTCTCTTTGAACTTTTCAAAAATGATAGGTGAAACAGATGGAGCAAATTGTCCAAATTTGGTCCGAAGTCCGTTTGCAATTACTGTCAAACAATTCGCCGCCATCGCAGCAACATTAATATTCGCATCCTTTTCCAAAATCTTCTGCAATCTTTCAACTAATGATCCATAATTCGCCTTTGGATCTAATTTTGGATTGTCATTGATCAAATTTAACAAGGATTCGAGCGCTTCTTTTCGTTCCAGCCATTTTTTACTTTCTATATTCGTATCAAAACCATCTGGCATCTTTGAAATAACATCAAATGCATCTAAAAAGTCCCAAGGATCCGCTTCCTGTGGTTCTGCGGCAGGTGTCTTTGCAGATTGCGACGATGAAGACGACGCAGCTGATGAACCACCTCCTCCACTTGATGCAGCCACTGGTGGCGGTGCTGGTGGAGCATTTTTCGCTTGTTCTTCAGCAAAATTGGAAGCAGATTTTTCAGCAGCTTCTACAATTTTCTTCATTTTCGCTTCATCATTCGTTAAATCTCCAAGCAATGTTTTAAGATTCTTGTCACCGATTAAACGTTGTACAGCACCAAGAGAAGTTGTTGCCGCCTCACGAACATCTGCATCTGCATCGCCTGTCAATTTAGCGAAAACCGGAACAATCGCTTTGATAAGAGCTTTTGGTTGTTTTGCAGGTGGAATCAAATCCAACTGTCTTGCGACAAATAACGCGGTTTGCTGCTTGATTTGCGGATTTGGTTTTCCCAATGCTGCTAGAATATCTTCCTGGCTTGGCTCCAATGAACTCATTGTTCTTCCAACTTCATCGGCACATTCGACTAAAGGTTCGCGAAGAATTGGCTTCTTTTCTTTCATCTTATCGAAAATGACAGGTAGAAGCTGAAATATATTTTTCTTTTTTTAAGCAGAAATGTAATAGGAATACCGGAGTTCCAAACGATGCAAATTTGGTTCTAAGTCCTGTTGCAAATTTTCCAATGCATTTTGCGGCCAGAGCTTGTACATTAATATTAGCATCCTTGGCTAGAGTCTGAAAACATACTTTTAAACATTTAAACGTATCATTTTCAAAACTAACAGTCTGCAAATTGCCGACCAATTCTGCATACGATACTTTTGTCGAAAGGCGTTCGTTATCGGTCAAAACTTTTAAAAGAGTCTCCAATGCTTCCTTTCTCTCTTGCCATTTTTTCGATTCTCTTAATTCGTCGAAATTAGGTGGCAACTTTGGGAGGATATCCACTTCATCGATATAGTCCCAACTGCTCATATTCTGAAAGACAAAAAATAGTGAAACGGTTCTCTCTTGGCACGAATGAAACAAAGCGAGAAATAAAATAGATTTCAACAATAGATTTCGACGCAAAGAGTAGTCGCGCAGCCAGCAAAACTTTCCCATATGATCGATATTGTTGTGTGCCCCGCAACTGGACGGGTAATTTAGGTCACATAAATTTGGAAGAAAATACAGAAAAAAAAGTGTTCATGAGAGTATTGATAAAATATATAATTTTTGGATTACTAAGAGCATTTTGAAAATATTTGTTTCGCAATAAAGTCGTGTTTTATTTAGCATTCTCTCGAGAGTTGGCGGAAGAAAAGGAAGACAAAGGGAAAACGCTGGTTGACTGGACTCTGACTGAAGGAAAAAAGAAGAAAAAAGAGTGCATGAATTTTTAACTGGCAGTTCGCAATTGAAGATTGTTTCAATTGAAATAGCAAAAAGTCATTAAATTTTACAGTCAACATTAAGAAGCCGACGAGTAAAAGAAATATTCAGAATTAAACGAACTCTGAATGTTCTAAACGTTATAAACACATTGATTTCAATAAATTGTTTTAATACTTTATACACACATAACCTTCCATTTGAAAAAGAGTTCTAAGCAAAGAAGGAAATATGAAAGACATGAAAACAACTATTCGCGGGCAGGTCGATTTGAGAAACGCATTTAAAACCACGATTATTCCTATTAGTAACGTTCAGCTGATTTTTATACTTTCTGAAAACTCTAGAAAGTAAAATTCAACATTGACAATCGAACAAGTTTACTTCAAAATCCGTACCTTATAAAAATATGTGTTGGTGCGTTGATTAATCTAGAGCAATTGAGAGTTTTTGTATTAATTCATATTTACAATTTTTAAAAATATCCTAAATGTTTATTTTTCACGTGAAATTAAATATCGTGAAAAAATCAGAAATCTTTTCGCGCCGAAAGGGAATTCCGGAAATTATGTAGTATTCAAATTTGAATTTTGATCGGCATTTATGATGTTCGATACGCGAAAAGCCCACACACAATGACGACAATGTGCACATGTTTGCTTGGCGGATATTTAAAATTTTGAATACAGTACACGTTCAAAGGAGGATATCATTAAAAATTATGTGGGTTTCGTTAGATAAAGCAGGGCTGGGGAAACGGCGGCCAATCCGGCTGAAAGCCGCCGCAGCCGGCGGCCGCGGCAGCCGCGGCCTGCGGAGCGGTTGCGTCGCGTTCGCGGCCCAAAGCCGCGGCAGCCGCATTTTTGAAAGTGGTTATTCTTTTTTTCGATAGGAGAATGTTTTTTTAAGAAAATGCGTTGTAAAACACGAAAATTTTTTAATAAATGCACACATTGTACTGATTTAACCCTTTTTTCAGGGAGTTGGGATGAAAAATCTTCGAAAAATGATTTATTTAAATGATTTACTTCGAAAAATGATTTATTTCTTATCTGATAAAGAGAAAAATCACCGTAGTCGCTTCAAGATGAGAAGAAAAAAATAATTAATTTTTAAAAACTTTTCCTCCGCGTCTTATGACAGCTTTCTAACTTATTTGGCACATAATTACGTTTATTTTTATTACCTTCTCAACTCCTAAAATATTAATTACATTATTATGTTTTAATTTTATTGTTTTAACTTCCAGAAATCTATGGCCCAGATACACCCAATACGAGAACCAATAATCGGTGTTTCTTTTGGTCAAGATGCTCTCAGTTCTCATACCTTCTCGAAATCTAACGAAACTAACAATCAAACATATTCGCACTCTTCTGCTTCTTCGGACAATGATAGCTTCACAACTCCTCCCAAAGAAAATGCGCACAAGAAAGGTAATTATTAGAAAATAAGTTTTATGAAACTAATCATCAGATTGCAGGTAATCGCCGTTTAAGTATTCTTAATCCGTTCACTTGGTTTCAAAACGAATCTATCGCTGTAGATATAGGAGTACTAGCGATTCCCGATGATTCCAAGAATGACGAAGTCCGCGAAATTCTTGAATACTTTAGAAGTTTCAAAGTTGAAGCGATGGAAGAAATATTAAAGCATGAAAAGAATAAAAGATATACTGAAAAGGATGAGGAAGTTTATGGATTTATCGACGACAACGCAATCCCATCCGAATACTGTGAAATCAACACATTTGTTGACCGGAAACCCAAACCTTTTCCGAACAGATTAGTAAAAGCAGTTCGATTTCAGATGGACTACACACCAGAAGAAAGGCCAAAGAGGGTAATTAGCAAAAAATTAAAAAAAAACTATTTATTAACTTAAATAATTCACATATTTCAGTCTTTCACTCCGTTGATCACTAGTACTCCTCGTCTAATTGAATCTTCTTCGAAACAATTTGAATATTTGGACGTGGAAAAAGAACTGCATGTTAAAGACACAGACCCTCATGTATCACACGATTTATCTTCAATTCTGATGCGAAACGATTCTATAATGTCAAATCTTAACAAGGTTTTTTTTCGTTGACTTCCACATATGTATTTATTTTCAGAGTCGTCAACAAGCTGTCGAATTAGCTTTAGATAATGATCGTTGGAAAGATCAATACCGTATTTGCTACGATGATACAGATGAGGAAGAAGTTGAAGATGAATCGATAGTCATAGAAGCCAGCTTAAATCTCCCATCAGCATCTCATCAATCCAACGGAACTTGTGGTCAAACCTATGTTATTGAACACGACCTGGATGACTCGATGACAGCTTTCTCGCCACATCCACATGAACGTGAAACATTTGTAAAAGTTGATCCGAATATGTCACTCGATTCCAGTATTCATATGGGAATCGATCGAATTGAAGATTATCTGAAAAGACTTGAAATTGAAGTTGATGTGGCTAGAGAAAGCCCCAGAAGAGATGTTTGGCAAAGAATTGGATTTCTTGAATCACAAATCAAAAGAATCTCTTCATCAATTGATGGAATCAAGCAACGATTTGTTTCTCGATTGCCAAATGCTTCGTCTGATTATGGAGATGCTTATGGTGAGTAAATCTTGTAACGAAATTACATTTTTGAAAACAAATTGTAGGTGATGCATCTTATCGAATTCCTATGCAAGGGCAAGTCCAAAATTCATCAGAGGTATTTGATAACTCTAATTGGGCACAAGAACACGAATCTTTGCAACTCAGCCGGTGTGGTTCACTTATTTCAATGAACAATTGGATACCCGATGAATCTGGGTTTTTGTAAATTATTTACCAACTTTAAAACCCCAAATGGCCAATATTCGAAAACTGTCAAATTTATTTCCATTTCTTGTGATATACTAAAACCGATCTCGTGTGATATGAACGAAAATACTAACATTACTTTGGTCTGTTCAATAAATGCTTGCTCAATTTATATTCAAAAAGGATAAAAAATAGAAAACACTGGAAATTTTCAAGAAAAAAAAACTATGCAGGTGAGAAGATTTTAAAGAGTTCCATAGCGGTTTTACAAAAACCAATCGAATTAATTTATGGTATTCGTTGCAAATTATTCTTAACAGCACCAAGATCTCTCAATTCAACAGCGCGAAGCAGCTCATCTGGCACATCAGTTGTTCGAATTGCAGCGGATCTCATTGTGCTCCAAATACTTGATGTATCATTTCCTCCCTTCTGAAGTTCAAGGGCAGAGACGAAATGATTTAATGCTTCTCTGAAAAATGTCGAAATTCAAAACACTATTCATTAGTATTTTAATACCTGTACGATGACAATTGCATGCACGAAATGCCCAGGTTATATCTAGCTCTGACATACGTTGCATATCTTGCCAATGCTTCTCGATACGCGGAAATTGCTTCAGCAGTTCGATCACCATTTGCAAGTGTCGCTCCCAATCTATTCCACAATCTAGCATCCTGCAAAAAACAGTTTTTGAATATTTTCCAAAACATCGAAATAATTTTCTTACATCAGGATTCTTAGAAATCGCCAACTTGAGTGAATCAACAGCTCGCGTAAAATTTCGATTCAAATTATACAAAATTCCCAGAGCATTTTGTAAATCTGGATCTGGGGTGTGCCCTTGCTGACGAGCAGCGTCCAAAAATCGGGCCTCGACTCGATTAAAAGTGTCATGATCCAAGAAAGATGAATAAAGTGGTGGATTATTTGAACATTGCGTTTTATCCGATTGAAGATAGGCGGACATCCATTTATCCAAGTGATGGAGAGCATCATTTTCTAATCCTTCATTTGCCAATGAAACCGACAACGCAAGAAGAGCATCCTTGTTATTTGATTCAATTTCAAGACATTTTCGAAATGCTGAGATTGCTAGCTGATCCTTCTCGTTCTCAGCATGTGCTAATCCTAGTCGACACCAGGCTTTTGCATCCTAAACTAAGGAGTTACTTTTAGAATAGATGAAATCGGGACCACCGGAATTCTTGAAACACAAACCTGTGGATTTTTCTGAACAGCTGCTTCATAAGCCAACATTGCATTTCCAATATCACCTTGTTTCATCAAAGAATCACCTTCCGCAATCGGATCACCAACAGACATGAACAAATTGGATTCTTGAAAGATATAAGGATTTGATTCCATTTGTTCCTTCTCAACTTCTTTTCTTATTTCATCCCATCTTTGTTCAAATGCTTCATTATGTGTCCCATTCCATGTATCCGGTGATGAAAGAAAATCATCAGCCCATTGGTTTGTTGTTACATTCGATGGTTGTTGGAGGGAACTTTCGAAATTATCAAGGAATTCTGATGACCACATTCCAGAATCAATTGATGTTGCTTGAATGGAAGAAGACGATGTAGGAAGTTGTGTTGCGTTCGAAGTTCGCCAAGCTGATTCGAATTTTTGTGGATTGCTTGTGTATTGTTGAGTCCATTGTGATGCAATTTGGTTCTGAAATCAGGGTCATCAGTGGAAAGGAAATTGTGAAGTTAGCTACCTGTCTCGGCTGAAAATCGTTAGACCAGTTCATTGCCAAATTTGATGTTGAAGATGATTGCGGAAGTTTTTGTTGCATGCTCTGAATATTGTCAAAATTAATAATTTTAAAGAAAATTTCTATACTTTTACGTAAATAAAAAATTTCATGTGTTTAAAGAAAATGTTTGTCCTAAAAAGCGATTTAACCGCGCTTGATATCGCACTTTTCCATATAAAACTGAACATGATGAGATTCCAAAAATAAAAAGTTATAAGTTTTTTCATGTGTATAAAGGGAGATTAAAAAATTCCAGAGCTTTCTTATAAAGAGAGATTCATCAGACAATTGAAGTGAGATACACTTGTCTTTAAAATGAATTATTTAAAATGAAGTTATGTTCCGATTTCAAAACAAAAATTAAAATACCTTCATATTAAAACTGGCTGGTGCAACAGTTTGACTCTGTTTCCGTAGAAACTCATTTGCCATTTTCTCGCCAAGCGATGAAGATGGCATCATGGAACTTGCCACTGTAAATTTTATTATGAGTTTATTGAACTAATTTCAAAATTATTACCATTATTTGGTGCAACTCTTTGATTCGAAGTTCCGAACGTATTCGCCAACCCAACAAGTGCGTTCTGCTGACCGCATTGTCCTTCAACGACTGATTTCATTTTCGAAAATGATTAAAAAGTGTGCTGAAAATAATGTATATTTAAGACGAATTATTAAAAATAAGAAATAAATGAAATAGGCCCTAGTGTAGCCGACAAATGAATTAATTGTAGTCATTGATTGATACGGTGATAGGAGACAATTTAGATTGAGAGACGCAGAACCTTATCAGTTGATCAAAAACAATGTAGTAGTGAAGGTTGTAGGACTGATGTTCTCGAAAATTAATATTCTGAAAATATTATCAAACTATATTTTTCTACGGACCATTATTTGATTTCATATTTAAACAGAAAATCCAAATTTTTAAATTCATCTTAAAAATCCAGTTTTTCCTTCTCTAAAACCTATCAATACATATGTCTAAATGGTCATAAAAATGTGTTTTTTTCCTGAGGTTTGAATAAATAAATACCTATAATTTGAAGGTGTAAGTGACAAGAATGGTTTGGCCTAATAAAATAGGAATGATGAAGGAGGGAGGCGGTTGACAAGAACAGCAAAAAATACATGTAAAACTGCTTTAGGGCATCAATATGAAATTGTTTGGTATTTTAATTCATGTCTACTAATTCTTCTTCACCTCCTTCGAAAGTTGCACAACCTGGTGTCAAAAAACCGAGGAAACGAACGACGTTCACTGTTGAGCAGTTATACATGTTGGAGCATTATTTCAGCAAGAATCAGTATGTATGTGCGGAGCAGCGAACAAGATTATCTGTTATGTTAGGATTGGATGAAACACAGGTTCGGGTCTTGAAGTTATGAATTCGTAATTTTATTTGTTTTAAAAAAAATAATTTCCAAAAGTTTTTTAAACAAAAATTACCAAAAAAATTGATAATTGTTAAATATTTGGAGCTATAAAAAATTTAACTGAACAAAAACAAATCCCGACGATCACGTTTCGGATAAATTTCAGTTACTCTCTATCTTTAAGAACTATTGCAATTAACCAATTTTTAAGAATACGATTTTTTAAAAAAACTTTCAGATTAAAATCTGGTTCCAAAATCGAAGAATAAGATGGAGACGAGACTCGAACAAAACATGATTTCTTCATCCTAATTTTTTTGTTCAAATTTCCGGTCACCTTGTCTTTTTCAACAATTGACATTTAATTTGAAATCAACTTTACAACCTTATGTTCAAATAAAAAATAAATGTTTGATTTTGTATTTTCCATTATCGAAAGCTTCAAGAAGCACATGTTACTTATCACCAACCTTATATGTGTCGTGTCCGAAAATTTCGACTCGACTGGTTTTTGTTTCCTTTTTTGGTTGTTCGTATTCATTATTATTTGCCAATTCATTCAACCTAATGCACTATGGTGACCCGTCCCCCCACCTTTCTTTCCTCCTCTGTATTATTGATCTTTGTTGTTCACTTTAAATAGCATTTTCCTCGAAACTTCTATTTGGCTTATTTTGTCTTGAATTTATTTATTTCTTTTCAAAATAAATGTGTTTTTTTTTAATTTTTAATTTTTTCGCTAGTGATCTTTGCATCTTTGTACAATATCTGAGCATACTATTTTCTCAGTAATTCACATTTCACAAGAGAAAAGAAATAGAACAAACAAAACAATGACCTATCTCTGTGCTACAAAAGACAGAGAGAGAAAAAGAAAGAAGCTTTATTACCTCAAATGTTTCTCATTGTAGTCACCGTCTATGAAAACTACTATTCATTGCTCTTACATTTACAAAAACTTTCAACGCTACAGATTTATCAAATGGGCAACAAATTGTGCTGTTGTTGTTGTCGCTCGGAAAATGAAGAAAATGAACGTCTCAAAGATGTTATATTATCCAGGCAACCACCTCCTCCAGGTTTGTGAAAAAAAATTTATTCTTTTCACAATATTTAAGAGCATAAAAATAGTTTTATTACCGCCTTTTTCCATTTAGTAACGTGTTTCATTGAAAATGAAAAAGTTAGTATCTCTTGAATGTATTGAATGAAAAAAGATTATTCTCTTATCGCCTCATATTTTTCGAAGTACCGGTATCATTAAAAATAACACTATTATAATGATTTTTTCTACCACGCCAGAAGTTGAGTTTAAAATGTTTCAAGCTAATTTTTCTTTTCTTTTCTTCAATTTTTCAAATAACATGCAAATTTCACACCTGAAATTATGAATTCGTTGCGAGACCACACATCACTGAACCAGTGTGTCCCTTTTGTGTAATATTAAATTTTATGGAAAACGTTTTTTTATTTACTTTTACTTTTTAAGATGTCAAATGAGGAAGTTGAGCTAAACAAATACTCAAATTAAATAAGTGTTTATTTTTCAGATGTATGTCGAGGGAATTTACTCGTTTTCATCAACCCACATAGTGGGCGAGGACAAAGTCTAGAGACGTTTGTACATACTGTTGCACCAAAGTTGGATAAGAACTTTGTCCGGTATGAGGTTGTTATCACAAGTATGTTTTTATCTTTTTTCCTAGTTTTATTCTCAATTACATTTTGTAGCTGGTCCAAAACATGCTAAAAATGTGCTCGCCACAAAAAATGACCTAGAAAAGTTCAACGGTGTATTGATTTTGTCTGGTGATGGCCTAGTTTTTGAGGTTTGTTACTCCGTTCTTTTTTCACCAGCTTAAAGTAAATATATTCATTCTTTTAGGCGTTAAACGGTATTTTATGTCGGGAAGATGCGTTTTGGATTTTCCCAACACTGCCAATCGGTATTATTCCCAGCGGTTCTGGAAATGGTTTACTTTGTTCAGTTTTATCGAAATATGGGTGAGTATGTATGAAAACGTTTCTAAATTCGACGGATTAAAATTTAGAGAAAAAATGGATCAAAAGGTGATTATGGATCGAGCACTTGATATTGCATCATCAGCAAGTCCAAAGGCTGAATCAGTAGCTTTGATGAAGGTTGAGACCGACAATGGAACGGTGTGTGCATTTTTATCAATTGGTTGGGGATTGATGGCCGATATAGATATTGAAAGCGAACAGTGGAGGAAATCTCTAGGTGCTCATCGTTTCACATTAAGTGGTTTCATTAGAAGCTTCATGCTTCGTACCTATAAAGGACGTCTAACATATAGACCTTATCAATCACATGGATATGTGCCGAAAGAGAATATTTTCAATGTATATGATAAATCGGTAAAAGGAAGGATCGAGGATTTGAAGGAAGAATTGAACAATTCATCAGTTGTGGCTTCAAATCAATGGACGATACACGACGATGGAAATCAAAATTCGGAAGAAGTAGTTATTGAAGATGAATTTATCAATATTTACGCGGTATTTTTTTAAAATTTACATTTAAAATCTCGAGAAATGTGTTTTTGCAGGTTTCTCTATCACAAATAGCTTCTGATGGCCCGTTTGCACCATCGGCAAAAATCGAAGACAACAGAATTCATTTATCTTATATTCTGAAGAATGATATTAGTACTAGATTAGATATTGCCAAGTATTTATTAGCGATTGAGCATCAGACCCATTTAGAGCAGCCGTTTGTAAAGGTATATTTTTATTCAGAAAATAATATTTTTCAGTAGTTTCAAAAATGAATTAATTTTCTAAAAAGAATAAAACGACGCGGATATTTTCAAAAACTATTTTTTTTCAGCGCGTCGAAGCATCGTACATGAAAATCGAGACAATCGACGAAGGTTCCTATGTCGTTATCGATGGAGAAGTCGTTGATACAAAATCGTTGACAGTTTCTTCAACCCGAAACAACATGTCCGTTTTTTCGCCGGCAATCTAAATCACAATTCTGCTCTAAACTTCTACTTAGAAAAATGTTCCAAAAATGTGTTTTTTTATCATTCGCCGCACAAACCGGTTCCCTCTGATATTATTTGTGATAACCTTGTACATTTCGTCTGTTTTTGATGTTTCTGTATATAATATTCTTAAGATAAGCCAATCGAAAGAATATTGCTGAAAAGTGCTCTTGAAGTCACTTTACTTGCATCCCTCTAGCCGTTTTATTACGTCTTTTCAATTTTTTCATTCTAGGGTATTTATATTCCTTATAAACGTTTTTTTTTCATTTTAAACGCGTTCGTTTCTACTTTTTTTCATTTCTTTAGTTTACAAGCTGTAGAAGTATTTAGTAATCGTTTTAGAGGCACAGAAACAAAACGAGAATTCAATTCAGATCATAATAATAATAATGCTGAAAAGATTGGAATTGGTAAAAACATCGAGACGGTTCCTGAATTGGAGGGATTCGATGAAAGAGGGAAGTTTTTCGGCAGATGTTGAAAATCAGAAACCAACGCATATTATTGTTGGAGCTGGGAGTGCTGGATGTGTTTTAGGTATTTTTTTTTGAAACTTTGAATGCATTATTTTTAAAAATGGATGCATAAATTAAAAAAAAAGTTTTAAATTTGTAGATTTTTAAAACAACGAAATTTTTTCCGTTTTCTTTGATAACATAGAAAACACCATTCGCTGATGCTCATTTTTCAGAGAATAACGTAATTTTAGCGTGAAGAACGCCGAAAATGAGCCTTGATTACTTCTTATATGCTCCCATTTACATTTTATATGTTGATCTTACCTGCCTCAGCACACCGATTCATTTTCTCTAAATTTCTTTATTTTTTCAGCCAATCGACTGACAGAAAATCCATCAAATCGTGTTCTTCTTATTGAAGCAGGACCTGTCGATCATAAATGGGATTGGAGGATACATATGCCGGCGGCATTAATGTATAACTTATCCTCTCATACATACAATTGGTACTATCATACAACTTCTCAGAAAATGCTTGATAATCGAGTATTGTATTGGCCGAGAGGAAGGTTTAAGACATTTTTGATATTATGAAAAACACAAATTTAATTTTCAGAGTTTGGGGTGGAAGCTCAAGTTTAAATGCAATGTGTTATGTTAGAGGTCATGCGTTTGATTATGATAGATGGGAAAAAGAAGGTGCTGATGGTTGGAATTATTCGAATTGTCTTCCATATTTCAAAAAATCAGAAACTTTTTCGCATTCTCAGGTATTCATAGATGTTATTTCTATTTTCAGCCGGAAATTATTTCAGGGCGCAAATGATGCTTATCGCGGTTTTGATGGTCCACTTCATGTGACTCGAGGAAAAGCCGACAATCCATTACATCAAGCATGGTTGAATGTTGGTAATGTTCATTCAATTGGTAAAACTGATGATATGAACGGTGAAAAACAAGAGGGTATATCAACAATGGATATGACGATTCATAATGGTGAAAGATGGAGTGCTTCGAAAGCATACATTCATCCAATTATCAATCGACCGAATTTAATAACGTCGTCTGGAATCATGTGTACGAAGGTGCTTTTTAATAAGAGAAAAGCAATTGGAATTGAGTTCATCCGAAAGTTGAATTTCCTTGGAACGGAAAGTATTGATTCATACAGTCGAGAAAAGGTATACTGCGAAGGAGATGTTATTCTATCTGGCGGTGCTATAAACACCCCACAACTTTTGATGCTCAGTGGTATTGGACCAGGATCTCATTTACATTCACATGAAATTCCGATAGTTGCTGACTTACCAGGTGTTGGACAAAATCTTCAGGTATTTAGAAACACTTGATTATTTCATTAAATCCAAAAGTTTGATTTCAGGATCATTTAGAAATTTATGTCCAACAAGAATGTACGAAGCCAATAACTCTTTATGACAAAAGTTCATGGAAGTTTCCTCATAATATGGTGAAAATTGGATTAGAATGGTTTACAAACAGGACAGGTCTTGGTGCTTCTTCGCATCTTGAAACTGGTGGATTTGCAAGATCAAGTGATGCAGTAATTCATCCTGATATTCAATTTCACTTTTTGCCATCAACAGTGCATGACGATGGAAGAACGAATGGAAACTGTCATGGTTATCAAGTACATGTTGGACCGATGCGTTCAAAATCGAAAGGATATCTGATGCTTCAAGCAAAAGATCCCAGAAGAGCACCTATTATCAATCCAAATTATATGAGTGACGATGATGATTGGAAAGAGTTCAGGAAATGTATTAGACTGTCAAGAGAGTTGTTTGCATCAAAAGCGTTTGACGAATTCAGAGGCAAGGAATTGGCTCCTGGTGAAAATATTGAAACAGATGCTGAAATCGATAAATTTGTCAAGTAAGAATAAACCGCAAAACTAAAAAAAAATTTGTTTACAGAGAAAAAGCAGCGTCGGCTTATCATCCATCGTGCACTTCAAAAATGGGATCATCTCATGATAATATGGCGGTAGTTGATCCGAAAACTATGGAAGTATATGGAACTGAAAATCTAAAAGTTGTTGATGCCAGCGTCATGCCATCGATTGTAAGCGGAAATTTGAACGCGCCAGTGATAATGTTGGCTGAACGAGCGGCGGATTTGATTAAACAAGGAAAACAATAAATTGAACCGTCGAATGCAAATGTTTGGAAATATTAGTTTTATTCATCTTTATTCTATTTGTAGTTTTTTTCATTGTTCACGGGGTACACAAATATAAATAGCTAGGAGTATTTATAAAAACTTGTTTAATAATAATGAGGAGGAAGTATGTAGAAAATTATTTCCAAAGATAACAATAAAATTGCGAGAATACCAGTATTTGATTGATTTTGATTTTTGAGGGGTAAATATTGAAGCTTAGATTAAAAACATCAAAAATAAGATGAAAATATAAGAATAAAATGCATGTTCTGATGAACTATTATCATCATCAGTTGTTGTTTCTTCAGTTGTAGATGTTATTGATGTTGTTACCGTTTTTGTTGTCACAATCGTTGTTGTTGTTTGATCAGTTGTTGTTGTTGTTGGAATAGACATTGGTACTAAACGATCTCGTGCAACATTTTTGACACCGAATGCTATTTCATTCGAAACGGAAAGCGTTTCTTCGAATGTTACGTTTACCGATTCGCTGAGTGATAGTCGTTCAATTCCGCGGTTTTTACCTGGAAGAATTAGGAGAATTTCAATTTTTGTCTAAAGATAAGAACCATGATATTGGAATTCTTCACCCATTTGATTGTCACCCTTCGCCCAAACAACGAAAAGCTCGTTTGGTCCAAGTGGATGGTCGGTTGGCTCGATCTCTGAAAAATGTTGTAGGCTATTGTTTAAATAAGAGTCAGAGCAGCGTACTTTTAAAAAGTAATCAACTTCTTTTTTTTTCTAAACAGCGGGAGGATTCCCATAGCTTTTTCATACAAGGAAGTGTGCAAAAACAAAAGGATTTAGTCGAGTACCAGTAGATGCTTAAAGACAATGTACCACTTTATTCAAACGTTCAACTTCGTCCTCGAACCTTTTTTAAACGCCAATTTTCGTTTATTTTAACTTTTATTATTATATTCTTATCATTTACTATCACACTTCTGTTAAAACATTATTCTGGATCCTTAATCTTACCTCTTAATTCTCTTCTGAACATAACAATAGTTCTTCCATCAACTTCAATACCATACGCCGCGGACAGACTCATTTCTCCATCATACCAATAATCCTCCAATGGCGAAGATCTATCACGAGAATAAAAATCAGAAATAAATAATCTTCCTTTTCGAACTGCCCCCATAACCAAATCAATGCAATCCATTGCATGAAGTGGCGATTTTAGACCCATTTCAGCTGAAAACGATACTTTTATAATAAAATGCCAAAAATTAGTTCTTACTGAATCCATTGTTTTTTGGCATAACTTGTTTTGCGACAAAATGTCGGCGTGTCATTTCATCCATTTGATTTTGTGATTCTCTTCCTCTTGTGTCTTCAAGAATCGGAAATAGACGACAAGATGTGCTCAATTCAGTTGGACGCCATCCGAGTGAAATCCATGATGTTGTGGTGAAATCCATTATAATTTCAACTTCATTTTCGAGTCGACGAGAGTAGAGTTGGTCATCTGCTGAGAGATCATGACGAATATAGCATCTTGGATTGAACATTCCGAATCGTGGAAGATCAGCGGCAGAAATTTCATCATAAGCAAAGCATGGATCATTTTGGGAATTGAATCCTGCAGAAATACGGATATATTGAACATGTTTGAAAATATAAAATATTACTTTGGTCACATCGTTGCCCAAAAAAGCCATAAGAGCAGAAACATCGTTTTTGAATCAATGAATCTGGTTGATTCCTGCATTTTCCACCATTCATACAATCATCATCAGTTGCACAATGAGCTTTAATTTTTTGAATTTATACTTTTCGCTCTTTGTTCTGAATTAAAATCTTACAATAGTATTGACATTGATTACCAGTGAAACCGTTATCACATTGGCAAGTTGTTGAATTTTCTGGAACACTTCCACGTTGTCCACATTTTTCATCATCTTTCACTGAAATTAAGCTTGTTTTTGTTGGGATTTCAAAAGTTCACAGCTTTAACATTTGCGATTTTTGTTTCTTGTGAAACGGCTTTCACAAAAATTCCCTAAATTATCTTATTAGTTTGAAGCAGACAAATAATTAACCAAAACTAGGAGAAATTAGCAAATTTGTCATGATGACCGAGAGAAAAAATGGAGCTAATTAAACGCATTTATACTTGAATTTGAACCTTTCTATATCCTGTTTGATAAAGCGAATACGATTTTTAAAATAATTTTTGAAGAATTCTTGTTCAGATACCTCCAATAGACCACCTAACCTCATTCAGAATTCAGAATTCTATTAATAGTCAAGTTTCCAATTTTCGTTAGGTTTGAATAAGCTATTAAAAGTGGTACTTACTAAAGTGATACTTGCAACGTTCCACCTAAAAGAGGGCAAATAATTTGTAAAATTATATGATTTAAAAAATGTTCTAAAATGCGGATAAATAATGAAAACGGTTCAAACCACTGGCACATCGAAAAGTTAAGACTTCAGAGCTGAACAATTGTCCAGGTTTTTGTTTTGGATAAGTTCCTAGAAAAACGTAAGCATATGTTTAAATCGGGTATTTTTCTATTCGATTTGTTGCTTTCCGATTCTCATCTTAAATAACTGACCCACTTCCTTTAAAAAGCGTATAAAATTGAATAAAGCAATTATTCATTATGTTCTTAATATGATTACTAATGTTCTGAAACGTATTTTTTTACTGAAGTTCAAAAAATTATTGAACGGATCCTTGAGTGGAATTTTTACCCTCAGCTCTAACAACGTGAATATCCGAGCAACTTCTGAACGTCTTCTTTTTTGATACAACCTGCTCAACCAATAACATGCATTGTTCACAAGGTGATTTCAAAGTAATCATCTGATATGATGATCTTCCAAAATGATCATCCATTGATTCAGGAAATTGTTCAACTGTTAATCCATCAGAATCAATCAATTTTATATTATATTTTGCCTTAAAACATTGTTTTGGATATTAGTTCACTATGATTTATTCTTACATTTTTCAAAGTGGAGGGTGTATTCCATGTTATGTTATATTTTTCACCAATATGAAGGGTGGTATAATATGCTGAAAAATGTCAATATTAAAATATGTAAAATTTAAAAAGTTACAAACGTTTTGTTGGTTTTGGAACACCACACGGTGCTGATGTAAGATCGGACGATAAAAAGTCCAATGGTGGAAATCTGGCTTGCGGGTATGTTAAAACCAAATTAGCATTTGCTCCCCAAAAAATTGAGAAAAGAAGAAGAATAAGCATGAAGACAAAACCTGTGAAAAAATGAAATTTTATTAAAAAAAGTGACTTAAGAACGAATATCACATTAGAAATAATTAGATAGTTTTTTACTTCATTCGTTTTTCGTCCAATGGACAAATGGCAAGAAAGTGAAGGAAAAATGAACATGAAATAAGGACAAAAACAGGAAGAATGGTGTGTTTATAATGAGAAAATCGGAATATAAGCAGATGAGAGAAAACGGTTTTCGAATTAGAAAAAAAGTGGAATAAGGAAGGAGGCAGAGTTTTAGAATGGAGGTAGTAAAACTGGTAGTTCAGGTGGTTAAAGACAGTGTATTACTTATTTTTAAAATAAATTTTTTATTGCAAAAAATTCATATTTTCTTCGATCCAAAGGAATTAAAGGACAGAAAATACAAGTTTAAACACTAGTATATTCAAAAATGTCGTGCTACACGGACTCTACTTCGACTTCTATTCGGGCAACGGTAACTGACGCGATACGTTTAAAACGAGTTTTAAAATTATATGGTTAACAAAAACTAGAAAGAAACGGTTTGTAAATTAAAATTTCAAAAATAAAGTAATCCTAAAATCAAAACGTTGTTCCAAAGATTTAGTAAACGTTGAAGTAAACACAGTTTGACTCTCCCAGTGAGAAACATTTTAACATTCTATTGATAATGCTCCCGATTTTATTGAAAATACAAAACTAAAGAATGTAGAATACAAAAAATGTATTGCCCCAGATGCATATTTATTTGAATTTAATACCCATAGCGAGAAATACAAGCTACATATATATCTAAATACCGCCTCCAAAAAGTTGTCATGTTGTTGATGATGGTGATTATTGGGTAGTGTTTTGTGTCATCTTATTCAGTTCGATTGAGGCATTTACGAAATGCAAAAAAAAAACACCAGGAAAATGCTGTTGGCAATTCACAGAGGAAATGAAACGGTTCGTCAATTCATTCATCCGCTTTATTCCTCTTTCAAAGAAAATAAGAAGCACGAAGAATAAGATGAAACGGGAAGAAAGAATAAGGAGATTCTATTGGAGGTATATGGTGAACAATTGTGGTGTTGGGTGATGGTGATGGGAGGGAAGTTTCATAAAAACGGTCATTAAATAAATAAAAGTGACCGGTTTTCGTTTTATTTTGAACCGTTCGGAACATAAACAGTTAACGGATGTTGAGTTTCTACAATGGAGTTTGTATATCGCAACATGTATATGATCTAAAAAATAACTAGGTTGGATTATGAAAAGGGAAATTATGTAAATATTTACAGAATACTTCCTTATGATGGAAAATACATTGGATATAAGAGACTATGTTGAAAAAAAAACTTGCACTCCTATTTTGAACAAAACTGAAAGTTTTACCAAAAACGTTGAAAGAAGTTCTTTTAATAACAGTTTTAGGTGACACTACCTCTAGACTAATCATTTTTGATTTCTGATGTTTAGTGGTTCAAGTATTATGATTGGAAAGATATGATTCAGACAATTTCGCCATACAAATGAATCGAGTAAGCTTCCGTTTTTAAGTTCAACTCGTTACAGTTCTGAGGGTAGGTTAAAGACAGTGTATTACTTATTTGTAGAGGTATGTGCTTAATACCAATTCGAACAATGAAAGCAAAAATTTACGTTGGAATATTGTTTCCATATTGGATTTTATTCTACTTTTGATTTGCCTTTTGATTCCGTATTTCAAAACATGGAACGTTTTCTGTGAGGTTTCAAGACTTCCTTCCGAAATTCGAAGAATTGTAAAAATATGAAAAATCTTAATAAGTTTATAAATTAAATACGCTTTTTGCAACTTTTTGAAAATATTTACTGAAAGTGAAACAGACCACCAATATGCTAACATCAATTGAACTATCTAGAATTTCTTCTTCTGATTCCTAACAATTTTCAAGGTTCAATTTAGCGATATTAATTCAAGAATTATTTCATTTTTCAATTTTCTTTTTTTTGCTGTTGCAACTTCCTTTTTCGAACAGGATTCAAAAATTTCCATTAATTTTCCATTTCGTTCAATGTCAACCAGCACTCATTTTTGTTGCCCCATCAGTTCACGCCCCCCAAAATAAAAGCGTTAAAATTCTTCAAATTCCATAGAATACTTCGTGACAACAAAGTAATTCAGGAGTGATTAGGTCGAATAACTAAATGTGAGAAAAAAAGTTTGAAAACGATAAAAATTGAAACTGAATTCTCATAAAACATTTCCCATGATTAACTAACTTCTAAATTGTTGCTGCGAATTTAAATTTAAAGGTGGTATTAAGTTGCGAAAAAATTGCTCATTACCTACATTTTAGTTCCAATATAGACTGGAATCAAGAAAAAACGGTAGAATTGATTGGAAAACATCGGAAATAAAAAATATGATAATCCGATTTTTCTGAATATTTATAAGAATTAACAAGTTGGCGTTTCAATGAAACCTAGTTCATTTGAAACTCGCAGTTCGGGGCAACAATTCTGCAAGTTCTGGCTTCGAATTGAATTGTCACTATTAAAGCTCAAATGAAGGAGGGGAGTATTAGATTTTTGTCAGTTTTTAAGACTGAAATAGCTGATAAATTAAATTCTAGCTTACTTAAAATTAAAATTAAAACTCCCGATTTTATTCCATATAGTGTGGAGCTTTCTTGCTACGGAAACCACATATTTCAATAAAAATACTTGTTCAATCCAATACAAATAAAACCAACATAAAGCAAAAAAACATTCCATTATTCAAACCCATCTCGACTATGACTGATCCGTCGAACAATAGGTGAAAAAAAACAAGAAAATAATAATGGCAGAAAAAATGAAGAGAAAAAAGAAAACGTTCCAGATATTATAACCAAAAACGAAAAGATGATCCTCATTTGTTTCGCTGACCGCAGAGGAAACCTTTGCCAACCAGTTCTTTTGATTTTTTACCACATCAAACAACCATAAATGGAATTATTTGCATGTTATGCTTATATATTCTTTCATTCAAAATAGGAAAAGAAAACATGAAAACGAAAAACAGTTTCTAATTTACATTATGATTGATTTTGAATTGACAAAAGTGGCCACTTGATTATGTTCCGCCCTTTTGGCAACGGAAAAAATGTATTTTGAAAGACAAAATGTTTATTTTTTTCAAGAATACCGGAAAACGTATAGAATTGAAACTAAGAAGGTGTAGAAAACTTGAATTTTGTTTATACATGCGAGGTGAAAAAAAGGGAAAAAGCGGGGGCCGATTTTACCTGATGAACGAATCTTATCGCACAATTTATCGCGATTCATCCGAAACGTACATATATTTTCGTCGGTTTTGCCACCAAAAAGGCGTCTTTTTCTACGATTTCATCTGATTTTTTTCGTATTCTTTGAATTCGTGTTTCAGAATGGCATAATTGAGTGGAAAAATTATTGACAAATATAATAAAAACCGAGATAGGAATTATGAAGATTTGGGGGAAGTTTGATATATAACGCTTACAAATTTTAAAAAATTAAATATGAAAGAAATATCGAATATAAATATGAACATATTGAATATTTTTGGTGAATCGAATCTAATGAGATGCGAGACTTGAATCAATGCCAAGAAATTTGAAGAATGATGATTGCGGGACCTCCCGTGAAATTTGATTTAACGTCACCCAGCTTTGTTGAATCTCCTGAAAAAAAAACTTGGTTTTAGAAATTTGATCTTGAGAACACGAAATTGAACACAATACTTGAATATTTAACTGATTTTAGGATGGTTTAATGACGAACCGTCTTTTTGGACCATTTTTTAAATAAAAGCACAATAATATTCAAATTTTTTATCCAACGTTTCGGAATTAAGACATCTTCAGGGACAAAGACTAAATACCTAACAAGAAAAACTAATATTAATTTAGATTTTAAAAAAGGGGGAAAAACCTAAGATTTGAATATATGAAGAATATATAACGTGAATGAATATATAACGTGCATGAACTGAAATAGGTGAGAGTTGACACAAGGGGCTGGGTGCCTATTTTTCAATTGGTCGTTTATCTGTGCGCGGAATAATTTTGGAAATTTTTTAAAGGTATTTAGGCTTTGTCCCTGAAGATATCGGGTAAATAATTTTAACACCATTGTGCTTCTATTTAAAAAAAGGATCCAACAAGACGGTTCGTCATCAAACCATTTTGAATCATTCTGTAAACATAACCCGAAAATATTACCTTTTCGACAAAACTTAAAAATTGTTTATGTTTTTTAATTTTTGTAATTTTTACTCTTCAAACTTGAAACATGGACTTTGTTTTCATTCCCAAAAAACCAGATTTTTTTCATATTCCTGAAGAAACTCATTCATCTTAGCCCTGTTTAAAATTAGGAATACTTCCATGTGACTTTAGAAATACTTACAAGAATGTGAGGTATTTTGAAATTTAATTATTTTTTTCTAAATATAAACATAATTCAAAAAGAAAAATCTGAAGGGTCGAAAGAAAATGAGTGAAATATGAAAATTGTATATTTTTCAGATCAATTGATGTTTGTTCGGATGGCAAGAAAGATGAAACTCCAGTTGTAATACCATAAAGTTGAGATAGATTTCTTATTGATACATACAGAGTGGAACGAATTATTAACAAAAATTGTTAGTTTTATATCGTTATTATCATCTGACAGTGAAATAAAATGTACGGTTTAGTTAAATTATGTTAATTTAAACTCATTTTGAATGTTTTTTATTGTGATTCTCGTCAGTGTTCCAATTCAGATCTGATCGGATCGAAGAATGTCATGGAAATCTTTGGGGAAATGTTTTTCAATATGTGAAAGTTAGAATCAATCAGAGACCGTTCAGACTAGATATTTTTTTGCAATCCTTGCTCATGCAATGCACTCACCGACGTAATTTTCCTAGTTTTTAAAATTTTGAGCTCATCATATTTTTCTCTTTTTTCGAAACACTTTTTTTGGACTTTTAAAAAAGATGAACAGTTCAAATATTTCCATTTTCATTCATATTCTACTCTCTTTGTCCCCTACTCCGTTATTTTTTTTTTCAAAAAAAATAATAAAACCGCAGTTCGTTCGCCCCCTTCCCACCACCCCAAATATTTTATTGCATTTTTTGTGCCGATGTCACTTTGACCGCTATTCAAATATTACTTTAGTCCACAGTTTTTTTTTACAAACATATACTATTATTTATTGATTATTTGTTTAGTGTTAATTATCAGATCGAAGTGCATCAAGCGAACATTTGTGCCCTTCGGAAAAAAAAAGAGAAAAATCCATTATCAACTTCCTGCGTCTCTTCCGGTTTCCTCAAATCAAACGATTTTTTGTTTTGAAAGACATTACTCATTTTGTTGATTTTTTGCCCCTCTTTTTTTTTGATAAAACATATTCATTTCTTTATTTCTTCTCCACTTGAACTCTGAACATCATTGTTCTAAAAATGGACGACAATGGTGAAGAATTTACAGACAACTGGAATGCCATTGGAATGTTCCGAACCACATTTAGAAAGTTTTCCATTCTCTCCGGTTATAATAAGGTACTGGTTTTGTTTTCTTTTTCATAAATATTTAAATATCAGTACAGCAATCTATAGGTATAAATAGACTTTCGGAGTAAGAGAGGGAAGGGCGAATTTTTGAAAAAAGACAAATTTTCGTTTTTTCACTTTGCTTTGATTAATTTATTTTGGACGTCGGTTTTTATTTTTGTTCTAGAAAACAAAACGAAATTTTCTTCTTCTTTTATTTTTTGGAAATAAAAAAAAACGCAGTACTCACCATTTTGGAAACACGTTCTCGCTTTTTTGTCCGTTTCACATATTTTTCCGAATTTTACGAGCTCAAATACTCTTTTCTAAACCAGAGCATCAAAAAGTAAACAATCATCGAGGGTGACGAGAAATTGTGAGAAACGAAAGAGCAAAACAAAAAAGTTCTCCGAAAAAAATGGAACAAATTGTGAACATTTTAAAGGAGTTACCCACTCTGACCGAAGCGGTCATTAATAGCGATTCTGGAACGGAGAATACGACTGCAAGTGGAAGTGGCGGCGGAGATTACGATAAATCGAAGCAGAAACGAACGACGATTGAGGTTAGTTCACGTTAATGTGCTTAAAAACGCCTATTTTATTAATTTAAATTACCGCCGGAACACATGGCCTGGTTTTCCAAATTTGGCCTAGAAGATTATACTGTTTTGTACTTCTCGCGGAATACAATATTACTTTTTTAATTTTTTGAATCTAAAATGCACTGTTTCATATTTAATCCTTTCAAAATCTAAATGCATGATTTTTTAAATATAAATCTAAAAGAAAATAAAGAAAAACTAATAAATCTCAAACTAACTACTAAAAACCGACCTCAATAAAAATACACACCAAAAGCAAATCAACCACAAATGGTAAAGGCCAAAACGTTTTTTTCCCCTGCTGTTATCCCCCACTTTTGCCTTTCTATCTTTGCGATCTTACACTCTTGCGGCGATGGTCGCGCGGTCACAAGTACACAGATTCGTCATCTTTTGACAAATTTTCTACAACATTTATGACCTATATACTTAATTTAAACATTTTAGCATAATTTAATACTTTCGAACGCTTTGTGGTTATTTTTCCGTATCAGATTATTTTTTTAAAAGATTAAACGAAAGATAAATTTTCTAAATAACCTTGAAAGAAGTGAATGAATTCCGTCTTATTTATTGTTTGAATAGAATATATTACAGGTTCGTGTATGCGGCGATATGTATGAACAATGGCCGGCTCTCGAATTTTCAGACTTGAATTCGAGTATTCTTGATCTTTTCACAAAGTAAGAGTTGTTTCTTTTTTTATAGAAAGTTCTTATTTTTTACAGATCAACCAGTCAATCAGTTGCATCGTCATTATTGTTTGAATTAACAAGATCAGATTCGGATGAAGGCGGAGGTTCAATTCGATTAAACAATGAAGAACATTTGAAATGGTGCATGCAAGTATTAAACCATTCATTAACCCTATCATTTGGAACAGCAAGAGAATACGAAACATTGAAAGGAGCAGTTAGAATCTACCTTCATTGGTTAAGAGCACTATGTGATACTCCTGATAATAATATTCCGACTCCTCTTCTCGAAACACCGGAGAAATATTTCAGGTATTTTTAATTTTAAAAGTTGTAATCTAATATTTTGAATTTTTAAAGGAATATCATCGACGCTCTTCGATGGGTATTCTGTCGTCGCGATGAGGACTTGAATGCAACGTTAACAACTTCCTCCGTCAATCAAGTACCACGTGGATTGGCAATTGAAAGACAATCGATTGAAATTGAGATGATTCTTGATTCCATTCAACTTTTGACCAAAACATCGAGTAGAAAATATCAGGATGAGGTGCAAAAAACTCAAAATATTTAAGTTAATATATTTTCTCTAGGTATGGGCTCGATCTCTCAGTTTTCTTCTCAACAGTGCCGATATTTTATTGTGTGAGCCGAATGCTACCGCAGAAATGGGAACAAGAATCTGTATTCGAGTGGCAGATACACTTTTTGATATGTGGTTGAATGCAGTTGTTGATGAGAACATACCGTCACTGACATATTGGAGTTCTCTTGCAACATTGGCGAGAAGATGGAGACATAATGTAACAAAAATAGATTTTAATTTAAAACAAAATCATTTCTCTTTTCAGGTCCCAATAATTGAATGCTGGGCCAAGAAAATATTATCATTATCTGTTCTTGTGTGCCAGAAAATGTATGGAGAAGATTATTTGAAAATTGATATTAGTAAGTTTTTTATTCTTGAAAACCAAGTTAAATGTATAAATTTCTAGTGGATGAAAGTGTAATCCCATTTGGAAATGTTCCACACAGCCAGGAAGATGATGAAAACGAAGTTCATCTTCTCTATCGCACATGGTTTAATATGCTTTGTCTTCTTGATTCACCATCAAAAATTTTGACGCATGATGCAACAAAAAATGAAAGTTTGAGTATGGAAAACAATTCGAAGAGATTTTGTTAATTATTTTTTCATCCAGATGGCAATTCTCCAAAACCATCAAATTCGAATGTTTCCATGTCGAATGATAGTCTAAGCGGGTCAGCTGCTCAAGGAGTTTCATTCTTTTTAGCGGCTACAACACTTCAAAGAATGGTTGATTTGTTTTATGGTTGGTTTAAAATGTGAAGATTAATGTAATATAAAATATTTTTCAGGTGATTCAAGAGTTTCCGTTGACTTAAGTACGTCACAAATTGATCCATCAAAAACAATGACAAATACTCGGAATGGTTCAGTTTTGACAGATGTGCAAAGTCATCATACAAATGTAAATCGTTTTTTTTTAATATACAAAAAAATAGTAACATGTTATTTGTTTCAGCGAACAACATCGACAGCTGAATCGTCAAGATTCGTGTCACTCGGTGGTGCAGTCGGTCAAATGATTGTGAATGATGAAGTTCAAGGGCAAATATCAATGGCATCTGGATCAACTTCAACGGCGAGTGGAAGAACAACTACAACTGCAGGGTCAAACGAAGTTCGAAGAGGAGTGGAGCATCAGCAGAAAAGTATTATAAGTGGTAGGAAGGATTATTATTATCATGAAAAAAATGAAAATTTTATTTTTTCTGAAGATCGGAGTCGTGATACGTCAAATCGAACAATCTCAACGGTAGACTCGGTTGGAGCATCGAATCAGGTATGTTTGGATTTTTTTTAAAACATTTAAACAGTTGCAACATTTTCAAATGTTGAGATTTCATTTATTCGTTCGATTTTAATTCATTTTTCTTGGGGTTTCAATGTTTTTTCTCCACCACAAACCTTGCAAAATATCGATTGGTGGTTTAAAGTTTTGAATTCCCGTCAACTCTTTGCAAACATGGGAGTGGGCTCATTTTACGTAGAAGAAAATGTAATTATCCTGCTTTGGCGTTTGCTATAAGTTGCTTATTTCAAGCTTTCAAACGTATTGCATCAGATCGTCAATTGAAAAATTTAATTTTTGAAAAAGTAAACATAGGGTTAAAAAAAGTGACACCCTGTCTTTAAATGCATTTTTATATTTCAGAGTAGACTATCAGAGCAAACGTCATCAACAATAACGTACAAATCAGCTCCTCCGCTTCACGAAAACATTACTAATCATGGAGTTGGAGAAAGTATTAGTCACATTGTGGCAAATTCAACTGTTTCAGCACCCGTGGAACAAGTACAACGATCAGGTTAGTTTCAATCATGAAAGCATTTGATATTTCTATTTTTTTAAGGTATTCTTCATGACATAAAATCGACAAAAAATTCAACGAACAATACCGTTTCGACAGGTCATCAGAGTCAATCAATTTCAACACAAGACGCGATGACACCGCAGAAAATGGCGAACAGATTTGTTTTTGATTTTTTGGCTGGTGAGTTAGACCCTTTTAATGAGTTCGAAGATTATAAATTTCAGCTAATCCGGTAACGATGCCACATGTTGGAAATGGAACAAGACGGCCGAAAACTGATCGAATGCTTTGTTTAGTTGGCGAATGGCTTTTATCCATCGTTAATTATCCGACGACTATGAACAAATTGAGTGGAACATCGAATACGACAGCAGCGACAAGAAAACACTACGAAGGAGTTGCTGATGGTTAGTTTTCATTGAATTTTTATATTGCGAAGTATTAGATTCACAAAAAATTATAAACCAAAAACGTTAATCGAAGGATTCGTCAAGCAAAAAAAATTGAAAATGTTTTTTAATTTTATAAAATTTTGAAAATTTTGAAATAATTAGAACCTTGTTGAGTAATTAGTTAAAAATAAGCCAGACCTCAACAAAAATTTTCAACAGCGCAAATATCCTGTTTTCATCAAAAAATCATGAAATATAATTCATAAATTATTGTTAAAAGTAGAAATTTTATGCACACGCTTTGAAAATATGCATTCTGTATCATTTCGTCAATATTGATAAGCTCGAAAATCGAACAAACACATCTGTCATTTTTCTCTTTTTCTATCTTATCTCGTTTTTTTTCTCGACAACTTTTTCAGCTCTTTTTTTCCGTCAACTTCGAATAATATTTATCATTGAAATATTACTGTTACTCGACTTTTGTTATTCTTCTATTGACATATAACTGGTTTGGATTAAACAATAATAGAAAAAAAGAAGAAGAACGGAACAAGAGGTGACGAAAATTGAACCAAAAAATCGGAGAAAGGAGACCATTTGAGCGGATGAAATGAAAATACATTGAGATGCGTATCAACATATACCATCAACATCATTATCGAAAATAGGCAAAAGAAGGGAGAGGAAAAACACCAAATCATGACAGCCAACAAACACGGATAAACCCATTTTTTTTTTGAAAAAAAGAATCCCGCGCTTATTTTGTTTAGTATTTTTGAAACTTCCATCGATCTACATATATTCTAGTTATTTCGGTTATTCTAATTGGAATCTGCCAAAATTAAACCAATCGCGCCGCCGAGACGAAGACGACGCCCACAGGCGTTGTCATGTTCCGAAGAAAGTGGATATGTAGCTGATTTTGAGAGAAAAGGTAAAAACATTAGAATTGAGATATATACTTCATATGTTTCGTTGTAAATTGGATGGATTCTTGTGGTTAAAGTCTAGCTAAGCAAAAGTTTCCTATTCTTGTTTTTTTTGGCAGTTTTTAGACAGTTTTCCTTTTTCTTCAAAAGTATTTCGATAGTTAGACATATTAACTCGTCAATGCAATTGAGTTCAAATAACCAAACGCGGATTCGAATTACGATCAGGGATGGGCGGGAAATTTCCCGGATTTCCCGGTACCATGACGGGAAATTTCCCTTCCCGAAAATTTCCCAAAAAGTTTCGGGAAATTTTTTTAATAGAAAAAATAGAAAAACATCAAGAAAATCAAAAATTCGAAAAGATCAAGCTACAAAAATCAACGGAACTTTACTAAAATTGATTAATATGTCTTCGGAAGTCTCAAATAAGAAAACTTAACATTTTTCTTTTTTTTAAACTCATTTATGCGATTCTGAAAAATGTTTGTTTTATTCAAAATCATGTGTTGATTCTTGTTTTATCCGTTTTATCGGAAAAAAATTTCCCGAAAAATTTCCCGAAGGATCTTTCCCGCCCATCCCTGATTACGATGTCTTTAATTCATTTGACGCCCGAGTTCCTCTGAAACATCCAAAAATTCACAAAATTTCATTAACTTCAATTCTGAATAGTGTTCTCCATCTTTTTTTTTTAATATTTGTGATTCTCATGAACTCCTTAAGGATCTCCACTATACCAAAACATTATTTCTTTGTAAAATCACGCTTTCGTCTGATTTCATTGTTTTTCGAGTTTTTTTACCTTTTCGTAGAAAATCTATTCTTATATGTCTGTTTGTTACTTTGATTCCGAATTTGTTTTAAAAATTCATTCGAACCAAATATTCCCCGAATAGAAGAATTATTACAATCTTCATACGCTTATATAACAACCGAATGACCCTAATCATGTGGTTTCTTTTCAATTTTCCGTAATCTCCTTCGTTTTTTTTTTTGTAAACCATACCAAGTATTCTGCCAAGGACAACGTTCTTTAATCAAATTCACATTGGCGTTTTCGTCGTAAAAACGTTCAAATCGAATGTATTTTGTGATCCTCGTCATCGTTTCAGTACGGATTTATTAAGGTTCTGGTTTTTCATTCTATACCTTTTTGATTGTTTTTCTTCTTCCCGTTCCCGATAGACTATAATTATCTCAATCCATCCGTCGTCGCCATCCGCTTTTCCTTAATTTATTGTAGTTTTCATTGAATTCGACGATGATGAGGACGATCTTCATCATCATCATCATCATCATCATCATCTGTTTATTGTTGAATTACAGGCCAAATTACGAAAATCGTTTTCTTTTGAAACCGCGCGTTTAATTCGTCTTTATTTTTCGTTGTATTATTAGAATTTCCTCAATCCGATGGTTTTCAATCTCTTATTGACATTTTAAATGAAGAGGAAAAAAGAAGAAAACGATGGTCACAAAACCAAATGTTTTTTCTTCTTCTTGGGTCTGTTTACGTGTTGTGATTTTTTGGGCCGCCGACGTCCTCGAGTGCTTCCATTTTTTTAGTCTTTCTATCGGAAATGAAGGTGGAGCGCCGCCGCCGCCGCCGCCGACGCCCCGCAAGCACTTTTGAAAAGAGATTCACTTCATTATTTGACTTTTTCATTGTTTATGGGCAATATTTCTTCATTCGGATCACTTTTTGACCGTTTAGTTAAAAAAAAAACATTGGTTAAAAAGATCTGAATTTCAGATTCTGAAAATTCTAAAAAAAATATTTAGATGTCTTATGAAAAATTCGTATTTTCATTCTGTTTATTGAACATTTTTCATAATTTGACTGAAACCCGAATGAATTCATGGATAAATTTTTTTAAAATTTGATTTAAACAAAATTAAGACTGACTTTTGCATATGATTTCCAAGGGTTTTACAAATTTTCAGATTTTTTTATAAATTTTGTAAATTTTGGAAGGGTTTTTAATGTTCAATTGACCAATCTGTAAAAAGATCTCAAACAACTATGTTGGAAGAACCCCTTTGTTAATTAAAGTATATTTCTTAAAGAGCTTTTCTAGTCTTCACTAGTTCCATAGTTTTAAAAGTTTTTTGGTAACTTTGTCGAAAAACGCAATAACTGTTGTGTGAATTTTGTGTTTTAGCGAAGACGAAAATATATAAATTTCGTGCCATAAAATTTTTAAAACAATATTATTTTTCCTTTTGGAATAAAAATATTTTTGGGATACAATGTTTTAACTTGGCTTGCATATTCGATTTTTGAAAAAAGTTAAATTTTGGAAGGGTTTTTAATGTTCAATTGAAATTTAAGGAATAATTGAAAATTGTAGATGAGAAATAATGAAAAGAAAACCACAAAAGGTGTTTTCTTTTAATTCGTAGTCAGTTAACCAGAAATTGAGGTGGTTTTGAAATATTGACCTTCAGATAATTGGCGACTTAGAAATTAGGGGTACGAAATGTTCTTTTTTTTCCTGGCAGAATACAAAAAACTTACACTTCTTCTTCTTCTTCGTTATTATCTCATTCGTTGTTGTTGTTGTTGTTGTTGTTGCCCCTTTTCAAGTGTAACTGAAAATTCGTTTTACAGTTTTGTGTCTGAAAAAATGTGTTGAAAAGAAAAATGTCGTATTCAACGTCATCGTCTTCATCGTATTCAACATCACAACCGTTTGCAGTACAATTGAATGAAGTTGTCGCGAGATTCACTTCAAAACTTCTTTTTCTTCGAGAACCTGAACAAGCAGATCATAATCACAGTTAGTGAATTCTTAAGACTCCAGTCACTTGAACAGAGGTTTTCTGAAACTTGACATTAATTTTCATTTGTCATTTTTCAAAGTTCAAAACTGTTTTCTATGAAAATGTGTGTTTTGATTGCAATATTCAATATTCACAAACAAAATAATATTTTAAAAATTGGAAAAATGTTAAAAAGAGTCAATAGCCAAACAAATGAACTGTATTGTGCTGCTTCATTGCATTTCTGGTAGCTATTGTTCCTATGTTTTTATAGCTGATCGATTTTGTAATTCCCCTTTATGCCATTTTTTGCCATTTTACGTTTTCAACGACTGGCAGTTTATGTATACTGTGAAAACGATTTAAAATTCAATTTTTTCTCTAAATGGAATCGGATTATGGTTTTGAAAATTCGTTCTCGTGGAAAAGATGGATGTTTCGTATTTCGAGAAATCAGAGAAGTTAGTTTGGAAAAGGTTTGGCAGTAAAGTTTTTAAAACTCAATTTTTATTCAATTTCGAGTTTTGGTGAGTGTAAATTAGGTACCCATTGTATTTGTATCGGGCCAGGAACACTCATTGATGCTTGAGACGCATTTCAACGCTTTTTCTATTTATTTTTTGTTTGTTGGAATCTTTATCTGCTTTTTTTGGTAGGGGTACCTAAAGACATATATTTTCGTGATATTAAATACTCACAGTGTACTGTACTATGCAATTCGCACAATAACAAGAAATATTCAATAATGTTTTCTAATTGAAATGTCCTATTTTCTTTGATAATCCGAACACCTGATCCATTTGACATATAAATCGGAAATCCGAGTTCTCTAAATATTATGATAAGCTCGATTCGAATATACTGTGTTGTTTTTTCCCCGCATGGTGTTTAGGCGTTTCGGAATTATTCCGCGCACAAACATGTCAACCTATACACATGACTCTCGCAGTCATATAGACACACACACATCATACAAATACACAAGCCGTCGAATGGACGGATTGTGATGGTGGTGGCGGCGATATTGTTTGTTCATTTGTTCGATTGGAGCCCTGTGGCACCAACCGAGAAATGGAACTCACTCGTCCAATACTCAGTCATCGAAGCTAACTTCTAACTCTAGTGACTGATTCTTTGTTTGGTTTTATTTTTTTTGTCTGCTTCAGATTAATTGAGTGAGTTTGATACTTTTTTTAAATTTTAAAAATACTTAAAACGAATCAGTTTTTGGTCTTATGTTCCGAAGCTACACAACTTTTACTTTGTTTGACTTATGCTCGAACATTAGTAGCCATAGTTTTTTTTTCGACAAATAGTTTTTTTTGCTTCTCCAAAGTGGTAGAACTATTCATTTTTTGTGTCTGTTAGTTTCTCATTCGCCAACTTTTCCTAGTGTTATTTACTTAAATCATGAAATAATACATAAATACCCTTCTTGACCTCTTTTTTTTTTCAAGAGGTTGAAACTAAAAACTTTTAGTTTCTCATGGTATTCGATTACTTTTATGGGATGCCAATAAGCTTTTAAAGGTTACAATTTGAAATATTGGTAAGAAATATTCATGCACACACAAAAATAATATGAAATCTAAAAAAATCAAATTAAAAAAGGAGTTTCTAAAATTATTGTTTTGGAAATAAATGTAAAAATGACATTAGTTTCTCTTTTTTCTAGAGATCTGTGTTATTTACATGAAATAGTGCATAAATACATTCTTAATAATAACTCGGAATTACTATTCAAACTCAACTTTCAGCTGGTCACAAATTGTCTAGTAAGCGCGGACAAAGCGCGGGCTTGGCGTATACGCTCAAACTTCAGTCTCTTTGACAGTAACTTTTAAAAACAGCTCTAAAAGAATTTTTCAGCTTTAGTTTTCATATGACAAATATGCGCGAAATATGTTTTCACGCTTAAAGTCAAGTGACCACTAGTTGCAAGGTCTAGACCGATGTAAGCCGCCGTGAAATTTTAAAATTTAATTATTCCTCAATATTCCACATGATTTTTTCCTGGGTTGTTTTGTTTTCGAAACCAGATCTTTCTCACGAAGATTATTCCAACAAATTCTAATAAAAATAGAAAATCCATAATTGGATTTATGAACAACTTTTTTTTCCCTTCGTTCGAATGACCGGCCATCTAACTAGTTTCAGTACAACTTGAATTCCATTTAACATGGAAACACACACACACAGAAATACATAAAGGTATACGTATTAGTCTACCGATTTTTGCATAATACTATTTGATTCGCTCAGTTCTCATTCATTTTGTTAGTATTATTTTTGTGTCATTGAAAGGTTACTTTATTCCACTCGTTGTTCCTCCTTTTGTAATATTGTCAAAGGCTATTATATGTCCTCTACTTTATACGGTGAAGTATGTGTAGGCAGTTCTAACTGAAAAATAGGTATGTTTCTCTTTTATTATGTTTTTCGAAAACAAAAGTTAGTCATCGATTATTGTTTTGTTTTGTATTGTGTTCTTTTCAAAAACATGGGACAATTGTGTTTCTTCTCGAAAATTCTCTATTTTCCTTAATTTTTGTGAAGACAGTTTTTCATATTTATCAATATTTGCGCTCTGTTCTTTTTTTGAAATTTTTTCAGTACTGAAAGATCATTTATAATTGTGGTTGCGCAGGCGTTGAAACGAAACGTGTTTAGGCAAAGGGGGAAGGGTATTCGGGAGAAAGAGGCAATGAGTATGTTGTTTGAAGATTAGTCTTTTTTTTCTTGTATGAGCGATTCTTCTTTTTTTTTTTGAAATCAGTTTTTCTAAGCCTTGTAACATTTTCTCGTAGTTTCTTTAACATCGTTTCTCTACCTTGTTAAAAGTGAATGTTATTTTTTTAATCGAATCGTTTTCTTCTCACATGTGGCGTTCCCATGCATGAAAAGTTCGAAGTTATATTTTTTTAACGATCAAAAAGGTTTTTTCGCGGATATTTAAAAAATAATAGTTTGGTAGAGATATTATGAAACGGGATTATCCGGGAGAGAAATTTTCATGGACGAATTGAAATGGATTTTGTTGTCGTTGGTGTTTGGCATTCAATGTGGAATCCTTTTTTTTTCAATAACCTTCAGTTTTAATATGATTTTCATTTTTTGGCGATCGATTGCAGAATTGAATTTTTGAAATTAAAATTTTCAAAATCTTCATGAAATTTTGCCCAAATTAGATTTAAAACATTTTTTATTACAAGATATCATAGATACTTCTTCTTATCTTTTCGGGAGCTCCCTATAACCTTCTAATTCAATTCCAATAATTTAATCTGAAATTAAGGTGAATAGTGTTAGCCTATCGAAATCTCTAAAAAAACACTTTCAATATATTTTTCCAAGCCTTTGAAAGATAATAGATTTGATATTCATAAAACGAGGTTCAACGCCTTTTTCTCGAACTTTAATCTGAAATTTCAAATTTCTTCGAGAACTACCTTTAATCTTCGATCAATTATCTAGATTTAAATAAAAATTCAACCCCTCTCTGTCTCTGAACATAACTTCTTAAACAATTCAGCTGTCCCACTACTAGGTGATATAAAAATTGCGAAATTTTTGTTTCAAATTCAAACTTGTTGCCACGGCATCATGCACCTCCCTCTTCACGTTACCTCTCTCAAATGTTCAGCCGATTTTCATTCAATTCCATTTTTCCATTATTGCGAAATTCCATTCTTCTTTTTTCCATGTTAAACCAACTTTATATATCCTTACTTCCCATTATCATCATCATTTTATTCTAAGTTAAGACTTCTGCAGCTTTTTGTTCCACTTCAACTTGTTATTCTAAATATAATTGCCACGTCGTCGTCGTTGTTGTTGCCGCGTCATCATCGACGTGGCAAGTCATGTCCGAATCGTCGTGATCATCGGACAGATGACAAGAAAACTGAGAAGAACGCAAAAAAGTTGAAAAAAAGATCATTATTGAAAGAGTTCGCACTTGTAAATCAGATTAATCCATTATGGGGATCGCAACCATTTATGGCTTTGCAAAATGCCGATTTGTGTAGGTTTTCAAATAAAGAAAAACAATTAAATGATATCAATTTTTTTAAAAATTGAAATTTGAAAATACCGATATTTTTTCAGATGTAATATCGGGACTCTCATTGCATTCGGTTGATTTGGACGATATTCCGGATGCGATGAGTCCAATTATGGGTGGTCGATCGGATAGTATAGGTCTATCATCAGCTACAACACATTCGGGTGTCGGAAGAAGGAAAAGTGTTGGTAGTTCATGCTCGTCAGTGGCTGGAGAGTCGGATGTTCTTAGTTTGGCTAGTACGACTAATAAACATTTTGAACAAGTGGAATATTCACAAAGAATTGATGGAATTACGGCTGGAAGAGCAGCCGCATTAGCGTCGTTGATAAGAATAATTTGTTCAAAATCATCCAGTGAAAAGATTCCAAATTCACAATTGGCCAACTTTTATGCAACTGTGTTTCAAACTCTTATTGAGGTGGGTGATTCTCTTATTTTGGATCTAGTCTGATTAAGGCTGAAATTTATACTTTTAAAAACAAAAACTGAAAAAATATGTTTTTTTTCATTCTTTAAAATTGTAATGTTCAAAATTAGTTTCGTATAATTTTAAAACTTGTTCTATTTTCAGAAAGACAGAATCATGCTTTGTACACTATTTTATTATGGCAGAAATCTATTCCGATTAGGCCTTCCTGGAATCGAATCACTTCTTCCACATTTTCTTTTCGCGTTGGATATTGTGATGATTGAATCATCGAAACTTCGACTTCATCCATCAATTTCAGAAGTTGAAATAAGAAGAGCTTGTCTTCGAGCGTTGGCATCTGTTATCTGTTGGCCGACAACATTTGGAATGAGCAAGATACCGCGTATAATTAATCGTTTTTTGTCCAATCTCCAAGAATATGATATTTTTCAGAAATCGCGGAAGCTGCTGGGCTTAAATCCAATGCTCAAACATTTTTGCATCTACGATCAAGAATATTCAAAACTTTGATGTTTAGTGTAAGGAATGAAACAGATTCGACCAATTTGCATATTGCACTGTGTAAGAGAAATTAAGCCGGCACGCCAAAACATGTACTTATTAATTTCAGCACTTTGTGCGGTTCTTGTTGAAGAAAGTTGTCAATTTGATCTCGGATTGAATGAAGAACAAACGAAGGAAATGATTCGAATTTCGACGACTTCCAGCAGTTCGGGACAACCCGAAAAGGGACTATGTGCATCAATTGTTAGAGGAGTTTTGTCAGCAATTTGTGATAAATTAGGCAGGATTGAAACAATTGATCATTCGACATCATTAGCAATTATTGATGTTTTGAACTGTATTTCGAATGTTCATCATACTGTTCTTTTTAATAATAGTAAGTTGCATAATTGATTAATTTAAAACAGTTAATATTTGTTTCCTAATATTTCAGTGGATGTCTCAACAGGAACACTTGTAATCGCATCATTGTGTCGATTTATCGAACAGCAACTCAATAAACCACCTCCATTACATTCAAAAGATCTTCATTCAACAGTCGTTGCTGCTTTTAATGCAGTTTCAGTTTGGCTCACAGCATCACCACTTCTGGCAGAATGTGTCGGTGTTTTGGGGACGGTATGCGATGTTATTCAATTGGGCGTGACGGGAAGTAAATCAAGTGAAAAAACTACTGAAAATTCGAACAATGTTAAACCGAAAGCGGCCAGTCAACGGGTACTTGAAGCGGCTGAAGCGCTTATGTATACATTGTTTTGTGTAGTGGTGAGAATATATATTTTTTTAAATCGAAAAGCTTTTAAACTTTGTATTTTTTGCAGGGCCGTAAGAATGGCAAACTACAAGATGAAAGAAGATTAATGTATAGATTTGGATCAGATTATATTGATACTTCGAAATTTTTGCATGTTTTGGTGAATGGAGATACAATTTTATCATTGCACGAAGCATCTCATATTGATGAATTGAATTCAGGTGGGAAACCATTAGTTGTAAATAAAATAAAATAATTATTGCAGAGTCAGCATCGGTTCTCTATATTCGCCGTTCACCGATGCAAGGCGCAAATACCGGAATTGCCAAATTACGAGCGAAACCAGAAAGTTATTGTCCAGATTCTGCAATTCCGCCGATGACTCCAATGTCAGAGGGATTTGAAGGTAATTTCGTTTTCTGAATTAGTTTCTATATATGCATGCTTTCCACCTATAATGAACGTTTTCCTAATGTGTGTTGCACCTAACAGATGCCACAAAACTTTCCACTGGTTCAATGGATTTACAGCAAAAAACGTCAAACGCTTCGAAAGGTAGAATTTCGCTTTCCACTTTCCCTATTTATTTTGTGTGTTTTTTTTTCACCCTACAGTAACCACACGCACTGCACCATGTTCACTACAATCAATGATATCACCGGGGTCAATTTTAACCGGTGTTTCAACAACACCATTCTTTTCTGCACAGCCTGTATTTTTTGAAGAAGATGAAAATCGATCTGATAATGATGATGATGGTTTGTCGTTGTTTTAAATAATTTTGTTTAAAACGTCCACTTGTTTGTCGTGCCATAACTTTTCACTTAAATACTTTGAACTCTTTGAAACTCGTTAAAAATTGGTTTTCTCCTTAGAAACTAAAAATTTTGGAGGAACTTATTAAAATAGTTCGGGAAATTAAAGGAAAATTAATAAAGTAGTCAACATTCTCCTCAATAGTATCTATTTTCAGGCCAAAATACCCCGACACGTGTTCCTGCTCAGAAATCGATTGGAGAGCAATTCGTGATTCCACCTGAATTTTATAAGAATTCATGTAAACTTGACGCGGCTTTCCGTAATCTGGAATCAACTGCTGAAACAGAAGCGATTGCTGAAGAAATGAAACAACTAAGTGCAAAAAACGGAAGTTCTTTCTTTGATGAAGCGAGGCGGAATAATGTTTTTGAGAGAATGACACCTGATGAACGCAAAATTGCACCATTACAGTGAGATTTAATACGTTGAACAAGTTTTTGATTAGAAATATTTCAGACCAATGGATAAATGTAGTTCTATCCGACTGATGCTCTATGATTTCGGATTGATAAATGAGAAAATATTCGGTTCTGAAATTGTATTATTAGACAGTGTACAAAACGATAAATTCTATCGAGATTTGCATGAAACTGTTGATTGTACACCTGCTAGAACCCATCAAACTGCTCATATTTTCTATGTAAAAGAAGGTCAACGAAATGCTGTAGATATCTTGGAAAATGCGGTATCCCTTTTTTGAAATATTCCTATGAAAACGTTTATATTTTTCAGCTGAATATTCAAAACACATGCTCCGACTTTTGTATGTTCCTTTCAAACTTGGGTGAAGGTATTGAAATCGGAGTACATGATACATGGACTGGGCATTGGTCAACAGCTTATTCAAATGAACGAAGTTTGTTGTTTTATTCGAAAAAATCTGAATTATATAACTTTTAGAACCACTAAATGAATCTGATGCCGTGGATCATTATATAATTGACGGAATTCAACACGCACTTTGGTGGTGTGATGACAATTGTGCAAATGCTGAAATGACGTTCCTGATGCCGACGGAAAGAAGTGTTCGAATGTTCAAACAGAATATTATGTCACCTGCGAGCAGTTCAAGAAGTATGAGTTCAAGAAATAGATCTTTGTCAAAAATTATGTTTCAGGAGGTTCAAACAATCGTTCAAATATTTCTGATGATAAATCGTTCGACAGTGCTCATACAGATGGAAGCGGTTTTTTGAACGCAAGGAAACCTGGTGAAAAATCGCCTTCCAATCTCAGTGATCGCGATTTCAGGCCATATGCTGGTGGAGGTTCGAGCATGGGTAAGAGTTTAATTTTTTTTGAATTTTAAAAAATTAAGTTTACACAATTATAGGACAAAATTCAATAAGTCGTCGTACAAGCGCTTTGAAAACAATGCTTGTTTGGCTTGAACGAGCTGAAGATATGGCTAATTTCCCAATCAGTGAGTTTTCCACTAAAAACGACGGCCATAATCACATTTAATTTTTTTAGATGAATTATTAGGATCTTGCGATGACGGACATGAGTTTTTGAATCCTTCGCTAAAACATGGTGAGAAAAGTTATTCGATTTGAAGAGTACAGAAATAAATTCTAGAGAGTAATAACCCGTCGCCGAATGCTCAAGTTGCACATCATATTTTATTCATTCATTTAGTAGAGCCAGGAATTGTTCAAGTACGAACGAAAGGGACTATGAATCGGTAAAACAGCTTTTCGAAAAGTTTTGAAAATTCTGATTTTTCTAGTTTCGGCGAAGCGGGGCCGCTTGTTGACGGAGTTGTTGTTTCGATTTCAAATCTGCCATCTTTTGTCAGATATACAATTTTGAACTCGTCTAGAAGGGATGTGGCTGAAATTGAGAAGTGAGTTGGAAAATACTTCAAATATTTATTAAAATCCTGTTTTTCAGCTTCACGTTCCCACATACACGAAGGAAACAGTCAATAATCGAGTTCGCCAAAAAATATGCAGCTCCAACAACTTATGAAGATTTTTTGGTGAATCTTATTCAAAGTTAGTCATTATTTCTTTTCGTATTATATCCTGTGATTACGTTGTGATATTCCTAATAATCATTTTATTATTGTGATGATTTCCTGTGCAATTATATCCGTTATTTTCAACTTTTCTGTTGTTGTACATAGGGTAATATTTCCTTCTATTTAGCTTTTTCACTTTTGGGTCGTAAAATTTACACTTTTTGATAAAATCCGTGCCTTTTTATCACTATTCAATTCGTGTGAATTGTTTTCTGATTAAATATGATTGTTATGCGTGTATGAATAAAAACTCTAATCTTTTTTTCTGAAAATCAAAATAATTTACACAGAAAGATGGGGGAAAGGAATACAAATAATTTAGTTACATTAACTCAAAACCCGCTCCAGAATTGATAGCATATCTCAATTTTTCTTCCAGTATTGCGCGAGTCGGATATCTCGGCAAATTGAGCATGTTCATGCACGCCGCACTGGTGGGCAGCTGATTACTGTTTTGCACCTTAAGAATATTTATATTTCCAAGATTTTCAAGATTAAAATAATTACAAGTAAAATTCCAAGAGCAGGATATATTTGTTGAAACCCTTCAATAGGCGGTCGAGAACATCCAGTGATGAACCTGAAGCGGAAATATTAACAAAAAACATTTCTGAATTTAAACTCACTTAAGTAACGCTTTTTTGTCGTCAGCAGATAGATTTTCAACAACATCCCAAAACAACTCTATATAATCATTGTCCGTCTTGTCTCTAATATTGGTACACAAGCAATACTTTCGCATTTCGCTGATTTTGAATACTTCTTCTGTTCCAGCAATTAGTCTCTAAAAATAAACAAATTTTGATAAGAATAAATGGAAAAACGAAGATTTTATGTAGAATCTGTACCAAGCTCTCGTAGATATCAATTTTTAAAGCGGGTATCTACTAAAAATGTATTACAGCAAACGCACTGTTATATGGAGGTTTCCAGTTTTTTTTCAGCAACATGGTATTTTATCGTATGTGATTGAAACAAAGTTTTAAGAAAGTACCTGAACTTCGTTCGACGAAAACATTGATAACCATTCGATATTAATCACGTCGCTGATACCTTTCCGCATTGCATTAACCATTGGTTCAATCTGAAGTTTACCAATTCAATACGTTAGTATTTATTATTTTCAAACTCACCCTTTTTTTCAAATAGAAATTCACATACAACCTGACGTATTCGTTTACATTTTCTTCATTAACTCTGATGTTATTCCCATTCGGTTTCAAGTTGATGTTTCGAATTCCTCCATACTCACTTGTCATAAGACTGAAGTCTAATTGCAAGTCATCCAGCTCTTTTTCAGACATATCCGAAAGGCTTCGTAATTGTCTGAACAAATTATGAAGTTATTAGAGTTACCATAGTCCGGGACTTACTTGAAAATTAGTGGATCAAAACTTTTCATATGTTGCAAATCAACATCTTTCTCATTTCGATGTGAACCGAATAGTAAGGAAATGAAAAACTCAGCAAATCTCAATTCGATCAATTGCTTTTCATAAAGAAGCTAACTACAGTTAATTTGTAAAAAGATAATATCAGGGGTTTTCAAACCTTTCCGAGCATTCTTCCCAAGAATCGATAGTGTCTATAGTAAGTCGTTCCATAAACCACTGGAGATGCCGGATTTGGGTACAATAGTCTGAAAAATACATTTTATCTCAAAATTCAGTGGATTAATAGTATCACCTGTCACTTGTATATTCAAACAATCCAGTAGTAGCATCAAATCCCTCTTTCAGAACTTCATTTAAAAATTCTCTGAAAATTCCACCTCCATCAACACCAGCTTCATTCATTCCAGACCAGTTTACCATTTTAACACGAATCGGTAACCTTAAATCCTTGTCTGAAACAATATACTTATTCATTGTAATTGTTTTAAAATGTACCTGGCTTGCCAATTTCCGGTGCCATTGCTTCAAAAGCATCCGAATACAAATTATCTCTTCTCACGGTAATTCGATAACCATTTGGTTGTTCGAAAATATTGTGAATCACATTGATTCCGGATTCACTTCGATCGTGATTCAGCAATTTGGAGAAAATCTTGATTCTTTGCATAAACGGAACAATAAATGGAATATTTCTCATAATAAACAAATTCCTGGCTGCGATTGGTGAAGTGAACAATAACTTCTTTTCTTCCTCTTCTCCAGAACTATCTCCACTTTCATAACCGTCTGCCAATCTTTGAACAAAGGTTGAATCTTCATTCGAAGGGTTATGTTGTCCATGTCTTCCATGCCTTCGGACTGTCTCATTTCCCCATTTTGTTATGACAACCTATAAATTTAATAATATTTTAACCAAGGATTGAAACAAATATTACATTTCTATCATGATCACTCCAAAACAACTCATCCAAAAAGTTGACTCGTTGATCCTTTTCATGTACAACTTGTAATGTGGTCACAACTGAATCACAAACACTTTTCCACTTATTCCTCGCTTTTTTCATTACTTCTTCCAATGTACTTTGATTCATTCTTGAGCCAACATCTGGATGTACCAAATTTATCAGTTTCAGACATGTGTCTCTCAAGAAATGCAATACAATCACAAAGTTTCTAATCACATTTTCCGGATCAAATTCCGAATCGGCGATCGATGAAAATCTCTTCTTTATACATTCGCAGAACAAAATCAACGCTGATTTGAACTCTTCGACATTTTCCAAATTCTCAATCAATCGTGTTCCTTGATTACAAGAACTATAGACATATTCGAAAAGTCTGAAAATATCATTTTAAAGGAGGGTTTTACGGAGATTATGAATGCGCCTGGGATGAAAATAGGCTTCAGACTCATTCCAAATCTATTTTTAAAATTTTCTAAAACCACCTAGAAGCCGAGAAAACACGCCTCAAAACAATGACCTAGAAAAAAGGGCCACCGGCGAAAACTAGTCCGAAGGCATGAAAAGTCCATAAAAATGAAAAACAAAACATAAATTAAGATGAAAAAACATTAAAAAGGACTATTATAAGCATTCTGCATAACTATTTATTAACGAAACACGAAAAAAGCTCATAGGAAAAAGTTCGGCCAGGTGGCCTCTATTTCTAGGCCATTGTTTTGAAACGTTCTTTCTCGACTTCTAGGTGGTTTTAGAAAATTTTAAATACAGATTTGGAATGAGAATGAAGCCTATTTTCTTCCGAGACACATTCATAATCTCCGTAAAGCCCTCCTTTAAATTAAGAAAAACTAAGAAATCTCTTACGAATTCATGAATTTGTGCGAAACTGCAAGGAAATCCAAAATGTGCAAAAATTGATTACGCAGAGAAATAATATTTACAAAATTCACACTTTCAAGGTTAGCTGAAAATAATCAATGATTAATTTTTTAAATACAAACCTTACCATAAGCCATTGAAAGTTTCCTCATTTTCGAACTGTCCAGCTCTTTTTCAATCTTGTCGGACAAAAATGTAGAGATTTCATCATCAAACTCCATTTCATTTTCCATTTTTGGAACTGCTATCAATTTTGCGAGACAATTGAAACAAGTTTCCAATTGTTTTGTTCCGGGGTTTTCCAAACTTGTAGATTGAATCAGTGAAATAATTCGAAGGCGCAAAATCGGATGACGACTGGCATACTTTTTCATCAATTCAGCGACATTCAGCGAAATGGCTCCATCAAACAATGCATCGATATCAGGACTAAACAAATATATTACATTACACATCTTTCATTAATTGGTGACTTACTTCTTTGAATTCACAAATTTTTCATAAAACGGAGCAACATAATTAATAAACACCAAACTGGATACATCCGTACAAATTGCTTTCAAGAAACGCGTGATCACTTCAGTATTATACTTTTTTTCAGCAGTTCCCTGGAATTTTTTTTTGTTATGTGGGAAAAACCAAAAAATTATAAGTACCTCAAAAATCTCGAAAATTCTTGTGAGAACTTGTTGGCATCTCGGTGGCGGTACTCTAATTTCAATTTTCACCGGTTTCGGTTCACAAGTCGCCTCCATCAACCTGAATTCTGCTTCGAACAACCCAATTTTCGAGCATTTTCTGACTAGATTAGCGTCTGGAGAGATGAATGTTTCGAGAAACCTGGAATATTCACATTTTGGAATAGTTTTAAAAATTTATCAATTTCGCCCACCTGAATACCATGAAAAAATTCGTTTGAGCCGTTGAACAATTCATAAATTTGATACAACACTTTGCTAATAAAAATATGCGTTCTTCGGGTAAAATGACTTTACATTCGTCAGAATGCTCTCTTGAAATTCGCACCGCTTCACTCAAACCGAGAATCTATAAAACTAATTTATTATCTAATCACTCTTCTAAGCATTTCTTACCAATCGTTCCTCATCCCTCTTGCTCTCATAGAAATTGCATAGCAATTGCAAAATTTTTCGAACTTCCTAAATTAGGATAGAAAATTAGTTTTGAAAAATAGGAATATGAGAAAAAAAACACCTCTCCGTTCCGTTTCTCAGTTTCATTCACAATTTCATCGAACTTATTTCTGAAACCATTTCGAACCTCCCATTTCGCCCTGTAACGCTTCCATTGTTTCTGAATGACCCGTGAAGCTTTTCCCTTTTTCTCATCTGCAAATTTAAGAAATTTTTAAACAAAAAATCAACATTTTGAAAATCATACCCAATGTTCTCTGTTCTGATATCAAATTCAGCTGTCTGATGAAATTTTCCCTTTCGTTCTAAAAAAACATAATAATTAATTTTTACTTTAAAAAATGTTAAAAAATTACCAAGCTGTTCATCATGGCTTCATGTTTTCTATCTCGTTTTACTTCCCCATTGAAAAACGCAAAATTGAACGACATCTGAACAAAATTTTAAGTTTTCAATTTCAGCCAGGTTCATGGTAATAGAAAATGGTAAAATCGACCACTAATTTTGATTTAAAGAGTTCGAACGACAAAAAAAAAACAACCTTGTTATTAAAACTCGGAAATCTTCAATAGTTCCATAACAAATTCAGTAAATAAATGAAAAACAAGAAAGGGTCACCAAATAAAAAACTAGGAACCCGAAGGAGAATTGAAAAAAAAACACAAGTAAATAGAAAAACCCCTAATAATTACAAAAATTAATTCTATTCTTCATCCTCTTCTTCGTCTTCATCTTCGCTGTCTTGCATCAACCAATCAATAATTGGTTTCATTATCTTTTTCAGGTTGGACTCCTGAAAAGAATATTTTAGAAATAATAATAATAATATATTACTAAATTTTTTAGAATGAAAAAAAAACAGATTTGAACAATAGGATTATATATTTGTAGTTTTAAAGCACAATTTTTCATCAGTTTCATGATTATTAGTAGTGAATATAATAGAAAATAGATGTATAAGTACAAAATCCTTACCGTAGTGGGTTTTTAGATTTGTATTTATTTTCTATTGCACTTTACTTAAAATATAAAATATAAAACATCATATAATTGAAAAAAATTGTTTTCTAAACATTTTAATGAATTTAAAACAAAACTAACCTCTGCAATCCCTTTAGCCCAATCTAAAATCGCCTCTTCGTCCAATATATCAGCCTCATTATACAAAAAATGTACCAATTTTGCGACTTTTGGTCCAAACTCTTCAGAATTCTTCTCATATCTATCTTCAATCGCGAATAACATTTGAATTTGACATTTTCGTTTCAACTCGAGTTCCATTTTTCGTTGAGAGGGCGTTTTTGCTGCCAACGATTCTTCCGATGATTTGTAATAATTCAAAAACAAAAGCCTCCACTTTTTGACCAATTCAAACATTGCCTTCAATTGGTCATTTCCTGGCAAAACTAAAAATGCGGCAAATACATTCCGTGCCACGTCATCGACAACAACATTACACGCCAATTTTGAAGAATTGATTTCAAGAATCAAGTTATTCATCTAAAATATTTTTTTAATTTTCCTGTTTTGTGTTTTTATAAAGCAATTACCTGTGGATTACTAGATCCTAAAATACCCTTCATACTTTCAAGTACTTCTTCATAGAATTGTTTGGTCGGATCCCCATTTTCCGTTTCTGAATCATCACCGTAACCATCATCCAGATCATCATCGGTTGTGTCCGATTCATTCGATGTTTTAACTTTAGCATTTTGATTCCAAAACACCAATCCATTTCGCATCGTCCAAATATGAACAGAATCATGTTTTTTCGAGGTAATTTTATCAAATTCCTCTTTATCAACAGATTTATGACAAATTGCACTTTGTGGTGGATATTTCAATTCTTTACGCAAAACAACATCTTTTCCAATGATTGTCTCCGATACTACATGTGTTCCATCAGTTATTGTCACATTATCAAATAAGAAGGTATTCTCAATGACACAATTAGCACTAATTTTGCAATTATCCCCAATTATTGAATTGTTGATTCTTGTATTGTCGCCTAAACTTTCATAATATGAAAATTAAACAGCAAATGATTAAGAATAAGATGAAACTTACCTATAATAACACTGATACCAACACTAGCATTAGAGATGTTTGATAACTCGGACACTTGTGCATTCTTACCAAGAGAAACATTCACACAGTTATTATTCAAGCTGAAATGCAATTTTAAAGCAAAAGATCTATTTTTTGTTCCACTTACAAATTAGACGTTGAAAGCCTAGCCGAAAAGGGATCGGATTCTTCGATATATAGATTTCTTGGAGCAATTTTGAAGAATTTCGAAAAGTCGGCCATAGCTGGAGTCAATGGATAAAACCAGCGTTCAAGAACTAGATTGTTCAGGGTTAAGAGTGAATCATAATCTCTGAAAAAATTAAAATCTGAAAATTGGACGTTATTTTTAAGAAGTTACGTTGCATTGAATGCAGCTTCCGTTGGATTCAAAACATCTACATGAATGCTCAATCCAAGAATATCATCTTTCGACAAAAGTTCGCGAATAACATCATTCAAGGTTTGAAAATCAAAATTATCACTGAATTGTGTTGCAATCAGCCTACTGCAAAGAGCGATTCCAGAAAAGGCAATGTCACGACGAATTGTCACCGAGCTCAAGAAGTCGGGCTGAAAATATGTCAATTTTATAGTTCAAGAATTTTGTTGAAATACCTTGTCAACTTTCAGCCTGCCTGGTTTGTTAATTGGAGGATAAAGCACCAATTTATTATCAGAATTAATGCCAACAACTGATTTTTCCCGATCTTCTGACTCGGAATAAATTAACGTCATAACATTATCTGCATTCTCTTGTCTCCTTTTTCGAAACTGTGCAATTTGCGAGGTCAGTGTTGAGGAAGTTATCGTTGCAGGATTCGGAATGAACAAAAAATCCGCTTAATTTCAATATTAAAACTGAGAATTAAATAAAAATAAGTACAAGTGATCAGTTCTCGATTATGAATTTCTCGAAGACAATCCCCGACATTAGTTGCTCCGTCGCATTTAATTAACTTTAAATCTTCGAAAACCAACGACCAAGTTTTTTCGATAAGTTCTACGTGTTTCGCGTTGTCACCAGAAACCACTAGCATCACATTTTGAATATCTGCTCTCAACAAACAAGTCAATGTATAATTGATAACAGGCACATTGCAAATTTTTAATAGTCCCTGAATATTTACATAATTATAAAGAATTAAGTAGAGTTTCACGTTTTAAAAAATTTAATAAGTCTAAACTATATTTCAAAAATTTACCAATGGATAGTCTGACATAAACGGAGCAAATCTTTGATCGAATGATTGTAAAATAAGCACAGCAGTCAATGGTAATTCCTCCTTTTTGGGCGCTTTTTTGAAAGCTGAAGCCGGTGGGGCCATGTCTGAAAAACTAAAATGAACTGACTCAATATAATTTTGAAGTTAAAAAATCGTAAAAGAACGTGAAACGCGTAATATAAATAAAAATGAGCAGGAAATCACTAGTTTTCAATAACGATGAGGAACACACATTTTTAGTGAGAAAAGCAATCGTGCTCTGTCGTACCAGTAGAAAAATAGAGCGATTTTTCATTTTTTTAAAACAATTGCCCTGAAATCAGATCCGGTTTTAATTCGACTTTTTAAATATTTACTAAAACGCATCTTTATAGATACTCGACTTTGATGACTTCGTGATATTCGATGCCAGACGTAGGGCCATATAACATTGCGTATGTTTCGAAACGCTTCCATCTTTTAAAACTTCCATGTTTCAGATTAGTTTCTGATTTCTTCTGTCCGAATGCAGGAGGAGTTGAAACTCATATTTATTTCCTTGCACAATGCCTTATCGATTTAGGACATCAGGTTATTGTAATAACACATAGTTATGGGGATCGTAAGGGTATTCGATACCTTTCAAATGGACTAAAAGTGAGTCATTTTATTAAGAAAAACACAAATAACAATCAATAGTTAAGGTATATTATCTTCCATTCATTGTTGCTTATAATGGAACAACATTAGCCACAATCATTGGGAGTGTTCCATGGCTACGAAAAGTTTTCCTTTTGGAAAACATTCAAATTATACATGGACATTCGGTTAGAACGTTCATAAAACAATACTTTTTCAACTATTTTATTCTAGACGTTTTCATCACTCGCCCATGAAGCTTTAATGATTGGTGGACTCATGGGACTGAGAACTGTATTTACAGATCATTCACTTTTTGGATTCGCTGATGCTTCTGCCATCCTCACCAATACACTTGTTCTTCAATACTCCTTGATCAATGTGAATCAAATAATATGTGTGTCGTATACTAGGTTATTTTTATTTATTAACATCACCCAAAAAGTTATCAGTTTTCAGCAAAGAAAATACAGTTCTTCGTGGTAAATTAGATCCGAACAAGGTTTCAACAATACCCAATGCAATTGAAACCCGCTTTTTTACCCCTGATGCACAACAGTTTTACAACAACCCAACAACTGTTATATTTTTGGGACGATTGGTTTACAGAAAAGGTGCTGATTTATTGTGTGACATTATTCCAAAGGTAATATAATGCTTATATTGATAAAGAAAAACATTTTTCAAGGTTTGTTCGAAACATTCAACCGTTCGTTTTATTATTGGCGGAGATGGTCCAAAACGGATAGAACTGGAGGAAATGAGAGAAAGATTTAAACTCCATGAACGGGTAGTAATGCTTGGAATGTTACCACATAATCAAGTCAAACAAGTTCTCAATCAAGGACAAATATTCATAAATACATCACTGACTGAGGCGTTTTGTATGAGTATTGTTGAAGCGGCGAGTTGCGGGTATTTTTAAAGGTTTTTTTGTATTTTGAATAAAATTATATTACAGTCTTCACGTTGTTTCAACTCGAGTGGGTGGTATACCAGAAGTTTTACCCCTTGATGATTTCATTTCATTAGAAGATCCGATTCCTAATGATCTTGTAAACGCTTTACTGAAGGCTATCAAAAAACGAGAATGTGGCAAATTGATGGATCCAGATGAAAAACACGAAAAGGTCTCAAAAATGTACAACTGGGTAGATGTTGCAAAAAGAACACAGGTTGTTTATCGAAAAGCTGTTGTCGAATCACCGAAGCCTGATTGGAAGATATCACTGAAACGGTACATATTTAATGCGATTTTCTAAGAAAACAAAAATAAATTTTTACAGATATTACGACCAAGGAATAGGTTTTGGAATACTTTACATCACTGTTGCTTTTATCATAGTGATTATACTTAGAATATTAAACATATTCGACGGGCCAAAAATCAAAGAAAGCTCAAAAAAATCGTTGTAACCTTAAAATCGTTCCGGGTTTTCATTCATTTATTTATTTACTTAATAAATATGTCTTGAATACTTATCAGTCTCCTGTGAATAATTCAATTTTTTAGATCTTGAAGGCTCCCAGCTGGCAGAGTGAAATGTTTACTTCTCACAACCCGTTTCATAAATTTCAATTGGCAAATTGATACCAATTTCAGGCCCGTAAACTGATAACCATCTGAAATATTATACTTTGATAAACTTCAAAAGCTCTACGAATAACTAACTTCATAATAAAATTGCACTTTGTTCCATTAAGTTCATTCATCAGGTTTTCCGTATTACATGGATGTACATTGTAATATAAAACACCCAAATGAGGATGCTCATTGTGTGAAATCCGTGATAATAAGGATGATTGAGGCTCATGACGTACTGTCTTCAAAACTTTCGAAATATCGGAAATTGGTAGTGGCGATCCGTCTGAAAACCGTAACTAGTAATTTCATGAACGTCAAAATGTCGAAAAAATACTTTCATCATCTTTATAAATTTGCGTGGGCTCCGCATGATCAGCGAATTTTTTTTTCAAAATTTACGACATACCTTTTCGAAAAAAATTGAACCATAAAACAGGAACTTGGTAAATTGTATTGTAGACAATGTGAACTTCTTTTGCATATACTTCACCATCGGATGCTTCGACAGAAGTCGATTGTCGACCATAAATCCCATAATCGTCCTAAATTTTGATTGTTTGATTTATTTAAACTACAAAATCAATTTACCTCACAAAGTTTCCATGGAATTTGATCTGAAAAACGGTTGATTTTTTCACAAAATTCAATTGTTAATTCTCGAAATTCCGATTCTGTCAGCATTTGGTCATAACTTCGATGACGATGTTTCTGATTCCCGTTTTATCCTTTCAAATGGCCTAAAATCCCAAATTTGTCCACTTTTAGGCCATAATGTTAGAGAAAGAAATAAATAAAAGGAAAAATACACTCTTCTCTGTATCTTCATAAAAATGGGAATATTTTCCTCGGATAGATTTATCGTGGAAATAACATGTTAATAAATAAAACTGAAAATTAAAAAAAAACAATGTAACAAGTGAGTATAGTGACATGTGAGTTCCCGAAAAACTTGCAATAAAAGGACTAAATATGAAAAAAAAAACAACATAACAAAAATGACTATTTAAACAAACAATTTTGAAATTAAGATAACAAAAAAAAAACGAATAATTTATAAATGACCTCTTACCAACAAATGCGACAAAATGGACATTCTGACGAACATTCCATTTCGAGCTTGTCGGAAATAGGCGGCACGCTCATCATGATCCAATTCGACTGCAATTTCATCGACTCGTGGCAAGGGATGCAAAACGATTGGCAGATTGCGGGTTGGAACTGCAAATATGACGAAAATTTTCTGAAACAGAAAGAATAAATCCCACCTAAAATACTTTTTTGCTCATCCTCGTCCTTTCCAGCTTCATTCAACAATTTTGCATTGATCACATAACTTCCCTTCACATTCAAATAGTCTTGTTCATTGGCGAACCTTTCCTTTTGAATTCTGGTCACATAAACCACATCAACATGACGAATTCCTTCTGCCAAATTGCTGAATTTCTTCTGGACAAAATTACATTTTGATGAAACGTAATCGACAACTTCTTGTGGCATTTGAAGATCGTCGGTTGGGGCAATGTAGTGAAGAGTTATATCCTAAAAACTGAATTCTAAAAGAAATATGAAAATTGTAAAAGAACCTTGTACAAACAAAGCAGCTTGGCTAATGAGTGAACAGTTCTTCCGTTCTTCAAATCTCCGATCATTGCAATTGTCAAACCATTAACAGTACCCATCTCTTGTCTAATAGTATACACATCAAGAAGTGCCTGTGTTGGATGTTCTCCTGTTCCATCTCCTCCGTTAATAACCGGCTGATCACAAACTCTCGTGGCTCTTTCTGCAGCTCCACTTTCTTTACTTCTCAAAACGACAATATCTCCATAGCTTCCAAGAATTTTTACTGTATCTTCAAGTGTTTCACCCTTTTGAACTGATGATGATTGACTATCAACAGAAATGACACTTCCACCAAGCCGTTGCATAGCAGCAGCAAATGAGCATGAAGTTCGAGTAGAAACTTCGTAGAACAAATTGACAAGAACCTTTCCTTCAAGAATGTGATTCAGTCGACGATGTCTTTCAACATCATGCTTGTATCGATCAGCCAATTCGAATATTTGATTGATTTGATTTTTATCAAAGTTCTTGACACTGACGCAATTTCCTGCCAAAATTCCACCAGGATGCAAAATTGGAGATTGTGCCCTTGGTGGAGTATGCAACGGACTCTGCTCATCAGAAGAACCCTCAACAAGACGCAGCTCGATACTTTCGAGTGTTTCGTCGAAATCTTTATCAACTGGAGCAGATGGTGTAAGCCGAATATTTTTTCCGAAGCCTGATTGAACGACAATCTGAAAATTATGAAATTTGACCAGTTCTCAATATCGGCTTCAACTTACTCTTCCATCAACAAATGCTTCTTCTCCTCTTATCACAACATTAATAACTTTTCCAAACACCTTTCTTCCTTCGAATGGAGTCCATCCTGCTTTACTTTCTCCTCCACTTTTTGGAATTGTCCATTCTTCATTCAAATCAACTTCAATATACGTATCATCTTGTTGTGGCAAATTCCAAATCTTTCGTGGATTCACCGACAAACGATCAATCAGGTCTCTGGAAAAAAAATTACGAAAACAAGAATATAAAACTTGTAATTACTTCAATGTCAGTTTTCCTTCATGAACAGATGTCAACAACAATGGCAGCATGTATTCCACTCCGGGAAAACCTGGAGGAATTTTTCCATTTTCACCAGTCTTTTCAGCCCAAGTATGCGGAGCATGATCAGTTGCAAAACAATCAATATATTCCATATTTTCCCACAACGCCTGCTTGTCTTCCTCCGTAACCAATCGTGGCCTGACTTCCCGAATTCCTTCCGGCAAATCTTGTTCCGTCAAAAACAAATGATGTGGACAGACTTCACATGTTACTTTCCATCCTCGTTTCTTTGCATCTTTAATCAAAGTGATCTCATCTTTTGTAGCCACATGACAAATATGAACCGCTCTATTTGTCATTTGAGCCACGCACAAAACGGCAGCGAGCGTCTGCTTTTCAGCATGGCACACAATTGGTCGATTAGATGGGAATGAGGAGAAATGTTTTGACCAATCCGAAATGTTGTCCATTTTCAAAGTGCTAAAAGTCTCGTTCAAATACATCTTCAATCCGGCTGCTTTCTCGGCAAAATCAGTGGCAAAACTAGAGTTTGTTGGAGTGGCACCAATGTACAAAGCATAATCAACCACAGATTTTGAAGAAGCAAGCTGAACGTTTAAATTTATTATTAAATTTTAATTAAATATTCCTACTCTCTCAGTTTCATAAAATGATTGTGCATCAATCAAAGCTGGAGAAGTGTTCGGCATGGCAAGAATAGTAGTGATTCCTCCAGTCAAAGCAGCTCTTGAACATGTTTCCCAATCCTCTTTATGAGTTGCACCAGGTTCACGGACATGAACATGAACATCCACCAAACCGGGAAGCCTTTTCAAATTTCGTGATGTGACGCAGTCCACTTGTGAATTCATTAATGGACGACGACCGACGATGTTCAAAGCCTGAAAATTAATTAATGTATTTTTCCAAAATATATCATTTACAGACATGGATGAAAATTTTAGCACATTTGATATCAGTAATCAATGGAATTCCGTTATCAACTGCCATTCTTCTTGTTTTGTAACCATGTGTTCGAAAAGCTGATACTCGGTATGCTCCTGATCCACGAATTGGCAAATTGATAACCAAATGGAACTCTTTCTTTTCTAGAAACTCAACAACTGATCTTGAACCGCTTCCAGTTTTTTCATCAGATGATCCTTCTTCAAATGGCCAATCAACCGGTTTCACATTGATTCTATTCGATTGGAAATAATCAGCAGTACCTTTCGATCCATATAGTTCAAATCCGAGTTTTTGCAGTGTCTCGATCGATTTCAACATTTCAGCTTTTGCATGATATCCACCAATTGATATGAAAATATTTTTCTTTGGAACAACAAATCCAGTTGACAACAATGCTTTCAAATATGCTTCATAACGATCTTTTCCAAAGCATGCAACTTCTCCAGTTGATGCCATTTCAACACCGAGCATCACATCAGCACCAGCCAATCGAGAAAATGAAAATTGTGGAACTTTCACTCCAACTCTGCCTTTTCCTTTTAGAAGTGTAGCACTTGGTTTGATTGTCGCTCGAATTGCAGCATTATCTTCTGACATCATTGCTCTTGTTGCAAGTGCAACAAAATCATAGTCCAATGTTTTCGAGACAAATGGGAACGATCTTGAAACTCTCAAATTACATTCGATTACTTTCAGTTCATTATCCTTTGCAATCAATTGCATATTGAATGGTCCATTTGCATTGAAAGCTACCGCAATTTTGACAGTGATTTCTTTGATTCGGTCTAATGTGACTTTGTTCATGTCCTGAGCTGGTGTAACAAGAGTAGCATCTCCAGAATGAACTCCTGCATTTTCAACATGTTCACTAATTGCCATAACAATCAATTGTCCATTTATCGCAACTGCATCCACATCTAATTCCTTTGCTTCGTTGATAAATTTACTGACAACGACTGGATGTTCCTTGGCGACCACTGCAGCTTGTTTCAGGAAAACTTCCAAATCTTCTGCATTGTGTGCAACATTCATAGCAGCTCCCGAAAGGACGTAAGACGGACGAATCAGGCACGGATATCCTACTTGAGCGCAGAACTTCTTTGCATCCTCCATATTTTCACTCTTTTTCCATTGTGGTTGACTGATTTTCAATGATTCCAATTTTCTCGAAAATTTGAATCGATCTTCTGCATTATCAATATCATCTGGCGATGTTCCAAAAATCTTCACTTGTGCTCTACTCAAACTCATCGCAATATTATTTGGTGCTTGTCCACCAAATGCCAAAATCACTCCTTTTGGTGCTTCCAAATTATAAATGTCGATTACAGTTTCATAAGAGATTTCTTCGAAATACAATCTATCACAAATATCATAATCAGTCGAAACAGTTTCAGGATTGCAATTGACTGCAATTGTTGTGTACCCAAGAGATTTCAGTTCACGAATACATCCAACACATGACGAATCAAATTCAACAGACGATCCAATTCGATAGACACCAGATCCAAGAACCATGACTGAATTTTTCAAATTGAATTCCACATCATTTTGTACTCCATTGAATGTTGTGTATAAGTAGTTCGTCTGAGCAGGCCATTCACCAGCTACAGTATCAATCTGTTTAACACATGGCCGAATTCCCCGTTCATTTCTAGTCTCTCGAACAGTCCACTCGTTGCTTCCAATTTTTTTGGCAATTTGCCGATCACAGAATCCAACTTGCTTTGCTTCCAATAATAATTCTGTCGATAATGTGTTGATCTGAAAAAATATTATTTTAATAAATAAAAAAAGATTACTAAGCAGCCACTTACATTCTCCTTTTCCAATCGATGTAAAATTTCAACAATATTATACATCCTAAAAAGGAACCATCGATCAATTCGAGTCAATTGGTGAGCTTTCTCAACATCAAAATCTCCATAATATAATCCTCTTGCCAATGCGAACATTCGTTTATCAGTTGGCTTTTCCAAATCCTCATCGCTTGGTTGACGACTAAATGAGTATGGAGAGAATCCATCAGCATGATCGGATACCATTCGTAATGCCTTTTGAAGGGCTTCTTCGAAACATCTTCCAATTCCCATGACTTCTCCAACAGATTTCATCGAACTTCCGATCTAATTGAAAAAAAAACAATAGTTCAGACAAAATGTGAGTAATTACCTGCGTGCTGACTCTTGCGAATTTTCCCAAATCCCATCTCGGAATTTTGACGACGCAGTAGTCCAACGACGGCTCGAAGCATGCAGTTGTTGTTCCGGTTACACTGTTTCGAATGACTGGCAAATGTTGTCCAAGGGCTAATTTTGCGGCAACGTACGCAAGTGGATATCCAGTTGCTTTTGAAGCAAGTGCAGAAGATCTTGACAATCTAGCATTAACTTCGATGATAAAGTACTGAAATAATTGTATTACATACATTTCAAAGAGGAATTTCTCCTTACAGTCAATGAATTTGGATCCAATGCATATTGAATATTGCATTCACCAATGATTCCCAAATGTCGAATAACTTTAATTGCGCATGTTCGAAGAGCATTGTATTCTCGATCCGATAGTGTTTGTGATGGAGCAACCTATGGAAAGCAATTAGCATGAACCTCACATCAGAATAAACTTACAACAACACTCTCTCCAGTATGGATTCCTAGTGGATCAACATTTTCCATATTACAAACAGTAATACAATTGTCATAAGCATCTCGAACCACTTCATACTCTACTTCTTTCCATCCTTTCAAACTTTTGTCAACCAGAACTTGATTCGAATGAGCAAGAGCTTGTTGTGCAATTGTGATCAATTCATCTCGATCATTTGCAAATCCCGATCCTAATCCTCCAAGAGCGTATGCAGCACGTACAAGAACAGGATATCCTAATTCCTCGGCAGCTTGAATAGCACCATCTAACGTTGTTGCCGCTTTACTCGGAGCAACCTTTTCTCCAACCGCTGATATTTCATTATTGAAAAGATCGCGATCTTCAGTCTTCATGATTGTTGAAATTTGTGTTCCGAGAACTTGTACATCGTATTGTTCGAAAATTCCATCTTTGTACAAATCGATAGCACAATTCAACGCAGTTTGTCCACCAAATGTACACAAGATTCCAGTTGGTCTTTCTTTCTTGATAACATCAGTCACATATTCTTTTGTAATTGGCAAGAAATAGGTGAAATCCGCAAATCCTTTCGAAGTTTGAACAGTTGCAACATTTGGATTGATAAGGACCGTTCTAATTCCTTCTTCTCTCAACGCTTTCAATGCTTGTGCTCCAGAATAATCAAACTCTCCTGCTTGACCAATCGTCAATCCTCCTGAACCCAAAACAAGTACTTTTCTTTGTTCTTTCGCATGATAAATTGGCTCAAATTTCAGTCTATTCGTCAACTCTTGATCAACATTCATAAAAATTCCCTTCTTTGCTTGTCGAACTGCATCAGCAAAAATATCAAATAAGAATTCACAATCTGTTGGTCCAGCAGTATGTTCTGGGTGAAATTGAACACTGAAGAATGGTTTTGTGGAATGAACAATTCCTTCATTTGTTTTGTCATTTTCGTTTTGGAATAATTCCTTCCATTCTGACGGTAAAGTTGACGTATCAACTGCATAACCGTGATTTTGAGAAGTGATATAGCATCTTCCAGTAGCATAATGAGTACAAGGTTGATTGTGTCCACGATTACCGTACCTATAATTATAAATGATAATAAAACAAATGAAAATGATAAACTTACTTTAATTTATATGTTTTAGCACCAATTGCTCTGGAAATCAATTGATGTCCTAGACAAATACCGAAAACTGGTTTTTCTCCTCTTGCAATCACTTTTGCAATACGATCAACAAGTGGTCCACAAATTTCCGGATCTCCTGGTCCATTTGAAAGGAATAACCCGTCATAATCTCTTTCGATATCAATTGGATGATTCCATGGAACAACTTTAACTTTGAAACCACGGTCAGCCAAACAACGAATTTGATTATTTTTCAATCCACAATCAACAGCGAGAATAGTCGCATCACCAGTTCCATATGTTGTTGGCTCCTGAAAATTTATTTTTTTATGTATTGAAAAAATTCAGAAATACCTTTCTAGAAACGAAATCCACAAGATTTGTAGAGTTTACATCAATAAACTCGTATGACGAAGAATTGTCAGTCTCAACGATCAACTGAAAAAAAAAACAAAACATTTTGGAGATTAAGATTAGAAACTACCTTAGCCTTCATGGTTCCGGTTTCTCGAATCTTTTTCACTAATTGTCTAACATCAATACCCGACAAACATGGAACATCGGCTTTTCTCAACCATTCTGAAAGAGATTGAACTGCTTGCCAATGACTATGCTCTCCATCAACACAAAGTCTAAATAAGAACTATTTTGGATATTTCACAATGGAAACAAACTTTTCAACAATCAAAGCTGCTGGCCAAACTCTGTCACTCTCAAATTCAGCTGGAAGCCCAAACTTGTCAAGTAGTTCCATCGAAGGAACACCATAATTTCCAATCAATGGGTAAGTGAGAGTAAGAAGTTGTTTGGCGTATGATGGATCAGTCAATGATTCGACATATCCCACCATTCCGGTTTGGAAAACTACAATTTATCATTTTTATATGGTAGTAATTAAACATTTCCTCACCTATTTCTCCGACTACACTTTTCGTGGCACCGTGGATATTTCCACAGAACGTGGAACCATCTTCAAGGTGGAGAGTTGCTTTCATACTTTCCCAATACATTCAACTGAAAAAATGTTATTCGTTTTTTTTCTTATTGGAGGCCGATAAGGACGGAAAAAAGAGAGCAGACGAGTAGAAAAACACAGAACAAATGTAAATAGACGCAAAAAAGTAGCTGGGCAGAAAAAAAACATGTGATTTTTTATTGTTGAGATTGTTTTCAAAGACAGTTTTTTTTTCATTAAAAACCAAAAAGAACATTTTACATTTCGAGGATCAAACAATATTTTGTAGTGACCGCTGCAAATAGCAACGAGTTTTTTGTTTCATTACATAACGCAAAAAAACTGGACGGATAAATAAAAAAAATATGATAAGAAAACTGGAGGGTCGTCCCCAGACACAGAAATAAGTCGTCCCCAGACACAGAAACGAACTTTGAAAATGGGAAGATGAAAAGTGCACTACTGCTGAGGTATATAACGACCAAATGCTGTTTATAATACAAAGAACACAATTTGAAATGAACTTGAAGGGTATTTCAGAAATATTTTTAGTCTGTGAGAATCGTTAAAAAATGCGTTATTATTATCTGTAAATTTAGAAAAATAACTTTTAGACTTCGGTTTTACGAAAAAAATGTAATATGTTAAAATAAATTCAAGAAAAACAACAAAAAATAGGATTTTTCAGGGCAAAATTAATTTTAACAATTCGGTGCAAAAGTGGGTAATGGTGTTCACAGAACTTATGGAATACCGTAACCAAATTTTTTTTGGAAAACTGCTGAAAAAACTGAAAATACTTAATAGTCGATGTCTGAGATTTTCGACATCAGGCCTATTGGCTATGGCACAGTTGCACCAACGTGAAGCTAGGATCTTGTTATTTTGCATGGAGGGTACATAGGCCCCCGTTAGAAAAAAAATACATCATTTATTTGGCCACGCCTCCTTTGACCTAGTGAAAAAAATCCGGGTGGTCCCTAAATCGAAATTTTTAGTTTTAAAGATAAAGTCAAAATCTCATCGGGAATGGATTACCCGCACATTTTTGAGTATTTTTCATGTTGACACCTAATTTCCAGCTCGTCGGCATCATGTCGAAAATTTGATTTTTCTGAAAAAGTGGTCCAAATTTCCCATTTTTTCCCATTTTTCGATATGATGAAGTACTTGGCCCCGAATGGAAATATGAAAATTTTTAATCCTTATGATGTTTCTCATCAAATTCCATGTTGATTTAGCGGAATCCCTGTAACCTTTTTGGGGTTTCAGGGCAAAATAGGCAAGATTTTAACAAAATTCCAAAGGGTCCCCCCCATGGAAAAAGTTTGCAAAAAAATTTTAAAATTTTAAAATTTGCCCATATTATCAGAGGTACTCTTACTAATAAATATCTAGTGTTTCCCAAAATATGAGCCATCTTGTGGACCTATGAGCCAAGTAGCAACAGCTCAAATACCTTCAGTCCCCGTACACAGAAAACTGTTGCATGTATTGGAAATCGCGATATTGAATGAAGGTTCTTTGAGCTGTTGCCACGCGGCCCATTGGTCCACATGATAGCTAATATTTTGGGAAACAGTAGATATTTATTAGTAAGAGTCCCTCTGATAATATGGGGAGATTTAAAAATTTTCGATTTTTTATTCCATGGGGGGGACCCTTTGGAATTTGGCGAAAATCTCGCCCATTTTGCCCTGAAACCCCAAAAAGGTTACAGGGATTCCGCTAAATCAACATGGAATTTGATGACAAACATAATAAGGATTTAAAATTTCCATATTTCCATTCGGGGCCAAGTACTTCATCATATCGAAAAATGGGAAAAACTGGAAAATTTGGACCACTTTTTCAGAAAAATCAAATTTTCGGCATGATGTCGACAAGCTCGAAATTAGGTGTCAACATGAAAATTACTCAAAAATATGTGGGTAATCCATTCCCAAAGAGATTTTGACTTTATCTTTAAAACTAAAAATTTCGATTTAGGGACCACCCGGATTTTTTCACTAGGTCAAAGGGGGCGTGGCCAAATCAATGATTTATTTTTTTTTCTAAGGGGGGCCTAGGTACCCTCCATGCAAAACATCAAGATCCTAGCTTCACGTTGGTGCAACTGTGCCACAGTATGTTCGACTTTCTGAGACATCGACTCTTAAATCATTGAAAAACATAAATTCCTTCCAAATTTTGTTAAAATTTCTCTTAGCTTAAAATTTAAATTAAACCGCAGTTTGGGACTATCGATTATGCGAGTACAATAAGAGAAAATGAAAAGTATGAAAAGAAATACTTACGAGAATGAAAAATGTGCGTTTCTATTACTTATGGACCTATCCAGATACTAAAAACGGCGCAAATAATAGAAAAAAATAAGTGTTTGCGTTTAAATTAAATTTTTCACGTTTATTCATTGAATTTCTTGCTTTTTTGCGTCGTTTTTAGTTTCTGGGTAGGTCTATTATATATTTCCAGCAGAAAGCAAATGAAGGAATGAATAATGTATTAGATATCTAATCTATAGATAATAACACCTAAATATCTATTTTTATATTACAATTTTTGATTAGATAAAATTATTGTTTGTCGGGAAGGTGCAAAAATAGAGTAATTCAAATTTAAGAGATTTGAGGATCGATTAATACGTCTTGAACTATTTTGAAGGAATCGACTTTTTTTCGGCTACACATTGAAAATTTTTTAAAGTGGTTTCTCTCAAATGTCCACCACGAAATTATCAGCGAAACTTGCGGAGGTCATTTCTGATTAAAGAAAACTCAGAAAATGATAAATATTTCACTGAAACTTTTGACAAAGTAACCTTTTTTGTTTGCTATACGAAGCTTATCAGAAAACCAGAAACTTTCATTGAGACCCGTCGAAAAGAAAATAAAATGGTTATACATAGTAAGAATACACGAAATAAGTATTATATTAGGTTATTTAAAAGGAACACGGTCCAATTTTTAAGAATCATCGGAACCGGTGACTGATTGTCCACACGATGATGAAGAGGTATCTATGTAGTCTGTTGTTAGTCCAGCTTCTGCACCGAAAGCAATGATCCAACTAAAAATGTAATTTAGCTTCAAGTTGTTCACTAGTCTTTAAAAAATGAATGAAGAACCATTACCTACTAACGTAATTATCGCAATTTTCGATCAAACTCATCAAATCCGAAGAATCATCCGGATTTTCATACAATTTATAATATGGAATCCGAAGTGTTGGATGGGTTGATAATTCGATTACAATTGCATCATTTTGTTCGGGTTTCGTGCCAAGAATTTCAGCAATTTCACGTACTCTCAATGGGCGACCATCTACAAAAAGAGATAGTTTTTTAGAGAGTTCTGTGGAATATTTTAATAAACACCCACTTCGACAATAAAACATAAACCAAAGCTCGAGTCTCGACAGTTTCTTATTGTAGACAAATTGAGATTGACGATTGATAACTTGATGATTATAGCGGCATATCGATGATTGTTTTGCTATAATTCCAGAATCGGTCTGAAAAAATAACAAAAATTTATTTCTAGGAATTCAGAGTATTCCCCAAAATTTCATATAAGGGTCGTCCTGAAGTTGTATACGAATTTTTTTATCAAATTTGGCGGGCTCGTAAACACAACAGTGTTTTTTGAACAAAATTTTTCTATGAATGTGTTCGTTTGTAGTGTTTCTTAACAAAACTTGATCGGTGAAAAATTCTTTTTAAACTAGCAGTTGGTTCTGAATTTATTCAAAGAGTAAATAATTTTTGTTAAAGACAGTGTACCACTTGTGTAATTTTAGAAATTGTTCTGTACAACGTTAACCCATTTAGATTTTTCAAGAAAACATATGCATTCGACAGCTTTATTTATTTAAAAAAAAAATCCAAATCGTACCTTGGTCAACGTCCAAACATCCCCTTTTGAATTTTTTGCGAACTCAGTAACATCTTGTACATATTTCTCTTCGCTCAACAAAGAACTGACCATATTTTTCCTGCAAAAAAAATCTAAATATAAATGAAAAAAACCGTTAGAAACACCAAAGGCATCAGGAGCAAAAAACACCGCCATCAAAAACATAATAAATGAAGAGAAAAAACGAGCGACCTTTGTATGTCGTCTCATGGGTTGAAGATAGAAAGAAACAGATGGGATGGCAAAAGAGCTACTTGTTGCTTTAGTTTCATCAATGAAAAGAAGAAGAAGAAGAAGTTGCCAAATGCTCTTTAAACCCACGAAAAATCGGAGGACACATAGAAAAACATGTTATCTTTTTTTTCTGAAAGAATCCTTTCATATCAGTAAAATAAAAATCATCAAAGCTCGGCAAGAATGAAACATGTGTTCTAAAAAAGAAAAAAACAGACACATTCAAAGAATTCACGAGATTTGATGATGCGAGAATAATTCGAAAAAAGTAAGTGAACATCCGGTTGATGGAATGTGAGCAAAAGAAATATTATAAAAAGGAATTTATTTGCTTTCGAATTTCGAGGAAAGATCAAAAAGACGTCGGATTTTCTAGATTATCACTGAACTGGAATTTAACCGGAAATGATACTTTGGACACGACTGTTAATTTCAGAATTTTATTATATAACTAGTAAATATCAAAGGCTAATAAAATTCGATTCATTGTTATTAAAGACAACGTTTCACTCGTTTTCAAACAACGAACATTTAATAGCAGCTTTTTCAATGGTTTGATAGAAAGAGCTGACCAAAAAATTTCAGGATCAAATGAAGCATGAAAAAAAAACACAAAGTGAGCACCCCAAATAGTTCAACAACAAAGAGGATCGAGAGAGATTCCAAAGATGTTAGAACATTTTAAAGAAACTAAACTTTAAAGACAGGATGCCATGTTTATTGTATCAAATTGACGACTGAAATTTTTACTTTTTAAAAAGTGGCACCTTATCTTTAGAGGTGTTTTTCATTATTTTTGAGTTTTCATTTCACTTTCATCTTATTCGCCGCATTTTAAACCTGAGGCGCATGAAATGGCCTAACAGGTCGGCCACGCGCGAGAGAGCACACGAATGTGAGAGTGTTTGCATTTGTTCGGCCATTTCAGGCGCCTGAGGTTTTAAAATGGGTTGTTCGAGTACTAAAAAAATTAAATTTCTAAATTTTTTGTTCGTCCATAGAGTCAAATGCGGCGTTTAAGATGAAAATGAAATGAAAACTCAAAAATAATGAAGAACACCTTTAAGATTTTATTTTTTTAAATAAAGAGTTGCTATTGCATAATTACATCAGGGATGTTGCTAAGTATTAAAGGTCTCATTTTTTCAATATACGGGCAGAACACGAATTCATTTAAATTTTTGAACTAATGAACAATAAACTTTGAAAACATATAAACTACCTATTTTTTAATTTTAACATTTTAAAAACTATTTTTTAATTTGCGAAAAACCAGATTTTCAAGGGAAATCAAAATACAAATTAGTATAAATCAGTTCAATAATTTCAAGAAATTTAATTTCATACACTCAAGCACCATAAAATTAGGACATTTCCAGTGTGCTCCAAAAACGTCCGCGCCATGAATAAAATTCATGTGATGTGACAAGCTTTCACATTCGCTAATTTTTTAGTTGTTTATTACTTTTTTATTAATTGTTTTTTTTCTTGAATGTTCGAAAAAAGAAAACACTTTAACAAAAAAAGACAATCGTAATTTTAGGAACAAATGGAATTTAAAAAAAAAAAACTTCTTTTGAAAAAGAGAACAATAGAAAAGCAACATTTCGGCAATAATGCATGTTTTGGAAATTTTGAGAGGGGAAAAAAAACATTTCACAAAGTTTTAATCGTGCCAAATCGTGAAAAAATAAATCTTATTTAATAGAATAAGGATAAGTGAACACATACATTGTTGGTGGAAAAGTGTGGAAAAAGCAGGACAAAAAGTTGTTGAGAGATGAAGACAAGACAGAAGTAAAAAAAATAAACGAGGCGCAAAAAAGTTAAGGCATAGAATTCTCTCGTTCTGCATTTATATTTCTGTTCCTCTTCTTTTTCTACTCTAATTTTAATATATGCGCATATATTTAGTGAGGTGATAATCCTCCAAGGTGTTTTATTTCAGTAGCAGAATTCTGATACTTTTTCGTTGCAGGTGAAAAAGATTTATTCGTCTTTTTTCTCTCTTTTAATCCGTTTTTGTTCATTATCATATGTACATTATTAGATAGTGTGAATTTCTCTTCAATTCTATTAACGTTGAGCTCATCCTCATCAAAATGTTAAAGGCAAACACCGTTAGTGCTCATCGTTTAAATGTAGAACTACTACAGAAATCCGTCCAATGTCACAACAATCAAAATTTTGAGTCCGAGCCATTGCAAACTTTTTTTTTTCTGCATTAACGACAGTATACCATTTACTTTTAATAAGTTAAAGGATATGGTCAGATATTATGGTCTGATCTCAGGACATTTTTTTTAAAAGTGACTAACTGTAGTGTTCCAAAATAACAAAAATCAATTTAAAACTTTTTAAGAGACTTCGGAGTTAACAAATAAACAAAATGAATACAGTTTAATTTCAATTTCAAACCGACTAACGCTGTCCCTGTAAAGTGTCTGTTTACCCATTTTCAATATTGGTTTTAATCGACTCAGAATTCCCTATAATTAATAGAAACTACAAAAAATTCAGGTTAAAAGCCCCATTTTTAGCAAAACGATGCCTCAAAAACAGGTGGTGGCACCATCTGTTTTGCGTTGTCACTGCCTGTTTTCCGCACTTTTGGGGAGCTTTTTCGGACCCACGGGCCCCCGAAAATTTTTTTTGGTAAATTACTTTATAATTGGTGATTCTGAATAGGTTAAGGCAAAAATTGGAAATCAGTAAACAAACACTTTAACTAGGTAAAAGAAGTGGTTTGAGAGCACTCCAAAGCATCAATTTAATTTTATTTCGTAGCTTTAAAAAAATCAGAGTTCTAAAAATACATTACTGTTGTTTTGAAAACTAGAAATATTGTTTTGAACTCGGTTTTGAGATGTTCTTAGTTCCTCGAAAAATATCATTGAATTACAAAAACAACATTGTAAAAGAGCGTTTTTATCGAAGTTCTCATTCAATTTTTGTAAAGAAATTTTTATATGTATTCATGTCAACAAACATATTGTACATATTTTTTACGTTCCCATAAAATGTATTGCCATTTTTCAGAGAAAATATGAAAAAAGAAAAAGACGTCACATTTTTGTTCATTCAAAAAAAAATTTTCCGCCCCTGTTGCGTCATCGCTTCAACTTTAATCTCTCAAACTAAACTAGTTTCAAAAAGTTGCAAAAAAATCATGAAAAATATCAGTCATAGAAAAAAGTGCGACATAACCCGTTTGCCATCAATCTTTTTGAGCAACGACTTGATGTTGTAACAAAAACAAAACAAGAGATGAAGCGAAGAGATGAAGAATTCATTTTCACATCGAGTGCAAAATAATTACATTCTTCTCCTTTTTTCCATCCCTCTTTTGACTTTTGGCATCCTAATTTTAGAAATAAATAATTCTGTAGTTTCGTTTCAATTCCATTTTCTTTCTCCATCTCGTTTTAGCCATTTGAAAACGTCCATACAGTGTATTTTTATTATGAGAAACATGACGAAACATACCCGTTAAGTATGGGAATATCAAAGTTCCAATTTTCCCATCATTAATGGGATGTGTGGTCTTTTAGAGACGGAAAAATAAATTTGGATATTGAGTTACGTAAATTTGATAACATAACATCTTTTTTTTCTGAAAGTCATCAGAAAAAGAAATTGAAATGCATTTCAATCGAGTTTGGGGTTTGAATTTTGTGTTATTTGGTCAAGAATCTATAAGGAAAAATAGACTATTTTGCCAAAAACTAAAATCTTAAATTAAATATATGCGCATTTCCATAGCTGGACAAATTACTTAAATAATTTTTTGGTGTGCAAATTTTTTTAGAAACCGAAGTATACAAAACCAGACTCAAAAAACAAATCAGAATCATCTGAAAAATACGTTTTCTTGCATGACTCAAAATTGATCATGTAAAAATTTACAGACATTTTGAAAATTAATGTTGTTGTAAGAAATTTAACTATTTTTAATCTGTTCTTTTCAATATAGGAAAAGTTTCAGAGGTTCTTAGCCTTATTTTTCAAGACATGGTGCTCAATTGCAAACCTTATTAACTTTCACACCACCTTACAATTTATGAAAAAAATGCAAAAAATTAAATTTATAGAGGAAAAAATAGTATGAAAATTGAAAACAGTAAGCCGAGTTCTTCTATAAAACACAATTATTTGATATCATATTTTTGACTGAAATATTTAAACTTTCCATCGTAAAATTTATCAATTTTATCCTTAAAAACGTTATTTTGAAAATACAGCTCAATTTCTTAACTCGTGGAAGTTTCAGATTTTTTGATGAAAGGATTAGTTGAAAAACAATCTGCTGTGAAATCTTGATCTGTAAATATTCATTTGAAGCCCTTCTCCAGTCGATCAAAAATTATGTAGAGAATCTAAAGGTGTTGTCTCACATGATTCAAGTAGCAAATTATGATAATGCGATATCATATTCTGCGGTAGCTTCCCATTTCTAGTTAACACTGAGCGACCCCCCAAATCCTTTCCAACAAATCCCGAATTCTCTTTGAATAGTTGGTCTAATGAAGAGTCATTCCCAGATGTTGTCTTTTCTTTTTCCCTCATTTTTCTTCATTCCAAATCCCTAATTTGATTAACAAAACAATACATTTTCTTCGTCATCCTTTAAAACATGTTTGTCTTATTTCTCTTTTTTCCAAAAAATTCCTTGCTTATAAATATGTATATACAAGTTATGACCTCCCTGGGCACCAATTAGGGAAGACTCATACTAGACGAAGAAACTGGAAGAAAAAATGAAAAAAAAAGAGATTTTTCATAGAACAATAGGAGGAGTGGAGATCGTTATCAACATTTATTCTGTTTTTGTCTATACATGAATTTTCGTCATATTCCTGAAATAAAATTTTCTTGATATTTTTTCAAACTAACGTGATCCGAATTCACGATTGTGAAATAAGATATATGTGGCACATTGTCTTTAAAGATTAAAAAAAAAGAATTCTTAGTTTTTGACGAAACATTGAACAATAAAAGTAAAAAACTCCAAACTTTGACATTTCTTCAAAACTCCATTAAATTTTACCTTTTTGTCTTCATTTCGATTCTGAATTGAATAAAACTTGACATGAAAATTGTCGACTTCCTTTTCCTTCTATTCTGGCCCTTTTCTTATATTCTTGTCCTTTCTCCCATAAAATTGATCTCATTTTATTCCACCAACTAAGTGATAATGCGAATTATAAGTATTTACTAGAGATTTTATCTTCCCCCCTCGAGATCTTCCACCAACTATTATTATTGCATAAATACCAGCCAAGTTTTGACCTTGTTCTGTTCTTTTTTATGTTTTATCTCACTTTTTATGCGATTCGGATTAGTTTTGTGTACGTAAAATCGTATAACAGTAATTGATTTACACTTGGAAGGTTTTGAGACACTTAGATGACGGAATGTTTTGCGGAAATACTTATGATTTTTTTAAAACCCTTTTTATACAGTAGCGGTCAAAAAGAAACACCCCTTTGGTTTTTCTGTCATAACTCCGCGCATAGTTGGAATTTTTTGATGAAATTTGGATATGATATGTAGTACACGACTGGAATCTAAATTCCTAAGTTTCATAAAAAATTTTCGAACTAGAGTATATTTTCGTTATTTTTTGTGATTTTTGCGATTTTTGGTTTTTCAGACAGCGTTTGTTAGGAATTTTTTTTTGAAGTTATGATGGAGTTTTCAAGGAAAACTTTCGTTTTTAGTTTTATTAAAGGTCTGACTGTATTTTTAGCTCAAAATAACTGCAAAAACAGTGTTCAGAAAAACTTTATCGATGAAAGTTTGGGAGCGAGTCGGTGAAACCGGTGGATCACCGTAAAACCGACTAGATCTTTGAATCCAGTCGATCTTTTTTACTTTAAATATTGTTTTTAAACACTCAATATAATAAGAAAACAGAAAAATAATGTAAATATTGCATATAATATTCATAATCACAAACAGAGATCAGAATAGTCCCATAGTAACACAATTTTTAAGTAAATCCGACATATTCAACGGTGAATATCGTAACGGAAAGAGTTTGGATTAATACAAACTAACCTGCATTTTAAAGAAAAATATTTTTAGATTATAATATACTTACTTTTAGAAGTGGACCTTAAAGATAACCAGTTTTATAAACGGGTATTCACGGATTTGCATGAGTTATATCTATGCTTGATATTTCCGCGCTAGAAATCAAGCGTAAAAAGGTCAGATCCACGATGATATCCTATTTAATTATGTAAAACGGCTAACTAATCACAAATTGACAGAAATATAGTGTTTAGATCGCGATAACTGGTCGCTTTACATTCATCGAATCTCATGCTGAGGTTCAAGTCACACAAATCCGTGAATACCCGTTCATAAAACTGGTTATCTTTAAGGTCCACGTCTAAAATTAAGTATATTATAATCTAAAAATATTTTTCTTTAAAATACAGGTTAGTTTGTATTAATCCAAGCTCTTTCCGTTACGATATTCACCGTTGAATATGTCGGATTTACTTAAAAATTGTGTTACTATTGGACTATTCTGATCTCTGTTTGTGATTATGAATATTATATGCAATATTTACATTATTTTTCTGTTTTCTTATTATATTGAGTGTTTAAAAACAATATTTAAAGTAAAAAAGATCGACTGGATTCAAAGATCTAGTCGGTTTTACGGTGATCCACTGGTTTCACCGACTCGCTCCCAAACTTTCATCGATAAAGTTTTTCTGAATACTGTTATTGCAGTTATTTTGAGCTAAAAATACAGTCAGACCTTTAATAAAACTAAAAACTAAAGTTTTCCTTGAAAACTCCATCATAACTTCAAAAAAAACATTCCTAACAAACGCTGTCTGAAAAACCAAAAATCGCAAAAATCACAAAAAATAACGAAAATATACTCTAGTTCGAAAATTTTTTATGAAACTTAGGAATTTAGATTCCAGTCGTGTACTACATATCATATCCAAATTTCATCAAAAAATTCCAACTATGCGCGGAGTTATGACAGAAAAACCAAAGGGGTGTTTCTTTTTGACCGCTACTGTACATACTGTCCTAACCTTGGATACTTGTTCACACAATTCGTTAAAATAACAAAAATTGAGATAATTTAAATACATCATTTTTAGAAAGGCTTAAAGACTGTGTATCACTTAAGTTGATGAGCAATCATAGCTCAATTTAATCTACTGACTCGAAGCATTGAACATTTAACAAACTAACATTCAAAAAATTTTCAAATGAACACCTCTTGTTCAGAAATATTTTTAACGGGATATTTGAAGAAAAAATGAGCAATTCTCAAACAGAAAACCAACACAATCTTGTTTTAATTGTTTTCTAAAACCACCTAGAAGCCGAGAAAACACACCTCAAAACAAAGGCCTAGAAAAAGGGGCCACCTTGTCGAACTTTTTCCTATGAGCTTTTTTCGTGTTTCGTTAATAAATAGTTATGTAGAATGCTTATATCAGTCCTTTTTTAATGTTTTTTTCAATTTTTTTGGATTTTTCATGCCTGCGGACTAGTTTTCGCCGGTGGCACCTTTTTCTAGGCCATTGTTTTGAGGCGCGTTTTCTCGGCTTCTAGGTGGTTTCAGAAAATTTTTAAAACATATTTGGAATGAGTATTTTCATCCCAGAAGTCTATTTTCATCCCAGGCGCATTCATTAGCTCCGTAAATCCCTCCTTTAAAACTAAAAAATTACAGCATAGACTATAAAAATCCTGGAATTTCAAGTGTTCAAAAATTCCTTATTTTTTGTTTAATTCCATTAAAAATGGCACAAAGAATTATTTTTCTTTAAAAATCGAATTTTAACTGAATAAATATTTCGTTTGTATTATTTTCCAATTTTTTGATCAAGGCCCTGATTATCCTTGTTCAGAAACCCTACGATTCTTTGTATTTATAACAACGACTCAATTGTCTCGTCAAAAATTTGTTATCCCATTCCCGAATCTCTCGAAATTCTCGAAACTTGTTTATGAATCACTTTCACCCATTTATGCATTTCCATAATTTCATTCACTTTCCCTTTTAAACAGTCAATTTGTGAGATTTTAACTCCTCTTTTGCGATTTTCCCCAATTTGTTCTTATTTTGTTGTTATATTAACCTATTTATCTTGTTGTACTTTTTCGACTTCTTAACCTTGAAACTTTTCATGTCAATCATCATCATCATTTTACCTCGTTTTGGAAATATTTTGGAAAAACTTTTGAAGTAGATACATAATCCCCGTGGTTTTTTGTTCCAAGACTTCTTGTTCTCTTCTTTGTTGGAATAATCCGAAAATTACCATCGGAGGATTATTCAACTTTTAGAAAATTTTGAAAAAGTTGGAAAACAAAAACAATTGGTGCAGAATTTTAAACTTTTTGTGTTCTCTGATGAAGGGTTCCAAAACTTTTCATAACAAAACATGGTTTTTTTCAGATGCGGAAGCACCCGCGAAACAAAATCTAGCATATTTATTATAAATTATATCAGATTTTTGGTAATTAAAAAACTCTCGAATTTTCTAAATTCGATATCAGTAGTTGAACAAATTTGATGTTTTGATGCTCTTGATCTTTTCGTTTTAAATATTTCATTACAATTTGATTCACATGGTCCAATTTACAGAAAAATCATAAGATTTTAAATAATTGAACCTAGTAGGAGACATATTGATCCAAACATTAAAGTGAACTTTGCGTTCAAATCATTGGCATACTGTCTTTACAATTAATAAGAAAAATTGAAACTTCGTGAAGTGAAACAAAATGTTCTGTTTGAACATCACATATGTTTACAGAAACCATAAGCAATTGTGAATAATTGAAAAACAAGCAAAACGCTTTTCATTTTCTTTATCGCGGATCGAACCGCCGTTGTATACTTTCCTGTCGAACGAAGCCACACGCACACTTCATTGCTTCAAACACCATCTTCGGCTCGAACAATAAATAAATAACAGGAGAGTGAAGGAGTGTAGAAAACGAGAGAGGGAAAAAAGAGCACAACCAAAATGAGGTGTATTCGTATTGTGAGAAAAATAGCATTGCATAGAAGAACTCTCTTCTTCCAAACACAGACTCTCTATTACTTTTGCTTGCGACAAATACAACAACTTCTTCATCGTTTTCTTTCTTCTTTCTCGTCTTCATCTCCATCTCTCTCTCTCGGTACCTTTTTCCATAAATGAGAATCAAATAGATCGCCCGCGGGGGGAAGTGGGGGAAGGTTGTTATTCCCCCCGTTGACCCTTTTCTCTTTCAATTTCTTTCTATTTTCTTCAACATTTTGTATTATTTATATGGTGTTCAAAACTTTTTCATTTATTTTACTTCTGATGCTATCTAACTTTTCCAAAAATGTTGGCATAATATTTTACAAACTTCACTAAAAATATAAATTCTTGGAATTGCGATTTTCTTTTTTATTGTTTGTTTATGTCAAAGTCACTCGCGCTCTATTTAATTCTGAGTTTTGGCGATTTGGAATTTTTTAAAAATTTAGGAATCAATTTTTCCACGACAGGAAACGAATTATTTTCTTTATCACACCCTCTCTTCCCTGGCGCTTATGTTTACACTCTTTCAAAATTTTATTATACTTCTTATCAAAATGAGTCATCTTTTTTTCTGCATTATTTAAAATTTCAAACGATTGAATTTTAGCTATTGTCTTTTCTGCCACCTCAAAAAAACCACAAATTCAATAAATTTCCCAAATAAATACATTTTACGGCACTGTCCGTCTTTTTATGGATTGTTCAAATCGCTGGTGGAATTTATGCACGTGTATTCAAAAGTACACTCTCCTACTCTTACTATTCCTCTTTTCACCTTTACCAAATGTGTCACCAATTGTACATTGTCATCCCAATACGGCGCTCTTTTATGACACATTCCTCTAGTAGTGCTAACCAGCCTTTTACTATCGAAAAAATTGAAAATTCTCTACAAAATCTTCTTTTTTTTTAAATAAAATGTTTTCTTTCTGAGCAAAATTTAAAAATTTTTTTTAAACCTTCAGGAATTTGGAAAACTCGCAATATTTCTCAACCAGAAAAAATGTGCAATTTTTGGTACTTTTTATTAAAACGGCGTAAGAAACTTTACCTTTCAATAACGCTGTCCCTTTAAATTCGAATAGATACTGTAGAATTATTCGCCAACTGCTTTCAAATTTTTATCAATTTTCTTAAAATAAGAAGAAAGATTACAAGAAACCTATTGAAAAAAATCATAATTTATTAAAAATCCACCAGTTTTGTTTCTAGTGAAATTCTTAATTCTTATATTAAATAGGAGGTGTTAGTCAACTTTATGAGTCTTCACAATTCTCAGAAAATAGCTAAAGGCAGATACTCTTTCATTTCTTTCAAGTAACTAATATCTTTCTCATTAAAAAAACATATGTGAAAATGCTTTTCAAGTTTTTTTTCCGCTTTCGAACAAAAAAAGTTTTCACATGAAGCTTAAAGGTCAAATCAAGCTGTTTTTCTTAACGTTCACATTGATTTTTTCCTTCCATTTCAAAAAAAAAAGTAAGAAAAAAATCAACAAAAAGCGAACCTATTTTCCGGTTCACCTCTGCTCTCAATTGCTCTAAATATACCCCTCCTTTTCCCCCCATCATTCGTCATCACATTACACTTACTTTTTTTCTGGGTTCGTTCGTTTGTTCGGGATTTCTTTTCAAAAATAAAATAGAGAAAGAATAAAGATGAAGTTTGATGAAGAACACCTCTGCACACCCCCACTGTGAATTCGCCCATTTTTCCCCATTCAGTTGTGGTTTATCGACATTTCTCCCCAAACTAAGAACGGCGCTTCTTTTTTTCTTCCTAAACCCCTATTTGTCATGTCCAACCTTGAAAAACCATTCATTCTACAACTAGAAAAAAAAATAGCCAAACACCCGCCATTTTATATACATATTCCGTTTGCCGCCATCATCATCATCATCATTTTTTTGTAAAATGCCTCATTCGTTGCCGTTTTTGAAATTCAACACCCAGAACATTTTCGTGCACAAATAATACGCCTGTGGTGCAGATGAAGGATAGAGCATGCGTTTTGTAAACATTGTTTTTTTTTCTTTGTTTTTATATTTAGAACGTACATTTTGGAATTCCCAACTATGTACAATTAACATAAAATTCCACATATATGAGCTGAAAAACACATTTGGATGTCTATTCTACCAATTCAAGTAGCTATCCGAAATGTTCTGCTATTTCATCGAAACCTATAGACAAATTTGATGTTTTTTTCGAAATGTTTGTTGAAAAACATTGTTTCAAATTGTGAGACCTTGATATTAGTTTTCTAGGCCATGGTTTTTAAAAAAAATTTAATCCGTAAATCAACTTCTTTTTGATTTATTCTCTATTTTTTAAAAGCTAAATAGAAAATCAAGTGTCTTAAAGGAGGGCTTTACGGAGATTATGAATGCGTCTTGGAAGAAAATAGGCTTCAGACTCATTCCAAATCTGTTTTTAAAATTTTCTAAAACCACCTAGAAGCCGAGAAAACACGCCGCAAAACAATGGCCTAGAAAAAAGGGCCACCTGGCCGAACTTTTTCCTATGAACTTTTTTCGTGTTTCGTTGATAAATAGTTATGCAGAATGCTTATAGTAGTCCTTTTTAATGTTTTTTCATCTTAATTAATGTTTTGTTTTTCATTTTTTTGGACTTTTCACGCCTGACTAGTTTTCACCGGTGGCCCTTTTTTCTAGGCCATTGTTTTGAGGCGTGCTTTCTCGGCTTCTAGGTGGTTTTAGAAAATTTTAAAAACAGATTTGGAATGAGTCTGAAGCCTATTTTCATTCCAGGCGCATTCGTAATCTCCGTAAAACCCTCCTTTAACTTTCTTTTTACCAAACTAAACACTGATGTTTTTTTCGTGTTTTACCGCCATTCCTAGTTCTTAAAGACAGCGTATCACTTCTCTAACAGCTGTATGCGTTCAACAGAGAAGTATTCCTTATTACTTTATGAAATCAGAAATTTCTTTCGAGGCCGATGTTGGAATCCGTCCCTTGAAGAGTTCGTTTAACCCTTCAAACTCGTGATTTCAAGCGTTTTTTTTGTCACATTGTGTGTGTATCTTCTCACTTCCTCTAAAGTTCTTTTTAGATGAAAAATCAGTTCAAAAAAGGATAATGATGTAGAATTTAATTTTTCACTTTGCCAACATCTCTCCACTCTCCTCATATTCAATTTGTCTCAATTTGCCAGATGTATTTTTTTCCCCTTCACAGTTATTTATATGTTTCTGTTTTCCTCTATTTTTTTTTTACTTCACCATTTCCCTTTTTTCCGTTTCGTTTTTCGTTCTGGTATATAATATACTAATAAATATTTGTAGACATCTGGTGAGTGGTAAAATGTATATTTCAATGTATACAAAGACTGGTATATACTTTCTTTCATCTTTTTTCCCTCTCATAAGCACCCTTTTTTTCATCAACTTTTTTTTATTTGTTTTCTGTTTTAAAAATGAAACAGGGGAAAAAAAGCTCTTGATTGCTCTACCGAATCCGTTTTCTGCTCATTTTACGAAAATGCTTCCGTTCAGGTTGTACGACGAAGAAAGTGGGAAAAAGCGAATTTCGTTTTTTGACAAAATGGTGGCTGTTCAACGAACAACCATTGAGGCTGTGAGTGCTGTAAGACCTCTGAAAGTGAGTTTATTTCTTCTAAAATTATTAATTTTGACATTTTCGGGACAGAAAAGGTTTTTTCTAAGGTTAAAATATTCGATCCATCAAAAATAAGTAATAAAAATTTATTATAGTAGACTTATTTAGAAAACTCAAGAAAAATAAATATTATAACGAATTGCATCTATTTTTTTCAGAAATGCCTTCTAAAAGAAATGCTTTTCAATTAAATTTTGGATTGGAATCTTTGTTTTATTGCTAAAAGTGAAGATTTTCAGTTTTTTGTTAAATATTGGCCATTAAAACTGTTTGAAAGATATTTTAAAGATTTAAAGATAATTTATATTTAATTTTTACACAAAAAATAATCAAATATTGAATTTCAAACGGGCAACCAATCGCCAACTATTTCAGATAATTTCCTTTTTTTGTCTCATTATCGCGATCGGTTTCTCAATTGTCTCACTTTGCACAACATGCTGGCTAAAATCTGGTTCATTCCGAACAGGACTGTTTCGAGAATGCACATTATCAAATGAGCCAACACATGCACCACCATTTGCCGGGGCACCTGCACCAGGAACATGTCACAACCCATCAAGAAATAGCGGTAAAATTTCATAGTTGAAAAAAAATATAACAAACCCATTTTCAGGATTTTTGACAGCGGCCGCAGTTTTGTTGATAATTGCATTGTTTTTGACCGCACTTGCAGCAGGTTTAAACATTGGCGGATTGACTAAATCTGATGTTCGTGGAAAATATAGATGGTATCGATTGGCGACAATGATTGCCGCTTTTTCGGGTAAACTTAGAAAAAAATTAAATTTTTTAAAACTTCCTTTTCAGTGTTACTTGAACTCATTTCCCTGATCATGTTCCCAGTTGCATTCTACGTCAAAATGAGTGAATATGGAAGCCGTCGAAATTGGGAAGTCGACTGGTCATATGGAATCGCTTGGGGTGCTACACTTTTCACACTTGGCGCTTCAATTATGCTCATTTGCGACAAAGAGCATGAAGAAGTTTATTATAAAGAGAAAACTATTTATAACCCTCCGCCTGAGTTGTCCGATCGATAGTTTATTTCGTTTCTTGAAATTATTTTGAAATGTTCTCACTCAATCCTCAACTTTGCCTTTTACCCCGGCTTTTTAAAATATTCTTTCAACCCCAGAAAAGTCGAACTCAATCCAAAAACGTGTATTTTCCATAGCTTTTCGAGCATATTTCTTGTATGTATATAAAAAACGATGTTCTTTTTGTATTGCCGTGCATTTCGTCCTCATCGGTGATTTTTTTACTGCAACTCTAAGATGTAAACTCTAATAAAAACTTTTTTTGAAAAATAAGTGAACATAACAAAACAACAGAAAAAATAGAAACAAAGAAAATTATTATGGAAACTAAGAGGAGGATGCAGAGGAGGATGATATAATACTTTCAAGAAGTTTGTTCTCGAATTTTCTAGATTTCAATTGTTTTGTTGTTTTTCAATCTAATTAGGAAGATGAAACTTACTGTTCAATTTCATCCTCGAAATCAATATCAATTTCTTCTTTGACTTTTTCCAGGGGAATATTGTTTTCATCCGGTAATTTGAATTCCTCATTTCTGAAAAAAAACATTGAGAATCGTGAAAAGAATAAGTTGTTAAAATTAAAATTTGTTTTTGTTTCAAAATTTAAAAAATGGATTTTAAGAGCTGTTTCTTATCAGCATAAATTGTTTTTTTTTTAATTTTCAGAAAAAATTAGAGCTCAAAAACTTACGACGCGTTGCTACTGTTATTCGACTCCGGAAGATCGACACAACCCGGTATAACTCCAAAGTCGATCTTATATTCTTGATCTGCTTCTTTTTTTCTGAACAAATTACTTTTCAAGATAAATATTGATAATTAATGTACGGTTCTTCTAACTGGTTCAATTCGTTCGTTTTTGATATCGGTTTCATAAGGGACTCTCTGATTCGTCTTCTATGTTGCATTCCATCAAACAATTCCTTTCGTTCTTTAACAGTTAATGTCCTTTCGAATGGACGACTCACTGCACAACTATAATCAAATTACGAAAAAAATGTTTATAATCTTTGGAAAATGATCTTACTCTTCTGTTTCTAATGAATTCGTAGTTCTTGCCTCAGAACAAGTAACAGGATTGTATCTTCTTTTAACTGGCATCAATGTCAAGCGTGTTGGTCTCAAAATACGTGGTTTTATAGTTGGAACGTTGACTGAAAAAGAAAATTAAAAATATTTGGTGTCTGAGAGTAAAAAAACCTGGTTCCACTCGTGCGGGTGTTCGCAGTTGCGGCAATTTCACAATTACATCACCACATCCTCTTCCTCGGAAACTGTTAAGAGACGCTGTTAATTTCAAATGTTCATTGAGTTCAATAGTGCTCATTTGTTTTGCCAAAAATGACAACTTTCCATGCGGTCTGAAGGAAAATTAATTTATAAAAGGCGTTTATCGATAATTTTTCTTTTAAAATATGTTTCAATTTCTTTTCGATTGTTAACAGATTTTTCGGGAAGATCCCTGGAAGTTTACAATATATCGTCTTGTTAAAAGTGAGGTTTGGTGGCCCGTTCCCCAAAATTGTTGATTTTTTTTTTAAAAACTATGACTCCCACGGATGTAATATTACTGTTGGAATATTTACAAAAGAAAACACACCCAAAGAAATAATCAGCATCGATAGCACATGGCGGCGCCGCCAACACAATCCTCGCCTTCTGATACAATGATGGTATTCGACGTCTTGCCATGTTCCACCAGTGAAATGGGCTTGCAACCAACGACATCCTTTCCGCTTTTAAAATTCTTTGGTAAACGTCGAACTCTTTCTAAAATGTTAGTTTCGGCGAAAAAAACCTCGAAACGATTCACTCACCATCAATATTTGCGCAGCTAAATGCTTAATATTTCCACTTTCCAGATCATTATGCACTTAAAACATTAATTTTTTTTTGAATATCTATTTTAGTATACCAATATCCATAATCATTGCATTTTTAATCATTTCCCATCTTTGAAAAGTGTAAAGACTCAATGAGAATGCATAACGAGGGTCTAAAAGTGCCGCAAACTCATAACATCCACTTTGGTGATTCAGAATATAATGACGGAGATAACTTTGGTATACACTTTTGAACTTTTCTTTCATTTCGAGTTCAGAAGCATTCCTGAAATAAATTTTAATTGGAGGGGGGTTTAAATCTCGATGAAATAACCTCAATATTGTGTTTCCAATTTCAATGATATGTGGAACAACCATTGAAATTGTACTCGTTTCCTGTCCCATCTGAAAAAATGTTTCAAGAAAATTTGCAAATTAAAAATATACCTCTTGTACAGATAATACCGCAGCATGAAGAATTTTTTGCAAATATTTCAACTTTCGAATGGAATCCTCACTGATATATTGTATCGTATGTTTATGAGCGAATCCTCGTAAATGTGGTTCCATTTGTGCCCATGAATCTAGAAACTTCGAAGCTTCTTGCCAATTAGTATATAGTGGATTTGGTATCTCTCTTGATGTTTCACTTGTTGGCAGATTTCTATAAAAAAACATCAATTATGGACACGATTTAAAAAAAAGGATAACTCTAGAATTAACTGTAAAATTGACGTGCACTGTTTCACTTGAAGCAAGCGAATGAAAAACGTCTGCAATTCGCTTAAATCACTCTGAATAATCTGATGTTGCATGATAGCGTTGGCGAATTTCGACACAATTCCGAAATAGCATAAGTACCTGAATGAAAAAAAAAACAAAATAATTTAAATTTCCAAAATATTAAAAATACCTTTTATCAATCATATATGCATGAGTCGTGTCTCTTTCCAATTCGGAGTCTCTCCAAACAACGTTGAAAAAAAAGTTTTCAAAATCTGATTTACTTAATTGGTCAAGGAAATCTTTGAAAATTTCACCAACGAGAACTCTGAAAATTCCTTTTTATGAAATTCATAGTCTGTATTAATACCGTGAAGAGCTCCATTTTTTCATGTGGACCAGATTTTGCCTATATCCAAAATCATCGAAATAATGCATCGATGTGCAAACAAATGCTTCGTTATTATTTTTTGAAACACCGAAAGTGATTGTGAATGGTGCATTTCGAGAGCTGAGATCAAGACCCAACTGCAATTTTCAATTTTATTTGGAAAAAAAAATAATGTGTGACATAGTACCTCAATTTTATCGGCAGAATTTTTAACAAGATCGGAAAGGTATGCGGTAGTTGGTGGAGTGTATTTGGAATTCAACGAATTAATTAGATCCAGGAATGTAGGATCTTTGATTGTATCCGAAGGAAGTCCGTTTTTTGCGAAGAAATTTGCAATATTACCAGAAATATCTTTCGGAGACTCACGTGCATGATATGGATAATTTATTATTCTGAAATAATTAATAATTATCGATATAATATTTATATGTTAATACGTGATTACTATACGTAAAAAGACCGTGATGTTTAATCGATTTGAAACCTAATTTTATATTTCTCCTTTAGACATAATTTTTTTACCTTAAATCTGATGGTTTTGGTTTTCTGGTGTCGGTGTCGTCCGGACGATCAGTGATGGTTAGGGTTTTTCCGTGTGGTGCATTTGAAACTGATGGTAATGGCGCCAAGCGATGTTCTGAGCTGCTAGACGGTCTAACTTGATCTTCCATAACTAAATAATTAGTTTTTTGAATTAATCAACATGTTTTATTAAAATTCGAAAGATCGGATGAAACATTAATTAGTTATTGTAATTTATTTCCCCATTTATTTTTTTTCCTCTATGTTAAACTTTTGGCAAAGTTTCAAAATCTTAAGCCCCATGTCTAATCTGTTCCACTCGACGTAAAAACGGCGGTTTTTTCTTCGTTAGCCGAACAAGTTATTGCGTAACAAAGTAAGCGAAAGCCCGATTCGGAACCCAGAGGATAGCAGTATAATCGGCCGAAGAAGTGAAAAAATGGATTAGGTTATAGTATGCCAAAGATGAAGTTGCGCCCAAGGTGAATAAAAGCTAGTGGAAAGACCTACAGCTGGTGTGAAAAAAAACGTAGAGAAGTAGTATTATGAAGTTATGGTAATATGGATAAAACTTTTACTATTGCTTGTTACTTTTTAAAAAATCGAGAAAGCAGTACGAATTCATATACTTAAAAATCCAATTCATATACTTAAAAATCGTGGAATTTTTTCCCAATTCTATGAATTTTTAAGAAAGTTTCTGAATTGAAAGAAAATTTTAAATTAAATAAAATATTTCAAAAATCCTAATTTTATTTTAAAACTTTTTTTTTCAAAGTTCGCTAGAGCGCACTTTAACAATTTGTGTTTTTGCGGTGATTTGAAAATTGTTAATTTAAAAAAAAAACCTTACATCGTTTCTCCGGTGAAGAATCGTAAGAATCAAAAAGAATCTTTATTTTAGGACGATTCTTCTGCAAGCTTCCACCTTGTGGACAACTCAAGCGGGAAAATTCGAATATGGACGAGTGTATACGTTTTACCGAATTTGCATATTCACTTGGATAAAGTGGAAGAGGTGTTTTGATAATTTCTCTAGGTAGTTCATCCATTCGCAGAACTTTATACGGATTATTTTCAATTTGTTCTGAATTTTTTATTTTAAAATTGTATCAAATTAGAAAATTAATACCTAATTGCCATGGTGTTAGAGTCGACCTTTTGACTAAAACAGTTCTTCCGTTCTTATATTTGATTTTAACAAAAGCTGGTTGATTCTGACCATCTAATACACGTTCCATAAAGAATTTAAAACAAAAATAGTACTTAAATTATGAAATATGTTGTCGACGTGTCCTTTTGTCTTTTTCGCGTCGAGACCTTTAAAGGTACACAAACTACGGTAAGTGTATTTTTTTTTAAATATTTAAAGTAAAGTTTTTTTGTGAAATCGCTGTCCCATATTCATTCTTGAGAATTTACAATTACACAATAAAATTTTGTTGTTGATTCGGATTCCTTGACATGAGCACAAAATGAAAAAAAAAGTGCACTATAATTATTTATATCGAGACCTTGGCATCAATACATAACAACATTCGAGATTGTTCCTTCCGTTTTTTGTCAAAAATGTGTTCTTACAAATGCCCATCAACACTTCATCCCAATGCCATCATGTCCACTTCGCCCCGCCTATTCATAAGACCATCCGACACCAATACCACCATCATCTCCATCATCATAGTCGTCATCGAATTGTCCCGTTTTTCCGCTAACAAAACCACACACACACACACACCAAAACCGTGCTATTAAACGATTTCATCGGCCATAATATAATAATTTAGATTTCATTTTTTGTCCGTCTGTCAATACTTTCCCAAAGGAGGAGGGGCTATTACTACTGCTACTACTACTGACAAAAATAAGAACTATTTCTATGTTGTGTACTTCTCAATGATCATCAAATATTCCAGCATTTTATATGATGAACATATTGATATCTCTAATTTTATTCGTTCTCGAATCTTCTGCTCTATCAATTCAATATAATCAGATGCCTCCTCCGAAACTTGTATGTTCTTAATTCTCGAAAATTGACTCGGTGGCTCCATAAATCGCTAGAACACAGCAATAACCTTCCAGGTCTCGCAGCGAAGAAACGTTTCGAAATAGCCTACTTCAAAATAAATTGTATATATATTTTAAAAGAACATGCTAAAATTGTTTTTTTCGTTGAGAAATGTGTATAATTTTTCAAAATTCTTCACCGATGAAGCTTCAAAAACAGTAAAAAATTGCTACAGATTGAGGATGATAATATGATAGCCTCGAATTTACATTTCTGGCTGACTGTTGAGAGACAAGTTATGAACCTTCAAAGTATTAATATTTGGTATTAGGAAAAATTCAGACAAGTGTAAATTCGACGAGTTCAAATTATATTTTAAATTGGTAAAAAATTGCTATTGTTCGTCTGCAACATTTGAAAGTTTGCTCAAAACAATTGGTGCCCCTATATCTCTTTAATTTCAGAAATCTACTTATGACGTTCCTATTTTAGAAAAGGAACTAAATCTTAATCGAATTTGAGAATTTAAGGTCTTCGGAAGTTCCCGATTATTTTCTGTTTTTTTAAAGTACTTTTAATAAGCTTTTGATTTCTAAACTACTTTTCATATTTTATAATTATAACTTTTTTCTAATGAAAAAATCAACACTTTCACAAAAAATCAACACTTTCCGGTTTCACTTTGTTACTATTTCCAATTCCACAAGATTTATTAAACCAAGTAATTTCATTTTAAATTCGACATCTATTAAGTAACGGCTAAACCAATCATCGCTTTCGATTTTTGGTCTTCTTTTGAATTAAATTTAAAAAATGAAGTATATTTTTTACAAAAATTTGATAGGCCATTTATAATTTAAGAAATCTGAAAAATTTTTTTGAAATACACGTTTCTAATCTATCTGAAATATTCAGATCAATCACAAGTTTTCAAAAAAACTTCATTTTTTTAGGAATGCGGTTCAGATGGGATTCGTCTGTCAATCGATCCAGCCGGTACATTCGGTGGACATGTTTATGTTCGAGGTTTTTTTCCACAAAGGTAATACAACCTTCTTGACCCATTATTTTGCACTCCCTGATATCTATTTACTTCTTGATGCGGTTATGAGAAAAAAAGTGTCTAAACATTCACTAGACTCCGTTTTTTTATTTAAAAAAAAGTGAGCGGTTCATGTAAATTACAAGGACAACAACGTACACACGAGTTTCGAATAAATACTTCATGGTCAGTTGTTTGAGACATGAAAATGTGGTTTTGATTCAATGGACAAGAATCTAACACATCCTTTTTTTCATATTTGAAATTTAGATTTTGGGAAAAGAAAATAAGGAATAGAAAATAGGTCGGAATTTCAGTGTCTGTCATCTCAATTATTGCACTGAACTCACTAGATCACCTATAACCATGGATCTACCATTTCGTGGTCCATGCAATATACGACGTCGTCGGAATGTAAGTTTCGGTCTTCAGAAATTCTTAATTTCTGAGATTGTCAAAGTCAAAATATCTGAAAATAAAAAAAATACCTTAAAATTATATATTTTATTTATTTTACAATACAATTTATGCTCAATCTAAGAAAAATAATTTAAGATTTACAATTGCTAAAGGTACCGTGCCTGCTAATCAAACCAAACTCGATTTTCGAATGATATTTAAAATTTCACTTTTCAGGTCACTCCGCCATCAATATCTTACGACGTAACTGTGATAATTCAACATCATCCCTTATTCATAACTTCTTTTGACAAAGCATATCGTTTGAATTGTATTTATAGGCATCAAGAATCTATAGTCCAACAGAAATTGAATGTTTCGTTAGTTCAATATCCTTCTAGATATTAAATACTCCAAAACCTTTCTAGGGACATTCCGGACGTCGCACTTCATAGCAAAAACGTAGCGCCAAACTGCCGTTACGATGTTGTTTCTGGTACATTAAACGGACCAATTGTCCGATTTGCAAATGTTGGAGATATTGTTGTACATAAATGGACATGTGATGGTGATCAATTTGGATTTGTTGTACATTCTTGTGTTGTTCGAGATGAATCTGGAAATGATTATCAATTTGTTGACGAAAGAGGATGTGTTTCTGATAGTACATTGTTCAATGAAATTACTTATTCGAATGATTTACAAAGTGCTTTCACTGCTATTCGAGCTTTTCGATATGCTGATCAGTTAATGGTTCATTTCTCATGCCAGATTACAACATGTCGCAAGAATGAACAAGGATGTGAAGGAATTTCAGTATGTTTTCGCTTTTCTCCTTCTTAAAGATACTGTTGCACTTATATTGGAAGTAATAATAATGTTTCGAGTTGTTATATTGACACCATTAACTCCAGCCAAATCAGAGCTATAAGTACATTTTTTACAGCCACCAGTATGTCATCCTATCGACCTTGGCCCAGTTCCAGTTTATTATACAAAAAAGAAAAAGTTGAATGAATTCGGAAATGACGGAACTGCGGAAATAACACCGCCAGCCAGAGCTGATATTTTACCGACTAGAAGTCCATATCCATCCCTTATCACAACATCTCGATTGATTACAACAACAGAAAGTACACCTCTATCAACTACAACAAATCAACCGATTACAAAAGCTAAAGATCAAATAAGAAATGAGGTATTCGATGCATTTGTATTCTGTAGAAAATATTTTTAAGAACACTTCTAACAATAATGGATATTCATTCCCAAATGTTGAACCTGCTGCTGGAAATGGTCAGGATAATCAAGGATCAGTTGGAACAAAATTGGGACGAAATGATGAGCATGACAGTAAAATAATAGATCAATATGGATTGGAAATTGATAGAGATGGAAAGAGGTCGTTACCATTAGTTGGTGAACCAGAAAACCTACCAAAACGGGATGATGGATTTCATGTGGAAACACTTTCTAAAACGATGGAAGATGTTGCATTGGAACCTTTTCCTTTTCCTACAAAAGCTACTGTTTATCAGCATAGACAACCAAGAAGTCATCGAGGAATTGCAGAGGAACAGAATATCACTTTAGAAGTTGAGACAGCCAAGGTAACTTTTTTTTAATTTTTCATACCATTTTCAATTTCATATTTAGCTTCTCATTCTCGAGAAAGAAGAGGATTTCAAACAATCGGAAATAGAAACTACTCGTTCGAGATCCGAAAAGTTTCTCTGCACTTCTTTCAGCGGTACCGTTATTATTGTTACCTTGTTGGTATCACAGGTATTTTTCTCCTTTAATTTAATTAACAAATGATTTTTGGTTCCAGACGATCTCATTATTGGCTCTCATCACTCAACGAATTTATCATAAAAAATCAATTAACAAATTAATATATTCAAATGATCGACAATCAACTATTAAGTACTAGATTCTATTTCTTAATTAGACTTTTCTTTTTACCTAACAATTGGCCATTAGGAATTTCTGTTTTTAATTTTGTTGTTCTCCTCGAAAAACTCATCAATTATTGCTAATTTATAATTTTCCTCTGACCTTCAACCATCTGAAAAAATGATTTTTTAATTTATTTCTGCATTCTCACATCAACACACACACAATTATTCTCGTGATACCCTTTATCGGTAGGTGAAAACAGGTATAAACACCTTACATCTTCTTCCTTTCATTCATTTTACTGTAAAAATTCGATTTCCTTCACCTTTCTCTTATTCTCAGTCTTAGATCACGAAGCTTCTCTTCGATATTTTTTAAAACAAACTTATATTTTATGCCATGAAACTTTTAATATTTGTATTCTTATTTTTGATTTTATCAGGTTTGTACATTCTTTTTGATTTTCCAATAAATATATGCTTTATAGTTTATGGATATGTTGATCGTGACCACTTGTTAAAACTAGCATGTGCTAGGAATCCTCATTTGAATATTTGTGACGGTTTGAGGAGCAGAATTCCTAGGAAAACCAATGATGATATTGAAAGTAAGTTCGGGTTTTAGAAATTTGGATTAATTTGGATTTGGATTTCCTACAGTGAAAGGATATACTAAAAAACATGAACTTTCGAAAGACATGTATCGGAATTTACATTATGCAATTTTTTGAAATTTCGTTTAGCTCAAGGAAATCAATACACTGGAACATTCCCATTTTGTCCGTGGACAAGTCCCGGACATTTACAGTTTTACTCTAACATGTCCAATTTTCAAAAAATTCACTGGAAATGAAAGCTGGAGCGTTACTGAACTCCTTAGTGAAATTTTTAAGCTCTACCTAATTTTCGAGTAATGTTACACATTTTTGTTGGCGGCTTTATTTGATCGAAAAATAAAATATTTAAAATGAAATGCATATTTCAGTATCAAAGATTTCAGCTAGAGCTTCAAAATTTTACTAAGGAGGTCAGAAATTCTCCAGCTTTCATTTGCAGTAAAGTTTTTGAAAATCGGACACGTTAGAGCAAAACAGTAAATGTCCGGGACGGTCCGCGACTTGTCCACGGACAAAATGGGAATGTTCAGGTGCATTGCTTTCCCTGCGAGGTTCATCCTGAACCTATGTGACACAAACCAGCAAAGAAAGGGACAACAACTTTTTTGCAACGTCCTTTTTGTGATGTTGAATCTTTCATAAAGTTAAAGATTTCAGGAAAACCCGTATCAGGTTTAAAAAAACGAAATTTTGTACTTTTATAAGAATCTAATCATTATTTTGACCAATGAACATCTTCGTTCTTACGCTTACAAGAAAAAAAATATTTTCATATTTTATTACCTACCACAAATCGCTGAAATGAAAAGATAAGTTGTGTAACAAGATAATGATAACGGAATGCAGGTTTAACATGTCTAAAAGGGCAGCTTTGATCAGAATAACATAGAACGAATTAATAAATTACGCATCATTTGAGAAAGATCATTTTTATTTCTGAATATCATCCTGATACTCACATATTTTCATGATTTTAGTGATCACACCACCACCATTACCACAAGATGCAAAATTAAAACGAAGACACATTAGACCATCAGCACGAGATGTTGAAGAAAAGCCAAGATTACGAGCATTGAGCCCTGGAGAAGCAGCAGTACTTAAAGAAAAATGCTCGAGAGTTGGACCACTTGTTCAAAAGGTTCGTTAAGTTTCAGTATATTCTTCTTATAGTATTTTCACATAATTGGTATTATTTAAAGCATTGCCAACCCGGAAAAACCACTGCAGCAAATGCTGGAAGATGTGCCGCATATTTCTATGATTGTCAACAATTTCTTGAGAAAGGCGACCCACTTGCTGCAATTGCAAACTCTTTTGATTCTGGTGTAAATATCAATATTGCAAATGTTGATGTGAAGGGAATCCCATATTATCCAATTAATGAAGAAGGAGCAGTTGGTGTTGGTGTTGGATTAGGTATTCCGTTTGGTGCATGGGGTGGTGGAGCGTCAACTTCTGTCGGTGTTCGAGACTATTGGCATTCCGATCAAGAAGTCGGTGCAAATTGGTATCATGGAATGTATGGATACAAGGTAATTAAATTACATTTAAAAACAAAACACTTCAAAACTGAATTGGAATGAAAAAATATACCATTTCCATAAAATTCGTGTAAAATTCCAGCTTTAAAATTTAGTGACATCATGTCTTTAATTCACTCATAAGAACCGCTTTTTACAGAATCACTGGAATGTCCCACTTGTTCAATCACTTGGTGTTGAAGGCGGTCAACACAACACCGTTTCATTTCCTCTAACTGGTAAAGAAGCTGGAAATCTGAAAGTTGACAATGGATATGGCGTTGGAGGATATTACCAACAGAATGATCATGTCGGAGTGGATTATAAAAGAGGAGACGTGAAACATACATTTGGTGTTGGTTCTCCATTTGTAGGTGTCGGTGTTCAAACGGGTCAGGCAATTAGTTTCCCAGGACTTGATGTTTGGGATAATGCTCTTGGATAATATTATGAAATAAACTAGATCTTAATTATTCAATAATCATTATGTACACTTTGTTGAAAAATTGTTTTTCATTGAACCTAACTATAATTGTTACAATAAATAAATAACCCGAAATAAGAACAAGCATTAGAGAAGATTAATCAACAATAATTATTTGATGAATTGATGCCAAATGTTGTTTCAAATGATCTGATCGTGTGAAGCATCTTTTACAATGAGGGCATGGAAACCGATTCTCTTTTGTGTGAGTTCGTCGATGACGAAGGAGTTGGTCACTTCTATCGAACCGTTTCAAGCATCCCGGCCATTCACATCGAAATGGTTTGTCACCCGAATGTTTCCTGAATTTAATAAGTTTTTTTGTTGAATCATGAGAAATCTTATAAAATAGAAGCTTTAGAGTTATAAACAAAATAAAGCTTATGATAAATGTTATGGGGTTATAAGCAATCGAAAGGCCTGGTTGGTTCCAACACTTTTCCCGGTACGGTACCGGAAACAAAGTTAGAACGAATCGGTACTTTTGCTCTGATAAGGGTTAGGCAAGCGCGTCTAAAGAAAAGGAGCGCACTCGATTCGCTTCGAGCTATAAAGTCAATGTAAAGGGCTGAATAAGCGTGAACTAAGCGAGAGCTTCGCAAAAACACTTCAAGTTCAGGTGTTAGGCAATTGATAGCTGCAAAGTTACCTAATATGAGCTCGAAGGTGACTGGTTTTCTTGTATGTTTTCTCGCATCCTTCAAATGAGCATTTGTGCACAAAATTTTTTCCGCGATCTCCATGTTTCCTAGAAAAAAAATAATTTAAAAAATCGAAATATTTTTTTATTGAAGAAATCACATAATCTTAAAGGAAACTAACATATTTTTACAATTTGGGCAAACACATTTCTGACATTTTCTTTGTGGTGAAGTAGTAAAAGAAATAGAATCCGAAGAATCAGCAGAGGATGACGATGACGAAGAAGAAGAAGACGGTGATGGTGGTGGCGATACTTCTTCCCATGGTCGGAAAAATTTGATATTCATTGTCATTGAAATAAAGAATGAAATGAAAGAATAACTGAGGCTTTCTTCGTTTTGTTATTACAGTCAGGAATTAGACAAGGCGGGCGTCAAATATCGGCGCCACACATACACATCATACATTCACAACTTTCCGAACCCTTTGCTCAAAGGCGCAATGAGAAACAACACAAAAAAAACGAAGAAGCGAAAAACGGGACCAGACGGCGAACCCTTTGATGTTGTCTGTCCTCTCTTCTTATCAATACGCTCCATGTGCATTGAAAAGTGGCGGCATCATAAAAGAGAACATATAATCACCAAATGGTGCCCTCTTTCAATACGATGATGATAACACTGATGGATACAGCATCGACTGAATGAGCAGAAACGAGTAAAATAGAGAAAACGAAAATGTATTTGTGTGTGAGTGTATTTTTCTAAAAGGTTTTGGAGTGTTTTAGTGCTTGTGTCATCGAGAATGACACATTACAACCGCACTGTTTGAGCTGGAATGGGTGGAGCAAAAAATTGTTTTCAATTAAATTCATTTCAAAACATCCTTTTTTGCGCAATTTACATCAGGATAACAAATATCAACAATAAAGACCACAATCAGACGAGTTTTCTAAGCCGGATATCAGAGAATTTAAAAAAATTTATTCCAGTACCGGGGACGAAACAAAAAATCTACATTTTGAAAAAAAAGAAATATGTAAAAGAGAAAATCAAAAGTTCTTATATAAAATCAAAACTCTTGCGGGTAGCAACCATTAAGTCTTATTCATTGGATTTTAATTTTCCTCCGTTTTTTGTATATTTCTTTATTTTTACTGTTCTATTTTTTTTCTTAAATTGCTGAATAAAGATAAAGATTTAAAAGTTCTTATGAACAATTAATAACGTAAAATAATAGAGTTCAGCGCTAATTCACACTCAATTGCTCTCATGGAATTTTTCTGAGTTTTGGAAATCATTTGATATACTTTTTCCAATGACTTTCTGGGAAATTTTATGGTGAGGTAATGTGCCAGTTGCTGAGAATTGAAAAACAAACAGTTTTAAACTTTTAGAGACTTATAGATAGAAGTCAAAAATTTTGGATCATCCATTTTCTACTAAAAGACCGCAGCGCAACCGCTAGTAGGTAAAAATAGCATGCCTTTGTGAGAGACTTAGATTTTCTGGGTAAGTCAAAACCAACTTGCATGATCAGGAATATTTGAGTTGACAATATAAAATGAAAGTTGTGAAGAGCTTAATGAATACTTTCGTACCTTCCACAGTAATTATCCTGAACAATCAAACCAACTAATTGCTTTAACTAATTTTTTTCAATTTCTTTCACGTTGCCCTATTGTTTTTTCAAGAGTTCATTTTCCTTTATTCCCAATATTTTGAGTAAAACTGAACCTTATACTAAATGAGCAGAGACCCAATTCTTTCTAATCCAAACGAAGAGCATGATTCACAGGAACCAAATCCTAAAGGTGGATCAGACAAAAAAGCGGTAATTTGAAAAAAAAAAGGAATCGATAAGATTGCACATATTGATTTTTCAGAAGATGAAGGCGAAAAAACGAGAGAAGAAAATGAAGAAAATGAAGAAAAATCTAGTATTTTGATTTTAGAAAATAGTTTCGAATAATTAATTATTTTCAGAAAACCGCCACCCTTATATTCAATATTTCAATGATTTTATGGATAATGTTTTTCGTCGCTCTCATTGTTTCTTTTTTGATTTGAATAAAAAGTGTGTTGATAATGATTTATCAACTCTCGTCCAATAACACTTACATTTTGAAATTTCAGTGACAAACAAATATATTTGTTTCTAAATTTAATTGTACTGCAACAACATCAAAACATATTCACCGTTTTTTTCCCTGCATTCTACAGACAGTCTACCTTTTAAAAAACGTCGAAAAAAAGTAAGTTTTTGAACTCAAGGGAAAAGTTACGACATCATAAATAGTGATTAGATGATTAGAAATTATACAGTATCGGTTGTATAAACGTTCAATTTCAAAATTAGGTCTACGAGAAAAAATAGAACAAATCATGTCGAAAAAAAGTTTGAAGCTCTAATCAACAATAAAATCGAATGAATTTAAAAAAAAATAAAGACAAATGTGAAGATGGAAAATTAAAATTATTAAATGAACTCTAGACTATCAAGAATATCAGCCAAAATGATTTCTTAACATTGATATTTTAGCACAACTTCTGAAAAAACGTTATACGATTGAGCTAATTTAAAGGCAGCTGTAGCCAAATTCAAATAATCGTGTTTCGCGCCAATTCTGACCGCGTTGCACGATCCACGACATCCGGCGCGCATTCAAGTTTTGATTTGTTCATCTTTGGACCGCTGCTATGAAGCGTGTGTTTATCGTTATGATTTTGCATAAATTGCATTGCTCTAATGAGAGAATGCTCTAATTTTTGAAATTTAAATCTGGTAGGGTCAAATTAACTGAACATCTGTCTTTAAGGAATCGCGGGCAAAAAAAAGACAAAAGTGGCCCAAATCCACGTGGCTAAATTGTCAAATATAATCCTCTCATTTGTTGGTGTCTGAACTTTGTCACAAAAAAAATGATAGAGATAAAGAAAGAAATAGGAGGATTATACAAAATTGCAAACTTGGAACTACCAAAATGACGACGCCGCGCAATAGCAGTCACGAACTCGTCATATTGCCTTCCCTATTTATCCCACGATTTCCTGAGAAGTTCCAAACTTGTGACATCTTGTCTTTAACGAAATGAACTTTAAACCCACTATTTATCAATTTTGATTCGCAGGAACTCCTGATTTCCTACCAGAGTAGATTTAGTCCATACTCCTTGATCCTAAAACAAACATTGCTTCCAACAGCATTTTTCAACCTTTCAGATATAAAGTTACACAAGGTAGTTATTTTTAAGTAAGTAAATAACAAACACCGATCAACAATAACAAAAAGTATGTACAATTTAGTCTCTGATAGAACAATGAATACAAAAAAACAACATTCAATGAAACAACCGGATGAATACTTGTTTGCATTTTCAATGTTATTTTTTTGCCTCTTGTTCTCAGCCGTCATTTTTCCCCTTTTCCGTTTTTTACACCAATTTTTGTACTGTTTTTTTGTTCTATTGTGCACTATTTCCTTTTTCTGTATAGTCATATCCGATTTCCGAATGCTCCAAGTGCGTCTGAGAAAACAAAAATAAGAACAAAAAAATGGAATGAACTCTATTGTTTAGGTGAGCATATCCATATTTTTTATTAGCTTATTATTATTATTATTTTTCCGGAAGTAAACTGTGGGCCAATTTTCCCAAACCCCCCGCGAAACCAAAACATTTTTCTCATTCTTTTTTGTCTCGTGCTTCTTCTACTTTTTCTTCTCATCACCATCATCATCACAATCATATTGGCTGAAAAACTTGCCCCATTTGCTACCATCCATATTTTTGTGGGCGATGCCAGATTTTGTCAACCGTTTTGCATATTTGTTCGTCGCTTTTTTCATATTCTCTTCTTCTTCTTTGTTATGTGAGGGAGTTTATGAACGAAACAACTCAAATGTTCTTCTGTTTAACTATGACGTCGGATCTTCTGTTGAACATCTGAAACCAGCGAGGATAAATCGAACGAAGGTGATATGGATGGTACCGTCTTGGGAATGTAAAGCTTCTAATCATATAGATTTGGAAGAATACGGTATTCGATATAACAAAGGTGAGCTTGAAGATTTTAAAGAAATGTTCAAAATGAAGTGGTGTATAAAGTACCAACCCAAATTCAAGGTAAACATTATAAAATCGGCACAAGCTGAAGGTACGATCCATTCCGATTTTAAGACAGTGTAAACTTTAATATTATTCGAATTTTAGAAACACCAAAAGGAAGGAAATAGAAACTGAAGGAAGGATAAGATATAACCCCTTTCTCAACTTTCGAAAATTTTTGAATTTTTATAGATTTTAGTATGAAATTCTTGGCCTTTCTCTCAAGTGACACCTTATCTTTAAAGGAGGGCTTTACGGAGCTAATGATGCATCTGGGATGAAAATAGATTTCATACTCATTCCTAATCTGTTTTTAAAATTTTCTAAAAACACCTAGAAGCCGAGGAAACGCGCCTCAAAATAATGGCCTAGAAAAAGGGGCCACCGGCGAAAACTAGACCGCAGACTTGAAAAATCCAAACATTAAAAAAAACATAAATTAAGATGAAAAGAACATTTTAAAAAGGACTAATATAAGCATTCTACATAACTATTTATTAACGAAACACGAAAAAAGCTCATAGGAAAAAGTTCGGCCATTTTTGTAGGCCATTATGTTAGAGCTCATTTTCTCGACTTCTAGGTGGTTTTAGAAAATTTTAAAAGGAGATTTGGAATAAGAATGAAGTCTGTTTACATTTAAAGTACATTTATAATCTCCATAAAGCACTCTTTTAAATCCAATTACGATTTTTATGTAATGATGAAAAAAGTAAAATTAAAAGGTATTCCACATTTCAGAGAATCGAAAGTCTCGATATATTGCTAATTAAGAGACGCAAATGGAAATAGTAATGTCCCTTAAAAACACAGAAAAAATCTATAACCTTTTAAAAACTCCATAACCTTTTTTCCAGAACAAAAATTTGTCGGTGGAAAAGAATTTGCAATTTTCTACGAACATAGTTTCGGAAAAGTTCCATATTTTGAGGACAAAAGACCGAACAACCCAATAAATGGCGGTCTTCCACAATTAGGTGATTTGAATGCCCATTTGAACGAAGCGAAGAAGAATATTCTGGAAACAATCCCAGACGAAAATTTCGACGGTATTGCTGTCATCGATTTTGAGGAATTCAGGCCGACATGGGAGTTAAGTTGGGGTCCTTTTGAGGTTAATGATGAGATATATTTAAAAAGATTAAAATATTTTCTACTTCTAGGTTTATAAACAAGAATCGATTCGTTTGGTTAGGCAACAATATCCATTTTGGTCTAGAAGATTGATTGAGAAACAAGCACGAAAAGATTATGAGACTGCTGCCAAGTTTGAATTATTTTTTAATATAAATATCTATCAGAACATTTGCGTTCAGATCATTTTTTCTGGAAACAATTCGACTTGGAAAATCATTACGACCTAACGCTAAATGGGGATACTATATATTTCCAAAATGTAACGGGAATGTTGGCGAAAATCAAGAGTATGAATGCTCCGAAAAATTCAAAAATTTTAACGATGAGTAAGTTTTAAAACATTTATAATAAAATGCATTTGATGTACAGAATGAAATGGTTATGGATTGAAAGTACGGCATTTTTCCCATCAGTTTATTTGTATCCAAAAAACAAAGACACACCAAGGTATAATTTCGCAGTCACAGGTGTAAGTTTCTTTTTCAAAATACCCCCATATTTTTGCATATTTCATTGAAAATTGAAGGCAACAATTTTGGAAAGTCAACGAATTCGACGTCTCTATTGTCCGACATGTGAAATTCACATATTCACAAAAATTGAATATGATTCTTATCACAAACCGGAAGAATTTTATTCAAAGGTGGGTGCGTATATGTTTTTGTTGATTGTAAAGAAAACATGCGCTAAATAGAAAGAAACAAAATCAACAAAAGAATAAAAAATTGCAGCAAAATTTAGCAAGCACTGTCTACATTTCGGCACGAATGAACGCGGCAAGTGTTGTTGTTTGGAGTACAAGCAAAAACATCAACAAACGATGTGGTTTGATCAAGAATTATGTTTCTGATACGTTTGGACCGTATGTACAATTGGTTAATAGGAATATGGATAAATGTCGAGCGGAGAGGTGTAGCTCGAATGGTGAATGTTATTTAAGAAGGCCGATGAGGTTCGTTGATCTATGTGGGGGCTCCCGAAAACAAACAATATATTTTTTATCTCATTATACGATCAAGTTATTTATATTTTTCAAATAACTGGCAGTGTGCCTTTAAGAGTTTATCAAAATTTAGAGGCAGATGGTCAGTTAACACGATCCAAATTCAAGGCAAAAAATCAAAATTAGAATGGTGTTCCAAAGAACAATACCAATATGTAGCCTCTTCAAATAATTGTGTTTCGCGCCAATTTTGACCGCGACCGGTGCGAATTCAAATTTTGACTTTTCCAACTTTGGGCGGCTGCTATGACGCGTGTATTTATCGATGTGATTTCGAATAAATTGCATTGTACTCGCTCTAATTTTTGAAATTTAAATCTGATATGGTAAAATTAACTGACCCACTGTCTTTAACACGAAATTAATTAATATTTTAGTACAGTATGGATTACTGATATTATTCTACTTCAATATAAGATTAATAATACTTGTTTTTTTCAGAAATGCACCTATGTACAACTTCAGATGCCGATGTGATTTCCCATTCCGGGGCGATGATTGCAGTTATGGTGGTCGAAAGTATTTGAACGATAAAAATAGGAAGCTTTACTATGATTCTGAACGACGAGACTACTACAACAGTCCAAGCCAATTTTATCATTTTGCCAAATGAAAAAAAAAAACAATACGGTTTCTATATAAATTAATATATTACAATTGAACATTAATAAACACTATAAAACTGTAACTGGTGATTTTGGAGGTTGTTTCGGTACGTTTCTGAAAATGAATGCTGCGAGACAAAATCGAGTTTTTGATTGTCGAACATCTGAAATTTTTGGTTCATGGAAAGAAAATAACTTGAAAATATTACCTGACATCCTGTTACTTGAACTATTTTCATTCAAAAATTTAGTGATATTCTTGTCGAATACATGTCTGGCCACACTTCGAACCATTTTATTTAAGGTAAGAAACAGAAATGGGTTGATGAGTTGATTTATTATTGTGACACTGGGAAAAAAATGTTTTTCGGAAAAGTAGATTTAAAAAAAAAAAATACCAATAACAGAAAATGGTCCATACCCACTGCAAAGATTTCGGAACTTTTGCAAATAGTGGTGATAGAGTATCAGTTATACTGACCATCTGAAAAAGAAAAAAATGAAGAAAATGAATTGGATGCTTCAAAATCAAAAATTTCACAGAATATCAATTTTTAGAAACATTTTAAAGCTAATGAATAAAGATTAAATTCTTTTATAAGGCTTTTAAAAACGCACCTCCAATGCAATTGTGATGATCAACGCTTGAACCATGAAACTCTTGTCTCGATCATTATTTCGGTTATCAACAATTGTTTTTCTTTTCTTTATGATAAATGATAGAATTAAAATATACATGAGCAACATTATAATTGGCAGAAAAGTTGAGCATAAGGTGAAAAACTAAAAAAAAAACATCATAAAGTAAGTTGTTTTAAATTATATAAAAATATATATAACAGACCAATACACAACTGAATTTTGCACAAATTCGATTGTTCAAAAAAACTTCAAATTAGAAATTAGAAATGTAATTAGTATTTTCAAAACTTTGAATGTCTCTAATGCCCTGCAAATTCTAAAAATGCGAAAGCGTGAAAATTCCACCAATGATTGAATCATCAAAATCAAAAGCTTAAAAATCGAATACATTTTTTTCTGCCCCAGAGGTCATTTTTTAGGAAATTTCGAGATTAAGTGGATTATTGAGAAAATGATTTAATTTTCACACACGTGTCTGTAAATCCTAACTTGTGTCACATTTTCACAATTTTTAATCTGACTTGGGACCAAAACAAGCAATTCGATTAATGAAAAATTGTAGTAAATATGAGAAAGTTTTTAGTTTTCATGGCATCATCTTCGTTGTTAGTCTACCTACCGTAGTCAAAATATTACTTCCTAGCAAAACTTCATGCATAGAAAGAGTTTTTCTTGAAAACGTCTTTATAGTTCCATAATTACAGTTCCACCAAACTATGAAATTGATATAAATCCAGATAAAAATAGACATTATATGTATTCGTTTTCTAAAACATTCATTATTTTTCGAAAACTTCTACTTGACACAAATATTTACGTCGTGAATATTTTTAACATAGGTGGACATACAAAAACAGCAAATCGGTTGATAGTCATAAGAAACGTAAAATATAGAGATGCTTGCTCGGTTATCATGATTAAATATGAACCAATTTTGTACCATTCACGATTTGCAGAACCTTCATCATTCTACAATAATTATATTGATTCAAATTTCGGAAAAATATAGAATATTTACTTCGATCAAAAGAATTGGAAGTACTGTAGCAATTTGCATACAAATGTGAAGAGCGTTTGTAAAAGTTAAATGATAAACGATGGCAAAAAAGGGAAACTGAAGAAAAAATATACAAGTTAAAAACAATGAAATTCTGAACTTTTTACCTCTTGAAACCTTTTCCTTCCTCGAACTAAAATTATCGTGAAAATCGTGACGCTTATGATTCCGATGAGCAATAACACCGCGAATGCAGAAGCTGCAGCAATAATTGGAATATACTCAACAGTTGTAACATTCAAATGAGTGATAGTTTCATTGAGGATAAGGCTTCCTTTTCCCTAAAAATAACTGAATATTTTATTTGAAATAATTAAATAATTTTGATTTATTTAATAAAATTCTAGTGGTTTTCTGGGTGGTCTTCCGTACCGGGTCTTCTGTAACCAGCGTAATATTGATCGTTGTTGTAGAAGGTTCCGTTGAAGTAAAAATCTCCGTCGATGTCGTAATATTACCATCAGTCGTAATCATACCAGTTGTCTCCATTCTGAATATTTTTTTGAGAACAAAATTGATATTTAAATGGTGACGAAAATTCCCAAAAGTTTTGATAGATCAAATGGTTTTAATGATGATCTCCGATTACTTCAAGTCACAAGAAAAATTTAAGGGTAAAACATTAATCACGCGAACTCCAAAAACACCAGAAGTAATGAAATTTAGAGAAATTTTTATTTCCACCCTCAAGCTGTTTTCGTTCGCCGCATGGCTATTAAATAAGAAAAAGTAAAAAGTGAGCTTGATTTTGAGATGTTGAGAGCAGGTGTGACAAGGCGGATGCACAAACGTGGCATTTAGTTACGAAGCTAATTCAAGACACAAATGATCAAATGCTTAGAATTTCGAATGGAAAGTCATCGAAAAATCAAAAAACCAATGCTTATACATTTTTCATTTATTCAACAGGATGGGGTCACAACTGATAATCAAATGCTTTATACAATATGCTTATTTCGATAAATCCGAAAAATTCTTCTTCGTCCGAAATTATATGTAGACATGAAAAAAATTCAAAATTTTATTTGACGGGGATGTCTACGCTCAAAAGTAGAAAATCAATTAAATTAGTAGAATTACAGATGTCTGGCATGTCGTGAAACTTGTTCGAATCATAAAAACTACGAATTGTTTTCAAAATCTGGTGAGGTTCCACTTTTCAGACAGATCAAAAATTATCCTAATCATAAGATGAGATGTCTAAATATTGTCTGAATGAGAACTCGAATATCTCAAAAAACGAAAACATACAATTACTCACATTGGGTTATTCAATGAGCTTTGATTCTTTATTTCAAAATTGTTTTACATCAAATCAGAAAACTCAATTTTTTTTTGACACAATTGTTTGTGACTCATTCATTTTTTATGCAAATACAGCGAGAACTCTACGAAATGAGAACATAATATTTTTTGATAATGAAATGATGTGAAAAACATTTTAAATTTTAAAAACGAATCAGCTTCACCTGAACGGACGCTTTTAAACAATTATTCAGATTAAGTATTTATAAAATCAAAAAGTGTCCGGGCATAGCACCTGTTTGTACTATAATAGGATTTACTTAATATCAATCCGAAAACAACCATGTTTTTCTAATGTCAAAGAATAAAGATCTTTCAAACACTAACAAAATTGGATCAATGACTAGGGAATTAAAAACTTGATGTTCGGTGCATACATCGGTCTGCCCACATTTTTCTCTTTAATTTTATCACTAAAAACAGAGTAATTCAAAACCCCATGTTTTGTGTTTTGTTCAGAGAATCTGTGATAAAAAATAGCAACGATTTCTCAGAAGACTTCATTCACAATTTTCAGCAAATGTTGAAATATTTGACAAAAACGTGCATTTAGATAAGCCCTTCGAAATTGTTATATGAATAAATTGATTAGGGTCGAGTATTAAAAAGATGATTATACTAGTATTAGTCTAAAAAAAGCTGAAGGTGGAAAGGGGATGGGTCAGGAAAACATAAATTGGGTGCGATTTTAAAAAAATTAGATATTGAAAAACAATCAGGGGATGAGGGGCGTAAATGGCAAAAAGAAAGTAGGAAATCAATTTTTTTCCAAAGCAGGGGAACGCTCTAGCGCTTCAATTATTTTCTTTCCGGACGAGAATCTTTCCAATCGAGATGTATTGCGGAAGACGCGTTCCTTGATACGTTCCAACCAACCGGCATAGATTTCGATCTCGGTTTCATCGAGACTGTGGTCACTGAAAATCATATCATTTATTATAGAAATCATCTGAAATGTTTTTTTTAAAACTTACTGTTGTCCAAGAACAGCCGAAGATGAGATATGAATCATTTGTTGAATGATATAATTTCCATATTGGTGGAAAAGAAGAATATCAAGGGCATCACGGTTGGTTTCCCTGTAAAGAAATAAGAATATAAATGAAAATATAGTTTATAACTAATTACGGATGTGGAATGTATCCTTCAAAGATTTCTTCCATCATTTCGAACATAAGACGATGTGGAGCAAAAAGGAAAGCGACTTCGACAACATGTGACGCGTATTTCTCTTGAGACATGCTCAACAAATTGCGTCTGAAAATAATTATGTAAGAACAACAAAAAAACTAAAAATAGAATCATCTCAGTAAATTAATCAGACTCACAAAAGGCATGTTTCAATGATTGTATCCCTGTAAACTTCCATAACGCCGCCAGATTTCATGACATGTTGGATGACGTAATTGGCAAATTCATTGGAAGCCAATTGAGAACAATTGCGAACAACTCCAGTCATCAATGTTTGCAACAAATCGATACGTTGCTTATAATCAGGAGACTTTGGATTCTCCGACAATTTTTCAATTGTCGATTGAACCACTCGACATCCATATTTGTCTTGACAGACATCGATCAAATGATTATCATTGCCGAAGAAGTCGATCACATAATCCCATGCTGAAACTGGCAATGTCTTGATGATCTGAAAATGTAGTTGTTATGGGTTTAGTTTATAAAAAGTCGACATACCTTCTGAATGACATGGTTACCATTTTGATCAATGCTGAGACGAACCAAATCGGAATCGCGAAGCTGTTGAGCAAGTCTCGACGCAAGATGCATGTCCAATTTTTGAATTGCCAATTGAATAACACGGCAAGCACTTTTATCCAAGCACAATTCAAACATGTCGGTGACCAAATGTTCCATTATAATCTCTTGTTCAACAGAGCGCGAGCATTCAACGATTCGTTGAACGAAAAAGTTGCCGAACATATTGCGGCACATCGACTGAAAATTGTTCTCTTTGGATCGATACGAAGGGTAAATGCAACTAACCAAAAATGTTTCACGATTTTCAACCATTTTACGGAAGATTTCATCATGAATACCACCATCTGACTCGACAGGATATTGTTCTTGCAAGAAACGGCAACCATTTTTGTCAGCAGCAAACTCAAAAATCGCGTCATTGTTGATGACGTCACGAAGAGTAACATGAGAAGCGACGATTCCTTGACCATCGACTGCCCATGTTGGAAGGGTGCTGCGAATGACCGAACGAGATCTGAAAACATTTCTGCTTCAGTAAAACGAATTATGTTGGAAAATTAATACCCAAAGGAAGTGCTATATGACGAATCTCTATTAGTCACCGACGTATTGTTGAAAGAAGATGAGTCGTTGAGATCAACAAGACGAAGACGCAAGGTATCATTGTTCTGGTGATGACGACGAGGAGTAGAAGTACGCCATTGGGCAAACTGAAAGAAGATACAGTGCTCACTTCAGTGATGACTTGAGAATAAACGGGAAATAACTCTGCAAATCGATCTGGTGGAACAGCGGACTATTCAAAGTGGAAACTGCGCTCTATCGAAAATACAAAATTCATTAAAGGAACATAACAATTCCCAAAACAGACAGGAAAATTAAAATTGTTTTTTTCTGTAGAATTTCAATAGAGTCGCTCTTATTTTTTAGAATAATCCGGAAATAAATACCTTGCTGTTCGTCACCGAATCCTGGAATCCTTTGTTGTTCACACGACCAAAACGTGAAGGAGTCCACGAGGAATTGCTGAAATTTCCGCCATATCCAAACGATCCATTCGCCGATTCGTTCAATGAAAGCAGACCAGCTGGGCTGTTGAAGAGATGTTGTGGTCTCTCGCCACCAATTGGTGCTTGATTATTCACAGAATTCATTGTACGGCTCATTTTCGGAGATTGTTGTTGTTAGTTTTGAGCGCACTGAAAAAAGAAAGTTTCGAGCCAAAAACAAAAAATATAGTCGCATACCTTGACAAAGCTGGTAGAGCCGATGTGAGAACAATCAGTTATGGGCAATTGCGCATAAAGTAAAAATCGTTGTTCTTATGGGAGAAAAATGCATTTAAAAAACTCGTATCTTCGAAATTTGCGGGTAGATCAAAATTCAGAGTTCCTTGTTCAAACTACATTCAAAAAAATTGAAGCCTGAATTTTGCGTTTCTTCGTAGTCATTTTTCAATTTGCTTTTTTTCGTGAAATTAAATTTTCCTAAAGTTTTGAAAAACTTCATTTAACATCACAAGTTGTGACTCACAACTACCTTTTTAAACGTATTTCTAAACGAATATATAAACGTTGTGAAACGAATTGCCCTGTATTATCACTGCTAAATTCTTCAGTCTAAAATGTGACTGCTTGGCGCAATGGTAGCGCGTTCGACTCCAGATCGAAAGGTTGGGCGTTCGATCCGCTCAGTGGTCAAAACATTTTTTTTTCAAATTTAAAAAAGAGAACAATTTATTCAAACAATGTCGTTACGCAGCCAATTTTCCAATTCCTTTTTCATCTATTTTTTCGTTACTTCTCTTTGGTGGATTTGGGATTTTCGGTTCAATACAAGGAATTGGAACTGCTGTCATCTCTTGATTTTCTGGAACTTTTCCAACTTTTAATTCTTCCTTTGCCAGTGAAAGAAGCAAAGGTGAGAAGACAATGTCTTGCATTTCGCTGTCAACTTCATCAACTGTATCCTGAACAAAAAATAAAACACAAAATTTTAAAGGTGATTTCAATTACTCTACAGCTATTAACATCTGCTTCCCCATCTTGGAGCATCTGACCGCCAATCAAAGCTCGAACTTCGGCGTGTGACATTAATTTGGTAAGTTGAGCATTTTCTAAAAATTCGGTTTTTTCACCAAACGTCGAATCATCCTTTTCCGTTATCTTCTTAGCGGCATTCTTCTTTTTTGCTGGGGCGGTTTTCGGACCTAAATTTCTTTGTAAAATTAAAAAAAAACGAGAATAGACAATTGTATATTCAAAAAATCCCACTAGAATAAATTTTCAATTTCGAATGTTTCATCAAATAAATTGAAAATTTGAAAAAAATGTGCTCATTGGATTTGATGTTTGTGTCAAATAACTCCCGACTATATTATTAACTCACATTTTGCAACAGTATTAGTCTTTTTTCCTTTTTTATTCTGTGATTTATTCTCAGCTGCGATCTCCTGTATCGGCTTCTCCTCTTTCCTTTCTTCCTTTTTCGGAGGTTCCACTTTTTTCTCAACTTTCAATACTTTTTCCTCTTTTTTCGGGATCACCGTTTTCACTGGCTCATTTTTCGGTTTTTCAATAGATTTATTTGTTATTTTCCCCTGATTTTGTTGATTATCCAACTTATTCTTACTCCTAGTCACCGGAGATTTCTGTCGCGTATTCTTCACTTGTTTATATTGATCAGTTTTCTTTAAATTTGCTTTTTTTGCTATACACATATTTGAATGCTATGATGAACAATTTAGAAAATGATAATGATTCCAATTTTTCTTGGAATAAGTAATCCATCTTCAAAAAATAATGTTTGTTCATTCTTTTTTTGTTTCCAACGATTTCCATAGAAACAGGGAGACATCCAAGGTTGTAGTCTCCAGTCTTCAGCTTTCTGAAGTTTATTATTCATTCAAAATGGAGCAAAAACCGAAGAAAAAAGGTGTAGCTCTTCGTGAACTTTACTGGAAAACACTTGTACTTGGAAGTCATTTCCCCGACGATTTCAATGGTGGAAGATTCAAAAGTGTTCCTGGGTAAGATTTTTGATTTCTCTATCAAATGAAATAACTTGAATTCTAGAGATAAATATCCAATCGATATTGTGCTTGGGCTGGACAAAATCGCCAATATTTATAAAGTTGTGATAGACGTTGATGATGAACTTATACGTAATAATTTCATAGCTTTGATAACTCCAACGAGCGTGGATTATGCGTGCATGCTGAATTTTGAAGACTTCGTTTTTTTAAATGAGCTTATGCAAATCCTTTCAGCATCGAAAATATCGATTCGTGTTGGAAGAAATGACTCTCAATCCGAAGTGAATTACAAAAATGCAAGATTGGCTCACTTCCATAAACCAATAATTATGGAATATTATAAGAGAGAGAGATCAATGAGTAGAATGGAGAGCAAGTATTTTATCAGAAGTTGTGTCAGAATTTATCGTTTTGTTTAAGAACAGCATTTGCCGATTCAATTGGACAATATGTTTGGATAAATGTCGGACAACCTGTTGAACATAAAAGGAATCCTTATCGTGTGGTATGCATCACGGGGGTGCTCCCGCTATTTTTAACTTTCGTTTATCCTTTAGAAATATCCTTCTAATTCTATTTAGCAATATTGAAAACATTTGAATACATACTTATTTTTAATAAATTTCAGATTGATATCAAAAAATTAACAATTCTTGGTTATCCATTACCAGTAGAAGAACCAACAATTGATGGAGAAATGGTTGATGAAACTTCATCAAAGAAGAAAATAAAGGAAGAACCAGAATTTAGAGTCCCGAAAAAGGATATAAAAGTGGAGAGATATAGCTAGTAAGCAATAGAAAAAACACAATCAATTTTTATCTGAAACTTTCAGCGAAGGTGATGGAATGACCATGAATGAACAAGCACCATTAGGTGGCGATCCATTGACATCAGTGCGAACAATTCGAAGAGTATTGGAACGGAAAATGGGACAGTCTGAGGAAGTATGCAAAGAATGCGATTTTTATGAAATAAACCAATAGAATTTAGGAAGACAAAACAGTTCAAGCAACAATTTGTTTGCGAGCAATTCAAAGAATCGACGAATACGAAAAACGAATTGAAGATTTGGCAACAAGAAGAAGTAAAGCTCTCGAAGCTGGTGATATTCCATTGGTTTTTTTTTTGATAACAAAGAAGATTAAACCTTTTTGAAAACTATTTTTTCAGGCAGAACGACACCGTCTCGCGATGATCGATTGTCGGGACACTGTCTTCCGTGCAGTCCATGTTGATTTATTATTGGATAGAAATGAATTAAGATCCATTGGAGTGGAATCAGACTGGGCTGACTATTCAGAAGAGAAATTCCAACGGGATCGCTCCGAGAGTTCAAGCATTAATTAAACTTTCAATTAATCAATTTTAAAAATAAAATATTGGGCTATTTTGGTGGGTACTTGATTTGCAATTCTTCAAATCACTGTATTTACTTGTTCCCAGAGTTGAAAATTAGGTCAGAATAGGTACCCTCATAAAATTGAGTATATTTTTCCCAAAAACAAAAAAAATTAGTTAACCTCCTCTGACGTGGATGTCATAAATGCACATATGGGTACTTATTGCAAAATTGAATTGTGATTAGGTACCTAATTTGCACAACAACTGACAAAATTGCATTAAAGTCAAGGAACATCACTCACTTACTGTGATTTTTAGGAATTTTCATCATCATTCAGATATGCCCAGTTTATATTTATCTTATCGCATTAGATGAAATATATCAATTATGGCATGATAAAATGAGTTTGCATCTTGTCCTGAATTAACGAAATTTTTTATCCAACACTGATTAGGATCTTCAGTCATTCTCAACGTTTTTCAGAGTTTGAAAAAACAAAGAAACATTGCTTTTATTCAACTTTATTACTTTTAAAAACAAAAGGATAAATTAGTTGGCAACTGGCGCAGCAGTAGTAGAATTGGCAGAGCTACTGCTACTGCTTGAGTAAAGTCCCACGAAGAAAGACGAAATCGAGGCAAACTGAAACATTGATAGGACAATTTTGAATAATTCTTTGTGTTCATTAGAACACGATCAACTCACCGCTGCCTTGAGAGCCAACACAACTTCCTCAATATAATCTCTCAATTTCTCCGTGACAGTTTCTTCAGTTGTCGTTGCTGCTGCTTCTGTTGTTGATTGCTCATCACCTGAGTCTTCTGAATCTTGTTGCACTTCAGCTTCTCCATTATCTTGTTGCACTTGTTCCTCAGCTACATTTTCTTGTGGGGCTTCTGCTGGTTTTTCATTGGCAGCATCTGGGTTCGCCACAGCCGCTTGAGCTTGTGGTGCTTGATCTTGACCAGCTACCTTAAAATATCAAATTGTTCTTCAAATTAATTGAGCAGAAAAGAAAACGAACCAAACTGGAGCACAAGGCAACAATTCCGAAAACAAGGAAAATATTTTTGGTTCCAACCATCTTGTACAAAAATAATCGTTCCATTAGAAATGAAATTTAGGTGCCTTTTTATGCTTCACCTCCGCCTTTTTTTTGCCCAAAACACTTTATTCATCGGTTTATTGTTTTAGACACCTTCTCATCGCCTTTTTTTCGCTACCATGACAGCATAATCATTCCAATTTTATTGATGTCGCCGATTTTTCCAATAAAAATTTTAGCTTACTATATTGTTTCCGAACGTTTTGTGTGCCTTTCTGGCAATTCAACGACGTGGCAAAATCATTTATATTTGAAAACAAAGAATGGAACCCTAAAAACACAAAAACACAAATTAGGAAAAGATCAGGAAGATTTAGAAGAGCTCAACGTGTCTAAATATCTTCGATATTCGTTTACTGTCCTCCAGTGTGAGTTTCGAAGAATCACTTGATGTCTTTTATCCTTCAAAAACTCCCAAGCAACATTTGACATCCAATTCCGAGACTTCATCAAATAACATGTTGCTACTGTGGCACTACGAGTTCTTCCAGCCTGAAAACAATTGTGGCTTTCAATTCCAATTTTACGCAATTTGAATAAGCATACCTTACAATGAACATAGACTGTTTTTCCACGTGCAGCTACACCTTCAATAAATTCAACAGCTTCGTGAATCTGGGCTCTTGGAGCGGTACCAGTGAAATCCTTCATCGGGATTGCAATAAAGTCTACCCCTTCCTTTCTCCAATCCTGTAATTGTAAAATATCATAAAATTTTGAAATCATTCGACAAAACCTCTTCTTGCATTGCTTGAAAAGCAGCTTTCAGTTCAAACTCTTCTGTACAACAAACAACACCTCCAACGTTTTCTTTTTCAATCAACTCCTGCCTCATTGATTTGAATGGCATTGCTCCAAGGATAAGCGTATCATCGACCTGAAAGCATTTATTCAGAAAAAATTGATTTTCAATATTTCGACGACAGCTGAAAAACTTCGGCTTGGCCCAATAGTTCCTTGAGACTTTGGCGCGTGACGTCGATAAATGTTTTGATAAATTCAAAAATAATTTTTTAAATGCCTTTGATTTTGTATGAGTCATTAAAATCAATTTTTGGTCAATTTTTAATTAAACACAATTTTAGCACGGTATTTTTTCTTCTTCATCCCATCAGCATTTTCCGGACGGTACTCTAGACATGTACAAAAACGCGACGAGCTTCTTTCACAATTTGGTAAAATTTCGTTTTTTTAAATTCTTCAATCAATTTTCACGATTTTGAATTGCTTTCTCCTAATAAACTTCCGCAATGTGTTCTGGTTTTCAAAGAAAAAAAACATGATCATTGCAAAAAACGATGTATTATAGCCGACATAAAACTCAACATTTAATATGCCAATTAATATCGACGAGAAAAAAGAGACGATTCATGAACGCCAGAGGAAAAATAAAACATTATTTCAAATCTAATTTCAAATAAAAAAGTTACCCTATTGAACCATGCCCATCCTTTTGGCTGTACATAGTTTCTGAACAAATTGTATCCCAGTGACGGGTAGAAAATCAATCCCGTAAGCATTTCTTCAATTAAATAATAATATTTTGTAGGTTCGTCCAAAATGTTGAAAAAAAAACAATACAGCCGAGAAGAACGGATTAGAATTACGAATTATCATATTGTAGTTTTTTTTAAAAGAAAACAGTTTATAACTCGGTATCAATTCAGAAAACAAGATGTTTGTAAAAATAATAAAAAAGAAAGAAAGGTATATGAAAACTCAACAACAGAATAAAACTCGAAAAGAGATCACTTATCATTCCCCGGTTTTTTTGTTCATCCTCCTTTTGTAGGCATCACGTGTTCCCAATGTTCCGGTGGTTGTAGCTGTTGGATGCGATGGCACATGCTCATCATCTTCCTCAGAATCTCCGCGTTTTCTTTTCAACGTTGTCAAGTCAGAAGATCGAACAATCTATAAAATTATTTTTAGAAAAAACGAAATACAGTCAAAGATCAATGAACATACTGCTAATGGATCCGGCGCAACAGCCAAAAGTTGATAAAATTCTTTTTTAACGTCTTCGATAGGCATTGGACCGACCATTTCACCAGGTTGAGGAGCAGCAGTTGAATACGAGGCTGAAACAAGGATTTATTTAGAATTTGGGATTGAAAAAAATTACAAGGTAGATTTGGCAACTGCGTCTGAGCCAAAGAGCTCATCAACATATCAACATTCACAAATGGTCCAATGAAACATTGTGGCGGTGGCAGCATGAGCATTAATTGAGCAGCGGCTGGAGGTGGAGGATAAATACCTGTACAATAAAAAATTAATATATACATTAAAAAACCATTAATATAGATGTATACCTCCTTTAACCGGATGATAAGATGCCGTACAATTGACTCTTGGTTTGAATGGAATCATTTGAGATATATCAGGTCTAGGAAATCCATATTTGACTATATCGGAATGTGTACTAGCGCCTCCCATAATCGCACTAGCCGCTTGTGGACCTCTTGTTGGAGCTGCTTTTGGAGCAGGAACTGTACTTCCATTCGAGCTCTCTGGTGTCACTTTCTAAAAAAAAACATTGTATAAGGTTTGTATAAAATCATTTCCGATAATTTTACCGTTGTCTGTGTTTTATATCCAACCAACCGAAGCTGTTCGGCACTACAAGGCAATAAATCCATAAATCGATAACGATCGATAACCAGAACTGAACAACTACTACTAGAAGAATTTTCATCATCTTGAACCAAGTCGTATGCTGCCTTTCGCCTTTTTTCAACTTTTAAAATACTTGCCAAATCTCCGACTGTATTTTCAAAATCAAGGTATTTGTCCCAAATGCGTCTGAAAGTCACTCATTTTTTTTCCAAATTTTCCAAATTAAAAATAAATTACATCGATTTTTCAGCGCTCAAGTTTCCCGATGTGAGAATCCGTTCAAAAACAACTCGAGTATTATTATCCTCTGAAAAAAATAATTTTTTTGAACTTGTTAGAAAAATTAACTTACCATTCAAATGCGATAAAAACTCAACATATGCCATACCGAATTCCGGTTCATTTTCATATTTTTTGAGTCCTAAATTGAAAATTCTCATCGCAACCTCTTTATCCTTGTGACAATAGTATTCCATCAATGCAGACGCGACGTAAACCTGATGTCCTGTTCGAACGTCCTCTCTTGCTCGTTTAAAAACCAAACGTGATGTTTTAGCTCCTTCGGTTCGGCGAACAAATCTCATTAATTGGATATATGTCTGAAATTTTGGAATATGAGCTTTTAAATATTCATAAGACAGATTACCAATGTTGGATTGATATGTTCTATAGCAAGAAGACGATCGTAGATATTTTTCACATTTTCGAATTTCATTTGTTCTTCTTCAAAATCTGCATAAGCGAAATAAAGCAATTTTGATTCTTTCATCAATCCCGTAATAGCTCTCTCATATAAATCTGAAATCAGAAAAGTTACGACGGTTCGTTTAAAAAAAAGTAGGATAAAACTGACGAATGGTTTCTTGTTTCAATGCTTGTGCTGATTTAACATCTCCTTTTTCTTCCAATGTTTTACTTGCTTCTTGCAAAAATAAAGCTGCATCATACCACATATCTGGATAATATCCCAGGCATAAAAGCGCTTGTTCATACGCGTAAATAACTGGAAAAAACAGAAGTATATAATTAACATAATTCATAAGTAATCTGTACCTCTTCTCGCAAATTGAGCATATTCTTCAGTATCCAATGGATTCGTCTTTTCCCAAGAAATATATTTCTTCCATAATTCAACTTGCTTCAATTCAGTCGTTGTTCCTTTCGGTGGCACTGAAACTGCTTGTCTGTTCATTCCTCTCGTAATATTTTCCATATCTTTTGCCACCCTCCGAGAGTTTTGATACTCTTTATTCCTTTCCATTATTAATTTTTCTGCAAGCGTTGCATTGATTCCCTTCTCATATGCACAATAATCAGCCCATAGAGTATCTAAATTCACAATCGGGATCGAGATGGCACGTTGGTAGATTTTTCGAACGGCGGTGATTCGTTGATTTTCGGCATATTGACCAACAGCAGGACTTTAATTTGAAAAAGTTTTAAGAAATTTTAAATATCAAAATCTTACACTTTCTTTAGGAATGCAATATATTCTGAATAAATACTGAACGATTGCATGTCCATTCCAACCTTTTCAAGAGCGAAATCATATGCTTGTGCCATTTTTTCTCTGAATTTATAGGAATTATTCCCATCATTCAAGAAATTGTTAAAACTACCTGAAGGTTGGTAATTGACCTTTTGTTTCGTAGATGTAATGAACATAACATTTCCAAAGATCGATATTCAAAACACCGACTAAACATTTACTGAAAATCTGTAACTTGTTCCATTGTATTAGTAATCGTTATCCAATTCATACCTTTTCCACATTTTCGAAGTTTTTGGAACGGAGCTGAAAATGTTAGTTTTTATTTACTGTTTATTTTTGATTTTTGGGAACAGAAGTATTAGAGGAGATATCCTGTATTTATCCGGGATCTAAACTAAACTTTCAAGACTGATAAATTGTTTTGAAATCTTTATTTTACGATTAAGAATACAATAATGATTATTTTCTGACATCATTTTCGCTCGAACCGCAGAAGGTGCGATGGTTACTTTGATTATCGACTGAAACAAATTCCCCGTAAATTAAATTGATCCAAAAGGAGTTTTTCATTATAATAAACAAATTATGTTACCTCATGCTCAATATATGCTCTCCAATATCTTCCAGAATTCGGGAATTGTTTTACCAAACTCTCATAAAATTCCCTCTCTTGTTCTATTGGGCGAGACTGAAATTAAAAGCTCAATTATTAAGAAAACAAATTAATAAATGTTTATTAATTTGCTTCAATATACCTGATGTTCACGAAGAAGAAGATTCCATGCATCAACGTCGAATGGATTGGTTTCGATTCTTCTTTCCGGATTTCTTATGGACAATCCGGACATTTACACTGTAAAAAAAAATTTAAACTTTACCGATTTTTATGGAGGTATTTATGTCGTAAAAAGGGATTCAAGAACAAGAAAAAATGTTTTCTTCAATTTAATCACTTTCCTACATTTTTAAAACATGAATACCCCCATTAACAAAACAGTCAAACGAAGAGTTCTAAATAGCGTTTGAACAAGTTTGTTAGGGAAAGGAGGACAGAATTGCGGACAACACAACTAAGACGACGCATTAGCGCACAGAAAAAACTTTGGAGTGCATATGAATTCATGGTTTTCATAACATCGAAAACAGTAAGTCCGCAAATCAAATATTTTCTCAGTGGAATTTCGAGCAAAACAAAAAACAGTAGATAACACTCGATGGAATAACTAACACCAATTTTTTCGGCTGTTTTTCTGGAAAACGTCGCTGACGCAGAAAGATAAAAAAATTACAGTAAATTATCTGGAAAAAACAGTACATGAATCAAATTTACCCGTCGTTTTTCCGACAACAGTTACTTACATTCTGGCTCACAAGTATTCCGAGAACATATTTTATTTCGCTAATTCTAATAGTAAAAAAACAATACATCCGGCGAATTCACGTTTTCAAATGTACCACAAGACGGAATACTTTCTTTTTAGAAAATATCAATTTCAATCTCCAAGAAATATATGGATCTAATTATTCTTTTCCTGAACGACAACAAACAGAAGGTATAAAATCAACAATTTATTCTTAATCAATAACAATTTAGTTGACAGTCTCATCGGTGTGCTTTCCCTTGAGGATTCCAGTGACACGGGCACGTCCGGCAGCCTTTCTCTCGACCAAAGCACGACGATCCTTGTCGAGCTTCAGTTTGGTGACGGCAACCTAAAGAAAACGACTTATAAAAACCAATTTTACCAAATCCAAAAGAGCTCACGACTGTTCCTTGAGTAGCGCACAAAACAAAATTCTTGAAGAATTCAACTCACAAACCTGACTGGTATGTTGAGTGGTTGTGCACCGGAACTAGTTTATACAAACCTCACCTTCGAAGGGTGGATTCCGATGTGCACAGTAGATCCGTTAGCCTTCTCGCGGGTGATCTTGTCGATGTGGACGACGAACTTCTTACGGTAGCATCTGATGACACGTCCAGTGTTTCCCTTATGGCGTCCGCGCATAACGACGACTTCGTCTTCAACTCTGAAAATTTGTATTACACACTTTGCATACAAGACAAAAAAGTTTGGATTGAGCTTCAATTGCGTAAAATTTATTTATCCATTATGTCCAAACCGAATTAGAAAAAAATATCCACTCGGGACTACTAAATGGAAAATTAAGATAAGCTTATAAAATAACTAACCTGATTGGGATGGCACGAATTCCGTGCTTGGCACGGAGCTCCTTCGTGAGTGGAGAAGACATGATTCTTCTGCGCTCGTGGGATGGAGCGTTGAAGTGAGCCTTGCGGTTCTTTCCGGAGTCGCGTGAAACAAATGGATTGACCTTCATTGTACCCTGAAGAAAAAAAATTACGGCAGTTTTGGCGGAAACACTACGTTTGGAGTTTTGATAAGTTGAATAACGGAACAAATCGATAATTTTCGTTTCAAAATCAATTAGAAATTATTAAAAACATGTAACTAATCTAAAACAGGTAGAAAATTCAGTATAAACAAGATGAAAAATTTAGGAAAATAAAAAAGAAAACTAGAGTATTTCTGCTGTGTGAGCGACTACTGTAGCAATAGAAATTCGTTGTGAGACCCGGCGGAGCGTTAAATGTGTGCGCCTTTCTCATTTTTTTAAAACTTGGGTTTTTTATTTATTTATTATTTATTGTTTCTATTGGTATATCAATTTTGCAAAACTGATAATGTCTTTACAATACCAAAAGATAAAATTTCGATTATTGCAGTCTATTAATGATATATTTATAAAAAATTTGTTTGGTTTATAGATAAAAAATGAAGCCCGACATCAAGGATCGTGAATACATGTATCGTCTCCTAATTAGGTATGCCATAAACGAATATAATTAATGTTATAGGAAACTTTTCAGTCAATTGTTGTATGATGGCCATCAACAAATTGCAGTAAATCTATCCAGTGCTATTGGATGTTCTTCGTCACTTCCACCACCATCTGATAAGCTTTTCCGTTTGGTCACACTGGCAAAGCAATATGTGGAAGATCCAGATTATAAAGAAGACGCTGGACTTCCGGTTAAAACCTTTATCGTTTATAAATGAAAAATTCAATTTCAGTTCGAAAATTCATCTGCCGGATTGGATCTTGAATATGACGCTGATGTGGTGCCTACTTCTCCAGAACCGTCTCAATACGAAACTATTTTTCTGACCGTACACAAAGCTCCTTGTAGGGCGGCAGCTTTCAATTCTGATGGTAAGATTGAAAAACAAGTGAGGCAGTAATAATTTGTAGATTTTTAGGGTCCCTTTGTGCCACAGGATCTGCTGATTGTAGTATTAAAATTATGGATGTCGAACGGATTCTAGCAAGAGAGCGAGAGCACAGAGAAATGAATGAAAATGGTCCAGATGCACATCATCCTGTCATTCGAACACTCTATGATCATCTAGATGTAAATCTTTACAACAAACGTATATTTAAATTTTTAACAAATCTGTTTAGGATGTTAATGTTGTTGCGTTCCATCCACGAGATGCTATTCTAATTTCCGGATCTAATGATAAAACTGTGAAGCTATTCGATTTTTCAAAAACCGCAGTAAAACGCGCAATGAAAACATTGACAGAAGTATATCCAATTCGAGCGTTATCATGCCATCCTGGCGGAGAGTTCTTGTTAGTTGCAACTGATCATCCAACTCTTCGATTATACAATATTGAAACTGCACAATCTTTTGTCTCATCAATTCCCGAAGACCAACATACTGATACAATTAATGATGTAAGTGCTATGAACAACGGATAATCTTCTAATAAAAGCTCATAAAAATAATCAAAACATAAATAAAATATTTTAAGGTTCAATATTCTAACAATGCGAGACTTTACGCAACAGCCTCAAAAGACGGAGATGTGAAAGTATGGGATGGTGTTTCAAATAGATGCGTCGAAACATTCAAAAGAGCTCACGATGGAAGTTCTATTAGTTCTGCAAGATTCACAAAAAACGGAAAGGTTGGTGATTAGCATACGAAATACTCAAATTAAATATATTAATTTAGTATATTTTAACATGTGGCATGGACAGTATAGTAAAACTCTGGGAGTTGTCAACAAGTCGATGTCTTATTGCCTATACAGGAGCGGGAGCAACCGGAGCACAAGATCATGCAATCAATGCCACGTTCAATCATAATGAAGACTTCAGTAAGTTTATTTAAATTATCCAGTATTTAATAAATGTTTTTTCCAGTTCTATTTCCTGATGAAAAAAGTGGAAGTTTATGTTCGTGGGATGCTCGAAATTCCGACCGAAAACGACTCTTAGCACTTGGTCATAATACTTCAACAAGAACATTTGTGCACTCCCCGACAATGCCCGCATTTATCACAGGAAGCGATGATCATCGTGCTCGCTTCTGGTACAAAAAACCGAATAGTCAACCGACATTATAAGTTTTTTCGTGTTGATCTCTTTTATCTGTTAAATCGTGTATTATTGTTAAAAAACGTTTGAAATATTTATAAATAAAATTCAATAAATTATGGGCTGTTAATATACAAATGAAAATAAAATGGATTAGAGTCTTTCCATCAGAATTCTTCGAGATCTGAATGGATTTTTTGGCCTATCATTTGGCCCAATTGTTATTTTTGCCGCTTCGAATGGTTGCATTGGTTTTTCGTGAGCTTCATCGATTATTACTTTACGATTTGAAGGCGTTTCTGTGAAAATATATTTAATTATAGGTGACAGGATAAACTTATCAGCAAGTTGGAAATGTAAGTTTATTTTCCAATTTCAAAACTTTAGCTTGAGATGGAAATAATTACGAAAAATATAAAACTTGTGTATTTTGTCAGGGAAATTAATGGAAACTACTATAAATTCACGGATTACTGTTTTTCAAAAACGGGCTCTTGGCTAGAATTTGAGAGAAAAATAACACAAACAATTTTCGAGGTTTAGATTTTTGATCATTATTATATTAAGTAGGTCTTTTTGGAAAAAAGATGATGACGTTATAAATTTCCACTCCTCATAATCTAAAGTTTGACAAATATCTCACCTTGAACCAAATTAGCCTCAGTATCATCACCTTCCACTTCTGACATGCTCATTGCTGATGGCCAATCAATCAAACCTTCTTTTGGCTCGATCACATTTCCGAATGGATTTTCTGGTTCTTTAGTTTCTAGGGCCTTCTTCATAGCTTCTTCCTCTGCAGCCTTTTCGCTCGGCAATATCATTTCTAAATTTCATTTTTATCCGACAGCATTTCATTTCAAAAAACAAAACCTGGCGGGAATAATGGTTCTCCGTGTAGCGCCTCTTCATCCAATGGAACAGCCACAACATCCTGTGGTTCAGGAACATGAAGTGGTAATGGACGAGCTCTAAAACAATTCTTGAAACGAGTTCTTGGATGAAAGAGAAACAAACTTGTAAAGCGGAGGCCATGGATTACTTGGATTTCCACCTGGTGGATAAAATGGTGAGACTCCCAAACGTGAAGATGTTCCATCTTTTCCGATCAAAGGAATCTTTCCAACGAATGGAATATTATCGTAAGAAACGTCAACATAAGTGTAAGGCGCTGCAATTTTAAATTTAATTTTTTTTAAAACCATTATTTTAAATGTTAACTTACTATATACTCCAAGTCCTGGCCCATAAGCAGTAATTCCATTGATATATTCTTTGACTAATGCACCTTGTAAACCATCCAAAAGTCCCAAGGATGGTAACGGAGGTGCTTGGTACGAATATCCAACGAGTTGTATTAGCAAAAACAATAATGCAGACATTTCTGAAAATATATGACCGATTGAAAAGGAAAATATTAGAGAGATAGAGAGGTTGTTTGGAAAATAGATTTGATTCCTCGTTTTTTTTTTCGCTTAATGTTCCTAAAGATAAAACCAGCTTTCATGATGAAGCTTAAGAAATAGAAAGGATAACAAAGAGAAGCTTCTCTGGCGAGAATACATTCAGGAAACGAAATGAAAAAAAACGTAGAACGAATTGTCGTTAACAAACAACAAAAATATGCGAAACATGATGATATAGAGGTTACCTCTTGCTAAAGTGTCAGATTTCATACCAACAAAAAATATTCCATGAGAAAAAAAGAAACATTTGTTATTTTTCAGATTAAACAACATTTGTTAATGAAAAACATATGGGAAAATGGCAAAACAGACCTCAGGATTGCTTTATGGGTAAGAAGACAAAGAAAAAGAGGAGATCTTTTCACAATTTAATGGGTGCCATCAGTCCAATTTTTATTGGGGGTTCTTGGAACGATTCCAAGAGTCATTTGAAATGTCACGCCACCTTCACGCAAAAACACTTTAAATTTCTTGAATAAATTTATTTTTTTCAGGTTCCTAGTTTATTGATCATCTTGGCATCTACAATTCTTGTTTATAGTTTTGTATCTATTGACATTGTTGGAAAATCAAGTGTTGTTCAGAATGATACAATTTCAGGTTATATAGTACATATCTGTTTTCTAAAAAATGACATTATTAAAGATAATTTATCAACGGATGGTCCTCGGATGGTTTTTGTTGTTATTGATGCATTTCGCTTGTCATTTTTAACATCTCCAAATTCACCAATGAAGTTTCTGAGAGAATCAATTGAAAATCAGAAGGCTGCTGCTTTTGACGCATTTGCCCGTATGCCTACAGTAACCCTTCCACGCATCACTTCATTTATCACTGGAACGCTTCCATCATTTGGAACAATTTTGACGAATTTGGCAACTGATGAAATTCAATTGGATAATTGGGTGACAAGATTGAGAACAAATGGGAAAAGAATTCATTTTTATGGTGATGACACTTGGATTAAATTGTTACCAGGACAATTTGAAAAGTTTGAGGGAGTCACCTCATTTTTTGTCAGCGATTACACAGAAGTTGATAATAATGTCACTCGGCATTTAACCAAAGAGTTGAGAAATAAAGAGTGGGATGCTTTGATTCTTCATTATTTGGGATTAGATCATATTGGGCATTCATTAGGTGGAACGTCACCGAAAATCAATAAGAAACTTATCGAAATGGATGACATAATCAAGGATATTTATAAAAAACTGAATGGCATAGCAAATGAGAAACTTTACATTGTGGTTTGTGGTGATCATGGAATGACACAAGCTGGATCTCATGGTGGCGCAAGTAGTGATGAAACAAGAGTTCCGGTTGTTATTTTCCCACCGATGGGAACGAATGTCTTGAATAAAGATATAAGTGGGTTCAAGTTTTGAAAAAATACAACTTTTTGGAAAATTACAGAAAACCTAGAACGAATTGAGCAAATTGATCTTGCGTCCACAATTTTCTCAATATTCGGAATGAAGCATCCTGCCACGTCATATGGAGTTTCTCTTGTTCATAAAATCAATCCAATTTCCGATGTTACTGCATATTGGCATGAACAGTATGAAACTTTTAAGTTGATTGCTGATGGTTTGCGATTCTATTAAAGTTCAAGGGAGTTATGAAATTTTTAGAAAATCATCTGACATTATCGATATCTTGTTCTGAAACTGATTCCTGCGATTTTTCGAAAAAGACAATTCAAGACATTCTGGAAAAAGAGTTTCGACGAATACAATCAAAACTAGCTGAAAATTCTGCACAATTACCAAATGATCGAATGTTCATTAGTGTTTTCATACTCGCCACAGCTGGAATAATTGCAGTTTGTAGCCAATTATCAAAGGCTGGAATTTTGAGTTGTTTGATAAATTTTATTTGTTTTTCGAGCAGTTTTATAGAAGAAGAACATGAAGTTTGGTTAGTTTAATTTTATTTATTTTTCTCGACAACTAACCACTTTTTAGGTATTACGCTTCAAGCAGCGTATTAATCTTTCATTTATTCAACAATTTGCGAAGAAAAAATTATAAAAATGTCCAAAATATTTTAACGATTGCAATTGCACATCGTTTATGCTTCGGGTGGACCCAAAGTATAAGGCGTCGATGGGAAATGGAGCAAAATCTTTTGCCGCCTTCTGTATTTTCAGAAATCTTCAATTTGGATGTTGTTGACATTAATACATTTTTCATGTAATATTGAATTTCAAAATCTGCGGCAAAATGTTTTTATTTCAGAAATAATCAAATATTGGGCCTCATTTGTTCACTGTTAGCATGGCTGATATTTCTTCCAAACTTCAAAAATAGTCTCTACTTATTACTTCCATATTTAGTTCATATTTTCCGGATAGATGGACATCTAGAGTATGTTTATAAAATTTCAAGAAAAATAAACTGAAGGTTCATTTTCAGATCACAAGCAATATTTCTGAAAGTGTTCAGAGTTTTGTGTCTTCCTGGTTCGAATGCATTATCAACTCCAATAATTGGAACAATTTCACTTGTCATTTGTATTATGCCAACTTCTCAACTATTCCTAGCTGCTTTAATTTATTTGATTGGTCGCAAAGCTGGAGAATTGAAAGATTTCGGTGATTTTGAAGCTATCTCACTGCTGACTTCAGCGTTTTATTATACGGTAAATATTTTCGATATTTTCCGAGAGCTCCTGGAATACAAAACATATTTTAAGGGAAACTCCAATAGCTTATCTACATTGTCATTAACAGCCGGTTATACCGGTTTGACGGATTATAATCCTATTCTAGTCGGAGTTCAACTTTTTCTAAACACTTATGCAGGACCAATCATATTTTTATGTGGATGGTAACTTTATGTCAACTTTCAAACCGATTATAACGAAATTCCAGGGGAAAGCCGATTCGTTCCTATCAATTATTTCGGACTTCCTCACTTATCACATCTTTAATTTGTCTGTATATATTCCAACATCACCTATTTGTCTGGTCGGTTTATGCGCCAAAAGTAGTATATGATTTATTTACTTGTATTTTCACGATTGGTATACATTTCGTTCATTCTTCTATGAAAAATTGATTTATAAAATATGTATTATACACGAATAAGAAAGAAAACAATAAAAGGAAAGAAGAAGAAAAGTGAACCTATTAAATATACAAATGGAGAATCACAGGCTATATTTTAAAAATAAATTAATGAGCACGAAAAACTTTGATTATCACCGAAATGGTGAGCAAACGACAACCCGAAAATATACAGGGCTTCTTATGGTCACAACACGAAACAGATTTTCTTCCAACTTGCTCAAAAAATATAAATACATTCAAAAATATGACTGCGCGTCTCTTTTGAATGGCTTTTTTAATAATAAGGGTAACGAAACTAGTAATTCATCGAATGATCAGATGGCCCGTGAAACAAAGGAAACATTTGTTCACATTGTTGCTGGGGAATCTGATGCTGAATGTCAACAGGCTCAACGGGCATCACCATCGGATGAGCACCACCAATATTTTGTTCCACTGGTGGCATGTTGTTTTCACCAATACTTGCTGACTGATAATTTTGGAAATATCCATTATTTTTTTGCATGATTGTATATATTTCTCGGTACCACGTATGTTGATTCATGACACCAAAACCATGGGTGCGCTGAAAAATCACGCATTCTTAAAATGTTTAGTCTTTTTTGTCAACTTACCAATGAATAAGCGGTCATTCCCGAATCAAGTTTCTCATCTCCAGACAAAATCTCATCTTCACCACTTGTTTTCGGTTTCACTTTCCGGAGGGCATTCACAATTCGGAATAGAGTTCTCCTGAAAATTCACAACGAGCATTATTTTCCAATCTATTAAAAACTTACATAGAACCGCCCATCATTTCGGCTGCAGCAGCTGGAGTTTTCACTTCCAAGACCTGGTTGAAAACTGATTTTGCTACTTCATCTTTTGGATAATACGCGTCAGTCAACATGTCAACATCAGTCGCCAGAACTCTGGCTTCCTCTTCCAGCATTGGAGTGAATACGGTATTCGTAAGACCTTGTCTTTGGCAAGTTTTTAGATCAATTCCGTATGTGGTTCCAAGCAATCGACGCATTTCGTCCGTAAAGTTCTTAGTTTTAGCTCTGTAATTTTTTTCGATTTCTCAGAAATTTGTTTTTTAGTTTTTAAAAAAATATTGCTCTTAAATATTGAATACTTATTTTTATAATATTCAATATTGTGGGGGGGGGGGTCCCGCAAAATGTATAAACCTCACTTTCTGAATATGCAGTTCAAAGCAGAACTGTTCAAATATTCCGGTGCTGACACTCGTCTTCTGATCTCTTCAGCTCTCAACTTGTATTTTGTCAAATTTCCGACAATCGCCAATCTTCCTCCAACTGTCATTATAACTTCATCGTCCTTCTTCTTCATATTCTGTTCATTATCAGTGCTCGAGCTAATTGAACTGGTCTCCGGTGAGCTGAATTGTTGACTTTGGAATGAGCCGTTCCTAATTTCTGGCGTCGAAACATCCGAAAGTGCTCCCAGTGATGTATTTGGTGTATTATAGACTGAATCCAATGGTGGTGTTGAGCTGGTTGTCGGGTGAGACATCATACTCGTAGTTCCGTTCTTCGACTCGGTCCCTTCTCCAATATTTACATTATAATGTTGCTGTTGCGGTACCATCTACAAAAAAGGTAAATTGGTACAAGGGTACAAGAGTCAGTAGAATTTAAAAACTATTTACCTCGGGATAGTGATTAAAGGAATCTACTGGATTCTGAAAGAAACCTTCCATTTGCATTTGAGCAAAATCATGCCCATATCCCATATTCATATTCCATTGATCGAATCCTCCATATGCGGTTGGGTAATGACTCATTTGTGGATATTCTTGTTGCTGAAAATTTTATATATATTCATACAAGATGGAAAAACAAAACAAAGATACAAATAATTACTGCTTGCTGAAAGATACTTACCATAAATGTCGTTTGGGGATACCATCTTTTAGGCTCCATTTGCTGGATAGACCATTCCTCATCGTTAGTAGCTGCACGTTTACGAGAAAAATTTGTTTGTTGATTGTTACTTGGTAACATTTTTCTAGAAATAAATATTTTAGGAAAATACGACCGTCTCAGAAACAAGAATAATAATACGAATAAGATGTTTTTAGAGGGTGGTTGTCTGAACTCTTTGCTCCGCCCATATTGTTTACGTCGTCAACACCCAAATAAGTACCAAAGTGTTGAAACAATAGGGAGGCGGAAAACAATGAATGTGACAGATATATTATATTGCACATTTTATTGTTTCCTCTCTTCAATATCCGTACACTCTCGCTGATGTCGGTAACACTATTTTGAACTGTTGTCAGTTTTGATTTGCCAAATTTGGCTTTTTCATAGCACCTTCAAGATTTGTGTAGTGTCATCGTTTACGCATTTTTTATGCATATTTTGCTGTTGTTATTGTTTCTTTCGGAGATTTAAAATGGGCTACTGTAGTTTGATGAACAAGTGCAAAAAAGGGGAAAAATATGGGAATGTGCTACTAAGAAAAACAGTTTTGAAACGTTACTGTAATGACAAAGAATCAAAGAAATATAAATAACATATGATAAATATTTTTTTTTAGAGAAAACTACAAAAAAAACACGGAAGTACAAGCGTGAGGTTTTCAGCAAATTGGAATTTTGCAAAAAAAAGCACACACACCTTTTTTGGAATCACAAATCTTACTGTAGAAAGAAGCCGATTCCAAACGCGCTCTACTGATAAAGCTAGGTTTTCCGGTCCTCGGACAAAGAAAACATTGTTCATGATTGATCCAATAGGTACAAAAAATGCGTTTATGAACCAAAAATAATATTTTCAATGAGTACGGACCCGATACAGGCCATGCAAACTTGCTAAAACAGAACAACTTGCGAAAACAGCTCAGAAGACCCAAAAAAATTATGACCCGATAGCTGGTCTTATGTTTTTTTTTTCATGTTTGAATGAGCATGTTTCTCATTGTACAAAAGCCTATTATCTCTACGAATATTTATCACTAGAACACTGTCTTATACATTTCAGACCAAATTTCTAAGCCTAATACCACTAGATTTCTAATACCTATTTCCATTCCATTTGGCGATTCCGACATCTCATGGCAACTAATAAGAATTCTTATGATTCCGACAAGTAATTTTGGTGTCACAAAATTCTTAAAAGAAAGAAGTCCGAAACATGGTCAGGAATTATCGGACCTGGGAGTTTTGAAACACTCGTTTTTAAAAAATTCAAAAGTAATTCGTCTCAAAGAAAACATTGAAAATTGACTGTGTAAAACGAATTCTTCCTCACATCGATTTTTAGATCAATTATTTTTTTTTCAAATTCTATATTGTTAGGTCCAACCATTTACGCTAAAGGGATGAACCAAATTTTATGGTTTATTACTGTTTATGGATGTTTGTGATGTTTTGTTGTGGCGTTGAATAATACCAAACAAATGTTGCCTAGCGGAAAAATTCAAATTTTTAGGAAACATCTGCAAAATGGAGCCGAATCAATCTAAATTGATTTGAATTAAACATTTAAAAATTCTTACAAAAAATTTAACTATCAAAAGTATCAACTTTTTCCATTTACTGTACTTTTAAAGAACTTTTATGGGACTAAGCTTGAAATTTGGAAAAGGGAACTAGGGGAAAAATATGAAGGTACAGAATCGAAGTTCTTTTTAACGGTTTGTAACCACTTCGAATATCACAAAAATAGTATAATTGATTCTTAATTTCTTATTTTAACACTTTTTGAAGACCACTCTATTATACTTCATTTTTTTAGAATTCCCCCATTTGTATCGGCTTTTTCGTATATCTTTCCGATACAGCCAAAAATTCAGGGGTTTGCTATCTTTATGACCTCACACTGTAGTAATAAACTGGGTAAAAGTCAAAAAGAAATAGTAGGCAAAAAGTGCATAACGTCAAAAAGGGGGTGGTCAAATGATACTTTTAAACACAGTTAAAGACAGTGGATGAATTAATTTTACCCTACCAGATTTCAATTTCAAAAATTAGAGCTTTTCTGATTAGTACAATGCAATTTATGCGAAATCACACCGATAAATACACGCTTCATAGCAGCGGTCCATAAAAAATCAAAAAATTTAAAATCTTTGGACCACCTGGGCTCCCATTCTAATTTTGGTTTTTCTCCTTGAATTTGAATCGTGTAAACTGACCAGATTCCTTTAAGAAAATATATTTTCTACTAGAATCATCAATAGTTATTCGGTTTTCTAAGCACCATAATTTTTAACAACACGATAAAGTAGCGACGAATAGTTAGTTTTTAATTTTTTTTTTCATTCAGTTATGCTTCTAAAAGGCTCGGGTTATACAGGGTGGCTTTTATTTACACGCACCAAAGTTTGGCGCCATGGTGGTAGCGTGCGGGGGCGTTTTTGATGTTTCTGTTTTTTGTATTTTTTTTATTATTGCTTCATTTTTCATCCTAGAAAGTTTCAGAATCATCGGATTATTTTCAGTAAAATGGCACCGCCGAGTATTCATCGCGCTCAATAGTCGGCCTTCACAACAGCGGTTTTGGTACGAAAGAAGTCACCAAACGGCTCGGAATTTCAAGAGGGGCCGTCTACAAAGCAACCCGTTGTTTTAAAAAGATTGGGACACTCAAGGACCGTGTCGGAAGAGGAAAACCATTCACTGTTACAACTCCACCGAATGTCAAACTTGTCAGGAAGAGCATCAGGAGGAATCTGCATAGATCGATCAGAAAAATGGCTGAAGAGTTCGGAATTTCTCTTTTCTCCATGACAAAGATTGTCAAAGAGGAGCTTAATCTCATCCCATATCGTGTAACAAAAACCGCTCATCTTAGAGTAACAATGGTAACCGCTTGAGGAAAGCAAAAGAGCTCCTCGCTGGCACGCGACGAGGTGAACTTTTAGTGACGGTCTTTTCAGACGAGAAGTTTTTCACATTGGAGGCAGAGTTCAAGTCCCAGAATCATCGAGTAGTTGCAAAGGATGTCAAATGGCAAGTGTCCATTGGTTTTCGTCGATAAAGGAGTTAAAATCGATAGAAATTACTAGTCAATGAAATTCTGGAGAAGCATCTGATGCCTTGAACCCATCCCACTTCGGAAATCAACACCGGGTCTTCCAATAGGATGGCTCTCCAGCACATACTGCCAAATTCACTCAGCAGTGGTGCGAGTACCATTTTCCTGCGTTCATCAAGAAGGAAGATTGGCCGGCGTCGTCGCCGGATTTGAACCCGCTGGACAATTCCATCTGGGGGTTTTTGCAGAATAAGGTCTGTGGAAGACCCCACTCGAATTTTGAGTCTTTGAAGAAAGAATTGATCGAGAAATGGGACAAACTATCTCTCCAATACCACCGTTTATGCCTATCCTAGACGTCTTCAAACGGTCACCGTCTCCAAAGAAGGCCGAATAGAATAATTGTTGTTGATAACTGTTTGTTTGTATTCTAATAAATTATTTGTTGAATCTGAGCTCATTTGATTTTCTATTTTCAGAGATATTACAGCTAAAAGTGGTGCGGGTAAATAAAAGCCACTCTGTATATTGATAAGCGTAACAAGGAAAAAGTCAAATAGTGTATTGTGAAAAAAAAAATGCACGCAGCTAAAGATTCAAAATTCCCAAAAAAATGGTCGGATTTCAAATTTTTTAATTTCATTTTTGAAAAAATATCTTCCTAAAACAATCTGGATCTCATTTAGGCTTCCAAAAGGCGGGTTTTTTTTAGCATAATCAATAGATTCCAAATCGAGAGTAGATAACGTTTTTTTGGCAATGCAAAAATGTAGAAAATACAATTGTTCTTGAAATTTGTATGCTGAATAGAAAACCTTCTTTGAATTGTGGAAAAACCTCAAGAAAAAGTTAATTTTTGTCATTTTCTTATTCATTTTTTGTGAACGACTGAACAAACGAATCTCTGTCGATTTCCGGTACAATTTACATTTCACTGGTTTTCAACAACCGACGTATGTCAAATATTTCTCGGATAGCAAACAATGCAGATACAAGACAGTCAATCATTTATTTTCTCCCCGAATTTTTGGAACGCATAATCTGTCTTCTTCTTCTTCCCTTTTTCCTGTCCATTAATTTAGTGTGACTCGCTCTCCCTCTATCTGTATCTTCAGCTTTCTCATCGTTGAATCCAATTAAGAATTCTGGAGTGTGTAGGGGAAAAACGGGAAGAGCAGCACAATTTCAATTTCATTATGTACATGTGGTTGTGCTTCTTTCTTCTTTTCTCGTACAATCCGAGAGTTTCGTCACTCATTCCGTTAATTCAATTTTTATTCCTAAATCGTGTCAGACTCAGAAAACTTTAAAAAGGCGTACATCTTCATTTTTCAGTCTATTTTTTCTGAAAATTTCTCTTGAAAAAAAATCATCCACAAGAGAAAACATGACCATAAATAACAAACATTGATATTTAAAGGCAAGGTACTACTTTATTTTGAACAGAACATCAGAAACCGTTAATGGGAACCAAAATAGGCTACAGATCGGTAGTGACTTTCATAATCTTGTCTACAAACAACCGTTTCTGTGCTTGAAGTTTGATGTTCGAAAAATTTAAACTGTAAAGCTATTAATCCGCATTAAACGATATTCCTTGTCGTTCACAAAAGTTGCAAGCCACGATTAAATCCTCAAAGCGATGTACATACCAAAATCCCATTCATCTTCTTTGCCTCGAATACAAACTGTCATCAAATTACATCTAATTATCAATTCAATCTTTCGATTTCATTCTAAAATTTCGAATAAATATCCGGCCATCATCTTTTTTTCGTCATCTTCTTCTCCTCCTCTTCCCCTTCCATTCCAATCATAAGCAAATCGACCCCTTGAGAAAAGGAAAAACTTTCTTTCCATACATGTTCTTCTTTTTGTTCACTCTATGATCATCTAGATGTAAATCTTTACAACAAACGTATATTTAAATTTTTAACAAATCTGTTTAGGATGTTAATGTTGTTGCGTTCCATCCACGAGATGCTATTCTAATTTCCGGATCTAATGATAAAACTGTGAAGCTATTCGATTTTTCAAAAACCGCAGTAAAACGCGCAATGAAAACATTGACAGAAGTATATCCAATTCGAGCGTTATCATGCCATCCTGGCGGAGAGTTCTTGTTAGTTGCAACTGATCATCCAACTCTTCGATTATACAATATTGAAACTGCACAATCTTTTGTCTCATCAATTCCCGAAGACCAACATACTGATACAATTAATGATGTAAGTGCTATGAACAACGGATAATCTTCTAATAAAAGCTCATAAAAATAATCAAAACATAAATAAAATATTTTAAGGTTCAATATTCTAACAATGCGAGACTTTACGCAACAGCCTCAAAAGACGGAGATGTGAAAGTATGGGATGGTGTTTCAAATAGATGCGTCGAAACATTCAAAAGAGCTCACGATGGAAGTTCTATTAGTTCTGCAAGATTCACAAAAAACGGAAAGGTTGGTGATTAGCATACGAAATACTCAAATTAAATATATTAATTTAGTATATTTTAACATGTGGCATGGACAGTATAGTAAAACTCTGGGAGTTGTCAACAAGTCGATGTCTTATTGCCTATACAGGAGCGGGAGCAACCGGAGCACAAGATCATGCAATCAATGCCACGTTCAATCATAATGAAGACTTCAGTAAGTTTATTTAAATTATCCAGTATTTAATAAATGTTTTTTCCAGTTCTATTTCCTGATGAAAAAAGTGGAAGTTTATGTTCGTGGGATGCTCGAAATTCCGACCGAAAACGACTCTTAGCACTTGGTCATAATACTTCAACAAGAACATTTGTGCACTCCCCGACAATGCCCGCATTTATCACAGGAAGCGATGATCATCGTGCTCGCTTCTGGTACAAAAAACCGAATAGTCAACCGACATTATAAGTTTTTTCGTGTTGATCTCTTTTATCTGTTAAATCGTGTATTATTGTTAAAAAACGTTTGAAATATTTATAAATAAAATTCAATAAATTATGGGCTGTTAATATACAAATGAAAATAAAATGGATTAGAGTCTTTCCATCAGAATTCTTCGAGATCTGAATGGATTTTTTGGCCTATCATTTGGCCCAATTGTTATTTTTGCCGCTTCGAATGGTTGCATTGGTTTTTCGTGAGCTTCATCGATTATTACTTTACGATTTGAAGGCGTTTCTGTGAAAATATATTTAATTATAGGTGACAGGATAAACTTATCAGCAAGTTGGAAATGTAAGTTTATTTTCCAATTTCAAAACTTTAGCTTGAGATGGAAATAATTACGAAAAATATAAAACTTGTGTATTTTGTCAGGGAAATTAATGGAAACTACTATAAATTCACGGATTACTGTTTTTCAAAAACGGGCTCTTGGCTAGAATTTGAGAGAAAAATAACACAAACAATTTTCGAGGTTTAGATTTTTGATCATTATTATATTAAGTAGGTCTTTTTGGAAAAAAGATGATGACGTTATAAATTTCCACTCCTCATAATCTAAAGTTTGACAAATATCTCACCTTGAACCAAATTAGCCTCAGTATCATCACCTTCCACTTCTGACATGCTCATTGCTGATGGCCAATCAATCAAACCTTCTTTTGGCTCGATCACATTTCCGAATGGATTTTCTGGTTCTTTAGTTTCTAGGGCCTTCTTCATAGCTTCTTCCTCTGCAGCCTTTTCGCTCGGCAATATCATTTCTAAATTTCATTTTTATCCGACAGCATTTCATTTCAAAAAACAAAACCTGGCGGGAATAATGGTTCTCCGTGTAGCGCCTCTTCATCCAATGGAACAGCCACAACATCCTGTGGTTCAGGAACATGAAGTGGTAATGGACGAGCTCTAAAACAATTCTTGAAACGAGTTCTTGGATGAAAGAGAAACAAACTTGTAAAGCGGAGGCCATGGATTACTTGGATTTCCACCTGGTGGATAAAATGGTGAGACTCCCAAACGTGAAGATGTTCCATCTTTTCCGATCAAAGGAATCTTTCCAACGAATGGAATATTATCGTAAGAAACGTCAACATAAGTGTAAGGCGCTGCAATTTTAAATTTAATTTTTTTTAAAACCATTATTTTAAATGTTAACTTACTATATACTCCAAGTCCTGGCCCATAAGCAGTAATTCCATTGATATATTCTTTGACTAATGCACCTTGTAAACCATCCAAAAGTCCCAAGGATGGTAACGGAGGTGCTTGGTACGAATATCCAACGAGTTGTATTAGCAAAAACAATAATGCAGACATTTCTGAAAATATATGACCGATTGAAAAGGAAAATATTAGAGAGATAGAGAGGTTGTTTGGAAAATAGATTTGATTCCTCGTTTTTTTTTTCGCTTAATGTTCCTAAAGATAAAACCAGCTTTCATGATGAAGCTTAAGAAATAGAAAGGATAACAAAGAGAAGCTTCTCTGGCGAGAATACATTCAGGAAACGAAATGAAAAAAAACGTAGAACGAATTGTCGTTAACAAACAACAAAAATATGCGAAACATGATGATATAGAGGTTACCTCTTGCTAAAGTGTCAGATTTCATACCAACAAAAAATATTCCATGAGAAAAAAAGAAACATTTGTTATTTTTCAGATTAAACAACATTTGTTAATGAAAAACATATGGGAAAATGGCAAAACAGACCTCAGGATTGCTTTATGGGTAAGAAGACAAAGAAAAAGAGGAGATCTTTTCACAATTTAATGGGTGCCATCAGTCCAATTTTTATTGGGGGTTCTTGGAACGATTCCAAGAGTCATTTGAAATGTCACGCCACCTTCACGCAAAAACACTTTAAATTTCTTGAATAAATTTATTTTTTTCAGGTTCCTAGTTTATTGATCATCTTGGCATCTACAATTCTTGTTTATAGTTTTGTATCTATTGACATTGTTGGAAAATCAAGTGTTGTTCAGAATGATACAATTTCAGGTTATATAGTACATATCTGTTTTCTAAAAAATGACATTATTAAAGATAATTTATCAACGGATGGTCCTCGGATGGTTTTTGTTGTTATTGATGCATTTCGCTTGTCATTTTTAACATCTCCAAATTCACCAATGAAGTTTCTGAGAGAATCAATTGAAAATCAGAAGGCTGCTGCTTTTGACGCATTTGCCCGTATGCCTACAGTAACCCTTCCACGCATCACTTCATTTATCACTGGAACGCTTCCATCATTTGGAACAATTTTGACGAATTTGGCAACTGATGAAATTCAATTGGATAATTGGGTGACAAGATTGAGAACAAATGGGAAAAGAATTCATTTTTATGGTGATGACACTTGGATTAAATTGTTACCAGGACAATTTGAAAAGTTTGAGGGAGTCACCTCATTTTTTGTCAGCGATTACACAGAAGTTGATAATAATGTCACTCGGCATTTAACCAAAGAGTTGAGAAATAAAGAGTGGGATGCTTTGATTCTTCATTATTTGGGATTAGATCATATTGGGCATTCATTAGGTGGAACGTCACCGAAAATCAATAAGAAACTTATCGAAATGGATGACATAATCAAGGATATTTATAAAAAACTGAATGGCATAGCAAATGAGAAACTTTACATTGTGGTTTGTGGTGATCATGGAATGACACAAGCTGGATCTCATGGTGGCGCAAGTAGTGATGAAACAAGAGTTCCGGTTGTTATTTTCCCACCGATGGGAACGAATGTCTTGAATAAAGATATAAGTGGGTTCAAGTTTTGAAAAAATACAACTTTTTGGAAAATTACAGAAAACCTAGAACGAATTGAGCAAATTGATCTTGCGTCCACAATTTTCTCAATATTCGGAATGAAGCATCCTGCCACGTCATATGGAGTTTCTCTTGTTCATAAAATCAATCCAATTTCCGATGTTACTGCATATTGGCATGAACAGTATGAAACTTTTAAGTTGATTGCTGATGGTTTGCGATTCTATTAAAGTTCAAGGGAGTTATGAAATTTTTAGAAAATCATCTGACATTATCGATATCTTGTTCTGAAACTGATTCCTGCGATTTTTCGAAAAAGACAATTCAAGACATTCTGGAAAAAGAGTTTCGACGAATACAATCAAAACTAGCTGAAAATTCTGCACAATTACCAAATGATCGAATGTTCATTAGTGTTTTCATACTCGCCACAGCTGGAATAATTGCAGTTTGTAGCCAATTATCAAAGGCTGGAATTTTGAGTTGTTTGATAAATTTTATTTGTTTTTCGAGCAGTTTTATAGAAGAAGAACATGAAGTTTGGTTAGTTTAATTTTATTTATTTTTCTCGACAACTAACCACTTTTTAGGTATTACGCTTCAAGCAGCGTATTAATCTTTCATTTATTCAACAATTTGCGAAGAAAAAATTATAAAAATGTCCAAAATATTTTAACGATTGCAATTGCACATCGTTTATGCTTCGGGTGGACCCAAAGTATAAGGCGTCGATGGGAAATGGAGCAAAATCTTTTGCCGCCTTCTGTATTTTCAGAAATCTTCAATTTGGATGTTGTTGACATTAATACATTTTTCATGTAATATTGAATTTCAAAATCTGCGGCAAAATGTTTTTATTTCAGAAATAATCAAATATTGGGCCTCATTTGTTCACTGTTAGCATGGCTGATATTTCTTCCAAACTTCAAAAATAGTCTCTACTTATTACTTCCATATTTAGTTCATATTTTCCGGATAGATGGACATCTAGAGTATGTTTATAAAATTTCAAGAAAAATAAACTGAAGGTTCATTTTCAGATCACAAGCAATATTTCTGAAAGTGTTCAGAGTTTTGTGTCTTCCTGGTTCGAATGCATTATCAACTCCAATAATTGGAACAATTTCACTTGTCATTTGTATTATGCCAACTTCTCAACTATTCCTAGCTGCTTTAATTTATTTGATTGGTCGCAAAGCTGGAGAATTGAAAGATTTCGGTGATTTTGAAGCTATCTCACTGCTGACTTCAGCGTTTTATTATACGGTAAATATTTTCGATATTTTCCGAGAGCTCCTGGAATACAAAACATATTTTAAGGGAAACTCCAATAGCTTATCTACATTGTCATTAACAGCCGGTTATACCGGTTTGACGGATTATAATCCTATTCTAGTCGGAGTTCAACTTTTTCTAAACACTTATGCAGGACCAATCATATTTTTATGTGGATGGTAACTTTATGTCAACTTTCAAACCGATTATAACGAAATTCCAGGGGAAAGCCGATTCGTTCCTATCAATTATTTCGGACTTCCTCACTTATCACATCTTTAATTTGTCTGTATATATTCCAACATCACCTATTTGTCTGGTCGGTTTATGCGCCAAAAGTAGTATATGATTTATTTACTTGTATTTTCACGATTGGTATACATTTCGTTCATTCTTCTATGAAAAATTGATTTATAAAATATGTATTATACACGAATAAGAAAGAAAACAATAAAAGGAAAGAAGAAGAAAAGTGAACCTATTAAATATACAAATGGAGAATCACAGGCTATATTTTAAAAATAAATTAATGAGCACGAAAAACTTTGATTATCACCGAAATGGTGAGCAAACGACAACCCGAAAATATACAGGGCTTCTTATGGTCACAACACGAAACAGATTTTCTTCCAACTTGCTCAAAAAATATAAATACATTCAAAAATATGACTGCGCGTCTCTTTTGAATGGCTTTTTTAATAATAAGGGTAACGAAACTAGTAATTCATCGAATGATCAGATGGCCCGTGAAACAAAGGAAACATTTGTTCACATTGTTGCTGGGGAATCTGATGCTGAATGTCAACAGGCTCAACGGGCATCACCATCGGATGAGCACCACCAATATTTTGTTCCACTGGTGGCATGTTGTTTTCACCAATACTTGCTGACTGATAATTTTGGAAATATCCATTATTTTTTTGCATGATTGTATATATTTCTCGGTACCACGTATGTTGATTCATGACACCAAAACCATGGGTGCGCTGAAAAATCACGCATTCTTAAAATGTTTAGTCTTTTTTGTCAACTTACCAATGAATAAGCGGTCATTCCCGAATCAAGTTTCTCATCTCCAGACAAAATCTCATCTTCACCACTTGTTTTCGGTTTCACTTTCCGGAGGGCATTCACAATTCGGAATAGAGTTCTCCTGAAAATTCACAACGAGCATTATTTTCCAATCTATTAAAAACTTACATAGAACCGCCCATCATTTCGGCTGCAGCAGCTGGAGTTTTCACTTCCAAGACCTGGTTGAAAACTGATTTTGCTACTTCATCTTTTGGATAATACGCGTCAGTCAACATGTCAACATCAGTCGCCAGAACTCTGGCTTCCTCTTCCAGCATTGGAGTGAATACGGTATTCGTAAGACCTTGTCTTTGGCAAGTTTTTAGATCAATTCCGTATGTGGTTCCAAGCAATCGACGCATTTCGTCCGTAAAGTTCTTAGTTTTAGCTCTGTAATTTTTTTCGATTTCTCAGAAATTTGTTTTTTAGTTTTTAAAAAAATATTGCTCTTAAATATTGAATACTTATTTTTATAATATTCAATATTGTGGGGGGGGGGGTCCCGCAAAATGTATAAACCTCACTTTCTGAATATGCAGTTCAAAGCAGAACTGTTCAAATATTCCGGTGCTGACACTCGTCTTCTGATCTCTTCAGCTCTCAACTTGTATTTTGTCAAATTTCCGACAATCGCCAATCTTCCTCCAACTGTCATTATAACTTCATCGTCCTTCTTCTTCATATTCTGTTCATTATCAGTGCTCGAGCTAATTGAACTGGTCTCCGGTGAGCTGAATTGTTGACTTTGGAATGAGCCGTTCCTAATTTCTGGCGTCGAAACATCCGAAAGTGCTCCCAGTGATGTATTTGGTGTATTATAGACTGAATCCAATGGTGGTGTTGAGCTGGTTGTCGGGTGAGACATCATACTCGTAGTTCCGTTCTTCGACTCGGTCCCTTCTCCAATATTTACATTATAATGTTGCTGTTGCGGTACCATCTACAAAAAAGGTAAATTGGTACAAGGGTACAAGAGTCAGTAGAATTTAAAAACTATTTACCTCGGGATAGTGATTAAAGGAATCTACTGGATTCTGAAAGAAACCTTCCATTTGCATTTGAGCAAAATCATGCCCATATCCCATATTCATATTCCATTGATCGAATCCTCCATATGCGGTTGGGTAATGACTCATTTGTGGATATTCTTGTTGCTGAAAATTTTATATATATTCATACAAGATGGAAAAACAAAACAAAGATACAAATAATTACTGCTTGCTGAAAGATACTTACCATAAATGTCGTTTGGGGATACCATCTTTTAGGCTCCATTTGCTGGATAGACCATTCCTCATCGTTAGTAGCTGCACGTTTACGAGAAAAATTTGTTTGTTGATTGTTACTTGGTAACATTTTTCTAGAAATAAATATTTTAGGAAAATACGACCGTCTCAGAAACAAGAATAATAATACGAATAAGATGTTTTTAGAGGGTGGTTGTCTGAACTCTTTGCTCCGCCCATATTGTTTACGTCGTCAACACCCAAATAAGTACCAAAGTGTTGAAACAATAGGGAGGCGGAAAACAATGAATGTGACAGATATATTATATTGCACATTTTATTGTTTCCTCTCTTCAATATCCGTACACTCTCGCTGATGTCGGTAACACTATTTTGAACTGTTGTCAGTTTTGATTTGCCAAATTTGGCTTTTTCATAGCACCTTCAAGATTTGTGTAGTGTCATCGTTTACGCATTTTTTATGCATATTTTGCTGTTGTTATTGTTTCTTTCGGAGATTTAAAATGGGCTACTGTAGTTTGATGAACAAGTGCAAAAAAGGGGAAAAATATGGGAATGTGCTACTAAGAAAAACAGTTTTGAAACGTTACTGTAATGACAAAGAATCAAAGAAATATAAATAACATATGATACATATATTTTTTTTTAGAGAAAACTACAAAAAAAACACGGAAGCCAAGCTAAAAAAAATAGCATGAAAATAAGAGGTCAGAAATATCTATTTACAAGCGTGAGGTTTTCAGCAAATTGGAATTTTGCAAAAAAAAGCACACACACCTTTTTTGGAATCACAAATCTTACTGTAGAAAGAAGCCGATTCCAAACGCGCTCTACTGATAAAGCTAGGTTTTCCGGTCCTCGGACAAAGAAAACATTGTTCATGATTGATCCAATAGGTACAAAAAATGCGTTTATGAACCAAAAATAATATTTTCAATGAGTACGGACCCGATACAGGCCATGCAAACTTGCTAAAACAGAACAACTTGCGAAAACAGCTCAGAAGACCCAAAAAAATTATGACCCGATAGCTGGTCTTATGTTTTTTTTTTCATGTTTGAATGAGCATGTTTCTCATTGTACAAAAGCCTATTATCTCTACGAATATTTATCACTAGAACACTGTCTTATACATTTCAGACCAAATTTCTAAGCCTAATACCACTAGATTTCTAATACCTATTTCCATTCCATTTGGCGATTCCGACATCTCATGGCAACTAATAAGAATTCTTATGATTCCGACAAGTAATTTTGGTGTCACAAAATTCTTAAAAGAAAGAAGTCCGAAACATGGTCAGGAATTATCGGACCTGGGAGTTTTGAAACACTCGTTTTTAAAAAATTCAAAAGTAATTCGTCTCAAAGAAAACATTGAAAATTGACTGTGTAAAACGAATTCTTCCTCACATCGATTTTTAGATCAATTATTTTTTTTTCAAATTCTATATTGTTAGGTCCAACCATTTACGCTAAAGGGATGAACCAAATTTTATGGTTTATTACTGTTTATGGATGTTTGTGATGTTTTGTTGTGGCGTTGAATAATACCAAACAAATGTTGCCTAGCGGAAAAATTCAAATTTTTAGGAAACATCTGCAAAATGGAGCCGAATCAATCTAAATTGATTTGAATTAAACATTTAAAAATTCTTACAAAAAATTTAACTATCAAAAGTATCAACTTTTTCCATTTACTGTACTTTTAAAGAACTTTTATGGGACTAAGCTTGAAATTTGGAAAAGGGAACTAGGGGAAAAATATGAAGGTACAGAATCGAAGTTCTTTTTAACGGTTTGTAACCACTTCGAATATCACAAAAATAGTATAATTGATTCTTAATTTCTTATTTTAACACTTTTTGAAGACCACTCTATTATACTTCATTTTTTTAGAATTCCCCCATTTGTATCGGCTTTTTCGTATATCTTTCCGATACAGCCAAAAATTCAGGGGTTTGCTATCTTTATGACCTCACACTGTAGTAATAAACTGGGTAAAAGTCAAAAAGAAATAGTAGGCAAAAAGTGCATAACGTCAAAAAGGGGGTGGTCAAATGATACTTTTAAACACAGTTAAAGACAGTGGATGAATTAATTTTACCCTACCAGATTTCAATTTCAAAAATTAGAGCTTTTCTGATTAGTACAATGCAATTTATGCGAAATCACACCGATAAATACACGCTTCATAGCAGCGGTCCATAAAAAATCAAAAAATTTAAAATCAAAAAATTTAAAATCTTTGGACCACCTGGGCTCCCATTCTAATTTTGGTTTTTCTCCTTGAATTTGAATCGTGTAAACTGACCAGATTCCTTTAAGAAAATATATTTTCTACTAGAATCATCAATAGTTATTCGGTTTTCTAAGCACCATAATTTTTAACAACACGATAAAGTAGCGACGAATAGTTAGTTTTTAATTTTTTTTTTCATTCAGTTATGCTTCTAAAAGGCTCGGGTTATACAGGGTGGCTTTTATTTACACGCACCAAAGTTTGGCGCCATGGTGGTAGCGTGCGGGGGCGTTTTTGATGTTTCTGTTTTTTGTATTTTTTTTATTATTGCTTCATTTTTCATCCTAGAAAGTTTCAGAATCATCGGATTATTTTCAGTAAAATGGCACCGCCGAGTATTCATCGCGCTCAATAGTCGGCCTTCACAACAGCGGTTTTGGTACGAAAGAAGTCACCAAACGGCTCGGAATTTCAAGAGGGGCCGTCTACAAAGCAACCCGTTGTTTTAAAAAGATTGGGACACTCAAGGACCGTGTCGGAAGAGGAAAACCATTCACTGTTACAACTCCACCGAATGTCAAACTTGTCAGGAAGAGCATCAGGAGGAATCTGCATAGATCGATCAGAAAAATGGCTGAAGAGTTCGGAATTTCTCTTTTCTCCATGACAAAGATTGTCAAAGAGGAGCTTAATCTCATCCCATATCGTGTAACAAAAACCGCTCATCTTAGAGTAACAATGGTAACCGCTTGAGGAAAGCAAAAGAGCTCCTCGCTGGCACGCGACGAGGTGAACTTTTAGTGACGGTCTTTTCAGACGAGAAGTTTTTCACATTGGAGGCAGAGTTCAAGTCCCAGAATCATCGAGTAGTTGCAAAGGATGTCAAATGGCAAGTGTCCATTGGTTTTCGTCGATAAAGGAGTTAAAATCGATAGAAATTACTAGTCAATGAAATTCTGGAGAAGCATCTGATGCCTTGAACCCATCCCACTTCGGAAATCAACACCGGGTCTTCCAATAGGATGGCTCTCCAGCACATACTGCCAAATTCACTCAGCAGTGGTGCGAGTACCATTTTCCTGCGTTCATCAAGAAGGAAGATTGGCCGGCGTCGTCGCCGGATTTGAACCCGCTGGACAATTCCATCTGGGGGTTTTTGCAGAATAAGGTCTGTGGAAGACCCCACTCGAATTTTGAGTCTTTGAAGAAAGAATTGATCGAGAAATGGGACAAACTATCTCTCCAATACCACCGTTTATGCCTATCCTAGACGTCTTCAAACGGTCACCGTCTCCAAAGAAGGCCGAATAGAATAATTGTTGTTGATAACTGTTTGTTTGTATTCTAATAAATTATTTGTTGAATCTGAGCTCATTTGATTTTCTATTTTCAGAGATATTACAGCTAAAAGTGGTGCGGGTAAATAAAAGCCACTCTGTATATTGATAAGCGTAACAAGGAAAAAGTCAAATAGTGTATTGTGAAAAAAAAAATGCACGCAGCTAAAGATTCAAAATTCCCAAAAAAATGGTCGGATTTCAAATTTTTTAATTTCATTTTTGAAAAAATATCTTCCTAAAACAATCTGGATCTCATTTAGGCTTCCAAAAGGCGGGTTTTTTTTAGCATAATCAATAGATTCCAAATCGAGAGTAGATAACGTTTTTTTGGCAATGCAAAAATGTAGAAAATACAATTGTTCTTGAAATTTGTATGCTGAATAGAAAACCTTCTTTGAATTGTGGAAAAACCTCAAGAAAAAGTTAATTTTTGTCATTTTCTTATTCATTTTTTGTGAACGACTGAACAAACGAATCTCTGTCGATTTCCGGTACAATTTACATTTCACTGGTTTTCAACAACCGACGTATGTCAAATATTTCTCGGATAGCAAACAATGCAGATACAAGACAGTCAATCATTTATTTTCTCCCCGAATTTTTGGAACGCATAATCTGTCTTCTTCTTCTTCCCTTTTTCCTGTCCATTAATTTAGTGTGACTCGCTCTCCCTCTATCTGTATCTTCAGCTTTCTCATCGTTGAATCCAATTAAGAATTCTGGAGTGTGTAGGGGAAAAACGGGAAGAGCAGCACAATTTCAATTTCATTATGTACATGTGGTTGTGCTTCTTTCTTCTTTTCTCGTACAATCCGAGAGTTTCGTCACTCATTCCGTTAATTCAATTTTTATTCCTAAATCGTGTCAGACTCAGAAAACTTTAAAAAGGCGTACATCTTCATTTTTCAGTCTATTTTTTCTGAAAATTTCTCTTGAAAAAAAATCATCCACAAGAGAAAACATGACCATAAATAACAAACATTGATATTTAAAGGCAAGGTACTACTTTATTTTGAACAGAACATCAGAAACCGTTAATGGGAACCAAAATAGGCTACAGATCGGTAGTGACTTTCATAATCTTGTCTACAAACAACCGTTTCTGTGCTTGAAGTTTGATGTTCGAAAAATTTAAACTGTAAAGCTATTAATCCGCATTAAACGATATTCCTTGTCGTTCACAAAAGTTGCAAGCCACGATTAAATCCTCAAAGCGATGTACATACCAAAATCCCATTCATCTTCTTTGCCTCGAATACAAACTGTCATCAAATTACATCTAATTATCAATTCAATCTTTCGATTTCATTCTAAAATTTCGAATAAATATCCGGCCATCATCTTTTTTTCGTCATCTTCTTCTCCTCCTCTTCCCCTTCCATTCCAATCATAAGCAAATCGACCCCTTGAGAAAAGGAAAAACTTTCTTTCCATACATGTTCTTCTTTTTGTTCATACTTTCTCCAATGCATTTTCAAATAATCCCCCCACCCCAGTCAGTTTCCCCCTTTCCAAAAAATGTTTATTTTCGTTTTGTTCATCAAATGGTCCATTGGCTTTTCCTTCTCAGTTTCGTCACCAAAAATAACACGACTCACGGAATGTTTCCCCTTTTATTCTAACACATCGACACTAAAAGAAATCAAAAGAAAAAACATCGGAACGGAATGAAAAAGCACACAAAAATCGGAGAATTTCTGCCAATATACTTTTCTTTCCACCACCCCTTGCTTTTGCTTTTTTTTTCCTTTCGTTGTTTTAACCAGAAAACCACATTTTTTCAAATTCCGTCACTTGTTGTTCGCAGCCTTTTTTGGTATACACATCTCGTGTTTTCTTTTTCGATTTCTTTCCAGTTTCTCTTCAAGTGTTCTTTTTGAAAATTTTCAGATCAGATATTATTTTTAATGAGCTATAAAAAGAGCTCCTCGACGTTGAACTCAAATTTGATATTATTTATTATTTTAAAGAATTTCTAAACTGATTCTCAATTTTATCATCTTTTTTTTTGCGAAAATAATTATAAAATCTAGAATTAAATTTTTTTTAGAATTGTTCAAAAAAATCGTTGAATCGACATCGAAAACATGTTCCCATCTGTTTAAAAAAATGCAACATCCCCATTAAATTTCTTTCTGGAAAAAATCCGAATCCAACAAAATAAGGAATAAAATCGTTAAATGCAAAAAAATATATAAATAGTGTCTCGTGAAGTAGTGTCTCAACTTCCTCGGGAATTTCCAACCATTTTGAATTTTTCAACATTTTTTTCTCAAATTTTTTTAAAAATTAACAAATTAATTCTTTCATATGTTTTAAAATATAGTCAGAAATAATAAAGTGATGGTAAAATCCAGAATTAGTTTAGAAATCCTTCAAATTCTTTGCACGAATGATTTCAGGAAACTCGTCGATTTCTTGATTAATTTAAAAACTTCTCACCGTTTTTTGAGCAATATTACCATTCTATTAAGCTTTCCAGTTTATATCTGAAGTTCTCTGGAACTCTTTTTTTATGGTTAAATTCGATCGTTTACATTTCTTGGCTGTTCAAAGTGGGTGGTTTTCCAGTGTCTAATTGGCCAATATTTAATGTTAGAATGTTTTCTTGCCATGTTGGAATGTTTTCCCTTTTTAGAATGTTTTCTAGCAATTTTACAATAATTTTTGTATAAACGTTGTTTCGAGATTTTATTTCAAGATAACTCCACAGATATGGTTATTTAAATTTTCACTTTATAAATGGAGTGAACGCGTCTAAAACATAGCGAGCATAATTATTTGAAACTTATTTATCAACTCTTTGATTTCAATTTTTTTTTAAATTTCGTTTACTGTAGCTGATACACGTTTCATATGAAATTCTTCGTTTTTCCTTATCATAACTGGATAATGTTGGTTGAGCTTCTAGATCGTTTATCACTTTAATTACAAAGAAATTCCTATTGATTGAAATTGAACACCACTTTTCCATAACCCGTCCACCCACTCTATAAAATCGACATCGGCATCAGCATCATAAAATAAAATACAAAACAAAACTGACCACGACCAAAACGAAAATAAAAAGCAAAGAGAGGAGCAAAAAACCGTAAAATAAACAAAACAGCGTACATCATCATCATTCAGCGCGCACCCAACATAAGTATATTTTTTACACCTCATTCCCATCGGACTTTTTGACCGAACACTCATTGACCAATTCAAATTGATTTCTCGTTTTTCTCTTTTATTTATGTGCATTTTAAAACAACACAATAAGTGAGTTTTCTCTCTCACTTGGATGTTGTTTTGGACCTTTTTTCAATTTTTCCCGAAAGGAAAAAAAAAGAAAACGAAGAAGCTCTCTTTTGAGTTCTCTTTTCTCTTTCTTCTTTGATTACATTTTTCGCACGCAAATTTTTTTCCTCCAAACTTTTTTTTCTACGTTTTCTGGTTAGGTAAATAGATTTATGTCTTTTGTATGTGTGATTTTGTGATTTGGGGAACACTGAAAATTTTCACGCGGATGGCGAAAAATATTAGTTCTACAATGGGGCTGCTCCCGAAGATTCAAAAATATGTTCTTTAGAAATTGGATTTTTTTATTGAATACAATTTCGCGGTATTTGTTGATTTTGTCCGAAAATTCGGGAGCTTTTCATTGTTTTTATACTTTTAACATCATGATTCCTTGAAAAAAAAAATAGTGAAAAATAATTGGACTTTGTTGGTGGTTGTAAATTCTTGGACAAAACATCTGCAACAAAAAACTAGTTGACATTTTTTTTACAAATTCTAAGTGCCTATGGGGCTCACGATTAAAAAACCCCGTGGTTCCAGATTTTTAATGAAACGAGCGCGTACTACGCGTGCACGCTTAATTTTAGGGCTGGCCCTCATATTTTACGATTTTTCCTTTTTAGCTTTTTGAAGTCAATGTTTTTTCCAACGAGCTCTTTTCTTCTGTTTTAAAAATTCAGTTCTTGGGATTGTTTACAAAAAAATGTATACATTTCCAAACAAACCCCCATACAAACACAGCCAAGCCATTTTTGTTCAGAGAAAAGACATTTGAGGCAATTTCTGAGTTCAACGTCGGTCTTTCATTACTTGAGCTCTCTTTCTGAGTAATTCGTCTTTTTTCTGGTATTCTTTAATATAACATCTGTTCACAGTTCTTCATAAGTTTTTTCCACCAAATTATTTTCCAATAAATCGAGTTATGTACATCTGTCTTTTGCACTTGCCACATTTCCCTCCTGTTCAAAATCTGGTCAAATTTCATAACTTCTTTTCGTCATTTCTCTTCGAAGTACACACCAACTATTCCATTTTCCTAATCCATATGGATTATGCATATTTCCATACGCTTCGTTATTTTTTTTTCGGTCTTTCCCCTACCGATTGAATGAAAACCCGTTCTATCATCAATCGACCACAACCGTCATCATCATCATTATATACGTTTCTCTTATCAAAAAACTAACAAATCTCTTTTCCCTTTTTGTGTTTTTTGAATGTCTTCTTATCGCGCAACTCATTTCATTCATTACAGATGCAAATATGGTCGATACAATTGCTGTTTTGAACCCTATTCATCTCGAAATGGCAGATCACGATCATTCGAATCAGTTAGTTTTTCTTCATACTTTTTTAAAAAATTGTATTTATGTCTTATATAGCAAAACAAAATTGAAGATAATGATAATATTGAAAGTTCAAAAATTAGACGCTTATGTTACGCTTAAACCCCCCGCCCTCTTTTATTAAAGACATCTGTTCAGTTAATTTTACCCTACCTGTTCTTAGTTTCAAAAATTAGAGCGTTCTCTCATTAGTACAATGCAATTTATGCGAAATCACACCGATAAATATATTAACTGACAAGCTGCCTTTCAGTAATGTTGAAGAGAATTAAAATTCTAATCTTGAATCTGAAAACTATTAAAAATTTAAGGAAAGTTCGTATGTTAAAAATTTAAGACACATTTCGGTAATTAATATCCAAAATCAGACAGTTTTGATTGAACACTATTCTACTGGTACACTGTCTTTAGTCCTTAGGGCATGAGTTTGGTGCAAGTGCTCCTTTTTATGTCTATTACATACAAACAGGTATCTGTTGAAAATACGAAAGGTAGATACAAAAAATTCATTGAATATCAAAATTGAGTAGAAATTTCTTCAAGAAGATTATCGGTTAAAACACGATATTTCAAACAATTCAATGTTTTTTAAATGCCCTAATTTAAGCTGTGCCCCCAAAAATACAAATTTCAGAGAAACTGGCCGAAGTACAGCGTCAACATGTTCATCATCTTCAGATTGTATCGAAATAATGTCACCAAGAGCCGAAGAACTTCTCAAAATGCAAGCAGAACTACGGGCAACACGAACGGCTTTGGCTGAAAAGGATAAGAAAATGACACAGATTCAGACGACAGTTGATGAAGAGGTTCAGGAGTTAACAGAGAAATTGTTTCAGGTTAGTAAGGAGCAATTTAAACGTGTTTCTTTGCTTGGGGGAGCATATTTATTCATTCAATTGTAAATTTCATAACTTTTCGATTTTCAGGAAGCTTACAAAATGGTAAACACTGCTGAAGAACGGCGGGAAAAGGCTGAAAAACTATTAAACGAATCTCGATTAGAAACCGAAGTTCTTCGTGCAGAAGTTAGTGCATTAAAAGAGCTAATTTCTGCTCCAGGAATGGGAAGAAATCATTTCAAACAAACGATGAGCCCATCGCCGGAACATAAATCAGCACTTTCCAAGATTTTCAAGAAATCCTCAAAAGATTCCGAAATTTCAATAACTGTGAAAAAGAAAGCCTCTTCACTTCCTTCCACCTCTTCATGTGGACAACAACAAGAAATAGAAGACAAAGAGCAAAAAGAAGCAAATGCTGTTGAAGAGATTGATCCAATCCTTTTCGGGGAATTCCAATCATGGAGAGATGCTGGACATCCAATTCACTCTCATCGATTTATCGATCGGGTTATGGTAGAGGAAATTGAGCCATGCATGTTATTTGAGAATCAAGAAATGGCTCTCGAAATCATGGAATCTATTAAGAAAAACCAGTTAGTGTTGGAACCATTGAATGAAGTGAAACCAGCAATAAGGTGCGATTTTGAACACATTGTTTAAAAAATAATATATTTTGTTTTCAGAACCTGCGAGCTGACGAATGTCTCAAGATTTTGTCCGTACAGAATTCAATCCACAGATGGCACAACAGAATGGCATTTCATCTCTTTAATAGCCAGAAACAGGGTAATTATTATGTTTTTAATATTCAAATATTTCGCATTAGTAAGAAACTTTCGATTTGTAGCAAATTACATGAAAACTTAGATTCAAAAAAATCAAAGGCAGTGTGCCACTCATTTTTTTTCTCGAATGAATTTTTACAGTATTTTTTAGAATCTTACTCAGAAACATATACATCTGGAAATGGTTTCATCCGATTCACTAGACTATTAGTTTCAATTTCTCTAACTTATTTTTTTGCGAAGAAAATATCTCATTCGTAGATTTGATTTTCGGGAGCTTCCGATTATCATCATCATACTATATAATAAAGCGCTAAGGCCGTGCGTGTTTTCGCATTCTAGAATGCATTTCTCATGAATAACTTTTTGACCCCTCGACCGATCTGTCCCATACTTGGTATATCGTCATGCCTCTCGGAGCGCTTCACAAAAATACTGTTTGGATCTCGGGTTACTGTAGGATTACTGTAGCTACAGTACACCAATTTTTTTCACATTTCTTTTAGAACGGTCGGATCGAGACCAAACTGTCATGGTGACATCTTTGGAATAATGTAAGGTCACTGTGAAAATTTGGTGCGGATTACGGTAGTATTACGGTAGTTACCGTAACATTCTAGAAAATTCCAGAAGCTTCCAGAAACTTCCAGAACCTTCCAGAAAATTCCAGAAATTTCTAGAAAAATGTGTTCAATGTGGTCAAATGGGTCCAGGGCCCATGAGACTTTATAGGGCAGCTTAGGAGTGAGATAGAGAGAAATGTTAAGATTCAATGTCCCTTTCTACTAACGAAAATTTTAAAACGCAGAGCTCGCGAAGCGAGCTCACTAGCCGTTTACCGCCGCGGAGCGGCGGCATTAATCGATACGTCAGTTAGACTCTAAAGAAGGGCTTTACGGAGATAATGAATGCGTCTGGGATGAAAATATACTTCATTCTCATTCCAAATCTGTTTTTTAATTTTTCAAAAACCACCTAGTCGCCGAGAAAACGCGCCTCAACATAATGTGCTAGAAAAAGTATCCACCGGCGAAAACTGTAGTCCGCAGGCATGAAAAATCCAAAAAAAATTTTTTTTTAACATTAAAAAAGGCTAATATAAGCATTCTGCATAACTATTTATTAACGAAACACGAAAAAAGATCATAGGAAAAAGTTCGGCCAAGTGGAAACTTTTTCTAGGCCATTGTTTTGAGGTGCGTTTTCTCGGCTTCTAGTTAGTTTTAGAAAATTTTAAAAACAGATTTGGAATGAGTCGGAAGTCTATTTGCACTCCTTTAACAAAGGCTAAAATCGTTTCATTGTTGCTAAAATTAGGTCAAAACCTTTTCAAATGTTTTTTTTAGATCGCTGCCGTTTGTGACTTCTACACATGTGTTCGCTACCTTTCAGCTGGTCTTATCAAACCCGGACTCCGTGATTCCTATTTTCATGTTGTAAACCTCCGAAAAAACATGTCACTTGCCAAATTAGGACTTGGCTTCGTTCCAAGATCCAACATTCGTCATAACCAATAATATTTCTTTTCACCTTCAAAGCCATTTTCCATAGCTTTTCATTTCCATTAAATTATACAGGTTGTCGAAATAACAATGCATTTGTTTTGTCATTGGCTTTCTCTTCAGATTTAATAAATCCATTTCACTTTATATTTACAAATATTACAAACAAAAAGCAACACATTTTTTTCTCTGCCATGATTGTTTTGCAATGATGTATTATGAATTCCAATACAACAAAAAATCAACCAAATACCAAAGAATAGCGAAGGAAAAAGAAACAAACTAGATTTTAAGAAAAAATGCTGATAAAACGTTGGCGATTTAAAAAAAAAAGCGAAAACAAACTAAAGGTACCAAAAAACATCACAGTAAATTGATAGTGACCACCTCGTGCAATAAATAAAATTTAGGAAAAGAAGATAGAATAGGAAACAAATGAGCAACCAATTTTTTAAATCTAAAAAAACTGCTAACTAATTATTTCTTTTGCTGTAATTGATTCGCCAACCAATCCATTGCTGCATCCAATCCTTCTCCCTTTGAAGCAGATGTTTTGAAAATTTGAATAGTTCGGTTTCGGAGCGCTTCGAGACCCAATGCTTTATAGACTTCCGTTTCTGTCAAACATCCCGCAATATCTTGCTTATTCGCCAAAACTGCTAAAACAGCACCTTGAAGCTCATCTTCTTGTAACATTGACACAAGTTCTTGTTTAGAAATTCCAACCTGCAAGATTATTGTTTCATTTATTAAATCATCATTAAATCTTACCCTATCACGATCAGCCGAATCAACAACATAAATAATGGCATCTGTATTAGCATAATAACATCTCCAATAAGGTCTAATAGATGTTTGTCCACCAAGATCCCATACCTATAAAAATAGCATGATATTTTATGATTTGAGATACATTTTCACCTGGAACTTTAAATTTTTATATTCCACTTGTTCCACATTAAAACCAATTGTTGGAATTGTTGTTACAACTTCGCCGACCTGAAATTTAAAATAAAAGTGACGAAATATCTATTTTTAAAATCCAAACAATACCTGCAGCCTATACAAAATAGTCGTTTTACCCGCTCCATCTAATCCCAAAATCAGAATTCTCATCTCACGAGCGCCAAAAAGTCCACGAAAATACGACATAACTCCGCCCATTTCGGAACCTGGAAATGATTCAATATTTCATGAAAGTAGTTTTTGAAAACGAAGAAAACAACTAAAGAAATAGAGGCAAATTTGAAATTCAGTTGAAAATTAGAAACGGAACTCAGGGAAAAGTAATACTTTCACACGCAAAGAAAGACACTAGTAGTCGACCAAAGAGTGAATATATCAGATATATTGAAGGGTTTTTGTTTCAAAAACAACCTTTTTAAGATCGAAAAGGGTTAAAAAAAAGAGTTTGAATAAAATTTTTTAATAATTGCAAAATTAAAAAAAAACAACGAAAACAATTCAACAAGGCAATATTTCAACTAACAAATAGAAATAACAATTGATGAATAAGAACAAGAATAACAAAAATAGGCCTTCAGTGTTTTGATGATCCATAAACCAGTCCTTTTTTGAGACGATTCGGATTGAGACCATATGCTTTGACACGAGAATCAGTGACTCCTTTTCCATAAGTGTCAGCAAGAACAGAGGACTGAAATCAAAGGATTTATTGTGAAATTTAAAGTATGAAAAATGTAGGGATTATTTCTAAAGTTTTAAGAATTAAGTGGGATCTTGTATTTAAAAAATGACTTCGAAATAAACATACCTTGTTTTTGTTATTTTTATTCCTTGTTCTTTTGTTCTTCTTGATCCCGTTATCATTACCATTCTCCAGCTTCTTCGCTCCTTCTTCTTCCTTTTCAACTTCTTCATCATTTTCTTGCTCTTCCACTTCTTCTTCTTCTCCTTTTTCTTTTTCCTTCTCGACATTATTATCTTCTCCATTTTGATGAACTTTTGGCTTCTTCTTTCCTCGTTTCTTCTTCTTTTTCCTTTCTGGTTCATTATTCTCAAATCTTTCTCCATCGCCACCTTCTTCTTCCATCTTCCTTTTCATTTCTTCCTCCTCAGCCTTTCGTTTCAATGACTTCTTTCTAAAAAAATTTTCAAATTTTAATAATAAAAATGTTCAATATCACAAACCCTCCAAAATCAGTGTTGAAGATCTTCTCTTTCTTGTGCAAATCTTGAGCCTTCCTTTTATACGCATTTTTGTCGAAATCCTCTTCTTGCTTACTCCGATAAGATGTCACCTTCTTCAACGACGCCCATGCATTCAATTGTCTTTCATCCGCTTCCAAAATCTCTTCAGTTGTCAATCCAAAATCATTCGAATAAACATCTCGATATTTGAATTTTGTTACTTGGTCACCTTCAAAATATTTAAATTTTTCTTGGTGTGAATAGAGGAAAATTTACCAATGATATCTTCATAATCCAATGCATAATATTCGTTGAAATATTCTTCGAACGTTTTTTCATTTGGATTGAATGGTGGTTTTTTCCTTGCCAAAGCCTCTTTCACAACGTTTCTCTTCTTCTTTCTTTGACTTTCTGAAAATCAACTTCGTTTAAAGCATTTTTTTGCTAATTGTTTATTTTGATAATGTAATAATTTTGGATGATGACCTCTAATTATCGCACTTAAAAAATGGTTAAAAATGCGGTGCGTTGTCTTATAAAATTTGAGAACGATAATGAAGATAATAATAAAAAAGAAATAAAAAAATAAAAATACCTTGTTTATCCTTGTTCATTGCTTTTTTAGCAGCAGCAATCATATCGAATTTTCCTCCATTCGTTACTTTTTCCACCTTTTGTTCATCTTTTTCATCTTCTTCATCCTCATCACTTTCAACTTCCTCCTTGACTTCTTCTTTGACTTCTTCCTCGTGTTCAACTTCCTCTTTCAAAGCATCCAAATCCAAATGATCATAATCTTCATAATCACTGTCCATCTGAAACATCAAATTCCTTATTTTTGCACAAAAAAAAACAAAAAACCAACATCGCTAAAAACCGGCTTTTCGTCATCATCCTCTTTAACATTCTCCTCAATTCCATAATAATCATCATTGAAAATCTGTTGCATTTTCTTATCAAACTCTTTCGGATCAAAATCTTCATTCAATTCGTCCAAAGTAAGCGGAATATCAAAACCGGCCGCTTTATTGAGTTTCGCCAATTTTTGCTCAATTTCAGATTTTTTCATTTTCTGCAATTCTTTCAGCTCTTTCTTTCGTTCTTCCTTTTCTCTCTTCTTTCTTTCTTCCCTTTCTTGTCTTTTCTCTTTTCGGTTGTTTGCATCGGTTCTCATTGATTCAGAAACAGTACGTGGGTATTGTTTAATCTGGAAATTTGTCAATTTGTGTTTGAACTGGTAAAGTGAAGCTTACAAATTCTTGATCAGGATCTTCAAAACGGAAATTATATTTACGTTCGTATTGTCTATTTTTGTCCATTTCCTTTTCATCCTCTTCCAAAGCAACAATATCTTCATAAGTTGGATTTCTAAACATTAAAACATTTTTCTAATTTATCGGAAGATCCCCACGTATTGTCTTATCGATTTTGAAAACGAAAAACTTACTCTTCTGCCTTTCCTGGTTCATAGTCCTTATTCAAAATGTAATCTCTCAAGAATTTCTCCGAGTCATCTAGTTGATCATCTTTCCAAAACTTTTTCAAATGTCTCAGCTCCTGCATTTTTCAAATTTCCATTTTTCAAAACGCTTAACAGTACCTTCGATTTCGTTTTATCACTTTTTCCCTCTTCCGACTTCATCCACTCATAGAAATCATCTTCATCTTTTTTCAATTCTTTTTCAGTTTTCTTTCGTTCTGTGAACAAATCTTCATCACCATCTTCCTCTTCATGAATTGCAGAAGCGAGTCTGAAATTTTTTTTAAAAGTTCTATAATAAAATGAGTTTTAAAAATACTTTTTTCTCAATTCTTCCTGTTCCTCGTGGTATCCTCTTTGATTTGTTTTCCTGTACTCTTCTTCTTCATCACTTTCATCAATTTGTCTGCAAAATGAGAATTTTTATGATACAAAAATATCGAAAATATATTCATTATTTCGGGATCTAAACATTTTAAAACTAAGAAAAAGAGGGTCAAAACTTGTATGAATGCTTCTTCTTCCTCTCCTCTTTTCTTTCTTCCAAATTTAGATGTTATCGGATTCTTTTTCCAATGAACCCAGCATGCAAAATGCGAAAATTCAACTATATAGCTTGGATGGAAAAACAGAAAGAGAACAGTAGGAAATTAGGAGAGTTTATAGAAAGGTGGAAGAGAAGAGGAGAAAGGGGGTAAAGAAACATGCACTAGAGGGGGCTGAAGCCAACGAACAAATGAAAAATTGGAGTGCGTGGATTGGTGAAATTCTGTAAACACGCGAACGGAAATTTACACATTTCAAAAATGGAAATTTTCGAGGAGGATTACGGAAAGTCGATAAAAATGGAGAATGGGCTTGGGAAATGGTGCATTTTACGGTGAAAAAATAACCTTATGTGACAGGAATCACTTTAAAAACTGAAGTAAATGTTAAACATTAAAAAAAAAAGAAAAATATAGCAAAAACCTCAAAACTAATCTTAAACTGAAAACACAATGTATTTGTGATATATACGCAACTTTTCGAACCGGTTGAATAAAATAAAGCCTTGTGAAACGTCATACAATATTTAAATTCGTAAAATCGGTAATATTCGAAAAAAAAAGACATACCCTCCTTTCTCCAGCACCAGTTTTCTTTCATAGTCCCTGATTGTCATTTTCTCATTTTTATCTTTTTTTGTCTTTTTTGTGGAATTGATCGTCCCAGAACCGCCCGTTTCTTCAACATCTTTGAAATAACTTTTGCCATTGTTAAAATAAGAACGATCGCCAGATTTCAAAGCACCAAGAGTCTTCAAAAACGCTTCTTCGTGGTTTTCCGTCCATTCCTTAATGAATAAAATAAATGGTTGCCGTTTACGTGAAAAAATAAAATCCTAATATTATAATCTTCGAAAAATAAACAGAACGTGTGAAAATCCGAAACTTTTATAGTTTATTAATAAAACCAGGCAACAAAAATTCTGAATTGTCACTTTTTCAGTTTCCAAACATGCTCTTATCGCGAATCGATTTTTTCTGCAATTTCAAAAAAATATAAAACATTATACCGGTTCCGACTCGCTGGACTCTGAATCTTCATCATATTCATCGCCATATTTGTCTTTGACTGAAAAAAAACCATTTAAACAAATTTTCGAAAGGAATTTATACTTTTCTGCATTTCTTCAAGTCTTCTCCAGTTTTCATATCTATTGGCATATCCCTAAAAATTTTGTTCTAAAATTTTCCTTTTTTTTCTGAAAAATGAACCTTATTAATAGGCAAATCGGCATTTTGTACTTCATCGTCTCCCTCTTCAAAAAGTGACAAATTCTTCTTTTTCTTGTTCATTGCTCAAAGATTTTCGAGCCTATAATTGACCTAATAAACGTTTTTTTTCGTTTCATTTTGAAAGTAAGAACTATTGATAATTCAAACAATTTTATCTCTCCTTTCCCTAACACGTTTTACTGACATACTTTATTTATCATAAACATAGTTTTACATCACAAAAGATCGGAATTTTCTCGATGTCGGAAATTATACAAGGAATATTTCAATAAATTATGATAACTCAAATACATTTTTCAATAAATACCGGACTAAATTGGGATATTTTTTAAAACCATCTCACCCTTTTTGCTACTTAGCCAATCAATAATGCTTTTGATTATTTTACAATAAATAGTGAACACATTTACAAGAAAAGTAATAACTACATGAAAAAAAGGTCCTTTAGTGTTGCTCTTCATTTTGTTCGTGTGACAAATGAACAGAAAGTTGATCATATGCCGGTGGAGCTTCTCCTTCTGGCTCCTTATGTTGCCACGATGTACCAGAAGCGCCATCTTCGACAATCATTGACTTTTTTGCTGGCAGAGTTTCGCTTGAATTCGATTCCAAATTTTGGCGATATGCATTACGCATTCTGACGTATTCTTCAATTCCTGGGCGGCGGAAGAAAATGGCGACACAGATAACCGAAATTATCAAAAACACCATGGCGAACATAAGAACCACCCAGCGAATTGACTGATTATGACGGCGATGGGCATCGGAAACAATCACATCATCTGTCTCCAAAATTATCGGTTTTCCATCTTTTCCATTTCCCACTTCTGGTCCTGAAACATGTTTAAAAATGTACATTAGGATAATTTCATTTGTTTTACCTCGAAGAGCAATAAGATCATGTCCAGCTGGTCTTCTAAGACTCATCTCGCCTTCCGTCATTTGTCTCATATCCTCTCTTGCTCTTTCCAACATATTTCTCATAACATTCTGAATGGTTCTTGTAACTTCGGAATCTCCGTCAAGAAGAGATGGAGGGAAAATATCGTCATTTGGAGAATTCACAAAAATTCGAGGTTTCATCAAAATGTCATCAAATGATGGATCGAACACTTTTGCTTCTTTTCCACTCAAATGCTCAATTCTGTATTTTGGATTTGGTTCGCTCATATCCAATGTCATCTGAAATAGCTTTATTACCTTTTTTGTTGCTAAAATAATTTTCATATTCGAAGTAACTAACCGAAATCCGTTGAGTGAATGGTAACGAGCATGCAAATTTGCATGCTTTTGCCTCTCCTTCTAGAGTTTCATTTGAGTATTTATCGTTGCAAGTTGTTAGACAACTACGGAAATCCCGTGGATGGCTGATAAATGCTTTTCGTCCGTCGCAACCAAACAAACATGCAGCCTGCAAAATGTTAAAATTAAGCTTCAAACTTCGAAAACACAGCGTTACTTTCTCCGATTCTGTTCCAGTATATTCATTAGTGCATGTCTCAATGCAATCAGTTTCGTCCGACGCATTGGCAAATGTAACAAAGAGAACGAAAAATGAAAATACGAGTATTTTCATGTTCTGGAAACGAATATAAATTATATACAAACAGCTTCTTTCAACAAAAAAAAAAAGAAAACATATTTAGGTACACTTTTTCCCATAAAACTTTTTTTTTCGCAACTGAACAAAAAAGAGCAGGACAGAAAAGGACAAGAAAAGAGGGGGAAAACGAATGAAAAACGAACTGCGAGAGGCCTACCCCGCAAGTCTGCATTTCACAGATCAATAAGGAAGGATTAAAGGTTTATTTATACATTAGTTTTGGGAAACAAAAACTCTTCAAGGCAAACCTTTTTCGGGAAATAGACAGGAAATTAGTGTCTAAAAATTAAAAAGTCTGAAATGATTCATGTTATTCAGATATAAAAATTTTGGAAATTAATTTCTTTTCTTTCCTTATACGACAAAATACCAACAACGTTGAGAATAAAATACACGATGCCTACGCGGAGCTATTAAACGAAACGATTTATATTGATTCTTTTTTAGAATCATAAAATTACCAGAAAACATTCCGTTTAAACGGATCGTGCGACATTTATTGTTTTGGTTTCATAATTGGCTATAGATTTGAGAAAGAAACAGATATGATTAACATAGAGAACGAAAAAATATATGCATACGCTTTTCGGTAGTTGTGCAAACGTTAGCAAGAAGATCGATGAATGTCGAAAACATGCAGAAAAAAGAGAATAATATATCGCACTGAGCGAAAAAACGATATTTCAAAGGAGCGCGTTTACTTACGAAATATCTACCAGTTGGATTTTTTTGACAAAAATAATATCATAATTGCTTTTTTACAATTGCATTAAAAATAAAATACTGAAAATTGGAAGAAAAATGTTTATTTAATAAAAACTAACCACTAAAAACTAGAAAAAACTTGCATATTCTAAATTGTTTTGAACATGTTTGATACATTCTCCACAGCTCCTTTTGGGTTCTGTTTGTACATCAAAAAATGGCCCTGAATGGTCGCCGGTGAGATTTCCGTCTTAAATGACAGCACTTTCTTGACAAACTGTTCGACTAGTTCAGAAGATGTTTGATTTTGATAGAAACGTTGGAACATCTGAAAAACGATAAAAATTTTTTAATGAAAATTAAATCTAAAAACCTTTCTCAGCATTTCTTCTGTTATGTTTCCGAAATACTGTTTTCGGTCAACTCTTCCAGGTCGAATGAGCGCAGGGTCAAGTCTTTCCACGTAATTTGTTGTCATAAAAGTTATCCGTTCTTCAGCACAAGCAACACCGTCTAGGGAGTTCAGAAGCCCCGAAAAGGTAACTCTAGAAAAATAGATTTATTCGCTTATCTTTAAATGTTTCAATTTAAACCTCGACAATCCTTGGTATGCTGGGTGATTTGCCAGTGGATCTTCTCTACTTACAAATGCTGCATCAATATCTTCTAATATAACAACACTATTTGGTGGCGCGGTGTTTAATAGATGGTTCAATCTATCATCATCCAAAGTTCTTTCGCTCAATGATAGCAAGCAGACACTATAACCAAAATGGCTTGCTAATGCTGAAATAAAGCTACTTTTTCCTGTCCCCGGCGGTCCGTAGAATAAATATCCACGACGATATGGAACCCCTCTATCCGCATACCTAAAATATTATTTATATTATAAAACCAAATATTCTCAATGGAAGACATACCACGAGGAAGATCCAATAAATTCTTCAAAATCTTGAATCAATTCTTTGCAAATATTCCCATCCAAAACTACAGTATCGACGTCCCTCTTCTTCCTGGGAACTCCAAATCTTACCCATTGTGGACCTACAGCTTGATATACTACTAATCCAGTTTCCGCCTAAAAAATCAGAAGATGGACATCCAAGACAGAATAAATGAATTTACGTTATCAATTGCATCTTTAGCGGATTCTTCGAGCATCTGCTTGAAAAATTTTACGTCAGACCCTAATGTTGTCAAAGTGACTGTTTCAAACGGTGTTCGAATTCCATCTCGCTGAATCACCTGTTTTTCTCGTTGCCTCTCAACTTTAATCCACCTGAAATATAGTGTTTCGTGAAACTTTTGCTCTAAGTAAACCTATAATTATGGACGAAAAAATGAGTGCCGTGACCAGGAAGAAACGATATTGAAAGATTAGTCTTTCCACTTTCAGCTTGTTGAATAATCGTGTTCGCCGATAGATTTCGTGTTTGGTTTGCACTTCTTTTATTAATAAAATCTAACAACCAAGGATATGATCTTAAAAAACCAAAACTAATAGTTCCCATTTTTCAAAAACATACGCGTCTTCATTGTTAATTTGTAAACTAATCATGAACCGACGTCTGAAAAAGGTGTTGCCTATTTGAGCAGAACGTTTCAAAAATCCAATTGCAAGACCTAAACGTGGAATACAGATAGAAATTTACTAGTTCGTACCAATTCCAGCCAGTCCGGCACCAGCGTTGAAATAAGGATTAGAGTTTAGATTATCGTACAGGCGATCAACAGTAGATTTCTGGGAAGAACTGGGGGACTCAACAGCGGTAACAATTTCTGGATCGTACATTTTCCTGTACGTCAATGTTTTTACACAAGTGTTAATATGCCCCTAACTATATATGGAATGGATTCGAAACAAAATTATTTCAGTTATTGGGAGAGAGAAACAACAATACATTTATTTGATAACGAAGTAACAATAAAAGCTTTAAGCTTCCTGTTGTTCTCTGAGTTGGAGGAGAAGTGCTTTCTTGTCGGCGACGTGTTGCTTTCTCACTTCGTATGTGAGTCTCTTGGCGTTGTGTCTGAAAAACAACATTCGAACAGCAATATTAAACTTATATTGTATACCTCTTTCCAGCCTTTCTTTCCTTCTTGGCCGGTGCACTTGGGTCGGCGCGGATAGCAGCATGAGCCTGTTCGTAAGCCTGAAAAACGTAATAATTGAAGTAAGATTAAAAAAAAACAACGACTTACGGAGACGATGTTATCAGAGTTCAATCCAGCGGCAATGTACTTGGAGAATTGTCTCTTGAAACGGTCTTCATCTTCTTCTTGCAAGTAGGTCATGTAGTCGGCGACATGCTTTCCGAGAATTCTGTCGCGGTGAGCTTCGGCGTTGTATTCCTTGGCTTCTTGGTCGAATCCGTAGAAACGGTTTTCACTGAATTCAAAAACATATTTAGGAAACTAAAACGTGCAACACACCTGTGTGGAACGTTAATGCCTCCGTCAGCAACTCCCTTCATGACTGCGAAGATCTTTGATCCTGTGGTGGTACGGGCAAGTCCAACATCAAGAACAGCCTTGAATGGGGCACGGTCTCCTTCTTGCTCTACGTTGTAGTCTTCACCAGTGAGCTAAAAAAAATCATAAAAATAAGTTAATATATTTTTGAGTCTCACCTCTTCATGTCCTTTGTAGGTTGAATCGAGACCAATAGCCTTCAAGTGACGGCGAGCAAGGAGAAGTCCGGTAGCATAAGCGGCGGCATAGTTGGTAAGTCCGACCTTGATTCCGTATCTTGGAAGCTCGTGGGCGTACGCAGCGGCTACAATAACGTCTCCTTCAATCTTGGAGTAAGCAATCTAAAACATAAAATTCAGTTTTCCATAATAGCGAGAAAAAATTTTGAACTTACTTGGGCGACGACATCCTTGTTGGTCAAACGAACAATAAGACGGTACTTTGGTGTGTTGTACTTGTTCTTGTCTTGAACGGTAAGACGCTTACGAGCATAGTAGTCAGTTTTTCCCTCACGTCTACGCTTCAGCTTAACCTGGTAGCGTTTGAAATAGGCCTTGTTTTTAATGACCTTGACGAGACCCATGTTTCCTGAAATATCAGTGTCTCAAAAAATTAAATTAAAATGAGAAACTGAGAAAAGTAAAAATCAAATTTCAATTTTTTAACTCGCGAGGTAAATAACAAAACAATGACTTCAAATACGCGAAATAAATAAAATGTATAAAATTTAGATAGGTTTTCAGTAAACTTTCAGCAAAATTAGGCTGTTTTTGCAAAAAAAAGAAAGGAAAAATTTTAGGATTCTGTAGTTTTCATAAAATGTACGCAACATTCTAATGTTCACCTCAGCCGCACACAAATAGTTTGATGCGCAGGCGCGGGAGTTCAAACAGGGGTTTTTTTAATACATTTATTTTTTATTTATTGTGTGTCTATTTTTTTCTTTTCGTTGTAAATTTTAATTTTTAATAGAAAACTTGTAATATAAACTCCGCAACTGTTTGGTTTTTTTTTAAATTTCCGCATTCTTGACTAGTTTCCCAATGTAGAAGTTAGAGTATTTATAAATATTTTTTTTGTAAAGTAAGGTTTCTTCTCTCTGAATTGAACTTGTCGCTTAAAACAGCTTGAAAAACTTTTTGAATAGAAATAAAAACAAAACTTTTTCTAGTAATTCTATCTTTTTAACACATCATGGTTTTGTTCCGATAAATAACATCGTTACCGCGACGTTAGTTTCAAAAAAAACTTTCCTTTGTTCATCTCGCTAGTTTTAATACTTTTTTCTCATAGCTTGATTAATCTTCTCCACATATTCCTACTCAAAACCGTCCAATTTTTTATTCGATTTTTCGCGACCACCAAAAAAGTAGTTTCTTCCAGTATCTGAACAGTGTTATCTCTTATTTCTCAGTATCTTTCTTTATCCATAATGACCGAGTCGGTTCCATAAAGTTCCTATAAAAGGCTTTGGCCATTTCAAAAATGTTAACGGTTTTGAAACCATGTCAAAATACCTGGTTCCCGTCTGTGCTTCTATCTCATTAGCGGCTGTTTGCTGCGCACTTTTCGCTATGCATCAAATTGTTGTCGACATCGATAATATGAGGGACGAAATTGTAACTGGTGTCTTTGAAATGAAAGTGAGTCAGTTTTCTTAATTATTCAAGAAATTAATGAGGATTTATTATTAAAGGTGATGTCGGACGATGCTTGGAATAGAATGATCGGAATGCAAAAGAAACCATCAATGGATAGCGAATCCCATACCTCATTCGCATCAATCTTCTCTCGTACCAAACGTTCAAGCTACCCATCACAATGTAATTGTGATGCCAATTCTCTTGGTTGCCCACCAGGACCGCCAGGACCACCAGGACTTTCCGGAACTCGTGGACAACAAGGACCAGCAGGAGATAAGGGACGTGATGGAGCATCGGGAATTTCCTTGGCTGTTACCCATCACTTGCCAGGAGGATGTATTCATTGTCCAGCTGGACCACCAGGAGAACAAGGACCAACCGGGGAGATAGGAGAACAAGGGTTTCCAGGATCGTCGGGACCACAAGGACCAGCCGGTGAAGATGGAACACCAGGAGAATCAGGAATTCCTGGAGAGCAAGGACCACCAGGAGAGCCAGGAATTGAAGGAACGCAAGGACCAACTGGACAAGATGGTACCATGGGAGCACCAGGATTGGTAGGACAACCTGGAACACCAGGTTGGCCAGGATCACAAGGAGAACCAGGAAAGAACGGAGAACCTGGAGCTGATGGTGATCAAGGAGAACAAGGACCACAAGGTCTTCCAGGACAACCAGGAAGAGATGCTGATGACGGACAACCTGGATTACCAGGAAAGGATGGGTCTATTGGACCAGATGCTAACTATTGCCCATGTCCAGCCCGTGCTAAAAAGCATTGAAATTCATTTCAGTTGTAAAATTTTGAATATAAACTATTTTTGACCTCATTGTTTAATATTCGACAAAAATGGCGTGGCATATTTTTAATAATCAGTAAAAAAATGCTTCTTTGTTTTAACTATACAATACGGGTATAATCGACTAAGAATATGGAAACAGAATTGATAAATAGTTAGAACTTTCGAGATGGTAAACAGAAAACTCCTACACACTTTATCAACAACAAAAGACACCTGACCACTTTTGATTTATGTGATAATGTCTTTATCATCTTCGGACTCTACATAAATAGAGTTGAAACAGTCAGAAAATTCAGTTCAAGTGACTATTCGATTTCTAAATAATACTAATGTCTTCAAACGCTACCACGAACCGTACCAGCTCACCAGTTGAGGAAGTTGTCGATGGATATGTCGATGTCAACCGTTCCCGATCTTCTACTGCCACGTCAACATCTTCGAGAAAAGAATATGAAACTTTCGATGATTTTTTGAAAAGAAACGAAACTTCGGCGAACAGCAAGAGGAAGAGCTATCACAATTATCACGTCCACAGTTTTGATGATTCACACAGAATTCGCTATCCAGATTGGGATTAAATTGTTATTTTTAAATTTCTTTGTACATTGTTGTTCGAATACTTTTTTTTCTTGAAATAAAATAAACCTTTTGAAAATCAAGTTTTACCGTGAAATACGAACTTCTTCCTCACGCTTTTATAGGGTAGTCTCTCCATTTATTTGGAATTCTCTTACATCATTTGGGTTTCTCGGCCACCTGCACTCTTACTCCACGTCAGCTATTTTAAATTTTTGAGAGGCATTACTTTTTAATTTGGATTTTTTTCTGCTTCGCAAAATAAAAAAAGGCTGATTAAGGCTAGCAGTGAACAATTCCTGAAGCAGAACTTTGTTTAGGTCGCTCTTAAAATTCTGGTCTGTACTTGAAACACGGGGTGGACGCTACGACACTCCGCTGTGTTTGTGTGTGACCTGCAAATAGCAGTATAGCATTGTGGCGTGTTTATTTCAATTTTCTCGAGAAATTTCAATAACTTTTTTTTCAAAATTACCAGGATTATAGAGAAAAAAATTCTGCATCTTTTGAGACTACTCTTACTACCAGAATTTGCTTTTGTGCCGAGAAAATTCACTTTTAGACCTTAGAAACCTCTTTACTCAAAAATTTTCAATAACTTTTTTTTTAAAGTTAGATATTCTTAATCAGCGTGTAAAATGCTATTGGAAAACATTTATCTCGATTCCAGAAAAACGTTTTCGAAAAAATTTTTGTTTGGTTTTTTGAAAAATTTCTCATTTTTTCTTAAGGGAAGTTTCTGAAACTCATATATTATGTTTGGAAAATCTTTCGCAACAATTATCAAAAAGAATCAGTGGCAAAAATGCTGCTGACATCCGGCAAATTCGATTTTAAACGTGTCAATTCAACACTTCACTGAGCCACATTCCGCCCAGGGGTGCCCAAAATTGGTATTCGGAGGGTTCTAATGTAGTTTTAAATACTTGGACGATATTCGCCAATATCCAAAGTAGCTTATTTTTTTCAAAACGTTTAAATGGAATCGAACTTTTGATGCGCGCCTATGCCATAATTTTCATCTGTTTTATCCACTTTGCTAAAAAAAAATGTGTGTGCGAGAGACGCAGAGAAAGAGACAGTTGCACACAGAAAGGGGGAAGGGTACAGTTCGCCACGCCGTGGAAACTAGTCTTTAAAATATTCTTTATATTTATTTTTTTTAATTCGAGTTTAACTGTTGTTTCGAAGTTTATGTTGTCAAAAAGGTTTTTTTTGCAATTTTCTCTTCTTCTTTGTTCCGTATAAATTTGCTTTGGTAAAATTTCTGAAATTTTAACGCTCATCTAATTTTTCAAAATAAAGATTTTCAGGAAAAATTAAATTTATGCGATAAAAATCAAGTGATGGGTAGTTCAACAGGGTCTATGATTGGTGAGGTTTTTTTGTTAATTTTTTCATAAAATTCATACAACGGAAATTTTTTTCAGGTGGGGCATTATTAGTCCTGGTGATTGCCGGTTATCTTGGTCAAAAATACGGATTGCCACCACCAGCGCCCAAAATAGCTGGAATTGATTTAGGAACTACATATTCATCTATAGGTTTCACTTTAATTTAAACTATTCTCATGCTTAGTTTTTCATTTAGGAATTTATCACGCAGTTACTGGTGACACCACAATTTTACCCGATGAAGTAGGGAAGAAATCCGTACCTAGTGTTGTTGCATTTTTGTAAGAATTTTTGCGAACGTTTAATTAAAATAAAATAAAATTTACAGACCTAATGGAACAGTAATAATTGGAACTAGAGCTGTTGAACAACAAGAGAAAAACCCAAAGCGAACAATTTATGACGCAAAAAGATTCATTGGGAGAACGTATGAGAAAGAAAATGAAAATTTTCTTGCCGACCAAAAACGATATCCATTTACTGTGAAACTGGACAATGAAGGAAGAGCATTTTTTGAAATACCTTTGGATTCTGGGAATAAAATTTTATATCCTGAAGAAGTTGGATCTCTTATCATTGGTTATTTAAGAAAAGCAGCAGAGAAGCAACTAAATTCTGCACTTCAGCAGGTAATTGTTTGTTCAATAAATCTACTTTCTCATTCCAATTCCAGGTTGTTATCTCAGTTCCTGCTGAATTCAACGAGAACCAACGAAACAGTACGGGTAAAGCAGCAGAACATGCTGGAATGGAAGTGCGGAGAGTTATTTCGGAACCAACCGCAGCTGCATTAGCATACGGGCTCCACAAAAAAGAAGGAGTTGAAAGTGTTGTCGTTGTTGATCTTGGTGTGTTTTAAAATGTAATCTTATTTTCATAATTTTCAACTTTTCAGGTGGCGGGACTCTTGACGTTTCTGTACTTTGGCTTCAAGGAGGAGTATTTGTCACTCAGTCGATGGCTGGTAACAATCGATTGGGAGGACAAGATTTTAATGATAGAGTACAAAAACATTTGATAGTAAAATTGGAAAAAACATTCGGAAAGTCAATCGATAGCAAGGAAGATATTCAACAAATTAGACTAGAGGTTGAAAGTGCGAAAATAAAATTGACTTCTGTGCCAAAGGTTCTAATTAGTTTAAATCTCAAAACTATTGGAAAATGGAGTTATGAGGTAAATAGGAAATAATTACTGTTCATTTTCATTTCGCAAAGTTTCAGCTTACTCGTACAGAATTTGAAAGTATAAATGCAGACCTTTTGAAATCAATCGAATTGCCAATCGCGGCAGCGTTAGAAGATTCAAAGTGAGGTTTTATTTATACACTTTTTAGTCCATTTTTTCGTAGACTGGAACCTAAGGATGTTGATGAAATCGTTTTAGTTGGTGGTTCCACTCAAGTTCCTGCTGTTCGCAAATTGGTTGGAAGATTCTTTGGGTATTTTTTTTGTAGTATTACCTTTATTGTGTGATCTTCTTTCTGTTGCAGAAAATCACCGAATTTCGGAATTGATCCCGAACTCGCAGTTGTAACTGGCGCATCAGTTCAGGCCGGAGTTATTGGTGGTGGATGGCCGTTACAAGTCGCGGCAATGGAACTGCCACCAAAACGGCGAAAACGTCATTTTTTCAATGATGAACAGAGGAAGAATGAAAAAGATCGGGACGGAACAATGTGAATAGTTAATTATGAGTTGTGATCTAATTACGGGGATATTTTAATTGAAGTTTATCTGTATATTTTCGCTAGTATTAGTCAGTTTTTATCATTCCGTTATCTGCAATTTTTTTCTATATTACTAGTCAATGTTCCCAGTTATTTGTTCTTCCATAGAATGAAACTGTTATTTTAAATCTAAAAATAAATTTCATTTTAAATCAATCAGTAGTCTGAACTATTGAGAGTGTTCACAAATCTACGTTCATCTTTTCCCATGATTGGATTATTTGCTTTCTTGTTAGAAGCCGTTGTTCGGAGATAACTTGAATCATGCAAATTTTCTCGCTTCTTTGCAGTATTCTGAAACTCAAAAATTTCCTCAGAAAAAAAGTACACCACACCTTCAATGCTGTCTCTGACTTAGTGAACTTCAAATTAGTCGAACTGTGACTACTAACCAGGGAACAACTGGATAATGTGCGTGCAAGTGCTGAAAACTAATTTTTTAATGGTGAAAATGTTACATTTCCCCCCACATGAACTTTCGGAATCTGGAGATTTCTGTTTTTTATGTCGTCGTTTCATACCACCAACACAGTTAAATGAAAATTTTTGTCGCGGAGGAAACGGATTTTTTGTCAGAATGTGCTGAAAATTAAAGTTTTAGTTTAAAATTTGAATTGCCGCCGAGCGAGGTTACGGTATGGCTAAATATGTGTTTTCTGCATTTTTGCGTGAAAGTGTTTGAACTAAAAACAACATTTCAAATTTCGAATCCTAAAATTTTTCTCTCTTTTCGCTTTTTGTGTATTTAGTCGAATGCTTGTCGTTGAATTTCACCGCGTTTTAATTAACAAATTTTTTACCTCTTTGTAAAATATTCTAGCCTTATTACACGCATTTCTTATTTCCCTCCGATTTTCTGAAGCAGCAAATGCGGATTCAAAATGTTTAGAATTTGCCTGAAAGTTGTGAAAAAAATTAGCTCGTGTAAACTCAGTACCGATTGAATGGCTTCTTCTTTTGAAAGTTCTTCAATAGTTATTGAAACCTCAATTTTTCTAGAAACTTGAGTTGTTGAAAACTCAATTTTCTGCGGATTCTCGCTCGGATCCATCAGAAACTTGGATACCGATTTATAAACTGCCTGAACATGTTTTTTTTTACAATTCAGAAACTTTTCACTTTTTTTACGGAGTAAAGATAGGAATCATTTTTATTGCTTTGAATTGAAGTAGATGCCGAAACTGAAATTGATTCCGCTGATAAACTCATTGAATAAGAAATAATTAATGAAATATTTTTTCATTTTGTACTTTGAAGTTTTTTTTACACGTTTAGATCTGTTCTTTTGATTAAATTATTTAAATGCACTTCAACAGCCTAGTTTTTTCTTCTCTTTCCCTCCAAAGTTTGATGAAAGTGCGCTCTTCTGATAGAAACCGCCACGCATTTCGGAATTGGCTGAGTATCAACTGCCTCATGTGGTTCGATACGCAATGAAGAGAATTTTTGTAAACATTTCAACTGTTTGGGAAAAATGCCTGTTTTTCTTTGTTTTTCATCGAAAAGTTAATGTTTGTTATACGACTTTGAAATCCATTGATTTATTGATTTTTCCTTTAATCGTATTCAATGTTTTTACTGATTTTGGAATTGTTTATTTCGTAGTTTCAATGGGAAATTGTTTATTTTATAATATGTTGAAATTTTTGTTAAGAAATCAAAGATCATCAGAGTCACTGTTTTTGTTTGAACTTCACAATTTTTATCATGCATTTAGCTTACCTGTTTTATCTTGATTAAACAATACTTTTTTTCAAGTTTCTGAATTATACTATTGAGATTAAATTAAATTATCTTCAGGGTACCAATATGTCTGACGATCATCACGACGACGAGCACTTCCATACCGGAGACTCTGGCGCAGCTGCCACTTTCCCAAAGCAGTGCTCAGCTCTTCGTAAGAACGAGCACGTTATGATCAAGGGACGTCCATGCAAGGTAAATTTTTCCGATTTTTAAAAATTATATTTTAAAAAGTGCAATGATGTCTTGATAAGTTTCGGCTGAAATCTGTGATGCCAGAACTGTTATCTGAGTACGGTTTTATAAACTTTCCTAGTGAAAATAATGCATTTTTAAGTGCTAAAAATATCCGATTTCAGATTGTCGAGATGTCGACCTCAAAGACTGGAAAGCACGGTCACGCTAAAGTCCACATGGTCGCTTTGGACATCTTCACCAACAAGGTTTTACTTTAATTTTAAAACGAAATATTAAACTAGATACTTTTAGAAACTTGAAGATATTTGCCCATCCACCCACAACATGGATGTTCCAGTCGTCAAGCGTCGTGAGTACTTGGTATGATAAATATTAAAAAATAGAACATTTTAATGTTTTTCTTTTAGTTGATGGCTATCGAAGACGGATATTGCTCATTGATGGACCCAGAAACCTGTGACCAAAAGGACGATCTTAAAATGCCAGATTCGGACCTCGGAAACCAAATTCGTGAAGCTCTTGAGAAGGACGAAGGATCCGTTTTGGTCCAAGTTGTCTCTGCCTGCGGAGAAGAGGCCATTCTTGGATGGAAGGTCAGCACCAAGGAATAAATCAATCCGGCACATGTACCCGATACAAAGAAAAATTCAAATTGCTCCACTCCACTTTTTCCCTGTTTACCATCAACCCACACAAAAATTTTCAAACATCAGTCGATAGTTGTGAATTTAGCAATTAATTGATGGGTGCTTCAAGACTATTGTTGTGTGTTTGTGTTACTGTTCTTGTTTCAAAAAAAAATTAACCATGAGAATAAATTATCAGCGGTTTCTTATTGTTTTTCACTATATACACATTTCCCTTTCATTTCACTAATTGCCTTCATTTTTTATAGCACGGAAAGATCAATTTCATGTCCATTAGTGATATATTATACATTTATCTATATAAAAGTTTCATTTTTTAGTATATAGCTCATCAGGGAAACAGAAGCAAAGTTACAAAAATGGTTGAATTGATTGAGGTCGGACAAGTTGAATATAAAAATCATATTGATGAAACATTTAAGTATACACCAATTCCTTTCAACATTCGAATTTGAAAATTGAATATTTTTCGCATACATACAATGGGATGGAATTGTTGCCGTTCGCTTTTCAGATCTGTATTCTTGCTTTTGTATTTTTATATTAACTGGCGCACTATCTTTAAAATTAAATTTTCGGAGCTTAGCATTATCTGAGGTCTTCGAAAATTTTCTGTATTATTGTCTCACAAAATCGGTTTCATAAACGTGAACTTCCCTATTTTGCGAAATAGTGTATGGTGAGGGATAATAATACAACGCAACGCAACCCTTCCCATTGCCCTCACACGTGGCGTGTCGATTTTTTGACACTGGTTTTTTCACGTTTATATAACAGAATTTGTAAACAACTAATAACAAAAAATTACGCTTGAGTTTTGATGATACTTCTTGTGCTTGAAGACCAGTGGCCGCCCCGGATAGTTTTTTTTCATTTTATATAGACTCCGCCCCCCATACACGAACGACCTACTAATACGACCCAGTAACCCAAATAATAGTACATACTAGAAAAAATGTTTAAAGCAATTGAAAACAAGTTTTCCTTCACAGATTCAGAAAAACTTAAAAGTCAATGATTACTCTACTGGAAATCATATCAACAGAGTATATATCTCATTTGTGAGACACGAGACAAATTCAAATTTCCTGCCTAATTTGAAGACTCCAATTCCTAAACTTTCGTCATTCTTGTCTTTTTATTTCTGATTCAACAACCACTTGATGTTTGCAAAAAAAAAAATAAGGCAAGCGAAATCTGACTAATAAATAATTTCATCGAAAACAAAGAAAACGAACAAAAACCACCGGACTTTTTTATTCCTTTATTTCGTTTAAAAGAATAAATTAATGCACCAACAAAAAAATGACTCTCGTCTATAACTTTTTTCTTCCAAATTATATCTCAAAAAGTCTGATGCTCATAAATCTTTCAAAATCTGATTTTCTACGTCAATATTCGTGTCATGAATACACTAAGCGCGGTGAGCTATATACGCTTCATAATGTTTCAATATTTCTTGTTTTTTTCAATATTTGGTCATAAATCTGTCGTCAAGTTAAATATATGTTTCGAATAGAAACTCGCCTTTTTTTCGGAAAAATTTCGACAAAACGAAAATTATTGATTTATTTGTTTCATGCTGACATCAATCTTTCAAGCATTCAACTTCGATTTTTATTTTGTAAATTCTCTCAACTGGATAAGAATAACAAAATAGGTTGAATGTATCGTAATTATTGTATGAATTTGAGGTTAAGAATTGAAAGTTAAAAATATTCTCATTAAATATGACTAATCTATCAGAAACATTATTATTTGGGGGGGGGGGGATACAATTGGATTAAACGGTCTAATTTTCACATTTTTTTAAAAATAAATAAATTAAATAGAACACAGCCTTTAAGTGAATAAGCATGTATTTAGGAATTTGTTTTGAGATTGTGTGCATAAATTTAAACCATTATTTTGTGTCCAAAATTTTTTTTTTTGACTGTTGAGATTTAATATTTATAACTGCGGGAACTCCGGCACCAAAAACTTCTAAATTGATTATCTCCAAAATGAGGAGCAATTGAAAGTCCAATTCCAAACACACATAATCTATTCTTCGGATTTAAAGATCTTGATATGAAGCGAAACTTTCTATGATATCGAATTCTAGTTTGGAATTTATAACAAGAGCTCCAAATTCTTTTCCAGATGTCTATTACTCTTTTTTTGCCTTTTATTAGTCAAAAGACGGTTTATAAAACTCATCTCTTCCACCCTCATTTAATCCGTTTGGGAAACTGAATTGTGCCGAAAATTAGAGATTATCATCCTTTTAACCTCATTTTTTGTCATACTCGGATTTTTTTTGCAATCCTTTCAAAAAGGAAGACTACAAGTAAAAACTGAACTTCTGGTACCTCTAACGCAATTTTTCAGAAATTCATATCTCTTCATTCTTTTCAAAATTGTTTTTCAATTGTCCGAAACTTTATTTTTTATGTTGTTTTGAACAACAAAAACATTCGAAAAATAGATAACGAGAAGAAAGCGATGGTGCAACTCAAGTATGCAACAACTCTTCTCCATTTTCTTGTCAATTCAAGCTTTTCGATGTGTTTTTTGCTGTCCCTTTTTACTCCTTTCGGGTACATTTCATGAACAAAAAGAGAATGTTTCACAACCGTTATATTCATACAATGATAATTATTGAACTCTTCATCCACACTTCCCTGTTCTTTAATTATTATTATTTCAGCAGGTAAATATCATGAGCATGCTGAAACAGAAGGCGGCGTCGGTGAAATATCAGCGGAATTCGAGACCAGGAAAAGGTTCGTTGGAAATAGAAAAAAAAACGTTTTTCTGAATTTTAAGAGCAATAAAAATAGACTAAGAAACATCTGCTTTACATTCGTAATTCGGGCACAATCACCCGAAATGTTTCAGCTGTGTGTTGATCAGTACATTCATTTAATTATTGCTTATTCTTCTATTAGAACTTTTTGCTCCTATTTGTTGTAATTGTAAAGTAGAAAATTTGGTTTTAAATATATTCTATGAATCTTTAATTAAGTTCGAAGCATCTTTGTGCATTCGCTCCTCCTCAACATGCTTCTATCAATTTTTAAAGTTGAAGAATTTAGATTGGGAAGCTATTTCCATCGGGGGAGAATGTAGTTTTGCACGAATTTCGACTCAATTTAAACTTTTCAAAGTTTTTCAATACCGATAAAGATAAAAAGAACAACGTTGCCTTTAAAAGTTCATTTTCCTAGAAAGATTAATCAATTTCGCGGAAACAACCGAGTACATTTCTCAAAAACAAAATATCAAAAGGTCGAAAAATAGGATTAAATTGGAGATTTAAAAAAAAAGAAAACAAAACAAAAGAAAAACTTCATTTCCATAGAGATTTGACTTGTTTCAGTCATAAAACGTCAAAGATTTATCTGAAAATCCGAGTTGTCCTTTCAACATTTTCTTCGAAGATGCACACATATCGTGTTTTGAACGATATCTTGGAAATCTGTCCAACTCATCTTTTTTTTGCAAGATTTTTTTGCTTCAAAAAATTTTTTTTGTTGTTCTCTATAAATACACAATTTTTTAAAAACTATTTTTTTCATAAATTACCGGTGCCCAATAATCACTCAACTGTAAAAATAGAGAAAACAAACAACTTTCAAAAAATGTTCAACTTTTTTCTCATGCACTGAAAAGCTGCTGAAAATAAAAAATACGTTTTTTTGTCGTTCATTGTCTTCTGGGTATAAAAGGATGCCACCATAGATCTCAGTTTTTGAGGAGCCAAAACTTTTTATTTTATTTTCCTTCTGCAAAAATTTTATTTATTTTTTCAACGACAAAAATAGAAATAAATGGAATCCCTCCGAAGCGTGTTCTTGTTGGAAATTGTGTCGGGAATTAAGAAAAAAAAACACTGAAAGAATTCTTTTTTTTTATTTTCGGAAAGAATATCGAATAACACATTTGGAAAATGGAGACAAAAGAAAAGGGGAAATACATCTAATTCTTCAAGCATCTTAAAATCAAGACATTCGGATTTTCTTTGAAATATTCTTTTGGTCTTCTGAAGTTTCTTTGAAATTTTTTGTTATCATGTGGTTGCAAATTTTTTAAAGAAGAATATTGAAACTCCTGCAATCAAACTATTCGAACTTTTTTCCTAAAGCTTTGCGATTTAATTTTTTAAAAAATGGCTGAAAATCGTTCTGAAACCATTATCATTTCTCCAAATTTGCAACATTCTGATTCAGCATACAGCGTGGACAAAAATTCGTATTTTTTGTATAACAACCGTGTGAAAATTCAAATTATCCATTTTTAAGTCTAGGGAAATAAATAATTATATGCTTCTCATGAAATGTAGTGTTCTGACTCACAATTTTCTGACTCAAAATTATTGAGTCACGATTAGCATTTAGTAGGACAATTTATTTCTTCAAAATATTTTAAACCTGGTTTACAATATTTTGAAAGTAAAAGCAAACAGATTTTTAATCCCGGAAAAGTTTGGAATTTGTAGACCAGGTTGGTTTTTTTCAATTCTATCCATAATGTAAATTTGATTTTAAAAAAAACCTCCGGAAGCTCACACCCTCACCTCCTCCAAAATCCAAAATTTGTTCAATATTCTCATTAATGATCCGAATAAACCGGATATAAAACGTATTTGAACCTCGTTTACAAATAATCTTCAAAAAATGACTAAAATTTCATAATGAGATGAACAAAATCTTTCGAAAATCCCTTATAAGCATGAAACATGATCAGTTGGATTATTAGGAATATATTCGATTCTAGTCCAAAATTTATTCGATCCTTGTTTTTTCAATGGTTTCCAATATGTCACAACATCTAAATTTTGTCATAACATCTAAATTCATTATTCATTTTTTAAATAAATATTTTTTGAACAAAGAGAAATAAAGAATAATAATAATAAATGGTATTGTGGTTCTAAATATCGGATCCCTCTATTAAAGAAATATATTCTTATTGTTATTTCCATTTTCGAACAAAGCTATAAATCAAAGGACAATAAAGGACTACTTGTTATGTACACCATAATTATTGTTCCATTTTTTTCTAGAATAAGAATTATTCCATAGTCTATTTTCAGAAATTTTCAGTGTTTTTATTTTTTTATAAATTTACAGACTTTAATTCTCATAAGTAATAAATAAAATTAAATATTTTGAAAGCTGAAATAATAAAAACAATCGGAGCACGTCAAGAGATTGATCATGCATGTATATTCAAAGAAAAGTGGGCTTTTATACCCAAGGGACGTTGATATTAGTAGTAAAAACACGATAGAAGTAAAGCATATTATGATCAACAAGTGGCATAAATATTGAGAATTGTCGTCACTATACATTATTCTTGTTATATCCCATCTATTTTTCGATATTTTTTATCAATTATTTCTTTCAGAGATGATATCGCTTTCCGTTCCACGATCATCAAGATCATTGAGTCCAGCATTGGCAAGAAGTGCACCTAGTTCACCGATGACACGATTGGGACCCGGCGGTGGATTGGGTGAGTTATTTGAAGACCAAAAATTTAAGCTTTAAAATGATGTATTAAAGTTGTGGCATTCTTAGGGGCTCAGAAAAATGCATTAACTCCAAATCAGATCTCACTTACAAAATTTTTTAGATTTTTTTCCTTGAATTTAGATGACGTTAAAGACAGTGGATCAGTTAATTTGGCACTGCCCGATTTAAATTTCAAAAATTAAAGCTTTCTCTTATTAGTACATTTCAATTTATACGAAAAAATACCGATAAATACACGCTTCATAGCAGCCGTCCACAGTTGGAAAAATCAAAATTTGAATGCGCTCTGGATCGTGCAACGTGGTCAGAATTGGCGCGAAACACAATTATTTCAACTAGTCTACATGGTATTTTTTGCCTTGAATTTGGATCGTGTTAACTGTCTAGCTGCCTTTAACTGAAAGGCTATCTTTAAATGAAATTGGGACTGCGGCCTAGCTTTTACTTATTTGGATTTCTAGCCCATGGAATTTGTATTTCAGAAAATTAGAGTCTATTCTTCCAAAGAACGGGTATCTTTTGAAAAATCAGAAATTCAACATCACGAATTCAACAAATCCTAGAAGTCTAGAATCTAGTGGACCTCTAGGACAAAACCTCATTTTCTTTCATAATTCGTCACCTTTTTTTTCTTTTTGAAACCGTCTATTATGAATTCTTTGTTCACCTACTTTAGCTAAAGACCAGAACCTAGTTTGTTCCAAAGTTTAAAGAAAAAAAATGGATGAACGCATAATTAAGTAACACGTGTTCAGAATCTTTGGCGACTAAACATTTTTCACACCAACTTTGAATTAAATCTTGTTCGTTAGTAACACTTAAATAATTCAATTTTTACTTGGCAACAAAAACCGATTCAATTTGAACATTTTCATTTAAAAAATGTTCAGATTTTTTTTCTAAAAACGAAAGTGTGATTTTTCCAGTTTTATGTCTACGGGAGCTCTTATTTCTTTTCTTTAAGCGTAGACTTGTGTTGTGATGCGTGATAATTTAATTGCACGAGCCAGTGATTACCTGGTACGATATCTACCCATGGGTATTCCACCTCCTCATTTTGGAGAATTTTCAGCTAATTTTTATACAAAAAAAGTGCTGAAAATATCATGTGATGTGATTTGTGATCTTTTGTTTTTGAAAATGAGGAAGCCTCATAAAATGTCAGATGAATCACCATTGAAAAACAAAACAAATATTAAGACTCCATCGAAACAGATTTCAAGACGAATTTTAAGAATACTATAAGAATCGAAGAATACAAATACAAATAAACATGACATCAGGACAGAGAGATACTTATGCTCTTTGCATTTTCATTTCGAAATGTTCCTTCCATTTTCGTTTAAAACTGCAAAATACACGACCTCCCCTGAGTCATTTGATAGTGATGTTTTGTCTACTTGTTTACATTTATTTTCGCCTCCCTTCCCGTTTTTGCTGCATTTTGTCTGAAATTGACATCTTCTTTTCAATTTCTACCAAAAAATTTCCTTCGAAATTGGATATTTTTGTCTCTGGTTTGACCTTCATTTCCTGAGAATCAAAATTTCCTTTCCGTGGAGAGCTCAAGGTATCATTTTGGTCTATTTTTAAATCATCAGAGCTCAATGAACCTTATGAGTTTATCGTTTATTTTTACTTTGTTGGCTAAAAATAACTTCTTACTAACTATAAATAGATAAATAGAATGACGTGCTTATGGGATAATCCAATTATCAGTGACACAATAAGCACCGCGTTTTATAGTGATGTTTGTATTTTTTAAAAATAAAATCAGATTATAACATATAAACCGTCGGCTTGCAGGAATTATTGTTGTTTATTCCTTATCGAAAGCTTTAACTTAGCACGGGTTTAAAACTGTATATTTAAAAAATGGCATTTAACTAAATCTAGCGTTTTTTTTTCAAAAATTCATATTATTATCCTTTCCTTCGTCATGATAACAAAAATTTCTCTTTCGTTGCCGTTTAACAGGGAGGTATTTACAAAGATTTATTAGGAAGTGCATTGGGTATTGGGGATACGTTGTTTCTTTTAAACAACGCGCAATCACTATTTTTGGCAAACCGCCCGAGTACCACCCTCTTTCTTACTGTGTTCCACACGAGACCACTTAGACCTTTGGCACCCATCTCCCTTTAAACGTTCACTCAAAGAAATTTAAACAATTCCCACAACTCAAAAACGTCATTTTTCTCTGTAAGTGCATTAGCTCCCAATAGACAACAATCAAAAATCATTTCTTCATAGCTACATTATAACAATGACGATTCAGACCAAGACGAAAAACGGGGGAAAATGTGTACTATATCCACACCCGAGACTCTTCGTATGTACCAAAAACTAATATGATTTTCTTTTATGAACGCTCATGTTTTCGTTTCGTTCTTTTTTTTTGAGATAAATAACCAAAAATAGAATGTTTTTCAGTTATTTTAAATTTACATCTAATCCGAACAAAAAATGGCAAACGTATATGGGCTCAGTTTTCTGCTCATCACTTCCGTCAGAGTGAACTATATCTGTGATATTTGTTCTTAAAACATCATGTTTTTTGGAGAAATCAATCCGTTTAAGCGGCTTTGATAAAGAACTCCCATGCAAATCTCAAAGATAAAAAATATCCCTTCATATAAAAACCCCTTGATTATTTTCTTATGATATTTTTTCTCCCGTTCAAAATTTATTTCCCAGCTAGTAGTCCGATTAAAATACGAGCGCATTCTGCAACAATTTGCTTTTGGTGTCGGATTTTGGTGTATCAAAAAAAAAGAATACGAGAAGAACAAGATTCCCCTCTCGTTTTTCTTTTTTTTACTAGTAAAGTCAAACAAGAAATTCAATAAGTTAAGAAGGTCCTATATGTCAGACATTTTCCTATTCCTATTTCTATTCGTTTTTGAACTCTTAAAAAAAGTGTTTTTTCTGGAAGTTTACATTAAAAACATGAAGTCGTTAATTTATCAAATAGAAATTTTGAACGTTTATTGAGCTTAGAAAATAAAGAAAAGAGCGTTTCGTCCAGTTATATTCCAGGTTTGAACGTAAACTTTTCATCATCAATCATCAATTGATAGAATTTGAAAAAATGCACTTTTAATACCCAAGAGAAAGGCTTGTCATGTTTGTTTGAAAAAAATGAGATCATTATTATTTTTGTCCTTCTGAAAACTCTCATTTTTCGAAATTTTTGTGACGAAAGTCTCCAGGCCGACGGCAATTCATTAGGTTTTACCCATCTCTCTTACAAATCATGATTTTTCTAGCCTACTTGTTCTTGAAAACAACCCCCTTTTTTAGGAATTGAATCTAGTGAACCATCTGAATCATTTCATGTGAATGTGACCGACTTCAAAGATAATATTTCGCTTAGCTGGTCTCACTTCATCTTGAGAGCTGATTATGCGTGAACGCTCGCTCAAATTACTTTAAAGCAACTGTACCTCAATTCATTTTTTGTTCGAGCATCGAATTTCGTTCTCTTTTGCATGAATAATTCTTTTACAAAATTCAAAATTCATAAAAGTAATAGTGCATTTTAAAACTGAAAATTTACTGAAAACACTTCCGCTTACAATTTTTCTTTTTCAAATGAATGTTATTACCCCTCATGAGTTTTCATTTTATTTTTCATTTTATTTGACACGTTCTTTTCTGAAAAGAAACACATGGCAGCCTAAATATAAACGCTCTTTTCCAAAAATATTGCCCTTTTTGCAGCTGTAATAAATCTTGCGTTGTTGTTTCTTAGCCACAAAATAACTGCCATAAAATTACTTCCCTATCGTCATCCTTTGTGTCGTTTCTGAAATTCCTATTTTCAGAATCAATGTCAGCACGCGATAGATCTGGAAGTATTTCATTGTCACCAAGGAATATGATTCCGGTTTGTGCACAACTTTCCCCATCACAGGTATAAAAATAGTGCAACAAAACAAAAATACTGGATTTTATATTTTTGAAGGTTTCTGTGATTCGCCGTTCGTGGAGACACATCAATACAAAAGGGCTGATTGTTGTTTTGACAAGATGCTTTTCAAGGGTAAGTGAATTCGAACTTTCTTTGAGAATCGCATTCTATTGTTCTCGTTTCCGGTGTTTTTAGTTGAAAATCTAGCAAATTTAGGACAAAAAAAGTCTGACACTTGTAGGATTTCTAAAAAAAAGTGTATAATCTTATTTTTAAGATCTAGTTTATATTTTGCAAGAAGTGCTGAAAAAAAACTTGATTAATATATATTGTTTTTGCAGTTGGAATCAAGTTGTCCAGTAGTTTCTCAATGCTTCCAATCAGCCACCTATTCCCTTTCAACTAATCCGAATCAAGTTCGAACCGTTGCTGATCATGCCAAATATCTTCTTCAACTTTTGGATAAAATCGTCGAAGGTGATGTGGTAAGAAACACTATAAAATTGAGCATTGTAAATAATTTAAATTTATTTACAGGATACTGAATCTGTGAGAGAAATTGGAGCAAATCATGTGAGCTTGAAGCATGAAAATGGATTCAGCAGTCATGAATGGGATCGATTCCAGGAGATAATGGTTGAAGTGATTTTGAAACAAGATGGAATTAAACAAAGTAAAGAAACAAGGTAAAAAATATGTTTTAGAATGTATTTTTATTTATTTATTTTTATTTCAGTCGTGCCTGGAGACTTCTCATTTGCTCATTTATTGAATTGATGAGAGATGGATTCGATGCACAAGTCCGTCAATTTAGAAGAAAGCATTCATTCAATGCTCATGTTCAATACTTTGAAAATATTGAAAAGTAATCTGATAATTAGAAAAAACATTTAAAATTTCATTAATTTTCAGAAGAGTTGCTCTGTGCCCAAACCGGAAAATTTCGCTGAATACCGACCCGAGAGCCACTCCAACAGGATCAAGAAAGTATTCACATTTTTAATCCTATTACTTATTTATTTTTTCAAACTTTTTCATGTGTGTTCTTTTCAAATCTGTTCCGGACTGTGATTTTCTCTCGGCTGATAATTCCGATGTTTTTATTAATTATATACCCATTTTATCAACCAGAATCTCAATATTTCAAACATTTCCATAAAAAAGCTATTCAATTTATAAAAAATATAAATTTAAAGAATAAACGATATTAATTGACAAATTCAATTACTTTAATCGAAAACATTGTTATCTATTAATTTTCATTATGTACTTTTATACACTCACAAACCTAAATGTATTTCAAGGTATAATTTTTCTTGTATATTCACGTACACAAGTTCCCAAATCTCTCTAAATTGCAATATCACTAACATAGGTTCCCTCGCACATACACAGTTTTCTCTGTACCCTCTCATTCCATATCTTTCCTCCATAAAGTTGCATTCCTCCTCCATAAAGTTACAATGATCAGTCACCATGGATTAACAACAAGGATAGGTATTATTTTGTTTGTTTAAAAATTTTATAAAAAATAATATGTTGATTTACTTTTTAGATTATTTTATAATTTAGTTCTCTTACTTAGATTTATTTTTCATTTTTCCTCTCCTCTTTCTTCCTTTTCCGCGCTTTATTTTATAGTCCAAAATTGCGTTGTTTTTAATTTTTAAGCAAAGGAGTTGTAACTGATGAGACTCGCTCCTTAGGTCGTATTGCAATAGAGTCGAAACGACCGCGCTTAGGTTTATTATTATTATTTTTTTTTTTTTTTTTTTTTTTTTTTTTTTTTTTTTTTTTTTTTTTTTTTTTTTTTTTTTTTTTTATTTTTTTTTTTTTTTTTTTTTTTATTTTTTTTTTTTTTTTTTTTTTTTTTTTTTTTTTCTTATATCTTCTTAATTCAATTATCTTTCTTTTCTTTTCTTAAATGATCAAAATAATAACATATTTTATGTTCATTCTCTTTAAATACAAAATAACTAAAATAAAATATTTCAAAAGTTTTTTGTCAATGTGCTCAGAATTTTATTATTTCTTCAAACTTAAAAAGAAGAACAGAAACTTTCGTTGACTTCATTTTATTGCCCACTGTGGTTGTTTCTACACTTTTTTTCGAAAGGCCAGAATTCCGAATTACCTTGATTAACGGGGTTAAAACCAAAGAATCCCAACTGTTCGCCGCCTCTTATGGTATCGCGATATCGCAAATGCAGATAGATAATTATAGATAATGCATTTGGCAACTGTTTGGATAGGTGGAGAGAGAAAGGAGAGAACACCAGCGCCGTACATATAAACTCTACTGAGCTAGGCAGAGGCAACTTGTTGTTGTGGTCTAGTGGTTGAAGGCGGTTTCGCCATTAGACGGATTGTTGGATCAATTCCATAGCACACTTTATTCGCGCTGTTCGTCTTTTGCATAGAGGAAACGGCTAAATTGTTGTGCAATACGAAACTGCTCACGGCGTTGCGGGTTATTTCATTTACTGGCAGTCCGTGTTAAAGTGAGTGTTACATTTTAATATTATTTTTATGTCTGTTCTATTTTGAAAAGGATTTTTTATTTATACAAGGTAGAAAAATTGAATTATTCGAGTAATTTACAACTTGCTCTTCTTATCTTTTCCAGTCCTTCCTCGGATCAAGTTCTCAGTCTCTTCCCATGTCTTCTGGCTCCAATCATGCAAAAACTCGCCCATATGTGAACCGTGATGCATGTGTTGTTGTCCACCATCGAAATCAACGATTGCTCCGTTCAACCAGGACATATAATCTGAAGACATAAATGCAACAAGATTTGCCAATTCCTCTGGTGCTCCAGGTCTTCCAGTTGGCACTCCAACGCCAACAGACTCGGCAGCATTTTTCAAATCACCAGCAAACAACCTTCCGAACGCTCCTTCAGTTGGAATTGGACCAGGTGCGACAACATTGAATCGTAATCCATGTTTCGCCCATTCAACAGCTAAAGATTTTGACATTGTTTCAACACCGGCTTTAGAAACTGCCGATGGAACGACAAATGGTCCTCCAGCTCTTGCATACGGCGTAGTTATACTCAAAACAGCTGCTCCTTTCTTTTGAGCAATACATCTTCGCCCAAGTTCTGTCGTCACATTCAGAGTTCCTGAAACAAATAAATACGTACTAGTTAAATATTTTGAGACTAACCTTTGAGAACAATATCAACAATAGTTCCATATGCATTTGGAGATAATCTCTCAGTTGCCATTATAAAATTTCCAGCCGCATTATTGATCAAAATATCGGGAATAGTTCCAAATTTGTTCGCAACATCGTCAAATGTTTTTGCAACCTTTGCCGGATCTTTTACATCCATTTGAAATGGTTCACATACTCCTCCAGTTGCTGATCGGATTTCTGCCGCTGTCTTTTCCAAAACATCAAGTCTTCTTGCCGCAATTGCAACACTTGCTCCAAGATAAGAAAAAGTTGTGGCGATTGCTCGACCCAAACCTGTTCCACCACCAGTAATCAAAGCTACTTTTCCCTGAAAAAATTCAAAAATAAAAATGTTAATCATGAATTGTTTACCTTTAAAGCTCCAGCAGGAAGAGCCACACTTTTAATAGTTGGAAAGAATTTTTCAGGCGTTGGACAATGGGCCATGGCGGTTTAGAAATGAATAAAAAACAATGATATGTTTTTGTACTTACGTGTAGCCTTATTGTTAGACTATTTATAAAGAGACAGCAAATTGAGAGATCTTCGAACGGTGAGACAGAGAGTCATGAAAAATGATAAGACATAGATTGGAAATGTAGGCAACACGGGTTACATTGTAGTCCACGGAACATTTGGCTAGAAGAAGTGATGTTATTGGAATTGTCACCATTTTTTTTCAATCAAATAGGTGAGCCGAATTTGTAATTTTTGTGAAAAAGGTTCAATAAAAACCAAAAAAGGAATGAAATGTGAATTTCAGGAATACGCGATTTTTTAAAACCAAATCTTTGAATTGGATCAGCGAAGAAAATAATTTTAATATTGAATAGTATCAGTGTCTTTAAAGGAGGGTTTTACGGAGATAATAAATGTACCTTAAATTAAAATAGACTTCATTCTCATTCCAAATCTGTTTTTAAAATTTTCTAAAACCACCTAGAAGCCGAGAAAACGCACATAAAAACAATGGCCTAGAAAAGGGGGCCAACTGGCCGAACCTATGAGCTTTTTTCGTGTTTCGTTAATAAAAATTATGCAGAATGCTTATATTAGTCCTTTTTAAATGTTTTTTCAATTTAATTTATGTTTTTCCATTTTTTTTTGGATTTTTCATGCCTGCAGACTAGTTTTCGCAGGTGGACCCTTTTTCTAGGCCATTGTTTTGAATATCATTTTCTCGGCTTCTAGGTGTTTTTAGAAAATTTTAAAAACAGATTTGAAAAGAGTATGAAGTCTATTTTCATTTAAGGTACATTTATTATCTCCGTAAAGCCCTCCTTCAAGATAAAAATATCTATTTGTACTATCAAACCGCAGTCGGTTTCTAAATTGTATTGTTCAGTGGCTGCTCTGAAGTCCGAAGAAAATGAATTGTATGGCATCCTTATTTATTGAATTCAACTCAAACTTTGAAAATACCTATTCAAAACATTTTTCTCGTTCAATAAACATTTATTTATTATTTTTTTATTGCTTCTAGTTTTCATCAACGTAGATATCACAGAAAGACAAACGATATTCTAAAGAACATCAAACTGTGAAAGACAGTAAGTGAAGTAGTTGCCAAAAAGGAATATTAAAAAAAAAAGATATAATAAAAGTATAATTATGTTGCGTAAAATTGAAAATTTCCCAACATCTGTCAACCTCTGGAATAAGGAAAAACACTAAACTAGATCGAAGAAAATGTCGAGGAAATATATTTAAAATTGTAATAAATTATTTGTACACGAGGACTAGCATGATTCAGCTAAGAAAAACAACCAAAAAATTGGTCTACTAAATAAATAATAATTATAAAATTAAAGCTAATGAGCATGTGACAAATTTCGCTTAAAAATGCGTCCCTGTCTTGATAAAGCATCCGGTCTATTTTGATTGTAGTTGGGAATGTTATAATCGACTTGTGCTACGTTCGGTCGATATCCTTGATTTTGTTGATTATTTTGATTCTGTAAAAATATAAATTCCCATTTTTTAATTGAAATGTTGTTCATCCATACCAAACTTTGTTGTAAATTTTGCAACATAAGATCTGTTCCTCTAACTGGTGCTGTTTCAGCCATTCCCAAGCTCGATTGTATATTGTGATAAGCGTTTTGTTGTGGTTGACTTTCTGGTGAATAAATTGAGACAGGATTTCCGAACTCATTCAAAACTGATCCGATTCTTGTTCCAACTGGTTGTGTTGTTGGTGTATGGTTAACGTTTCCATTCTGGTTCATAGAGTTCTGTTGCTGTTGTTGTTGCTGTTGTTGTTGACCATTTTGAAGATTCATTCCATTTGTCAAATGCTGTTGAGGTTGTTGAGTTTGTGATTGTTGTCCATTAAATCCATATCTTGATGTTTGGTAGCTTGGTGAAGCTCCAAAACCATTCATTGTTGATTGAGAATTTCCAGATGAAGCTTGTGGTCTGGAAATGTTAAGCAATTTTTCGAGAGATATTACACGTATAGTCGAATAAAGAAGAAATAGAAACTCACTGTTGAGCTGTATATCCACTATTAACATTGGATCGGAATTGATAAGCATTTCGTCTCACATCTCCTCCATTATATTGAGTGTTCGATGATTGTTGTCCATTGTATTCCGTATTTCCATTATTTCCATTCACCCCATTCAAATTCACAACTCCATTAACAGCCGGATGATAACCTGCCGGTTGATTTTGTCCCAATTGGTTGTTCTGATTTTGACCATATTGTGATGACATGAGTTGTTGTTGTGGCTGACCAATAACTTGTTGTTGTTGTTGTGGTAGCTGTTGTTGTTGACCAATAACTTGTTGTTGTTTTGGTAGTTGTTGTTGACCAAGTAATTGTTGTTGTGACTGACCGATCACTGGTTGTTGTAGTTGTTGTACATATCCGTTCTGTGTTGGAACTTGACCATAACCGTTTGGAATATTTTGTTGTGTTTGACCATACATTCCGTTTCCATTTTGTTGCTGTTGTTGCTGTGGTTGTCCAGTCAATGCCCCATAAACATTACTTCCAAACTGACTTGCAGCATTCCCAACCTGTCCCATAAATGCTCCAGTAGCATTCACCATTTGTCTTGGCATTCCGCTAAGCGGTATCCATCTACTATCATTCGGCCCATTTCCACTATATGACACTTGTAAATTTTGTCGATTTTTATAATAATTCTCGAAATCCATTTGATTTTGTTCGATTGAATTTGCCTGTGCATAAGCTCTCCATTCGGGAACAAACAAATAAAAGCAATCACGACGGACAACATTTAAATATTCTTCATTATCTTTTTGTGTATCTTTCATGATACCGTACTCTGGCAGGCAGAAATCGTAGCAGTCGGTACAACGGCGGTCTAAAATGAAAACAAATAATTATTGAAATTGATGTTTTTAGCAAGGGTTTCAAAGGAGGGCTTTACGGAGATAATAAATGTGCCTTAAATGAAACTAGACTTCATTCTCATTCCAAATATGTTTTTAGAATTTTTAAAACCACCTAGAAGCCGAGAAAATGCGCTTCAAAATAATGGCCTAGAAAAAGTTTTCATCTGACCGAACTTTTTCCTATGAGTTTTTTTTTCGTGTTTCGTTAATAAAATAGTAATGCAGAATGCTTATATTTGTCCTTTTTATGTTTTTTCATTTTTTTTTGATTTTTCATGGCTGCGGACTAGTTTTCTTTGGGGGCGAGTTTTCTCGGCTTCAAGGTGGTTTTAGAAAATTTTAAAAACAGATTTAGAATGAGTATGAAATCTATTTATATCTCAGAAGCATTCATTAGCTCCGTAGAGCCCTCCTTTAAACCTTGATAAAAAAAATAGAAAAAAACAGAACTTTCAAGGCCCGTGAACCATTGGACCATTGGGCCATTCCTTTGTAGAAACAAATAATATTTTGAGGAACTTACTTCTTTGATCAGATGTCGCTTGCAATTGGACAATTCTCGACCCATTACATTCTGGAATTGGTGGATTAAACGCATTCGCTTGTCCATTTGTCTGCTGTACAGGTGCCGGCATAAATGTCCATTGTTCTTGCCATCCTTCAGTTTGTAGATGTCTCAATAGTGAGTTCTTTGCTGCTTTTCTAACTTGTCCAGTATTTGGCATAAATGATCGATCAAGTGGCATTATAAAGCAATACAGATTCTTTCCATTACTTTGCAAAGACTGATCTATTATAACCGCTTGGTTCTGAAAAAGTTATGAAATGAAATTATTTCTTAAATTTATAAACACTAACATTTTTGAAATCATAATAATTAATAAAATTTCCTTTCATTGGTTCAGCGCCAGCCATTTGGAATCGTATCCTTTCATTATCCACTTTCATGTCTACAGTTGATGATGAATTTTGTCCATTTGTTAGAGAAGTCGGAGCGATCCAATGGAATGTTGCTTGTTTTGGTGTTGGAAGAACTTGAGTCAATATGACAATAATTACAATTGCAACGATTAAAGCCATCAAAAGACAGAGGCAACATCCAATAACTCTTGGGCGTTTGCAACTGAAAATAATTTTTGGAGAATAATTGAAAAACAAAGACGAAAACTCACAAATTTTTCATTGCTTGAAATCGATTTCGCTTTGTTCTGAACTTTGAAGAATCAGAGCTTTTATGATGAAGAGGAGGAGATGGATTTAGTGCGGAGGTTAGAACGGAAGGTGCTCTGAAAATGATTTATGATTCTGAGAAAAGTAAAAGCTTTTTTTAACAATACAGAAAAAAATATTTTTCGTTAATTTGGGAAAACAAATCAAACAAAAAATGGAGACGGTTTTTCTTCATCGGGATTAAAGTAAAATAATTTTTTTGCAGCAAATTACCATGAAATTGTAGATGTTACAAATATATAAAACTAAGTACCTTGATGGGTTCACACTGGATGCTGGAATAGTTCCAGCTGGTCTTTGCACTGACACCAATCTTGGATCATTTGAATAAACTTTCTGCATTGGCATTGCTTGACCGTGTGCCTGAAAAACACATTGATTCAGTTAAATGTTAATAATTGTTGTTATTTGTGGTGATTAATTATTTTAAATATTTTCATGCAATTTATCTCTCTACAACCTCAGCAACAGTATCCTGACTTGTTGTTCTACCACTATCACCACGAGCATCATCTATGTAACGTACTGTTTGCGAAACTGCGTGCACTTTTTCAACTTCCTAAAACCACCCCAAAACATGGTTTTTTGTAATTTTGAACTCGGAGATTTGAAGCCTCACACTAGGAAGTTGAGGAATTGAAACGTAATGTGTTTCTCTCATGGATTAGCTCAAAAAAGGAACCACAACACAACAACACAACGAGTGAGACTAGGCTCCAAATCTCTAAGAATAAGAAAATCTTACTGAGAATTGTGTATGAAACACTGTCTGCGGTAACCCTATTTCTGACGAGGTCCTTGATCCAATTGAAAATGTTGTTGTTGCTGGGGGAGCTGTTGGTTTAGAAGGAGCCTGAAATATGTTTATTTTTACCAGATTTCTTTAATATGAACCGTTTTACCGCTTGCCGATGAACCATATTATCCCCACCGACTTGCACCAAATTGTTCCAGCTGCTACGTCGTTTGCCAGCCATTGCTTCTGAAAATAATCCACCTTGAACATGAAACGTTAATTGAATATATGTTATTCTCAATTGATAACTCTCATTCAAAAATGGTGGCACAATGCCTTTAAGATGTTAAAACTTACGGCTTGAGCCGGAAGCCGTGCTCCACGAGTCTTCAGTTGCTGCCGAATTTCTATAAGATGGTGGTGGTCCTGGAAAAGGGGGGACAATGACCAACACTGACGATTCTGTTTTGTTTTGATATTCGATACACAAATAAAGTCAACAAAAATGGGAAAATATGAAGGGTACCTCCTTTCTCAACCTATTCTTTCGAGTACTACCTAACATATTTTGTCAATCATATGGTTTTATTGACAATCTATTGTTTTCAATAGTTGTTCAAAAGGATTATCTTTTTCGAGTATACTGAATTACAAAAGACATCTGAAAATTAATAATTAAAAATAAAAATAAAATAATTCTAGAATAATTTCTATTTTCGTTTAAAGCAGATATCTCGTCTTTAAAAGAGACACCACATAAAATATGAAATTATTATTGTATTTATAAATTATTAAAAATAGATTGCATTACAATTAAGTTCAAAAAATGTTTAAAATATTGGAAACTTACTGAAATAACTAGCAAACATCAATTCTATCAATTCTAAATTCGCAACAATGGCAGGTGTATTTGCCCTGGATGATACTCTCACCTAAATCCCCTTTTCCTTCTTACCTAATTCTAGGAAATGAGCAAGAGCCCACCTTTTAATATAATTACTTCTTATAGATCTGGCAGGAAATTGCATGGAATATTTATTTATATAACAAATGCTACTGAATATTTTGAAGTTTGAAAAGTATACAATTGAAATTAGCATATTTCAATAATCATGTTTTCACTTACCACTTCCTCTTGGTTCATGATCCAATGCTGGAAATTGAGTGACAACTTTATTTGGCCTAGACATGAGGTAGGCAAACCTTTAAAACAAGACAATTATCATAATGACCTTTTAAAAGTTAAAACATGAAAAGAAGGCGGGTGTTTCGAACTGAACAAATGAATCAAAATTGTTTTGATGAGTTTGGAACTAATAAGAAGATAAGTCGGTTATGCATTCCACTGTATACATTTGCAGAAGCCGCGCATATCAAAGTAAACAAACGTAATCTTGAGCTCCAGTCGTTTACAAAACAACCATGTTGAGCGATGTTCCCAGTGCTCACTGCGGAAAATGAGAAAAAAGAAGAACATCAATGACAAAGTGTGGGAAATGAAATCACTGATAATGGAAAAGCACATAAGGAAAACGTCGAAGAATGACCGGGGAACGGCTAAACGGAAATTTCGACAAATAGGAAGCTTGGAGAGAGAACAAAAAGATGCAACAGCCACGTTTTTTTATTTAGTGTTTCGCTCAAGTATAAATAGAAATTTCTAATGGATAGTATTGTCAACTAAAATATTCTTGATCACGCAAATTGGTTTTGACCTACCCAGAAAATTCTCTCACAAAGGAATGATATTTTTACCTGCGAGCGGTTGCGCTGCGGTCTTTTAGAAGAAAATGGATGATCCAAATTTTTTAACTTGACAATAAAACATTTTAGACATTTGGTATTCTTGAAATATTTCCTAATTCTTTTAATAATGTTTGAACAAATTTGAACATTGAAGAAATCTTTATTCGCTAGAACAGAACTTTCACAAAACGAGATATGAACATATCGTAAACGATCAACTCATAGAACTTTATTTTTTAAAAACTCGGATTTTTAATTAATTTGAATGCGATAAATTACAAATAGAAAGTAAAAAAAATATTTTCAACGATATAGATTTCAAGATTTCAAGAATAAGGAACAAAAAAATGAACATGTCGAGTGCGAACAGAAAAAATTAAAAAACAACTTGACTGTGTTTGAAGTGGATGAAAATCGGAGAAATGTTGAATACAACATGAGAATAGTAATAATTAATAATTTTCATTTAACAAAGAGATGGGACGAAAACGGTAAAGAGGGAAAAAAGAGCAAAAGAGAGTCAGGTAGCTCATTCGTTTTCCGACGACGACGACGGGTTAACCGGACGAGAAAAGGGTCAAATGCAAATATTTGGCCGGTGGGGGGGGGGGGGGGGGGGGGATCGAATGAGTAGTAGAAGAGAAGTCCTCCCTTCTGAACGAACGAACGAAGTAGAGGAGCGAACGAAGGCAAAAATGTGCACATGTTATATAGATGTGTGCTCCCAAATATATTCCCGTTCTACCGCACTTCTCTCTCTCAATCTCCACTCCCGATTGGAATGAATAAATTTTTGTTGAACTATAGTATGTGCATATGGCGGAACAAGGAACACCTAGTTAGGTAAATTATTGAAGAAAGAAATGGACGAAAAAGAACAGTTTACGGAATAAGAAAGAACAAATAATATTTTCAAGACCATTGTTCTATTGCAAGGGTTGATGGTTTCAATGGAATATGAGAGTCTTCTGGAACTCCTCGATTCATCAGCTCGTTTAGCAATGAGTGAAGCACTCTGAAACGAAAATTTAAAACATTTTATTTAAGATATTTGAGTGTTAAAGGAGGGCTTTACGTAAATAATGAATGCATCTGTGATGAAAATATACTTCAGACTCATTCCAAATATGTTTTTAAGATTTTTTAAAACCACGTAGAATCCGAGAAAACGCGCCTCAAAACAATGGCCTAGAAAAAATTTCCACCGGCGAAAACTAGTCCGCAGGCATGAAAAATTTAAAAAAAGGACTAATATAAGCATTGTGCATAACGATTTATTAACGAAACAAGAAAAAAAGCTCATAGGAAAAAGTTCCGCCAGGTGGACACTTTTTTTTTTCTAGGCCATTGTTTTGAGGCGTGCTTTCTCGACTGCTAGGTGGTTTTAGAAAATTTTAAAAACAGATTTGGAATGAGAATGAAGTCTATTTTCAGTTAAGGTACATTTATTATCTCCGTAATGTCTTCCTTTAAATTTCTGAATTCAATAAAAAATATTTTCTTACTTTCCGTTTTCCTCTTTCGGAAATTCATAACGTTTTCCATTCTTTTTCACAACTTTCTTCAATCCTTTCACTGTCACCAATGTCAATCGATCATTCCTTTTCGGAACTTGCCCAACAATTCTACCATCAGCTGTTACTTGTGCAACACCAGAGTTTTGTTTACTCTTTTTATGTTCATAGTGCGAAAAATATTGTTCATCTCCTGATTCGTTGATAACATGGCTTGGTTCCACTTGAGTTAGCGTTCCTTCAGGCTACAAAAATAAACAATATAAACAATTAGTAAAAGTCGAAGAATATTACCTCATAGACCAATATTTCATCTTGTTTTTTTTCATCCTCAATTATATAACTTTTCTCGATTCGAATTCCCGGCTCATCAATAGCTTCCAAATATTTCGAAACCAATGGAACATGTTCATAATTCACTTGTCTTTTATCTCTTCTCGTTCTTGCAGTTCTCGAATCAACAACTCCAAAAAAATCAGGAATTGGAAGCCTTTTTGCTGGTTTCGATGTCACTGCACTTGTACTTCCAACAAATTTTCTCGGTGCATAGGAACTCGGAGTTGTAGTTTTCAAAATCCGCCTATTTTTTGATGGAAACACTGTTTTTTCGTATATTTTTCGTAATCTCATTCGTTTTACTCCTTTCATCAATTTATCATTCAACTTTCTTAGTTTGTATTTTTTATTGATTTTCACAGATTTCTTCAACGATTTTCGTAGTTTCTTAAGAGCAGTTTCTGATTTTTTCGTTGATTGCGGACGGTCAATTGAGCCACCATGTAACTGAAAAAATACGATTTTTCGAAAGTAAGTGAAATGTTAAAATTTATGAGCTTTATTAGTGGTTCCGTTAATTTTTAAGATGCCAATGAAAAAACTTCTTTATGAAATTGTACAAGATTTTTCCAGATACAAACAAATCAATAAGAAAGCCAGAAATATTAGGTGTGAACCTAAATTTATTTAGTTAAAGGCAGCGTCTTATTAATTTGTTTTAGTTGGCAAATTGCCAATTACATGGATAGATAAGTTAAACAATATCTTTAAAAACTATATTACTTACCGTTGACTTTTTCTTCTTTGTTATCAGCTTCTTATTCTTCCTGTTTTTCAGATTTGCCTTCGCAATATCTCTATGATTTGGTACATCATAATCAGCAAGTTCAAATGGATCTGGCTTCTCTGTTGCCGGAAGTTGATCAACTTCTTGAATAACAGTTGTGAATAACAACGGTTTTCTTGTTGTCGTTGTCGTTGTCGTTGTCGTTTCAAGCTCTACATCCATTCCAGAACCTTCAATTTCTCTGAAAAACATTTCTTCCATCTCTCTTATCGACATTGGCGTCGTTGTTGTTACGATGGTCATATTTTGTTTTGTTACAGTTGTTCTTTGTGAAAATTGCTCATCTCGATGCAAATCACCAATTAATCTTTGAATTTCATCTCGTGCTTCTTGTGATCCGTTTATTTGTTTTTTATTATTTGGAACAGCTAATGTTGCTTTTGTAGTTGATTCAGTTTCAATCAGAAGTGATTGATCCTCTTTACTGTCAGACAGGTTTGGTGTTATTTCGTAATCTTCATAATCCGATAAATCAAGACCTGTTAACTTCAATTCGAATTATTAAAAATAACATTATTTTTTTACTTGTTATATTTGTTGAAGGTGTTTTAACCGCGGGTAATATTTCTGTAGCACCTTCTGGATCCAGATCTCGTTTACGATGAGTTTCCAAATCAATATTTGCTTTAAAATTTCAATTTGAATTGAAACAAAATATTTGAAAACCCCTACCCATAAAAAATGATGTTTCTTTTGTTGGATGTGGTGCACTAAAATCATAAAAGAAGTATGAAACGATCGTGTACGAACTCACCATTCTCCAACTTGAATATTGAAAAAAAATAAAATAAAAAATATGAAAATCAAGTCTTGTAGTATCATAGGAATATCAAACGTCAAAAACTATGTTAATTGTGGATAATATGACTACTTTCTGATAGCTTTCAATACTGATAAACATGTATGGATATTATCCGCTTCAAACAGCAACAAGTTCCTTTTTAATGCCAACTTTTTATCATTTGCAATGACGAGAATGTTCAGCCAATTAATGTTTGAGGATCGAAAACAAGAATCAAATTTTCTTACATTCTCAAATTTTGATGGTCAAAACGCAGGAGTTCCGAAAGTTTTTGCCTATAACCTTGTGTTATTATGCCTGAAACAGGTGCACTTTGATGTCAACATGAATATTGATTTGTACCAATTTTTAGGTTATTGTGGGATACCAATCAATACTTTGAATTTAGAAGCAGGGTTGGATCAACTTTCTAGGACTTTATTTGAGTTTGACATTTTGACTTGGATCTGGATAAACTTAACTTGTACCCTCTCTTTTAGTGCATGTTTAATATAATTGCCGAAATTTTGATTAGAATCACAACTGATTTGATAATTTGAAGTTTAAGATGTCTTCATCATTCCGAAAGAATGATTTTTTGAACAGCTGCCACGTCTCTTTGTCTACCGACGGTTTCTTCCCAGTCACGTTTTCTAAAGTACCTCTCATCTACAAATCGACACCTTGTTATTGTTTTGTAACTTTTCTTTTTCTTTTCAAAGCGGATGTTGTTGAATAAAGTTTCGAAGATATCAAATATACAGATTGAATCAAAATGAAAAGAGTGGGAGAACGAGTGTCAATATACAATATACAAACAACCAAGCTCTTAGTTTCTCATTTTTGACACACGTCCGTTCCTATATACCACGTTGATCCTTCCGTCCATTTTACTGCGGTCTTTTGATTATATATCGCATAAATATTAATATAACAATAATACTTATTATCATGATTGCACTTTATTATTATTTCGCTATTATATTTTTGTTTCTGACAAAACAATCTGAAAGTGTTAAGAAAGTCGACGCAAGGCAATTTAATTTGGATTCTGTATGTTTTTTCCAATATTTTTTTTCTTTGAAGTACATTTTGTAGATAACCCTCGAACCATCACCAAAACCACTTTTCTTGATAAATGCCACAAATGAAGCAATCGAACAATTTATGGCAATTTACCGTACTCCTGGAATAGCGCAAGTTAGAAAAATGACAGAATTGGATGTTCTTGTTGGAACATTGAGAACGGAAGTACAGCAGTCATATAATGCATACAAAGCTGAGGCGATATTGTTGAAATTGGCACAAGACGAACGACTGCAAGAAATTGCAGAAAAGGTATGATTACTGTTGAAAAACATAGGGATGAAAATTGTGGACACCTCTATTCCAATATTTCAATTTTCTATCCGATAGTCTGCAGTCGTTCAAAATCTTAGTTTTAAATTTAAATTTATTTATTCTACGTTTGCTGAAAAGCAATAGTACAAGCCATGATTTCCGATTTTAAAGACAGCGTACCACATGACGTTTCAATATCCGTATTTAATCTAACCAATAGATTTTTTTCAATATTAGAGCTGAAACGAGAAAATCTAATCTGTTGAAACGAATTTTCTGGTGTCTTAAAAAATTTCATAAATACTCGAAATTAAATTAATAAAAAAACTATTTTATACCTTATTTAAGTCATTATCATTAGTTCAAGGTTAATTATATAGCATTTCATTTTAAAAAAAAACTGGTTAAAAGGTGGTTATTAGATCAATTTTATAATCGAGAATAATGAATACTTGTTTTGACTTAAAATATAAAATAAAGAACAGAATTGAAAGCAGTTTTTCATGAAAGTCTAAAAAATATGTGTTTAAAGAACTTACTACACAGAAACTTAAAACAGAGAAAAAAATTCGATACAGACCCTGTCGAAAGAAATGGACTTTATTAAAGTTTCTGAATAAGTGCAATCTTTAATGAGACGCTGATCCCCAGGCCTTCCTATGTGTTATTTCTCGCCGGTGTGAGTATTTTCATTAATTAGTATTTTTGTATACACAGATACAATATTTTCAAACCTTTGTTCTACTTTTTGATTAGTTTTGTGTTTTCTTCTTATCTCCGTTTATCTAAGTTTTTCAAAGGTATTCAGGCATATCTCCCTGAAGATGCTTTAAATTTGAAATATCGGATAAATAAGTAAATTTTCTCTTGTGCTTCTATCATAAAAAATAATCCTACAAGACGATATCATCATCCTAATTAGTTCAATAAATAAATTTTCGGAAGTAATCATCCCAATTTCCTTTTTTTTCCAGACCCACTACACAATTGTACATTTGAACGCTTTGAGAAACACAAAAATGGGCACCAATGAGCGTAAAGCAAGAACTGAAATGATGTTTTCAGAATTTTCAGATTTCGTGGTAATTATTATTTCTTTTATCATTTTGTCCACTTCTCGAACATTTTCCAGGTATCTGCAGTGAGCGATGAAATGAGCAATATTCTTGATTTGGTGATGAGACAAATGCTTCGAGCAATATTATTCACTGAAAAAATGACACTTTGAAGGAAGGCATTTTTCAAATTATAATTAATTGGTGCTATAAATATATGAAAATTGAATAGAAAATGTTTGAATGAACACTAATAAATTATGAAAAAGACAACAAATAAAACAAGGGATTATGTGTTTGAACATACATCTGGAGTATTATTTTACAACATGTGTTCGGTTCGATATATGGGAAATTTGGTATTTATTGAACAAACGTTGTTTATATTTGTAATTGTGGTAATTCTACTTTTTAAGTGCTTTTGATAAGTAAATTTGTTTTATCTTTTTTCTTGCTAAAAAATTATGATTTCAAAACTGTATGAAACTTTCAATAGTAAAAGATTACATGAGTTTTTCTTCCAATAAATTTCCAACTTTTGAAAATAAAAATCTGATGGATAGAAAGCGAATTGTAAAAAAAGAAAACAAAAGAACCCAATATCGTTCAAAGTCACTTTTCCTCAAGGGCTGTTCAAAATATACATTGCTACCGATAATTGACATATAATAAAGCTTTGTTTCACTTTTTATGTGTTTTGAACTATCTGAGGACTGTTGAATATTATGCTTAGTAAAATTGTCTAAAAATGGAGATAATAAATGTACCTTAAATGAAAATAGACTTCATTCGCATTCCTAATCTGTTTTTAAAATTTTCCAAAACCACCTAGAAGACGAGAAAATGAGCTTCAAAACAATGGCCTAGAAAAAGTGTAGACCTGGCTGAAAGTTTTCTATGAGATTTTTTCGTGTTTTGTTAATAAATAGTTATGCAGAATGCCGCTCATATTAGTCCTTTTTTTATGTTTTTCAAAATTTTTTTTGGATTTTTCATGTCTGCGGACTAGTTTTCGCCTGTGGCCACTTTTTCTAGGCCATTGTTTTGAGGCGTGTTTTCTCGGCTTCTAGGTGGTTTTATAAAATTTAAAAAACATATTTGGAATGAGTATGAAATCTATTTTCCTCCCAGACGCATTCATTAGCTCCGTAAAACCCTCCTTTAAAGACAGTGTAACATTTCATTTCATACCTAACTTCCAGTAGCTGTAGAAAATCAAGCGAAGAAGTTAAAAAATCCCACCAAATAATAAAAAAGTTACTGAATTTTCTTTACATCGGGGACCCCGCATTTTATTAAATGCATTTACTGATTTTCTGAATTTCTGATAGTGCTCAATTTTTTATTTCAATTATTTTTTAAAAAATTCACTTTCAACTATACTATAACCTTTTCATTCAACAGAGAAATAAAAACCAAACTGTTGAAATCTTCGCATAAGCATCGAAAAAGCGTATAATCATGCTTGGGATCTCAACATCTCATATGAATGAGAGAATAAGTTAGTTGACCACCAATACAATAGTAGTAACCGATCGACCCATACTTTCACTATGTAATCCCTCCCACAATCGTTTCTTCAGAAAATAAAATTTCGGTTTTTCTCCGCTCCATAACCTAATGTAGGCGGAGTTTTTTGTGTGATTTACCTCCGCCTGTGGCGACACCCCATTCCTCTCTCATTTCTCTAAACCTCTTCATTTCCAACGATCTCTGTGATATGAATATATTCCCGCGCGGACTGACTCAGTTCTCGGTCCATTCTGCTATATGCTATGTATGTATTGGTTGAGAATGATGATGATGAGGGGGCAAGGTATACTATTGCCATAGTTCTATTCCCCCATTTTATTTATTAGCTTTTTCTTTTCAGTACTCAATTTCCGATGTTTCTGTTTGTTTATGTATATGATATTTCATCTTTTTCCCCGTTCCAATTTTCACCAAATTCCTTTTTTCCGATTGTTTAAGGAGGAAAATGAAAATGTTTGGTTTTTTAAAGCTCAAGAGCTTATGATTATTTATTTTAGTTTCGGACATGTTTTTCTGGTCACTTCCTTTCTTTTTTCAACAAAACTTTCCTTGCATTCTCTTTTCTTAGATTAAATCTTGACCAGTTTCCATTTCACTCACAAGATTTTTTTCATTTGATCGAGTGAATTAAAAAATTTTTGAGTTTTTCTGTTGTTTTTTATTTTTTAAATATTATTCTCAAAGTTTGGTGATATCGATTTTAGACCGAAGAGACAAAAATCTTTAAGATTTCTGGACTCACTTGAATCATAATCTCAGCCAAAACTACTATGCCGAATTTTAATCATACCCTTGCACATCCATTTTTCTATTTCGTGCTGATCTTAATTTTTGTTGTACAAAACTGCACAACATCATCTGTTTCTCGTGACAGTCTCCAACATAACAGGTGCGGAACATTATCAGTAAAAAACCAATGTTATGCCTAAATATGCACCTGTTTTTTCTCGATTTGTGCCTGGGACGAGTCCTTGAAAAAATGAAAACGCGTTTTCCATCACTTTCTCTGAGCTCTGCATTTTCATTCGAGAAGTAGGTTACTCAAAATGTTTAGTAACCCCTCAAAATTTTCTTTGGAACTTCAGAAGTTTTACACAGACAGTTTTCACTATTGAAATTCTGTTTTTTCAATCTTAATCTTGAAGCACGTAACTTCTGAAAATTCTTCTGAAAATTGTCCTTTCAGTTTCAATGTTCACAGAATTAATATTTCTGAAATTTATAAAAATATTCCGAGATTTATTAAAAATGCCGCTTCATTTACTTTTTAAATCATATTGTAAACGCATGAAGTATTTTTCCTATTGAAGCGTTTTCTGATAATATGTAACGGATAAGCATGGAAAATTGCGGTTCCGCTAGGGAAAAAAAATTTCGCAGAGAATATTTAAAAATTAATTTCAGCAATGACGGAATTAAAGAAATCGCTCAAATGCACTTGGAAATCAAGAACAGTGTTCAAATGACAAAAAATTTTAAAAAAAAACGAAAATTTATCATGAACGAGTCCTTATAACTGTCCTTCTAGGCCTTTCATTGATTCTAACTTTCCTATGTAGTGATTGCTATTTGGTTCAATCCCATATATTGCTCATATTGATAATATTATATCGTAATTTCTCTCAATTTTCTCTCAAACGTTAAAAACAAACATTTTTATACTGATAAAACTCATTGAATTTCTATCTTTCAAAAGCTTCATTTTAAATTTCGCGGTTTTCCGCATATGTATTCCAAAATAAACACCTGAATAGTGCACTACCAAATCATTTTTATAGTGTTTACTCAAAAAGCAATGATATTGTCACCTATCACTGTGTAATATTGATAAGCCTATTATTTTTTCTTCGCAGTTTTTTTTTGATTGGTACACCCCCTCTTCTCTTTCTCATTTTATTCAATTTATAAACTTCAGAACTTCTTCTGAATTTTGGGCGGCATGAGCCGATGTCTGTCCGATCGTCTCTCTCATTGCTTCTCATAATTTGGCTCATTTTCTCCTTGGCTCGACTCATTTTCGATTTGGTTGGAAAATTGTGGATTGTGGCGGTTTTTGATTTATTGCAGGTTGGTATTTATAATGAATATATTTGATGAATTGCTTGTTGTGTGAAAAAAAAGAAAGAATATCTGTATATGCCGTTTTGATGTTATGCCGTGCGATTTGTTTGTTTGATTGCAATGCGCACGCCATTTTCCTTGACGGAAAATGACGGCCAAGCTTGATTTCATGATTTTCTCGTGAGAAATATCTTAAGCATCAAACATAACCTGACGCTCTCATTTTCTTGTTATGTTTATTCTTACGCAATCAAATGGAAATGGGTTTGGCACGGTTTATGAAAAGTTATTGGGAGTGAGAGTGTGATAATCGTATAATCAATTTGGGTGTGATTAAAATAGTTTCATTATAAATTAGCTTAAACATAATTCAAAAGATGGAGAAAACGGGATAAAGCGAAAAGTGATTAACTTACTGAACAAAAACAAATATTCGTTCGATTGATCCATAGTTTTTAGGTGTTATTTTGTTGTTTTCAAAAAGCAGTAAATCACATTTTTCTTAGGATAATTTATAGTAGGTTGGACGTATAATTTAAAATATTTTTATAACTAGTTCAAAAAATATTTCGAACCAGTTATCAATAAATTCAAATTTTTGCTGATTTCGATCCCCAGTTTATTTTCTTATCTTCACCGTATTTTTCAGTACTCTAGTTTTCTTTAGTTTCATGTCTGTTTCAAAGCTCACCTTTTTTTTTAAATTTTCGAGTGGCTAAAGAAACTTGTTTCAATCTTTTTTTTGCTTGTCAGACTCGGATACTCTAATCTGACACTTTGCCTTTAAGCTTTCACCCTTCGTGATTTTTGCCATCTCGGAAACATGGTCGACTTGATTGCCATTGACCCGAAAAAAGTGTCCATTGTTTTAGTTACTTCCTTCTTACTCATAAAGGCGCATCTCTAAAGCTTTTGACCGTATTTGCCAAGGCATCTTCCAAATAAACATAACATTTGTTTGTATGTATAGATATTTGTCTCCTCCCTTGCCTTCAATCTAGTTATTTAACAAATACTTTCATTTATCGATTCAACAAAAGCCTGCTCATTCTGACTGATCAAATCCAATGATGAAAGATGAAAAAATGCTAACCAGATCGGCGAACATGAAAATGAAATTGTCGGACATTGAAAGAAGGATATCTGCTGGGGGGGGGGGGAACTCCCCCCACTTTTCAAGTGCTCTTTCAACAACATTTTGGACAGGAGCGAGGGACAGAAGCGGCATTTATCTCTTTTTCTTTCGATAGTTTTCCGTTCGATTGACTACTCTTTTCAAAAAAGGACATGAGTACGGGGATAATCATTGAAGGGTTTGGGTTGTGAGGAATGTGTCATTATGATACACAATGCCAAATAAGTATGTACGTGACAGATTCGGTTCGAGAATTTAATGGGATTATCAGACAGAAAATGAACAACAATGATTATATGGTTATGAAAAACGAAAGATGTTTTGATTGATGTGGTATTTATTCGGAACGATGAAAGAGAGAACCGATGGAATTATTCTTTCGGTTAGGTGTAAAAACATGAACGAACGACAAGGGAACAATGAAAATAAAGTTTACATTCAATTTAGTAATATTTCTTCTCTTAAAGATAGTGTACCACTTATTTCAAAAATTTTGTAACGTAACCATAATAATTTGCTTTAAATATTTTTTTAAAGACAGGGTCCCACTAATTTTACGGAATATCCGTTTAGGTCTTTCATTTGGACGCCTCTAGTCTAGTTTCTCAATATCATTTCCATATGAATGTTCTCAAGTTTTCAAATTTTACTAAAACTTTTTCAATGAAAATCTAGAAAGCAAAAGTTAGACTTAGCCACGCAAAAAAAAGTATTTCACCAAAAGTACTCACGGAAATTATTCATCATTCTTCATCCCACCAATTCATATCGGATTATTCGAATGACCTCGGAAAGGCTTAATCTTCCATTCTCTCACAAATACTTTGATTATTGTGGAAAGGTTGAAAACGAAAAAAAAAATAGAATTATGTTGTTCTTTCAATATCACTTTGTTTCTCTATATCATAATTACATGGTTCGATTGGATACGGTTGTTTGTTAATTGGATGAAAAGTAGTTTAGAATTCAAACATGTAGAAAAGCATCATGCTGTTTGACGAGGTCATACCAATATAATTGAATGACGGGAAGGGACACATCTTGTTGTTACTCGTGTAGGATCATTAAACCGGGACAAAAATACTCATATTGAAAGTAGAAGGAACAAAAAATGCAATTTTTCAGATTGTGTGCTGTATTACTGGTCTCTTCGGCTCATTTCAAAAACGTCGTTGTCTTCTAATCGCCCTTCTCATATCAAATATCATCTCAATTGTTGAGAATATTCTCATTTTTCTCTGGTACATCGGAATTTTTGGGGAAATCACGAGGCCCGTACTTTCTGGTGGATTACCGTACTCATTTTCATTCTTTTTGAGATATTCACCTGGTTGTCAATCACATTTTGATTTGAAAAGGTAATTTTACATCCAAAATTTATAAAATAAATTTTAAAAAAACTATTTTTAGGAACATTTGGGTACAACATACTTGCCTTATTCCGTTCTACTTCATTGAAGCGTTTCAATCAATTTTCCATATAATTTTAGCAATTATTGCATCAGTTTTGACAACTTTTGTTCTGATTGAAGCGAAGAAGAAAAAACCGATTCGAAGTTGTAGTCAATCAATTAATCATTATGCACAAATATGTGCACCAAAAGTAGCCAACTCAAATCCACCATCCGATATGAGTAGCGGTTATGTGAATTCAACGTATGATGAGTTTCGGAGTCAAGCGTCGGCAAAAGCTGCGAAACCGCCGAAAAAAGAGATAAATGGACAGTATGAGAGAAATTCGAAGAGAAAGAAGGGAAAACCGAGACCGATGTCAATGCCAGCACCAGATTCTGCACCATGTTCTTCATCGAAATCTTCCGAGGAAGACATCATTGTTGAAGATGTTTATACGAAACCTATCAAAACAAAGTCATCTTCTTCGTCGATTAGGGTAAGCAAAATGATTTTTCAAATAAAACTTATCACTTTCTTTATAATAAAAATATTCTCATTCAGTGTTAAAGGCACTGTGTCACTTAATTTTGAAGCCTTTAAACATTATGGGAATTATCAATACGGTTGTTTTTTCGAAATTATCTTTGTGTGACAACTTCTAGTAGGCTTAGATTTTTATACATCCCGTTTTCCCTTCTAGAACATTTTAAGAGCTTCGGAAAACTTTAAGAAAGAATTTCTAAGAAAGGTCTGTCTAATAAATTCAATGATTTATTCACGACATTAGATACAAAGTTCACCATGGTATATTAATAGTTTGATTTATTTATTTGGTAATTTGCAGCATCACATGAAAATTCACTTAGGTTTTATAGGTCATGTGAAATCTTTCAAAACAGTCCAAAATAGTATAAGTTTCTGTCGGGAGCTCCCGTCGCTTAATTTTAAGAAAAGCCCTAAAAAAGTGAAAACTTATGAGTTTTGAAAAACCAAAAAAAAGCCAAATTTCAGCGTTCGGATGACGAGTCAGACAATGCCAGTAAGAAAGCAGCAAATGTCACATCGTTAGTCAGTTTCGATCCAAAAAGTGCGACACTTCTCAGAATTCGACAACACTTGGAAGCAGAATCAGATGAAAGAGATGTATGTGAGAATACATGTTTCCCTTCACATTTTTATTTTTTCCAGACTCCTGATTCTGAAACATATTATGAACGTTTACGATCTCGTTCATCAGGAAGTGATATCCCGCCATCGACTATTCCATTAAGTGACTACAAATCTCGAAATGCAAGTCAAGATTCAGTTCCGTCGATTTTTGCGCCAATGTTGAATTCACCCGCTTCTTCGTCAACGTCGGCTTCTGAAAATGTACCTCCTCCGCCTTCATCAAGAATTAAACAGAAATTGAAACCGGGTGGAATAAGTCTCGCACTACCTAATACTTCACCTGGAATTCGATTGACGGATCAACTCGGAGCAAACAAATCAACATATAAAAGTGCGTTTCGGGTTCAATCAAATGATACTCGAGTTATTGGTCATTATCATGCACCGAATGAGATTCCACTTTCAAGTGATCCAACAATCGATCCAGGCAATGATACTGACAATACAACTGATTATCCAATTCTAACAAGTGGTGCAGTGCTCGTATGATCTTGCCTTCTTTTAGTTATTTTCTATTATTTTTTAATTACGGGTTTTCATGAAGGTTCCTAATTTTAATAAAGCTGAATATTTGTCTCGTTTTCATTATATTCAACAAAAATAACAATAAAAGAATCTATAAAAACAGCTATAAGAAAAAAGTTTGTTCTACTTTGCCTTTCTTGCAAACTTATCATGTCGAATCCACCACTCATCCCAATCATTGTTTTTGTCATTTTTGAATGTTGGGAAATAAACCAATGGATCTGGATGAATATCTTGAAGACGAACACCAGCACGTTCTACTGGTTTTCCCGGTTCAGCTGTCCATTCTTTGTACCATTGACGATAATCAAAGTTGCGGAATTCAACTCCAAATGTGATGGTTCCTGAAAAAATTTTTTGAAAAAATACGTTTTTGCGCAAAACAAATCTTGTTATGTTCAGTGTTAAAAATAAAAAATTTTGAAAAAAATTACCATGCTCTTTTGCTTTCAACAGTTGTGCTTTGAGTCTGGCATATTGTTCCCGACACAATCCACTTTTTAAAATATCGATTGGTTGATCAGTTCCATCAGCAAGAAATTGTTCAATAAGTGAAGGGTTTCGATAGTCAAAATACAAGTACTCGTCACGACATACCTATAGAAATATCTAACTTTCAATAAACGAAAATAAATTAAAAACTTACTGGACAGGCATGATTCAAGTTGAATCTTCCATGTTTGTCGATACAGAACAATCTTGGAGGTGGTTGAAGCTTTGACTGACCCTGGAAAAATTGGCATTCTTTTGTAAATTATTGCTAAGTACGAACCTTAATATTTCTTTTATACCACCTGTAAATTGGGAGACCCTTGTAAGCTTCGACATATGCTGAAAGTTGTTCGTTTATTCGTGTACACAATTTTTTAGGTTGTGTTTTTAAGGTAAATGTATTTTTTCAATGAGCTTTTTTGCATTAATTTTTTGAATTTAATTTGCAGTAAAGTTCAATTTACCTTTGCTTTTCATATATGAAATCTGTTCACCAATGCTATGAACTGGTTTATACATCCCCTTCTTTCTTTCAACATGATTGAACGCCCAACCTGCCTGGAAATTATGAAATTTGATTTTGACCACGATGAGATAATAAGTTTTAAAAAAGTGTTCACGTTTGATTCCATTATTTTAATATTTTTTTCAAAAAAAATAGTATTTTGACACATAGTGAGTTTAAATTAAATGTTTACCTCTTCTGGTGCTGGAACTTCTTTACTTTTGCCCCCTCCTTCACAAGCCATCCTGCATGATGAATGCAAAAGCCTTCGAGCTATAGATGCGCTTGTGGTTAACATACCTTTAATTGAAAAATAATTTTAAAACCAATTGAAAAATGAAATTAAATAAAAATCTAATTGAGAATCCCGTTTGTTCGTCAAATATTACGCCGTGTGTGTAACGCAATTTCAAATGTTCACGTCGACGAAAAAATGCGGCCCTTTAGTTTTTCAGCATTTTTTTTATTTTATTTCTTTTTTTTGATTCATTTTTTTCTAATTAGAAGCTATGGACTTAATAAACAAGTTTTTTTTGCTTTTTCCACTTAAATCTAATACATTTAAAACTTATTTCTGCAGAGAAATGGAGTCGGTGCTTGAAACAACAAGAAATTATCATGAAGAACGAGAAAGACTTTTGGATTCTATTGTCAAGGAGACACTGGCTGAAAAATTGACACACAAAGCAAAGGTGAACAGCGAGCAGAGAGTCAAAAAATTTGTTGATGTATGTTTATTAAAATATGTTTTTTTCAATTACTTTTGATTTCTTTTCTTAGCGCTACTACGAAGTTTCAAATGAGCTCGTGAAACTCTATAAAGATGAAGATAATGGTAGACATCACGAGATGGAATCAGTTTGTGGTCCGAATGAGTTTGCCGAATTTTATTCTCGGCTGAAGGTCATCAAGGATGCTCACAGAAGGAATCCAGAAGAACTTGCTGAACCACTGTCCGTTGAATTTCAGAGGATTAATGAAGAAATTATTAATCCTGAAAGAACTGAACCTGACATGATTGAATTCACCGACGAAGAAGCTTATGGAAGGTGAGAGAAATGTCTTTAAAATGTAATTTATAAAAAAAAATATCATAGATTCCTTGATCTACATGCACAATACGTTAAATTTGTCAACTTGAAAAATGTGAAGCATGTTGACTATATGAGTTATCTTCTTAATTTTGAGAAGTTTGCCGATATTCCTAAAACCACCAAAAAAACTGGGGCTTATAAGGATTATGTGACATCATTAAAGGTTTGCAAAAACGTTAAAAAGAAATTTAGAATTTAATATTTTTAGGACTATTTGATATCCTTTTTGGACAGAACTAGACCACTTCATGATTTGCAGTCGGATTTCTTCGCTGTAAGAGTTGTTTAAGATTTTGTAAACCTAACAGTAATTTTTAGATCAATAGCAACGTTGAAAGACAGTTTATTGCTGGAACACTTGTTGGATGGCCTTCTGAAGATAAATCGGCACAACAGGTAAAATCCGTAGAATGCATCTTAATACAATCATTTTTAATTAGGGTGCCAACGCAGCCGTTGATCTTTCACCATATAATAGTGCAGTAGAACTAGAAGGTTTGGGACTCGAACGGCTCAAAGGTGCTCTCATGGCATTAGGATTGAAGTGTGGAGGGTAAGAAACGTTTGCTGCAAAAAAGCATGTATTTACCTGAAAATAATTTTAGAACCCTGAAAGAAAGAGCTGAGCGACTTTACGCGACAAAGGGCCATAAGTTATCAGAAATGGAAAAGGCTGCAATGAGTTCAAACAACGTTGAAGCTGAAAAACAGAAATTGAGAAATTTGGCCGCTGCACAGGCTGAAGGACATATTGCTGCGTATGTTACACCAAAAATTTTTAAATCTATTAAATGGGACTATTTTTACAGGATGGCTGAACTATTGGTTGAGGAAAGAGCAGCAACTCGTGAAAATGTGGAAAGGAAGCAAGCTAGATCAGCTGGTGAATATGAGGAAGAAGAGGAAGAGGAACCAGTTGTATGTTCTCGTTGATAAAAACCGAAAAAAGGCTGAAAAAATGCAGTATTACTTTTAAACCTTGTTGTGCAAAGCAGAACACAGTTTTTTTTATAAAACCTGTTAATAACTAGAATAGAATCCGATCCTTTCAATTTGGAATTTTCAAAACAATATTTATAGATCGAGGAAGAGGAAGAAGTTGATGAAAGTGCGCCATATAATCCGAAAAATCTTCCACTTGGATGGGATGGGAAACCAATCCCATATTGGCTTTATAAACTCCATGGTCTGAACCTTTCATATTCCTGCGAAATTTGCGGTAATCAAACCTATAAAGGTCCAAAAGCATTCCAAAAGCATTTCAATGTAAGTTTCACAATTTCCAGTACTCTTTTAATTTTTATACTTTTTTCCAGGAATGGAGACACTCGCATGGTATGCGTTGTCTTGGAATTCCAAACACTGCTCATTTTACAAACATTACAAACATCAAGGATGCTCTCGATTTGTGGAATAAAATAAAAGCGGAAAAAGAACGAGCAAAATGGAATCCGGATTTGGATGAAGAGTATGAGGATTCGGCTGGAAATGTTGTCACTAGAAAAATGTATGAAGACTTGAAAAGACAAGGCTTGTTGTAAGAGAAATCTGTTTTTTTTTGTTTTTATTTATTTATTTTTCAATTCCTTTTTTCTAACTATTGGTCTCCTGTTTTGTTTTCTTTTGTCAACACAATTTTTGATTCGAATGAAATTTATTAAAAAACGTATTTACAATTTAAATATGATTAAAAAATCCAATAATCAATATTCGTATTTTGGATTAGCTTTAAAATCAACACATCCGAGACATGTGCAATATTGTTCGCCTTTTCCGCAATAACCGTTTTGGGAACAACAATATGCTTCAGAATCAGGATCACATTTTGGAATTTTACCAGTGGATAGAACTGGAGCATTATAACCACATCGACCTAAATGAAAATGTACTCGCTCTGAGGACAATAATAATAATCACTACATACCAACATTGGCTGGATTTTCTGCAAATGTCCACCATTCCAATGGTTTATATTTGTAGTCACGGTTTTTCGAAAAATCGATACAACCATTGCATTCGCAGTGCTCCTGGAATAATAGAATTCAAAACAGAGAAAAAATGAAATATAATTATTGTGGATTTGTGACTGGCATTTGGATTTAATCAGATTTATGCGATTCAAGCGTCGGCTGTCCGATAAGAGTAAGTGGCCTCCATTCGGCTCAACTTAAAATTTTTTTTAAATTGGGCTCAACTTTAAAAAATTCCCTTTTTTATGTGAGATGCCGTTATTAAATTGTTTTTACTTTCTTAACAGCATAAAGCGTCCGCAGTATTTCGAAACAAATGAACCTTGGTATTTCCACAGTATCCTCCATTACTGCAACAATAAGCACTTTGATCATCTGGATTACATGTGGGTGCTTCTCCATCCAATGGTGGAACATCTCTACCACATCTTCCACGTTTTCCATCTCCCGCATCAGATGTATACCATGTAATATTTTGACTCGGTTTTATTGGTTCTTTCAATATCAAATTAGGATCACTTCCATAATCTATACATTCAGGACATGAACAGAATTCCGCTCCAGAACCGCAATAGCCAAACTGTGATAAATATTATTATGGATAACAATTCTATATATAAATACCTTTCCACAACATGCATGTCCTGGATCATCCGGATCACAAACCGGATAGAATCCATTTATCAATGGCGCTGATTTTCCGCACATTCCGGCGAGTCCTTCATTATCTTCATAAGTCCACCATCGTTTCTCATTTATTGGTGAACATTTATAATTAAATGATTTTTTAGATGATTCACACAGCTTTTCTGAAGTCGAAGCACTTAAAAGACTCAATTGATCATCATCGAAATCAATTGCCCATATCATCAAACCCCCAATATTATTCTCAACAATATAATCAACTTTATGAAGTAAACTTTCGACATTTTCATAACCGATAAATGTCTTCTCTTCAGGCAACCAAATGAATGGAGATTTTGCACCAGAATGGAATTTCATTCTTGTCACGTTAAACTTCTTTTCCAATTCTCTCCACTGCACATCTCCACCTTCGAATTTAGTTCCTTCCTCATTTGTTGCTTTTGCAATTCTCCACATATCATCTGCCGTGTCAACAGCATCTCCAACATTTTTCCAATATCTTCCATAGAATGGAACGCCCATATTTATTTTATTAGTGTCTTTTATATAACAACTGTAATCTTTCATTGTTGCGTGCACGTTCATTCTACCGGAAAACCTGTAAACAATCCTTTTTTGACGATAAATATTCAAAAAATTCAAACTTTTTGGGCATTGCAAAATGTAGTGGAGCTGGTGGCCCAGTATAAGCACCCCATTTACTTGACCATGCACCGAAGTAGTCATAAGACATTACATTCACAAAATCACAGTATTTCATCAACTCATTCAAATCATATCCAGGTTCTAGTACCCAATGTCCAGCTGCACCGGCAAATGAAATAAGATACGATTTCGATGTTTGTTTTTCCAATTCTTGGAGCTCAAATCTCAGTTCTTTCATTAGAAGTACGTAATTCTTTCGATCCGCCTAAAACTCATTGTTTTTTATTTGTTGTTTTAAGACAAACAATAACCGGTGTTCCTTCAATCGCTCCTCCAGTTACAGGATATTCCCAATCGATGTCGATTCCATCAAACCCATATTCTTTTATGACTTTCACAAAATTTCCAATCAAAACACTTCGTCGACTATGATCCGCCGTCAAAATTGAGAAGTATTGTGAATTCTCCCATCCACCAACGGCATATAGTAATTTTAGATGAGAATTTCGAGAAACAACCTGTAAATTCCTTGAAAATAATTATTCAAACATTTAATGAACCTCTTTAATTTGTTCCAATCTTGTTTTAGCTTGATCACTTTCGAACTTCACACTTCCATCGGATCCAACGACAAAAAAGGCGAAAACAAGATGAGTCAGTTTAGAAGCTTGTTCATCGCTGAATGGTTGTTTTCCCCAAGATGTTATGTATCCGACTCGACGACGAGAACAAGATCGATCAGAAATTCCAGCATTCGAAACTGGAATTAACATTACTAAAATTGTATCGCGATCTGTTTTTAACTTCTTAAGCATAGAATATCTTTTAAAATTGAGTTCAGTTTAAGTAGGATTCAAGCGAGAATGTTCCGGTGAATAAATCAATCAATCAAAAAATGCGAAAAACTGTAATTGTGAGGAATTTCAATCGTTTCTCTTTACTTCAGACCTTTGAACTTGAAACTGCGTGCTTTGTAAAAGTAAAGAAATATAACGAAAACGTATTTCTTTATCCGACGCTGAGCCTTAACAATAAATTCGATCTCACCTTCAATCAAGAATAAAAATAATCCGAATATAAAAATGAGCTGTGCTCTAAACTTGAGCAACATAATTCCGAACAAAATAAATTATCTCAGATTTCATTTCGCTCTTGCTTTTAATACTCCCAATAACACTTTAAAGCATCTCTTCAATTCTCCCAATATTTCGAACAATGTTTACACGATTGAAATGGAGCCTGAAAAGAACAACACAAACATCACCCAATGTCCATTTTTCGTGAACAATGTTTTTCGGCCAATTCAATTACTTTAGACAAGTGCACGCCGAATCAAAAAACCATGTTTATTAGGATAACGAAAAGTCAAGGAACAAAAATAAGAAAAAAGGGGAATGTTCTGTCATTCATCACAAAAACCGTATAAATTATTAATTATTGTAAATCGAATAAATGCTATTCAGCTTTAATAGCTTTTTTCTTTTTACCATCACTTGCAATTTTTGTTTTTTCTTGATTTTGGCTTTCAGCCGCAACTTCTCCATACTCATTTGCTCTATTATAATCAACAGGGTATAACCATCGTTGATAAAGATAAACTAGGAAAACAATATCATCTCTGAAACAAGCCATTCGGTGGGCAGTTGGCATTGTAATTATAAATGCGAATAAATCATCAATAAATGTGTTAAATGCCTAAATTTATAATTTTTCGGAAAATAATATATAATTGAGGTTACCTTGTACATAAATGCTCTCCATGGTAAATGAGCGACACTTTTTAATTTGTAATTAACAAATAGTTGAGGAAGCATGAAAAGAAAACCAAAAGCATAGACACCATTAGCCGAAGTTTCAATTATCCAACTTCGCCATGATTTGTGTGGGTGGTAGATCAGACTAAAATTGTTTGTATACGATAAAAGGGAATCAATAATCAAAACATACCTATAAGCTGCTCCACCAAATACTAATGGTACCAACAATACTGACAAATATTTCATTGCTTGCGAATCAAAAGAATCAGTTTCGTTCTCTTCAGCACTGTGCTTTCCAAAACGGATTCCAGTTTTGAATGAAAATGATACCTAACAAATTCACGATTTTATTTTTATAATAACAACACCCCCTCACCTTGTATGCAATCGTCACTTTCCAATATTCAATAATTGTTGAAATTCCTGCTGGTGCCAATACCAAAAGACTGGTTTCTTGATCATAAAGGTATAAGAAAATGATCGTTTGAGAAAAACATCTCCAAAGAAGTGTTCTGCAAACGATAATATAGCTTTTTAAAAATTTCAAATGTTACTTTGATGATAATCCAACCATTGAATCCCTTTCCCTCCAAAATGAAATATCATTCTTAAAAGCCAATGCATCAAAAAGCAAATGAAGACTTGAAACAATGAAAGTGACCATTAGAAGAGTTATTGAAGTTTCCGTGAATAAACCACGAATTTCATCAATATCTTTATCCTTGAATCCATTTCTAGTTAACGTGTAAACTGATCTCGAACTTGAAGTTAAAAGTAGAAGTTTCGCGACACTTGTCGGCTCGTATTCAATTGTTAAATTCGTAGTCGTTTTTTCGTTCGAATCGGAAAGTTCAATCAAATGTTTGCTTCGCATACTCATCTCATCAATGAACATCATTGGCAAATATTCCGATTTATCTCCATTCGATTCAATTGTTAGAAAATCACTGGAAAACAGTTAAAATTATACGATTTACAATTAACGAACAACTTACTTCAATTCTCCGCTCACTTTTTCTTTTCTGAAACGCTCAGAATCAATTGCAATTCGAATAGGAAGAACAGACCGTAAATGCGCAGAAATCTGAAAAAAAAATTTTTAACGATATTTTTCATTTTCACACTTACTTCTATAACTTTTTTCTTTTTTGGTTTTTCAGCAACTTGTTCGTCTCCAAGTAACTGGAATGTTTTTGCGACTGGCTCTTGGAAAACAATCAATTCAGATGCTGCATGGACCCGCCATACTGCCTGAAAATATTCGAGTATTTTTTTTAGCCTGAAAAGGGAAAAATCATACAGTCATCGGGTTATAACCTTCAAATTTATAAGGTAACAGAATCACATGGGCGTAAAGGAAACCTTTCGTCGCAACGCTTTTTGGAATCGTAATATTTATCTGAATAAAAACGCATTTCTTGGAAATAAATAGAAATCAGCACCTCTTTTTTGAAAGTGTCACCCATTTGAAGATTTTCAATCTTCGTTTCCAATTTTCCGAGATTATCTTTCTTATCAGAGATATAAACTCTCAGCTGCACCAAATCAAATAGTCCTTGTGAATTTTTGAGAAATCTAGGCTGAAAATTAATATTTATTTATTTTTTGAAAATTCAAAAATAATCAAACTTACAGCGTAACATTCTGAAATTGTGTCAGTTTCAGCACAAAGTTCCGGTGTGAATAACTTATAAAGTGAATAAATATTATGACCCATAAATGCCAAAAAGGCTACACTAACGATTTTGGTTATGCTAAACCCAACCATGCTGAAATTTGATTTTTTAATTTTATTGGTAACTATTTTTGTAGTTCTGGAAGAAGAAAATGATTTTGGTGATATTACCACTTTTAAAGTTTACAACCAGATTAAAGTGAGATAATTTTATTGAGTATCAAATTTAAAACCAGCATAAAATACAAGTCAATGATAAAAACGTTAGGCATGTTATTTTTCTTAAATTTTACAGAACAATAGTATTTCTGATCGATCGATCTTCAAAATAGGCATGTCTTTTCGGAGGAATGACATCATTTTCTTTGTTTTGTAACCATCCGGACATCATTTTCTGGTTTTTAGATTTTCCTTCCTCTTCGTCATCGTCCCTGAAGAATTCTTTTATCTTTTAAAAACTAGGCGAAATTAGTAAGCTTACCATGAATCTTTAATGCATCTTTTTTCCACTATCGCACTGGCAGTTTTCCACGATGCTCTAACCAATGAACAGAATCCAAAGATTGGATCAACACTTGCGGCAAGGAACTTTTTAGTATTTGGATCTCCTGGATAACCGCTTCCATAACCTTCGCTAGGAACGATAATATTTGCTTCCTTGAACTGCCATTGTCTTAATCTAGAATCGCGGGTTACTTTTGCGGCAATCGAAGCGGCACTGACAATCGGGAAAATCGAATCAGCTTTTTCTGTTACCTGCAAGGAATCATAGATGAAATTTCAACGCAGCTATTAGAATTACCGTAATCGCGATTCCAGGAAAGATTTTTTCTAGCTTAGCTTGATACGTTGCTTTTGGACCAACTGTATCTACTTTGATTTCGACAACATTCACCTTACACGATATAGCATCTCGGATTAATGTAATAGCCGCATCGTGTGAAAGTTCATTAAGAGAGAATTTGTTCCGTTTTAACATCGATGAACTAATCAACTCGGGTGAGAGACAGCGAACAGCGTATGCCACAATCTTCAAAAATACTTTAAATTAATGCTTTTAAAATAAATTTCAACCTGACGAGTATCTTCATCATCTCGCATCTTTTCAAAAATCTCATCTCGTTTTGCTTCATTCAATGCCTTGGAATCTGCAACGCCAAGAGCTTTCAGCTCCTCAGCTTGATCTAATGGTGAAATTGCAGCACCGTACACCATTGGACCCAGAACAGGCCCTGAAATTATTTTGTTTTCCTTTATTGTTTACAGGTTTTTAAATAAAATTTTACCTCTGCCAGCCTCGTCGATTCCTAAGACACATGGAATTCCATCTCCAAAGTTTTCCCACGTTGTACTCCGTTCAGTTTCACATTTTAAGGACATTCTGCGAAGTTGAAAGGTGAAAATAAAAAAATAGTTTTGCAAAAATGAGTTTTACAGCACTTTTTTTGAAAAAAACTAGAACTGTGTCAACAAAACTGTACCATCTCACAAAGCGCCAAGGTGACATACACTGACGTCTTTTGAAAAATTGGCGGAAGTTCAAAATTGTACTTAGTATGGAAAACGACTGTGCCGCATTTTGCCGAATGGTTTCAGTAGAATAGTGTGTTGTGCGTAAGATGTACAGTGGCGTATAGATTGAAAAGCACTGTAAAAACCGAACGAAATATGACAAAAATTACATAGAAACGCAATCCACAGAATATTTATTCGTTAAAAAATCATTCTTTCTTGCCTTTTAATGGCATATAAAGTCTTTTGTTTATGAAGTCTGAGTTCATCGTTTGTTTAGCAGCCAAAATGGTCGGAATTGAAAGAGCAAGGACAAGAATAAGAAGAACGCTAACAACCGCCAATTGAAGAGTATCACAAGTGTTCGGACGTTGAAAAGCTTCTTTTCCATTAGTGTCGTCATAAGCCTATAACAAGTTTAGCGTTAAAAACCCAAGTCAAAAAAACTTATGAGCATACAGAAGCAGAAGAAGCATCCTTGCTTTTCTTCTTCGATTTTCCATGCTTTTTCGTATTTGTTGTTGGTGTTGTCTTGTCCCCATCACTCGCTGGCTCAACAGCAGGTGAAAGTGGTGGCGGTGGAGGTGGAAGAACAGCTGGACATGGTGGTGGTTGAATTTGAACTGGAGCTCCTGCAGCTCCAGCTGATGGACCCATTACTTCATAACCATCTTCGGCCATTTTTCAAGTTTTTCGTTTTCGGCTGAAACGATTGCTTTTTTTGGTTTAATTTCTGGTATTGTTACTTCAATTTGGATCAAATTCACCAGTTGAAAAATAATTCTAAATGAATATTTTGCTTTCATCTTTTCTTTCATCTTTGGTTCACGTTCACGTTCCAACAAAACACTTCATCAATCAAAAAATAATAAATTAAGATTTATGAACAACGAAATCATGTAATTAATCCTATTCCTGACGAACTTCAATGAAATATCGAATAGTTTTTGATCTCAATTTGCTGTGTGTATTATCAAATACGAATTTATAAACTCCTGGCTCTTCGGCTGACGCTTCTCCGTCTTCTGGCACAAATTCCGTTTGTAGTTTGAACTTTGGATAAACCATATAATCATCGTCATGTTCCGCGACCTGTAAACATTCTTTTAATGGGGCTATGTTCTCTTATGACTTTCCAGATTCAATATCAAAATTATAAACGTTTTTTACCTTTTCTTGTCCTTCTTCTGCTCTTAAAATCGAGAAATGAATATCATTGCTTTCTATTCTCCACCACCAGTACAATTTTCTCCCCGGTTGACTTCCTGAAAAAGGGCGAAAATTTTTTGTGATATTCGTTTTTTAATTTTAGGACACAATTTAACGATTTTAGAATAAATAATGTTATATAAAAAATGTTTCCTTTCACTTACGCGACTGATAAAATTCACTAAAAGTAGCTGTTTTTAAAGGAATGCTTTAAAATAGGACTTTAGATAATAAATGTATCTTAAATGAAAATAGACTTCATTCTCATTCCAAATCTGTTTTTAAATTTTTAAAAAACCACCTAGAAGCCGAGAAAACACGCCTCAAAACAATGGCCTAGGAAAAGAGGCCACCTGGCCGAACTCTTTCCTATGAGCTTTTTTCGTGTTTCATTAATAAATAATTATGAAGAATGCTTATATTAGTTCCTTTTTTTCATTTTTTAAAATACTTTTCTTACCTGCGGACTAGTTTTCGCAGGCGGCCCCTTTTTCTAGGCCATTGTTTTTAGGCGCGTTTTCTCGGCTTCTAGATGGTTTTAGAACATTTTAAAAACATATTTGGAATGAGAATGAAGTCTATTTCATATCAGGTGCATTCATTGGCTCCACAAAGCCCTCCTTTAATTGTCTATTTGTCTTTAAGTAGTGTAAATTAATATTTAAAGGGATTCTTTACTGTTTTTGGATTTCAATTCCATTTTCATCTTCTTCACAATATTTGAAAACCTATAAAAGTAAAATATTTTTGCGAATTTTCCTTTTCTAGTACTCAAACACACCCATTTCAAGAATAAGGCAGCGAAATGGCCGAATAATTGCAAACACTCTCACATTCGCATGCTCTCTCGCGCGCGGCCGAGCGGTTAGGCCATTCGCTGCCTTACCCTGTAAATGTGCTTTTTTCGTATACTAGAAAAGGAAGCTTCGATAAATTGATTTCCTTCTATAGGTTTTCAAATACTGTGAAGAAGATGAAAATGGAATTGAAACCCAAATTCAGTAAAGAGTCCCTTTAAATTGCACAAAAACCAATTAAAGGTTTTGGGTGTTTATTTGAAAATCATTACCTTCTAACGTGACCGGAACAAATGCAACAGATCTTGCTGAAACGCTGAGTTTTGTCAACTTCTCCGCAGCAATATCATTAGCCGGATCATATCTCAACTCGACCGGAATCTTTCCTCCCATTCTCACAAATCCATACTCAGTTTCCGCTTGTCTCGTCCCTCCCCATCTTTCAAATAAAACTTCTTCTCCAATATTTTCCTTCAAATGTTCTTTCCAATCATTTCCCAATATTTTCACTTTTTGTTGTGTTTGTTTCGCCAAGCATGGAGAGATCATTCCCCATAAAACTTGAATGAATGTTGGTGTGTTGATAATGAATATTTTTCTAATTACATCCGGGAACATTTCTTGAAGTTGTGTAAGCATTGATGTCACAACTTTCAGAGCAGCCATATCGATTTGAGACATTGATAAACCATCGAGATCAAAAATAACAGACGTTCCAAATTGTTTACCGTGTTCTTTCTCCAATTTTCTAAAAAAAAACACTTTATTTTTTAATTATTTTTTAAAATCAAACAATACCTAATAATCTGCATAACTCCTTCACTTTCGGCAATTCTCATTTTATATAAATCCGAGTTTTTCGTCGCTGGCATAAGTCCAGCTGCATCCAAATGTCCTATCATTTGAAGAGATACAACATTTTGTTCTTTGTCTAACCCGAGCAAAGATCCTAAATTAAGTTTACTGTTAGATCATTTATTCATCATGATAAATAAGTACCTGGCAAATATCTCAACGAAACACTGTAATCATCACATTTTTGTGTGACTTTTTCCAAAGTTGATAAATCTTCCGAATCCAGACCAAGGGCATGAATTGCTCTCAATGAAAATTTGATTTTTGGAACAACAACGTCTGGAAGTAAGAAATATATTAGAAGGAAGTTCAAAAGTGTCCAAAATGAGCATTTAAAACAAATATAGCCAATTTTAAATATATGGCCTAGAATCCAATCAAAATGAATTTTTTCGACCATTAATTTTAACAGAATATGTTTTCTAAGAATTTTCAAAAAATTAGATTTGTTGACAGAATCGGAATTTCGTTGAAACGTACTCAAATCTCGTCGCATTTGTTCATTAATTTCAAATTTTTTGTCAAAAACCGCAAAATCAAAACTTTTTCGACTCTTAGCTTCAATATACCCAATATTTCCAACTTACCAATTTTCCGATCCCATCCAATAAGCCACCTCATCAACGAAATATCATCATCATAAGCCGGTACAAGTCTCAATTCCCTATCGATCCTTTTCCTCAATTCATCTAATAATTTCCTATCTTGTTCACTAATCTGCGGAGCTTCTTCTACATTTGCAGATGTCATACTTCTTCTGTAATTGAATCTGATATATTTCATCGTTGTTTTTTTTTGTTTCGCTGTCCGATTTATCAGTTCACTTCGAACTTTATCAAGAAATAAAACAATTGAGTTTTGGTCATTTGATTTTGAAATGAAGCGAGAAAAAAGAAAACAAAGAACGAAATGAAAATGAAAATGCAAATGAAAAAAACGTACTTAGTCGAAGCATAGAAACCAAAATTATAAACTGGCATGGCAACGGAAGGAAGAAAAAAAAAGAAGAAAGAGAGCAGAGGAGGATTATCTGGTTTGAGACTAAAAATAAACATGAAACGCAAAAAATAGGAAAAATTCAGAACAGAAAAATTAAATTTTTGTGATGGATTTGAAGCGAATGTCTTCAAGAGTACTTTTTACCCGAATTACTGCAATTTCGTTTAAAAAAACATCCAAAATAATTTGAACTAGGTTTTCTAGAATTTTAAAATCAGATCCTTGAACTTATATTTTTTTCAAATTGGGGAGTTACACCGCCATCTAATATTATATTTTTATTTTGATTATTATGCTCATCTTCCTCGAGAATTAGGCCGGAACACCGGTCACGAGATTTTTTTTGATAACATTTTTATGATTTTTTTGAACGCAAAAAAACTAAATAATAATGGGTTTTTTGAAGCAAATAGTTTCAGAAAGTTGTGCCAGCTGATATATATACATGTGAAATGTTTCTAAGAACAAGCTCCAAAACTAATAATCGGAAGTTACGAAAAGTACAATCAAATATTTGAGTTTCGAAAGTACATTTTGAGAACACATATATTTACAGGCTTGTCAATGACTAGTTTCAAAAATAAAGAGAAAAACTAATCATTAGGGTGGTAATTTGATTTTTTTCTGAAATTTGAGCAAAATCTTTTTGAGAATCGAAAAACGATTGTAAACGACAAACCCCCAATAAATAATGGTTTTCTCAATTTTTGAAAATTAGTTAAAAATAGGAACAGTTTACGGTAATCAAATTTTTCTAAATAAAGGATCATAACGTGCCACATGCTGTAGATTTGTTTTTTTTTAATTTTTATGAAATTCTCTCAAATTGGACACTGATAAAATGATGCTTTTAAAACTTTAAATTTTGAACGTTTATTTTTTTTTAATTCTGTAAAGCATAGTAACTAGAAATTCCCAATAGAAGCCAAATTTGATAACAATTTTGAAAAAAAAAGAAACGAAGAGAATTAAAGAGGTAATTCCTATACGGGAGCTCCCGAATCTTATTTTATATAGTAAAAAGTTTCACAACGGTTGAATGCAAATTTCTGCTAATTTTTTAGAAAATTATTTTCTTGCATTCAAAAAAATTTGAATAGGGGAAAATATAATAAGTAAAACAAAAACATTTAGCTTTGAATTTTCAATTGAAAAAAAAGTATGTAAAGGCAACTAGAATATTCTTTAAAAAATGTCATAAAACATTTCGCAACCAAATGAACATTAGTCCTGAAATTTCAATCTAAAAGCGTAGAATTCCAAAATTGATAACAAAACAACATAAAAAATGATGAAGAAAAAAGCCCAAAACTGATAAAGCAATTCGTCATAAAACCAGTTGCTTCCAATATGACTAGAAGTAAACGAGAAAAAAAGTTGTATAGCGGTTGCGAGTATCTCCTGTTTGTGTATAAATATGCTCGAATAAATTGTTCCCGGAGACAGAAAAGAACAGTGCAACCAAACAGAAACAATAAATGGGAAATGGGGAAAAAAAGGAAAAAGGAAAAAAGGGGATTGAGACGACGAGGAAATAATATCGGACGAGACTGGATGGACAGACTGTAGTGTGAGCAAATACGGACTTCTTCAACTCTTGAAACAACTTTTTTTTCATTACTTTTTTGTTTAACATGACTGTAACAATTTTCCAATTTTCTCCAACAAAACCAAATATAATAATAATGAAACAGGCTTGAAAAATAACATAGAAACTGTTGAAGGGGAAAATGAGTAAGACAAGGTCAACATCAAATCAAATGTCGGTTTCTTTTGAAAATATTTGCATAGGCTGTGAATAGAGAAAGAATAAAAGAAATCGATCTGAAAAATTTGAAACGTTAGAACGAGGTTCTCATTCTTTATTTAATATGGATGACCTTGAAATCATCAAAAAAGTACAAATATATGACATGATGATGTCATTGAAATAAAAAAACTAATAAAGTGATGAGTGACAACTCGTTTTTAAAACCTATATGTATCTCTCACTGAATATCCCAAAATGAATTAAATAGACTGATAACTAATAGATGTCTAATCTCTATTAAAATTTCAAGATATTTTGAAATCAAAGCCAAGCCAAACCCTATTTTTGCAACTGTACTCTATGATTTATTGGATTTCCACCTTCTGCTTCATCTGAAACTCTTTTTTATCAAATTGGATTCAAAAAAATGTCGAACGCGCATTTTTCACAGTTTACATTATTTCTATTTTATCCTCTACTGGAACTTATGTTTTTTCGGAACTGGTTCAATATAAATTCTCAAGAAATGGTATTTCTAGACACCAATGAGAGCGAATATTTATGCGAAAACTAGCTGGAATGGAAACGATTTAAAATAAAATATGCACCGAATTTGAAATATTTGGCTTTTACAACAAAATAATTGAAGAGTTATGCGAATTCATATTGGAAAAGAATCTTGGAGTGGTTATACGAAAAAGAAGTTATCAAATGAAAATAAATTGGTTGGTTATATGAAAAATGAAAAATGAAACTTTAAATAATAATTTTTCAAAATATAAAATCATTTAACATTAAACATTTTTTCAACGAAGATTCAGTCCCTAAAATCGACATTTTTCAAAAAATTCACGTTAAAGACAGCTTTTCAGTTAACACGATCAAAATTCAAGACAAAAAATCAAAATTCGAATGGGAGCCCAGATAGTCCAAATAACAATACCAATGTAGTCGCATGCAAATAATCGTGTTTCGCGCCAATTCCGAATGCGTTGCACGATCCGATCCGGCGCGCATTCAAATTTTGATTTTTTCAACTTTGGACGGCTGCTACGACGCGTGTATTTATCGGTGTAATTTCGCATAAATTGCATTGTACTAAAGAGATAAAGCTTTAATTTTGAAACTAAGATAAGGTACGGTCAAATTAACTGAACAACTGTCTTTAATGAAATCGTGTTCTATATACATATGTAGTTTTTAAGTTTCTGTTTTCAATTGTGAAAAATTAGCAAACAATATTAGTGCAGTGCTTAAAAATCCGGGAGAATTTTTAAAAAATTCTATTGGGAATTACTAACTAGTAAGTTTAGTTTTGTAATGCAATGAAATTTGACGCCCAAGTGGATATTCTGCAGTTGATTAACACCAAACATCTACAACTCAAAAAAAATTCGAAAACAAATGTGTGCTCATAACTCTCTGAAATAATAGTGACATATAATTCTCTGAAAATTAGAGCATCCCCAGAGAATTTCAGAACAAAACAAACTAATTCAAGTCATAGGATGTTAACAGCAAAATCTTGAATGTCATAAACAATCAGTTCGATTGCCCAAAAATTTCATAGTTTTATTTTTCAATTTTCGAAGCAATGATCATTTCATCCACCCCCATAAAACCGATGAAACATACAACTGATCAATCAGTTTCCGGAAAAAAAATAAAGGTGCTTTTCAAAAGTGAACAACCTCTCGCGGTGAGACAAAAAAACCAAATCATATCCCTTCTGTTCCATCATTTTTTGTCCACCCATCTTCAATTCATGTTTTCGCCTCATTTCACACTTTCAAAAATTCATCCATGCTACTCTGCTCTGTAGTTTTTTCTCCAATGATTTATTGAGCATTTTTGTGCGTTTTGGCATGAAACCAGATGAACAAAATTATTGGGATGTTTTTTTTGTAATTTATATCAAAAATATAATGGAATGGCTAGTGTTTTTGTTTCTTTGGATTTCATTATAAGTGTCCGTTTTCACTTATCCAGTTGTTCTCCTCTTACTTTACAACTCTTTTTTGTTCTTGAAAATTGTTTTCTGCCTTTCAGACGTTTTATGATGAGAGTGACTGTCCAATTTTCGGGAGATAGGAAACACCTTTTTTTCATGTTTTATTTTCAATGGGGTGCATGTAGATGGTACACTGCCTTTAAGTAGATACTGCGAACTTGTCAGATTTCATTTAAATTTAAAAAGTTCAGATTTAAATTTACAAAAAAGCTTATAGATGCTTCTGCAGACATCGAAATCCTGATTGTAAATTTCACAACCTAACCACCTCAAATTGAGTGATTAATTTTTTAAATTTTCAGTTTTAATATGCACAATTAGTGTCGATTAATTATTTCTTCTTATTTTCACCATTTTTTTTTATTTATTGCACCAGCAAGATTTTCTGTTTTGAAAATTTGACATTTTATCACGGTCAGACTTTATATTTTTCTGAATTTCTTTGAAAATTTTTCCACGATCGAATAGATTCAAGTTTCTAATTGTTGTTGTATCAACTGATCTTGAATCACCGAAATAACAACACATGGTTTCAATTTGTTTTATTAACTGAGCATTGTTTAAAAACATTATTTTCGATGTAAGAATTTTAAATGTTTCATTCGATCCCCTGTATTGAAGTCGAAGCTTCAAAACTATCAAATTAGATGTCATGACTTCAAAACCTAGTGCTCTATGTTTCTCTAGTTTGTTTTCCATTAGGTGTTTTTTATAGATCAATAAATTACGTGATCCCGGAAGTTGAAAGAAAAACATTATCTTTTCTCTGCTCCTCGGTACCAACATTTTAAAAGAGCATAAAACAAGATAAGAACATATTTTCTTCTCACATTATTAATATTATGATCGGTTTTGTTATTGTGTTTGTTTGGAGCACTGGAGCAACTAAGAAGCAATGATGAAAAAAAATACAACACGGGAAGAGTCCGAGATTTTCAACCGCAAAATCGCATAAAAACTAGCAGCCAGAATGATGATCCATCCATGTTCTCATGTTACCTTTTTCTTTTCGTTTTTTCACCTTTCTATACTTTTTCTTCTTTTTCTCTGCAAGATGAGAAAAAGGGGAGAAATCGAAATGAGGAATTTTTAAAGAAGGAACAAAAGAATCAGTACCACCAAGTATTTCGCCACCACGCCACCATGACATTATTGAGTTTTTACATACACTTTCATTAGTGACCTATTCTTTGCTCTAGAAATTTCTCGATTCTGAAAACATAAGGTTCCCGAAGATTTAGATAAGTGAAAAATTAGCACCCACAAAAATTTGAGCACATGTTTGTATTGAGGTCATTTATCATTACGTTAAGACAAGTGTTCAAAATGCTTTTGTCTTTCATTTTAATTATCTTTTTAAAAAAGTACCTGGTCATCTTATAAGTCGTCAGAAAAACTATTGAGCTCTGCTGTTACATCTACATATCGTTTATTTTTGTAATATAAATTTTATTGAAAATCATTGTGTCTCCACTTGATTTAATGCGATTTTAACAAAAATTAATTAAAGAATGAAACGTCAGAGAGTTTTAGTAGGCATTCGAGGCACCATTTTCGAATGGCCCCAAAAATCAGAAAGTTGTACTCTCGGACTTTTTATAAAACTTTTTTAATTTTATTGTTCAGGTATAATTTTCGGATTTCAAAATAAATTGTGCATCTTACTTGAAACCTTCTCGATTTCGTCCGGATCTACCGATATTATTATCATTTATTTACAGGAAGCTACATTGATCAAGAAGGAACTGCATCTGCGAATGGTTTTCTGACAACTCATCTTTGTTTTTGTTTCCTTTCAAAAAAAGTGTTAGATGAGTGAACTGAGAAGAAGATAAGTGAAGCCAAGACAGTCCGGAAAATGAAAGGTTTCTGATTTGTGGATTTTCTTTCTTATCATCCTCTAAGTATTGAGTTGATTGATTTATAGCTCAAGCGGCTTGAGGAAGAAACAAAACAAGCTAGATCAAAAGAAAGTTTGAAGATGCATTCATTTTGAGCGGATAAAATAATAAGATATGAATAGGAGATTTTTAAAAAATCAAAAGGAATCACTTTCCCATAAAACTGTAACTTTTGAAACACGACACGATTAGTCTGTGCTTCAAAATGACTAAATAAATTTCGTTTAGTTTGCTGGGTTCATTTATAGGTTAATTTTCAAAACTAAATTCAAAATTTGAAATTTTAATATATCGACCGTGTTTCAAGAATATTGTCAACTCAAATATTCTTGATCATTTCGTTATGAAGGCTGCTCAACCTCACAGACGCTCCGCACGCACGCGACGCGGCTGCCGACACTCAACCCACTGGAAAATTTACAAAATACATTTCCCGCGAATTTTTCAGTGTGTTGAGTGTTGGCAGCCGCGTGCGTGCGTGCGGAGCGTCTGTGCGGTTGAGCATAACGCAATGACCAAGAATATTTGAGTTGACAATATCAATTCGTAAAATGCTCGATCTTATTTCTAAATTTTTAGTTTTGATTTTTGCCTTGAATTTGGATCGTTTTAAGTGTCAAGCTGCCTTTAAAACAGAAGGCTGTGACATCACTTTTTTAATAGAAACACCGAATTTTTCTAATTTCTTTAATTTCAGATTCTTCAAGTTTCTCCTCATTTTTCCGTCGCAAATCGAAACCTGATGCACATTCATTAAATGGAAATGGTAAGTACATATATTTGATCACCTGCAACAAAAATGTGAATTTTTCCATTATTTTTTTTTTGAATTGGAGCATTTGTTCACAAGTGTGTCCTCAAGCGTTTCCTTTTATTCTCAACAACCCTAACTAAAAAAATAATAATAACAATTTCTCAAGTCTTTTTGATAAAAAATAAAATATTTCGTCGCTTATTCTTCCACTTTTGTGATCTCATAAGTGTAAATGTCTCTCTCTCAAAATTTTCTATTATTTTATGATCGTATTTCAAGTGGTCCATTTTCTCCTCAGTTTTTGTTGAGTCAGTCTTTTCTCTACCGCCGGGCTTCGGTTCGGAGACGATAATATTTGTGCTCCTCTTCTTATTTCTTTTTTTTTCAAATCGGGCGTTTTCTCTTCCTCTGTCTATTTTCCGTTCATACTCCTTTGTCCAGACTGTTCGGAATTTTCAACATTATTGATGACCTTTTAGAATATTTAAAAATTCCAGGTTTCGGTATTTTCTTCTTGAAAACATTTTATATTATTTTTTTACTTCTCATTTTTAAAAACATTTTCCCGAATAATACAAGAAAATCACAGTTGGTATTGTTCTTTTGTAATATTTTTGTATTTGTCACAAAGTTCTTGCTCATCAAGAGCACTTCTAGTATCTGTTAGGCACTCAAGACAAGATGCGAAATTCCTGGGAAAAGGTGTTGGCGCTTTTGTGTTTTGGGGGTTATTATGATTTTTGTTTTAAGGTGTGTACAGTCTTTTTCTAAAGCTATTGTATTTATTTTAATATCTATGCAGTGAGGTCTGATCAGTGAGGTCATGAATTGCACTCTATTCAAGACGATTATTTCATTTATTTCGTTTATTAGACGATCCATTCTTGTGAGAGATTTTTTGAGCGAATTTAGAAATTCGATTGTTGAAAATTAAAAATTTTAAAGAACAATTTAAAGATAGAAAAACCGCGAAATTAATTTTAAATGAAAAGTTGATATACTTCTGATCTTGTCTTTTTTGTGAACACTAATTTATAATACAAAAACTTGTTCGAATGAAAACTTCCATCACCGAAATTATTGAATACCAGACGTTGAAATTATTACTTATGTATGTAGTTAATCTTGATTTATTTTAAGTATTATTGTCAACTCAAATATTCTTTGTCATTGCGTTTTGAAGGCTGCTCAACCTCACTGACGCTCCGCACGCACGCACGCGGCTGCCGACACTCAAAACACTGGAAAATTCGCGGGAAAATGAATTTTTTAATTTTCCAGTGGTTTGAGTGTCGGCGGCCGCGTGCGGGCGTGCGGAGCGTTTGTATAATATTTTAAAGTTTAAATTAATGCTAAATTCGGATTTCGTTGTGTCATAACCAAAAAGAAAGAATACATTAATTGAATTATTGTTGTCCGTGCTGTCTTTTCCAAAATTTGAACTTTGTGAAATGCTGAATCGTTTCTATGATTTGAAGCAAAACAATTTTTCCACGCTTCACTGAAAACATCAAAGGATTAAAAAATATTGAAATCATCGGCTCAAAACTCAATTTAAAATAACTGTATCATGTTGTAAAATTTAAAATCATGTTATCAGACAATTTAGGTGAGACAGCTGTGAGACCCTGCCAATTAGTTATCATTCTGAATTTTATTTTGTTCATTTTCATAAGTTTGTTTTCAGAACCAGATAACACCTTTTAGCCTTCATTATCATTTTTTTTCAAATGAACAAGTCTTACCTGCAATGTATATAAGTCAACATATAGTTGTTTTGTCCCTTTCTCTCTCTCTAAACAATTGCACAAATATTTCAAAGTTTGTTTATTCTTCAAGTTCTTAGAATCTTTTGTAAAAACGACTTCAAGAATTTTTAAGAGAACAACAAATGATGTTATTTTCAGAAAAATCATTTTTACTTAAAAAGTTAAATTTTTCAGGGAATATCGAAATACACAACGACCCAATGGCTTCGGTTTCAATCCGCGTTCGAAATGAGGAAGGCGACGATTTCGTCGTCTCACCAACTGATATTGTTAATAATATTAATGAGGTTTAATCACAACCTTTTGAGCTGAAAAAATCGAAATTATTCTAGATTTCTTCTCGAAGAAGTAGTCGACGTGATTCGACTCCTTCTTCATCAATTCAGCGAAGTCGGCCAACATCAGCATACTTTAACGAAAAGGGTGAACCTATTGAACCAGTAGTCAGAGTAAGTTTATCATTTTTTTCTGGAAATAACTTATAGAAAATTGATGCCAAATTTAATTTTGATAACTTTAAAATACAATTCAGCAAGCCAGAAAAATAAGAAGCATGGAACACATCATGTTTAGACTATTTCCAAATAAAAAGGTATTCTGGTCCGTTGTTATAAATGTGAATTAAACTCACCAATAATATCTTTGTTTGTTTGTTTTGTCAAAAATGTCCGAAATCATGTCCAATAAGAATGTGTAAATTACGTGCTGAAAATGTGTTCAGGCTCGAAAAACGAAAAGTGTTCGCGACTCGGAACCCCAGGGACTTCGATCAATGCTTTATGGATTGTCACAGAAACAGTATGTTTGAATTGATCTTTAGAATAAGGAAGACATTTATTATTTCAGAGAAAAAGAGGAAGCAGAAGCGAAGAAGTTGGCGAAAAAAATGATAAGTGAGTTTGAACACAAAAACAAAGCGACGAGAGTAAACTCGAAACATTAGCGCGAAGAGCGAAGTAAAAAAATAGTGAAATTAAATTTTGGCAGACTCTCCAATTATAAATTAAAAGGAATTTGATGACGCTAAAAATTTCAGAAGGAATGCGAATATCTTAATAAACCCAAAAATATTGAAAAGCTTTTGAAAGCAGAACACTTGATTAAAGATAGTGTGTCAGTTAATTTGACCCTATTCGATTTCAAAAATTATAGATTTCTCTCATTAATACAATGAAATTTATACGAACAAATATCGATAAATGAGTGCCTCATAGCAGCGGTCCAAAGTTGCAAAAACTAACATTTGAATAGATCGTGCGGTGTCCTTGCAACGCGGTCGGAATTGGCGCGAAACACAATATTTGAATTTGAATACATAGTGGTATTGTTTTCTCGACCTCATGGGTCCCCATTCCAATTTTTATTTTTCGCTGGTATTTTGCCACATGTTCCTTGGTTAATTCATGAAGTCTCGACTTCACTGATTAAATTGTTTTTCAATCAATTATAGGTGATGCCCAATCCCTCAAATATTAGTTAGTAAACAAATCAATACAATAGAAAGGTTGTTAGCAGCGTTTTGTCCATCATTCAAAAAGTTATACAGGATGATAACTCGAAAAACCCTCTCATTTTCCAAGTGGATGGGCTGTTTTTTCCTAGCCTAATATTTACAAATCCAAACCATTTGTATTTACAAGTGTGAATACGAGCATATCATCGTCGATTTTTGTTTTGTTAGATTATTGATCTTTCCATTCCATTTTTTTTGTAACTCATTTTCCAACCTCTTAAGATTTTTCAAGCGAACATCCACCAGGTTATGTATTTGTGTTCGGTTGAAAAAATTATGTGTATAAGCACAAAAACCCACTTGACGCATGTTGTTTACTGTAACTGAACATTCAATCATTTAAGTATTCTTGTGAGGCGTTCTAAAGAAATATGAACTGTTTTATGTGCTGGAAAAATTCCAAATTTACTGAAGAAGAATTGAAACCGAAGAAGAAAAAACCATCCAAATGTCTTCGATTCAATATTTGGCTCCTGAATTCTTTAACCAAATGGATGGAGAACCATATTAATCAAAATACAACTTCAAGAGCAACTCGTGAATTTGTGCAAAGTGTTGGGAATGGTTAGTTCCATGTTTTTCTTTCTGTTTTCTTTTTAAAACTCATCTATGATGTTTTTTTCTACGTCTTTTCTTTTCCTCTCATTTCTGGAAATTAGATATTCCTCCTGTTTCGGTCCAATTTAACTCGATTAGTACTTGTTTTGTGCTTCCGTTATTTCATTTTTCCTATTTTAATTGCTCCTATCGGTTTTCAACAAGACAAATCTCCTTGTCTCTTTTGTATGTTTACCACCTATCTACAATACGTCAATTGCCAATGCAATAGGGATACTAAACAAGTTCAAATAATAAATCCTTAAAAATTGTTCTTTCTATTTGTACTTTCATTCCTCTTTTTTTTCCTTTTTTCTCTGCAAAATTTAGATTTTTTGTCTTGATTTCGTGCCAAAAAAATTTCTGGTGACCAAGACGAATGCAACAACATTTAACATAGATGTGAGTGACTTTGTGTTGGTTTCTTGAAAACCACGGGGGGATGTTTCAAAAAAAAAAATAATGCGTTCGGGGGGAATCGAACCCCCGTCGAATGCTTGGAAGGCATCCATGCTGACCATTACACCACGAACGCTCATGTAGGGAGGAGTGTCGTAGGAAAACATATCTCTGCCCCATGGGAGAGGGAATTGCAATAGAAAATGAATATCAATCAGTAGTTTTGAATCTTTGAGATGATGACGTATTTCTAAAATTATTCATTGCAAAAAAAAGATTCTAAAAATTTATGGATAAACAAAATTATAGATAAATTGTTGAAACGAAATGGATGGCAGTGGCCTAGAATCCTTGGTGATATCTAGGTCATTGATCCTAATTTTGGACTAATTTTGTCAAAAATTATTTTTAAAATAAAACAAAAATCAAGTGACACCCTACCTTTAAGCCGAAACACACGGAATTCATTTGAGACTGGATTTCCTGGTTGCACCTTTCAAAGGAAAACACGAAATCCAAGCCATTTATAAAATTCCCAAAAGCCCAATTTTTCCCGAACACAACCATATTCTTATGTCTTCAAAAGTTGCGTACTTCTCCCAGATGCGAAATTTACACGAAAACTACACCCTTACACACCCACCAAACCAAAATGATGGGTCTTTCTAGGCATGTATGTATATATACACATATGTAGAAAACATATATCAAAAAGCTGAGTGATCTAAAAGGACCAAAAGCATCTTCTTCTTGCTTCTTCCTTTCCTCTTCCATTTTTTTTTCAAGTCAATTTTTCCTTCCTTTTTTCTGGTCATGTCAGCAATATTCAGGTCGTTTTGCGAATACGTATATCCTTATTATTTTTTTCTGATTCTATTTTATGCAAAGTGTCCATAATTTATAGTGTTTCGGTTTGGTTTTCTAACATTTAATTCCAGTTTTGTTCAAACCTAAAAAAAAGTTATCCACACTCTCAAAAAAAATGGGATTGCAATTCCAAATTATTACCGGCTCATTTCACCCAACCTCAATCATGAGAGCCCATCATCCGCTTTCTTTTTTTTTGTTCTTTTCGGTACATTAAAATATTTTTCGAAAAAAAACAATGTTTTCTATATTTTTCTGAAAAACTAAAACAAAATAAAATGAAAAAAAAGGCAATGCATTTTTTAGTGCCTCCCAGTATCAAGAAACAGAAACAAAAATAAAAAAAATACGGATCCGCCCATTTTTTGGAACATTCGAATTATGGGTTCGGTTTTTTTAAGCTTTTTCAGCCAATAATTTTTTATATTTTTCTTTTGTTTCTGTTTTTTTGAGCTTTAAATTGCTGCTTTGATTTAAAAAATTATGGTATTCGATAAACAAAATTTAAACGTCTATAAAACGATATAGTCTTATAAGCACGGTGGAATAAAGTGAACCGAAATTGTCATCACGAACAACGTGTTTGTGTGTGTACACCGTTACGACAAATTGCACACACGCAAAAATTGGAATTTTTTTACAAATGGCATTTTAACGCCTACAACGCATGAAAAAATGACGTTTTGCGTTAAATACATAAAGTATGGCTTAATCTAATTTTTTTTCACTCGGAATTACAAAATTGCGTCCCTGAATAGCTGATATAACGCGTTTTGTGTAACCGTGCCGCACGATTGCAAAAATGCCACGCTATAAAAACTCCCCTTTTTCTGTGTTCAATTTTTAATTGTCGTAGTGAATTTTCTTCGGGTTCACTTTAGCCCACCATGATAAGTAATAAAACTCAAAATATCAAAACTTTTAAAATCTGAAATTATCTCTCAAATTCTCTAATTTCCCCATCCACTCTTTTCCAGAAATTCCAAAATGTTGCCTGTTTTGGTGGTGTTTGTTGTTGTGACTTTCGCGTAGTTGTATCTTTTTCTTTGTTGCTCATCATTCCTTCCATTTTTTGTGACTTTGGCGATCTCTTCACCCACCACTTTGTCAAGCACAATTTTAGTTTATTTTTGGTGCTCCTCCTCCGTTTTCGAATTATGAAAACGAAAGACGACAACATTTTTACTTATTCTTTGATTTACATTTTTTTTTAAATTTGGGGAACGACTTTCGCTTTCGAAGTAACCATATTGTCGTTCCTTTTTGATTATTGATAGTATAAAATAAAAATAAAACCATACTATAAATTGAGCGGTTTGCTTATTCTTGTAGTACGGGTACAAAATACCTCTTTTTTACTTTTATTTTTAGATGAGAAACTAACACAAATCATTCCTTTTTTCTTAGTATTCTTCGAGTAGCAGAGAATAAATTAAAAGGCTTTCAAAGACTTTGAAAAATAACTTATTTTCTTTTGTGCTTTTTAAACTTTTCCATTTTGTTCGGAGTACAGCAGTAAAAATTCCAAAAAAATAGAAAAGGCGTTGTTTTTTTTTAAATATGCAAAACAAAAGTACTAAAACAAATCAATAACTAAACTATAGTGTTATGATTAATTCAGTCATAACAGATATTTTCAAGAATCTGAAAATGTATGTAAAGGTTTTTAAAAACTCTGTAAGTTCGGTGTCAAAAATATTTTTTTTCGGCCTTTTTGGTTTTTGAAGAAAAAATATTTACTCACAAGTGAAGTACCTAATTGTGAAGAAGAAGAAAAGAATAAAGTATTTTTAATTTTTCTTAAGGTATACATACTTCTGAAATTTCTGATGCATAGTTGTTGACTATATTTGTCTTCCAAATGTTTTCAAGGTTCCTTCCATTCTTTCTTTCCAATTTTTTTCCATTTAAAGAAACAATTATCTTAAAAATAATGTGGTTTCCGAACGTTCTTCTAAACACTTTTACTCTCCTTTTTCTCTCTCGCTAATTTCATTAACAAACCTTCAGAAAATGCTAACTCCACCAACTTTGTCTAACATAATTCAACCAACTCTTCAAAAGGCAAAATCAATCGACGTTCCATTACCTTCAACATCATCAAATGGTCAGATAACTCCGCCTTCTAATCGATTAACATTACTTCGTCAAAGCATATCGATTGATCCGCTCAAGTCACCAAAGGATCGTTCTCCACATCATAGGAGTCGACATTCAAGATTCGAACATTTTCGAAATTATCTACCAAAACAATTGAGAAGTGTAACTGTTAGTCCAAGCAAAATAAGAAGCGAAACAATGCATAGTTTACATAATTTGCATAATATTACTGTAGCATCTGTAGCTGAACCGGGATTGCTCAAGAAGAGTATCAGTGAATTTATGATCGGGTGTAAGTTTTTTAAAAATTCTTCTTAACATTCGACTTTTTTTTAAATGAAACCTCTGATTGACATCTAAAAAATTTTAATCCGAAAATGCACTGTTGAATTGCGTATGACATTGGTTTTTGTAACATTTTTAGGAAACATAAAGTTCAGAATGCTCAACATGAATCATACTTTAAAGACAGCTATTCAGTTAATTTGACCCTACCTGATCTTAGTTTCAAAAATTAGAGCTTTCTCTCATTAGTACACTGTAATTTATGCGAAATCACACCGATAAGTATACGCTTCATAGCAGCCTCTCAAAGTTGAAAAAATAAAAATTTGAATGCGCGCCGGATCGTGCGGCGCGGTCGGAATTGGCGCGAAACACAATTATTTGAATTTGGCTGCATATCGGCATTGTTCTTTCGGCCATCTGGACCTTCATTCGAATTTTGATTTTTTTTTTCCTTAAATTTGGATCGTATTAACTGAAACGCTGCCTTTAACCTCTCGGTTGCAGTTTCAAAGACAAGAATCCACGTTTTTAAAGCAAAATGAAACCGAAAGATCATCTGTGAATGTTTCGAAAACAAATGAATAATTTCTTAATGATTCTCAACGTTTAAAAAATGAGCGGAACATTCCATTAAAAAATAGCTGTAATCCCCTTCTTTGAAAATAATTTCGTTTTTTTTTTCGAAAAAGCAATTATTACTATGTGATTTATTTGATACCATTCCTCTCATGTCTCCTGATTTTTACCCTCATCGACATTCTTTCAAAATATTTCCGAAAGAACAAAATGTATGTAATATCGTACGTATCGGATTTCAAACGGCCCTCACCTGTGCCGTCAGTGCATCCGTTGATTTTTCTTCGAAAAAAAGGGGAATTCTTACGAGTTCATTATTTGAACTTTTCGATCACTTCCCCTTTTTTTCTCATAACACTGATTTAGTTTATTTGTATTTTTTCCTGCTCAACTCACAAAAACATATTGAGATTCGTTTCATTTCCCATAAAATCCTCATCTTTCGCTCGTGCCCTTCGAAACTACTCATTCGATGTTGAATTGTGACATTTTGACGACACATTTATACGGCGTCAAACATACATCATATTCTCCTTTTTTTAGAAAAAAAATAGGAAAAAAATAAATTGTATATATTTTAGACATGCATTCAACATCTATATTTTTTCTATTCATACTGTAACACACTACCTCTCTATTTCCATATATTATTTTGGCTTTCATAGTATTGAATTTCATTGGAAAATTTTCCATCATATTTTTTGATGACAGAAGGGGGAAGGCATCCTTCTTCTTCGTCTTCGTCATCATCATCTTCTAAATAAACAAAGAAATTTCCAACTATTATTATTATACATAATTGTATTATTTATTAACTTCACTTTTTATTCTAAAAATTTCAGTTCATTGTTAAAAATGACATCGCTTCTTACTGCTTCTTATCATTCAGTTCGCTCAAAATCTCCACTGAGCGATTTTTGGCCGACCGTCAGGCCGTCCACTTCAACGGCTATTGGTAGGTGCGACGTTTGGAAATTCGTTAGAATTCACCACATTTTTTATGTATCAGGAATTATGAACATAAAGGGGGAAATAGAGAAAAGTTCTGGCCAAAACGTAGACCTAAAAAGTAATCGTAAGGCCACCTATTAAGCTACCGTAAGTGTCACCTATTTTACAATTCAGTGAAATTTTTCGGGAAGTCCTGCTCTTCCACATTCTGATGAATCTCTCGTTTAACCTAAACTCAAAAGAATCCGAAATTTGATCTCAATAAGAAAAAAGTGCAATTTGAAAGATTTCACGACACTTCGATTGGAAGTTCAATATTGACCAGTAGACTATAGCATTCCTTTTTTTATTCTCAAAAATCTATTTCATACATCTTCGATGGACCGCGGTTGTTGATTTTTATATCTCGTTCGCAAGAAAGAAAAAAAAACACATGAACGCCAGAAGCTTGAACTTTAGATGAGCAGGGCAGTCTGGAACATGTGTTAGAAAATTAATCGTTGAACTTATTTGTGCTTAAAGACAGGGTGAGATTTTAACAAATCCATTCAACGGTTGGAAAAACCAAAAACCAAAAACCAAAAAAAACGGACTTAAAGAAAAAAATGGATTCTAAATATTGATTCTATAAGTTTGCTCGAGGCAAAGTCCATCAAACCATTTTAAAAAATTCCGAAAAAAAAAATTCTGCAAAATTTGGTGAATGAGATCGTTCGAACCGTGTGAGAACAACTGTACCGAAAAAAACTAAAACAAACGGAAGATATTTTCCCACACCTTTTGCTATCTTCTTCTGTTTTTTGTTCTCCCTGTTCATGGATTATTGTTTCTTCTGCCTGATCCCCTCTTCGGGTGGGGCACATGGCACAGCTGTCGTTTTTCCTCAGTTTTCCTTCTTCTTCTTTTCCGCCGTGAGCAGTAGCAGGAGCAACAGAGCAACAAAATCAAAAGAGAAGGACACGGAGCTTGTTCAGCTCGTTCCGCGAACCCTTCCCAACCTTCGGATGAATCTTTTCCCGGGGGCAAGAAGAAAACTAAAAGAAGAGAAGTAAAGATAACCCTGGGTGTTGTGTCGTTTTGCCAATGGTAAAAAGTGAGGTAAAGATACTGGGATTGTTGGGCCGCTTCTTCTTCTTCTTCGCCTTCATCTTAGTCATCTCGTTCTTTCTTTTATCTTTTCGCTTCTTACTCAAAACTTCTTCCGAAAACCACCACTGTTGCTAGCCGCCCTCCTCTGCTACTTCTTCAATCACTGGCGTTGTGTTGCGTTGTGAAAAAAGAGCATTTCGTCTCGTCCGGATTTATTATCGATTGATTTATCAATCAACTATTATTCATTATTATAATTATCATTGTTATTTTAATTGTTTGTCTTTTGGTGTCTTTTCATCAATCACCAATCACAAATAATATGCAACAAGATATCTCAATTATTCTATGAAGTCGTTATTCTCATCAAGTGATCATCGAACTCGTGGTGATCCTGCGACGACACCAACAACATCCAAAAACGATGAGAAACGCAATTCGACATCGAAACATATGGATTTCCTAACAGTACCGGAACAGAGTCCGTCGAGCCATCGACGAGAATTGTCAGAGGTTTTCGATGATTTCCGGAGGAAGAGTATATCGGAATTGAGTTTGGTGATGGATGCGTTAAGAGGTTCGCCGTCACCGAGTTCATCCCAATATATTCATCCGGAAAGGGGTAGTCAATCGACTGGAAATTTGAATCCACCGACGACGAAAAAGGGAAGACGAAGACGGAAAGTTCAGAAAACATGGCAGGCTATGTCGCCGACGAATTTTGCAAGGCAACTACATATTGGTACGATTTCCAAAATGACGTTTATCGTTATACACAAGAAATTTCATTTCGTAGGGTCTTAAGATTTAAAAATTAACAAATTGTTTTCAGTTTTTCTTTCCAATTTTGGATTTTAAAAAGCTAATAGAAAATTTAAAGAATTGACAATGTTGGGCCTTGTTTTTTCTAGATTGAAAATCATCGAAACACCTGGGGTAACACAAAAAATTCAGCATCTTCAATTTGTTAATTTTTTAATTGGAACCCTGTAAAAAAATTAAAATCAGTTGATTAAAGTATACGAAAGGATGAAAATAGTAGAACCCTGTCTTTAATTTCAATTTTCAACTCTTTGCTTTGACTCTGAAGACTTTAAATACTGTTCTAAGTCAACCTTAAAGAACCAAAAAGATCCTAGTAAAATACTTGTCTCATTTAAGATCTTTCATGACACTTATGGATCATTGTTCTCCTGTTTTTCCCCCCGATTTGTCCGTTTTTTTCGTTCTAATACCATGGTAGCCACCATAATAAATTTCGGGTCTTCTTATTCATTGCTTTTCTCTTTTCACCCTTGCCATTTTTTTCCGAAGAAACCCACCAATTGACAACGTTCATGAAAATTCGTATTATTCTTGACTCATGTTTTCCAGGTTTTTGAATCAGAATTTTAAGTTTTTCTTTAAAGCAAAAAAAACATTTACAAAGTGTCAAACAAAAATTAAAGTGTTGTTATGCTAGAAAAAAAAACAAAAAAATGTGAGGGATGGTGAAGGTAAGTGGTTATCTTTAAAGTGTCAGCTGATGCGCACTAATGTTTCACCAACCACAAACAAAACCTTTTTGTTGTAAAATGACGTGTTATCATTAGAAATTCAAGGATGAATGTATGGATATGATGTTTGTTCAGGCTTGATTGAAATTCACAAAAAAAAATCTAGGAAATGTTTATGTAAAATCGGGTGTAAACCTTGCCTTTCATTATTTTTTGCCACCATCTTATTTCTTCTAAACAATTTTATTTGACAAATTTTTTGAAATAAATTCAAATGTTTGATCTAATAGCAGAATGGTATGGAAATATGCGTAAATCACAGAAGATGAGAGAAATTATGAGTAAAAAATTTTAAAATTTCGAATTTCTCTTTAGAAAAAATATCCGTTTGTTTTCAGTTCAAGAAGAAAAAGCGATGCAAGCTGTTCCGACGGCACCGGTTGATGCTTCCAAATTTGTGGCTTATGTTCAGGAAAGGAGAAAAAAGCGAATACTCTTTAAAGGAGAATATTTGGTAGGTGATTGCTTTTTTGAAAATATCGTTTATTTATCAAAATCAGTGTTCATTCGGAAATCAGCTCCAACGCACTCTTTTATTCAAATACTCGATTCCAATACGTTTCTCGTTTTCTCGATACGAACCACGAAAAAATAGATATTGTTATGTGTTTACATGATTCTTATCGGAAAATTATGTATCTAATCCTGAAATCAGCAGTTCACCGGAGAGCTTGGGCCAATTTTTGGATCTGGCTTTCCATAGGTGTTTCAGAAGGCTTTATACAGGATTCAATTTTTCTTGGATTGTTTTGAAATTCAATTTTTTTTTAAATCTAAAGCATTAATGCAAAATTAAGTAATATCATCTATAACATTTGTAAAGTCCCTCTTTGAGTGAGAAATAACTTTCAACCGTGTTTTTTGCGGGTGCGCTGTTATCAATCATAATCGAAACTTTTAGTACCGAATCTTTTAAATCACATCACATTATTCTTTGACACACTTTCAACAGTTTTTCCTGCTATTTTAACGTTTTTTTTCAAAAAAAATTGCAATAAATTGCACCGTTAACATGCGTTCTTCTCTCTTTATCGATTCACATAAATATCTCACAATGACAAATCTATGGCGTGTTCTTCTCAACCGCAATTTTCATCTCTATCGAAAAATTGCGTGAATGATTGAGTTCTTCTCATTTATTAATTCACCAAGAGCTATAAAATTGAGCACTTATATATTTTTTTTCACAAATTTGTAAACAAGTGTGAAAAAAGATTAAAACAGAAAATTGATGCGTTCTTGTGTTCTTCGTCAATCGAAACATCAATTAGATCTTTTTATATCTCAAAAAATTTCCCAAAAAAAAATGCTCGAATGCAATAAATCACAAATAACCGTGTGAGTTGTGTAATATCGTTAAAAGAAGAGGAAGGAGAGATATCGCTCATTTTTTGTCGGGATTCTTCCTGTTCGCCGAACGAAAAAAAAATAAATTGGCGGTTGAGCAAAAAAATAGGTGTCGTGTTTTTTTTCAGATGATAAATCGATCAATCGATAATAACAAATGTAGATGTGATGTTGGTAGTACAATGATGGATAGGAATCCGTATCCAGTGAGTTTTTTTTGTTTGTTTCGAGAATTAAAAACATAAAGACATCTGAAACAATTCATCATAAAAATGAATAAATAACATATGTTTTTCAGGACACACTACCGTATGATTTCAGTCGGGTTACTTTGCCAAGAATTGATGATGATGAGAATTCACATTATATCAATGCTAGTTATGTTAATGTGAGTTGCATCGATCAAAAACGTATATGAGCATCGCATTGGAGAGCACGAAATATTTCTCAAAATTAAGAGCATGACCTCATTCATGAGTATCTTTAAATCCTCAATACACTGTAGTTTCAATCGGCTGAAGGGTGGGTTCTACTTGATTGTAAACGAAACTCGAAAATTTATTACTTATCACATAGTATCTTTTTGAGCATCATTATCTAAATCCTTTTTTTAAAGGATACATGAAATCTCTTAAAGACGTTATGCTATTAATTTGTGAAATTTAAATTCACCAAATCATGAAAGAATTAAGCTTTTTCTATTCCGAATGATGTGTTCTAAACGCGATTGTGGATATTCATTTAACACCAACATACCTTCTTAAAATAAAATATTACAGAGTTGGTTGCGGGATAAGGCGTATGTTGTGACACAAGCAGTTCGAACAAAACCAATGAATGCTGAATTTTGGAGAATGGTTTGGGAACTTGGATCCAATTGTATTGTTATGTTGACGAAGGTTTTTGATTTTATGAGAGTGAGTTTTGAGTTTCCAAACTTTTATTTAAAATTAATTTAACAATCATATCCTTGACCACCAATCAGCAAATAACCAACAGAGTTTGAATCTGATGGGATCGCATAGAAGGTTTCTTTTAGATCGCTGCTCAATACTTGCGTTCGAGTGTTATAAACTAAACGTTTTCCAACGAATTTTGATGCCAGCAGAGATATCTAAAAATATTTCAAGGTTATTAAAATTTAAATTCCAAAATTTACATTGAATTCTGTTCCTTTCGGAACAGTTGAGAATAATTTAATAGCTATATCCTTTGATATTTCCCTTCCATCACAAGTGTGAAATTGATAGGTTTCTGAGAGAAGATCACTGATTCCATCCTCGTCTTGACGGGTGATAACATCCACAAGTTCTTTGATTATTTCAATAGCCTCTTTGATAGGATCCGCTTCAGTTTTTGTCGACGTAGGTTGGCAAATCTTAAAGCATTTTGTCTGAGGGAAAAGAACAATTTCTTACCAAAAATACGCTGAAAATGATAAAGAGCTTCATGGTATGAGTGAATGAAAAACATTTCGTTTTTGAATAAAATTTTTCTTATACAACCATTTTCGCAGAAATGTTTTAAAAGTTAGTGAGAAAGTTGAAAAACTTTTAAAAATTTCACATGCTTCGAATGTGAAAACATCTTAATAAATTGAGCAAGTGAACTTCGGCAAACCTTCTGAATACTGTAGTTTCTGAAGTTTTTAATAGATATCATAATTACCGTAAAAATACAAATGATGATTCTAAAACAAAGAAAAATATTTTTAAAAACTATTATGAAAAGAAAAATCAAAAAAAAAACTACAGTACTCCGTTCACGGTGAAGCGCGTTTTGTTCCGATAATTAATTGTCACCCTGTATACATAAATCGGACCTTTGGAAGGTTGGAAGACAATAAATCAGCAATACAATTTTCAAAGTATTCAACTAAATTATTTTTTAAAAAGTTTATATAAATCAATCCATTTTTGCTTCAGGTAATGTGTCTTCAATACTGGCCACTTACAAAATTTCAGTTTCGTGAGATTGAAGTTGAAACCATTGAAGTTAAAACATACTCTCATTTTGTAAGTATTTTCTTCTTATTTTTGTACGCTCAAATGAAATTATTCTAGGTAATTCGAACATTCAAACTGACAAAAACAACATCAGAATCCATTGAAACCCGAATTGTAAAACATTTTCATTTCACTGAATGGGAACTTGATTCATTCCCATACATTTCTGCATTCATCGAACTTCGAAGACGAGTTCGACAATTTATGGAAAAGAACCCAGTTGATGCTCCAATTGTTGTACATTGCAGGTTAGACAGATTTTTAAAAAACTTTATATGAAATTTCTAAAAACAAAAAGTACCCGTCTATGAAAGAGAAAATATTAGGGGTTTTAATTTACAACAAGTCGCTTTCTGATTTTGCGTTTCGTCGGGCAATTCGAAAGTTTGAAATCCGTACATTGAAGCTTTCGGCATGTCAGCGGAATTTTCAACGTTGATTGTTTTGTGAAATCTTTCATCCAATAATCGACTTGTAATCTTGTGAATTCTAATAGATAGTTGGCTGCTGACACACCTTGTTCATCTGGACATATCTAGAAAGGAAAAACAAGTGTTTTTCGAAACTAAAAGGATTAATAGGGGTTTTTTACCTTTTTAAGAATGAAACTAGCGCATGTATGATCACATAAAAGTTGTCGGCAACGTTGTGAATAACCTTCCTGATTATGAACAAGCGGTTTATATCCACCGCATCGTGGACGGCAATGACGGATTAATGCCGGTGCGGATTTCGCATAACATGGCAAATTTTGAAGCATCTACGAATTAGGATTATGTTTGGAAGATCGAATGAAGGGGTTGAAATATACCTCTGGAAATCGATTCCTACAAACATATTCACGAAGATTGAATTGCACTGAATATCCACATTCATCAATACATTGACTGTGTTGAAAATCGAGCATGCAAAATAGTTCGAGATCTCTTTTGTCAACAACACTTGGAACATCAATACTTCCGAATGCCATGTGAGCCTGAATAAAAATGGGCTCAACGTTTAGAATTAAGAACAAATGAGTACGTTGACCATATCCATTCCGATGTTTAGTTGATTGTTGCATTTTTGAAGACACTTTGCATCGTTTACAACTTCATCTCGTCTCCGTGTTCCATCTACTGAAAATATTTTATTTTGATAATATTCTAAAAACTTCCAATGAAACTATTAACACTTGGAGGCGATTTTTTAAAGTAAATTAAGAAAATCAATACTTTTTTTTCGTTTCTTCGATTTCTGTGCTAAAGTGCCAACGAATTTAATTCTACGTCAGATTATCCAAAAATTTATCTCTCTTGCTTGTTTTTAAAATTCATATATTGAATTACAATTTCGTACTTAAAGATAGGGTACCATTTAAGATGAAAACGGACTATCTATTTCTGTAGTGGTGTTTGAATAGAAAATAAAAAAATAAGACTGAAAATAGAATTCTCCAAAATTAAAGAAGATCTATCTGCGAATTTGTAAGACCGGAAGGTGAACCTCAATTCACTGCAGTTTCAAAACTTTAATTTTCACTCGTGCAACATGATTAACATACAGCTTCGGCATGAATTACAAGCCTATTTAACGTTATCCTAGTCTCCCGTTGTTAATGTCTCATTGACACAAATCTTCTATTTTATGCGTTTTTTTGGTGTTTTCCTTTCACAATACACGCTCCTCAACAATCCTCACTTTCGGATATATGTACATCCTTTTAAAATCAAGAAGGGCGACAGAACTTGCACTTTTTAAAAACAACGGAAAAAAACGACTACTCTCGATAGCATCATTCTATTCACTTTTTAAAGAGTGAAAACGACCACCACCACCAAAAAAAAAAAAAGACATGACAGATAAAATCTGTGTAATTAATCACATAAGCAAAATGTTCTTACATGAGTTCTTTTGGAAACGTTCATCTTCTTTACTGTTCTCGGAATCATAATCATCGTCATATTGCTTTTGAATTCGTGCCAATGAAAAGCCAGATGGTTCTCGTTTTCGAAACCGACCTGTAACAAAAGGGAACAATTAAAGAGAAGAAATTACGGGGGGATTCCTCTTCCAAAAAAAACGAACCTCTTGGTAGCCGTTCCTCGCTCATAATTATTAGTTGAATCAAGACGAATAATAATATAAAAGCATAACGCATAATTTTCTCCTGTAAGGTCAATAATTGTTCTTCTATCAAAGCGAAATTTGAAAAAAAATAAACGGATTCGTGGTCAAACATATTCATCAAAAAAGAGTACTTGAATCATGTCTGAAGGACGGACAACTTTTAACGTTTTAGAGAGAAAAAAAATTGAACAAAAATTTGACGAAAAATTGAACATAATGGCTAATATTGGTGTCAACCGACCGTAATTACTGCCACACTTACGTTGAAATTGGAAAGAAAGTAAAAACCAGAATTCGTAAAAAATTACATTTTTTAACTGTCGAATTTGTTAGAAATTGTGAGCCTTAATAGGATGATCATAAATAAGCAAGAACTTTGGAAAAAAAATGGGCGAACGGATATCGGAAGGAGGAATCTTACAGTTTTATGTATTGAATGAATGAGAGGGAGAAAGCAAATGCTATTAGTTTTATCGGGTGAAATGTTGAAAGAAGGCTTTTGTATGAAAATAGCTAACTTGTCGGTCAGCTGTTTTAGATTTTATCTGCGTTTGGGTCATTGATTTCTGGTTGAATCCAGGATTGTAGTTTCAGAGCCTCAATATAGACCTTCAGTCTTTTCGAACTTTTTGAAATCATGACTCTTTCCACGTTTAAATATCGGGAGGAGATGTTAAAGACAGCTGTTCAGTTAATTTTACCCTACCTGAGCTTAGTTTCAAAAATTAGAGCGTTCTCTTGTTAGAACAATGCAATTTATACGAAAAAAGTATCGATAAGTACACGCTTCATAGCAGCAGTCCAAAGATGCAAAAATCGAAATTTGAATGCGCGCCGGATCGTGCAACGTGGTCGGAATTGGCGCGAAGCACAATTATTTGAATTTCGCAACATATTGTTATTGTTTTCTCGACCTTCTGCCCTTTAAACCGTGTGAAAACGGTGTGGACTCTAAACTCAGAAAAACGGTGTGGACTCTAAACTAGGTTCAAGTTTATTAAAGTATATTGCTCATGTGAATAAAATTACCGGGAACGCTAAATAAACGCCACATGAACGCTCAATGTTTGTAAACTCATAAATCTGTTATACTTTCCAAAATCATATGAATCCATAGAAATCTGAAGTTTTTTTAAAATTTTAATAATTTGATTAATATTTATTTTCCTTCATCTGAATTTAAGATCTAGAAAATCTTTCTTTTTACAAAATTCGCCCCAGACCTTAATTTTCCATTCCGGTACCTATTTTCGCTTGATTTGTTTCAATAAACATTTTGTAGGAGTTCAAACCTCACATTCTAAACGTTTCATATTAAAAACGATCGAAAAAATAATAATTGTGTTTATCCAAAAAAATAGGACTAAAAGACTTTGATTAAGTCTAAATAGGTCACATAGTTCTAATAATTAAGAGAAATTGAAAAAAAAACTACGAAGAGTATTCACTGAAGACGCTTACAATTTTCTGATAAATTACTGAAAATTTACCACTTTAAATAGAGCTTTTTCTACTTAAAACTTGATTTCAAAAAACAAAACAAACATTTTCTGCAAAGTGTGAGGTAAAAATTTAAAGCGGCAACAAAAAAAAACTAATCGAATCAACGATAAAATCTTGAAATTTGAAAAATAAAAAACAAAACACACAAATAATATTTTCAGTAATGGAGCCGGTCGTAGTGGTGCGTTTCTTGCGTTGGATGCGAATTTGGAATTGATGAAGAAAACTGGACAATTGGATGTTTTTGAATATGCGAAGACATTGGTGAATTCAAGGCCTCATTTGATTGATAGTGTTGAACAATATATGTTTATTTATGAAGTTTTGGCTGAGGTAAGAACTTATGAATTATGGTTCGAGAAAGATGGTGAATGCGCTAAAAAAAATTCTGTACTGAAGATCGGAAAAGTCCCAATTATACCTTCGAAACGTTATTATCACTGTTCGGTGTAAGTCGAAAAAAATTCGCGCAAGGACCAAATTTTTTGGGAAAATTTCATATTTTCGTTTATCCTTTTTCGGGGCTACAAGTGGGCCTTTGATAGAATATTCAGCGAACTCGTTCAAACTTTGAAAATCATTGGGACTAAATCTGACGATCTAAATCTGATGATCACGCCTATTTTTATTCTTTGCAAAAAATTAAGGACAGCTGTCCAGTTAATTTGAGCGTTACCTGATTTCAATTTCAAAAATTAGAGCTTTTTCTAATTAGTACAACGCAATTTTTACGAAAATCGATAAATACACGCTTCATAGCAGCGGTCCAAAGATGCAAAAATCAAAATTTGAATGCGGGCCGGAACGTGCGACGCGCTCGTGGATCGTGCAACGCGGTCGGATTTGGCGCCACCTCATTCCAATTTTTATTTTTCGCTGTGGATTTGGATCATATTAACCGAAACGCTGCCTTTAAGACAAGTTGTGGCCAAGCAATGTACAGCCTAATCTTAATCCTAAATTAGATTGGTTTAGATAATAATTCAAAATCAAGTGTATTCTTGTTGGCGATTATTTATATTTTTTGCAAATACAGTTCGTGAAAACTTGAAACTTTCAGGCTGTCCTGTGCAACGTTCAACCAATCGAAATGCATCAATTAAAAGAAAGATCAAGCATGTACAAAGCGAAAAAGAATCGAGAGCTTCTTGACACCCAAGAAACACATGAAAACAAGGTAAGCAAAATGACAAAAAAATGTACATAAAAAGGAGGGGATAGCCATTTTTGTCCCAAAATGAGACGGTCAGATCATTCTGATTGGTCGACGGATAAAGCTTGAGAAAAGAAGACTGCATAGTTATCGGATGAGAATCATCTGAGGATTTGAGCGCCTTTTTCGGATGGTTTTTCTGTGGTTGGGGGGGGGGGGGGGGAGGGCGTATGAGGAAAAACGTTTGATTGGAATTTAGAGGAGAAGTGAAAATGTTATATCACTTTTAGTTATGATGATAAAAAGTTTAATGAAACATTTCGAAGTGTTAGTGGAAAAAGAAAAAATCTTCATTTTTAAGTTCTATTAGGATCCTCGTTATATGCCCTCTCTTGATAGGGAGGGCAGATAACTAATTTCACTTTGGTCTATCAATTATGAACAACAACAAAAATGATGACACGAGAATAGTGGAATCTTTTCAAGTCATAGTAAAATCGTTTAATTTTTTTTGTCATTACACTAAATTTTTTTATTTTGAACAATTGAAGTCAATTTAAAATGATAAATGTGAACAATACTGTTGAAATTTTTATTTTAAAAATAGTTCTAAAAAGTTTGTTGAAAATGTTAAAGTGCGCGTTTTCATTCATTTTTTGTTTTGTAATTAAATTGCCTTGAATGAGGTTTATTGACCATACAAAAAGCGAGAATTTTTAATGACCATTTTATGAGGAGAAGCTTTTCAACACCACAATCATCTTCTTTTGTACTTGCAGCTTTTGATGAGTTTAACACCAACACTTCGTATCGGTGATTGTGCGGGAGGGCATCGATTAGAGAATCGTGGAAAGAATCGGGATGTTATGGTGGTGCCTCGTAAGAAAATAAGGAATTTATGAATCATGAAATAAGTGGAAATTTCAGCTGACCATGCCAGACCATATCTTCAAACATTGCATGGAGAGAGTAAGGATTATACATATATAAATGCAGTTGAAGTTGATGGATTCACAAGAAAAGCGGAATTTGTTGTGACAGAATGGCCGAAACAGAGTACAGTTGACTCATTTTGGACATTAGTATATGATCATTCTTGCCATACTGTTGTGAATTTGAGTAATCAAGGGAATCAAAGGGTAAGCGGAAAACTGTGTGTGATGGAAAAATACATTTTCTGAAAATGTTTAACCATTTTTTCGAAGAAAACCAGTTCACATTAAAAAACTTGAACGTTGAGCTAAAAAATACTGCTGTTCCATTGACTATGGCATTTCATTTTATGTTCAGGTCAATTTAGTTTAATTGGGAAATCGAACCCGGTATTGTTGGTCTTTCGGATGCTGTCCATGGCTGAAAAAGCAAAAAAACCTTACGAAGTTTAGCATATTCAGTTCAGAAATGCATATTTATGATTTTTTTCAATTTTCTGTCATAAATTGTCAATTATTCCTGACTCTGAGAAACAATTCTCGGACCTCTTTGGAATTCAAATGTTTATCCTATAACTTCAGATAAGCCGACAATATAGTTCCTTGATCGAAACTATGAAGGTTTTTTTAAAACTCTTGAAAACCCCAAATCTTCTCTTGAATCGGTATAACTATTGTCAAGGTAATAATTTCTGGCCTCTCGTTTTGCGGAGTGTCGTTGTGAATTACCTCGCAACGCAACCGCAACGCGCTCAAATTCAAATTTCTCAGGTGGTCTTGCGCGTTGCGGTTGCGTTGTAAGGAAGTTCCTTACGTTGCTAACGATGCTAAGCGCTAAGCGATGTACGATGCTAAGCAAAACGAGCGGCCAGGAATTTTCATCTTGAAAATACTAAAAGTTGATAAATTTTAAGAATGAATGAATGTACCCTTTAAATTTCAATCTAGAAAATTATTGTTCAACTTGAACACCCCAAAAATTTTAAACAATATCCTAAAATTCTATAAAACTTGTGAAAATTATCTTTAAAAACTTCATTTCAGCACTATCCTACCTTCATCCACAATAAAGGAAAAGCCAATTATGGCCCTTTCATTGTCGAAATTATGAACTATCACCAATATCCTGCAATGACGTCCCATATGGTGAAAGTTATGAAAAGAGTAAGTATTTGTTTTCTTTCCCTTTATTTTATGTTTTTAAACAATTTTTCTTTTATGCTTTTGCTTTTATTTGTAATTCACTCAACTCATTAACTCAGGTTTCGATTTTTGTTCGCATTCAAAAATCGATGCCAGTTTTTGTTGTGATCGCTTTTCTTGCAATTTTTTTCGATTCTTTTTGATATATTTTTAATTTCAATATTGTATTGAAATCGAATACAGATGGATCCTCCAAACGCGAGACCTGCGGCAAAAATCCCAACTTTGGAAGGTGTACCAGGTTATCAGCAAAGACCTGATATTGAAAAAGGTCAAAGTTTTCGATTTAAACCAATGTATCGTGGAAAGTTCCGTGAAGCTGCTGAAGACTACGATTCTGAAGAAGAAGAAGAAGATGATGAAATGTTAACAATTCCGGGTAGAAAACCTCGAAAAACGTCAAGTATTCAATATTTGAATATTCCCAAAATGCCAAATAAAAGCGGATTGAGAAGGAGAAGTCGGTCTGCTGAGAATTGTTTGGATCCATATCGAGAGGTTCATACCTAAAAATCTTGTGTGTTCAAAAATAAAACCTGTGTTAATCAACCTCCGGAACCATTAGATGCGTTTTTTGATTGTGGAAATATATACTAATTTCATTCAATTTTCTATTCAAAATGCACCCACGAGTACCGATATTTTTTGCAGCCCCACCAGGTTCCTCCAATGAAGGTCGACCCTGAGGGTAAGGGGGTATCGAAATTAGTGAGTTATCGTGTCAATATATCATATAATTTGTCTATATCTATATCTTATCATTTTAATTCGTCTCTATCTGCAGTGCATTATTCGCCTTTTTGAACCTGGTGGGGAAGTGTACGCTAGTTCTTGTTCTTGTTATTGTTTTTGTTGTAAATATATAAGTAAAAATTGTTTTGTGATCGTTTCGGTGATATGCTTGTTTTATGTTATTTTCAGAAAGGAGCTGCTGATATCAAAAGACTATTGAATATCCGGCGAGAAAAGGCAGATTTGCAGAAGGAAACTACGAAGCAGATTCAGAAATTGGTTCTTTTTTATGTTAAATGTTGTGTGATACTACAGTATTCCAAATACTTCTTCTATCATTGCTCGTCATATCGTATCAAAGACCGTTTCTATTAACATTTCCGAGCTCTGATAATTCAAGATTTCAGTTCAACCTTAATTTCCAATTGTATCCTCTGATATATCTTCTCTCTTACATGTCCAAATTCCAAACTAACTTGTGTTTCTGCTCCCTTTCGAAAATATTCCTGAATTTTTAGTTCGATAGATAAATTGTTCATTTCAGACCTTCATGATAAGTGATATTATGGCTTCTGGAGCTCAGAATCAACAAATTGATGCAGAAGTTAGGATTTGTTGTGTCATTCAGGTAAAATCAGCTATGATCAACTAAGAAAATGAACATGTTTAGGTCAGAATGTGGCCGATTGAGAACAAGGTTCCTTTGTCGACTACTGGATTGATTGATGTTATAAAAATGGCAAGGAGTTGGAGAAAAAGAGCACCAGATAGACCGGAAACGAAACCGACGATTGTCATGTCGCAGTAAGTTAGAAGAGTTTCATTAAAAATAATTTCAATGAATCAGTTGGTTATGAAATCAAAATTTAATATAATATTTTTAAATAAATTTACATGTAAAGGAAGTATACCAATTATAATCGTATTATTTTACGAAAGGTTCAATTTATCAGATTTAAAGGGATCATTTACTGATTTTGGGGTTCTATTCCATTTTCATCTTCTTCTCGAAATTTTAAAACCTACCGGCTAAAACAACAATGTTTAAAATTTTAGTTTAAAAATTTAAGTTAAAGCAAAATTAGCCTTCACGAAACTAATTTATTCAAAATCATATTGAATTTTAAAATATACCAAGATTTTGCTCATCTGAATTTAATTTTACAGTAATGGAGTTTCAAGAGTTGGTGTCTATATTGGTGCAAATATATGCATTGATCAAATGGATATTGACCATGAAGTTGATGTATTCCATGCAGTCAAAATGATGAGAATCAATCGACCGCAGTTGATTGATATGAAGGTTTTTAAAAAATGATATTATGATACCTTAAAATCTGTAAATTTATAGGATGAATATAAATATTTATACGATGTGATGCTTCATTGGTATCTCAACAATCCAGAATATCGAATTTATGACAAGGAAGAACCTGAAGAGACTGATAGTCAGAAAACATCAAGACCTTCCTCTAATAGGCACTCATTGAAGGAGAAATCATCGTTCAAGGTATTTATCTGACTTCAGAGAAACGTCTTATAAATAAACGTTTTAGAGCAAATTCTCATTCCGTCGAAGAAACACCAGACATGATCAACTACCAAACAATTCAATTGAAATGCATGCTAATCATAAATAAGTTTTTTTCTAGAATTTTGATAATTTTTTGCGGGTTTCCCGCTTCGGGTCAAAACCACTTCACTGTAATAATTATGGAATTTTGATTTTTTTTTTGCTTGTTCTATTATTTTTGTTAAGCATAAGCATCACCTTTTTATTGATTCTCAGACATATCAAATAGAAACTATATGATATTTGTTCATCGTGCCTTTATTCAAAATTCTGCCTAAAACAATAAGTTTTTTCAGTTGTCCCTTTATCTCATGAAATCTTGTGTTCAGCTTGAATAGGCTTTGTAATATATTGAGATTTAATTATAGTGGTTGATGATAGGCAATTGCAGCAGCTTCGTGAAATTCTGTGATTTGTATTTTATTTTATTTGTTTTTTTTTATTGTTCACAAATAAATATGATATTTTGTCTGCAGATTTTGTAATTGATAAGGGCGGATGAACAACTCGGAAATTAATAGGAGCTCCCGAATACATAAACTTTTTATATTCGGATTTTTAATTTTTTCGGTGCGAATTTTCTTGCGAGCAGCAAACTTTTGATAAATATAATCCAGTAGAAAATTTTAGAAAACCGCTCAGAAACCTTAAAAAACGTTTGAAAACAATGCATCGCAACATAAACTAGACCGCTAAAATTTCAGAAATATTTCTAAAAACCTTTTACTATCACGTACGTCGCTGACAATTTACATTTTTTTTGTTTATAAAATAATTAATTTTATTCGCAAATTTGCTCATGTATGAAACGATTCTACAAATTTTCTGGAGTATTTTAAGGTTAGATTTTACTGTTTACCCAATTTAAAAAAAATTTAAATTCACAGACCAGATAAGTACAAAATTGTTGAAATCTCAAAAAAATTGTGGAAAAACTCATAGACCTAAGGAATCTCATAACAATGTGTTAAGATTCTGGACTATTAATGAGGGTGACGGGTTTTCTGAATTTTGTAGAAGGACTTTTTCATTGTTAAATATTAGTTGAAGAAAAGAAGTGAAACACTTGGATCCAATGATATTTTATCCAATATAAATTGAGAGAAATTATGAATGAAACAATTATGTTGTTCTGAAAATCTAGTAATCCAGACAGATACCGAGAAAGTACAATTCCGTAATAAAATTTGTTGAGAAGTAGCGATTTTAGGCCATTTCAGACTTTAGGCTCATATAACTCATGACCACGAGCACCACAGAAAAACAAATATTTCGGATTCCGAAAAATAAGCTCTTAAATGAGCCAAGTCTTTTCTTTTCATAATCTACAATACCCAGGACCACGGTGTTTCCTTGTAGTAAATATTTACTGAATTTACGGAAATTTCTGGAAACGTTACTTCTACAAACACTTCTCCGCGAGAAGTTCAAATAAATTGAGACGGACTAAAAATCAGGCCGCGGCCGAAAAATCGGTTCCTCGCGGTCACATCTGGTTGTGGTGTTTGTTTATACTTCTAAATTTTTAAATATTTAATTTAACTTATTTTTAGTCAATTTTCATAGAAAAATTGTTAACTATTGCTGTTGTTGTTTGATTCTCTCTAAACGTTTCGTTTTTCTGTTTGCTTCTCTGCGTCATTTCTTTCCATTTTATTATTTTTTCTCATTCTCGAACTTATTTTTCTCAATCGTAACAAATTTTCAATTCTAAGTAGCAAAAAAGCGGTTGGTTTATAAACTGAGACGTTTGTTTCAAATTCTGAAAATTGGTTCGTTTATAAATTTTTATTTATGCTAAAAATTCTATGTTTCCCTTTATTCATTGCTTTTCACCTTTTCTTTTCTAAAATCTCTAACTTTCAGAAAAATGTTGCCTTGTATGGTGAAATATCAATGCTCATCGAAAATGGCTGTAATGACTAGAACAGTTGTTCGGAGATTTGCGTCATTTGATCCATTGGAAGCAAAGATGGCGCAGAAACGAGTAAGTAAATACCATTTAAAAGGTTTGATATAAAACAATATTTTTCAGGCAGAAGTTCAACAACAGCAACAAATTCAACATAATGGAGAAGTTGCCAATACAGCAAAATATGCCACCAAGAATGATTTCAAAGATTCTGTTCAAGGCAATCGTTTCCAAGGAGCTGCAGGTTCTGAGGATGGTCAAGTTCCCACTTCATGGCAGAAACGTTTCTTGGTCCTTACAAAATTGTACCCAAGCGTTGATTCTATACCACCTTACGTTCAGTAAGTTCATTTTGTAAATTTTTAAAGATAAAATATTGAAATAATGCGGTTAAATTGTTTTTTTTTTCAAAATCATAAATTTTATTTAAAAAATTAATGGTTTCAGCCATGGAACAATGAATCGTATGCATGATCGAATGAGAGTTGTCTTCATTGTGACAGCATCCGTCTTATTTTTCACAATTTTCTATATTGCTGAATCAACGATGGCTCGTGTAATCGACCGTGATCGACAAGCAGGAGTCGTTGTGACAAAAATGTAAATCGTCGACATAAATGTACATTTTTTGTAGAACGAGGTTTAGAAACGATTTTAAATTTTATAATTATTGTTTTGAAAGTTTTTTACAATAAAAATATGAATTCCCCACGAGCATTAGTAGCACAGTATTTAAAATATGTTTATTATGTAATAAACAAATTTCGTTAAATCGATTGATGAAATTCTGATGGAATTATAGGGCGTGATTTGGCAAGAAAATTATCTCGAGAAAGGTAGCAGCCACACATTCGACGATAACCATTGAAAGAAGTTCGAGAATGCAAGACTCGGAAATTGTCAATGAAAATCACAGATCCGGGTTCCAAGCGGACTAGGAGAGCATTTGAAGTGTCGTGACAAAGTCTTGAGAATTCTTGGTAAGCTTTGTAGAATTTAATCACTTGCAATGCAGAATGTTTCGTGGAAGATAATTGGCGGAATGGTGCACGATCGTATGGATTGAATCTTTAAAAAAAGAGAAAAATAACTCAAAGATTAATCAATAGGAATACCTAATTTGAACTATGTTCCCATTTGAATCAACTTCGATTACAGGTTTTTCAGTGCTTAGACTGTGAATTGCAGAACCTGGAGGGTTTCCTTCGAGATAATGGTGCGAAATCTGTAATTAGAAAACAATTAACGTTTTAACTATTTTTTAAAAACCTTTGTCGTTGTCAGTATCTCAAAACTCTCTGGTGAATGTTCTCTCAATTTGTCAGCACAATGGAATGCATCAACCAATACAGTATCACCTCCAGATTTAGCAGGTTGTAAACAATGGAACACTTGAATTCCAGGCGTTTGATTAAAATATGTTCCATCCGTGTGTGGACCAATATCCTCATTTCCATATGCAGTATCTTCGTGGGCAGGCTCATCCTTAAAAAAATAACATGTTTTTAATCGATAATTGAAAAATAAACCTCTGACTCATTATTGCTAAAAACCCAAAACTGTCCGAAAAATGTATCGTGAACCGGAACAAGACTTTTACACAATTTTTCAGTTTCCTCGGGTGTGTGCTCTATTCCATCAACAATAACTACTCCATATTTTATCAAAAAATTTGAAAAATCATCAAATTTCAACGAATTCCTGAAGAATTTTTTTTTCTTATTTGTCCCAAAATGTCAAATTCAGGAATAAAATAATAAAAATATTCGGGTGAGTGACTGTGTGAGCGAAGAGACGCAGACACTACGTACGATACTACGGACAACAGTGTTCCATTCTTTACCGTAAATTTTTGAAGGCCAAATTTCGATTTTTGAAACAAAAAATACAGTTTTCCTCTTTAAAAAATCATAAAACCTTCATTTTTACTCCTTTAACTATTTTCAAAGCTTGCCTATGAATTGTTGGTACTTCCTTCAACTTTTCACGTGACCACAGATTCAAAAACGTTGTAATTTTTGGAATTTTTTTGAAGACAGCCCACGAAATAAGATTTTTCATTTCAAACTCTGATTGATGACCATCTTTCCATCGAATTCGAATTTTGTCTTGTTGGTCTCCAATTGAAATTTGATCAGCAACTGATTTCTCGACTGAATCGGTGAATTTAGACGTTCTTTGGTTTGTTGATCGGTTGAAACTCTTTGCACTCGAACAATGATCTCTCAGCCAGACGAGTGGGACAATTAATTTTTGATTTGTTTCTAAAAAAGGTAGGAGAATACATCTTTGCAGTTCTTCCTATGGTTGCCATACCTTTGTCACTATAAATTAGTTCTAGAGAATCATTTTTTTCTACCACATCTTGAAAATTCCAATTTAGAAGTTTTGCAAATTTCGATGTGGATGCAGAAAGACTTCGTTTTGCTGATATCATGATTGAGCCTGAAAGCAAGTGTTTTTTTTTAAATAAAACTTGTAATTTTTGTCAATCTTAGCGTTCGTAGCGAAACAAATTCATTTCGAATGTTAATTTTTCAATGTTTATTTTTAGAACGAGTATTTTTTAAGAAATTGTCTAGCCATACATCAAATTTTCAACAAAAAAACAATTCATATAGGAGGTCTAAAAGAAAGCAAACACTTTTTTCAAAATAAATAAGAAGAAAACAACGAAATATCAGAGTTCATAGTTCAATGATGTTCAAAAAACGATCACCGACATATGACACTGGTTTAAGTGATAAAATGTGTAGCCTAACACAAGTACGGACGCTATATAACCAATCGATATTTTATCACTTTCCCCAAAATAATTTGCACTTAAATTGTTTCATTGAAAAAAGTCTGCGTACGTGCGTTTTTGGAAGTTTTTCTGAAATGTTTGTCAATCTCCGTGTGTTTTTTTTTTGAAGGCAAAGATATAACATTGTCATCATTTGCTGACAATTCGGGTTTCACGATTTCCTTATGATTTTTTGATGTTTTAAATCTTCAAATAACATGTAAACAATCAAATAAATATTTTTCAGGGGGAACGCATCTGAATCCAATGGAAGGTCATTTGTATTCAACCGAAACAAAAAAACGGAAAAAAATAAATGAGTTTCGGGTTTAAAATGTAAGTTGTTCTAATTTTTCAAAAATTATTCAAATTCCCGCCAATTCGCATTCGCAATAGAGCGAACTCACTGGTTTGTCGGTCACATGTGGGCTTATAACTCGTGACGTCGCGTGACAAGTCACTTTTTTTTTACATTACGAGTTTTTTTGCGCACAGCACGAAGTTCTTTTTTTTTTTGGAAGTCAATTACTATCATATTCCGTTTGAGTAATTCATAAATTGAGTAATTCACAGTAATTCATAAATGAAATATATTCGACACCCGCTTAATTTTAAAAAACCAAACCTTGAACTTTAAAACCCTTGAAAATCAAAGATTTAAGTTTTTTTTAAATATTCAATTGACACTCCGTCCCTAAATACTGCATTTCTTACCCCTTTCTTCAATATAACTGAAAAATCATCAAAAACAACTTTAAGTTTCATCAACCAGTGTTCAGAGCTCGATGTCCTGTTGGCTGGTGTTTCATTTGAGAAACAACATATTTACGTTTTCAGTGTTGTTGTAGAATATTCTTTTGCACTATTTTTTTCTATTTTTCGCAATTTGTTTGTCTGCTTCCTTTTTCTCTCTTCCATACGCGTTTCTTTTCTCTTTTTCAAGCCTCTTTTTCTCAGTTTCTACTTCACTTTGAAAAATAAACACTACACGTGCTACTCAACGGGCGGCTAGCATTTTTTTATTTAGTTTTTAATTTTCTTCTGATTTTTAGGCCGTTTTATATCTGTTTCATTTTTTAAAATAAAATTGAGAGCAAGTACTAGTTTCCCATTTTGCGAAATGTATTAAAAATCGATAAAATTGAAAAATTGTAATATGGTTATCTAATTTTTAACTGGTTGTTTATGCTATTTTATAACGTTTAGTTTATAAATTAATTTTCAGAAAATGCTGCCATGTATGGTTAAATATCAGTGCTCATCAAAAATGCTTCTAACATCCATTAGAAGATTTGCAATTGCAGTCGATCCATTGGAGATTAAAATGGCACAGAAAAAGGTAACTATTTTGATTTTCTTTAAATGATGATTTTGGAGAATAACTGAGATGGATATAGGCCGCGGTAGCAGTATAAATCCGATTTTAAAATTTTCTTAGAAACACGTGAAGCTCGCTAGGAACTGTTTCTTGGTCATTGCTTTCAATGGTTTCAAAAAATTTTTAATTCGATAGAGTTCGACATCTATCTCATCTCAGTTACCCATATAAGCTCTCCGAAGTACTCTTTTAAAAATAAAAATGTATTATTTTCAGAAAGAGGTTTCACACTCTCACCAAGTTGAAGAAATTTTTCCTCATCATGAAACTAAATATTCTACCACCGACGATTTCAAGGGTTCAGTTCGAGGAAACCGCATCCGCGGCGCTGAAAATGCTGAAGATGGCGAGGTTCCAACTGCATGGCAAAAACGATTCTTGGTTTGGACTAGATTGTATCCAAGCATTTATTCTATTCCGCCATATGTTCAGTAAGTATTTGAGAAAGATATTCTTAGTAAAAAAACAGTTTTAATTGATTTTTTCAGTCATGGAACAATGAATCGCATGCATGATCGTGTGAGAGCTCTCGTCATTATAACAGCTACAACCTTAATCATGGGAATTTACTTCGCTGGTGAGCTTAAAATGGACCACGCAGTTAAACGTGATCGAGGAACCGGAACTATTACAAGAATGTAAAAAACACCCTGTTGAAACGTTTTTCATTTAAAAAGTTGTTACAAGATGTAAAAAATGTAAATATTAACTTGTTAAAATTGTAATTATGTAGAGTACGGCTAGAATTGATCTGTTGAACCATAAACATTTATTTATATCATTTGTCTTTTCTTCTGTTGAATCCGTTCAATCGGTCCGCAATTCTTCTGTTTCTTATTATTTTTTCTTTAAGTTTTTCCATTTTTCCAGCTAACTTCAATTGTATCAGAAATGGGCTTGTTTCGTACAGTTTTCATGAACGTTGCGGGAGTTGCCGAAGAGCCGAAAAAAGGATCATACGAATGGAAAAGAGATCATATGACTCCGGAACAATTGGCACGAACAATGAATAATGCAGAAAAATATAGTGGAGTGAGTTTTTTTTTTATAAATTGAATTTTTTAAAAAGTGGAACAATTTCAGGTTCCTGCAATTCCAGTTGATATTGGTTTTCATGGAGGAAAGAATGTTGGTGGATCGCAGAGAACAGGAGTTATTTCAAATGCTGCTAGTAATCCAGGAGTCATTGTTGGAATGGGATTGACAACACTCGCATTGTTGGGAATGTTCAGGTCAGTCGTTTTTAAAATTTTACTTATCTCTGTCGAAAAATCATCTTAAAAATGTAAAATATTTTTATAAAAAACTTGCAATGCAATATTTAATTCTAAACCATTCAAAAATGTTCTTCGATTATTCACGAGAATCAGTAATTTTTAAGATTCCGAAAAGTTAGAATCATAGGTGGGATTAGTTCATTTTGAAATCTCAAAGTTAAGCTCGTTACAAAAAATTTTTTTTTAAGTTAAGGCGACTACAAACCGTAAAACGCAGTGCGTCAAGGCAAACGTCTATTTTTGGATATTCATTAAAAAAGTTAAGGTCGTTACACCTTGTCAAGTGAAAAAAGTTAAACTCGTTACTAGGCTAAATCCGCGGTATCCCACCTATGGTTAGAATTCCATGGGTTCCGATTAGCGGGAGCTCTCACAACCACAAGTATTGAAAGAACATGCATTTTTCGATTTGTGTTCAATAATCATAAAACAGTATGAAACAGTTTTACCTGTGAACAGTAATCCAAAAGTGAATATTATATTAAATGTCGATAGTGGAATATTTTATCTTTAAAATAAACAAAAATAATTTTGCCTTCTTCCTTTTTCCGATTTATTGGTTTTTTTCCGTTCAATTATATTTTTATTCCGTTTAAGCATTAACAAAAAAATACAGCAAAGAAAATAAGAGCATACAATAAACAGAATGAGATAAAAATTATAACCCGCGAGAAGTTTTTGATTCAAAATTGTAATTATCGTCCCCTCGGACTTCATGACTGTGTCAGATGTTCAACATTTTTGTCGTTTTTCCCCTAATTATCCTTATTACAGATCATCCTTCCTCGGTGACAAAATCGGTGCGCAAAAAATGATGCAATACCGTATTATGGCGCAATTTTTCACGGTGACCGCCCTCGTTGCTGGTGTGACCATCTTTGGTGCCACATATGAGGATGGAGAACAAGAACATAAACATTAGATGTATTTTGTTGAGGTCATTGTCAGATTAGTTGCTTAGTATGTATGAAATATATTTTCGAAATTTATTGAAATCTTCACGTTATTGCTTTTGGATTTTAAGAGTTTTTAAAAAATTAATTTCGAAAATGTATGTCTTGTATATTATGTTATTTTCTGTTTCTGGAGAATTTCAATTCGGGTTGTTCAATTACTACAACTTTTTTTACATCATGATTTTGTCTCATGCTTGCTTTTTCCTAATCCATTTTTATTCAAATAAACGTTTGTGTATTTAAATTGAAATTTCAAACTTTGGAACAACAGTTAAAACTTGGTAAATAACTCTGGAAACAGTATTAAAAAATCAAAAGATCAAAGATATTATTAAATAGAGGATCTTATCGGTTTATCTCAGGAAACAATCATGTCTATATTCCAGTTATTTGAATGTCTTCTTCTCTGTTTCCATAACAATGGTCTGGAAAACTATTGGTCTTGCTAAGTTATGATGAAAACGTATGCCCTAATACTTTCTTTACATCTCATTCATATTCATAATCTCTTCTCATCTTATTAATTTAAAACCCCCCCCCCCCCTCAAGAGTACTTCTTTGTGTTTAGTAAAGTGGTGTCCCTTGTATAAACTAGGTTCACAGAGATGCGAGTGGATGAAAACCAGCTTTAAACAACAAAAATAAACGCGAATTATTTTCAAGAAGATTTATTAAATTTAAAACAAGAATAAATTACGAAAGAAAGGTTAATTATATTGCAAAGAACAAATAAAATACTAGCCGCAGCTAGACGAATCTAGTTCTCAACTAGAAACAACAAAAACAGCCCAAAACTGGCTAAAAACGAGCTTGCTTGCCTTCTCACAACAAAACTAATGTGACGCCCGAGATGGTGGCCTAGAAACACATTTTTGGGAAGCTAGTCCCTCTGGGTTGGGTTTCTAGTCCTCGGCCATTTATCTCAACATCCCCCTCCTTTAGAAGAACAGGCTCCGGACTGTTGGGATACATCACAAAATAACACGGGTAGAAGGGATATGGGGTCGAACATTTATCACATCGAACCGACTGTTCTTTGACGACTTTCAACTGGTTCTTGTCCCATTTTCCACTTTGTCCATTCATCTCAACTCTCTTGGCCTTCATATTCTGAGGTTTCACTCCAATCTCAACATCTTTCTCCTGATGCTTCTCATTCACACTTGTTTCCACTTCCGAACATCTCCCAAATTGATCTTGTGACTTGGCAATCGAAAAAATTTGACGATTTGGCTTGGCACTTGCATCCAATTGATTGACCGTTGACGGAACCTGAATAACAAAAGGTTTTGTGACATTTGTCACGTTCTTCGACCATCTGTGTCTCGGTTTGCTCTTGCATCTTATCTCGTCATTCTCACGACCTCCGATTTTCTGCTCACTTCCCCGATCACCAGCTTTTCCAACATTCTTGTCCTTCACTGAACCTCCCGACACAATGCCTTTACTATACATCACATCTTCATTCAATGGACCTATTTTCTCCAACTTCACACAATTTTTCCAAAATGGCAGCTTTCCTACACTTCCAGCTTCACCAAAATGCTTCAATCTTACTGCATTCACAACAGCTTTCTTCTTGTCTTCAACGACATCTTTCCAGCCGATACGGATTCCAAAATTTTCAAACGAATTCGTGCCCAAAACAGCATATTCTTCATTACTTTCACACACTTGGAATGAAACACTCTTCTTCCTGTGCCTGATTTCAATCGGAACGTCAACTTTGTGAACAATATTCATCTTTGTATTTGACGCATCAATTACATCCAAATCTTTATCCGGTGCACTTTCCACAAACTTCTCATCCGTCAAGTTTCCTTTCTTTACTCTGCTCCATGTTTTGGTTGACAACAAGCTAACTTCTGAACCACTATCGATAATAATTGTGACTTCTTTTCCAAGAATTTTTGCTTGTTCGAGTACTAGGCTTCCAGCTACAGCATGATTTCCCTGTCGCAGTGCTTTCTGATCACAAATTATTCCGTGTGCATATGCAACTTTATTGTTTTCCTGACATCTTGCAGCATAATGCCCAGGTTTTCCACATTTGAAACAATTTCTTCCAAATTTGCTTTCAACTGGCACATTTCCATTCAATTCATCCATTGATCCTACTGGAACAGCATTTGAACCAGAAACCGGCGATGATTTCATTCCTCCAGGATGGCTAAAACCGTTAACATCCCATCTTTTTCCTCCAGGATGACTAGAACCGTTAACATCCAAATTTCTTCCACCAGGATGACTAGAACCGTTAACATCCCATTTTCTTCCACCAGGATGACTATAACCGTTAACATCCAAATTTCTTCCAACAGGATGACTAGAACCGTTAACATCCAGTTTTCTTCCACCAGGATGACTCAATCCGTTAACATCCCATTTTCGACTCCTGTCGAAACTCTCATAATAGCCCATTTGATTTCCATTCATCAAATTTTCCTCTTCAAACTCCAACGCTATCCTCTTCAACGTCTCATATTGATCTTTCACATCAACTTCAACTCGTTTCATATTAAAAATACAATGCAACGTCTGATCTCTTTGAGCTGCTTTCAACAATTTCGTAACTTTCAACGGTGCGATTTTCTCATCGTCCATATCAAAAGCTTCTCTTGACAACTTTTCAATCAATAAACAATAATCTCTGATCGATTGGTGCTCCAGAATATGCAGTTGATCAAGTTTTCGCATCGACGAGAACGAAATACTGCTTCTCGACTTCTTCAACCTCTCTTGAAATTCCATCATTGTTTCATCAAATGAATCTTTCTTCGGAATGGTTCTAAACACTTGGAGTGCTTTTCCAACCAAAAATCTTTCCTCCAAAATTGTCATCAGTTCTTCATCCTTCTCCATTAGTTTCCCATACTTAGATTTGAACGTAGTCAGAAAACTTCCAAAGTTTCTGTCATCATCTCCAGTATATGCTTTTGGATCCGGCAACGCATTTGCTCTGAACGTTGTTTCCATAAAGCTCATCTGCTTTCTCACCAAATATAATTCATCAGATAACTTGCTCCTGTCCGAAACTCCAGTTTCTTGAACAATATCTTCATTCTTCTTAACATTTTCATTAATGCTTTCGAAATTTTCAGACTTTTGAACAAAATTTCCATCTTCCACAAAATGTTTACGAGCCCAATTTTCAGCTTTTATCACACTTTCAGCGATTTCTGGAACTCGAGTTGGTTCAACTTTCGTGAGTATCGTGCTCCTAGGCTTCGGTATTGGTGTTCCTGGTCCATTTGCCAAACTGATCAATTTTTGACGAACATGACCCATCAATTTTTCCGATTTAGAAGAATCATTTATCAATCCTTTCAACCTCTCACAATTCTCCTTCCATTGTTCCATTTCCTTCTGAACATCCTCCAGTTTCAATCTAATATCATGCCTATCCTTATCCATTTCAACCAACTGCAATGAAATCTTTTCATTTTCCAATTCAAGAATTTCCTTAGCATTTGAATCATTCGTCAATTTCATCAAAATATCTGCCAATTGATCTCCATTGCGAACATTCACACTATTCAGCATCTCAATGATTTCTCCCTCATTTTCCTTCAATTCACAAAAATTTTTGGCAACAGTCACTTTTTCAGCCGAAGAAATTTCATTTCTCGCCAAATCCAGATTTTGTTCCATCAATTTCAGCTTTTCCTCCAACTCTTGTACTTCGACAACCTTCTGTTGAATCTCATACATCAATCTTGCATTTGCATCTGAAGCCTCTCTGTTAACAGCTTTCTCATTTTCCACTTCTTCCAAAAAGCTCAAAAATTTCCTTTCATTTTGCTTTTTCTCTTCCAAAAGTTTCAAATTTTCCGCTGACTTCGCTTCCATCCAAACCGCAAGCTTTTCCGTACTTTCAATATCCATTGCTTTCAAAAATATCCAAAGTTTTCGACACTCTTCCATGTACTCAACATTTGCGATCAATTTTTCAGCTTCATCTTCCTGATCCTCTTTCAGGTTTTCCAATTTTTCCATCAACACATCAAAACCTTCTTTCATTCCTTCGAAAATGGTTTCTCTTTGCGTTTTCGATATCCTTGTTTGAGTTTCAACAAACTTTTCAGCTTTCACAACTTTTCTCCAAAAAGTTTTCAACAATTTATCCACAACCAAAAATTTGCAAACTCCAAACTTCTCTCCAAACAATTTCATAATATCACCCGCAACCTCTTGCAACCTTTCTGTTGACTGACAGACGCTTTGCTTCTTGGCGATCTCCTCTTTTGACCATTTTGCATCATCCATCGATTTTACCTCATCGAAGACTCTTTGCAACAACTGATCCATGTTCTCCAAACAATCTTCCAATTCTTTACGTTTCAAATCATTTTTCAACTGATCACCAACATTTGACACTCCCGAACCAGATGCAACTGCTAATCCATCTCTCGGCACGACCATGTTCCTTGACGAAGACGAGGACGCTGACATCTTTCCAATTTTTCAAATTTATTCTATATCTCTATTTCCAGATATACAAATATCTCAGTATTTATACTCTTTCCACAGAAGAACAAAAGTGAAACGATCCGACGATTCAAATTTTAACGAATTTCTCGGTCTCAGTGTTTGTAAATGGCTACAAACAACAGAACTTGAAAAAAACGAAAAAAACGGCGACGAAGATTTCAAATAATTTGCCCAGACGGTCTGTTTAATGTCAACCTCTAGGTGAAGACCAAACAAAATCCGAACGTACAAAAATTCGAAATTAAACGGCAAAAAAATGCGAAAAAATTCAAGAAAAATCAATAAACCCTCAAAAACACGAAAATTTTGCTATTTCAGCGGTTTTCCAACTCTGAACGGCTTCGGCCCCCAAGTAAAGTGGTGTCCCTTGTATAAACTAGGTTCACAGAGATGCGAGTGGATGAAAACCAGCTTTAAACAACAAAAATAAACGCGAATTATTTTCAAGAAGATTTATTAAATTTAAAACAAGAATAAATTACGAAAGAAAGGTTAATTATATTGCAAAGAACAAATAAAATACTAGCCGCAGCTAGACGAATCTAGTTCTCAACTAGAAACAACAAAAACAGCCCAAAACTGGCTAAAAACGAGCTTGCTTGCCTTCTCACAACAAAACTAATGTGACGCCCGAGATGGTGGCCTAGAAACACATTTTTGGGAAGCTAGTCCCTCTGGGTTGGGTTTCTAGTCCTCGGCCATTTATCTCAACAGTTTTGAAAAAAGAGAACACTGTTGTAAGTGGTCATCGGGAGCATCCGACCCAATTCAACTAATTTTTTGAACAATTTTAAGTTTAATCATCTATTCTCAAAGTTACTCTTTCACCAGTCAAAATTATCAACACTCCAATTTGAGAAAAAACGTATTGTATTGTCCAGCTTGATAATTTTTTTCAGAAAACACGTTATCAGTTTCTATCCTTTTCTAATGTTTTCTTCTATCTTTTATAATTTGTTCTGCTTAGATTGAACACATTTATATTTTTAGAAACAAATTATTAACAGTTCGATTCTCAGAAAGTAACTAATAACAATATTTTCAGGATGGGAATAACTACTTTTGGGAGAAATGTCGTTATTATTGTTATGTTAGCTTATATGTATCAGCTATGTATGAGGTGATTTTTAAAAAGATTTTTCATTTAAAAAACAGAAAATATTTTTAGAAAAGAAGTAGAAACACATGTAGATGGGCATGTGGATGAAAAATGGAAACTAGTAGAGCACGTATTCAGGTAATTTAAAAAACCCTTTTTTTCATTTGAATTTATAAAATTTTCAGACGAAATTTAGAAGAAAATTGGGAAAGAGGTGGAGCAGCATTTGTTGTTTATCATAAAGGAAGGAAAGTAGTCGATATTTGGGGAGGATATGCTGATAAGGAATGTGGAAGATTGTGGAAAAAGGATACGTTGAGTATTGCTTTTTCATGTTCAAAGGTAGGAGTTTTGAACGATTATTTTCTAATGTGCAAAAAAGGGAGTTCCTAGTAATTAATGCAAAAAAATTAATTTTCAAATATTGAGGGATTTAATTAACAATTCTTTAAACCTGGGAAGCTCCCTATATTTTCGTTACACCGTAGACAAGATTTTAAAAAAACAGCTTTACAAGATATCTGCTTTCTGTTCCTAATGGACCTATGCAGAAACTAAAATTGCTGCAAAAAATTGCAAACAAATGCAAAAAATTCAATGCAGAAACTTGCAAAAAATTGCAAGAAATGTCAAGAAATTGCAATTTTTTGCAGCCGATTTACGGTAAAAATACGGCAATCGTTGCGAGACCATCAAAGGTTCTTACTCTTCGCTGCGAGACCCTCACAAATTTCACAGGTGTGCGTCCAAAAATACGGTCAAGAGCCGTTTTCATTGATGGTCTCGCAACGATTACCGTATTTTTCCCGTAAATCGGCTGCAAAAAATTGAAATTTCTTGACATTTCTTGCAATTTTTTGCAAGTTTCTGCATTGAATTTTTTGCATTTGTTTGCAATTTTTTGCAGCAATTTTAGTTTCTGCATAGGTCCATAAATAAAAATGAAAAGATATTTTTTCTAGGCTATGGGATCAATTGTCATTGCAAAATTAGTTGACGAAGGAAAATTGAGCTATGATGATCTGGTGACGAAATACTGGCCAGAGTTTGGAAAAAATGGAAAAGAAAATGTGACAATTGATTGGCTGATTAATCATAAGGTTACCACACTTTATTTTAGTGATTCGCTCATTTTTTTTAATAGGCTGGACTTGCTTACACCGATCATCCGATAAGCTTGGAAGATGTTGAAAATACTGAGTTGTTGGACAAAATATTTGGAAATCAGCGACCAAATTGGCCACCGGGTACTGAAATTGGATATCATGCTGTAACTCATGGATGGTTATTAGATGCGATAGTGAGAAGGGTAGACGAGAAAAAAAGAACAATAGGACAGTATTTCAAGCAAGAAATCGCTGATAAATTTGGTAATTTCGGAGGTGCATAATTTAGTTAATTTATCCTTTAGGAATCGATTTTTATTTGGGTCTTCCTCTGTCTGAACAGCATCGTGTTTCTCGTATTTCAAATCCATCGGCTTACAATGTTTTTGAAGAGATTTTATACTCGCCATCAGATTTCAATATTCGAAGGTATGTAAATAACGTTTTTTGAAAACAATTATGGATTTTAAAGATTTATAAGCGACAAATGGAATAACGGAACATTGACAAAAGTTGAAAAAACTACTCCATGGATTCAATTCATTGAATCAATGACTCTAAACGACCCTGCATTGCATAGATTGGAACAATCAGCTGTTATGGGAATTGGAACTGCTAGAGCAATGGCCCAAGTTTTTGAGCTTCTGAGGTTTGAAAGTTATGTTATCGTGCTAAAAATTTATTAATTTTTGAACAGAACTGGCAAAATAGTGTCTGACAAAACAAAACAATTGATGTTTTCCAATTATGAGCTAAGAGAGGATTTGGTAACTGGCGCGAAAATTCCACGCGGAAAAGGATTCATAGTTAGAGAATTTGAAGTTAACAAGGTAACATTAATAATTTTCGTGATACCATGTCTTTTCAGCGGTTCTCATTATAAAATTCAATATTTTCCAGAAAAAAATCAAATTATATGGACACAGTGGCTATGGCGGTCAGAACATTCGAACGGATTTTGAGAATGAAGTCACAATTGCATATTTGAGTAATGCGTTGAAAGTGGGATTTGGGGATACAGCAAGAACGTACAAACGACTTGTTGCAGCTGTTTATGATGTTGTAATCAATGAATTATAATTTTTTAAACAGCTTTTCGGGTCTTAATTTATCAAATGGTACTCTGCGAACCTTATATTGAATGTTCGTTTTATTTCCTAATTGACATTCAATTAACTCTAATCCCCTTCATCTATAATTGCGGGTATTTTTATTACCATTTTCCTGTTAATTTTGTAACTATCAAACGGGATGTCCCGAAAATTAATAAAATAAAAAATAACCATTTTTGAATCAAATAAACACATCAATTGTAATGTTTGTGGATCAAAACGTGAACTTGGAAAATAACCCCCATGGATTTACAAATCATTCATCCGATTAAAGTCGGTCATTATTCCCTCGAATAAAAAGCGGAAATGTCGTACGCAAAGAGTTACTATGCCGAACCGAAATCAGCTCAAGCTTCCGAAAACAACAACCAGTTTTGTATGTTTGAAGAATTTCCATAACAAGGGAGGATTTCTAAACTTTTCAGCATCATCATCTGGTATTCCTACAACTACTCCAATTTCGGAAGCTCCATTGACACCGACACAAATCCAAGAGGCAATTCGTCTTTATCGAAATGTGTTGTCCTCTTCTTCGGCTCCTCCATCGCCAGCCGGACGGCAACCACAACGACAAATTGTCGAAAGACCAGTTGTCAACTCGAACTACTACGGTGGTGGACCAACTGATATTCCACAATCATATATGATCAATTACAACAAACCAGTCTCTTCACCAACCCCTTACGAAGCTGAACAGTATCCACAGCAAAAACAACTCGATGAACAACTATTGGCACAACTTCAAAATTTGGCGATTAGCCAAGAACAAGAGCAAAAAGAACCAGTCTACGTGCAGAAGAAGTTTGAAGGACCACCACCATCTGCTAAGAAAATGGTAAGTAGTACGCGGAAGCTCCCGAATATAAAACTAAATTTCCAATTTTCAGTATGATGATGAAGAGTCGGGATATTGTTTCAACCGTAAAAACAAGGAACAGCTCGAAAATGAGGACAATTTTCAGCAAAACGCTGAAACCCCGACTTTTGAGTACTCAGTTCCACAAGCGAAGTACATTCCACCGCCACCTGTCTCAAACAACAAAAATTACTCTAAAGGTGTCTCAGGGGTACACTAGGAATTATAATATTTGTTGTTTCTAACTCCAAATTTGCAGCCATCGGAGTACATTGGAATGTCAAACGATTGTCGTTTCATTTACGACTCGAAAAATAGTATTCCGGCGTCGTATACCACTCAAAACTTTTATTCGAAACCTGAAGTTGTTGTTCAAAGAGCTCCGCCACCACAAATTTCTAATGAGGATGAACGCGGTATGACAACAACTGAGGATATTACTCAACTTCCTGCCGCTTCGCCAGCACATCATCAATCGAGATTCCGTGGATTGATTCAGGTAGGAGGGAGAAATAAGAGAAAGCCACGTTTTGTGGCAAAATTCCCAGCGATGGAATAAAAAACCAAAAATTTTAATTTATTTTATTTCATGATTGGATTTTGAATTTTCGAAAAAAAATTAATATTTCATTAATTGAAAAAAAAACTCGTAATGCAAAAAACTCATTTCAGAATGTCACTTCGACTTCAAAAGCAACGGCTCCAATTGTCGTTGAGCGTGTTTCTGAACCAACTGAATACAATGCATTTGCTCCACTCAACCATAACATTAACATGGAGTCTGAATATCAATTGCCAGTCTTGAATGACTTGGCATCTTGCATCGAAAATTATTAGTAAAATGACTAGTGAACTTATTTTTCCCCATTCTTGCTAAAGTAAATAAAGATGGTTGTAAAAACGAGCTTGGTTTTATTATTATTTGTGTACTTTTTAAATCCTGGAAATTAATCAAAACAACAACAAATCGTTACTATATAAATACGAGGGTTTCGATCAAAATAAGGAGCGGAATGCTGTTGGTGTTTTGTATTTCATTAGCATTGTGCGCTAACGCTTATGTGCCGCTGGAAATTGGCTTTGGTGTGTCGGTTGAAGACCAATTTTTGAAAAATGCACCCATTTCGAACAAATCTAGTATTTCTGAGAATTTTGAAGGATCTGGGGTTGAAGGCGGTATATTTTGAACCTCGTAGATGTTCAATTGAAGCCTAAATTTCCAGAAGAGCTATTGGTTACCGATTCAGTGACTACTGAAGAAACAATATCAACAACACCTTCAGAAACTACAACTGTTCGAGTAACGGGAAAATGTTATGATCAATCAAGAAAATGCTTTTTCTTCAAAGGCTTATGCCAATCAAGACCTTATAGAAACGTTTGTCTTTTTCTGAAGCGATTGTTTCAAAAAATTAAAATTTGCAGATTATGGTTCGTTCTTGTGCAAAAACATGCAATTTATGTGATCATTTTCTGAACCTTCCACAATCTGAAAGATGTCGCGATTCATTCAATAGGTACAAAAACGGACGAATAATCAAATATCGAAAGTGTCAATAAAATTTTCTACATATTTTAGCTGTTCAATATGGTCAAAAAATGGTTTATGTCATTCGACATATTATACACTTCAAGAGAGAAAAGATTTCTGTCGGAAAAGTTGCGGCGGTTGTTAATTCTACTTCGAATTCATCAAAATACTTTTCCATTATTGTGGCATTTACATAATAAAAAGTTACATAAAAAGGTGATAGTCAGTTTACGAGATCATTTATCAGCGGGCTGTACTGGGACCAGGTTCTGAAAGACTTGCTGCAGAAATACCAGATGTACTTGGTTCTGAAGGACTAGCCTCACGGCAGAATGAACGATCCAATGGCACCCCACTCTTGTCCGCTTGAAACTCAAGAATGAGGCTTTGATACAATTCATAGAAGGTTTTTCGATTATGTACGCAGAGCCGGAGAAATCTGAAACCAATTATGTTAAAAAATGGTTGCCAAAAACCATTTTTTACCTTGCGGTGAATGCACACAATTCAGATTGTACGATAGATAATCCAGGCAGCAGCCTATGTGGAACACTCGTCGGGCTTCTGAGCATCTCAACAATAAATGTTGTAACTCTATTGTAAACCAAGGATCGAATAGGTTGTTTCTCAGCAAGCAGTGCCGAAATTTGATTAGCTACCAACAACGACTTTTCGTCGGTCCACTCGACATTTAACCGTTCAGCAGCTTCTTTTGCTTCTTTCACACATTGTTGTGCCATTTTATCAAGATCTGATTTTAATTCTTCATCATCGATATTATTTGAAATGGCGATCAAATGATCTTTCAATGTTCTTTTAAAGCCATCGCTTTCAGAAATCTGAAATTTAATTATTCGCAATGATATAATTATGGCTAAATTGAAATACCTCTCGACCAGCAACATTGCATGTCACAAGAACAGCAGAAGCACACATTATAATTTGTGAAAATTTCTCGGCTAATGCTCGAATTCGAAGTTTATCCAATTTCATCGTTTCAGGGAATGGATCAGGAATTTCATTTTGAACAAGTCTGCAAAAAGGAATATTCAAGAAAAAAACTGGAACATGTTCTTACGTCACATAAGCTTTGCTAGTTGTTTCAACTAATATTTCATCCGAAGCTTCGATATCATTTTTCCTATCTTTTTTTGGAGCCGATCCGCTATTATCATCATCGGTTGGGTTTCCATATATTTCATCAAATGCATTTGATAGCCATTTTCTTGTAAGATCACAACCATTTGGATTTAGAGCCAAAAACTGTTGAAAAGTATCATATTCATGTTTTGCGCTATATTCTTCAATTGAAACCCGATTTTGCGATATATTATAGTTTGTTATGTCGTTTTTCATCAAATCCAGCAATGCGTGGACTCCTCTGTAATTTGATGAGATGAATTAACCAATTTTCGATCGTTGGAAAACTAACTGTAACAATTCGATGAAGTCAGTTTTTTTTCTCAATTGAACAATGATTTCATCTCGTTCCGGTGCACATAATCGACCGCATAAATCAAGAACATATTTCATCGTTGGTTGGTAATCAAAGTTTCCTAATCTGATTGATTCTCGAAAACGTTCTGCAAAAATATAAATAGGAAAATGTTCACGAAATTCAGAAAATATTACCTTCATTTAACATATTGTCGATTTCACCTCTTATTCTTACATGTTTAGGTGTCAAAATATCTTCTAATATAGCCTGAATACTATTTTATTTTTTAAAATTGTTCAAAAACTTCTTACATTCTTAATTTCCATTAAGCACATCAAACAATATTCATATTCTGGTGGATCTTTGGCTAAATCCTTCCGCAACAAATTGAAATATGCGTTTTGCATGTTTTCTTTCACGCACATTTCAATCGGATTCGCTGGAACATCGGGTATCTTATAGTTAGGATCAATTGCAATTTCATGAACTAGTTCCATATTTTCCATTTCAGTTGAGATTTTGAGGATCTCGTCATGGCTGATGAATTTCGCCGGCGAACCTCCTGAAACAACCAATTTTAAAAACTTGTATGCTTTTGTAATATAATGTTTGCTTGTTTTGAAGGTACTCTTTTTATGTTTAAAAAAATCTTCGTTTTTCAATTTTCCTTCGTCCTTTCAAAAAGCCAACGAACCTGCAACCCATGGAGGTAATCCTCCGGATGATCGACTACTCGATTGCTCACTCGTTCCTGGAATATTAATCGCATGTGATCCTTGTCGTTTTCGACTTTTCTTTTCTTCGGATTGTGTCATTTCTTCATCTACATCTTCAGAATTTGCTTCTTCTGTTACAGTCTCTAATTCAGTAAATTTTGTCGCTTGTTCAAATATCCGTTCTTCAGCCGCTAGGTCGATGTTTGTCTCGGTTCTATCGGAACTTGTCGTTTCATTTTCCTCCCGTGCAACTTCTTCGTCTGTTATTTCCTCATCGGAAGATGCATTCTCCACATCATCTTCATCTTGTTTCGTCGTTTTGCTACTTTTCTTTGTCCTAACCATCTAAAATTTACAAAAATTATTAATTTATTTCCAATTAATTTTTTAAAAGTATTGTCAAACGGTTGCACTAGCCGTATTCATAAACCAATATAAAATAATAAATAATTATAGCTTTTATTACACGAAACTTATTAAAATCCACATATCACTCTTGAAAAGACTTTGGTTTTGAGATAAATAAAAATCTAAAACAAATAAATTACTGTGAAACTCCTAGATAATAAGAAATCCGTATTTTTTAATGTCGAGAAGAGGTACCGAAAACAAAAACGAGGACAGGGAAAAATTGTGAAACAACAGATTAATATGAAGAATTTTATCTCAAATACGACATTTGAGATGGTTGTGGACCCCATGGCGTAGATTGTTGACGAGCCATTGCGCGAGATGGTGCGAATCCGAGAATCTGAAAAATATGAGAGTTAGAGATTATTTTCCATATTGTTTAATTAAAAAATAAATAAATTCGATAAGGATTTCCTTTTGGCACACTGAAATGAAAGTGAGAAACATACTAATTAGTTTAAAAAAGAGACTGAAAAAATAAAATCACGAAATTAATCAAAAAAATACTTATAGTTTAGACGGACCCGCGGACAACGAAACTAACCTTTTGCAAATTCTGTCGAACGGTCATTGTGCAAAGAATATAAAGGAAAATAAACGAGCAATCTGTCATATCATTTCCAGCCAAATTACGATGAGAAAGCCCCTGAATAAATCCAATTGGTGTGAATGGCAATTTGGCAACAACACGCCCTTCAAAAATCGAGTTGAAGGTTGAGAGAAGAGCAGTGAATGCGAGACCTAAATTATAACAACCTTGTTTTATAATAATACTGAGGTCTTACCAATAGCAAACATCGATTTCATTTTAAACATGCTCATGTCCCTATTAGTTGCTTTCAGCCTCTCTTCCTCTCGCTCCAATTTCTTTTTCAAATTTTTATCCGTTGTTTCTCCGACTTCCTGTTTTTTCTTCTCCAATTTCTTGGTTTTCTTGTCCATTTCCGCCTGAAAATTAGTTTTGTAAATTTCTAAAGAAGAAAGTTTCTTACTTTCAGACGTTTGTATTGATCCGATCTGTACACCAGCAGCCATGTTATTCCTTCTCCTGCCAAAGCAGTCCCGAATGCAATGCATACAATCAAGATGCAATCACTAAGCATCTGAAATATTTATAAAATAGTTTCAGAGATTCGTTTTTCTCGAAAAATATAATGGACCGTTTTCCGAACGGGTTCAATTTACAAAAAATAGGAACAAATAGGAACAACCAACATTATTATTCAAAAAACTCCTATAAACAGAGTATAATTAAAACAGTTAGCAAACCGGGATAAATAAACAACAGAAGAGAGTATTTGGATATGATGGTGAATATAGAAACAACAAACTGAAAAGAAAACAAACTTAAAGGAATGGTTCAACATTGAATTCAACAGCACAGCACGGTAATGTGAGTCCGAAAGATGTGATAACCTCAGGATGAAGGGCACCTGAATAAAATAATATTTCATCACAATTTGGTTTAAATGAGCTTACCAATATGTCCGAGAAGAACACCTTTTGGACCAATGATTTTTGCGCATCGACCAGGGAAATAAGTTGGATCTGAACAAAACATTAATTCACAACTATATTTCAAAGAATAACCCACTTTCATCTGCTTCAATGTAGTAACCAGATCCATCTTTTGTTGAGTTGACATTCAGCATTCTCATCATTCGATCTAGGAAACCTTGGATAATTTCAAATCCAGCTGCCTTGTTGTAGTAAACTGCAGCTAATCTTCTTTCGTTTCTAGCCCCAACATCTGAAAAAAAAGGCGCCGTAAAAAATCGTAAATATTTTTTTTACCAGATTCGCTATCTTTTACAACAATATCTTGAAGCTCGAACAATTTCAACGGCAAAGGCATATCACGGTTCGATGCTAATGTCTTAAGAAGTCCGGGTAAAAGAGATGTTCGGGCAACTTGGAATTCCAAAGTTTTTGGGTTTCCAATATGAACTGCTTGTTGAATAGCTTCGGGTTGACGAAGTTTGGTTGAAATATCGTCTCGACTGCACAATGCAAAGTTCAACGCTTCTGTCCATCCAGCAGCAGCAATTTCAATACGCAATAAGTCGCATAATTTATTGATTGGGAAAGCAACGGCAACGGTGTTCGATTCAGGCAAGCGAAGAACAAGATTATTGTATCCGTAAGCGACACCAACATCTTCAGCAATATCACATGCATGGAGAATGTCATGACGGGTTGGTGGAACAATAATCTGAAAATATATTTGTGCTGAAATAATTCCAAATATTTTAGCAACTTACTTTTAGCTTATTCGCAGCAACGACTTCAGCTTTTAGCGACATTTTATTCAAAAGAGTTGCAATCGATTGATCATCCAAATCAATTCCAATTTTTGTATTGATATCTGGAGTCTCAACGGTCATTTCGCGATAAGACAATAGCTGAAAAATAATTAAACCTTTATTACAATCTTTTTTGCAAATTACTCACCGGATACAGCTCTTTTTCGCCAGTTTCTTCATAAACCACTTCAACTTGTTCGACAGTGAATGGTTTTGCACAATATTGTGAAAACAGTGTCACAATTGTGTCAAGAACAACGAAAGCTTTCTGCTTGTCGGTCGCAGTTGCCTCGATGAAAACATTTTTGGTTTTGAGGGTGATTTTTGAATGTTCACCATTGATAATTGGTGGCATCGAACAAACAACTCCATTTTTGTCATAAATAACTGGATATTGTGGATAGTTTTGAATAATTGGAAGATATGCTTTCAAATGACTATCAGATGAATAAAGAGTCATCAATTCTTCAGCAGTGTATTCTTTTGATTGATTCAATGGTTTGAATTTGATCTTATTTGGTTCTTCAGCCCGATATTCAAATGGGCCTTGAATAGTATCCAAGTCATGAGTTCCTATGGCAACAAGGGTACGCTTCCGGCAAATGTTTTGATGAAGTTTATCCTTGAATGAACCTTTTGTTTTAAACAAGAAAAAGTCATATTTACCTGGAGATCAATAAATGAAGCATAGTTATCCGCATCGAAAGAAATGTTCCGTAAAATTGCGCCTACAACAAATGGACGAACAGAAGCTGTTTCTTTCTTGACAATAATTTTCTGATAACCTCCTTTCGGCTTTGGTGCGAATGTATAAGCTGGGGCCGGAATTCTACAATGACGAAATTAAAGAATCACTGGAGAAAAGTTTACTGACTCTTGCTTGAAAATGCGAATAGCCCTAGCCAATCCTTCAACACTAAGAAGATCATATCTATTAGCAGGAATGTCAATTTTATAGACTTCTTGATCGTTCAAATCGGTAGCAGCATTGGATCCTCTTTCCTTCTCGACAGCGGCTTTTTCAGATGTCTGAAAATAACAACCTTGGTTTACCAATAAATTAAAATCTTACGATTTCGTCAAGCTCCAATCCATACTCGAAACAAAGCTCATCAAATTCCTTTTCGCCTGTAAATTGAAAATTTTAATATTTCATTAAAACATGAAAGAACTCACTATAAACTCGATTGAAATGCTTGTCGAGAAGCACCTTCTTGATACCCACAGTTGGCATTTTCTGAATAAATAAGAAGTTAAGTTTAATTTATAACTTTAATTAAAAAATGGAGCAAAATTGATTGATTTTATTAAAATTTTGGTTGCTGGAGGAGGACATTACTGACGTATTTCTTGTTTGCGCAATATTCGTGCTGACGTATTTTGTGTTGTATTTGGCGGTATTTCAAATTTGTGGCGAAGAATGGAAATTGTACTTACCGATTAACGCAATTATCATTATTGTTTTCCAACAAAGTTATAACATTTTTACAACATAAAGAAACTTTGAAAAACATCTCTGTATTCTGCTCCAATTTTATTAGTAATAAAATGTTTAGAAAAACCCAACAATAGTTAAAAAAAAAAATAGAAAGAACCAGCCAAGGAAAGAAACACAATTATATTATGATGATTCATAAATTGCGAGAGAAAAAACTGTAAATTCGAAAAATATAGCATTTTGGAGGTTTGACACAGAAGAATGACAACGAATCAACCTTTTTGGATAAGTGTAATTCTGTTACTGATTTGATTTCTTTTAGTTTTTGAATTATTTCAGCAACTACCTAAGGTTCTTGTACTCATATGTTTGGTTCATGCATCTGTCAAATATTTTGTTCTTGTGAGTTTTGACAAAGTACTTATTTCCTTGTTCAAAAACGAATTTTTTTTTAGATAATTGATCAGTACTCTGAAATTGAGAAAAATAATACAAACACTCATTTTGCATTGAGTGCAGTTATAATAGCTTTGATTATCATTCTGATTATTGCTGTCTTCATTGATTCTCTCATCCGCTCGCATTCCTCTTTCAACTGGGTTCTCGGATTGAATGTAACGTTTTTTTCCCATTTTAAAGACAGGGTGCCACTTAATTTAAAACATAGTAGCGCTTTATTTTGAAGGCATTATTTCTTTTAATACTTTCACGCAATAAGTACATGAATCTATGATTTTAAAGACAGTATACTACTAAATTATGGCATTTTTCACTAACTTTTATTCGAACACAATTATGATTATTGCAGATAACTCTAATTGCAAGTTGTTTATTCGTTATCGGATTTCTTTTTGGATATGCTGGACAAATACTTTTAGCTTCTATCGGTCAATACGAGACTTGTTAGTTTTTAAAAAAATTTCTTTCAAAAAATTCAAAAAAACAGAGAATTCCATATTCAGGCAAACAGCTAGGATTACATACAAAAGTTGAACATCCGGAAAAAATCGATAATGTTCAGTATTCTGATGATAAACTCAAAAAATGGCAAGAAGGTGAGTGCGACTTTTATACATTTCGTTATTCAGAAAATTAACATAGAAATGAATAAATAAATAATTAAAATGTTCTGCTAAATAAACTGAAGTCAGTTATTAACTGAGTACTAAGAGAACTAAAACTAAATAATCAAACGTTTCCTAAATAAAAATATTACCCTTCATTTTTCAGCTGTATCCAGTAAAAAATATCCAGTAAAAAAACGTCAAAAAATAATTTAAATTTACTTTCATCTTCAACAAGACCTAGAAAACTGTATGTCCTAGAAACGTTGTATGGCCAATATCTGTTTTCTCTGGTGTCTCTTATCTCTAGTTTGCCTGCGTCTCGCGGGCTGTAATGTTAGGAACAGTTGGACGCGCGCCAGTTAAATGTCTGCATTAGTGAAAACATAAGATCCTACGATTTTCTATTAACGTCGGTTTAAAACCCAGTTACTCAAGGTAATTTGGAGTTCTGACCTTTCGAAAGAAAGTGTCAAACAACTAAAATTTTTGGCTAGCTCTTGTGGGGTTTCCACAGTGGGCAATAATAACGAAACATACAACTGAACTATTTAACATTTTTCCGAAATTTACAGACAATTGTTCTGAAGCTCTCCGTGTTGCCTTCCGCCAATTGTGCATCGATCTCGTAATCACCATCGGAGCTTTACCATTCCACATTTTCGTTCTTGTGTATTCATGGACATTTTCTAGAACATTCCGTTCAAAATCGGATACGTTTGACGCCGAGAAAGTTTAATAGAATAAAAACCATAACTATAACCTTAGAGTAAAACTTTTAACCTCCGAACAAATTATTTTACAAATGAATCATTGCTTAAGTTTATTTTGCAATGAACTCCCTCCGCATTTCCCGTTCTCTCACAACCCGCCTTTTCTCATCTGAAAGAGCGGTTTTGAATGTGAAAGATGTTGAAATTGTCAAAAATCCTGGCAAAGAGTACATCGATTCCTTGTCAAAGAAGGTAAAGCGGCTCATGGTTCTACGTGTAATTCGTTTTTCAGGCACGCGAATCTAAAGAAAACATCAAATTATTAAGAGAGACTATGGGGGACAATTATAATCTGTATGCTCTTTGTTTGAAAAATTCTAAGGAAATCATCTCGGCCGCACAATCAATTCAATACAAGTCGTTGACTGATGGGAATGATTTTCAATCATGGGGCTTGACATACAATGACGCAAATTATCAAAAAGTTGACGTTTTTCCACATTTGATTGAGAAAATGAGTCAAGATTTAAGTCCAATGAGTGTCAATTCTGGTGCATGCATCGAAACGTTTTCATCTGCTATATGGAGAAAATATATTGGAATGAAGGTACGCGGTGTCAGCTACTATGTATCGAATTATGATGCAAAAGATTTGGTTAATCCTGATTTGGATTTTGAGAATATTGTAGTCAAAGTAAGATTTACATTCATAAAAACAAACAACAACACTTCATAAATACAGCCAGTTTCTGATGCTTCATCTTCCGACTTGCTAAAATACGATCAAACTATATTCCCGTATGAACGTTCGAAATACATTTTGGCCAAATTTAAAGATGGCTATGGAAGAGTAACCACCTCTTTTTTATTTCAAAACACTTATTTTCCATTTTATCAGGTTGCATACGACAAAGATGGAAAAGTAATAGGAGTTGGACTAATTAGTTCAATTTCAAATGGAAATTGTACGATTGGCCCACTTTATTGTGATAATAGACAAGTTGCACAAGCGATTTTCCAAAGTATTCTTGAAGAAATACCACTGAAAGATTTGAAAAATATTCAAATTCGTTGTTCTGATAAATTTGAAGATAGTGCCACGTGAGTTATTCCCAATTTATTTCAATCAATGATTCCAAATTCTTCTAGCTGGATTCGCCCATTCTTATGTCGTCGTCATGAGATGATTCTTCATTCATTTGTCAAATTCAATAGAATTATCCCCGATGGTTTGAATTTATCAAAAGTTTTTGTCAATTCTAACCCAATCAATGCACCATGTTAATTAGTTCAAATGTTTTTCAAACACAGTTCAGTTTCAATAAAATCTATTCATCTATGAATTCGAGGAATAAAACAGAGCATTATTACAGCTCAAAAACTGGAAATAATGAATAGTTTTTCATTTTGTTTTCATTTTTAACGAGTTCCTCTCTTTTTAGCAGCCTCGAGCATTTCATCTTGCAAAACCTCCATAATTTCACATCTCTTATGAGTTCTTCCATCCAAATCAAACCTGAAAACAATTTACTGCTTAAAAATTAAAATGTTGTCATCGTACACAATAGTCGGTTGTTTCCAATAACTATTACGAATTCTCGACCAATCCCATGGTGGGGTTGTGTGACTATGGTCAAGCCATACTTCGGTTTTGAGGAAACTCCATCCAACTGCAAAACAGAAAAGACCAAACCAAGCAGCGGTCAAAATAAACAATGGATAAACTTCGTATGCATGTCCCAAGCGACGAACAAGGAATCTGGAATGAAAGTGGTTTAAATCCAAGGCACTGTGTCTTTAAAGACAGCTGTTCAGCTAATTTGACCCTACCTGATTTTAATTTCAAAAATTAGAGCGTTCTCTAATTAGTACAATGCAATTTATGCGAAATCACACCGATAAATACACGCGTCATAGCAGCGGCCCAAAGTTGAAAAAATTCAAAATTTGAATGCGCGCATGTCCGTGCGACGCGGTCAGAATTGGCGCGAAACACAATTATTTGAATGTGGAAAAATATTGGTACAGTTCTTTGGACCACCTGGGCCCCATTCGGATTTTGATTTGTTGCCTTGAATTTGGATTGTATTGTAACTGACCAGCTGCCTCTAAGCCAACATATTAAATTTTCTTCTGAGTTATTCGATTTCAAAATGTTTTCAGAAATGTAGGATTCAAATTATTCATTCAACTAATCGGCAACTCCCATAAAATAAACTTACTGATATGGTGTATCTCCTTTTTGAATGGCAACCTTCACAAATCTGGGATCACGCGACCAATTTCTAGAGTACGAAAAGTGTCCTTGTTCGGCTGGTTTTTTGAGTTGAACTCTAGCAGGAAGTGGAACACTTCCAGCCGATGTTCCAGCATTTCTTGAGAATATAAAGCGTAGTAAAGCCGGGCGAGTGACTTTGCTCAACGACATGACTGCTGAAAAATGAGAAAATCTTTTGGAAAGGCGGGGGGGAGCTTATGTCCTCAAAAAGCGAGAGAATACATAGTAGTAGTCAATGTGACTGGGCGAGAAAAACAAAAAAGGAATTGGCTATAAACTAAAGAAAAGGGAAGAAGAACTATTGGCGGAAGTACATATTTTATCATGTTGCATTCTCACTAGAGTTTATCGAAACGGTCTTAGTTTGTTTATGCATCTACTTCTTCTTCACCTGCGGGAGGAGACGAAATTTAAAAAAAAACGTGCAAAAAGTGAGAAAGCATGCGTCGAAAAAGACCATTAAGCTATCTATACACATAAAATAGAGGGCAACCGCGCGCGGGCGGGCGGTTCAACACCAAGCCCTTCCCTCTTTTTGTTTGTAGTCTGCTCTTTCACCCACAAGTTTCTACGTGTGCCAGAGAAATAATACAAGGAAATTGAATATGTATAACAAATAAATAATTATATTTGCTGAAACAAAACTCGGCAGCGAACTACTAATATTATAGAAATAAAGACACCTAGCTTTTCGAGAAAAAATGGTGCGAATGACGAAAAACAAAATAATTGGCTCATTTCAATTTTCCACGTGGATTGGTGAGAAATCTTCACGGCGCAAATTGAACGTGTGGTGTTTTTTGAGTTTACAAAATTTTTTCTTTCTTTTTTTTCCACCATCAAAGTTGTATGTTATGAAGTGTTGGTTGAAAGTATCAAATGAAAGTATCAATACCATCTTAAAGGAAGACTTTACGGAGCAAATGAATGTACCTTAAATGAAAATAGACATCATTCTCATTTCAAATCAATTTTTAAAATTTCCTAAGACCGCGTAGAAGCCTAGAAAACGAGCTTCAAAACAATGGCCTAGAAAAAGTTTCCACCTGGACGAACTTTTTCCTATGAGATTTTTGCATATTATTTTTACGAGTATTTACGAGAAGTACTTAAATTAGCCTACTTTTAACTTAGAGCTTTTCAATTTTTTGGATTCCTCACGTAATAGCGCCCGCGGACTAGTGTTCGCCAGTGGACACTTTTTCTAGGTCATTGTTTTGAAGCTCTTTTTCTCGGCTTCTAGGTGGTTTTAGAAAATTTGAAAAACAGATTTGGAATGAGAATGAAGTCTATTTTCATTTAAGGTACATTTATTAGCTCCGTAAAGTAAGAGGCTTTAAGTAAGTGGCAATTTCAGCAAATCCTGAAATTAGGGAGACAGCAAGTAAACACTGTTTTTCGAAACCTACTCGGAAAATCGCTCAATTTTGGTGACGAAATGTTCAAAATTTATCGTGTTTGGTATCTAAATAATGCTGAAATTCGGAAGATTCTGAAATTTCGAGAAATTTTCAAAAAATGGTCTATAAATTGTAGAAAACAATCAATAGAAAGTGTAGATTAGGTCGTTGGCTATATATAACAATCGATGACATTTTCAGAAAAATTGAGAGAACTTTTCTGAAAATTTGTTCAATTTTGCTGAAAATTCCAGAAATTGTTTCCAAAATTTTCAGAGATCCTTGATAAAACTGTTCTTCACAGTTTTTATTGACAAATTTTTTAATCTCACTGACCAAATGTTGAAAATCTCAAATTTCAAAAAATGGTTCATAATTTATATAAATCAATAAATAGAAAATGTGACTAGGTCGTCAACCGAGTAATAAGTGCGGCCACTTCTTTTGTTGATAATGTAATAAATGATCAGGATTCAAGAGCAGACAAAAACAGAAACAAGTGCCGGACTCGTAATATTCATGAAATCGACCATCAAAGTCGGAGGAGAAGAAGGAAAACGCGAAGAATCCACATTAGGAAAAAAACGCGAAGAACCCACCTTAATTTGCGTTTAGAAAATTTCAATGAAGTTTCAATAAAATAAATAGACTTTATTCTTAGTGAACAAAAGTTTTAAAAAAATTGGCACAGGAAGCTTTAAAAAACGTAAGAAGTCTGACAAAATATTTCACAAACACACGCACCAGAAGCTCGAACTAATTTCAATAGAAAAAAAAATTAAATATGTCACGAATAAAAGCAAAATTGTCACAATTTTCTGTCAAAAATGAATAAAAAAACAAAATTTACAGAATTAAAGTTGAAGCTTATTGTGAATTACTACGCATAAATTGGAGAATATCCTTTTTGGTGATAATTCCCAGAACTTTTCCGTTCTTTGTCACAAGAACCTGTCGAAGTCCCAATTTTCGGAACATGTCGATAACAGTCTCCATCGGGGTCTGATCGGTTACTGTCATTGGCGCCATGTCGAGAATTTTTTTCAGTCGAAGAGGTGCCGCGCCACCAGGTACTGATTCAGGAATATTGTCGGAGAAATGAGCAGTTGAATTTGTTACAACGTATGGTTGAGTTTTTCGAGCAGTGTGGAGGGCAAGGAATATGTCTCGTCTGGAAATGTATACGTTAAAGGATAAAATGTGGGCAAGTATACAAGTATTTAGTTAAAGACAGTGTTCCACACAATTTAACGCCACATTGCTACGTTTATGGGTTTAACTGAATGTTTCATGAATGCTAAAATTACCTCGTGACAAATCCAACTAAGTGCATACTGTTTTGCGATAAAACGACAGGGAATCCATTGAAATCCGTTTGCCTTAATAAACTTTCTAACTCTCCCAATGTCATTCCATCCTCCGTAATAACACTCAATTCATTCTTTAATTCTCTCAAATCACTCATCGAAACATCATCAGCTTGTGGACGAGTGATTGAAGGTCGCATCACTTGTGAAGCCACTGTTGAATACGGATATTCACCTTTAGAATCCAAAAATGGATAGCCATTCAATTCAATGTGTGCTTCGTAAATACCCTACAAGAGCTTGAGTCTATTAATAGATACAATCAAATGTTAATACCATTTTCGATATTCCATCACCAATCCATTTCGAAAACATCGTTGCAACCATTGTTGGTACGATGAATTCAAGACTTCCAGTCAATTCAAACATGATAACAACCAGTGAAACTGTCATTCGAGTAACACCTCCAAGAACTGCTGCTGCTCCAACCATTGCGTACAAACCAGGCATAACACAGTCTTTTCCAGTTTCACAATTGAAATATTCCGAGTGACCTGAATATCGAGTTTTAAAATATAAATATGAATAAGTTATATTTGAAAGAATGTGTCCTTTTCAAAAAATCTCAAACCTTGTTGCGACTGAACTCCAAGGAATATTTGGTCAACGATAATTCCCAACAATCTCCCAGAAATTGCTCCCATTGCAATGGACGGTACAAACAAACCACATGGAACCTAAAAACAAGTCTTTTCGGAATATTTTTCTTTTGAAATTCTCACCTTGATACCAAAAGTAAAAATTGTTATAACAAATTTAAAAACAAGTGCCCATAAAAGTTGGCCGAATGCAATCGTCAGAGATTTGTTTGGATCACACAGGACATTTTCATCATCAATTTGTCCTTCACATCTATCAAATAATTGTTGAATCATACTTTGTGCACTTTTCCGTGTAAATGGATTAAAGAATGAAACCGCCGATGTGATAAGGGTAATAGCCATTACTTCATATATCGGATTTCCACCAAGAATTTTAGAATTTTTTCGGAATTTTGACCATCTGATGAATACATTTTTATTTATAAGTTATAAAGCGTTATTAATTAAAATACCTGATATTAGCAAAAATGAACATGCTGCCCAAAATTCCACCAAAAAGGCCGAGTAATGCAAATGGTATCAATTCAATAAAAGTCCATTTCATCATGTAATCAACATGGAAAAGTGAAGTTTGATTTGATCCAAATGGGTTGACAATTCGAAGAATAATTCCAGCAACTAATGCACAGAAAAATGATCTCCACATTGTTTTAAGTGGGAAATAATAAGATGCTTCTTCCAAACTGCAAACCAATATTACAATTTCATAAATCTAAAAAAAAACAATATACCTGAACAAGACTCCTCCAATTGGTGCACCAAAAGCTACACTAACTCCAGCAGCTGCCGACGCTGACAAAATCTCTCTTTTCTTTGCTTCGTTCAACCCATATTTCGGAAACAAATATGAGAAAATGTTTCCAATACAACATGCCAAATGTACCATTGGTCCTTCTTTTCCCAACGATAAACCAGACGCAGATGACAAAATCAGTCCAACAGATTTTATAATAAACGTCCATTTTCCAAGATATCCGCGAATTACAAATCCTGACAAAATACACTTGATTTCGGGAATTCCTGATCCGCACGCATATGGAGCGAAAATTTTGACAAAAAGTACAGCAAGTGTTGACATTGACACCGCCCATCCGATATAAAATATCCATTCAAGAATGAAGAATAGAAAACTTTGATTATTATAGTAATTGAACATCCACGGCCATTTGGTCCATGCTTTACAATCATCGTCTTTGTAGAATGTGTCATTGGAAGACCAACAACAATGTTCTCGATCTAACCAGAACCTATCGGCGCATATTCCAATCTGAAAGTTATAAACTAGATTGAATCAACATTTTCACTATAAAGTGTAGAGAAATTGGAAATTGATCATAGGTGGGATATCGCGGATTTGGCATAGTAACGACCTTAACTTTTTTTCACTTGAAAAGGTGTAACGACCTTAACTCTAAGAGGATTCGAAGAACAGTGATGAAAAATTGGTCACATATTCGTTTTTAAGTGTTTTTTCGGCGTTTTTGCTGCATTTTACGTTTTGTAGTCGCCTTAACTTTTTAAAATTATTTCTTGTATCGAGCTTAACTCTGAGATTTCGAAATGACCCAATCCCACCTATGAAATTGATACATGTTCACTTTTCATTTTGCTTTCGATTATATTACGACTGAAAAATTTGGAATAAAAATTACCTTTAAATCACTCATCCATCTCGCTCCAATATCAATAATTCCAGCCGATGCTCCAGCCGCCAGACCAACAAATAATACACAAATCCATCCAGCTCCTGCATCCCATCCCGATTGAATTAACCCCAAAGGAAAATCGACCCTGAAAAAAAACGTCAACATTTAACGTGTCCTAATAATTCGAAACTTTTCTGCAAATCATTCAGATTTTATATTTTATCACGAGGAAAACAATTCAAAGTCGAAAGCGAGGTATGTTTTTAAAATGGAAGCTAGGAAATGCCTAAAATCGTTTAAATTTAAAGTCAATAAAGAATCATAATGGTTGCAATCGACACGAACAAGAATAACAATAATGATGCGTAAGAACTTTAGAATATCGAATATTTCTTTGAATTTCAAACTTTCAGTAATCATAAGAATAAAAATAAAGTTCATTCACCTGTTCAAGCTATAAAAGGTGATAAAACAGAAGATGATGTAGACGATGTGATGTGTGAATCACAAAGATGTGATGGCCCTTGTGATTTGGTTATTTTTTAATATATTTCAAAACTGTACAATTAATCTAAATTTCAGATAATGGAGGGTGAGGACATCAACTTTTTGGAGTGCGGTCATTTTTTTTGTAGGAATTGCATAGAAAACATCAAAAAAGGTAATTGTTTTATTTGAAAGAAAATTCCCGAGAAAAATTGAAGAAGAACACACAAAGGATGAATGTAAAATGAAAATATCAAATGCTTCAAAAGTGCGACCTGCAAAGTCACCGTGTGAATCCGCATATCATGAAGGGTCATTATCAAAGCGAGCCTCACCCGATGAAAAAGAGAAAAGTAAAATGAACATTTTAATTAAATAGAAACTAAATTTTTAGCGGAAAAAAATCACAGAGAAAAGCAACAAAGAGAAGAAGAGGAAAAACAGCTATTGAAAGAACGGCGTAAGTCTCAAAAGGCATGGTATTCCTTCTCTTATGACAATAAACCGGTGGCTATATGTATGTCACAGTCTTCAACGTTTGGGGAGCTTCTGAGAAAACTTGCCATTTGTTTGGGTGTTAATTTGGATACTCATGAATTGGCATTGAAGATTCAAGAATCTTCCAGTGAATCTTCAGAATTTCAGAATGGCGAACCAGTAATTCCATTTAATTTTTTTAATGAAAACTAATTCATTTTTTTCAGACAAGTCTTGGTTTCATAGAGTCAAATTCGAAATTGAATACTGTACGAATACCTAAATCAAAGATGTTGTTGGTTGAATGCAATGAAAGAAAGAAAGAGAGTCGGAAGAAGGAGGGAACCGATGACACACCACCAACTTTGAGCGATAAAGTAAGAATTTGTCATATTTTTGAACTTGACAATTTTAAATTATAGGAAAAATCAAAGATGAATTAGAATGACATTCAATTTAAATTATTGGTTTTTTTACTTAAGAAAAAAAATAAAATTTGCTCACTTTCTTTTTGAAATCATCTTATGTCTCAGTCGATCCCTAGCAAGATCTCTCTGCCAGTCGATTGTATGAAAATCACCATATTTGCTGAAAGTGACAATTTTATTTTCGAAATAATTTTAATCAAAAATAAACCTGAAAAGGGGCGCAGACATTCCTTCGAATGATGGTGAAGCATCATCGTCATTTTTATTACGATCGTCAATAGTACCAAATGGATTGAAATTGTCGTTGGTGCTGGCTATAAAAATAAAAATTCACACGAATTATTTCATTTTTTCGTTGAATACCATTTAAATCAAGATGAACATTCGCACTATTATCTCCGAGTTCAACTTCTTCGTCTGGCTCTCTTCTACGTATTAGGTCCATAATCCTAAAGTTGTTTTTTGTTAAAAGTTGCAATAGGATTGGGAAAAAGGACAATTTCAGAAATAAGACTAAAACACCTCCTTTTGATATAATACGCCACAACTTCACTCAATAGTTTTAACAAATATGACTGCAGACAATAGGCAAGGAACTCAAAGTTTATAAACAATGACGAAAAGGAAAGAATTGTGTTTTCAATACACACAGATCAGTGAGTTGTCACCGCAATGAAGAGATTAAATTTAGGCTTTATCATAGTTTTGAAACATTTTAATGGTATATTTATACAGTTCGAGGAATTAAATTGATTTTTTTAAATGTATTAAATCAAAACACGGAAAAATGAAGAATCACGCGGTAAAAGCACAAAAAGATGATTCAGAATAACGAAAGAAATAAGCTTTCAAAGTACGTCAACAACACCGAACACTGACGCATTTTCAGTTTTGTTAGCACAATTGGGGGATATCAACGCCTAGAGAAAAAAATTATTTTTTCCGGGTAAATTTATTTTTTCTCTTTTTTTAAACTTTTAAAAATTTGCTGCTTATTTTTCTGTTCTGATCGTGCTATAGGAAATTCCCTTTATGAGAACGTTGTATCCTAACTTAATTTAATTTTCCAAGTACCGTTCGGTATTAGTCCATTTTTTCCTTGAAACTTTTATGCAATGTTACGTCAGAAGTGTTAGTTTTTTTTTTCGTAAATCTCATGCACGCCATTGATATTTTTCACACATTTCACACGCAAGTTCTGCGCGTTCCCGCTTTTTTGAAGGTAGTCCGCATCATCACACCTATGATGAGCGTCCGTTTTGCTCTCAAAGCCAGTGTGATATTACTCATTATCGTTGAGTTATACCACTCTGGTTTTGAGTTCATTATTTTTATTCTATCTTATTTTTGTCATTTATTCAGCCCCGTATAAATAATTTGCATTTTTGTAGACAAATGTCGACAATTGAGCAAGTTGAAGAAATTGCTCGGCAAGTCGACCATATAGCCGAAAATGGTCTTGAATCGGTAACATTTTAAATTTTTCATTCTGATGATTTAATAAAAAAATTCAGGTCGAAGATTGTCTGAACATGTTCGCGAAATTAGGTAAACTTCCAATCACATTGGACATTATCACGGTAAGACCATCAATTTATTTAAACAACGTTTAAATTCTCGAGTGTTTTCAGAAAACTTCAATTGGTGTTAAAGTGAATAACTTGCGAAAGAAAGTGAACGACGAAACGGTAGCTAAAAGAGCGAAAGGATTGATAAAAGAATGGAAAACATTGGTTGAAGGAACCCAGAAGAGAGATAAACCGGACAATGATGATGCCCCACCAGCGAAGAAACAGAAAAAAGAAAGTGTCGACGAGGAAAAGAAGCCAGTAAAACGGCCAGAAATTAAGAAACCAGTTGAAAGCGGTCCACCAAAAACCTCAATTGTTGCAAATTTCGCAAGCGCCTCGTTCCCGCCAAAACATTTGGAAGCGGACGAAGTTCGACTCAAATCCGCACAATTGTTATTGTCAGCTCTTAGAAATGGAGAAATGCCACAAGGAACATTGGATCCAGAAGAATTGGCAGTTCATATAGAGGACAAACTATTTTCGGTGAGTTAATTATTCGTAAATATTTGAAAAATGTGTTTCTATTCGGGATGTTGAAAATATTCAGCAGTCCATAAGTTTTTCTTTTAAATTTTTAGATTAAAGGTGTAAGAATTAAAAATGAAGTATATTAACAAAGAAATGTCGAACGAAAAAGATAGTTAAACTTATTCTCTTGAAAAAAAAATCAGAAAGAATTTGTTTTAAAATTATGACCTATTTTCTAATTCCCAGTTGTCGCCAATTATTAAAATCGAAATTTTCTTGTTCGAATTTTTTTCCGTACATAAAATTATACCTTCCAGGTTCATCGAGGCACAAACCAAAAGTACTCGGCAGCTGTTCGTAGTCGTGTCTTCAATTTGCGCGACAAGAAAAATCCAGCGCTTCGTGAAAATGTGCTCACTGGTGTCGTTCTTCCGGAGAAGTTTGCAATTATGACATCTGAGGAGATGGCATCACCAGAAATTCGAAACATGCGCGACAAATTCACAAAGGAAAGTATTATGGAACATCAAATGAGTGTTCAAACTGGTAAGACTTTCATTTCTTGCGAATTTTCAAAAAAAAAACATTTCTAGGTACTCCATCGGATATGTTCAAATGTGGTAAATGCGGAAAGAAGAATTGCACATACACTCAGTTACAAACTCGTTCATCTGACGAACCGATGACAACATTTGTCTTTTGCTTGGAATGCGGAAACCGTTGGAAATTCTGCTGAAAACCTAAAAGCAATATTTATAAATATTTGTTTTTGATTTCTACATCGTTTCGATTTATATCCCGTTGTTATGTTTATGCCTACCATTTCTTTTTCTTATAATTATTGATCGTCGGATACTCATCGTGCACATACTATTATTCTGTTTTCATTTGTTAAAAACAAACATCCGGCCTACCATTTATCCCAAATATCAGTTTTTAGGGGGGAAAGGTTCAAATATAATTTAGTAAAGTTTAAAATTGCGTCAAATATACTTTTTTTCATATAAATCGAATAATATATTTAAATATAATGAAGCACGTTATAATTATCACGAAGCAAATATATAATGGTTAATGAAAAAAAAACTTATGATAGATCTTTAATGACCATGATAATATGATCTTTGTCTGGTGCAATCATTATCTCATTCTTTTTGGTTCGAAGTCGAAGGAATGTCAAATCATTGCTTGAATCCAGTTCTCGAATTGAAGTTTTGGTTTTTTCGCATAATTGTTGCAAGAATGCTGTATGTGACTGGGTGGCATCATTGTCAATGGTTGAGTGGATTACACGACCTGGAAAATATTTTTTTGAAGGAAGTATTCGAGCAAAGCACAACTTTTGTTTTTAGAATATGGAGAACATATTTATACAAATTATAGTAAAGGAAGAGAAGCAACAAATAGAAAACGAATTAGGGAAAAATGGAATTGAACATTTATGAATACAAAATAAGGTTTTTTGTTTAACTAAAGTTTGACTCCAGATGTATTTAGGAAGAGCTCGAATCAAAGAATTATAGAAATTAGTGTAAGTGATCTTTCTACGAAAGTTATAGGCCATTGCAAATGTAAATGTCTGGATTTTCAGCTAAGAAGAACTTATTTGAAATATAGAAAATAATTTTCTACATACGAGAAATCTTTAGGAGAAAATGTAATGCAGACTCTCAAAATTTGAAATAAAAAAACAGTAAATTAATAAAAAAACTTTGGAAATCAATTTATGAACCTTTTTCGTTATTCTTTGACTTTTGGTACCAGGTAAAACAAACCGAAAAAATAATTTTTAAAATTTTCGGATTGTTTTAAATTTACCAATACATTAAGTGTTAATTTCCAAAAAAGAACACTCACCAACAGCATCCACCACAATAATCCCAGAAACTCCCTTCTCCGATTGCAGACGTCTAATTGTTTCCTCAAAGTCCGACATTTCTGAAATAATTATAAATTAGGATTTTTACAACAATAAAAATGTAGAAAACACAAGTTTGAAAGGAAAACGAATGTTTGTAAGAATCACTTGAAAACTGGCTAAGTTTTCTAAAAATTTCCTCGCTCGAGCAAGCATGTCTAAATCTAATTTTCCGCCCAAAACATGCATTTCCTTCGTTTTGAAATTGAATCAATATGAGGAAGAAACGAAAGAAAATATTTTGAAAGTTGAGCAACTTTCTTCTGGCAGAAAACAATTAATTAGAAGATTCAGATATTTTATTTTACAATTTAAATCCGTTTTTTTAGAAAACACCGTTAGTTCAAGTGAGGAATTAATGAGACCAAGAAAAAAATGGAAAATAAATAAAAGTTACAAGATGTTGAAATTATTTCTTCTTCGGTTTTTTTGCGGAATATTTTTCGGCAAGAGAATCGAAAAATGAGTCCATGTTTGCATTGCGCTTTGAATGACGGGCAAGGATCATAGATTCGAGATCGGATGTTCCCTAAAATTGAACATTTGTGATTCGAAATTGTTTAAAAAAAACGATTTTTGACATATATTTCAAAAAAACTGAAGCTGCGATAAATGTCTTACCGTTTCCGCGTGCATTTGTTTCAAAACTCGTTCTGCTTCTTCAGCTTCCTTCTTTTGTTTTTTGCGGCGGTTATTTTCTTTTTTCTGAAATTAGAAAATTAATAGTTTTGGTTTTATTTTTCCTTTTTCTTTAATTTTTCATAATTGTGCAGAATTTTATGAAGAAAAAAAATGAAAAACCAAGAAAAATGTAATAATGGCTGATTGACGAGCTCAATTTTAGTTTACCTGTGATGTTGTATTTTTATAAGCTTTTGTTGATTTCACAAGCCCATTTTCAATCAATTGCTCAACTGCATCTTTCAAAACATCATAATCTTCAAATCCCAGAGCATGTTCAAGAAGCCTATCCATGTTTCCATCGAACTTGTTATAAGTTGAGATAAGATCCTTTTCTTGTTCTTCGGATCCTATAAATCGAAATAAAATTCGACTTGGGAACGAAAGAAGAGAACTGACCTTCATATTCGTTCATGAAATTGTCAATGTCTTCCTTCGTCACTTTTTTGAACATTTTCCTCCATGCCGCCACTGAATCTTCAGTGATTCCTGATGCCTCGTCATCAACACAACCTAAATTAACATTTTCAATCGATTCATTTATTTAAATTGTGAAAATACCTGTCTCGTCGTAGATTTTACGTTTTTCCGAATCAGAAAGAATCGAGTACGCCTTGTTTAAAATTTGGAATCGGGTGGTGTGTAGTTCTTTCGTTTCCTCGCTTTCATCTTTCAATGTAGATTTATCTGGATGCCATTTCATCGATTGACGATAATACGCCTTCTTCACTGAAAATATTGCGAAATAAATAAATTTAAAGGATAAAATTAGCTCACATTCTGGTGACGAACATGTTTTCTCAGCGCCGAGCAATTCATAGAGGCACTCTGTACCAAAATGTTCTTTACACTCTTTGAGGAACATTCTTCTACAAATCTGTACTTTTTAAAAATGTCGGAATCATAGGGAGACAATTGAAAATTGAAAAAGAAAGGAAAATGAGAGACTTTAGCGAAATCATTGTTTGTCCGCGAGAAATACAAACATGGAATTCAAATCTTTCATTAGAGCGCGAATGCATTATCGCCGTGGGACCAATGCAAAAAATCGTAGATTGTACCCCTTGAATACAGTAAGAAATAAAACATATAGGTCTGAGGTCATTTTCTTTGATTTCCATTTTTGAAAAATTCGCTGAGTTGAATTGAAAAATGCGAAAGCTGGTAAATAATTGCTCGAAGCTGATGTATTTTAGAAGTTTTGAAAACATTCTTGTGCCATTACCGTTATTGTTTTAGAAGCTTGAAAAATATGTTTTTAAGACAACAAATTAAAGAATATCTATAAAACGTCTAAGCTTAAAAAACGTATAGTAGTTATTGTTATCTTTCAATTTTCACTATAAACACAAATAAATGGTTTCTGAAAAGTGCAAACTTTACCATCATCCTTGCAAAACACCTGGGTGTGTATTTACACAAAGAACCACCACCACCACTAACGCCTGAGTCACTCTTGCATTTTGCCTCAATGCCGCATTTTTTTCCGTTTTCCTCTCTCTTTGCCTCTTTCATCATCCTACTCTTATTTCTGTGTTCTCATATTTCGCTAGCGTATTTCCGCGAATCCTTATGCTCTTTATGCATTCTGTTGTCCATTTTCGGCAGCAACCCTTTCTTTTTTGTTTCTCACGCTTAAGAAAAAATTAACATTAATTATTTTTTTCAAAAAAAAAAAAACACGTTATTTTCCTAGGTTACTGTAGCAGTGTTGTGTTTGTGATTTGATGTGATGTTGTTCGAAGTGTTTGTAGGAGTAGCAACAACGTTTATTGTAACCTATATTGGGTAAGTTGGGCAGAAAACCTCTACTTCTATAATTGGCGGCTTATAAAAAGCAAAGGCTATGATTTGAAGATGAAGAAAATCGATAGAAAGAATACGTCACGTTTCATTTCACTTTTCGTGTTTTGAATATAAAAGTAGCTGGTAGAGTGGAACAAAGTCGACTATTTACAGAATGACGGTTGTCGCACCATCGGAAGTATCGGAGAAAGAAGCAGATGATATCACAAGCGATAAAGGTATTTTAATTTTTTCGAATGCTTCTTTAATGAAGGGATTTAATTACCGAAATCCGCCACATCTTCCATTTGTTCTTCAAATTTTGAAAGTTCAGAACATTTAATTTTCGTTTCCATTTTTTTCATTCGCAAATCGGCGGCGAAAAATTTAAAAATTGGTACTTTACAAATAAAATAAAAATGGGAAGTTTGCAATACTAAAGTGAAACATTTAAAACGAACTTTGATCGTAAAATGTTGAACCTTTAAAAGTGTTTTAACACTGAAGAAGATTAATTTTAGAAGAATCGAAAAAATCCGGACACGAAGCGACTATCAAATCAATTGTACCCGGTTCAAAAACCCTTGTTGTTCTTTTCGGGTGGGCGGGTTGTAAAGACAGATATCTGTCAAAATATGCACAATATTATCAAGAAGCAAGGTATTTTATGCTCTTATTTTTTAATACTATATAATTTGATATTCATCAGTATATCAACAATTCGTTTCACCGCACCAATTTCCAAAATCCGAAGCTTCGCATCATACCGTCCGTTTGCCAAATCTTTCAATCGTATTCTAGAAGAAATACTTGATGAAAATGAACTAACAACTATTTATTTCCAAGTTTTCTCAATGAATGGCTGCTCACTTCTTGCAGCTTATTGGGATCAATTGAAAAAGTTCAAAAAAGGTGAAAAGATTCAGAGCTTGACAAAAGGACTCATTTTTGATAGGTAAATTAGTAAAAATCCAACTAAAAAATAATAATTTTATATTCCAGTTGTCCTGCATTCACGTCTCCATCACAAAGTGCTCAGGCTGTCTCATTTGCTACACTGCCACCGAATCATTATCCGGGTGCATTGCGGGAATCATATCGTGCGGTTTTGTACACGTTCTTCTCATTTCACAGGTATTTTTTTATTTAAAAATTTAATAGTTCTAAAAAACGTCCTTGAACATCAAGTTGAAATTGAGAGAAAATTTACATACTTTGATAGAGATGGTCGTTGGACTAAAAGGGCAAATTTTCGTATAACTGTTTTTACAACGTTTAGTATTCAAAAATTCCGAACACGACTATTATCAAATCTTTTTTACTAGAGAAATACTGACAGAATTGAGCGTGAACGCTTCAGAATATTGACATTAAAAAACCGCTCATCTCTTTTACAGAGGGGTAATGTGGCTGCGATCACTTGTCGAAAAAGATGTCTATGAAAAACATTACGCGTATTTCAAAATGCTTACATTTGAAAATCTACCGAACAAGCATTTATACATCTATGGACCTGCCGACCTGGTATGTTCTGAATCTTTGGATTTTTTTAAGTACAATTATTTCAGGTTTGCTCAGAAGAATCAATCGAAGCATACGCTGCCACAATGGAGGAACGTGGAATGCATGTGTCAAAACTTAGATTATTAGATTCGTTACATTGTCAACATCTTCGATCTCATCCAGCAATTTACACAGAAGAGTGCCTAGATTTTGTGAAGTCTGGACATTTGCCAGAAAATCGGAGTCGTGTGGAACTAGAAAACGATGGAAATAGAGATGAAGTACCTGAAGAATTGGCATATTAAGTTTCTAGCAAAAAATAGCATAAAGAAGTACAAATTAAATTATAATGCATAATAATTATATTCACTTGTTTTAAGAACCAATATTTTTATTGTTGTTCCATTCCGTAGACACTTAAACCGGTTATCATCAAAACTCGACCCCTAATTTTAATATTTCCCGAGTCTTAGTTGCTATATCCCTATAAACTCGTTTTTTGTGTTTTTTTGTACTTTTATTACCCTGGAGATAAGCACATAATAGACAATGATATTTTGAAATGAAAAACAAAAAGGTGCAATTGTACTGTGTATTTTTTCTACGAATTACTATGCTAAATATTGATTCATGAATAATGATAATAATAATAACAAAGAGACTTATCTATTTTAGGAATGGAGAAATTAGAGAGAGAGAGAGAGAGAAAACATACGATGCGGATGGGAATATGATTTTAAAGACAGTTTGATAATGATTAAAATGTATAACCTTTTCATTTTTATAGTTACTTGCCAATAATATTTATTAATCATAGTTACGTATAATTATAACTTTTTTTATAAGCCTAGTTTCCAACGATTTGGGTTCACAGGCCATTGGTCCAGCAATTCGGGAGGGTAGGCCAAGTGTTCGTAGGCACAAGTGTTCATGCGTTGAAAACGTTAGGCCACGCACCTTGTAGAAGCGTTTAGCCTGAAGCAACACGAAAAATAAAATTAAATCATTAAATGGGAAATCGAATTCTACTTCGACTATTTTTTTTCAACCATGGAAAATGCTTTAAAACGAACACATGTGCCTCCAAACACTTGACTCCAATTCGGAGCATTTCGTAGGTTAGCTTCATAACTTCAGTTATTCTTACATTTTCTCAATCTGTTTGTTTTTCCATTTTGTATGTAGTTTGATTCAACAATCCTTTTTTATTTCGTCCATGTAAGGGGGATTAAGCAAAAAGTGATCTCAATTTTTGAACCTCTATGACGTTTCGCACCAAACATTTTGGTCGAAAATGAAGGACCAGTCGAAAACTAATCAAAAAGGTTTTATTTGTTCAAATCATTTGTTTCCAATCTTCGATGGTTTTGAGATTTTATTTTTAGAAACAAGAATTTTCTTTAAAAAAGTGCAGAGATTACGAGGATTTCAAAGATTAGCATTTAGATTTAGTTTCATGCGCTATAAATATTCGGAATCTAGTGGTTTTTTATATTAGAAAATATCGGGGATTAAACTTCATTTGATTAGAATATCAGCATTGGGGAAAACTTTCATACAACATTTTCCTAGTAATTTCTTCGCATTCAATTTTTTAGATTGTATAAATTTTGGGGTTTTTATGTTCATTTCCATTTTTAAGAAAAAGCTGTAGCTTTGTACTTTTGAGCACTTAAATCTCTACTACAAAGGAGAGTTCGATCTGCTATAAATTTCTTATTTACGGTATCGTTTAAAAAAAACAGTTAACGAAAAGGCTAATAAAATATTGAGGAATAGAAGTAGGCTTACAATATGAGGTATTAGTTTTTTCATCATTGTTTAAAATACATTTATAGAACAAAATTTTTTTTCCGAAACTCGAATTATAGACGTTGCTTTGAATAACACGTTATTCAGATCAAATTAGTTTTCCAGATCTCTAGGTTCCATTTTGACCCAACTCTAGTTTTTTTTTTGAAAATTAAATTAAAGTTTTTGTTCAGACAATAACCGTCGTTTTTCATTATCAAAATTTAGAACGAATCTGTTATCAGATGTCAAAAATAAAAAGTCGAACCGTTTCATTAAAAAGAAAGAAGTACATAGACACATGTATCGGTTTTCCAATTTTTATCTAATTAACTACTTAATTTGCGCAACTAGCAACTTTTTTCGATGCATAGTTTCCAATTTCTCTATATCTCTTTTTGCCGTTTTGTGGAAATATTTGTCAATTTGCCATCTGTCAATAAAATACTGCCAAAATTTTGGCATTGTTCACTTCTTTTTTGTTGCTTGTACTAACTATTTTGTTGCTGTTTGACTGTCATCTCATCACATCTCGAGAACAGATCTTTCCTACATGAAATTTTATTTCTCAAAAATCATTTATTCTCTTCGTTTCATTCTCATTTCACTCCACAATTCCAACAATATTTCGTTTCAGAACACAACTGCGTGACTCATTCCTTTTGCCTCCCCCCTATTTCCCAACTACTCATCGGGTTAGTGAAATAGGTGAAAGAGTGTGTAAAATTGAGAGACGTCGAGAAGAAAGATAAAAACCCTGAGGCGCGCAAAAGAGAAAGAAAAGAGAGACACGAATTGTTGCTTCTGCTGGTTCGAAAAAAAAAAGAGAAACACAGCATTTTTGTCGGGTTTTTTGTTCTTTTTTTGATTGGTTCAAATATTCTAATGGATGGTATTGATATTGTGAGCAATGGTAGCGACGACGAGAGCAGCAGTAATAATGACAATATTAAAACAACAATAACAAAAACAACCTCTCCTACAACAACAAACAACTATGCTCGTCCAATTTCTTTGAAGTTTTCTAGTTTCAACAATTCAGATGGTATGTTTGATTTTCTATTTGCTTTATTCTTCACCTCAAAAATCTTGATCTCAAAGAATTACTCATTTGAACTCTTTATTAGAAATGTAGCTACATTTTTTTGTCTTTATTTTATTTTATTTTTAAATTTTTGAGTTCAAAAAGTTTAAAACATAATGCCTAATTTTGAAAAACATTTAAAGTATTTTTTTCCAAATTTAGAAATCAAATCATTAAAGACAGTGTACCACTTAATTTGACCATTTAATTTTTCAATTGTAAAAGTCATAGTCATTAAAAAAAGAGTTTTTTTTTTAAATTTGAATTAAAACATTCTTGATTCATAAAGATATTTTCCTGAATATCATCGATATTTTTCACTAGAATTTCGATAAATATTTTTCATAGCACATTTTTCATTTCATTTTATTTCTCATAATTAATAGACAATTCAAACGCATTTTGTATTTGTATTTTAATATGGAAAATTCTATTTGTCTCATTTGTCCATTTAAAACCCTTTTTTAAAGATTTCAGAGGTTTCATTTTGGTAATTTAAATTGATAACTAATATTCAGAAAAACTATAATTATAAGTTTAAAGGAGGCATGCCGGAGAATATAAATGCCGTTAAATCGCCGAAAAATGACATACTTCTGTTATAAATCGGTTAAAAATTTTAAAAAATTCACGGAAGAAAAAAACGAGCTACCTGCAAAAAAGGTTCCAGCGCGGAAGAGTTTTGTTTTCTAGTCCGCTGTAGTTTGGGCTCCTAGGCCGCCTATTAAATTTGTGCATTTATATTCATTTTTTTTGTTTTTTTTGCAGGTAGCTCGTTTTTTTCTTCCATGAAACTTACAAAAAAATTTTAAACCCATAAGCTGTCATTTTCAGTTATATAACGTCATTTATATGCACCGTAATGTCCTCCTTGAAGTGAGCAAGATAAGTACCAGTTATTTAAAGTCGTTATTTTTACTTGTTTTCCTTGAAAAATTTCGTTCGTTGGATTTACGTATTGGTTGAACGTCTATGATGAAAAATATTCGTACACTTTTTTAAAACTTAATATTGTCAACTTAAAAATATTGGATCATCCATTTTCTACTAAAAGACCGCAGCGCAGCCGCTCGCATTTAAAAATAGCACGAATGTGTGAGAGACTTAGATTTTCTGGGTAGATCAAAACGAACTTGCATGATCAAGAATATTTGAGTTGACAATAATTTAAAAAAAAACAAAAATTGAAAATTATTTTCAAAAAACGTCTTTAAAAAATTGTGCCAGATTTTCCTAACTCATAAAAAATTCATTTAAAGACAGCTGTTCAGTTAATTTGACCCTACCTGTTCTTAGTTTCAAAAATTAGAGCGTTCTCTAATTAGTACAATGCAATTTATGAGAAATCACACCGATAAATACACGCTTCATAGCAGCCGTGCAAAGTTGAAAAAATTAAAATTTGAATGCGCGCGTGTCCGTGCGACGCGGTCAGTGTCCGTGCAACGCGGTCGAAATTGGCGCGAAACACATTTATTTGAATGTGGCTACATATTGGTAATGTTCTTTGGACCACCTGGGCTCCCATTCGAATTTTGTTTTTTTGCCTTTAATGCTGATCGTGTTAACTGATCAGCTGCCTTTAAAAAAAGATCTCTCGATTATTTCTCAAAATAAATTGTTTTGCACATTATTTTCAAAAACGAGTTCTCCATATTCTTTTTATCGTATGTCTTTCCTTCCGGGACATTTCAACTAATTATTCTGAACTTGTTTCTCAGCTGAACAGATTTTATAAATGTTCGTTCATTTCAGAAATTAAAAAAAATCATGTAATATATTTTAAGATATATTATTTGATTAAAATATATGTATTTGACAAAGAAATTATTTCTAATTTTCCCACCCGAATATTTTTTCAATCAAAACGCATGTCAAGTATGAAATGTCATGATTTATAGTTGAGAACATGTATGTGACTAACACATCATGGAATAAAAAACAAGGCACGGAAAAATTGAGCTGTAGAAAATCAAGACGATAACAACATAATGCGTCACTCTTTTTTTTTCCAGAAAATCCATTAATCATCCATTTTTACTGAATTCGCATGTTCAAAAAAATCTTTTTATCAATCTATATTTTTTCGAAAACCACTTTTTTTGGGAAAGAGTTGATGATTCAACAAACACTTCGTTTCTGCCATGTGTTATCAATTCACATACATATCAAACACATATTAAAATCAATGTATGTATGTTATTTGTGGAAAAAATGAAATGGCGTATGAATAATTGTGATTCGAATGACTAAAAATTGAATCATGCCATTTTTATTTGTCATCAATAATAAATGTTGACTTTTTTCAGATAAATCGGACGATATGAAACCTCCAGATGATTTGATGGATCAGAAACGGTATGCACAAGGATTTATAGGTATAAAACCTTTGATATCATTCTTTTTCCAATTAAAAAATCCGTGAATATTTGTGGTATGAACATTAAATCCCAGTATTATTGTCACACAAAATCGGCTTCATAAACGTGAACTTCCCTATTTTGCGAAATAGTGTATGGTGAGGGATAATAAGACAACGCAACGCAACCCTTCCCATTGCCTTCACGCGTGGCGTGTCGTTTTTTAGACAGAGGTTTTTTTCACGTTTATATAACAGATTTTGTAAACAATTAATAAAGACCCGCAACGCCCTATCTTATTAAAAAAATCCAAAAATAATGATATTTCGAAATTATTCATGAGATTATTGAAAAAAGGATAGAATTTCATGATTAAATGCTGAATATGCTTGAATTAAGTAGTATACTATCTTTAACATCCTACTCATTCGTAGTTTTACATTTATTTTAAAGGAATTGCGCCAATTGTCGACGTTCAATTCTATAACCAAATTTTAGTTCTCGATAATTCAATGTAATCCATGTGAAATCGCGTAAAAAATGATGTTCAGCAGTAGTTCAAAATTTCAATAATAAACATTGGGAGGCTGGAACCCGCTCGTTTAAAAACTCTCCAACTGTCTGCAGATGGGTGTTTGTTTGAAATTGAATAATCAAATATATGTAAAATTCTGAATTTTTTGCCTCTATTTCATTGTTGCTATTAAGTGGCACACCATCATTAAAAATTAACATTTATATATTACATAGGAAGCGGCATTAAAAATGTTATTTTCCATATTTTTTCTTAACTAACGAGTAATAAACACCTGAATTTTGTTAAAGCAGCCGTTTTTTTTTTGTTAAATTGATCCCTTTGATTTTGTTTAGAACCATACAGGATTTTGACAGGCGCGATTAAGTAGTGACAAGTGTGCGTAATTTGAAATAAGCGCGAAATTGCGTTTGATTCTCACAGAAATCAGCTGATTTCTAATGCTTCAAAGTTCTCTGGCACCACTTCCCAATTACAAGATTTATTTTGTTTTCCGATTCCGTGAATTTCAATTAATGACACAATTTTTTGCGAGTAGGAGGAATTCAATTAAGTTTTGCAACCGCTGATCTTTATTCTTAATTCCGGGTTTATTTTATAGAAAACAACAATAATACATAAATAGGGTTTCTTATTCTATAACGGGGTTCCTCGACTTTCTTGTTTTTTCCCACGCTTGTTTTTAATACTTTGAACAAATGATCCGATCACTGATGTCAGGTGTTTCAAAAATAGGTGTTTTCTTAAGAATGAAATCAGGGACATTTATTGTCCTAATGTCATTGCATATATTTACCAAATCTATGATTTGTTTTCTGAGCATTTAAACAAAAATTTCATATCGTTAAAATGTGAATTTTCTTTTTCCAGACTGTAATACTCAGATAGTGATAGCATTATGTAATTCACAAAAAAGATTAAATGAGCACACATTTGATAATGTAGACGGCATTTTCTGATAAAATTTCCATTCTTGATCAGTAATGACATTTTGTATATTCCGAAAGCGACCACAGATGTGGGGAGGGGGAAAAATGAAATTTGTTGACTTCATTATAATAAAAATATATCTTTCTATCGCATAATAAACAAATAGGGCATTCTAGTAATTATTCTATAAGTGCAATGTGAAAACCGAGCGTGGGGAAGAAGAGAATTTTGTGGGTGGAGTTTCGACGAGTGAATGTGTACGTATGCGAACAAATGTGCCACTGGAGAGCTGAAAACAACTAGAGTTGAATTATATTCAAAAAAAAATTCAGCTCTATATTTGAGTCAATTATTCTAATTTGAAATTTATTCGAAATTTAGAGATTTTTATCGCTGCTTGATCATGATTTTTAATAATATGAATCAACAAGTTATAATAGGTTTGTTTTTTTTCTCTGGAAAATATGCAGTAAGTAGTTTAATGGAATTTGGCTCGTTACCACTATTTTGGTGCCAATGTGCTTAAAAATCAATGATCAGTACCTGCACTTTTAACTGCTGAAAATAGCTTTTATTTATGATTGATATTTGGTCAATATATATATATATATATATCGATAATTGAGCTTGATTAAAAACATAGGAAATCCAAATTGATCTAGAAACCTAAATTTCAATTGTTTAAATCTTCATTTAAATTAATACCAGCTTAATTCTGGTGTTTTGAAAATGTGTTTGATTATCAGTTTTAATTTATTTTGAATTGTTTCCATCATACTTTCCGCATGAAAATTCTCCACTCTTCTTGGGGTAACCGTCTGCGTACTCTGTAGCGATAAATCTCAAACCCACAGCTACTGTGCTCAAGGGTTCCATCCGCAATAACGGATTCAATTTGTCAGTTGTACACGTTTACAAACAGTGCTTTAGCAATTCCATAAGCACTGTATAAACTGGCACGCTGCCAGGACGTGTTTCCCAAACGAACTTGCAATTGATCACCATCATTCAGCACAAAACAGTTCGCAAGTTATTTGGGGTAGATGTCCTGGCAGTGTGCCAATTCATTGAGAGTGAATAGAATAGAAATGAGGAACATGAATTACCAAAACTTCAAATTATGCGAATTTTATTGGTAGGCTGTCTTTAACTTTCAATTTCAATTTTTTTTAAACTTGAATTTATTAGAAAACCTTTTCTACTACTAGTTCCTTGTAGTTTGCTCAAAGAGATATAACCATAAGTAACTTCGAAACTTTTCAAAATTATAAAATAAAACGCTTGACTGAAAACGAATCTAAGTTAGGCATGCTTCACTTATTAAAAGTTTATAATCAGAAACCGGAAAATTGGGCAAAAGTCGATGAAAAATTTTTATTTTCGTTGTCGCTAAAGATTTTCTAGACTTATTTCAGATGGATAGGTGAAGCAGCTAGGTGAAGCAGCTCCAGATTGAAATTGATTTTCAGAATTCTGATTCCAAATATAACATTATGAATGGCTAAAACTTGTATACCATGCACTTACTTCAGTTTACAAATTAGATAACTAGAAATTATATTAGAACATCGTTTGATTTTTTAAATTCCCAGAAAAAAATTAACATAGAACTCGTTTGACATCATAAAGGAGTACATTTACACTTTTGTTATTCATTAAAAAATATATCTTCTAAATACACATTTACAGATGCCCTTCGAGCGGTTCAAACGTCGCATAAGTTCGAGTTCAACACCGTTTCATCGCCAGTACTTCCACAATTGGCAAGCGGAATCAGTCCGATTACTCCTGCAACAAACACGTAATTCTAATCTTGTTTTCAGTCAATTGAACTCATCATTGAACGGGTGGAGGATTAAACAAAAAATGACTTGAAATATTTAAGATCACGTGTAAGATTATGGGAATCATCAAAAATAAGACTAATATAGTAATTCAGAGATGAGATTGAAGAGGACGTATGATCTTAAAATAAATTAAAACGTGATCAACTTATAATAGGCTATGAAAACTATTGAACTTACGTAGAAATTACGAAATAGTCTAGAGATCTTCAAAAAGTAGTTATTTCGGGAATACCCAAATCCGAAACCCTACGAATCAACATTATCGGCAAAAATTAGCACGGTTTTTTGACATCTACCGTCAATTTACCTAAATTCGCACTCTTTTCAAATGTTGATCACTATCAGGGAATGACTCCCTCAACCACATTACAGAGCAACATTTTCCTACCTATTTTCAGTGATTTGAAAACAATCATGATGTCGATACTTGGAAGTACACCTATTCCAACATCATCATCTGGTCCATCGTTCCCAACACTTCCATCACCAACTGGTCTACATTTGGATATGGAGTACGTTCAATATTTCTATAGACATCAAACAAAAGACATGAGTTCATCTATTGCTTTCTAAGTCGACTTCCTAACTTTTTGTTGCAAAAAATATGACCAAGAACTTTAAATAGAAACTGAGAATTTCTGTTATTTAATTCTTGGAAAACAAAGTTTTGTTTCTTATTCCGTACACAATTGCAATGAATTGCAATTATTTGGATTATTGAGGAAACAAGCGAAGCTTACACTATTTAAAAAAAATTGAAGAAATAATCAGATGATTGTAGGTTCCGTTCGTTGTTGGAACGTCGATTTCAAGTTCAAATTTTTAAGTTTAAGATACATATTACGTCATCAGTTCTTAGAATGCTAGTCAGAGCCTGAATAAAAAGTAATTTAATAAAAATGTTAGACGAGTAAAACACAAAATACTCGATCACGATGAAAAGAAACTGATTACTAATTCAAAGAACATGCATGTTTTGAATAGTATCATTTGAAAATTCCATGTTCAAACAACGCTTAAAATATTCGTGGGATGTTTATAAAATCTGAAAACCTAAATATAGTTTTAGTAATGAAAATGGAAGAATGTTAAGAGAAAATAGATTTGAAATTAAAGATATATTCATGATAATTCGATTTAATATTGAGCAAAACGGAGCTAAAATACGAACTTTGAAACGTTAAACATGGCTAAAACACCAAGTTGAGATCTCAAGATGAGGACATGAAAACAAGTGGGGGAAAAACAACAACGTAGTTTTCTCGGATAATTAGAATTTCTCTATTTATTTTGAAAAAAAAACGTTTTAAAATTTTATTTTTATATTTGAGCTAACTTTTAGAATTTTTTAATTATTTCATTTCACAGCTTCTTCTCGTTATTCTGAAATTGAAGCTTTGACGCACGTGGAGTAGGCTTTCGAAAAATGATGTCAAATTCTCAACGATGTTTTCTAAATGATTTTGTTTACTGTTTCAGAAAAATGGCAAAGGGATTTAAAAAACACAATTTCAAAAAAATTTGAAAAAAAAAAGAATATTGTAAAATCCTTCTTTAATAGAAACATTAGGAAGTGTTCCTGATAATAATACCGTTCCATATTTACAGTGAACTGTCGCTGAAACTTATTGCACACTCAGTTTACCCAACATCAATGCCGATTGGTCCACTCTCCGATGATCAGTCTTCTGCATCTTCTTCAACTCATTTACAATCCCAATTGACAAACATTGAAGTTATGAATAATCTGATCACATCCTCAACTTCAGCTGCATCAACATCTCGTCCAGATAAATTGAACCTGCCTGTAAGTGTTTCAATGCATAAATACCCTTTTCCCCGTTCGCCCAACAAAACATTTCGGGTGTGATGTGATGTGTGTTTACTTTTTTATGTGTTTGTACATGTTTTTCGTTGACCCACAACACATTTTATGTATTATTGTTGCTATTGATTTTTCAAAACGCTTTCTTTCTTTTTACAGCCTCAAATTGTTTTGGAAAAGAGTGACGATTCGGATAGTGGGTTACCGGAGACTAGAAGTGGATCGAGATCATCGAAAGAACGAACTAATGGGTGAGTATGTTGGGTATTTGTATTTCCTTGAAAAGTAATAAAAACAAAACAATATATTTGAAATCACTTGTATGAACGAAATTTTATAGAGAGAGAGACACTGTTCAAAAGCAGCTTTACAAAATCAATTAGAACATCTTTGCAGTTTAGAAATGATTTTTATAGATTTTTGAATCAGATCCCGATAACATCAAGTCTTCAACAAAAATATCATACCCAATATTTTCCGTTAAAATCCCGGTTATCGTAACAAAGAAGACTTTTTTTAAAGAAACAATTGGAATTACCACAATCGTAAGCGTAAGTGCCGAAATTTAAAATTTGATTTTAGAACTTTTTTAAAACTTCAAATTTGTTATTTTTTGTCGAGATTTTTTGTGGATTGCATTAGATAGATTGTTGTAAAAATATGCATTTTTTACAATGTAATCAAATGGTGTTGAAAAAACTGGCATCCTATCTTTAAAATAATGACCCATGTTGTTATTTACATAATTTCGCCTTACTGATATTTTTAGATTTTTTTCCAAATTGTTAGTCTTTTAACTTTATCACAGCTATCGATTTTTTCCAATTGATTTTGCGATGTCTCCGAAAACACCCCTGAAAAATTTGAATTTTGTAATAATTCCGTGTGTACAGTTAGATAATACAAGACGTGCGATATCTGGAATATTAAATAGATGTATATCACAAGAGATCCATCGCTAAATAGTGTTAGGGTGGCGTTTTAGAATGTTTTCATAAATATATTGCGAAATTCTTAAACAGATCTACATTCATATTAGAAATCAAATTTTGTGACATTCTTAATTGATTTAAAGTGCAACTTTTCTTTTTTACTTTTTTCGCAATATTTTATTTCTCTAGTTTCTTCTAAAAAATTTGTTTTGAGTTAATTTTAAATTCCATTGGGGTTTTGATGCGTCGTTGGCTTGTCTTTGCATTTCTTTACTGATTGAGTAATACTTTAAAAAACTGATGTGATTTCATTTAATAGCAGTTCATCAAACTCAAACGGTTGAATTCAGGGCCATTACGGTTGTAAAACTATTTATTTTCATACTTTTCAGTTTTTGAATTCCAAAATTATTCGTGAAAATTAGTACTAATTATAAACTTTTGAATTTACAGTACTAATTTTTCATCTCCCGTTCTCAATTAATTCCATTTCCTGGTTTGATATCAATTCCAAAAACCCAAAAAATGAAAGAATTCTTTGCAAAAAACACCTATCGAGAGCGAAACATCAATTTATCATAGTTGTTCCATTTTTTTCTCTTTTACAAACACAACCAAGACCAAGAGAAAAATGTTCGATCTTTTCTTGATCTTGAAAAGTGCAACCTATTCGCCCACAAAAAAGGAGACGCACACTCCACAGACCGATATTTATTGACCAATATAAATAAAATGAACGCATGGTATTCTCCCTCCGAATGGTTATCGTTTTGTCCAAAAAAAAAATGGGTATGAGTCATCCAAGAGACCCACAATTTAGTGTGAACGTACGCACTCACAAACACACGCAGACACAACTTTTTGGTGACTCATTTACAGCTTTTCCTCCAATCTCAAATGTTTTCTTTTGCCCTCTCTAAATTTCACATAATGCTTCCCCAATATTCTCATTTCTCGTCATCTCGTTTTTCAATATATAGCACTCGTCATACAGTCAACACAAAACTCCGCCCTTCTCTCACACCAAAACCATACCCTTTTTTTTGTGATCGTTTTGCATGCGAAAGTATACGGAAAAACGAGGAAAAATAACATTTGTTGTATTTTGAACGATGCATCAAAATAATTGGAATCATAATGGGTATAATATGAACCCGATGCATCAAGCATCGTCGTCAACATCGCAGCCTTCGTCGTCTTCATCGAATTCTGCATATTCCAATAATAATGCTAATCATTTCGGAAGCTTTGAAGGTTTTCATTCAGTTGTTGAACCTATCAATATGTAAGTATTATTTCCTTTGTTTTTTCGTTGAATGTTTATAAATAAGTGAAAGCAATGACACAATTAAGCGTGAATTATGCGGGAACGCTTGAAATCAGCGCACGCTCTTTCATTTTTTAAGTGTCATGGTTCCTTATATTCCTTAACCTACTGCCTTTAGAACACGAATTCCTTCTCATTTCCGCTCAAAAAATTCGACTTTTTAAATCATAGAAAAACTCGATTTTCCCCCACTTCTCCCTTATCAGTATAATATAAAATATTTGTTCGCTGTCTTTTTTTTGTGAAAAGAGCACGAAAAAAATTAGAGAGAGAAAAAAATCATATATTTGATGTTTTGTATGAATTCTTTTTGTTTTGATTTTTCCTATTTCTTGTTCCTATTTTCAATTTTTCCGTTGTACGGTATTTCGCAATTTCGCAATTTCTTAATTTCGAAAAGTTTCGAAAAGTTTTTCCATAGAACCGGAATCAGAATAAGATGATGATATATATATATATATTGAACGAGAATTGAATTTTTGATTTTTAATTGTGGGGAAATATTATCTAGAAATTTTTGTAGAAAACCTATAATTTTTTCAAGCATGGTGGTCCATAGGCCATTGCGACTAAGAAGTTGGTTTTTTTTTCGAATTTTGCAAAATTGCAATTATCGCTGGAATCCTAATAGTGCTTCAAAATCCGATATCAGTGAGCTTTAAATCCAAATTAGTGACAAATAGGCCACATCACCAATTTCGTTTAAAAGTACTTATATTACGTTGAATTTTTATCATTTTTCGCTTATTTTTTCAAACATTTTTTTAAAATAAAAATGGTTTCTCTGCCATTTCTGCATTGAATTTCTCGGTATTTTTTGAATTTTTTTTCAACCTGAATAGGCCCATAGCTTTTGTCTTCTTAAGCGAATTTACTTTATTCTTCTTCAAAGATGAGCTTAAATAAAACTACGAATCGGTGTGTCTTTATTTAATGATGAATCATCAAAAATATGTTCTTTTATCTTACTTTTATCATTTGTTTTGAATTAGCTTACGTCATAAATTTAGAACATCGAAGTCAGCAAAGCACTAATAAATTGGTTTTGGCAGGCTTAAAATTTTTTTAATTTTTTAAAATCACTTATGAAAAGAATACTTCAAAAGTTTTCTGCATTTTTGAATCACATTATCTTCGAGATTTCTCTCTCTCTCTCTCTGAAAAATACATTTTTGCACTACTGTAGTACTTCGCCATTAACAACAAAAATTTTGCGAAAATGCACTTATCTCCATTTGTCGGATTACACATCTCGATTTCTCTTATTTATCAGAGTTAATTATACAAACTATGTGTTTTGCTCATTTTTGTTTATGTCTAAAATGGCACATCAAACTACAAAATTATATTCATTTTTCGAGTTGATAAATAGAATAACAAGCCGACACAGCTCTCAAATTATTTGCTAACGACAGATTATTTATCTGAAATTTCAGCCAGTTTTTTTTTTCGTTCAAACCTATTCCAGTTTCTCTGCGAGTTTCTAGTTCAAAAATACATTTGAGAAAAAAAGACGAAAACAATCTGCTTTATCCCAAAATTAATAATTCTGAATGCAATCCTTAGAGTATTATTAACGAGTGTAAAACAAACTGCACATTAGCCTACGGATCATTGATAAAAACACTGATATACAAAAAAAACTAGAATTTTTTTTAGTCAAACATGTTATTTAGTTTTTTCTTTCTTCTAATATATTGAATGAGTAATAGATTTAAAGCCTTTTTTCTCTTCGATTGGACTTTTCTTCAATTAATCGATGTGATGTTACTACCCCATCTAGACATATCAAAGATATATTCTTTGAAACTAGTGCCTAACCATTGACAGAAAAAATTTAAGACTCTAATTTTCGAAAAGATATTTACAAGATCCGCGGACTGTAAGGCACCTAATTTGCAAGATAACCAGAAAATACGGTCATGTGCATACATGAACTGTTTGTTAAAAAAAACATCTACCAAAGGGTTTTGTCTTTTTTTTTTCAAAGTTTTGCGGATTTCAATAATACTTTAAGCTTGATTCGATCAAAAACAATTATCTACATATGTTTTTTTTCATTTCGGCTTATACATCAAACAACTAAAACTAACATGTTAGCATCTTTAAGAAGGAAGTTCTTATTTTTTGAATAACAAGATTCATTTTCAGTGAAACTCATTTTATCAATAGGTTTTTAGTTTCTTTGAAAGTATTTCTCTATTATTTATACTAGTATTAATATTTATTCGATTAGTCTTTGCTCTAATAACTCCTTTTCGAAAGAACATTTAAGACCTTCTAAAAAAGATTAAAAACTCTTCTCCGTTAGAAATTTTCATATATGTATATTATTCGAGATTTTTGACTTTGGCTGTTTATCAAATCTTTCATGCATATTATCTCACACCAAAAACAAAATAAACGGCTTCAAATTGAATGTTGTTGGATTAGATGAAAAGTCATATGATTTTAATAATTAAAACCATGTTGCTTTTTGTTCGCAAATCTTTTCTTTTTCTCGATAATTTAATTTAGGCAATTTCTTTTTCTGCAACTTTTCTTTTTGAATATTTCCAGTATTATTATTACACCTTCTAAACATTATACATGCAGGGCTAGCTCCGTCACCGTGATTATTCATCATATTTGAACGCTGTCAGAAAAGAGCAGAGTGATTAGAAGAGACGAAGAAAGAGAACAGTTCTCGCCTCACTGTTTGTTGCTTGAATTTTCCGCCCTTCAACACTTTTTTTTGTGACATTTTTGGAAGAGGGAGCAGCCAGCGCCGTTCCCGTTCCCATTCCATTCATTTTCATTTTCATCAACCAATAGCTACACATTTTTTTCTTGGAAATTATTCCAAAATGTATTCTCCAATAACTGCGGACCATTTTGCTACCAATTTCAACTGCAATACTAATCATATGCCGACCCCATCTTATCCAATGCCTGCAAATTTGTATGATTATTGCGAACAGTTAGTTTTTCTTTGAATTACAATTTACTTGGATTTTTTGTGATAACAAGAAGTAATGTACTAAAAGTCATGATCGAACTTTTGAACTTTTTGTAATACATAGTCTGCAATTATTTTTGCCCGGTTTCTCGTGAAATTTGGTATTTTTTTAACATTTTAAGGAGGACTTTGGGGAGCTAATAAGTGTAGATAAAATAGATCTCGTACTCACATCTCTGTTTTTAAAATTTTCTAGAAAACCGCGCCTCAAAACAATGTCCTAGATGATATTTTCACCAGGTCAAACTTTATCTTTAAAGCTTTCGACATGTGGTTTTTATAAACATTCAAGCGCTTCTTTAAAAATTGTAATTAAAAGTGTGGTTTCTTGAAAAATGTACAATTTATGTTTTCATGATTTTTTCTTAAAAATATGAGAATTGATTGTATAAGTTAAGTCTATCCGAAAACTCCGGCAGCTGAAATTTACACAAAACTTCTTTGATCAAAGTTCAGTTAAGAAAAATATTAAATATCAAAAAAAAAATAGACAAAAAATAGAAATAGTACAAATCTTGTATTCGAACAGGGATGATCTCCTTAAAGTCTTCAATCAAATAAAACGAGTAAACTTAACATTAAATTATGTGTTAGACCGGGCCACTGTAGTTACAACTGGGCCCAACTAACCAGCCAAATATATTTACTGAAAATCAGTTGGCCTCCCATACGGCCTAAACAATAAGTCTTCATGTAAGCAATTTCTGATCTATAATTTAAACAGTTTTTTATTTTAAGTAAGCAATTTCTGATTTCAAAATCTCACATAAAAAGGAATTGTTTCCCAAATGAATGTGAATGTGAGTCATCGTGCCATTCACGGGAAATCGTGTGCCTGTCGACCGACACTGGTCGTCAGTTAGTATGTTTTTGTTGTTTTTTTTGAGACGCTCCTTTTTATTTAATTTTTCACAAAAACGCCACAGTTTGTATAGAAAAAGTTGAAAAAAAACTTCGTCGAAATTTTAAATAACATTTTTGAACTTTTTCAATTTATGAAGACGAAATTGTTTTTTAACAAATTTTTCCTTGTGCGTCTTTCTGTGAAAAAAAACTGTGCGCTTAAACCCGCCCACAAATCTGTGTCGCAGCCAAACATGATGACTAAAATCATTTTTACATTTTTACATACCCTGTAAAATAAATTATATTCTGCATAGGATCGATATTCGGAAACTAGGATAACAAAATGCCGAGAAAGCGAACTGTAGGCAGGAGAATGTAGGTTTAAAAAAACTTTCTCGAGCAAAAAATCGAAGCAAAAATGTTTATGAAATTTATAAACAAGCAAGGGTGATCATTTTTCAGAGTTAAAGGGGTTTTTAATGAAAAAAATAGATTTCGGTGAAATTTATTATTTTTTCAGGATGTCACTGGATGACCAGGAGAAGAAAAAGCTTGAAAGAAAGCGTGCACGAAATCGTCAAGCGGCCAGCAAATGCAGACAGAAGAAAATGGATAGAATCAAGGAACTTGAAGATCAGGTTAGTTTTTCTGATTTTTGCCCTAAACAGAGTTTTTGTCTTGAGTCATGTTATTGTCAACTATAATATTCTTGATCACTGCGCTTTGAGGGCTGCTCAACCTCACAGACGCTCCGCACGCACGCACGTGGCTGTCGACACACACTGTAAAATTGGCGGGAAATTGATTTTTTCAAATTTTCCAGTGTGTTGAGTACCGGCAGCCGCGTGCGTTCGTGCGGAGCATCTGTGAGGTTGAGCAGCCCTCAAAACGTAATTATCAAGAATAATTGAGTTGACAATAAAACATGTGCCCAGGCAGATATTTTGAAAACCTTTAGTTGGTTTCTTCCAGGTTCACGCAGAGAAACAAAGAACAGCTCGACTCGATACAGAAATTCAGCAGCTCAATGTGGCATTGAAAAACTTCCAAAGACTTGTAGCGTCACACACGACCAATGGATGTGTTTCACCGTCTTGTCGTGCCTAAAATCAATTTTCACCATTTTTTTCATCTTGAAATTACTTTTCTCAACGTGCCCTTCTTCTTACAGTGTTTTTTTAGAGACTACATTCCCCTCTCAGGTTAGAACTTTTCTTCTGCTGGACTTTTAATAGACAGTTTTAGACTATTTTTTCATTATCATGTTTTTCAAGTTTTCAAATCTCAAGTCCCAGTGGATAAGTCTACACTTTTTGTGATTCGTATTTTTCCAATGCAATAAACATTGTCTGTCCAATATTAAAGTTATGAAGTTTTATTTAATAAACAGAGTGCCAGTTAGCATTCGAAATGAAAAATCAAAATTCGAATAGTCAAAAAATACCAATTTTTAGCAAATTTTTTTGCATTTCATGTCAATTCTTTCGGGGTCTCACGATATGACGTCAAAAACGATGGCATCGTAATTTTTTAAATTATTCATTTTACCTCATTTATTCATTATTCACAATTATGAATTACATAAAACAATTTTTCCAACCTGCAAATAATGATATTTCAAAGTATTCAGTTGATAACACGAATCGATGTGGAGTAGCAAGTCCAATTGAAACCGCGATTTGTCCTACTCCCAATGAGTCAAGAAGAATTATCAAAACTATTGATGGGTTTGTTATGAACAAAGTTCCGATATTAATATCATTTTTAAAGACTTGAACTTGTTTTATCCTCCGATGACATTCGTCATATTGAACTCCTACAAAACATGTTTGATAATTTGAAATCATTTGATTCTTCAGGACAACAAGTGGTATGAACATTTTATGAAATGTCAGGCCCTCCCGTTTTATTTTCAGCCATACATTGTTGTTCCAGTCTCGATTAATTCCTTAACAATGCAACTAGTTATCAAATGGAGGAAGTTGATAAAAAATGGACAATTGGTATTGTCAGAGTTTTTCGAACCATTATCAATCGATCAAATCATTCAACTAATAAATGTAATACTTAGTTACGCGATCCCCCACTAGTGCAATACTCAAAACTTCAGGCGAGTTTATTTCTTGAAACGAAAGTTCTTGGTGAAGAATCAGCGAAATGGATTGCATCGAAATTAGAAGGAAAAACAACACCTGAAATGGCGAGAATTTTGCAAAAGGATCGTTATGGATTATCCAAAGAACACAAAGAAAAACTGGCAACTTATCGAAAAGTTATCATGCCAGATAATGACCAATTCATAGTTAATCAATATTAGATTTTATTCAAAAAGTTATCCCGTATTCAGCAGACAGAAATAAACGCATTTTTTGCAAATCCAAGTTACAATTCAGTTCAGCAAATCTCTAACCAGTTATAAATGAAACAAAAATAACACATGAAAAATATTTTCACCAGGAAGAAAAGAAATAAAAGATCAAGACGTTGAGATTCGATGCCACATACATACAGGAAGACCATTTTGTCGAACCATTTGAATCCAGTGAGCGTTTCCTGTGCCATCAACTAATCGACCAATTACACAATGCCCAATTTTCTGAATTCCTCCATCATCATCATGATCATACATCTGAAAATTTCATTGATTTTTTTACTCAGAAAATAGTTGCGATTTATACCTCAATCACAATATGTGATTTATCAAGTTTTGTTGGAGGAACATGGAATAAAAATGATTCGGAAAATGATGCATCTGTTCCACCGTCATTTGAGCAATTAGAAGCTGAAGACGATGATGGTTTTGATCCACTGAAAAATTTTAAACGGTTTTTTCACTCGTGCATGCTCTCAAATTTTTTTTTTTCACAATTTTTCTCTGATAGTTTTTCAGGGACTAGAAACAAACGAGGCCTAGAAAATATGGCCGAACTGTATTTTTCTCTGATATCTATTATCACTCATTAGTCTGCGTCTCGAGGGTTGTAGTGTTAAAGGCAGTTGGACGCACGCCACTAAATTGTCTGCATTAGTGAAAATATAAGATCCCACGATTTTCTGTTATCGTTGGTTTAAAACCCAGTTACTCAAGGTAATTCGGAGTTCTGACCTTTCGAAAGAAAGTGTCAAACAACTAAAATTTTTGGCTAGCTCTTGTGGGGATTCCACAGTGGGCAATAAAACATGAAACTCACTCAATTGAAGATTTTTTAGCAATTGATGGATTAACAGTCGTTTGCTTCTGTTCCACCAATCTTCGTCCTTCAAATAACATAACTCTCGCAAACGGTGCTAAAATTTCGAATTTTGCATTGTTATTGTTTATTTTTGGTACCATTATTGAAAGGTAACGCTTTTGCTTTCTTTACGGTTGCCGTCACAAATTGAACTGTTGGAGCATAAGTGAGTATTGTTAGCAATTCACAACTTGATCCACTAACAGCTTTGTTAGCAGCGGCGTATAATGCATTCAAGTTAATTGTCTCGGGTGATGTTCTCGATACCTTTTCTGGCAAAGTCTCTTCTTCAGTCTATAAAAAATGTTTAATTCTAATTTTTCATAGATGAAAATATAAAAACAAACCGCTAACACTCGATCTTCAAAATCACATTCAAAAGCTGTCCGAGCTCCTTGATCTTCATTCGCCAAAAACTTTGTCCACGCATCTTTGTGGCCACAAACTTTTTCATCTCGAAGTTCACCATGTCGATCTCCCCACTCTCGATGTTCATGTTTTCCAGCTCTTCCATATTTTGTTCCATTTGGTCGAGGATCACGGTGTATTCGATTGGCTCGAGAAGCTGGAGCTGGTTGATGTTTTCCAGCTTTTATCATGTTTTTCGGTGCCCATCCCATTGATGGATCTGTTCCAGCTTGAGATGCTGGCTGAAAAAAGGATTTGGAATTTTTAAAGATTTTTTTTTGAAAACCAATTACATACCACTTTATGTAAATGAACAGCTTTGTGAGGGATGTTCATAAACGATTGATATTCGAAGAAATGCTTTGCAATGAAGTTCATACCCTGAAAATATATAAATAAATGATTGTAAGAAATTTATTTTTATTTTTTTTTGAATCCTAAGAACCTCGTTTCCTCTATATTCAGCATCAGAAGATCTACTTCTCGGATAAGCACTCCTCGGATATTGGGTACGCGGATTCCTTTTCTCTCTCCACCAAAATGGGGTAGATGAACCCGGAATATCAATATCATCCATTATTATAATCTAACTATCGACAATACTGTTTTTCTCATAAATTTACGTTGAATATTATTTCCTATCCTGCGAAAGATTGACTATTCTCGTAGAAAATAGAAAGGAGGATGAGACAGAAGGAAAAAAAATTAATTAATGGCACAACGAGAAGCACAATTGAAATTCCGTCAAAACTTTTGACTCGAAATGCAAATGAACATTTGAATGAGAATAATGAATGGAAAGGAAACTGAGGGAAGACAAAAAGACGGGTAACATTCCTGCAGTTTGAACAGAATATATTGAATTGTTTACAGACGAAGGAAATTGTTTCGCCAGAGGGTATAAACTATCAATAGTGCTGAAATTAATTGTTATCTATTTATATTTTTTTGATTTCTGAGTGATTTGGAACATAATAGTTGGGAATTACAATTAAGTAATAATAGGAGGACTGATTGGAAATTGAAAGCAGTATTTCATTAATTGAATGCGTAAATGGTTTAAATTAAGAGGTACACTGTCTTTAAAGGCAGCTGATCAGTTAACACGATCCAAATTCAAGGCAAAAGATAAAAATTCGAATGAGAGCCCATGTGGTCCAAAGAACAACACCAATATGTAGCCACATTCAAATAATTGTGTTTCGCGCCAATTCCGACCGCGTTGCACGGACACTGACCGCGTCGCACGGACACGCGCGCATTCAAATTTTTATTTTTTCAACTTTGGACGGCTGCTATGAAGCGTGTATTTATCGGTCTGATTTCGCATAAATTGCATTATACTAATGAGAGAACGCTCTAATTTTTGAAACTAAGAACAGGTAGGGTCAAATTAACTGAACAGCTGTCTTTAAAGTCTTTTTCACTGATGACCAATTTGTATTTTAATTAACTCATAATCATTCTTATTCAATGCATCGATACAATTTTTTCCATTGTCAACTCAAATATTTTTGATCATGCAAGTTGGTTTTGACCTACCCAGAATATCTAACAAGGGAGTTATTCGAAGATACCGTTTGAGAACCTTCTACAAATTTGAGGGTACATAGAATGGAATATGGAGAACCAGAATCCGTAATAAAACTCTGCTAAATGTTTCTGTGAGCCGAGTTATGAGCCCGCAAACTTTTCCTATGGTTAAGGCCCTCCGCGTGAATTCACACTCTGGGAGATAGTCTACCGAATCTAGTACCACAGGAAATTGTCGGTTGGTGGTTCAGTGGTAGTGTGGAGGGTTGGTGTGGGGTGAGGTATGGGTTCGATCCCCGCCATTGCTAAACTTTTTTGCAAAATTTTGGAAATTATTTCCAGCCGTCATTTATGCTTCTGAACCAGCTTTTTTCGCTGTTTTGACACCAGCGCCTTATTATTCTGGTCCCTAGAAAGGGTTTTTGACAATAAAACACAATATTATTTTTTTCAGTTTTAACACTTTTTTTGCCATCAAGTGATGGGGAAAATTATGAAAAAAATTTTTTTGTTTTTTTATTAGTTTTTTTGACGTTACTTCTTTGCCCTTACATACGTGAGTTGGAATACTGTTGGAAACAGCCGTGTAAAAGGAAGGGGCATGGGATATTTCGATCAGTTATCATGAATTCTACTCTGATAATCCTCGCCTACATCTACTCCGTGGTAAACGACGATCCGAAGAAGCCCAAATTGGAAAGAAAAGACTAGAAATTTAATAAAACAGAACACTTTATATTTGCCATCAGGTGGTGTGGAAAGTTATGGAAGAATTAAACACACTTGTGGCAGTCGATGACGAATTGCTCGAAGCATACATTCTTTGACAAGGGAAGTATACGAGCAAATGTTAATTGTTTTGAATGTGATATAGCTCATTGGAAAGATCATATTCTTGTCTACAAGGTAGCGTTTTCATTTTTTGCCGATGGACTCCTAGGAGCTTTTTATGGTCCGTCAAAGTTTTTGCCCAAATTTACTTCATTTTCCCTCTCACATATATTTGGTATTTCACAATCAGTTCCCAACAGACTTGGTGGTGCAGCGCCAGTGTGATTGACTAGTAGACATGGGGTCGAGGGTTCGAACCCCTGCATTTTTTTTGTTTTTTTTTGCTGCTTTTGTGAAGTTTCAAGAGTGTTAAATTCCTGTTTTCAAATTTTTTGAAGCGCGAAATTATGTATTTGCGTTGAAATCCCATAAAACTTTTTTGGGGCTTCAGGGCAACATAGGCGAAATTTTACAGTGCGTCTTTTTCCAAAGGGTCCCCCCATGGAAAAATTTTGAAAATTTTTTTTTAAATTTAAAATCTCCCCATATTATCAGAGGGAGTCTTACTAATGAATATTTCGTGTTTCCCAAAATATTAGCCATCTTGTGGACCTATGGGCCACGTATCAATAGCTCAAAAACCTTCAGTCCCATACACAGCAAACTGTTTCCTGTATTGGAAAGCGCGATAGGCTAAATATTTATTAGTAAGACTCCCTCTGATAATATGGGGAGATTTTAAATTAAAAAAACATTTTCAAAATTTTTCCATGGGGGGGGGGGCCTTTGGAATTTTGCGACGCACTGTAAAACTGTCGGCTATGTTGCCCTGAAGCCCCAAAAAGGTTTTATGGGATTTCAACGCAAATACAGAACTTTGCGCTTCGAAAAATTTGAAAACAGGAATATATCACTCTTGAAATTTCGCAAAAGCAGCAAAAAAAAAACAAAAACAAAAAAGCCTAGGTTCGAACCCTCGACCTCATGCTTATCAGGCAAACACACTGGCGCTGCACCACGACGTCTGTTGGCAACTACATGTGATTTACCAAATATATGTTAGAGCGAAAAATGAAGTAAATTTGGGCAAAAACTTTGAGGGACCATAAAAAGCTCCTAGGAATCCATCGGCAAAAAATGAAAACGCTATCTTGTAGATAAGAATATGATCTTTCCAATGAGCTATCTCACATTCAAAACAATTAACATTTGCTCGTATACTTCCCTTGTGAACAATATGCACACTTGATCATCGACACTTTGCTGCAACCAGGAAGTTGGCATTTTCCGTTGTTCCAATTGTTCAACCATGACGGTGATCCATAGAAAGAGCATTCAATGTGGAATTGATCCTTTATCTCTGCAATCATTGATCGAAGAACGGAGTCATGTAGTACGTGTCCTGCATTGATAGCTGCTATAACTTGCTCATAAAGCTTATGAGAAATGAAAGCAATTACAGCTTGCCGGTCCGGTTTGATTTCGCCTGAAAATCTTGATTATTTAACTATATAAAAAACATAACATACCAGCCTTTTCAAAGGCGAGGAGTTTCTTCAAATCGTTATCATTCTTCAAGAATCGGAATCGGTTGAACATTGAACTGTTAGATCTTCTTTTTTGCTTCCCATTTGTATGTGTCTTTTGGAGAGGGTACCAACGGACAGCTTCCCATGCATGTTCTATTGTTACCAGCATGTTTCCAAAGAGCACCATGAGTGGAGAGCCAATGCCATCAAACGACTGTTCATCCGCTTCCAGATCTTCATCCGCATTCCAATCCGAATCCAATTCTTCATCAGCAGTGGTGGTGAGAGTTACATCTTCGTTGCAATCCAACTCGCCTTCTTTATGTTGATTGAGTAGGGCTATGATGCGGTTGGCAAACTTCTCGTCTTTTCTCTCCAATTTGGGCTTCTTCGGATCGTCGTGTACCACGGAGTAGATGTAGGCAAGGATTATCAGAGTAGAATCCATGATAACTGATCGATATATCCCATACCCCTTCCTTTTATACGGCTGTTTTCAGCAGTATTCAGCAGTATTCCAACGCACGGATGTACGGTCAAAAAAGACAGGTCAAAAAACCAAAAAAAAAAAACAAAAAAAAATTCCAAAATTTTCCCCACATCTGATGGCAAAAATAGTGTTAAAACTTTAAAAAAATATATTCTGTTTTATCGTCGAAAAACCTTTCTAGGGACTAGAATAATAAGGTGCTGGTGTCAAAACAGCGAAAAAAGCTATTTCAGAAGCATAAATGACATCTGGAAATAACTCTCAAAATTTTGCAAAAAAGTTTAGCACTGGCGGGGATCGAACCCATACCTCACCCCACACCAACCCTCCACACTACCACTGAACCACCAACCGACAATTTTCTGTGGCACTAGATTCGGTAGACTATCTCCCAGAGTGTGAATTCACGCGGAGGGCCTTAACCATAGGAAAAGTTTGCGGGCTCATAACTCGGCTCACAGAAACATTTAGCAGAGTTTTATTACGGATTCTGATTCTCCATATTCCATTCTATGTACCCTCAAATTTGTAGAAGGTTCTCAAACGGTAACTTCGAATAACTCCCTTGTAAGTCTCTTACAAAGTCATGATATTTTTTACGATGGAGAGTTCAATGCAAAATAATTCTTGTATTGCCAACTCAAATATTCTTGATCATTCAAGCTGGTTTTGATCTACCCAGAAAATCTAAGTCTCTCACACAGTCGTGCTATTTTTAAATGCGAGCGGTTGCGCTGCCGTCTTTTAGTAGAAAATGGGTGATCCAAAATTTTTAACTTGCCAATATATTAATTGAAAAATTGAAATTCTGGGTTTATTAAAACAAATTTTGAAAACAGTAAACCTACATTTAAGACAGAGTGCCACTTAAATAGAAATTTGAAAAAAAAGTGTTTCCATTATTAAAAAATCCCGACTTATGACGATTTTAGAAAATTTCTGACTATAAATGTTATGAAAAACTTTTTGTAGATCTTATAAAAAAATAAATAAAATAATTTTTTGTCTTCATTGAATAGTAAAAATTTAGTTCAAAAAGTGTGTGCACTTGAAGAAAAAGAAAAGATGGAAAAATGGAAAAGGACCTTGTCAAAAGAAAAGAAAAAAATGCAAGGAGGTGTCAAGATGAGGCAATGAAACTCGAGCAAAGGGTTTCAATTAGATGAGAACAACGACGCCTACTATTTTGACTTTATTTCCCATGAATCGATTTATATTGTGAATAATTGGAATCACATTCACAAGGAACCGGAAATCAAAAGCTAAACTTTTGACAACTTTGAATGAAATTTTAGAGGAATCGAAGCCTTGAATAGAGATACTGATTGAATAGAATTCTGCAGTATCTTTTTTTTTCCAAGTGTCACATCTATTTTTCAGCGCACAACAACAAGGAATCGTAGGAAACTCATTACTCAATTTTAAACCTTTGTCGAAGAATGGAAAGGGTGTCAGTAGTGGATTAAAGAATTGTTGATACCATATACAACGAGAGAAAAAATATAGCATATTTATAGTAGCTAAATTAATGGAAAAAAGTTAGATAATTGGTTAAATTAAATAGAAAAACATGCATAGGAATCTATGAATTCAAGGGTCTAAAACGAAAATAGTATACGGTACTTTAAAGGGCGCCAAATTTTATAACAAGGGTATTTAATCTTAATAAAAACAATCCTTAGAGCACAATATTTCAACAATTTAGGACTCGAATTTTTTTTAAATTAAACAATTTATTTTCTTTAAAGTTTCAAAATCGTAAACGATGAACTTGAATACACTCCGAATTTTCTGGATACTATAATTATTTAGATTTTTGCTGTGAACACGTGTTTGACAATGAAATAGTGAAATAATTCGGGGTTCAACATGATTTGAAGCTCTAAGAAAAACGGAAAGATGATTTTTGAACCTCAAATTTTGAAAACGATTATTTTTTAATACAAAATTTTGTATTCGTCATATAATGTGCATTTTTTGAAATTGGAATTTGAAAAGAGGAATTTGATATTATTCAGAAAATATAAGGTATGTTATAGTCTTAAAATGATCTCAAAATAATATGAAAAAGGGCAGGTGTTACTGAAAATTCTGGAAATGAATGAGAATGGAAAAAGTTCCGTATGGAATTTAAACTGCACATTTTCATTGTAATTTAGAATTTAAAATTTCATATTTGGGAATCTAGAACGCCGTTTTTAAGGTTTTTACAATTCCTCTGAACTTTGAATTTTGAGAATTAAGTGAACTTACGAATAAAAGATTCGAATAAACCTTAATTTTAAAAAAGAAGTAAAATATGATATTTTCCGAAAAATATCACAAGTAAAATTTCGAAGAAATAAGAAACAAAAAAAGTAGTATGTCTGACATCCAAATGAGCTTTATATGATCATACTGACTATGAAGATGTAAAAAAGAAAATGAAAAGGGAAAAGTGAACACATCAAAAAAACAAAACCAAACAACAACAAGTATAATACATATTCGGACCAAAATGATGACGGAAAATGGAATGGGTGAAGAAAAAAAAAGGAAAAGGAGTCAATTTGATTCTCGAGGGATTGACAATGAGTAGATCATTGTTGGAAGATGGAATGTCGGTGCTGCATCAGCGAAAAAAAGACGAAAATATGGAAAAGCTCAGAAGAATAATGCACCCACATTTGAGTGACTGACTGTTAGTGAGCAGAAAAAGAAAGTGACCCCCTTTTTTTTCATCTTTTCTTCACCTAAAAATAAATCTAATTTTCCAATTTTCAGTAAAAGGATGAACAAATATATTTCAGATAACAAAAGAAGGGTATCTTGTTTTTTTTGTAATGCTCCGAAATTCAATTTGTTCATTGGCAGTTTTGGAAAGCTTTCACGATACAAGAATGGATGAATGAAGTAGCCTCGAGTGTTTGAACTTTCAAAAATATGTTGATACAGCATTTTTTTGAAAGAAAATCCCAGAAGTCTAAATTTGAAAAGAAAGATATTGTTAGAAATGGTCTAAAAACTTTAATTTTCTCGTGTTTCAGCGGATCAAATTGAACGATTTTGCCACAAGAAAATGGAGGAATGTGAAATGGACTTATAAATTTTGAATGAAATGAAAATCGGGAATCCGGGGCAACAGAGTTTCATTTTTTGACACGTCGTGAAAGGTCGACATTAATAGTGAGCACTTTTTCGAAATCCAAATGATGAAATATATAAAGAACAACCACTTTCCTTGAATAAAGTCATACAATATGAATACTTTTTTGGGTTTTCGATGAGCCAAATAAAGATAAAGATTATGATTTTTTTCATGTTGCTTTACCTCTGACGTAAATAAATTAAACTAATTTTTTCATAAACCAATCATAAACTAGTCCTACTGTATTTAAAGCTTATTACGTATGCTCGATTCTTCAACACGCTGTTTTTATACTCGGAAATTTTTGGAGTTCAAAATGTTTATTAAAGGCAGCGTTTCAGTTAATACGATCCAAATCCACAGCGAAAAATTGAAATTAAAATGGGGGCCCGTGAGGTCGAGAAAACAATACCAATATGTAGTCAAATTCAAATAATTGTGTTTCCCGCCAATTCCTACCGCATCGCTCGACCCGGTGCGCATTCAAATTTTGATTTTTTCAACTTTAGACGTCTGCTATGAAGCGTGTATTTATCGATATTTTTTCTTATAAATTGCATTGTTCAAATGAGAAAACGCTATGATTTTTGAAACTAAGATCAGATAGGGTCAAATTAACAGAGCAGTTGTCTTTAACCTATAATTTCCAGATTGAGATCATATCTAATCTGAATTTTTAAAAAACGTGTACTCTAATCTAAAACAGTAGGTGAAGAAAGGTAAAATAAGCGAAATAAGTGAGGGTTGCGATTTTTTGCGAAAATTGGTGTGCAGGCTCTCAAATCGGAAACTCGTATTTTGTTTGGTGCTAGCTCTCCCTATTGTTTTCCCTCTTTTTTATTTCGATTTTCATTGTTTCGCTTATTCTTCCTCTTGCAGTAAGAGTAGTAAAAATACGAAAAAAAAACAAATGGGGTGTGTAATATTACCTCGTCGGTTATACCAAGATTCGAGTCACGGCAATGTTCAAGATAGTCGGAGATTTCTTGTTCGACGTTTAGAAGGGTGAGATCGGTTTGAACAGATGTTGCGGTGTTTGATGAACTGAAAATGGGAACTTCCGGGATTAAATAAATGGTACAATCTATAAGGTGTGGAAATATGCTTTTTGTGTTCGGGTTGCTAGACTCCAGCGAACAAAAAAATTATAAACTTATTTTACTTATTTTTGTGTAGAACTTGTTCCCGGAAAACTTATTTTCTTAATCATGCAAATATTCTGGAAAATAGGAGAAATAAATAATTGAGATAAAGATTAAAAAAGCAAGAATTCGAAATCAAACTTTGACCTCGCTTCAGGAACCGCACAATTAACGGTTCAGAGTGCTCTTCTTTTTTTAGTGAATTCCTAATTTTTTGCTTGCTCATTTTGTCTCAGATGTTTGAACCACTCATAAAGAGTTGCTTCGTTAATGATCCCATGATTCATAAAGTAGCGAACACAGACATTTTAATGAGTCTGAACAAGATGTATATTTCGAGCATGTTGTTCAGAAACATCGATCATTGCCGGAAACCAAATAACTTTGGAAAAATATAATCAACCTATAAATCACAGCCCAAAATCTAATAACACACTGAACATTGACTAGACAAAATAAAAAATGCCGAAAACTTTCAACTCAAAGTACTTTTTAAGAAAAGAAAAACGAAAAAGGTTTAAACATGTCTAAAGCTAATAGTAATCACTTCTCAAAAAAAAAGACAAAACTTTACTTTTTTTCCAAAAACTATGTCAGAAAAAAAAGTTTTTTTCCTGTTGGTTTCAGCCAAGCTTTTATGTTCGGAAGGGAGTGAATTTATGGGCCCCGAATGGATTCAATCTGATTTATTGCACCATTCAAACACAATCTCTGTTTTGCTCTGTTTTATTGGCCCATTATAGTAATTACAGGTTTTTTTCCAGAGAAAATCGGTCCAGGGCTCAATAAAATTTTATTTCATTTCTCTTTGGATTTTTCCCTTTATTTTAAAAAAGAACTATGAGCACAAAAAAGGTAGAAAAACGAAGGGAAATGGACTCGTTTGAGTATTCCTTCTTTCTGAAGCCAACTATTGTTTTTTGGCTTTTTCAATGGCTCATAAACTCCTTGAAAAATGGCAAATTTTTATTACAAAGTGCATTTCCGAGAAAGAAGCTCATAAAATTGTCTTGAAATTTTCTAATTTCCCAAAATGCCTAACCTTGCACCACACGGTTCTTCTTGCTCTTCTGTTCCTGTCAATGAGAAGTCAGCAGAATCGGAGTCATCAAAATTCAAATCTGAAAGTTTAGATTTAAGGGAAAAAGCGTTACAAAAGTTTGAAATTTATCGCAATGTGTACTACAATCGTGGCTTAAGCGTGAGTGCTAAATTTACAACTTTACAGTTGAACGAGCATATTCACACAAACCACACTTTTTTTTGGAAATTGAAACATGAGCTTAAACGAGAAAATAAAAGGATGGATGGAAAAATGAGAACAACCAACAATTTCCTGTTTGGTATCGGGGGGATGAGGGAGCTAAACCTTTTCGCTTTTATTTGCTAAATGGGATATTGACTCAAAAAAATTTCGAGAAAAGCTGCAAAAAAATTGGGTAGGAACTTTGTCTATGATGTCTGTTTCGTAGAATGTGAATTCATTGTTCGAAGGCAGAAAATTTGATTATAATAAATTTTTTCTGCTAAAATATTGAATTTTTTGTGACTTACGGGTTGAGGAAAGAAAATGGTCGAGAATTATGGAAGAAGTGTTGTCGTCAAAATCTGCTAGATCTTCCGTTTGCATTGTTCTGAAATTGCAGTGATTGAAAAGTAGAATTTATAGAAATTTCCAATAATTGCTTTCAGAGTACAGTTTTTTTTAATTTCAAAAGTATTTTAGAAATTCCGTTCACTTATTCGTGAAGATCATTTAATCACATATCAGTAGATGCGTTATGAATTCCTATTCAAATTATGATAAGAATAAATAAAATGATTTCAGTTCGATTCAAAGTTAACATATTTTGAAATCATAATGAAGAACTAAAAAAATTTGTTTTTCAAAAAAAGATATTTATTTTTGCTCGGAACCTCAAAAAAAAAGGTTTTTTGCTTAAATGAAATAAAATAAATATGCCTAAAAAGTCGTCTTTTTCTCATATATCATTCGGATTAAAATTTCGATTATCATGTCAAAAAATGATAGAAAACGAAATATTCAAAATTTTTAAAAAATGAATACATATTCCCAGACTCAATCGTGTGATACTTACTGAACTGAATCCGCAACAATATCATGAATTTAAGAATTAATTTTTAAAAATTAATTTGAGCAATCTGAGTTTTTCGGCAAAGTAGATCAGATAAAATTATCTATATTATGCAATCTAACTATATATCTAGCAATTTTCCATCAAGTCATTAAAAGTCTACCAACCAAGATAACTCACTAACAGCACGGACGTTCTAAAATTTTGAAAACGAAAACTTGAAACAGCGAATTATATTTTTGTACTGATTTTTAATTTTGAGCTTGGAATTCAAACTCATTGTAAGCCTGATTCCCATGCTGGAAAAATGTTATAATGCAATTGAAATGTTTCGTACATTTGGTCGAAATATAAATAATTCAATGTTTACCACGATCATTTTCGTCTTCAGATTCTTTTCAAATTCCTGAATTCCAAAAATAGAAGTTCCGAACAATATTTTAATTTCTTCTAAAAAAAACTACTTTGAAACTAAACGGCATTGATATAATTTTTAAAAATGTGTATTTTGGAATCATAATTCACTTTAAAAAATGTTTTAAAATGCAATTTAAGTTAAAAATTTGAATTGTCAATCAATATGGAAAAAATGTGTCATTAGGCGGGCACGCTCAAAATTAAGCTGGTGTAACAAAGCTTGGCAAAATCGTGTTTAAGATTAAAAAGTACACTGTAACAAACCTTCTGGAGACCATTGATATCCTTGATGCATCATCACTAACTTCGTCAATAAGGCTCCTGAAAAATATGGATTATACAAGTGAAAGAAAACCGGAAGTTATTAAAAATTGATAGAAATTCCCTAGAACAAAAGGACAGGATGAACTTCACCGGGCAACCATTAAAATTTTCCTAAAATTGATCATAAATCTAAAAAAAAAGGCAAACCAAAATCCGTTTCCAAACAAAACAATGATTCAGAAAGCATTACAACATTTCATGCGTCTTTTGCATTCAGAAGCAAAAAAAAAGAATTCTAATTCTTTCTTCAAACATTTCCGTTGATTCAATTGTTTCCATGTCTAATTTGAACTTCGTAGAAAATAAGAATATCTTGTAATCTTTATTGTATGTCAGCTTATTCAGTCTTCAAATATTTAGCAAACATGTTTTGTAGGTTTTTTGCAAATTTTCAGCATCATTCAAAATATACAAAGGTAATACAATCAAGTTTCAAAAAAATTGAAAAGTTGCCCGGCGGTTCTAGGGTAAACTACACATAATCTTTTTTTTTCCTTTCGAGAAATTAAATAAACACAGGACAGGATTGTGAAAAAAAATTGAGATCAAAATATAATAATTCCAGATGAAAAATATATTATTAAATGTGGGGGTTGGATGACTGATGATTTTTCTTACATGGCGACTTGTTGACGACGATGTTCCACGAATTTTCGGTTCATTCGACGATCCACAAGACAGTCGGATCCTGAAAATTATAATTCTTATTAAAACGCCTCTTCCATATTTTTTTTATAGCGTAATTATAGTCATTAAACATTTCGAAAAATGGTAATAATAACGAGTAAGAAAAAAAGGTCGTAAAATTTCTAGGGAAGTACATACCAGACATTGGTGAGCAGTTCCGTCTTGAGTGTTCGTAGCAATCATCATCTGATTCGACGTCAATTGCAATTGGACATCTTTTTATTATTGATGGTGACATTATAGTTGTTGAAATTTCAGGGCAGGAATCTGGAACGTAAATATCTTAACTTTGATAAAAAAAATGAAGTTTAATATTTTATCGAACTTTAGTAAAAAGCAACAAAACTTTGCATCGGTTCTTTAAAATTATAAATTCTTTTTTTGAAATGGTTTTCAGGTAAATTGGAAAATTTTTATCAAAATAATAATCTGAATTGATGTAGCGCCTGAAAAGCAGGTGACAAACACTTGCTTAAAATAAAGCGTGAACTATGCGGGCGCGCTCAAATTTTAGTTTGTCGCGTGCAATAACTGACTAGGACAGGCATTTTAACATAAAATTGAAATTTGATTGAGACTTATTGTAAATGAAACGTCTTGAATGGTGTAGTAAGTTACCAAAATTTGGCGATCCACTTTTACCGTATTCCTGAGACATGGGCTCCAATGTAAAGTGTACTTTTAAACGCGCACGAAAAAAATGAGGCATTTTTCAAAACATCATAACTTTTGAAGACATGAACCAAATTTTACGAGTTATAGCTCATTTAATAGAGAAAATTATTGGGGCTATAAAACTGTAAAAGGCAACTATTTGTAAAAATGAATTTTAAACGCATAAATATTGCAACAAACTAAACATTGTCAAAATAAAAAATGGTGAAACACTATTTCAAAAATTTTTGGCAAGGACGATTTTATGCTTTTCGAATCAATAATTTGCTCTATTAAATGAGCTATAATTCGTAAAATTTGGATCATGTATTCAAAAGTTATGATGTTTTGAAAAAATTCCTCATTTTTTTGCGTGCGCCTTTAAAAGTACACTTTACATCGGAGACCATACCTCAGGAATACGGTAAAACTGGATGGCCAAATTTTTGTACCTTACTATACCATTCAAGACCTTTCGTTTACAATAGGTCTCCATCAAATTTCAATGTTATGTTAAAATGCCTTTCCTAGTGAGAACTCTAGACTTCTAAATTCAGCGGGATCAGGTTTCAGCAACTTCTATTAATCTTTCAAGTCTCCCTTATGATTGTCACATACTAGTTCTTCGAGTCCTTCTATCAACCCGTTTCCTTGTCAAAATCGGTGCATCCCTCTCTTCAATATCCTCACAATCCTCACGTCCACATCCACATTTATGCTCATTGTCCGTCGATTCATGTTCAGCAATGACCATTTGTTCCATTTTCTCCTCCAAATGTCCCTGACTTCCCCTTCCACTATCATTCGTAGTTGATGGCGATTTTCGTGATCGACCTAATATAAAAAATAAATTCTAGGAATTTATGTACTCAAAGTGACTCATTTACCATTAATCAAATCACATGAATGCGAATATTCTCCATTATTATATACCTTCGCCGCATTTGATTGCTGTTTATCCTTTTTTCCAAATATCCTAAACGAACACAATTATATTCAAAAGGGGCTCTAAATAGGGCAACAAAGACCACTTTTTCTTTTCATATATTTTTTCGTTTTACAATAAATTTTACACATGGGACCACTTGTCTTAAAACATTTTTTTTTCTTCGTATTCTATAAAAAAACTTATTTTACCACCCCAATACATCATAGTCGAAAAAAAATCGAAAAGGAAAGAATAAGTTTTTTCTTCCCTTCGTCAAAACGAACTAATGAGTGTTTTGGGAATTGGGAAACAATTCACTGGGAGAGAAATTATTTGTCAAAATCCTTTGAGAATTGATTCTCTTTGGTTCCGTCTTACAGAAACAAAAACATCAAACGAACGAAAAATAATAGTATTTGCCTTAATGTTGTTCAAAAACAGGTATCAAATTTCGAATAGAACAAAAGTAATCGGATCTTCTTTTCTCTATATCTCATTTTTCAAAAAAATACAACTACTAACTTGTTTTTAATTTGCGACGAGAGTTTTGACTTTTTTGATGGAGTCGTTGGTGGCGATGCTTTTTGTGTTGGTGAGCATGTGTCTGAAAATAAAATGTAAAAAAAAATTATAATAATCTTTGGACTAACGACTAATTTATTTGCAACAATAAAAAATAATTGGGACTCTATTTTCAAAGTCCAATTTGGAAAGTGCAAATTTGCAGAGACCTTCAGTCGAATTTTATTTTATCAACAACAATTTGAAAAGCACAACAATGTGCTGAAATGCACTTTTCCAGAAATTTCGTTGGATATGTTTTCGAAAGTGCATATTTTTGAGATGTTCCATTTTAACAGCAATCGGAACTGGAGAAAAATAGTGGAGAATTATCGGGAGTACCCGAAAAAAAAACTCAATTGCACCCTATTACTCAAAAACATATTCACCTCGATTTGTGCTCTCACTATCGGTCCTCTGTCGATGCAAATCAAATCCACTATCCGCTAATGCTCGATTCTGCTGCCTTAAGGATTGCAGTAAGCTCATCCTTCTTCGTCTTGGAGCATAACACGTGTACGCACTTGCATCATCGCTCATGTCAGCTGAAATGTTTCACAAATTAAGGTTTTGTGACATACTGAATTCTCTTTTTTTGTTCCTTGTCTATTTTTTTCTACTTTTTCTGTGTTCTGATCTTTATTCTCTACTTACCACTTGTTCCACGTCTTGCCAATCGTTCTCGTATAGGAATATGCGGTACCATTGGAGAGCAGAATGGTTCTGAAAATGTGAAATATTGAGAAAACTGTTTCCATATATATTTTTTCCAATTTTCAGACCATTTTCAGATGTCAATGATTTTCGCGGAACACAAATACTATTCCTAGCTGATGGTGGTATCCCAGCCGCAGGAATCACTGACAATGGAGGTTGAAGTGAATTTCTCTTTTGTTTATGTCTTTCCGAATCATCGACAAGCAATCGGAACATGATGTAATCATTCATCATTGCCGTATTTCCGGACAACATTTTTCAAATTTTTTGTTTCGTTACTTCTGCAATGCAGACAAATGATAAATCGAGAAAAATCACAAACGTCGAAAGAAAATGGAACAGAAACCGAGAAAAGTGCGCGGATGTTTACACTCATTCACAGTTCTGTGAGGAGCCAAGTGCATATTTGCGAATAAAATAACGAGGAAGAAAAGACAAAAGTAGGAGGGATTAGCTTCCGAGGACAAAACACCGAACAAGAAAATGTGTTATGGATGTTCACGAAAATGTATTTTCCTAAAGTGAAAACAGAAATTTTGGAGAAAGTCTAGTTATAATTGGATAGCACTTTTATTAACTTGTTGGGCGGAAAAATGAGCTGGTGACGTATGTTTAAAAGAAGGTAGAAGTCGGGGGTTTAACTGGTACTTTGAAGCCACTTCAGATAAAAATAAAAGGATTTTCAGAAGCGATATATTCCGCAAAGCCAGCTTCGAAAAAATCAAATTTCTACAAGGGGGCGTTCAACCACTAAGTTCATATGGAAATCCTTAAAATATTGCGCGCGATGAAAGAGTTTGAGAGATATTGTAAATCTTTAAAGTTATACTACTTCAAGAAATACTATTTCAGAGTTATGAAATGAATCCCGATGGCTCCGAAAACGGTTAAAAAAACTGAGAAAGAGCTAAAACTGAAGCGAAGTGCTTCATTCACGCTCAACAAATATGGTCTTATGTCATCTAAATACAAAAATATACCAAAATGGCACAAATTTCGTGTTAAAGTACACAAATCCAAAACGCGACTCAAAACAGCCAACTATTTCCAAGAAAAAAAAATAGAATTTCTTGATTTCCACCCACTAAAAAAAATAAGAATAGAAGAAACAACTTTCCAGAAAAGCGCCACTTCGTCTTGAATCTTTAATGACGGCAATTTTTTTTTCTTAAGCTTTTTTTCGCGAAGAAAACGAGAGAAAAAGCGGCGACTTTACCGGATATTCAGACTCTTGCGGTTCCTTGTCTAAATATTCGTTGTGATATAGATGAAATAAATATTTTCAGAAATATAAAGTAGCCTCAAGGGGAAACGTTTCTGGGGTTTGTTTTCGTGACAGCTCTCCTCGCTAAATGATGAAAATAAAAAGAGTAAACAACTGAAATCACAAGGATGATTTTTTCTTTCTTTCTGCTTTTGGTCAAAATAAAATTGACGAAATTTTGGTGCAATTAGGAAAAACTGACTTTTTGGTCCATGGCCACAAACTCCTTGTTGTATTTGAAAACTTAATTATACTCTAACAATGCAAAACATTATTTTTGGTCTTTGATTCGATCTTTTAGAAGGGTCTTGGGTGCCAAAAATCCACACAAAAACCTCATATTTCATTCATAAGTTGTTAGGATTTGAAGAAGAAAACAATAAGGATGCGTGAAAAATCAGTGGAAAACACAGGGGTATAGAAAAAGACTCGGTTGACCTTTATTCTTAGGGAATTTCAAATTGTCATTATGAGTTAAAGATAGTGTACTAGTTAATATAACCCTCTTAATTCTTAAAACATTCAGATTATTGTATTTTGCCAAAATTGGGGAATTTACCAATTGTTATATGGAAGAGAAATACGAGCGGGGACTAGTTTCTCGTCGAGTGTGAAACCTAGGTCACCACTTTGTAGTTCGGTTGGAATTCGTTTGGAGTTTAGTTGTTAACTCGTGTAAAACCGTTTTGTTGGTTTTTAAGTTTCTAGTTGTTGCTAGAAAGTGACTAGCAGGTGCTAGTATAATATTCACTTGTTTTGAATCATATTTACCCGTTGTTTATCTTTTATTTCTTGTTTAAAATCTAATAAATCTTTGTAAAATAATCTCGCGTTATTTTTGTTGTTTAAACTGGTTTCTCCACCACTCTTCTTTCGTGGAACCTGAACACCATCAGGGACCACCACATTACTTGGGGGCCGAAACCGGTTTAGAGTTGGAAAACCGCTTGAACAGCAAAATTTTCGTGATTTTTGAAGGTTTATTGATTTTTCTTGAATATTTTCGCTTTTTCTTCTTTTTTTTGCCGTTTAATTTCGAATTTTTGTACGTTCGGATTTGTTTGGTCTTCCCCTATTGGTTGACATTAAACAGACCGTCTGGGCAAATTATTTGAAATCTTCGTCGCCGTTTTTTTCGAATTTTTCAAATTCTGGTGTTTTGTAGTTTTTTACAAACTCAGAGACCGAGATTTTCGTTAAAATATTGATTTTGCCGCCGTTTCTTTTTGTTCTTCCATTTGATCGAGTATAATCCTTTGGGATATATATCAGGAGAGTGGGGTAAAGAATAAAATTGAAAAATGTCAAGGATGCCAGCATCAACATCGTCCAAGTCGCCTTCCCCCAGGTCGTGCGCATCGAAATTGTCTGTTGCATCAGGATCGGGAAGCAATTCAAATGGTGGAAATGTGCAAGTGAGGAAAGCAGATGAGAAAAATGATTACAATTTGGAAAAATATGTGCAGAAAGTGAACCAATTTTTGCAGGAAGTCTGCGAATGGGTAATTTCGCGTGATGATGATGCAAATTGGTCAAGTGAAGAAATCGCCAAGAAGCAAAGCGTTTGTCAGTCAGCTAGGAAGTTGCAAGAGGTTGCTGGTGATTTATTGAATGGTTATGGAAGAAAGTTTGATGTCAGGAAGTTCATGTATGTGAAAGAAGCTTTGAAAATTTTTTCGAAAAATATTGAAGATGCTGAGAAGTATGCAGAATTGAACACTAGAATGTCAAAGAAGCAGAAGTGTACTATTTTTGATACATTGAAAGAAGGATATGGAAAATTGATGAAAAGTTTCGATGAAGTGAAGGAAAATGTGGCTGCGAAGGATTTTGCTGAGAATAAGCCTGAAAATGAAGCACATTTGGAAGAAGGTGAGAAAGTTTGGAAATTTATGAGAAAGTTGGGCATAGAAAATGCTGATCAATTGTGTGAAGCTATTAAAAGGCGTGCAGCTGATAATTCAAGACTTCGGAAGGAAAATCTGCAGATGATTGATGTGATGGATAAAGTTAGAATCCTCGAAGAAAATCAGAAGATTAATAGTGATATGCAGGAGGAGTTGAGAGAATCTATCCGTCAAAAAGATTTGTTAATATCGAAGTTGACTGAAAGTCAGGATAAAGAGTATTTGGAAGAATGTCGAAGAACGTGGAAAGTTTTGAAAAGAATAGGTGTGAATAGTGCAGCCAGTTGCGTAGCATTATTTGAGAATGTAGCTGATAAAGGACTCAAAGCAAGAGCTGATCTAAAGTCACAAAGTGAGAAAATTCTGCAAATGGAACAACAATTGAAAGAGGAAATCGAGGTGAAGGAAGATTTGAAGGAGAAATTTTGTCAAAATGTTGATGAAATGAAAAAATTGAAGGAAAATATTCAGCAAAAGGATGTCGAAATTCAAAGTTTGAAGGAAAAGCTGAAAAAGTTGGAAAAGGAAGTCCTTTTGGCTCCTAAGAAAATTTTGTCGAATGAAGAAGAACATGTCAAAGAGGATGAGAATTCAGGAAGACATAATGTTTCGCCAGCGTTATCAGTAAAAGCGAATAAGATGTTTATTGCACATATGTTGAAGAGTTCAACTGAGCAAATTGTTGAAAAGCATAATGGAGAGATTTGTGTTGAAAATTTTGGACAAATGTGTTCAGATGGTCTGAATGAAAGAATTGCCGCAATGGAAGCGAGTATTGCAAAATTGACGGAATTTATGATTAGACAAAAGGATGCTAGGTGTGAGTCGGTCGTTGCCGAGAGCAGTTGTCCGGTGTCAGGATCAAGTTTTAGAGTGGAAAAAGCTAGAGGCTTGAATATTGATGATGAAGTGCATAAACCACAAGTTCGAAAAAGTGCTGAAGGAAGTTCAAAAGTGGAAAATGATGTTAAAAGATGTTTCAAATGTGGAAGAAATGGACATTTTGCAAAAAGATGCTGGAATAATAATGTTGCTGAAGCAAATGGTGTGAAGATTGATGCTTTTAATTGGAAAAATGAGCCAGGAGATAAAAATCATGCTACAGTTGGAAGACAAACTATTGAAAAGTCTGAAATTCTTGGCACAAAGTTGAAGCTGATTATTGATAGTGGAGCAATGACAAGTGTGTTATCGTCCAAGACATGGAATAGAATCAAGAATGGAAATTTGAAGAAAGAGAATTTTGTGGAAAGGAATCCAGGTTGTATGGAGATGAGGAATGTTTCGAAGGATAAAATGAAGATCATCCGTCAAGTTGAAGTTCCAGTGAAGATGAGAGGCATGAAAGAAGTTGTGAAATTCCAAGTTGTTGAGAATGAGAATGAACTAGCAGTGTTGGGAATGAATGCATTCAAATGTTTTGGAATATACATTGGATGGAAGAGTTTGAAGAAGGAATCGGTGAATGTGAATGCTGTGATTGTAGAGAGCAGTGGTTCAAGAGATGAGAAGTGGAAAAAGTGTTCGCTGAACTTGAAGATGATGTCCAGTAGAGGCATATGTTCGGAAAGTCCGGAACCAAGTGTTTTTCAGGTTAAAACTATGGTCAACCAGTTACAATGGAGTTCATATGATCAAGTTCGAAGAAGATCAGAGATGGAAAGAACATCAAGTTCGAAGAGAGCGCCACAAGGAAAAGTTGAGATCATTGGTGGAAAATATCGAATGATGGAGGTCAAGCCAAGCTGGATGCAGGGCACAAATGATGGAATGAAGGGAGCAGGTCAAAAGTGGGTCAAGAACAAGCTGAAAGTCAAGAACAGCGAAGAAACAGTTCAATTTAATAAATGTTCTACCCAAAACCCTATCGCCCCGCATTTTTGTTATTATTATTATGTACTGCCGAGAAACCTCAAACAGTCAGGAGCCTGTTTTTCTAAAGGAGGGGGATGTTATATGGAAGAGAAATACGAGCGGGGACTAGTTTCTCGTCGAGTGTGAAACCTAGGTCACCACTTTGTAGTTCGGTTGGAATTCGTTTGGAGTTTAGTTGTTAACTCGTGTAAAACCGTTTTGTTGGTTTTTAAGTTTCTAGTTGTTGCTAGAAAGTGACTAGCAGGTGCTAGTATAATATTCACTTGTTTTGAATCATATTTACCCGTTGTTTATCTTTTATTTCTTGTTTAAAATCTAATAAATCTTTGTAAAATAATCTCGCGTTATTTTTGTTGTTTAAACTGGTTTCTCCACCACTCTTCTTTCGTGGAACCTGAACACCACCAGGGACCACCACATTACTCAATTTAAATAATTTTTGACTGCCAAAACAGTTTTTCAGCGAGATTTCTCGAACTATTTTGACAAGATAGAAATTAAGTGGTACACTATCTTTAAAAAAACAACTATAGAAAATGAATTTCAGAAAATATGTGGTCCAGATGCATATCCTCCTTATCCTAAATAAACAGGGCGGAGCCTTCTTTTGAAGCGGAGCGAAAAAGTGAAGGAGGAGGTGCTTCTCCTGATGGGGGCAACGAATGAAAAAATGAGCGCTCAAAAAATGAGGAATATTGCCTCGATTTTATATAGTTGTTTTGTTTTGTCTTTGTTCATTTTTTCACGAGGAAAAAGAAGAAAGTATAAAAAATGTAGGTGGTACTCTCCTCGGAATGTTCGGGGGATGGAACACCTGTGCAGCAAAAATAGGGAACAAGAAGAAACAAAAACAGCATCAAGTAACAAGAAGGAAGAATAATAATGGAACAAGCCAAAGTGCAGTTGCAAGTCTCGTAAAAAAGTTATTGCGACAAAAGTTTTATGTCTGGAAATTTTTGAAGGGTTTGCACGTAACCGCGTTTTTGATTTATCATTACAATTGCAATATATTAAGCTGTCGACTTGAAAAATTGGATAGCGTAGACCGCGTATAATTTTTGGAGGACAGTTAGAAATAGATTTAAAGACAGCCAATTACTTAGTTTTGAACATTTTTCTAGTAGATTGTTTCGATAGTTTTTTTGGAAATTTGTTCAAGCTTTATTTTTTGGCTTAGAATAGTCACTTTGTAATATAATATGTTCAGGCTCTGGTCATTTTTGAAAGACGCCCGAAACACCACAAACCCTCTAAAACGTTCAGCATTGAACTTTGAAGGTCCATTATTTGACTTAAGCCTTAAACCCGACTACAATTGTTGAACACTGTCTTTCCAACACAACTCCATCAATCGTGTTCTTCTTTTTTTCTCATTTCTCCTCAAAGCTCAAAAATTGGAAGAATAGCTATATGGAAGAGTGGGTGGTGTAATAGAGTCCTATTTACATTATTCAAAAATTTTTATTAAATTTCTCTTTCGGGGTCTTTGAACTCTGAGACTAATGACCCTATTCAGGGAGGGGGACCAAAACAAATTTATTGGTGTTCGCTCAGATTTTTCAGATTTTTTAAAGACTATCATCTTTGACCACCACAGTCGGAATATTCAATCAAGCTCAAATTAAAATGCACATACATTATACTACAAGTTCAATTGGTCAATCACTTCCACGCTTTGTCTAAGCTTAAAAAAACCATGCATATGGTAGACCAGTTTCATAGAAAGCTCGAGGTATACTGTACGTAAACTGACAGATGCATAGTTATATGATCTCGAGAATCATCTTTTTAAAAATTCTCATGACCCCCGAAATGTCAAACAATATCAGTTATTGAGAACTCGTCGTTTCAAAAGTGTGTAAAAGCACTTAAACAACTCGAAATGCATCAAAAACCCTTTAGAACCCAAATTGTTCCTCAAATGATTTTCTCATGACCCCTTAGATTTCTTCGTTTTTTTGGTTCTTTTTTTTTTGCAAAAAGATCAACAAAACCAGAATAGATATATGTATTGGATCTTCAAATATTTGTTCAAAGTGGTGCCAAAAAACTGGCATCATTCATATTTTTAGTAGCTCACAGGCCCGCTAAAATAGCAAGGTTGAAGGTTATTTAAAAAATATAATATATATTTTTGGTGAAAAGCAATACCAAAATGAAAAAAAAAACTAGCATCTATTTTCCATCGAAAAATTACATTTCTTCGTTATTTTCAGGTCTGAAAAAACAAAAAATATGTTTTTATTTGAAAAAAAAATGTTCTCGTTCTGAAAAAGGAAGTGATTTCAAAAAAAAGGTGAATTTTCGTTTCAGCTGTCGCCAAGAATTCATTTCTTGAAAAGTGAAATGATCGAATCAGAAAAGTGCACGAGTTTCGAAATATGCAGAATATTTTCAAACGGTTTTTGGGGTTTGAAAGAACATAAGTGAGAAATAGCGGAAATGTACACTTCTGAAACAGTCAGGCGTGAAAATAATTGTCTTTTTTTTATACTTTTCAGCGAACGAAAGAAAATAATTGTGTGATTAGGCGGCGGGTATAAAAATGCGGTATACAGAGATCTTCTGTGAGATATTTGCCCCAATGAATTAGAATAAGCTTAAATGTCGGACACTGATTCTGAATGAAGCCAAATCTTGCACAATTGGAGGGTTTTATTCGAATTATGGACCTCCAAAGTTAAATTTAAGTTTAAGCTTGCAAAACGAAGGTTCACCGCAAAGTGCATAGAACTCTATAAATTGTTGTCCATAAATTTTCTCCAGTGTTCCAAATTGAAAAAAAAGAAATTTAGTTATCATATCATTACTGGTGTGATCAAATTTTAATTTATTTGGGGGGTATAAGCGGTGATTAGGCGTAACGCCGAAAAATGACCTAAGAGTGGCTGATGAAACGAGCACTTCAGAAAAAGTTCAAAGCTCCTATTTTTTTCATTTCGATTTAAATTCAAACGAAATCGTCTCAAATAACTTTGAATTTTTTTTTGGTCATCCAAAAGTAAACGAAAAAAAAGAATGAAGAAAAAGACCAACAACTCAACATTAAATCGAAAGAACTTGACCAAATTGGAATTTTTTCTTCATTTCATTGCTGGAAATCAAATCAAATTTCGAGGACGAACAAAATTGTTTGTGGGGAAGGTTCTTTATCCCTTCAATTTATTTCAACTATTTTTAGATCTATCATCCATTATTGCAAATTTATCTCATTAATCAGAAAATGTATTCGTGAAATACAACGATTTGTCAACGACTAATAATATTTTGGCGCGATTAAATATCATTAGAAAAATGTCATTTGGGGAGCTCTAATGGGTTGTATTTTGAGGAAAAAAAATGACAGAAAAGAACAATTTTGGGATTTTTGCTCTCAGAAAATTAGAGATTTCTTGCACAAATGAAGACGAAATTTTGTCTTTCGGAAATTACGATGTTTCCGGGAACAGGGGAACAGGGGTTCAGAAGAACAGAAGAAATCGTGAGAAAAATGTCGGAATTTTCGGGAAAAAACAGCGTATGATGCTGAAAATAACTGTGAATATGATATTAAAGCTTGAAGTGTCGAAAATTGTCATTTAATGGTTGTTTTTAAAAAATTTTTGATCCGGAAGTTCTTGACAAAAGTTGAAAATTATATATTTCCAACGTATTATTAAAATTGTATTTAGTGACAAATCGCAAATTTAATGGACCGTTTCTTGTGGAGCTTTTCAGCGGTCAATATTGGCTTGCTGTTACCCCTGCAGATATTTCTCTGAGGGCTATCTTCATATCAAAAAAAAAACTAGGAAATTTTATTGTATTTTTATTAGTATGTACCCGAAGATTCCAAAAATCAAAACTTGTTCAAGTTTTGAAGAATCAAAGTGGGAAGCTGGTTAAAATTATGTGATCGTTAATTTTTAAATTAAAATAGGAAGTAAATTCGTAGGAAATCTGATTCAAATTTCATCACATTTGTATATAATTTTAAAATAAACAGAACGTGTCTGTAAATATCTTTTAGTTGCTCCAGCTTCAGCTTTTGCCCCGAATAGCCGTATACGTGTATGATTCCTTGTTAGTTAAAAAATTTGTCAACTTCAAAATTGATCCGGCTTTTTATTTGGGCAAAAATTAAAAGCAATATTTCGTTTTCTCTAATTTTACAGAAGTCCTAATCAGAAAAGTGTCTGATTGTGAGAAAATAATAAAGCAAAATGTTGTTTTTCTTCATTGCTAAACTAATCCATAAAAGCAAAAAGGGAATATGACAAGTCATAGTTGTCATTTCTGTCCTAATGTTTGTTCACCTTGTTGTCAAAAAAGCAAAAGAGAACCTCCGAGCAGTCAATCAATCAGTCAATCATTTTTGTCCGGATATGTTTCATAAATTTTTAAAAATTTAATTTTTGCTGGTTCTTCAGAAGACTACTGTACCTAATATATATTCCCTATAGCTGATGTCACTGTTTTTAACAACTGCAAAATGAGATCATTCGCAAAATTATTGCTGACTCAAACTCAAGAAAAATAATGATGAAAACAAAATATTATTCTTGGAACAAAACGGAAACATCTGTCCCATTTTTGTTTGTCGTTTTTATGCTTCTTTTTCTTTCCCTATTGATCATTAGGGACAAGAAAAAACGGAACGGAACGAATATCAGGCACAAATATTTTCAGTCTAAACTTTCTTGCAAAAAAAAAACAACACAATTTTGATGTGAGTTTTGAAGAAAAAGGAAAAAGTAATAAAAAGGAAGTGACAGTCAATATGCAAATTTTGTATTTATTCAATTTTCTAGGGATGTTATGGAAATATTTTCACATGGCTTTTCGATAGGAATTTGGATTTCGTGTATAAAAATGAATGATATTTCGTGAAATAATTGTAAACTATTTTAAAATTTCAGGAACACAATTTAAAAAAATAGAATTTGGTGTTTTCGAATGCTCCCAAATTTCTAATCTTCTGTCAATTGCATCGTTTGGCCTCTAGAATATGACAAAAACAAAGCAATTCTTGGATAAGATTCTAAACATCAGCTTTAAATGTTGAATGAGCCAAAACAAAATCAAATCACGAGCTGAACCATGTTCAAACTAGAATAATTTCTCATAAGTATTTTTCTACGCGCTTATGAAAAAATTTGTCGGGAGCTCCCAAAGACATCAGACTGACTTTTATGAGCTTAGATCTTGCTAATATTATGTTCTGAATCTGTCAAAAAGTCAAAATATGTGAAATAGTTTTTACTAGTTATAATATGTTTTCCACAGAACCAAATTCATGGAAAAAGTAAAATACTGCATCATTAAATTATAAATTATTTATTTTCGTTGGAATGTCGTTCCAGAAAAAAAAAACATTGGAGGTCTTCCAACCGATTCTTAAAGACAGCGAACTACTTTAATGTTATAATCTATAATTTAGAGAAAAAAAACATATTTTCAGTAAATACTCTCAGACATAATTTTTTTAATTGCAAGAATAGCAATTATATTAATTTTTTTCGAGAATCGTACCCAACAGACGAGAGAGAGAAAAATGAAGTGAACGCCCGCATGCGTTTAGACCTAGATTTCCCAAGAGTAATCCACCATAAACACCTTAAATATTCAATAATATTTTCACTGAAAATATTTCTAATTTTCAGATATAGAGACGACTCTTGGAAATGATAGAATATCGAATATGTTCCGACTGCTTGAATTTTGATTTGTTCACAGAATGTTAAGAATTGCAGGGAGCTCACAGTCAAAATATAAAATCAAAATTCAGACATGGGGGTTTATAAAATATCTAGAAATGAGCATATTAGTTCGAAATGGGATCATGGAAGTTTCAGACTCTTTTCTATCCTTATTATCTCGAGTTGAAGACAAGTTAATTATAAAACGGGGTTTAGGGGCTTTCAACATTTTCAATACCGGGAAAAAACTAGCTCCGAGTTCGGTCATATGATGAAGTTCAGCTGCAGTCGTAGAAATTTTTAATAACTTATTTTAAACACAATGAATTATAAACATTAAAATTATAAACATTAAAGCTTCTCAAATTTTGCATCAAAACTAAGAACATTTCCAATATGATATTCTCAAGTGTTTTTTTCTGCTATGGAGGTTTTGAGCCAAGTCATGAATATTTAAAGTTCGTGTTTATCTTGACAAATCTCACGGAATACTAGTAACTGAGCTTTGAGCATTTAAAACTCGTGTCAAGTTCCTCAAATCTTTCTATATTTACAAATTAAAAATTAAAAAATACACAAACTTTCGTATCAAATTTTTGAAGAAATTCATCAAGGAATATTTTTAAAAGATCATGAATATTTAAGAATTTTTCTCTACTTGTTCTGAAATTATTGTATGGAAATTTCTTAACATTTTCTGGGGCCACTGGAGAGTTTTTCCAGAAGTTATTATAGTTTATTATTAAAGACATTATTTTTTGGAACCTAATTTGATAAGCAAAAACTCACGTATTTGATTTTTAATCTTTTTTCCATTTTTTTTGAATCTCGAGTTTATTTTTCTTACATACTGATTTGATCAATTTTTTATTAAAAAAAAGGGAAACTAACCAAATCTTTTCTTCCGCAACGTTTCGCCCTTCCACATAACAATCGGTTGATTCAATTGTTGTTGTGATATCCTTGTCAATCTACTATGATTCGATGTTGAAGTTCCAGCAATTATTAACCCATTATGATGTGATGATGTTGATGTTGTAGCCGTTGAAGTAGAAGTTGTCGCTGTTCCATTAAACCTTTCCATGGGATAAAATGGCTTATGCGGTAATCCGAAATGATGCGGATGGTGTGGATGATGTCTTCCATTTCCGATATGTGTGCCAAGAAGCAAAGGATCTGGTTTTTCACTATCACCCCACATTCAGCTTGACATGGCTTTTCCGTTGTTTAAATATATAATAGGATATTGATGGAATTCTTCTTCAAGCCAAAATTCGGGTAATAATGCAGAACTTCTTAAAAATTCCAGATAAGAAAAGTCGGAAAAAAGGTCAAAAATGCACGCGAATTCAATAAGAAAATGTAATAAAAAGTGCATAAAATAGGAGAAATAGAAAAAGATGAACACTAATTTCTAGACACATCGAGATCATGTCCATGTTATATTATTTGCCCTCTTCTTTTTTTTTTGGAAAAGTAATTGACAACATTCCTCAACCAAAAATGTGACTCATTTGCCAGAAACATTAAATGACCGTACTTTTTTTCAAAGAATATTAGCAAAATCAAGAAACGATGCCAATAAAAAAGGAAAAATGAGCTGAAAATTTCCAGTTGAATTATTTTTACCGGATATTAAAGGTGCCGGAAATATTGGGATGAAATCATAAGTGAATACGGTAGAAAGGTCATGGATGAGTGGATTTCTGGTAAAGCCAAGAAAATGTGGAACGAATAAGGAAATAATAGAAAAAAATTTGGATGGACTATAAGATTGACGTAGGCTATAAATCCAATGGGTCTAGAACAAAACTTGAGAAAAAAATGTATTTAGAATTTTGAATATTGGGTTGGGCACTATATAAATACATTGGATACACTTTCAAGAATAACTGTTGATAATATTCAAAAAACTGAGAGCTTCCAGAAGAGTTTAAAACAGTCTGACGTGTTAAAAATTATATGAATTTATACCATCGATACATGAAGAACATCGTTGAAAAAATACATTTTCAAAGTACGAGTGATTAAAGGAGGGCTTTATGGAGCTAATGAATGCGTCTGGGATGAAAATAGACTTCATACTCATTCCAAATCTGTTTTTTAAATTTTCTAAAACCACCTAGAAGCCGAGAAAATGCGAGTCAAAACAATGGCCTAGAAAATGTTCCCACAAGCGAAAACTAGTCCGCAGGCATGAAAAATCCAAAATTAAAAAAACATAAATTAAGATGAAAAAACATTAAAAAAAAAAACTAATATAAGCATTCTGCATAACCATTTATTAAGGAAACACGAAAAAAGCTCATAGGAAAAAGTTCGGCAGGGTGGCCCCTTTTTCTAGGCCATTGTTTTGAGGCGCGTTTTCTCGGCTCCTAGGTGGTTTTAGAAAATTTTAAAAACAGATTTGGAATGAGAATGAAGTCTATTTTCATTTAATGCACATTTATCAGCTCCGTAAACCCCTCCTTTTAATAAAAAAAACGATTCTGCAAAACAAAAGTAAGAACAAGAATAAATTTTTTAAAAGTTTTTCCTTTTCAGCATTCTTATCTCATCATAAAAGTTATTAGATTTTCGTGATAAATTAAGGAAAAATTGTATTCCGACTGTTTTCAGAAATTCAACAATTGAAGTTTTCCAGTGGCTGGTCAAAAAAATGTATTCATAAAATTAAAATTATTTAACAAAAATTATATTTATTTAACAACATTTGTAACCTAGATGCTTTAAATTAGCAGTCCTAATAAGTAATTTGGTTTATATAATTTCTACAGTAATTTTAAAAAAATCAATGAAATATTTTGCAAAAAGTCCGAAAAGGAAAAAACTTTTATATCAAAGAAATTTAGAAGAAAATGTTCAGTGAGTTCCAAGAAAAATATTTAAAAAAAACATATTATATCGGTACAAGCCGATATAATATTTACAATAATATTTGCAGCTGAAAAGAGAAAAGTTGAAGAAGAAGAAACCTGTGACGTCTTCAAATGAGTGAAAGAAAAAGTGGTCCGGAAATCGGCTGACATCACGACAGCAAGTAAATTCGAATCCACAGGAAAAACGTAACAAAGAATAGAATCGTTCGATATATATTTCGTTCTAGATTTCGAAAATAGATACTCGTGTGAGAAAACAACTTCCGGACCAAGCCCGTCGTCTTTTCCTTTTTTTTTTGAGAGTGCACCTGTGCGCATACTAATTGCGCAAAATGCGGTGAGGCACTCTCAAAACCTTTGCTCAATATATCCGTTTATCTTTTTTTCTTTTTCAGATTTCTCAGGTCTTCTATATATTTGAAAATCAGTGTCATTGCGTGACGATGAAAAATTCATTTTTTCTTTCTTTTACAAAATAGATTTTCGATCATGAAGGATATTTGTTGTAAAAAAATAAATATATAAGAACCGAAACAAAAATGAAATAAAAATTTTTGATGACGATGACAAACTCTTGTTTTATTGGATACACACCTGTCGAAGTGATTAGATTATCGGGCCCAATGACAACGAATACAGCACATTTGAGAAAAGAAAATACGTGGTTCCGGGGGGAAAATAAAGTCAGAATCGAGCAGAAAAAAAAAATAAATAACCCGCCTTGTGAGCAGAGTAAATCGGAGTAGAAGTGAGAAGGAAGGAGCTGAATTATTTGTGACACCGAGGATAATTGACCATATGAGTGTGATGTTTGGCAAAAATACTACTTATACGAGGTTCGAGAAGAACGAAAATTGATGAAGGAACAGAAAATATTAGTGAAAGGATGTGCTTGAAAATGAAATGGAAAAAAATTCGGTTAAACTTCATACTGAAGTGAACATCGGGGGGTTATATAGAAAACAATCAGAAGCAATCATGTGGAATTTCTCAAAACATGATGTGATCGTGAAAATATAGCTTTAAAAACATGAAGAATTATTATTTTTCATGAGAAAACTGTTATTAAAATTAACGAAACAAATATGGATTGAGGTTGAAGACAGTTTTATTCTTTAAATCAATTTTAAATCTTTCGGCAATTTTTTGTTTTAATTTCGTAATTAAAAAAAATTTCGTAAATCAATAAATAAAAATACAGAAAAAATAACACCGAAATATTTTGGTCTCAGAAAATTTTAAAAAAAACGTTCAAAAATATAATTGTGAACTTAAAGACAGCTATTCAGTTAATTTGACCCTACCTGTTCTTAATTTCAAAAATTAGAGCGTTCTCTCATTAGAACAATGCAATTTGTTCGAAATCACACCGATAAATACACGCTTCATAGTAGCGGTCCAAAGTTGCGAAAATCAAAATTTGAATGCGCGCGTGTCCGTGCAACGCGGTCGGTGTCCATGCAACACGGTCGGAATTGGCGCGAAACACAATTATTTGAATGTGGCTACATATTGGTAATGTTCTTTTATACCACATGGGCTCCCATTCGAATTTTGATTTTTTGCCTTGAATTTGGATCGTGTTAACTGACAAGCTGCCTTTAATTCGAACTGAAACTGGTATTTTTGTGCAATAAGTTGTCTGAAATTGGAGTTGAACATTTTTTTTAAATGATAATCCAGTTCAAGCTGAAGTGTGACATTGTGAATGTTGGGAGCTCCCTGAACTCAGTCGAGCACAATTTTTTTCTGATGCAAATGCGATCGGGATATCAATACTTTTTGTTTTTTTTTCAAGTTAAATGTTATTTTAATTTCGAAATTCAAATAATCAAAGAAAATGAGCTTCAAATCCGACAAAATTGTATTATCTATATCGATTTTTTCAACATACACCAAAATTCAGACTAATCTAGTTCTTTTAAAGCTTTCGGGAGCTCCCTATAAAATTTTAACAAGTATCCAAAAATAGATTATTGGAATCAACTATATGAATAAATGTAGGCGGTTAAGGTGTAAAGAAAAAAAATGATCACAACGATATTTATAATGCATAATAATTCACTGTTGTTTTCAAGCTGTTTTGGTTGAAATATTCGTGAAAAAATGAGGCGAAGAATGGAGAAAATGAAGAAGAGGCAAAAATGAAAGGAACAAAACAAAAAACATGATGAAAATGTCCTTCTTCGACATCATTCATTAACGAATGAATAGCAAAAAAAAACTACGGAATGGATCAAGAAAGGGAACGACGAAAGGATGTGTAGTTGTTGTTGTTTGGTCCTGACGAGGTCGGGTCAAGACCGAAAATGAGGTTCGGGAGTTCAGGCAATGAATTTGAGAACATTTTTTAAAAATCTTAAAGATAACTTAAAGAAAGCTTGTCAGTGTATACAAAAATGTTTCCAGCGTTTTGTGATGTTTAATTTTAAAAAGTAAAAAGTTTGAATAGTAAAAAACTTATAAGTTGGAATGAGGAAGAAAAAAAAAGATGTGAGTTCGAGTACCCATCAAAACTAAGCCAAGAAAAGGAAAAACAAGGCGAAACAAAAAAACAAGTAGTAGGATGTAATATTCAAATGATGTGTTCCAAGTCACGTTCTTTTATTGAATTTTTAAAATTTTTGACTTTTTCACGTTGCTTTTCTGCTACGTAAATAAATTAAAATGTATTTAATTTAAAAAATTAAAATTGTATTAAAGTTGAGAAGTGAATAACATTCCAAGAGCTCCCGCGTTTTAGTTTAATTGAGAAAAAGGGCAGATAAACTTTCCAAAATATTCCTTACAAGAAAAAATCGTTTAATTTCTTTTCCCCCTTTTTTTCACTATAAATTTCGAGATTCATGAATATTCATGAACTGCTGAGAAACAACCTTTGATTTTTTGTTTCGAACAACGTTCTGTGCTCAATTTTCTTCTAAAAATTATATATTTAGAATCATTTGACCATAAATGTTTTTGTTGATGGAAATAAATCAATCCGGGGTAAAGTCTCTCAAAAGTTGTTTTAATTTAGTTTATAGAAAAAATGTCAGTTAACTGAAATATTTAAACCATAAATTAGAAAATGAAGGGTTTTCTAAAAAATTGACATTTTGAGAGTCTCGCACTCAATAGTGATAAATAAATGAGGAAAAACAGAAGACAAGTTGAGTAAATCTTTTCCAAAAAAGAAAGGTCCTCTACAACTCTCATGGGATCATCGCCGATGAAGAAGAAAAAATGGGGGGAAAATAACGAATAAAAATAAACCTAAACAAAGAAGGGGTAAAGTTGGATAACATGAGGGCTGAATGAGCTTGAATTAAAAACATTAGGACAAAGAATGAAGAGCATGAGTCATGTGGAAATGGCTCATGGTTCCGGAAATAGAGCAAACAATTGGAAAGGTTTTCAGCTGATTTTAGATTTTTTTGTTTCTTAAAAATAATTTAACACTGTTTTTTTTCTTTCGTTTCTTCTTCAGCTTATAAGTAGGACAGTTTAAAAAAAAACTTTAATTCAATTACTGATAATCTCAATTCTATTTGGCTTGAAGAGTCATTATTCAATTTTCAATTTTTCAATCGAACCCAGTTCATACCAGCTAAATATATTCATAATTTGACAATATATCTGCTAAAAACTATACCGATCCTAAAAAGAACGAAGCTAATATTTCTTATAGAAGTAATCACGAAAACTATGTTTATTTATTCTTATCAACTCCTATCTTGTAATAGAATCAGCAATGTACCACGAGGGCAAATATTATTTAGTTTTTAAGTCTCATGTATTATTGAATTGAACTAAATCAAATAAATAATTTTTGCAAAAAGAATGGAACAACATAAAACATAGCAGGTGAAAAATAAGATCGAGAAAGAAGAAGGCAAAAACATGGATAACATGCCAAAATATATGGAACATTGAAAACACTCGAAGACAAATAAAAAAAGCAAAGTAATCAGAAATGCATAGAAAACAATGTGATAATGGAAAAAAACACATTGAATAACGAAATCAACAACGGACCATCAAACATCCATTGATGTAAGTGGAAAAAATATATAAGAAACAAAAACATGAGAAAAAAAAGGACATACACCTCAATTCTGACGAAAAAATTGGTTGTATAAACGGACACAAAACTAATAACAAAAGAGACGGAAAAAACATGGAACTCGGAGGAAGAAGGAAGATACCGGAGATGGCAAGAAGAAGAAAAAAAAACGAAGAAAAAAGTGATGAAATGGCTCCCCCGGGGGGAATCGGTTGAAAACGAAAACGAGCAGCAAACGGGATTTGAACACACGGTCAAAGGGAGTGGGAGGTGATGAAGAAGGATCGCTAACACAATCCCAAACAACAACTGTAAATGTTCAGAATAGGTTGGAGATGGAAGAGGATGAACATCCTCTTTGGAATGACAAATTTTCTGAACGAAGGCTCAGTAGCAAATTATAGAAAGGTGGCCGAGAGGATTCGAATCTTTATGTTTGAATGACTTACAAACATGAGTTTCAAATAAGTTGAGCCTCAAACGATCGGCTCATATTGTACTTCGGGTTGAACATTAAACAATCCTGAGTTGGAGCTAAAGTTGCATGGAACGATCAATTTAAAGGAGGGTTTTACAGATAATAATAAATGTACCTTAAATGAAAATAGACTTCATTCTCATTCCAAATCTGTTTTTAAAATTTTCTAAAACCACCTAGAAGCCGAGAAAACACGCCTCAAAACAATGGCCTAGAAAACGTGTCCACCGGCATAAAAAATTCAAAAATAAATGAAAAAAAAACATAAAAAAGGACTAATATAAGTATTCTGAATGAGTATTTATTAACGAAACACGCAAAAATCACATAGGAAAAAGTAAGGCCACCTTTTCTAGGTTTTGAGGCGCGTTTTCTCGGCTTCTAGTTGGTTTTAGAAAATTTTAAAAACAGATTTGGAATGAGTCCGAAGTCTATTTTCATCCCAGACGCATTCATCCGTAAAACCCTCCTTTAAATTGATCGTTCCATGCAACTTTAGTTCGTATTCAGGATTTTTAATGTTCCACCTTACGTACAATAGAAAACGATCGTTATGAGGCTCAGCTTACTTGAAGAAGTCACAAAATAAATATTTAAATTTAAATTTAATATTTCAAATATATAAATTTCAAGATCATTGAGAACATTTTCTCGACAAAATAAAAACGCACATCATACACCAAGAAATACAGTTTAAATTGAGTCAATGAAAAGTTTGTACAAAGAACGAGGATCAATATGACGAAGATCAATCAACATGAGAGCAAGGACAACAAAACAATTGACGTACAAAAATGAGAGGAAGAAATAAGAAACTGTGTTGAGGGGGTTGGATTGCGCGAAAAATGACTCGTTGAGAAATAGAAAAATGGCTTCGAGCAGTAGAAAAAAACCAGGAGCAAATTAGTTTTTTTTTCTTGCTACTTTGTGCAAAAAACGCACCAGAAGTTACCAGCTCATCCACTTCATAAGGTTCGTGGGAATCATTTCTCGGAACAACAAATGTTTCTAAACTACATATATTATTTCGTTTAGTGCTCAAACATTAGCAATTAAGTACTGTAAGAAAAATATGTTCAACTATGGTGGTCCGCATTTCTTATAAAGGTTTTTATTTCTTATAAAATTTCTCAAAAATATTGAAATGTCCTTTTAAAAAATTCTAAGTAAACATTTAATTTTTTCCCCGGTTTTTCTCTCATTGGCAAAAATATATTGCAAAAGAGCACTTGGACCACAAAACTTTTCATATTATTGACAAAATTGCATTTCTTTCTGTCTTCATCTTCAATTTTTTCCCCTCATAAATAGAGTGATGAAAGCAAAAAAAAGAGCAGAAGGAACATTTGAAAATGAAGAGAGCAAGACTCAAATGATACGGACCATTAGGTAAAAAGAATTAAAAATTGGAGCAAAAAAAATGGGGGGGGGGGAAAAGAATGAATAAATTGCACAATGCCCGACTTATATTCAATCAAAATGCAATAAGAAAAGCAAATGAAAAATATATGAATAATAATAATAATAATAACAATAATAGTTATGGACAGGAAGAATTTGTTTAGCAGATATTTTTTATAGGCATTGTATGAGTAAGCACCTGTTTCATAACAAGAATATGAATTTGGGATTCAATTGGCAATTAACAAAGTAAGTAGAATCAGTGAATAATAACAAATATTTTGAGAAAAGAAACGGAATTTTTTGATAAATAAAATAAATGTATAGACAGATTTATATTAAACTGGTTCGATGCTTCAAATAAATCACAACTACAAAAATATTGAATAACACTTTCAAAAATTTTAATTTTGAAATAAATTTTTGAGGGGACGAAATAAATGGATTAAAAATGATGAAAGTATGATTGTTTATAAATAAATGAGAAAAAATCCAAAGAAAACCTCGAAAAAAAAATAATAAAATCATATAACCGGCTTTCGCCTTAATGGCCGAAGAACCGCTTTTTGGTTTTCTAGGCCGTTTGTTTTTTTCTCGGCCGCCTGGTTTTATTTTTTGAACTTTTATTTTTTAATACTCTTTTATGGATAATTATCTTTAAAAAAATTGAAAAGAAACAAAAAATCAGGAAAAAAACAAACGGCCTAGAAAACCAAAAAGCGTTTCTTCGGCCATTCGGGCGAAACCCGGTTTTACGATTTTTCGGATTTTTTTTCGCCATTTTCGAGTTTTTCTTTGGATTTTTTTTTATTTATTTATCAACAATCATACTTTCATCATATTCCAATCATTTATTTCGTCCTCTCAGACCCCCTTTAACAAGACTAAATTTCAGAAAAAAGCATCATCAGACAAACTAGAAAATTTCCAAATTTTTCTTACAATTGTAGCTGTTTTTTCGTTTTCATCTAAACAATGTATTTATTTAATTCAGTTTATGCTTGTTCATTATTTCGTCTTTGTTTTGCGGATGTTCTCCGTCAATTTTTCCGGGAAAATCGAGCATTTCCTCCCTCTTTTTGTGTTTACGTCTTTATTTTTTCCTTCTTCAGTTCAAATTTGAATAATTTTAAGAAAAAAAAAATAAAGAAATTGGTAAAAAAAATGACAAGACCATAAACCAGAAAATAATAGAAATTAGAGTACATGATACTTTTACAAAAACAAAAAAGAAATCGAATGTTATCTGATTTCGCCCGAAAATTCAATTTTGAGGTGTGTTATTGGAAATGTAAGGTATAACAAAATAAAATTATGGATAATTGACAATTTGCTGAAGAAAAATGAATTTAAAACATTCTTTAGGGGGTGTGGAAAAAAAAGAAATGAAAAGTTCAGCATGAAAAATGAGGAAAAATAAATAATTGATCAATAAATTACTGCAAAACGTTGATAAGCTCTATAGAACCAAAAAAATAAAAATAAAATGAATTTTGAAAAATGAGGAACTGGAGCAAACTTTGAAGAAAAGGATATGATGACGATTTCAAAGTATTTTGTTGTTTTGTGATTCAGGGATCATATATTTTGAAAATTACATTCGAGTTAAAGGTGTTTTTAACTATTCATGATTTCTTATTAAATCTACTCATTTTTTACCATACCAATCAGGGGTGCCGCCGAAAAAGTTTTTGGCCGAAAAAAAATAAATTTTTTCGTCGGCCAGTAAAAAATGCCGAAAAAAAATAAATTTTTTCGTCAGCCAGGAAAAAATGACGAAAAAAAAATTTTTTTTTTTCGTTTTATCGGAAAAATACCGAAAAAAAATTTTTCCGGCGTTCCAAGTGATTAATGAATCATATTTCATCAGAAAAAAAACGATTTTAAGGTTTTCTACCTTCATTCAGTTAAAAATTAGTAAAATAGTTGGAAATTGATGTAAAAAAAATGGTATATTCAAATTTAAAAATCTGTTTTCCGTAAGACGGAAACACCGAAAAAAATTGAGGATAGAAAACCGAAAAAAATAAAATAAAAATTTACGCGCTTCGCGCAACCCGAAATAAATAAAACTTTTTCGGCGTAAAACACCCGAAAATCACGAAAACCGAAAAAAAATCGAAAAAAAAACGGCAACCCTGATACCAATCCACTATTACAAACAAAGAAAAAAGAAATTGTACAAGTTACAAAAAAAAGTGCAGCACAATGGAGGGGGCTAGCTGTGGGAAGTTAGTCCGTCGAACTTTAAAAAAAAACTTCTGTGGTGATTCAAATTTCTTTTTTTTTCTATTTCTTGTTATGTCCTTTTTCATCCAGTGGTTCTCAGCTGAAACTCTGTACGCCAAGGAACAAACTTAATTATTCGGAAAAAAGATTTTTCTACAAAATCATTAGGACGGTAGAGCGCGTTTGCTCCGTTTTTTATTTGGCGAAATTTCACCCGTTTATGATTTTTTCTTGCGCTTTTTGTGAATAAATAATAAATTGTTGATCCTCCAGTTCTTAAATTATGTTGTTTTTGTATATGAGAAAAATTTTCAACTAAAAAGCGATGGGTGCAAACGCGCTCTACCGTCCTAATGATTTTTTCAATAATGATTTTGTCGAAAAATCTTTTTTTCGAATAATATTTTTGCTTAATAATCTTTCAACCTATATTCCATTTTTTCCGAATTTTTGTTGTTGTTTTTGAATTTTTGTAGTTTAAGAATTTTTTAACAATATTTACTTTTTTACTTAGTAACAGAAAATAAATATCTTTGTGCAATAATTATGAACTGTCGATAGAAGAGTTTAAAGTTCTAATTTGATATTTCCGAAGAGTATAATCAAAATTTTACAAATGTTAATTTAATTTTTATTAACTCGTGGATACCTTTAAAAAAATAATATAAAAGTTAGAGTCATCTTCCGACTTCTCGAACAAAAATATATATGAGAAATAAATGTGTATTTTCAATCCTACTACATCAATTAAGTTGTCAATCTTAGAATACGAGAAAAAGAACGGCGAAAAACGCCGGTTGAAGATTTTATGAGTTTTTTGGACTTGAAACAAAAACAAATTTCAAGACGACGAATAATAAAAAGAAGTGATATTTGGAAACAAGAGCAAAATGACTAAACATGGGTATGTATAGTGAATAATTCAAATAGAAGATGTGGAAGGCAACCAATATGAAGAGGCGGCCTATTTGAGAAGGTATTCAATGACTACCTATTGTCTCGAAATACTCCTTTTTTCAAAAAAAAATGCAAAAAAAGGTTGACCTATGTCCCTTTTTTTAAAAATAAAGAAGAAAAGAAAGACATGTTGTTTTCAGTTCGTAAACATAAGTATGGGTGAGAAAAAAAAGGAGCAGCGATGTTGTGACAAGAATTTCGGAAATGTTTGGCATCAAAATACAGTGGTTTTTTAAGAATTGAATTTCGTGAATTCAGTATGAAATTCATTTCAATGAATGTTACGATATGCTGAATTTTGAAAAAAAAATCTTCGGTTATCAAAAGATTTTAGAAAAAGAAACTCTTTAATTAAAAAAATTTTTTTTCAAAAATATCACAATAGAGCTTTGTTTTATTTCAAAAAAAATGACTAAAAAGCAAAAAAAAATTATGAAAATAATCCGATTTTTGGTTTTCAATCAAATTAAGTATTAGAAATTAAAACGATCAATAAAAAAAAAGCAAATCGGTATGCGGGAGCTCCCTATTTTTTCTTCGAATGTTATGATGTGATTCTGTTTGTTATTTATGTTTTTAACATATATATGAATGTCATTTACAGGTCTTGTTTTAATTTTTCTAGATCCTTTTGTGTCTGTAAATTGCCAAAAAAAAAATAATATTCACAAGAACTGCAAAGTCAGATAATTAAAGTTTTTCATAGGCTTTTTGGAAATGTTCAAGAAACAAATGTAAAGCTAAAATAAAAAGGTGACGTTTTGTCGTACCAAATCTCTAGAAAAATAGCCTAACATTTTCTTCATCATTCTCTCCGTCCGCCAGGTTCAATTATAGATTTCTTTTTCCGCTAGACCGCAAATGAGTGCAGCTAAAAATGGAGAGCCATTAATCAAAAACTGTCAAAGTTGTGGTTTTTTGTGTGTGCAAGGTTCACAAATGGCCAGAACAATAAGTAACATAAAAGTGTACTTCTTTTTTAAACATGTCATAAATCCTTTCGGAAAATGAAGTGGAAAAAAACAACAATGAAATGTGTTCGAAAAAGTTTTGGAAAAAAATAAAGAGCACATGAAGAAGAGGAAACGATGGTAAATACACATAAAAGTTTGTGTTTCTTTCGTTTTTCCATTTTTTTGTGTCTTTCTTGCACTCGACACCAAAATCTAAACAAATTGAAGAAAATTTAAAGACTTTTTTTGGAGGATTGGTTGGAAGAGAAGGAAATTAAACTATTTACAATAAGAAACAAATCATGGAATTTTGTTTAGAGCTCAAAGTATGTTCAGAGTTCTGAACCTCTTCCGTTAAAGACAAGGTTCCACAAGTTTTAATTTTTTTTTGTTCAATAATAAATTGATTGAAATCTATCTCATTAGAAGAATACAGTACTAAACAATCAATATATATTCACCTAATTTTTGTTCCTTTTCTTTTTTAAAAAAAAATTTTCTTGGGAAATTCTATTTTTACTTTTTTGTGTTAGTTTTTATTATTATGCTTAATTTTTAAAAACTGACTTTTTGAGCTTAATGACTTGAAAAAAGTAGTAAAAATTAAAGACAGAGTCCCACAAAATGATTTCACCTAATTATCGTTAATTTGCTTTTATTTAGTATTTCTTCAAGATTTCCCTCAGCGAAACTGAAACATTATTCCATTCATCAAATAATTGAAACACATTTTATACTATTCGTAATTTATTTTGCAAAAACACTTGAAATATGTATATGCAAACATATAAATTAAAGGGTCACTTGAGAACACTTTTCATAAATATCCTAAACATGAAAAACAGTGGAGCAAAAAATATTGGCAACGTGCACTTTTTTCGTTCCTCGATATTCCCACGACATTTCAAGATAAAATTGGTTTGTGAATATGAGCAAATGAACTTAGCGACAGACTCATCATAGAAGATGATTCAGTTAGGAATCGTTTTCAGAAGCATAAGGAAATGGAAACATATTGGAAGAATATGAAAGTTTTTATCAAACGAAATATTACTTATGAATTGCGCTTTTTGATTTGGGGATTTTTTTTGGTATGGAAAAAATTGACCCCCGTGTTTAAGAAGATGCATAAAAACACCGAAGGCTCATTTATCATTGAGACGAAGGGAAAAAAAATTAGAGAAGCCCATTTTTCATGCTATTCCAGACAATTTGAATGGTTATTTATTGGATTTTTTTTGGTGAATTGGATGGAAAACACAATTGATGGGATTGTATCAATCTTTGTTTGTTTTTATGTAGAGAGATAACTTTTAAAATTGGAAAACAGGAATTTTCGTGATTTTCTTAAACATTCGAAATATTTGTTTTCTACTTTGCTTTTATCAAACCGTTCTAATTTTTGTTTAAATTGGGAAGACTTCCAATTATTAAGAAATAAGAAATTATTTTACAACGAGCTGTTTTCCATGACTGGAACGTTCCAGAAATGTAGAATATTCATTAGTTGTTGGAAGTTCAAAAATAAGCAAGAGATCCATGAGACCAGAAATTACTGGAAAGAACCATTAATTCGTCTTCATAAATGATTTACGAAGTCTCTTCTTACTATGTGCTTCCAGTAACTTATTTCCTTTCAAAATAACACCGAAACAATTCACACTTTGATAGATATCAATTGAAAACATCGCTCGCATTCTATCCGAATTAATTGTTGAATTTTGTCCCTCATTTGTTCCACAGCCTAAACCATATCACCCATTGAATTCCAAAAAACTTGATTGTATCAGAAGAAAACTTTCTAAAATTCGTTGTAAAACGGGCTCTAATTCCAAAAAACTCTCTAAATTGTATACCAGAACCAAACTTAATTACCTCAATTGTATTCAGAAGTTTGAAAACTCCTTCTTCAAATGTAAAAACTCTCGTAAAATTTTTCGATACATTAACTCCAAAACCAAACCCCCCTCTGAAATTCCAGCGCTTACTGTTGCGAATAATTCTTATGTCTCTGAAGAAGAAAAAGCTCATGTTTTCGGTACTACATTCGCCTCGAATTTTTCTAGCGCTTCACATAACTTACCTTCTTTATCAAGTGATGATTCATCTGAAAGTTTATTTCATTTTTATCCAGACATTATCTCTAAATATCTTTCCAAACTTCCTCTTAAATGTGGCTTTTCAACTAATCACATAAACTACTTTGTTCTCAGAAAATGTTATGTATGGACCAAAATCCTGTCCCCAAAACTACCGCCCAATCTCTCTTACTGATCCTATTTGTAGAGTTATGGAGAGAATACTTGCTCACTCTGTTCGTTTTCGCTTTTCTCATAAATTCAATGTCAACCAACATGGTTTTCTCAATAGGAGAAGCTGCAAAACTGCATTGCTATCCTCTCTATCTACCTGGAAACGTATTATTAAAACCGATTCATTTGTTGATGTTATTTATATTGATTTTTCTAAAGCTTTTGACTCAGTACCCCATGATTTACTTGTATCCAAACTCCTTAAATTTGGTCTCGATTATAAACTTGTGCGCTGGTACACCGACTTTCTCAGTAACCGTTCATTTTCTATCAAAATCAATGACTTTGTATCCAATACATCTTTCCCAATCCTTTCTGGAGTGCCTCAAGGTACTGTCAGTGGTCCACTACTTTTTCTTATTTATATTAATGACCTATTTGATTGTATTAATGGCAAAGTCGGTATCTCAGGCTTTGCTGACGACATTAAAGTTTTCAGCTCGGATTGTGAAGCTCTACAAACTTCTCTAAATTTATTGTATTTATGGTCCGTTGCCAATCGTCTTCCTATTGCCCCACTTAAAACGAACTTTATCCGAATAGGAAAATCTTCTTCCAATATTTTTACTTATGTTATCAACAATGTTCCCATTACTCAATCCTTTGTTGTACGAGACCTTGGAGTTTTAGTTGACTCTAATCTCTCATTTGATCCACATATCCGTAAAATATCTTCTCTAGCTGCATTAAAAACTAAACAATTGCTTTTTTGTTTCAAATCAACTAACTTCAGTTTTTATGTATTTCTTTTCAAATCATACGTATTGCCTTTACTAGAATATTGCTCTGAAATTTTTGACCCTTTCCTTAGTTCTTCCCTCTCAACAGCTCTTGAAACCCCGCTCAGGCATTTTTCAAGGAAAATTTGTCAACGTTGTAACATCTCATATTCATCTTATGCCGATAGACTTTGTACTTTATCACTAAACTCTCTCTTACTTCGAAGATCCCGTACGGGTTTAAAATTTCTATACCAATGTCTTACCGGAATGGTTTCATTTCCGGATCTTAATAAATTTGTCGTTTTTTCCACTAACAAGCGTAAACCAATGATGTTAAAGCTTATTGGCACTCACTGCAATACATTTTTTGATTGCTATGTTCCACTGTGGAACTCACTTACTAACAATATCAATTCATTTTTATCATATCAAGATTTTGTCCACCTATTAGTCATTTCTAAGATTAACCGTCATGCTGTATAACTTTATAACTATTAGTCCCTGTTACTCTTGCGGGTAACTTCATCAATCTTATTCATCATTTTTTTTTTGCTTCTTTTCTGTATATTTCAATTTGTGTCATGAATAAAGATAAAGATAAAAAAAACATCATATATACAATTCTGCAATGTCAAATAATTTTTGTAATGAAAAATCAGGTAGGCTTCGAGAACGAAAGTTATTTGTAAAATAATTTTTCAGATAAATTTTCGCGGTGATAAAATTTGTTTAAAAATTGAGTTATGGAGACGATTTAAAGTCTGCGTTGTGAATTGAGTTCTTGAAAGAAAATTTTTGAAAAATCTAAAAATTTAGCAAGATTTCTGAATTTTTGCAAAAAAAAACATTTTCAGACTCACAATGTTTCTGGGGTTTCACCACGAATGTCAAAATTCGATGTGTCCCTTTAATCCGTACACCAACAATTTTAAATACGTTTTTCTTAATTTTTGGCTTAATTGGATTAATCGATTGAAATAAAGAATTAACACAGATGTACAAAAACAATTAGGAATCTCAAAAGAGATTTGTTCCTACAATAGTTAAATATCACATAATTTACAACGGGTTTTGATAATTTTTGTACTCGGTTCAGCGTTTTTAATATTTGGACAGAAACCATTAATTTGCTAAATTTATTCATTCATAAAATTATAATATTTTTTGTGATCTCTGAACGAGAAAAAACATAGCCCAAGGCAAGAAAACGAATAAAAATGTTTTCAAGGAACTAAATTTTCTATTTCTTTAAAAATCTTATCCAGACAAAAAAAAATTGAATTCAATAAACATTTATTTGAAAAATGACCAAGTTTCGAACACAATTTTGACGACAATTGTTTTTTTAAATGATTTTGAAAACAAAAATATGCAGAAGGAAAATTTTTCCCATCTATGATGTCAATAAAATATACAAAGGACCCCTTCATACATATTCTTTAAAAATTATAAAGTATCGAATTTCGATGCATTCGAGCTATTTTTTGTAAGTAAATATAGAAAAAGAAGTGGTGCAGAAAAAAAAATAGATTTTGAACAATTCAGGTGTCAAAAACAATTCGAACTCAAACGAAACAGGATGTGGGGGCAAAACAACGGAAATATTGAATAGACGGTCCATGTTCGAGACAAGAATAAGGACAAAAGGAAGTTTTTTCACAAAAAAATCGAAGAAAACGGAAAGAAAAACATTAGGGGGGAACATGCCTGGCCAAAAATAAGGGCGGATATGACATATTTAAGCGGAGCAAAAAAACGGAAAAGAATTGAATTTACATATCTAATATATTCCACAGATTGTTATGTACTGGAAAGATTTGGAGAGCGAAGACAAGGAGAACAGCGTGATTCAGAAGAAAATTGAGAATTTTTAGATGTTTTTTGTCTGAAGTGAACGGCAGGTTTCAATATTTCAATTATTTTGACAAATTGAAATTCTTTGGAAAATTAAGAATGAGTTACAAACTTTACAGATATGTTTTATTTTTGAAAATTGCAGTTTAGAGGATTCATAAAGTAAAAAAAAACTTGACAGCAAATAATTAAAATTTTTCAATTTAATTTTCAAGTTGGTTCCAAAATATGGCCAAAAATCAACCTTTGTTTGTCCCATTTGGCAGCATTTTCTTCATGAAATCTTTCAAAAAAAAAATTGTCGGCGACATTCACAAAAAGAATCTTTGAAAAATGATGCCAAAACTTCTGGTGGAATGTTTGATTCATGGATACTCATTTGTATCAGCTTGTTGCTTCTTCTTTTTTTTTGTCAAATTGACCCATCTTTCAATGGAACACAAATTGGTTTTTTTGCCAACAAATGAATGAAAAGGAAACACTTTTTTGATGTCGGACGATACTAACAGAAAATAATTTTCTTGTTGGACATCTCAAAGAAAGTTAAAGTATAAAAATGAATAATTGAAAACTAAATTGTAAACTTGATTAGTCTGACACAAAATATTGTGGGTGTCTAGTATCAAATAATAAATAAAGACTCTGATTTATGGATATTACATATAGTCAATAAGAAATCGAGAGGAATAGAGACGCGCAAAACAAAAACATGTAGACCCTTGGGTCAGTTGCAACAGCTGACCAGTCAAATAAAATGACTAGGACGAAAATAATTAAGAAATACAATTTAAAACTAATTAAAACTCAAAGAATTGATCAATTCTTTGCGACGAAAAAAACTCAAAAAGTTCTGAATAAATAAATAGCATGTGTGTCTCATGGATGGCTTTTGACCTAAATTCAATAATGAAGACCAAGGAATGATTTTTTGCGTCTGATTCAAAAAATTGGGACGGGATATCCCACAATTGCAAATGAACTTTTGCAGAGGGTTCAAAAAGCACATGAGTGAATTAAATATTTATTATGGGAACTTTTTCGGTTGTGTCTTTTGCGCAAAAAATGTGCAAAAAAAACTCGATTTCAGAAAGTTACGATCTCTGGAATGTAACCTAACTTATTTTTTTTAAATTTAAAATTTTCTTCAAATTTTTTCGAGGAGAGACAATAGTAAGGTTGGGGTGTTTTAAGAGGTTCTTCTGAATTTCACCTGAAACTAAAATGTTCGATTTTATATTTTTCGGAAATTAAGTTTTCAGATTTTAAAAAAACCGATTATTTTCCTAGATGAGTAAATTGGTGTCCCTTGTATAAACTAGGTTCACGAATCTAGTACGCAACAATAAAAATGAGCCCAAACGTTTAAACTGGCTAAAAACAAGCTTGATTCTTTTCCCAACTCAAAACTAATGTGAAGCCCGAATAGGTGGCCTAGAAACGCAAGAGTGCAGAGTTAGTCCCTCTGTGGTTTCTAGTCCTCGGCAAATTTTTCAGTTACAAAAACTATATATATATTTCTTGTAAATGTTGACTAGCAATATACTTTTCTATATATTTGCTGGGCCTTGATACACCAAAAACGACTAGGGAAGCAAGAAATAAACTATGAAAAGTGCTGTGCTTATTTTCCTCCTACCCGAAGTGAACTAGCAAAAAATAATTCGATTGCTAATCCACATTAAGAGCTTTTCCTTGATTAAAACACCATTCCTTGGCCGTCATTGAGAAAAAAAAATGGAAAATTATACACAAAAAAGGGCACTGGATCATCGAGGGGGACCACAAATACACAAATATGGAGAGAACTTCCGTTGTTGATTTTTATTTGTGAAAAGTGAAAGAGTGAATGGATATCATATTGCAGTTTCTTCAAAAAAAAAATGATGTGAAAATCAAATTGTAACAGAAATGGATGCAGCATTTACACAAAAATAGGCGAAAAGTCAGGCATTTTTCATTTTCTTATTGTGTTTTGATCAAATCAAATTTTGTAAAAAAAATAACTCGAGATTCAAATCTTTTTGATATTTTAACACCTTTGTAAAATTACTTACGTGGACCAGGTGCCTGCCAGGAATACTTTGGATAAACGTCTACTGAAACCGCCGAAATTGTGCTCATTTTTTTCTGATTCACCATTGACATTGTGCTCACTTTACGAGAATTCCTGCCCATCATCACGTCATGGTTTTGGTACTGAAAATTAATGATTTTCAAAACATTTAGAATAAAATCTGAATCTCGACTATGTCACTCGACTATCATCAAAGGAACTTAGAACTACTTCTACAAAATATTTTTCAAAAAATATTTGAATTTGGTTCAAGCCAAAACAAGGGGGAAAGGTCAAACTGTGCCGCCAGTTGATTCTTTATTGATTTTAGGTTTCTATTCGATTTTCATCTTCTTCTTGACATTTGAAAACATTTACAAGAAATTTTTTTTTCTAGTACGCGAAAAGACATTTACACAATAAGGCGGCGAAGTGTCCTAACAATTGCAAAAACTCTCACAGTCGCATGCTCTCTCGTGCGTTGCTGACCAGTTAGGCCATTTCGCCGCCTTCGTTTGCAAATTTGCTTTTTCGTGTCCTACAAAAGGAAATTTCGAAAAAAAATTTTGCTTTCATATTTTTTCAAATATTGTGAAGAATATGAAAACGGAAATGAAACCAAAATTCAGTAAACAATTGAACTCAATTCAAAATGTCTCATAAGTTTGCGACGTTTCGAAACGTATAATTTTCATGAGAACCCGAAACTACGAAATAATGATTCTCTGACAGCAGTTTTTGCGGATACTCCCGAAAGTTCTTTTGTCACGTAAAAATTGATGACGTTTTCCTACTAATTAACAATTATCTGTTCTAATCCATTAACGTAAAATTGGTCAAAGAATTTTTTTATTCGTTTTCAGAGTTCATTCATTAAATTTTCAGCTTTTAAATAAGGCGTGTATGGAACAATTTTAACTCCTCTCTCTCCGAAAACTACGAATTTCAGACTTACCATTGAGAATGTGTCTTTTCTCATTGGTTGCTGAAATGCACTTGCTTTCCTGCCTCCTCCAACAGCACCGTGCGATTTCTCTTGAAGAAAACCGTCGAGAAGTCCTCCGAATGCCATTGATCTGGAAATCGAAAATATATTGTAATGAAAAATAAGGAAACACAAAAAAAAACAAGTTGAGTTCCTGATTAAAAACGGAACAAAGCAAAAATCCAATTAAACAATAGAGGAAAAAGTAGCAAAAGGAAAATAACTTGTCAAGTTATGGTTTTCACTTTGTTCGAATTAATTTGCGGTTGAGAGGCAAACAAAAAAAAACACAATAAAAACAACAAAAAAAAACATGAACATTTTAGATGTTAAAGAAAAATAAGGAGCAGGAACAGAAAATGGGGGTGGAGCAGAATTCCGCCCGAATACAAGGTGACAATTTGATATTTATTTTATTTTGTTGAAGCTAACATCGGTAGAATTGAGAAGGGTTCAAAATGAGAAAACAGGGGAAACAAATAAGAATAAATGGATGTAAGATAGAACTGAACTGAAAATGTCATGAAAGTGGTTGTTTTGTTTGAGTTATTGTTAAATTACTGTTTTTGGTAGGGGAAAAATCATTAAATCGGAAAATAGAGTGAAGTGAAAATCGGAGAAATAAGTTGAAAGTTTCGTTTAAATATTTTTAAAGTCAAGGTGGTAAGATTTTATTCAAAATTTATTGACTAGTTTTTATTGGAAAGCATGAAGGCCAACAACAAAAATCAACAATCAGTGAGTAATGTAAATTCGGTAATCATGAACCCAATGTGTTTGATAGTACCGACTTAGCACAAAAAGTAGATAAATGGACCGATTAATTTGAAAATCTTGTAGTTTTTCCAAAAATATGTCATCAGAATCAACCAAATAAAGCACGTTTAAAACGAAAATTTACTACGAAGTATAAATGATATACGAGGCATAACAGTCCTTTGGGACTAAGTTGAAGTTATTCGAGGAAAAGTTAAACGAAGTTTGACATCAGTGAGAATATTTTTTAAAAACGAAGTAATTTAGAAAACAATTTTAGGAAACAGTCCGTTTTCGGATAATACGTCAGCTATTTATAGCAAATAACTGTCCTCAGAACAATGCCCAACAAATAAAAAGAATATAATGGCTACATTTTCCATCCTGGAATCATTTCATAGAAGAGAAACTGAAATTTGTTCAGACAGAAGGAAAATATTTTCGAAAAATGTCAGGTTCAAAAAAAATGAGAATAACAAAAAAAATAAAAAAGAAATCCGATCTGTTTGGATAGGTGTCATCATCATCATTAAAGATGAATGACTATGTAGAAATAGCCTTCGTTTTTTTTTACTTCTTTCTAGCTTCATGTATCATTTTTTCAGTGTGGGCTCTTATTCGCGATACTACAACCTTTCATACCTCATCCCGTTCCGATGTCAGGTGTGTTTTTGCAGTAGTTGATGGATCAGTTGAACCCACCAATTATTTGTTATTTTTTGCAAAAGGATCACTATGACGGCTGATGAGAAAAAAGAGATGAAATGATGATTGTACTGATTTTGAAAGATTTAGCTGATGGGTCAGCAGAGAGAAGTTGCAGTTGTCCACTCAAACCAGGAAGAAGAAAAACAATACTTCGGGAGGGGTTATGACGAACTTTATAAAGAACTTGTTAACGTATAGTATTTTATACTTTTGTCTAGACATCGTACAATAAATTATAATAAGAAATTATAATAATAAATCCATGCGAAAAGGTTATTAAATTAATTTGAAAACGAAGTTGAAAACAATCTGAACCTATGAAATATTGATTACAAATTTCATTGATGCCTTAAAAACTTAAAGACAGTAAGTCACAACTTTAATTAGTCTCGCTGAATTTCCAACTACTTAGCTAGATTGAAGAGTTCAACATGAGGGTAATCAGAATTCAGCGAAACTGAAAGTAAAAACTAAATTTGAAATATTTTTCACAATTGTAGAAAATTCTAATTCAACTATTTACCTTGATTCCAAATGTTCTATGTGAAAAATAAAAAGATCTTCGAGTATTTTTAAATATTTTAAAAATAGTAAAATAAGAAGATGTGTGTGATTTTTTAAATCTCAAAATGTTTTCTCATGAAGGCAGGAAGTATGCCTTAAAGGCAAAAAAATTAATGTTAATCCGAATCCAAGGTCAAAAATTAGAAGGAATAGTCGGAAACAAGTACATGGAGTTTCCACCCTGATTTTTATTATTTCGTCGAGATCCAAAAGTGGACGCAAATAAAGCAAGAAGGAAACATGAGAAATGTTTCAACAAAACTGCGCAATTCCTTAATATTTTGATCTTTCTAACTTTTCAGTGTTTAAATTATTCATATCTTCAAAAACGTAATGAAATCCAGCCAAAAGTTTTATGAAAATAATTGAGGAAGTTTATTTTAATTCACTCGGATATGGAGTCAAAATTCTAGAAGTAAATTAAGGTTGATACAAAAAAATAGAAAAAAAACAAAACAAGGAAAAATGTTGAAATTCAAGTCACGAGAAGCATATATTTATAAACACCGATATTTTTAAGAATCTCATCGAATGCCCATGTTTTTACGCTACGAAGTGAAGAAAAAAGAAGTAGGAGGAAAAGTGGAGTCAAAAATCAGTTTTCAAGAAAATAACTGGCATGAATTTCAATGATAGGGGGGTTTTGTTACGTGTTATCTGAAGGCCAATAAACACAGACTTTTAAAATTGGGATTTCGAAAATTGGACCTAGAATTTCTGGTATATGTTATTTTCAGCGTTCCGAAACCGGTAATTCCCCCGCATCCTGCAGGAATGAATAATTGAACAAATTTAATGTATGTATGAAAATGAAATGACGAAAAATGCAAGTATGCAAAAATTTAAGAAAAGGTAGAAATTTAAAAAATCTTTAAAAAACTTCTGAGAAGCCGAGAAAACACGCCTGAAAACAATGGCCTAGAAAAAGAAAAAGAGAAAAAGGGGCCTCTAGTCCGAAAACTAGTCCGCAGGCATGAAAAATCAAAACAAAATTGGAAAAAACTTAAATTAAAATGAAAAAAACATTAAAAAAAGGATTGATATAAGCATTCTGCATAACTATTTATTTACGAAACAAGAAAACAGCTCATAGGAAAAAGTTCGGCCAGGTGGCCACTTTTTCTAGGCCATTGTTTTGAGGCGCGTTTTCTCGGCTTCTACGTGGTTTTAGAAAATTTTAAAAACAGACTTGGAATGAGAATGAAATCTATTTTCTTTTAAGGTACATTTATTACCTCCGTAAATCCCTCCTTTAGCTGGGGGCTCGAGAGGCCGTCCGCAGTTCGTGAAAATTATTTCAATGAATCGAAATCGTTCTCAAAAACAAAATTTTAGATATTGGCGTGGTTTGGTCATATATGCCATAAAGAACTGTAAAGCTTCATAAATTGATATTAGATTCCCAGTTACGGATAATATTAGATAATTCCATATTCTCAAATTGTTTTAGCAAATTTGAAGAGGGCAGCTAACCTATTCTTATATGCATTAAAAAAGCTATCTATAACCAATTACCGCCAATTTTAATATTTTATTAGAAGAATTTCAAAACGGCACACCACCGTCTTATGATTAATCATTTTTTACCCTTGTTCATGACAAAAAAAGGTCAAGAGCATCCTCCGAAAAAAAAAACATGGGTTAAATAACTGAAAAAAGAAAGAAGACGAGAAAAGAGGAATGTGAGGAGGGGTATGTTCTATAAATTTTAAACGACCTTTTTTGTCATCGAAATGATATTGGATTGCACAATGAGGAACCATTTCGAAGAAGTGTACACGTATAAAGTAGCATGCTCTGGAAAATGGGCGGGATACCGAAGTGTGCACGCGCAGACCCACATTTTATGAAAACAAGTTTTAAATTCGAGTTGGTATCAAAATATTTCAAAACATTAAAACCCCATTAAAAAAACTATTGATAATGACTTTGTTGGGCAAAAAAGGCGAAGTTATCAGAAATATGATCCCCTTGAGAGAAAAATTAATGATGATAATAAGAAATGACAAGAAGAACATATCAACAAAAACATATTGCTCATGAATGTGAAAAACAGGAATGTTTTTATTGGGATGTTTTCCAATTCCCAGACAAACTTTTTACATAAATTCAGTTTTCGAGGCAACGCTTAACAATAATCCCGCTTAGTTTGGACCACATTGCCATTTTTCATGAAATTCTATGAAAAAACAAGTGAGAAAAGGGATGAACTGGAAAGACTGTTACTTGCGGATAACCAAAAAAACCCATATTTCTTCGTTTTCCCTCTAGAGATTTTTGGTGTCGATTATTGGCTTTAAAGTGGCTTTTCAACAATTCTTCATCATTGGGTTTTTTGGTGCAATCCATCTATTCAAATGATGGGTGTGTTTCTCTAAAAATGCCCTTCTTTGGCCGTTTCCGAAATTTAGAGAATGCGAGTTGTTTTATGAGCAATCATTTCGTCGCCATTAGTTGGATGAAATACTGATTTTCATGGGTTTTATGGTGGAGGGAGAAGGATTGAATTTTTTGGACTGGAGTGGGTTGAAAATTGTTATAGTAATGATATTTAGAGAAAACTATTAATAGAATGACGTTTCATGACATTATCCACCTACAATTTGTCATCAATTCTATGAACGATACCATGTTGCTATGAGACTGAAGTTGCAAACGTGTCAAATAATTGTGGTCCGAAGAATGGAACGAAAAAAAACAAATTTTGCTTTTTCTAAAATTCTCGAGGAATATTTGAGGTAGAGAAACGGTCTACGGAATCGAAAAAAGTTTAATTGTAAGGATCAAAATCAAATTTTAAAAAACAGTTCAATAAATTCAAACTAAATCTTAATCATGTCACTAAAAAAAAATTTAGTATAAAAAATTTTTAAGAATTCCTGTATAAAACTTGCGTTAGGTTCTAGTTTAAGACCATGGCGTAAAATTGCATACTGTGTGCTGAAAAATGTTGAAACGCAAAAATGATTCAGAAATTAACACTGAAATACCGAAAAGTATCAATTACAATAAAACTCGAATAGAGAAAAATTAGTAGCATGATGTCTTTAAAGTGTCTGTTTACTCATTTTCAATTTTGGTATTAACATACTCAGAATCATCTATGATTAACGGAATCCGAAAAAAATCAGTTTAAATGCTTCATTTCACCAAAAACGGTCCTCGAAAACCCCAAAAACAGGTGGTTGCACCACCCGTTTTGCACTGCCACCGCCTGTTTTCAGCACTTTTTCGGGAGCTGTTTTGGACCCGCGGGCGCCCGAAAAAAATTTGTTTGTTAAATTCATTAATAATGGGTGCTTCTGAAAAGATTAAAACAAAAATTGAAAATCAATGAACAAGCACTTTAATAAATAGAACCTCGAAAGTTTGAACTCCGTAAAAAAGTTTGCCTTATATCGGATATAAGTAGGTAACATCCAAAAATGAAACTTCTCAGATTGATAGAGCTTAAAAATTCAGAAAAAGGTCGTGATAATATTTTTCTCTAATTCTGAAATTAATATTCAGTTGCGTTCATTATTTTTGGTTTATTTTCGAATGAGGAACTTTTAAAATTTTCAGGGTATGAAACTATTCACTCGTCTGGATTCAGTTCAAACATATATTAATATTACGTTTGTTTCAGATGAGTGAACCGGTTAAATTTTAATTATTCGAAAAAATTGTATTCCCACATTATTTTGATAATTTTTTTATTGTTATTATCTGAATTTTTCTGTTTTTAACCCCTCTATTTATTTGGATTATCAAAAGAAAAGAAAAACTGAAACGCAATTTATGAAATTCAAAAATCAGTGCCTAGTTATTTTAAAAAATGCGTAAACTAAGCGTCTGTGACTTGCAATTTAAGAGAAACGTATAAATTTATTTAAGATAAAAAACAATCACATAACTATTTCTCTATTTAAATATTTGTTATTCGTTCCGTTCTAAAAATAAAAAGCAGAAAACCTCATCATTTTGGTCACATTTCATCTGCTTTTTCAGAATCTTAACATTATTAGCCAAATTGAATATGAACCTAGTAAGCATACAACTGAGAAATAAGAAAAGAAACTGTAAATATGTCATAATAATAGGGGTGAATTGAATAAAAAATAGCAACATCTAAAGGCGTTAATTACATAAGAAACAAAAATAACATGCTATTTTTCCAAGAGACCATAAAATAAATGGCTGATGAATATTCAAAGCAAAATACAAAGTGATGCGGATTTAAGGGACTTCAACAAATGTTTATATTTATAGAAGTAAACGTTTTTTTATTGAGAAAATAAAAGGCGTCAACTTTTGAACCCAATTTTGAAAGCTGTTGCTTGGACAACAAAAGATTCTACTCACTTCTTCAGTTTGTTCCTTGGCCCGAAAAAACGTGAGTATCAGAAGAAGGTTTTATAGGTTAGTAGTGAACGTTTTAACATGATTTGCATTTACTTATTTGCATTTTGGTTTGAAAATTATAGTTCCGCTCCTAAATATTGTTTTTCGCAATGTAACTCTAAAGTAAATATTATGGGTTGTTATAGCCCCCAAAAAGGATATGCATGATAATAGACAAAAACCCTCATTTTTACTGCTTTAAGTACCATTTTAAAATGAAAACATAGCTATAAATGAAAAATAAAAACGAACAAACAAACAGGAGGTCGTAGTTTGGTGCTCATTCTTCTATTTCGGGTTCAGTGAAAATAATAACATATTTACTGTAAATGATTTTTGAGTTTCAGAGCTGCAAAAAATGATTTCGAGCTGAACCGAACCTTTCGAGCTGAACCGAACAAAATTTAACCGAACATGTGTGCAGTTTTGTTCAATTCTTTGGAATAAAGATCGAAATTTAAATTATTTCGTGCTTCAAGCATTACTTCTAATAAAATACTGTATTCTTCTTCGGAAATAAGTGCCTCTAAGAGTTTTTTGAAAATCATATAGCTCGTGGAATTTGAAACCTAATTTTAAAAACTGTTTTTATTAAATTAGGGCTTTACGGAGATAATAAATGTACCTTAAATGAAAATAGACTTCATTCTCATTCCAAATCTGTGTTTTAAATTTTCTAAAACCACCTAGAAACCGAGAACATGAGCTTCAAAACAATGGCCTAGAAAAAGTGCCCACCTGAACGAAATTTTTCCTATGAGCTTTTTTTCGTGTTTCGTTAATAAATCGTTATGCAGAATGCTTATATTAGTACTTTTTTATGTTTTTTTTAAAATTAAACTTTATATATTTTCATTTTATTTGGATTTTTCATGCCCGCGGACTAATTTTCGCCGGTGACCCCTTTTTCTAGGCCAGTGTTTTGAGGCGCGTTTTCTCGGCTTCTAGGTGGTTTTAGAAAATTTTAAAAACAGATTTGGAATGAGAATAAAGTCTATTTTCATCCCAGACGCATTTATTAGCTCCGTAAAGTCCTCCTTTGAACATGACAGCGAACTTTAAGTTCATACTCTAAAATCGAATAATGCTACCGAAAGAATTAAAAAAAAAAACGAAACCTTTTTTTAACGAAACGTTTGTTGGAGTTATGTCCAAAGAAAAAAACCATTCTGAAAATTGAAAAATTACGAAAAAAATGATGAAAAGAAATGTATTAATTTCAAGACAGAATAAGAAAACATGATCAAGTTGGATTAGTGTCGAAAAAAAAACATATGTTGTGGTACTAATTAAAATTATGGTGTTCTTTTCACATCATTTTTTCTCCTTGGGTATTATTTGGGGGGTCTTACGGATAAAAGGTCAATTTAAAGAACATAAAATCGACATTATCGAGGCAAAAAAATAAAACGATGAAAAAGTGAAGAAACGAACATCTCACAGAGAGTCAGTCAATGACTGCCAATGATTGTGCTGCCCACCCGGCTTTAATTGTCCATAAAAACAAAGAAATTCGTTTTTTATTCATATTTTTTGGCGAAAAACTTGGATAGAAAAGAAATAACAAAAAATGAGCATACTATTCGAAATCTTTAAATTTCTATGACATACATATAATTGCTGAAAAACACTTTGTTTATTTTATTTTTTACTTGAAAAGACGAGAATAAGTGCATAACGATTTTGAAACTTTCGAATATGACCAAAGGAGTTCCCGCCTTATAAACACGTTTCGGATTCTAGTGAAAATATGCTATAGTCCGTGAATGAACTATTTTTGAAAAATAAAAAACTGACAAAATTTAATAAAAATACAATATTCTTCCCGAAGTTTGGACAAAAAATCATAATAAACATGGAGTTGACAAAGGAAAATTTTAAAAAATGCTAATTTAATAATCGGGGACCAATGAAAAAGCTGCAATATATTTTGCAAAAAATTAAATTTAGAAAAAAGTAGATATGCTAACATGAAGCGTTTTATTTATTCTTTGAATCACTTTTCTTTGAATGAAACACTTGGCCTACGCTTAATATTCCCAGAATTTGCATCCTTTGGCTACTTGAAAAATGTCTTCAAAATCCGTCACAATTGAGTTCAAAGTACACCATAAAAGAAGATTCGAGTTCAGGTTTTTAAAAAATGAATAGTTGCAAAAATAAACGGAGAACTTACAGTTTTCCAGCAAACTAACCGTGATATATAAATGGTGTAACAAATCGATAAACTCGGGATAAAACGACAACTCTGAGAAAATAGGAAAGTTTAGAAGATCTCAACTTCGAACTTTGAATATCAAACAGGAAATCTGAAGAAAGTTTTCATTTTTTTCCCTGCAAGCAACAAAAAATCATCTCTAGAGAATTCACTCATTCGAGTTTTCATCGCCCTTACATATTAATCGAACTCAAATATTGTTTTTTTGTTTGTTTTTCGGAATGTTGTGATACTTATTATGCAAAATTTATATCATCATTTTTTAAAATATGTTCAAATATTATTATTTTTTCGTTAGTATTAAATCAAAAGCAATCATGCTTTTTATTTTCTTTCCGAGTTTTATTAATCAGTCTATTCTTTTTTTTTGTTGTAATATTGCATAGAGGATCAGTGCATCGTATCCCCTTCTCACTTTCAAAACTAGTATCACAATCCGATATTTGATTTCCACGGGGCGTCAAAACACATTCTATGGCGTTCCCCGAGATGAACTTCCTTGTTGGATCAATTTCCCCAGAGTATTTATTTGGATGATTTTTGTTAGGATTACTCAACTGATTTTTTGGAAGGCTAAAAAAGTTATCTTAGAGTAAATTAGTCCGACAACGTTCGTTCCACGATGGTGGCTTCACGGGCGAGAACATATATACGGGATAAAGGAAACTTTGATTCTCTATTGAATGGTGCCGAGAAAAAAGTGGAATAACACACAAAAGTTTTTTAAAACTTAAAACTTAAAAGTTCCTATATTTTTGTTTCACTTTTGTATAATTAAAACCCGTGTCGCCTAGTAAAATAAGTGAGGGACTAAATTTTGGCGGTTCGCTCTCAGTATCTAAAATTTTTTAAATAAATCAAAAACTATTTGAGTATTTGGTTTTTTTTTAATTAAAAATCCTCTTCGATCGATTCTAAATTATGGAAACACTAGTTTTTATTTCATTTTCTTAATTACAGGCTTATTGTTCAGAAAATATTTACTTCAATCGAATACTGAAATTTCTCAACCGTTTTTTTATTTTTGTACTCCTTCCTATTTTTATTTGATTTATTTTGTTTTATTTTATTTGTTGAAAACACAATTTATTTGTTAATTGTTTTGGGGAGTATGGATTTCGTGTATATAAATCTCGTCAAATCGCCAGTCAACGCATGAAAACAGGTTCGTGTGTAATTCATTGAAAAAATTTTCATAAATATGATATTTTATTTTCCTTTTATAACTTTAATCCGTCAATGGGACAAACTTTGAATCTTTAATCTGTTTGCATTCTAGACATTGGCAGGGGGTGGTTCTAATTTCCTGTGTTATAATACAAATATTATTTGAATAAGTTCTGGTTGATTCATAGCTCTTTTGTTGTACCTATTATCGTTTTTTCTGCACTAAGAGTTGGGTTTTAATATTAATATTTTTTTTTTAATATTAATATCTGAACTTCTTGTTTTTTTTGAAATCTCGAACATTTAACGAAATTAACTTTTGTTTCCTATGTAAAATTTTCAAGATGGTTTTTTCCTTTGCTAAGACATTCCAAATGTACATTTAGTGTGCTTGAATCGACTTTCTTCAGAGAAATTGCGACATTCTACTAGTACTTCCCCTTAAATACAATAAAATACGTTTTTGAATTAAACCCAAGATCGTAAATAATTGATTTTTAAACTTTTAGGAACTGAACTTTCATGTTACCCATTGAACATTTATCTAAATTAATCCAGCTGGATTTAACTTTTTTCGTGAACTTTATTTATTTTTATCACCTGCAACTTCTGGAATATGTTTCTTGGCATGTCTACCTGCTTTTTTTCTCAACGGCGTTTGTCAATTAGAATTATCAATATTCATAGAACACAGGCAATATGAATGTTCCAACAACTCATATATTTTTTCCATGAAAGACAGCATTCGTAACGAACTTTCTTTAATTATCCTACCGATTTTGTTTTTATGAATATATTTTCTTTCTATTATTTAGGACTTCTTATGAATTTGGCGTTTCTTTGGCTCTGAAAATTACTGTATCCCAGGAAGAGTTTAGAAAATCTTTAAAGACAGCTGTTCAGTTAATTTGACCCTACTAGATCTTAGTTTCAAAAATTAGAGAAACACAATTATTTGAATGTGACGTTTTCTCGACCTCATGGCACCCATTTAAATTTATATTTTTCGCTTTGGATTTGGAACTGAAACGATGCCTTTAAAGTATTTCTCAACTAAAACAAAAATTCCAACAAAACTTGTTTCGATGTGATGTGAATCGTCATTCCTTTTCTTCCATCCATTCTTTTCAATATATTATATTATTAAAATTTTCTTATTGTATTTTAGAACTATTCATTTTTTTTCTAAACAATCGTAGTTCCAATATGTTACACAGTTTGTCAAAATTGTGGGGAGCTCCCTGAAATAAAACTGTTTTGATTCCATCTTGCTTTTGCTGTCTTTTTCTTTCTCACTTTTTTTTTCTAGCCAATATCAAAAACCACTAAAACAATATTTTATCAATTTTTAAGTGTTTTTTTTTAAATGTGCATTCAATGTTTTTTTGGCGTTCATGTTCGAAAAATGTTTTTTTTTCGACTTTCTATTCAAACAAAGACAATGAAAAGGTGTATGCCCTTTCATTTTCGGACCCGAAAGTAATTCATTATGGAAAAAATAAGCCAAAGAATATGTTTTTTCTCTTTTTTGCGAACAAAATATCCATTTCTATTTTCATTTGGCGTCCCCCCCCCTCCCGTACTCCATTAATTCAGTCATCAAAAATGGGTGCACATTCGTATACATACATTTCAGAAAGGAAACGACAAAAAAAAAGAAGAATTCCTTCTCATTTTCATTCTCCGGTTTTCACCCAACCCTTTTTCCGCTCCTGTTTTCTCCGTATTTTGTTGCATAATCCATTGTTCAAGCCTAGGAGTCCTAGTAACAATTTAATCCAACAAAAAATGGAATATATATCCAATTCTTCATTTTTTTTTCTCATTTTTATTTCGATGGATTACCCATTCTCAAAAGCTGACCAATTAATGTTCTATTCACTTTTTTTCTCCTGAAAATGTTATTTTTTCAGAATTTTTTCTAGAATTCGGAAATGCACTAAAAATACAAATAATTTCTAGTCCTGACCACATTTTTTTGTATTTTTTGTTTTTCTAGAAGTTATACCCTAAAAACAGAAAAATAGAGTGTTATTCATGTTATTTTTGACACTAATATATATTTAATTGATTTTTACTTCACAATTTACTTTTGAAGATTTTTTTTCTTGGAAAATAAAAAAAAACCTCTCTTTTCCAGGGCATTTGACTTTGAATAATAGATTGGAAGTTTCCACATTGAAATCGAAATTTAATCACGACGAAGATAGATTTTATCATTTTATTGATTTATATCGTTGGTGGTCTTATTAATCTTCGAAAAAAAACTAGATTATTTTCCGCAGAATTTAGAATCGATCCATATTTTGTCTACACTTTGAAAAACAAAACAATGTTTTTTTTTTAATTTTTTTGGATGAAATTACATTCAAAAAGAGGAAAGTTATATTAAATGTTGTGAACTTTGAAAGATTTTTAAACTATAATTCGAGTGTTTAATCCGTATTTTTACAAATAGTTGTTTTATTTAAATTAGTTATTTTTTAGTTGTATAAATTTTTAAATTAAAAAAAAAATTTAATTAGAATTTTTTCAACTGATTTATTTTTTAATGGAAAATTCTTCATTAAAATATCTCGGGAATACGAAAGAAGATAATAATTTAACATTAATTAATTTATAATTTAACGATTAACTTAACTAATTTTAACACGTTATTTAAACTTATAAAAATTATTTTTAAACTTATTAAAATTAGTTAAGTTAATGGTTAAATTATAAATTAATTAATGTTAAATTATTATCTTATTTCGTATTCCCGAGATATTTCAATATTTCTGTTACTTTAAAACTGGAAGAATTTTCCATTTAAAAATAAATCAATTGAAAAAATTTCTAATTAAAATTTATTTTTTCACAACGTCTCCTAATACTCGTAATTTTTCGAAAAGGGGAGAAAATTTTGAAGAAACAAATGGAGTTACTTAACAGGCCATCCGTATTCCAAATTTCTTAAAAAACACCCTATTCAATGACGAAGAACAGTGATAATTGACCTATTAATCTGTGACTTTTTCTGATCCTATTAATTTTTTGGGCTTTCCTAAAACACTCAATCAGAAAAATGTTGAAATGTCCTTGGAACTAATGATAGTATCAATTTTCGTAGAATTGAAACCGTTCTCGAGTAATTTTTTTTCAATTTTTCAAACCAGTCCATAAAATAATGCTTTGAAGTTCTTCGATCTCTCAATTATAACCTTCTTGGCTATTTTTTCCTGATTGATGTACATGTCTTGGTAATAAGATGTGACATGCTTCTTATTTGGCAATTTATTTTCAATTTTAAGGCGTTGTTGAAAAAAAAATTAGGTCTAGCAATATTTAACATTCATTTTCTCTAATTTTCCCTGTCATGAATTTGAATTTCCGGTTGATTTTAGTGCGCTTTCTAACTTTTCTATTTTTATGAAAAAAAAAATATATATTTCGATATATTGAAAAAAGAGAAAGATATAGAACATTCGGATTTATTCATGCTTCATTGAATATGTCTGTTATTACTACTACAACTACACTGAATACTTTGCAGAAAATGCCACCGGATCGAACGAAATTCGATAGGGTTTTCAACGTGGCTATTTGTGGAGCAGAACAGGTATGAGGAATTTAGATATTTAAAAAAAAACTATTTTTTTGAATGAGTTGGTTGTCTTTAAAGTATCATTAAATTTCTAAAAAAATTAGAGGTTATCGAAACAAGATCCGTTTTCAACTTGCATTTTTGTTTGTTTCATTGATATTTTGTTCTTATTACGATTTCCTTAATCCATTTCTTTCAATTTTAAGCCATATTATAGAACTTAAACGTTCGAATTTGTTAGACTTTGAACTATAAAAAATTCATGAAGCCTATTTCAGCAGTTTTTAAAAGTTACTGACTTATCGACTGATATTGGTTTCATCAAAACAGTTGCTTAAAGGGAAAAAAATCCAATTATTAGCTAACGATTTTTTTTTCAGACTGGCAAAAAAACAATTCTGCAATCCTTCAGCACAGAAGGAGATGATGAAAATAATACATGGACGACACTTAAAGTTGACGATGAAAACGTATTAGTTGAAGCTGAAATTTCAAAAACGGTTTGTAATTCTACTTCTGAGATTCATTACTAATAATTTTTACTGTTCATATTTTAGTGGGAACCAACGATGTGCGAGAAATTCAATGCGGTGGCTGTTATTTTTGCAACAGATGATTTGAATGTAATATTTATTTTTTCTCTTACAAACTATCGATGCATCTTCCTTTTTTCCAGAGCTTTGAAAGTGCATTAGAAATTCTAAACGAGTTGTCAAAATCAGCTGAGAGTTTACCAATTGTTCTGATTGAGAACAAAATCGATTTGATAGAGAGAAGCGTATTGGTGAAGGATGTTGTAGAGCAAGAAGTGAAGAATAGACGTAGGAGATTATATCGGTGATTAAATGACAAAAATTAATAGTCAGAAGTTGTAAAAAATTTTTAGAGTTTCGGCACTGAAAGAGTTTCATGTCATGCACCCATTCGCATATGTTTTGGAAAAATTGACAAGAACAAAAAATGATGAAAATCACAATGAACGGTATGTTTAGAAAAATCATACTTGATTACTTATTAAAAGGGTTCAGTTTTATTCAGAAAACGCTCAACTCCAACTGAATCAGTACGACTACCATCTCGAGAAGCATGGACAAAGCCAGTTGGTACAAACCCTACAAAAAATGATAAATGTATAATTATATAGAAAACAAATATTTCAAAAAAAAATGCAAAGCGAGATTTCATTTATCATTTTTACACTTTTTTGTTGTTGATTACGGTTTGGATCTCTTAATAAAAATTTAAATTTCATTTTTTGAGAATAGGTGAAGAAAACGTGAACTGTTCATTCGAATAAAACGTCCGTTGAATTTTTATCAGGTGAATGAAGTCTTTATTTTTAAACTACCACCGTTTTATCCGATTACTGCGCCTGCAAATAAAAAGCGCCAGTGCCAGTCAGCCCTGACACAAAATGTTTTCCCATTTTTCTTGCAGTCTTTTTTGTTTTTTTTTCCTGCTATTCCTTCTCGTTATCGAAAAAGCGATTTTATGATTCTTCTTCTTTTTTTTTCATTCCATCCTTTTCTTTCCTTCAATCCAATCTAACATTTTTTCAGCCATCCAATACATATCGCTTTTTTTTAGAATTAAAATACATTTATTTAACGAAAATGTTGGCTGCTCGACTATTGGGTAGTTCTTCAAAAATCCTGACGATAAATAGACATATCCATAAAACCGCAGGTAAGCAAATAATTGTCTAGTTTTTTAAAAATTAAGCTATTTCTAGCTTCATTTCTCCCTATTGTTCAATTCAAACTTTCTGACATTGGAGAAGGAATTGCTGAGGTTCAAGTTAAAGAATGGTTTGATTTTAAATTCTGAAAAATTTGAAAGTATTCTAATGTTTTAGGTATATCAAGGAAGGCGACACAATTTCTCAATTCGACAAAGTGTGTGAAGTTCAAAGTGACAAAGCAGCTGTCACCATTTCAAGCAGATATGATGGAGTTGTCAAGAAACTGTAAGAATTTATTTTAAAATTATATATTTAACGTGTTTATTGAAAATAGTGAATCACTTTTACCCCCTAAATTGCCTGTTTTCTTTCAAGTTCTCATAATTTTCCTTAATTCCAAAAAAAACTAAAAACACAATCTTTTGCTCGACAAACAAACCAAATTCTAATGTTTATAGTTTCCAAGAAAACGCACGTGGTTATAGGGAAAAGTTTGCACAGTTGCTAAAAAGTTTCGTTGTCTGACTTTCATCATTCTTATCATCTTTTCGTTCGAACGATGAAAATATCAATGATCACTCCAAAGGGTCAATATAAATGTTTCGAATAGTTTTGATTGATAAACACGGGATTCTTGAACGTAAAAATTATGAAAAACAAAAAATATGTTTTCAAAAAATTTAAATTTCTAAACTAACATGATCTGTGAAATGATCTCAATTTCTTGAATATGATAATTTCGAATATAAAAGTTTATAAGTGTTTTTTTCCAGATATCACAAACTAGATGACATGGCAAGAGTTGGACAACCTTTAATCGATGTAGAAATTGAGGGAGATGTACCAGTTGAAGAAAGTATGCTTATTTTCTAGTTATTTTTCCTCTTTGTGAGAGACAAAAACCCATTTCATTCTAATTTCCCTTGGGAATTTGCAAGTCAATTATCTTAATTTTTGCACACCTTTTTCAAACTAAAAAAATCTGATTAAAATGAAGTAAATTGCTTTCTTGATATAAAAAATTTTAGAACCAAAAGAAACTGAACCATCAGCTGCTGCAACCACAGTCTCCAATGAAGGAAGCCAATCAAATGAGCAAACACATAACATTGGAAAGGTTCTGGCGACTCCGGCTGTTAGAAGAATAGCCATGGAGAATAAGGTTCAAAAATAGCCAAAAAGCTGTCTATAAAATATTTATTCAGGTCAATCTCTCTGATGTTAGTGGAACTGGTAAAGATGGACGTGTATTGAAGGAAGATGTTCTTAAATTCCTTGGAAAAATCACAGATGGTAATAATAATAATATTTTAATATTTTTGAAATACAACTTGTTTAGATCATGTCGCAGGATCTACGAATATCAGATCGACGACACATCAACCAACACCAACTTCGAAATCAGTATGTAGAAATTTATTAATTTTCTTTAAAACGGAGGGGTTTTTACAGTATGAACCATTGAAAGAAGATGTAGCAGTACCAATTCGTGGATATACTCGAGCAATGATCAAAACAATGACAGAAGCATTAAAAATTCCTCATTTTGGATACAATGATGAAGTAACTGTGGATGCATTAGTCAAAATTCGTGGAGAATTAAAAGATTACGCAAAGGAGAGACATATAAAATTATCATATATGCCATTTTTCATCAAAGCTGCATCATTGGCACTTCTCGAGTTCCCTTCATTGAATGCTACCACTGATGATAAACTGGAACATGTGACTCATAGAGTTCGTTTCGAAAATGATAAATTTCGTTTTTAAATTCCTATTCAGGCTTCACACAACATTTGCTTAGCTATGGACACACCAGGTGGTCTTGTCGTTCCGAATATCAAAAATTGTGAGCAAAGGAGTATTTTTGAAATTGCTCAAGAGTTGTCTAGATTGATGGACGCTGGAAAACGGCAACAAATTTCTAGAGACGATTTGAGTAATGGAACTTTTAGTTTGAGTAATATTGGAGCTGTATGTTTTTCTTTGAGTTTAAATTAAAAGTACATTTATATTTACAGATTGGTGGTACTTACGCTTCCCCGGTCATTTTCCCACCACAAGTGGCAATTGGAGCAATTGGAAAGATTGAAAGATTACCGAGATTTGATAGACATGATAATGTAAGTTTAGACTATGTATTTTAACGGAATTCTTATTCTATTCTCAATAATTTTAAAATTTCAGGTAATTGCGGCACATGTTGTTAAAGTCTCTTGGTGTGCTGATCATCGAGTGGTCGATGGAGCAACAATGGCTCGTTTCAGCAACCGGTAAGTAGTATACCCATTTGAAAAATGTTAATTTTCAATTTTCAGATGGAAATTCTATTTGGAACATCCAGCAGCCATGCTCGCGCAGCTTAAATAATTATAGACGACTGAGAAATTAAACTAGGTGTTGATTATTCCCACATTCCCTTCTTGTTGTATATCCAACAATGCAATAAGTACTATTTCATAGAGATTCATTTTACAGTATTTAGCATAAGCATTTTTCGTTATTATGAACGAGTGATTTTTTCCCCTTTCATGTGCCATCCATTCGCTTCTTCGAATATCATTTTGTTGTTTATTTTCATTGTTGTATGTGTTCTTTTTTTTCGATTCTTTGTGCTATAAATGGTTATAATTACGTCGGCGACAATAAGAAGAGAAATGAAATTTCAGAATACAATCTCGTGACAACACAGACATCAAACAACTTTGACCACTTTGTTCTATTTATGATTGGTATCTATGATAAAGTTTTTTTTTGTTTTCTTCCTCTTCTCGTTGTTTTTTCCAGAAATAGAATAGAAAAACTATAGACAAAAAATAGATCCCGCCTACTTTGAGTAATGTTTTTTATCTAGAAGTTTTTTATATAGTTCGAAAATAGATCTGATGATCAGTTTTCGTCTAGAAATGTCACATTGGAATGTTTACTTTTGTTTTTTAATAAGTTCTCTTTCATTTGTTTTGATTAGTTGTGAGGAGGGAAATGTCGTGGAATTGAGAGCATTTGGTGAAGGGCGGTGTAAGGATACAACGCAGTAAGTTCAAATTTAAAGGAGGGCTTTAAGGAGCTAATAAACGCGTCTGTGATGAAAATAGACTTCATGCTCATTCCAAATATGTTTTTAAAATTTTCTAAAACCACCTAGAAGCCGAGAAAACGCGCCTCAAAACAATGGCCTAGAAAAAGGGGCCACTGGCAAAAACTAGTCCGTTGTCTTGAGGCATAAGTATTTATTAACGAAACGCGAAAAAAGCTCATAGGAAAAAGGTAGGCCAGGTGGCCATTTTTTCTAGGTCATTGTTTTGAAGCTCATTTTCTCGGGTTCTAGGTGGTTTTAGAAAAATTTTAAAAACAGATTTGGAATGAGAATAAAGTCTATTTTCATCCCAGACGCATTCATTAGTTCCTAAAGCCCTTCTTTAATGCATCACATTCCAATTATTCTGATTTCAGCTGGTTCAAATGGCATTTGATGCCAATGTGGAAACTTATTCAGAATTCTGGAAGAATAAAATTGGATTATCATCCATTTGGAGTGAAAACATCGTGTGAATATTCTGGAAAGGATATTGTTTGTGATTGTCATCATGGTGAACGCGAATGTCTTCTCAATCAGCTACAATCATGTGTAATTGATGAGTTGCCTAATTTTGAAGATCATATTGATTATGGTAATATATTTTGGGATATTCTGGAAAGTCTTGAGAAAAAACTATACCGTATTCGGCTTAGTTTTAAAACATTTTTGAAAACAATTGATATTTTAATTTTAACTAAATTCGAAATTGGTTTCGGTTTACTTCCGACCGTGGGTTTTCGTGCGGGCTGTGATTTGTTAGTTAATCTTTAGAGAGAATTTTTCATAGAAAAAACAAAGAACATTACTCCTAAATCATAACAGTTTTCAAATATCTGTTATTGTTGTTCTCGATTGTTCATGATTGACCAGCTGCTGCCATATTATTATTCGCGTGTTATCATTGTACAATATCCGTTTATCAACCAACATAGCAAATGATTAAAAAACAGAAGAAATGTTCTAAAGAAGATGTTTTAAAGAATTTCTCTTTCAGTGAGTTGTATTCAAGGGAAGGAGAATATCACAGATGCTGGGAATAATTGTTTCTATGAGAATTCAAGATTGGAGAAGACAAAGTAAAATATAGAAGACGGAAAATTTAAAAACAATATTTTAATGTTTTCAGAATGCTGAATTGCGCAGATAGTCGGAAAGGGAGAGAGCTGTTCTGGAAACATGAAGAATATAAGTTGACATATGCTCCTGATAACGATTGGGTAAGTGTATTTGAAAGTTCGAATGAATTGCTCAAATTGAACGGAAGGGGGGGGGGGGGGGGGCATCTCAGAAAATAATACAATTTTCATGGAGCTAGAGCATGAAAACAATAATTTTGTGAACTTTGGTAGCTCATTGCTTCATGAAGGGTAAACTACTTCATTTCCACATTTAAAAAATTAAAATTTCTTCATGCGAAGTTCTCAAGAATTATTTGAAAAATATCACATTTTCACGACCATAAACATCCCTATAAGACCAATAAAAATGTTGAATCATATTGATTTTTGTCAAATTCCCTTTTTAAAACAAAATTTTCGTGGAATAAAAACTTCCTCATTTGTTTATCTCTAAACAAATTCTGAAAATGACATTATAATGTCTGGACCCATGTTACTTCCTCCACACCCCTCCAGTTATCAGTAAAGTTATTATAGTAACGTTCACTTTGTAGTCCATATTCTGTTATCATATTTGTAAAGAACTTTGATCCTTCAATCTTTAAGAATAAACTATCTCGATTTTCTAGGTACCATGGATTCTAATCAATGGTGAACGATATAAAGAGGCGGAAGAAGACCTTTGGCAATTTTTATGTGATCGATTTTTGAAACCAAGACCAATTGAATGTCCGAGAAGGATATTTTACTAAACCGTGTTTTTTTTAAACAATTTTTGAAATTTAAAAACCAGAAAACCCGCTTTAAAAGAATCGAAAAATCAGAAAACAAAGGAAATGAGTTGATGAATTGGTTTAGTCTCCAAAAGTACTCTTGTTGATAAATTGTCAAAATGTTCACTGATATGATTAATTGTTTGCTTTTATTGTATTTTTGTGCTCAAATATTTAGTACCTTCTATATAACGTTGAACAGATCGTTCGTTTTGTTTCTTATTTTCTCGATTGATAGAAGATGACCTTGTTTTTTTTTCTTTTTCGAGATTCCAATAAATTGAGACATCATAAATAACTCAATCGATATTCTGTTATCATTTCCGATAAATTATGTTCACTTTATCCCGAATTTCTATCTTTTTTCTTGTTCAATTTCATAGTAAAAACATCATTGCTTTTTTTCTAATGCTATCAATTCTACAAGTGGCTATCATTCTGGAACATTAGCTACTAAATAAATATCATCTCTTAATTTTTTCCGTTCATTTTGCAGAAATGCTGCCAAGGATATTTCTCCTATTCGCTTTAGTTCTTATTTCGGTGCAGTCACAATCACTTTTTGAAATGTATCGAGCAATGATAACGGATCAACAGACGAGGGCTCAAAATCCGCCGATTAATATTGAAATATTTGGGGAGAGTTTGTGTCCGGATACAACTAGGTAGAAGTGAAAAATATGACGTGAAATTTAAATTTGAAATCAATTCAGATTCTTGAGAAATCATGTAATGCCTGTTTGGAATGCACTAAAGGCTTCAAATACAATTAATATCACTTATCATCCATTTGGATTGGCGTCTTGTTCCGAACAATCAGGGCGTATACGGTAAATTTCATTTGAAAACCTTGTAGTATGAAAATCGATTTTTTCCTCGATTTTTCTGAACTCGTATTTTCCTCTTTAGTAAAATATTCAGCGTTTTATTGGTGAAACTATAAAACGCTGAATATTTTAGAACCAAATTGACGACTTCAATTGTTGACCGATAATTTGTTTTGAAATTTAAAGGAGGGCTTTACGGAGATAATGAATGTGTCTAGGATGAAAATAGACTTCATGCTCATTCCAAATCTGTTTTCAAAATTTTCTAAGACCACGTAGAAGCCAAGAAAACTCGTCTCAAAACAATGGCCTAGAAAAAAGGGCCACCGGCGAAAACTAGTCCGCAGGCATGAAAAATCCAGAAAAAGTGAAAAAAAAAACATAAATTAAAATGAAAAAACATTTAAAAACTACTTATATAAGCATTCTGCATAACTATTTATTAACAAAACACGAAAAAAGCTCCAGCTGGCCCCTTTTTCGAGGCCATTGTTTTCAAGCCCACTTTCTCGGCTTCTACGTGGTTTTAGAAAATTTTAAAAACAGATTTGGAATGAGAATGAAGTCTATTTTCATTTAAGAAACATTTATTATCTCCATAAAGCCCTCCTTTAATAATTATTATGAAATTCATTTAAAATCAAACAATTAAAAAAACAAATATAGAGTTGATTCTCTGAAGATTGGAAACTTTTTTAAAAACTATTTTTTGGTATTTACTTTTTCAGTTGTTCCTGTCAACACGGACCATTCGAATGTCAATTAAACATGCTCCAATCCTGCGTTATTAGTGCTCTTCAAGTTCCACATTTATATCTGCCAATTGTGAACTGTATCCAAGGAAAACGAAAGTTCTCAGCAGCGATTGATGAGTGTATCGTGAAATTCAGACCACGTCCAGATTTAGATGAAAATTTGTAAGTTTTATAATTCCTTTAAATTGTTGTAATCTTACGTAACATTTGCAGTATGATGCGTTGTGCACAAAGTCAACTAGGAGCCAAATTAATGAAACAACATGGTGAACGACAACGGATTGGTGCAAAAGGATTGGATTGGGTTCCATGGATTCAGATTAATGGAAAAAGATCCTCGGAAGCTGAGATTTCACTCAAAACAATGGTGTGCGGGTTTGCAGAACCATCAAGATACGAGTATTGTAAAACAGCGGATGATAACATTTTCTAAGTTCCTTCTTTTTTTTTTAATATTTCAAATTTTTGTTATTTTGTTAGATTCATAAGTTAGAAACCTTCCAATGATATACTGGTAATATAAACATTATTGATGATAAATATAAACAATGATATTTGACTTACATAACTCTAACCTCGAACTGGTTATATTTTCTTCTTTTTTTTCTGTTGCCTGAAAGTCTCTATTTGCTCGTCGGGTCAATGCGTGAAGCTTATATGCTTACAATTTGTGTGCATTTTGAAGGAGATGGCGGCTGGCAACTTTTTCCGCGCGGAGAAAGGGAAAGAGAGCGGCGAAACAAAAAATTTGGCATATTGTTGCAAAAGATGTTCCGACGACCTGTTTTACATGTTTGTAGTGAAAGGTTAATCGTAACTTTAGACTTTCTCTACTTCTTTTTTTTGATAAGTCACATTGTACCTTTGTTCCTTTAGATGTTGATTTTTTGTTTTTTTAAGGTAACATTGATTTTAAAGAAAGTGCTCCAATTTTTTTCCCCTTTCTGTGAAAATTACTAGCAGATTTCGTATTTGTTGTTAATCGTTAATTTTTCATGGTTAACGTAGATTTGTATGTATTGTGCAACATAATGGTCCTATTAAGTTTTTTAAAAAATTCCGAGAAATTGCAATTTCTCGGTATTTCTCGGAATTTCTCTGCCATTTCTACATTGAATTTCTCGGTATTTTTTAATTTTTTTTTCAAACTGATAGGTACATAATACTTTGACTTTTTCTACTCATTAAAGACAGCATGTCAGTTAATTATTTTATTTCAATTTCAAAAATAAGAGCGTTATAGTACAATGCTATTTTTAAAACACGTGGAACAATGAGAGTGGTAGTAGTGGTCCAAAGTTACAAAAATCAAAATTTGAATGCACGCCGGATTGCACAACGCGGTAAGTATTGGGCGAAAAACAATTATTTGAATGCGGAAACATATTGATATTTTTTTCGATCTTCTGCGTCCCTTTCGACTTTTTATTTTTTTTTCTCGAATTTGTATTGTGTTATTGTCAACTTAAATATTCTTGATCAATGAGTTTTGAGGGCTGCTCAACCTCACGGACGCTCCGCGCTCGCGCACGCGGCTGCCGACACTCAAACACTGGAAAATTCGCGGGAAAATTAATTTTACAAATTTTCCAGTGTGTTGAGTGTCGGCAGCCACGTGCGCGCGCGCGGAGCGTCTGTGAGGTTAAGCATCCCTCAAAACGCAATGATCAAGGATATTTTTTTTTAGTTGACAATAATTGAAATGAGGTCTTTAAAAATAGTCTCATTCAACAATAAAATAATTCTATATATTTCTGAGAACATGTCCATCCAAAGATCATCAAAACTAATCTCTAGTTTTTCTTCAAACTTCCTTCCCCCTTTCACTTGAAATGATTATCTTGTTCCGTATTACTTGGCTCAATTTTCATATTACAATAGTCAATTGATATCTTCTTAATCTCTCTGATATCTGCATTTTCTTGTGCCTGTCCATCCTCTCCTCGCAAATGTTTTGCACATTTGCATCTCAATTACCCATCAGCTGTTATGAATGGATGTTTCTTCACTACTGCGCGACTGGCTTCTCAATTTTTATTGTTGCTTTCATTCGAATAAATTCATCGAGACGAGATTATATTTTTCAATTTCAATTTTTTTTCAAGAACATGGATTAGCATATTTTCCTCTCATGATATTTCTCACAATCGACGGGAGCATTTTTGACATTTTGTGTTTTACGGGCGGCATTTGTAAATATCCGTCGTTGATCACAATTTTCGACATGCGATTTTTATGTACTTGGGCCTTCACTATGGTTTTCTAAAAATTTTAATAAATTTTATTTTGTTGGCAAAGTGCCAAAGCGGCAAAAAAAAAACTAATCAGATTTTTTTGCTTTACAATAAACGCTTAGCCAAACTGGAAATGAATTTTTCAATCGCTTTTAGAATTCTTGTTTTCGTAAGTAATTCCGTTCTTGGATGTTTCTTGGATTTTCCTTAAAATGTTTCATTTTTGTGGTGTTTTCTCTTTTTAAGAAATATAAACAATTGTAGTGAGTCGTTTTTTGTGCATTGTTTAGTATATTGGGCTGATGACGAACTCGTCTTGATGGACCCTCTTGATGGTTTTAGTAGCACAATTGAAATAAAATCTTTATTTTCCATAACAAATTTAACTGAAATATTTATCGTTAAACGGAACATTGTCTTATCCTCAAAACCACTCGATAAAAGTGTTCGAACAACAAGTGCTACATACATACGTAAATTGTAGGCAAAAAGTGTGCGCAGTTTGCAAAAAATGAGCCTGAAATTTGTTTCCTTGGCGTTCAAAGATTGTAATTATAATTAATTGCTATATTTCATTAATATTTCACTAATAATCAAGACGAATTCGAGTTTTTTGGATAGGTTATCAAATTTGAATTTTTGTTCAACCTTCTGAACATTTTTAGACATAAAATCAAACAATTCGGTGCAACGCCTTTTCCCGCCTTTAAAGAGACTGTTTACTAATTCTGGGTTTTTATTCATTTTCCTCTTCTTCATTCTGCTATTTGAAAACCTGTAAAAGCAAAAAAAACATTTTCGAAATTTCCTTTTCTATTGCCAACTTAAAAATTTTGGATCATCCATTTTCTACTAAAATACCGCAGCACAACCGCTCGCAGGTAAAAATAGCATGACTTTGTGAGAGACTTAGATTTTCTGGGTAGGTCAAAACAAACTTGCATGATCAAGAATATTTGAGTTGGCAATAGTAAACTACTCGGCCACGCGCGAGAGAGCGCATGAATGTGAGAGTGTTTGCAATTGTTAGGTCAGTTCTCCGCCTTAATCTGTAAATTTGTTGTTTTGCGGTCTAGAAAAATAAATCGCGTACTAGAAAAATATTTTTTTTGCTTTTATATGAAATATCAAGAAGAAGATGAAAATGGAATAGAAACCCAAATTCAGTAAAGAATGCGTTTAAATTTTTGTTGAGAAGTGATTATTCCTGATCGGATCGCATTAACTGCACATTGTTTACACATTAGTAAAGGGTTAAAATTATGTAGTTTACTGTCCTTAAATCAGAAATTCATCAAATATAATTTGTATATTTATCGGGAATTTTATAATATCTGTTAAGAAATCTCATGCTCACTTTTCCCACATAACATCACCGAGAAATTTTTGTAATATTTGTAAAGTGTATACAAATACAAAAATAAATACAAATGATTCACCATTTGCGGTCAGTACATGATACGTTTGTTATGGTTTTTCCTTTTTTGTTTCTCCATCTTCCGAAAACGGCAATATGCATAGAAAGGAAGAAGGCTTTTCATCAACTTTGTCTTTCATTTCTTTCTTTTTTTTTTGAAAAAGCATCTACAGTGTTGTCTGTCGTCTATTCTCTCGAAAACCCTTCGCACTACTAATGTATCAACAATAATATTGTCTTAACATAATACAACATTTTTTGTATTCATTTTCTTCATTCTTTTAACATAACTAACCCCCATCTCCTTTTTCTTCAATCATGATTGTCATACATATATGCTTATGTAATGTTGAGATTTTCCTTTTCTTTTTTTTTTGTTGGCTTATCACAGAAGAAAAGCGATTCCCCCGATTTAGTCATAGATTTATGAGATCAATTAAACACTATTTTATTGTTTTTTGATTCTGAACTGATGACAACATCAAATTCAATTAAATACTATATCATCATGAACATTTGTTCTCATTTAATGAATTTACATTGTTACAGAATCTTGCATGTTTTTTTTCCTAATTCATTGGTATTCAATGAATTTTTTCTTTTTCTTCTTTTTGTCAAATGTGACTAAAACGAGCAACGAACGAAAAATATGAACACTTGTACAACTCGTGTACTTCGAGCAATTTTAAGCCAACTAATCCTTCCCCGTTTTTTTTAAATTTGAAAATCTATTATATGATTTTTTTCCATTTTAGAAAAAAAAGCTTTATTCATTGTTAACATTCCAGCTTCATTTCCCCAATTCTTGGTATGCAAAAATGATCTGGTTACTCATCCGATTTATCCAGGAAGTGTGTGGAATTGAATTCTGAAAGTTTAATCTATGCTTACTTCCTTTTCCATTGTTCTACCGAGTTCTTGAAAATTCACCAGGTTTTAACTTATAAACTACATGCATAATGATATTCAGATTCTACAAGAAAACCTCATTCATCGTATTTTGCATAATGAAAACCAAACCATGACATCTTATAAAAAAAACACTCGCATTATTATATTACGATTTCATTGATAATTTCCATCATCTTGTTTTTTTTTCTTCTCCAAAAAAAGAACTATGGAATTTTATAGTATTTTTCGATCTTGAAGGCCACCTGTTATACACATATACGTACATTCTTTTTCCATCTGCCACAGTTTTGTCCTGTTTTTTTGCACCCTAAAAAATTTGATGTTCATACCCGAAACTTTGTCAATTTTCGGTTATTAATTTTTCGGAAGTATGGTGCTTTCGAGCCGATTTTTCCGGGTTTGCACAATTTTTGAATTTGGTTGTTTAAATTTGAAGAACATAGGTGAATGATTTCTGTTTCGTAATAAATTTTCAGGATTCCAAAACCGATGAATGAATTTTGAAGAAAATTGATTAATTTATAAACAAAACCTTAATTACTAAAATTTCTTTCTGAAAATGACAACATTCTCAAGTTTACAAGATCAGAGCTTTTTTCAAAACATATTAATTCAACCTTGCTCAAGAATTTTTTTCAAATGTCACCTCGTCTTTAAATTTGTATAAGATCAAACTTTTTAAAGTTTTAAAAAAAGCAAATTGTCTCCCTTTAAACATCTTTTCATCATAATTTGTTACATGATCATGTCATGTTGAATTGTGTTTTGTCTTATGTCAGTGTCTTTTTTTTTCATTCCCGAACTACACCCATTTATTCTTTCTGTATTCTTTCACCGGAATCGATCTAGTGACCTGTATTCTGCTTGCATCTTCACTAGGTTATACATATAAAAAAACACAGGCACTGAACCTGATCGTGATATTATTAGAAAGTACATTTGATGTGCTTTCAATTCATCATTGTTTTCATCTTTTCCCGAAAATCTGCTGCCTCTATAAACCGTCGTTATGTGTATTTCATTTCTTTTTTCCAATATGATGGTTCTTCAGTTCTTTTTTCTGAATATGGTGACATATGGAAATAAAGTTTTTTTGAATTAATATATTTATATTTCTTGGTTTTTCATCCATCTCATCCATAACAAAATGTCATATATTACCGTTTCTTTATGCTAATTTATGCAAGAAGAAAGCGATTCGTATTTATAAAACGGAAATTGTTGCGAAACGTTCACCGCATCGAACTTTTTTTTAGGTACAAAACTTCTTCCTAATTTATTTTCTAGCTTTGTCCTTTATATACAAAATAGTCTACTTTATGGGGAATAGGAGATCTAGGTTTCAAAGAGAAAAAAACGTTATGAATGAAACTTATTAGAAGATTTTATCATGTTTTTGGCTTAGCTCGTAAGCTATTATAATTATGGTCAATTTCATTGAGAATATTTATTGCTTTGAAAACTATTTTGATCGGGGGTTTGTACCGCATATTTCCAATTCCTTGCTTTCTTTTGGAAGCAAGTGAAAAATAGCAATTTTAATAAAGTATTGGTAGTAAAAATCAAAGTGAAAATATCTATTCAGATGATAGAACAATGGCTACTAATAGTTACTACTTTTCGAGCAGGGATGGGCGGGAAAGACCGTATTTTTGAAATTTTGTTTCCCGGTTCCAGATACCGGGAAATTTGGGAAATTCGAAAATTTAACTCCAAATACAGGTTTTTTCCGATTTTATCGATTTTCCTAAGTTTTCAGAGTTAATAAACATCCAACGATAAAAAGTAAAGGATAAAACAGGAATCAACGCAATATTTTGATTAAAATAAAATTTTCAGAATCGCATAAATGAGATTTAAAAAAATGAAAAATGTTAAGTTTTCTTATTTGAGACTTCGGACGACATATTAATCAATTTTAGTAAAATTTCGTTGATTTTTGTAGCTCGATCTTTTCGAATTTTTGAATTTCTTGATGCTTTTCTATTTTTTCTAATAAAAAAATTTCCCGAAACTTTTCGCGAAATTTTCGGGAAGGGAAATTTCCCGTCATGGTACAGGGAAAACCGGGAAATTTCCCGCCCAAATTTTTCGAGGATCCATCTGCTACTCAGAAAACAAATGAATTCCAGCCACCCACTTTGTGCGATTCGTCTACTTTGTGTTGATAATCGGACATATCACCAGTTTTTCTTTCTGATTTCGAAGTTTGAATGTTAACTACCAAAAAGCTCTTATTTTTGAACTTTGAAGCTCTATAGGTTGTCTATTAAATTCCCCTATTCCCCCTATTCCCCAACAATTTGATGTTTTCATTCTGAGCCCATCATAAACCAAGTTACCTATGAAAAAATACCCATCCCCTTTATGAGAAAAACCATTGTTCAATCCATTTGCAAAACGTTATTTTTATTGAAAAAAAATAATTGAAAAACATTATAAGTTCTTTTTCTGTTACTAAATTCCAGCATCAACATCTCCCCCTTAAATTTCTTTGGTCTTTTTATGCAACTTCCGATGACCAAAAAACTTGCCATCATCACCACCTTCAACATACATTTTTATCTCCTTCCGCAGTTCTTCAATCTGATCGATTATCACCAGTTTAGCAAGATTATTTCATCTCTTTTTTATTAGGCAAAAATTCCTTTTCTACAGTTTTTTTTCAATCATTTCTGTACATTCATGGCAAATTCCGATCTTTTATTTCATCTGCTTCTAGTTCTTCCGGTTCCCAAACCAACTCGGTTCTAGCTCAAAACCTCATTAAAAACTATTTTTCTTCTATTTTTTTTTCTTCGTTTTCGCTGAGCTCGATCCCTTGCACAACTCAAAATCCATTACTTTGATATATTGTTTTTTTTTATTCATTTGATCCAGATGTGTCTGAGTAAAAATATCTGTATGTGTGTTCGAAAATCATTTTAAAACATATTCTGAACCTAAATATCTTCACGATTTGTGACCGTTATCTTTGTCGATCATCTTTTTTTTGTTAATTCGAAACATTGAAGTTTTTCGACAAGGTTACTTCAACTTTTTTCTCCTTTTCTCTCAATTTTTTTCGAATCATTCTACTTTTTTCATGAATTTTTTGTTCCTTCCTTTATCAATGCATAATAAACCACCAAAATTAAGCAATTGTCCGAAAAGTCGGTAAATTGGAACACAATTGACAATTATAATGACCGTTTTAAGTGGTCTTTATGTTTTTTTTCTTTTTTATTTTACATACATTCGACCTTTCTTTTTTCCCGACGACAATATGAACTTCTCTTTTTTTTTCTCCGAAAAACTACTAAGGAAGGCGATTTCGAATAATTTGTTGAAATATTGTTGTTTTGTCATTTTTTAAACGTTGTTTTTGTTATTTTTCGATTGCCAGATTCATGTTAAAAAACTATTTTTAAATGAAAGTCAAAAATTAGACATGTGTGTTTTCTCTGTCTGGTAGGTTTACGCGAATTGGTAGGTTTACAGGATTTTAAAAATTTTGTTACACATTTAAATTTGTAAAAATTCTGTTTGAACCCTTAAAAATGTTAATTTCGAGAGCCACTATAGGTTCCCTCTAGCAGTTTCGAGAAAAACAAAGCTCACAATTCGGTGTGCTTCTAACTTTTGCTTTAAAGGCAGCTTGTCAGTTATAATTGTGTTTCGCGCCAATTCCGACCACGCTCTAATTTTTAAAACTAAGATCAGCTAGGGTCAAATTAACTGACCCACTGTCTTTAAGGGCAGGCTATCACTTTGATTTTTTTGATACAAAGAAATTTTGCTTGACTATATTTTTAAAAATTGTTTTAATTTTGAAACAATTTTGAAACTGTGATGTTTTGAGCATTTTTTTCGAAAAACACCAGCTATTAAATTTTGTGTGACATTGTCTTTAAGCCGTTTGTATATCGAATTGGAAGTATTTCAACTACTTCGGGAATTTGATAAACTTATTTTGTCGAATTAACAGTAAATTTTTAAAAAATTAGAAACAATAGTAAAAATTTTCGAATTTTATTAGTAATCATTATGATAAAGCTTTAAAATTCTGCAAAATTTTCTAATTTTTGAAACTAAAAACAGGCAGGGTAAAATTAACTGACCCACAGTCTTTAATTGCCTCAATATTTTAAAAGTTTATATTTTTAAGAGATCTCTATCGAAAAAATGCATAATTAATTCAAAATTTGTCCGAAAATACTCGCTTTTACTTAATTTTTGATTTATTATCTATGAACCTCTCAGAAACACTTCAAATTGAGAATATATTTTATTCATTTTTTTTTGGTTCGCTTTTTTAAAACTCCATTTCCTGTCACTTTTTCTTTCACCTAAAAAATATGAATTACTTTCTATCCTCCTTTAATTTTCTCAAAAAAAAGCAAACATCATTATTTTTTCGCCAACCCGAAAAATATTCATTCATTGAATTAAATTGAGCTTCTCGGGGGTTCCGTTCCTTCTTACTTTTTCTGTAGCTTATTTTTGCTCCTTCTTTAGAAAAAAAATGTGTCCCAAACAGAAATCGGCAATTTTTTGTTGTTGTTCAAAGAAGTTCCACAATTTGGAGCGTTTCCTCTCTCGCTTTCTTCTCCTGATTTCTTTTTGGAAATAGGAGCATTCGGAAAAAATAAGATAGAAGAAGTTAAATGTGGATAGATGGATACTGATGACAACAGAAAGAGAATCGTCATTTTTCGTTTTTTTAAGATTTCGACGTCATCAATGCTTTTCAATTTTTTAACACTGTCTTCTAGATTATCCTGTTTTAATTCATCTTTAACTTTTTTCATTCATCATAAACCTACTTTTGAAAACTTTTCAACTAATAAAAAATTGATATTTCTTGCAGGAGTCATTAACAAAAGAGTATTGAGAAGAAGTCGACGACAAGACGAAATGTCGTCGACGAGCAGTGTTTGTTCTTCGAATGAAGCTGATTTTATCATTGATACCAGGGTAAATTATGCTCTTTTGAAAATTGAAAAATAAATCATAAAAATGTTGACAGATTCCTGCATCAATTCGTCGAGATATTGATAGGTTTTCGGTTTTTATCAATCGTCTGAGATCTACTTTAGATTTGAATGCATCAGTTGTCGGTCAGTTTGGTTTTGAGATTATTAGAACGAATTATGAACAAGCAATACTTTAAACATCTAGAGTTATATTTTATAGAAAAATATATATAAATATTGTTATTATTGTAAATACAATTTTATTGGGAAAATGTCTTACTATGGGGAGATATTAACCCCGCCGATATGGAAGTCACTCAAAAATTGTACAATAACTAATACTAGGATCAATAAAAAAGCCCTATGCTTATTTCATATAAAATTATCCTAATATGAAATTATAAAATACATTTTCCTGGAAGTTTTTTCCAAATAATGAGCATGCAAAGCTCACAAGAATGTTCGACTCACTTTCGCCGTCATTATGAATGAATTCTGAATGAACCCAATTTTAATGATATTTTGTGCAAGTTATGAAATGTACCTTTTAATCTAAACCTCGGATGGGCATTACTCAGCTCAATCCATTAGAGTGTTTGGAATTCATATTGGCCCACGGTGGGATAAAGTGAACCGAAATTGTCATCACGAACAACGCGTTGTGTGCGTACACCGTTACGACAAATTGCACACATGCAAAAATTCGAATTTTTACAAACGGCATTTTAAAGCCTACAACGCATGAAAAAATGAAGTTTTTGGGTTAAATACATGAAGAATGGTTTAATCTATTTTTTAAAATACCGAATTACAAAATTGCATATCTGAATAGCTGAATATAACGTGTTTGGTGTAACCGTGCCGCACGATTGCAATAATGCCACGCCCGCTTTTCTGCGTTCGATTTTTAATTGCCGTAGTGAATTTTCTTAGTTATAATCGGATATTTTCCCGTGAAAATTTTCATATTTTAATTTTTGGTGTAAATTCAAAATTAGAATTATCTGAAACTTTGAGATATTATTAATTCGATTCGTAAGATTAGTCAAATCCTAATACCAGAAAAAATAGCAGCGAACTTTTTAAAAAAATATGAAACGAATTTAAACTCCAATACGAAAAAAAAACGACTTCAGATGGTGAATCAATGTGTGTAAATGTGCACGCCTCTCTGGAAATGGTCTCCGAATCAATGCGTGATTTATTCAAATACTCTCAATTCAAAACCAATTCAATAATTCTTCTGTCACTTCAACTCGTGCAAGCCGTCAAAGGTACAACCAATTTTTCTTCGTTTTATTATTTTTTTCCCAAAAAATTCAGATTCAAAAAGAACAATTTCCGCTTTATTCACTCTCAAATTATCTAACTCCGACGAGGAGTTCTTTCTCCCTCCCATTTCTATGGTTTTTTTTTATTTTGAAAGACGAATCCTCAATTTTTTATTCCGCTCTTTTCTCTAATTTCTCTTTAGATTTCAGTTGAAACTCTCTAGATTTCATTTCGTTTATATCTCATTAAATTTCATCGCCCTTTTTTGACAAACACTTCTCCCACAAATTGAAACTTTTTTATTTGTATGAGGAGAAAAAAAGAATTCGGGCGATGAAGAGAAAAAAAACGCTTTGGTTGTTAAAATTTTGTCTAATTTGTTTTTATTTTTGCAGATTTGAAATTTGATACCTGCTCCGTCGATACAACACCGGTGCTCAATATTATTGATCAGTTAGAATCAGCTGTTTTAAATATCATTTTGTAAGTTTTTAGATTATTTAAAGGTTTAAAATTTGGAACTTGGAATTATAAACTCTTTGGTTTTCTTACCGTAACTTTTTTAAATTCATTAAACTCTAAATATATATTGTCAAGATAATAATTTCTGGCCGCTCGTTTTGCGGAGTGTCGTTGGGAATTTCCTCGTAACGCGCAAGACCAACTGACAAATTTGAATTTGGGCGCGTTGCGGTCGCGTTGCGAGGAAATTCCCAACGACACTCCGCAAAACGAGCGGTCAGAAATTATTATCTTGACAATAATAAACTTCATTAATTCGCGAGTTTTTTCGAGTGAGATCAAACAATCGGGAGCTCTCGCAAAAATATGTTCTAATATTTTTATAATTTTCAAAAAATATTTGGAAAAGTATTATAATTTTTAAAATGTAAAAAAGATATGTGATGAAATTTTTATCGATTTTTTATTTCAGATAAATTCTGAGAAAATCCTGCAAAAAACAAAATTGAAAAATATTGTTTTGCTGGCCGAAAAAAGTTAGTCCCCGAAAACCAAGGCAAACTTTTTTTTTTGAAAATTTTCGTGCAATATTTTTTCTGAAATTTCTTTGGAAAAATTTCAGCTTAAAATTATTTTTTGCGTATTTTCCCTTCCGTTGGCTTTCTAACCTTATCCTTTGGCCATTTGTTGCCAAATGCGATTTACGGGGGGAATCTCCCGCAAATCAAATTTATATCTGAAAACATACGGGGTTCTTTTTTTTTTCAGAAATCGACACATAGTTTCCTCAGTCCATCACACACCGAGCCGTAGTTCAACACTAGGACGCTGGAAACAGAATGTGAGTGTTTCTACATTTCTCTGAAAACTTTCCCCTTCAAAAATTTGTTTCAAATTAATTTTCAAATGACAAAACCAGAAGAAAATGAAGAAAACGAAGGGGGGTACAAAATTGGAATATATGTACATAGAAATATACATTTTTTGTGTTGTATTCTTGTGAATGTTGTGTTTTATACATATGCATTGCGCCCTTTTTTTCTGTTTCCTATAAAAACAACGAAAAAGCGGAAAAGGAGCAATTTCATTTTTACTGTTCGTTATTTCCTTTTGAGGGAATGTCCTCGTCTTCCTCACATTCGTATTCTTTTCCGTTCGATCCGAAAAAGTATCACTTTCAGAATCGGGTAAGAAAAATACATAACATATACACAATAACAAGAAAAAAAAAGTATTATTAATTTTTGATGACTAACTGTTTTTCAGCAATGCCCAGGAAAATTCCTAGACCGCTTTTTTTAAAGTTTTTTTGTATTTATTATTATTTTTGCATAGATTTTTGGGAACAAGAAAATCAGCTGTGAATTGTTTTTTTTGTAATTTTTGTGTGTGTGATTTAGAAAAAAGGAAAGTGGGTGTTTTTCCAGATTTTTTGAAATGACGAAACATAAAAAATGTGAGAAAATGAATTTATGAGCATCTCGCGCTAAATTTCTTTTGAAAAACTGCACCCTCGTGCTTAGTTTCATAGTAGGGTTGTTTGGAATATGCTATTTAATAAAAACAAATATTTATAAGGTTTATTAGAGTGCTTAAAAATGTGCTGAAGTTTTTGAAAATTTCATATTGTTCCCAAATGTTTAGCAAATTCCGAGTTTGAAATTTCTGTCGATTATACTATTTAAGAGAGAATGTCTGAGTTGCGTTAAATTTAACACACTTGTACGTTCCCTGACCGAATAATTGTGCTATCAACTTGAAACTTCGTTTGTGAGTGTGGTAGGAGTCAACGATTAATTTCGTGCCTGTGAAGTGTCCCGGCGTTCGGGGGGAGCTCCCCATTTTGTCTTACAACTTTGACTGCCTATAACTTTGCTTATTTCCCGAACTACGAACAGATATGTATATTATTAAAAAGCTCTCATTAAGTTCTACAACTTTATTGTTGACAACAAAGCGCAAAAAAATTGTTTTGAGTATGAAAATGTTGAAGATAGAAAATTGAATTTAGTTTTTCATAATTTTCAAATGAAAAATGCCCCTTTCCAGTTATAAATTTTCAGAATTCCTATAGAAAATGATTTTCCTATCGAATGATTTATAGACGATCAAAAACTGAGGGTTCTATAGTTTCAAAAAATAGCCAAACATGCGAAAACATGACACTTTTTGGCCAAAAATGCACATTCAAATGAGCTATAAATACCTCAAAATTGAGCTTTTTGTCTCAAATTTTAACTTAAATGGTCGTTTTTATCATTTTCTTCCATTTCACGCCATTTTTGTCAGAAAAATTGAAAAAATATTTTTTTGAAAATTTTCGATGGTCAATTTTTCGGAAAATTTTGTAAATTTTTTTTGCGCTTTTTCCCAATTTTATATCGTAAACATCATAATTGGTCCTTTTTTTAACAACAGAAACATTTTCTGAACACAACTTCCCCGTCCGTTCAAATTCTGATGAGTGTGATGAAATTGCTGTGTCATTTTCAGGGCAAAAATCCAAATTTTCTTGATAATCGCCTGAAAATTTCCGTCCCCTAGACACACAACATTTTTTGCATACATTTTTTCTTGTCATGTGTCAAGATTTGATTCTACAAAAATGGAATAGATGGCTTGTACCTAATGTTTTCTTTTCTGAACACATCACTTATAAATATTTATGAAGAAATCAAAAAAAAGGTCCTCTCCGGAAATGAAATACTCAATTGTAATTGAGTAATACTTTTATCTCCATTGTTAACATCTCGTTGGTCCATAGAAAAATAATTTATTCGTGAATATTGAGAAAATTCTCATATGTAATTTTCCCCCCTCACTAAAAAGCTGTCGGTTTCCCATAATTTGAAGAAGAAATTCAAAAAAAAAACTATTCAAAAAATAATCGATATACATATGAATATTTTTAACCATGTTTAATTTCTTCAAGAATTCAACTGATTCATATCCTCGACAAGTTTTGAACTCATCAAATCATACTCTTCAACGACGGCATTCAACTCATCAGTCTGCGAATTTGAATGGTGTCGGTGCAGTTTTTGAACGTTTGTTTCTGCAAATTATTATTTTTTTTAAATATTGATGTTTTCAGAGAATTCTAATGAAAAAGTGATGGAAATTGATACGTTGTTGATATCAAGAGCTGATGGGGTTGATGTGGCGTTTGAAAGAACGAAAGCTTGGAGCACGTAAGTTTTTTGGGATGTGGTTTAAATTTTTTTGATGATTTTATTGTTATCATATTAATTTACTAATTTTTTTTCTAGCTTTACTATTTTTTTATCAACGAAAATCCAATGATATGACGTTTCAATGACGTTTCAACGTAGCATGAGGATCTAGGTCATTATTTGAATTCGTACCGGATCAGTCGATTTTTATAAAGAAAAAAATTGTTTTTTCTAGAATTTACTCTAAAATTTAAGACTAGGAGTTCAAACTGTGGGAATTCGGCCTAAGCTACAATTTCTTGAAAACTTGATCACATTCCTTCGCACTTTACTTTTATTTGTCATAAACTAGGTCAGTTTTTTTCTGATTTTTAAAGGCATCTGGTCGTTTAACACGATCCAAATTCAATGCAAAAAATCAAAATTCGAATGGGAGCCCAGGTGGTCCAAAGAACAATACCAATATGTCGCCTTATTCAAATAATTGTGTTTCGCGCCAATCCTGACCGCGTTGCACGATCCGGCGCGCATTCAAATTTTGATTTTTTCAACTTTGAACGGCTGCTATGAAGCGTGTATTTATCGGTGTGATTTCGCATAAATTGCATTGTACTAATGAGAGAACGCTCTAATTTTTGAAGTAGAAATCTGGCAGGGTCAAACTAACTGATCTGATCCGAATTAACTGGTCTTTAACTTATATTTTTTTCTCAAGCATTCTTTAATCTTCTCTGATCATTACTGAACAAAAGGACCGATTCCCACACAATTTTAAATTGAAACTCAATAATTAAGAGGCATCCTGTCCTGTTACGTTCTAGAATCACATCACAATTTAATTAATTTTCAGTTACTCGAAAGAAGTCATCGCATTTGTTAGAGCACGAATTCAGTTAGAACAGGATCATGCTAGGAAAGTTCAATCATTGGTAGACACTTCAAGACGGGATATAAATAAGGTGAGACTTTTAAATTTATAGGAACGGATTCTCCCGATCCTTTATTGTTAGTCAAAAAAATCGATTGTTTCAGCCATTCATGCCACTTCGTGAAATATTTGAAAATTCATTCGACACTGAAGTTGAAATGCTCTCCCATACGAAGGAAACTACAGAACATTTGAAAGATCGAGTTGTTGAGGTATTCCTATTTTTTACTCCAAATCCAGGCTCTTCTTTCAGGCTCTTGATGCTCGCCGAAAAGAGCATGATTCAACTCGCAATTCTATTAAAATCGAGTGGAATAAGTCGATAAAATCACTGGTAACAACACTTTCAGGAAACATAAAAAATATTGGAAAATGATTTTTCAGCACGATTCCGAGGAAGCCTATGAGAAATCAAGTCTAGCACTTCGAATGCGAGATGAAGCATTGAAAAAAGCGAGAGAGAGTATTTTAAGGACTGAAAGTTCACCGGCTGAAAGAGAGGTATCGAGGAGACGAAGAGATTTAGAGAAAAAGAATCGAGCGGTCGAGGAGGCTTTGCTAAAGGTAACGGTTGATTTTTTTTTTAAAACTAGATGGATTAAATTCTTCAGAAAGAAGAAGCTGAAAGAAACTTGAATGCCAATACAATTGAACTGAGAAAGAAACGCCGAGATATTGAAAAATTAAAGGTATGGTTTTTTCTCATTTTTGTCTTGTTTTTAAATTTCTGTTTTTTGATACCAAAAGCTTCCAATTGAGCGTTTTTTGTTTAGACTACAAATGAATACCAAAAATTTGAAAAAAATTATTTTTAGCTTATAAAAAATAATGTTCTTTATTTATTAAAACTTTTCATTTGCGGGAGCTCCCGATTCTCAGTTACACCTGAAATATATAGTTCTTCTGAAAATATAATGACGTGTATATTTATTTCTCAGCTCGTGATATATTTTTTTCTTTTTTCCCCGACAATTGCTTTTCAGTCCATAAAGCTTTAGGTCACACTATTCACATGGACGAAATAAAATCTCATTTTCAAGTGCGTTATTCATCGAAAAAAATGGAGTTTTGAGTCAACTTCTATTCTCTTTTTTATTCTCAGTTTCGCTTTTGCCCTTTTAGGTCATCTGTCACTTTTCAACAAAATATTAAAAGGAAAAGACCTTCTTTTTCTGTATCAGAATTTCAAATAGAATAACTAATATGGGAATATGTAGGTAGAAAAAGAGACCCCGATGCAATTTCCGTTGCGTTGGACGGAACACGGAAAACTTCCTCAATTTCCTGTTCTTGAACTGATTTCATCTGTAATGTTTTTTCAACCTTTTTTCAATTATTTTTTGTGTTTTCTTTTTCATTCGTCGTCACTTTTCCAAAACTATCATCATTGCCGTCTTCGTCGTTGTCGTCAAAAAGTCAATCGTGTAATCAAGTTTCGTGCTTTTTTTCCTTCTGATGAAAAAATAATATGAAGTTTTTGGAGATGTTAGACACATTTTTTGGTTGGAGAGCACGCAACGATGATGATGATGATGATGATGACGCCAAGGAGAATGAAGGATAAATCTTGAAGAAAACGCACAAAACAATACACGTGCTTATTTTTTCGGTTTCTCACGTAGGAATTTCGAGTAGATATCATATGATTTGACTTCATCAGAATCTCAAAGATTCTTTGAGAGCTCTCGCAGAAATTGAGCAATTTTATCAGATGCGTATTATTTCATTTTTTATTCGTGGAATAATGTTGAATAGCGTCAGCATTATTTTGCGGGATCTCCCGATTCTGCTTACACCAAATTAGTCGTTGTTATTATTTTCAATCTTAAAACCTTATAGTTTCCCATAGTCATTATTTCTTCTTTCAATCTAGCAATCTATAGAAAAAAGTAATAAAGAAAAAAACATAAAAAGAAATAACTAACAATCCTAATTTTGACATGAGGAGAAGCAGAACAAGATGGAAAAAAACGAAGCAATGAAAGAAATATGAAGGAAAAACTAACGAATAGCAAGTGGCTAGAAAAAAGTTGTATTCTAGAATATACTTTTTTCTTTTGTAATCTATTTGTTAGTGTGAATATTACTTAGTTTTAATTGAAATTTAGAGCCTTCATTTTGATACAGAATATACTATCTCTTAAAGACAGCTGTTCCGTTAATTTTACCCCATATGCACGATATATCAAAAAGTAGGACTTTCTTTCAGCAATCTGATAAAACTATTTTACAAAAAAGACGATTTATAACAGCCGGCCAAAGTTGGAAAAATAAAAATTTGAATTGCCGCGGGTCCGTACGACGCGGTAGTTCTATTCCAATCGCAGGAAGTGAGCGGCGCGTTGTCTTGATCAATTAAATTCTGATTCTGTATTCTTTCCAATCAAAAAATTATCCGATTTAATTTTCTATTTTTTTGACTCATTCAACTCATTCATCTATTCAACTTTGATTTTTTGGTCAATTGAAAAAAAAAAGGTTTCTTAGCCGGAAATTGAAACGACTGGTGCGAAAAAGTGGGAAATTTGAAACGAGGTTTGATCAAACGAAATTTCATTCAATTTCAAACTAATGATTGAAAATTTAACATTGGTTTTGTAGTTTAGTCTCTACATATCAGCTAATACATGAAAAGCTGTAGAATTCAGGTTCGAATTAAGGATTTATTTAGGTTATAAGGTGTTCAGTTTATTAATTTCACCCCACGGGAAAATCGCAACTAGGCATTGTGTGCACATCGTGTGCACATAGCGAAAATTTTAATTTTTAATTTTTTCAATTGTAAATTAAATGAAAATCAATTTTTATCAAAAACATTTTCAATAACTTCCTTGGAGAAAAATTTGTTTACAAATATAGAAACACGCATTTTTAACATATTTTGCATAGATTTATAGCTGAGTAGTTTTGCATAAATAAAAAGAACAACTATTTTAGAAGTGTAAAATGAAATATGAAATTTTTAAAAACTATGTGACATTTTGGGAAGAGGTAATGAAAAAAATCGGAAAGTTCGCCATGTTCACATTGTGCGCATTCCAGCGAATGCGTGACACACCCGACCGTTCTGGTAGTTCAAAACTTCCATTGTTGGTATCCAAGTATTCAAAATCGCATTCAATTTCCAACTTTTTTCTTAAACATCATGCATATGTTTTCCTCAATTGTCACTAGAATTTGACATGTTTTTTCAACCGAATGTAATCGCTACAAAAAAGAAGAAAATGCTCAGACCGCTGACCTTAAGGAATCAGAGGTCAGAGTAAAAGTTACGTATATCATCATGGTTTGTTGATTTAGTTACGAATCTTAGAAATCTGCATGACACATTTCTCAATTAATGAAGCCTGAAGCCTTTTTGCAGAGTTTAATTTTTTTTCTCGCAATGGATCCACAATATATTTTCCAAGAGATTCACATTAAAATTTGAGCTAAAAGCAATTTTCTGAGGATGCGCTTTGCTCCCACAGTAACACATTCCCGAATTTCCGTCTAGACTCATAGACTTGTTAATCGGATGACTATTGTGCAATCACCTTAAATTGAGCCAACTTTGACTTCTTCACCTTCATCCTAGACTTCCGCCTGGTACCCGAGGTCCAGTTCATATGATTGTTCCGTCGCTTTTTTTCGCTTCTTTCCATTGTGGAGCACCGAAGAAGCGAAAAAATGAAGACAACTCGTTTTTTCTCCTTCTTCTTCTTCTTCTTCTTCCCATTCCTAACTAACCTTCGTTTTATTCTCTAGTGAGCCAACTCAAACCACATCTTCCTCGTCTTCGTCTTCTTTTTTTTCGCATCGTTTTTCCTCACAGAAAAACTGATTCTTCTTGAGTTTTCATTCGACATCCTTGTAAATAGATCCTAGAACAAGTGTATATCGATGATATGTTTTATTTTTAAGCAAGCCTGTATATTTTTCTTACATTGTTTTAGTTGCATGAATCAAAACTTTTACTCTCTCATGTACCTTCAAGAAATCTGAAATCATTTATTTACTCAAAACTGTTTGAACTAGTACACTATCTTTAACCTTATTTGTTAGCAGCCTATCCTCCGACCTCATTGAGAAATTCATTCCACTCATTCATATAAGTTTTTTTTTTCATTCACTTATTCATATATTTTTTGTTGTGTGTTGTTGTTATGTGTTCTTCTATTTTTCTTTCCTTTTTTTCCTTTTTCCCCAATTTTTTTCACCGTCGTTGTCGTCCGTTGTTCCATCCACTTCGCCCTATCTTTCCTCATGTCTTCGTTTTTTTTTCATTTTTTTCCTTGCCCTGACATCCCCATTTTTGCTTCAATTTTCGCATTTTATTCCTATTCGGCATCCAAGTTTTGTTGTATTTGTGTTTCTTAATTGATTTGGCACCTCGCTTCTTTATGGATGTGCTGGATTCGGGAGCTAACTCAAGTGTTGAGTTTTCGTTGTTATTTACTTTAAGCCGTTTTCAAACCGTCCCGAAGAAATTTTTGAAACCAGCTCATTTACCAGAAAATTCTCAATCAAATGAGCCGAAACGCTTCATGTACTTCCTTGTCAGTCGAAGAAGATGCTCCCGATATTTATAATATTTTAATCCAAATTAAAAATGTGAATTTTAAAAATTTTCTGAAAGATGAAGTGGATGACATCTTTTTCCTATTCATTATAACCATATTTAAATTGAATGCTAAAAAAAACGAAAAACTCAATTAAAAAATCAATAAATCCATGTTGAAAAACAGTCACCGTTGGTATTACTTGGCCGTGATGGCCATAAAATTTTGATTTTTCGATTTTGATCAGAATAATCGTTGGCACACAGTCTTTAGTTTTATTCATCATTTTAAAGTTAGCATTACAAATTCTAGTTCGTTATATTGGAAGGAATAAATATAATCCACTTTATAAATCATGTTTTACTCGAATTTCCTGTTCGTTCGACTAATAATATGCATTATAAAGAAATGAAAACCCCTATTTTTTGAGCAATGTTCATTTTTTTATCCATAAAACTTGATGAATAGCAATCGCCAAGTATTTTCAGTACTTCAAGCGAAAACCTTATTTTTCATATAACATCTGAAAATGTGCCCTTTTTCTTTATCATACATATTCCGTCAGTAAATACAAAATTTTGAGGATAACTTCACTCAAAATATGTGTACTTCTTGTTTTTCTTCGCCATGTTTTTCTAAGAAATCTAGATTTTTGTGGACAACAATATAAAAAGTATGATTTTTTGTCTGAATGTCGAAAATTGATGTTTTTTTGAAAATAATTCGGAAAAAAAATCTCAATGATCTTTTCATCTTTATTTTTTATCCAAGTTTTCTTAAAGTTCTTCATCTAGGGAGGCAGCAACTAGTGTTATGATTTATTCACAACTTTTCCACCACGGTCCTTTTTACCCAAAATATACACCTTTTTAAAGTTCTGTTCAATTTTCCTGAAATCCTGTAAGCACACCACTTTTTTTTTGAATTTTTTTTGATGCAAAAAAATGTGGGAAGATGAAGATGAGGCCGAATTCTCTCAAATTTTCAAAGAATATTAGTTTCAATGAAGTTTCCGGTCTGCCACACTTTTTTAATTAGTATTGGATTTTCCCACCATTCATTTTTTTTTGGGGGGATCTTTGTCTTCATTCTCATTCCAAATCAGTTTTTAAAATTTTCTAAAACCACCTAGAAGCCGAGAAAACACGCCTCAAAAACAATGGCCTAGAAAAAGTGGCCGAACTTTTTCCTATGAGCTTTTTTCGTGTTTCGTTAATAAATAGTTATGCAGAATGCTTATATTATTCCTTTTTTAATGTTTTGTTCATTTTTTTTTTGGATTTTTAATGCCTGCGGACTAGTTTTCGCCGGTGGCCACCTTTTCTAGGCCATTGTTTTTGAGGCGTGTTTTCTCGGCTTCTAGGTGGTTGTAGAACATTTTAAGAACATATTTGGAATGAGAATGAAGTCTGTTTTCATCCCAGACGCATTCATTAGCTCCGAAAAGCCCTCCTTTAAGTGGGATCCAAGCGTGAGTGATTTTTTTATCGCGGAATACAACTACTGCAATACGAAACTTTTCAAAAATCAAATTCGGACCATATAAAATGGCACATTATTTTTTTTTGCATTTTCTCAATAAGAATTCGTTCAAATTTGATTTTTTTTCCACCATTTCCAAGAAAATGGGCAAAACTTTCTCAATTTTTCATGGAAAAAATTACGAAAATTTCCGTTTCGTGTCATTTGAATGATGTATTCTAAAACAATCATTCATCAATATTATTGTTCGAAATTTTCAATATAATTGTTCTGCATTGCCTCTTTTCCCCGCGTTTGTTTTTTTTTCTCCAAAAAACTGAATTCTTATTTTTAGAATCATTTCAAACTGAAAATAAGACGATGATTTCTGGCATAGATATTTTTGGGTGGTATCTTCCGCCAAAAAATGCACACTTGTGTGAGTGTGCATGTATCAAATTTCCCATACTTCCGAAAAACGGGAGTAGAAGAGCTTCATCGCTGAAAACGACGAGTCTCTTTTTCATCATTTTCCATTCATTGAAGGTGGTCATTTGATAGTTTTCTTCCCTCCTTTTTTTCAGAAAAAAAAACTTGTTTTTTTTCATTTATGAGTAAAATAATGATCAATGATTAGATATGAATGTTTTTTTTTTTGAAAAATAAAATCCTTTTCCTTATTTTTTGACTATGTGTTTTTGCTTTCTTCGACAATTCCATGTGTATCAAAAAAGCACATCTGACAGAAATTGGAACATTAAAATGTTTCCCCAGAGAGTTTCCATCTTTTCTTCTCGTTTGTTTTAGCAGCTATTTGAAAAGGAAATTTTTCCAGATATACATACATCTTTCACATCTTCTCCAATATTTTTTTCTTTTTTTTCAGAAGAGCGTCATCGAACGACTTCGGGAGCTCATTTTTCAGTGTGAACAGACAACAAAAGCGTGCACTGTTCATTATTTTACTGTGAGTTTTGTTTTTCGTTTTCATGATTTATATCTTCTGGTAGAACGTCTGAAAGCGACCTTCCGATCTCAACGTTAAAATTCTAATTATTCTTTAATTTTAAATTTATAAAACCTGGAAAAAATAATTTTGTTTTTGGGGGAAACTCAAACCTATCCGTAATTTTAAATAATATTTTCACTCACTATCAGTTTCAGAAAAAGTTCATTGAAATTATAAAAATTCTACAAATGATAGTAGTTTTGAATCGAATATAGGTCTCAGAAGACTCGAATATTCAAGAGTTCCTTATTAGACAGTGTGGGCTGCACATATTTTGCACATATTTTTTGCTTCTGCTACTTTTGTAGAAAAACGTACTAGCATCGAGATGTGTACAGTCCACGTTGTTCAATAGAGCGTGCTTGCAACACTCTATCTTAGAGACTTGAGACCTCTGAGACCTCTCTTCTGAGACCTCTGAGACCAACAATACAGCTTTATGAAAAACGCGAGATAGTGTGTCAAATCGAGAGGTCTTTGTGAAATTTAGCCCGGCCTCCACCGGAATTCCATTTGCTTAGAATATTCCACAATAAATGTACATACTAAATCTTTCAAAATGATAGCCTTTGCAAACTACCAAAGGATTCAGCGAGTCTTTCATCACCTTCTTCCTGATCAAAAAACGTCCATAGTTTTTTTTCCTGAAAATAAACTCACACTCTCTTTCATTTACACAAGATTGCAAGGACCGGAACTTAACATAACCTTCCTAGTACATATGCACATACATTTGAAATTTATATGAGCATACCTCGTGCTATTGGTTTCTAATCAGGCATTCATAATTAGTCGAAAACTTGTGCCTATAAGGAGGTTTCTAGTCGTATGTAACTAGATATTATATAAACCCCCAACACTTTATTAATTCTTTCTATTTTCAGTCATTAGCAGCGCTTTGGGCGCGATTGCCTGGTGCATTTCACGAGTTGTCGAATGCGACAAGAGATTATCAACCGGGCACTGAATACATGGCATTTCTACAAACGTTGCCCACTCGAGCTGCTTCAAGTAGTAGTTTAGTAAGATCAGATAGATCGATAGATGAGGGTGTTGGATCATGTGATGGATCTTCATCCCTCACATCTTATCGAAGGAATGCGATCAATCCGGATGATGAAGGTGCATTGCCGGATACTAAAAGACATAAGAAGACTAGTTATGCCGGAAGAACATTTGATAATCATGAAATGACTGCTGCTGCACAAACTCATCATGTTCAAAGGACTGTTCAGCCATCAAAATGTACGGCATGCGATACACTTTCTATTTTATACACTGTTCAATGTATTGATTGTGGAGGGCAGTGGCATAAAGCATGCTTTCCAAGGGTATGTTTGAAACTTAGAAAATTGTTTTGTATTCGATTTATTAATTTTTAGATAAGTCAAATTTGCGGCCAACCTGCTAAACCAGTTGACAGAAGAACATCCATATTTGGTGTACCTTTGAAAGGACTATTAGAACATCAAAATAGGCATATTCCATTAATTATTGAGAAAAGTATTGATCAATTACAAAGGAGAGGATTAAGAGCAAAGGGAATTTATCGAACGTGTGGTGTTAAATCAAAAATTGAGGAGATTTGTAACTCTTTTGAAAGGTTTGTTTGTCATTTCGGTGAACTGTAATTCATTAAAAGCTTTTTAGAAGTTCTTCGGATGATGAAGTTTGTTTAGACAACGAGAATCCGATGAATTTGGCATCGGTAGTGAAACTATATCTTAGGAAACTTCCCGAACCTTTATTGACATATGATCTTTATGATGATTTTGTGAAGATAGGAACGGAGTGTTCTACGTCAGCTGGATATTCAGAAGATGAAAAAGTTGAACAATTAAAGAATCTTATTAGGAAATTGCCGATTCATAACTACGAAACTCTCAAATTTGTGATGATTCATTTGAATAGGGTGTCATGGTAAAGAACCATTTCATAAAGAACATTAATAAAATTTCATTTTATTTTCAGGTTCCAAGACGTTAACTTAATGAGTCCTCCTAATTTGTCAACAGTCATTGCACCTTCATTGATATGGATGTCACCAAAACGTCCGGATCATGCATCTGCCATCCTACATGCTCAACATACGAACAAATCAATAGAACTAATCATTCGAAACGCTTATTCCATATTTGGAATGGATCGACAAGCTGATTGGCAGAACTTCTTCTCAAAATACAGTGTTGAAGAACCGCCGAAAGATGAGGAAGAAGAAGATTGTGGAAATGAAAGTGATATCGAGGATGATATTGAAGATTTGGATGAGGATCAAGATAATTTGGATGATGACGATGAGGGAATGTTCCTTCCACCGACGCCTGATTTATTGACCTCTTCGGGAATTACACGAAAACCTATTGAGCAGACGACTTCATGCCCTACTAAAAGTGAGAAACAACATTTAGTTAATGATAAAAAATTATTTGTTTTTCAGTCTCTGTGGATCGATCAAATAGTGCTAGACGCATTACAGATGTTAGTACGGTAGTTCAAAGAAGGTCTAATGATGCAGCAATGAGGAAAGATACAGTCGATAAACGAAAAAGCTACACAACGTCAATTGTTATATCGCCAATAGGTTCGGATTTTATAAAATAAATTGCTTACAATCATGCAAACAAACTAAGCGTGCACGCTCAAAATCCAGTAATGGAAAACATGTGCACGTTTCATCAAAATGGTGCTCGTAGCCTAGTTTTGACTGATTTGGATATCTAGGGTATTGATTTCCACAAAAAACAAAGTTTTTCAGAATCTTCCACAGATAGATCAGACAAAATTCAAATAATTGAAAAAGATGTCTACGATCAAAAACCTTCATCATTAGAATGTGAAAATAATAGCTCAAAGGTACTTTATTTCATTACTTTCTGAGTGAACCTGAAACTTTTCAAAAGTGTGAATGCTTTACTAACATCGAATTGAAGTGTTTATATTAGTGTGAGAGTGTATGTGATCTGAAAATGAACGCGAAACCTATTTATGAAAATGTTGAATTTTGAGAGCCTGAAAGGGGTAAGTTCACCTCTTCTACAAGAAATGTTTGCGGAAGGATCGGTTGGGAGAACAAGTAAGAAAGGCTCTTCCCTCTCTCTCTCTCTATCCTTCAACCTTTTATGCATGAAACGGAGAATAAAAACCTTATGAAGATCTAATAAGACGTTTTTGGCTTATTACGTCATGATATTGAGTAGCATTTAGGTTGAATCGACCCGTCTATGATCTCCTTTACAACCCCCCTCTTTCTTCTCCTGGATTGACTGATGCCTAAATATATATTCGGTGCATGTTTCTGCAGCAGCATGTTCATACCCAAGATAAACACAATTCACCAGGTTTGGCTTATATTTTTTTTTCCTTCAGTTAGTGTTAAGGCTTTTTCATTTTGTTAAATTTCCCAATTTTTAGTTAGAAGGTTTTGAAGAAACTAACAAACGAATAACATCGGTAGAATATTCTTTAACCGAAGAATATGACAATGGTTCAGAAAACTTTACTTCACAAGTTGTGTCTTGTTTTTTTAAATTTATTATTGGCTACTAGGAATGGTAAAGAGACTTGTTCACACGGTGGTATTAAGTGAACCGAAATTGTCATCATGTATAAAGCTTTGTGTGCGGTTCACAGCTACGACAAATTGCACACACACAAAAATTCAAATTTTTTACGAAAGGCATTTTAATGCCGACAACGCATGAAAAAATGAAGTTTTTTTAAACATAAAGTATAGCTTAATCTAATTTTTTCACTTCGAATTACAAAATTGCGTCCCTGAATAGTCGAATATAACGCGTTTTATGAAACCGTGCCGCGCAATTGCAAAAATTCCACGCCCGCTTTTCTGCGTTCAAATTTTAATTGTCGTACTGAATTTTCTTAGTTATAGTCGGTTCACTTTAGTCCACTGTGGTTCACCAAATTTGAATTATTTCCACGACGCACAACTTTAGACTGCTGCTATGAGGCGTCTATTTTTCGAAGAGTTTTCGCATAAATTTCGCTGAAAAAGCTCTAATTTTTTTGAAATTAAAATCTGGTAGGGTCAAATTAAGTAATGCACTGTCTTTAATTTCAAGAACGTAAGTCGTTTTAGATGAACTCCATAATTGTGTGAGTATTATTGTTTTATGACAATAATCTAGTATTTTGAAAAATCATTTAATGAACTTTTCAACATTGAAATGTAATTATAAAGGGATATACGGTGCACGAACTAAATCATGTTCCTTTTATTTTTGAGGGTAAGCTTTTAACTGAAAACGAAAAACCGAATAACTCATTCAGCTTTTTTTTTTAAATAATTTTGAACATGATATTTCCCTCATCCTGATTTATTTATCCCCCAAATTTGGTTCTTCTCCATTTTCTCTTATCGCCAACCCATCAATAACAAATGTATTATTTTCAGTGTTACTCTTCGGTGAACACATGTGTACAACCTCCTTCTCCACAACAAAACACTCATTCTGCCAATCTCCATCATCCTCATCTTCAAAAAATACGAAAAACGTCCCAACTTCAACTTCGTCACCGATTCCTTCAACGCCAAGACAACGAAGAAGAAGAAAAGGAAGTCGAAGAAGATTCAGACGATCAAAATCAGCAAATAGTGACAATGAATCAACAACCATCTCATAATAGTATCATTGTATTTTCAGATGAGTTTGAACTTTTTCGAGATCAGCCTGTTTCATATGTCTGATCTTTTTTTTAACTTTTTTTTCGATACACATATCTTCGATTTTTTTCTGTCCAAAGCTTTAAACTTGACAATTGTTCCATTTAGGAATCGAAAAAACCCCCTATTTCTTCTTGCCAGTCATTCTCATGAAACCATAAATTTGCCATTTATGTTTTAAAAAAGTCATTTAGTTGAAGAACATTTTAAAATCCATTGGGTATTTCGTTTTTATTCTTCATATATTTTCTTGTTTTGCGGGATAATCTCATTTTTTGTACATAATAAAGAGTTTATTTATTTAAATATTAATAGAAAACCATAAAATGAATTAAACCTTGGTGACCGTTACAGTTCCAACAAATTGAGCATGATAGTTCATGGTCATTTTCTGAAGGAATGTATTTTGGACAATATTCCAATAGAAGCCGGTCGTTCCAGCGTTGTTCACAGTGACACGAAGATTGACATGGTATGGGGTGTAAGTCAAAACAGTTCCCGTTGCAACTCCAGGTGCAGTGTCTACCAATGCTCCTCCTTCAACCTTTCCGTAAAGGCTTCCAGTAGGTGTGGTGGTTTGTGGATTCTCTACTTGAATTGGTTGATAATCATCATTTATTGTAACACCAGTGACTGGTAGATTTGCAGCAGTCAATGCTTCCAACATCTAGAAACAGTCCATCAATTTAATTCCCTTTTTTTAAAAGCTTACAGCCGCTGTAATTTCAGCATCTGCTCGAGTTTTGGCAGTGGTTGTGTCATTCGATTGTCCAACAAAATACCAAATTGCTTGAGATGTAACAGATGGCTGAAAAATAGCAAAATTTTGTTCAACTATAATTTAGCAATACCGTCGCTGGGAAGTATGTCCACCCAACTGGAGGACTAATTTGCATAGTAAAAACGGGGTTTTGAATGAATTCCGCATCGGTGGAACCTGAACACAAAATCATCTCTGAAACACCGCTGAACTTGTCTGAAACTCACTAGAACCGCATGCTGAAACAGCTGGTAAAATGACAGATAAGATGAGAAAGACGGTGAACATTTCAGACGACGACTGATGTGCATGTTTCAAAATGTTCCTCTTTTTATATCAAACACTTCGACGAATACTTTATTTGTTTATTTGAGAAATGGCTGTAATCGTATAGATTTGAATAATTCAAAACTATTATTTCGAGCAATTGCGCAACGTTTGAAGTTGTAAAGTTTTACAATTCAAAATAAACATTTGTGTTATTTTTGGAACTTTTTGGAACTTTTTTGTTTGTCGAAAAGGATGGAACAAGTAGAAGAAGTTTCGAAAAATAACTAACGTCGAAGAAATCAAGATTCTGAATTGATTCGTAGAGTTGTAAAACTTTTATAGTTCTTGTGAAACATCGTGTATCTAATATAATCAGCGAATGAACGAATTCATCATTGTTTGACTTCTGGGAGATTAATTATTCAGACATCTTCAGAGTCTAAACATTACACATACAATGATGGATAACTATCTCGAAAGTTAATCGGAAGCGCTAGGATATCTGAGTTTTGGAAGGAAAATTCAAAACTTCTGGAAAAAAACAAAAAATTAAATGAATACCAGATCGAAGGAGCAATTTATTTGGAAAATATTATTTCTTGTTAAACTTTACTACAGTAAATACTTTTTATTGAAATAAATTACTGAAGATAAACTTTCAGTAATGTGAACCATTTTCGGGTGCACCCGTTTCAGAATATGCGACAATTTTAATTCATTAAATACAAAATTTAATGAAATCAAAGCGGATCTCTTCAAATATCTCTCTCATTCATCGTTCTCTTATATTTTTCTATTTCATTGCCCACTTATTTTCCGATGTTTCTTTTATATCAATCGTTTGGGAGAACTAGGAGGGATAAGTGATTTGGATAGATATTGGAGCCCATGAGTATTGTGTAAGGTGTACGTGGTGTGACGACGCTCCAGCAGAGTCCCTCAATCTTTGCTACTAGTTTTGCACAGGTCTTCATCTTCTTATTCTTCTTCAGACCTATTCCCTATCTCTATGTGTTCGATTGTGCTTCTTCTATTTTGTGTTCTATTGAGTGAATCGAATGTCGCAGATTCTATTTCGGTTATCTTCATCTTTTCTTCTTCACACTCTTTTGCTACAACACCTCATCCACGAGAGTTTGTTGTATTTTTTTCTTGATCCGTCATTGTTATGTCATCATGTCTTTTGTCAAGTGTCTATCTCCTTCTGATAATCAATTTATTTATCCTTAATTGTTGTTACTCACACGAACATTTCTCCGAATTATTATTACTTCAAATCATAAGTCGCATTTTAACACGTAACCTGATCCGTCTCGTTTCGTTTTTTTTTCAGTCGAAGTGAGAAACGAGCCCCCTTCTTCTGCAAAATGTCATACGTTCGCTTTTTGAAAAAATATTACCTTGGCTCATAAAACATTTTTCAAGATAGCCTATTATCGGAACTTTTTAGCCGTTCCTTTTTGCAACGGAAGTTGGTAATCTTGGCCTAAAAGTGGTTATTTTTTGAAAAAAAACTGCATAGATAATATTTTTTTGAAAATAGAATGTGAGAGCTTTCAGTTTTTCTAGCATGGATTCGTGGATTATACGAATTTTAAGACGCTATTTAATTTTTTTCATTCTCAGATCAGCTGGAAGTTTTTTTTTGGAAAATGTTTTAGTTCTTTAATGTCTGAACGATTCGATATTTTCGTTAGAAATGGCATAAATAAAAAATATTTAAATTAAAGAAAATAAAATTCTAATTCGACCGTTTCGCCGCTAAGCTAAGACGGTCTACCAAGGAGTTGGGGCTGTTCAGCAAACTTCCCTTGGAATTCTATTATTTTATATCTAATCTTATTATTATTATAAAAAAACATTTTTAATTTAAATAAAACGCTTCATATTTCGTCGATTGTTGAATCCAATATCCTACTGAATAGTCATGTAGGATCGTGAACGTTTGAGGAACACACCTGCTCGCTTAGAGCGGGAATTAAGCGTTTATCAAAAGATTTTAAAGACATCTGTTCAGCTAATTTGACCCTACCTGATATTAGTTTCAAAAATTAGAGCGTTCTCTAATTAGTACAATGCAATTTATATGAAATCACACCGATAAATACACGCGTCATAGCAGCCGTCCAAAGTTGCAAAATTAAAAATTTGAATGCGCGCGTGTCCGTGCGACGCGGTCGGTGTCCGTGCAACGCGGTCGGAATTGGCGCGAAACACAATTATTTGAATTTGGCAACATAGTGTTATTGTTATCTCGACCGTCTGGTTCCCCATTCGAATTTTTAGTTTTCGCCTTAAATTTGGAGCGTGTTAACTGACAAGCTGCCTTTAAGACAATTCTTAATAAACATTTGTTCAGCCATCATAAAACGTTTTTGAAAAATGCTAAGTTTATACATAAAAAATAGGTTAATAAATTTTAAATTCCTATAATTTTTTCTTATTAAAAAAACGAGCTCATACATCTTATAATAAGTAATAATTATCGAAACAATTTGAAACTTCTCATTTTTCACATTTTAAAGAAAAAATCTTACATTTCCTGTCAGGTCTACTCCTTTTTGTTCTTTAGTAATAAGGAAAAAACCTTCTGAATAATTTATGTTCTAAAAGGTTAATGTTTCTTTTTAGAATAAGACTTCGTTTTTACAATTTGTCGACAATTTTCATGATTTTTTGCATCTGTGACTCTATTGAAAGTTCAACCAAATTTTAAATGTGATACATAAATCAAGATTTCAAAAGTTCTTGAAGTAAAATTCCGTTCCAAAAACTCTTGCAAAATGCGGAAAAAAACGTTTCATGTTTAATTTGTTTCCAAAAAATATGTATGTTTTTAAAAGTTCAAATTGTAAGTACACTTTTCCACGAATGTTAAAAATAGATACAGTTCAACCTAGTCGCTCGTGCTCTTTTCCAACCTTTAATCTCATCAGATGCATGTTCTTTTTTTTCTTGTGTAACAATTGTCACACACTAATATATCAAAAAGTATCTTTGAATTCAGACTAATCGGATAACTACATATGTCCCAATGTTCATTTCTCTTCTCATTTTTTCGATATGTTCCTTCCTTTTTCTTTGCTCATTGTTGCCTATTTCAGCGTACTTCCGCCTCTTTAAACGATGTTTTCCAATTTCCCAAATACTTCTTTCCCATTATTTTTTTCAAATATATATTTTTTATTGTTATTTCAGTTTAATGACCATCTCATATTCGGATACTTTCCTCAAACTATTATTCAGATGGAAAGGTTCGTTATGGAAAGCAATTTGGAGACATTTGCTCATTTTTCTTGTCATGTATTATTGTTTGAATATGTATTATAGGTATAAATGTTTCAGAAAAGAATATTTAGGAAACATTATTTGTTTAAAGGTTTGGAATGACGCAGAATCAACAATCATCATTTTTGAAATATGTAATGTTAGTTGATGGATGGACAAAAGAAATTCCACTCACATTTTTATTAGGTTTTTATGTGGCAATGATTGTCAGAAGGTGAGAAGGTTTTACAAACAAGTTGTAAATAATACATATATTTAATTTATATGTATATTTTGATTGTTACAGATGGTGGGCATGCTGCCAACTCATAAGTTGGCCTGATCCACTGTTATACAATGTTTCTGCATTAATTCGAGGGCAAGATGTAAGAATATAATATAAAAAATAAATTAGAAATAATTTAATTTTTTTACAGCCTGAAACTCGAATAATAAGGAAAACAATTGCAAGATATGTGATTCTTACATCTGTTCTGGCATGGAGAAGTATATCGCTTCGTGTTCTCGCCAGGTGAGTTTTTTAAATTTTGCGAAGAAGATAATGAAAATCGTAAGTTCCTGCGAATATTTTCAAAAGTTATGGATTATGCATAATTTTTGGAGCTCAGAGTTAGAAAATTTTTCAAATTCGATATTTGAAGACCTTATTAACTTGACTCAATGCGTCTATGCGCACCAAAGCATCGCTTTCACTATTTATCCAAATGTTTACTTTTTTCGGATTTTGATTTGCTAATTTTTTGTAAAATTTATATTTTGTGAGTAATATTCATTTCTCAAAGCTAAATGGAAAAAAAAACAATTTTAAAATCTAGTGGCACACTGCCTTTAAGAACAGCGAGATCAAGTGGCACACTGCCTTTAAGAACAGCTTAGTACAAAACTGGCTTTAATCAATCAAAGATAATTTTTTAAAATAGGGAATGAATTTATGTCAAAAACTAAAGTTCTGATTATCAGGTACCCAACTGATGACCATTTGGTAGATTCTGGATTAATGACAAAAGAAGAAATGATGATGTTCAAATCAATAAGTATCACAGTTGATCCGCATCAGGTATCTGTTTTCTTTACATCATATTCAGTTCTAAATTGATATTTGTTTTAGAAATGGTGGGTACCTCTAAACTGGATTCAAACAATGATGGTTCGATGCTTTGAAAAAGGAACCCTCACCCATACAAACGAACTTCGTGTACTTTTAGACGCACTCGAAAAGTATCGAAACGGGTTTTTTCAATTGTTCATTTATGATTGGATTCCAATACCGCTTGTGTATACACAGGTGACTCTATTCTATCCCTGAAAACTGAAACGAACGAACAATTGAAAAATTCCAAAAAATTACTTTGATTTCTGTAAAAAATTTTCGAAATTTCATGACTTCACTTCAAATGCTTATTGTTAAACTGGAAGATTTTCGTCATCGCATCGCCAGTATTTTTCAATACGATTGGATTTGTATCCCTCTCGTCTATTGTCAGGTGGGACAATCCACCATTATTATTTTTGAAGCTTAAAATTGAAAACAACAAAAAAATATTGCCGTGTCTTTTCTTTCCCCACTCCTAAAGTTAAACCTTTTTTCCTTGATGATGCGGTGACTATCTTTCACAAATTTCTAGAAATTAATTTTTTTTTTATGCACAAAGTACCCTTTTAAAGTTTATTCAATAAAATTGTTCCAAGTTTCAGGTCTCAACCATATCAGTTTATGGGTATTTTCTATTCGCTCTAATTGGACGACAGTATCCCAGCAAAAATGAGCATGAGGAAATTGTTGATGTGTAAGTTTTTAGAGCTTTTTTCTCGGAAATAACCATGAACAGATAACTCACATTTATTAAAGGAGAGTTTTACGGAGCAAACGAATATACATCTGGGATGAAAATAGACCTCATACTCATTTCAAATATATTTTTAAAATGTTCTAAAACTACCTAGAAGTCGAGAAATCGTGCCTCAAAACAGTATCCTAGAAAAAGTGGCCACCTGCGAAAACTAGTCCGCAAGCATGAAAAATCCAAAAAAAAAAATTAAAAAACATAAATTAAAATGAAAAAAACATTAAAATGGACTAATATAAGCATTCTTCATAACTATTTATTAACGAAAAAGCTCAAAGCAAAAAGTTCGGCCAGGTTGTCACTTTTTCTATGCCATTGTTTTGAAAAAGAGATTTTGAAAGACCAATAAATTAGACCAAACCCATAAATTTCCGAAGATAACCTTCAAGTATGAAGTGTACAAAATTCAAAAAGGTCTCCATTGTCATTGTATTCCAATTCTACTCCTACAGCATATCATTTGTTTTCAGATACGTCCCAATCTTCACAATTCTCCAATTCTTGTTCTACGTCGGCTGGTTGAAAGTCGGTGAAGATTTGATGTTCCCATTCGGAGCCGACGACGAAGATTTTGAGTTTAATTATATTTTAGAAAGAAATTTAGAGGTTAGAAGAATTTTTTTAAAAATTTCTCATAAATTCTAAATTCCAGGTTTCTATGTTAATCGTTGACGACCTTCATAATCAAGTTCCACCCGTTTATGTTGAGTCCTTAGATGATGAAATTCAGGTATTTTGCGATTTTAAAACGTGTTTTTTTTAGTTCGGAATTTTTAGCTTCTTCATACAAAAGCCTCTTCCAAATTGTCAAGCCATCCACAAAGACAACATCTACGAAAATTGAAGTTCAATGTAGATTCGATGCAAGTGAAAGAAGTATTGCAACGTATGTATTTTTTAAAGAATTCGAAGATTTTCAAAAATATTTTTTTTTGCAGAACATTCTCGAGATCGCGATATTTCAATGTCCACAACATCTAAATTATCATTCGCCGATCTGGAAAATTTGGCAAATGGACCGAAGAAATTTCCCAGATAGTATTATTTTCCTATTTCTCCCAAATTTCCTTTGTTACGTTGATGATCTCAAAGTTTCCATGCTGGTCTCAATTTCTATTGCATTTCATATGTTCTCATTTCGTTTAATGAAATAGTATTTATTGTACAACTAAGAATACAAAATTAAAATTTGAGAAAAAAACTACTATTCACAACAATAAATTCAAGAATTAGTCATATGTTTTGATTAATACCAGTCGAATCTAGAACATGGAACTCTCTTATCAAATGCTGCACATTTTTCAATTTCTTCTCCGTTTTTGGTTTTGGAACCGGAACGTCGATGGCTTTCTCTTGACGAGAAAAATCTATCGGAAACTCGTATAACTTTCTTGAATCTCCAATAATTTTATTCGTTATTATATGCGATGCTTCAAACCATTTCAAATTACTTTTAGTGCTGAAATTTGCAAATTTTAATTTTTTTTTTAAACTTGATTGATATTACCTATCAGAAGAAGTTTCCATGAAAAAATGCAATATTTGTTTCAGACTTTCCAGTTTTCCCGCATTTAGAAGCGATTCGAAAAATGTGTTGACTTCATTCACAGATGAGGTGGAAGGTTCTGAAAAATATTAAAAATGAATTTTCAAAATTATTTGATACCTTCAGAACAAAGTTTTGAAATGTGAGTTTTTATATTTTCAATTTTGTCGAACTTCTTATTATTAAGAGTGAGTTTTCGAGTAGATTTTCGTAATTGAGCTTCAGAAATTCTCAATATTTCAGGAATATTCAAGTGCCGTGCCGCTTTCAAATCCTAAAATAATATAATTGAATCATGACGTGGAAATTTTTAAAAACCTGTGGTTTTGGAACAGATCTAACCGACTGCGTTACAGCAATTGCTTTTACTGGCTCTTTCCCAATTTGGTATCTCATATCAACATCATCATGTTCATCGTCAATCACATTACTTCCACCAACTTCTTTTCGAACTTTCTTTGTTCTGCTGAACATTTCTTGAACTGCATTAACTTTATCTATCCTTGCTTTACTCGTCAATTTCGCACATGTGACACCAACTCCTCTCAAATCTTCAACAATCGGTTCAATCTTCTGATATAACTTTATAATCTCATTTGTAATCATTTCAGCTTTTGAAGTTTGGCAGTTAAAATTAGACGTCTTTGTGAAAACATCGCAATGACCATGTCCCATAAACTTTGATGTTTGTACTGGTGCATTGGCTGCTCTGATCATCAACTTCAATGTCACACATCCAGCTGACATTTTACAATCGATTAATTTTCTTTCCAATTCGGTTCCTATTGTTTTCATCAGGTTAATTGCTTCTTCTTTCTGAATCATGACGGTGAAAAGTTGGTCAAAAAGGGAAAAATGTACCTTGTTGAACCTGATCCCATAATTTATATCACAAGAAACCGATTTTCTGAGCTGAGTTTGCCAAAAATCCTTTGGATCTTCATCCTCGCCTCGGCATTGATTATATATCTTCATACCGTTTTTGGAGCCGAATGTTTCGATCATGTCTTGTTTACTTTTTGATTGAAGTTCTCCACATGTCGTAATATCTCCTAAACCAATAATATCATAAGTAACTAATTATTTTTTTCTCATACCAAACAAAGAACTCAATCTATCCATCATTTGATATCCAATTCCAGGCAAATCCTTGATTTTCTCATTCTTCATATAATCATACACCATTCTTTCTTCCAACCAATATACTCCGTCCGGTTTGGCATGTCTAGTAGCCATTCTTGCTAGAAAACTCGTCGGACCTATTCCAACACTTGCTGGACAATTTGTAGACGATTTTATGATCTTCCTAATGTGTTCAGCCAGTCGACAAGGATTCGAAATTAGATATTTTTGGCATAGACTCGTAGTATTTATGTACATTTCATCGCAAGATACTGCTCGAATTTCCAATGTGTAGCTAAATTCGTATTTTTTCAATAATAATATTTAAAGGTATAAATTCCGATCATAAGCTCACCTAGCAATAATTTCATAAATTTTTTTGCTAACAGCTACATAATCGTCAAATTGATACGGAAGAAGTATCAAACGTGGGCACATTTGAAGTGCATATTTCACAAGCATTCCATTCTTCAGACCACAATTTCTAGCTGCATAACTACAAGATGCAATCTCACTCATACTGTTCGAAGTGGTTCCCTGAAAAAATGAACATAATTTATGAATTTCACTGTTATTTATTTTTCCAAAATTCACCTTGCTATGCGCGATTGCCACTGGCTTGTCAATTAAATCAGGACGATCCCTCATTGCGACCGATACAAAAAAACAGTCCAAATCAATATGAAAAATAATATTCCCATTTAGTTTTTGATTGGAAACACTCTGAAACACACCTTTTTTCATAATATCACAAAAAACACTAAAAACGCTTACCTTTAACTCCATTAATTCATTCTCATCGAAATGTTTCTCCGTTAGCTTTCCAATAGTTTTCAAGTTTGCTACAAAGTCTTTCATATCCTGTGCTAATGTCGAAATCAAATGTAATCTACTTCTCGAGTAGTAGTTTTTAATAAAGTCCGGGTTTCGAGCGTCTAAAAATCCAAAATTGTTTTCTTGTGCTCTTTCGCCAGAATTCTTCGAAGTTGTCAGAAAATGTGAGATTCGTTCCTTCTCGGCAGCTCCTTTTTCATAAATCAAAAAATCTCGATACGGTAACGGCTTTCCATTAGCTATTCTGAACAATTCAATTGCGTTCCCAAAAAAATAGTAAATACATACGATTCTGTAATCCAATCAGCTTTAATATAAATTTCGCTACCTCTCAAGCGATCAACTTTTGCTGTGGATATTGAAGTGGCAATTACAAATGAAGTTCTTCCATGCATATAATAACAATGGTATTCACCACCATGTGCAAGCATCAAATCCCGTATCACAAGAGCGGGAGGTTCAGTGAATCCATTCACAAACAGAGAAAATCCTTTTAAAATATCAGATACTTTTTCAAATGGTTTTGACTTTTCAGTATTCACTTGGAAGTTCAATTTGTTTATTTTCAGCCGCATGTAATCACCCTTAAATCCATTCATTATTTAATTTAATATTTCAAAAAAAAACAAACACTCACATATGAATTGATTTCGTAATTCAAATTAGGTGGCTGTGGTTGCTTCAAGACTTCGTCATTAGAATGTTTACCTGAAGAAGTTGAAGGTAAGCATTCTAACTCTTCAACATTTCTCCGTTTTCTTGGAGGAGATTGATCAATCGAGTTGAAACACTGAGCATCTTCATATTCTTCAAACAGATCATCTCGTTTAGATGTCGAAGGTTGATATTCAATTGGTTCTGGGTTCTCCCGGAAGGATTTTAATAAATTTGACAGCGCGTCATTTCTAATATCATAATTATATTCATTAGCCGTTTCAAAACTTTGATCATTTTCTGATCCCGATTCCATTTGAATAATTGTTTTTTCAGAACTTGAAGGTTCATTCTGAAAATTTTTTTATTATGATTTTAACCTATGTAATTCATTACATCATTTGTCAAAACTGTAACCGAATTTACGTCTTGCACTGTTATTTGCATCGCATCTGACCTTCTCCGATTGGCAGTGTCAATACGTGATGTTGTGGCGCAAAACCTATCAAATGAGTCATCGCTTGAGGCATCTTCATTCTGTTCCTTTTCAGAATCTTTTGAAGTTCCACTTTCGATTTTAAAATCTTCTTCATTGCCGTCATCAAACGGATCCGGGCTCAAAACTCTCACGTCAACTTCTTGTTTTGCGATGAAAACCATTAATTCCTAATAATAATAAATTAAATTGTATTTAAATAGAAAATGTTTAAAATATAAGTGACAACATATCTTTAACGTGTAATTTACCACCGTTTACTCTTTTCTTTTATCCAGAAAAAAAGTGCACTCAAAATTTCATTAGCGAACAAATTGAAAATTTGGAAAAAAAAACATCATCTGAGTTTTTACAGCTCGGATTAACTATTTTTACAATTTTGAAGAAAATTCAATACATTTGGAGGCTCCCGAAACAATAGTATAAAATTATATTTTCAAATTCCAATTTTCAGATATTTTCCAGACATTTCACTATATAAACTTTGCATTGTTTTCTTTATTTCTGTTTAGTGTTAGACCATTTTATTGTCATTCAAAAACCTTTCAATACAATAGAAAAACATTTGTGATAATTCACTTGAAGCTCACTGAGATCATTCACAGGGACGAAAAGATTGTGCGATAGATTACCAGAGACAAGATAAATTCACGGTATTATGCCATTTGATAAAATAACGTAAATATAACTGAAAAAGGTAAAATATGGCAATAGAGCGATGATGTTACAATTTAAAAAAAAAGAGGCACAATCGATATGCGAAAGAACAAAACAAAATTAGAAAAGAAAGGAATACACTGGCGAAAAACGTTATGGTTAGGAAATTTTTGAATGTTTCACAACCATTATATAAATTACAAAAATAAGTTAATTGCACTAAATATTGAAAAGACCATCAGAAAAAGAGTCGAAGGAAAAAAAATTAATAGAAAGCTACAATAAGTAATCGAAGGAAATAATACTTAATCAAATTCCACCCGCCATATTGTGATAACCATAAGGAAATGACCAATTCAAATGTGGGAGTGTCCAATTGAGAGTTTGCAGTGTCCAATTGAGAGTAGGCATTGTCCAATTGGGATTTCGCATCGTGTTGTCTATGAAAACAGAGCAATTGGTCGTAGTTGGATTGAGAGCCTTGATAATTGATTGAAGATTGCCTGAAAGCCACATCAGTGTTGCTCCAGCTGTTGCTATATTGAATCTAGCCAAGTGGTTGATCGCACCATTGCGGTACCTCAACGATCCCTGAAATAATCACACATCGGTACCTTTTATTTTTTTGTGATTTGGTGAATAAAAAGATTAAAACTCACGAAAATTTCAGCGATGAACGTTCCAACGTAGCCAAGCAATATTATTATTCCAAACGTCACTATCGTCAAAGTCCATCGGATTACATGATGGTCAATTTCGTACTGAAATCAGCGTTTTTTTCCAAATATATGCAGGAAAAAAACTCACTGTATAAATTAGCCGGAACATAAAGATCCAAAAACAAACATACAATACAATTATGAAAAAGCATATTATTTTATTGTTTTTGGCTCGGTTATTTTCTTCAACCCGCTCACTTTCGTTAGTAACCAGTTTCTCTCGCATTCTCTGGCTGGTATTGATATCCTCTACAATTGGTGTGATATGGCATCTGTTATTCACAAAAAACCTGGAATTTGTTAAATATCTTTATTGTTTGAGTACTTGAAAAGGAAATTTCGAAAACAAATTTATTGTATAGGTCTTCGAACGTCAAGAAGGCGTTAATAGAAAGCTACAATAAGTAAATAATCCCTTTGAAAAATAACGGGGACAACTTTCGGCTAATAACTCACCTATTTTAAAACATAATTATTAATTTTGTTTTTTGTTTCTTAATTTTTCGAATGAACTGGAATCGAACTTAAATGATTTCGAACATTGTTCAACGCTCCTAGATAGGTTTTTAATGCCATATTCGAAATACTAAAAAATATAGAATTCCCCCTACTAATCTGACAAAAATGGCCTAAACCACCTACTAAATGTTAAATTTTTAATAACTTTACTATTCCTCTAACGTAAAATCAAAAAAAATTACCTAACAAACTCATCATCACTGAAACCTCTTCGTCCTCTTCGTCGTCCCATTTTGGCTTGAAAATTCACTTCTTGAACAGATTATTGTAGAATTCAAAAGATAAAATATGACTCCCGTTAAAAAAAGACGAGATCTTTACAAATTAACAACAACTATAATAATTATATTTTATTTTTTTTTAAGTACAAAGAGAATAAATGTTTCTTCATTAGAAAAACCGTGTGGATTACTTTTTTACTTCAATGGTGGGGACATTTGTTCGATCATTGTAGCAGCGGCATCAAGAGCTTGCAGAAGCATATCCTGAATGATGTAGTAATATTAATTATTTTATTGAATACGTTTACCAAAGTGAGCCATCCACTGAGAGGACAAATGTTGTTCAACTTCTTCGTAACACATGGAAAAGTGCATTGAAGGGATCCACAGAGTTCTCCGAGATGATCGGTTACAATGAAAACATTTCCTCCAACGGTGGCGGCAAATTTGATGTTACTGTCTTGCGAAAAAGCAGTCAAGTTCGAGCGGGAGTAGCATTCTTGATCGCATTCTTAAAATAGTTTATTAGACTAAATGCAACTTTTATATTAACAAACCTGCCATAACTTTATCAACAGTTGGTTCCAAGCACTTCTCCATTCGTTCAAAAAGAACGTACTTTTTCGCACACATGTATTCGACACTTGCACTAGCCGCTTTGAAAACGTTGTTAGTATCACAAAATTGATCGCGCCTCAAACAGGAAATCGCTTCAGCATGAGCTGCAAACTTCTCGAGCATTATTGACGACTCCTTTCATTGTCCAGAGAGTTGTTGTTGTGTTGATGAATTTGTCAATGCATTTTCGCATGCAGAATGGAACTCCAAGGGACCGGAAAATTGTGTCGACATCGAGAACTGAAAAATATATAAAATCCACTTTTTATAATATTAATTTTCTTACGCTGATCTTCGTGTGGTACATCTTCTATATCGTTTAGCGATGATACAATTTTTGAAGTGATTGTTGTGACGAGTAAAAATGCGGCAAGGACTGATAGAACTTGCATCTGAAAAGTTGAAAACTATGCTCGGGATAACTCGTTGAAAATAAAGCAAAAGAATTTGAAAAATGCAAACCAATTCTACAAACCAACTGTGAGTTGTTTTTGGCAGCGAACGTTCGAAAAACAAATAAGAAGATCAAAGTTTTAAAATTCAAATTTGTGGTCTGGGCAATCTTTTGTGCTTTCATTTTTTCAAACGATATCGAGAAATCAGTTTTTTTTTCTTTGAAAAAAATGTAAAAACGTTGAAGAACAGGACGATAATACAAAAAAATTGAAAAAGAGAAAAAAAACTAATATTTTATCTCCAAAGAAAAAATATGTGTGTCTCGACTGGAAAAGTCGCTGTAGTTGAGTAGCGTGCTCGTTTTCGTGTTGATGGTTTTAACACGAAAAACATACCGTAATCGGCGAACCCTATGTTCCTATAAATGCCGTATGAGCCCATTAATTTTTCGACTGTCTTGTGGCGCTCCAGTTTTGCGTCTATACGTCATGTATACGTACATTTTGTTGTCCTTTTATATGTCCAATTTTGGATGTGCGTGTATATTGGCTGTGCATCATGATGTGTTATCCTTTTCATTCTTTCGTGAAATTTCTGGAAAATAATATTCTTTAGACGAAAACGTGACCCAATATGATAAGTGACTATTGTCCCTGGCATTAGTTTGATACTTTAAAAATTAACCATCGCTTTTTATAAATTTCTGAAAGAATTTGAGTTTTTTTCATCAGTGAGTTAATTTCAGAACTTAGTGCAATTTGCATAAGTATTTAAATATACTCATCAACGGTTAGCCTTTATTACTCAAACTATTCATTTTTAAAGCGTGTCTACCAATTCTCAATTTTAGTTTATACATCACAAATGTGTTGTTCATTTCTCACAAACTAAAATGTACGCAAACATTTTATTTTACGAGCATTTGAGCGCGCGCGAAACAGTTGCGTATGAAACTAGACACACCAATGAATATTTTTTTCTATTCGGAAATTTTTGTTTGTCCCATTTGTTTGTTCACATTTTCAAAAATCTTTTCGAATTTTACATTCTTCTTCCTTTCTTGCAGCTTCAAATCTATTGCTCAAGTCCGCAAAAATATCCCACATTTCGCATAGTTTTCGTGAATTTCATAACACTCTAAAAATCACATACATTGTTTTAAATCTTTTTTATTACAGAATAATGGCTGAAATTACTATTTCAAAAAATATTTTCGACAAATATAATGCAAATGGCAAGGTTCGCCTCACAGCCGGTTACATACAACAAGTTTTCGAAGCAGACGGGTTTCCTGGCCAAGATGGAGTAGTACAAATTACCGTAAGTTTTATTCTGATAAATTTACTTCAAAATTTTTTTTTTCAGAAGGGAAGAGGCGATACAGGTCAAATCAATGGACTGTCGTACGTCTACAGAATTCGTATCTCCGATGGTGTTTTTCAGTATAGTGAGTTATTATTTCATTGCCAAATTCAATTAATTTTTTTCAGATGTGTTAGTATCCGGTGAACTACAGGAACAAGTTGATCGCGAGAGTGAACATCTTATTGAAGGAGCCATTATTGCCCTGACAGGACTTGATATAATTCCATCGTATGTTTAAAAACACGTTAAACCCTTTTTAACTATCGATTTTCAGAGAAGCGAAGCCGGTGTTTATGATCACCGGTTACGTATTGCTCTCTCGATTCCACCAATTGCTTTCCGATCCATCTTGTAAAATGCGCTCCCACAACGGAAACAAAAGCGAACATCAGGGGTATCGTCCACAAGTTATTCTTGAAGATGAATGGGCAGAAGCTGAAAACTTCACTCGCGATTTCGCAGAAAACAATCCACCAGCTGCAAAAATGGCAAAAACTGATGTTGGAACTCCGAGACAAGGTCGTGCTGCTCCACCACCGGCTGCTCGTAAAGCTTCAAGCAAAACTGAAGGAGGAGTTATGCCAATCGCTGCAGTCACTCCATATGCTGGTAATATTAAAATTCACGGAACAGTATCACGAAAAGAAGACATTAAAATTCTTGCTGCCAAAAATATGAAGATTTTCAACTTTGAATTGACTGATGTTCATGGGGACTGTATCAGAATTACTGCATTCAATGAAGTGGCTGAATCAATTGCATCTTTGATCGTCGAGAATATGGCGTATTACGTGTGTGGCGGAACTGTTCGTGTTGCAAACAAAAAGTTCAACAATACTGGTCACGATTATGAGCTCACTTTGAGATCAGACTCAAAGGTATTTAAACTTATCACCTATATTTAAAAAAAAACAATTTCTGCAGGTTGAACCAGGAGGCGACTTGATTTCTGCACCAAAAATTAGTATCAAAAGAATTGAGCTCAGCAAAATTGCATCTCACATCGGAAATCTTATCGATGTTATGGCAGTTGTTGAAAGAATGGACGACAATGCTACAGAATTCACTTCGAGACAAGGAAAAGAATTAGTTAAACGAGAACTGGATCTAATTGATCAATCAGCAATTCAAGCTCGTCTTACTGTTTGGGGAGAAGAAGCAAGGAAAATTAGCAGTGATCTGGTTGGAAAAGTTGTGGCTTTTAAGGGTGTCACTCCGAGGGAATTTAATGGTAATCAAGCGTTTTTTTAAACATGAAACTCAATGAAAATTTCAGGTGCATATTCATTGAGTACCGGAAATGCAACAAGAATGTATAGTGTACCAGAACTTCCGGGAGTGGCCGAATTGTTCGAATGGTATGAGACTGAGAGACCGAATGCTGAAGTTAAGATGATCAGTAATTTGTCATCCGGAAGTTCTGAAGCACCAAGAACAATTGCTATTATATTGTTATTGTCAAGATAAAAATTTCTGGCCGCTCGTTTTGCGGAGTGTCGTTGGGAATTTCCTCGCAGCGCGACCGCAACGAGCTCAAATTCAAATTTCTCAGTTGGTCTTGCGCGTTGCGGTCGCGCTGCGAGGAAATTTCCAACGACACTCCGCCAGAAATTTTTATCTTGACAATAAATGACATTAAAATATTAAAGAAAGACTGTACGGATATAAGGAATGTACCTTAAATGAAAATAGACTTCATACTCATTACAAATCAGTTCTTTTAATTTACTAAAACCACGTAAAAACCGGGAAAACGAGCGTCGAAAAAATGGCCGAGAAAAAGTGTCAACCTACGAAAACTAACTTTTGTAATTAGAATGACGTCTATTTCAATTTAAGGTACATTTATTAGCTCCGTAAAATCCTCCTTTAAGTGCGCCGAAGGCGAACTACAAACCAGGAAAACCACCGCGAAGCGGTGACAGTTTTCCTGGTTTGAAAATAAGCGAAAACGCATAATCTACGCCAAGTTGACCCGGTTTGTTTGCGAATAACATTTTTCACGTTTCTGCATTGAATTTTAAAAGTAAATAATGAAATAAATGGATGATTAGTCTTATCAAAAATAAGAAAAAAAGGCAATCACGAATCATTTATCGTTATTTTGTTTCAAATATGATATAGTTGATGTAAGATCAAAATGGCGGTTTGTTTTATTCTTCTTTGAGTCTCGCGATTTTTTAATTTTTTTATAATTTTGGCCCTATGCCATTTGTCAATTTTTAAGAGAATCGGCAACCTTGAACCTGGCAAATATTTTTCAACGCTGACCGCTTAAAAATGTCCTTGGCATTGATGTTTTTGATGCAATGCGTCGTACTCTTCGCCTCCTCCTCCTAGTCGTCGTTTTCTGCGAAGGCCATGATGCAGCAACAGCAGAACAACAGCAAAACTAGCAGTCTGCTGACAAAACAACCACTCCTTTCCTTCGTCTCACATTTATTTGTTTTCCCTAACTCCGCGGCTCTGTCAGCGCTACAAATCTTTGATTTTTTTAAATGTAAAGATGACTTGCTAAAAATCACCGATATGTAAATAAATTCGCGTTGTTTCTTTTTTTGGATTGAACATTTTTATTATTCGAAATAGTTTTTTTCTTGCAGGGTGTTGTCAGGAAATGGGATGAGGCTTTCAAAAATGAGCAGAGAAGTTAATATGGAAATCAGAATTATTCTAATTTTGAAATTTTAGGTCAGTAATTTTATTGTTGCTCGAGTATTGGAAAGAAGTGACGATTTGATCAAGAATTCGTACAGAAGATTGACAACTGAAAATGTTGCTAGAAATGAGCATTGGGCGAACATCGCAGAAATTGTGAGAATAATTTATGATCTTTTGTTCATCTATTTCAGATACAGTAGAATCGCGCTCTACCGAAATACCGTAACTTTCTCTCTAATTTTCAAACGTGCACAGTAAACTACTTATTGTCAACTCAAACATTCTTGATCATTCTAGTTGTTTTTGACCTACCCAGAAAAGCTAAGTCTCACAAATTCGTGCTATTTATAAATGTGAGCGGTTGCGCTGCGGTCTTTTAGTAGAAAATGGATGATCCAAAATTTTGAAGTTGACAATATGAAGTAAAGATATGGTATATAATTCGAGCGGGCTCTGAAATAATCATTTAAAATGAGAAATCAAAACGAGTTTTGTTGTTTTTTAGGTAAGTGAACACTTTGATGTTCCTGCTGATATGGAGAGAGTTAAATCACATTTTCATAACCGGAAGAAGGTGCTGGTTGCAAGAATGAAAGAGGAATTAAAGTAACGCCTGAGATTTGAAAAACCGCTCTAAATTTTAAAATTAGAGAAATGTTCCAAATTCCTGTTTGATGACCATTGATGAAAAGTTGGAAGAATTAATAAAGAGAAAAAGTTGCATGGGAGAATATGATGATTTATTGGCAAGAGTTTGTCTGGAGATGGAGGAAGAGGAAAAAATTAGAATAGATTTGGTAAATTGAACAAAAAAAATGAAAATAATATTTTTTTCATTTAAATTCAGGATGTGGCGACGGGTTCGACAATCAATCAAGGATTTGGAGAGACTTCTCATCAGTCACTTCTTTCACAACTTTTGAGTACTTGTAATGATTCGAGCAAATTGAGCTCTGTTTCACCGCGAGAGAGTGAGCAGGTGGGAGAGATCTCGAGAAGTTCATTAATCAGGAAATTGCAGAATGTTACGAACCGAGCTCCTCTATTGAGCAAGATGCTTTCGGAATCGTCGCAACAACATGTTCCGATCAGCTCGAATCATTATTCAGCGAATAGTATAATTATATTTTATAAGAAGTTCAAACACAGATTTTTCTAGATTTTGGTCGTAAACGTCGTGCCACGCCAAGTGAGATTCATCGAAACAATTCTTCGACATATTTATCGCATCTAATAGTTGATATCACATCGCCATCAGAATTAAAACGACTTCTTTCAGTTCTTGTAAGTCATCTTCTTTTCATTCATGATTTGATACGGTAGAAAATCAGAACACTCGGAATAATAACCGCTCAGAGATTACTCAAAATACGCGCACTACGCACATCATCCGCACTCAATTTTACGCTTACTATATATCAAACTGAAGGCACAGACATTGAGCGAGGACAGAGAAATAGTGAGCGAGTGAGTGAATGAAAGAATGTGAAGATATTATGGAAAAGAGGAAGCGTAGAAATCTGTATGAGCTGTGCGCGTGCGTGTGCGCGTTGCGTGTGTGTTTGTGCGGAATTTGTGAGCTTTTTTGTGCAGTGAGCACGGTAATTTACTGTAATTTTGGGCTCTGAAAATTTTCTACTATTGTCCTCAAAAATAATCGTTTTCTTGTATTGAATTCCAAAATAAATATATTTTTTTTCCAGATCGATCATGGGTTTTCCAGATTCCAACATGTTGACAGTCTCCAAAATTATGCTAATCAGACAGGTAAAATTTTATTTTCAAAATGTATTTAAAATGTTTGTGACAAAATTTCTTAAATGAACAAAAAAACATTTACTGATCGAAAAACAGGACGAATTTTGAAAGTTCAAAATGTGGCACAAATGCACACACAACTGACACTAATTTTAATGACTGGCTGTAGTTGAAGAGCAAACAGAGAAAAATTCAAATAGTTAAGTATGAGTTGATTTTTGGCTAGTTGAAAAACATCTTTACAAAAAATCAAATTAGTAAAACTACAAGAAGTTAAAACTATTTATTTTTTTTGTTAAATAGACTGAAATTGAAATTTTTTTTTTAAATCCGAATATTTATTGAAATCAAGGAAAAATGGGAAATTGTGTTTTTAAAAAATAGGAAACATACAAAATATAAATTTGCGGTATGTTCCGATTTCTATTTTCAACATAAAAAATTTTGTACCATTTAAGTTGTTATTGCTGAAAAAAAAAACCAGAAAATCTAAGTCTCTCACAAAGTCCCGCTATTTTTTCGACAATACCAAAAACCGAACATATTTTTTATTATTTTAAATAAAATTTCGAATTCTCAAAAAATAAAGATTAAAAAGTTCCCACCAGAATCATCCGGAAAATTCAATTTAGAAATTCAATTCAAAATTATGAAAAAAAAATCAGATTTAGGAAACGAGATTTTAAATTATTGCAAAAAAGTTAGCTCCCGATTATCCACTTTAAGAATAATGTAATTAAACATTTTCAAAAATAACATTAAAAAATCACAAGAATTTGAGAGTTCACACTAAATTTCTGAAAATTTTCCAGGTACAGCAAATGGAGTGAATTTCGATGACATTTTAAGTAAGAGAAGCAGTGTAGATTATTTTGGAAAGTGAGTTTTGCTATAATTATTTCAGGTATACATTTCAAAATTTGCAGAGATGATGAGGAGAGAAATTGGGATCAACCAACTCGATCAAATGAAGAAAAACAAAGTCATGAAATTGATGTACTGAAAGAAATTAGTAGTAGAGTGGAGAAAGTTGATGTTGAAGTTAAATGTGAACCAATTTCAAATGTCGAATCTGATGAATATGAATGTAATGAAGAGGATGATGAAGTAACGATTGAAATGGATATGGAAATGTTAGCAGCTGAAGTACATAGAGTAAGAATTTATAGTTTTAGAATTTTTGATGGAAATATAATTTTTTCTTGAGAACCTTGAAATATTTCTGATATTTGCAACACAGTATCGCTTAAAAATGAATTAAATTTGTCATTTTTAGAAAAAAGACTGTTCAATTAAATTGTTTGAATAAAAAAGTATAATAAAAGTTCACGTTTTGTGCATTGTTACACGTATAATGTCGCGAGCAGTGCACTCACCTTATCAAACTCATTATTTATATCCACGGCTTTTTTTTCAGAAAAGTCTCGCATTGTTTGACAAGAAAGACGACGAATCCGCAGTTTCACCAGTCAAAAAAGCAAAGTCAGCAGGAAATGGTGAAGCTAATCTGATACCTTGTGAACTTTGTTCTTCTGTTATAAAATTGAGCACAGGAGGATCGAAGTGGAATTTGTATGAGCATGTGATGTTGAAGCATTCAACTTTCAAGGCATATAAATGTCAATTATGTTCATATGAAGCTGGAAGAAAGGTTTGATTTTTTGGGAGAAATAATAATTATTCCAATTATTTTTGTTTTTCAGATGAGAATTCGACAACATGCATCTTCTCAACATAATGCTGAAGTTGAGCCCATTGATATGACGTAAGCTTTCGAAATTCGAAAAAAAACACTGATAGTCTTGAGTTTGCTATTTTGAAAAATCTGATGATAGTAAACGCAGGCGTTCAGCAATTTTTTCAAAGAGTTGCATTCAAAATATTTCATTTATCGAAGAAATATATTTCAGAACACCTGAAATACGAAAACAATGGTTGGACACGATGTCGAAATGCTTCCCACAGCATCAATACGCGAAAAACACAATAATATCAAAGATGCAATAATTTTTCTGTTCATATTTTAAATAAATTCACAATGTGTTTTGTTTGTGCCTTTTTTTATTCTCATAAGTCGCAGAACTATGAAATACTTGATAAATTTTCGATGATTCAAAGTAAAATCGGTTGATTTTACAGATTAATTCGTTAGCCTCCCCCCATTCTCACTTGACAATGTCGAAGTTCGTCGTGGTGGAACTCGGCGACGATCTGTCGACCATCGATTTGCTGAGTTATTGTGTAAGTCATTGTTTTTCAATTGATTTTCTTTATTAATAGTAAGATTTAAACAAATGGGTTTAGAAAGCTTTGAAAATGCTGTCTTTTGATGGAAATTTGCAAAGAATATAATATATAGACACATTTTCAAAAGACATGGTTTTTTAAGTTTTTTAAAAATCTATGTAACCTTTAATATGATTTTTCCTATTATGAAAAAATTGGGATATTGCTAATATTATATTATTTATTCATTCCCATTAATTCGTGGTTTTTTATGCACGAAAGTTCTATAAATGCTCATGATCTTCCAATTTCCTATGCAACAACTTTAAAAAGCTGTAACAAATTATTTTATTGTTCTTTTTGCTAGAGTTTTCCATTGAATCTTCCTAGATTTTTTGCACCATTTTTGAAATTTATATTTTTCTTTAAAAAAAAAGCATCTCCTGGTATTGCACAATTCCCAGTTCAATTTTCCCAAATATGAGCAATTAACGTCTTCCTTTCACATCGATCGAAATGTTTCCGTGCTCGATTCGTACAATTTATTAACAATTTTGCGTTTTCGACTCCACCATTACTTTTTTCATGTTTCGTTTCCGTTTCCCCCCCCCCCCCCGTTTTTTGCCTTCTTGTATAGTCGTCGGAATCAATAAATCGCTGCCTCCGAAATTATTCAGCGAAACGAGCAACAACAACACCGAAAAGGGGCACATAAAATATACAGTTTTCGAGCAGCCCTTTTTTCCCTTCTTCGTTTCATTCCTTTCTTCCTTTTTTTTTGGACGGTATCATGTGCAGCACCTCCGATTTTTCATTTCTCTTAGTTACACTATGAGAATACCATTTATTGTTTTAAAAAATGAGAGAAATGTGCAAGAGTTGAAATGGGAAAGACCCCGGGTTTTGTAATGTACGAAACAGACACTGTGGAGCCATTTTACCTTGCTTATTTCCTTTTTTGCACCATGTTTCCTCCGCTGTTTTTGATAAATATAAAAAGAATCTTTGTTTAAGGTTCGGTGAAAAAAAAGGGAACAAACATTCGTTCTGATTTTTCACACAACTGGAAAACATACTGCTTGTTTGTTTTTCTTTCAGTTTTGGTAAACCAAGAAAAATTAAAACAAATTTTTGTTGTTTTTCTCGTAAATAGATCTTGTTATTGAAATCGGTTTGGTCGTTTCAGGTAAATATGTTTTCTTTTTTCGTATTGAAGCCCAAAAATTAAGGTTTTTTCGATGATCTTTGATGATAATTGGGGGGGGGGATAAGCTTATTAATAGTCATTTCCAAAACTTGTAGTTGAATTTTGTTTAATTTATTAGTACAAGAAATGCCCTATTTCGGAAGCTCCCGTAATATTTCATACATAAAGTTAAGGTGTAATGGGTAATTTTTATAGTTTTATGTAAAACACAGTCTCATTTAATTTTCTGAGGATCTGCGTAGAAGTGATCTGAAAATGTATTTTTAAAAAACGACCAAACCGATTTCAATAACATAATTTTCATAATTTTTTTCTTAGATCACACTGTTTTATGAAGGTATACAGTCCGTTGAACTTTGAACGTCTCTCGCTCCATATTTTTTTCATTGCCTATCACATAACAGCGAGCTCCTTATTCACGCCTTTTCGGTGATACTATCATATTCCTTTGAATTTTCGAATAGCTATGTTTTTTATACATAGTTTGAGTCTAGATTTTTTATTTAGGATTTTTTCAATTTCTCGATATTTTTTTCTGAAATTCATCATCTATTTGTTTGATTCCACAAGTTCTCTTACTTTTTCTAACATAAAAAATCGAGAAAAATGTTCTTCCCATTGTTCGTGAAGAGAATAATACATGCAAATAGGAGAGGCATCGTTTTGAAACGAAAAAAAAAATAAGACGAGCCCACAATAGGCAGAAAAAATATATGTATGCACAATGCACAGTACTGCTTTTGAAAATAGAAAGCACCGTCATTTTTTTTTGTTGTTCGAAACCATCATTGGCCCGAAAAGTGCTTGCTTTTGTCAAAAGACGGACGTTGAGAATAATGTTTTGGAGCGAAGATTTTCGAAAATGGAACCTTCATTTGGTCATAAAATTTATAATATTTATTTCGCCTTTTTTTCTTTTGTATCACACATGCACAATTGTGACCCGGAAAAGCAAATATGGTTGTGTTGTAGAAATATAAAAATGGAGCAATTGATGGTAAAATGTGCTTGTGGGCACGGTGTGTGTGGGAGAGAACGATGGCTCACAATTGATTGATCGTATCAGTTTCTGATTAGTTTTCAACTCTTTTTCCTTTCTTATTCTTTTTTCCATTGTTAAATAGAGCACAAAGCATTTTCCTCCACATTTCTACGTTTTGTGTTCCATTTTCCTCCTGACTTTTTGACCTAATTTTTTTCGCTGAGAATTTGAGTCAAGGAGGATAAGAGAGGAGCGCTCAATGAGTTTTCACGGAATACAATGAATGGATTAGGAAAGGGTTAGATGAAAAGATGAAGATTTTGCAAATTGCCACTTTGGCAAGGTGGACGTTGATGCGTAAGTGCGATTTTTGAATAGATTGAATCGAAATAATATGAGTTTCCAAGTTTTAGACAGATTTTCGCATTTTTTTTAAACTTAAGAAAAGGTCGTAAATTAAATTTTTAGTTTTTAATTTTTTAAATTTTAATTTAATTTATTTACGTATGCGGAAAGGCAACGTGGTAAAAAAATGTGAAAATTTAATGTTCTTATCCCATACTTACTATACGGAAGCTCCCGATTCTTTCTAAATAACTAGTATATTTTCTTGAAAACTAGACTTTTTTAAATAACAAAAATTTAAAATCGAAGCTCTTGAAATTAGCCCGAAATTATCATTTTGTTTAAATTTTTAAATATAACAATCAATCCAGATTACCCTCTTAAAAACAATCAATTTTACAATTCTCAACACATTCCGAACATTTCTGAAATCTTGAAATAATTTTTCAAATCATTGTCGTGGAAATATATTTGAGCTCCCTCGATATCTGTCTTGAGATTGTTCCTTATCTAAACTGCGAATTCGTATCAAGATTTGAAATTGTTTAAAATTTGGCGCATAGCACGAGTTGTACCGTGCTAGGTGCCGAAATTTATTTGTGCCAATTTACAAAGTTGCAATAAGGGACTCTATCCCTCCCTACCCCCTCTTTTGTACCTATATCTTCATTGCAAAAAAAAAAGATTTGAAATTTTTTGAAAATATCTTCTTTTTCAAATCCCTTTTGCTTATTGTTTCTTCACCATCAAACTCATCCAATCCTGATCGTCGGCGGAATCCGCTTTAGGTTGACTGGTGGCGTCAGCGACGGCGGCGCATATTATTTCAATCCTTGACTTTCTCTCATCTCACTATGAAGAAGAAGAAGAACGATGTTATATATTCGTTGTGCTGCTGGATGTTGATGCTACAGTGAAAATAGTGGGAAAGGGTTTAGAGGAAATGACGGGAGAATTCATCTCTCTTGGATCAAGGCGCAAAACGCTTTTGGCTCTCTGAAGACGATCGTCGCATGACCTAGTTTCCATTAACAAGGGGAGAAAATGCGCATGCATGTTTGAAGGAATGAACAATAATAGGAAAAAAGAAGTGTTAGAAAATGCACAGGTGAAAGTTTTATGAGAATGCGCATTAGTGAAAAAAGTTTGGAAATATTTGGAGTGGTAGTGCTCATTTAGGCTCCAATTATAATAATTATCGGATTTTGCATGCGAATTTGAGTGCGAGTACGTTTTTACACAATGAAAACTGGTTTTGAGTCGCAGAGTTGTAAATAAATGTTTTTGAAATTATGAAGATGGTTTTGGAAATAAAAGTGCATCCGATGAGAGATGATTTTATAATTTTGAAATTTGTATGAATTTATGATATTTTCACTAATTAAACGCTTCGAAGATCAATTAAATGTGAAAACTTTAAAAATAGATATTTCACGATTGTTTTAAAATTGTTTAAAATGTAGTGAGAACAAACTTTTTTTGCGGGAACTCCCGGAATTTACAGCAGACTAATTAAAAAATGTTAAAGTTTGAAGCTGTCTCCACACCGTTTTAGAATATTACTTTAGAATTTAGTACAATTTTATTTATTTTTTATAAAATTCAATAAATATTATTAGTTTCTTTTAATTGCTAAAATAAGCAAAGATTTGGGACTTTGAATTAATTGGATTCCATATTCTCCGAACGCTAAAATTTTTTCTTTCGTCAGCAATATTTCTTACCATCATTTTATTGAGATCTATTTTATAGATTTTAATTCCATCCCCTTAATAATCCAGCTCAATTTATATTACAAAACTCTTCTTGATTCGTCCTTGAAAAGTGCCAAATGATTAATGTTCATCACGTCCTGCTGACAGTTTCCATGAACTTACCTTGCGAGTCATCAACCCAAAAAACGAGCCAGAAAAAGGTGTAAGAATTGAAGAGAGAACACAAGAGATACCATTTCTATCACGATACGAACGAACGTAGTCCATTTTTTGAGTTTTTTTTATTTACAAGGGAAGTATACGAGCTAAGGATAATTGTTTTGAATGGGATATAGCTCATTGGAAAGATCATATTCTTGTCTACAAGGAACCGTTTTCATTTTTTGCCGATGGACTCCTAGGATCTTTTTATGGTCCCTCAAAGTTTTACCAAAATTTCGTTATTTTCCCTCTCACATATATTTGGTATTTCACCAATAGATTTCAACCGACTTGCTGGTGCAGCGCCAGTGTGTTTGACTTGCTCAGACAATTTTGGAACTGCTTTTTTATCAGTTTTGGACTAGTCGGTTAACTAGTAATGAACTAGTCGGAAACTTGTAATTAACGTTATAAATTTTCGCTTTGGACTGGTTTTTTACCAGTACTGCAAAAAAAGCAGTTCAAATTTCGATTTCGACTGGTTTTTTACCAGTACTGCCAAAAAACCAGTCGAAATGGCCTCGAACTGATAAAAAAGCAGTTCCCCCATTGTCTGAGTGTGATCATGAGGTCGAGGGTTCGAACCCAGACAAGGTTTTTTATTTTGTTTTGTTGTTTTTGCTGCTTTTGTGAAGTTTCAAGAGTGTTATATTCCTGTTTTCAAAATTTTCGAAACGCGAAATTCTGTGTTTTCGTTGAAATCCCATGTTGATTTAGCTTGATCTCTGTAACTTTTTTGGGGTTTCAGGGCAAACTAGGCGAGATTTTACAGTGCGCCGCAAAATTCCAAAGGGTCCCTCCCATAGAAATATTTTGAAAAAAAATTTTATATTTTAAAATGTCCCCATATTATCAGAGGAATAAATATTTAGTGTTTCCCAAAATATTAGCCATCTTATGGACCTATGGGCCTCGTGGCAACAGCTCAAAAAACCTTCAGTCCCTATCGCGTTTTCCAATACAGGTAATATTTTGCGATACACTAAATATTTATAGGTAAGACTAACGCTGATAATATGGGGAGATTTTAAAATTCACAAAATCAGCAAAAAAAACAAAAAAAAAGAACCTTGTCTGGGTTCGAACCCTCGACCTCATGATCACAAGTCAAACACACTCACAGGCAGTTGTAACCCTATGCAGAACGCATGCAGAACGGATACTGAATCAGTTTTCATGCGGAAGTGGTACCTTTCTCATGCGCCGCGCGGAACCCGGATGAAATCTGCATGCAGAACGCATACTGTATCAGTTTTCATGCGGAAATTATACGGTTCTCATGCGCCGCGTGAAAATCGAATGATATCTGCATGCGGAACACGTCCTGGAAATTTCTCTGCAATTTTCACAGAGTAGAAGCCTGTTTCATTTTTTTGTTTTTTTCTTCAAAAATTTCGATTTTTCATGTCATAATTATTGTTTTATAGTTAAAATTAGTTTTTAATATCACCCGAGTTATCGTTATCACCTGAATCTCTAGAAATTGTTGCTTTCTTCCATTTTTTGAATAAAAATGAAAAATTGCAGAATCCCAAGGCATCGAAAATGCGAAGGACACGTGGTAAAATTGAATGTTAAGGTACACTGTATTATTTAAGATAGCCTTTAAGAAATGTGTTATTTCAGTATGTCGGTGGAGATGCCTCACGATTTCGTAAAATAAGGAATGCGCGGAGGTAAAAGAAGGAAACATGAGAAACTTTGAAAGTATGATAGTTTTCAGTTTTCATGACCAACATCAGCGAGCGGCCAGCCAAGGGAGCGATTTTGATGTTCCAGTGCATTTGTAAGTCTATTCAAATAAGCTAAATTTCACTATTTGCCTATTTTTAGGAATCGCCAGTTCACGTCAGCAGGCGCAGGCCAATTACAACAATTACTTCGTTTTCTTAAAATTTTTCTACAAATGGCCCGCAATACCCCGCGACCCACATTACTTTTTTTTTAAACCCGATCCCTATCCCTCTCTTTATTTTAACTTTTCACACTGAAATTTTATTTTTTCAAAATTACTGTGTTACGCTACAATTGTGATATTATTTATTGTATATTTTTTTCTTCTTGTTGATAATAAAACTGTTGTTACATAAATGTTGAATCTAAATGAGCAAGTGAGTGCACTAATAAAAAAGGGATTTCCTCGCGCCGAAACTACACCATTTCCGCATCATTTCTGCGTCAAAACCACAGGCAGTTGTAACCTTATGCAGAACGCATGCAGAACGGATACTGAATCAGTTTTCATGCGGAAGTGGTACCTTTCTCATGCGCCGCGCGAAACCCGGATGAAATCTGCATGCAGAACGTATACTGTATCAGTTTTCATGCGGAAATTATACGGTTCTCATGCGCCGCGTGAAAATCGGATGATATCTGCATGCGAAACACGTCCTGGAAATTTCTCTGCATTTTTCACAGAGTAGAAGCCTGTTTCATTTTTTTTGTTTTTATCTTCAAAAATTTCGATTTTTCATGTCATAATTATTGTTTTATAGTTAAAATTAGTTTTTAATATCACCCGAGTTATCGTTATCACCTGAATCTCTAGAAATTGTTGCTTTCTTCCATTTTTTGAATAAAAATGAAAAATTGCAGAATCCCAAGGCATCGAAAATGCGAAGGACACGTGGTAAAATTGAATGTTAAGGTACACTGTATTATTTAAGATAGCCTTTAAGAAATGTGTTATTTCAGTATGTCGGTGGAGATGCATCACGATTTCGTAAAATAAGGAATGCGCGGAGGTAAAAGAAGGAAACATGCGAAACTTTGAAAGTATGATAGTTTTCAGTTTTCATGACCAACATCAGCGAGCGGCCAGCCAAGGGAGCGATTTTGATGTTCCAGTGCATTTGTAAGTCTATTCAAATAAGCTAAATTTCACCATTTGCCTATTTTTAGGAATCGCCAGTTCACGTCAGCAGGCGCAGGCCAATTACAACAATTACTTCGTTTTCTTAAAATTTTTCTACAAATGGCCCACAATACCCCGCGACCCACATTACTTTTTTTTTAAACCCGATCCCTATCCCTCTCTTTAATGTAACTTTTCACACTGAAATTGTATTTTTTCAAAATTACTTTTGTGATATTATTTATTGTATATTTTTTCTTCTTGTTGATAATAAAACTGTTGTTACATAAATATTGAATCTAAATGAGCAAGTGAGTGCAATAATGAAAAAGGGATTTCCCCGCGCCGAAACTACACCATTTCCGCATCATTTCTGCGTCAAAACGGTACCACTTCGTCATGCAGTTTGCATGCAGAATGCATCCTGTTATTGTACCAATAACATCCTGTCCGGAAATCATCCGTTCTGCATAGGGTTACAACTGCCTGTGACGGTACCACTTCGTCATGCAGTTTGCATGCAGAATGCATCCTGTTATTGTACCAATAACATCCTGTCCGGAAATCATCCGTTCTGCATGCATTCTGCATAGGGTTACAACTGCCTGTGCTGTATAGCGGGACATCGGTTAAAGTTAACCGGTTAATTAACCGGTTAAGTCGGTTAACCGGTTAAGTCGGTTAACCGGTTAACCGGTTAACCGGTTAAATCGGTTAACCGGTTAACCGAGTTAAATCGGTTAATTTTTAAAATCCTGAAAAATAAGGTAGGTTTCAAATCAACATGAAATTTAGCGAAATAAAGTCAACATTTACCGTCAATGTAGGTAGAAGTGAAAGACACTTAAAACGCATAAAGATGCTCCAAAACGAACATGAAAAATTGGAAATTTATATTTCATATTTTATGTTTTTCTTCACGAATTCTGAATGAAAACTCGTTATCTTTTACATATTAATATTCTGATGACTATTCAGTCAATTTGATGTTAAATATATCGATATTACTACTTTTTGAAATACAGAAAACTTAGCTGAAAATGTTGAAATTTCTGAAAATTTTTAGATTTTCAAAAATTTTCAAAATATTTCCGAAGCTAGAGCCTTTTCATTCTTATTCTCAAAAAATCAGTCGATTTCATCAATTTTGAACAGTGAAAAAAGCAATTAGAAAAAAATACTTCGCGTGTGTGCGCTCATTGCATCACGTGTGTGTCCACATTCCTACGCCAATTTCGATCGATATAATTAACATCGAGGCATTGCGTGTTTTTCTAATTGCTTTGCTCACTGTTCAAAACTGATAAAATCGGCTGATTTTTTGAGAATAAGAATGTAAAGGCTCTAGCTTTCGAAATATTTTGAAAAATTTCGAAAATCTAAAAAATTTCAGAAATTTTAACATTTTCAGCAGGGTTTTCTGTATTTCAAAAAATCGTAATATCGATATAATTAACATCAAGTTGCCTGGAAAAGCATCAGAATACCAAAAACCAAAGAAACTGGTTCGAAAAACCAAAAATGCATCTACTGTTCGCTTTTTCACAGTTCTTCATTAGCACCTTACACCCAAGAGCTACACCTCAGATTTTCGTCTATTTGCCAACTCAGCTCGAGAAAAAAGTGAATAAGATTATATTTCTCAAAAATGTGAACAATGCGAGTTGCGTATTTTAAATATCGCTAACAATTTTTTAAATGAATAATCCTATTGAAAAAATGCAAAAAGGGTACTCTTTAAAAAATGTGGATACGAAAAATATTTAAAAACTTATTGACTGCTTGTGAAATAGAAAAAAATCAATGTTTTTGTTTATTCCATTATGCTTTACAATTTAACCGGTTAATTAACCGGTTAACCGGTTAACCGGTTAACCGATTTAACCGGTTAACCGGTTAACTCGGTTAACCGACATTCGAGTTAACCGGTTAACCGACATTAACCGGTTAACCGGTTAACCGGTTAATTTTAACCGATGTCCCGCTATACTGTGCTGGCGCTTCACCACCAAGTCGGTTGAAATCTATTGGTGAAATACCAAATATATGTGAGATGGAAAATAAAGTAAATTTTTGCCAAAAACTTTGAGGGACCATAAAAAGCACCTAGGAGTCCGTCGGCAAAAAATGAAAACGGTTCCTTGTAGACAAGAATATGATCTTTCCAATGAGCTATCTCCCATTCAAAACAATTATCCTTAGCTCGTATACTTCCCTTGTTAGATAAAATCTATATGGGAATGAACATAACTGGAATTATTGTCGGTGCTCTAACTCAAAGAGTCTAAATATAGGAAATTGTGGGAATTTTTGAAAGCTTTTTTCGACCCCTTTTGCCTTTTAATCTTGACCGACAGTATCTCGCATTGAAGGGAGCATACATGTATATCGACAATGCGCGAGAATTACGGGAAAGCGATAAAACTCATGACCAAGTCGGGTTTGGGCGTAAAAGGGGTCGGTGATGTATCTGTATGACAATCATCGTCTCTCTCTTGACTAAATTTTGTTGATTGCGTCGATTGTTAGTGGGGAATGGGTTGAATCGAAATTCCAAAACTCGTTGTGCTACTATACCAATGATGTTTTACTGCAAAGACCTGACTGCACAGTATCTCTTCGATTATGACCCTGTCTCATCTGAAGACAAACTATTAATGATGGCTGACGGAAGGGTTGTTGTAGCCAGTCATCAGAAAATAAAAGATGAGCCAGTTTTTCTTCACTGTTCGGTCTGTTTCTTCTTTCTTCTCTTTTCCTTCATGTAATTTCGCGCATCGCATTCCATCAAACATCTTTTCGGAAGGCTCGGCCGATTTCTTCCTAATGTCTCCACCGAGGTGTATAGTGTTTTGTGAGAGAATTGTCGTAATAACAACCCGACTGCACAACACAAAACATCCATTACGGAATAGGATGATCGGAGAGAGCGATCTGTGAGAGTGATGTGCAAGGCCGGTTTCGGACCAATTATGTGAGATTTGTGTGAAACGATGAATATATTTTTATGAACTCGATGTTGTTTTGTGCAATTTGAAACATTTGAAAACTTGAATGCATTTTTTGACAAATTTTATTTTTATTAAGATTTTTGTATTTTCGCGAAAAGGACGCTCCCTTTAAAATATCTGCAATCTTGTACAGTTTTAAAGACAATGTTGCAGTATATAAACTCTGACACAAAAATAAACAATTGAGAAAGAGTAATGACTAATTTGAATATTTAAAAAGATTCAGATCGGTACGATTTTATATCCCATTAGTGAAAAAGTTTATATGTTATCTCTAAAATGTAAAGAATTGTGATAATGGTTTTAAAGGTGTTGATTTATATTTAACGCAGTCCATTTATCTTCAAGAGTTTTTTTGATGTTTTGAAGATCTTTTCTAGATTAAACAATTTTCAACCGATAAAAAAATCCTAATTTTACCGGTTTCACAAAATTCGGAGCTTCTAACATTAATTGGTATTTTCATTTTCATTTTAGTCTTCCCCTTCATTTCTGTGTCGCCACCGTCGTCGGCTGTCACCAGAACAGTAATTTGTCATAATAATACACGGACCAGTTCCGACTCACTTGTCGTCTCCTCTCATACATCAATTTTCGTTTGTGCCGGTATTTTGCCCTCATTCAGTATGCCGCATCAAAAAGGTTTCATCTTCTCACAATTGGTTGTAGGCTCAGATGACCTTCATTCATCACCTTTACCCAACACTTCAATTATTATTCGGAAAAGTGTTTATAGTGCTCAATTTACAGCAGACAATTATTCCAATAGAGAATGTCTATGTTTGTATGTGTTGGTGACCGTCCCAGTGGCCCCCTAATGTTCCATCCAACTTTTTTTTATTTCGTCTAGATCGTTTGGAGCAACAAAAAGGAAATAGAATAATTGATGTGATGTTAAAGGAGCGGCGGTTTTCGAATTTCTTTGTTCGGTTCGATTTAGTACCCCATTCTAAAAAAATTTTTGCTCCTTTTCAAGGCGCCTTGTTAGTATCCAGTGGAGATGAATTCCGACTTGTCCTTGACTAGGGAAGTGCACTCTAGTGTACACGACTCTGAATTAAAGGTTTAGTGGAAATGAAAGGACCATAATACAATAATAAACTGTGAGAATAAAAATTCTCAATGCGGCGGTTTTCCTCACTAACCCACGTGTGACGTCATCACAGCCAAAACGCACAGTTGCAACAACAGTCATTTTTTAACAGCATGTAGCTTTGGAACCCCTGAACCAATTTTTATGTTTTATAGCTCATTAGAAGGAGAAAATGTTTTTCTTTCAGAATATAACAGTATACATAGTTAAAACAAAAAAACTGTCAACCGAGAATCAAAAAAACTGAACGTGTTTTAGTGATAAAAAAAAAAAATGACCTATATATTTTTTTTGAAACATAGAATTTTTTTGAATTTATGATTTTCGAATTCTACTGGATCACGTACGTATTACGGAAGTAAAGTTATGTGCGCTTGCCGTTGAGTTTAGAGAAATAAATAGCAAAAACAAAATTTTTTTCGTACTTTTCACTCATTATATGTAGTCTTGTGATGGAAACAGCTTCTCAAACGTAAGGAAACTGTTCTTTTTTTCAGCTTTTTCAATTTTTCGGTTATTTTTTTCGGATTTTATTCTTTTCGATCTCGTGTTTAACGGAAGTTTTAATCATTTTATCAGAACATGTTGTGACATTATTCGACAGAAACATGCAGAATTCCCAATTTCAAAGAGGGAAAATTTGATATCAATTCTCAACTTGTCAACCAGATCAAGGCCGATCGATATAAAGAGTTCGTAAAAGAAGCATTTTTTAAAAGCTGGTATTCTCCGAAATCATCCAGAAGGTTACGATGCACCTGCAACGTATTGCTTCAAAGAAAAATGCTTCTTTGACGAGCTCATTATATCGATCGGCGTTGATCTGGTTATATAACAAGTTGAGAATTGACATCAAATTTTCCCTCTTCGAAATTGGGAATTCTGCATGCGTCTGTCGAAAAATGTCACAACATGTTCTGATAAAAAGCTTAAAACTTCTGTTAAACACGAGATCGAAAAGAATAAAATCCGAAAAAGTGAAAAACTTGAAAAAAAGAATAGTTTCCTTACGTTTGAGAAGCTGTTTCCAATACAAGACTACATATAATGAGTGAAAAGTACGAAAAAAATTTTGTTTTTGCTATTTATTTCTCTAAACTCAACGGCAAGCGCACATAAGCCTATTTTGTTTTATACATTTAGCCTATTTTGTTTTATACATTTGTATGTATTTTCTTTTAATAATCTTAAACACATACATAAATATCGTATCTAATTCTATATTCTAAATATTTTATTTAAAAGAAAAAAAAAAAAAAAAAAAAAAAAAAAAATTCCCACGTACTTCCTAATAACCTATTTTATAACAAATTTTTTTTTCTTTTTTTTTTTTTTTTTTTTATAATCTACCTTTAAATTAAAAACTTTTTAAATACCTTATTTCCATTATTTTAAATAGAGTATTTAATGTGAAGGGGTTTATAAAAGGTAGAGCCGGCCGCGACAGGGAAAGCTCTACCGCCTCCTATTAAACTCTTTAAATATGGTAGGATTGGCCAATCCTTCCTTAAGTGAGCAGCCCTCACAAATATTTCCTTGTACTTCTGCGGAAGTTGCCATCCAGCAGATTTGATCAAGGCAAAACAAAACAACCAACTCTCAAAATCCAACAAAAGCTTTTTCCAAACCTTCCTTCTTTTTGAAGGATTATGTATTCGATCCCTCTAATTACGAAATATTTGATAAATACTTTAAAAACAACACATTTGTAGTTAAAAAACTCAGTAACAACAATAAACTTATTTGTAATCCTTATACTAAATGTACAGGACAGATGTGTCCTAAAATAAACTGCAGATATTGTAAATTTATTACTTACAAACACTTTATATATAGTACTTCCACTACATTCAGAATTAATACTTGCATTGACATTAACACTAGTTGTTCATCAACTGGTGTTATATATTGTATAACCTGTAAAGATTGTAATAGGCAGTACGTGGGAGAAACGAAAAATGAAATTAAAAAAAGAATATATCAACATTTGTATAACATCGAAAAAGAAAAAGTTTCCACATATTTCTACGATCATTTTAATGAACCTGGACATAACCGTAATAATATAAACATTACAGTACATATTTTGGATAACATTCGTAACGAAAATGAGCAAACTAGAAAAGAAAAAGAAATATACTGGATTCAAATACTTAACAGTGCATATCCTTACGGTTTCAATGATCAAATTCAAGGATTCGGGAATATTTCTTCAACTAAATACGATAAAAATATCAAAAAACATCCTTTTTTAGCTAAAAAGATTATTGTTAAACATACAAAAAAGAATAAACCGAAAAATAAAAAAGTCATCAATAAAAAAACAAACAAAATTAGTACTGAAGATATTCAAACATTAAATTCTTCATATGGTAATGAATTATATCAATTATACCACCACTTTAAAAAGAACAATAAAATAAAATACCTATTGGAAGAAAAATATACACGTTTATTAAATAATTTATATAAGAAAGATACATTGTTAAAACTTTCAGTATTCACAAATAATTATATTTTGAAAACACTTAATAAAAAGATAAACATAAACAAAGACAATTCTGTTAACGAAAAACAATTCAGACTTAAACTACCATATCACTTAAAGCTGGAACATAGTAATTTCATTCAAAACTTGAACAAAATTCTTCAAAAAAGTTTAATTTTCTCTTATAAAAACGCTAATATTATACCAAAAATTAAAATAGAATATGATTTAAACCAAGCATTTAGCAAAAATTTATTAAATTATAATTTCTTTTTGAGAGAATTAAATGATGAGAAAATCAAAATAATCAATAATAAAAAATGTTTTTGTGAAGTAAACCCACATAACCCATACATAAATAAAAACTATGGTCATATTGTTACTGGAAATAGCGAATTCTTGGAAAATAATGAATTAATTAATATTTTTAATAAAGGATGTAAATATAGAACCAATTTTGAATATATATCAGAAGAATACAATGAAAATATCATTAAACAAATTAAGAATATCAGCAATAAAATAGGAATTTTCTATGGTAAAAATATGGATATCCATAAATTTGTTAAAGATAAAATTATTAATGAATGGAATAACTTCAAACTAAAGAATCTAAATAAAAGTATGAAACTTAATGAAAACCTCCGTAAAAATATATCAAAACTTAAGAGAAATTTTGTTATTACTAATACCGATAAGGCTAGTTCGAACTATTCATTTACATGTAAAAAACTTTATATAATCATAATGAATAAAGAAATAAATAATACTAACACTGCATATAAAAGTACTAATTTCAATGAACCTACTATACTTAATAAACATAAACATATTATTAGTAACATATTTAAAGACAACATAATCAAAAATATAGATTCAAATTTTGAAACCATAACCAAAATACCATTAATTTATGGAATACCTAAACTTCACAAAAATCCAGTCAAATTTAGATTCATATGCGGTGCGTACAATAGTTCTATAAAACCAATATCGTTACTTTTAAAAATCATTCTAAAATTCTTTAAAAACCATTTTAAAAATATATGTAGAGTTACCGAACATAGAACAAACATCTCTTTATATTGGTCAATAGATAATAACGAAAATATACTACAATTTTTAAAAAATGAAACAAAAAGCTATAAAAATATTGAAATATATAGCGGTGATTTTTCTTCACTTTTTACTAACCTTCCACACAATATTGTTAAAGAAAAAATGAGTAAATTATATAATAAGTGTTTCAATAATGCTGGTAAAAAATATATTTCTATTGATAATAAAGGTTATGTAAAATATGAAGAAGATAACTACTCTAAAGCACATACTCATCTTATGTTTGACATCACAGAAATAGAAAAACTCACAGAAATAATTCTTGCGGAAACCTACGTTAAATTTAATGAAAAAGTTTATCAACAAACTATGGGTATTCCGCAAGGAGGTAATGCATCTCCACTAATAGCTGACCTTACCTTATCATGGATGGAATACGAGTTCATAATGGTAAATAAAACGCTATTTAAATATAAGAAATATCATGCATTCAGATACATGGATGATCTATTGATAATGTTTGAAAAAGATAAATTAGAACTTGACTTCATAGTTAATAATATGTATGAAAAATCTCTAGAATTAAATAATACCATTACTGATATTGGTAAAATAAATTTCTTGGATTTAGAAATTAAATTACAAAACAATGAAATTATCAATTACAAACTATATAATAAAACGGATGATTATGATTTTGAAATTGTCAGATACCCTCATTTTCAAAGCGCTATTCCCAACTTTATAAAACGAAATACATATTGTACAGAATACCTTAGAATTACAAAAAGTTGTTTCAAAGAAATAGATGCTCAAAGTAAAACACAAGATTTAAAAAACAAATTTTTGTCTAATGGATATGACCAGGAGGGGGTGGATAATTTCCATAAAAAAGCTATTCAATTTATAAAAAATATAAATTTAAAGAATAAACGATATTAATTGACAAATTCAATTACTTTAATCGAAAACAATGTTATCTATTAATTTTCATTATGTACTTTTATACACTCACAAACCTAAATGTATTTCAAGGTATAATTTTTCTTGTATATTCACGTACACAAGTTCCCAAATCTCTCTAAATTGCAATATCACTAACATAGGTTCCCTCGCACATACACAGTTTTCTTTGTACCCTCTCATTCCATATCTTTCCTCCATAAAGTTGCATTCCTCCTCCATAAAGTTACAATGATTAGTCACCATGGATTAACAATAAGGATAGGTATTATTTTGTGTGTTTAAAAAATTTTATAAAAAATAATATGTAGATTTACTTTTTAGATTATTTTATAATTTAGTTCTCTTACTTAGATTTATTTTTCATTTTTCCTCTCCTCTTTCTTCCTTTTCCGCGCTTTATTTTATAGTCCAAAATTGCGTTGTTTTTAATTTTTAAGCAAAGGAGTTGTAACTGATGAGACTCGCTCCTTAGGTCGTATTGCAATAGAGTCGAAACGACCGCGCCTAGGTTTATTATTTTTTTTCTTATATCTTCTTAATTCATTTATCTTTCTTTTCTTTTCTTAATAACTTTACTTCCGTAATACGTACGTGATCCAGTAGAATTCGAAAATCATAAATTCAAAAAAATTCTATGTTTCAAAAAAAATATATAGGTCATTTTTCTGCATATCACTAAAACACGTTCAGTTTTTTTGATTCTCGGTTGACAGTTTTTTGTTTTTAACTATGTATACTGTTATATTCTGAAAGAAAAACATTTTCTCCTTCTAATGAGCTATAAAACATAAAAATTGGTTCAGGGGTTCCAAAGCTACATGCTGTTAAAAAATGACTGTTGTTGCAACTGTGCGTTTTGGCTGTGATGACGTCACACGTGGGTTAGTGAGGAAAACCGCCGCATTGAGAATTTTTATTCTCACAGTTTATTATTGTATTATGGTCCTTTCATTTCCACTAAACCTTTAATTCAGAGTCGTGTACACTAGAGTGCACTTCCCTAGTGAGACGAACAAAGGGGAAATATATCGAATCACATGATGTCCTTCAGCTCTCATGGCTCATGAGAAATGAGGAATATAATTTAGGAATTAGACACACCCTAAAGATATATCAGATTTTATCATTACTCATAATAGACGTTCGATCTCTTCCCTCATTCTTTTATAATGTTTCCGATTTGAAATGGGTCAGTTTCTGGTGTTATGTGAAGGTCGCCCGAGCTGCGAATAATGATCAATGTTGATGGAGGTTGAATGGGAGGGAGATTTGACGACGACTACAACCACAACAACCATGATTTTGTAAAGAAAAAGAGTTTGGTTGATGTTGCGCATGAGCGGTCGTACCGTCGCGATTCAAGGACGATTGTAGCGATATTTTAGGAGAGTAGTGAGAGAGCAGCACAATACATTAGATTAGATGGTGAATTTTAATGAATGGGTGATTTTAGAGAGGTTTATCTTTTTCTTAGACATGTAAATGACACTTGTAGTTATGAATTGGGGTTTTAACTAATATTCTTGGTGCTCCATTCAGTAGCGTAATTTTTTTCCAATTTGTACATTTGTCCTATAACTGAATACTTCGTCTGAGAATATTTCGGATTCTGATAAAATATTTTTTAAAAAACTTTCAAACGAACTTTCCATTCAACACTATACTGCTTTTTCATTCAATCGAAACAATACGCAGGTGCATCATTAGAGTTTTTAGTTAGATCATTTAACAACCATTTCTCTCAAAAGTTGTTGCATTGTATTATTCAATTGAATAGTGCACCAGCATCATCCCTCGATAAATCCCTATACAAAAATGTTTTCAAGTGTTGGAAATCGGCACAAAACATTTGTGTAGGGGTGAAAGCGCCACACTGTCAGAAGACGAAGCACGGAGGCACTCAAACCGGCTTCTTCTACTTTGCTGCTTTTTTTCATCATCATCAGCAGCAGCAGCAGCGCCTTCTTCTTCTTCTCCTTCGTATTCTTCACCACCATATATGTTGTCATCCTTCTTCATGTCCTTATTACACTCCGGCCAGTTCGTCAATTTGAATGCGAGCGCGCTCCGAAGACGTAGTGTACCTCTTCTCATCGAAGAAACAGCAACCAATTTGCTTTCTTTTTCCTTTTTCATCTTCTTTTCCTTGCCATCATAACAATTTGCCGCTTCGACTGCCACTTCTGCTTTTTTGCTTATCACATACAGAGACTGCAACCAAGAAGAAGAAGAAGAACCGGTTAGTGGCACTTGGCTCCTAAAACACTAACACTCACGCCCTCTCATTTATGTTTTTCCTTCTTTTTTTTTGGCTGCCACAAAAGGCTACTGTACTCGTTGTCAATTTCCTTCGTTACACTCATTCAATCAGTTCTTTTTACTTTCATGAGTTTTTTTTCAAGTTTTGTTTATTACAATCAAGGATTCTTTTCTTTTTCCATTGAGCTATTACTCAAATACTCAAATATCTTGTTTCTCGATCTAATTCGCGGATTCGACCTTGACTCATTCATCAATTAAATATACTGTTTACTGATTGTGGCTTCCTTTTTTGAATCTGTCAATTGTTTCGAAATTTTCGACTGGTATTAAATTGTTCATTCACGTCGGGATCTACCGTAAACTTGGATTCAATTGTCCCAAATAAATGACTCCAGAACTCATTTTCATTTAGTTTTCAAACGGATAACGGATTATTTATTGTTAAACTGGAAGATTTTCGTCATCGCATCGCCAGTATTTTTCAATACGATTGGATTTGTATCCCTCTCGTCTATTGTCAGGTGGGACAATCCACCATTATTATTTTTGAAGCTTAAAATTGAAAACAACAAACAACAAATATTGCCGTGTCTTTTCTTTCCCCACTCCTAAAGTTAAATCTTTTTTCCTTGATGATGCGGTGACTATCTTTCACAAATTTCTAGAAAGTAATTTTTTTAAATGCACAAAGATTCTTTCAAGTTTTTTAAACAAAATTGTTCCAAATTTCAGGTCTCAACCATATCAGTTTATGGGTATTTTCTATTCGCTCTAATTGGACGACAATATCCCAGTTTGTAAAAGTGAACATACACCGTCTTTGCGGACTTTACTGCGGCAGGGCCCTTTCGGGGAGGGATTTAGTTGCAAACAGTGCATGGTTTCTTATTAGTGTCTAAGTCTCTACACTTCTCCACCCGTTGTTGGATCAGAATGCCATTACTATTAAAATTGGAAACAAAGTCTTCACCTGTTCGAGGAGTTTCATTTCATCATAAAAGACAATGGATACTCGCTTCACTTGAGAATGGGATTATTCAGTTGTGGGATTACAAAATGTCTGAAATTATTCGAGAATATCGGGGGCATGATGGAGCAGTTCGAGGAATATATTTTCATAGTAGTGATTATATTTTTGTTTCTGGTGGCGATGATAAAATATTAAAGGTAAGTATTTATTTATTTACATTAATTTTTCTTCGTAAATTAGAATTTTTATCTTCCAGGTCTGGAACGTTTTCGACGAAGAATGCACTTCCGTATTACGCGGTCATAATGGCATTATTACAAGTTGTTCATTCCATAAATTGTATGATTGGGTGGTATCTTCATCAAATGACAACACTATCAGAATTTGGACTTGGCGTATGAAACAATGTATAGCTCAATTGATCGGTCATACAATGGCAGTGACTGGTGCGATATTTCACCCAACTTCGAGCGTTGTTTTCTCATCATCGAAAGATGGAACTATTCGTGTATGGGATATCACTGAATTGGGTTCGTTTCTGACATTTCATTTTGAATAATAAAAAAACAATTGCAGGAGATATGGAGACACCGGTCGGAATGAAAACGGGAGCTGATGGGATAAGACCAATTACAAAAAACTTCAAATACCTTGGTCCAGAAGCGAAAGGTGTGTATTTTATTTTTTTGAAAGAAAACAGGACGTTGATATTCAAAAAAAAACATGATTTAAAAAATATAAATACGCTCGCAGGTTCGCATATGGCCGCTGAAATTTGAATGTGGACCACTTTCATACTTTATTCATATTTTTTGGTTGCGATTATTATTAAAGAAGTTCTTTAGCAGCAACAAAAACATCAAAAAATTACGGAACAAATTATGCATACTGTCAAGATACATTTTTCTTGCCCGAATTTTCGAAAAACACAGTATTTCAGGTCTCAACTCTATTTCATTCAACGAGGAGAGCTTACTTGTTGTCGCCGGGTCTGATAACAACACATTAGTTCTTTTTAATTACTCAAAAGAATCGACGGCTTTATATTACATGCGTCTTTACGAAGGGCATGATAATATTGTTAATTCGGCTACATTTCATCCATATTGTGACATTATTATTGGATGTTCTGATGACCAATCGATTAGAATATGGGAGGTTTTCAACCTCGAATGCATTGACATATTAGGGTAGTTCGTAATTCGTAAATATTATTCATTCGAAGATTGTTATTTCTAGGTATGAAAATGAGAGATTCGGCGTCATTGCTGCCCATCCAAGCTCTTGTTTATTCGCAGCCGGGCATGAGAATGGAATGATTTTATTCAAAACTAGGAGCGAGAGGCCGTTATTCTGTGTTGACTATGCTTTCGCTTATTATATGGGAGCTAATACCTCGGAACTAAGAGAATTTCATATAAAAAGAAAGTAAGTTTTTTTTAAAATGAAATGTATCCTTTCTGTCGTTTGTTTCAGCGTAGATGACTATTTAGAAAGTCTAGAATACGGCGGTTCGTATTCAAAAGGACGCCGTGCTCTATCATTCAATCCAAGTAAAAGTGCTTTTGTTTTTACAAGGAGGACTCTTGATCGTAAGAAGTATGACTTCGAATTTCGTAAACTTCAGCGGACACGTGGAAAAGTTATCTATCAATATCTTGAAGGTTCAGGGAGAAAGGCTTTTTGGATCTCAAAGAAACAGTTCGTCGTACTCAATGAACATCAAAAGGTATTTTCCATATATTCCGAAACTGAATCAAAAAACGCCCGCTTTTTTGCGTTCAATTTTTAATTGTCGTACTGAATTTTCTTATATGGCGAAGAAAATGAAAATAAGTAAAAAATCAAAATTGGGCCAATTCCTTTAAGAAAACATTTAAAAATGGATTGCATTCACAAACACGTTTCAAAATCTTGTTTCTTTTCGATAACCTCATAAACGTCAATCTCAATCAAAACGCGAAATCATTCATTGATTTCTGATATTACTTTTTTCCAGATAGAAATACGTGATTTTTCGAATGCTATTATCTGCGAATTGGACATCATTGCCGAAGATATTTTCTATGCTTGGACTGAAATGATTTTGCTGAAAACAGAAGATGAATTCAAACTGTTCGACATTGAAAAGAAAACAGCGATAGCTTCAGTAGAGTTGAAAGATGAAGTTCGATACGTAATATGGAGCAAATTGAAAAAATATGCTGCATTTTTGACAAAACGGAAGCTCATTTTATTAAATCGAAAACTGGAAATAATGTGCAATCAAGAAGAATCGAACAATGTGAAATCTGGTTGTTGGATCGATGAATCAGTTTTTGTTTACAATACGACGTATCGATTGAAATATGCATTTACATCGGGAGATTCTGGAATAATCAAAACATTGGATTTGAACAAACAGTTGTATATTTTCGCTGCTAGGGGGAGAGAGACCCTGTGTTGTTTCGATAGAAAGGCAAATATTGTTGAAGTCCCGATTGAATCATCTGAATACAAACTGAAATTAGCATTATTCGATGGTAGAATGGATGAAGTTGTACATTTGATGGAATCCGAACACTCCAAATTTGTTGGCAAGTTCATGATAGCAGAATTGGTGAAGTTTGGTTATTCAGACATTGCTTTAAATTTTGAAAAAGACGACAGAGTTCGTTTTCTACTCGCAATGGAATTTGGAAATCTTGAAAGAGCCTTGGAAGCTGCAGAACGTCTAGATGAAGATATTGCTTGGAAAACACTCGCAGAGGTCGCCCTTTTTAATGGAAATCATAACATTTCGGAAATTTGTTACCAAAAAACAAATAACTATGGAAAACTTTCATTCCTTTATTTTGTTACCGGAAATACTGAAAAATTGAGGGATTTGATTGAAATCATTGATGATCCGAATATCCAGTTTCAAATAGCACTTTTGGTTGGGGATATTGGAGAGAGGATTCGAATTTTGAAGAGATGTGATCAAATATCACTGGCTTATTTGGCTGCAGCTACTCACGGATGTGATAATGAAGTTGAAGTGTTACAACAGGAATTAGAATTCAAGAAACGATCAATTCCGAAGACATATTCAAAGTATGAAACTTTGTTGCCACCAAGACCATTTCACCGGTTAATTGAAAACTGGCCTGTTGTGAAAAGTGCAGATAATTTAGATGTAAGTAAATGGAATTTATCAATTTTCTTTCTGACTATTTATAATTTGTTAATTTTACAGGATCCAGGATTGGGTACCAGCAGTACTTGTGAAAAAGTGAGCGAAGCTGAAACATCAGTAGGATAGCGAATTGAAGAGACACTAGAAGAAGCTTCCAAGGGAAATGATTATGGAGAAGTGTTGAATGAGCAGCCGGATAACGTTAGCTTGGGAAGCTATTTACCCGTGCAGACATTTTCGGAATTTCGCTGCCATATCTGCATTGAATTCCTCGGTAACTTTTGAATTTTTTTTCATACTGCATTTCAAATGTACTCATTTCGTTTAATGAAATAGTATGTATTGTACAACTAAGAATAAAAAATTTTAATTTGAGAAAAAACTACTATTCACAACAATAAATTCAAAAATTAGTCATTTGTTTTGATTAATACCAGTCGAATCTAGAACATGGAACTCTCTTATCAAATGCTGCACATTTTTCAATTTCTTCTCCGTTTTTGGTTTCGGAGCTGGAACGTAGATGGCTTTCTCTTGACGAGAAAAATCTATCGGAAACTCGTATAACTTTCTTGAATCTCCAATAATTTTATTCATTATTATATGCGATGCTTCAAACCATTTCAAATTACTTTTTGTGCTGAAATTAGCAAATTACAATATTTTTAAAGAAACTGGATCTTACCTATCTGAAGAAGTTTCCATGAAAAATTGCAATATTTGTTTCAAACTTTCCAGTTTTCCCGCATTTAGAAGCGATTCGAAAAATGTGTTGACTTCATTCACAGATGAGGTGGAAGGTTCTGAAAAAATATTAAAAAATGAATTGTCAAAATTATTTGATACCTTCAGAACAAAGTTTTGAAATTTGAGTTTTTATATTTTCAATTTTGTCGAACTTCTTATTATTAAGATTGAGTTTTCGAGTAGATTTTCGTAATTGAGCTTCAGAAATTCTCAATATTTCAGGAATATTCAAGTGCCGTGCCGCTTTCAAATCCTAAAATAATTTATTTGACTCATGATGTGAAACTTTTTTTTAAACCTGTGGTTTTGGAACAGATCGAACAGATTGTGTAACAGCAATTGCTTTTACTGGCTCTTTCCCAATTTGGCATCTCATATCAACATCATCATGTTCATCGTCAATCACATTACTTCCACCAACTTCTTTTCTAACTTTCTTTGGTCTGCTGAACATTTCTTGAACTGCATTAACTGTATCTATCCTTGCTTTACTCGTCAATTTCGCACATGTGACACCAACTCCTCTCAAATCTTCAACAACTGGTTCAATCTTCTGATATAACTTTATAATCTCATTTGTAATCATTTCAGCTTTTGAAGTTTGGCAGTTAAAATTAGACGTCTTTGTGAAAACATCGCAATGACCATGTCCCATAAACTTTGATGTTTGTACTGGTGCATTGGCTGCTCTGATCATCAACTTCAATGTCACACATCCAGCTGACATTTTACAATCGATTAATTTTCTTTCCAATTCGGTTCCTATTGTTTTCATCAGGTTAATTGCTTCTTCTTTCTGAATCATGACGGTGAAAAGTTGGTCAAAAAGGGAAAAATGTACCTTGTTGAACCTGATCCCATAATTGATATCACAAGAAACCGATTTTCTGAGCTGAGTTTGCCAAAAATCCTTTGGATCTTCATCCTCGCCTCGGCATTGATTATAAATCTTCATGCCGTTTTTGGAGCCGAATGTTTCGATCATTTCTTGTTTACTTTTTGATTGAAGTTCTCCACATGTCGTAATATCACCTAAACTAATAATATCATAAGTAACTATTTACTTCTTCTCATACCAAACAAAGAACTCAATCTATCCATCATTTGATATCCAATTCCCGGCAAATCCTTGATTTTCTCATTCTTCATATAATCATAAATCATTCTTTCTTCCAACCAATATACTCCGTCCGGTTTCGCCTGTCTAGTAGCCATTCTTGCTAGAAAACTCGTCGGCCCTATTCCAACACTTGCAGCACAATTTGTAGACGATTTTATGATCTTCCTAATGTGTTCAGCCAGTCGACAAGGATTCGAAATTAGATATTTTTGGCATAGACTCGTAGTATTTATGTACATTTCATCGCAAGATACTGCTCGAATTTCCAATGTGTAGCTAAATTCGTATTTTTTCAATAATAATATTTAAAGATTAAAAATATATAAATTCCGATCATAAGCTCACCTAGCAATAATTTCATAAATTGTTTTGCTAACAGCCACATAATCGTCAAATTGATACGGCAGAAGTATCAAACGTGGGCACATTTGAAGTGCATATTTCACAAGCATTCCATTCTTCAGACCACAATTTCTAGCTGCATAACTACAAGATGCAATCTCACTCATACTGTTCGAAGTGGTTCCCTGAAAAAATGAACATAATATATGAATGTCGCTTTTATATTTTTCCCCAAATTCACCTTACTATGCGCGATTGCCACTGGCTTGTCAATTAAATCAGGACGATCCCTCATTGCGACCGATACAAAAAAACAGTCCAAATCAATATGAAAAATAATATTCCCATTTAGTTTTTGATTGGAAACACTCTGAAAACACGTTTTTAAAAATACTAATCACAAAAAACTAAAAATGTTTACCTTTAACTCCATTAATTCATTCTCATCGAACTTCTTCTCAGCTAACTTTCCAATAGTTTTCAAGTTTGCTACAAAGTCTTTCATATCCTGTGCTAATGTCGAAATCAAATGTAATCTACTTCTCGAGTAGTAGTTTTTAATAAAGTCCGGGTTTCGAGCGTCTAAAAATCCAAAATTGTTTTCTTGTGCTCTTTCGCCAGAATTCTTCGAAGTTGTCAGAAAATGTGAGATTCGTTCTTTCTCAGCAGCTCCTTTTTCATAAATCAAAAAATCTCGATACGGTAACGGCTTTCCATTAGCTATTCTGGAAAATTCAATTGAGTTCCCAAAAAATAGTGAATACATACGATTCTGTAATCCAATCAGCTTTAATATAAATTTCGCTACCTCTCAAGCGATCAACTTTTGCTGTGGATATTGAAGTGGCAATTACAAATGAAGTTCTTCCATGCATATAATAACAATGGTATTCACCACCATGTGCAAGCATCAAATCCCGTATCACAAGAGCGGGAGGTTCAGTGAATCCATTTACAAAAACAGAAAATCCTTTTAAAATATCAGATACTTTTTCAAATGGTTTTGACTTTTCAGTATTCACTTGGAAGTTCAATTTGTTTATTTTCAGCCGCATGTAATCACCCTTAAATCCATTCATTATTTAATTTAATATTTCAAAAAAAAAACACTCACATATGAATTGATTTCGTAATTCAAATTCGGTGGCTGTGGTTGCTTCAAGACTTCGTCATTAGAATGTTTACCTGAAGAAGTTGAAGGTAAGCATTCTAACTCTTCAACATTTCTCCGTTTTCTTGGAGGAGATTGATCAATCGAGTTGAAACACTGAGCATCTTCATATTCTTCAAAGATATCATCTTGTTTAGATGTCGAAGGTTGACATTCAATTGGTTCTGGGTTCTCCCGGAAGGATTTTAATAAATTTGACAGCGCGTCATTTCTAATATCATAATTATATTCATTAGCCGTTTCAAAACTTTGATCATTTTCTGATCCCGATTCTATTTGAATAATTGTTTTTTCAGAACTTGAAGGTTCATTCTGAAAATTTTTTTATTATGATTTTAACCTATGTAATTCATTACATCATTTGTCAAAACTGTAACCGAATTTACGTCTTGCACTGTTATTTGCATCGCATCTGATCTTCTCCGATTGGCAGTGTCAATACGCGATGTTGTGGAGCAAAATCTATCAAATGAGTCATCGCTTGAGGCAACGTCATCCTGTTCCTTTTCAGAATCTTTTGAAGTTCCACTTTCGATTTCAAAATCTTCTTCATTGCCGTCATCAAATGGATCCGGGCTCAAAACTCTCTCGTCAACTTCTTGTTTTGCGATGAAAACCATTCATTCCTAATAATAATAAATGAAATTGTATTTAAATAGAAAATGTTTAAAATATAAGTGACAACATATCTTTAACGTGTAATTTACCGTTTACTCTTTTATCCAGAAAAAAAAGTGCACTCAAAATTTCATTAGCAAAAAAATTGAAAATTTGGAAAAAAAACATCATCTGAGTTTTTACAGCTCGGATTAACTATTTTTACAATTTTGAAAAAAATTCAATATATTTGGAGGCAATAGTATAAAATGATATTTTCAAATTCCAATCTTCAGATATTTTCCAGACATTTCACTATATAAACTTTGCATTGTTTTCTTTATTTCTGTTTAGTGTTAGACCATTTTATTGTCATTCAAAAACCTTTCAATACAATAGAAAAACATTTGTGCTAATTCACTTGAAGCTCACTGAGATCATTCACAGGGACGAGGACAGTTTCTCTGGTTAAATAGTATGAAAAAATAAAATAACGGAAAATTATTGAAAATCAGATGAATAATGCAATAAAATATCCGAAATTCTTTAAATGAACTATTAAAGGTGAAGAAAGAAAAGATTATGCGATAGATTACCAGAGACAAGATAAATTCACGGTATTATGCCATTTGATAAAATAACGTAAATATAACTGAAAAAGGTAAAATATGGCAATAGAGCGATGATGTTACAATTTAAAAAAAAGAGGCACAATCGATATGCGAAAGAACAAAACAAAATTAGAAAAAGAAAGGAATACACTGGCGAAAAACGTTATGGTTAGGAAATTTTTGAATGTTTCACAACCATTATATAAATTACAAAAATATGTTTGGAAATAATAAAAAAAAATGATAAAGCTCTTTTTGCTCGTGTCATCAAGGTTTTTTTGTGAAAAACAAAATTTGTTCTAGAATCTAGAGAATTGCACTTTCTCGATTGTTAATTTAATTTTCAAATTAATTTTTGCAAGAAAATAAAATTAAATCTTTTGAGCCAACTATTTGAATTTTTACCAGATGAGAGAAATTTTGAAAAAAGAACATAAATTTAGAGTAAATATTGAAAAGACCAGCAGAAAATGAGATAAACCGAAAAGAGAGAAGATGGTAAAAGAAAAAGACAAAAAAACAGCCACCGCTGTATTCCAGTAGTAAAGTTTGAAAAGAAAAAAACTTGAATAATCTAAATATTTAAAAGACCCATTTTTGATTGCTTTTTACATTTTTGGTGTTATTCTAAAAATAAACTAGAAGAGCATAAGGTGGAGCTAAAGTACATAAATGTGGATACATCTAAATCGGCAGCCGTCGATTGTTTCCCGTTGAGTTATTAGTCGTGGATCGATTTGATCGACCTGATCGTTTGGAGAACATTACTAAACCACTTGGTTCGTCATCTTCGTCTGATTCATCATTCACCGGGCGGGATGCTTTTGAAAGCGGTGGTGGCAAATGAAGAAGAGTTTTTCCATCAGATGGTGAAATCTTGAAAAAATATAAATTCATTTTTTGAATTGTCAAATAAAATGTTACTTCTCTTCTCGGTCCAAACCATGACAGAAGTACCGGCAGGAGTATCAAACCGTTGATGATTCCCGAAACAATTAATGCGGACATCACAATGAAGAAGTATTTGACAACAAATCTGTAAACGGTTTTTTTTAAATGATCTCAATGGAGATGTGAACTCACTCAAATTCAGAGAAGCCAAGCATTAAAATTCCGAGAAGTGTTGAGAATGAACCATGAATAACTGGTACAAATACTCGATCAACGGCTGATGATGTTCGTTGAACTCTGGTTCCGAGTGCAGTCAAGAATGAAATAACCACATGGACTGTGAATTCAACTCCAATTCCAACGGCGGTGATCAATGTGACTGCTGATACTGGGTTCAATTTGATTCCGACCAATCCCATAAATCCGGCCAATTCGATGGTCATTACAGTAAGTATAACCAGAACCATAAGAGCCGCCCATGGGTTGAATAAAAGAACCGAAATGACAACAAAGACTGCCAACATGATAATTCCAATAGCCTGAAATCACAGTTTAAGATTCAAGTTCCAAAAATCGAATTTTTACCTGCATGAGATTTCCAGTCAAAAATAGATATTGTTCCCAAAAAGTGAATGCAATTCCTTGTGGGAAATTTGGCAATCCGTGATCAGCAAATCTTTTACAAACTCCTCTGATATCCTCAATCATGTTCACAATAACCGGTGTGTCTGTCAATCCCGTCAAATAGAATGGAATCTGAGAATACGCTAACGGTTCAGCTGGTGGAATCGCATTCAACGTTTGATTTTTGTTTAACTCCCATTTTGGCGGAGTTGGGAAGAATGACGCTTGTGACACATAATACATCATATGGTCGACATTAAACCATGCGGTTAAATAATTGTAGAATCCTTCAGTGTTGATGATTCCACTTTGGTCGACTAACCGAACCTTTCCAACCCTTCCGCGACAATTGAAGTTATCTCCATATGAACACATCAAAGCATGTGCAAGGCGAGCATCTTCCGACACATTCTGACCAATTACAGCACCAGTTTCAGCATCGAATGATCCACGAGCCCATTCATCATCGAATCCCTTTTGGACAGAAAGTAACCAATCTCTCATCAATCCAAGCCAGTATTTCTCAGATGGTTGGTCATGCGAATTCTTGATGACATATTTAGATGTTCCTTAAAATGTAAATAATTCTAAACGGACAAAATATCGAACATTAATACCAATTGCCTGCCTATAGTTCTCGATTTGTCTTTGTTGATGCGCATAGTCAATATCTGGACCGCGAAGAACAGCGAACATTGGATAGAAACTGAAAAAATAAACATAATCTCGAAATAAATCAATGGGTTTGGCAAACCTGAAATATTTATCTCTGGCTCTGAGAAATTGTGCTGGAGCTGTGTGCTCTGGGAGAACATCACTCAATTCCAATCCCAATGTTGATTGTCTCATTCCAATAAACGATGCTCCGAGCATTGCCGCACACATAATCATGACAAGTACTTTGGATGTTGGTTTCGATATGAATGGAATGTAATAATATCGAATAAATGCATGAAGTGAGTATTTCGATGGCTCATCGGAACCCTCATTCGCAACAGCATTCGTAATTCCATCAAATTGTTGCATGATCGATGCTTCTGATTGTGCTCCAATAATTCGTTTACTTTGAACTTTTGGCTTTGAAATCATTGAATATGATTCTTCCCGTGTTTCTCCATACAAACAGCAAACAAGATCCCTTCTTTGGGCTTTCCTTCTTCTCAAATCAATCGAAATAATTGCTGGATACACAGTCAAAATGGCGATGAAATTGAATGTGAGCAAAATAGTACTTTGAGCACAGAATGATCGAAGTGCCGGAATTGGTAGAAGTGTTCCAGTGAGGAATGACAAGATGTTGTTGATTGATGTGCATAGAATAGACATTCCAGTTTCTCTCATCAAAATACCCATTTCATTTCTTCCACCAGCCATTTTCATCACGTCTTTGTAGTTGTGCAAAAGCATGAACATGTTATCAACACCGATTCCAAGTGTCAAGAATGGAACAATTTGTGTTGTGGCGGCATTGAATTCAATTCCGAACCATGTGGCCAATCCAAGACCGGAAACTGATGCAAATGTGACTACAAGAACTCCGAAAAGTGCCAAAGTCATGAAAGATTCTGATGATGGGAGACAGCTATCAAAATGTGCTTGAGTGATGATCGCATAAACCAGCTGAAACAGACATTTTTGTGGGAAATTTTAATATTCAAAAATTACCATTAAAGCGTAGCCGACAAAGATAATCGTGTAATTGAATTGGCAGAACTCTTCCAACATATCAGCAATTGATGTTGATGCCAATGGATGGAGTGTTCTTCTTTCGTTTCCATTTTCATCTTTATTATCAACATGATTATAAAGATTTTTCGTAAAATTTCTTTGCCATGCTTGTAAAACTTCTTCTGCCTTTTTCTCATCCCAATCAGTCACATTTTTCAACGTTTTTCTTCCAGGTTTTTCCTTGAATCTTAGAAAAACATCACTTGGCGATGCAACTAAGAAAACTGATTGCAATGCATCCGCACTGATCAATGGACCACCTTTCACTGCTCTTTTAGCACCTCCAAGAATCATATCCTCTGGCCAATGAAGAACATTCGAAGCAAAACCATTACATCCATTTGACATGATCTCTCCATAATTCACCTCTTTTGGCCATGCATCTTTCGTCATAATTTCAGCCCATTTATCTTTATTCTCTTTCAACCATCCATTAACCGATTTCCGATATTTGCTACAATGCTCCTCTAGTTCCCTAGCTTTCAGCTTCTTCTCCAGGTCCAACTGTCTGGTAATTTCTTCGGGCGATTGAGTTGTCTCAACAGTAGGTGATTGTTCATCAGTTTCTCGTTTCTTTCTAGAGAACAAATCGAAAAATGATGATTCTTCTTGAGCATTAATCTCCGCCTTCAATTCAGTTCCATGAGAACGAGCAACATCTCTGATCTTATCAACATATGGGCATACGTCGAAATGATTTGGGGCCATTTTTGGACATTCTGGATCAAGTGGATCAATGCAAGGACGATCCATATAACCATGGCCAACACCAGCCTGAAAAATTAATTGTTTCTTTCAAGACAGAAAACATGTTTCTCACCCTCTCGAAGAAGGTATAATGAGATCCTAAGTTGAATGCATTATGAACTTCATCAATCACTTTGATTGGATCAAAATCTGACCACCGAATATCTGCTCCGTCTGGCAATGAACTCAAGAGAAATGATATTGCACCAAGTGACTTCTTTTTCAGCTTTGGATGAGGTCCCAACGCTTTTGATCCTTCCCAGAAACAATCTATCGGTGTGATCCAAATACATGGAACAATTCGATCAATAACATCTCCGAGATTCGAAGCAATTGATTCTTTTGCAATTGATGGTGGAGCTGGTTTGAAACAAATATCCGAGAGGGACCATTGTCTAAATAACAAAATGATAATATTATAAATCAAATATTCCAAATAAACTTACTCTCCATGAACTGTTACATTAAAACTGGCAATATTTTTCATAATATCAACATGTTTTAATAACGGCCCCATATCCAATGCATTTTCCCCTTCAAACTTTGGTGTCTGAATCAGAACTTGATATCCTCCACCTAACCCATTTTCTCTTGGAATTTCTGGTCCATCTTGACTTGTATTCGTTCGCAATGTTTCCCTTATTTTTGGTAAAAAGTTGAGCTCATCATCAAGTCTTCCGCCTTCTGTAAGACATCGGTAGATTAAAATAAAAGCGTCTTAAACGAGTTTTAGAAAAACATACGTGCAACCCAAAGTTTCACAATATCCGTTTCAATCTGTACAAATTGAAGTCCATAACAGCAAAGAGCGAAAAACATTGAAATTACAAAAATAATCGACCACGCATTTCGATGAACCGCATTTCCGAGTGAAAATAAAAGTTTTTGGATAAAACTACGCGAGTACAATGCCCATTTGTTTCCAGACGCTTTTCCCTGCAAATATTTAATTTTAAAGCATATCTTTTTGTACTTTTTTTTCAAATTTCCCTCAGTAATCCATCATTTTTCCCCCCAGTGTCACGATGAATCGTTTAGTTCTTTTTTTCATGCCATGCCCCAAAAATGACACCTGATACTCTCGTTAAAAAAACGACTTCTTCACCTGTCCCCACAAAACTGAAAACTCGGAGTTCAAAATCGAGAGTAAATAGAAAATTTGATATGACACGACAGAAAGTTTTTTCTCACTGGTATACAGAATTCGAAGTTGATAGAAAAAGCACATTTAGTTCTCATTTTACAACGACGGAAATATCAATTTTTCCTAAACGTTTTCTCAGGAAAATGATGGCGTTTTTTTCTTGAAAAATGAGATGGGTTTATACTTCTGTTGAATAGTGAATAAAAACAAAAAACGGCAAGTATGAACAATAACTTTTTCATTTTTAGTATCAGATTTGATGTGTTTTTTTGGAAAATCAATATATTTTTTCGGAGATTCGTAATTTTCAACATCTGTTAAAGTTTTTACGTTCAAAATAAGCAAACGATCGAAAATTGTCATCCGACTGGTTTATTATTTTTAATTTGTTATTCTCGAACCGTCATCAACATGAAATATAAATTATTTAGTTTCAATGACTCATCTTCAAGGTCAATTTTGTGTTCATCTTCATGACAATTTCATAACAACCACTGGACACTCACTACACCTTCAATTGAATTCATTTCAATTATAATGCATTCCCTCTCCTCTCCACAAACCCCTTCTTTTTCCCATGAAAACAATAGAGCCAAAATGTCAAAAGAAGCAGAATGACCACCACTGGTGTTGGTATCATTATTCAAATTCACACACTCACATACACGCGGAGATTTCATGAGAGAGTGGCTTAATCCAACTACCACCACTACTACTACTACTATTCACAACACATTTTAGTCTATGACAACTACAATCTATACGATTAATCTGGTAGAATAAGAAAAGAAAATGTTTGGATAATTGAGTTTGTTTGAACTTGAGTGCAACAAACTAAGTAATTGGAAACTTTGCTATTTTTTTTCAAACGGTAAAAAATTGGGTAACATTTTTACTTTCCAGAAATGCCCAAAACTCTTAGTTTTAACGTCGTTCAAATTAAACACTTATTGAATAGTATCCCTTCTCCCTATACTCTTATTCACAGTTTACACAGTCTATCCAATTGTGATGATGATGAAATGTAAAACTGAGCAAACATATATTTATGACTACTAAATACCAACCGGGTGCCGCCGACGACATCTCACTCATTCAAAAAGAACACTTTACACTTCCGGCTATTCCGGGTCACTTGATACAGAACTCATAATCGAGTGAGCAGCTTCTTTTCTTACTTTTTGCAATGAGACTTATGAACCCCCCAGAAGTCAAAAAACAACGGCTAATTTATCAAATGAACACTACAACCATTTCGTTTTGTGTAATATTGACCACATATTGTTCAATTGCTGCTCCCGGATGGATAAAAAAATGCAAAATGACTTTAGCCGAATAAATAATGGCTTACTTCAATTGCTCAGTAAAATTTTTTGTAAGGAGCAGATGACAACAATTGCGGTTTCTATGGAGACAGGCAGATGTTAACCTCCTTCCCCTAGTTTTAAATTTTAAATAGGAGAAATGTATGTGCATACCCTTTTGATTTGTTGTAGACACAAATCTGCATCACACCATGATGGACGACTACGAAACTCCCGCTTCCAACGATCACTGTAGTCATTTGATGATGATTTCCAAACAAGAAATTGATCCAGGAACTGAAGAAAACAAAATTAAGCATTTTAAATAGATTGATAAGAATGGTACAAGTGTGTACATACATTTGAAATTGTATTTCCGGTTGTTTCATTCTCAGCATAGTCGTCATTTTCATCATACTGCTCGTAGAGATCTTCTTCTGGTGCTGAAAACCTCTCAGCGTTAAATAATTGTTTTTTTTTCTATTCAGCTATCTTACCTAAATTCAGCAAATGCTGCGCCGATCTGTTGCTATAATTCCCAACATTCGGCGAGCGTTTCGCCCCTGGCGGCTCTAATAATGTGAGCATTGCTGCCAATTTTTCAGATCTTACGGGCAGCGTCAACTGAAAACAGGGGAACCTTATTAAAATAAATGAATTATACAAGCAAAAAATGTTAGCAGAATTTGTCATAATGTTGTGAGAAGTTGCAAAGAAAACATTTTGAAGAAATATTTCAGCAGAAGCATGACGATGACAAAAAACAACAATGTGGAAAAAAAAGTGAGAGGAGAATGGCAACAGGAGCGGCAATTTTGAAAAAAAATGTGTTCAAATGAATGAGAGAAAAATACGAGTGGGAGAGCAAATAAAGTTGGTCAAATGATGAAAAAAAATGTTAGAAAATAAAGTTTTGAGTCTGGTGGATTGTGTAGCCTATTTTTTGATCGTTATCAGTTATTTTTTTAAATTAAAATGTTTAGAAACAAGCTTTCAAGAAAAGGTTTTTAAAAAATACAATTTTGATACAAAAACTCAGCTTTCAATATGTGAAACATATCAATTTTCAAAAATTTAGCAAACCAAACTCAGGGGACTAACTTAATAAGTGCGAAACATCGGCCACGGTCACATTGATGTACTTCTTGTGGACAAACATTGAGCGGTAATTCAAATTTTCCAAATATTAAAAAAATCATTGACATCAAAAAGCGCGTACAAAAAAGTAGATAACCATAAAGAATTCGGTTAAGGATAGAAGAGCGAAACATGAAATTGAGAGTCAAACTGGTAAAATAGGGAGGCAAAGAGATTTAGAATAGTTGAGTAGAGTAGGGAAGCGCAGAAAAGGTCGCCAAACCGAATGCGCATAGAGGTAAAAAGAGGGAAATTGGGAAGTGAGATAGATTTCGGAACATAATATTGGTGTCGGTGGAGGGAGGGGGAAAGCAGGAAGAAGGATTTGAGAAAAAAAAATGAAGTTGAGTTATAAAAATTTGTTGAAAATTTAACGATGAAAAACAATTCGATTCCAAATGCGCACCACTGTTTTCGCAAGTTTGTGTGGCCTTTTACGTGTCCGTATGTATTGAAAATATTATTTTTCAGTCATAAATGCATTTTTGGTATCTATTGGACGAATTATGAAAAAACAATGTTTTTGTCCGTGTACCGCAACAAGCCGAAAAATCGAGGTTTGTCAGTAGAGCGCGTTTGCAATCGGTTTGCTTCTACAGTAAGAAAAATGTTGGAAAAATATTTTTACTTGTGTACTGTATGGTTGCTTATACCAGTAATAGTACTGGAAGAATAGAAGTAAAATACCAGGAAAGAATATAAAATATCTGGTTTAAAAAAATCTAAATGCAAATGGGCGACCAATATTTAATAAATTCGAAACCTCAATAGTAAATTATTACTTTTCAAAATATTTGACAGCGTAATGTTCCTTTAAAAAATAAGGAAATAAACGAAAATATAATAAAGTCCCAATTCACATTCCAAAACGTTTCTCGAACGAAACTAAAAGCCCGATAATTTATTGTTCCAATAAATACCTCTTAGAAATTCCAATTGTCTTTCCCATAAAAGGTCGTGTTCCATAAAAAATATCGGCTTCTCCGTCGTTAATCCTTTTAATTGTTCCTTACACATTTTTAGGAAATGAAAAAATTCCACAAAAAAAATTCGTAGGTCAGCTGAGATGGATCATTTGAGCATAAACATTTTCAACAAAAATTGTTTGATAACGAAAAAAAGTTTGTGTAGGTTATCAAATTTCGCTCTGCGATACAATGATACCATCAAAAATGAGTTACAGGCAAATAAATATTTATGTAAAAGATCATCGAATCATGTGAAAATGGTATGAGGAGGAAAAGATTAGTCATTGTGAAGAACAGAAAAAAATTATATGGATCATCACAAAAGTACTGGAATAATAAAGGTGAAGGAACAACAATAAAAAGGTTCCCGCAAGAGGGAAGCACTGGAAAATAAAAAAAACATAGAAAACAAGAATGAATTCCCGCTATACGCATGGAAACGGCGAAAGAAAATAAACGTAAAATGAGAGAGAAACGAAACGAAAAAATTGGGGGAAACGAGAATGAAAAAAAAATGAGAAAAAAAACGCAAGGATTGTGAGAAGAGGGAACGGGATGGAAAAGCAAGAAGAAGAAGAAGACAAGAAGTAAATAGAATAATATAAAATATGACTAATGTAAATAAATAAATATATATAAGCATTACAAAAAATCTGTATTCAATTTTTTTTAAATATAACACGGATTGTTTCGAAGGGTATTGTATTTCAAACGAATGTAACTTCTTTCTTTTTGCAAATAAAAATTTGGTTCCCGAACTTTCTTAGAGGGGGGAGGGGAAGCCACTTGAGCGCGAAAAAGTTCAAAAATTGTATTTAAACTGTTCCTGATTCACATATTTAGGAAACTGTTTCCCTTACGGACACCCACGCACACGGAGGACTCAAAAGTTTTCATTTTTTGTTGAAATTTTGAGTGATATCAAAAAAATTAATCTAAAATTTTGGAATTGACAAGACAACAAAACAAAAAGTGGTCCTCTGCCTTTAAATAAGAACACGTAATAGAACTGATGCCCTTCTTTTGTATTCTCAAGGAAGAAAAGGGTCCATATGCCGGAAGCCTCATTCTGGTTCAGCTGGAAGGATCGTTCATGGTTTCAAAAATTTACTAAAGAATCTTTTTTAGGTTTTAAAGACAATGTACTAATGAAAATATCAAAATCTTAAACCAAATTATTGAAGAAAGTCATAAAACAAAAAAATAAATTGAAACGAAAACCAGGCATCAAAAAAATATCGAGCTGTTACCTAGGCAACAAAAAACCAATCTCCAACAAAAACCCGAGTTACCAACCCAAGAGCCAAAAAATCATTCCTTTCCGTTTTTATATTTCGAAATTGAGACCATTTAAAATGTCTACTGATCATTATATAATTACTGATAACAATAAGCTATGACATCAAATTTTGGACCCAAGGAATAATTTAATGGCGCCGATGAATAATTATCAACATTGTTTAAAAAAATGCATTTTCTGCGAAAAAAATTCAGTAGACACTTCTAACATTTCCAGAGAAACTCGTTTCCCAAAAAAAACACACTTTTTCGGAAAAGTGAACAGCGAGAAAAAAAAAGAAACATGGCAGAGGGACAATATCAAGGATTGTTTGTACTTAGTCGAACAAAGATTAGAATTGGGAGCTGCCGAAAAAAAAAACAACGATATTTTATTTTTGTTTCGACTTCAACAATTTTTATATTTAAGACAGTAAATAACAAACCAGTCAGAGAATCAAAATTAGAAACTTTTTTCTCAAGTTGGCTCATCGTATCAATGAAAACCAGCTCATTCACCTTTTTATTTGACTTTCCGATGAAACGTTCATCGCTTTTTCCATTAATTTTTTAAAGGGGTCTCCTCCTACTTATCAATTGTCACTTTTCAATGTATCAACGATATCCGTTGACTCATTTTCTTGTAAAATTCTTAACCTAAATTCGATTTCGAAAAAATAGGGAGAAATAAAAAATAATTGGCAAAAATAAGTGTTAAAATTCGATAGAAAAAGCTGTTGGTTGCCCATAGAAACGGCTGAATAATAAATATGGGGTATGTACCTATAGTAACGAAACAAATGCGAATTCTCGAGAGAAAGGGGAACTGCCAAATTGGTAAATCGAATAATATCAATAATCGAATTGATAACAATGAGTTTCGATGATAAGCAAAGTCTTAAAGACAAGGTGAAAGGCAATAACTGATATTAATAAATTTTTTGAGCTGAAAAACTCATAAGAAACATGTGATACACTACCTTTAAGGTTCGAATCCGTTTTAAACTTTTAAAACATCAAAAGATTCTGCCTTAATTCCCAAGAAAACCGAAAAGAAAAAGTGCAAACCACAAAACTGACCGTTCTAAATTCCTGTGTTTGCAAAGAATAGAACAAAAAATGGTTCTTTTTTTTGCAAAAAGCCTATTAAACAAAAGATGAGCACATCGCATCGACCCAAAAGACCGCCGTACAAATAGGTTTAAATCCTGTGAACAAACTCTAACAACTACGCAGTTTAAAATGAATGGTGTGCTAAAAGTGGAACTATTTGCTTTTTCATTGAGAAAAAAAGCGAACATAAACTGAGGTTTTCTTGGTTCGCTTTTTTTATTTTCGTTACTCACAAGAATCTACAAGATGAGAATGGTTCGATATTTTAAACGATAGGATGATTTGGGAAATTCTGAAGAAAATTGAGAGATGGTGGGGGGAGGAGAGGAATTGTATACAAATGCATGATTCATACATTTTAGGAGAAAAAACAAATGTCAGAAAATAATACATTGTTTACATGACGAAATATATTCAGAAGCAACAAATCTAGACCTTATTTAAAGACAATGGGATACTAATTTAATGGAGGGCTTTATGGAGATAATGAATGCGTCTGACTTTTTACTATGAGCTTTTTCCGTGATTCATTAATAAATAGTTATGCAGAATGCTTATATTAGTCCTTTTTTAAATGTTTTTTTCATTTTAATTTATGGTTTTTCATTTTTTTTTTGGATTTTTCATGCCTGCGGACTAGTTTTCGCCGGTGGCCCCTTTTTCTAGGCCATTGTTTTGAGGCGTGTTTTCTCGGCTTCTATATGGTTTTAGAAAATTTTAAAAACAGATTTGGAATGAGAATGAAGTCTATTTTCATCCCAGATGCATTCATTTGCTTCGTAAAGTCCTCCTTTAAACGCTGAAAATTTCTGAACGTTATAAAACCATTTCTGAAAAAGAAAACTAAATTTTTAATATTTATCAAATTTAGAACCTATTTCGTACAATATAAGCCATTTTCAGAACTTTTTTTTTAAATCCTAATTTATTTGTTGTCGGTACTTTTAGAAAAAAGTTCCATTGTATTATTTTGGGACCATTTGCACAAATACTAATCAGATTTTCCGCATTTTTTTTTGTTATTCAATAGAAAAATTCTGAGTAGAATTGAAAAACCAAAAAAAACTAGTGTGGTATTTAAAAAACTTTCGATCAAAACACGAACAAACTCAACTATTGATCGAAGGAATTTATAATCGGATTTGCTTTTTTTATTACTTTTTTAAACCCCCTAAAAATGAAACAGCCAAAATAAAATGATATGCTTGAAATATTTTTGAATTTTCGCTAAACTTACTTCAACATAAATTTCTTCAAAATTGTGGAAAAATAACAGTGTCAACAGTGATTGCCATTAAACGAAGCCACGTCTGCTGACTATTTGCCATTTGAATCGAAAATTCACACAAAAAAGCAATAACTTTTAAAAAATGGGGAGAACAACGGCAGAAAAATGCGAAAAATTATTATAATATATGAAAAATGAAAATGAAAAAAAAATACTGTAAAGGTGTGCAAATAAGGGTGTACTAATGTGTTAGTATCTACCAAATAGAACAGAAATGGGGGCGAACCGTAGACGTATACATGAATCATCATCATCATCACAAAAAGCACCATTTTTTCTTTAAAAAAAATATGGAAAAAAATTGGCAACAATTTGTTATGTTTCAAACGGACGTATGTTTTGATGAGCGAAAATGATGATCGATTGACAAGAAAAAGATAAAAAACAGAAGGCATGGAGAAGCTTTGGAACTAAATTGCAAATAGTTTAAAGTGAATGGATACATTTGAAAGAGAATAATGTGAGGGAAAAAATGGCTACACAAAAAATATTTAGGGGGGGATAAAAAAGTACTTATGTGTCATTATTGGGGGGATGAACAGCAACTAAATGCGATATTTTTGAAAAGTTTAAAAAAAGTACAGATTCAATTTTTAAAATTTCACCAAAAAGAACGAAATTTTGAGAGAAGACTGAAGTGGATGAAAAAGTAAATGAATATTACAAAAATACTCGTCAATTAGGTCAATTAGCAATTGAAATAAATCGTTCAGTTGAGTGTTGATTCAAAAAAAAAACTAATAAATCAATATTTTCAACAATATTGAATCCACAGGAAAAAGTCTAATGATGTCGAAACCGGAACGACGAAAAAACAATACGAAAAAGTAGCCACATTCAAATAATTGCGTTTCGCGCCATTTCTGATCACTTTTCGACCGCAACGTACCTCTGATCGTATAGGAAAATGTGCAAATTTTGTCCCGGGATGCTACTTGCACATTTACGAGCATTATCTATATAACTTTAATTTCAAAAAAAAGATTTTCCCATTAATAATAAAGTCATTTTCGGTGTTGTCTAATCCATCAGTAATTCCTGTTTTTTTTTCGAAAATTCATTTTTGTAAACATCGCAACAAGCCATTAAGGATCCCGAATAACGAAAATTTTCAGGAATTTAGTGAAACAGAATGTACGGATCAAAAAGTAAAACGAAACAGTTATAGAAACACTTTTAAACGAAAAATGAACATTCGGGACCGAATTCCAAAACTCGTTTCTCTTGCCAAACAATGAAAGAAAAATATTCAAGATTTAATGAAGCGGAAGAGATATTTCCAGAATACTTTGAAAAATTTAAAAAAATATATATAGATTTTATAAAATCGAAAAATATACAAATAAGAAGGAATGGAAAAATCGTCCAATTGAAATGTTGTTTTGTCAGTCGAAACGGTGTGAAAGTGAGTGAAAAGAACATCATAGAAATAGAATAAAAAGATACAACAGAAAACAAGGATTATGGTTGAATGAACAAGAAGAAGGGGCAAAAAGATGAAGATGTCGAATGACATGTTGATTGGCTGGTGTACGTTTACTTTCAAATGTTTTGGTGGTGATGGGTGGTGATCTTTATTGCATAAATATGCAAATTCTTTTCAGAACCTGTTATTTGAGTTATTTAACATCTGCTCATGTTAGATTCATCATTGCAACCATGTGCTTTTATATATACTTTATATATTTGAACTAGTATTTAAACAAAAAAAGATCGGGAACAAAGTTTTTCGAGAGGGAGAGATATCAAATTTCAATCTATTTTTGAACAGTAAAAAACTAAATTTGGAAAACTTTAGTTAGAACATTTTTTCGGATATGTTCTTTTTATAAAAAAAATATATATGTAACAACAAAAAGACAGGGGTTTGGAACTTTCCGTTTCAAATTAATTTTCTTATAAACAACTGTAAAGCCTTTTTTTGGGAAAAGTAATGTTTCACTATTGAAAATGGAAGTTCATATTTAATAAGTGGCAATATATCTTTAGCAATTTAGTAAACTCTGTTAAAGGAGGGCTTTACGGAGCTAATGAATGCATCTGGGATGAAAATAGACTTTATTCTCATTCCAAATCTGTTTTTAAAATTTTCTAAAACCATCTAGAAGCCGAGAAAATTAGCTTCAAAACAATGGCCTAGAAAAAGTGTACACCGGCGAAAACTAGTCCGCAGGCATGAAAAATCCAAAAAAAAATTAAAAAAGTCGAATATAAGTATTCTGCATAACTATATATTAACGAAACACGGAAAACGCTCATAGGAAAAAGTTCGGCCAGGTGGAAAATTTTTCTAGGCCATTGTTTTGAAGCTTATTTTCTCGGCTTCTAGGTTGTTTTAGAAAATTTTAAAAACAGATTGGGAATGCGAATGAAGTCTATTTTCATTTAAGAAAGCATAGATTTTCTATATATTTTTGGGGGTAGCTTCCGATTATTAACATAGTGAAACTCGTTATCCGTTTTTCTTTATTATTTCATTTAAGAATAATAAATATCAGTTAAAAATCGTCGGAAATTGTTTTGGAATTGAGAGAAATGTAATATGAAAATAATCATATAGCATATTTTATCGGTTTCAAACCAGTTAAATAGATTCGTGTGATTTATTTTCAAGCTAAAACCTCGTATAGCTTCCGAAAAAGCTAATAGCAATATTTCAACATATTCATGACACATTGCAAAAAATGCTTTTGAAAAGAAAAAAGAAACCAGTGAGTAACTAGAGTGACGATTGCGAAATGCATTTATTTAAACGCATTTTGATGTGAGAATTTAGGAAAAATGGAGGTTCTAGACATGTAGACAGATCGGATGAAAATAAACGTTTTTATGAAAATCTGGGACACAGAAATCTGGACTCGTTCTGGAAAAAATCTCTAAAACAAAATAACCGTAAACACACGGATGTTTGGTTCTTCAAAAAGTTTTAGGGGCTCACTTCTTTGAGAAAAACTTTTTCTTCTTTTTTTTCAATTTACTCGTGAGAACCTTCTCAAGAACTTAAACTTGCAGCGAAAAAAAAGAACGGAAAACATTTTTTAAAAAATCGATAGAGAATGGGACAAGCATCCAGAACAAATTCAATTGATCTCTTTTGAAAATAGGAAGCAGATGTGTTTGCACCATGACAGATTATGATCTTTATGTTCATCTTGTCCTTCAAATACTCTTTTAGGCGGCTTCACAAAATGAAAATCCGTATAAAACACTTAGCCGTAAAATTCATTCGAATTCACATAACCTTGACAAAACAAGAAAAAACAGAGAATAGCCTATGCAAATTTGTTTTGGAATTGGAACAAACAGAGAAAAAAAAACAAGTTTGATATAAACGGTGTGAAGATTTTCATGGAAAGATGACTTTAAGGTGCTCCATATTAAAAGAAATTGGCCTCATTTTTGTTTTTAAAAAAACTTGTAAAATCGAAGAGGATTAAAACGAAAATGAAATGAGATGTAGGTAATATCTCAACATGTGGTCGATGAAATTCAAACGGAGGGGATCATATAAAGAACATTTGAAAATTGGTTCAAAATACTGGCATATTGAAGAAAATTGAGATGTTGATTTAGAATTAGAACTGGGGGCGATGAGCATGAGGGAATGAGTTCCTTCTACCAAATGGACCAAAACAATAATTTTAAACAAATAGATTTAAAGTTTTAGTTTATTAATTTTTGTTTTAATCTATACGAAATTACCGATTATAAATAAATTTAACAAAAAAAATGTTTCGAGTGCCCATTGACCCAAAACAGCTCTCCCAAAAGTGCGGAAAACTGGCTCTAGGACCGTTTTTCGCGAAATGGAGCTTTCAAAACCAATGTTTTGTTTATTCCGTTAATAATTGGTGACTCTGAATCGATTAAAACGAAAAATTAAATCGAGTAAACAGACACTTTAAAAGAAGATGTACAAAATTATTATTGTTTTGTTTCGTACCGTTGAAAATTGGAAAACAACATAAAATGACAACAATTTATGAATTATTTTCTGAAATATAAGGATAGTAAATAAGAAGCCAAATGTCACTTAGACTGAAGTTGGAATAATTCAACGTCACAGCAAGGAAATTCAAAAAATCGCGATTCTTGTCAGTTCAGGTTGAACCTCCAGCACATTTTAAAAATTTAGTCGTTGCTTTTTTCAAAAAATAATTAAAGATTTAAAAAATGATCAATTTTTTTCGAAAGAAACATGAATGAATCAAAAAAAAGCTCAAAAGGGGGTCGAGAAGCGTTCTGAAGAAACCTTTCCCGAAAAAAAAACCTTAAAAGAGACTCAGAGTCGCCAGCAGCTCCTTCAATGACACAAAAAGCAAATCAATACGAAAAGACGACGACGACAAGAAAAATAAAAAAAAGAAGGAAGAAAGAAAGTAGTAGTAATCGAAGGGAGAACGAAGCGCAAAAGAAAATGAAAACCAAAAAAAGGAGGGGGGAAAACGAGAAGCTGGATGATGAAAAATTGAGCAGCAGCGGCTAGCCAGCCATCGATTGCTGAAAAACGAACCAATGAAGAAGTAAAAGCATGAACGGACGAATGTGGCAGGATGAAAACAAGAATGACGGCTACTTAAAAGATGTGGAAAACAACTGAAATAACAATTGGTATTTATTTTTTTTACATTGTCGAAAATTTGGAAATATATTAAACAAAAAACGGAATTTAAAAATCAATTTTCGAAATCTTTTTCAGGTCCCGCTTATTAAAAGATGTTGTTTATTAGAAAATGCAAACAAAATAACTTTAACGATTTTTTCGAGTAATGCTGCAGAATTCTACATACGTTTATGTTTTGAAAAACAAATTTCAAAGCCGAACGCTAATATTTACCGATTATCATAGAATTTGAATGATATAGTACATGTCGATTCCTCTTATCCATCCTACAGGCTTACATGCTAGTAGTGTATTATTCGTGATAGGCGCCAATGTCAAGTGGTTTGTTGCGTTTGTGCAAGTAAACAAACATAATTTAAAAAAAAAATCCAAATAATTCAAAGTGTTTCATTTGAATTTATCATGAACATTTATACAACAACAAACGGAGTCAATATGGGGGAACATGCTTAGAAAAATTAAGAAAATATTGCAGACTTGCAATTCTATACAACCTACCAAAATATAAACATGGTTCAAAACATATTTGTATAAATACACAGATCAGCGTGATGCAATCGAATTTTGCCATGAGAATTGTTTGACATCAGGCTTGCGAAGTTCTCTGTAGTGGCGGGAGCTTCTCTCAACACACTCTTTGAAATTGTAGTCTGGTTTGTAACCGAGCATCAGCAGGCTTTTGGTCGAATTGAAAAAGGTCCAGTGGTGAAAGTAGAAGTACAGGAACGATGGATCAGGAAGCTGGAATTTTTGGATTATAATGTCACTTCACTTTCATTTTAAAAAGTATACCGTCTTTGCCAATCTGATTGGCCCGAAGAGTTGAACAGCGAAGCGAATGATTATTGCAACGAGTAAATAGATATAATACAATGGAATGAATGGCCATTGAGTCGAAGAACGAGTACGCTTTCCAGACTAAAGTAATATCAAATTGCATAAATCAAACGCTTTTTTTAACTTACGAAAAGCATTTGATTGAAAGTATTGGCGATTGTTCTTTTTGGTGTGTCGTCGTTGATCAGGAAAAAATCAAAAACGCGTTGGCGATCATTAATTGTAGTGTCACAATAAGTAAAGGTCATTGAATCTTGAAGCATTGATTCGTCATTCGCCATCAATCCAGCAGTCTCAGTCATTTGAGAATCATCAAACACATCGATATCAGCAAGAAGATCATCACCTTTTTTAAAAACCGCATCATGTTCACTTTCAAAGCTGGTACGAACAGTGTTATTTCGAGCGCGATAACCTTCGAGGTCTTCGTCATCTTCTTTCTGAAACTTAAACTTTTCTTCTCAAATGTTTTAAAATGACTCACTATTATAGATAGAAGTGGTTTTCTGCTTTTCTCTTGTGAATCATAAACTCGAAGTGAATTTTCAGCGGACGAGAGAAGATCCGTTAGCTCATCACTGAATGATCCATTCAAATCAAGTGTCGTCGATTGTGAAAGCATACGACATGTTGCAGCCCAAAGAGCAATGGCCACATTCCCAGCGTAAGCCATTTGCATATGCCCATCGTCATCACCAATTGAGTAGACGGATTTATCATTTGATAGGTAGATGAGATCCGTCAAAATGGAACATTCATCTCCATCTCCGTATGTTGGAACACATCGCCTAAATAATTAATTGTTTATGAAAAAAATGAATCTTAAAATAGTAAGTATACAAAATATAGCAATCATTCGTTGACTCCTTGATCAGCATCTCAGCTTCAAATTTACTGGCACAATATTGTTGGAATGGCCACTGAGCGCTATAGACCATCGGATCTCTTTCCGGTTCATAAACATTCGGCCAACGGTTGGAACATTGAAGAAAAGGGGTGGAAAGATGAATCATTGGCGAATTAATATGAAACAGTATTGAACGGACAACTGAAAATATAATTGTTTTTGAAAATATTGGAAAAAAAACCAACATTCAACATTATGAGCCTGAAGTAGAGAAACATCAGGCGTCAGCGAAAAGTCAGTGCATTCATGAAGATTGACAACGACATCAGCTCCAAGTAAAGCGTTTGGAAGGTTTTTCATTCCGAAAAAGCGGAAACATGTGGCAACAGTTTCAAACTCTGATGATGGCTTATTTTTAGTTTTAACATTAAAAATAATTCAGTTGATACCTTTGTAGTCATCACAATTGGTGTAAGTCCAAAGTGAAATTTGAACAGTTGGGTGAAAAGAGCTGAGATACTTCACGAAATGACGGGATATCAAGTTGTTTCCAAGAACGGAAATTCTCATTTTGAGATGCTGAAACAATTTCTTTCTTTAGTGATAACTTGAACAAAAACAAAAACAAAAACTGAAAATAAGGAATCTCTATTTAGGCGAAACATACAAATTCGGAATTTTCTGAATTAAAGGCACATACATTTTAAATCGGGTGGAGTCTTCAAATGAAAAAGTAATACGGTGTGTTAAAGGAGCTCATTGAGTAATCTTGTATAGGTATTTAACGCGATGTCAGTTCGTAACTGTAATTGACCTTGTGTGCCTTTGAACTGGCTGTGAATCTTTTAAAATAATTTTTTAAAATTTAATTCCTCTTTAGAAATTCAGTTTTAATAGTCAATTCAGTGTCGCATTGTTATTTAATCCATTTTCGAAAAATATACTTTTTTCATCATGGTCATGATTGTTATCCGTTATTTTTTTAGAAGTTTTGTCGTTTTTCTTTTATACTCAACAAAAATAATGAACTTTTTCTTACGCGAAAAATTAAGATTTTTTTCATTTTGAACCTTGCTTTCACAATTAATGTCGTCAATTCATTAAAGTATTTTATTTTCGGCAGTATGGACATTTTTCCTTTACGCAATTGGGGGGACTAAAGGCCGTGGCCTGGTTTTTGCATGCTACACGGCTGCGACCGAAAACCACTCGTTCGTCGATATTTTTTCTGCGTTTTTTGCTACTACTCTTTTAAATGATTGAAGAACTTTTTTGTAGTCTTGTTTTTGATAATAGTATTTTCTAGAAATTGAATCGAAATTCTTTGACGAATGTTAATAAATTAACGATTTAAAAAATTCAAATTTTCAGGTAATGGCGGCCGGAGCAATCTTAAAAACCACTTTCGTGCTGACATCTCTCACAACCCTTATCCTTGTTGGAACAGGTATCGATTTGTCAAACGCTTACTCATTTAAATTATATTTTAATTTCAAGGGTTGTTTTATATGCTTAGTGGACAAGGTCATCGTTTTGATATTGGATGGTTCTTGACATCAACATCACCACACATGTGGGCAGGTCTTGGAATTGGTTTCTCCCTTTCGTTGTCTGTCTTGGGAGCCGGATGGTAATTATTAAAACTTTGATTTTTGAATAATTTTTTTAATTTCCAGGGGAATTTTTACCACCGGATCATCGATCTTAGGAGGAGGAGTTAAAGCACCAAGAATTAGAACCAAAAATCTTGTTTCTATTATTTTCTGCGAAGCCGTCGCTATTTTCGGAATTATCATGGCTTTTGTGTTCGTTGGAAAGTTTGCTGTAAGCTTTTATTCAATTTTATTCCGAATTACTCATATATTTTATTCTAGGAATTCAAACGTGAGGACCTCGACTTCTCCGACAATGGAGCTACAATTCTTGCCAGAAATCTTGCCGCCGGTTACATGATCTTTGGCGGTGGACTCACTGTTGGCTTCTCTAACTTGGTCTGTGGTTTGGCTGTCGGTAAGTTCATTTACTTTTTAGCATTTAATAGAGACTTTTAAAATTCAACAAAATATAGGAATCGTCGGATCTGGAGCTGCTATCGCTGATGCTGCAAACCCAGCCCTTTTCGTCAAAATTCTTATTATCGAAATTTTCGCATCCGCCATTGGATTGTTCGGAATGATTATTGGAATCGTTCAGACAAACAAGGCAACATTCGGAAACAAGTAAACGAATAGCAACAAATTCTGCATATTCATCTGTAGAACCAAATAGTATCTTACAAAACTGAACTCTGAAAAAAATCGATTGTAAATAGTCGACTCCCTTCAAACTTTTTTATATTTTTGTGATTCGCACTTATCGCGTTATGATTTACAAATACATTCCTTCATTTTTTTCTTTATTTTCATCTCATAGTTCCCTTTCGTATCCATTTTTCGTGTAAAATGTTTTTTTTTGTCCGTAGCGGACAAATTATCCAGCTCTCTTCAATATTGTTAAACTATTTCCTTTTTGCTTTTCTCTACTCGTAGTAAAACCGATACTGTTCTCTCTTTTTTTCTACATTCTGCTAATAAATGTGTCGGAACTTTATACAAAATGTTGAGAAGATGTTTTTTCGTTTTCTCGAGAAATTATGTATCAGTTAATTAATAAAGCCGCAGTTTGAAAAAAAATGCACACCAGATGGAAAATGATTACATTTGGGCAGTTTCGGCAGATGGAATACCGTGGAGAATTCCCGCAACGGAAGATCCTAGTGAGATTTTTAAGGATACTTTTTTTTCGGGATCTCCCGGATATATGCAGACAGAAAATCGTCTCCAGCAATTCAAAGCGTTGCTCATTTTCAGATTGTTCAAGCGAAGTAGAATGGGAAGCTCTACCATGCCCAACATCATTGATACAAACGATAGTTTCAAATTCAAAAAATGCATTTGCGATTGATAGATCAGGAAAAATTCTTCTTTTAGTCCTTCCGACGCATATAGCACTCCGCGAAAAGATCGAAATATATTTCAATCAGAGATGGTATCCAATAATCGGATGGAAACGGCCACTTCCAACAGATCGATCGAAATATTCTGATGAAACTGGCGAACATTCAAAAGATATGACAAGTTTTGAAGTTTCACCAGGTTGGAGTTGGGAAGAACCTTGGACGACACATTTGGATAATCGCATGTTAGATTCAGAGGTTTGTTTTGCTATGTGGAAGACATCGAAATGAAAATCGATTAAAAAAGGAGATGACTATACGATCAAATAACGTGTAAGATGAAATTTAATCAAATTAGTGCCTTAGCGCCGATTATACTTTTTGTGTAAGCAGCGTTCCACCTAAATTTTTAGAAAATTAATTCAGAACGCGCAATTTTTGTAAAATGTGATACCCTTCAGTTCTAACTCCAGGGTTGGCAGTATTCATTCTCATTCATGGGTGCAAAATGGGACAAAAAATGTAAAACAACGAATTTAGTAAGACGGAAGATTTTAAAGCGACACATGAGGTACACTTCACAGGATCAATGGGTTGAGGTACATATCAAGCAATAAATTCGTTTTGTAAATAGCAATAAACTAAATTTTTCTTAGCTCTCAAATGATTCTGAAACGTTTACCGAACTGGCAATTGGTGGCTCAGAAATCATGAAGAATGGCGAAATTCTTTTATTCGCTTTAGGAACTGATGGAAAAATTTATAGGTTTTCATTTTTAACAAAATTTGTTAAGATTTTTTGGAAATTTAGGAGAGAAGGTATCAGAACGAACAGTCCGAATGGTAATTCATGGATATCAATCCCGAAAGTTGCTGTAAACGGTTTTGTGAATTTTCACATAAATTTGGATTATTATTCAATTTTAGGCATAGAAGTGGATGATGTGACACTTATCACCATGTCACCCAAACTTGCAACACTATTGTGTATAACTTGGGATGGTAAAATGTTTTATCGAAAAGGAATTTCGAGAAGTTCGGAAATTTATTTTTAAGAATTTCAAAAACTTAAAAAATACTTCAGATGTTATGTGTGGATTGACATGGCATTCGATACCAACACCTCAGAATAAGCCAGTAGTTGGTGCATCAATTGGCAGAAAAACAATGTGGTGTATCACAGCAGATGGAAATGTGTGGTGGACTCGAATTGAAATCGATTCGAAACATAATCAACACTTGATGGAAGATATCAAACCAGAAAGTTATTTTTTAGTAACACACGGTGGAATTTGTAGAATTTCAGTGAATATGCACGACCAGGTATTTTAAGCGAAATTTTAATAAATTATCCTAAAATCAGGGATTTCAGGTTCTAGCTGTTTCTAGTTCAAACGAGCGCCTGAAAATAAGAACCGGAATTTGTGAAAGTGAACGAACTGGCAAACGATTCGAGTTATTAATTGATCGAGCGGATCCGAAAGATCAACGATGGATTTCACTATATGCTGGAAGTAGTAAATGGTCGAAAGTTCCTGAATATTTTCTAAATGATGGAGTTTTGCGAGCAAGAATGGAGATGACGGCGTTCAAAAAAGCGAAGTGGAGGTTGGCGGTAGGTTTTTTGTTCTTCACGATCTCTGCAATCACCAGTTTTAGATATTGAAATCAATTGAACAAGCTAATGAAAAATCGTGGAAAATTATGAATGATGTGAAAACTGAAGACCTGGACATTGATAATGAGACTGAGGATGGTGATGAGAAGAAAATTATCAAAAAAGTTAGGTGTCAAATGAAATTTGATGAAACATATGAGTTAGTTCGAAAAACTTATTTTTGAAGATATTCTTAATTTTCAGGAGCGTTACTCTAACTATCTATCACCAGTTCTTGGAAATTCACCATGAAACCAAAATGCAGAAAAAGATAGATGCAGCTGATGTAAGTTCGTGAATGAGAATCGAGAGCTACCGGTACTGAAACTAATCGAAAAATACGAATTTTAACTGTTTTGGGTTTATAATAGTAAATCAAGAAACCTTTTGAAATACTCCTTCGTTCGATCTTCAATATTTCAGATTTTGGGAGCCTATCCGATGTTTATGAGATATCCACAACGATATTTGTTAGCATTGGCTGCCAAAAAGGAAACGAATTTCCTGTGTTTTGGATTTACGGACGAAACAGCGATGAATATTATCAAAATGGCAATTGAGGATGTAATTAATAATTTCAATTGACAAAATATATAAATAACAAACAGGTCATTCGAGAACAAATTGTTTTAACTACTCGATCTTCAAATGGGGAATCAATGTGGGCCATTACGACACAGAATAATGTTCGATGGTTTTGTTTATCAGAAATGAATAAACAGTTTGAGGTAAAATGTTGAACTTTAACTCAATGAAAGGCGAAACAATTTTTCAGTCACTCGTTCCAGTTGGTGAATGTAAAAGTTTGGAAATAGAGGGGCATTTTGATTCCATTGATTGTGGTGCAAAAAGAATAGTTTGGGCAATAAATTCCGCCGGTGGTATTTATTCATTAGACACGAAGTTTGATACATTGTCGTCTCTTGAACAACATTGTGAATATAAACAGGTGGACGAAGTTACCCTAGAGGTTTAAAAAAAAACTAACAGAACAAGTAAAATTTAAACTTTAGATGACAGAATATCAAAAACATGCTATTTTCCGAGGATTTATAACATTTCAAGGAACACAGAAGGGAATAAGTGCTTGGATGTGCAACGGAGAACCAGTTCCACAACAGTTTTCAAGCCTTCCGTCGAAAAATTGGAACTGGGTTGATAATGAGTGGAAATTAAAAAATGAAGAATGGGAATATGCACAAGATATTGATGGAAAATATGAAAAAAATGAAAGTGGACAAGGAAAGGCTAGAAAAAGAAATTGGATAAGGAGGGCGAAATATGAAACAAATCGATCGGCTTGGAAATCGATTGTTGGACCTAAAGTTAAACTAGTGAGAGTAGCGAAAAAGGCAGATAATAATGTATTTTGATTGATTTTTCAAAATAATTTTTAAAATGTAAAATCCTTCAGGGAAAAGTTGCAGTTATTGCGCTTACACAAGATGGTCATATTCTAATGCGAAATGGAGTTGATAGACAATACTTCGTTGGTGATAATTGGACTGAAATTGTTAATGATTATCCAGTTGAAAGTATCCATTTGCAAATGAATGAAAAAATTTGGTGTATAACTAAGGATGCTCATATAATGCATGTTACGATAGAAAACGATGGCAATGTTGAAAAATGTAAGGAAACAACAATAAAGGGAATTTTATTCATTACTCTAGGTTGGAAGTACCTTGATATGAATCTGACATCTTTAACAACAACCCTCTCAGAACACTGGTCGAAAGGCATAAATATAACGGGCAGTTCTAACATACTCTATATACGTGTGAATAGTATTCTCTTCCGTATTGATACAATAAACGGTATTTTGCTTTTTTTTCGACAAAAATTAAATAAATATTTTAGACACATTCTCCGACCCATACGTTATGGGAAATTTACAAGAAGCAATTACGAATTCGAAAGGGTATATAATTCTACGCGGTACAAATGTGACTATTGTGAAGGAGTGGATGGTAGCCAAGTATGAAACTGGGAACCAAACTATCATATCAATGAAGAAAGTGGATCGAGCTTTAAATCTAGGAAAACTTCTTAAATGTATCTCGGTGTTTTGAATTCACGTATAATTTCCTTTTTTAATATGTATTGAGTGTATATTGAATGTAAAAAGCATTTTATGATGAATTAGATCACTTTGTTTTAAATTATGGAGAAATAAATAGTTTATAAGTGTTAATTAAAAAAAAACTAACTGATGAATAATATAGGGAAATTGCGATTACCATCTGTATTCTTTTTTTTTTGAATAGGTGGTAGCCGGGGGTTACCGGTCGTTTTGCCCGTGAACAAAACATTTTTGTGTGTTCAATCCTACTTTCATGCGAAAAAAAAATATAACCTACCGTAAGAAATTCAAAGGAACACATAATTTTACAAATTTTTGTGTTAAGACTTCTTTTGAAAAATTGGTGTGTTCCTTTGAAGGACGTACTGTAATTCCATAGCAAAAAAATCGTTTCTTATTTATTTTTTCGAGCTTTAATTTTTCAGAAACTAATTCCTTTTATTGGATGTCCAATTGCTCCTGATTTTGCTATTTTTCTAATAAATGGATGTGACTATTCATTCTAAGATGCCTATCTGCAAACAAAACATCTAAGTAGTCAAAATTTCTGTTCTAACCCAAATTAATAATCTGTTTCCTATATCTCTTGGAATTTATATCTCTTGGAAAAGCTCAAAACATTTTCTATTTATACGAATTAACCATTATTAAAATTTTACCTTTGATTTTGTTTTTTTTTATACATTGCCATCTTAATTTTGTCAATGCGCAATGGAAAGAATCCCGTTTTGTGAAATCTCGAGTATTATTTACCTTTCATGTTGTAAAAGAGTTGTGTAACAACGGAGTGACGTACTGTTGACTCTTGCTGCCCTCATATGTTATTTAGTCATTTAGAAAAATATTTTAGAATAATGAAATTCAATATTAATTGGTTTTTTTAAGATCGATGAGATGGCCGGAGGTCGTCCATCGGCTGGATGTTGTTGTTTCTTCAACAATGTCCGTTTTCTCATACTTATTCTGACAATTGCTGCAGTTTCAACGCTTTTCTCCAGTTTGATACTTTTTAACATTACTTCAATACTTCACACGGATTTGCAATCGGATGAATTACCCGTTGCTGGGCTGACGTCTCTTCATGAATATTCTACATGGCATGGTAATATTTGTTTTCAATAAAATATGAGATAAAAGTAGTTTTCAGATCGGAAGAAAAGAGAAGTATCAGAACAAGGAAATACTAAATTTGAAGATGGTAATTTTTTAAACTTTCGATTTTTAAAATGTACTGTATCAAACAGACGGTCATCCTATTTTACCATCAACTCCTGCTACAAAGCCTGTGACTACAACTACCAAACCTAAGACAAAGAAAACCGAAAAACCAAGAACTATTTTCATTACAAATTCGCCATTGCCAGTTGAAGTGACAACTACAACAGTTCCAGAGGTCATTGAAAAACCAGAACGAAAAACAGCCGAAATCGATGATGTCGTTAAGAATGGTAAATTAGCCATTAATCAATAATTCTACAAAATTGTTTCTAATTTTCAGAAGTCGAAAAAACGTTGAAAAAATTACGTGAAGCTGAAGAAAATGCTAAAAACAATAATACCCGGAAAATCGTTGATATTTCTGATGATGAAGGTCTTGAAAAACCGAAAGAACCGCTTTTATCCAAATTGAAAAGATTTCTACTATATGCTGCTCCAGGACTCGGGGTGCTAATTGGAACCCCACTTTCAATTTCAATAGCAAAAACTACCGGAATTCAGAAACTTTTCGCAATGTTCTTGGCTCTTTCTGGCTTGTTGACAATCACAATTCCATTTGCTTTAAGGCGTAAGTTTATTTCAATCAAAACTGTTGTATTTGAAGTTTTCAGTTTACTTCGTTATTCTGGCTATTCGCTTTTTCCAAGGTTTATTGTTCTCCATCGTTTTTCCAGTCATGGGACATGTGTTGATTAATTGGGGGTCTTTGAAAGAGCAGTTATTGTTTATCGCTTCAATGCTACTCTTCATTTCGGTAATTTATTAAAAGCTGAAGCTCTCCCCGATAAGTTGTTCTTTTCAGTTTGGTCCAACATTCTCCTGGCCGATAACAATGATCCTTCATTCGAACGAAGTTCCATTGTATATAATTTATATTCTACACGCCATCGGACTTTTCACAGCTGCTCTTACGTAAGTTGATTTCTTAAAAATGCTGCATTTTTTCCGAATTCAGATGGATGATCTTCTATCGCGATCGCCCTGAAACTCATCCATGGGTCAGTGGTGTCGAATTGAATAAAATAGTTGCCGGAAAAGTTCAAGAACTTCGAAATAGCCGAAGTCCGACACATTCATATCCATCAATCCTACGATCAATATCTGCCTGGTCGATTTGGACATCAGCATTTGGATTGTTCATAGCTGTTGCATATTTTTCAATTTATTTGCCATCATTCCTCTGCTCGCAAGATGTGTTCTTTGTCGATTATCTAGGAATTTATGCTGCTTTACCATTCATTCTACTTGTAAGTCATTACATTATTTCAACTTTTTCTCAAAGTTAATTTTCCAGCCTATTTTTTGTCTTCTTTCGTCATTAATCACAAAAATCGGTGACCCATCAACCAAAAAAGTGCGAATTTTCAACACACTTTCGTTTGTTCTGGCGGCTCTTGTTATTTTAGCTTCTCCAGTTATGGTATACCTTGGAACTGAAAATGTGTAAGTTCTTAACTACTCTTGAATATTTTCAGCAGTCTTAAATTTCCAGGCCATTATACGTCCTCGCATTTACATTAGTTCCATTCGGATTAGCTATCGTTGGTGGATTTGCAAGAAGTTTGACAATTGTTGGAAGAGTTTTTGCACAGCAAATAGTTTCAATGACTGCATTTTCATTCGGTGCTGCTTTTGTTGTTGTTCCAATTCTAGTCAATGGAATAGTTAAAGAGAAGTTAGTTCATTTTTAATTGTTTCAGTATGTTTTATTTTTACAGCAAACTTGGAGAATGGGTTAGTGTGGTAATGGGCCTCGTCCTTATTTTACTAACTGTTGCCATCGAATTCGCAGCTTTCGGAAGAGGTATTAAAATATTCTGTTTTTTAATTACGAAATCATTTGTATATTTTCAGGAAGTTCAGCTTCATGGGCTGAAAACTCTTGGGATCCATTGGTTGCATCTACAAAGATGCAATCATTAGCGCTTATCGATTTTAATCAAGATGAATGTGGACTGTATGAATTAAGACGAATAGAACCCAAAAAATAGAGATTTTTCCTTCATAAATTTAATTTTTTCTCGTTTCCGTGACCAAATTTATCGTTGTCCTTGCTTTGCTCAAAAAAGGAACACAAAAGCATATTGTAATAACATAAATAATTGCTGCTAATTGTAATTCGGGCTAAAATTTTCAGCCTTTCTTGTATCTTTGCGTGTTTGTTTATGTGCTGCTTTTATTCTAGAAAACTGTACCATATTGTATTAATTGTTTTGTTGCCTTATAAATTGTTCATTTTTTTTTGTTAATCACAACTTTTACCATGAAAAGTGTTAGAATCTCTAAATATCTTTAAAAATAAAATATCGCCGCTTGACGAATAAGAAACAATTGTTTGTAGGACTACGGTGGAAAGGGAAAGTGTGCATCACGTACGGAAACACCAGAGTTGACGAAATTCATGCATTTTAACAGCTGTTATTTACTTTACAAAAAATAAGAAAAAACTATTTATCCGTTGGATGAAACGGAGTTATAGCTTGATATTATGTGATGCTGAACAAAATACTAATTTTTAAAATCTAAATTATTTCAATAGAGAACGTGTTTCTTATTTTGTCGCAAATATGATCTTATGGGCCTAAAGACAAATGCATGTTGGCCATTTCTTCTCAATTGACATTCACCATTATGAAATAATTACTAACCGATTACTTTTAATCGTTTAGTGAATAACTTTAATATTAAACTACATCTAACAATGTTTGGAAAAAATTATTTTCTGTTTCTATCATTGAAGTTCATCATTTCCTTGTTATTTTTATTCTTAACACTTCAAAATTTTAAGCTCATTTTTTCCTCCTTATTTGACACATTTCCATCAACTTTTACCTTATAAAGTACCGAAAAACATTTTCCATAACTCAATTCAATGTTTTCTGAAATGTGTCTAATAATCGCTCAAAAACTATAGTAAACTAGTATGTCAACTGGCACACTGTCTTTATCCTTTCGATCTATATACCATTTTGAGTTTTATCCCCAAATTCCTAATTTCCATGTATGTCATCCTGTTTCCTGTGACACTTGATACTCGAGCTCTCAATTAAGTCTGTTTCGAAATTACATTTTTGGAAACATTTCACTAAAATGTATTATTGTCAACTAAAATATTCTTTATCATACAAGTTGGTTTTGACCTACCCAGAAAATCTAAGTCTCTCACAAATACATGCCATTTTTACATGCGAGCGGTTGCGCTGCGGTCTTTTAGTAGAAAATGAATGATCCAAAATTTTTAAGTTGACAATATCAACTTAAAAATTTTGGATCATCCATTTTCTACTAAAAGATCCGCTCGCGGGAAAAATAGCACGACTTCGTGAGAGATTTAGATTTTCTGGGTAGGCCAAAACCAACTTGAATGATCAAGAATATTTGAGTTGACAATAGTTTAACGTAGTCGTTTTTTAAAGTTTGTGTTCTTAAATCTATATCACAAAATTTATTTTTTACTTAAATTTGGTATTGTGAATTTCATGACTCCGAAAGCATTTCTTTCTCTATTCGATATGTTACCATAACATGTTTTTATCATTACAGGTAATTTACTATGCTGCGCTACCAGGCGTCCATGTACACCGATCAGTACGACAATGTGGAGTTGAATACGTGCCATCCACATTCACAGGTTCTCAAAAAAGACAACGAAATTTTCATAAAACCTTAATTTTCAGCCGTCGACGATCGCATCGTCAAATGGATTGCGTGGGCAGCAAAGTAGATTAATTAGACGACAACCGACAACAACTTATAAGGTATTTGGCAAAATTCTTCGTTAATTCACCAACTAAATAGTGATAAATCTCAAAACATTGAAAGACATAAGACATCTAAAATAAAAAGCCAAAAAAAAAAGAACGGATTATCGAAAAGCTTTTCGCTTTTAGAGTCTCCAGACTAGTCGGTTAGCTCCTAGACGTAGATTTATTGTGATGGAAACGCAAAAATCGATGACAGGAAGCAGTGGTATTACATTTCCAGGTCCGGATTATTTAAAACGAATGAAGGAAAACTATGAAAGTGGGAAAGTTGTAAGGGTTTTGATAATTTCTATTCGACTTTCATTATTGTTTTTAAGATCTACATACGAAGAAGTAGTGCTGGTTTGAAAAATTCATCAACGCCTACTAGAATGACATCGACGATCACAAATTCAATTAGATCAACCACGTAATTGAAAAAAGTTTATATTTTTCTAAAATGTTTTATTTTTAAGGTATCATACTACAACTACACCTGTGAATGGAAAAATGACAGTTGAGAATAGTGGTAGTGTTCCAAAATATGTGTTTCGTTTACCGAAAAGTGAACTTAACAAGTTTGATGAGTAAGAATTCATTATCTGTCATTGTAAATACTATATATTTATTACTTTAGAAATCGACCGAATAACAATATGTTCGTACCCGCTTATGAACCTCTAAAGGTTCAGTATACAACAGTTCCAGCATGTATGTCAATGGGTGGAGAAATTGTCTATGAAGAAGAAGTAGACGACGGTGAAGATTCGAAAGACCAAGTTGATGATTTAATGCCAGCAGAAGGTTTCAATTCATCACCTCCAGCATCTTCATCATCTCCAGTTGTTCCAAAATCAGAATCACCGGACAGCGGATATTTGAAGTCGTCGGGGCAACTAGTGCCGTCAAATTATCATAGTAATCAGCAGTCATATAAAATGTTACCAATAAGGAATCGATTGCAGCCGACAAGATTCACGTATTTCCATTTAAATTATGAATATTGTGAATAATATGATAAATTTTCAGATGCCCTCAACAAGATTGTTTTTGGCGTGGGCCGACTGATCTTGCATTGAGAAAACATATGCAAATTCATGGGCCAAAACAGCCGGTGATGTACTCAGGAAATAAGAATAATGAGATGAAGGTTCAGCTCGTTCAACCAAAACCTAAAGGGGTTAGTTTTGTTCTTCGATTTCAGGTTTGGCGATAGAAAAACTAGAAACATTTTAACTCTTAGAAAATGTTCAGTGTAAACCTGATAAAATTTACGAATAGCGCTGGAAATTTTTTTATTCATTTTTCAGGTGAAATGCAGCGAATGTGATACATTTGCATACTCTCGACCACTTCTTCTTCGTCACATGCATGATGCGCATGGAATCGAAGCTCCTCTTATTCGTCGAACCTTTGCGAATCGTGAAATGCTTCAAACATGGCTAGATTCATTGAGAGAAACTCATGCCGTTGAATTTGTTGTATCTTCTGGTTCGAAAAAATGGGGAAGAGGGCTTCAAGTGCATTATTTGACATGCTCCAGAAGTGGGGATCAAAAAGAAAGACCGAATAAGAAATATGTCAGACCTCCGAGACCATCGATAAAATGCGGGAGGAATTGTATGGCTTATTTGAAGGTTTTAAAATTTTATTTTTATATTTAAATTGAAAATATCTATTGCAGATTAAACAAAATCCAACGGTTTCGGAACTTCAAATTGAGGGATGTTTACATCATAGTGGTCATGAAATCGATCATACTAGAATGATGCTGGAACAGAATGAGGTTTCACTAAACCATTTATAAATCCGTCAAAATATCACATTTTCAGCTTAATAGCATTGGAACAATTGTTGAGGCAGTCAACGAAGGTCTCGACATTTTAGGAAATGCCGAAGTTTTGCGAGGATATCTTGGAAGTGCTGGAAGATTCCGTTTGGTTAGTGATCGAGGAATCATCGAACAAATGGCAACATGGTTTGAACAATATCACCGCTCATCTTCTGATTATTTGAACGAGGGAAACCAATTGGCGAATACAATGTATCGAGGATCCGGTGCACTCACACTCCCTGTGACGCAACATTCATACTGCAATTCTGGTTCACTTTTGCCAATGAAATCACCGGCATCTAGTGCAAGGAGAACAATTAACTTGGGTAAAATGGTTGGGAGAGAAGTTAAAGTAAGATTTTTACCTGAAACCGAAAAACAGTTTATTTTCAGAGGGAGACTGATTATTCAATGCCTATAAGATTTACTCCAAATCAGATCCAGCAAAATCAGAATTTTTCCAATTCCAACAAATTCGGGTTCTCTCAACAAAATAACTACCTCAATGTGTCAACTGTATTTGATGAGACGGTTAATTCGAAATCATACAAATCACAAGAATTCGTATTTTTCAGAAGGTCAAAGTTGAACTAGATGAAGAGGAAACATTGGCTGCTCAAAATCTGCTCAGAGATGACTTTGATGATATTCGCGAGACAGACTTGTTTGATTCACCGATGCTGAGTGGAGAAGATTCTAATCGATTGGTTGAAGATGACGATATTTTGTGTGCTGGAGAGGAAGCGAATGGTGTTACATCAACAATTGATAAAATTTTATCTGCGAATATTACAAATGGATTCGATGATTTGTGCCCGGTAGATGATATTACTACAGATTTTAGTTGCGGAATGGATGAAGCCGAGTTCAATGAGGTAAACTTAATAAAACAACTACCCGAATGAATATGCTCAAAACGGCAAGATGTATTTAACTTGACGATTATCAAAACCAGGAAACGAATTAATTCTAATAACCCTTCAAGCTGCTTAGCCACATAATGAATTGTGAGAATAGGTTTAACGGGAAACTTAGAAAACATATGAGGGGGAACGCTTGAAAATCAAATTTTAAAAGATTATATCACTCACACTAAACTCCGCAAGTTTGTTGGGTCGATTGGTCATATTTAAACACCACGAATTGAAAATAATTGGTTCCGAAAAGTGCCCTCATAATCGAAATGAACAACCAACCCGTTTCTCACGTCGACATTTAAAAAATGGAAATTATTAAAAATCGTTAGCCTCACGTGTTCATAATATTTTTTAAAGTGTCTGTTTACTGATTTTCAATTTTTGCTTTAATCGACTCAGAATCGCCTATTATTAACGGAATCTACAAAAAAAATTCAGTTCAAAAGCTTAATTTTGAGCAAAACGGTCCCTCAAAAACCCAAAATTAGGCTACTCATATATAGTTGAGCGGGCATTAGTTCTCGCTTTTTAATATAATCGTCTAGCGCTTCGAAACCGTGCTTTTCACCGAAATCTTTGTTTCAATTTTGAGCATCGTCAATTCGTCTGGATAGTCACCACGACAAAAAATAATTTTTGATTATTTTCAGCTTCTCGGCCTCGGTGATTTTTCGTCTGATCGTTCGATCTGCTAATAGGGTTCGTCGGATAATTTTTAAATTCTACTTAGTTTAGGTAAAGGTAATATATTTGCCGAGTTTTATTATTTTTTCTTTCAAATAATAATTGTTTTATTTTTTCCCCCAGGACTGGATCCTTTTTTCTAGGGTAGACCTAGTAACCACAGTGATACAGTTTTGTTTCTTTTTTTCAAATCTTTAGAACATTATGTAAAAATATTATAATTTAGTTGTTAGTTTGCGTGTTATATCGTTTTTTTTTTGTTAGTTTTCAATTAGTTTTCAGTGAAAGCAATTGTAAAACCAGAAAATAGTTTAGGTTATAATAGTTAGTGTAAATATCCAGTGTACCTCCGTGTATTTCCAGATCAAGGTTTTCGTTTTTTATATTAGTTTTTTTTTCTTTTTTGTTTTTCTTATTCCGGAATAAATAAATCTTCGTAAAAAATAATTTATTACCCAAGCAACAATAACATAAAAGTATTCCTATAAATAGGTGGATCTTTGGTGCAAAGAAAAACCAAACAATAATTTAGAAGCTTTGAAAAACACAGAACTTAGACCAGTTATAACGATAAATATTTTTGGGAATGAAGTCAAGTTTAGTTTTTCTTTTTCTCCGCGTTTGTCACTTTCGAGGTCTTGGCGTTGTCTCCATGGTACAAATACACGACAGAGAAGAGAACAAGCCCTGGAAATTAGTGTACTCTTGAATAGGTAAATTATACAAGAAAAAACAAACCAATCATCATTGAGAAGCTAGAAGCATAGTATGGGAAAGCAGAACGAATGAATCTTTCGTATTGAGTGTGCCAGAGTGGACGAACAGAAATCTGAAATTTAAAAAAATATTTTCCGAGATAATGAATGAATATTAAAAGAACTTAAGCTAGAAACCGAAGCCGACTTTTTAAAAAGTAGAAACCCAAGAATAAAATAATTTTAGGGCTTATGTTAATCTATGAAGTGAAAATTAATGTAAAGGTACAAAGTAATATTCATTGGGTTCCCTTAAGAAATTGCGTTAAAGGTGAGAAAATAACCTGTTGAACATCGAGCAAATGAGTGTATCCAATTCTTCTGTAATCAACCGAGAACTTGAAAACGCCATAAACATCCGGAAGTTTGAATGTGGTGTAAAGAACACCATTTTTATTGTTTAGAACTCTTCTAACAAATGGATCGATTCTGACAAACTCGAATTGAACATCGCTTCCTTGGAACGGAGTCCATTTTCCATTTTTCAACTCTTCAATTTCAATCGTGTAAACAACATCATCGGTGATAGTATACTCTTCTGGTTGAGATCCGGTTGCTCCGACCAAGTGATGATTGACGCGTTTCACTCTCAAAACTCCATTTTCTTTGAGAACCCATTTAGTGATAGCTTCAGCGAGCGCTCCATTTCCAGATTGAACGTTCCTGAATACGATCTTTGTTTTTTGAAAGAAAATCAGAAACCCACTTTTCTTGAGTTGTTGGATTAACAGAATTGACCTTTGCGGTGAAGAAAGCATTTGAGAAAAGATCAACACTTCCAGCAAAGACGATTCTTGCGTTATTGCGTGCTTGAAGTCCACCAACCAAGAGAGTGCGGCTGCCAGCGATGCTAGGATTCTGAATTGAAATATTTGTTTTAAGGTTTTTTTTATTAAAATGCAAAACGAACAGTTGCTCGGGCAGCTTTTGGATCGAATGAGTAAGCAGTTCCTGCAGCTCTAACAATATTCAACGCAAGTCTATTTGTTTTTGAAGCAACCAATCCCACTCCTCTGAACAAAACCGGTCTAATTTTCGAAACATCTCCAACAATCAATTGAGCATTCAATAATTGATTTCTAGCAACAACAACTGTCGTATGATCTCCAGAATCCAAGGAACTATCATAATTATGATGATCAATAACCGAAGTTCCAGCTTCATCAAACTCAAATCCATTGTCATTTGCGAGTTCCCGAATAGCATCGCCAATGTTTGAACCAGCAGCAACAAGAACATTTCCACCAGCATCAACAAATTTCGAGATTTCTTGTGGTGAAAGTGAACCGCCGAATGCTTGAACTCCAGGAGCCAAAATAATCAAATGATCGAAAATAAGTTCTCCATGCTTGAAAACAGCAAGATTTGCATCATCAGCGGCGCGGATCGTCAAATCATGACCTCTTTCTACAAAGAATAATTAAGCATTAAAACAACTTTACTTAAATTGATACCTCTGATTGATTCCAAATAACTAGAATGTGTATCTTTAATGACAGCAGTTTCTCCCAAGATTAATACGCGATCTGCTGTTGACTGTTGTAAAAGTACGACTAAACCAAGAAAGAGGGTACTAAACGACCTCATACTGAAAAAAAACCAAATTAAGACCATTAAATTAAGAAGGAGAAACAAAAATAAAATATTAGAAAATGAGCTAACGCGCCACGTCAAATTTTCAAAGGCATCGTGTATGTGTGCAAACACCACGACATGAAAACACACAAATGCGTCGCAAAAAATTAAAATGATTACTACAGTACTACACCAATAAACACATCATTTTCGTATTGAAAATAGAGATTGTCATTTTCGTATCGATTTTATACATATTTATAAGGTATAATGAAGCTTTAAACATTTTAATAACGTCAATTCTTTGAGCAAGATGAAAATTGTCACGGATTATAAGCCTTTATGTAATTTTTGTATAAGATGAAAAGTAAGAAAAAACCGTAAACAATAAAATAAAATAAAATTATTTGGCGCACATATTTGCATCCAATTGATTGATTTGTGGTAGGGTTAGCATTACTTTTCGACGATAACCAGTTCGATCATTGTTGTAAATCGGATTCCGCTCCAAATAGATGGTATCTAATTTTTCCAGTTTTGAAAATTTGTCAACTTCTGACCACGATTCGATTCTGTTGTCATTTGCCTGGAATATATAACAATTTAAATAAACCCTACTTATAGCAAAGGAAGTAAGAAGGACAAACTACCCAAAAATCTTCCAAGTTTGACAGTAGATTGATTGACGAAAATGTGGTTATTTCATTGTTCGCAACATCAAGAACCTTCAACTTTTTCTGAAATGAAATAAATTAGAATTGTGTTACTCATTCGTTTCTGAATACCAATGATTCAATTCCATCCAAATTCTGAAGCCCTTGATCGCTGGAATATAGTTCTTCGAGATTTTCAAGATCTGACACGTTTTCCACCTTGACTAGGCGGTTACCCTGAAAAAGTATGAAACTCAATACGCCGTGCTCATTCTATCGAACTTACAGGAATACTAAACAGCCTCAACTTGGCAAGCGTTTCTACCCCTTCAATTTGACGGATTTTATTTTTTCCTAAATATAGCTCTTCCAGATTAGTCAAATGTGCAATATTCTCAATCGTCTTTATTCGATTATCACCAAACTCGAGCAATTTTAAAGACGTTTGTGATTCCAATCCTTCGATTTTTGAGATTTTATTGTGAACAAAGTACAGCTCTTCCAATTTGGTTAACGTACTGAGACCTTTCACTTCGCGAATTCTGTTGTAACTCAAGTCGAGTTTAACTAGATTTACAAGCGGTTCCAGGTTTGTAATTTCAGTTATTTGATTCTCATATAAATCTAACTCGACCAATGTATGAGCTGAAGAAATAGTCGGACTCACAATAGTTAGTAAGTTTGTACGCATGCAAAGCTCCTGAAGATTATATTTTCATACTTTTTAAGTTGGACATTTTCGAAATACAAACCTGTAAGTTATTGAATCTATCCAAATTTGGAATATGATCAGTTCTTGTGTGTGTTAAATCAATGACAGTTTCATCGTCAGCCAACTTCGAAATATCGAATTGATTACGGCTTATTGGACCACTTTTTTCCTCTTCTTGTCCATCTTCTCCTTCCGAAACGGGGTTACTTTTTTCGTCGTCGCACATTTCCTGGAAATAAATTTATTTATCTAAACTATAAACTACACGTTCAATATTTACAAGAACAAAAAATGAAAGTGAGAGAGAAAGAAATGCATCAAATCAAAATTATTTTCGTTCAAAAGGATCCTTCCAAACATTCTGTTTTCCAGCTAAATCTTCTCGACTTGATCGAAGCAAAGCTCGTTCTTCTTCCTGTGCCTTCTTGTAATAATCATGGTAGTATTTCGGGTAGACGGTGACGGCGGAAATAGCAACAACCGTTACAATTCCAGTGGCAATTACAGCCATTGTTCCTAATGATAGTTTCGAAGTTTTCCCAAGTCTGGGGAATTTGTTCCGAACAGATAACCAAAATGGCACTGGCGCTCCTTCTGGGATTCTCATGATCTAGAGGAAGGAAATACGGAATTGTAAAAATAACATTGAAGAGAAAAAATTCTGCGAAGTTTCGAAATGCCAAAAATTACGCTAAAGAAAAGGAACGAATTTGAATTAACGTAACGGTGTAGCATCGTAAATTGCCAACGATACTACGGATTAACGAGTGATCGGGCGTGGTCATTGTTTAATTTACAAAAATAACTGTTTTAAAAAGTGATTTTCAGCCTTTTCTTTAAATTAACATTGAATAATTCGTGTTTTAATGATTGTTGTTGGTAAATAACTTATCATTGAACTTAATATATGCGTTTTCTCAGAATATTTCAACTGATAAACTACTGTTTGATGGCATATTACCCTAAGACAACTTTCTCGAAGTAAAAAAGGTTTCACTTGTTTCGTTGCTAATGGACCTATTCAGTTTGAAAAAAAAATACAAAAAATGTCGAGAAATTCAATGCAGAAATTGCAGAGAAATGTCGAGAAATGCAGAGAAATAGCAATTTCTCTGCATTTTTTGAACTGGTTTTCTTCGAGACCCAAACGATTTAATCTGTGTCCCTTTAAACAATTTTATGGAAAATGTTTGTTTTCGTGTCTATGATTGTGGAAATTTTACCAAAAATTCAGTATTGAGTCCCAATGGCCCTTAGAGGCCCAAAATATCTGATTTAGACCCAAAAAGACAGTCTGGGTGAAAAAAAAAGACATGCCGAGAAATTGCAATTTCTCTGCATTTCTCGACATTTCTCTGCAATTTCTGCATTGAATTTCTTGACATTTTTTGTATTTTTTTTTCAAACTGAATAGGTCCATAACGGAATTCACGGTTTGTTCGAAGAATTTATAAACTGAAACCTATCATTACCGCGAGGAAGTTTTCCTGGGTGTGATATCAAAGACAAGTTTTACAGAAGTTCTGAAAATGTCAGATTCCTCAAACCAAGGTATCCTTCGCATAATGCACCTTTCAAATATACCACTTCTTCTAGATTCAGATCGACCAGATCTTGAAAAGTTGTCGAAAAAGGATGATGAAGACGACAGAGTTCCAACGGCTGGTGAAGGAAAATCGGATGAAATTTATGAAGTCGAAAGAATTATGGAGCACGTGTTTTCCGAAGATGGTTTTCGATTGAAGGTAGGTTTTTTTCAACTGTTTGTCTTAAAAGTAGCTTGTTTCATTTTAGATCAGATGGGTAGGCTACGACGAGGCAGAGGATAGCTACGAACCAGAGGGTGATTTGATGGAATGTGCCGGTGATATTGTTAGAGAGTATATCAATAACCTTCCAAAGGAAGAACAGATACAAATCGAAAATTTCAAAAGAGACTTTACAAAAAACTTGAAAAAGTCCAAAAAGAAATCTAGAAAATCGAAATCGGACACTCCAAAAACACCGAAGACTCCAAAGGAACCGAAAGCTAAGGCCGAGAGAAGATCGAGAAGCAGAACGAAACAAGAATCAGAGAAAGAAAGGTATTTTTAAAATTAATTGAAACATTAACAAATTTGAATTCTTCTCAGGACTCCGGAAGATGTTGAAAGCGATGCATCTGTTGAAAGTGATGCAAGTGTGAAGGCTAGTAGCAAGAAGACGAAAAAACGATCGAGATCATCACCGTAAGAAACAATTGTCAAGAGAAAAACATTAAGCAATTAATTTCCAGAACTGTGGACTACGAATCTCCACTCAAAAAACAAAAATCTAGAAGTGACAGAAAAGTCCCGACAAAGGCGTCGTTGAAAGCATACAGCACCCCAACAAGTGCACAATCGGCTGCGTTGAAACACCGCCAGCAAGCATGGTTGGATCCTGTTTCGTCCTCTGATGATGAACAGGATGGGCCCACGTTTGACGATGAAATAAAAGCAAAAATTTCAAACTCAAAAAAGGTTGGTATTAGTGAGTGTATTATAAAATTTTCACATTTGCAGGCAGCAGCTGAATCAAAAACACCAGCATCCAATGGAGAGATCAAAGAAACGCCAGTTCTTCCACCAAAGCCAGCGAAAAAATCTGGAAGATCGGAAACAGATTCGAAGAAGAATCCGGATTCTACATCCGACAAAGGTTCGTTTCACAGTTTGTTTTATTTGGTTTTTAAATGTATTCTTGATTTTTCCAGCAGCAAATAGGAAAGGTTGGACGGTTGAAGGACTCACTCGAACGAACAATGGTAGCTACCTCGTGTTGTTGATGTGTTCCGCATCTGGCGAGAAGAAGACTGTGGCGCCGAAAGGTTAGGATAAAAATTTATGGGGAAAATTGTAATAAAAACATATTTTACAGAAGCCCATGATTTGACTGGATATGATTTAGTCCAATATCTGTTGCAACGTTCCATCTTTGATTAAATGAACCAATGAGAGTGAATAATTAAAGTAATATTCTGACTTATTAATTTTCAACTAAAATTTGATTGTTAATTTTTTATCCGTGTTAATTCCACTCTCGGCTATAGTTTCCATTCTAACAAATCTCATACAATGAACTACGTGTTTTTTTTCTAATAATAAAAATGTTTGTAAAACCTCTACGTTTTTTTTCGAGCATCTGTCAATCAATTCGGATCATTTACCTCACTCAGTTCAATCATTTTGATTTTTCAGTCATCTCAGTTCAAGATTTTTATTTTTCAGAAAAGAAAAATGAGCGATAGGCACATGTCAAGTATTTTTCCAGAATGTGATCAATTGAAACAGGTTAGTTACACATGTAGGGACGCTACTCGTTAATTATCAATTAGTTAATAACTAATACTCTTCCTTCAAAATAAGTATTTTATACTGCAATTTTTAGCCCTATTAAATGGTTGAAATACCAGTTAGTTATTATTTAACTGATAGTGTTAACAAATTTTGAAAGTTGAATTCTCCTTTTTCAGATTTATGACAAATGTTTCACCGAATTTTTCCAAAAGTTCATCACTCCCAATTATCGACACCAATTTGCAGTGAATCCATGCGAAAGGCTACATGAAGTTTATAAAAAATGTGTTGAAGAGGTTGGGTTTCCTGTCAGTTTCGTGGATAATGTTTAATCAAAATATTTTTTCAGCGTTTAGCAACACAAAAACCATTTGAAATTGATCTGGATGAAATTCGAAAAGAATATTTGAACACTGAAGACGATAAGCTGAAAGACAGGCCGCAACAAAATGGTTCGAAATGAGGCAATATTAAGCATTAAATTACTCTAGTCTTTCTTAATTATTTATCAAATGATCTTGGTTTTGTTGATTCTAGTAATTTCGCCAATCCTGTACAGATTTTTTTGAATTTTTTGTTGTGATTTCTTGTTGATAATTATATTCTTGTTTTTTTTTCTTTAAAATATAGTTTAAATATACATTTTCTACATTAATTTTGTTGATTATATTTTTGCATTGAAGTGGTTCACTCCAACCTGACTTTATTTTTATAAATAACTGTTCTCAACTTGGGTGGAGATTAGTGTTAAATGGTCATTTTTTAGATGCAACAAACACAGCTAGACATGCCTCCAGTGCCGGCGCCAACTCCGAATCTTGAAGGGCCAAGTCGGTCTGGACAGGTAAAATATTAAAATTTCACTAACAATTTACGAACTACAAAGATATGATTGAAAATATTATTATTTCTCAATAAAAACTATTTTTAAGAGTCAGCATTCCTCTCTATCTACAACTCCACAACCAGAATTGGAAAGATTTGCAGTTCTTGAAAAAAGATTGGAGCAAATATCAGAAACGGCCAGTACGATTGGACAAATAACATGTGATTTCACGCCGACTAGTCAAAATCCGTTAAACGGAGCCATTTATTCTCTTGTTCTTGGTTTGCAGGTATATATTTTAATGAAAATCATAAATTTGCCACATTTCATTATTTTTTTAAGGAAACGAACAAAGTGAAAAATTCGTTCAGTGATGTTAAAGTTCCACTTGAAATTTTAGAATTTTTGGATGATGGAAAAAATCCTCAAATGTACACAAGAGAAGTTTTGGAGCGGACTGTTCAGAAAAATAAAGAGGTATAGTTTTGATTCAAGAAAGCGCTTCAAAAATAACTTGCTTCACAGGTGAATGGAAAAATCGAAATTTACAAAAAATTTCGTGCACATTTGTTGAAAGAATTTGGAGAGGAAATGCCAGATTTGGCCTGGAAATACAGAAGTTTGAGAGAAGATGTTAATCCTATGTAATAATTTGTCAAATGATATCTATAAAATATTTATTATTAACATTTTGAATAGTGTTTTCTCAATTTGGTTCGAACCAGTTAATATATCTTTGAAATTCTCTTGATTTTGCAGTTAAAATATTTTTAGATGTCGATTGGGGCGAACGCTGTAATGAGCGTTCAAAACGCGGCATCTGCCAAATTAATAAGGTATATATTTTTTAAAAAAACATGTTCAGGGGTAAATTTAACTTTCAGGTTTGTTCCTCATTTTGTTGCCCTTCGTCTAAGTTGGACGCACAATGATTTGAAAGCTGAAGGATTAGAGCGGTTCGTTGAAGAACATCTTCCGGTTATCAGGGAGAATAATCCACAAGTCAACTATTTTTTGCATCGAACTTATACAACTTGTGACCCATTCGTTGTTGGAGAGTGAGTTTTCAGTCTAGAAATATAAATAAGTATCTATTCTTTGAAAAAACAAAGAATTTCGTCATAATTAAGATTATTTTCTCGAGAAAAGCATCAAATAACCACTTGTGTTGTAATAAATTAAAAGTATAATGTTTTGCTGTAAATTTTAAAAACCCAAAGTTCTGCAGAGCCAACTTTTAAAAAATACGTTGCTTCTAATTGGTGCATCAGAAAAAACAACTCAGAAAGGGTATAATTTTAAAACTTCCTTTCAGGTACAAGTGGTTGAGACACAAAAAGAAGAGACTGAATTGGAAGTCAACGGAGCAAGTTCTTTCAATGATTGAAGAAATGTCAATCGGTGGAGATTATAGAGAAGGTTTTCTACATGTTTTCAAACTTATTTTTCGAAATTGTGTTTCAGGTTATAAAAGAGGTGTTAATAGACGATTGCCCCGCGGTCAAGAACTTTGGGACACTGAAACAATGGGTCATGATGTTTTCAAAGTTTATAGTAAATATAAGGCTGATACGTTGGAAGAAGATGAATTGCCAATTACTGCAAAAACACATCCGAATTTTACATATAGGAAGTATTGAGTTGTATTTAAATATCTTTTTTTTAGTGTTTAGAGTTGAATTGTTATGTTTTTGTTCTATAAAAATGTGCTTATTCCCCTTTTCACATTTTTTTCGTTTAGTTCAACACAATGATTCGAAATTAAAAGCAGATGCCAACATGTCGTGCTCTCAGAGTGGAAGGCTCATTTTGCAGCATAATAACTAATATTTCAACATTTTGTGCGTCGTTGAAATATAATGAAGAAATTAGAGGAAAAGACTCGCATTCCTTTTTGTGAGCGAAAAGAAACAAATAAATTTTATCTTTTATCGACGGGCACGACACCAGACGGCATTGCGTTATGCGGCACTCTTTTGATGTTTACTTTTTTTGAATTATTATGGACCAAAAAAAAAGTGATGCAAATGTTAATTTATGGGCGGGATTGTTTTTGGAAGATGTGAAAACAGAAACAAACGAAGTCATTTTTCGTTCTCGTCAAAATTATTTTAGGAATTTCTCGTTTTGAAAAATTAAACACAAATGCATTCCTATCTAACATTTTTTTCTTGCAAATGTTCCGGAACGTTCCCTATAAGGCTTTATTCAGAACTTTTTAAAAAACCATTGGATTGTGAGAACGCGAATGAACGCTCGCAAAATAATTAACCTTCTAATTTTTTCAGACGAGCAACTAATTAGAAATTTAAAATGTTAGCGATACAGAACGTGCATTGAACTTTTCGCTAATTCTTGCATTTTTGAAATTTCTAAAGCGGTTCACTAGTTTTTTTTAAAATAGCCCAAACCATTATTTACCATGAAATTCTCATGATCTTTTTTCATCACATCAATCCCTGTAATTATTTTTTCAAGATGTTCCATCATTTTTTTAAAAATCGACACGATTTGGCTAAAAAATTCTGATAATTGCTTCCATTGATGATTGTTAAAGTAAACGTAAGTGGTACAATGTCTTTAATGCCAAAGTCTCCGGAAAAGCACCTTCATTAACTTCGGAAATAATTTTTTTTATTTTTCCGTATTTTTTTCACACGGTGGCCAATGGCCATTGTTAGTATGTATATGTCGTGAGATGGGGACTTCGTTCCAATGTCGCAAAACCCATAAAAATACTGCGTCTCCTCTCACGGCTGATTTTATGTTCGATTTTGATTCCTCCTTCACTTCGGCCCCACATCGTTTGTCCTCAGATTTATTTCGGTTTTGCGCGCTAAAGCGAATCACCCCTTCACACGAAACAATCCATTTCTTTTCACCGAGAATAATGTTTCGTTCCCCCCTGCGTTTTTTTGTATAATGTTCTTTGTATATGGATTAGGCAAACTTTTCGACGAGGAACCTTGAATTTTCAAAACAAGTTGTTGAAATTTTGTCAGCGGTTTTTATAATCCTATATTTTTTAAATGTGGTCCGCATTATTTTTAAAAATAAGATCCTTTGTAAAATTTTAAAATTTAAAAACTATTCGTATCAGAAGAAAAACACCTTCAATATAATTTTATATAAACTTTGAATTTTAAAATAGTGCGTCATCTATTATGAAGAATTGAAACGTTTTCGATTTAATTTAAAAAATGTGAGTTCTTTTCAATTTTTGGTGAATTAAAACGTTTTTTTTCAATAGGAAGGTTTATTAGGACTACAATTGGTCTAATCTTCGTTCGAAATTCATTATTAATATTTGAAACAATGTATGGTGTTAGTTTTAAAAAATAAAATGACACACTGCCTTTAAAGTAGGATTTAGATCTCAGAAACCAGGTGTCACAAAAAAATCAGCCCAAACTTTCACATTAATGTCAACTTTGCCCTTCACTTTTATGAGTTTTTTGTCTGTGTCGGGCCGACATCTATCGTCGGACAAATGCGAATATATGTTTATGTATATTTCAAAATCCGGTCCTCCTGGATATTATGGGGCGTGGATAAGAGTCGTGTTTCGGTGATGACGAAAAAGATGTTTGGAGGGAAGGACGTCGTTAAATTTATGACCAGCTCCTCCTCTTCTTCCTCCTCATACTATTCTTACTTTTACTACTACCACTGCTACTACTACTGAATACCAACTATTTATGTTTCTTTCTGTAATCTAATGAGTACGATCTGATCATTTACCCTGTAGATCGAGCTGTGTGTTTCGAGAAGTTTAGAGAGCACAAGCTAGACTACACGGTGCATGAAATGACTCGAGAATTTAGAATTTAGTTTCAATATTTCTTAATGGTGAAGTGAGCGGTATGTTACTTTAAATAATGACCAATTTCAGGAACAATCTAATATTTATTTCCAAAGTATTTCAGCAGGTTCATAAGCCAGAATTTCATTTCTATGATTTCCGACGATTCAGTCATCAAAAAATCGGGAGCTCCCGAAGATTCAATAGTTTAAAGACAAAGCGGAAAAACAGAATTTCTAATTTCATAAGGGCTGTCTATTATAAATAATATATAATATTTATATAAATAATTACAGTGACCGCTGAAAATTCTTATTGAATGCATATCAAAGGCGACGTATAAATAAAGAGAAAACGGACATGATACAAAAATAAAGTTGCACAAAAGAAAAAATATAAAAGAGAAGTTATATAGACAATGGGAAAAATGCAAAGCGCAAAACGGTGAGTGTAAATTTTCTATATATACACGTGTCTCAACGTTACTCTATTATAAATGGGAAAAAAACCCTATCTAGTTCAAAAATGCATGACACCGTCGGGAAAAGGTATAATAAACTTATTCGAGATAACAAAATTCAGCTCATATGAAAAAATGCGTTTACAGATATGCGTGAAAACAAATACGATTAATAAATATTTCACCTTCAAATATATCATTTGCATCTTGGCGGAAGAGTGAATTTTGACGAAGACCTAGGTGCAGTTGAATTTATTGATCGGCTAATTCCTGAATCTTCCGAACATGGGCCCAGTGCAACATTTTTCGGTTTCGGAGACTGAAATGTGTTAATAAGTAAATTGTTGAGTTGTAACAACTTACATTAAATAATTTTTCCGTATTCTGCATCAAATTCTGTCTGAACTCTCGGAAATTCTTATTCCTCTCAAACTCATTCGTTTCACCAACAAACAATGCTTGCCATTCCATGTTCTGTGGTGTCAGAAAAACTGGCACAATGACAGCCTGAAAATTGGGAAGAAATTTATAACAAACTAGTTTTTTTGTACGGATGGGTTTTTTGCAGAAGAAATTTAAATTCAGATAGAATTCCGCTCCTTTCTCCTTTAAATCTTACCATGTAGTCCATATCCCAATTCAATTCTCCATACGACATCGGTACGGTGAAGAATAATCTGTGACGCTGGCATTTCAACATATAACTCGCCTTTTCCTAAAAAAAAGAATATTCCCATAAAGATTACACCAAAACTCACTTCTTTTAAAAGCCGGCAATTTTCTACAAGACATGCGTACTCTGGAATTTTGTTACCCTGAAAAAATAATGTTCAAAATTGTTTACAAAAGGATCCAACAAACCATTTCCCTTTGTGTAAGATAATCAATTTTTGAAACCGAATAATTATGATTATTGAAGATCGCAATAAATCGGATTACATCTAGGGTGACTTCCCAATCATCAAACTTTCGAATCGATGTTCTTGCAGAACCAGTACGAACGCGCATCAACCCACAAGAATCGTTCCTAAAATTTCAAGTTTTTATTTTCCGAACTTTTTTTCCTTATTTACCAAGCTTTCCAGGTGTCATCTCCATCTATCGTGCTTCCTTTCGCCATAAATGCGTATCCTCTAACTTCAATACTTTCATTTTTGAAGTTTTTCGAGGAAATCACGGATGGTGGGCATTTATCGAACATCATCTTGAAAATTAATAATTAGTGTATTTTGATTGAAATGTCATACTCCCGAATATCTTCCAGGCTCTTCCACGAGAAAATACACATAGTCATGATTTCTCCTTCCGGTGTGGTCCTCCACTTCGATTTTTCCGATTCGTGAGGTATAAATTTCAATCTTTAAATTAATCGTTTACGTTGAACTAAATTATTTGGATTGATCTATACCATTCCTCTGAATTTCGCGCTGAGCATAACAACACCTTCCGCATAGAATGGATAATCGTTTTTGAAGCGCTTCCTAGCATCGCCGTAGCTTCTGAAAATAAATATAATGTTCAAAATGACATCGACTTCACTCACAACTCATTGACCAGTTTCGATGCTTCTTGTTCGGTCAAATGACGGGTTTCATATAAACTCAAGCTCGACACGTTTGCTGCAAAATTTTCAGTTGTATCGCTCGTCATGTTGGTTGTATCAATCGAAATGTCATCCGTGTTCGAAGCCATAGACAAATTGTTATTCGCTTCAACAGTTGATTCAAATTGAAATGCAAAAGAATTATCTTGACGAAGTTCTTCAACTTCTCCTTGAATGGTTTCATCTTCGTCGGACTCGTCGCTAGAGATCTGAAAGCCACCTTATTTTTCGTTCAAACAAAAATTAAATAATACCGCTGGATCGTCAATTGCATAATCTGGCAGTTTCGGACGACGATGTTCTTCGTCAGAAAGCGTCATTTTCTTACTGAAATTTTTGAAAAGAATAAATGGATCAACTTTGAATACATAACACGAAAAAAACGTGAACTAAATATCTAATTTAAAAATTTCCCTAAATATCTATTTTTTACCGCATTGATTTTATCGTAATTGTTGAATAAATATTCGAAAAAATAACAGGCAAACGTTTTTTCACGTTTTTTAACGTTGCATTAAATGTTAAAATTTATTATTAAAAAAATTAGGTCAAAAACAAAAAAAAACACATTTCGAAATAAGGAACCGCCCGGATTACGGTCAAAGGTACATAACAAAAATAAACTGTTGGGTCTCGACGCATATTAAGGTTTTACTACAGTACTCATTATTCAAATCATTGCATTGGATTTCAAAAATAAACTTCGAAGAAAACGTATGTTTGTAATATTCTGAGGAAAATAATAAAATAATTAGAGAAAGAAATCTAACCCAAAAGCTTAACATATCTTGTCGAAGAGTAAAGAGGAAAACTAAACTTAAATGAACCAATTATTTTTCAAAACCATTTTCGATCCGATATGTATTTTATCGAAAAATCCCTTTTTTTCGACTTTAGTGCAAAGGGTATTATGATTCTTTTTAAACTGGTGAGTTGAATGAATCGCGCTTCTACTTTTCAGATAGTTCCTTTGAAATTCAACACATTTGTTTTTTTCCACCAAAGTTCAACACCGAGTCAAATTAGATTCACCTGGAAAATGTAACAAAGTTTTTTTTTCGGGAAGTGATTTGATTTGTTTGCTCTTTCATATACACACTTGTGTGCACACTTGACAGCTCGACCACAATCTTTAGGTTTTTACAAATCTCGCCACTTGAATGCCATGTTTTAATTTCATATTTTTCATTCTTGTACTTTTTTGTTTTAATCATCAACATGTGGATGGAAGTAAAAAGGAGGCAAAACTTTATAGGTTTGAAATATTAATTAATTAAAAAGTTTCATACTTTGTATACTTTTTCAGAGATCTTTTGGCCAATTACAGTCATCTTGTTCGACCGGTCAGAAACCCTAAAAAAGCTTTGACTGTCACAATGAAAGTGTTTTTTCAACAAGTTTTGACAGTTGATGCAAAACATCAAATGGTTGAAATTAATGCATGGCTGAAATATGTAAAAGAAATTTCAAAATTATCATGAAATTTCAATTTTTTTAAAATTAAGGTTTGGACCGATTATCGTCTTCGTTGGAAACCCATTGATTATGATAATATAACTTCAGTTCGGTTTGTTGGAGAAGATCAGATATGGCTACCAGATATTTTATTATATAATCGATATATTGAAAAGTTTGAAACTAATCTTTCGAATTTTTAAAGCTAAACTGATTTCAGTGAACAAGAAAGCTTTGATAGCACTTTCAAAACAAACGCATTGGTTTATAGCGATGGACTAATAAATTGGATTCCTCCGGGGAACTTTAAGGTATTGTTGGTTTATGGAATAAAAAATAAAAGCATTTTTCAAAAGTAAGGCCTTTCGAAATGTTTTGACAATATTAACTTCAAAACATTCTTTTTAAATTTTTTTAAAGAATCAAAAATTCAAAATAAAAAAATTATTATCACGAATCCTATTTTACGAATGTTAAGAAAATATGTTTTTATAGGGAGGTATTTAAATATTACGAGTATTTAAAAATCTGACTCTTAAAGGCATTGTCTCAGTGTTAAAAATCCAAAAAAAAGTACAAATGCTCATAATTTTGGTGTACAAAAAATTTGAATTAATTGTGAAAGGTTAAAATAGTGGTGCTCTCTTTTTAAGAGTTGATTTATCAGAGGTAGAACTTCCGAGCTTTAAAAAATGTTTTACCTTTCGGGAGAAATCGAAACCTAAATCAATTAATTTACCATTAACTCACAGATCAGTTGTAAAATGGACATCACCCTTTTCCCATTTGATGAACAAATCTGTTACATGAAATTTGGATCATGGACGTATCATGGTTTCGCACTTGATCTTCAATTAGACGCCGTAAAAGATGAAGAACCATCAGCTGATTTATCAACATACATAACAAATGGAGAATGGCACATGGTTCAAGCACCAGCAAGACGCGAAGAAAAGTTTTACAAATGCTGCAAAGAGCCTTATCCAACTGTTAAATTTTATCTCCATTTACAACGAAGAACATTCTTTTACTTATTCAATGTCGTTCTTCCAACACTTTTAGTCTCTTTCATGTCACTTCTTGCTTTCTGCCTACCTGGTACCGATTTGAGTGAAAAAATTGGCCTTCGTAAGCTTTTTTTTAAAAAGAAGAAACAATAATTAAATATAATTTCAGAAACTACAATTTTATTATCCGTCTGTTTTTTCTTGACAATTTTGTCTGAAAACACTCCAACAACGTCAGAAGCTGTACCATTACTAGGAATATTTTTTTCATCCTTAACATTTATAGTTGCTATTTCTACAACATTTACTATAGTTGTTCTAAATATTCGATATCGACAAATTGCCAATCATTTTATGAGTCCTTTGGTAAGTCTGAAATCAATGAAATAAGTTATAACACGCTGCATTTCAGTTTCGTCTAATTTTTCTTGAATACCTCCCATGGATGATGTTAATGAGAAGACCAAATCATAAATTCCATAACGGTTCATGCCATAAAATGGACGAAACGAATCAATGTATCCAATGTGCAAAAAATAAGGAGCTCAAAAGTATTCTACGTGGTACTTCAGCAGATTCGAATATTTTGGAACAAGGCAATCCACTTTCCCCAGACTACTTATCGATGAATAGGAAAGTTGGAGACGTGAGTAATTGAAAAGGATGCCTTTATATAGCTTATAGATGTAACTGGGATGAAAATAGAGAAGATACCGATTCCAAATCTGTTTTTAAAATTTTCGAAAACCACCTAGAAGTCGAGAAAACAAGTTTCAAAACAATGACCTAGAAAAAGTTTTTCTTATGAGCTTTTTGAATAAATATTTATGGTAAATTAGTTTTTTTTTTAAATCTAAAAACAGTACGTAAAGCAAGTTGAGACTGTTTTTTAAAATGTTTAACAACTCATCTTCCAACCAAATATATTTTCAGGGACTGTTCATCCAACGTCGCTGTGAAATTCATGAAAATATGATGAATGACAAATTTGAAAAAGGAATGAGAGCTTGTGAAAAGGTTCTGAAAGAAGATTCAAATGATATGGCAAATATTATGTTAACTACTATTAGAATGTATGAAGCTGTTGTTGATCAAATTCATAGGATTAGGAAAAGAATATCGAAGAAAGCGAAAAGGAAAATAATGCAGGTGAGGGACATTTGGAAACTTATTTATGAATTATTTGAGGAATATTTAAAAAAAAATAAGAAAAATTGAAAGCTTGCAAAAAAACTGACATAAATATTTCTAGCTTAGTTTAAATTATAATTTTAAAACCTTTTAAGCTTCGAATCTCCTGTCACTATTCTATATACATATAAACTTGAAATTCCCATATACTATTATTTCAGGAAGAATGGAAGTTTGCAGCAATGGCTGTCGACCGTTTCTGCCTGGTCCTTTTCACATTATCCTTAATAACTTGTTGTATTATATTTTCAACTGTTCCACCAATAAAAATTGTGTAAAAAAAACAAAGAAGCATTTATTATTTAATACTTTGAATGTTTGAATAAATTTGTCGTTGTTTTGGTCGATTGCAAAAAACATAATGGAGTTCATATAAATATAAGCAGGACAGTAATAAATAGGTTGATGGAAAACTCGTATTCTGTAAAAAACCAACAGAAAATAAGGAGAATAAGGAAAAATAAGCTCGGGACTAGAATGTCGGCAGTATTGGAGATATTATGATTAGAAATGAATTATTTTCTTGGCGATGGTGGGATTTCTCGTCGAACGCCACTTGTTGCACCAGTCATACTTCGACGCACTCCTCCATCTCCACCTCTTTTCATGGTTTTTGTGAAAACTTGCCCTATTTTTTCAGCAAAATTCACACTACTTATGGATTCATTTAGACTTTTTGCATCTGGGGAAAGATGGACGATCACTAAGGTTTTGCTGTCGCCGTCTGAAAAAATGAAAAAAAATTGAATTTCTTATGAAGTGAAATTATGATATTATTAAGAGAAATAATATAAAATATTCTCTTAACTTTAAGAATTAAATGGCACACTGTCTTTAACGAAAAATTATCCGAAAAACCGAGTGTTTTGAATTTAAATGTTTGAATTTAACATTGCCAAAACATTTCCCTACTTTTAAAAAATTATCTATTTTTATTCAAAACTCACTCAAGCTGTCTTCGAGAATTCGGGTCAACAAACAATTCCTGAATGGAATATGCTTTTGATTTTGCCTCAGTGCTAGTACGACATTTCCTAATTCGGATAATGATTTATTGATTGATTGTGCTTCTTTCAGCAATTGACCAGTTGCATTTGTTTGCGAGACTCGTTCCGATCCGGCAAGATCCACGAGGTTCAATCTTCCAACAGTTGTTTTTTTCGTGATTAGGTTTGTTGCAGACACCGAGACTCGGACGATAACATGAGAACGACTGGATTCTATGTTGGCATCTGTGGCAGCAACAGCCTGAAATTTGTTAATTTTTTTCAATTTCAAAGGTAAATTGGGATACTCCCGCTTTATAAATTTTTAAAACATGATGCGTGAGGATTTTTACCTTATTTTTCCTTCCTCTTGCCAATGTTTCAGTCACTTCTTCTGGCGATGTGACAACGATTTCATCGAGTCCCGGAATTGAACATTTATCCCCTTCGATTTGTCGAATCACAAGATTTGAATTGTTGATGTTCAGAAGATCACTGAAAATAAAAATTTCTTGGAATTGGAAAAAATCTAAAGTTACCGTATTTTTTCATTATATATCTCCATCATTGACACCTTGATAGTATACTTTATATCCCCATTTCTTTCCTTCGCTGTCTCAAAAAGTTGCATAATTGCCCTCTGATTGATTCCAGGTAATTCAATTGGTCCTTCCATTGTATAAGTTTTTCCACTTCCGGTATGTCCGTACGCAAAAATGCACACATTATACCCATCAATGCAACTGGTTATAATCGGTGAGACTTCCTTGAAAATCTGAAAGAGAACTCTCTTTTTTTGCTCAATTCGATTCATCAAAATAAACCTGATCTTGACTGAAATTAGTGGGAATAACTTTATCAGCTCCAGCACTTGTTTTCTTCGTCCCTTCCTTATTAGAAACATGAACAATTCCATTATCCATTTCATCAATATAAACAACACCTTTCTGCTCTTCATCCTTCGAAGTTTCGTCCTTAATTTGCGGACGAATGCGATAAAATACTCGAATATTTCCATTCAATTCCACTAATTGATTATGTAATTCTTTTCTTTTTTCCATTTCAGATTTATATCTTTCAATCAATACACGGAAGAAGTCGGTTGTTTTGGAGGTGAGCATCATCTTCATTTCACCCATACAAACATTGAATGCATCTTTTGTATCCAGTGCTAATTGGCGAAGTTCATCTTTTTCAGTTTTTAGTTCTTCAGCACATCTTTGTAGTTTCTTCCAATGTGTTTCTTCTCTCATTGACTGTACCATAAGTGGGTATGGTTTCACATCTCCAGTTGGTTGTGGACTTATTGATCTGAAAATATTCGTTTTGCGGATGTAGAATAATTTTAAAAAGGAAACTAATTTTAAGACTTAAAAGATGGCACCTTGTCTTTAAAATATCATCTCATAAGCATTACCTTATTGCAAATCGATCTTCATTACTAGTCATATCACTTTCATAATCCTCATCAGTCTCCAATAATTCATTCATCCTTGCACTTTTTTGCATTTGTGACAACGCATTTTTAAGCCGAAGATTCTCCTCCGAAAGTGTTCCGAAATCCAGCGACAACACTGAAATTCCTTTGAGCATTTGATTTCGTTTTGTATAAGTTGTTGCACGACCTGCAATCCAATATCTTCCAGGACACAAAATGTAATTATTTTGGTTATTGGTTAGTTTAAAGTTTTTTCTGAACATTTATGTATTAATCTACAGTTTTTGTGGTCATCTGGGAATGATATTGAATCGCAAGGAGAGAAACAATCTGAGGAGAAAAAGTTATCGTAATAAAAGGAAACATCAATTGTACGGAAATTGCTTATAATCATGCCCATTCGACCACCACAAAACAAAAAAAACACGAATAAAAAAAGGAAAAGAAACCATGATCAGGAAATTTGGGATTGAAAGAAATACAAAAGTTTATGGATTTGACTGTTAGACGGGTGTTAGTGTAATAACTTTCCAATTGAATAAGTAAATTTTGGGAACATTTAATTGTCATTCACTAATAAAACATTCCATTTCTAGAACTAATTGGAATATCGATTAATTGAATTATATGTTTTTTGTTGGTGTTTATTCAAAAAAATCAATTAAAGGGACTGTTTACTGATTTTGGGCTTCTATTCCATTTTCATCTTCTTCACGATATTTGAAAACCTGTACAAGCAAAAACAATTTTTCGAAATTTTCTTTTCTAGTACACGAAAAAACAAATATGCAGATTAAGGCGGCATATGGCCTAAAAATTGCAAACACTCTCACATTCATGCGCTCTCTCGCGAGTGGCCGACCAGGTAGGCCATTTCTCCGCATTACTCTGTAAATGTGTTTGAATGTGGAATAGAAAAGTTGAAAAGTTGAAAATGGAATAGAAACCAAAATTCAGTAAAGAATCCTTTTAAAGACAGAGTACTACTTTATTTCAAACAAAAATGCCAAAATTAAGTGGAACCAACACACACGATCATGCAAATAAGTAAAAAATAAGTATACCTTGTATAAAATCTTCCATATTAGCAATTCTTGCTTCTTGTTCATCAATAATATCTTCTAAATTCCTCAGAAGTCTGTCTTTTGTTTCGATATGTGTTTCAAGTATTCTCATTTGTAGTTTCATGTTCACAAGCTCGACCTGAAATTGTATTGGATTGAATTTTGGAAGACGGAACATTCTGTCTTTCTTATCTTGAAAATTTTGTTGAAAATGTATAAAAAGCGAAAAAACTAGTTGAAAACAATACCGTTAATCGTATCGTCGGAGATTTTCCATTTTCAACATTTTTCAGGTTCCCATTATTTTAACAGTTTTCATAAAATCTCAGTATTCTAAAAATACATTTTTAAAAAATACCTCATGAATATATTTACATTGTTGAAAAATGTCAACATCTCCTACTTGATGCGGATCCATTGCTTTTTTCAAACAATGCGTCTAAATATTTCTCGACCTCTTATTCCTCAATTCGTCGTTGTGCTGAAAAAAAACACTATAAGTACTGTACAAGGTCGTAAATGTAGCAGTAAAAAAACGAATCGAATTTTTTTGAGAATAAAAATTGACGAAGGTAAACAAAAAAACGGGAGAAAAAAGGAAGAGGAGCAGTCAACTAGTAGTCAGTAAATGAAAATATTTACTCACTTGTTTTTCCCCCTTATTTTCTCCAAAAACAGAACATAAACGGATCATTTTGGATTACAGAAATGGATTTATATAACAACAATCTAGCATAGAATAAAAAACAGTACATACATATAATAACAACCTATAGTTTCAACAGTTTTTTGTCTCGTTTCGAGTGGAAAATTGGACAGGGGAAAGAAAAAAGAATACGAAGAAAATGATGATGATTGTACGTTGAATGAGTGCCAAAATAAGGAGAAATGGCAACAACTAGTCGAATCGGTGTTTTTTTCTCCGTAATTCTTGGTTTATTTATGTATTGGCAAAATTGGCACAATGAGAACAATGGCGATGGAGGGGGAGAATGGTGCAGAAAATAGCGAAAACAGTGGGACAGAATTAAAATTTTATAATTATTTTGAGGTTAAAAGGAGGGCAGTACGGAGATAATAAATGTACCTTAAATGAAAATAGACTTCATTCTCATTCCAAATCTGTTTTTAAAATTTTCTAGAACCACCTAGAAGTCGAGAAAACACGCCTCAAAACAATGGCCTAGAAAAAGTGTGCACCTGGCCGAACTTTTTCCTATCAGCTTTTTTCGTGTTTCGTTATAGTTATGCAAAATGTTTATATTACTTCATTTTTATGTTTTTTAAAATTAAAAAAAAAATTTTTTCATGCCTGCGGACTAGTTTTCGCAGGTGGCCCCTCTTTCTAGGCCATTGTTTTGAGGCGTGTTTTCTCGACTTCTAGGTGGTTCTAGAAAATTTTAAAAACAGATTTGGAATGAGAATGAAGTCTATTTTCATTTAAGGTACATTTATTATCTCCGTACTGCCCTCCTTTTAACCTCAAAATAATTAGAAAATTTTAATTCTGTCCCACTGTTTTCGCTATTTTCTGCACCATTCTCCCCCTCCATCGCCATTGTTCTCATTGGCACAATTGAAAAAAATGTACAAAGTATTGTGATAACATAAAAATTTCTTAAATTTCGTTATCTAAAAACTTTAAATGTCTTAAGTAAACCGCAAAACGCCACATTCCGCATAAAACCAAGATTTGGGAAAGAAAATAGAACATTTCCGGTCATTTAGTCTACAAATGAACTCAAAACCCTATAATTAAACGAGGAAAAACTAGTTCATACCCGGTCAAAGCTTACCTAAATTCTCTTTCCCTTTACAAAAAAAAACAGGTAAGGTTCAAAGAAGGTTGCATCTTTCATAAGCGCCGAGAGAAAAAAAAATCGAAAAGCGGAGATGAGCCACATTTTTTGTATGTTTAGTTAGTTTATTTATAACAGACACAAATCAAACATGAAATATAGATATATATTTATTTATTTCAATACATTCATTCGCTATACTTATTTGACTATTTGTCAAATCGATCGATATTTCCCCCCGTAATTGTTTTAAACCGCTCTAATTTATAGGCACTAATTTGATTTCCAGATGTGTGAATGTGAATAAACATTGAAATTTGAGAACAATTTTTGAGATAAATAGAACCAGAAAATGGTTGAGCAAGAAAATTGAGAGTGCGAGGAGCGACAATTATACAAGAAAAAGAGACATTGTTTGAAAATTGGGAGAGACTTCACAATCGAGAAAAGAAAAACGAAGAAGAGTATGTTTAGGCGACATTTTCATGAAATATTGCATGGGATTGCACCCTTTTGGGAGTGTTGAATGATTGATCATTTGGAGAAAAAAGAACCTAATGTTCAAAAATTATATGATTTTATTTTAAAATTTTAAAACATGTTAACGTTGAAAAAACTGAAAATTGGTGATCGAATTTTTGGAAAATTTTGAAAAAAAGTGAAACTTGTACAAAATGCCGCTATTATTTTTGAATTGAAAATAAATATTAACAAAACCGGAATCAGGAAGTTATGAAATCGAAATTTTGTACAGATGAAAAAAAACTTCTGAACTTATTTTTTTCCAAAAGCAATATTTGAATTAGGCAGGACTTTAAGCGAGTTTTGAAAAATATGATGTACATAATTTGATATACTTATGTACATCTTTTAAAAAAATAATAATTGTTTCAAAAAAGCAGTATTCTCTGAGTTGAATCATTGACAAAAAGAAAATTCTGGATCAATTGTGGGAACTTCCGGTCCTAACATTCAATAGAGGAAAAGCTTAGTTGAATGTTCAAACAATATGTTCAGCGGAAAACACTGGCAGCGTTATCAGTTGTTAATTCATTAATGGTGTGACACTTATAATAACTAGGTAGTTATTGACTGTTAATTATTTATCTGTTTTCCGAGATTAACCTGCCAAAACTGAAGATTATAAAGCTAATATGTTTATAATTTATTTTAAAAAGGTAATGCTAAATTGATAATAACCTTGTAATGTATTAGTCTTAATAATCTTTAAAAAATGAAATAAAAATTTTCGGAAGAACTGAAAATTAATAAAAACTAGAAATAAACAAAAACTCAAGCAAATTACATGGAAAATGAGGTTCTGAATTGTTTGTGCAAGTGATTTCCTCCTGATGTCACAATAATTTCCCTCGCGAGAAGAACAGAACATGATGTAGACGAACAGGCTTCAAACCCCTTTTCATAAAACAATGTTCAGTTGGATTGTGGACACATGGGAAAGTGGACAGATGAGTGACCATACATGCAAAAAGCATTATTTTCAAACTAGTATGGTGAAATTGAAAGGTTAGAATAGGATTTATGCATGAAAATGTACATTTCTCATCCAAAAAGGGAGTATCGCCGAGAAGTGGATTAGATATACAGGTGAGAGTGTATAGAGCAGAAAACGATAGGCATATTGTTGTAGAATTATGATGAATATTACTTATTTCTCCGCATAATAATATACTCTACTGACTTTTTGAAGGACAAATTCGCAAAAATGGGTGTGGACAGACGAATTAAACCCAATTTTTTTTTGATGTCTCGAAGCGATCATATCAGTTGATAGGTGTGGCTAGCAGTGATTAATTAGTTTGTACAAGTGACATGTTCACTGCAAAATGTAGGTTGAATGAGAATAAATATATTGGAGTGACAGTTTCAAGTGGGTGTTAAAAAGTTGTGATTCATAGGTTCAATTTTGTATTTACTTTTATTTCAGTAGCCAGAAAGTGGCAAGAGTTAAAGGAAGTGTTCCAGATAATTTCAAAGTTTCTCTTTCATTAAAGGATGACTTTACGGAGATAACAAATATACTTTAAATGAAAATATACTTAATTCTCGTTCCAAATCTGTTTTTAAGATTTTCTAAAAAAAAACCTAGAAGTCGAGAAAATGAGCTTCAAAACAATGACCTAGAAAAAGTGTCCACCTGACCGAACTTTTTCCTATGAGCTTTTTTCGTTAATAAATACTTATGCGGAATGCTTATATTAGTCCTTTTTTATGTTTTTTTTTTTCATTTTAATTTACCTTTTTTTCATTTTTTTTTTCGGATTTTTCATGCCTGCGGACTAGTTTTCGCCGGTGGCCCCTTTTTCTAGGCCATTGTTTTGAAGCTCATTTTCTCGGCTTCTAGGTGGTTTTAGAAAATTATAAAAACAGATTTGGAATGAGAATGAAGTCTATTTTCATTTAATGTACGTTTATTATCTCCGTAAAGCCCTCCTTTAATAGACAAAGTTCATAAAATGTAGTTCATCAGTTATTGTTTTCCAACTTAAAATCCAACTTAAAATTAAAATCTGGACTAACAAAAATATAAATAATGAACATTTAATTTCGTATTTATACCTATTTATACTTCTGAAAACAGTGACACATTATCTTTAACGATTTTAAAATTACAAATTTGAACGCGAAACGAAATAAACGGTTCACTGCGTTTAAAATTGGTAGACATATTTTTTCCTCCACAGAAGTAAAAAAAAAACGAAAGCTCAAAAAGGGTAGATGTCCAGAGAGCATGTTTCGATGGATCGACATCCTAAGTAAGAAATAGTATATGAAGCGAAAAGACGGAGAAAATGAAAACGTATACGGAAGGGGGGGGGTGAAAGCACCCGATAAACAACAACAACGAAAAAGACGAATGGAAAATGAAGGAAAGGAAGGAACAAAGAGTAGGTTTGAAATTGAGAAGTGAGTGACATACATATATCGAATTTCAAAAATATTCCTCAATTATAAACGATGTACAAAGGTGTTTAAATGGAAAAAGTTCATATTGGCCGAAAACACTTCTCAAATGACCTTGTTCAATATAAATATGCTTGAAAACATTTTGGAGAACATTAAAAGGTGACAGAAATGGCGGAATGAATACTTCGTTGAATATATGAAGTGAACAGCATTTATTGTTGTCATGGAGATTAGAGAGCCACTGGTCATCGATGTGTACATTTCGAATTCAAGGACAAAATAACAATAAAACTTTTATGAGATATTTCAAGAGAATAATGGAATTTGATCTTGACATTTATATTGGTAAGGACAATAAGAAAAAAAAAGAAGTTTTTTCTAACATTGGACAATATCTTTAGTGTACTTGGTTGCTTTTTTGGTCTGCATTGAATTCTATTGAATAAGGTGACCACTTCTGTTCATGTGGATTAGACTTTTTTCTATGAATTTTAAGAGGGCGATAATTTAAGGAGAACGCATTGAGAGCTTTTTCAAAGTGTGAAATGAAAGATTTTTAGTGCGGGAAAATAAATTCAAAAAAGCTAACGGCTTACAATTACCTACAGAAATTTTTAACGGCAGAATACTAGGTTTATTAATCCGAGCATTAAAAAAATGAAATTTTTCTGTAGTAGACGAAATAGTTGTAGGTTTCTAGTTTTGAACCTCAATGTTCAATAGCAATAAATAAGAACGATAGTTATGTAGAAACTATTACTGTCGAATAAAAACCGTCATGCTATTCGACTTATGATATTCAATCAGGAGAAACATTAAAAGAGATTTACAATGATTGTATACGTTTTCTTAACAAAAAATAACATTTTAGATTAAGTTGCCTCACAAAATCGGATTCTAAAACCACATTTATATTGTGTCCGTTAACTATTTTAATAAATTTATAGGATTAAATAAGCTCAGAAATTGTAATAATATCAAATATCAAGTACACTCTTGTGAATAGGATTTGTAAAATACTTAACAATATATCTTTTCGCGAACTGTAACAAGCCTACAATTTTTCAGGGGGTTTGAAATTAATTTTGCGAACAAGATTGCTTTTTCATACTGATTGAAGTCAGAATTTTTTTACAATATTTACTTTATTCAAAAATCAGCAAAAAAAATAAAATGATTCATAATAAAATGCAATGGAACCGGTAAAGAATAAGAATATATGCATTATGACCCGCAAGAATCATAAAATCGGGTTGAAAAAATGAAGATGTTAAGTTTAAAGTTAAAAAAAAATTTAAAGTTAGAAGGAGGAGATTTTAGAATAGATTAGGAAGTTCTTGAGCTCTTGAAGAGTAAGAAAGGTGTTAGTGTTGCAGGTTAATTTGTTCCATTTTGGAACTTGAGAGTCAAAAAACGAATTGCAATTATTCAACAGATGTGGAAAACGGGCCAGCACATTAACATATTGTTCGAACACCGTATATAGAAGAATTTTTCTATTACTTGAATCAAAACTTCGGTAAGTGGACATGACTTTGTGAAGAACATGAATGCGCAGTGAACTGAAAATTCCTACATTAGGAGTCGTAATGGATCCGTATGAAAAAAAGCAATTTGTCGAGATTATGGCACGAAAGAACAGGTTAAAGGGTTGTATCTTTTTCAAGAATACCATTATAATCAATATCCTGATTAGTTGGTTGATTGATTCCACGGGTTGAAGAAAAGTTATTCCCTAAGATGAGACCTAAAAACGCGTAGGTTATCGGATGTAATTTCTTCTCCAATTGCTTAGTAGGGGTGTTTCATTCTCACATGTGAAACAATGCACTGGGTTACACTCGGAATTATTGAGCACCTTGAAAGTGATTAGAAAATGATTCCAGTCCGTGAGGCTTCATTAAATTCTCATTGAACCGCTAATCGGACTTAAAGACAGCTGTTCAGTTAATTTGACCCTACCTGGTTTTAGTTTCAAAAATTAGAGCGTACTCTAATTAGTACAATGCAATTTATGCGAAATCACACCGATAAATACACGCGTCATAGCAGCCGTCCAAAGTTCCAAAAATAAAATTTTGAATTGCCGCGTGTCCGTGCGACGCGGTCGGTGTCCGTGCAACGCGGTAGGCATTGGCGCGAAACACAATTATTTGAATTTGGCTACATATTGGCATTGTTCTTTGGACCACCTGGGCTCCCATTCGAATTTTGAATTTTCCTTTGAAAATTCCCACGATGTTTATGAAAAGTAAATTTTTTTTAAATATCACTATTTTTCACATGATCAAACAGAAGTTTCTTGACTCATGGATGACCTTGTTGCCAAGTTTCGTCACATGAATATATGTTATTTTCCGTAAATATAAAAATATTTTGAGAATACTGCAGCTTTCGAGTCAGTACAGCGGGATTCCTTTCTCAAATTTCCTTGTTACATTCGCATTTGTACTTCTTGAACGTTACGCTGTAAATATTTATTGTTTTCTCGTATCTTCCTTCTCAGACACTGGTTATTTTCTGTGCTGATTTTTAAAGAACATGCAGCTGTTCAATGACATGGATTCATTGTCAAATGACAAGAACTATACAACATTCGTTCCAAACCTTTTTTTTTTAAACCCAACATTTTTTTTTCATTTTTTCTCTCTGGGACCTAACCAACTCATTAATCAACATTAATGATACTTTTCAAAAATGAGCCATGTGCCATCGAAAGAATGTATAATATCAGTATGACTTCTCTCTCTTTATCTCTTTTTCACAGGTATTTGAAAAAAGCAACAATTGGCTCATAAAATGATCAAGGTCAGGTTAGATGTTTTGTGTCGGCTCACATTTCTAGACGACTTCAAAAATAGTTAGAAAGATGATGAGTGAAAATTTTTGAGAAATCCTTTTACTTTCGAAATCGTCAACTTTTTTTTTGAGTTTGGCACGTTTTGTCACTTATCAAATCGTTCGAAGATCCTCTTGTTGTCTGGACCCTTCGTTTCTGTCGTCCTCATATTTTTTCATCATTTTTGAGAGTTTTTCTTTGCAGGTTGTTGATGATTTTTGAAAATTTAATTTATATGTTCAATCGTTGCGTGACTATTAACTAATTATTTAAAAACTATGCATCAGTTGGTAGCGTTGTTCTAATTAGCTTGATAAAATTAAAATAATATATATAAAAGACAGTGCTAACTGTCTTATTTTTATATCTCATCTAATCGAACTTAAAATATTTATTTAATATTTACCAATTACTATTAGTTGCTAAAAATGAACTGATATTGACAAGATGAAAATTCCTGGCCGCTCGTTTTGCGTATTGTCAAGATAATAATTTCTGGCCGCTCGTTTTGCGGAGTGTCGTTGGGAATTTACTCGCAGCGCGACCGCAACGCGCTCAAATTCAAATTTCTCAGTTGGTCTTGCGCTTAGCGGTCGCGTTGCGAGGAAATTCCCAACGACACTCCGCAAAACGAGCGGCCAGGAATTTTTATCTTGACAATAGCATCGTAGGGAAATTCCTCGCAACGCGCAAAGACCAACTGAGAAATTTTAATGTTGCGAGGAATTTTCCAACGATGCTAATAATATGCAACACTTTTAATAATTAACTTATAGTTTTGTACTAATCAAAATGGCGCTTGCCCACATACCTTTGAAAATACGTGCGGGAACTCGATTCATTTAATATCTTAAAGGAGATTTATAGCAAAACAAATGCAAGTTTTCTTAGGACAGTCCTGATTAAGAAAACACAAAGATGACCTAGAAACCCAAATTTCATTTCTTCGGTCATTGTCCGATTTTTTAATTTTTAAAAATTTTTTAACTGTTTTTTAAATAATTGTTCGACTTAAAAATGTTTTGCTATCAATTGGTAGATAATAATAATCTTATTCATCGGAAACCCATTTCCGATCTCTCTGGAGCCCCCTTTAACGTTAAATAACCTGATCTTGATAATTAAATTCTGATTTTTGAAGTCGACTTTTTAAATATCATTTTTACAGTGAGCAAAACCGTAAAAACAAGTTTAGAACACTTTACTTTTAATAGTTAACCACTTGTCACATTTTGTGACGCATTATCTTTATTTACTTTTCAACTCCTTTTGCTCTATTTAAAAATATCTTGCATTCCAATCTTGCACGTTCACTTCTCATTCTCAAATACTACTTTTCAGAAAAGTCGTTTCAAAATGCCGGAACCTTCACCATCGCACCATGAAATCATCTGTGAGAATTCAAGTAATTTGTTGGAACGGAAATGGAAGCATGCATTCACAACTTTCTTTGGTATCTTTCATTTTTTTCCATTTCCATCTATGTATACATATATTTTCAGATCTTGATCACAATGGAAGAATCGAATGGAGAGATTTCAAAGATCTTATTGACGTGAGAATCATAAAACTCATTTTTGAAAAGAAATTTGAAACTTTCTCTAGGTCATCGGAGAAGTTCGAGGAAGAAGAAGTGATGTATATTTGACTGCACGTCTTTGTCTTCCTGATATTTGGCAAAAAATGACGGAAGCAATTGGGAAAGATGAAGAAGATACTGTGAGTTTGTGTTAAATGAGACAATATTGGAGTAATTGCTAAAATTAGCTCTCACCGTTTCTGAACGGAAATCCGGTTGCTTTCATATTTCGAAAAATACGTGCGACAGAAATAATTTTACTTATATTGGTATTAATTAGTGAAAATAAGGAAAAACTATACTAAAAAAGTGTAATTAGGACAGAATACTCTTTCGAAATAAATATAAATTTGTCATGATCTTTAAGCTTTACATAATTTCAGTAAGATAGATGTTCTGTCAATCAAAGTTGATTTTCGCTATCAGTAAAAATATTATATTTTTATTTCATTAAAGTTTTAAAAGTTGTTCTAAGTTTTATAATTTGTTTTCAAATTTTTTTAGAACAAAGTCGGGCAGAAATTAATTTCGTGAAGCTTAAAGAATTTATCTTTTAGGAAATTTGTGTTTAAAAATGTGTAATTGGATGTGCGGGAGCTCCCGGCATTAAACATCCGTTGTTTTTTATTCTATCCAAAAATATTTAAATTACATTGATTTGTGGCACTAAACGTATTCGCCTTTTGCGCAAATATGATTAACGTAATTCAACTTCGAAAACATATGATTCATGTCTACTACAAAATTCAAAACACAACATATCAATTTTATTCGTTTCATAGATCACCTTATCCGATTGGTTCAACCTGTGCGAGAACTCACGAAAATCTAAAAAGGAACCAGAATGGCAACGAGCATATGTGGATTACATGTTTAAATTATTAGACGAATCTGGTAATCGAGTCGTCTGAAAATATATAATGAACATCGTCTTTTTCTGTAGGTGATCGACTTGTGGATCAAGCGGAATATGTTCAAGTTCTTGGATATTTTGGCATTCCTCGCAACGATTCTTCCCACTGTTTTGATCAATTTGCATTTGTAACTAAAATATAAAACTTTTGCTTAAAAAATCTGAAATTTTCCAGGGTAACCAAGGTCAATTGATTCACAGCATCGACAACAAGAGATTTGTAACACTTTGGAAGGAATTTTTCAATTCTGAAGACCCCAAGTCACCAGGAACATGGCTACTAGGAAAAATTTGAATTTCTTGCCATTGTTGTTGTTGTTTGGATCAGAAATAGCAGAATTTTATTTTTAACTCCCATGAAAACCCCCAAACTACACTCTTTTATACGTATTTTTGAATCATCCCAAAGAATTGTACCGGTATTAGAAAAACAGAATTTGTAATCATATTTAGTGAATGTGGATCTGAGCTTGATAATAAAATGAAAAAAAAAACAAGAACTATATTTATTTGATAACAATTTCACAATAATAAAGATTTTAATTTAAAAAAGAGAAGATTATGATTTAAAGTTTCAGCATAAAGTTGTACCCGTGAATAAAACCAATGAACTCTATAATACGTTAATCGTGCGAATTGTGATCTCTATCCCAATACAATAGTTCCTCCAATTCGTCTTGCCTGTAAATAAATAAATAGCAAACTCATTAAAATACTGCGCGCTTAATTCGCGCCTCGAATCCGCGCAATCAAAATCACAGTTTCACACTGAAAATTGAGCGTGTTCGCAGAATTTGATTTGTTTTTTGATTCCAAGCCGGCTTTTGCAACATAAACAAATTCACATTACAGTAACGAAGAACAAACCTTTGAGAATCGGCGATAGCCCCTCGGTCCATCTTGTTGATCCAAAATATTTTCTAAAGCCACGATATTTTTGACAGCAGCCCTCCGAATCGCATCAAAATCGTTGACGTCATATGATTTAACGAGCAGAATTGAAATGTTGAAAAAAGCAAGAAAAACTAGAAGACCGAAGCGCATTTTGGCTGAAAATGAAAGAAATGAATTAAATGGAAGAAGGGATCAGCCAGCGCCAAACAAAAAGGAACAAGATGAACTCAATTAGTATTAGGAAGATGGGACAAAGATGACAAAAAAAATGAAAACCTTTCAAAAACAGTTGAACACGAAAAAAAGGAAATGAATGTCTACATATGCTCAGCTGAAAATATATATGTATAATGGTGCTTTCATAAGAATTTCACAAAGCATATTATCATAATATATCATCCTTTTTTAGTTTTTTCGCCACGCCTTTCTAAAAAAATTTTCAATTTTTTCCAAGTTACGCATTTCTACTTTAAGCTCCACCCAAAAACAAATGATGCTGAAATGATTCGAATTAACTTTGTTTCTATAAATATTGCTTGAAAAACGTCATAAAAATACCCGGATTTTAATACTTTTGACGTTGAGGGTGGCTACAAATCCGGTATGGAAAAAAGTTTAAAGAATGACTGAAAAACAATAATAATAACAAAATCAGATTAAGAAGAATAACTGTTGTTCATCGATACCTAAAAATAGTTGTTTTTGGCATGAGCTCAAATAATATGATTTTCTCAAAGGAAAAATGTTTTTAATGTGTTTTGATGTAAAAATAGAGCACAAAAATCGTTCAGGAAATGTTATTTATCTAAGTTTGTGATTAACAACTTTTATGCATTTCGGGCAAGATGATAAGATTGGAAGAGCAACGGATGCGTTCAAAATAGACTTCTGATTGTAAATACGGAGGTGGTTTAATTTAAAAATATCAAATGACTTGTTTTTAAAATTAAGGAATATTTATTTTAGTTTTTCCACCTTGGAATCCTATACAAGATGTCAATTAATTCAAACATTTAAAGTGATTGAAATTTCAATCGAATTTATTATTGTGCCGCAAAAAACAACGAATATCCCACATGGTTTTTGGAAATTTGAAGAGGCGGCTAAACATTTTTAAAGGAGAGCTTTATGGAGATGATAAATGTACCTTAAATGAAAATAGACTTCATTCTCATTCCAAATCTGTGTTTAAAATTTTCTAAAACCACCTAGAAGCCGAGAAAATGAGCTTCAAAACAATGGCCTAGAAAAAGTTTCCACCTGGCCGAACTTTTCCTATAAGCTTTTTTCGTGTTTCGTTAATAAATAGTTATGAATAATGCTTATTTTAGTCTTTATTTTATGTTTTTCAATATTTTTTTGATTTTTCATACCTGCGGACTAGTTTTCGCTGATGGCCACTTTTTCTAGGCCATTGTTTCGAGGAGCGTTTTCTCAGCTTCTACGTGGTTTTAGAAAATTTTAAAAACATATTTGGAATGAGTATAAACTCTATTTTCATTCCAGACGCATTCATTAGCTCCGTAAAGCCCTTCTTTAATTATGACACTAATTTCCCAATGCTTTGTAGAAAAATTACTTATCGGAAAGATTCCATTAAAAAATGTATGCCCACTACTACTATTTATTTTGAGTTTTACTATACCGGCGCTCCAAATCTGGTCATAATCAGTTAAACTAGACAATCCAGATCCGTTTCCAGATTATCCACTACGATTTTATAACCGGATTCACTTAAAAAACTCAGTCGAAAAAGAGCTAAGCTTCAATAAGATCCTTTCCTTTCTCAATTGAATTATTTCTTTTCTATTAATCCTTGTGAGCCTTTCTTTCCACTCCCCCGAAAACATAAAAAAACGAGTATGTCTGTTCCATGAATTACACTTTCTATTATGATTCATCAAGACTTCTTATCAAAATTTATTTTTTCGAAAAAAAAATACACATGAGGAATAGTGAGCTCAAGATGTCATTTTCACAATTTCAATGAAATCCTTTGAATGACATCTTTTTTAATAAAAAAAAAACTACAAAAACAAGCATGGGATCTACAATTGGGGGACTTTGACTAACAGAAGATGGACTATCTCACAATGAAATTCGGGATTTTTCATGCCTTCAATCAAAAAAACCTTTAAAAAATGAAGACTAGGGACATGAGCTAAAGAAAAAAAAATACTGAAATGGGGGAAAGGGGGAAAACATTCACAGAATGGGATTCACAGAACAATGTAAAGGGAAACTAAATGATTGATAAACAGTGATGAATGCAATTATTACGATGAAAGTGGAACCGGGCCAAAATGAACGAATTGTGCATAACCTGAAAAAAAAGAACCCTCATTTAATGTTTATATTTCAAATGTTTAGTCTATCCATAAAACCAAAACAACGCATTTATTAACGACCTCGCTCTACTCAACTGTTGCGTCATACTGTATCAATCCAATCTTCAAACCATCATCACTACCGTTATATCATTTAATTTTATCAGCTCCAACTCATCTTCAGTTACGCAATTTTCTATCTATTGCATTCTTGCAAAACGTTTTCTACTCGAGCCAAAAAAAATCATCAATGTCACATTTGAAAAAATAACATAAATATTATAAACATTGGTCGAAATTACTTGAAATGCGATTTCAACTACAATGCACTTTTTTTTATGATTTTAATCCCAAGTGAGATGAGTTATCGTTCAAAATGTCTGATTATTTTTGCGGAAAAAATTTAATCTCGCGTTGATTGCAATTCAAAAAATGATAATCGTGAAGGGAGCCACCAATCTACTGGAAAACAGCATGATTTGAGACAAGTAAACATTTTATTAGTTTTGATTCACAAAGTAAATCCCGTAATCATGGTACAGTTGGGATTTCAGTGTCAGGCAAACCAATTTAAGCCTTTTTAGACGATTTCACGTTGAATACATTTCTACATTGTGAAAATTTGTGATCACCTTCTAATATATAAAAACCAACAAAAATTATCTTTAAACCGATGTTATACATCTCCCCCACTCCAAAGAAACGTTCTTCCTGCCAAAAACCTTCAAATCATGCCGTAGAAACATCCTTTCAACAGTTTTTCCCTTGTCATCCTCATAAAACAGACATGTTCAAAAACAGCTACAAAAAACTAAAGTGCACCTGTTGTCGGCAAAAACAATTCATGTAAAAACGTGCTAATCTACTATAACATCTTAGGAAAATTTCAAAAAATTATTTGGCGTCGAAGAAAAAGCTCCTCTTCCCCAATGTGGCTAAATATCACTTCGTAGTTTAATAAAGGAAACGGAAGACGACAGCGGACACCAACCAGTGCCAGTTAGTCATACTTCTGACAGCACAAAATTGACCTTTTCAAATCTTGCCACTATTGTAAACTAATAAATATGACAAATATATTTATTATAACTGACAAAGTGACTGTGATATGTAAATATACATATATTTACACTTGAAAAATTGGCACTTGTTTGTTTGAACACATGAAATAATTCTAGACATTTTGTGACATTCAAAAAAATAATAAAAGCGTTCTTGGTTCCGTGTCAAACAAGTTCTCGATCAATAAACCCCCTCCACACCCAAATTTCCCACCATTTCACTTTCTCCAAACGATCCAAAAACCAATAAACGACACCATAAAAATTGGCAAATTCGCAAATAAATGCCCTCATTATTCATCCATCACTAATCACACAACACTTTTTTAAAATTTATTGAATTATTGGCCCCTTTCCTTTTTTTTTGCAACTTCCACGTAAAGATAAGTCGATTAAGAAGTATTGCATTCTGAACACATTCTTTTTGATGTTACCGATCAACAAACTACTAAACTACTTTCTAAACCGATTTGTGAATGGAATAAAAAGAAAGACGCAAAATTGAATCGAACACTCACACTCTCTCTTTTCTACATTTTACATTAACCAGCTCATCTGTTCCCAGTGCCATTCATTCGACTTGTTTCAATCGAATTCTTCTTTCATCTAAGCGACAGTACGAGGAGGAAAAAAGAAATTCACAACTGAATTGAATTACATTTCCACCAGATTCTTGGAGAAACAATTTCTTGATGAAGGGATAAGGTAGATATGTTTAGTCAGAGAAATCAAACATCTCCCGTTAGTACAGCGATAAATGCAGAGGAACGAACTCTCGAAAAATTTACTGATACATTTAAACATGGCGATTAAATATATAATTGCAAAAATTTTCAGACTCTTGTATATTCCGATTCTCAAGACCTAATAAACCCCCCTAAATCAATAAAAATCGACATTTATATTGTAAAAATTAAAATTAAACGATGTTCCCTATTGATACAGATCATTGCCCAATACAAACCTATATGCCATGTCATTTTGACAACATTTTTGGCACACAAAAACCAGATCTTTCTAGCATTTCACATAAATCTCAATTGCATTGCCTACTAATGCGCAATTGCTCCTCACAAACTGATTTAAACGACATTTACAACAAAGTGACATAAACATTTCGGAGAAAAAATCAGAGTTTCGTTCAATTTTATTGTTGTTTTGAACCGATAGCAAAAAAAATTTTAGGCACCCCGTTCAAATTTCTTTCAATTGAAAATTTTGCAGCTGCAACATGCTTCACAAAACCGCTAATCAATCAATTTCACATCGTTCAAAGCAGTTTGCCGCATGATATATTTACGCATCTTCTTCATTAATGCCAGCCGAAAATGATTTAAAAGGGGGATATGCGCCAAATTTATTGACTGATCGGCTCGACCCAAATCTCTCCTTGCGGGTCTTTTTGAGGGTGGTCTTCGTTATATATTTGAATCAGGAAAAAAAAACCCAGAAAGAAAAAAGATAAACCACTTACCAAAAATGCAATTAATGAAGAGATCGAGTAAACACGGCAATTAACACTTCTTAACGAGACTTCTTGGTTGATTTCATCTAGAAATCCCCAGCCCCGCATTTTCTTCTTCTCAATGTTTTTTTCGCCGGTGGGGAACGTGGAGAATGAACCAAACGTGTATCCGAATACGATGAGAATTGGCACTCGTTTGGGACAAGTCTGCAAAAACTTTTTTGAAAATAAATTTAGCTGGACAATTTTTTTAAAGCTAGAATTTGTTGATTCGATTTTTTTTAAAAACTGTAATACGTTCTTCTTTTTCATATTCTTTACAATTTAGAACATATGCCCTTTCCAAAAAAATATTATTTTTGGAAAAATATCTCAAAACTGTACATTTCCAGCTATTTTTTATTAAAAATCTATTGTCAACTCAATTATTCTTGATCATTGCGTTCGGAAGGCTGCTCAACCTCACAGCCGCTCCGCACGCAAGCGACGCGGCTGCCGACACTCACACACTCTGGAAAATTTGAAAAATTCATTTTTCCGCCGATATTTCAGTGTGTGTGAGTGTCGGCAACCGCGCTGCGTGCGTGCGGAGCGGCTGTGAGGTTGAGCAGCCTTTCGAACGCAATGATCAAGAATAATTGAGTTGACAATAGCAAGGTATCAAAAATGTTACTTTTTCTTCGAATCAATATCCATACTTAGCACTTTTTAAATTTATTCCAGTTTTTTGTTAGGTTTTGAATTAAATTTTGTTTTTTTTTTCATATTTTGAAATTATAAAACCACTCACTTGTTATGCTTTTTCGAAGAATTCGAGGCTGGATTAATGTCATCTTTGATGGACAAATTTTCAGCCGATTGTGATCTATTTAAAGATTTTGGCACAACTTCATTCCTTCGTTTGCGAATTGGCATATAACCTGCAATATGTTTTTATTATATCGGTTTGTTTTTGTATTTATTTCTTATCAATTCAATCGATCAGAAAATTTATTTATAATACAAAAAAGGCAAGCCGCATCTATGGCCGCATTAAGACTAGAGCTTAGTCGGTTACGCAATCGTTTGACTCTACGTGTCGGCAAAAAACGGTACAAGATTCGAAACAAATATAGATTTTTGATTCAAAAATATTTGTAAATTGCAATGACCAATTTTCTCGAAACTAGCATTTAATTTCAAACCCCTAACTAATTTTGTTTTCCCATTTTTTTCCATCTGTTGTCCATTTTCAATCTTCATCACTCAAAATGGTATGCAATTACAAAACGTCTGTCGCTCGACAATTTTCACCACTTTTAAAACTCACAGATGGTTTTGTCGAAAAAATGTTGAAGATTTTCTTGTGTCTTTTTTATTCAAACCAAAAAAATGTTGGTACGTTACATAACTTGACATTAGTATGATCGATGACACTGCATAGGTCAATCGTATCAATTTCACAGTGACGCATCTCTAGTCGAAATATTATATGAAGTTTAGAGGGTTTTTTGTTTAGAAAATACAAGACGAAACTCTCCGCACAACAGATGTTTTATTGTAGAATTTAAATGTAAACATATTTTTTTTTGGAAAACAAAAACTTACTCGTCAATTTTGTTTGTTTCCAACCCTTTTCGTCCAAGATGTTCTGATTCTTCTTGAGAATTGTCAATCGGGTCGCGGATCTGAAATTTGGAAAAATATTGAAATTATGTTGAATTAAAAAAAAGAACCTGGTCACTGGCTTTTCATAGTGTGTAGATTTTGAAGTCGAAGGGATTTGTTCCACTTTGTTGAATGATGGTTCAGAGCAAGTCTGAAAAATACTTTTTTTTAAATCAAAATAATAACTTGTTAAATAATTTCTATGAAAAATACGCAATAATTCAGATATCTCGATAATCGAAGCGTGATTTTAAAAAAATTCAGAAATTATTTAAAACTTACATAAACTGTGCACAATGAGCCAATTGAAGCAGACTTCGACGGCTTCAGAACTTTTTCATGGTAAAATTGTGGAATTTCATTGGCGGGAACAGCTTCAAAATGATAATCACCAGAACCGTCATGAATTGGAAGCTGTTGCTTGAAATCGAAATTAAACTTTTTCTTTTCCATTTCATAGATCGCATCTGTTTCCTTTTTAAGGGCTTTGTTGAGCTGCAATATTAATCTAAAACGATGATAATTTGAAAATAAAACTAACCGCCTCATGATCTGGTTTTCCAAACAAACATCTCGCGGATTTCCGTTTCGGTACCATTGTTCCCATAATCTGAAAAATAATCATTTATTTATCTCTAGAAATATATGTATACGGGAAGAACAGAAATTTATCGAGGAAAATTGTTGCGATAACAACAAAAACGACGCAAAAAAGAGAAATGTAAAATGAGGGGAAAATGCGGCAAAACTTGCATTATGTTGATGAGAAACAAAGAGAATTGAAGAGAAACAGGAGAGATTCGATCGATTGGCACACTGTCCGGTGTTTTGGAGGGTTTCGAAAATAGACGGCATTTGTTTTTATTATGTTTTTCTTTATGAAAAAAAGCATTATTTGATGGATTCCTCCTTAATGACGTGGAAAAATTTGAAAAAGTTCATTACGCGCCGGGATAAAAGTTTTAAATAATACAACTTCGGTAGAGCACGTTTGCTATTGTTTGATGGAAAAACATTGCAGGTCTGGTGTAAAAACTAGAAAAAACAAGATGGAATAGAGGCATTTCTCCATTAAAAAAGGAAAATAGCAGACCTCACACAGCGATCATAAATCTATGAACTTCTTTGCCTATTTTCTGCTATCGTTCTATCGCCGCCGCATCACCTAGTATAAAGTACTAACATTCGCCGTAATGGGTAGTATTTCTTCTACTAAGAAGATTAAAAAGTTATAAATTTTGAACAAAGAAGTAAAAAGTAGGACTAGGCTAATTTTTCGAAATTCCCCTTTACTATTTTTTTTCACAATTTTGCCCGTACAGCCTGCTCTCCGATCATCTACCAGCTGTTGCGCATTCCATCGTAACCACCGTCGAGAAAGAGACTTCCGAATTGCGTAACCGGTTAGAACCGTGTACCAGACACCTGCTGACAACTGCACATCCATTATAACACCTATACCATGAGGATCGTTTTCCTCCACCATTTAGCAACAGTTGGTCCAGTCTCACTCAATCCTTCTCAATTAGTCATTGAGACCAATCCAATCCAATCCAACTCAGTGTACAATTATGCGGAGTGGCAAATTGCACATATGTTAACACAGAATGTGGATGATCCTGTCAAATTATCTTAAGTATATATATTAGTATTAACCTGACCAGTTCAAGTGTAAACCCCTTCTTAACCAAAAAACCATTAATGTCATTTCATTCTCGTGCCAAACAACTTGTCAGTAAAAAGTAGTCAGCCACATTGGCTCGTTTTCGCTTATCAAAAACCCCCACATAATTAAAAAAAGGGTTTTTTGAGACAATCATACCCTATTAGTTTTTTAAGAAAAAAAAACGGCGTCCTTTTCATTCTTATCGGTAATAGGCTCGCCGCCAATTTTTACAGATTCTCTTCGATTTGTACACTATCTCATATCGATTGGCTTTATTCTTCGTTCACTTTTTGATAAAGAACGTATGTTCATGAGGAAAAAAGCGGTTTTTGTTTCGAAAGTGCACAAGGCATTAACACATTGGAAGAAAAAGCGTGTAGAATAGATGATGAAAAGCTTCTCCAAAAACCATGGGAGGTCTCGCTCTAATTGTATTCGTTTCAAAGGGTTGATGTATTCAAATGTTCGGTCTTTTACAACTCCTCCGGTTTTCAACAACAAAAATTGTTGATCATAAAAGTTTCCTTTGGAGAAGACCGCAGCGACAAAGCATGTTTTTGAACGGAAATGTCACAACTACCGGTCATTCTAACATAAAAATCGGGAGCCCTCGGGCTGTGCATTAACGAAATGAAGAAAATCAAGATTTTCCAGTAGGCAATGACTGAAAATTACATTAATTAGTTTTTAGAGATTTTTGAAATTATTGATAAGGTTCAAAATTTCGTAAAATCAAGCTGCGCGGGAGCTTCCCCAAAATGTTTAGTTTTTCCTTTTTAAGTTCAACGGCACAAAAATATCATTTATTTCATTTATTCTAATTAAAAAAAATACCGTATTGATCAAAAGAAACGCAGACTTGTCACGATATTTGCACAAAAGCTTTTCATTTATTCACTCTTTCGCCTTTCGGTTAATTAGGTTCATATTCCGATGCATGATTTATGTAGTCGGACCATCAATAGACCCACTGTTTATGCTTCATCCCTTTGCCTTTCACCGCCCGTTTCCTTATTGTTTATTCGAGGAAAAGGAAAAGGCGACGACAACATTTACATTCATATATACAGTTTATAACCGGAAAGAAACATCTGCCTCTTTTATGTGCAGCCGGTTTTGTAAACATTTTATGTCAAAAGCCGTGCTGCTCAGCGGCGCTTCTTCTTTTTTTTTTGCAACATAAACAATTTTTGAAGTAAATAAATAAGAATTAAACACCTTTAACAAACCCCCTTATGTTAGAACAGTGTTCTAAAGTCATGCATCTTAAAAATGCATCTTAAAACTGTATACTTTCTAAGAAGTTTGTTATCAGAACGAAAAAAAACTGTAGTACCAGTATACATGTTCGTGACGTTCACCATATAATAAAGAGAAAAAGGAAACGAACCTTTGATAAACATCTTTTTCTTGGCCAATTGCCCAAAATTTATAGACAATTACTTAGATGTAATGGTTGACCTCAGAGAACCTAATAAAAATGTCACATTATTCTCACCGAGTATAAAGTTTTATATGCGAACATTTTGATCAACATAAATCAGTTTTAGTGAATTGACCACCTAATCGAACTTTTATTTTCCTTCTATATATAACACATTCGTGGTGTGGTGTTTATTATAATATCCAAGAAAACAGATCGATGACACAACGGGTCAAGAAGGGCACGACCTTTTGCATCGCATGTCATCCAAGATGGTCCCTACCCTAATCCATTGTATTACTCAATAATACATCTTCTCTCATTGTCATATTGCCAACCATGAAATTAAGGATTTATTCAAAAAATTCTCGTTTAAAAGTCGATGCCAATGAAAATGACAACACACTAGGCTTATTCATGAATAAACGAGTGACAAATGTGTTATGGAAATGACAAAGAAACGAAAGTGGAAGTATTCGAATTCAAATGAATGTTTATTTTAGAGTTGTAGGAAACCTATTGCGTAAATATGATTGCGCAATTTGGTACTTTGAAAAAAAAATATTGCGGACAGCCGAACAAAAGCGGTTTTTGCTTGAATGTGGGAAACGAGCTGTATATGTAAAATTCTGTAAAATGCGATTTTAGGGGAAATAATATCTGGAATGGGTCGCAATTGGAATTTGTATCAAAAATACTAATATCTAAAGCGTTTATAAGTTAGAATCTCAAAAGAATATAAAGTTCAATGCAATTCAGCCCTTCTCTATTATATATAATAATTTTAATAACCCTACTTTGCAAACAATTTCGTAGAAGAAAGAGTGCCAAAAAACCCATAAAAAAGAAAAGAAAAACTAAATGAATATGCGCCGTACCACTCGGCGCCCGATCTGCATCCACTTTTCTGAACGATCGTAAAAAAAAACTAAGGAACGGCGGAGGAAGGAGGCGAAACCGCAATTCATAATAAAACGAATACTCGAAGGTCTTTTCCATCTCAATGTCAATATTAATGGGCTGCTTGTGGAGTCCACAAAACAAAATTATGCAATTTATGCGTATCATCATGATTGTTATTTGATTTATTACCATTAAACTTTAGATAATGCTCTGTAAAACCTTGTAGACGTATTATTACATAACAAACTGACTCTTCATTTATATTACTTTTTTATTAACCTCTTGTTTCAACAAAAAATCAAAACAATAAAGTTTTAAATACAAGCAACATACAGATTTTTCAATGAGACAAACATAATCACAGGTATTCGGAATGGGATAAATAAAATATAAATTTGATAATTAACAAAATATGTGGGTACATTGACTAGATTCACTTTGATGGTAAATCTTAAAGAATATATAGAAACCCGTGGAGAGAAAAAAAAACTAAAAGTGACGAGCTGCTCTTCTCGGCGAACGAACTTGTGAAGTACCGACAATGTCCTTTGGCGATCGAGACAATTTCTTTCTACGGATTGGAATGAAATCTGAAAAATAAATGAGTTAATCAAAGAATTCTTTAAATCTGACGATTTACCTGTCAATTTGTGTTGACGTTTCTTCGGCGTTTGCCCGACTCTTTTCGATTGTGGGACAGGCTCGAAATCCATCGAAACATCCGACTCGGTGCAAGATGAAACGTTAAGAAGAGATGCATCCTTTTCCGAGCTTCCTGGGCTGCTCATTGGTGATGGTGAGCTTCTGATATGTTTTGTTCTAGAAAAAAATAAATTATTAAAATGAATAAATTTCAAAAATTTTCAACATACCTATAGAACTCTGGCACTTCAGCTTCACTAACAGCATCATATGAATAAAGTGAGCAAGAAGCTTCTTCTAGCGGGACACCAAGTTTGAAGTCAAATCCCCACTTTTCACAATCTTTACGCATCATATCATCAAGTGCATTGGCTAGCCATTGTTTCGTTTTCTCTTGTTGATCTTCAGTCGGTCGACCGAACAGACATCTTCTAGCCGTTCTTTTTGGAGTCACAGTCAACGACATCTGCAAAAAAAACGTTAGTTTTTGAAAAAATGAAAAGAAAAGCTTTAAAACGAAAAAAGAACAAAATTCAAAATTCAAAACGCAAGAGTGGGTTACAAGGCCATTGGCAGAACGCCAAATCGATTAAATGAAATGTTAGATGAAGGGAGACATGGTGGTGGTGGAGGAGGAAAACCAGCCACCAACCAGCTCAGCCGAGACACCAAAACCACATTTGAATAAAGGCGTACATATCTCGTATTCATTCGGCTGGTAGAGCGAGGAAAAAGGGGGAAAGGCAATGAAGGATAAGGGGTGGAGTCATATGCACCACTGTGGTATATAGAAAACAGAGGAAAAAATAAGGGAGGGGAGGGAGGAGGTTGGTATTGTAATAGTAGGGTGCATTGAGGGCCATCAAAGAGTAGAGAGGGGACACGAACGAGCAATGCAAAGGTCACAGATGAATATACAATTTGGTTCTGCGGGTCCAAACTAAGCGAACACCAAATGAGAAGGGTGGGGGATCGGATTACTGAAAAGGACGGCCGCTAGTGATGACAGCGGTGAAAGTTTTTTGCAAGTTTTTCGAGGTAGGGAGAGAGATGAATCGGTATACCTCATAGTTAAAGGTCAAAAATGATGTTCAATGAAGGGAGTGAGATGTCATCAGTTAATTAGAGCCTAGGTGATGAAGCCGACAATCATAAAGCAAGCTTTTGATGTTTACAACAGGAGCATCCTTAAGCTAATTAGATCTAATCTTGTTAATGACAGGGTGCTTCTTAAAAACAAGGTGTCACTTAATTATGAACGGTTTACAAAAGGCATTTTTCAGACGGTTTCATCATGTTCGATAGAGTGCTCTGGCCTGTCAATGAGTTGCAGATATGCACGTTTTCATATTTACAATTTTTGGACCTTTACATCTTCGTTACAAGTTAATGTAAAATTTATAACTTCACATTTTTAGGAAGACATTTATCACTTTCTTAGGGCAACTAATCGAAACGCTGTGCTTAAGAAATTAAGTGACACTCTATCTTTAAAGTCAACTACTCTCACAATAGAAATAATCAGTGATTTCATAATACTGGTCTCTTTAAATCAGGGTGGTCAGAAAATCGGGAGAAAAGGGTGAAGCAAATTGTAAAAAAACCGAAAACAAAATTTGGCTAAAAACATAAATAACTTGACCCCAAACTTCTTTGTCAAAATTAATTGGCACGACGGCGTTAAAAATTACTTTCGAGAATTCCAAGATATCTCAAAATCCTCACTTTTTTCTAGGCCTTTTATACTTAATATCCGGTAGTGTAAAACATGACTAATAACTTTCCATCCGTCAAAAAAAAACTATGTTGACACCGATCGAAAAAAAATGGGAGAGCGCAAATTGTACAGTTTGACAATGCTGCAGAAAAACATCGTTTTTTAAAACAAACAAACCGCTGCATAATATATGAAAATAAAGAGTTTGTTAATTAAAATTGTTCCACTCGGACACATTTGATCTAAAAATGCAAAACCTTATATGGGAACAAATAATAAAAGGAAGATACAGTATTGACCTGAGAAGTGGGGGCTAGGAGAAGAGCAAACATTCATAAAAATATAGATTAATAAAACGACATAACATGGGAAAGAACCAACGGCCTAAATTAGTGTAACAAAAATAGGAGAATTGTGTTTTGTTTTTGAGAGCTGTAATGTGCCAGCCGGTGGTCGATATTAATATGCCAGATGGCTGAGAAGTGGCCAAGGTATTATGGAACAAAATGAGCCAAGCTGTTCATTTTACCAAAACAAACATAATGGTAATAATAGTAGTGAAATTCTTGTATTTCATAAGTTTCCTCGAAATATGTATCAGTAATCCTAAAAAAGAGTCTGACGAGAAATAAGAAGAAGAAGAACACACTCTGGTGCAAGAGATGGTCGCCGCGCTTTGGAATAACGCTCCGCCCACAATGGGTTTCGTTCTCATTTCCTACCCCTGTTGTGTCCCGCCCATGTTTTTGGACGGCTGCCAAGAGAGAGGGAAATAGCGAGAAAATGGAGGAGAGGGGATATCAATTCAGTGATTATTTTGATTGTTGTATTATTACTATTCTTTTAAAGATGAGTAAGCTGCAAATATAAAAGTTCAGTTATCTGCAGATGGTCTAACTTTGTTCGCTTTTACGGATATTGGGCCACAGCTGGATCAGACAACTTATATCCTGTTGAAAAAGGTCCCAGAACTGAGTGTACAAAATCCTGCCGGATTAGCATTTATTTGGGAGGCTGAGCTTCGTAAAATCTCACGAAGATCATATTAATTAATTTTTGTGTTTATAACAGCTGTTTTTATAACTTTCAAAAGAGGTTTTTTTGATTAATTAAAAAAAACGCAAAGATTAATCATTGAGATATGAGTAGAACTAATGGTTTGTTTCGAATTCTGTAGTTTTGTTGGTTCAAACCAGAATTATCGAATCTAGTAGACCGAATACAGCCCATTCTATACTATGGATATGGGGACTCAATATCTCGTATTGAGTCCCCTTAGGACTCAATATCTCGTAACGGATAAAATCCCGGATAGGGTCTGAACTGATCATAGCGGATTAAGGACCAGGAACAGTTCAAATCTAATATTCTTCTCTAAAAAAATCGGAAGAATTCAAGCGAAAACTTGACAAAAAGCCAATTTTTTTTCGTTAGTTTGTAAATATGTTTGGTGTGTTCCCTTAAAACTCCCCGATAGGTGATAAAAAATTGCAACATTTATAATGCTGATAATTCGATTATTATCATTAAATAAATTGTTTGTCTTGGCTTTAATTTGGAAAACGAAGTAATAAACTAGCACCTCTAAAAAAAGCAAAAGTTATACAACTTCTTTCCTAATTTTCGGGGTAAAGAAAAATCATATGATTTTTGTTTTCAATTGGTTCAGCTAAGTGAGTGCGAAAAAACGGGTTTGAAATGCAACTGACACATATTCAGGTACTGTAGATTTTGGAAAAGATTATTTATGAACAAAACAACAACAACAACAACAACAACGAGAAAGAGCAGAGCAAACAGGCACAAAGTGGCACACTTTCACACATTTTATTTTGCAACATTGGAAAGAATCGGAGAAGGGGAACGCAAAGACAAAGAAGGAACGGTTTAATAGAAAAACTAGGAGAAAGAAGGGCACAAAAAGATTTATTGAAAACACAAAAATTTCTTTGTGTTTGTTGCGCCAAACACCTTTTTGTTCGGAAACTGATTGAATGAATAAGGTTTTGCCTATGGGTCAACGGTCCAAAAGAAGACACTGTTATTAATCAATTCTTGATATCTTTATTAAATTAAATGACTAGTACGTAACTATAAACTAAAACCATATGCAGAGATTGAGTATAAATTTATCAAAGTACCGTTTTCAAACAAGACTAAATAAAAATTAAACAAATACTCTTTTGGAGATAGTGACGAAAAATATAAGTATTAAATACTAAATAATAAATGCTAAAAAAAATAATATTGCAACTGACAATGCAACGCATTCAGACACATGAGCACCAAAAAAGAAGCGTCTTATTCTTATCGTTTGTACGCGAAAGAGTTCGCGCCAATAATAAACACTCACGGATTTGATGACTCGACATTTTCCGGCGCATAAAAAAAATTTGGAAATCTGGTTTCGCTATTATTTAGGAAACTTTCAGACATTTTCCAACATCACCTTATTACCGAGCCAATTTTCGATAAGCTAGTTGTTCAGAATAATTTCGACCTTTTAACTCATTGATATTATTTCAATATGTACTTTGGATTAAAGTTAATTATATTCAAAAATTTGATTTTACTAATTTTTTGATGTTTCTTAGATGATGCTCAAGATTTATTATATTTTTCTTTCATTCTGAATCTCTGAACGCAATTAGATGCTATGAGTCTTGGGAGATTCCTATGCCATAAACATTAAAATATGTGAATTCTCAGCAATTAATACAAATAATACAAGCTTTTATTTCATTCTAGAATCGTCTTTTGAATTGCTAAAAATTAAATAGAATTATAGCATCATGATAAGGGTTTTCCGTTTTCAATGTCTTTAATTTTCGAACATAAAAATCTGTTATTTAGCAACAGAATTTTGTTCTGATTTCAAACTGACTGCTGAGAGAATACTCAAAATATTATTTAGCATGTTTAAAAATGAACAAACTTGTACTTCATTCAATCGCAATGATCTCGGGAGCTCTCATAAAGTTCATTCAAATTTAGTCTATTAATTTTTCATAGGTTTATTGTTAAATTGTGTTTTCTAAAACGATTCGAAAACTCCCCATCCCCAAAAAAATTTTTTTATCACAGCTTTCGTTGTTTTCAGCAACAGGTGTACTACGCCCTCCCTAAATTTCACTTATTTTCACTCCTCACAGCTGCAAAAAGTACAACAATTCCCTCTCTGAATCATCATTTTTCTTTTTAGTTCTCGCTTTTTTTTGGAATCATTTCCACCTGTTTCTCGTACTCGAGACGATTCCTCAATCCGCGCCTTCTTCAACTCATGAGTGAATACTCACGACGTCGCATAACAAAAACACTATTAAAGAAAAAAACTTGATTTTAACATTTTGGCGCCATCTCTTTTAAAACTTGCCATTCATTTTCCCTTTCTCATTTTTTCCATGTGTTTTGGCAAAATTCCAAAGCAACAGAGACCGATGAGAGAAAGAAAAAAAACATGATCAGCTGCGCGAAAATGACCATTTTGCAACATTGTGCCCCCGTCTTTTTCTTGTATTTTGGCGCCAAATGAGAAAGAGAAAAAATGATGGTGAAAGTGAAAATTTCAACAATGATGAAGATGATGATGATTTTGTGTTGTTGCATTTCCGTATTGAATAACCCGTGTTTTTCTCAAAAAGATGAAAAAAAAACTAGTTTTTTTTGGCGCGGGCATGTTAAAATTTGAAAATACGAAGAAGAAGAAAAAAACGACTGCGAATGATAGGATTAGATGTTTTTGAGGGAGTGAATGAAGGGATTGAGCTCAATTTAAGGTGACAAGTTGCGGGTAAGAATACTGGGAAAATATAAGTTATGGGAAAAAAAGTATCAATGTCCGAGGTTATATGTTTTACACAATTATCCTTATTGATAAACCTTGATGCAATACACAACAGGCTCCAATTCGGCTAAAAAATGAGGAATTGAAATTAAGAGTTAAATTCGGTGGTAGACTGTCTCTAAGCACTGATCGGAACTGATAAGTAAAACCTCAGCATAAAATTTGGACATGAAGCGTGCTTCGTAAGGGACTACATTTTTTCGCGGAGCATTTTAAACATCAAATGTGAGCAATTTTTAAAATTTTATATTCTCACAAATGTTTGAAGAGATGATGTGAAAATTTACAATTTAAATTAGTTTTTGAACAGGGAATGATTAGTTGCGATTGAAAAATTTTTGATACACTAGTTTTGTTTTAAAACAATTAGTTCTCACTCGAATAAATATGCCAAAGCTAGAAGTCTCGCTATTCTAAAACAAATTGGAAAATTGACTCAAACTTTAACTTTTTTTCTACAATTTTTCAATTTTTTTCAATTTCTCAATTTCTCAATTCTCTGTATTATAGGTGATTATAGTAGATTCCCTGATGATGATTTATAAACCGAAAAGTTGGAAAATAAAGATTTTATTTTAATTGTGCCACTAAATCCAAGTGTCCACCACTCTGGAAATTTTTCGCGGATCCGCGCATACAAAAGTAGCGGATCCGCCACTTTCTATGCGCTGGTCCACCATTTCAATATTGTCAACTCAATTATTCTTGATCATTGCGTTCGGAAGGCTGCTCAACCTCACGGCCGCTCCGCACGCACGCGACGCGGTTGCCGACACTCACACACACTGAAATATCGGCGGGAAAATGAATTTTTCAAATTTTCCAGTGTGTGTGAGTGTCGGCAGCCGCGTCGCGTGCGTGCGGAGCGGCGGTGAGGTTGAGCAGCCTTACGAACGCAATGAATAATTGAGTTGACAAAAAAAAATTTCCTGAGCAAGAAAAACATGTTCGAACAGAAACATTAAAATAAAATTCTTAAAAATAGTTTTCTCTGTCTCAATGGGAACTGAACAAACAAATTTACCAAGTTTCCTTTGTTTTTTCATATGTTCGGAGTTTTCAAAAATTTGTTTGAAGTTCTCGGAGACATTTTGGCGCCTTTTATTTATTCTTTTTTTGAAAAATAAAAATCGTTATGCACTTTTGACACAAAGAGAGTGAGGTTGATAGCAACCATAATTAATTGCGGTAAAGGGAAAGGAGGAAAAAAAGAAATACAAAGTAACAAAAAGTTCAATGATGAGAGAAGGATACTGTATCGAAATAAATAATAAAATACTTATATTGATATATTTGTTATTGCATTCATAATCAAATTGATGGGCTATTAACAATGGAAAATATGACGAGAAAACCCATCAAATTTACATATTTTAAAGCTTTTGTGTTGGAAAATATATGTTTGTTCAGAGACAATAAATGATATTTTATGATTTCCTTCCACAAGTTCTTAGGTAAAACAATATCAAAAACACTTTTTGACAAAAATCAGCGATGACCTATAAAGAAAAAGATGAGTGTTTTGTTTTCTCGAAATCTTTCGGAGAGATTCTACCCAAATAAGTGGCGACAAATTGCGAAAGGAAAGATTTTGACGACAAGATAAAGTGGCGTTTGAATGAGGAACAGAAACATCAAAATTTGTCCCGTTGATGACTATCGGGTATTGAGTTATGGGTGAAGGATGTAAATAAGACGAAAATATTTGAATTGGAGGGGCGGAATTGAGGTTCAAAAAATGGGTGTCGAGAGAAGACACGATGTTGATTGGTGAAGGGCGTTGGAGGAGATTATTTTTGAAATTCAAACGTCTTTTTTTTTCTCAAAAAGAAAATGAATAAAAGATGGTTATTTATGGTTGTCGGGATTGGTTTTCAAGTAAACTTAAAGGCAGCTTGTCAGTCAATACGATCCAAATTCAAGGCAAAAAATCTAAATTCGAATGGAAGCCCAGGTGGTCCAAACAACAATACAACTATGTAGCTAAATTCAAATAATTGTGTTTCGCGCCAATTCCGACCGCGTTGCACGGACACTGACCGCGTCGCACGGACACGCGCGCATTCAAATTTTGATTTTTTCAACTTTTGACGGCTGCTACGAAGCGTGTAGCTATCGGTGTGATTTCGCATAAATTGCATTGTACTAATGAGAGAACGCTCTAATTTTTGAAACTAAGAACAGGTAGGGTCAAATTAACTGAACAGCTGTCTTTAAAGACAGGGTGCCACTTATTTATGGGAATTTTGATTATTTAAAAAAAAACTTTAATGGCACTCAAACTATTTTTCAGGTACAGAATACTTTATAAAGGAAATCAGAGAAGATTTTTAAAAATTGTATTCTGTTCCTGAAAAAATAGTTTGAGTGCTATTAAAGTTTTTTTTTAAATAATCAAAATTCCCATAAATAAGTGGCACCCTGTCTTTAAGTTTACTTGAACTACGAACTTCTGTAATTTACGGAGGGACTTTACGGAGATAATAAATATAATTTAAATGAAAATAGACTTCATTCGCATTCCAAATCAGTTTTTAAAATTTTCTAAAACCGCCTAGAAGCCGAGAAAATGAGCTTCAAAACAATGGCCTAGAAAAAGTGGTCACATGGCCGAACTTTTTCCTATGACCTTTTTTCATGTTTCGTTAATAAATAGTTGTGAAAATGCTTATATTAGTCTTTTTTTATGTTTTTATTTTAATTTATGTTTTTTTTTTCATGTTTTTTTGGTTTTTTCATGCATGCGGACTAGTTTTCGCCGGTGGTCACCTTTTCTAGGCCATTGTTTTGAGGCGCGTTTTCTCGGCTTCTTCGTGGAGTCATTTTAAAAACGTATTTGGGATGAGAATGAAGTATATTTTTGTCCCAGGCGCATTCATTAGCTCCGTAAAGCCCTACTTTAAATTCTTAGTCTGTTTAAGACGAAGGTTTAGTACTTTGAAATACCAATTTCGTAGTAAAATTACTTAAGAGAACTTCCTATATCTACATCCACCCTTTGATTTATTCCATGTTTTCCGAAAATCAAAAAAAAACACCTACAACCATTAATTACATTTCTCCAAAAAGCTATTTGTCCGTTCAAAACAACACCGACAAACAGCTTCATATTCCATAAAAAAATAACATAGAAAACGTCCTTCATAAACCAGCTATCGGCACAATTGGCACATTACTTCAGTGAAAAAAAAGATGGAAATAGCGGCTGCCATAGGAATATTGGTACCAATCAGCGGCTTTTCAGATTATAATCTACCTGTAGGTAAGTAGAAAAGATGACCTCAAGATGAAAAACAGATAGCGGTTGGAAAAGAATTGAGGTTTGTTTCGGGCTAATGAAATAAAATAAAATAAAAATACCGAAATCATGGAGGGAAGGAAAATGATAATTTTATCAGTTCTATTTTATTTATTTTTTCTTTTTGGAATCGAAAAAGTTTCAGGAATGATATGAACACACCGGCTGGTTTGATATGACATTGAAGTTTCTGATAAAGATACCATTTTAGCGCCAAAATGAATTTTTCAGAAATTAATTTCTCACAGCTGAAAGTTTTTAAAATTGGAATGAATTGAAATAAGTAGACCATGTTAAAGACAGCTGTTCAGTTAATTTGACCCTAGCAGATTTCAATTTCAAAAATTAGAGCGTTCTCTCATTAGTACAATTATTTGAATGTGGCTACATATTGGTATTGTTCTTTGGACCGCCTGGGCTCGCATTCGAATTTTGATTTTTTGCCTTGGATTTGGATCGTGTTAACTGACCAGCTGCCTTTAACAGGAATATTCCAATTGAAATTTAATTATCGCCTTTTGTCTTGATATTGAACAAAAAGATCCCTCAATCAGTCCTCAGACAATTTTCGAGTCCATAAAGAAAAAAAATGATTAAAGACCTATACCGAATAAAAAGGAGTTACCACCAAATTTCGAATTAATTCCTGATGTCGATCAATTGTCGAACAAACTGAAAAAAGTTTTGGAATTAAAGTGAATTCCCGAATTAATTCCAACAGCATAATATCATTGTGAATGGTGGGCTTCATGATTGTATGAGATCTTTGTTTGAGCTTGAATCATGATGAATCAGTGTTTGAACTTAATTTTCAAAAACAATTTTCATCTTCCCTTTTTGATGTTTCTAAAAAAAACCGGAATTCTTGTCTTTTTTGTCTCTAAATCCAATACAAGCCGAGGGAAGTTATTGTCAAAATAAATTAAGCAACATTTTTTATAGGACTGAGCATATGAAAATATGTAAAAATGGATGATTCAGATAATTCATATTCTTCTGTTCATCACAATTCATACTGTAGTATAATTTTTCAGCGCAATAATAATGGAATCAACAGAAAATCGTTTTAGAATATTTATTTTGAGCAAAACACCGAGGAACTAAACATTTCCTAAAGAAAATGAAGAGATCTTGGAAAATCTAAATATCTTTCTTATTTAAAAGTGTTTTTTTACTGATTTTCATTTTTAGTTTTAATCAATTCAGAATTCCAAATTATTAACGAATTTATTAAAAATAAATTTTTCGAGCACTTTCCGGGATAGAATGAGTAAATGAGATTTTATGAAATAATAATAATTTCTGAAATTATAAAATTGGGGCTTAAAAAATATAATTTTTAAAAGAATTTTAAAGAATTTGTACAGTATCCAATTACATATAAAATTCCATGTATTCTAATGATCTGGCAACACCAACCAATTAACTCATCAAATAAAAACTCGTTGACATTTCACAACTTTGTTTCTTTCGATGTTTTCACATGATTGACACATTGAATTGGACAATTGTTAAAACCCTAACAACCATTTTCAATCGTTTTTTATCGTGAGGTCAATGACTATTTGCACAAAAACAGAATATATCCAACCGAAAGGAACGTCGTTCAAAAGAATAGATACGGTATGTAAATATTCCGGGGGTATTTGCAGACATCACCATCTCAATCAGCTTTATGTGGTCAATTTGTGAAATTTATTGCGTCTAAAAATGATTCTCAACCACAAAAAATTGAAATGTGAATGACAGGGACCGAAAGTAATGAACTTTGAGTTGAGTTAAAGATAACGCGAAAAGTTGCGGTCACTTCAAAAATGCGCCAAATCTGATTGGAAATCTAATTCAAAGGGATATTGTTTCGAAAAACAAACGAACTGACCTTGCGGTTTTACTGAATAGTTTTATTCAAGAGATTATAATCAATTTGGTTTTCACACGAGAAAAAAGGAGGATGGAACAGGGGGGTTTAGTGACCATGTTATGTCACATCGAATTATTGTTTAAACATGATTTTGAACCAGGAGAAGAGGACAACTTCTAGATTTCGAAACCAGAATGGAGATTTAGGTGTTGATAAGAATAAACGATTTTAATGAAAATGACGAAAATTTGAAAAAAAATTAAAACTGATACGTTATGTACTCATAAACTCAACCGCCGTCGAATCCAAGAAAACATATTAAATTATTCAATATTCAGGAAAAGCAATGCACCGGAACATTCCCATTTTGTTCGGGACTTGTCCACGGGCAGTCCCGGACTTTTACAGGTTTGCTCCTCCAGGACTTTTACAGGTTTGCTCCTCTAACATGGCCGATTTTCAAAAACCCAACCGAAACTTAAAGCGGGAGTCTTACTGAATTCCTTACTAGAATTTTAAAGCTCTACCTGAAATCTTTGATACTGAAATATGAATTTCTTTTTCATTATATAATTTTTTAATAAAATAAAGCCGCCAACAAAAAAATGTGTAACATTGCTCGAAAATTAGGTGGATCTCCAAAATGTTACTAAGGATTAGCATAAACTATTTGAAAATCGGTCATGTTAGACTGTAAATGTCCGGGACTGTCCGTCGACAAGTCCTGGTCAAAATGGAAATATTCCGGTGCATTGATATCCTTGATTAAACTCAAAAATGAGCAAAAATACTCTTAAAATGTCGAGGAAAACATTAAACTCGTAGTTTTGCGGCTGGGTATATTGATCGTCGACAAAAAGCTTTTATCTGGGATCAGATAGGCTACCTCAATGGATATTCTAACTCTGAAACATATAAAGAGTTATCTACCAAACATGTGACAAAAAATTGGACGGTTTCAAAATTTTCTAATTTTTGCACTAATTTTTGACGGTTTTGATTATTCATTTTTATCATCTGTCTTCCGTAACGCTCGCGGACTACTTTTCGCATGCGCGAAATTGATTATTGGCCGTGTCTTTTGACCGCGCCTTTTCGGTTTTAACTTAAAGGAGGGTTTTACGGAGATAATAAATGTACCTTAAATGAAAATAGACTTCATTCTCATTCCGAATCTGTTTTTTAAATTTTTTTAAACCACCTAGAAGCCGAGAAAATGGGCTTCAAAACAATGGCCTAGAAAAAGTGGTCACCTGGCCGAACTTTTTCCTATCAGCTTTTTTCGTGTATTTTTAATCAATAGTTATGCAGAATGCTTATATTAGTCCTTTATTATGTTTTTTTTTCATTTTTATTTATATTTTTTTCATTTTTTTTCGATTTTTCACCTGCGGACTAGTTTTCGCCAGTGGCCCTTTTTTCTAGGCCATTGTTTTGAGGCGCGTTTTCTCGGCGTCTAGGTGGTTTTAGAATATTTTAAAAGCAGATTTCGAATGAGTGTGAAGTCTATTTTCATCCTAAACGCATTCATTAGCTCTGTAAAACCCTTCTTTAATTTTTAATTTGAGTTTTCTGTTTCTTTCAAATATATTGTTCATCCTTTCGAATTGTGGAACATATTTTAAATATTCAGTGTTAAATTCTTGCTTTTTTTAAATAATGAAATAATCGAAATAAAGCATCAGCCAATAAAAAATTCTTGATATGAAAATATGTCCATAGTTTACCACTACTACCAAATCCCATTTTCATATTTTCCCCCCATTTTGACGGAAATAAAAAGTAATCAGATTCAGCAGTTTGATTCACTTCAAAAAATCTCAATGATCTTCCTTTTTGAGAGAAGCTCTCATAGTAACTGGATTTATTCCATGTTATTTTTCCCCGCTTTTTTTTGCGTTTTCTTTTTTCATGCTCAACGTTTTCTTTCCTTTACTCACCCGACCTCTTCAGATAAGCAAGTCAACTTGTGTAAAAATTTTGTCATCTTCTTATTCTTTTTCGACTTATGGCTTTTTTTTGTTTTGTTTGAAAAACACACCTTATTGTTGTGTTATGTTACCCATTTTATTCATTGTGCTTTTGAATAATAAACCAACCCTTTTGTTCTTCCATAAATTTTGATTTTCTGTATTCTTGTCTTTTTTGGTTCTTTCCGAAATCCAAAACAAGAGAAATGAATTGTCTTTTCAATGCAAATGCTACGATTTTTGTCCTCAATTTTCTCTTTTTCGTTTTATTTTCGATTCTCGAACAAATTTTGAACGTGTTTCAATAACCCTAACCATCCTAACATTCTCTTCGGATTCAAATCATCGTCTCCGAAGCTGTAAAATGTGCACCTGGAAGTAATCCAAAGGGAAGGTGAAACATCAAAATTGAATGGGTGTTTCTTTGTGCTTGTAAAACTAGAAACAAGAAACAAGTCGTAAACTTTTACATTCTTTTTGGTTCGTGATATTCGGGCTGAATTTTGTGAATATGTTTGCTTCGGGCACTTGCTTTTTTTCTATTAAACGGTTTGTTATTTTCCAAGAAAAAATTCCTCCCGAAATTTCTTAAATTAATTCCACCCTCAAAATCGGATCAGGTACTGCCGCGGGGTATTCGCGGAGTTGAAAATCACCACTTTAAGAAGAACACTGTTCGAAAAACTAATATAAAAAAAATGATAAGCCGCTAATTTCATGTCTAGGCAGAAGATTCCTGAGCCACAAATTATTGAAATGTTCAAATTCCTAACCTTATTTGAATGAATTTTTTTGAATGAATTTGTTGGGAGCCAAATTAATGGTTTAGAAGCCAATAGAAATCATACCTCTTATAATTTTCAATTTTTGGATTAATATTTCTCATATTCTTATGATAAATGTCTCTATTTATAGTTAAAGTTATGCTTAAAGGATTCCCTAGTTATAATTTTTGTTATTGATGATTGAATCCAGCACGACTTCTTTGAATGCATATTATATATTTTTTTTTCTAAATGTACAAACATTATCTTCCTTTGAAGCAATGACTATAGTGAATGATATACTTGTCACTTATGAAAAGTGTATTAAAGGTTTTCTTAAGTCCTCCCGATTTCCTATCAAATCGACACTTTTTGAACATACCAACCCAACCTTAAAGGCAGCTTGTCAGTTAACACGAACCAAATGCAAGGCAACAAACCAAAATTCGAATTACGGCCCAAGTGGCCAAAAGAACAATACCTATATGCAGCCAAATTCAAATAATTGTGTTTCGCGCTAATTCCGACCGCGTTGCACGGACCACGACGGCGTCGCACGCATTCAAATGTTGAATTTTCCAACTTTGGAAGGCTGCTATGACGCGTGTATTTATAGGTGTGATTTCGTATAAATTGCGTTGTTCTAATGAGAGAACGATCTAATTTTTGAAACTAAGATCAGGTAAGGTCAAATTAACTGAACATCTGTCTTTAATACAAAAAAAAGTTTCCGCTGATAAACACAGGCTGAAAAAAAGACATAAGAAACAAGAAATAGAAAAAAATGAGATTTGGATCACCTCAGAAGTTTTTACGTTCGAGGGAGTAACTTCCAAAAGTTAGTCCCTCCGAAAATTATCTTCCGGGTTTTTTTCTTGACTTTTTTACACTTTTTTGAAACCTGCACAATTTAAGAAATACATTTTGTTGTAAGAGTGATTTAGTATCATCAAAAAGAGTCGATTTAATTCAAAATCACAAATTTTCTGCTTTTTCTGATATTTCTTTTGAAAATCTGAGAACGTAGATAGATACCTTCAGAACTCTTTCATTCAACGCCATTTCACCGGAACTGAACATTTTTAAATTCCTTGTTTTTCTTGGCATGAAAAAAATGATGCCATACTATTTTCTTCTTGTGTTAGATTTCGAATGCATTCACTCATGGATTCATAAAAACGCTTTGAAAGTGTGGTCTTTAAGGCGTCTTGAAAAATATTGGTTTTTACTGATTTAAATTTTTTAAAAAGTCATTCCTATATCTATTTTCAGATTTTTTCCGACTTCCTTATAAGAAGTAGAACTTTGTGAAACCTTATCTTTAAAACGTATCTCAAAATATGAATACTTTTTCCTAGTTTCTTTTCTCAATTCATCCCTAGTTTTCTTCGTACCACTACCACTACCATTTTCTTCATTTCTTCGCGATTATTCCCATTTGCATATAACATGTTGAATTAAAGAGAGACGCATGTGTGACGGCCATATTTTGTGTTGTCGTCGAGAAAAAAAAAGTTTTTTTTGAAAAGTTTCCAAAGTCCCTCCCTCACTAGGCTCTGGAGAAAACGAGGAAACGGGATTATCTGGTCAAGGTTTTGGTCGAAGTTGCGAAGGAATATCCTTTTTTTGCATATTTTTCGGGAAAATACTTCCTTTATAAACCTTTTTTTGGAAAAAAAAGAACAAAAGAATATATTGAAAAAGCTGCCACTTCAAAGTTCATTGGTCCATAGTTGTTCCAAGACCAACAAGACATGTATTTCCCTCTTTACTGAAGATTTTCTTGTAGTAAGCAATTAGTATTTGGTGAAAATACATAGTATTAGCATTTTAGTTTTTATATAACTTTTCCAGATTTAACCCAGTTTTTTTGGATTTCTCTGTAAGGGGATTTTAGATATTTCTGTAAGCTTATAATGATTGTGAAAAAGAACAGAAAAAGTTCATAGAATAGCGGGAAAAACCCAATTCAGTGTTGGAAATGTGAGTTTTTTGAAACATTCTGTTTATTATGTTTCGAAAGACGTTCAAACATCGTGTACATCGAGTTTTCATTGGATCTAGTTGAAGATAATATTACTGTTTTTTTTTTCTTCAAAATTAAATCTGTACACCTAAAGTCTATGTTTTCTGGACCTAAAAATTCAAAAATTCTTAAAGGGATTCTTTACTGAATTTGGATTTCTATTCCATTTTCATCTTCTTCTGGATATTTCAAAACCTATAAAAGCAAAAAGTTTTTTGAGTTTTTCCTTTTCTAGTACGCGAAAAAACACATTTACAGATTAAGGCAGCGAAATGGCCTAACTGGTCTGCCGCGCGCGAGAGAGAATGCGAATGTGAGAGTGTTTGCAATTGCTAGGCCATACGCCGCCTTCTCAGGGAAAGAAATGCACCGGAACATTCCCATTTTGTCCGTGGACAAATCCCGGACCGTCCCGGACATTTACAGTTTTGCTCTAACATGTCCGATTTTCAAAACTTCACTGGAAATAGAGCGTTACTGAACTCCTTAGTGAAATTTTGAAGCTCCACCTAATTTTCGAGTAATGTTACACATTTTTTGTTGGCGGCTCTATTTGATCGAAAAATAAAATAATGAAAATGAAATGCATATTTCAGAATCAAAGATTTCAGCTAGAGCTTTATAATTTTACTAAGGAGGTTAGTAATACTCCCGCTTCCATTTGCAGTAAAGTTTTTGAAAATATGACATGTTAGAGCAAAACTGTAAATGTCCGGGACTTGTCCACGGATTATGGGAATGTCCCGGTGCATTGCTTTCCCTGAGAAGGGACTCTTTACTGAATTTGGGTTTCAATTCCATTTTCATCTTCTTGGTAAGGCTGCGAATGGCCTAACCACTCTGCCGCTCGCGAGAGAGCATGCGAATGTGAGAGTGTTTGTAATTGTTAGGTCATTTCGCGCCTTATTTTTGAAATTGGTATAAAAAAATGAAATAGAAACCTAAAATCAGTAAAGAATCCCTGCTTACCAGTTAATATGAAAGAATTCGAAATTAGGAAATCGATTTTCATGACGCTAAAAGTTCAAAAATCAAGATCGATGTGATCAGAATGTGAACGAATGTATTGGAAATCAGCAGCATCTGTTGCAAGTATAACAAAATCGGATTTTTAAACACTCTGTTGTCTGGAGCCTCACATTATTTGAAATTGTTCTCGTTAATTTTTCATACAGTTTTGAATTTCTCACGAATTTTTCATGAGATGAGAAATTTAGAATGTAGGAGAAAAATAACTTGCAGAAATTATCCTTTAAAATTAAGAATTATGTAGTATTTAATTCATTTCCTCCAGAATATGTATTCTAAACCTATTATTAGGATCTTGTGGAAGAAAAAACCTTAAAAATCAATAATAAACAAAAAAAAAACAATTTTTTGTTTTATCCTTCCAATTTTGAATCAGAAAAAAATGGTGCCATTATTCTATTTTCCCTTTGCAATCGTCTCAAAATAATAATCGTGTTGTTTTGAATTTCTCTTTCTCCTCTCTCAGTTTTTCTGAAATTTTCCCCAAGAGAATCGAAATGGTCAACTCATAAAATCATCTCGACATCTAGAAGGTGCTCTTCCTCCCACTCTTATTTCCGTTTTTTTTCTTTCCCATTTCTATTCACTAGTTAGTGTTTTATGTGTATTGAAAAATATAGAAATATGTATGGATATATCTTTTGGTGACCGATGAAAAAGGAAAATGTTCAAAATGTCATTTACATGATTCAATTGACTCGAAATAGTTCATATTTCTAATTGAAGTGCGCACCAGCATCAACTTTGTTGGTCTGAAGCATTGGGAGCAATTGGATGCTCGATCGAAAAATATTCGAATTGAAAGGTGTCAGAAAAAGAGAGGAAACCTTTTTTGAAAACAAAATTACTCCTTTGGAGGATTTTTTACGAAGAAAAATTTTCAATTTTTCACAATGAAGAAATTCTTGAGGAAAACAAACTTTTATCAGATGTTTACTTTTTTTTGACGAGTTCTTCCTTTTCGAATTTGAGAAACAATTTATGCATAAAACGCGGAACACAATTGACCGCTCAAAGTGCTTTAGTACATGGTAGATCAAAGGGGCTAGAGTCATTTTTTGAGCGATGGTTTAGCGCGTCGTGAATTCAAATTAGCCTAGCTGGAAAATAATTATTTGACAGACTGGGATGAAAATATACTTCATTCTCCTTCCAAATCTGGTTTTAAAATGTTCTAAAATCACCTAGAAGCCGAGAAAATTAGCTTCAAAACAATGGCCTAGAAAAAGTGTCCGGCCTCTTTTTCTAGGCCATTGTTTTGAGGCGGGTTTTCTCGGCTCCTAGGTGGTTTTAGAAAATTTTTAAAACAGACTTGGAATGACTATGAAGTCTATTTTCATTTAAGGTACATTTATTATCTCAGTAAAGCCATCCTTTAAGTATTTCATTTCGCTTTCCCTGTCAATTCCGTTCCTTCCGTTCCATTTTCATTATCTGCGGTATAAATTTCGCCGCCACTTCATATCCCATTTTTCATCGAATCTTTCTCATCCGTCGACATAAAAAGTTCGTCAAGCCAAAAAACCCGAAACTTTGAAAATTGAATTTTGAGGATTTTCGGTGTGTATATGTCTGAGTCCATGTTAAATGTGGATCCATCATTATCTTGTCTCTGTTAACCCCACTTTTTATGTCAAACTCTAATTTAAAAAGTTCCCCCCCTTCTTTTGCTCTTTTTGCACTTTTTTGATGAAAAGGGCATTTATTATGGGGCATCATTTATATTTTCATATTTTTAAAAATGTAACTTTCAGACGAAAAAAAGGAATTCCGAAAAAAATGAGGAAATGTAATCAAAATCAAATCCGATTCAGAATCATCTATCGTTCATCTTCTTTTTTCTCGCATTTTTTCTTCGTGCTCAATTCCCTTGGGCTTCTAATTTTTATTCAGTTCGGTTTTTTTATTCCATTCACGTGTATATATTTTCTTTTCTAGTATGCTTGTTGTCATCAGCTTTTACTTTTTTCGTTTTTTTTCTTAACTTGGAAAATATATTCACAATTTGCAGATGAGCTAAACGACGAATTATGCAAGAGAAATGTCGTATTGTAGAACTCATTTTCGCAACCTTTATTTTGACGACAATATTCATTGGTTTAGGAAACGCCGACGATCGATTTCACATAGGTAAGTGTTTTGTAGATCGAATTTTGAGCCATGCTGAAAGCAGCGACCACTTGCCACATTTTCAGTGGTTATCATCCTTAGGATCGAGCCAAAGCTCGGAAAACTTTCAAGGCTTCTGTATGTTTCACAGTATATAAATTTCAGATAAAACGATATAAATTTGAGATATTAAAAATAATCTATAATAAGCCTAAGATTTAATGTTTTTTATTCCAGGTACAACATCAAGTCGAGGCTCATTCGCTTATGAACATCTTCGTTATGGAATCGATCGATGGAATACTGAACATGGGACCCATACACTCATTAAATTCTCGATAGTTTCTCCAGTTAGACATGATAATAACTACGAAGAGAGAAGTTTGAAACAAAAAATTAAAAAATATATAAACATCAGTTTTTGCAGTGTGCGAAATAATGCAACAAGGTGTCGTTGCAGTGATCCTATCAAACGAGGAAAATGAGCAAGATTCTCAACTCATCAAATCAATGTGTCATTATTTCAACATTCCGTGCATCTCGTTACAAGCAACTTCCTTTTCCGACTCGATTTCCGATTTTGTCACCCTTTTGGGTCCATCGCAAGGTTCTGGCGCGAGAGCAACAAGTGAATTTCTGGATTCGATGCGATGGGCTGGATTTCTTTTAGCTTATCAACATGGAAGTGATCTAGAAGATATTGCACCATTGATGCAATATAAACAAATTGTGGATACTGGTGGAAGAAAAGTTCACATAAAAGTTAGAAGACTTCCAAATAATACGGATGACTATGAACCATTTTTGAAATATGTTAAGACGAGATTAAAACAGACTAATATTGTGAGTAGATTTTCTGAAAACAATGAAGATCATTGGTAAGAATTTCAGATAATTCATTCGAATAACATCACAGTTCTTTACAATTTACTTCAACAAGCTCGCGGTTTAAATATGGCGGAACCACCATACTCTTACGTCTTCACAAATACTGTAAGCTGAATTCAAAGCTTCAAAATGAACATTTTTCAAAATTGTTTAGAAAAAATTTCGAAACCTATCTGTATTTACAAGTTCTTTTAGATTGATATTTTAAAATCAGTGTATTGTCAAGATAAAAATTTCTGGCCACTCGTTTTGCGGAGTGTCGCTGGGAATTTCCTCGCAACGCGACCGCAACGCTCTCAAATTCAAATTTCTCATTATTAGTCTTGCGCGTTTCGAGGAAATTCCCAACGACACTCCGCAAAACGAGCGGCCAGAAATTTTTATTTTGACAATACCAGATAATATTTTATATTTTCTGTCATTTTAAACAAAACATTAACGACCACCCTGCTTGGAAAAGTATCGTCTAAAAATTATCTTTTTTCAGGATCTTTCACTATTAGAAGACTTTTTGAACAACATGTATGGCGCAGCATTTCATTGTAACATCACCGGTCTCCAACTTGTCAAAAATGATCCAATGATGAAAACTCAATTAGCATTAACATCAGAAGCTGTTTATGTAATTGGAATGGCAATCTATCGAATGAGAGAACTCGGTCATGCTCCACGACAAACTCAGCTTTATTGCGACACTCACGAAACATGGTCTGATGGTCGAATAATGAATGAAGGCATTCGAAAGGTTTGTTTTGTTATTTTGTGTTCAATTCCTTTTGTATTCCATGTTTACAACCATACCCGTCAATCCTCCTGTCTCTCTCCACTCATTCTAAAAACTTTATAAATATACTTGTCCTTCAAAGGAGAAAAAAGGAGTAAATCCGCGCTCGTTTTAAATACTAACAATTCTCTCTTGAATTGAAAAACTTGTTCTTCCTAAGAGGTATGGTGTGGTGAAAAAAAAAAGTTGAGAGTGAAATGAATTGATGGAATGGTCAGGTTAAATGAGAGAAGAGGCCAAAAAAGGGTTCCGCTTGGTTTACGATGGTTGGATATGTTCTGTGAACATTGAATGATCTTTTGGATAACAAGTCCTTTTTTTTCCTGTTACAAATTATGTATCCGGGCTTCGGAGAATAATTATGTGAAGCTAGAGCTGTTTCGGAACGTATAGATTTGAGAGAGACGATGATTTGGATTGAACATGTCGAAAATTATGTTTCCATTGATGTTGGAAAATATACACAATAAGCTCAAGTGAGCTAATAACATAAATTAACAAGCTCACAAAAATGTAAATTTTAATAATTCCAAATTTACCAAAATAATAAGCACAACATATCAAAAGTTAAACGAAAGAGGTTGATATTTATTCAAAACTTTGACATTCGTGCCATATTGGACAGTATTAACTTACCAAGTACAGGACACAGTCCAAGATTATAAAACCCTTTTTATGATGTCCTTAGGATGTCCTTACACATCGTACGATCTTCACTCCAAATCGACCATTCTTCTTCTTTAAGAACGTCGTGTCAAATGGAAATAGTTGAATACTGAAATGCGAATAGGTTTTCGAAACCAACCATTTCGATAGAAAGCTCTCGGAATTCTTGGCGGATGTTCAAGTTAAAGGAGGGCTATACGGAGCTAATGAATGCGCCTGGGTCGAAAATAGACTTCATTCTCATTCCAAATATGTTTTTCAAATGTTCTAAAACCACCTAGAAGCCGAGAAAACGCGCCTCAAAACAATGGCCTAGAAAGAGGGGCCACTGGCGAAAACTAGTCCGCAGGCATGAAACATCCAAAAAAATGAAAAAAAAAAAACATAAATTGAAATGAAAAAAGGACTAATATAAGCATTCTACATAACTATTTATTAACGAAACACGAAAAAAGCTCATAGGAAAAAGTTCGGCCATGTGGAAAATTTTTCTAGGCCATTGTTTTGAAGCTCATTTTCTCGGCTTCTAGGTGGTTTTAGAACATTTTAAAAACAGATTTGGAATGAGAATGAACTCTATTTTCATTTAAGTTATTTTCAAGATAAACAATTTCTGGCCGCTCGTTTTGCGGAGTCTCGTTGGGAATTTCCTCGCAACGCCCAAGGCCAACTGAGAAATTTGAATTTCAGCGCGTTGCGGTCGTGTTGCGAGAAAATTCCCAACGACACTCCGCAAAGCGAGCGGCCAGAAATGTTTATCTTGACAATAAATTTATTATCTCCTTAAAGCCTCCTTTAAAGTCAATAATTTTGAAATTTTTGAGATTTAAACGCATTTTATTAAACGTAGCTAAAAGATTGTTGAGAAATTCCGAACCTAGATCGATTTGAAATAGTGTAATTTCACTTTAATCGCAAAAATAATATTCTATTTTTGAAATTGAAAAGTTATCGGTTTCTAATGATCATTCTGAGAAGAAAATTCACCCTAACCCAATAACTAAAGTTCAAAAAATCAAGACGTTCTCATTACAGCTAAAACTTCGAAACCAATTAACCGGCGACGTGCAATTTAAAACGAATGGTGAACGAGAAGACATTATGTTTCACGGTGTCGGTCGAATTAATTCTCAATTTGTAAAGGTGAGAGATTTCATTTTTCGGTTTATGAGCTGAATTGTTGACACCCAACAAAATAATCAACCTACTATCAAGAAATAACCGGTTTTTCGAAACATCAAGATAATCAAAGATTTTTTGTTCCATTCAATCGAGACACAAATAATGACCTATCTGTCGGACCTTGAACTCTTAATATATCCTCTTTCTGGATATAAAAGTTCCTTGTTCAAAAAGAAATAGGGCAAACATCACAAAAGGATAGATCAAAATATTTGTAATAATTTTTTAAAAGAATCAATTTCATCGAAATGAAACCCACTTTCACAAAAAACAACAACAACTAAGTTGTCACTTTTTTCGTGACCACTTCACACTTCACTTCGCAAATATGTACAAGTTCCAAAAGGGATTTATTGTTGAGAAAAATAAGTTCATACGAGAAATTCTGGAGTTTGAGAACATTGAACATTTCGAGTTATTTACAAAAAGCAGCTTTTTGAAATTTAGTTGCCTTGTTGGGCTTTTTCGAGCTCTTGACGAACGTGGGCTGGGAGGGATTGGAGGTAAGATTGGATCTTCTGTCCCTTGGCTTTAACTGGGAGGTTGACGTCGTTGGAGATGGCGGTCAATTCAGCATCGGCCTAGAAATTGAAATATGAATGAATATAACTGGTTTTTCGTCGGTTTTGAAAGCTCCATTCATTTTTTTTTCTAAACCTAACTTTCTCTCTTTAATCCGACTAGTTATTATTGAGTAATAAAAACGAAATAAAAGTTTTTTTAAAAACATACCTTCTTGGCGGCTGGAGAGAATTTAGCGATGGCGGCTTGGTGGGCAGAATCAGACTTGGATTGGGATGACTTGAGGAAGGCTTGGAATTCAGACCAGTCAGCCTGCAAATGAAATACATTTTGAACTGATTACATAACCAATCGTTATAGAAACTTACGGCAATGCTTCCTCCTTGAGCTTGAACCCATGAGTGAACCTTAGCGTCGAGAGCAGCATCGGTAAGATGTCCGTGGTTTTGGATCAATCCTTGGAATTGTTGGAGTTGAGCTGGGGAAGCCTAGAACAACATTCAAATTTTAAATAAAAAACGAGATATGGTGAAACTAACTCTTCTGAGGAATGGTGGAATATCATCTTGTCCTCCAGCTGGTTGAGCATAGACAGAAACAGCAACACAGGCGAACAAAACGATGGCAAGACGGCACATGTTAGATTGGATTGATTCGAGTACTACTCTGACTTGATCAACCGATTTTTTGACACTTTTATAGTCCGAAAGGTCTCCTCTCCAAGTATATTGTTGTACCGCCTTGTCGACTAGTCACGCCCCCCTCTAATTGTTCCATGCCGGAGAGGAGAGGAAGAGATGCAGAAAGTACAAGAGGAAGCGAAAAACTGTGTTGTATAGGGGGAAATGATATCATGACAATTGACGGTGTTGTTAGCGTGTTCGCTGAATCGAAGCTTTTTGTGACGGGTCGGGAAAAACTCTGTTTTTGAGAGGAGAAGATTGAAAATTCGCTAAATTTTTATGATTTTTATGTAGATATTGTTTTGATTTTTTTTTTTCAAAAGTGACGAAGAGTTAGTCATTAGGACTGTTGAGACTAAATAGTGATATTACTTTTTGAACTTGTCAGAATAAGTCGTGAATCGTGCTAGAATTACCTACCAGAATTGAAAAAAAAAGAGTTAACTTTGAGCCGCTTGAATATTTAGCTTGTACATTTTGACACGGTCCCACTAAATTATATGAAGCCAAGCGTGCTCTATTGAAATAACTTGAAATATTACTAATTCAGAAATTCCTTAATTGGTTTGTTATTTGTTTTTTCTCGAAATGCACGTTGATTCCTTGATTCAATTCACTTCACAGCGGCGGGTCCTCCCGCATTCTCATCAAATTTACAATTAACCATTTTTTTCAAATTCACTATCATTCCTGGAAAACTATTAATTGAAAGTTTCAGTTGTTTTGTAATAGTGAATGTAGGTTCTTTGGTTACGGTTTTACAAAAAAAATTTACTATCAACATCTGTAATTTACGGAGGGGCTTTACGGAGATAATAAATATACGTTAAATGAAAATAGACATCATTCTCATTTCAAATCTGTTTTTCAAATTTTCTAAAACCACCTAGAAGCCGAGAAAATGAGCTTCAAAACAATGGCCTAGAAAAAGGGGCCTAACTTTTTCCTATGACCTTTTTTCGTTAATAAATAGTTATGCAGAATGCTTATATTACTCCTTTATTATGTTTTTTTCATTTTAATTTGTGTTTTTTGGATTTCTCATGCCTGCGGACTAGTTTTCGCCGGTGGCCCTTTTTTCTAGGTCATTGTTTTGAGGCGCGTTTTCTCGGCTTCTAAGTGGTTTTAGAAAACTTTAAAAACGCGTTTGGAATTCGAATGAAGTCTCTTTTCATTTAAGGTAAATTTATTATCTCCGTAAAGCCCTCCTTTAATGTTAGAAATATTTTTATCCACTTTTTCTTGGAATTGATATTTTGATCAGAATTATTCAAGAAAAAATCGCCATTATAATGTTACAATACAATATGACATCAGCCACTTTTTCCACCTATTATTTTCCTTCAATATCTATTTTTTCAATCTATTACAGTTTCTTTCGACTTCTTCTTCTTTTCTCCTTCATCTTTTTTCAATGAATCACAAAAAGTGGGTATTTTCACATCAAATAGAGGTTAAAGAAACAATGACGGTGTTATGGTCTGTTGTTACAAAGTCAAAAATCGGATCAATCATTATCATCAGAAGGAAATAAAAGCGATAATCGAGAAAGAGTATGTGTGTTTAGATAACCTTGGAAATCGAAATTAACACTCGATAATTCGCAATTTCTGGACATGATTCCTATTTTAAAAAAGTAAAAACTTCTTTAAACTATAGTCTCCTTTGTGGAAAAAATCTTTGAAAAACTTGATACTACTATTTTGTCTTTGTTTCATTGATGTTTCCAGATAGACATCTAATGATCAATTTATCATAATATCGCATTATAGTATCTTTTCTTACATGAAGTGTCATAAATCAATCCAGAATTTGCCGATAAGCAAGTTGTTAGTATTTGATTGTGCTCAACAAACTCAACAAAAATAATAACATGTCATAAAAAAAAACAAACAAACTACATATGATCATTGAAAAAATAAGAAAATAAATAATATTATTTCAGCTTGGTAACTGGTCTGAAAAACGAGGCTGGTTATTTGATAGTCGGTATGCGAATCGTTGGGAATTTGATATTGATCCGGATTCGGAAGATTTGGAAGGATTGCATTTGAGAGTTGTTGTATATTTAGAGGAGCCATTTGTTATTAAATCGGGCGAAAATAAATACGAAGGATTTTGTATTGATTTGTTGAATGAAATGGCAAAGGTCCTTAAATTTAATTATACGATTATTGAGGTGCAGGATGGAACTTATGGAATTGAGGTAGGTTGCAAAATTTGGAAAAAAATATTTTATCAAATAATCATTGAAAATTGGGAACCTGTTTAAAAATTATTTCAATCCAACTTTGATTATTAAAGGAGGGATTTATGGAGATAATAAACGCGTCTGGGGAAAAATAGAAAATAGGCTTCGTGCTTATTCCAAATCTGTTTTTAAAGTTTTCTAAAACCACTTAGAAGCCGAGAAAACGCTTCTCAAAACAATGGCGTAGAAAAAGTGGCCACCGGCGAAAACTAGTCCGCAGGCATGAAAAATCCAAAAAAAAGGACATATGTATATAACCATTCTGCATAACTATTTATTAACGAAACACGAAAAAAGCTCATAGGAAAAAGTTCGGCCAGGTGACCACTTTTTCTAGGTCATTGTTTTGAGGCGTGTTTTCTCGGCTTCTAGGCGGTTTTAGACAATTTTAAAAACAGATTTGTAATGAGAATGAAGTCTATTTTCATCCCAGACGCATTCATTATCTCCGTAAAGCCCTCCTTTAAACACCTCTTGAGATTATTCGCATTCAGTCACCACATTTTTTGAAGATTCCAACACAGTTTGATTAAAAATCTTTGAGAATTACTCAACAAAAATCTCGAAGAAACTGGATATTTCAGGATGAATCTGGAAGATGGAACGGAATAATCGGAGCTCTTCAAAGACATGAAGCGGATCTCTCATTTTCAGCCGTAACGATAACATACAGTAGGGCAGAAGTTGTCGACTTCACACTACCTTTCATGCATCTCGGAATTTCAATTCTATTGGCAAGAACTTCGGAAGAAACTGACAAAGGATCCCTTTGGACATTTCTTGAGCCTTTATCTTTAACTGTTTGGGTTTCTCTGCTGGCTAGTTATTGTATTGTTTCGTATTCAATGCATCTTTTAGCAAAATTCAGTCCTTATGAGTGGTAATTTTTTTGTTGATTTGTTTAGCAGGGAAATGGAAATATACTTTTTTGAAGGTATAACATTGAAAGAATCGATGAACGAGATTTTGAAAATATTGCAAATCAGAAAAATCAATTTACTGTTCTGAACTCATTCTGGTTTACGATGGGATCTTTGATGCAGCAAGGATCAGACGTTATTCCAAGAGCTGCGGCCACTAGACTTATTGCTGTGGTTTGGTGAGAACTGTTTCATTGTTTAAAGACAATGTGCCATTTCATAAGGTGGAACAATGTCTTTAAGGGTGGAATCTTCAAACTAAATTAACCATTTATATATTCGTTGCAGGTGGATGTTCACCCAAATTATCATTTCCTCTTACACTGCTCAACTTGCAGCCTTTCTAACCGTTGAAAGGATGTCTACCCCAATTGGTATAGCCTATAGGCAAATCGGGGGAGCTCCCTCTACATCTTAATTTTTATTTCAGAAAGCACTCAAGATTTAGCGAATCAACAAAAAATAAAATACGGTACACTTAAAAGCGGGTCAACTATGGACTTTTTCAGAGAATCAAAAATACCGATATATGAGCGAATGTTAGTTTCGTTTTCAATTTCGAAAAATATTAGATTTCTTCAGGTGGTCCGTTATGGAATCCTCATCTCCTGGCGTATTTGTAAATAGCTCTCGTGAAGGTATTGCACGGGTGAAAACGGGTGGTTATGCATATATGATGGAATCCTCAATGCTGGAATATTATTTGGAAAGAGATTGTGGCTTGCAAAGTATTGGTGGACTGCTTGATTCGAAAGGATATGGAATCGCACTGCCGAAAGGTTCACCTTTGAGGGACATCTTGTCAAGAACTGTGCTGCAATTACAAGAAAGAACCATATTGGAAGCTTTGAAAAATAAGTGGTGGAGAGATATGAGGGGTAGGAGGAGTTGTTTTTTAGAATTTTGAAAATTGTTATTTTTTTTTTGAAGAAGGTCCATCTTGTGCGCCACCTGCTGAAAAAATGTCCAATTCTAGACCTCAAAATATTTTCGGTATGTTTTGAACCTTTGGTGTAATTTACTCTTATCACATCTAAATTGGAGAGATGCGGTCTCACTTGCCGCGAATTCGAGCTGCACAAAAATGGTGTCTCAGCTCATAAATAATTTATTTTAATATCTATACAATTTTTACTCAAACTAAGGCTGAAAATAGGTTTCAGAAAGAGGATTAAACTTTCGAGTTTTTTGATTTTTATAAAGTCGACTGGAAATGTGATTGAATCTTATGTATTCTAATTCTGATTGCGTTTCTGTGGAAGCTCCCGAAGAAACCGGACCCAAGAAATTTCAATTATTTCTGAAGCAATTTAAGATGTTTCGAAAAAAATCAGAATTTTTCGTAATCCAATGAAAAATCGTGTTTTTTTTTCAAAAAGCAGTTCATTTACATAATCGTTCTTTGGAAAATGTGAAAGTTGTTAATTTCAAAACATATTTCTCAGTTCAAATTTCTCAGTTGGTCTTGCGCGTTGCGGTTGCGTTGCGTGGAAATTCCCAACGACACTCCGCAAAACGAGCGGCCAGGAATTTTAATCTTGACAATATCAAAAAATAATTTTAATCCAGACATTAAATCGTTACAGAACAAAAATAGGAAAAAATATGATCTGTGTTTGATTGTCAATTAAGTTCTGACGTAGTTATTGAAAACCTGTTCGCAATTTCTTTGAAAAATAAGTACTAACAAATTCAAGGACATAAGTGCATAAAAAGTAGTTGAATTAGCGAACGCTTGATTAGATCAGATCTCAAATTTATAGCAGAATTTTCAAATTTCTTGATAGTTGTTGACACCAGATATCAGAACACAATAGTTTTTGAAAGATTTTGTAGAATACAGGATAGAGTCAATTTTTTGAAACATTTTTCAATATAAAATTAGATTCTTCGAAAAAAAGACATAATCGTTTCTTTTTTATGAATTGTTAAAACTAGTTTTTTTTTAAATTTCAGTTCAAATTTTAAAATGTTGTGAAGAGTACTTCAAAATGTTTTGAAAATCGAGATTCCACCAATTCAAATTATTGCCAACATATTGGAGTTTCAAATGAACATTACATTTTTTTCAGGAATATTCTATGTATTACTAACGGGTTTGATAGTCGCCTTCCTTCTCGCATGTGGCGAATATTGTATCGAATCTCGACATGATACATTCCGTCTGAAATTGACAATACTTGGATCTGTAAGCTTATCTTCTTTTTTATTTTCAATAATAAAATTTTAAGTTTATCGATTGGTTCCGTGGTAGGAGCAACCGCGAAAATCGATCAAGAAGTAAACTTCGGAATGTTCAATTGGATACCGCTGGACAGGAGATTAGCATGTAATAACTCTTTCAAATACCAGTATATACAACATATTTGTAATTTTATAATAGATCCTCTATGCACGAGTATTTGGATTTGCATTGAGTCAATTTTAGAAGTTATTATTTAGATAATTAGAATATTTTTTGTCATTACAGTTTTAACAATAAATTAGAATGATGGACAAGGGAAAGGTAGGTGATTAACAACACTTAATAGCATGATGCTCACGTTCTATGAAGCTTTTTTGTTATTTGGTTTAAACCTTGGTTGTCTTATATCCGCTTCTTTATGTTTTTCTATCTAATCTATCATTTTCAATCGCCTGAACAAAAAAATTAACAAAAAATAGCAAATCTATTTGTTTTCAGACCTTCAATCACCATTGAGAAGAAAATATTGAGCCCGCGACAATCATCTCCAGCTCCAACAATATGTGTTGTATCATGTGATGATGGAACGCCGATTTCGAGAAGGGAAAGAGCATCTTCTTGTGAAATATCAAGAGCTGGATTGAGACGATTAAGTAGAATGTTGCCAGCTCAAACACATGAACAATTGTCAAGATTTCGACAAGATACGCTGTCTTAATTTTTTTGTTTCAATTGAAATACCTCACAATTAAACGGGTCATTTATTGATTGAATGAAATAAATGTTTCTAATGTAAACACCAAGCGTGATAATCATGGCATGTTCCTGAAACAAAGTGACGAGCTTGACAACACATGTCTACGGTTAGGACTGTATGAGTTCGGCATGATCCATCGCAGTATTGAACATGGATTTGACACACTGAAAATACAAAAAATTGGAATTCATTGCTCTCGTCATTGATTGTTCTTCGAATTACTGAGAACTGGTCATTTAAAAATGTCGAGAAGATCAGAGCTTCTTTTTCGATTTCGATGTTTCCCTTTAGAAATTTTCCGAATTCATCCCGAATTCAACCGCGGCTCTCATCCAATTGAAACATTTAATCTAAACCGCCCCACCCCCCCCCCTTTTAAAGCCTCACTCAAAAATACCTTCACTAAACTTTGGTCAAAATATTAAAGTATTTTGACACTGACGTTCGCCATATGAGTACTATTATACCAATTTTCTTGATTTTGGTATTTTTGATGTCTTAAGAACTTTCACTTTTTAAAAAATTGAAGTTTATTTGAATCATCGATGAGAAAACAATTTACCAGCAAGAGTTAAGAATAATAACAGAAAGAAGCATGATGAAAGGTGATGCATTTTATCCTGAAAATAAAGTTATGATGATCGAAAGTTCTTTTTAACATGTGTTTTTGCTACAAAACAAATATTTGTACAGCTCATTGTCTGAAAATGATAAAAAAAACCTTTGTTCTTCGATTGAAACATTTTTTAGAATTTGTTCTGTCGAATTCACTGTTTCAAAACATGATTACCGATTGGTGGAAAGTTGTTTCCTAGTTTATATTTATTAAAAAAAAAACAATAACACATAAACACGAAAATTTTAATAATTCGAACTACCGCTAACAATGAATGGCCTAAAAACACAAATGGCCGAGGTTTCGTGTTTTTGGGGTGTTCGTCCATTCCATTTTCTTTTTTATTGCGAAAATTTATTTTCCGATATTTAACGCACTATTTGCTTCAAAAATATAACTTTCGAAATTTAAAAATTTTAAGATGGCATCATCGAATGGTTTGGTAACTCCATTTGTCGGCGCAGGAGTGAGAGAAGACTTAAAACAGTTTTATTTGAAATTTAAAGAGGTTAAATCATTTAAGTGAGTTTTATTTTATTTTTCTAAACATAAAGTTGGGAATTTTCAATTAGAGAAACTGTTCGAGATTTTTTCTCCCACGAAAAATTTTTTTTCAGGTTACAGGACTACTGTTCTGTCTTCCGACGACTGAAATTTCACGAGATTCTAGAATGCCGAATTTGCCCTACCGATTATGTTGAGGTTAGAAAAAATTGTATTATTTCAACATAAATCAATTTTCTTCAGTTTGTTGAATATTTATTACAAAATGCGGGGAACTATTTTCGACGGCGGGACGATTTTGGCCGGGATCGGTCGTTAACGGTAATTTAGATACATATTATTTTATTGGTTTTATTTTTAAGGAAAGAGTTTTCGGAATCTACACATGTTACGCGATTTATAATTTACAACCTAAAGATCATGTGTATCAAGTAAGACATTTTTAATTTATTCAATTTGAATATCACATTTTCAGCTACACGTGACCACTCAGCAATTACGCGATTTGCTAGATTTTGAGAAAGTCTTAATAGAACATGATATATTACAAGCTGTAGCTTGTTTACATACACTAATTGCGAAAAAGGCTTTCAGTATAAGATTATTCCAGTCGTCGGTACAGTTTATTTATAAAAAAATTAAGCGAAAATCAATTATCTGATAATTTCAGTATGATCCTTCAACTCATAAAAAATATTTAGTTGACGAAGAGGAATCAGAATCACAAAATATCACAGTGGTATGCATTTTACTCAAATTACAATATTACGTTCTTTGTTGCATTTTTCAGAAACCGTTCGAAAGAGTGCAAAGCTTATTAGATTCTGAACTTTTTAAAGAGATGAGCATGGTTCATAATGCTTATGTAAAAGTGAGTTTTGTGGAAAAAACTTATTTATTAATAATTTTTCAAGTATTCAGGGCAAACAGAAACTTGGTCTCTCACATATTACATTAGTTAATAGAAGGAATCCGGTTGAATATATGAAATCGTGAGTTTTAAGTGTTTTTTTTTCAGAAACCTTGTTTTGTAGATTACTTGAAAATGGCTTAGGGGAATTAAACAACAAAAGAGAAAGGAAGCTCTTCGATCCTTCATCTGTAAGAGTTAAATATAGAATACAAGCATATATTGATTATTTTGTTCAGAATTCAATGGAATCAGCTGGAACATCCAGATCGAATTTGAGGAGTAAAGCTTATTCAGCAGAGTTAAAACATTCAAGGAGTAGAAGGCATATGGATCCGAACATGGAAGGTATGGCTAAAATATGAAAAATTTAGCTTCTTCTTCTTCAATATGTATTTTCGATACATTTTCAGAACATTATGGTCATCTTACAATGGGGGATCTTGCTAAAGAGATACTAAACGAACCAATAGATACAGGAAATCCTGCTGAACCCAGTTATGCAAATGATAAAGTGCAGCGAAAGCGTAAAGCACGAAAACAATCTCAGCATGCTGTAAGTTGAAATTATAGTTAAAATTTAAGATAAACAATTATTTTCCAGGATTTGCCACCAGACGATCATGAAATTGCCGAGCAAGTTTTGAAAGATTCAATGGCTGGAAAATGGACTGTAAAACCAGAAGTTGAAACAGGTTCTTTCCATACTTACTTGTATTACTTTTACATATCTAAACATTTCAGACAATCCTGACGCATTGATCGGTGGTAAAAAATCAAGAACTGGTAAAATCGCGCGAAGAGTTGTTGCGCCTCGAAAGAAAGAAGGTGGAAAAATTGTGGAAGCTTCTCATAAGCCAGCTGAAAGAAACGAAGCAGCTTTCACCAATGTGTATGATATTATTTCAAAGTTTCGTTTAATTTCAAAATTTCGATTTCAGCACGGAATTGTTATCCAAATCGCCAGAAAAGAAACCGACGTCTGGAATTACGGGAAAATATACAGATGAAAGATTAGAACGACTTCGAAGAGTGAATGCAAGTGGAAAAGCTGCTGAAAAAGCAGCAGATAAGGCACTGGAAAAATTGAAGAGCCGAATAAAAATAGAACACCCAAAGGATGATATCCAGTTCTAACTTGTTGTAATGTACTAACACATTAACAATTTTTTTTACTTCATAAACCTTTTTTTCATATTTTAATGCATGTCTGTAAAAATAATGGTAAGAATCCGAGAAAAAGGTATCTGATTATAAAGCTTGATATCAACACTTCATATTAATTGAAAAAAAATAAAAAACAATGTTTAAACTCACGTTTTCATATTTTTATTTCAACTTTTGTTTTTTTTTTATCAAAGATTAAATAGTGATGTTCATCTACTCAGTCTATTCTTCAAATATCAATTTGTAAACATGGGAGGGCGATAAGAATGACCATTCAAATGGGGTGAGATCGGTTTTTTTGATAAGTGCTGCGAGAAAAAATGGAAATGAACCGATAAGTTTGTTTCGAATTTCGAGATAGTGCAAAACTTTTTTTTTCTCCCTCCCCCATGGGTTTATCAGTAAGTAGCACTTTATTAGTTGTGCAATTATAATAAGGAATCTTTTGAGTATTTTAGAAAACCGGATTTTTAAAGTGGTGTTCATGAGGTTCTGTTGTTTTTCAAAAAGGATACTCAGAGAAAACTGCTTTCTCTAATATTTGATTTTCTGATCAATTGCTCAAATTCATAATATGCTTTTTTTTTAATTGTTGAATGCCATTTTCGCTTCTGCTATGAAATTAATGCAATTTTGACTTTAGCTTACCTTTTTAATTTCAGACATTTCTGACCACGTTATTTAGAAACCGCACTGTCAGGGAAAAATGGAACATCAATAAAAAGAACGCTTAAAAATATATAAACGGGACAAATCGCTGTTCCCGTTTTCCCCTACTTGAATCACCTTTTTGCATGTTTTCCGACAAGAAAAAATCGTTATGTTTGACACGTCATGTATTTATTCTATCTGATTTTTTAAAAAACAGTTTGATCCATGTTAATGAAAAAGCTGAAAACAATACAATCGAAATGTTTTTTTTTCTCATTTATTTATGTTCAGATTATTACAGTTTCATTCAAATAAAAATTGTGTCGAATGTCTTTCTTAGTTTGTTGACCTCGATAGACCAATATTTTTCACTTCAACTTACAATTTTTCAAATAGCAGAACATCAATTTGAACGTTCGCTGAATTTTTAAAATTTTTTCCTTTCCAAAGCTACATGCTGTATACACATATAAAAAGGGAATTCCAAAAAAAAATAATGTTTGTATTAGAATCATGTGCGATTCATATTGTATCTTACTTCCCATTTATGGTTTTGCATCCTTTTTTGAAGAAGAAGAGTCCAAAAGACTGTCTCATTTTTATCTTTTCCATACGCATTGCGTTCAACTTTCGTTCATTGATTGTTCTTCGAATTTTTTAAAAAAGTTTTGTGAACTTACACGAATCTCTATTTACTTTTAGGAAGACATTGGGTTGGCCATGGCGAGTCTTATCGAAGTTCATCCTACACAAAACGGGGGAATGAAGAAAATTGATTCTCTCTCAACTTTCCCATATTGGTGAGTTTTTTCGAAACGATCCCTTTAGCTTAGAATTCAGTTAGCCAAAAAAAGAGTATAGCAATATCAGTCAAAATCTTTCACTAAACAAAAGATAATGCAGAAAGTGGGGAAATCTCGTTTGGGAAGGGCATTTAAACATGTGACAATCCTGAATATGTTATATGTTGATCAATCTTCAAATATGTTGATCAATCTTCAATTAACGATCTCTTCTCTACTGTACCCTTAGTATCAAAAATTGATGTATTTTATAATTTAGTAGCGTTCAGAAATTTGTTCACCTTATCAAAGACCATAAATCTTACGATTCAACATGGTCACCCTTTTTTTTTGAGATATGTACTTGTTCGAACAAGTGTTCCATAATAAATATCATCTCAATAACAAAGCTCCTCCCATTTCTTTTCCATTTGATGAAACATAGCCCCCCGAAAAAAGATAGGAACAATCTAGGCGCAGATCATAATCTTTTTCTCCTATTTTTTGGTCATTTATCTGATATTTTTGCTATTCATTCTCTTTTTGTTCATTCGAAATGGTTGGGATTCAATTAAAAATGGATAACTTGAAAATTAGAGATGACGTGTATGATTTTCAAGTTTTTCGTAAACTCTAATTTTTCAAATTTACAGCGGAAACACAAACAGCAATGGAAGCAGTGATAGCGAAATCGAGACTGCCACCTGGCCGCCAAAGTACGTTTTTAATGATTTGTTTTTATTTGAATGTGATAAAAAAAAGGAAAACATAAAAGTGTTCGTGGAAAGCGCTATTAAAAGGGCGTTTGCAAAGCATTCTTTGTGGTTTTAAAATTAAATATCGAAAATATTTTGTATAAAATAAAGAGACTAAAGATATTTTTTAAATAAAAATTCCACAGTACAGTAATGGACGGAAATTTTTTAAGACAGAAATACGAGGCTCTTCATGAAAAGGTGAACCGTCGTATAAAAGACGGCACGCCATTCTTCTCGCTTGAATTCTTCCCACCTAGAACTGCAAATGGTGTCGCCAATTTCTTTACAAGGTATTTAAACTTCTTTTTTTTTAAATAAAAACTTCTAATTTAGACTTGACCGATTCAATGAAGGAAGTCCATTATTTGTTGACATCACCTGGCATTTGGGAAGTGATCCAGCAAATATGGCAAAAGAAACATCGTCCTCTTCAATTGCTGCTGGATGCCTTAACTTCTGTCGTGCTGATACTATGCTTCATATGACTTGTGTTCAATATTCTAAGGATCAAACTTTGAAACATTTGGAACAGGCGAAAGCAATTGGTTTAAGAAGTATTTTGGCATTACGAGGAGATCTGCCACCGGCGGTAATACGATATTTATAGCATATTCGAGAAAAAATTGCATTTTCAGGCAGACGACGATAAAACGGTTATTTATCCATACCGGGCTTTGGACATGGTTCGTTGGATTCGGGAATCTTATGGAGATTATTTCACTATTGCATGCTCTGGATATCCACTTGGACACCCTGATGCGCCATCATATCGCGCTGATTTAATCTATTTGAAAGCTAAAGTCGATGCTGGTGCTCAACTCATCATCACTCAATTGTTCTTTGAAGCAGACGTTTTTGAGAAATTCGTGAAAGACTGCCGTGAAATTGGAATCACTGTACCAATTATTCCTGGAATTATGCCAATTATGGGATACGATTCAATTCGTCGAATTGCCAATTTGTCACAGTTGACTATTCCGGAGAATATTTTGAACGATTTGGAACCGATTAAGCATGATGATGATGCTGTTATGAATTATGGAAAAATTAAGGTAAAAATTTAAAAAAAATACGATTTTTAAATAATTAATTTTATAGTGTATTGAAATGTGTAGACGGATATTGGCAAATGGATCAGCACCATCTATTCATTTGTATACTATGAACAGAGAAGGAACTTGCCGGTAAGTGCAAAAATTGACATATTCTAAAAGAAAAAGGATTTAAGTGATATTCTCCAAGAACTTGGACTTTGGTTGAAGAGACCAATGCGTACTCTTCCATGGGAACCACACGGTGCCAATCATCCAATTCGATGTAAGGAAGATGTTCGACCGATTTTCTGGAGTGCGCGTCCAAGGAGTTATATCTATCGTACTCGTGATTGGGATGAATTCCCAAACGGAAGATGGGGTAACAGTTCGTCTCCAGCGTTTGGCGCTCTTGCTGATTATTATTTGTTCCATTTGAAGGTATGCGATTTTTTAAAAAATCATTTTGAACATTTTTCAATTTCAGAAACAAACTCCAAAAGATGATCAATTGGCAATGTATGGTGAAGAATTGAACGGATTGAAAGATATCCAAAAAGTGTTTATAAACTACATCACACAGAAAGAGAACGAGAACGGAGTCAAAGTCAAGATTTTACCTTGGTCTGAATCAGAAAGTGGTGTTGAAGCTGAAACAACCCTTATCAATGAACAATTAGTCTGGGCTAATGAAAATGTAAGTTAAATTTGAAAACCACAACTTAATTCAAAATTTCAGGGAATTTTGACAGTTAACAGTCAGCCATCAGTCAATGGTGCTCCATCAGTTGATCCATTGGTTGGTTGGGGAAAACCAGGTGGTTATTGTTATCAAAAGGTTTGCGAATAATTTATGGGCTTTCAGTATTCAAATGATATTTTTTTTCAGGCATACTTGGAATGTTTCATGTCCGCTGAGCTTACAAACACTCTTCTGTCTTTAATTGATGAATATTCACCACGTATAAATTATCATGTTCTGAATCACGATGTAAGTTAATATACCAAAACATTTAACAGAAATAATTTTAAATGTTTCAGGGATCTGTTGACAAAACAAATTCTGAAGCGACAACGCCAATTGCAGTAACATGGGGAGTATTCCCAGGTGCTGAAATCGCTCAACCAACAGTTGTTGACCCATTGTCATTCCGTGCATGGAAAGATGAAGCATATCAAATGTGGATCAACCATTGGGCCACTCTATATCCAAAAGAATCAAAATCCCGACAAGTTATTCAAAACATCCATGATACTTTCAACCTTGTTAATCTTGTTGACAACGACTTCCAAAAGCCTTCAATTATTTTTGAAATTCTTGATCGTTGTGTGAAGGCCACATCAACGAGCCAATAATTTAATTTTTTAGCTTTTAAATAGCTTCAGTTAATATTATTATTTCCTTAATAGTATTGCATTTTATATTTTCAACGTTTTTTTCTGTTGTTATTTTAATATTCAATGTTTAACATTGTCCCGTTCAAATTATAGATTGATGATGTCATAATCTCAGCATTTCCCGTAAAATAATACTCCACTTTTATACTTCTTCAATTCATTTATTTCAATAACTTGAAATCAGAAAATATGAGAAACTAGTAATTGCATTTTCAAGAAATTTTTGCTAGATGCTCCATAAATTATTTCCACAGTTATGTAGAGATACCTTCTTTTTCGTCGGCCTCGATTGCGACTTTCTCAAATTCCAATGACATATTTTCAACATTATCGAATATTGGAGCACGGAGAAGGCTTTCCTAAAAATGTATGAGATGATTGGTGAAAAATGCTAAAGGAAGGCATTATAGAGAATATAAAATACGTTAAATTGCGAAAAATGACATACTGATGTTATAAAAGGGTTTAAAATGTTTTTTTTAATTCACGGAAGAAAAGAAAACAGAAAAAAAGGAGCTACCTGCAAAAAATAAAGAGTTTTGGTTTCTAGTCCGCGATAGTTTGGGTTCCTAGGCCACCTATGTGTGTATTTTTATTAATTTTTTTGAATTTAAAATGTTTTTATCGGTTTTTCATTTTAAATGCAAAAAATGAATAAAAATGCACAAATTTAATTGATGGCCTAGAACACAAACTATCGCGGACTAGAAAGCAAAGCTTTTTTGCAGGTAGCTCGTTTTTTTTCTTCCGCGAATAAAAAAGTTTTGAAACCCATTTCTAACATAAGCATGTCATTTTTCGGCGATGTGACATCATTGATATTCTCTGTAATGGCCTGATTTAAGAAAAATTTACTTGACGACAAGTACTTCCATCCAAACGTGTGATTTGAGGCAAAAGACGAAGCACTTTGCCCTTATATCCATTTGTTTCAGCGATCGGGTTGAAATCCAAGTAAACACAATTCAATTGTGGCAATGGGGAGAGTTCATCGAAAAGAACCCATTCAGTTAGCTGGAAAAAAAGGCACTATTAAGCGGGTACGCATGAAAATTTTACCTTATTATTTCTCGCCCAAAAATCAGTCAATCTTGTCAAATGCTTAATATTCTCCACTTTAACCAATCGATTCTGATTCAAATCCAGCACTTCCAATTTCAAATTATTACCCAATCCACCAATATACTGAATTCCATTCTGTGCCAAATAAATCTCTTTCAAATTCTGAAGTCCTCCAACATTTTCAATCGAAGTTATAGCATTTGCTGGAAGGCTAAGAACTGTTAGATTCTCCAAATGTTCAACGTTTTCAATGTTGTAGATTTGATTGGCACCGAGGAATAATCTTCAAATATTTTTAATATTTTTAAAAAAATGTGAAAATAAAAACCTATCAAGTTTCAGATTATTGTCCAGATTCTCAATTTGTTTGATTCGATTATCACCCAACTCCAAATATTCCAAATTTTTCAATTCTTCCAAACCTTCAATTTTCTCGATCTTATTGTGAACAAAATAGAGAGTTTTGAGCTTTTGAAGTTTTTCCAAATTCTCAATTTTCACAATGCGATTGTAGGAAAGGTCCAAGGTTTCAAGGTTTACGAGAGCATCAAGGTTTTCGATTTTTCCTATCTGAACAGGTCTAGATTAATGCTGAAATAATTTTGTGCCCAGAAATACCTGATTGTCGTAAAGTTCGAGATAAGTCAAGGTTTGCAGACAATCGAGGTTTTCAATTGTTTTAATCAAATTCCATCTGAATGAGATGTGTTCAACTTTTGTCAGCCAGGAATAGTCTTCAATTTTCTTCAAACGATGACGTGTCAAATCGACGAATTTAGCATCTGGAGCAATCTAAAAATTATCGCTTTGCTGAAAAAAAAACACAAGGTAACACCCACTTCAGTATATTCAATTTCTTCCTCGATTTCAATTTTCTCATAAACTCTTTCTCCATCCTTTTCCGTCACTTGTGTCAGATTCATTATAATTCTTGATTTCTAATTGAAAAACAAATGATTTTTGGAGAAGTTCGAAGGAGGAAATGATCCACGTTAATTGCGATGAGAGGTCATAAGATGTCACGACGTGACATTTTTGTGAAAATTCTATATTGTAATTTAGGGCAAGGAACATTACGCAAGCCAATTTCTAACTCTCTGAAAGAAATATATTTTAAATAGTATCAACTCTGCCTTTTTTTTTAATTTTTTACTTTGACCGTATCTGAAAGCTTTAAAATTTGAATCTAATTATTTTACAAATAATAGCAATTTTCATAAAACTGAGCGGCCGGTCGCGAGGGCTTTTTGAATTTTTCCGATTTATTTCTTGGTAAAAAAAAATTTTGTTTTTTTTTGTTTCAAAATAGATAGACAAATTATGTTCCAAAAAGAAACCGCATTTGCAAAAATTGCAAAAAGAAACTGCGATAGATTGATGAACTGACAAAAGGTTAACCATGATCTTTATTTCATTGTTTCTGAATTTTTTTCAGGAACAATACATTGGTGATAAATTTCATGTGCTAGAGGTGATAGTGTAATTTCAAACAATTTCGAAAACAAAGTATTGAATTGATGTTGATGATTGAGGCGATCATATACTTTCATGGAACAATTGTTCAATTCCTTCGATATTATATCCAGTCGACATCGTTTGTCATATTGACACCTATTTAGTTTCTCCAAAACTTCTGACAAGGTTAGCTCCCTTCTTTTTTCTGGCGGATGTTGTAATTGAAAGGTCTCCAGCTGATCGGGTTCATTCTGAAAAAAAACAACTTTATTATCAAATGTCCCGGCGTTCGGGGGGAGCTCCCCGTTTTGTCTTACAACTTTGACCGGCTATAACTTTGCTAATTTTCCGAACTACGAGCAGCTATGTATATTATTAGACAGCTCTTATTATGTTCTACAACTTTATTGTTAACAACAAAGCGCAAAAAAACATTTTTGAGTATGAAAATGTTGAAGATAGAAAATTGGATTTCGTTTTTCATAATTTTCGATGACCTTTTTTTGGTCAATTTTTCGAAAAAATTTGTAAAAATTTTTAAGCGTTTTTTTTGCCAATTTTATATCGTAAACATCATAATTGGTCGTTTTTTGAAACAACAGAATTTATTTTAGAGGATTTTAGAGGCCCAAAATATCTGATTTAGACCTATAAAGACAGTCTGGGTCGAAAAAAAGACATGTCGAGAAATGCAGAGAAATTGTAATTTCTCGACATTTTTTGAATTTTTTTTCAACCTGAATAGGTCCATTACTATAAAAAAGTCTTCAGACGCACAAAAAATAGGGACAGACGCCCCAGTTATATAAAAGGATCACACGTTTTATTGACTTTCATTAAAAATCAGCAGTATCATTAAATTCTTCGTACAAAAAACCTGATTAGCAAAATATTTTCATGAACCTATCTCTTTTCTGAAATTACATCATCAAAATGTCTGAATTTTTTGTTCGTCATAACCCCTTGAAAAATAAGCGGAAATTGCATTTTCACAAGAATATATTTATAGAACCCCAAGAATATCATTGATTCGTAATTTTTAGGACATTTTTGTTAACATTACATTCCTAAAATCATGCTTACCAAATTTCAGAATATCAAAATTAGCGATTTTTCAAAAAACTGTCAAAAAAAATCTAAATTTTTATTGGTTGTCGATAATCGATAGCTCTGAATTATTTTACAATAATTGTTCAACAGGCTCAATTCTTCGATTTTAGAAATAATTTAAAAAAACGGAAAATGGGTTCTATAAATATATTCTTGTGAAAATGCAATTTCCGCTTATATATCAAGGGGTTATGAATACAAAAATTTCAGACTTTTTGATGCTGTAACTTTAGAAAATGAGATATGTTCATGAAAATTTGGCTGATTAGGTTCCTCGTACGCCGAATTCGATGGTACGCAAACAGTATTCCTTGATTTTAATGAAAGGATTGGAAAAAGCGTAATATCTAGGCGTGGGTTATAATTATGACGAGCAAAATTTTGAAATTTCACGAATTTTTCGTGTAGTTATGCCCAATTAAAATTTCGAAATTTTTGTTCTTAACATCCATTTAAATTTAAAAAAATTATTCGTCTTCACATCTTCCAGTTCTTTTTTTTTCTCAAAATTTTACAGTGGGCAAAGTACGTATCGATAAATACATGCTTTGAATCTGTTGCAGTCAATTTCTGAATTTCAGGCCGAAGTCTTCAACACAAACGACTAAATTTGACGGACAGACGAACGCAGAAAATTTCACGTTTCATTGCGAGCAGAAGCAAATAACCGAAAATAGACGAACTTCGACAACTTTAGAACTTGCACCCTGAACAATTTCTGGACCAAAACCACGATCAACTTGCTTCAAAGAACAATGTTTCACCGGTCCAATTAACAAAAATTCAGAAGCGTGGGTCTGAAGAAGCTCACCCTTCAGAACTTCTGAAAAAAAACCATCTCCCAACCAGTTAATCCATTAGTTGGTCTGTTCCGGAAACAGACAAACTTTCTGAAATACTGGATAGGGGAAACTGTGTTGAGAAGCTCCTTTCTCAACTTTATTATTCGCAGAGGAATTTTAGAAAGAACTGGAGAATGGAACGGTATTTTTTAAAAGGGTTTTTCAGGAAATGAAAACAGATGAGACCGTTCCGATACCCTGAACCTCTAGAACACCTACAAACGGGAGCTTCTCAATACTAACCACTAGAAAAACAAGAACAAAAATAAAATCAGTAAATTAGACATTTATCAATTGTTCAGCATCTTCATCCTATGTCGAATCACAGTCCACATGTTGTCTCTTCATCTAGCATAAATCTTAGCGATACCATTGATGATCGATGAATCGACGAATGTATGATGGACAAGTTCTGAAAAAATTATTATAAATTACACTGAAAATATCAAATATTTGATTGAATTAAAAGTTTTAAACATTTCTGTTCAGAAAAAATGGAAAATTGGCGATAGTCGCTTTTAAAATCAATTTTTTTTTGAAAAACTCACCTTAACTGAATAATTGTAGCCGCAATTGACAATCACAATCCTGGCTTGTAACAAGAAATTCCAATCAAACGTCCTCATGAGCCTTCAATCCATTCCATTAACCATGTCCTCAAAGTATCAGGTCCACCACAGTCCGATTTCGAATGAACATTTCTCGGTGTCCGATCTTGAACCAAGTAGATTTGCTGAAAACAAAATAAAAATCATCAAAATCGCGTAATATCTCAAAACAAACATTTTCATTGAACAAATGCAATGCAAAGCTCAAAAGTGACGATGGTTCACACCATTCCTGGATTCTGATCGGTGCACAAAGAGCCATTGATTGGAGCGTGTGAATTCCTTGCAATTCAACTCTTTTTCAACAGGCGGATTGTTCGGATCAATAACAGCTTCTTCATAATTTTGTGCATCGCTTTCTTGATAATCTGGCACATCTCTCAATGCTTGAATTATCTGATCGAGATCTGAAGAAAGCAAATATTTTTTAGGAAACTAAAAAAAAATCAATACTTACCAATATTAATTTTCTCTAGTGTTTCGTAATGGAAAACTGAAGAAAGAGCAATTTCCTCATCACCGTTTTGAATACCAGGTTCGGGAGTTGTTGATCTTTCTCTCATTTCCTCATTTATAGGAGCTTTCACTGCCTTCTTTTTCTCCTTCTCTTGTCTTCTTATTTCGTTCAATGCAAATTGAATATGTGGCATTGAAAACTGTAAACAATTTATTTTGAACAAACTAAAAATTGAAATTAAACTATACCATATTATTGTGGAGAACATCAGCGATATGTTTCTTATGTTTCGCAGCATCCAGATTCTTGGCTTTCACTGTTCTGAAACGCAATTCGTCACAATCGTCATCGTCGTTATCTTCATCTTTATCACGATAATATGCTCTTTTCCTTCTCGACACAAAGTTAATATTATTGTCGAGCTTTTGGAATTTCGCAATGTTTCCTTCGTCCGTCATCAAAGCCATTCCTTGACGCGCAAGTTCATATCGATCAGGCTCAACGTCACGATCCTAAACAAAAGAATATTACATGAAAAATGTGAGTGCATCGTCTCCGGACATTTCGTAGATGTTCGCCCCGTTTGCTACCAACCTCACCAACGCGCTGAATCCATTGAGTTGTTGTTGGGCTTGTGCTGCGGCATGGCTGGAAATAAGAAAATTGATTGAATGTCTAGAAATCGCGATATCAAACAAATTGTGTGCATTTCTGCTGCTCTGCTCATTGATACCAACTGTTTTTTGAAGTTGATCGTTGATTGTCAAAGGCACAGACTCAGAACAAACCAGTGTTCTGCCAAACATCATCAGCCCTCGTCCATTTGAGCTTCCGATTGATTTGTCGCATTGGTGATGGAAAAATCAAATTATTAGGATATTTATATTTGAATCATGTTTTCTTATGAAATTAGGAAACCTAAGTAAAGATTTCGAAACCTAGTCTGCTTGCCGCCGCCGTCCACAGGTATTGGAATTCGCCGGGAAACCCCCGTCTCTGCCATGAATTTCGGCACCGCCGCAAAGGGTTGCCTCACCTGCACGTTCACGGCAATGATACGTCAGTTTATTGGCGTCGGGCTCCTCCGAGTGCTTGAAGCGGGTCACGGAAACCATGGGACTTAACTGGCAGACTAGACCCCGCACAATCTTCGCCCGGTTTCCTAATTTCATAAATTTAAAATATAAACTCACGTTGAAGTCACGAAGCTTGCCGAGACTTGCCGATTGTTGATCCTGCTCCTAGTTTCCACGTTTGATTTGACTGAAAATTGAAAACTTTAAAATTTCAATTATTTTGCAAAAGAAAAGCGAGGTGAACGCAGAAGAAAGAGTAAACGAGCGAGTACAAAAATTACATAGAAAAACCATCCTATCTGTCATAAATTGCTTCAAATCAGAAGGAAAACCTTTTCTCTCTTGAAAAATATTCGTTTCGAACTTTAAAAATCGATTTTTAAACAAAAATAGGGTTGGAAACGAAGAAAATTCTTTTGATTTCAAGATTCCACCAATTTAAGCACGAAACAACATAGTTTTCGAAAGAAAACACGCAAAAAGCTGAAAATCGCAGCCAAAAATTCAAAAAAACGGACGTCACCAAAAAAAAATGAAAGAGCGTGGTTAAAACGAGACGCTGTCTTTTAAAATTGATTTTTTCCCGCCAGCGCGCTGAAAGTTTTGTTCGAAAGTTCAGTTGTTCGGTGGAGCGCACTTGCCACGTTTAAAAAATAATTGCAGGTCTGAAAGAGTTATTTTTGTCTTTTTTAATAAAAACAGATGTTTTCTAACGTTTTCGATCGTTCTGATTATGAATAATGACGCTCGGATGCCAGAAAATTATGTCTAGCCTACTAAAAAGCTTTTTATTTTACTTCCTAGACTTATGAATATTAAAAGAAAAAAAATTTTGAAATTTAATTTTTTAATTTATTTACGTAGCGGAAAAGCAACGTGAGAAAAAACTCAGAATATACGCAAGAAAGAAAAAAATAAATAAACAAAAAAATTCAACGAGACATACGTTTTTAAAATCATAATGAAGATCTTTCAAGAAAGAGAAAGAATAATGAAAACATTAAAAAAAATAAAGAAATAATAAAGTCATTTAAAAAAATATATATAAAAAGTGTAAGAAGTGTTGCATTGGGTCGGGGGCTGTGGATAAAAAGGCAAGATTTAAAGCTTTTTTTTCTAAACCGTGAAGAACTGTTTTCTAGTATATCAACCCATCGTATTAAACGAGACACCATGTAAAACAAAATAGAAATGGAAATGTTTATTGGGAATGAAATAAACCAGTGTTTATTTTAAAAGTATGATACAGATTAGTTCAATAGTGTTCCTACTTTTCATTCTCGGTAATAGCACCATATAACTTTTGGATATTCTTTCCAGACAGACTTCTGATTTTAGTCAAAAATTTGGGTACAGTCCTAGGAATGTTGGAGAACGGAATTTATCCCAAAATGTATGTTTTCCTTCTCCAAGAAAGTACGTTGTCATTCTGAAAAAAAATAGTATTTTAAAATTCTGAAAAAAAAGGAGTATTGAAAAAAAGGGGGAACAAAGTAATTTTATTCATTAAATTATGACGAAATTTCAGCAATTGTTAAGGTAATTTAGGGCAAGGAACATTACGCAAGCCAATTTCTAACTCTCTGAAAGAAATATATTTTAAATAGTATCAACTCTGTTTTTTTTTAAATTTTTTACTTTGACCGTATCTGACAGCTTTAAAATTTGAATCTAATTATTTTACAAATAATAGCAATTTTCATAAAACTGAGCGGCCGGTCGCGAGGGCTTTTTGTATTTTTCCGATTTATTTCTTGGTAAAAAAAATTTTGTTTTTTTTTGTTTCAAAATAGATAGACAAATTATGTTCCAAAAAGAAACTGCATTTGCAAAAATTGCAAAAAGAAACTGCAATAGATTGATGAACTGACAAAAGGTTAACCATGATCTTTATTTCATTGTTTCTGAATTTTTTTCAGAAGCAATACATTGGTGATACATTTCAGGTGCTTGTGGTGATAGTGTAATTTCAAACAAATTCGAAAACAAAGTATTGAATTGATGGGGATCATATACTTTCATGGAACAATTGTTCAATTCCTTCGATATTATATCCAGTCGATATCGTTTGTCATATTGACACCTATTTAGTTTCTCCAAAACTTTTGACAAGGTTAGCTCCAATCTTTTTTCTGGCGGATGTTGTAATTGAAAGGTCTCCAGCTGATCGGGTTCATTCTGAAAAAAAAACAACACAATAAAAAACAACTTTATTATCGTATGAAGTAAATTATTAATTTCTTGGTTCTTTCATACTCTCTCATAGTATGAGGCTCATATTAACTTTGTGCGTTAAAGGCAGCTTGTCAGTTAACACGATCCAAAATCTAGGCAAAAATTCAAAATTCGAATGGGAGCCCAGGTGGTCCAAGGAACAATGCCAATATGTAGCCAAATTCAAATAATTGTGTTTCGCGCCAATGACCGACCGCGTCGCACGGACACGCGGCAATTCAAAATTTTATTTTTTCAACTTTGAACCGCTACTGTGACGCATGTATTTATCGGTGTGATTTCGCATAAATTGCATTGTACTAATTAGAGTACGCTCTAATTTTTGAAACTAAAACCAGGTAGGGTCAAATTAACTGAACAGCTGTCTTTAAGACTGTAAGCTCAAAGCACCCCAACAACCTCTTGAGACTATCATATTATATATTTACAAAAGTAACCGTAAGTTGTAGAATTCGGAGAAATTTAATAAAAACCTTATAATCGAGTTTTAAAAAATTCCCACCTCGTGTGCTGTTTTCAACGCCTTAATCAATTCCAAATGTTTCTTATGGTCTGCCAAGAATTTCTGCAATTGATTTTCACATTTTCGAGCTTGCGCTATTGCTCCTTCCATGGCTTGAACAAGAGGAACGGATTTATTTTGAAATGAATCCAAAATTATAGTCATATCATGCTTAAACTGTTGTTGCCGTTTAAGTGATGCTTCCTAAAATAAAATATATAAACAAGTAAGTGAAGAATCTTAATCACCTGAAGTGTTGAAAGGTGATACAGGTTGCTAATTCGAAGTTTCTCAACACATGTCATTTTATCTGTTGATAACAACATTTCCTCACAATCTGTCACGAGAAATGGGACATCATATCTAATGGACAATTTAAGAACACCAACCACGGTATCTTCTGAAAATTACACGTTGTTGTTTATTATTGAGAAGAAACTGGCTGAAAATCTTTTTCCGAAAAGTGTACATTCCCATTTTATGCGGGCCTTGTCTGCAAACAGTAAAATACAATGTTGTTCAAACGTTTTCATGAACCAAAGATCTAGTTAATGCTAAATATATTCTATTATATAACTGGATAAGGAGGCGTGGCTCAAGAACATCAGTAAAGCAACAGCTTTCACTTGCCGTTGGCTTTAAGAAAATCAGCCGTGGTAAATCGAACTGTACTTTGTCGAAAATGATAATGTCCGGTATTAATCTTTTTGCAGACTCTTGGCGAAATGCCACAGACATAAGACCTCATGAAAGGCTTTGAATAGGCAATAAAACATGAAAATCCTACTTGTTAATTGTTCTTTCTGTCGGTACAACAACCGAAGAAAGGCAACACATTGCTCAACAGTTACGTCTTCGATCTCAATTTCATCATTAAATATTCCATTGTATAAAATGCCACGAAACACCCGAGAAAAACAAAGGAGAACCTGGAAAAGGTGTGTTATTTGTGTAGAACTATATAACGGAAAACGTACATATTTGTCAATATATAACTTGTGATCTCCAACGATAAGTGTTACTTCTGAATCTATTTTCTGAGGAACCGAGAAACAACTTAATCGGGAATTTTCAATTCCAACAATTGACTTGATTCGAATATTAACGCAGAAGTTCAACGTCTTAGGTAATGTAGACTCTCTCTGCGTTACCATTGTTCCAAAATGATGTCGATTGTAATTTTTATTGAAACAAAGTTCCATGTTTTTTGTGTATACGTCAACATTATCGATTTTCATTTGAATTCCAATTTCAGCATCGCATCCCCATAAATTTGTTGATTTATAATCGTATACACAGTCAATATAAATCAAAGTAGCTTCTTGATTTCCAACAACGAATGCTGGTCCAATCTCTATCTTCCTGAATGAAACTATTTAGGAGACGATGTCCGAGTCCCGTTGAATCATAGTGCCCTAGGCCGAATAATTGTGCTACCGAATAATTATGCTTTTTGAGTTTGAAAACGTTGAAGATAGAAAATTGGATTTCGTTTTTCATAATTTTCAAATGAAAAAACCCTTTGGCGGTATATAAAAATTTTAACATGCGAAAAAATGACACATTTTGGCCAAAAATGCGCATTAAAATGAGCTGTAAATACCTTAAAATTGAGCTTTTCGTTTCAAATTCGAACTTAAATGGTCGATTTTATTAGCTTCTTCCATTTCGAGCCATTTTTGTCAGAAAAATCGAAAAAAAATTTTTTTGAAAATTTTCGATGACTTTTTTTGGTCAATTTTTCGAAAAATTTTGTAAAAACATTTTTGCGTTTTTTTGCCAATTTTATATCGTAAACATCATAATTGGTCGTTTTTTGAAACAACAGATACATTTTTGAGCAAAAAGCTCAAAAAAACAGGGGTTTTGTCATTGTCGTCAAAAATGCATTGAGTTCTTGAAAAAATTAGAGAAAACGTCTAAAATAATTAATTTCGAAAATATTTAGACAGCTTTTTTGTAATAAAAAGTTTGGAATTTTTCGAACCCTTATGGATTATTATTCCAAAAAATAATAAAATAATACGTCCAACCCCCTAAGAATTTGAGCAAGCAATTCCAGTTTCTAACAGACACTCCGATCTAAAAAAAATTAATTGAAGCTTTCAAAGACCAAATGTTAACACTGTGGTAATTAAAAGATCGCTAACCAGGTTTTTGTTCCAGCTTTGTTTAATACGTATCTAAATGTTGGAGAACGGAATTTATCCCAAAATGTATGTTTTCCTTCTCCAAGAAAGTACGTTGTCATTCTGAAAAAAAGAGTATTTAAAAACTCTGAAAAAAGGAGTATTGAAAAAAAGGGGAACAAAGTAATTTTATGAATTAAATTCTGATGAAATTTCAGCAATTGTTAAGGTATTCATATTATCATTCATTTTAGGACAGCCTAATAATTTGAAAAATAGAAGTGGTTTTGTTTTTTAAAGATTCTAATCGCGAGTAAAAGAAATTCGAGCACCAGAACTGACATCAGTGAGCGTTTTTCTGGAGAAATTTACCTGTCTGTTCGAGATGACTTCTGAGACTCTTCCTTGACTCAGAGACAACTGACTTCTGAGACTCAGAGACAACTCTTCTGAGACTCTTCGAGACACGTTATCAATATCGTAATCCTAGCTAGTAGGCGTCCTAAAAAATGTACGCACACCAACGTTTTCTTAAAATTGTAATAAAGTTGTAACTTTGTACACTGCATTACTGCGCTAGGTCGAGCTGAGATCATTGCAAGGTAGGAGTTTACGGTTTCTCGAGATTTACGGTTTCTCGAGATGTTGTAACAAGTATATTTTGTGAGAAAAATAGCTGAAATACCGTTTTTCTGTTGGAAGAAAAATGCGAATATTTAAAAATCCTTCGCAAGCGAACTGGAATATCTTTGACAGAATATCGCTTCATCTTGATTTCGACGGTACCCCTTGTTCCACCATTGAATGAATTACAAATACAGTGTCGTTGCACTGGAATTTTAAAAGAAACGTTGGGAAGCTCTCGCGTGAACATGCAACTCATTTTCTCATCACATTTTCAGTGCGTTAGAAAAAAAATGGTTAACCACATTTTATACGTAGAGAATTGTTTGAATTAATATTATCTTATCACTTTTGAATTTCCTATTCACTCACAGACCCTATTCAGATCTGGAGCCATATACAAAATGTGGCTTCATTCCAACAAACGTATTTTTCCTTTTCTGCGATTAAAATCATTTAATTTAGAATCAAATAATCTTTTAAAAAACGAATCACACAATATTGAGGATCGATTGGAAATTTTAAATTTTTTTAAATTTCGCTTTGTATTGAAGATGGGATTTATAAATTACATTGTACTAATGAGAGAACTCTCAAATTTTTGAAATTAGAATAAGGTAGGCTCAAATTAACTGAACCACTGTCTTTAAGATCAGGCAAATTTTGGGTTCAAATACAATCCAATTTTTTAGTTAGAGTGGATCCGGAAAAATGCCTACCCAGAACACACTTCGCTAATTGAATAAGTTTTTATGTCTGTATATCCATACAGTGCTGTTCATCTGACGCACAACCCGTTATTGTATCGAAATCATTCAGCAAACCATAAATCTTACGATTCAACATGGTCACCCTTTTTTTTTGAGATATGTACTTGTTCGAACAAGTGTTCCATAATAAATATCATCTCAATAACAAAGCTCCTCCCATTTCTTTTCCATTTGATGAAACATAGCCCCCCGAAAAAAGATAGGAACAATCTAGGCGCAGATCATAATCTTTTTCTCCTATTTTTTGGTCATTTATCTGATATTTTTGCTATTCATTCTCTTTTTGTTCATTCGAAATGGTTGGGATTCAATTAAAAATGGATAACTTGAAAATTAGAGATGACGTGTATGATTTTCAAGTTTTTCGTAAACTCTAATTTTTCAAATTTACAGCGGAAACACAAACAGCAATGGAAGCAGTGATAGCGAAATCGAGACTGCCACCTGGCCGCCAAAGTACGTTTTTAATGATTTGTTTTTATTTGAATGTGATAAAAAAAAGGAAAACATAAAAGTGTTCGTGGAAAGCGCTATTAAAAGGGCGTTTGCAAAGCATTCTTTGTGGTTTTAAAATTAAATATCGAAAATATTTTGTATAAAATAAAGAGACTAAAGATATTTTTTAAATAAAAATTCCACAGTACAGTAATGGACGGAAATTTTTTAAGACAGAAATACGAGGCTCTTCATGAAAAGGTGAACCGTCGTATAAAAGACGGCACGCCATTCTTCTCGCTTGAATTCTTCCCACCTAGAACTGCAAATGGTGTCGCCAATTTCTTTACAAGGTATTTAAACTTCTTTTTTTTTAAATAAAAACTTCTAATTTAGACTTGACCGATTCAATGAAGGAAGTCCATTATTTGTTGACATCACCTGGCATTTGGGAAGTGATCCAGCAAATATGGCAAAAGAAACATCGTCCTCTTCAATTGCTGCTGGATGCCTTAACTTCTGTCGTGCTGATACTATGCTTCATATGACTTGTGTTCAATATTCTAAGGATCAAACTTTGAAACATTTGGAACAGGCGAAAGCAATTGGTTTAAGAAGTATTTTGGCATTACGAGGAGATCTGCCACCGGCGGTAATACGATATTTATAGCATATTCGAGAAAAAATTGCATTTTCAGGCAGACGACGATAAAACGGTTATTTATCCATACCGGGCTTTGGACATGGTTCGTTGGATTCGGGAATCTTATGGAGATTATTTCACTATTGCATGCTCTGGATATCCACTTGGACACCCTGATGCGCCATCATATCGCGCTGATTTAATCTATTTGAAAGCTAAAGTCGATGCTGGTGCTCAACTCATCATCACTCAATTGTTCTTTGAAGCAGACGTTTTTGAGAAATTCGTGAAAGACTGCCGTGAAATTGGAATCACTGTACCAATTATTCCTGGAATTATGCCAATTATGGGATACGATTCAATTCGTCGAATTGCCAATTTGTCACAGTTGACTATTCCGGAGAATATTTTGAACGATTTGGAACCGATTAAGCATGATGATGATGCTGTTATGAATTATGGAAAAATTAAGGTAAAAATTTAAAAAAAATACGATTTTTAAATAATTAATTTTATAGTGTATTGAAATGTGTAGACGGATATTGGCAAATGGATCAGCACCATCTATTCATTTGTATACTATGAACAGAGAAGGAACTTGCCGGTAAGTGCAAAAATTGACATATTCTAAAAGAAAAAGGATTTAAGTGATATTCTCCAAGAACTTGGACTTTGGTTGAAGAGACCAATGCGTACTCTTCCATGGGAACCACACGGTGCCAATCATCCAATTCGATGTAAGGAAGATGTTCGACCGATTTTCTGGAGTGCGCGTCCAAGGAGTTATATCTATCGTACTCGTGATTGGGATGAATTCCCAAACGGAAGATGGGGTAACAGTTCGTCTCCAGCGTTTGGCGCTCTTGCTGATTATTATTTGTTCCATTTGAAGGTATGCGATTTTTTAAAAAATCATTTTGAACATTTTTCAATTTCAGAAACAAACTCCAAAAGATGATCAATTGGCAATGTATGGTGAAGAATTGAACGGATTGAAAGATATCCAAAAAGTGTTTATAAACTACATCACACAGAAAGAGAACGAGAACGGAGTCAAAGTCAAGATTTTACCTTGGTCTGAATCAGAAAGTGGTGTTGAAGCTGAAACAACCCTTATCAATGAACAATTAGTCTGGGCTAATGAAAATGTAAGTTAAATTTGAAAACCACAACTTAATTCAAAATTTCAGGGAATTTTGACAGTTAACAGTCAGCCATCAGTCAATGGTGCTCCATCAGTTGATCCATTGGTTGGTTGGGGAAAACCAGGTGGTTATTGTTATCAAAAGGTTTGCGAATAATTTATGGGCTTTCAGTATTCAAATGATATTTTTTTTCAGGCATACTTGGAATGTTTCATGTCCGCTGAGCTTACAAACACTCTTCTGTCTTTAATTGATGAATATTCACCACGTATAAATTATCATGTTCTGAATCACGATGTAAGTTAATATACCAAAACATTTAACAGAAATAATTTTAAATGTTTCAGGGATCTGTTGACAAAACAAATTCTGAAGCGACAACGCCAATTGCAGTAACATGGGGAGTATTCCCAGGTGCTGAAATCGCTCAACCAACAGTTGTTGACCCATTGTCATTCCGTGCATGGAAAGATGAAGCATATCAAATGTGGATCAACCATTGGGCCACTCTATATCCAAAAGAATCAAAATCCCGACAAGTTATTCAAAACATCCATGATACTTTCAACCTTGTTAATCTTGTTGACAACGACTTCCAAAAGCCTTCAATTATTTTTGAAATTCTTGATCGTTGTGTGAAGGCCACATCAACGAGCCAATAATTTAATTTTTTAGCTTTTAAATAGCTTCAGTTAATATTATTATTTCCTTAATAGTATTGCATTTTATATTTTCAACGTTTTTTTCTGTTGTTATTTTAATATTCAATGTTTAACATTGTCCCGTTCAAATTATAGATTGATGATGTCATAATCTCAGCATTTCCCGTAAAATAATACTCCACTTTTATACTTCTTCAATTCATTTATTTCAATAACTTGAAATCAGAAAATATGAGAAACTAGTAATTGCATTTTCAAGAAATTTTTGCTAGATGCTCCATAAATTATTTCCACAGTTATGTAGAGATACCTTCTTTTTCGTCGGCCTCGATTGCGACTTTCTCAAATTCCAATGACATATTTTCAACATTATCGAATATTGGAGCACGGAGAAGGCTTTCCTAAAAATGTATGAGATGATTGGTGAAAAATGCTAAAGGAAGGCATTATAGAGAATATAAAATACGTTAAATTGCGAAAAATGACATACTGATGTTATAAAAGGGTTTAAAATGTTTTTTTTAATTCACGGAAGAAAAGAAAACAGAAAAAAAGGAGCTACCTGCAAAAAATAAAGAGTTTTGGTTTCTAGTCCGCGATAGTTTGGGTTCCTAGGCCACCTATGTGTGTACTTTTATTAATTTTTTTGAATTTAAAATGTTTTTATCGGTTTTTCATTTTAAATGCAAAAAATGAATAAAAATGCACAAATTTAATTGATGGCCTAGAACACAAACTATCGCGGACTAGAAAGCAAAGCTTTTTTGCAGGTAGCTCGTTTTTTTTCTTCCGCGAATAAAAAAGTTTTGAAACCCATTTCTAACATAAGCATGTCATTTTTCGGCGATGTGACATCATTGATATTCTCTGTAATGGCCTGATTTAAGAAAAATTTACTTGACGACAAGTACTTCCATCCAAACGTGTGATTTGAGGCAAAAGACGAAGCACTTTGCCCTTATATCCATTTGTTTCAGCGATCGGGTTGAAATCCAAGTAAACACAATTCAATTGTGGCAATGGGGAGAGTTCATCGAAAAGAACCCATTCAGTTAGCTGGAAAAAAAGGCACTATTAAGCGGGTACGCATGAAAATTTTACCTTATTATTTCTCGCCCAAAAATCAGTCAATCTTGTCAAATGCTTAATATTCTCCACTTTAACCAATCGATTCTGATTCAAATCCAGCACTTCCAATTTCAAATTATTACCCAATCCACCAATATACTGAATTCCATTCTGTGCCAAATAAATCTCTTTCAAATTCTGAAGTCCTCCAACATTTTCAATCGAAGTTATAGCATTTGCTGGAAGGCTAAGAACTGTTAGATTCTCCAAATGTTCAACGTTTTCAATGTTGTAGATTTGATTGGCACCGAGGAATAATCTTCAAATATTTTTAATATTTTTAAAAAAATGTGAAAATAAAAACCTATCAAGTTTCAGATTATTGTCCAGATTCTCAATTTGTTTGATTCGATTATCACCCAACTCCAAATATTCCAAATTTTTCAATTCTTCCAAACCTTCAATTTTCTCGATCTTATTGTGAACAAAATAGAGAGTTTTGAGCTTTTGAAGTTTTTCCAAATTCTCAATTTTCACAATGCGATTGTAGGAAAGGTCCAAGGTTTCAAGGTTTACGAGAGCATCAAGGTTTTCGATTTTTCCTATCTGAACAGGTCTAGATTAATGCTGAAATAATTTTGTGCCCAGAAATACCTGATTGTCGTAAAGTTCGAGATAAGTCAAGGTTTGCAGACAATCGAGGTTTTCAATTGTTTTAATCAAATTCCATCTGAATGAGATGTGTTCAACTTTTGTCAGCCAGGAATAGTCTTCAATTTTCTTCAAACGATGACGTGTCAAATCGACGAATTTAGCATCTGGAGCAATCTAAAAATTATCGCTTTGCTGAAAAAAAAACACAAGGTAACACCCACTTCAGTATATTCAATTTCTTCCTCGATTTCAATTTTCTCATAAACTCTTTCTCCATCCTTTTCCGTCACTTGTGTCAGATTCATTATAATTCTTGATTTCTAATTGAAAAACAAATGATTTTTGGAGAAGTTCGAAGGAGGAAATGATCCACGTTAATTGCGATGAGAGGTCATAAGATGTCACGACGTGACATTTTTGTGAAAATTCTATATTGTAATTTAGGGCAAGGAACATTACGCAAGCCAATTTCTAACTCTCTGAAAGAAATATATTTTAAATAGTATCAACTCTGCCTTTTTTTTTAATTTTTTACTTTGACCGTATCTGAAAGCTTTAAAATTTGAATCTAATTATTTTACAAATAATAGCAATTTTCATAAAACTGAGCGGCCGGTCGCGAGGGCTTTTTGAATTTTTCCGATTTATTTCTTGGTAAAAAAAAATTTTGTTTTTTTTTGTTTCAAAATAGATAGACAAATTATGTTCCAAAAAGAAACCGCATTTGCAAAAATTGCAAAAAGAAACTGCGATAGATTGATGAACTGACAAAAGGTTAACCATGATCTTTATTTCATTGTTTCTGAATTTTTTTCAGGAACAATACATTGGTGATAAATTTCATGTGCTAGAGGTGATAGTGTAATTTCAAACAATTTCGAAAACAAAGTATTGAATTGATGTTGATGATTGAGGCGATCATATACTTTCATGGAACAATTGTTCAATTCCTTCGATATTATATCCAGTCGACATCGTTTGTCATATTGACACCTATTTAGTTTCTCCAAAACTTCTGACAAGGTTAGCTCCCTTCTTTTTTCTGGCGGATGTTGTAATTGAAAGGTCTCCAGCTGATCGGGTTCATTCTGAAAAAAAACAACTTTATTATCAAATGTCCCGGCGTTCGGGGGGAGCTCCCCGTTTTGTCTTACAACTTTGACCGGCTATAACTTTGCTAATTTTCCGAACTACGAGCAGCTATGTATATTATTAGACAGCTCTTATTATGTTCTACAACTTTATTGTTAACAACAAAGCGCAAAAAAAAATTTTTGAGTATGAAAATGTTGAAGATAGAAAATTGGATTTCGTTTTTCATAATTTTCGATGACCTTTTTTTGGTCAATTTTTCGAAAAAATTTGTAAAAATTTTTAAGCGTTTTTTTTGCCAATTTTATATCGTAAACATCATAATTGGTCGTTTTTTGAAACAACAGAATTTATTTTAGAGGATTTTAGAGGCCCAAAATATCTGATTTAGACCTATAAAGACAGTCTGGGTCGAAAAAAAGACATGTCGAGAAATGCAGAGAAATTGTAATTTCTCGACATTTTTTGAATTTTTTTTCAACCTGAATAGGTCCATTACTATAAAAAAGTCTTCAGACGCACAAAAAATAGGGACAGACGCCCCAGTTATATAAAAGGATCACACGTTTTATTGACTTTCATTAAAAATCAGCAGTATCATTAAATTCTTCGTACAAAAAACCTGATTAGCAAAATATTTTCATGAACCTATCTCTTTTCTGAAATTACATCATCAAAATGTCTGAATTTTTTGTTCGTCATAACCCCTTGAAAAATAAGCGGAAATTGCATTTTCACAAGAATATATTTATAGAACCCCAAGAATATCATTGATTCGTAATTTTTAGGACATTTTTGTTAACATTACATTCCTAAAATCATGATTACCAAATTTCAGAATATCAAAATTAGCGATTTTTCAAAAAACTGTCAAAAAAAATCTAAATTTTTATTGGTTGTCGATAATCGATAGCTCTGAATTATTTTACAATAATTGTTCAACAGGCTCAATTCTTCGATTTTAGAAATAATTTAAAAAAACGGAAAATGGGTTCTATAAATATATTCTTGTGAAAATGCAATTTCCGCTTATATATCAAGGGGTTATGAATACAAAAATTTCAGACTTTTTGATGCTGTAACTTTAGAAAATGAGATATGTTCATGAAAATTTGGCTGATTAGGTTCCTCGTACGCCGAATTCGATGGTACGCAAACAGTATTCCTTGATTTTAATGAAAGGATTGGAAAAAGCGTAATATCTAGGCGTGGGTTATAATTATGACGAGCAAAATTTTGAAATTTCACGAATTTTTCGTGTAGTTATGCCCAATTAAAATTTCGAAATTTTTGTTCTTAACATCCATTTAAATTTAAAAAAATTATTCGTCTTCACATCTTCCAGTTCTTTTTTTTTCTCAAAATTTTACAGTGGGCAAAGTACGTATCGATAAATACATGCTTTGAATCTGTTGCAGTCAATTTCTGAATTTCAGGCCGAAGTCTTCAACACAAACGACTAAATTTGACGGACAGACGAACGCAGAAAATTTCACGTTTCATTGCGAGCAGAAGCAAATAACCGAAAATAGACGAACTTCGACAACTTTAGAACTTGCACCCTGAACAATTTCTGGACCAAAACCACGATCAACTTGCTTCAAAGAACAATGTTTCACCGGTCCAATTAACAAAAATTCAGAAGCGTGGGTCTGAAGAAGCTCACCCTTCAGAACTTCTGAAAAAAAACCATCTCCCAACCAGTTAATCCATTAGTTGGTCTGTTCCGGAAACAGACAAACTTTCTGAAATACTGGATAGGGGAAACTGTGTTGAGAAGCTCCTTTCTCAACTTTATTATTCGCAGAGGAATTTTAGAAAGAACTGGAGAATGGAACGGTATTTTTTAAAAGGGTTTTTCAGGAAATGAAAACAGATGAGACCGTTCCGATACCCTGAACCTCTAGAACACCTACAAACGGGAGCTTCTCAATACTAACCACTAGAAAAACAAGAACAAAAATAAAATCAGTAAATTAGACATTTATCAATTGTTCAGCATCTTCATCCTATGTCGAATCACAGTCCACATGTTGTCTCTTCATCTAGCATAAATCTTAGCGATACCATTGATGATCGATGAATCGACGAATGTATGATGGACAAGTTCTGAAAAAATTATTATAAATTACACTGAAAATATCAAATATTTGATTGAATTAAAAGTTTTAAACATTTCTGTTCAGAAAAAATGGAAAATTGGCGATAGTCGCTTTTAAAATCAATTTTTTTTTGAAAAACTCACCTTAACTGAATAATTGTAGCCGCAATTGACAATCACAATCCTGGCTTGTAACAAGAAATTCCAATCAAACGTCCTCATGAGCCTTCAATCCATTCCATTAACCATGTCCTCAAAGTATCAGGTCCACCACAGTCCGATTTCGAATGAACATTTCTCGGTGTCCGATCTTGAACCAAGTAGATTTGCTGAAAACAAAATAAAAATCATCAAAATCGCGTAATATCTCAAAACAAACATTTTCATTGAACAAATGCAATGCAAAGCTCAAAAGTGACGATGGTTCACACCATTCCTGGATTCTGATCGGTGCACAAAGAGCCATTGATTGGAGCGTGTGAATTCCTTGCAATTCAACTCTTTTTCAACAGGCGGATTGTTCGGATCAATAACAGCTTCTTCATAATTTTGTGCATCGCTTTCTTGATAATCTGGCACATCTCTCAATGCTTGAATTATCTGATCGAGATCTGAAGAAAGCAAATATTTTTTAGGAAACTAAAAAAAAATCAATACTTACCAATATTAATTTTCTCTAGTGTTTCGTAATGGAAAACTGAAGAAAGAGCAATTTCCTCATCACCGTTTTGAATACCAGGTTCGGGAGTTGTTGATCTTTCTCTCATTTCCTCATTTATAGGAGCTTTCACTGCCTTCTTTTTCTCCTTCTCTTGTCTTCTTATTTCGTTCAATGCAAATTGAATATGTGGCATTGAAAACTGTAAACAATTTATTTTGAACAAACTAAAAATTGAAATTAAACTATACCATATTATTGTGGAGAACATCAGCGATATGTTTCTTATGTTTCGCAGCATCCAGATTCTTGGCTTTCACTGTTCTGAAACGCAATTCGTCACAATCGTCATCGTCGTTATCTTCATCTTTATCACGATAATATGCTCTTTTCCTTCTCGACACAAAGTTAATATTATTGTCGAGCTTTTGGAATTTCGCAATGTTTCCTTCGTCCGTCATCAAAGCCATTCCTTGACGCGCAAGTTCATATCGATCAGGCTCAACGTCACGATCCTAAACAAAAGAATATTACATGAAAAATGTGAGTGCATCGTCTCCGGACATTTCGTAGATGTTCGCCCCGTTTGCTACCAACCTCACCAACGCGCTGAATCCATTGAGTTGTTGTTGGGCTTGTGCTGCGGCATGGCTGGAAATAAGAAAATTGATTGAATGTCTAGAAATCGCGATATCAAACAAATTGTGTGCATTTCTGCTGCTCTGCTCATTGATACCAACTGTTTTTTGAAGTTGATCGTTGATTGTCAAAGGCACAGACTCAGAACAAACCAGTGTTCTGCCAAACATCATCAGCCCTCGTCCATTTGAGCTTCCGATTGATTTGTCGCATTGGTGATGGAAAAATCAAATTATTAGGATATTTATATTTGAATCATGTTTTCTTATGAAATTAGGAAACCTAAGTAAAGATTTCGAAACCTAGTCTGCTTGCCGCCGCCGTCCACAGGTATTGGAATTCGCCGGGAAACCCCCGTCTCTGCCATGAATTTCGGCACCGCCGCAAAGGGTTGCCTCACCTGCACGTTCACGGCAATGATACGTCAGTTTATTGGCGTCGGGCTCCTCCGAGTGCTTGAAGCGGGTCACGGAAACCATGGGACTTAACTGGCAGACTAGACCCCGCACAATCTTCGCCCGGTTTCCTAATTTCATAAATTTAAAATATAAACTCACGTTGAAGTCACGAAGCTTGCCGAGACTTGCCGATTGTTGATCCTGCTCCTAGTTTCCACGTTTGATTTGACTGAAAATTGAAAACTTTAAAATTTCAATTATTTTGCAAAAGAAAAGCGAGGTGAACGCAGAAGAAAGAGTAAACGAGCGAGTACAAAAATTACATAGAAAAACCATCCTATCTGTCATAAATTGCTTCAAATCAGAAGGAAAACCTTTTCTCTCTTGAAAAATATTCGTTTCGAACTTTAAAAATCGATTTTTAAACAAAAATAGGGTTGGAAACGAAGAAAATTCTTTTGATTTCAAGATTCCACCAATTTAAGCACGAAACAACATAGTTTTCGAAAGAAAACACGCAAAAAGCTGAAAATCGCAGCCAAAAATTCAAAAAAACGGACGTCACCAAAAAAAAATGAAAGAGCGTGGTTAAAACGAGACGCTGTCTTTTAAAATTGATTTTTTCCCGCCAGCGCGCTGAAAGTTTTGTTCGAAAGTTCAGTTGTTCGGTGGAGCGCACTTGCCACGTTTAAAAAATAATTGCAGGTCTGAAAGAGTTATTTTTGTCTTTTTTAATAAAAACAGATGTTTTCTAACGTTTTCGATCGTTCTGATTATGAATAATGACGCTCGGATGCCAGAAAATTATGTCTAGCCTACTAAAAAGCTTTTTATTTTACTTCCTAGACTTATGAATATTAAAAGAAAAAAAATTTTGAAATTTAATTTTTTAATTTATTTACGTAGCGGAAAAGCAACGTGAGAAAAAACTCAGAATATACGCAAGAAAGAAAAAAATAAATAAACAAAAAAATTCAACGAGACATACGTTTTTAAAATCATAATGAAGATCTTTCAAGAAAGAGAAAGAATAATGAAAACATTAAAAAAAATAAAGAAATAATAAAGTCATTTAAAAAAATATATATAAAAAGTGTAAGAAGTGTTGCATTGGGTCGGGGGCTGTGGATAAAAAGGCAAGATTTAAAGCTTTTTTTTCTAAACCGTGAAGAACTGTTTTCTAGTATATCAACCCATCGTATTAAACGAGACACCATGTAAAACAAAATAGAAATGGAAATGTTTATTGGGAATGAAATAAACCAGTGTTTATTTTAAAAGTATGATACAGATTAGTTCAATAGTGTTCCTACTTTTCATTCTCGGTAATAGCACCATATAACTTTTGGATATTCTTTCCAGACAGACTTCTGATTTTAGTCAAAAATTTGGGTACAGTCCTAGGAATGTTGGAGAACGGAATTTATCCCAAAATGTATGTTTTCCTTCTCCAAGAAAGTACGTTGTCATTCTGAAAAAAAATAGTATTTTAAAATTCTGAAAAAAAAGGAGTATTGAAAAAAAGGGGGAACAAAGTAATTTTATTCATTAAATTATGACGAAATTTCAGCAATTGTTAAGGTAATTTAGGGCAAGGAACATTACGCAAGCCAATTTCTAACTCTCTGAAAGAAATATATTTTAAATAGTATCAACTCTGTTTTTTTTTAAATTTTTTACTTTGACCGTATCTGACAGCTTTAAAATTTGAATCTAATTATTTTACAAATAATAGCAATTTTCATAAAACTGAGCGGCCGGTCGCGAGGGCTTTTTGTATTTTTCCGATTTATTTCTTGGTAAAAAAAATTTTGTTTTTTTTTGTTTCAAAATAGATAGACAAATTATGTTCCAAAAAGAAACTGCATTTGCAAAAATTGCAAAAAGAAACTGCAATAGATTGATGAACTGACAAAAGGTTAACCATGATCTTTATTTCATTGTTTCTGAATTTTTTTCAGAAGCAATACATTGGTGATACATTTCAGGTGCTTGTGGTGATAGTGTAATTTCAAACAAATTCGAAAACAAAGTATTGAATTGATGGGGATCATATACTTTCATGGAACAATTGTTCAATTCCTTCGATATTATATCCAGTCGATATCGTTTGTCATATTGACACCTATTTAGTTTCTCCAAAACTTTTGACAAGGTTAGCTCCAATCTTTTTTCTGGCGGATGTTGTAATTGAAAGGTCTCCAGCTGATCGGGTTCATTCTGAAAAAAAAACAACACAATAAAAAACAACTTTATTATCGTATGAAGTAAATTATTAATTTCTTGGTTCTTTCATACTCTCTCATAGTATGAGGCTCATATTAACTTTGTGCGTTAAAGGCAGCTTGTCAGTTAACACGATCCAAAATCTAGGCAAAAATTCAAAATTCGAATGGGAGCCCAGGTGGTCCAAGGAACAATGCCAATATGTAGCCAAATTCAAATAATTGTGTTTCGCGCCAATGACCGACCGCGTCGCACGGACACGCGGCAATTCAAAATTTTATTTTTTCAACTTTGAACCGCTACTGTGACGCATGTATTTATCGGTGTGATTTCGCATAAATTGCATTGTACTAATTAGAGTACGCTCTAATTTTTGAAACTAAAACCAGGTAGGGTCAAATTAACTGAACAGCTGTCTTTAAGACTGTAAGCTCAAAGCACCCCAACAACCTCTTGAGACTATCATATTATATATTTACAAAAGTAACCGTAAGTTGTAGAATTCGGAGAAATTTAATAAAAACCTTATAATCGAGTTTTAAAAAATTCCCACCTCGTGTGCTGTTTTCAACGCCTTAATCAATTCCAAATGTTTCTTATGGTCTGCCAAGAATTTCTGCAATTGATTTTCACATTTTCGAGCTTGCGCTATTGCTCCTTCCATGGCTTGAACAAGAGGAACGGATTTATTTTGAAATGAATCCAAAATTATAGTCATATCATGCTTAAACTGTTGTTGCCGTTTAAGTGATGCTTCCTAAAATAAAATATATAAACAAGTAAGTGAAGAATCTTAATCACCTGAAGTGTTGAAAGGTGATACAGGTTGCTAATTCGAAGTTTCTCAACACATGTCATTTTATCTGTTGATAACAACATTTCCTCACAATCTGTCACGAGAAATGGGACATCATATCTAATGGACAATTTAAGAACACCAACCACGGTATCTTCTGAAAATTACACGTTGTTGTTTATTATTGAGAAGAAACTGGCTGAAAATCTTTTTCCGAAAAGTGTACATTCCCATTTTATGCGGGCCTTGTCTGCAAACAGTAAAATACAATGTTGTTCAAACGTTTTCATGAACCAAAGATCTAGTTAATGCTAAATATATTCTATTATATAACTGGATAAGGAGGCGTGGCTCAAGAACATCAGTAAAGCAACAGCTTTCACTTGCCGTTGGCTTTAAGAAAATCAGCCGTGGTAAATCGAACTGTACTTTGTCGAAAATGATAATGTCCGGTATTAATCTTTTTGCAGACTCTTGGCGAAATGCCACAGACATAAGACCTCATGAAAGGCTTTGAATAGGCAATAAAACATGAAAATCCTACTTGTTAATTGTTCTTTCTGTCGGTACAACAACCGAAGAAAGGCAACACATTGCTCAACAGTTACGTCTTCGATCTCAATTTCATCATTAAATATTCCATTGTATAAAATGCCACGAAACACCCGAGAAAAACAAAGGAGAACCTGGAAAAGGTGTGTTATTTGTGTAGAACTATATAACGGAAAACGTACATATTTGTCAATATATAACTTGTGATCTCCAACGATAAGTGTTACTTCTGAATCTATTTTCTGAGGAACCGAGAAACAACTTAATCGGGAATTTTCAATTCCAACAATTGACTTGATTCGAATATTAACGCAGAAGTTCAACGTCTTAGGTAATGTAGACTCTCTCTGCGTTACCATTGTTCCAAAATGATGTCGATTGTAATTTTTATTGAAACAAAGTTCCATGTTTTTTGTGTATACGTCAACATTATCGATTTTCATTTGAATTCCAATTTCAGCATCGCATCCCCATAAATTTGTTGATTTATAATCGTATACACAGTCAATATAAATCAAAGTAGCTTCTTGATTTCCAACAACGAATGCTGGTCCAATCTCTATCTTCCTGAATGAAACTATTTAGGAGACGATGTCCGAGTCCCGTTGAATCATAGTGCCCTAGGCCGAATAATTGTGCTACCGAATAATTATGCTTTTTGAGTTTGAAAACGTTGAAGATAGAAAATTGGATTTCGTTTTTCATAATTTTCAAATGAAAAAACCCTTTGGCGGTATATAAAAATTTTAACATGCGAAAAAATGACACATTTTGGCCAAAAATGCGCATTAAAATGAGCTGTAAATACCTTAAAATTGAGCTTTTCGTTTCAAATTCGAACTTAAATGGTCGATTTTATTAGCTTCTTCCATTTCGAGCCATTTTTGTCAGAAAAATCGAAAAAAAATTTTTTTGAAAATTTTCGATGACTTTTTTTGGTCAATTTTTCGAAAAATTTTGTAAAAACATTTTTGCGTTTTTTTGCCAATTTTATATCGTAAACATCATAATTGGTCGTTTTTTGAAACAACAGATACATTTTTGAGCAAAAAGCTCAAAAAAACAGGGGTTTTGTCATTGTCGTCAAAAATGCATTGAGTTCTTGAAAAAATTAGAGAAAACGTCTAAAATAATTAATTTCGAAAATATTTAGACAGCTTTTTTGTAATAAAAAGTTTGGAATTTTTCGAACCCTTATGGATTATTATTCCAAAAAATAATAAAATAATACGTCCAACCCCCTAAGAATTTGAGCAAGCAATTCCAGTTTCTAACAGACACTCCGATCTAAAAAAAATTAATTGAAGCTTTCAAAGACCAAATGTTAACACTGTGGTAATTAAAAGATCGCTAACCAGGTTTTTGTTCCAGCTTTGTTTAATACGTATCTAAATGTTGGAGAACGGAATTTATCCCAAAATGTATGTTTTCCTTCTCCAAGAAAGTACGTTGTCATTCTGAAAAAAAGAGTATTTAAAAACTCTGAAAAAAGGAGTATTGAAAAAAAGGGGAACAAAGTAATTTTATGAATTAAATTCTGATGAAATTTCAGCAATTGTTAAGGTATTCATATTATCATTCATTTTAGGACAGCCTAATAATTTGAAAAATAGAAGTGGTTTTGTTTTTTAAAGATTCTAATCGCGAGTAAAAGAAATTCGAGCACCAGAACTGACATCAGTGAGCGTTTTTCTGGAGAAATTTACCTGTCTGTTCGAGATGACTTCTGAGACTCTTCCTTGACTCAGAGACAACTGACTTCTGAGACTCAGAGACAACTCTTCTGAGACTCTTCGAGACACGTTATCAATATCGTAATCCTAGCTAGTAGGCGTCCTAAAAAATGTACGCACACCAACGTTTTCTTAAAATTGTAATAAAGTTGTAACTTTGTACACTGCATTACTGCGCTAGGTCGAGCTGAGATCATTGCAAGGTAGGAGTTTACGGTTTCTCGAGATTTACGGTTTCTCGAGATGTTGTAACAAGTATATTTTGTGAGAAAAATAGCTGAAATACCGTTTTTCTGTTGGAAGAAAAATGCGAATATTTAAAAATCCTTCGCAAGCGAACTGGAATATCTTTGACAGAATATCGCTTCATCTTGATTTCGACGGTACCCCTTGTTCCACCATTGAATGAATTACAAATACAGTGTCGTTGCACTGGAATTTTAAAAGAAACGTTGGGAAGCTCTCGCGTGAACATGCAACTCATTTTCTCATCACATTTTCAGTGCGTTAGAAAAAAAATGGTTAACCACATTTTATACGTAGAGAATTGTTTGAATTAATATTATCTTATCACTTTTGAATTTCCTATTCACTCACAGACCCTATTCAGATCTGGAGCCATATACAAAATGTGGCTTCATTCCAACAAACGTATTTTTCCTTTTCTGCGATTAAAATCATTTAATTTAGAATCAAATAATCTTTTAAAAAACGAATCACACAATATTGAGGATCGATTGGAAATTTTAAATTTTTTTAAATTTCGCTTTGTATTGAAGATGGGATTTATAAATTACATTGTACTAATGAGAGAACTCTCAAATTTTTGAAATTAGAATAAGGTAGGCTCAAATTAACTGAACCACTGTCTTTAAGATCAGGCAAATTTTGGGTTCAAATACAATCCAATTTTTTAGTTAGAGTGGATCCGGAAAAATGCCTACCCAGAACACACTTCGCTAATTGAATAAGTTTTTATGTCTGTATATCCATACAGTGCTGTTCATCTGACGCACAACCCGTTATTGTATCGAAATCATTCAGCAAACCATAAATCTTACGATTCAACATGGTCACCCTTTTTTTTTGAGATATGTACTTGTTCGAACAAGTGTTCCATAATAAATATCATCTCAATAACAAAGCTCCTCCCATTTCTTTTCCATTTGATGAAACATAGCCCCCCGAAAAAAGATAGGAACAATCTAGGCGCAGATCATAATCTTTTTCTCCTATTTTTTGGTCATTTATCTGATATTTTTGCTATTCATTCTCTTTTTGTTCATTCGAAATGGTTGGGATTCAATTAAAAATGGATAACTTGAAAATTAGAGATGACGTGTATGATTTTCAAGTTTTTCGTAAACTCTAATTTTTCAAATTTACAGCGGAAACACAAACAGCAATGGAAGCAGTGATAGCGAAATCGAGACTGCCACCTGTCCGCCAAAGTACGTTTTTAATGATTTGTTTTTATTTGAATGTGATAAAAAAAAGGAAAACATAAAAGTGTTCGTGGAAAGCGCTATTAAAAGGGCGTTTGCAAAGCATTCTTTGTGGTTTTAAAATTAAATATCGAAAATATTTTGTATAAAATAAAGAGACTAAAGATATTTTTTAAATAAAAATTCCACAGTACAGTAATGGACGGAAATTTTTTAAGACAGAAATACGAGGCTCTTCATGAAAAGGTGAACCGTCGTATAAAAGACGGCACGCCATTCTTCTCGCTTGAATTCTTCCCACCTAGAACTGCAAATGGTGTCGCCAATTTCTTTACAAGGTATTTAAACTTCTTTTTTTTTAAATAAAAACTTCTAATTTAGACTTGACCGATTCAATGAAGGAAGTCCATTATTTGTTGACATCACCTGGCATTTGGGAAGTGATCCAGCAAATATGGCAAAAGAAACATCGTCCTCTTCAATTGCTGCTGGATGCCTTAACTTCTGTCGTGCTGATACTATGCTTCATATGACTTGTGTTCAATATTCTAAGGATCAAACTTTGAAACATTTGGAACAGGCGAAAGCAATTGGTTTAAGAAGTATTTTGGCATTACGAGGAGATCTGCCACCGGCGGTAATACGATATTTATAGCATATTCGAGAAAAAATTGCATTTTCAGGCAGACGACGATAAAACGGTTATTTATCCATACCGGGCTTTGGACATGGTTCGTTGGATTCGGGAATCTTATGGAGATTATTTCACTATTGCATGCTCTGGATATCCACTTGGACACCCTGATGCGCCATCATATCGCGCTGATTTAATCTATTTGAAAGCTAAAGTCGATGCTGGTGCTCAACTCATCATCACTCAATTGTTCTTTGAAGCAGACGTTTTTGAGAAATTCGTGAAAGACTGCCGTGAAATTGGAATCACTGTACCAATTATTCCTGGAATTATGCCAATTATGGGATACGATTCAATTCGTCGAATTGCCAATTTGTCACAGTTGACTATTCCGGAGAATATTTTGAACGATTTGGAACCGATTAAGCATGATGATGATGCTGTTATGAATTATGGAAAAATTAAGGTAAAAATTTAAAAAAAATACGATTTTTAAATAATTAATTTTATAGTGTATTGAAATGTGTAGACGGATATTGGCAAATGGATCAGCACCATCTATTCATTTGTATACTATGAACAGAGAAGGAACTTGCCGGTAAGTGCAAAAATTGACATATTCTAAAAGAAAAAGGATTTAAGTGATATTCTCCAAGAACTTGGACTTTGGTTGAAGAGACCAATGCGTACTCTTCCATGGGAACCACACGGTGCCAATCATCCAATTCGATGTAAGGAAGATGTTCGACCGATTTTCTGGAGTGCGCGTCCAAGGAGTTATATCTATCGTACTCGTGATTGGGATGAATTCCCAAACGGAAGATGGGGTAACAGTTCGTCTCCAGCGTTTGGCGCTCTTGCTGATTATTATTTGTTCCATTTGAAGGTATGCGATTTTTTAAAAAATCATTTTGAACATTTTTCAATTTCAGAAACAAACTCCAAAAGATGATCAATTGGCAATGTATGGTGAAGAATTGAACGGATTGAAAGATATCCAAAAAGTGTTTATAAACTACATCACACAGAAAGAGAACGAGAACGGAGTCAAAGTCAAGATTTTACCTTGGTCTGAATCAGAAAGTGGTGTTGAAGCTGAAACAACCCTTATCAATGAACAATTAGTCTGGGCTAATGAAAATGTAAGTTAAATTTGAAAACCACAACTTAATTCAAAATTTCAGGGAATTTTGACAGTTAACAGTCAGCCATCAGTCAATGGTGCTCCATCAGTTGATCCATTGGTTGGTTGGGGAAAACCAGGTGGTTATTGTTATCAAAAGGTTTGCGAATAATTTATGGGCTTTCAGTATTCAAATGATATTTTTTTTCAGGCATACTTGGAATGTTTCATGTCCGCTGAGCTTACAAACACTCTTCTGTCTTTAATTGATGAATATTCACCACGTATAAATTATCATGTTCTGAATCACGATGTAAGTTAATATACCAAAACATTTAACAGAAATAATTTTAAATGTTTCAGGGATCTGTTGACAAAACAAATTCTGAAGCGACAACGCCAATTGCAGTAACATGGGGAGTATTCCCAGGTGCTGAAATCGCTCAACCAACAGTTGTTGACCCATTGTCATTCCGTGCATGGAAAGATGAAGCATATCAAATGTGGATCAACCATTGGGCCACTCTATATCCAAAAGAATCAAAATCCCGACAAGTTATTCAAAACATCCATGATACTTTCAACCTTGTTAATCTTGTTGACAACGACTTCCAAAAGCCTTCAATTATTTTTGAAATTCTTGATCGTTGTGTGAAGGCCACATCAACGAGCCAATAATTTAATTTTTTAGCTTTTAAATAGCTTCAGTTAATATTATTATTTCCTTAATAGTATTGCATTTTATATTTTCAACGTTTTTTTCTGTTGTTATTTTAATATTCAATGTTTAACATTGTCCCGTTCAAATTATAGATTGATGATGTCATAATCTCAGCATTTCCCGTAAAATAATACTCCACTTTTATACTTCTTCAATTCATTTATTTCAATAACTTGAAATCAGAAAATATGAGAAACTAGTAATTGCATTTTCAAGAAATTTTTGCTAGATGCTCCATAAATTATTTCCACAGTTATGTAGAGATACCTTCTTTTTCGTCGGCCTCGATTGCGACTTTCTCAAATTCCAATGACATATTTTCAACATTATCGAATATTGGAGCACGGAGAAGGCTTTCCTAAAAATGTATGAGATGATTGGTGAAAAATGCTAAAGGAAGGCATTATAGAGAATATAAAATACGTTAAATTGCGAAAAATGACATACTGATGTTATAAAAGGGTTTAAAATGTTTTTTTTAATTCACGGAAGAAAAGAAAACAGAAAAAAAGGAGCTACCTGCAAAAAATAAAGAGTTTTGGTTTCTAGTCCGCGATAGTTTGGGTTCCTAGGCCACCTATGTGTGTATTTTTATTAATTTTTTTGAATTTAAAATGTTTTTATCGGTTTTTCATTTTAAATGCAAAAAATGAATAAAAATGCACAAATTTAATTGATGGCCTAGAACACAAACTATCGCGGACTAGAAAGCAAAGCTTTTTTGCAGGTAGCTCGTTTTTTTTCTTCCGCGAATAAAAAAGTTTTGAAACCCATTTCTAACATAAGCATGTCATTTTTCGGCGATGTGACATCATTGATATTCTCTGTAATGGCCTGATTTAAGAAAAATTTACTTGACGACAAGTACTTCCATCCAAACGTGTGATTTGAGGCAAAAGACGAAGCACTTTGCCCTTATATCCATTTGTTTCAGCGATCGGGTTGAAATCCAAGTAAACACAATTCAATTGTGGCAATGGGGAGAGTTCATCGAAAAGAACCCATTCAGTTAGCTGGAAAAAAAGGCACTATTAAGCGGGTACGCATGAAAATTTTACCTTATTATTTCTCGCCCAAAAATCAGTCAATCTTGTCAAATGCTTAATATTCTCCACTTTAACCAATCGATTCTGATTCAAATCCAGCACTTCCAATTTCAAATTATTACCCAATCCACCAATATACTGAATTCCATTCTGTGCCAAATAAATCTCTTTCAAATTCTGAAGTCCTCCAACATTTTCAATCGAAGTTATAGCATTTGCTGGAAGGCTAAGAACTGTTAGATTCTCCAAATGTTCAACGTTTTCAATGTTGTAGATTTGATTGGCACCGAGGAATAATCTTCAAATATTTTTAATATTTTTAAAAAAATGTGAAAATAAAAACCTATCAAGTTTCAGATTATTGTCCAGATTCTCAATTTGTTTGATTCGATTATCACCCAACTCCAAATATTCCAAATTTTTCAATTCTTCCAAACCTTCAATTTTCTCGATCTTATTGTGAACAAAATAGAGAGTTTTGAGCTTTTGAAGTTTTTCCAAATTCTCAATTTTCACAATGCGATTGTAGGAAAGGTCCAAGGTTTCAAGGTTTACGAGAGCATCAAGGTTTTCGATTTTTCCTATCTGAACAGGTCTAGATTAATGCTGAAATAATTTTGTGCCCAGAAATACCTGATTGTCGTAAAGTTCGAGATAAGTCAAGGTTTGCAGACAATCGAGGTTTTCAATTGTTTTAATCAAATTCCATCTGAATGAGATGTGTTCAACTTTTGTCAGCCAGGAATAGTCTTCAATTTTCTTCAAACGATGACGTGTCAAATCGACGAATTTAGCATCTGGAGCAATCTAAAAATTATCGCTTTGCTGAAAAAAAAACACAAGGTAACACCCACTTCAGTATATTCAATTTCTTCCTCGATTTCAATTTTCTCATAAACTCTTTCTCCATCCTTTTCCGTCACTTGTGTCAGATTCATTATAATTCTTGATTTCTAATTGAAAAACAAATGATTTTTGGAGAAGTTCGAAGGAGGAAATGATCCACGTTAATTGCGATGAGAGGTCATAAGATGTCACGACGTGACATTTTTGTGAAAATTCTATATTGTAATTTAGGGCAAGGAACATTACGCAAGCCAATTTCTAACTCTCTGAAAGAAATATATTTTAAATAGTATCAACTCTGCCTTTTTTTTTAATTTTTTACTTTGACCGTATCTGAAAGCTTTAAAATTTGAATCTAATTATTTTACAAATAATAGCAATTTTCATAAAACTGAGCGGCCGGTCGCGAGGGCTTTTTGAATTTTTCCGATTTATTTCTTGGTAAAAAAAAATTTTGTTTTTTTTTGTTTCAAAATAGATAGACAAATTATGTTCCAAAAAGAAACCGCATTTGCAAAAATTGCAAAAAGAAACTGCGATAGATTGATGAACTGACAAAAGGTTAACCATGATCTTTATTTCATTGTTTCTGAATTTTTTTCAGGAACAATACATTGGTGATAAATTTCATGTGCTAGAGGTGATAGTGTAATTTCAAACAATTTCGAAAACAAAGTATTGAATTGATGTTGATGATTGAGGCGATCATATACTTTCATGGAACAATTGTTCAATTCCTTCGATATTATATCCAGTCGACATCGTTTGTCATATTGACACCTATTTAGTTTCTCCAAAACTTCTGACAAGGTTAGCTCCCTTCTTTTTTCTGGCGGATGTTGTAATTGAAAGGTCTCCAGCTGATCGGGTTCATTCTGAAAAAAAACAACTTTATTATCAAATGTCCCGGCGTTCGGGGGGAGCTCCCCGTTTTGTCTTACAACTTTGACCGGCTATAACTTTGCTAATTTTCCGAACTACGAGCAGCTATGTATATTATTAGACAGCTCTTATTATGTTCTACAACTTTATTGTTAACAACAAAGCGCAAAAAAAAATTTTTGAGTATGAAAATGTTGAAGATAGAAAATTGGATTTCGTTTTTCATAATTTTCGATGACCTTTTTTTGGTCAATTTTTCGAAAAAATTTGTAAAAATTTTTAAGCGTTTTTTTTGCCAATTTTATATCGTAAACATCATAATTGGTCGTTTTTTGAAACAACAGAATTTATTTTAGAGGATTTTAGAGGCCCAAAATATCTGATTTAGACCTATAAAGACAGTCTGGGTCGAAAAAAAGACATGTCGAGAAATGCAGAGAAATTGTAATTTCTCGACATTTTTTGAATTTTTTTTCAACCTGAATAGGTCCATTACTATAAAAAAGTCTTCAGACGCACAAAAAATAGGGACAGACGCCCCAGTTATATAAAAGGATCACACGTTTTATTGACTTTCATTAAAAATCAGCAGTATCATTAAATTCTTCGTACAAAAAACCTGATTAGCAAAATATTTTCATGAACCTATCTCTTTTCTGAAATTACATCATCAAAATGTCTGAATTTTTTGTTCGTCATAACCCCTTGAAAAATAAGCGGAAATTGCATTTTCACAAGAATATATTTATAGAACCCCAAGAATATCATTGATTCGTAATTTTTAGGACATTTTTGTTAACATTACATTCCTAAAATCATGATTACCAAATTTCAGAATATCAAAATTAGCGATTTTTCAAAAAACTGTCAAAAAAAATCTAAATTTTTATTGGTTGTCGATAATCGATAGCTCTGAATTATTTTACAATAATTGTTCAACAGGCTCAATTCTTCGATTTTAGAAATAATTTAAAAAAACGGAAAATGGGTTCTATAAATATATTCTTGTGAAAATGCAATTTCCGCTTATATATCAAGGGGTTATGAATACAAAAATTTCAGAATTTTTGATGCTGTAACTTTAGAAAATGAGATATGTTCATGAAAATTTGGCTGATTAGGTTCCTCGTACGCCGAATTCGATGGTACGCAAACAGTATTCCTTGATTTTAATGAAAGGATTGGAAAAAGCGTAATATCTAGGCGTGGGTTATAATTATGACGAGCAAAATTTTGAAATTTCACGAATTTTTCGTGTAGTTATGCCCAATTAAAATTTCGAAATTTTTGTTCTTAACATCCATTTAAATTTAAAAAAATTATTCGTCTTCACATCTTCCAGTTCTTTTTTTTTCTCAAAATTTTACAGTGGGCAAAGTACGTATCGATAAATACATGCTTTGAATCTGTTGCAGTCAATTTCTGAATTTCAGGCCGAAGTCTTCAACACAAACGACTAAATTTGACGGACAGACGAACGCAGAAAATTTCACGTTTCATTGCGAGCAGAAGCAAATAACCGAAAATAGACGAACTTCGACAACTTTAGAACTTGCACCCTGAACAATTTCTGGACCAAAACCACGATCAACTTGCTTCAAAGAACAATGTTTCACCGGTCCAATTAACAAAAATTCAGAAGCGTGGGTCTGAAGAAGCTCACCCTTCAGAACTTCTGAAAAAAAACCATCTCCCAACCAGTTAATCCATTAGTTGGTCTGTTCCGGAAACAGACAAACTTTCTGAAATACTGGATAGGGGAAACTGTGTTGAGAAGCTCCTTTCTCAACTTTATTATTCGCAGAGGAATTTTAGAAAGAACTGGAGAATGGAACGGTATTTTTTAAAAGGGTTTTTCAGGAAATGAAAACAGATGAGACCGTTCCGATACCCTGAACCTCTAGAACACCTACAAACGGGAGCTTCTCAATACTAACCACTAGAAAAACAAGAACAAAAATAAAATCAGTAAATTAGACATTTATCAATTGTTCAGCATCTTCATCCTATGTCGAATCACAGTCCACATGTTGTCTCTTCATCTAGCATAAATCTTAGCGATACCATTGATGATCGATGAATCGACGAATGTATGATGGACAAGTTCTGAAAAAATTATTATAAATTACACTGAAAATATCAAATATTTGATTGAATTAAAAGTTTTAAACATTTCTGTTCAGAAAAAATGGAAAATTGGCGATAGTCGCTTTTAAAATCAATTTTTTTTTGAAAAACTCACCTTAACTGAATAATTGTAGCCGCAATTGACAATCACAATCCTGGCTTGTAACAAGAAATTCCAATCAAACGTCCTCATGAGCCTTCAATCCATTCCATTAACCATGTCCTCAAAGTATCAGGTCCACCACAGTCCGATTTCGAATGAACATTTCTCGGTGTCCGATCTTGAACCAAGTAGATTTGCTGAAAACAAAATAAAAATCATCAAAATCGCGTAATATCTCAAAACAAACATTTTCATTGAACAAATGCAATGCAAAGCTCAAAAGTGACGATGGTTCACACCATTCCTGGATTCTGATCGGTGCACAAAGAGCCATTGATTGGAGCGTGTGAATTCCTTGCAATTCAACTCTTTTTCAACAGGCGGATTGTTCGGATCAATAACAGCTTCTTCATAATTTTGTGCATCGCTTTCTTGATAATCTGGCACATCTCTCAATGCTTGAATTATCTGATCGAGATCTGAAGAAAGCAAATATTTTTTAGGAAACTAAAAAAAAATCAATACTTACCAATATTAATTTTCTCTAGTGTTTCGTAATGGAAAACTGAAGAAAGAGCAATTTCCTCATCACCGTTTTGAATACCAGGTTCGGGAGTTGTTGATCTTTCTCTCATTTCCTCATTTATAGGAGCTTTCACTGCCTTCTTTTTCTCCTTCTCTTGTCTTCTTATTTCGTTCAATGCAAATTGAATATGTGGCATTGAAAACTGTAAACAATTTATTTTGAACAAACTAAAAATTGAAATTAAACTATACCATATTATTGTGGAGAACATCAGCGATATGTTTCTTATGTTTCGCAGCATCCAGATTCTTGGCTTTCACTGTTCTGAAACGCAATTCGTCACAATCGTCATCGTCGTTATCTTCATCTTTATCACGATAATATGCTCTTTTCCTTCTCGACACAAAGTTAATATTATTGTCGAGCTTTTGGAATTTCGCAATGTTTCCTTCGTCCGTCATCAAAGCCATTCCTTGACGCGCAAGTTCATATCGATCAGGCTCAACGTCACGATCCTAAACAAAAGAATATTACATGAAAAATGTGAGTGCATCGTCTCCGGACATTTCGTAGATGTTCGCCCCGTTTGCTACCAACCTCACCAACGCGCTGAATCCATTGAGTTGTTGTTGGGCTTGTGCTGCGGCATGGCTGGAAATAAGAAAATTGATTGAATGTCTAGAAATCGCGATATCAAACAAATTGTGTGCATTTCTGCTGCTCTGCTCATTGATACCAACTGTTTTTTGAAGTTGATCGTTGATTGTCAAAGGCACAGACTCAGAACAAACCAGTGTTCTGCCAAACATCATCAGCCCTCGTCCATTTGAGCTTCCGATTGATTTGTCGCATTGGTGATGGAAAAATCAAATTATTAGGATATTTATATTTGAATCATGTTTTCTTATGAAATTAGGAAACCTAAGTAAAGATTTCGAAACCTAGTCTGCTTGCCGCCGCCGTCCACAGGTATTGGAATTCGCCGGGAAACCCCCGTCTCTGCCATGAATTTCGGCACCGCCGCAAAGGGTTGCCTCACCTGCACGTTCACGGCAATGATACGTCAGTTTATTGGCGTCGGGCTCCTCCGAGTGCTTGAAGCGGGTCACGGAAACCATGGGACTTAACTGGCAGACTAGACCCCGCACAATCTTCGCCCGGTTTCCTAATTTCATAAATTTAAAATATAAACTCACGTTGAAGTCACGAAGCTTGCCGAGACTTGCCGATTGTTGATCCTGCTCCTAGTTTCCACGTTTGATTTGACTGAAAATTGAAAACTTTAAAATTTCAATTATTTTGCAAAAGAAAAGCGAGGTGAACGCAGAAGAAAGAGTAAACGAGCGAGTACAAAAATTACATAGAAAAACCATCCTATCTGTCATAAATTGCTTCAAATCAGAAGGAAAACCTTTTCTCTCTTGAAAAATATTCGTTTCGAACTTTAAAAATCGATTTTTAAACAAAAATAGGGTTGGAAACGAAGAAAATTCTTTTGATTTCAAGATTCCACCAATTTAAGCACGAAACAACATAGTTTTCGAAAGAAAACACGCAAAAAGCTGAAAATCGCAGCCAAAAATTCAAAAAAACGGACGTCACCAAAAAAAAATGAAAGAGCGTGGTTAAAACGAGACGCTGTCTTTTAAAATTGATTTTTTCCCGCCAGCGCGCTGAAAGTTTTGTTCGAAAGTTCAGTTGTTCGGTGGAGCGCACTTGCCACGTTTAAAAAATAATTGCAGGTCTGAAAGAGTTATTTTTGTCTTTTTTAATAAAAACAGATGTTTTCTAACGTTTTCGATCGTTCTGATTATGAATAATGACGCTCGGATGCCAGAAAATTATGTCTAGCCTACTAAAAAGCTTTTTATTTTACTTCCTAGACTTATGAATATTAAAAGAAAAAAAATTTTGAAATTTAATTTTTTAATTTATTTACGTAGCGGAAAAGCAACGTGAGAAAAAACTCAGAATATACGCAAGAAAGAAAAAAATAAATAAACAAAAAAATTCAACGAGACATACGTTTTTAAAATCATAATGAAGATCTTTCAAGAAAGAGAAAGAATAATGAAAACATTAAAAAAAATAAAGAAATAATAAAGTCATTTAAAAAAATATATATAAAAAGTGTAAGAAGTGTTGCATTGGGTCGGGGGCTGTGGATAAAAAGGCAAGATTTAAAGCTTTTTTTTCTAAACCGTGAAGAACTGTTTTCTAGTATATCAACCCATCGTATTAAACGAGACACCATGTAAAACAAAATAGAAATGGAAATGTTTATTGGGAATGAAATAAACCAGTGTTTATTTTAAAAGTATGATACAGATTAGTTCAATAGTGTTCCTACTTTTCATTCTCGGTAATAGCACCATATAACTTTTGGATATTCTTTCCAGACAGACTTCTGATTTTAGTCAAAAATTTGGGTACAGTCCTAGGAATGTTGGAGAACGGAATTTATCCCAAAATGTATGTTTTCCTTCTCCAAGAAAGTACGTTGTCATTCTGAAAAAAAATAGTATTTTAAAATTCTGAAAAAAAAGGAGTATTGAAAAAAAGGGGGAACAAAGTAATTTTATTCATTAAATTATGACGAAATTTCAGCAATTGTTAAGGTAATTTAGGGCAAGGAACATTACGCAAGCCAATTTCTAACTCTCTGAAAGAAATATATTTTAAATAGTATCAACTCTGTTTTTTTTTAAATTTTTTACTTTGACCGTATCTGACAGCTTTAAAATTTGAATCTAATTATTTTACAAATAATAGCAATTTTCATAAAACTGAGCGGCCGGTCGCGAGGGCTTTTTGTATTTTTCCGATTTATTTCTTGGTAAAAAAAATTTTGTTTTTTTTTGTTTCAAAATAGATAGACAAATTATGTTCCAAAAAGAAACTGCATTTGCAAAAATTGCAAAAAGAAACTGCAATAGATTGATGAACTGACAAAAGGTTAACCATGATCTTTATTTCATTGTTTCTGAATTTTTTTCAGAAGCAATACATTGGTGATACATTTCAGGTGCTTGTGGTGATAGTGTAATTTCAAACAAATTCGAAAACAAAGTATTGAATTGATGGGGATCATATACTTTCATGGAACAATTGTTCAATTCCTTCGATATTATATCCAGTCGATATCGTTTGTCATATTGACACCTATTTAGTTTCTCCAAAACTTTTGACAAGGTTAGCTCCAATCTTTTTTCTGGCGGATGTTGTAATTGAAAGGTCTCCAGCTGATCGGGTTCATTCTGAAAAAAAAACAACACAATAAAAAACAACTTTATTATCGTATGAAGTAAATTATTAATTTCTTGGTTCTTTCATACTCTCTCATAGTATGAGGCTCATATTAACTTTGTGCGTTAAAGGCAGCTTGTCAGTTAACACGATCCAAAATCTAGGCAAAAATTCAAAATTCGAATGGGAGCCCAGGTGGTCCAAGGAACAATGCCAATATGTAGCCAAATTCAAATAATTGTGTTTCGCGCCAATGACCGACCGCGTCGCACGGACACGCGGCAATTCAAAATTTTATTTTTTCAACTTTGAACCGCTACTGTGACGCATGTATTTATCGGTGTGATTTCGCATAAATTGCATTGTACTAATTAGAGTACGCTCTAATTTTTGAAACTAAAACCAGGTAGGGTCAAATTAACTGAACAGCTGTCTTTAAGACTGTAAGCTCAAAGCACCCCAACAACCTCTTGAGACTATCATATTATATATTTACAAAAGTAACCGTAAGTTGTAGAATTCGGAGAAATTTAATAAAAACCTTATAATCGAGTTTTAAAAAATTCCCACCTCGTGTGCTGTTTTCAACGCCTTAATCAATTCCAAATGTTTCTTATGGTCTGCCAAGAATTTCTGCAATTGATTTTCACATTTTCGAGCTTGCGCTATTGCTCCTTCCATGGCTTGAACAAGAGGAACGGATTTATTTTGAAATGAATCCAAAATTATAGTCATATCATGCTTAAACTGTTGTTGCCGTTTAAGTGATGCTTCCTAAAATAAAATATATAAACAAGTAAGTGAAGAATCTTAATCACCTGAAGTGTTGAAAGGTGATACAGGTTGCTAATTCGAAGTTTCTCAACACATGTCATTTTATCTGTTGATAACAACATTTCCTCACAATCTGTCACGAGAAATGGGACATCATATCTAATGGACAATTTAAGAACACCAACCACGGTATCTTCTGAAAATTACACGTTGTTGTTTATTATTGAGAAGAAACTGGCTGAAAATCTTTTTCCGAAAAGTGTACATTCCCATTTTATGCGGGCCTTGTCTGCAAACAGTAAAATACAATGTTGTTCAAACGTTTTCATGAACCAAAGATCTAGTTAATGCTAAATATATTCTATTATATAACTGGATAAGGAGGCGTGGCTCAAGAACATCAGTAAAGCAACAGCTTTCACTTGCCGTTGGCTTTAAGAAAATCAGCCGTGGTAAATCGAACTGTACTTTGTCGAAAATGATAATGTCCGGTATTAATCTTTTTGCAGACTCTTGGCGAAATGCCACAGACATAAGACCTCATGAAAGGCTTTGAATAGGCAATAAAACATGAAAATCCTACTTGTTAATTGTTCTTTCTGTCGGTACAACAACCGAAGAAAGGCAACACATTGCTCAACAGTTACGTCTTCGATCTCAATTTCATCATTAAATATTCCATTGTATAAAATGCCACGAAACACCCGAGAAAAACAAAGGAGAACCTGGAAAAGGTGTGTTATTTGTGTAGAACTATATAACGGAAAACGTACATATTTGTCAATATATAACTTGTGATCTCCAACGATAAGTGTTACTTCTGAATCTATTTTCTGAGGAACCGAGAAACAACTTAATCGGGAATTTTCAATTCCAACAATTGACTTGATTCGAATATTAACGCAGAAGTTCAACGTCTTAGGTAATGTAGACTCTCTCTGCGTTACCATTGTTCCAAAATGATGTCGATTGTAATTTTTATTGAAACAAAGTTCCATGTTTTTTGTGTATACGTCAACATTATCGATTTTCATTTGAATTCCAATTTCAGCATCGCATCCCCATAAATTTGTTGATTTATAATCGTATACACAGTCAATATAAATCAAAGTAGCTTCTTGATTTCCAACAACGAATGCTGGTCCAATCTCTATCTTCCTGAATGAAACTATTTAGGAGACGATGTCCGAGTCCCGTTGAATCATAGTGCCCTAGGCCGAATAATTGTGCTACCGAATAATTATGCTTTTTGAGTTTGAAAACGTTGAAGATAGAAAATTGGATTTCGTTTTTCATAATTTTCAAATGAAAAAACCCTTTGGCGGTATATAAAAATTTTAACATGCGAAAAAATGACACATTTTGGCCAAAAATGCGCATTAAAATGAGCTGTAAATACCTTAAAATTGAGCTTTTCGTTTCAAATTCGAACTTAAATGGTCGATTTTATTAGCTTCTTCCATTTCGAGCCATTTTTGTCAGAAAAATCGAAAAAAAATTTTTTTGAAAATTTTCGATGACTTTTTTTGGTCAATTTTTCGAAAAATTTTGTAAAAACATTTTTGCGTTTTTTTGCCAATTTTATATCGTAAACATCATAATTGGTCGTTTTTTGAAACAACAGATACATTTTTGAGCAAAAAGCTCAAAAAAACAGGGGTTTTGTCATTGTCGTCAAAAATGCATTGAGTTCTTGAAAAAATTAGAGAAAACGTCTAAAATAATTAATTTCGAAAATATTTAGACAGCTTTTTTGTAATAAAAAGTTTGGAATTTTTCGAACCCTTATGGATTATTATTCCAAAAAATAATAAAATAATACGTCCAACCCCCTAAGAATTTGAGCAAGCAATTCCAGTTTCTAACAGACACTCCGATCTAAAAAAAATTAATTGAAGCTTTCAAAGACCAAATGTTAACACTGTGGTAATTAAAAGATCGCTAACCAGGTTTTTGTTCCAGCTTTGTTTAATACGTATCTAAATGTTGGAGAACGGAATTTATCCCAAAATGTATGTTTTCCTTCTCCAAGAAAGTACGTTGTCATTCTGAAAAAAAGAGTATTTAAAAACTCTGAAAAAAGGAGTATTGAAAAAAAGGGGAACAAAGTAATTTTATGAATTAAATTCTGATGAAATTTCAGCAATTGTTAAGGTATTCATATTATCATTCATTTTAGGACAGCCTAATAATTTGAAAAATAGAAGTGGTTTTGTTTTTTAAAGATTCTAATCGCGAGTAAAAGAAATTCGAGCACCAGAACTGACATCAGTGAGCGTTTTTCTGGAGAAATTTACCTGTCTGTTCGAGATGACTTCTGAGACTCTTCCTTGACTCAGAGACAACTGACTTCTGAGACTCAGAGACAACTCTTCTGAGACTCTTCGAGACACGTTATCAATATCGTAATCCTAGCTAGTAGGCGTCCTAAAAAATGTACGCACACCAACGTTTTCTTAAAATTGTAATAAAGTTGTAACTTTGTACACTGCATTACTGCGCTAGGTCGAGCTGAGATCATTGCAAGGTAGGAGTTTACGGTTTCTCGAGATTTACGGTTTCTCGAGATGTTGTAACAAGTATATTTTGTGAGAAAAATAGCTGAAATACCGTTTTTCTGTTGGAAGAAAAATGCGAATATTTAAAAATCCTTCGCAAGCGAACTGGAATATCTTTGACAGAATATCGCTTCATCTTGATTTCGACGGTACCCCTTGTTCCACCATTGAATGAATTACAAATACAGTGTCGTTGCACTGGAATTTTAAAAGAAACGTTGGGAAGCTCTCGCGTGAACATGCAACTCATTTTCTCATCACATTTTCAGTGCGTTAGAAAAAAAATGGTTAACCACATTTTATACGTAGAGAATTGTTTGAATTAATATTATCTTATCACTTTTGAATTTCCTATTCACTCACAGACCCTATTCAGATCTGGAGCCATATACAAAATGTGGCTTCATTCCAACAAACGTATTTTTCCTTTTCTGCGATTAAAATCATTTAATTTAGAATCAAATAATCTTTTAAAAAACGAATCACACAATATTGAGGATCGATTGGAAATTTTAAATTTTTTTAAATTTCGCTTTGTATTGAAGATGGGATTTATAAATTACATTGTACTAATGAGAGAACTCTCAAATTTTTGAAATTAGAATAAGGTAGGCTCAAATTAACTGAACCACTGTCTTTAAGATCAGGCAAATTTTGGGTTCAAATACAATCCAATTTTTTAGTTAGAGTGGATCCGGAAAAATGCCTACCCAGAACACACTTCGCTAATTGAATAAGTTTTTATGTCTGTATATCCATACAGTGCTGTTCATCTGACGCACAACCCGTTATTGTATCGAAATCATTCAGCAAAATACGGCTCATTATCTTCCAGCTCCAAATTTTTCAATTATTCCCAACCTTCGATAACGATCTTATTGTGAACAAAGTCTTTGAGTTTTTGAGCTTTTTCTGCTTTTCAAATTCTCTATTTTTACGCGATTGTGGAAAAGGTCCAAGGTTTCAAGATTTACAAGAGCATGAAAATATTTTTAAGAATTATTATTCGTCTTGAATCCTCAACCGTCTTAATTCTTCATTCGACAAAAACTTCCTGAATGACCGTTGATGAAGCGCATCACTCATGTTCTTATCAAATCGATCTTTTAACCTCAAATTGTATATTTTTTACACATTTTTACAATGAATAGCTACCTCTGCGCACTGTTGAAATCGTGTTGTTTCAGAGCCTCTTCTCTCTCTATTATCAGTTCATGTAATCCAGACTCCCTTGTTTTCAAGTCACGTAAACATTCATCAACATGTGAAGCTTCTGAATATCTGAAAATGTGATATATTTAAAATTTTCTTTAAAATTAATGTGATGACACCTTTCATTCCAAATTCCCTCATCTTTTTTGTTTTGTAAAACTCTCGTCAAGTTGTTGAATTCTGACATACGTGCGCCGAAGTATATCTAGTAAAACAGGCTTTTTGATAATTAGTTAGTGTCTCCTACTCATTTTCAGACTGTTTAATGATTTCTGTAATTGATAGACAGTTTTCGTGGAGTTCTAATTCCAATAAATCTCAAACTTGAAGCTCCCGACTGTTTTCAAAATTCATCATTGTTTTTTTTCATAGCTCACCTCTTTTGTCCTTTTCTTCTGCTCTCCAGTTTTCGCATCAATTCCCATTATCTCGTCGAGCACGAGTTTTTTGGTTCTGCACTTTCATGAAAATTTTTATTTATTTATTTTTTTTTGAAAAAAAAACACTGAAAAATATGATATACAAAACAGCAATTATGACTAGAACCGATCGCATCACAACACAAATCACAGAGGGTAGTGAATATTGAAAAATTTAATAATAAAAGTGAGGATAAATTTTATGATGATGTTTGACTACCTCTCCGACAGTGGTGATGAAATACTTGATGAAGGTTTTGACGATGAGCTCTGAAAAAACCCATTAATTTTGAAGACAGTATTCCGGTAATTCTTTCATTCATTGCAATGGAAAATTTGCCAAAAATGTAGAAAATATTTAAATTAAATTTCTCGTCAAAGATGGCCCGAACACACTTTTTGATTGTATCCAAAGAAATTTGTTTGATTAATGGAAATTTTGAGATTACATTTTAAAAAATGTTCAGCCATGCCTAAAATTTCTTGTGTTGAACACCGTGTTTCGAAGAAAATTATTGGCACCATAAAGTTAATACGATACGAATCCAAGGCGAAAAATAAGAATTCGATTGGGATCCCAGAAGGTCGAGAAAACAATACCAATATGCTGCCTCATTCAAATAATTGTGTTTCGCGCCAATTTTTCCGACCGCGTCGCACGATCGGGCACGCATTCAAATGTTGATCTTTGCAACTTTGCATTGCTGCTATGAGGCGTGTATTTATCGATATTTTTTCATATAAATTGCATTATACTAACGAGAGAGAGCTCTAATTTTTGAAATTAAAATCAGGTTGGGTTAAATTTACTGATACACTGTCTTTAAGTAATAGAGTCAGGCCGACGAAGGTTTTTTCAAAATGACAACTCTGCTTTATAGACAATGTTTCAGTTAATTTGACCCTGGGTGATTTAAATTTCAAAAATTAGAGCTTTCTCTAATTAGTGCAATGCAATTTATGCAAAAGAATATCGATAAATACATGTCTCATAGCAGCGGTAAAAATTTGCGAAAATCAAAATATGAATGTGCGCCGGATCGTGCAACGCTGTCGGAATTGGCGCGAAATCACAATTGTTTTTTAAATCTTCTAGGCTCCAATTTTAATTTTTGTTTGTCGCCTTGAATTTCTGACAAGCTGCCTTTAAAAATTAATGTTTGAAGATACTAAAAAAAATAATTTTTCTAAATCATTCGTTTGGCGTTACTTGTTTGCGGGTGCAACCGCCTTCCAATCTTCTAAAAAAATTAAATATTTACCTGCACTGATTTTTCACTATTCGTATCCACGGTAATAACATCAGAAATTTGGGGATTCTGGAATTCCAAACAATTAAAATTTTGGATTATAAAGATTTTATAACCTTTAAGGCTGCTTCCTTCTTTTTTAATCGATTCAACATTTCTCGCGAAAATAAAATCTCCTCATCCTCCGAATCACTGTCGTACAATCTAACCACTTTTTTCTCACGCATTGACTGAAATATATTACGTTTTATTTTTCTTAAACTATAACGAAATATGCGAAAAAGAAAACGCTTTCTTCTACATTATTTATAAGCTTTTGTTATCTGTCACCTTGGAAACCAAATAAAATAGTTTAAAATATATTTTTTAAAAAACGAAAATTCTATTGATTGGTTGAATAAAAAATGAAGAGTTTTTGTACAGAGTTGTCGGAAAAAAATGAAAATAAATTGAAGAGAAAAGAGAACATGAAAGTTGAACAACAGATATGTATGCAAATACATATGACTAACCAAATATAGAGAAAAATGTATTGTTTAGGGAGAATAACAGAAATCCTATATGAATATATATATATAAGAAATATTTCGAAAGAAAAAATAAATAAGGAACCCATTCATTTCTCACCGGTTTTGTTTTCAATGGCAATAATATTCCTTTATCGAGTTCCACATAACTCATTGTGTCGTCTTTTAGGCTGTCTACTGGCAGTATTTCACCTATAAAATAAAGGTCATTTGAAAGTAAAAGTGTGCGTGATGACGAGTAAATCAATTTAGTTTTAAATTTAGAGTAACATTGAAAAAAATCCTGACGAGAACGCATATTGTTGAAAAATTTGCTCGGGGAGTAGTATTTTTGAAAATTAAGTACCCATCGCAATACCACAATTATTTTTAAAGGTGGGCTTTATTGAGATAATAAAAGTGCCTTAAATGAAAATAGGCTTCATTTTCATTCCAAATATGTTTTTAAAATTTTCTAAAACCGCCTAGAAGCCGAGAAAACACGCCTCAAAACAATGGCCTAGAAAAAGTGGCCACCTGGCCGAACTTTTTCCTCCGAGCTTTTTTCGTGTTTCGTTAATAAATAGTTATGAAGAAGGCTATTAGTCCTTTTTTAATGTTCCTTTCATTTTTTTTTGTATTTTCATGCCTGCGGACTAATTTTCGTCGATGGCCCCTTTTTCTAGGCCATTGTTTTGATGCGTGTTTTCTCGGCTTCTAGGTGGTTTTAGAAATTTTTAAAACCAGATTTGGAATGGGTATGAAGTCTATTTTCATCCCAGACTCATTCATTAGCTCCGTAAATCATTCCTTTAACTCGGATTATCTGAGACCTTCGAAAAGTCTATGTCAAAAAAATACCCTCTGATCTTGATGATAGTACATATATGCATGCGGCTAGGGGTTGTCGCGTCACCTATTTACGGATTTGTTGCGGCCCTCTTATTTCTGCTGTAACCGGGGTCCGCCTTTATATTTGGTTCGCGGCCGATTACGGTCGAAAACAATAGGGCTGCAAAAAATTGTGGTATTGCGGTGGGCGCTTAATTTTCAAAATAACCTACAGTCCAATAAAGAATTTTAAAACGCGATATATAAACGACAAAATACTGAGAGCGTCTCATCATCCAAATCGATGCTTCTCTTTTCTAGGATGTTCGGTGTTCGTTTTCACTACATTTTTCATCGTTTTTTTTTCGTTTTTTTTTCCTTGCAAGCTGTCTAAATAAAACTTAAAACGCATTTAATCGCTCTCCGGAGTCCTCTTTAAGGTTTCATATTCTAAGCTCCCATCAAACATTGAGATAATCAAAACATGAAGAATATAATGGGAGCTACTTATTTAAATGAAAAACCGTCTTCAAAAAGAAAATGATGATTATTTAATTGACCCACTTCCTATTCCTCGATCTTCCTGATGAACATTCAATTCTTCCAACAATTCGAAAATATGAACAGACTTTTGCTGTCTTCGCAAAAGGTTTCCTTTTCGAAACAATACAAAAATGAATGACATTTTTAGAAACGGAAAGCAGGAACAACAATTTTTGTTTTCTTTTTGAATGCATAAACAATATATACATTTTTTTCACACATATTTCAACCCCGCACATTTCGACAGTTTCGAACTTGTTCAAAATTTCACACGGTCGATGGATCTTTGGAACAAAATTCAAACAAAAACAAAGAAAAAATATATACCTGCACCACTGATAACAATTGATAGAATCGAAACCTGCCGATAAGGATTCAGATCTGAATCAATGAATCCGTGCGAAGTGATCCTAGAAAAATCACTATTTTCCAAAAAAAAAAATGATGTAGCCACTGTTCAAATTTCAAGTTGGAAAAATTGAAAAGTGAGCAAATAAAAAGGTTCGCGCAATTTTTTTGTGTGTGCCGGAAATAGTGACTTTGGTCTGTCTCAAAAATCTCCATCATCACTTCATACACTATTTTTTTGAAGCCAAGCGGCCATTTGGTAGTTATGTTCAAGTAGTATTATTTGCTGTTGATGTCTTTTGTTGAATGTATTTTCAAACCAAAAAAATATTGGAAAAAAATAGAGAGGCCTTCGAAATGCTGAAAATGCTGAAATATTCAACCTGATAAATTTCGCAGGGGAATGAAAATATAATGTTGAAAATGGGTGATGATTTTCAGACACTGGTAACAATTCACGAAACGACACTTCTTGACGGATTGAGTAGTCTGCATTGTATGACTTTCCACGAGAATTTCGGAAATGATCTGATGGAATGCCAAGAGAAACTGTTAATGATGAAGCTAAAAGAATATTAATTTATGCAAATCCTATTGTGATCAATTTTAGGGAGTTCTCGATGTTTTTCGAAAATCAAAAATTTACGAGGGAAATCACGATGAACTGTTATTTTCACACTTCCGACAAAAGACTCTTCATCAAGTTCTAGTACTAACGATTGCGGGAATGACCGATTTCTGAAAAGTTTTATTGAAAACCAAAATATTTATTAATTTACACACCTTGCACTTTTCCAGTTAACATTGTGCATAACGTCGTCATAAAATTCATTTTTATCAGCTCTCGATGTAGTAGAAATTACAGTGAATGGAAGAGGCATTTCTTTCTTTTTTCGAAAAGAAGTACTTACAATTAGTTAACGTTCATATCCGAAGTCGAAAAAATATTTCTAATTTCCAATTCTTTTGTTTAAAAACTTTCTTCTTCATAATGAAATCTTTTGTTCTATTCGCTCATGTTTAGAGCTATTTCAAAAATTTAATTTTTAATTTTTTCTGTCAATATTTAAAGATTTTCTGAGCCATTTCTGTAAATGGTCTAAATCAATTCAGAAAAACAAGTTAAAATTGGAGGGTAGGACAATTCATTAGAAAACTAAAATATTATACGACAAAAATATTTTCGACAATTTCCTAAGAAAACAAAAATATTAGATGACAATTTCATTAGCGACTAATTCATTGGAAAACCATTTCCTTAGAAAATCGCATTGGAGCGCGTTTGCTGGAGGGTAGTCCTTGTGTTTGTAGCGTTTCAAGACGCTAACGATATTTCAGGCGCATGCGCCTTGAAATGTCTGCGTCTCTCAACGTCACATGATAAGGGCAGTTGGTTGCCGGCCCTGATCGTTGTCTGCATGTGCAAAAATGTATATTCCGCGCGCAAGTGGGCGCGGCCGGTTTAATTACCCAAGTTTTAAGTCTACCTCAGGTTAACCTCAAACTTGGGAAATGAACCGGCGGCGCCCACCTGGGCGCGGAATATACATTTTTGCACATGCAGACAACGATCAGGGCCGGCAACCAACTGCCCTTATCATGTGACGTTGAGAGACGCAGACATTTCAAGGCGCATGCCCCTTAAATATCGTTAGCGTCTTGAAACGCTACAAACACAAGGACTACCCTCCAGCAAACGCGCTCCAATGCGATTTTCTAAGGAAATGGTTTTCCAATGAATTAGTCGCTAATGAAATTGTCATCTAATATTTTTGTTTTCTTAGGAAATTGTCGAAAATATTTTTGTCGTATAATATTTTAGTTTTCTAATGAATTGTCCTACCCTCTTAAAATTGTATAAAATCAGACCTCAAAAATTAATAGAAAAGAGTACTGTATAACTTTCGCTGCGAGACCTTTCCTAGTTAATTATGTCCCTTTGAGAGTCATACTGTACCATCAGTGAACGGTGAAAATTCCTTTTTTGTCTATTTCATGACTTTGAACATTTTTTTCCATTTCAAAAGCTTGTTAAATTACAGTTTAAAAAAATATGTCTGTCAGTCTATCATGCCTTACTCTCACAGAGACCCCGTTAAAAGTAAGTGAACCTAATAATTCATATTTCTATAAAAACATAAGTTCAGAAGAATATTGATGAGAGATGTTTTAAAAATGATAAAAATATTGAAAGAGATTTGTATGGAGCACGAAAAGTTGCCGAGAGTTTCAATCGACATGCAATGAAAAACAATGGAAAAGTAATAAAAATTTGATATTCTCCATCATTTTTTTTATTTTTCAGGTCGGGTTAAGCGATCGTTTTGAAACAATTCCCATGGGCTTCGAACTGAAAACAAAAAATATTAATGATGTTTCCGAAAATATGGTCTCGATTTATAGGTATGTTCTTAAAGTGAAAAGACTCTGCTTTTAATCAATTCTTCCAGAAAAGAAAAACCAGCAGCGTCGCCGAGCTCACCAGCTGCCACATTCAATGGATACGGAGTTCATAAACCGGTGGTTTGTGTAAAATTTGAATTCAAGTAAACCGTGCATTATTTCAGCTTACGACAGCTCGCGGATTTTATCGCAGTTCTCCATCCAAATCCGATTCAAATTTCACTCCTAGAAGCGGATTTTCTAGTCCGACATTCTCTCCTGGGTTCGGAGGCAACAAAAGCAAATTCTTCCCAAATTTGAGAACTCCAAACAAACAAAATGAAGGATATTACCGCAACTCTGTCGATCCTGACGACGTCTGGGTGGAAGAATAGGTATAATGTGTTGCTTTTTTCCATTTTCGTCCATCTAGTTACGTTTGTTTATTTGTTAATATTTGTTAAAAAATAAAATGTTTATTTCAATTTCGGATCAGACTTTACAGTAATAGAAGTATTCGAACTTTTCGACGTAACACCATCCTTACCCGCGTTTTCAATAAGATGAGTATCCAGGAACATTCCTGAGCACATTTCTTCTCTTTTAGTTTCGGTAAAGGATTTCGCATCATTCGGGCCCAAAATAATTCCTAAAACGAGTCCTCGGTGTGTGCGATTGAAATTTCCAACTGAAAAAATATTATTTGGAGAAGATATTGTAGGATAAAAATTACAATTATCTTCCGGACCATCATTAAATGACTTGTGCTTAGGGTACTCAAACAAAATTCTAAACCAATTTATTCCATTTCTATTCTTGTCTGCTTCGGATTTCCATTCTACAATGCATCATTTTGAAAACAACAATTATTCTGAGCACTTACCGAGAAACTAAAAATGTTGAAAAAATTCAATGCAGAAAATAGCAAAAATTGCAATTTTTGCCATTTCTTGCAAGTTTCTTCATTGAATTTTCTGCAGCTTTTTTAGCTTCTTGGTAGGTCCATTACTATTAAATTGAGTCGTCCACGTCTTTGGCAAATATTGCGGAGAAACCAAAAACTCTTTCATCATCGCAGCTTTCAATTTATCTCGCTTCTTCATCAATTTCTTCGTTTCTTCATCAACCTCACAATTATTCTTTTGTAAATGATCAATAATCCTATTCAGTGCATCATCAAGAACTTTCAGAACCGTTGCATCTAATGGCATCTTCCCGGAGAAAAATTTTGCAAGGATTTCATTTTGTTCCTTCGTCAGACATTTTTCCATAGCGTTATGTTTTTTGGCAACTTTTAAAAGTTTTGGCGCAAGTTTCAGAATTTCCTGCTCGTCCGCATCAGGAAGAACATTTACAGATGCCACCTTTTCAAATTCTTCATCCTGGAAAAATATTTTAATTTAAAAAACCAATTTCAAAGAAAAAATGGTTACATCTAGAATCTCAAAAGCTCCTGTTTGTCTTTCAGCCACTGGAACCATTTTCTCAGTTCGAGTTGAAGAGATCTCAGAAGCCAAAGATCGCTTCTTATTAGATAACTCTCTTGCTGAATCACTTTGAGTTATACCAACAATTTCTTCCTTCACATCAACAGGTTCAACCTTTTCTCTACTTTTGTCTCCCGGCGGGCTGATATTTTTAACAAGCTCCTTTTTCAAGTCACTTTCAATAACATCGTGTTTTACGGATTCGGCTGATTTCATTTCTGGTATTTCTTTCCGAATTGGCTCAATTTCTGGTTTTGATTCTTTGATGTGCCTCTCAGAAGTTGGTTTTGTGATCGTCTCTTTCGATGCTTTCGACTTCTTTTTCTTATCTGCAAAAATAATGAATTTATCAGGAGTGTGCAGTTTGCGAAGCAGTCGTGAAATGAGGTTCTGGCGTGTAAGATAAATAAAGTTTTATATTGTCAACTCAAATATTCTTGATCATACTAGTTGGATTTGACCTACCCAGAAAAGCTAAGTCTCTCACACAGACGTGCTATTTTTAAATGCGAGCGGTTGCGCTGCGGTCTTTTAGTAGAAAATGGATGATCCAAAATTTTTAACTTGACAATAATGAAAAACTCAAATCTGATGTGATCACGATATTGGCTTAGAATTAAGGACATCCTATTTCTAATAGGATGGAAAGTGGTTCTACTATATTGTTTTAATTATCGTTCTTTCACGGATTTCTGAAAATTGTCAATTTACCCTTTTTCCTCTCCTTAATTCCTCTATCCGTTTTACTCTTCCTAAGTTTGTTCTCCGTTGCAGACTTATCACTCGGATCTGTTTTTGACTTGGACATATAATACTTCATCATTCTTTCTCTTCTTTGTAGTTTCTTCTTCGTCCTCGACATCGATTTTGAGCTTCTAGTCGTTTTGATACTTTTTTCCGATCCTTCTTCTAACAACCTCTTCTTTTTAGCCTGTAGAAAAATATCTTTTAGTGGTTTTCTTAATCATTTCTTGAAATGGCCTAAATCTATTCAGAATCGCTTTCTGAAAAATAATTGTTAGCACCAAACCTTCGCAGATTTTTTAACATCTGCAGTCCATCTAACAGGTTTCTCCGGCAGCTTAATAACCCATGGTGAAAACGGTCCATCTCCTTTTTCAATAAAGGTGGGGACTTCATCCTTATCATCTGCTTTCACCATAATTCCCTTTTTTCTCATTTCATTTCGCTTTGCTTGCTTTTTCTCCTCCGCCGTCATTGGCTTAACCTTCGCATTTTTCTAAACAAATTTCGATTAGATGGATAAATTATTGATTTGCTTCACTTTTGATTTATTTTTGAGGAAATCATTGTATTGATCTTGAACAACTCCGGCACCAACTTTCTTGCCTAAAATTCATTCTTTTCAGCCAGGAGTTTCTTCGAGAAAAATACCAATATTTAACCCGAGCATTTTGCCAATTATTCGAGAAAAATATTCACGAACTCGAGGTGTGTACAAATCCAAAAATGATTCGTTTTAGTTCCAAAAAAATGTAATTTACTTGATGCCACGTGAAATTTAAAAGTCATTTTTCAAAACATATATTTGAATTGTTTTATTGAACTGTTTCCAGTAGGAAGGATATGCTGAACTTTCAAGATGCATGGGATTTAAAATATTGGGGGTAAAAAGAAGAAAAATACAGATATTATGCATACAATTTGAACACAAAAAAAAATTCAGAAAACAGAAAGAATAATCTCAAAACTTCCAAATAACTGGAAAAAAATCTATAGGAGGTTGAAACCGAAAACAGAAAAAAAATCATTGGAGTACCCGTCGCGAGAGAAACTTTCTTTCAAAAGAAAAAATCACGAACCTTCTCCAAAAACAAAAAAAAATGGAAGAAGAAAAATTGTTGGGGAAAGGAACAACGATGTATATACAAAATCGTTAAGGCACAAAAATCAGTTTTTTGATTGAATTCGATTTAAAAAAAAAAAGGCATTTTTTGATTAGGTTATACAACCGGACCTGCGGGAGGGTGGAAATAGGTTTCACAACGAAAGGATAAACAGTAAAAAAAGGGTATCACAGAAGGCAAGAGTAATCAAGGCATAAAAATAAACAAGTTTCAAAATTAAGGCAAGAATTCTTTCGGAAGATACAAGTAATTCTTCATATAAAAAGGCAAGATTCGAATGATTCTCGTGTGGCAAGTAAATTTAAATATACTGATCGAAAAAGGAGAAAAAAAATAAACATCTAATATGGGTATGTTCAAATGACAATTTTGCAATAAGTCATATAACTAATCTGTAAGAAACCTAAGACTCAAGTTTAATACCAGGTATATTCATTTCTGGTTCTGTTTTCACAGGTGTTGATGGGACGGAAGGCTCTTCTGGTTGCCATCCACGTTCTTTTGCTCGTACATAATCTGGGAAGCATTGGTGGAGCAATGAATTCCATTCTGTTCGCATGTCGTCGGTTCTAAAATTTTTTATTAAACATTATGATTTCAGAAGACCGTATAAACGACCAAAAGCAATGACTTAGGCCATGATTTTCAGATGAATTTTACGATTCCTACTTTCATTTTTTAAAGATAGTATTCTTACATGTTTTAAAATGCCTGTCTCTGGAAAATTGAAGCTTAAACCATAACTTAATCGATAGTCTTGTCACACCACTACAAACAAGTCTCAAAACTACCATGCAAAAATATCAAAACACTACAGATTTGAAATGTATAAATTTCTGAATGAAAACATCAGAAAGAAACTTACGTAACGTCGTTCGCATCATCGGCACGATGTCCACACTGTCTAGCATGTGAAATGACATTCGATTTTATTCCAGTAAAATCACAATTCCAGCACTGAAAATAAAAAGAAAATGCACATCACGCCACTTCACAAGAAAGTAAAAATTAGGCCACTCAAAGGGAGCACAAGCTACGAAAATCTTATAAAAACTAACCTTATATGGTTTGGCTTCTGAATGAATCATAATGACGTGACGGAGAAGATTCCATCTCGATCCAGTCGAGTTCAAGGTCGTTGGTTTTCCACAAAGCGCGCATTTATATGTTGCTTTGCAATGAACTCTTCCGCAATTCTTTCCTCGAGATGATCTGCTCTCTTCAAGTTCATCGACTGGCAACCATCGATGTTTCTTCGGTGCTGGAGTGGATGGATCTTGTCCCTTTCGCTTCGCCCCATTGCTTGTACCAGTACCAAACAAATTGTGCCCAAGATTTAATGCCGGACTGAGCAAATACTGCATTGATGCTCGTATACTGTCATCTAACGATGATCCGAGTCCGAAATCTGGTTGTTCCAATGCAGCCATAATTCCCGAATCATTTACATCTGGTTTCAAGTCTTCTGAGCTAGCCTTTGAAACCGTTTCACTGTTTGTATGATCATCAAAATCTGGTGTAATTCTATCAATTCCAAATTGATTTTGAAGGGATGTGGCATTCAGAATAATCCTTTGAATTTCAGCACGTTGCCTATCTTCTTCTTTCTTGGCTACAATTTTCTGTTGTTCTTCAAACATTTTGGTAAAATGATTCAATTGATTGTTGGAGAAATGTCCGGATGCATTCAGACTCGGTGGTGTGCTCATTTTCTCTGGTGGCGATGCGGTTTTCTTCGACAATGCATTTGCAATGGAATCGATTGATATCCTTGGTTTATTTGCAGGCTGAAAAATATTTTCTTTTAATTTTCAAAAAAATCTTTTAAAACTAAAACCAACCGGAACTGGAGTTGCCATAGATGTCGGTGTTGATATGGCAGTTCTTGGTGGTGTATGTTGTGCAGCTGTTGATACGGTTGTTGACGGAGATTCCGGACTTTGTGATCCATCTTTATATTTTAATGAAGGATGATCACATAAATCGGTGACAACTGCAAATTTATCAAAGCCGTGTGTCACCAGATATTCTACTAATGACATTGTTGACGGTGTACTATTCACTTCTACTACCACAAATTTTGACTGCATCTGTAAGAAAAATTAAAGATTAGACAACAATTAGAAAAATTAACATTTAGAAAAGATAGAGGTATTCAAGAGTCATTCAAACTCATGGTGAAATGAAAAAAAATTATAGAATGTTTAAAAGAAAAGAAATTCATTAGAGTCGTATTATAATCAATGTAAATGCAAAATGTTGTAAATTAAAAAAGAAAGGTTAGCCATGAAGTTTAACATCTTCAGATTACAGATTTGTTATCACATCTTGTTGATGAGATGAGAAATGATCTTGTCTGAATGACGAATTATGATCCTCTTGAACAACAGCATGTTGAGTATCTTCCTTGATATGCTTCCATTTGCGATAAGTTACACCAAAGCATTGATCTAGCAATGCACTCCATTCAGCTTCTAATTCAGGCGATCTGAAAAATATTGAAACTAAGGTATGCATGAATTCGGCAAAAATGTTCACTCACTTCAAATCCAATATCGTAGCATTCTGATTTTTATGTTGAGAATCGATATGTTTCCTAACATACGGTTTTATATGCGAAAATCCACACAACGAACATTGATTTGGCTTCGAAGATTGATGCATGATCCAAACATGTCTCATCAAGTTCCATGTCCTTTGTGGTGAATACATAACCTCATGCCCACAGATTTTACAAGTCGCTTTACATGAATCCATTGCCTGCCTCCTAATCGGATGCTTTCGACGAAGAACTTCACCTCCGCCTTGAGGTGATGCACCATTTCCAGAAGGGAAAAGTTCTCGCATCACTTCCATTCCTTGCATAGTTTGCATATCCTCAATCTAAAAATGTGCTAAGATTATAATTATTTTTCTCCTACTATAATATACCGATTGGGAATGAGCAACAGAGTTAACAGTCGCTTCAAACGCTTGAGCCTGCGCTTGCTGCTGTTGTTGTGCCTGTTGTTGCGCTTCAGTTTTTAATGACGTGTACTGATTTTCAGTTTTCATATACATGAATGAATTTGAACTATTATATGAAGATGTCGACGGAATTTGATGTTGTTGTGATTGAACCACCAAGTGTTGTTGTTGCTGTTGCTGTTGTTGTTGTTGTTGCTGAGATTGTTGAGCTAATTGCACCCGATCCATTGTTGCCAAAGTGGATTGGTTCGAACCCGAATTTTTTTGAGCATCTGAACAATTAAACCAATGATGAACCTCTTCAAAATAAATAAATCTTACTTATTAATTTAGTGAGCCGATTTCTTTCATCGTCCGAAAGATTAAAGTGCATATTTTGAGGTTGAGCATCATGTTGAACGACATCTGCATCTTCTCGAAGATATGGATGATCTTCAAGGCGTTGAAGCAAGCAAACCCGTTCTAGATTACGTTTGACCTGAAAAAACGAAAATAAAAAGATGAAATAAATGAAATAAAAGTGATCAGAATCCAAAAAAATTTCAAAGGTACATCAACAAACGGTCCAAACATGCCAAATGAAAACTCAAGGACGTAGGAACGTCCTTCGAAAGGTGAGGTAGTATACTCATAAAACAAAAAAGGTATAAGAAGAAAAGGAGGGAGGAGCACAATCTAAGAGCCACGATGGTTATCAACCAAATCTCTAGATCTAGAAGATTTAAAAGAAGAAGAAGAAGAAAAAGAAGAAGAAGAGCGAACGAATGTGAACTCACTCACAAATCGCTCCTCATCCCACTTCGCCTAGTACTGCTGCCAGCAGAGAGGCGGGCACAAAACTCGATGTTGAGTGAGGAGCGATTGAGCGACGAAAAGGCGGGGCACTAACCCCCCATCGGCATCGAATTCAATGACTACTGTAAGGGAACGATTTGTGATGAGAGAGGATGAGTTTTCGGCTCAGAAGGCTCTCGGAGACGCAGACACATCATCTTCTGAATGTGATTTGGCCTAGTTTCTATAGATCTTTTAACAATCGGATCAAGGATAGCAAGAGTTGGAAAACCTATTAACTTCCGAAAAATTTTTAAAAAATTTATCGAAGTGGAAATGCTCCATGGATTTACTAGAATAAAGACAATTTTCGGACGGTTTTAGACTGGAAATTTTTCGAAGTTCAGAACAAATTTAGAAATATTTTGTGCAGTTCAGTTTTCAAATGGTTGTCAGAATTCGATGCTGAAATAAAAAATTATCAACTGCTCTATAACACAGTGCATACCGATTCGTCAAAACAACCAATTATCTTCTCTTTTAATTATCTAGGTCATGGAAAAAGAGTCTCTTCGGCGACTTGATAATTGATATGTGCCGAGCGAACATCGTAACATTCGCTACCGTATTTTTCGTTTGCATGTGCACGATATACATATATGTGTATCAAACACAAGATGCAAAAGATAGCAAAAACTGGATATACGTAATACGACGTTCTCTTCCTTCTTATTTTCCTACGCCGTTGGATACGTATGAATTTGTATGAATGTTTTATTGTGCGACGAGACAAAACATCTTTCCGAAAATTATGTTTCATTTTATCTTATCATATCAGCGATCATGAGCCTTGTTCGATGAAAAACGCATCAAAAAAACTGCGAAACTTTTTTTCCATCTCTGTCACCAATCCCATAAATAACCTTCTTTCGTTATCTCTTGACTATCTTATTTTTTACTTCCCATTTCGAGCCATCTACAGTAATCCCCCCGAGTTATTCCTCACGACTTCTTCGTCTCTACAGTAGCAACAGTGCAATTTTCAATATATATATGTTTCGGAATGTGTTTACATCAGAAGACGACGAAATTCTTTCTTTCGCCTACTTCTATTTTCTTCTTGTTGCGGGCGCGCAACCACTTCCAAAACTCGTTTTTTGGCTCTTCTTATACAACGACCGAGTGACGCTTGAATAGCGTTGCAATAAATGAGAATCAGATGATTGCCAACTCATACAATTCAGAATGAAAAACGAAGAAAGGATGGTTGACAAAAAAATACGAACAAGAAGACGAAGAAGACTATAAAACAAGACACAGTTCTGAACAATAACCGATGAGGCTCTTTTGAATTGTTGGAGGGGGTGCTTAAATGAAAGTGGTTATGGTTGATGGTTCTGATTTCAGAATAAAAAGGGGGAAATAATAGACAATCGAAAGCTGAAAAAAACAGGAACACTATTTTTTAAAAAGATATTTTCAAGCGAGAGCAAAGACACTTATTGAGTACGGACTACGAAAACACACTTCATGTTCGGGCGGGTTATTCGTGATTCTTGAATATTTTCAAAAGTTAAAAAAAATTAATTTTTAAAATTTTGGTATATTTTTCGATAACGCCCAACCCTTTATCTGAACCGGGACATACTTTTGAGAAAATAATTTTGAGGATAAATGAAAATGAGTTCTGGAGTCATTTATTTGGGACAATTGAATCCAAATTTACGGTAGATCCCGACGTGAATGAACAATTTAATATCAGTCGAAAATTTCGAAACAATTGACAGATTCAAAAAAGGAAGCCACAATCAGTAAACAGTATATTTAATTGATGAATGAGTCAAGGTCGAATCGGAGAATTAGATCGAGAAACAAGATATTTGAGTATTTGAGTAATAGCTCAATGGAAAAAAGAAAAGAATCCTTGATTGTAATAAACAAAACTTGAAAAAAAAACTCATGAAAGTAAAAAGAACTGATTGAATGAGTGTAACGAAGGAAATTGACAACGAGTACAGTAGCCTTTTGTGGCAGCCAAAAAAAAAGAAGGAAAAACATAAATGAGAGGGCGTGAGTGTTAGTGTTTTAGGAGCCAAGTGCCACTAACCGGTTCTTCTTCTTCTTCTTGGTTGCAGTCTCTGTATGTGATAAGCAAAAAAGCAGAAGTGGCAGTCGAAGCGGCAAATTGTTATGATGGCAAGGAAAAGAAGATGAAAAAGGAAAAAGAAAGCAAATTGGTTGCTGTTTCTTCGATGAGAAGAGGTACACTACGTCTTCGGAGCGCGCTCGCATTCAAATTGACGAACTGGCCGGAGTGTAATAAGGACATGAAGAAGGATGACAACATATATGGTGGTGAAGAATACGAAGGAGAAGAAGAAGAAGGCGCTGCTGCTGCTGATGATGATGAAAAAAAAGCAGCAAAGTAGAAGAAGCCGGTTTGAGTGCCTCCGTGCTTCGTCTTCTGACAGTGTGGCGCTTTCACCCCTACACAAATGTTTTGTGCCGATTTCCAACACTTGAAAACATTTTTGTATAGGGATTTATCGAGGGATGATGCTGGTGCACTATTCAATTGAATAATACAATGCAACAACTTTTGAGAGAAATGGTTGTTAAATGATCTAACTAAAAACTCTAATGATGCACCTGCGTATTGTTTCGATTGAATGAAAAAGCAGTATCGTGTTGAATGGAAAGTTCGTTTGAAAGTTTTTTAAAAAATATTTTATCAGAATCCGAAATATTCTCAGACGAAGTATTCAGTTTATAGGACAAATGTACAAATTGGAAAAAAATTACGCTACTGAATGGAGCACCAAGAATATTAGTTAAAACCCCAATTCATAACTACAAGTGTCATTTACATGTCTAAGAAAAGGATAAACCTCTCTAAAATCACCCATTCATTAAAATTCACCATCTAATCTAATGTATTGTGCTGCTCTCTCACTACTCTCCTAAAATATCGCTACAATCGTCCTTGAATCGCGACGGTACGACCGCTCATGCGCAACATCAACCAAACTCTTTTTCTTTACAAAATCATGGTTGTTGTGGTTGTAGTCGTCGTCAAATCTCCCTCCCATTCAACCTCCATCAACATTGATCATTATTCGCAGCTCGGGCGACCTTCACACAACACCAGAAACTGACCCATTTCAAATCGGAAACATTATCAAAGAAGGGGGCAAGAGATCGAACGTCACGAATTATGAGTAATGATAAAATCTGAGATATCTTTAGGGTGTGTCTAATTCCTAAATTATATTCCTCATTTCTCATGAGCCATGAGAGCTGAAGGACATCATGTGATTCGATATATTTTCCCTTTGTTCGTCTCAAGGACAAGTCGGAATTCATCTCCACTGGATACTAACAAGGCGCCTTGAAAAGGAGCAAATTTTTTTTAGAATGGGGGACTAAATCGAACCGAACAAAGAAATTCGAAAACCGCCGCTCCGTTAACATCACATCAATTATTCTATTTCCTTTTTTGTTGCTCCAAACGATCTAGACGAAATAAAAAAAAGTTTGATGGAACATTAGGGGGCCACCGTGACGGTCTCAAACACATACAAACACAGACATTCTCTATTGGAATAATTGTCGGCTGTAAATTGAGCACTATAAACACTTTTCCGAATAATAATTGAAGTGTTGGGTAAAGGTGATGAATGAAGGTCATCTGAGCCTACAACCAATTGTGAGAAGATGAAACCTTTTTGATGCGGCATACTGAATGAGGGCAAAATACCGGCACAAACGAAAATTGATGTATGAGAGGAGACGACAAGTGAGTCGGAACTGGTCCGTGTATTATTATGACAAATTACTGTTCTGGTGACAGCCGACGACGGTGGCGACACAGAAATGTAGGGGAAGACTAAAACGAAAATGAAAATACCAATTAATGTTAGAAGCTCCGAATTTTGTGAAACCGGTAAAATTAGGATTTTTTTTATCGGTTGAAAATTGTTTAATCTAGAAAAGATCTTCAAAACATCAAAAAACTCTTGAAGATAAATGGACTGCGTTAAATATAAATCAACACCTTTAAAACCATTATCACAATTCTTTACATTTTAGAGATAACATATAAACTTTTTCACTAATGGGATATAAAATCGTACTGATCTGAATATTTTTAAATATTCAAATTAGTCATTACTTTTTATGAATTGTTACTTTTTGTGTCAGAGTTTATATACTGCAACATTGTCTTTAAAACTGTACAAGATTGCAGATATTTTAAAGGGAGCGTCCTTTTCGCGAAAATTCAAAAATCTAAGTAAAAATCAAACTTTGAATTATCACCTAGTAAATCTAATTCCTGTTTAACTGTCTGATGATCATGTCAAAAAAAAATCATTCAAGTTTTCAAATGTTTCAAATTGCACAAAACAACATCGAGTTCATAAAAATATATTCATCGTTTCACACAAATCTCATATAATTGGTCCGAAACCGGCCTTGCACATCACTCTCACAGATCGCTCTCTCCGATCATCCTATTCTCTTCTACCGTAATGGATGTTTTGTGTTGTGCAGTCGGGTTGTTATTACGACAATTCTCTCACAAAACACTATACACCTCGGTGGAGACATTAGGAAGAAATCGGCCGAGCCTTCCGAAAAGATGTTTGATGGAATGCGATGCGCGAAATTACATGAAGGAAAAGAGAAGAAAGAAGAAACAGACCGAACAGTGAAGAAAAACTGGCTCATCTTTTATTTTCTGATGACTGGCTACAACAACCCTTCCGTCAGCCATCATTAATAGTTTGTCTTCAGATGAGACAGGGTCATAATCGAAGAGATACTGTGCAGTCAGGTCTCTGCAGTAAAACATCATTGGTATAGTAGCACAACGAGTTTTGGAATTTCGATTCAACCCATTCCCCACTAACAATCGACGCAATCAACAAAATGTAGTCAAGAGAGAGACGATGATTGTCATACAGATACATCACCGACCCTTTTTACGCCCAAACCCGACTTGGTCATGAGTTTTATCGCTTTCCCGTAATTCTCGCGCATTGTCGATATACATGTATGCTCCCTTCAATGCGAGATACTGTCGGTCAAGATTAAAAGGCAAAAGGGGTCGAAAAAAGCTTTCAAAAATTCCCACAATTTCCTATATTTAGATTCTTTGAGTCAGAGCACCGACAATAATTCCAGTTATGTTCATTCCCATATAGATGTTATCTAAATAAAAAAAAACTCTAAAAATGTACTACGTTCGTTCGTATCGTGATAGAAATGGTATCTCTTGTGTTCTCTCTTCAATTCTTACACCTTTTTCTGGCTCGTTTTTTGGGTTGATGACTCGCAAGGTAAGTTCATGGAAACTGTCACCAGGACGTGATGAACATTAATCATTTGGCACTTTTCAAGGACGAATCAAGAAGAGTTTTGTAATATAAATTGAGCTTTATTATTAAGGGGGTAGAATTAAAATTTATCAAATACATCTCAATAAAATGATTATAAGAAATATTGCTGACGAAAGAAAACAAATTTAGCGTTCGAAGAATATGGAATCCAATTAATTCAAAGTCCCAAATCTTTGCTTATTTTAGCAATTAAAAGAAACTAATAATATTTATTGAATTTTATAAAAAATAAATAAAATTGTACTCAATTCTAAACTATTATTCTAAAATTTTGTGGACAGCTTCAAATTTAAAAAATTTTAAATTAGTATTCTTTAAATTCCGGGAGTTTCCGCTAAAAAATGTTTCTTCTCACTACACACTTTTTAAAATTTTTTAAAAATCTTGAAATCTCTATTGTTTAAAGTTTTCACATTTAATTGATCTTCGAAGCGTTTAATTAGTGAAAAAATCATAAATTTATACAAATTTCAAAATTATAAAATCATCCTTCACCGGATGCACTTTTATTTTCAAAACCACCGTCATAATTTCAAAAACATTTATTTACAACTCTGCGACTCAAAACCAGTTTTCATTGTGTAAAAACGTACTCGCACTCAAATTCGCATGCAAAATCCGATAATTATTATAATTGGAGCCTAAATGAGCACTACCACTCCAAATATTTCCAAACTTTTTTCACTAATGCGCATTCTCATAAAACTTTCACCTGTGCATTTTCTAACACTTCTTTTTTCCTATTATTGTTCATTCCTTCAAACATGCATGCGCATTTTCTCCCCTTGTTAATCGAAACTAGGTCATGCGACGATCGTCTTCAGAGAGCCAAAAGTGCGTTTTGCGCCTTGATCCAAGAGAGATGAATTCTCCCGTCATTTCCTCTAAACCCTTTCCCACTATTTTCACTGTAGCATCAACATCCAGCAGCACAACGAATATATAACATCGTTCTTCTTCTTCTTCATAGTGAGATGAGAGAAAGTCAAGGATTGAAATAATATGCGCCGCCGTCGCTGACGCCACCAGTCAACCTAAAGCGGATTCCGCCGACGATCAGGATTGGATGAGTTTGATGGTGAAGAAACAATAAGCAAAAGGGATTTGAAAAAGAAGATATTTTCAAAAAATTTCAAATCTTTTTTGCAATGAAGATATAGGTACAAAAGAGGGGGTAGGGAGGGATAGAGTCCCTAATTGCAACTTTGTAAATTGGCACAAATAAAATTCGGTACCTAGCACGGTACAACTCGTGCTATGCGCCAAATTTTAAACAATTTCAAATCTTGATACGAATTCGCAGTTTAGATAAGGAACAATCTCAAGACAGATATCGAGGGAGCTCAAATATATTTCCACGACAATGATTTGAAAAATTATTTCAAGATTTCAGAAATGTTCGGAATGTGTTGAGAATTGTAAAATTGATTGTTTTTAAGAGGGTAATCTGGATTGATTGTTATATTTAAAAATTTAAACAAAATGATAATTTCGGGGTAATTTCAAGAGCTTCGATTTTAAATTTTTGTTATTTAAAAAAGTCTAGTTTTCAAGAAAATATACTAGTTATTTAGAAAGAATCGGGAGCTTCCGTATAGTAAGTATGGGACAAGAACATTAACTAAAAATTTAATTTACGACCTTTTCTTAAGTTAAAAAAAATGCGAAAATCTGTCTAAAACTTGGAAACTCATATTATTTCGATTCAATCTATTCAAAAATCGCACTTACGCATCAACGTTCCCCTTGCCAAAGTGGCAATTTGCAAAATCTTCATCTTTTCATCTAACCCTTTCCTAATCCATTCATTGTATTCCGTGAAAACTCATTGAGCGCTCCTCTCTTATCCTCCTTGACTCAAATTCTCAGCGAAAAAAATTAGGTCAAAAAGTCAGGAGGAAAATGGAACACAAAACGTAGAAATGTGGAGGAAAATGCTTTGTGCTCTATTTAACAATGAAAAAAAAAGAATAAGAAAGGAAAAAGAGTTGAAAACTAATCAGAAACTGATACGATCAATCAATTGTGAGCCATCGTTCTCTCCCACACACACCGTGCCCACAAGCACATTTTACCATCAATTGCTCCATTTTTATATTTCTACAACACAACCATATTTGCTTTTCCGGGTCACAATTGTGCATGTGTGATACAAAAGAAAAAAAAGGCGAAATAAATATTATAAATTTTATGGCCAAATGAAGGTTCCATTTTCGAAAATCTTCGCTCCAAAACATTATTCTCAACGTCCGTCTTTTGACAAAAGCAAGCACTTTTCGGGCCAATGATGGTTTCGAACAACAAAAAAAAATGACGGTGCTTTCTATTTTCAAAAGCAGTACTGTGCATTGTGCATACATATATTTTTTCTGCCTATTGTGGGCTCGTCTTATTTTTTTTCTCGTTTCAAAACGATGCCTCTCCTATTTGCATGTATTATTCTCTTCACGAACAATGGGAAGAACATTTTTCTCGATTTTTTATGTTGGAAAAAGTAAGAGAACTTGTGGAATCAAACAAATAGATGATGAATTTCAGAAAAAAATATAGAGAAATTGAAAAATCCCAAACAAGAAATCGAGACTCAAACTATGTATAAAAAAACATAGCTATTCGACAATTCAAAGGAACGTGATAGTATCACCGAAAAGGCGTGAATAAGGAGCTCGCTGTTATGTGATAGGCAATGAAAAATGAATATAAACTATAGATCGAGAGAGAGAGAGAGACGTTCAAAGTTCAACGGACTTCATACGTTAATAAAACAGGGTGACCTAAGCGTGTACGCTAAAAATACATTTTCATAGCACTTCTACGCATAGGTGGGATTCCGCGGATTTAGCCTAGTAACGAGTTTAACTTTTTTTCACTTGACAAGGTGTAACCTTAACTTTTTTAATGAATATCCAAAAATAGACGTTTGCCTTGACGCACTTTCGGATATCTGTTTTTTCAAGTTTTTTCAGCGTTTTTGCTGCTTTTTACGGTTTGTAGTCGCCTTAACTTAAAAAAAAATTTTTTGTAACGAGCTTAACTTCGAGATTTCAAAATGAACTAATCCCACCTATGCTTCTACGCAGATCCTCAGAAAATTAGATGAGACTGTGTTTTACATAAAACTATCAAAATTCCCCATTAAACCTTAACTTTATTTACGAAGTATTACGGGAGCTTCCGAAATAGGAAATTTCTTGTACTAATAAATTAAACAAAATTAAACTACAAGTTTTTGGAAATGAGTATTAATAAGCTTATCCCTCCCCCCCCCCCCCCCCAGTTATCATCAAAGATCATCGAAAAAATCTTAATTTTTGGGCTTCAATACGAAAAAAGAAAACATATTTACCTGAAACGACCAAACCGTTTTCAATAACAAGATCTATTTACGAGAAAAACAACAAAAATTTGTTTTAATTTTTCTTGGTTTACCAAAACTGAAAGAAAAACAAACAAGCAGTATGTTTTCCAGTTGTGTGAAAAATCAGAACGAATGTTTGTTCCCTTTTTTTTCACCTAACCTTAAACAAAGATTCTTTTTATATTTATCAAAAACAGCGGAGGAAACATGGTGCAAAAAAGGAAATAAGCAAGGTAAAATGGCTCCACAGTGTCTGTTTCGTACATTACAAAACCCGGGGTCTTTCCCATTTCAACTCTTGCACATTTCTCTCATTTTTTAAAACAATAAATGGTATTCTCATAGTGTAACTAAGAGAAATGAAAAATCGGAGGTGCTGCACATGATACCGTCCAAAAAAAAGGAAGAAAGGAATGAAACGAAGAAGGGAAAAAAAGGGCTGCTCGAAAACTGTATATTTTATGTGCCCCTTTTCGGTGTTGTTGCTCGTTTCGCTGAATAATTTCGGAGGCAGCGATTTATTGATTCCGACGACTATACAAGAAGGCAAAAAACGGGGGGAAACGGAAACGAAACATGAAAAAAGTAATGGTGGAGTCGAAAACGCAAAATTGTTAATAAATTGTACGAATCGAGCACGGAAATATTTCGATCGATGTGAAAGGAAGACGTTAATTGCTCATATTTGGGAAAATTGAACTGGGAATTGTGCAATACCAGGAGATGCTTTTTTTTTAAAGAAAAATATAACTTTCAAAAATGGTGCAAAAAATCTAGGAAGATTCAATGGAAAACTATAGCAAAAAAAACAATAAAATAATTTGTTACAGCTTTTTAAAGTTGTTGCATAGGAGAAAAACACAAATTGGAAGATCATGAGCATTTATAGAACTTTCGTGCATAAAAAACCACGAATTAATGGGAATGAATAAATAATATAAGATTAGCAATATCCCAATTTTTTCATAATGGGAAAAATCATATTAAAGGTTACATAAATTTAAAAAAAAACTTAAAAAACGAAGTCTTTTGAAAATGTGTCTATATATTATATTCTTTGCAAATTTCCATAAAAAGACAGCATTTTGAAAGCTTTCTAAACCCATCTTAAATCTTAAAATCTTACTATTAATAAAAAAATCAATTGAAAAACAATGACTTACACAATAACTCAGCAAATCGATGGTCGACAGATCGTCGCCGAGTTCCACCACGACGAACTTCGACATTGTCAAGTGAGAATGGGGGGAGGCTAACGAATTAATCTGTAAAATCAACCGATTTTATTTTGAATCATCGAAAATTTATCAAGTATTTCATAGTTCTGCGACTTATGACAATAAAAAAAGGCACAAACAAAACACATTGTGAATTTATTTAAAATATGAACAGGAAAATTATTGCATCTTTGATATTATTGTGTTTTTCGCGTATTGATGCTGTGGGAAGCATTTCGACATCGTGTCCAGCCATTCTTTTCGTATTTCAGGTGTTCTGAAATATATTTCTTCGATAAATGAAATATTTTGAATGAAACTCTTTGAAAGCATTTCTGAACGCCTGCGTTTACTATCATCGCATTTTTCAAAATAGAAAAATCAAGACTATCAATGTTTTTTTTCGAATTTCGAAAGCTTACGTCATATCAATGGGTTCAACTTCGGCATTATGTTGAGAAGATGCATGTTGTCGAATTCTCATCTGAAAAACAAAAACAATTGGAATAATATTATTTCTCCCAAAAAATCAAACCTTTCTTCCAGCTTCATATGAACATAATTGACATTTATATGCCTTGAAAGTTGAATGCTTCAACATCACATGCTCATACAAATTCCACTTCGATCCTCCTGTGCTCAATTTTATAACAGAAGAACAAAGTTCACAAGGTATCAGATTAGCTTCACCATTTCCTGCTGACTTTGCTTTTTTGACTGGTGAAACTGCGGATTCGTCGTCTTTCTTGTCAAACAATGCGAGACTTTTCTGAAAAAAAAGCCATGGATATAAATAATGAGTTTGATAAGGTGAGTGCACTGCTCGCGACATTATACGTGTAACAATGCACAAAACGTGAACTTTTATTATACTTTTTTATGCAAACAATTTAATTGAACAGTCTTTTTTCTAAAAATGACAATTTTAATTAATTTTTAAGCAATACGGTGTTGAAAATATCAGAAATATTTCAAGGTTTTCAAGAAAAAATTATATTTCAATCAAAAATTCGAAAACTATAAATTCTTACTCTATGTACTTCAGCTGCTAACATTTCCATATCCATTTCAATCGTGACTTCATCATCCTCTTCATTACATTCATATTCATCAGATTCGACATTTGAAATTGGTTCACATTTAACTTCAACATCAACTTTCTCCACTCTACTACTAATTTCTTTCAGTACATCAATTTCATGACTTTGTTTTTCTTCATTTGATCGAGTTGGTTGATCCCAATTTCTCTCCTCATCATCTCTGCAAATTTTGAAATGTATACCTGAAATAATCATAGCAAAACTCACTTTCCAAAATAATCTACACTGCTTCTCTTACTTAAAATGTCATCGAAATTCACTCCATTTGCTGTACCTGGAAAATTTTCAGAAATTTAGTGTGAACTCTCAAATTCTTGTGATTTTTTAATGTTATTTTAAAAAATGTTTAATTACATTATTTTTAAAGTGGAGAATCGGGATCTAACTTTTTTGCAATAATTTAAAATTTCGTTTCCAAAATCTGATTTTTTTCATAATTTTGAATTGAATTTCTAAATTGAATTTTCCGGATAATTCTGATGGGAACTTTTTAATCTTTATTTTTTTGAGAATTCGAAATTTTATTTAAAAATAATAAAAAATATGTTCGGTTTTTGGTATTGTTGCAAAAATAGCGGGACTTTGTGAGACTTAGATTTTCTTGGTAGATCAATAACAACTTAAATGGTACAAAATTTTTTATGTTGAAATTAGAAATCGGAACATACCGCCAATTGATATTTTGTATGTTTCCGATTTTTTAAAAATACAATTTCCCATTTTTCCTTGATTTCAATAAATATTCGGATTTTTAAAAAATTCCAATTCCAGTCTATTTAGGAAAAAAAATAAATAGCTTCAACTCCTTATAAAAATTTAGTTTTACTAATTTGATTTTTTGTAGAGTTGTTTTTCTACTAGCCAAAAATCAGCTATTTGCATTTTTCTCTGTTTGCTCTTCAACTACAGCCAGTCATTAAAATTAGTGTCAGTTGTGTGTGCATTTGTGCGACATTTTTAACTTTCAAAATTCGTCCTGTTTTTCGATCAGTAAATGTTTTTTGTTCATTTAAGAAATGTTGTCATAAACATTTTAAATACATTTTGAAAATAAAATTTTACCTGTCTGATTAGCATAATTTTGGAGACTGTCAACATGTTGGAATCTGGAAAACCCATGATCGATCTGAAAAAAAAACAATTTATTTTGGAATTCGATACAAGAAAACGATTATTTTTAAAAACAATAGTAGAAAATTTTCAGAGCCCAAAATTACAGTAAATTACCGTGCTCACTGCACAAAAAAGCTCACCAATTCCGCACAAACACACACGCAACGCGCACACGCACGCGCACAGCTCATACAGATTTCTACGCTTCCTCTTTTCCATAATATCTTCACATTCTTTCATTCACTCACTCGCTCACTATTTCTCTGTCCTCGCTCAATGTCTGTGCCTTCAGTTTGATATATAGTAAGCGTAAAATTGAGTGCGGATGATGTGCGTAGTGCGCGTATTTTGAGTAATCTCTGAGCGGTTATTATTCCGAGTGTGTTCTGATTTTCTACCGTATCAAATCATGAATGAAAAGAGAATGACTTACAAGAACTGAAAGAAGTCGTTTTAATTCTGATGGCGATGTGATATCAACTATTAGATGCGATAAATATGTTGAAGAATTGTTTCGATGAATCTCACTTGGCGTGGCACGACGTTTACGACCAAAATCTACAAAACTTGTGTTTGAATCTTCTTGTAAAATAGAATTATACTATTCGCTGAATAATGATTCGAGCTGATCGGAACATGTTGTTGCGACGATTCCGAAAGCATCTTGCTCAATAGAGGAGCTCGGTTCGTAACATTCTGCAATTTCCTGATTAATGAACTTCTCGAGATCTCCCCCACCTGCTCACTCTCCCGCGGTGAAACAGAGCTCAATTTGCTCGAATCATTACAAGTACTCAAAAGTTGTGAAAGAAGTGACTGATGAGAAGTCTCTCCAAACCCTTGATTGATTGTCGAACCCGTCGCCACATCCTGAATTTAAATGAAAAAAAAAATATTATTTTCATTTTTTTGTTCAATTTACCAAATCTATTCTAATTTTTTCCTCTTCCTCCATCTCTAGACAAACTCTTGCCAATAAATCATCATATTCTCCCATGCAACTTTTTCTCTTTATTAATTCTTCCAACTTTTCATCAATGGTCATCAAACAGGAATTTGGAACATTTCTATAATTTTAAAATTTAGAGCGGTTTTTCAAATCTCAAACGTTACTTTAATTCTTCTTTCATTCTTGCAACCAGCACCTTCTTCCGGTTATGAAAATGTGATTTAACTCTCTCCATATCAGCAGGTACATCAAAGTGTTCACTTACCTGAAAAACAACAAAAACTCGTTTTGATTTCTCATTTTAAATGATTATTCCTGAGTCCGCTCATAATTTTACTTCATATTGTCAATTTCAAAATGTTGGATCATCCATTTTCTACTAAAAGACCGCAGCGTAACCGCTCACATTTATAAATAGCACGACTTTGTGAGAGACTTAGATTTTCTGGGTAGGTCAAAAACAACTAGAATGATCTAGAATGTTTGAGTTGACAATAAGTAGTTTACTGTGCACGTTTGAAAATTAGAGAGAAAGTCACGGTATTTCGATAGAGCGCGATTCTACTGTATCTGAAATAGATTAACAAAGGTCATAAATTATCCTCACAATTTCTGCGATGTTCGCCCAATGCTCATTTCTAGCAACATTTTCAGTTGTCAATCTTCTGTACGAATTCTTGATCAAATCGTCACTTCTTTCCAATACTCGAGCAACAATAAAATTACTGACCTAAAATTTCAAAATTAGAATAATTCTGATTTCCATATTATACTTCTCTGCTCATTTTTGAAAGCCTCATCCCATTTCCTGACAACACCCTACAAGAAAAAAAGTATTTCGAATAATAAAACTGTTCAATCCAATAAAAGAAACAACGCGGATTTATTTATATATCGGTGATTTTTAGCAAGTCATCTTTACATAGAAAAATCAAAGATTTGTATTGCTGACAGAGCCGCGGAGTTAGGGAAAACAAATGAATGTGAGACGAAGGAAAGGAGTGGTTGTTTTGTCAGCAGACTGCTAGTTTTGCTGTTGTTCTGCTGTTGCTGCATCATGGCCTTCGCAGAAAACGACGACTAGGAGGAGGAGGCGAAGAGTACGACGCATTGCATCAAAAACATCAATGCCAAGGACATTTTTAAGCGGTCAGCGTTGAAAAATATTTGCCAGGTTCAAGGTTGCCGATTCTCTTAAAAATTGACAAATGGCATAGGGCCAAAATTAGAAAAAATTTAAAAAAAATCGCGAGACTCAAAGAAGAATAAAACAAACCGCCATTTTGATCTTATATCAACTATATCATATTTGAAACAAAATAACGATAAATGATTCGTGATTGCCTTTTTTTCTTATTTTTGATAAGACTAATCATCCATTTATTTCATTATTTACTTTTAAAATTCAATGCAGAAACGTGAAAAATGTTATTCGCAAACAAACCGGGTCAACTTGGCGTAGATTATGCGTATTCGCTTATTTTCCAATGGGTACGAAGGGAAAATATGTAAAAAAAAATCTGGATTCAAATTCTTAAATGTTCAATCGTTTCTCTCCCAGTTTCTCTAAATAACAGAGAAATGACAACAGTTTGTCTTTACTCCAATCATATTCTAGATCAGATCAAACGATTCTTCACAACATTATTTTCATTCATAATAACTTAAATAAATATCATAGTACAATTTTTATCCTTGTTCGAAAAATAGAAACAGTTGGATAGTTTGTAAATAAAAAATTCAATGTTGAAAGGAAAAAGATAATTCAGATAATTTTGGAAACAAAATTTAAAAAGCCTTCTTAGTAAGTTGTGAGATGATGAAGATACAACTAAGAGATCGATACACCAAAAGAAATCAGTGATTTATTCCGATGGGAGCTCTTCCAATTGATTGATCAATTGCTCAAGTTGTGCAATATACTTGTCTTGGTTAATTTCGTCGACTGAGTAAACGGTGAGACGTTGTCTAACTTCTTCCTAAATAATAACATCCCTTTTCTGTTTACGAAATTTTTAAACATACGTTATACGTCTCCATTTTACAACGAACTCTCCAGAGTTTCGGCTTGAACTGCAATTTGTCAAAATATGCAGTATAAGTATCCGGATCAGTGTCTTTGATTTCTCCTAATTCCTGCGCTGGTTTTCCAACTATTTTGGCGGCCGCATCTCCAAACGCGGTAACATACACTTGCCCAGTCTCATCGGAAATCTCGAATTGTATCATATAGAGCCATTTATAAGCTCTGCTTGTAGTTTGACACTTCTCACAACGGAACTCATCATCGTTTTCAACTACCTAAAAAATATGTTTTCAAAAGCAGTTTTTTTTCGAACTTCAAACAACATTTTAAAAATTACCTTCTTCTGGCAACCCTCATTGGCGCAACCTCTGTAGAGAACACTGCTTGGATTGATTCTGGTGATCATTCCCTTCAATGTGGCATAATCCCCTCTCTCCGAATCTGTTCCAAATCTCATTTCTGTGATTCCAGCAATTGTTCTTGGTGCTTCAGAACTTCCGGATGACAAATTACTGATCATCTTAACTTCAGCATTCGGTCTCTCAGTCTCATACCATTCGAACAATTCGGCCACTCCCGGAAGTTCTGGTACACTATACATTCTTGTTGCATTTCCGGTACTCAATGAATATGCGCCTGAAATTTTCATTGAGTTTCATGTTTAAAACAAAAAGGACTACTTACCATTAAATTCCCTCGGAGTGACACCCTTAAAAGCCACAACTTTTCCAACCAGATCACTGCTAATTTTCCTTGCTTCTTCTCCCCAAACAGTAAGACGAGCTTGAATTGCTGATTGATCAATTAAATCCAGTTCTCGTTTAACTAATTCTTTTCCTTGTCTCGAAGTGAATTCTGTAGCATTGTCGTCCATTCTTTCAACAACTGCCATAACATCGATAAGATTTCCGATGTGAGATGCAATTTTGCTGAGCTCAATTCTTTTGATACTAATTTTTGGTGCAGAAATCAAGTCGCCTCCTGGTTCAACCTGCAGAAATTGTTTTTTTTAATATAGGTGATAAGTTTAATTACCTTTGAGTCTGATCTCAAAGTGAGCTCATAATCGTGACCAGTATTGTTGAACTTTTTGTTTGCAACACGAACAGTTCCGCCACACACGTAATACGCCATATTCTCGACGATCAAAGATGCAATTGATTCAGCCACTTCATTGAATGCAGTAATTCTGATACAATCCCCATGAACATCAGTCAATTCAAAGTTGAAAATCTTCATATTTTTGGCAGCAAGAATTTTAATATCTTCCTTTCGTGAAACTGTTCCGTGAATTTTAATATTACCAGCATATGGAGTGACTGCAGCGATTGGCATAACTCCTCCTTCAGTTTTACTTGAAGCTTTACGAGCAGCCGGTGGTGGAGCAGCACGACCTTGTCTCGGAGTTCCAACATCAGTTTTTGCCATTTTTGCAGCTGGTGGATTGTTTTCTGCGAAATCGCGAGTGAAGTTTTCAGCTTCTGCCCATTCATCTTCAAGAATCACTTGTGGACGATACCCCTGATGTTCGCTTTTGTTTCCGTTGTGGGAGCGCATTTTACAAGATGGATCGGAAAGCAATTGGTGGAATCGAGAGAGCAATACGTAACCGGTGATCATAAACACCGGCTTCGCTTCTCTGAAAATCGATAGTTAAAAAGGGTTTAACGTGTTTTTAAACATACGATGGAATTATATCAAGTCCTGTCAGGGCAATAATGGCTCCTTCAATAAGATGTTCACTCTCGCGATCAACTTGTTCCTGTAGTTCACCGGATACTAACACATCTGAAAAAAATTAATTGAATTTGGCAATGAAATAATAACTCACTATACTGAAAAACACCATCGGAGATACGAATTCTGTAGACGTACGACAGTCCATTGATTTGACCTGTATCGCCTCTTCCCTTCTGAAAAAAAATGTTGAAGTAAATTTATCAGAATAAAACTTACGGTAATTTGTACTACTCCATCTTGGCCAGGAAACCCGTCTGCTTCGAAAACTTGCTGTATGTAACCGGCTGTGAGGCGAACCTTGCCATTTGCATTATATTTGTCGAAAATATTTTTTGAAATAGTAATTTCAGCCATTATTCTGTAATAAAAAAGATTTAAAACAAAGTATGTGATTTTTAGAATGTTATGAAATTCACGAAAACAATGCGAAATGTGAGATATTCTTGCGGACTTTAACAATATATTTGAAGCTGCAAGAAAGGAAGAATAATGCAAAATTCAAAGTGATTTTCAAAAATATAAAAAAAAACATGGAACAGACAAAAATTTCCGAATAGAAAAAAATATTCATTGGTGTGTCTAGTTTCATACGCAACTGTTTCGCGCGCGCTCGAATGCTCGTAAAGTAAAATGTTTGCGTACATTTTAGTTTGTGAGAAATGAACAACACATTTGTGGTGTATAAACTGAAATTGAGAATTGGAAAAACACGCTTTAAAAATAAATAGTTCGAGTAATAAAGGCTAACCGTTGATGAAAAAAATATTTATGCATATCGGCTTGAGTTCGGAAATTAACTCACTGATTAATTTCAAAAACTCAAATTTTAATTTCAAAAACTCACAATTAGAAATTTATAAAAATATTAATTTTTTAAAGTATCAAAATAATAATTCCAAGGACATTAGTCACATCATATTGGGTCACGTTTTCATCTAAAGAATATTATTTTTCAGACATTTCGCGAAAGAATGAAAAGGATATCACATCACATTCAAAATTGGACATGTTTGGTGGACAGTAAGTGTTACTGCTAAAAATTGCAAAATTCTTGAAACAGTCGAAAAAAGGACAACAAATGTACTGAATATATGACGTAGGGACGTAAGGCTGGAGCGCCACAGCACAGTCGAAAAATTAGTTGGCTTATACGGTATTTATAGGAACATAGGGTTACCCGCGTACGGTATGTTTTTCGTGTTAAAACCATCGACCCGAAAATGAGCACGTTACTCAACTACAGCGACTTTTCCAGTCGAGACACATATTTTTTCTTTGGATAAAAAATAGAGACATTTATTTGTATAACGAGAGGGGAACGATGGTCTCGTGCGGAAAGCGCACACAGCCCACTTTGTGCTACAGTACCCCAAGTGGTTTAAGGTGCGTTTTTCGGCGCTTTCTCGTCCATTCGAGGTTTTTATTTAGCCACAAAACCCCACCCACCCACCCTGTAGAGGACCAGATAGTTATTTCTAAAAATCCATTTATGACCAAATTTTCAGACACTCGTTTTCCATAAGCTGCCATCGGAAGCCGCTGCACAATCCCACCAGTCGTCTCAGAGCTTCACGCCGTTGTCCACAGTTTGCTGCTTCTGCCTCTACTCTTCTGCAAACTCCCCTACTTGGTTTCATCGCCTACATCAGAGATCGGAGTCTCTTTAAAGGGTCGTTTTTAATTGCCTTTGTTGCCCATATTGATTTCCACGCCACCTTTTTTTGTCACCCCTCTATAGGTCCATTTGCCTTTTTTCCACTTTACCCCAATTTTCAGCTTTTTCCCAGTGTTTTTCTTCTCCCGTTTCTTAGTGCTCAGCCCCATTCGTCCCATTGTTTTTTCTGTACTTCTGTACCATTTTACCGGTATATTTACTTATGCAGGTTTTAACTGTTAAGGGTGTTCTTTCTTACACCATGTTTTGATTTTTTGTAGTGGCTAATAAAACCATCGTTCCCCAAGAGTGATAAATAAATTATATTTTTAGCGTAATGCAATGAAGCTAAAAATTAGTTTTTTTTTTCTCTTTTTCGATTTTTTTGCATGATCGCCCTGTTCTTCAACGTTTTTACATTTTTTTTTCAAAGAAAAAAGACTGATTTCTCGATATCGTTTGAAAAAATGAAAGCACAAAAGATTGCCCAGACCACAAATTTGAATTTTAAAAATTTGATCTTCTTGCTTGTTTTTCGAACGTTCGCCGCCAAAAACAACTCACAGTTGGTTTGTAGAATTGGTTTGCATTTTTCAAAAACTCTTTTGCTTTATTTTCAACGAGTTATCCCGAGCATAGTTTTCAACTTTTCAGATGCAAGTTCTGTCAGTCCTTGCCGCATTTTTACTCGTCACAACAATCACTTCAAAAATTGTATCATCGCCAAACGATATAGAAGATGTGCCACACGAAGATCAGCGTAAGAAAATTAATATTATAAAAAGTGGATTTTATATATTTTTTCAGTTCTCGATGTCGACACAATTTTCCGGTCCCTTGGAGTTCCATTCTGCATGCGAAAATGCATTGACAAATTCATCAACACAACAACAACTCTCTGGACAATGAAAGGAGTCGTCAATAATGCTCGAGAAGTTTGCAGCTCTCATGCTGAAGCGATTTCCTGTTTGAAGCGCGATCAATTTTGTGATACTAACAACATTTTCAAAGCGGCTAGTGCAAGTGTCGAATACATGTGTGCGAAAAAGTACGTTCTTTTTGAACGAATGGAGAAGTGCTTGGAACCAACTGTTGATAAAGTTATGGCAGGTTTGTTAATATAAACGTTGCATGTAGCCTAATGAACTATTTTAAGAATGCGATCAAGAATGCTACTCCCGCTCGAACTTGACTGCTTTTTCGCAAGACAGTAACATCAAATTTGCCGCCACCGTTGGAGGAAATGTTTTCATTGTAACCGATCATCTCGGAGAACTCTGTGGATCCCTTCAATGCACTTTGCCATGTGTTACGAAGAAGTTGAACAACATTTGTCCTCTCAGTGGATGGCTCACTTTGGTAATCTTATTCAATAAAATAATTAACATTATTGTACCATTCAGGATATGCTTCTGCAAGCACTTGATGCCGCTGCTACAATGATCGAACAAATGTCCCCACCATTGAAGTAATTAATCTCTCTAATCTTTAAATATTGATTTTTTTTCCAGAGATCTAATTACTCAAAAAATCGACAAAAGATGCCGTTTCGCCATCAGCACAACTCAATTGAACCGCATTCGAAACGGCGATTTCAGCGCGTTCCAATCTAAATAAGTAACAACAATCACACACTCACCATATCTCTGTACATAACGAAGAAACGCAAATTTTGTGAATGTTTAGATTGTATTGTATATATTGTTCAATAAAATTGCGATCATCAATTTTAACTGAAGAAAATGGATGAAACATAAACATTTGGTATTTATAAACCGGCAATATTTGATACTGGCCTAGAAAACTGAAGAGTTAGGCCACACGATGTTGAAATAAAGAGAAATAGAAAACGACCTCAGCGATCAGTTGTTTCTTATCTCTTTTTCTGTTTGTTTTTTATCTCTATTTTTTATTTTATTTTTGCTATTAGAAATTTTGAAACAAATTTCTCCTATCTTCATTCAAAGAAAATGAAAACCGAAGAATTGCGTTTAAATTAAAATGTTTCAAAGAATTTCTTAAAAATACCTAGCCAATTTTCTTGAAAATCTCCCAAATTCCGAAGATTTCTACGTTTTTTCCGATCTTACGATCGATATTCAACGACCTCTATAGTTAATTCATTTCGACGTGACATTGTCTATTCCCCGAGAAATATCATTCCATTCAACAGACGCAGGCATAAAACATGAACATTGTTAACCTACAGGCAATTTCGATTGGTACTACGGCAGCTGTGTAAACACAACAACATTTTCTTCTCCTTGTATTTTTCCATCAAACTTCCGCCGAAGTTTGATTTCGGTCGGGATTTTTTCCTTTGCAAAGTATCCTGTTCTTTACAACTATTTGAAAGTAAACATTATGTTCCTTTTTTTTGTTGTCACAAATCAATATTTTTCAGATTTTTCATAGGAATAATAATAATGGAAGCGGATGAATACTTTTCGACTTATGACGCGCTTAAAGATGTAGGTCTTTTCTCTGTTAAAATTTCTGCTAATCAGCGTTCTGCCATTATCAATAAAAATTGATAAAATTTTAAACTTCCCATTTATTTCATCACTAATTTACATAAAAGTGTATAAATAATCAATGTTTTCTTATTCTGCAGCAATAAAAAGATTGAAGTTCGAGGTTTTCAGTGTTTCATAAGAAAAATTATCAATTTTTGTCACTTTCAGCAGCAAAAGAAGGAACGGGCTGTTAGGCGCCAATTACCAATGAGAACGAGTGAAAATTGTGGAATAATGAAGATAGTTTGGTCGCAATTTGATTTTATGACTGGGCCGGAATTGAAATTTGTTTGGGAGGTAAGATCATTTTGAAATTATTCATATTTTAAAGATTTTCTAGATTTCTCTTAAACCGTGTTCCACTTTATTTTTACTCTATAATAATTAAAACCATAAACATTAAATATTTCTCTTATTTTTCGATGAATCACAAGAAAAATTTGAATCCTGATCAATTTTTTCCAGATCACACCATCCACTTCAATATCTCCCGTAAATTTATCGGGCGAAGAAGGATCGATTGCAGATGCTGAGAGTTTGATCGATTCTAGCGGATCAAATCAATCGGTATCATTTGAAGAAATTGATGATCCTTTAAAAGTATCCCATTATATTTTATAAGTATGATTTAAAACAAGATTCTATTACAGACCGAACTTACAATTTTGGAAGGAATGGACGATAATTGCCTTGTTGAATCATTCTCTAATTTGGATCTTCTTCAATGCGGAGATTATAAGTATAAGGTTGTTTTTTAACTGGAAATTTCAACAAAAAAGGCTGTTTCAGACGTTGAAATATTTGGACGAGTACATGACGGGAAGTACAACGACATGCACAACATCTAGTACAAAAACGTTGACAATGGATGATTCACAAATTATAGAAAGTCCCGATAGCAGTGGAAAATCTTACAAAGACGAAGAAAAGGGTATTCCGATGCCGGAAAATAATTCAGATGATGTAAGAAATTTTTAATTTTTAAAACATCAATTTATTTAATCTTCAGATGATTTTACCGAATTTTGGGGTATCTTCACCTTCTCCAAATGATACAGGTTATTTGGGGAAACTATTAGCCACCAAATATCCAAATGAAGAAGATCGAGAATTGGCTGAATTGTTGAGAGAAAAGTGAGATTTTAGTATTTTTTTTTGAATATAAAACATCTCATTGTTTTTATTGTAGAATTGCTGTTGGAACTGATAATCATACAGAATGTATTGCACATTTATCAGATCATTATGAATTAGATAGGTTATCGCCAATTATGAATAATGATGATGGTAATTGAAATTCTGGATGAAATTTGTCAACTCATAACATTTTCAGAATTTCGGAGATCATGTGTTGATTCTGGAGTTGGGGTATCAACTCATAGCGACTTGTCAGCATTTTGTCAAACACCACCACCTAATACAGTTTCTAGAGTATACGAGAATGCATTTGGGATGAATATGCCATCAACATCAACACCTAAACCCAATTATCGGAAAAATGAACAAAAGTGAGTTAATTTGAGAGTTTTAATGGGAAAAGGTTAGTTTCCAGAGCCCACCTTGATGAAACTCCACCACCTACAGATATATTCGACTTTTTTGATGATCAAACTGATTTTGGAGAATCATTTGTTAGTGACGAACAATTTGTTGCAAAATGTGTACTCGCTGAACTTATCTGCAAGTGAGTTTTAGAAAACTCAGTTTTTTTGAAAGTAACCTTTTTTAGTGTTCCACATTCCCGATGCCCTTTACAACATAAACTCATAGTTTCTACATCTCGCCATCTTTTGGTGGCCGCATTCATATTTTCGGCTCAGACGAGAACTGGAAGCACAATAACATATGCGATTTCATTTTTGATGTCGAATGAAAAACAAGACTGGTATATGGATAGGCAAGCATGGTTTGAGAGAATGGTTGGCGATTCAGTGCCGAAAATGAAGGCTTCTATTTTTTCGGTTAGTTTTACTTTGGGTTTACTTTGTGTTTTCGGAAAAACTACACTTTCCAGGAAGATTCTGATGATGTGCTTGTTCGTGTGACATCGGAACTAACTCGATTGATGTCCTTGTTATCGGCTTTAGAACGTTTTCCATTAATATCTTATGAACGGCCACTTATGGTACTTTTTTAAAAATCTAGTATCATTCTTAAATTTTTATTTTTCAGATTAAAAATACACTTTTTACCGAGAAAGGTGCAGCTATAACAGACAATCGAATATTAGCAAAATCGATTTCTGGTTGTTTGCAAAGTCAGGGGCATACTGTAATAATTGGGTCGAATCATCAAAAGGTTGCAAAACTGTTGCATACATTGGCGTTTTTTGTTCCTAATAATTTGCAATGGTGTTGTTTGAGACCATATCGACATAAATATAATCCGTATTTGAGACTTCAAGCGGTTCGAAGGGTAATTCTAACATTTGAAGTATTTATTTTAAAAATCCCGAGTGTTCAGGCAGAACTGCCATCCGTTATTTTAAGCGGAACCTCAAGTCAATGGCCAATATGTATTATTGATCTGGACAGATCAGCAGTTTGTATGTCGGCACCATATCAAAGACATCGAGTGTTAAGAGCTCGAAATGATTCAAGAGGAGTTCGTCTGATTCTTGAGCATGCTGGCGTTATGTCGTCGTCGAAAAATTCAAAAACTCCACAGTTGTAAGAATTATGGGATTCACATGAAATTTTGAATATTTTGTTTCAGAGAACTTTCAACCTGCAGAAGCATTGAGTGTGTTAATTCTTTTTTGAAAAATATGGACTTGTTACCTATGGAAGAATCGGTTCGTGCTGGTTTTTGCTCTCAACTTATGCTCTACTTGGATAATTTAGCGGTCGCTTTTATTGCTTACGTTCGAGATTCGAGGTATTTCTATACAATTGCTGTTGAAATAACTTGTATTTTCACTTTTAAGCCGTCCCGGACACACGGAAAAAGAATGTGGAGCCAGATCAAAGGGTTTCAGTCTGGCGGAATGTCGAAAATCGCTTGATTTGGCGCATGATGGTTTATTTTCAGCCGTTTTGGCAAGAGCTGAATTGATTAAACCAGACATTTCAGAGTTTATTTATATGTAAAGAAGAGAATTTATTTTTTTAAACAACGGGTTTTGCAAAAGGAAGACCTTACTTTAGTATTTTTGTTTTTTTTTACTAGTCGCTTATTTTACTTTCAGCTGTTTTGCCTTAATATTCATACAATACGAGAAACATTGTTTAAACTGATGATGTATTTTTTATTGCTCATGAAGAATATAAATTTTATCACTTATCCTCGAAACTTATGTGTAAAAAAATGTGTAGGTTTAAATAAAAATAACTGGATCCAAAATTTCGTCCTCATCACTGCTTGCTTCACTTCCGATTACTAGTTTGGTAGATGAATATGTCTCTTTTTGATAACCAATTCGATCGAAGCCAAAGAATTCAGCAAATGGATTCGATGGTTTAGAAGTTCGGGGAAGATAACCACGAGATTCACCGAACTTGTACAATGATAGAGTGTACTGACTGTTCCAGTATCTGCAAAAACTGAATTATTAGTGCTTTTTGAAAATAAACACCTTTCAAAAACGTTTTTCAACTGTTGATTAATTTTTCCATTGTGTGGTTCTTCTTCGACGAGCACGGCGGTACCAGAAGATTTATAGAAGTATTCTGGAGCATAGTTGGACGAGCCTAAACAAAATGGTTTAAAAGAAATGATTATGTAAATTGAGAAGTTTGGAAGGCTGCGAGAATCCGGATGCTCCCGAAATGACGAATTGCCGAAGTTCATGAATTGGAGAATTTTTAACGGAAGTATTAGCTAGGTTTGAGCCAAAAGACAATTTTAGATCGATTTCAAACGTTTTCCAGAGAAGCTGAAAGGTATCCCACTTTTATTAACATGAGCTTAAAGGTGGGCTTTACGGAGCTATGAAATGCGTCTCGGATTAAAAAAGACTTCATTCTCATTCCAAATCTGCTTTTAAAATGTTCTAAAACCACCTAGAAGCCGAGAAAACACGCCTCAAAACAATGGCCTAGAAAAAGTTCCCACCGGCGAAAACTAGTCCGCAGGCATGAAAAATCCAAAAAAAAAAACATTAAAAAAAGGACAAATATAAGCATTCTGCATAATTATTTATTAACGTAACAGAAAAAAAGCTCATAGGAAAAAGATCGGCCAAGTGAACACTTTTTCTAGGTCATTGTTTTGAATCTCATTTTCTCGGCTTCTAGGTGGTTTTAGAAAATTTTAAAAACAAATTTGGAATGAGATTGAAGTCTATTTTCATTTAAGCTACATTTATTATCTCCGTAACGCCCTCATTTAATTGCAAACAATCTCATAGTTTCTTAATCGATACCGGAATTTTACAAATTTTTATCTATTATTTTTTTTATTTTGTTTTGAATTTCTATACTATTCTATATAATACTATTTATCATAATATTCTTCCAAAAATTACCGACAAATGAATCTTTCTCCGAAATCATGAATTTCGCATGCAATTTCCGATCTTTGTATGATTCTTGTGATGATTGAGGGATCAATATGAACTTCTGCATTAATATCAGTAAATTTTTGAATATAAAACATTTTTGTAATTACCACTTGAATTGTTCTGTTATCGATTGGCGAATGAAGAACTTGAAGACTATGCAAATAGGAAAACATGAGCTTTTGTTCTTCCTTTGAATCACCGGAGACCAGAAAACGAATCTGAAAAATATTAATTATGCTTAATACGAGTGTGATGAAACTACTTGAACTCCTCTTGAAATACTCATTCGAATTGCATTGTCAATTTGGGAATAGAATCTTGATAAGTAGAAATTGTAAATCAAACGTTTTATGATACTTACTCTCCATTTTTGAAATAAATCCAAGATGGAAAATATTGCATAACTGCAATATCAACAAAATCATTCGCTTCATAAATAACGTTTAGAAGTTTTTCGAGATCCCAACTACTGGAAGAGCTGAGCAAAAACGAAGGGGATGACTGAAAAATCTTTTTTTGTATTGAAATCACATAAAACCGACCAGAAAAGTGAATGTAGAATTTCCAATTCGATGTTGTTTGTACTCGACCAATTCCAATTTTTCCGTTCCAGCTAATGAATCAAAAATCTCGTCAAAAAGATGAGAAGCATCGGACGCAATACAAGGACAATCAACGAATTCGAGACCGATTTCAAGTTTTTGTGAAAATGATTTCCATTCGAAATTCAACGACCCGACGAAAATATGTCGATCATCAACTATAAAGGTTTTGCTGTGTTGAACTCCTCCACCGCCACCATTCAATGAATTCATTTCAAGTCCTTGTCGCTGGATCAAACCTTAATTATCTTGCGTATATTTATAACATTTTTTGCGGGAGGTCCCCCGCCTTAACTCAAGGATTTTGCCCCAAAACATTTGAAACTTGTCTATTAACAAAAACTCAACTTCTGAGAAATCAGAACCTTACCTAACTTCTCCAATTCATTAGCGTCTAAATCATTTTCTGGTCTAGTTGGTGGTTTACAATCAATCAATTTGACAACCACTCCAGAGCTTGCCTTATTTTTAATGATCTCATATAAGTTCCTTCCCTGCAATTTCAATATCAAATGAAACACGTATTGTTTTTCGAGATATGTATACCTCGATTGTCGAATTGTCATAGTCATACATCAATTCGGTTCCTCGTAGATTCATTTTGTATGCGAAAATGTCAATTTCGCTGAAATAAATTATTATTGAAGAAAAAATAAAGAAAAATTGATGCACCTTTGAGCACTTGATAACAATCCAGCCCATGATTCATAAGCATTCTTTGTCTCGACCGGATGATAAAAATGAACACCGCGCGGAATGGATTCTACAACGTTTACTCTGCAAAATAATAATTTATTCACAGAATATATATATACAATTTAAAAATAAATAAAAAAGGTTGAATTAATTAAATTTCTTCTCAAAATATGTTTCAACTTTTTTAATTGTTGACGAAATCCATTTGACGAACCTGCATGTTTGGTCACATTCGGTGGTTGGGGATATTGTTGACGACGCTTCTGGAGCGGAAGAAGAAGAAGAAGTGGAAGAAGTTTCAGTCGAAGTTTCAGAAGAAGAAGAAGGTGATGGTATTAATGGTATTTCTGTTGATGGAGCTGAAGTTAATTAAAATTTAAAGAGAAAGTGACACATTTTTTCTCTATCACCCTTGCATATATTTCCCACGCAAAAATTATAGAAATAAATTGCAGCAGAAATAAAAATTACTAAAATCTTGATTTAAGAAAGCACAAAGTTCAAACTTTAATAAATTCTATAATTTACTTTGATCTTTCTTTCCTATTTTAATATTTTGATTCAAGTTCAGATGATATCAAGTGGTAGTCCGTCTTTAAGCATAAAATGCACAGATGATCACTTTCGAATACTTACAACACATTTTAAAGCAAAAGTATTAAATAAACATCTAGTTTTTAATATAATGCTTGTTACCTTGCGTGCTTAATATCTCAGCTGAAGTTGAAGACTCAACAGTTGTATTCCATACTGTGGTATTCTCCGTTGTTGCAGTACGAACTGTAGTTTCCTCGTCGGATTCACTACTGCTACTATTACTACTTTCATCAGTACTAATCGGTTCAATGAATCCAGTACTACTTTTCACAGTTCCATCGGTTGTTGTAAGTACAGTAACCCCATATTCGGTGCTTGAAACCTCAGTGTTATCTTCAGTTTTGTTCAAAAAATCAGCATCGCCTGAAGAGTGACTTTTTCTGTGAAGTAAATTAATAATCAGAACAGCGACAACTAGAACAATCACAATAGCAGTGACAATATAAATCGGAAGTTTAATTCGCGTCTTCGGCGGTTTGGGAACTGTTACAGGGAGCTCTGAAGTTTCGGGCATGGCGATAGAGTGTTTTCAGTCGAATGAATAGGACACTGTTTTTAAACAACTGGGCAGTTTCGAAAACATGGAGGGGGAAAAATTAGCATGATCCGATTTGAAAATGTGTTGTGGAGTTTCGTTCTGATTCATGTTGTTGTTGTTACAAAAATTGTTAGTTTGGGGGTTTGGATATGATTTTTCCAGAAAATATTTAGTTTTTTTGCGTGTAAAAAATTGTGTTGTTGTTTAAAGGAGGGCTTTACGGAGCTAATGAATGCGTCTGGGATGAAAATAGACTTCATACTCATTCCAAATCTGTTTTTAAAATTTTCTAAAACCACCTAGAAGCCGAGAAAACGCACCTCAAAACAATGACCTAGAAAAAGGGGCTACCGGCGAAAACTAGTACGCAGGCATCCAAAAAAAAATTAAAAAGGATAAATTAAAAAGAAAAAAGAAAACATAAAACAAGACTAATATAAGCATTCTGCATAACTATTTATTAACGAAATACGAAAAAAGCTCATAGGAAAAAGTTCGGCCAGGTGGCCACTTTTTCTAGGCCATTGGTTTGAGGCGCGTTTTCTCGGCTTCTAGGTGGTTTTAGAACATTTTAAAAACAGATTTGGAATGAGAATGAAGTCTATTTTCATTTAAGGAGCATTTATTATCTCGGTAAAGCCCTCCTTTAAGTGGCCTCGAAACAAGAAGCATTTTCAAATGAAGAAAAATTAAATGATCAATTCCATTCGAGCCACTGTTTTTGCAAGGATTACAGTTTAGAGCTCTACAAAATAGTAAAGTCTTTCTCTTTTCTCAGATATACAATGATTAACTTTGAAATTTCGTAAATATTTCAGCTGCTACACTTAATTTTAATTTTTTTTGAAGAATACTTATTTTATCTGTAGAAAATGAAAATCAGAATCCTGGAAATTGAACCAAACACAATCACATTTCACTAGATAAGATTATTCAATTATTTGACTGTTTGGGGCAAAATTTACGTTTTTCCGACAATTAAATTCACCAAAATTATGGACATCAGTGATTCCAAAGCTGGGAACTTAATAAAATATTATATTTATTCACCATTCTTGGGGTTTGTTTTAAATTTTATAATACTAATTGTACATGTTCAAATTCCTTTCCTCGTTTTTCATGAAATGTAGGATAATTTTCGAGTTCAATGTCTCATGAGCCACATTTCGATCTTCAAGAGCCATCATATCACAAAACACAGTTCTAGTTGTTTCTCACAATACGCTTATTGTGACGACTAGATCAAGAACATGTATGTACGTTTTTGTTTCCAATTGTAACTATCCAAAATTTGTGAGATGTATTCACCCAAAATTGATATTTGATGCAAATATTGCTTACTTTTCCCACGAATTTCCCGTGTAAATAAAATAAATAGCAGACCAAACGTTTTCTGGCTATAAAATCTCGTGTTCAAAATTGTTCTCACAACTAAATTCTTGGGAAAATGAATGAACTCGTCGCTTAATTTTAGAATGATGTCTACTTGACTCTTAATCTGGTCGTGCTATGGATTTGTATTTTAATTACGCAATTTTGGCCTGAAAGCTGAAAATCTATAGTTTTTTCCAGCTTGATTGAAATCCACAATGCACGCAAATCTTGGTCAATAAAGATTCTTAAGGGGTTAAACACACAAACCATAAAATATTCTGGGCAAACTTTCCGTTAATTAATTTCATTACGACATCAAAATGCTTTTCTCATATTCCATGAAATGTACGATCACATTTTCAAGCTCAATGGCTCATGAGCCACTCTTCGATCTTCAGCCACTCTTCGATCTTCAGCCACTCTTCGATCTTCATCATGAGTTTTCCTTGAGAATATCGTTATATTCTTTCCAAGATTAAATATTTTTGCTAGACTTTTTCTATGGTTTTTGTAGAGAAAATTGTGATCATACACTTCAGTGATCTCACATGCTCGAAATTTCTAAGAATAAACGCACATGGTCACTTTTTCCCATGTGAATGTTTTTGTTATTTTTTTTTTGCATGGAAGATCTCGAATTGTGATTTTCTGGTTTTAACATTACCTGAATATCTGTACTCGTTCATTGGTATTTTTTCTAGATAAGGTGCAAGATTTTAATTTTTGTAAATAGGATGAAACTATTTTCAATGATTACAACTTCAGCTTCCGTTGACTCATCAGCAATCATCTTTTGTATTAGATTTTTTCCATATTGAATAATTCTTATGATAAAAATAATCAGTCATCATTTCGCGTAGAAAAGTTCAGACAAAGATCATACGCGATTTTTGATTATTTGGTTGTTCCAAAACACAAAATTTTGACCGAGGGAAAAAAAAATAAAAATTTGTGGCTTGCGTAGAAAATGTTTGTGATATAAACAAAATTTGGAAAAAAACAATAAATATGTGCGTACTGAAGCTGGTCAGTTGTGCATTTTATTCCATGAAGTTCGAAATAACCGGTGATATCTATGGTTATTTTATGAGACCTGTGACAAGATATCTTTGCTCTCTGGATTATGAGAATCTTTAAGAGTTTAAGGATCTTCTAAACAATCTTAAACATATTCACGCTCAGGGAATTTTTCCCGGATCCGCGGATATAAAGGTGGCGGATCCGGGGCGGTCACTTCACGGGAAGGCAAAAACCAGTGTGCGGATCCGCCATTTCAATATTGTCAACCCAATTATTCTTGATCATTGCGTTCGGAAGGCTGCTCAACCTCACAGCCGCTCCGCACGCACGCGACGCGTTGACCTCCCACTCAACACACTGAAATATTGGCGGGAAAATGAATTTTTCAAATTTTCCAGTTTGTTGAGTGTCGGCAGCCGCGTGCGTGCGTGCGGAGCGTCTGTAAGGTTGAGCAGCCCATAAAACGCAATGATCAAGAATATTTGAGTTGACAATAGTAACTGGTTGAAATGGCGGATCCGCGCATAGAAAGTGACGGATCCGCTACTTTTATATGAGCGGATCCTCGAAAAATTCCCTGAGCGGGATCCACAGATTTTGTTGAAACTTTTAAATTTAAACAGAGTCCATAAATTATTATAGTTTTAATTGAGTATATTCGAGAACTCAGGGCAGCGTTTCGTGTTAAAGACAGTGTGCCACTTATTTTAACCTTTTTAAATTAAAATTGTGAAAAGAAAGATATTTTATCCATTGAAGCAATTGGAAAACAGCTTCATGTAGTGATATCGATACACTTTTCGGTTCCAATAACCTAGTACTATTCTTCCACGAGAACAAGTAAGCTATATTTAAACTACAAAAAAAATCAGCAAGGTTCGTTTATATCGAGTATTTAAGAAACCGATTGTGTTAAGCGAATTTTAAAAAATACAATCACTTCTCATGAATGCTTTACATCAAACGAAACAAATTACAACGAATTGGCCAAATTCGAGATTACAATAAATAACCAATGAAATAAAAATATGAATCAATTATTCATACAGTAGTTCACTTAGCTCCAATACCCTTGTTTATCTTAGAGCCCGCCACAATTCCTGTTTTGTGCAATTTAGAGATTGAAAAACATCACCAAACCATTGAATCCATTAATTGTCTTTTATTTTCCGTTGTCGTTTAATTATTTTGGATTTCCCTTTTTTTTATTTTCAACAAAACATTTGCATTGTGTTATTTTCAGACACCAAAAAAATGGAGCACGACGATGACGGCGAATTGATGCTACGCTCAAAATTATACATTATTTGCGGAATAATTGTACTTATTCCAAATTCATTATGTCTGATTGTCTTTAATTCAAGCAAGGATTTTCGCCAACGATTTGTTTTCTTCACCATGCTGTGTGTTTCGGATATGTTAAATGGAATTTCTTTCATTTTGTCTGGTAATGGAAGAATTCATCTTATTCAAACCGGCCAGATGCGAAAAAGTATCTTTGGTTCTGATTGTATTACGTCATATGTTTGGCCGATATTTTTACTCGTTGGTGGTAATGAAAAATAAAAAACGAATTGTTTTGCATACTCTCGGATTTTTAGGCCAACTTCCAGCAACGTTTACATGTCTTCTGACCGTTGAAAGATTCCTCGCAGTTAGCAGAGTAAGCTGGTATCGAAGTCGATGGACTTGGAGATATCGTCTATCAATGACAATTATTGGATTTTTGTTGTGTTTGGTACAAAAAAATCAGATTTAAAAGACATTTTTTATACACTCTTTCAGATTTTGAATCTCACCGCTTACATAGTTGCAAAAAAAATTCCAAATCTAAATGATGATCGAGTTTGTACAGTAATGGATTCGGCTGGTATAATTTATGGAACAATTCACTATTGTTGGATAGCGGGATCTTACTTTATAGCTTTTGCTGTAACATTGAATCTATTTTGCAAATCCAGCGGATCAAAGGTTAAGCTCAAATCCAAACTTAATAATAATTTTGGAATTTTCAGTTCCTTGCCGCTTCTGAAAGAAGAAAACAGATAGCAATTCTTATTCTATCTGGGGTGAATGTTATAATGGTTAGCTTTCCAAATATTGTTCTTGTTGTTGATGAGTGGTATGGGAAAAGTTTCGACGTTCTTTCCGTTGGTAAGTAAAAGGTTCTTGGGGCAAATAATAAGAAAACGTTGAAAATATTCCATAAAAATGGTATCATTTTGTAGTCGGAAGCTCCAATTTTATTAATAAAATCTTAAAGACAAGGCTCGACTTTAATTTTAAGTTTCTGTCTTCGAATTTTTGAGAATTACTCATAAGATAAGTTAGCGTTAAAGATTAAAAAATTAGGATATAGTACCCAATTAATTGATTTTCTGCGTTTGGCAATAATTCTTCAAAATTTAGGAATAGCATATTTACTCTATGGTCTACAATCATGCTTCAACCTACCAATTTTCTACTTTTTCCGTCTCGAATTCCGACGTCGTCTCCACGATCTTTTGAAATGCAGATCAGGCGCTAGGAAATTGGTATTCCTTAGCAAAATATGTTTTCAAAACTTTAAAAAGTTAAAAAAATTTCAGTCAAATGATCGAAGTTGTCATCAAGTTTCGAGAGTGAAGATATCAACAACAAACAAAGTAGATGTGTCGTATGGACCGGCAGGACCGAGACCAAATTGAAAGATGTTGATTTCTAATTTATGTACATATTGAATAATGTAAATAAAGTTTTGAAGCTGTTTCTATTGTCAAGGTCAACTGAGTAGGGATTATTGATCGAATTTTGATGTTTTAAAAAATATTTTTCCCTTTCTTCCCCCTTTTTTGAAATATCCTTCAACAGTCCGACATCAGCAACGAAACCCAAAGTTAGGCCGTTTTGGGGATATTTTTGGTTTTCTTTGTCGTTCGAGCTCAAGGAAATTTCGAAATTTGTTTTATTTCATAGTGTTTTTTTTTGAATATGGCGAAGAAGGTAAGTTTAAAAAAGTAAACATTTGGGTCCGTAATCCCGAAAAAAAAGGTTTTTTTTAAATCTTTGAAGAAAGTTACAATGAGAAAAATAAGAGAAAAATAATTATATAAATAAATATAAAAAATTAATTATTTAGAAGATAAATGTTAATAAACACTAGAAAAATGTTATTTGAAAGACGAACATATTGCGGCGGAATTGATACAGTTTTCAGTTTCGTTCAATTCTTAACAGTGGATTTGTACACTCTTCACGTAAATATAACATGATTAGGACAAGAATGGAGACGATAACGCTTCTGGAAGAAAGTATTAATTTCAAAGAACTTTTAAAAAGGTGTGATACTATGAGCCGTTATGTGGAATGTTCGAAAACAAAACTTGCTGTTCTTGAAAGATTTATTTTCGAAAATAGTGAAAGGAATTTTCTAAAATGTTGTGATTCGCATGTGAATTGTGTCAATTCGAACCCTACAAATTTTCACCCACTATGACTGAGATAGAGCCAAGTTATAGCTTTTCAAACTTCGGATTACGAAAATTTTCTTCCCATATCAGAAATGAAAGTATTTTCCTCTTGTTCCAAAACATTAAAAACGTTCCTTGACAGAAGTAAATACCTTCCTCTTGAGTAATATTCATAATAAATCAGAACATACTGAAATACTTCGCTTAAAAAACCGCAGTTTATGCGGTGTCATTTTTCGATTCTTCAAGTCAAGTTCTAACTAAATTTCATCAGACTGATAAGAATATTGCGTATTTCAAAAAAAATCCGTTTTATTCAAATTACGATATGTTGTCAATATCTGATGAATGCGTTTCTTTGCTAAATTTTTTATTTCATTAATCAGGATCATAACAACAGTACTGTCTTAAAAACTAAATAGAAACAACCAATAAATTTTCCTTCCGGTCACCAAGCCAAAAAAAATAAGCGAGCTCACAGTGTGAAATTACGCGAAAAAAGCTCGTTGTTTAAGAGTTGTTGAAAGTGATGAGGTTTCATCGATCTTCTCAAAATTTAAATTTTGTTCCTGCATACTCGTTTAAAAATTAGATCAAAATTAGTTTATGCATACTTCAGAAGCAAATAAAAATCACTTACGACACAAGATATATCTCTTCCATCAGTAAACCGAAAATAATTGGTTGATTGTCAAGAGGAATGGTAATCATCGATTCATTATTGCTCTTCGTTAAGAATAGATCGGGTTTGGAACAGATAAGCGTGACATTGTACTCTCCGAAGGTGTCATTCCTTTTGTAACCATTAATCAACGGGTATCGTTCGCTATCACAGAGATAAGTCATGAAGGGCGAGCAGGATTCAACTTCGAAAGTTTGCTGAATTAAAGAAATAAATGGAACAATTAAATTTTTAGAAATTATCCTACTTTTTCAGCGCATATTTGCGTAATGTTCATATGTGTTTTCGTTTGCCGCGTGCATGCCTTCAAAGTCATTTCCATTTTCCAGGTCGGTTGCAATTTTACATTAATTGCTGAGTCGAGCATTGATACACTGTAAGAAAACGAAAATATGAAGAGTTGAGAGTTTCTGTTGGGCGGAAAACTGTTTAAAATGCTCTCACCGAGTTCGAATGAATTGATCCATTACGGACTGTTTTTTATTTGCAAGTTCGTCGAACTGCATTGGGATACTGTCTGTTCCATTGTCCAGCTTTGCCAATCTTAGTTTAATTTGAATTATTTATTTATTGACTGTTTTTTTTGAAAACGAACTCTCTGAAATTTTAAGATAAAAAATCAATTTTTTCATGCAAAAACTCTCCTAAAAGCAACTCCAAAAGTGGTCAGCAGAAAATTCAGGAAGAATAAATTATTCGATTTTTACTTTGCAATTGTAAAAAGTGGGAAAGATTCTAGTTCTCAAAATTGTTAATGGGGCTCTTTACTGAATTTGTGTTTCAATTTCATTTTCATCTTCTTCACAGTATTTGAAAACTTATAGAAGCAAAACAATTTATCGAAATTTCCTTTTGTAGGACACGAAAAAAGCAAATTTACAGGGTAAGGCGGCGAATGGCCTAACCATATTTTTCTTGTATAGGTTTTCAAATATCAAGAAGAATATGAAAATGGAATAGAAACCCAAAAACAGTAAAGAATCCCTTTAAATTAAATTATAAGTTTCTGTAACACAGGATAACTATTAACCCCGAAATACTGTTATCATGAAATTAGCAGAAATAATATATTAGTACAAAAAATTTGAATGAGTAGAATCCTTAAAGGCAGTGTACCACTTAATTTTTATACTATTAGGATTCAACTCTGAAAATTATAGCTTTTTTGAAAAGTAATACACCAAAGGTAATTAGTTTTTCCTACAAAATATACAAATTGAGAATATGTTGAAAATTAATTTATTTGACTACTAAAAACGAGCATTTTCAGAAATTCATTGAAATTGATATTTTATAGGTACTCAAATATCATGAAGAAGAGGAAATTAAATAAGGACTCAAAATTGATAAAGTATGCCTAATAATATGCTATTCTCTAATGTTAAAACTAATCTACTCCAACCATTATTTCAAAAAATCTCTAAAAATTAGCTTACTTGTTCGCTTTACAATAATATATAGTTCCACTAATATTACACTTTTCAGTCATATCTGTTAGTTTGAATTCAATATCCAATTGTTCTTGACTTGGCGTTGCTTGAAGCAAAATTATAAACAATACGAAAACGCACCACATCTCCGACAGTCTTCGTGGTAGAATTTAATTTGCGTAAGCGGAGAAAGTGAGAAATTATGGGCGGTCGGGAGCTAGTGGTCTTTGCATAATACAATGGAAAAATTAAAGAGAAAAACATTTTTCCAAGTTGTTGCAGGAAATCCCGAAGTAACGTATTGTTTTTGCTCGCTGCGAAAATACAAGCAATTACACAAATAAAAACACATGCTGTCACTTTCAGATATCGATTAGGAAGTTGTGAAGAAAACATTAGTATTTTATTTTTACATAAACAACAAAAAATGTTGTCAAAAAAATTTTTGTTGCCAAAAAACTATTTTTTCCAAACAATGCCTTCAACGATTCAGCGTTGTTAGCATAAAAACGATAAATACAGGGTAGCTGGGAAGCATGGCTCGAAATAATTTAAGGTTTTAATTTAATTTTAAAAGGAAAATTATAGAAATTTAATTTTTTTAATCGATAAAATGATTGTGACGTACAAACAAGAACTTTCCTTATTCTGGCATTTTGTATTGTACCCGGAGCTCAACGGAGCTCGGAGTTCGTAATATTTTATTCCCATTTTTGAGTTCACCTGAAAAACCGATTTGCATTTTTAATAATTCGGAATCGAGCATACATCTTGAAATAAGATTCTTCGAAGGACATCTCCCAAAATATGAACATTTTTGGTGTTTAATGAACCAGACTTTCGTCACAGTAAATAAATTATTCAATGTTTTGGCTTTCTTTTTGATGACTGCTGCATTGACGTTGCTTTGACACCTTTGATATCTTTATTCAGAAAAATATACAAAAAAACTATAAGTCATTCAAATCTTAACTATTCATTCGTTGAAAATTGCGAGCAAGAGATCATAAAACATAATAATTATTTTCACAGTAATTAATCATATTGATATTAGTCATAGAAAAGTCGAACTTTGGAAGTGCTGACAAGCAAGTCTCCATCGAAGAACAACGTTTCAACAACAACGTTTCCGCTGAAATTCGAATTTATTTCGTTTTGAAACTCCCAGTAAAATAAAATACCTTAAAAGCGATGACGGGAGCATCTGAGCTTCAGGAGCAGCTTCTATCATGTTTTGCCACGTGTTAGTCGAGTCGGGAATAACAAATCCAAATTCAAAGAACCACTCTGAACGATTTTTTAAAAATATTTTTAAAGGTTCAAAAATTGGATATTTAAAAAACCTTCAATAATTGTTCCCTTGAGAAATACTCGTTGTTCGAGTCTGAACTTTTCAATCTTATTTTGTGATGTGAAGTTGATTTCTCTGGACACTGTTCGACATTTCAATATGCTTTTTGGAACATGTGCTGTAAAAAAATAACGTTTAATTGTGAAAATCTGTTCAAAAACATGGTTAACAAGACCGCACAACACTAGTTGCAACTATTGCACTCCTCTGTTTCGTGGGCATATGGTGGTTCTTTTCACAAAGGGAGAGCGAGCGATTGCTTGGCGTAATGGTTAGTGTTTGTGCTTGCGGTGCGCACGCTCGCGAGTTCGAACCCTACCCTCGTCAATGACGAAACTACATACCGCCCCAGGCATATTGTATGGTGATGATTGGTTACTTCCGAGACTTTTTATTCTTTTTTTTTTAATTTTATTCACCTTCGTGCTCTTTCTCCGGATTCGCCATATCTTCAGTACTTTGCCACAGTATTTTACCAGTTTCCGCATCTCTTAAATTCATCCAATTCAATTTAAAACCCGACAAAATATTGCCTGCTCTCTCGCTAGGATTACTGTCGAAATGTCTTGGAGCAGTCGAGAGCATGTTTTCCTGTAACCCGGCGTTGTTTTTCAATAATTTTGGAAAAAAAAAACAGTGAACAAAACCGGTTATATTGTCAGGAACAAGGAAAAGTAAATATTTACGAACGAGTGACGAGATGATGATGGTAGGCACATAAAAAAACATGCTTGTGGCGGTTTTTTTTGAGGAAATGAGAATGAGTGACGGAATGATTTAAAGTATCAGTGGTCATAATGGTCAGAACAGAAAATGGTCAAAAAGAGGTACTCAAGAGTTGTTATAATTTGCACTTCATGCAATGGGAAAATAATCGTGAAACTCTACAAACCTATTGAAATGTTTTTAAAGTGAATTAAATCTACGATTATATAGATGTACACCGAAAAAAAACGTAGTCGATGTTGGACGAGAACCCATAAATATGAAAGTGATTCACCAAAATTTTATAACTTTTTTGACCAAAATTCATATATTTTGTTTTGTGAAATTACACACGATGAAAAAATTTAAATAAAACCTGGGAGCCCAGTCTTTCTATGAATAGGTCATTTGATTTACAATTAATAAAATTGAAAAAAAAAAGTTTCGAAATAAAAATAAATTTTTCCTTTTCGAAGACCATAGATCTTTTAACTTTCTGATTAATTGGTTTAAAAATTTTCTGAAGGCACTTAGACTTGCGATTTATCGAAAATTGCTGCGAAACGTATTAATATCCCCTAATTTGAGATTATTAATAATTTCCTAGTGGTAAAAATCTACTAATTATTAACTTTTTTTAATGATCTAAATATTTTCTATGCTTTCGGGAGCTCGCAAGACTTAAAAATAATTTTTCTATAAGTATATCGCATTTTTTGCTCAATATTAGGCTCAAAAACATATTTCTCAACGAAAACAAGATAAAGACTAAGGGATTTCTCGAAAAAAAAACCTCACAAAAGCATAACATCATCTCTCGTCTTTCCATTTCTTGAAAGTCTTTAAATTAACAAAAAAAAAGAAAGACGAGAATAAAAAGAGAAATAAAGAAAGAAAACTGCGCATGTGCAGATGCGTGCGTGTGTGCTCCGAGAGCTCGATTGAACGACACAAATGCGGAAAAAAAGAAAAAAAACTCAGTGCTGAGGAAAAATGACAGGCGGAGCTTTCATTCATGAGAAAAGGGAAGGATGAGCAGTAGCGGCATAAATTAGATCATTTTTTCAAACAAGAGTCCGTTTTTTTGGTTGTTTTGTCACTATGAAAGTTATATTCAAAATTTCTAGCATATGATCGCGTGCGAAGAAATGTCGAGTAACCAATGGCAACCGTGCGAATGACATCCCTTCGCAAACTTATTCGATTATGTACATATTTTATACGTATAGCTTTAGTTAGCACAAAATACATTCTAAATGAGAATTCATTTATTTAAAAACTATGAAATACATATTTGAAGAGTCGAGTAAAGTTTTAAATAAAAACATTATAAAGAAAGCGAACTCGTAAATTTCATTGTAAAAGAATGATATATGTAGTAGGTAGAATGTTAATTAAATACCTAGACATTTTAGGCTAAGATTGGGATTATTTGTGGAATGTATTATAAATACTTTTTGGTAGATTTTGTAACCGGAATATGTGGGAAGTATCACAAAATAAAACCTTGAACATGAAGTGATTAAAATGATTTAACAACAATTTCTGCACGTCCTCCAATCATCGTAATTCCCCATCTGGAAAACAAAAGAGGTTTTGTAAAATTCTAATAAAGAGGTTTATTACCTCCACCATCCAACAGCTTGTTCTGGCGTCTGTCTTCGCGCCGCTATCATTATTCTTAATTGTCTCAACGTTTCCGTATCTTGATGAACTCCATGAGCATAATGAGCAGCAGCGGCAATTTCGATATTTTCTTTGCTCTCCGGATCAAACGACTTTTCATCTTTATGTTCTAATAAAATCGAAAACTTTCTAACTTCCGGTGCTTCAAATCCATATGTCAAAAACACGAAATATGTTTGCCTTCTTCCGAACTCTTCAATGTCAATGTCAGTGAATGACCAACTCAACAAATCGTATCCATTCAATGGTGTCACGTGCAATGACATTTTATCATAACCTCCACGCATCTAAAAGTGATTTGGTGCATACAAATAGTTTACAAATAAAATACCTCAAATGTGAGATTCAACTTATTTGGTCCGACCAATTGCCTAGAAATCAGCTGAAGATCAATTGGATACGGAAGTGGGACTGGAGATGGAACAGGAACCCATAACGACTGTTCTGGTGGGAATAATTCATGAATTGCTGTATAATACGGCATTCGGCAATATTCATCCATTACACCGGTACAATTTGGAGAAGAGCTTCCTTGAAGGAACGAGTGCGACGGAAGATCAAATGTACCTCTGAAATAAAACAATACATTTTGTTGGGAGCTACCGAAATTTAAAAAATTCTCATTTCTGGTAGATGCTGTATCTTTCAACTAACCTATAATCCAATGAATGCACAAATAGAGCATTATCCTTTTGTACCAATTTCCCATCGAAATCATAAATTGTTCTATTTGCATGAAGTGCAATGATTCTTCGAAGTCTTGGATCTTCCTTCGAATATTCATAAGGATTTCCAACCTTTGTAGTCAGAAGCACCAAAACAAAAAGTGCAAAAATGCAGAACATCACACGAATGATATAATTCATTCGACGCGAAATGTAGAACAGATTATTCTGGAATTAAAATCGATGTCAGAATGTTTCTGAATACCACAAACAGAATGAACTAACCACAAAAAGAATGAAGCTCGATGCAATAACCAATCCAATCGGTGCCATAATCAATTCCGGGTTGATAGCATTTCCTAACCTTCCCATCACTGGTACAAAGAAATCTACACATTGACTGATCGCATATGCAGCAAATACAAATGGTGGAATGAAACAGAACAATTGAGTATAGAAAAGAACACGAGGGGTGACTCTTTTCACAATTCCAAGCGCACCTAATCCAAAAATAATCACATCTTTGAAGGCAGGAAGGATCAGATAATTGAGTACATAGAACGCGGATGCCAAATTTAAATACGTCAAGACGAATAGAATTGTGGCAAATGATACAAGAATTGTATCATATTGTACCATTTCAACGTTTCTGATCTGAAAAGATATGAATATTTCAATCTAAAACAAATAATCATTACGTTATTATTATCCGCATAATATGAGTGAACAATCGCTCCAGCAATGAGCATGGGAAGAACATATAATGGCCCAACAAGTTCTGGCATTTTGTACCAACACATGACCAGATCAAACTGAACAACAAATAAAATGATGCTCAACATTGTTCCCGTCATTGCGATCAATGCAACAAGATGATGTTTGAATGCATGATAAAGGTCGGTAAGTGTATAGAAACCTTTGTAAATTCTTCTAACAATCAGAAGCAGGACGAGCAAACATGAGGAATAATTGATAAGTTTTCCTGAAATTTTATATATTTCTTTCAAAAATTCTATTGAATTTATTCTCACCAACTGTGACGGAGTAATAAACCGTGAAAAGACCAACAACATCATAGAAAACCCATCTATTTTGCTCGTCAAACGTTGCTGGCTGTTCCAAATATGGACTTTTGAGAATCGCTCGAACAACTGCCAACACATTCTCACCAGCTCTAAAAAATCAATTTTTCACAATTACTATCCAATTCTGTTTTTAAAATTTACCTCTGAATTGCTCCTGGCTCGATCCTCCACTCTTCATCAAATTCAGTATGATAAAACCATCCATTCTTTGTATATGCAATATCAAGTCCCGAAATTCGACCATAATCTCGGAAAATGCGAAAATCTGTATCGGATGGAATTATTCCTGATTGGAATATTTCTTGAGCAAGGACCTGAACAATTAATAAATAAGAATTCATTTTTTAAAACTATTACCGAACAGAATGGATGAGGTGCATTTTCTAAATAAGTCTGTAACAACCATGAATTTCCTGGCCCAGCTTGGAACAGAATTTCGCGACCACCAGAACCGGTACCTTCCAAGTTGATAAATGCGCGAATATCATGTCGCCATGGATGTTGGTTGATAAAACCATGAGCAGCTTGAAGGAAATTTTCTTCGGCTGGAAAAAAACATTTTCAAAAATTTGGGCTGTTTGAAATCACCTCCATTGAATAAGAAAACAACATCATTTTCTAATTCGTGCTCAGAATGTGCCAACACATGTAAAACATCCATCAAAATGGTACAAGCAACCGCGTCATCAGTTGCTCCAGGTGTATCAGGCATCGTGTCGAAATGACAATTCAAAAGAAGCGAATTTCCGGATGGACCCTTCTTTGGACCAATTCGAACAACAATATTAGTGATTTTATGATAACAAAGAGTAAAAGAACTCAGAAATTTCAAATCAAAACATCCAGATGGCCTCTGAAAAATATTTTCTAAATGACGAACGATAAATATTCTAATACCTGAACGTCTGATTCTAATCTATTCACCCCAACACTATCAACGGTCGTTCTCGCTTTTGCGATCGATTCTTGAATCATTCCAAATGCTCTTCTCTGAAAATCCATCATCCGTACATTAAAAATAAAATTTCCAGGTTCTCCCAAAACACTTGGATATTTAATTTTTAAAATAAACTATTCACCTCTAAATTAACAGATCCACTCGGCCGTGGTCCTAACCCAACCAATTGTTTGAGAAGTACCCTAGCTCTTTGCTCACTGAACTCATCAAACGATGAAGCATCTCGAACTGCTGGCATATGACGATGTAAATAGACAACACCTCCATAAACAATTGCAACAGTCACAATAAAAATAATCCAGTGACGGAAACCAATAGCCTCCTAAATCGCCAAATGATTATTTTCTGGTAATTCTTTTTCAAAACCGACTTTTACTCGTTTCGTTTTTTCATCAATCAGTCCGATATAATCATGAGCAAAGGTTCCATTCCCAAGTTCCTCGCGTTTTCGCCTTCTAACCTCCATCTAGAATTTGAAATAAAATAAAATGATTTTTTTCTAATGGACCTATCCAGAAACTAAAATCGACGCAAAAGATTCAATACAGAAACATTAAAACAATAGCAAAAAATAATTTATTTTTCATTTTTTTCCACGTTTTTGAATTTTTCGCTATTTTTGCGTCGTTTTTAGTTTCTGGGTATTTAGGTTCATAAAATTCTAGAAACTACAACGTGGACACAAAAACTTGTAAGTTTGGAATAAACAAACGTTTTAAATTTACTGATAAGATAAGGTTTATCGTCAATTTTTATCAGATATTTGTGCAATTACAACACCAATAAATAAATCAATAGTATTAATATATTTTGGGAAAATATTACAAAAAAAGCATTTCTCATCCCAAAATCATTTATTCGAGTAAATTGTTTTAAAACCATTACGTTCAGAACTATGTCAGAACAAAGAACACAAAATAATTATTGATTAATAAAAATCTGACGGAATGAAATATTTGATAATTAAAAAAACACAATTCAAGTTTAAATTATATTTTAAAAACCCGGAGATGGAAGAAAAACACATTCAATAACGGCGGTCCCGATCACGTCTGAAAAAAAAAACAATTGTTGATTTCAAGTAATACATTACTAATGATGAGTGTGGCCTTGACTTTCTTTCTTTCAAATCATTCGAGGACACTTTTTATATAAAGAGATCGTAGCCTCATTTGGGAAAAAAATAAAGATATATAAATTCCAATTTTGGGGAAAAAACAAAATATACCTATCGCGATGTCTGTCTCTATCACGGTCGTCTCGATAACTTCTGTTTCTATCGTCTCTTGAATAACGAGCACGGTCACGAGATCGAGAACGGCTGGAAAAAATATATATATTGCAAGTTTTCGTTGATTCTTATTTTTGAACACAAGTGGACTACAACCCCAGTTTAAAAAGTAGTTATTTTATGAGAAATAGCCTTAACTATCCAAAGTGAATGCCAGTGACAATAACTAATTATAAACGTGTGGAAACTGGCATCTTTTCAGAATTCACAGAAATTACTAAAATCCATTTAACAGTATTAGTTGTTTACAAATTCTGTTATATAAACGTGAAAAAACCTCTGTCAAAAAATCGACACGCCACGCGTGAGGGAAACGGGAAGGGTTGCGTTGTCTTATTATCCCTCACCACACGCTATTTCGCAAAATAGGGAATTTCACGTTTATGAAGCCGAATTTGTGAGACAATAATACAATTTTTACATTTTCATGAATCTGATTTCTCAGATAGAACCATTTTTGAGTTAAAAATTGATTAAAAACTCGTTTTAAATTAAATTGATGATTTTTGAAATGAATGCAATTAAGTAGGTTTTAAAAAAACATTAGTTTAAGAAAATCGAAAAAAAAAATCTTAGAATTTACCTTCTTCTTCTATCTCTTCTATCACGGTCTCTATCCCGATAATCTCCGCGGTCTTTCCTGAAAAACGTATTATTTCAGAATGAAAATTTTATAACTTTTCAAACAAACCTATCAGATCTACCATTTCCTCCATATCTCGAGTATCTGGAACCTAATTTCTCTTCCATTTCTTTCCTTCTCTCCTCAATCGTTTCTTTCATTCTGTTGTAAGTTTCCCTAGTTTCAACCATTCCTAAATGCATTTTTCCATTATAATGATCCGCAATTCTTGTCTCATGATCCATAATATTCAATTGGGCTCCACAATCTTCACATACTCTCAATTTTGAAGCGTTCGATCCTGGACCAGCCAATTTGAACTCTTCTTGAGCCTGTATACGCGGATTATTAGAATTTTATAAATCTATTGAAAAAATGATACTGTAAAACCAACATTCTGATTTGTTTTTTGCGGCGTTGTCATTTTCATGCGCAGCCGACGCTGGCCTGGCCGCACATGTGGCTTGGAATACTTACTATCAAAATTTTCAAAAAACTCGTCAGAATTTTTGGCTTTACAATAATACCTACCTCGATTTCATTAATTTTCTCTCGTAATTCCTCAATCATCCTATTCACCTTCATCGATTCTTCTATTTTCCCATCATTTCCAAGTTTTTCAACAGCTTCCAAGTGCTGCGCTATTTTCTCTTCAATATCAATTATTTTCTGAGCTTTTGTGTCAGCCGCTGCAGATGATTGTGATTTCACATCGTCTTCGAGTTTTTCTCGAACTTTCGCCACTTCTACATCGACTTGACGAACCGCATAATCTAGGATTTCATAAGCCTGCAACAGTTTCTCATTTTTGATAAAACAATTATAAACAATGATAAACTCACGTCAACATCAAAAAACAGATCCTTTTCCTTTTGTGCACGTTCATAATCTGCTCTGTGAGCCGGTTCGTGCACTTTCCGACAAGAAACCACACTCTGGAAAAAATGAATTTCTTCTTAATTTTTATCTCATCATTCTTAAAAAAGGTAGCTAAAATCGAAAAAAGATTTTCGCAATTAAATAACCTCACACGGTGAAAAACATAGAACTCACGACAATTTCTGCGCTTCAATATTTTCTCAGAACAATAAACTCACGTATTTTGAATGATTGTGGAAACGAGCAGAAGAATAAAGGCTGCTTTCAGAAATTAGAAGGAGTAAAATGATGAATATATTGAAATTGAGGTATGAGAGAAACAATTTAATGAATTTACGACTGTTCGAAAAGTTTCGGAAGCTCCAGGAAAACAAGTATTTTCAGGAATAAAATCAATATCCCGGGGCGCCAAAAACGTTTCTTGTTAGCTAACAATGATGTTTAGAAAACATATAATTCGTACTCAGTAGTTTTAAAACTCACAAATCTCATTTGTGACATTCCGGACGTTTAGGATTCGCTCACTTTTGTTCGCACCTAACATTTTATACAATTTTTAAAAGAAACAAGCATTATAGAGAAAATGCATTTTCATACTCACTTGTAGACGACTGTCGGGTACTAGATCGTGCGGACATATTCCGAGAAGGAATGCGCGGCAGACACTTGGATGATCATATGGAATCGAGGGCTTGCCTGAAACAAAGTATAATTTATTTAAAATTTCTGGAAATATCGATAAAAAATCACCATTTTCTTCGACATGTTGGCTTCCCATTAACTGTGCAATCATCTCTCTCATTTGATCCGTCATTTTGACGATTCTGAATATAATTTCTCTGAAATTTTCAGAAAAAAAGGAATTTTAAATATTATCGCAGAAACAATTACTGCAGAGAATGAAAACGAAAGAAATAAATAATAACGGATTAGCTTTATACAAACAGGTATTTTCGAATTCTAAAAATGTACAATTGAACCTCATTGTGTCTTAAAAGACTGAAAAATAAATTTAAACCGGTTTAGAATATATACGTCTAGCTATCCTATTCTATTCTGGAATTTATTTTTTGGTTTCAGATTTTGCTCTATTCTCGAGAAGCCTTTTTCTAAGCAATCGTCCGTATTGTGTTCCAAGGAATGCTAGAATTGTCACTCCAATGAGGAGTTCGAAGAGCCTGGGAAAATAAAGTATTGTTTAACATTTTTTTTAGAAAACATACTTAAATGTTGTCATTCCTTGATATAAATCGATTTGGACACCTTGCGCTAAGCCAATTCCAAGTTCTCCTTCAGCTTTACGTATATCTGCCCAAAACTGTTGTGCATTTTGAGGATATTCGACAATTATTGATTGTTCGTTCACCTGTAAATAGAAATTCAAAATAGTAATAATTAAATTAATATTTTTACATGTTTTCCATCAACAACAGCTCCAGGAAATAAAATAGCGATTGCTCGCTTTGATTCTGGAGCAAAAACAATTCTCTTAACTTCTCCTCTGCTCAAATACGAGTTGATGAATCGATCAAAAGGAATTCCTGGTCTGGTGAAGTCTTCGCTTTTCAGTCCATCAGCAATATTTCGATCTCCTGTGAACATTTGGGAAAGAAGTAGGAATGATGAGACAAATGATAAACCGGCCACAACCAATACGTAAATCCTTAGTTTTTTGACTGAAATGGTTTTTTATTATTATGGTTCATTGCAAAATAAAAATCATACTCAATGCAGGATCTACCTTCTTTTGCTGAGTTTCCTCTTGTTTTTCCGAATCGCTAGACTCATTTTTCTCGTTTTCGCTTCCTTCTGTATTGTGGTGCACACCTTGTTTGTCTTTGTCATCTGAATAACGAGTTCGAACCAATCTTCTACCTAAAACAAAAGTAAATTTAATTAGTATTATTATATGCTTATTACTTACCAGTAATCCAGGGATTTTGTGGAACAATACGAACAGAATTTCTCAACTCATAACTTGTTGAAAATCCGTTTCCAGCATGAAAACTGCTCGTTGAGGCAATAATTGGGCATCGATTTGTAAGTTTAAGGCTATATTTAACCAATTGTGTCGAGCAAGAAACGAGTTGCAGCCGCATATTTCAAAAATTGTGTGAAAAAAACAAAAATTTTGAGAAAAATGGCACGAATGGGCGTGGTCGTCGCCAACACTATAATGCAATACTGCGGCACACAGATGTGCACAGATTGTGCGCGATCATTTGTTTTTTGCGAATTAATGTTAGTTTTTTGTGAATATATGAAAGGTGTCGTACTCATTCCCAAAAATGTATTTTTCTGAACTTATCTATATCGCACCATTATTTATGAAGTAATAATTAAAAAAAAAAGAAATTTCCCACGTGTAATAAATCTTGAAGAAAAACATATGAAACTTAATTTGGGAGCTCCTAAATTTTCTTTCGTTTCCTGCAATGATAAAAACGAGAAAAAAACATTCAAATTTCAAAATGTTTTATGAAAAAGAAAGGTAAGTATTTAAATATGAAAAAGAGTCGTTTGCCGCGTGAAGGTAAAAAAAACCAGAAATAACTTTTTGTTTGGCGAGAATTTTTTGTTGAAAACATATCATGGTCCCGAAAAAAACACAGAAAATGGATACTATTACTTCGATATCTGTACATAAATAATGAAAGGCAATAAATAGATATTGCTTAGAAAAAAAAAGAAGATAAATGTGAATTTGAAAATTTGAAAGAACAAAAAATTAAATTGAACTGTCTTGTGTTGATCCGCCACTCGATTCCAATGTACTAAGTTCGACGCGAGGGAATTTCATCTGAAATTTTGGAATTTTATGAAGTAAAAATTGAACATTTTTAACGAGTGCTAAATAAGAACCGAAATTGCAATTTTTTGCAGACGATTTACGGGAAATCTACGGCAATCGTTGCGAGACCATCTCGAAGGCTCAAAGCGAAAAGTATGAATTTGATGGTCTCGCAACGATTACCGTATATTTTCCGTAAATCTGCTGCAAAAATTGCAATTTCTTGACATTTTTTGCAAGTTTCTTCATTGAATGTTTTGCATTTGTTTGCAATTTTTGCAACATTTTTAGTTTCTGGATAGATCCAATAGGAAAATAATAGTAATACTGTAAATTTTAAAGGAACATGACGTTTATTGATCTGCTTCATACTTCACAATATGATAAGTTGAATATTTTTAACACTATTCCGATTTATTGATGATTAAACGCACCCTGGCCAACCCTCGTTCCTTTAGTCTTCGTTGGTACTGTTCCCGATTCGTCTGCAATACCGAATGACATCTTTCCGGCACTCGAACTGTCAATGAACCTCGCATTGTTTCAACATCCAAATATTCTAAAATCATTCTCAATTTCTATAGAAAAATCGAGGAAAAACATACGAGAGTCACTTCCTCTCCTATCTTGCCTCGGTCTCGGTGACAAATCGGCCGGCAGCACTAAATTCGGAATCAAGTTCGGGATCTCAATTCTCATTCCAGGCTTATTCTCATTCTCAAACACAAATTGTGTCGGTTTGTCAGGGATCAGTGAAGAGCTATGGAATAACGGAGAACGGCAAACCTAAATTAATTTTTCTAAAAATTAAAGTTTGACAAAGTTCAAACCAACCTGAATTGGTGGTTTTGCAGCAATGTTCTGATTATGCATATAATGTACCAAATGTTGTGGGACAATATGGAGCGCAGTTTCTGCTATTCTTGATTTATTCACCGATGGTGCTTCAGCGGCATTCAGAAGCGATTTTAATCGAATGAATTGAGCACATTCTCGTTTTCCATCTTTTCGTTTGGCACAAAGTTTTTGAAGTGGAGTGAAATCATTATCACCCATTCCAATGATTAAAATAGATAATGGTGCATCAGACGCTGCGTTTAAAGCTTGTTGAATATCCTGAAATAAAAAAAATCAATTCATTCTAAAAGTATTTAATAACCTTAAGATCTGTAACCTCTCCCCTTGTAAAAAGTGCCAAAACATGATAATGCAGTCCTCGAAACCCTGATCTATGCGACATTCTAGTAACATAATTGATCACTGGAGAAAGTTTCGATTCTTTCAACGGTGTAACTAATGTTTGAGTTTTTCTATAGGCTTCCATCACACCATCAAGTCCACGACAGATAGGATCAATTGAAAAATTCAGGAAAAATTCATTTGATTCGTGGAATGTTGGAGGAATTTTGGCACCGATTCCGAAGGCGGCAAAGAGGCGATTTCTGAAAAAAAAAATCAGAAAAAACCCATAAATAATACTTACGGAGTATAATCCCGAATAATACTTCCAATTGCTCTGACTGCCATATGAAGTTCACCATCGAACCTCCGTTGGTCTAGTTCATGAACGGGTTCTTCGCTTGAAAAGTCGACACCAATTTCAAAATGCAATTGGGTTCTGGAAGAAATATTTTCATCTTAAAAAGAATAGAAATATTCGGAAATTTTGATGTGTTTAGTCAAACCGAAAATTCTAAAATTTGAATTGAGTAACATAACTTTAGTTGCAAATTGAGTGAATTCTGTTTTAAAGTAGGGCTTTACGGAGCTAATGAATGCATCTGGGATGAAAATACACTTCATTCGCATTCCAAATCTGTTTTTAAAATTTTCTAAAACCACCTAGAAGCCGAGAAAACACGCCTTCAAAACAATGGCCTAGAAAACGTGGCCGAACTTTTTCCTATGAGCTTTTTCGTATTTCGTTAATAAATAGTTATGCAGAATACTTATATTAGTCCTTTTTAATGCTTTTTTTTTCATTTTTTTTGGATTCTTCATGCCTGCGGACTAGTTTTCGCCGGTGGCCAGTTTTTCTAGGCCATTGTTTTGAGGAGCGTTTTCTCGGCTTCTAGGTGGTTTTAGAAAATTTTAAAAATAGATTTAGAATGAGTCTGAAGTATATTTTCATCCCATACGCTTTCATTAGCTCCGTAAAGCCCTCCTTTAAAGATTACAAAAATGAAAGCATCCGAAAATCAATTTTTTTTAATAACTGAAATTACCAATTCTGAAACTAGATTTTCGCTAAATTACAATCATTTTTTTCTGTTCAACGTATTCCTACTAGTTTTCATAATTTATGATTACATAACCACAAATAACTCACCCACTAACAATATAATCCAAAAATGAATAAAACGAAACATCTGTAAATTTGACCAGTTCCATCTTCCCACTATGTTCATAACTTTTCTTCTGGGCCTTCTTCACATCATTTATAACATTATACACATTATCCGGACCGGGTCCATATTTCATTTTTGCATACGTTGTCAAAAATTTGCCGATGTATCCTTCTTTTCCATCAACATCTCGATACATTACCCATATTTCAAGCAGCCTGCTCAATTTCAACTCTTTGCTTCATTTAAGAAAAAATAATGTTGTACCTATTCCTATTATCAGCTGCATCTTGTGTATCCAGTCTAAACTCCGCCCACTGTGGATGAGAATGGTTTTTAATTGCTTCACTCTCATATAAAAACACCAATGAATCATCGTCCTTTCCCTCTTCCAATCGAAAAACCTTCAAGAATCGTGAAAATTAGAAAAAAAACACACACACTTGTAGACGACAAACAAACCCGAAAGAAAACCGCTGTCTCATCCCATAGGAAATCTTTTCGATCAAGAGATTTTCCATGAAATTGAACAACAATTGGCTGCTCTTTTTCCGGCATTTCGGCCGAGATTATTACGCCGCCGAGATATTCGTTTGAGAATCGCTGTGCTCCACCGATTGTTGTTGCGATTGTTGAGATTCGTCTGAAAGAAGAAAAAAAGAGAAAATAGATAAATTATTGAGAAGCATACGCTAAGTTTCGCCTTAATTGCAGCCCAAACGATCCGATGAGTTCATCAACTTTGAAAATTGTTGAGGCAAGAATATCATCATTTGATGAACAAGAAGCTTTATCATAATCATGACATCGTGCGCTGAAAAATCAAAGTTCAGAAAGAGATTAAGTTTAGCAAATTTTTAAAAAATTTTTTACCAGTTACAAAGATATTTCGAAAAAAATTTCCGATTTAGCTTAAAGACAATATGCCATTCCAACTTTACAGCCTAATTTGAGCCTATTTTAAGCACAATGTAAGCCTAATTTAAGCCTAATTTAAGCCTCATTTGTGCCTAATTTAAGCCTAATTTAAACCTAATTTAAGCCTAATTTAAGCTTAATTTGAACCTAATTTAAGCCTAATTTAAGCCTAATTTAAGCCTATTTTAAGCCTAATTTGAGCCTATTTTAAGCAAAATGTAAGCCTAATGTAAGCCTAATTTAAGCCTCATTTGTGCCTAATTTAAGCCTAATTTAAGCCTAATTTGAGCCTAATTTAAGCCTATTTTAAGCCTAATTTGAGCCTATTTTAAGCACAATGTAAGACTAATTTAAGCCTAATTTAAGCCTCATTTGTGCCTAATGTAAGCCTAATTTAAGCATAATTTAAACCTAATTTAGACCTAAATTAAGCCTAATTTAAGCCTAATTTTCAAATACTTACATAACAACTTTGATGAGTTGAGTCTTCTCAAAACAATATTGATATGCAAACTTGTTCAAAAACTCAATATTCCTAGCCAGAAAAACCGGCGAACTTGCTCCAACTTTCACCCATTTCTCCTCATCCTCCGTCTCATTTTCATACAGCTCACAAATGATATGTTTCGCTGTTTCTGTCGTCGCAAAATCGCTGAAATTTTAAAAAAAATTAAATTTTAAAACTTGTCAAAAACCAACTCACTGTATTGCTATGGAGAATTCTATCGTATTTGACATATTGATCGGTGCTCGAGGTGTGTAGTTGGGTGATTGATTCATTCTCGGAGAGACGCGAACACCGGCTATAGATTGTGATCGTCTGCAAAATAGGAATGAAAAGTGAAAGAATTGGAAATTGGACCCAAGGGAGTGGGCAAGTGGTCTTAGTCTGGCACCATTACTTTTTTAAGAGAGTCAAAACTTATTCTCTATAATTTTAGAATAAATAACAAATAATGGTATTTTGAGAGGAATTAATCAAATAAACATTCAAAGGAAAACTAAGAAAAATTAGCTTTAAAATGCAGAAAAAGATTTAGTTTTTTTCCAATTAATTGCGGCAGCTCCCGAATTTCCTATAAGCTGAAAAAATAGAAATATGAACGAAAAATAAATGATAGAATCAATGTTGTTCTATGTATTAAATGCACTCCTTGCTACTTTCCTCTAATTAAATAAAACGTCGATATGATGAAAAGTAGACGCATCTCTCTTTTCTCAAAGTAAGCTGAAAAAAAACTAAACTCCATAGACTCACAAATTCAAATATACTACGTTAAAAAGTGCATGTTGAATGTGTAGTTTTGTGACATTTTTTCCCTTTTTCCCTCACTCCACATTGTCTCTTTATTCTATTGGCGGTGAGCCAGAAAGGAAAAGATTTCGCATTCGCGAAAATGTTTTTTTGGGTGAAAAAAAAATAATGCACATGTGACAAAATAGAATAGGGGAATCACAAAAGGAGAGGAGAAGAAGTTTTTGGAAAAGCTATGAAAAAATCATGAGTCAAATGTTGTTGAAAGTAAGTTGTCCGAGGATTTTCAGGAAAATTCTAGTTTATGAATGCGAAATGTCGGGGCATTTTTCAGTTTTCAAATATTTAAATTGGAGAAGTTATTTCGCTGGAATACCACTGGTATATATTTCAAAAGTACGTTTCAGATAAATAAAAAAAGCCAACACATATACAATAAACTCTATTGTGAAAGGAGGGCTTTACGGAGCTAATAAATGTATCTTAAATGAAAATAGACGTCATTCTCATTCCAAATCTGTTTTTAAAATTTTCTAAAACCACCTAGAAGCCGAGAAAATGAGCTTCAAAACAATGGCCTAGAAAAAGGGGCCACCTGGCCGAACTTTGACCTATGAGCTTTTTTCGCGTTTCGTTAATAAATAGTTATTAAGAATGCTTATATTAGTCCTTTTCAATTTATGTTTTTTTCATTTTAATTTATGTTTTTTTTGGATTTCTCATGCCCGCGGACTAGTTTTCGCCGGTGGCCCCTCTTTCTAGGCCACTGTTTTGAGACGCGTTTTCTCGGCTTCTAGGTGGTTTTAGAAAATTTTAAAAATAGATTTAGAATGAGAATGAAGTCTATTTTCATCCCAGATGCATTCATTAGCTCCGTAAAGCCCTTCTTTAATTTTTGAAAACATAATTTCATATTAATAAATAGATAATATAATTATATTCTATGCCGAGAGAGGGCTAATACCTCCTAAACTTCCATAATTCAAAATTAAAAATCTAATCAAAGTTTCCTAAACCATTTATTAAATTTTACACTTCATAAATAATTAATCTCAATTTCAGCCACGTTTTCTAGAAAATAGTTGTTACCACTGTTTCATGGATAACGAAAAGAACAGATACACTTGATTCAAAATTTAAAAATTTAAAACAACTTGTTCAAAGATAAAAAGAAGAAAAAGACAAGAAAAAAGAGAGAAGGAGAAGGACTGGAGATCTTAAGTCGAAGATTGAATTTCGTGTCCAGGACAGCCCTTCCTGAGTGTTGTTTTAGATCTAAATTGACAAGAAAGGGAAGAGCAAAAACGACACTATTTTCCGTTTTCTTACAAATTGGTTAGAACAGGTATTTAGAAAAGAAAACAAATCACATGGAAAATTATAAGAAAAACGAGAAGAAAAAAAGAAAAATACGTGTTTAGGCTTCTGATTCAATTAAAAATCCGAAAATAGCATAAGAAGGAGTGAGAAAGGGGAAAAACAGCAGAAGCATCGATGTTCATTTGTTCATGTGGTGATAATTGGAAGGGGAAATAAGATGAAAAAGCAAAAGAGCTGGAAAATAACCATAGAGGGGATTTTGCGAAAATATGATGGGAAAAGGTTCATTTGATGAATGGCGTTATAGCGTTTCAGATTTTTGAAACAAAAAGATAATTAGTTGGATTCCTAAATGACGTAAACAAGTGGAGCACTATCTGTATTAGTGATTTGAAATGGCAGGTAAAGATCAACAAGGGCTCACAACCACATTTGAACTCTTGATCTTCTAGCTTACAACTTTAAAGTACAAATAGATTGCTTTCAATTGTCTAGTCTTGAACTTGACACAAAAAGGAAGTTCAATTGACCAGAAAATGCTTATTTTTTTATGAAAATATTTGACAAAAACACAAAACTGTGATTTGATTATTATTTGCATCAATAAGTAACTCAATATCGTATTTTAACAGTAAGTTCATGCCGCAAAAAATATAAGGAGTCGAAAAAAACAAAAAAATAATCCTCTCTCTCTTATTTTTCGTAATTTTATTCAATTTTCGGGTTTAATCTAAAACTTAAACAATTTCTCTTACAATATAATTTTACTCCGTACTATAGGTAATTAACCTGTACCCTGATTATGACCTTTACTGCCGAAACGTTGGAATAAAATCTATTCATCAATTTGTGCCAATTTTATCTACCAAAACGAGTTCGTCAATCTGACCAAGAAAAAACAACATTCAACAGGAGATGTTATGTTATTAAATATATCGCCCATTGCACCAACATATTGTATCAATAGTTGTTAACCTGTATATCAGTATTTTTAAAATATTATTCTTTGGATAGTTGTAAGAATATTTTAAGAATTTCCCCGAAAATCAACCGATTCATAATTTTAAAAATTGTTTTTAAAAAATTAGCTGGCCTAAATTAACTAGTTCGCTGTCTTTAAGCCATTCTCACATCCTAAATGAACTCAACTTGTACACAACAGGAACATCTAAAATCTAAAAATTTCAAAGCAAGCAATAGAAAAACTCGTTTTACATAGATTTTAAAATTAGAGAGGATTTTCTTATGAATCTCATCGTGTTTGAATATTTGAGTTAGAGAGAGAATTCCAAGAAATTATGCATAAATAAGCAAGGTTACTTTTAATTTTCAGAGGAGCTGATGGATGGACTTCAGTGAGGAGGAAATATTATGTTTCCATTGTAAAATTGCAGAAAAACAAATCAGAGCAGAAATCGGGATAAATTAGAAAGGTTCCTGAGAAAAACCGAGTTTTTAGGAACAATTCAATCAATATTTTTGGCTGTTTAATATCTTTTTAATATTTATTACATAGATTATTGCAGTTCTTAATTGATGGCATAACTATTAAATCGAAATATTGGCTCAGAAAATTTAATTGATTATAAAATTTAAATAATTATGTATCGCGTCAACACTGACCACCGCGTCGAACAAAAAATCGTGTCAAAACAAGTAGGACACCTTCTTTAAAACCCCTATAAAATGTTTTATCAGCGTCGGGAGGTCCCATCAAACAATGTTGAACCCAAAATTTAAATTTCAAAATCTAGTCAAGAATTTTTCAAAACTCAAAAAATTGCGATTTTTCACGATTTTTGTCAGAATTTCAATTTTTTGAAAATATGGCAAAAACACGGTTTCGACGTATTTTTACCAATTGAACATCCGGATATATTTTTTGGATTTTGTTGTTATTGATAAACACAACAGGTTATTTTTGTTATTCACCTCATTTATGCATACTTACCCAATATTCAGTGGTCGTAGATGAAATTTGTGCGTCATGTTGAGCTTTCAGGAATAAAAAATCAGCATCATCGTGCCGTCATTTATTTTCTGCAGAATGAAAAAAAAAGAAACTTTACAGAAATGTAAGAGAGTGGTGTTGGTGGTGGTATATAAGTGTGAGTTGAAAAAAAAATAAAATAAATGCTCCTTTTTTCCGCCTCTTTCAGTTAAAAAGTACCCTCTACTTGGGAGGGAGAGAGGGAGACGATTTGCAATTCAGTCGAGAGTTCCGGAAGCAACTGAGCAAGTGCAATTCCTCTGTCTCTGAGTAATTTTAAAACCACAAGAAGCACACAGATGAGTTAGCGGCGGCGGGTGCACAAATCTCATTTATGTAGAAAAGTATGTTGGAAAAAAAAGGCATGAAAATTCTCAAAAAGGTTCTCGACTTTTTGACAACAAAAAATCCAAAAGAATTGAGACGCAGGTGTGCCAGACATGAATAGCAAAACATCGAGCTCGACACGTTTTTCTATAGAAATCTATGTATTTTCTGTATTGAGATTATTGGTTATTCTGTGGCAAAGGTTTCTTTCTTTTTTTCTTTCCTTTTTTTTGCTCACGAAGCCCGGACAATAATTCAGAAACATTCATGCAGAATAATTGAGAAATGGCCAGATACTAAAAAGAAACATTATTTCATTTTTTAGTTCAGATTTTTTTTTGTAGAAAAGTTTTCCTTCCTCATCTACTTGAACTCAAAAAATAGAGAGCATTGTAGTGTGTGAAGAAAAATTACAGTAATGGTTGATTAAAATATATCAGAGATCAGGGAATATTAAAGACAATGTCCCAGCTCATCCAGGGTAATATAAAACGTGAAATATTGCGCTTTTCAAGACTGGAAGAGGGTAGTAGCATCGTACCTTTAAAATGTGAAATTTTGGGACTATTGAGGTTATAAATATTACTTAATCGATAAGAAATTTGATTTGATACTCCTTAAAAATAATTAAAAATAAATTACAAAAACTACATATCATGGAAATTTTGCAACAAAATTATAAAAAGTTTAAAGACAGCTTGTCAGCCAAATTCATGGCAAAAAATCAAAATTCGAATGGGAGCCCAGGTGATCGAAAAACAATACCAATATGTAGCCAAATTCAAATAATTGTGTTTCGCGCCAAATTTTGATATTTTCAACTTCGGACGGCTACTATGAAGCGTCTATTTATCGGTGTGATTGCATAAATTGCATTGTACTAATGAGAGAATGCTATAATTTTTGAAACTAAGATCAGGTAGGGTCAAATTAACTGAACAGCTATCTTTAAGCGAAAATTTCGACCAACTTCGATTCAATTGAATTTTAAATCAATCTAAAAAATTTCAAACCAACACCTCCTTGAACATGTCATGCATGAACACTCGATGATTCTAAAAACTCTTTTCAAAATATAAATGGGATCATCAAAATTATTTTTATTAGTTTTTTGTGCTAGGTATCTATTGCCAAGAAGTGTAATTGAATTTCCCACGTACGACCGCTCAGAATATTGTTCGATGGAGCGACCTTTGCTCCACGTATGAGAAAGTCCTTGATGTTTGAACTATGTCTGTAGCTACATTAATCTCAACAAATTTTCAACTTGAACCTTGTTTTTTTTCCAATTTATGTGTTCAAGAGCCCCCGATAATCTTCTAGTATTCTTAAAACGAACAATTCATAAATAATAATCTTTAATCTTCCAAACTATTTCTAAGGTTTCCCTCTTGACATCTATGAATATTTCACCATTGTCGTTTGATCTATGTTTCTTTTCAAATCCGTGTGATGAATCTCATATGTTCAAAACTTTTATGCCCTTTAAAGAAACAAGAGTTAGGAGCAAAACATAGAAAATCAAAAGTTTTATTCTATTTTTGTTTTTTTTAAGATATCAAAGGTCTCACGAACAATTGAACACTTTTTATTTGCGGTAGCTCCCGATTTTTATGAGATAAATAATATATAAGAACATTTTTGATTAAAAGCTTTCAGGAAATGTTATGAGGTAATGAAAATGGCTTATTTATGATCAAAAAAAGTCAAATATTTTAATAAAACATTCAAGAAAACATGAAAAAATGAAACAATGGCGTACATATAACTGAATTTTGGTTGTTAAGGGAAGCATATAAATTCTTGAACAAAACGAAAAATGAATTTTTCAGCTGTTCAGGAGGGTTTGAGCGCGCGCGCGCGTTCGTGTGACCCATTAAATTTTGAATCTATAGTAGATGTATACACTACTAATGTCTGGACAACCAGCAAAAATAATAAATAAAGCAAAAATGTGTTTTTTGAAAAATGAAAAAGACATCAAAGAGGAGGGATTTGTTTTCTGAAATTAGTGTGAGAAAATTGAAAATCGCGCCGATTTTAGAAGATGTGTCTGTGGGAAAAATAGGAAAGTCTTGAAGGGATTTAGAATTTAAGTACAAAGGTTTTAAGTAAAAATGGATATAATATGCAAGAAAATTTGGAAAAATACTAACAAGACATGGATTTATGTTCAGTAATTCGTCTCATTTAATTTTTTCGATTATTTTTCTTTGAGGTAAGTTTTTGGTATAATTTTTTAAATTTAAAGAGATAAATTTATCTTAAGTGAAAATAGACTTCATTCTCATTCCAAATCCGTTTTTAAAATGTTCTAAATCCACCTAGAAGCCGAGAAAACGCTCCTCAAAACAATGGCCTAGAAAATGGGGCCACCTGGCCGAACTTTTTCCTATGAGCTTTTTTCGTGTTTTGTTAATAAATAGTTATGCAGAATGCTTATATTAGTCCCTTTAAAATATTTTTTTTTCAATTTATTGGATGTTTTTAAATTTTTTTTTGGATTTTTCATACCTGCGGACTAGTTTTCGCCGATGGCCTTTTTTCTAGGCCATTGTTTTGAAACTCATTTTCTCGGCTTCTAGGTAGTTTTAGAAAATTTTAAAAACAGATTTGGAATGAGAATGAAGTCTATTTTCATCCTAGAACTTCTGTTCAGTCTTACAACCTACGATTTTGACAAGTTTTTACATAAACTAATTCTGAGAAAAAAATTGTTGAAAATCGTGCAAAGATTTCTCAAAACTTTCGCAAGCATTCAATTTCCCCCAAGAGTATTTTTTTCCATTTTCAGATGTCAAAATAGTTCAAAAACCAAGCAACAGAAATGAAATAAAATTTTTGGTGACCCTCGAATTCGAAATAAAACTAAATTTATGTGTTCATTTGCCAGAAAATGCCGCCAACGGAACACCGATTCATCATTTGAACAATTTCATCATTCGAGAAAGCCAAACAATTTGTTCTTTTTTTAAACATGTTTGGAAAAAAGAGAATAATAAAACTAACCTCTGTGTGAATGGTCGACTGAAAAAATCATGCAACACTTTTGTGGATCTCCTTCGATTTATACGAGTCGGTGAGACGACCGCACTGTTTGTCATTCTGCTCTTCTGAAAACGAAATTTTTTTAATAAAAGATGAATAATTAGAATATTCAATTTCAGAAGAGATTAATAGAATAGAAGCGAAAAAAATGTGACCTATTTCCAGATGAAAGTGGTGCAAATGTGTAAAAAAAAAGTAAGTCAGACCCTTGAGTGACGCAAAATGTTTCGAGGAAAAAGGGAGGTCCTCTTTTTCCAAACATATCGAATGTTAATTTGTAGAGCAAAAAGCGTAGAGAAGAGTCGTAGTAAAAAGAGGAAATCAACCACAAAATTGAATTTAAAATCTAGAAAGTATGCGTGTATCTCTGTATCATTTCTATATATAGAATGTCTTGAAAAATAGGCAGATGACGAATACGGAAACTGAAAGTTTTTTTTGAGAACAAATGGATATGCGTATATGCAAGCATTTCAAAATTGGCATGTTTAAAAATAGAGTTCAGATAAATTACTAAAAGGGTAACACGATATTTTGTTACATAATTTGATAGTAATTTAAGAGTGCGAACTAAGTCGTTGAAGCCGATAATTTTCAAGTTTTTGGTCCAGTTTTTTAAATTTAAGTATTTCAAAATTAACACTTTTACATTAAAATCCTGAATATATACTACATTACAAAACAATTATTATGGTGGGTCAATTTAGTAATTTATTCTAAACATTTATGAAAAAATTAGCAACTGCAGGGGGTCAAAATCGAAAAATGATTCGAATTCAATGCTTTGGCATAAAATCATTTGATTTTTTGGAATAAACATATATTATTTTATAGCTTTAAAAAGAGGGAAATTTTATTTTCAATATTTTTCCAATAATTAATTTTTCTGTAATTCTCCTAAACGGGAGAAATTTAGACGTTTCATGAGGAAAACCTTAACTTCAAGTGGTACATTGTCTTAAAGGAGGGCTTTACCGAGCTAACGAATGCACCTGGGATGAAAATAGACTTCATTCTCATTCCAAATATGTTTTTAAATTTTTCGAAAACCACCTAGAAGCCGAGTAAACGCTCCTCAAAACAATGACCTAGAAAAAGTATCCACCGGCGAAAACTAGTCCGCAGGCATGAAAAATCCAAAAAAATATGAAAAAGCATAAATTAAAAAAAACATAAAACAGGACTAATATAAGAATTCTGCGTGATTATTTATTAACTAAACACGATAAAAAGCTCATAGGAAAAAGTTCGGCCAGGTGGACACTTTTTCTAGGCCATTGTTTTGAAATTAATTTTCTCGGCTTCTAGGTGGTTTTAGAAAATTTTAAAAACTGAGTTGGAATGAGAATGAAGTCTATTTTCATTTAAGATACATTTATCCGTAAAGTCTTCCTTTAAATCTTATTGAAACGGGAATGAACATTTGGAATTAGATTTATTTTTATCAACGTTCAGACACTTTTAGTGAAATCAACACATTTCCCATGACTAAATTGTGAATAAATAAATTTTAAAATTTCAAGAAACAAAAATTGCTTTCGCATGTTATTCAACAAACGGTTTAAACAGGAACCTTTAAAAACCCGAATGAAATGGATACAAATGTTTCACAGAAGACATGTAACTTAAGTAGAAAAGCAAACAGATAAAGAAAAAGACTGTTCTAACAAACTAAAAAGAAAATCCGAAAATAATTAGCCAACTTTCAAAAAAGCGTTCGCAATTTGACAACCGATTGAAATGTTTGTTTAATTTTTGTGTTTTGTCTACCTCTTTATTATTATTAGCCATAACTAAAAGGTGAAAATGAATAGGGAAACGAATAACAAGCTGAGTTTAATTAATACGTTCCCTCTATTCTTTTTACATACATCTATATAGTTAGATAGAGATGCAGATATCTAACAATACAACCAAAACAAAAAATAATACTGAAGTGAGCTTTTTTTTTAATAAAAGAGAAAAAATACGTAAAATTATGTGCATTATTTTGAAAATAAATGAACAACTGGTTGGGAATTTCGGAAAAGATGAAACAGAAAATTAATTTATTTGAAAAAAAAATGAATGGAGCGCGTCCTCTTTTTTTTTATCAAAGCAACGAACCGCCAAAACGCGCGCGGAACCTCTTAAAATATCAGTTGATTTGAGAGAAAGAATGGGATAGATGCGCAGCAAATATATACAACACTGCAACGTTGTAAAAATATTAAGTATCTTGGCTCGGTGGATTGTTCTATAGATTCATTCGAATTCGATTGGAGAACGAATCAATGGATTAGGTTTCTTTTGAGTTGTAATATGTTGATGATGATTGGAATCAGATTCGGGGAGGAATGATGGATTGGAGGGGAGTGCTTGATATGTGCACTTGGATGAACATTTTTGAAATAACAACAAAAAATGAAGTGGTTTTTCTAAAAAAAAATTCAATTAGGACAATGAATTAGGTCAGTGCATTGATGCAGATTTATTTATGGATTGTATTTAAAAATTAGATTTGGAATCAAATTTTAAAAATCGAATTGTAAGTTAAAGGGACTCTTTACTGAATTTGGGTTTCAATTCCATTTTCATCTTCTTCACAGTATTTGAAAACGCAGCTAATGAATGCATCTGGGATGAAAATAGAAGTCATCCCCATTCCAAAGCTGTTTTTAAAATTTTCTAAAATCACCTAGAAGCTGAGAAAACACGGTTCAAAACAATGGCCTAGAAAAAGAGGCCACCGGCGAAAACTAGTCCGCAGGCATGAAAAATCCAAAAACAAAAACATAAATTGGCCCCTTTTTCTAGGCCGTTGTTTTGAGGCGCGTTTTCTCGGCTTCTAGGTGGTTTTAGAAAATTTTAAAAACAGATTTGAAATGAGAATGAAGTCTATTTTCATCCCAGGCGCATTCATTAGCTCCGTAAAGTCCTCCTTTCAACTCAAAGGAAGAATTGGTAACAAGCATGATAATCTAAATCGCCTTCAAATTAAACGTTTTTTTTGTTTTTATATCTATTCATATTAGTTTTTTTAAAGGCAATTTTGCTTTGTCCTGAAATTATGTTTATAACTAAAGGATGGTTTTGTCAAAAGTACAAGGTTGAAATCCGAAGATTTCACACTTAATGCTATGCATTAAATTTTTTTGTAAAAATTAGATTAGTGGTATCTTTTGCAAAAAAGCTTACCATTCTCAAGTGAGTACTTGTTGACATCTGTTTTGCGGAAGTTGTAAAAAAAATTTCTAAAGAAAGCTCTCAACAAGTGCTCACTTGATTGATTAGTTGAAACAGTGCACCTTATCGCATGGGAATAAATTGTTTTTGTGGAAGAAATAAAAAGCATTTTTTTTTTCTGGTTCGAAAGAATAAAATATCGACAAGAGTTTGTGGAACGTCTTCAGTGAGTCTTTGAAAATCTAGAATTATTAACTAGGACGCATTTTGTAAAGTAATAAATTTGTGACCAGAATGAAAAAAATTGTGAAACCGTCCAAAATTGGTTCAAAATTGGTCCCACCGGTAGTTTTAAAAAACAGCGACAGTTCAATGAAGCTGTTGAAAAGAAGATGGAAAATAAAAACATTTGATTTTATTTCAATATCTAGAAAAATTCATAGGTTTTTTTTAAAAAAAACTACCGTTGTAGATCTTTGAAAAACTCACTTTATCTTGGAAAGCCCAAAATAGAAGCTAACAGAAAACTAGGGGTTTCAAAAAACAAAACTGGTCGTTAGCTAATTGTAATGTGCTCATAATAATTAGCAGGAGGAATTATGAAAACATTTTTTTGGAGAAGAATTTTAGATTTTTAGATGATTAAAAACAAGTGTCAAGTATTGTAGCCAATTTCTTGGAGCTTACACAGAAAGTACAACGAATAGAGATTAATTGGAAAAACAACACGGGTTACCGAACCCGCGAAGAAAAAAAACGAAACGAGGAGCCGAACGCATTTTATCGTTCGCATCAATCTTAGGCCAGCCGGTCGTTTTTCATCTAACGAGGAAGCCATCATAAATTGAGGACATCAGTAAAACTCATATGATGTTTGAGGTCTAAAATATGAACTTCCAACCTGTTATTTCGAAAGTTTACTTTTTTATCATTGATCGACCATAAATGGCATCCTACCTAAAAAGGGTAAGATGTGGAAATAAAATAAGAAAACAAAACAAAATGATCGGATTACATTTATAGGCAACACATTTTTTTTTCGTTTGTTGTTAGTAAAGTAAGTGTTGTTTCGCCAAAAAGTGTATTTATCCAAATTGAGCACAATTTCGTAGCCTCGTTTTAATTGGAAAGCGCTTTTCTTGTCCTCAGATTTAGAGGTCGTATACACCTTACATCATGCACGACAAAACGAGAAAAAAAAAAGATAATTGAGGGGCTCAATTCGTTTCTCTGTTTATGTGTTTATTCATCATTTTTTTTCAAATTGAAATAGAAAAAACGAATGGATTTGTGCGAAAGTCCCCCCTTCTGATGCTAGAAGATCCACTTTGATATATATTTTTTGAAAATTCATCATCTTCCTACGCTTGTTCATCATCTTGGCAGGAACAAAGAAAAACATCCGCAAAAATTAGAAGGAATGAAATTGAAGAGACGAAGGAAGTGCACATAAAAAAGAAAACAACAAAGTCTAACAATAAATAGGTTATGTGATTTCGAGAAAGTTTCTAGTTTTTTGAAATGATTTTCTAGGATTTTAGGATACTGTTTATATAGTTTGAAGGTCTACGATAAGAGATTTTATATTAATCTGACTCTAAAAATATGAAAACCTTGATTTTCTTGTCATGAAGATAAAGTGTCACAAACACGTTCAACTTTAAATTTTTCTCAGGTATCTTATTTTTTTGAGCTTGCAGTTGTTTGTATTTTTAATTGACTTTAAAAGGCAACATCTGAATCTTGATTCTTTAGTAAAGGGTGATATTTGAAGAATTTTACTAATTTTCGAACTCATGTTTTAAATGTTTTAAAGGAGGGGTTTACGGAGATAATAAATGTAACTTAAATGAAAATAGGCTTCATTCTCATTCCAAATCTGTTTTTAAAATTTTCTAAAACCACCTAGAAGTCGAGAAAATGAGCTTCAAAACAGTGTCCTAGAAAAAGTGTCCACCTGGGCGAATTTTTCCCTATGAGCTTTTTTCGTGTTTCTTTAATAAATAGTTATGCAGAATGCTTACATTGGTCCTTTTTTATGTTGTTCATCTTATTCTTATGTTTTTTCATGTTTTTTGGGATTTTTCATGCTTGCGGACTAGTTTTCGCATATGGCCATTTTTTCTAGGCCATTGTTTTGAGGCTCATTTTCTCGGCTTCTATGTGGTTTTAGAAAATTTCAAAAACAGATTAGGAATGGGAATGACTTCTATTTTCATCCCAGATGCATTTCATTCCGGGAGGGGGAGGGTCTTCCTTTGGAGGGTCTTCCAAATTTTGATACTTCGCCTTGAAATAAAAATATTTATTCATTATTCCTAAAAAGGCGTTTTTTTGTATTTTTAAAACTATCCATATCACAGCAATAAAGCTTAGGATACTGGCTAAGTACTTGTGGTAATTTACACTGAGGTGACAATTTTAAAACTGAATGCCTTTTTTCATCTCTCTTTCAAACACTTCGTCTCTCGAGGTTATTTTTGAAAATAAGTGTTCCAAAACCATGTGTTATTATTACTCAACCTTTTCAAATCTCCGGTTTCTCCCGCAAAACCTTCTGACCAAAACACATAGAACTACTCTCAAAATCGCCCTCTTAAAGTATTGTTAATAAATATTTGTTACATCCTCTTTCAACTGCCCCATGTGAACAAGAAAAACGCATCTAAATAACGTTTTTCCCCTCGATCTGCTCTATCAGCTCTTCCAATTGATCAGTGAAAAAAACATAATGAATCTCGGGGAGAATTCGAGACATTTATCCTACACGAACACAACGACAGGCGCCTGAAGATGAAGAAGCGGGTATCACACACACATAACGGCACACGATACTTTTCCCGCCCGCACCATTTTCAAGGTCCTGAATTTGTTTTTTTTTCTTCAAAAATCGATATTGATTACTGTTTTTAAGGTTTTTAAATTTTTTTGGTTTTTAAAAGTTTTATGCGTTTTTTTTTGTTGGTTTGAAAACTTCGTTAGATTTATCATAAATGTGTTGTAATATTCAGTGTAACGAACAATGTGAAAATGTGTGGTTTTATATTATTATTATGTACTTGGTTTTGCTCAGTTTTATTTCTATAGTACCAAGTTCCGTGTGCCCTATTTATTGGTTTGAACTTTTTAAATTTGTTGTGTGTATTTTTTTACACTTGTTTCAAGGATTTTCACTCATTTTTCAGCATTAAAAAAGGATATCATAGCATCAATATTTGTTGTTTTTCTCTTTAAAAATTTTTCAATGCTCATTAAAACGTGTTGATGAAAGAAGAATGTGCGACTTTTCGTTTTGATCCCCCCCCTCCTTTTTTAACTGGAAAAACTCAAAAATCAACAGCTGCTCTCAAAGATTGGAGGGGAAATATGTATAAAAAAATAAAGATCAGTTTCGGGAAGAAGATTTCTGCAAAATAATCGATTCTCCGCGTGTGGCGGAGAAGAGTACATTATACATTTTGAATTGAATTTTGGGGGTTTTTTCTGGTTTTTGATGGGCACACTTATTTCTCTCGACGATTTATTTGGTGATTTTATTTTTTTTAAAATAAAGTTTAAAATCCTCAGTGACGCCTAACAAATGTTTAATTTTGTCAAAATTCTCATGAAGATTTAACTGATATCGGAATGTGTTGTCCATAAAGCTTCGAAATTTTCGAAAGTCCAGTGTTCAAAATTACCCTTCAAAAAATCAAAAAAATATTCTGGATTCCATGACTCATTTTAATGATGCTCGAAACACATGTTTTGCATGTATAATGTCAAGAGGTTCACATTTTCAACACTTAGTCCATGTGATGAAATTTTAGAAAAAAAATCCAAATTTGAAAAAAAATCAATCCATTTTTTAAACCATATTGAAAAAACATTTAAACCATAGAAATTAATAATTTTTAAATTGTACTGTAAATTTCGTTTTACTAATGAGAAAAGCTCAAATTTTTGAAATAGAAACCAGTGGGTTTAAATTAACTGACACACTATCTTTAACGACAATATTTAGATACCTTAGATGACTTTTGTTCACTCTGAGCAGCAGCATATTTTTTTTTTCAAAAAAAAAACTACATCTTTTAAAATATAAAAAAGCATAGTTAGACTCTTTATCTTCTTTAAAGTTGATTTTTTTGGTTCAGTTTAACTTATTGTCACACACTCAATCCCCTCTTTTTTTTTAAACCCGTTCCTCGTCTCTTCATTTCAATTTATATTATGATGTTCCCATTCTACCTATTCATCATTATCATCAACACCACCATCAAATTACCCCATCCACATGTCCTACAACTGTAATACTCTTTCACTGAGCTTTCTTTCCACTTGAGACAGAGGACGCATCAACTTTTTTTTTGAACATTTCTTATGCAATCTGTTGACCTGAAAGAATTGACATTTGTTCCAAGATCTATAAGTTAAGATGCGAAGGAAAAAGTAGCCAATGGCACATTTTTTGCAACAAAAAAAATGGTTGATTGATAAAGTCCACAAAAATCACTACTATGTAATTATTTGCTTTTAATTGTCGGCGTATCATCGATTCATTATAATATTTCACAAAAATTGTAAACATTTTGTTCTTGTTTGATACGAAAATCATTATTTCGACAACTTTCTTAATGAGCGACTCGACTTTGCTCCGCGAAACGAATACTTTTAACGTTCGAAAAAGAGCATGGACATCTCTAGAATATTTTGATGAAACTCTCAAACGGAGAAGTTCGAAACTTCCCCCAGGATCGAGTTATGAAATAGAAGAAAACTCGGAACACGAAGAACAAAAAATGCCAGCATCTCGAAGTAAATTATTAAATGAAATGAGTACAAATAACCACTCAAGAGGTGCCGATTGCTTTGATTTACTTTACTCTACTCATGCCGCCTCCGCCGATTCATCTTTTTTTCGTGGTTTTCCTTCGCAGCAGCAGCAGGAGCAGCAGACAACAATTCTCACCTGTCAAAATATCAACAATCAAAAGGAGCGGAATGAACGGAAAATTTCGAAATTATTCAAATGGTTATTGAAGTCTGTTTTTGTAGAAGTTATTCCGAATCCTTTTGAATATATTGACGGTTGGGTGATTGGAGCACCGATGTTGGCAACACAGGTATTGTTTTTTTTAAAGTGGGAAACAATTATAATTAATTTTTATAATTTTTTTTCAAAAAAAAATATTTAGTCTAACAGATAATCATTAACAAAATAAATGAAATCAGTTTCAATCATTTTTTATTAAAAATTTTAAAGGGGTCCTGAGGGACGAAATTAATGGGTTTAAACGTGATAAAAGTATGATTGTTTTTAAATAAATGAAAAAAATCCCCAAAAAAACTCGAAAATGGCGGAAAAAAAATCCAAAAAAAACCATAGAGCCGTAGATTGTCCTAATTGCCGAAGAAACGCTTTTTGAGTTTTCTAGGCCGTTTGTTTTTTCTCGACCGTCTGATTTTTCTATTGAAAATTTATTAAAACCTGTTCTTCTTTTCAGTTTTTTAAAGAGAAAATTATGCATAATAGAGTATAAAAAATACATTTTCAAAAAAAAATCAGACGGCCGAGAAAAGACAAACGGCCAAGAAAACCAAACCGAACATGGCCTAGAAAACCAAAAAAATTCGGCCACGAGGGCGATACAGTTTTATGGTTCTTTTTTTAAATTTTTCGCTCCCCTCAGGCCCCCTTTAAAGAGTATTGATTTTTTGAACTCCACGGTTTTGCGTGCGGGATGTCCCGCCATTTTTTTTTGGTATGTAAACAACTACTCTTACATATGTCTTTTCCGGTGCTCTTCGAATTTTTTTCTACTTTACAAGATCAAACTACAGAAATGTTCAGTGCCGAATAATATTACCAAAAGTTAGAAATAAAATTTTCAAATCTGATAATGTACCAGTTGTTTGTTTTCTTGGATTCAATTGTGTAAAATTGAAAACTTCAAACTTTGGGATCGGATAAAATTATCTATCTTTAACTTCACGAAATACATAATCTTGAAAAAGTTGTCTAAAAACTTAAACCAATTGTTAGCCACCAAGAACCAAAAGAATCAATTATTTTTTATATTCTGTCGTCAAATTCTTTCTTTTTCTCAATAGTTGAGCCATTTCTCTGAATCCTCTTCATTATTCATTCTATTGTTTCAATGCTTTATGTTTCAACCACTTGAACATGTGTACAGTCTTCCATCCTTATCCTTTTCTTCAAAAAGACATGATAACATCATTGATTTCAACGGAAATATTTTTTAAAAATTAGATATCTTATTTTATTTAAATGTAGATATGTATATTTTTGTGTTTATGTGTTTTGCTTGTTTTCAGATTTGTTTGATGGTTTGTGTTTGTTGTCGGTGTTGTCTATGTAAATGTGTTGCCAAAAGAGGAAAAAATGGTGCAAGATCTCGGTCTGAAATTGAAGAAGAAGAGCGAGATGTGTACACCATTCCTGGCTCGATTCACATCCCGAAACCGGTTTATTCAAAAGATTCAAAAATTCCAAAAGGCCGGTCCTCGTCGGCACCACATTTCGCTGTCCCGTCACTTGTCTCAACGTCTATCAATTATAAGAGAATGTCCATGTGGGAAACGTCGATAAATGTGCAAAATGATGTAGAACCGTTGAATACACCACCTCTCGTTGTAAACCGAACCACTAATTTGGACTTTATTGATAAGGAGGGTAATAATCCAACATGTTGCAGAGACGGACCGCGCAAACCTGGCTTCCGATCGCTGAGAGGGTCACCTATACCACCGTAAGATTATAAAAGAAGTTAATTAAAATATTTCTAAATTTCAGTGATACAACACCTACTGTGTCAACGCAGATCTCGGCGTCTGAAGTCAAACAGAAAAAGGTTAAAGATCATACGAAGAAAAAAGGAAAAAAGATGGATAAGAGGTCGAATAATGGAGGAGGAGGAGGATTCTTCCAAAGATGGTTCGGTAGTGGATCAAATGAATCGAATAATGAAGTGATCGATGCGCGAGGCGAACGAAAAACCGCGAAACAACGCGAACAAGAGTTATTGCAACGACCTGAAAGAAGACCTGGGGTTGGTGATTTTCAACATTTTGTTTGAGACACAAAAATTATCATTTTGTACTCTCAACTTAAAATTTTTGCATCATGCAAGTTGGTCTTGACCTACCCAGAAAATCTAAGTCTCTCACGCAGTCGTGCTATTTTTACCTGCAAGCGGCTGCGATGCGGTCTTTTAGTAGAAAATATATTATCCAAACTTTTTAACTACAATAGTTGATTGTGGGTTTTGTGGGTCATAAATCATGATCACCATTTTTCATATTGTCAAGTTAAAAATTTTGGATCTTCCATTGTCTACTAAAATACTGCAGCGCTAAAAAATAGCACGACTGTATGAGAGACTTAGCCTTTCGGGGTAGGTCAAAACCAATTAGCATGATCAAGAATATTTGAGTTGACAATATATGTATAACACATATATCATTTTTTTGTCTCGATAGCGCAAATCACATTGAATATCATTTTTTTTTCTCAAAAATCGTTAAAGAGTTGCGGCAATAAGATTAAAGACAGCTGTTCAGTTAATTTGACCCTACCTGGTCTTAGTATCAAAAATTAGAGCTGTCTCTCATTAGTACAACGCAATTTATGCGAAATCACATCGATAAATACATCATAGCAGCGTTCCAAAGTTGATTTTTTGCCTTGAATTTGAATAGTGTTAGCTGACTAGCTGCCTTTAACACACTTTTAAACGTTTCTTAGTAAAAATAAATTTGTTTGAAAATTTGAAAATATATTGATTGAAGTATTGAACAGCTCATATAAAAAATTCTGAATGATTCAGAAGTTTTGAAATTACAGCTTTTCTGAAACTCATATAGTATTTGCTGAAATCGGTTTCGCTGATTTTTGTTTTGCAAAAATTGTTAGAATTTAGTCGCAAAAATTTAAACAAATTTTGAAGACGTCTATGTTTAAGTGTCATTCATTTCAGGGAAGAACACATTCACATGATGAATATCGCCGTCATCAACAGCCAAATCTTATGGTATCAACAAATGATGACGATGACTATGCAACAATTGATAGAGATAGAAGAACAAATGCCCGAGAAAGTTAGTTTTAGATCTTCTGAAGAAGTTTGAAAATTCTAACAATTCGATGTTTTGTTTCAGTGTCCATGCCAGCTTCACCGCGAAATGTGCACTTTGTCGATGAATCATCTGGCCCACTAAGTCGAACAATGCACGAATCGGCATTCGGTGATCGAGCCCATCTTCAATATAGACCAAGAGCCCAAAAAGGGCCTACAACACGTGGGGCGCCAACCTCATCTGTTAGTAAACTTGACGAGGCTACATTGGATCTCCTTCGACTTTCGACTGAACCAAGTCCAGTACCATCTAGAAGGTATTTAAATGCCAAACAAAACGAATTATATGTATTGATTTTTCAGAACAACTCCACAAAACGGAACAAGTCTATTGAAATCCGCATCACTGAGCTCCATGCAACAAAGAATTCCGATCAAAACAATCGACGGTGGACAGCTAAGAGTTGCAAACGTTTTCACATGGGATCAGAATAGTGTTGACACTACTACAGATGATGAGAGATATATTCAAAGACCTGAAAGATCAAGCAGGTTATCACCACAAGCTGAACAAAGGAATGAGAAACGTAAGTTTTATAAAATGGTTTCCCGAATTAAAAAAAACACAAATTCAGTCGTGAAATTATTAGAAACAGAATGTGATGCTCCAAAAATTTCAGAAATTCAAATCCAGCAAAGAAGCGTTTCAAATGGTCCATCATCCACTCGACGAGAGACTGAACTTGAGTATGAAGAAAAGCGACAACTTCCTCCAGTTGTTCGAACAACTGTTGAAGGAAAGCTTAAAATGGAGAAAATTGTCGGAGCTGATCTTATCACGGTTGATAGTTGTATTTCCAGTGCATGGACTGTAAAGGATGTGGTTACTAATTATAAGGTTATTCAATTTTTTAGTGAAGTAAGTACCATTTGAGATGTTTCAGATCAAATCAACCATTGGAAAGAAGAGTTTGATTCTTGAAGAAATGAAAGATGGACAGTCAAAGTATAAAATCACTTTGATTGAAAATGGAGAAACAAAAATGGAAAGAGAAGCGAATTTGGATGTTCCAGATTTCATAAACAAGAAGGATTATCTCGCTGAAGTCAGCAAGAAATTGTTAACTGATTTGAAAGAAAGTTCCGATACTGTCTCAGCTCTGACCCATATTGAAGTGAGTTTTCAGCTCTTGAAGAATAATATAAATTATAATAATATTTCAGGTGGAAGTTGTTGAAGATGTTACGAACATTTTGAAGACCTATGTAATTGGTGAAAGAGCTGACGATGTTCTAGCTGATGAACAACTGCGTCTTCATTATGAACAATCTGCTGATGTCACACCACCACCAATTGACTACCATAAAGTTGAGAAGATTTATGTGGACGAGTTACAGGTCGAACCAATTGAAGACCTAGAAAAAGCTGATATTTATCTCAGTAAAGATGGAAAACATTTTGAAGGAGAAGGTGATTATTACATTTAATTGGAAATGAAATAATAAATTTCCTAATTTCTAGGAGCATTGAAACGTGTTCGTCGATTTGAAACTGAAGAATCACTCGAAACTCCAACCATCATCCGAATGGAGCCAAGATGTGCTCATGCATTCGCTGATTGTGATGTTGCAAAGCGAGAAGATACTTCAAACTTCACTGTTAAAATAGCTATTCCATTGGTAAAAGCCATCACATTCGTTTTGAGACAATCAAAGATTATGAGACAACAAAAAGCTGCTGGATACGAAATTGAAAAAGATGGACAACGGTTAAAAAGTTTTATCAATATTTTAATAAAATATTTTAAATTTCAGATTTGAGGATGAAACAACACTTCGAAGAGTTAAACGATATGAATCTGCTGAGGAAGAACAAAAGATCGAAAAAGTTGCAGTTTCACAAGTTGAAGAGTCGAAACTTGCGAAGATTGTAATAAATGAAGCAGAAGCTGTTCAGAAAGAATCTGAAGCACTAGGTGGGCAATATGAAATGGAACAAGAAGGAGCACATCTCCAAGGGCAAACTGTGTTCAAGAAACGGAATAGAGAATTGGATTCTGAATCATCTGAGGAGAAATTTGTGGAAAGAGAGGCAGAAGGCGGACAATATGAAATGCAATTGGAAGGTGTTAGATTGCTTGGAGAGACAAAGTTCCGAAAACAGGGCAAACGTTATGAATCAGAATCCGAAGAATCGATTATATCTTCATGGAATGCTGGATCACCGACAATTGTTGATTTGATTAAAAAAGAGTCGACGTCGCTTTTCGAAGCGACATTTGAAACATCTAATAATTATTCTCCAATTGTTATGGAAATTAGAAGACCAAAATTGAAGAAAGAATCAGCTACTATTGGATGCACAATCGTTAATGGAAAATCGAATAAAGAATCTATTGAATTGACAAGAAGAGATGTTGGAATATTGAAGACTCAAGGAAAGTTCCGTGAAATGAATGATGAATCTGCAATGATGTTATGCGGTTTTGAAAATGCCAAATCATCAAAAGCTGAAGCTCAAATTGTGAAAAAGGAAAAGAACAGCTCCAAAGTGGCATTCAGCTCAAGTTCTACATCTACTGAGAACACCACACTATCTACCAATATCTATCACGATAATGATAAATTCTCAGTTCAAGGATCGTCAAAAACCGCAAATCATACTGCAGCAGTCGGAAAGTTCAGAGAAATGTCCGAAGAAAATGCTCAAAATATGATTTTCTTGCAAAAACAGGAAAGTGCCAGTAGTCAATTGAATGAAACTTCGACGAATATTAAGGTAATTACTCAGTTCTCAATTTCATTTCCCAACTTATAAATCTGCTTCTGATTTTTTAAAATCTTCAACCTGAAAATTCACTTTTAAACGTTTTTTTTCAATAATGCGCTGAAACTATTCCACTACATTCTACGTTTCAAAATATTTAATAAAACATGTTAAGAATAATGTCTATTTGATATGATGTAAGAACGATTCTTATTGAAGGAAGGCTTTATAGAGCTAATGAATGCATCTGGGATGAAAATAGACTTCATTCTCATTCCAAATATGTTTTTAAAATTTTCTAAAACCACCTAGAAGCCGAGAAAACAAAAAAATGAAAAAACATAAAAAAAGGACAAATTCTGTATAACTATTTATTAACGAAACACGAAAAAAGCTCATAGGAAAAAGTTCGGTCAGGGTGCCCCTTTTTCTAGGCCATTGTTTTGGGGGGCGTTTTCTCGGCTTCTAGGTGGTTTTAGAAAAATTTTAAAACAGATTTGGAATGAGAACGAAGTCCATTTTCAATTGAGGTACATTTTATAAAGCCCTCATTGTATTTTTTTTAATTATTGAGATGTAGCGAAAGAAAAAAAACAAAGAAACACTTTTTTAGCGATTTATTATTAGTTCTTAAAGTTCAATTTATATGTATCTTGCAGAACATGTTATTTAATTATTTTTCAGCATGTTCATCGTCAACAATCTGAAGCTCGATTCGCCGAATCTAAGCACGTGGCTGAAAGCTGTGCAGTTATGCTTAAAAATACTGGAACAGTTCAAAGTTCAATCGCCTCAACGCTTGCAGAAGCGACAACCGGTTAGTTTATTTTCGTTAATTATTTCACATAGCACTTTCACCAGCGTGTTCTTCGAAATTTGCATTTGCCTGCACCAATCACCAAACCCATTTTCTATGTTTTCCCCCTATATATATATATTTCTCTGAATGTTTCATCTCCATGCACCGAGCGCGTCTAAAAACATTATATACACGAAAAGCCCAAAAACCATAAAGCGCAGAAAAATAAAAAAAACTGAAAACATAAAGTGAATCTTGATGTGATGTTCAAGATCTTCGCGTCCGACGCAAGGATGCAAAGGGCGATATCACGGTGTTTGTGATGTTCAAAAAGCTGTTCGGAAATTATGGGCACGCATCGATGAGATTGTCATTGATGGGTGGAATAGCTGAAGGAATGAGAAGGCGTGAAGAATTGATGCAAAGGAAGGAATTGCGGGAGCTTCAACAACAACAGGAAGAAGTGAAACGTTCACAATATTCTCAAAGTTTGTATGAGCATACAAGTGAACATTATTCAGAATCTTCTTTTTATCATCAAGGTATGCTCAATTTTTTGTTTCATTTTCCTAAATGTGTGAGTGTGTGAGACTGTAAAATTTAATATTTTCAATCAAAATAATAACATATAAATGTGGGCCCTAATTAGGAATGAATTCAATTTTCCAGAATCCAACTACACTAGCAATACCTCAAGCAGTGTTTACATTGAATTAGGAGATGATTTCGAGATAACTTGTCAAATAAGTGCTAGTAACCAATCTTATGATTCTAATACAAGTAGTGGTAGAACTCAACAAGCTATACTAGTTTTTTAGTTAGGGAAAAATGCTTAGAATTTTTGTAAATAATAATTTGGCAGAGGTTTTCTTTTTAGTTCAGAGTTCAGAAAATCGATAATTTTGTTTTCTTTTCTATTTTTAACCACCTCTGCTTAACTTCAGCTTACTGATTATTTTGAGTGGATTTTTAGTTTCTTACTATATTCTTAGTTTCGTCTAGATTAGAGTGTGAGAATGGTTAGGTTTTGAAATTCAAAAATTAACCAAATATATATATTTTGCATCTCAAAAATAAATGAAATAAATTTTCGAAAAATCAAATGTCCAACTTTCATTAAAAAAATAGAAACTTCCAGAAGTTTTGGAAAGTTTAGATAAGCAATTGCCGCAAGAGGCGTCAGTGTCTAAACAGTTGAGCAGCATTGAAAAGCAATTACTCAACTTGGCATCGAATCAGAGCAAAATATCTTCTGTTGTTATGGCTGAAGGGGCCGAACAACTAGAAAAAGCGAATAACATCTCGATTGATGTGAACGCGAAACGCAAAGATAAACATGCGAATCAGTTGATTGTGGTGCTTGAAGAACAATGGGAAAGTGTTGAAATTGGTGGTTTAAGGCAAAAAGTGTTGTCGCATGAAGAGAGTCATGTATCGCTTCAAAAATCTATTCGTAATTTGGATCAGTCGAGGTCGTATTCTATTATTAAACGTAGCGCGTCGAGGGAATCTGTTCAACATACGAGTAAGCAATCGCTTGAAAGACAAGCGAGTTTGGAAGGCAGATTCCAAAAAGCTGAAAGTTGGTCAACGATTGAACATCGGAGACGTTCTGCATCTATTGATCGAGCTGCTTTGAGTTTGAGACAATCGACTGAAGAAGTTTGTGCTGGTTTTTGGGATACATCGAAGATTGAAACAACAAGGAAAACATTGCTTCAAAAGACGAAATCAATGGAGAGCATGAGCTTGAAGACAAAGGCAGTTACTGATCAAACAACATCAATTGAATCGAAGTTGGAAAAGATGCCTATAAATATTAATGCAAAGGAATTGTACTTGGCAACCAAAAGAAGAGAAATTGTGGCAGCAGCGTTTGGAATTTCAAAACAATCTTTGGAAAAACTATTAAGTTTTGTTGAAAAAGTTCATTGGGAGGATTTAACAATGCTTCAACGTCAAAAAGAAAGACTTTCTATTAATTTGAAATCTTTGATCAGTTCCCCAGTTGAATTGAACATTTCAAATGTGTTAGGAAGAATTATTTCACCACCTGAACAAGATGAACACTTCGATTTGATAATGATTGATAGATCCGAATCAAAAGTATACTCTCAATTAAAGGCATCTGCTGAAGAAATCTGCAATCGAGAAATTTCAATTGGAAACATGAAACCAATTGAACATGCTGCTTTTTTGAGTTTATTGACAACTGTTGTGTCGAAATGTGATTTGAGGACTATTCAACCATCTGATACTACTTCAATTACTCAAATTATTTATGATATTCAAGATGAGAAGATGAGTACAAGTGGATTGATGAAGAGTGCAAGCAATCTGGAAGTTCAACGAATGTTCCATGCAACATCTGAAGAAACTGTGCAAGGATTTTGGAATACTTCAAAGGATTCTGAGAGTGTTTTGAAGGTGTTGAAGGATCGTGCTGAGACTTTTAAACAATCGTTGAATACATTTGCAACCACGGAATTTGAATCAAGACATGACATCGAGTTGGAGAGAGAGAAACAAGAATTTCGAGCGGAAATTTTAAACGATATTTCTCCTAAAGAAATTATTAGTAACGCATTCCAAATTGAAATAAAAGTCATTGATGAATTTTTCAAAGTCGTTGAGAAAACTGATTGGAGTAGAATTGAATTGCCGGAGAAGGAGATTTCAACAATTGCTTCGAACATCAAACTATTGTCTCCTGCTCAATTCGATGCTTCTACTATACTTGGAAAATTGAAAGCTGCTCCTCCACAAGTTGAACAAGCCGATTTGATGGTTCAACAAATTCGAAAAGCTGCCTGTATGCTGGAAGTGAAATCGGTTGTGGAACAAACTATTCAATCATTTTCTGAATTTTCAAAATTATCTGAAGAACAAACTGCAGCGTTTTCAAATCTTGCAGCTTTGATGATTTCTGAGAAATTGAATACTTTACCATCGTCGTCGGAGAGTATCATTGTCACTGTTGGGCATAGCGATGTTCCAGAACAGATAAAAACATCAAAAACTTTGATATCGATTAATTTTGAACACCTTCGGCGAATTATCCGTGAACCATTGGAAACAACAATTCAAGGATTTTGGGATTCTGAAGTTGAACAAGAAAATGCATCGAAGTTATTGAAAGAAACAATTGAAACTCTTCACGAAGTGTTGAAAACTCATGCTGCATTATTGGTACAGGAAAATGCGGAAAAAAGTTTGATCAGATCCGAAGACAGATTGATAAAAGAAGTAGTTCAACCATTATCAACCTTGGAAATTGTGAAAGCTTGTTTCGAAATTACCGATGAATCAATGGATACATTTCTAAAAGCAATGGAAAACACGGACTGGAGTGATGTGAATCTACCAGAGAAGGTTCATTCAACGATTTCGAAGAACTTGAAAGAATTGGCACCATCACATTTCGATGTTTCCACTATTCTCGGAAAGTTGAAAGCTCCAATTCCTCAAGCGAAAGCTGCAGATGTTAAATTTGAGGAAAAAATTAAAGCGGCATGTTTGCTGAAAGTTAGTCAGAAAATGGAGGAAACAATTCAATCTACAAGTGCTTTTTCGAAAACGTCAGAGGATGAAAAAACAGTGTTTTCAAATCTTATCGCGTTGATGTCGTCGAACCAGTTGGATACTTTGCCATCTATAAGTGAAACAACAACTTTCTCAGTTGAATACAATGATATACCAGAGAGTCTCCAAACATTGAAAGCTTTGATTTCTTCACATTCTGATAGTTTGGCAAGACGAGTCAGAGAACCATTGGAACAAGTAGTGCAAGGAATTTGGAACACTTCAACTGAACAGGAGAAGACTGCAATGGTTTACAAGATGAAAATGAATACTATTCATGAATCGTTGAGAGCTTATTCTGCAACAGTAGTAGATGAGAAGATTGTTCAACAAATTTCAAAGAATTTTGAACGGTTTTCTACCGAAACGCTACGAAAAATAAGTTCGAAAGAGATTGTTCAATGTGCTTTTAAAATTTCGGATTCGACGATGGAAAAAATGTTTAATGTTTTGGAGAAAGTCGATTGGAGCACAATTGATCTTCCAGAAGAACAATATTCAGCGATTCAATCAAATATCAGAGAGCTTGTCCCATTGTCATTCGATGTTTCGACCATTTTTGGACAATTAAGAGCACCCAAACCAGAGGATGAAGAAGTTGATGTGAATCGAGCGGAAGTTCGCAAAGTTAGATGTATTTCAAATTTGAAAAGTCAAATTGAGAATGTTGTCAACACCAATACAATTTTCTCCAAAATGGATGAAAATGAGAAGATTATGATTTCAAACATCGGAGGATTGATTGTATCACAAGACTTGACAGCATTGAGTCCATCAACGGAAACATCGACAGTCAGTGTTGGTTATAATGATATCGTTCAACATATTGAAACAACAAAAATGATGATTGCCGCGAACTCTGAACAACTCTCCACTCGAATCAGAGAACTGAATGAGGAAACAATTCAAGGATTCTGGAAAAGTCAATCTGATCAAGATAAGGTTTCAGTGGTTATTAATGAAAAACTAGAATCGATTCATTCATCATTGAGAACGTTTGCAATCAAATATGTGGAAGAATCAATTAATCAGCAATTTGTTGAAATGGAGCAACAGGAATCAGCAAGCATTTCAGGAATACTGACCCCGAGACAAATTGTAGCAGCTGCGTTTGCAATTTCGAATGAAGAATTGAATCAAGTCTTCGAAATTATGGACAAAATCAATTGGGAAGATTTGTCCATTCCAACAGTTCAGAATGTTAGAATCCAACTGAATTTGAGATGCGTCGAAGCAAATGTTCCAAGTTTATTTGGACTGTTGCAGCCACCGCCGGAAGCTGATGAAAGAATTGATAGAACGATGTCAGAGGATCAAAAATTGAAGCTTCTTTTGAATGTTAGAGCATCAACTGAAAATATTATCTCAGAGGATGCAAACTTGTCAAGAGTTGGAAAGGATCAGACAACAACATTTATCAACTTGATTTCGATGTTGGTCTCTGAAAATGTTGAATCATTGATATCGGAGGGATTCAAAATTGAAAGTGAATCAAAGAGAACAGAGGCTGCTGCTATTTCAATTCCGATTCCTGAAAAAGTTCGATTTGTAGACGTTGTTCCAGAATCAAAGGAGGAATCGATTCAATCATTCTGGAAAACTTCAAAGTTGTCAGAAAATGTGTCATCAACTATAGCCAACAAACTCACCACGCTGAAAACAGAATTTGTTGCATCGGTTGCTCGTCAAGTGGACTGCGTGTTTAATGCTGAATACAATAGAAAAGTTTTCAATCAAAGTTCCGAAAAAATCTTCAACGATTTGACGAAAGAAGTTGTGTGTGCGGCATTTGGAATATCGCTTGAATCTCTGAATACATTTTTCGAAAGATTCTCAGAAATGGATTGGAAATCAATTGAATTGACCGTGCGACAAAAGGAGATTTTATCATCGAATATTCGAGCTCTTGCGACTTCTGATAAACAATTGACAACAATACTAGGAAATTTGGTTGCAAAGGAAGAAGAACAGGAGTCAACGGCTGCTAGAATCTCGGAGAGCCAGAAAATCAGCGTTGAGAATATTTTCAAGATCAAGGAAATTTTCTTAAACACTGAAATCAGAAAAGAAGGTTTGGAAGAGCAAGTAATTCAATCAAATATAATTTCACTCATTGCTTCGTCTGATCTTCGAGCATTGGTTCAATCGACTGCAGTTGAAACAAAATCAGTTGAATTGGAGAAACCGTTTGTTTCCTTTGGAGCACAACATTCAATTTATGATGAAGTCTTAAGAATCCAAGATGTTGTTCGTCAGCCTCGAGAAGAAGTTGTTCAAGGTTTTTGGAATACTTCAACCAAAAACGAAATTGTTGAAAAGGCTTTGCGGAAAATTGAAGTTCTCAAAAGCAAATTTGCTTGCCATGCAGCAATTGAATCACAAAAATGTCTGATGAGCCAACTTTCTAAAAAACCAGAAGAAGCATCAATCGAAAAAATTGAAATTCCAACTGTCAAACAATTGATCTCTTCTGCTTTTTCAATTTCGAACGAACAAATTTCAACAATCATCGAAAGGTTGGAGAAATTGGATTTTAATGAAATAAATGTTCCGGAGAGTGTTCGAGATGCGATCGCTGTCAATTTGTCATCGATTGGAATTGACTCAATGGCCTTTTTTGGAAAGTTGAAACCACCGCGTGAACAGAAAGAAGGAGTTGATAGAGTTGTTGAGCAGAAGAAAATCATCAAATATTTGTTTGACGTCAAGGCAGCGATGGAAGCACAAGCTACAATAAACCCTGAATTTGGTTTCAAGTCTGAAGAAGAACAAATCGTGACGTCTAATGTTTTGGCACTTCTATCAACAACTGATTTGTCAACTATTGTTCCAAAACTCATCCAATTGGAGTCTACCCCTGAATCATACAAAACACAACTCGTTTTGAAAACTCCCGAAGTTGACAATTTGATAAAACGAATCTCAAGTCAATCAGAAGAATCTTGCCAAGGATTTTGGAGCAGTGAAAAGCAGGAGGAAATTGTAGAAGCTGTGAAAGATAAAACAACCATCCTTCGAAATTATCTTCAAACATTTGCTGCACAAAATTCGTTCGCTGAAATTCAAAAGGTGCTGGAAAAACAACTAGAAACGGCGGATATCACTACTCAACGAAGAACATTCTTGCGAGAGATTGTCAGCAAATGCTTCAAGATTTCGTATACATTGATGGAAACAGTTTTGAATGTTGTCGACAAAATGGAATGGAATCAAATTCAAATGTCAGAAAAGCAGAAAGAACAATTTTCATGTAATATTCGGATGATAGATGAAGATCATCAGAGATCGGAGAGGGTTGCGGAAAGACTACAAACATCGACTACAGAAGAAACTATCGAAACTGTTGAATCAAAATGTTTGAACGAAGTAAAACGTAGTGTTGAAAATTTGATAGAACACAATTTGGAGTTTTCGAGAATCGACACTAACGAATCAGCAACTATTGTTAACATAATTAGATTGATGATGGAATGCAATTTGGCTGAAACAACTCTACTTCAATCCATTCATTCGAAGGAAAGAATTTATCAATCAACTGTGACCCGAGAGGAAAATATTCTGAAAACAATTCAACATCGAATCGAAACTTTGAAGAATGTAACTGGAACGAGTACACTTCTGGATACTGCTTTCAGTGCGACACATCAACAGCTAGTTTCTTTCATAAGATTGATTCAGAATATTGAATGGGAGAAGGTGAATCTTACAAGTGAACAATATGAAAATCTTGAAAGAAATTTGAAATCAATCGATGAAAATATTGAAATTGGTTCAATAATTGGAACTTTGACTGCTCCAGCCGATCAATCCGAATACGTTGATTATTTCGTCCAACAATCTCGAAAACTGGAAGCTATTCTCAATTTGATGGCTGCCGCTGAACGTACCATTTCTACTGATTCACAACTTGTTCGAATGTCAAAAGATGAGCAAATATTCTACAAAACTCTTCTCAAAACGTTTGTTTCTTGTAATCTTTCAACAACTGCATCAGCATTAGAAGAGCAAGGAACTTCTGAACAATTCACATCAATCAGTGAAGCGGAAATATCGAAACTATTATTGGAAAGACAGTCGATTCGAGAAAGTCTGGGAATACGAGAATCATCGGAAGAAGCAGTTTATGGACTATGGTCAAGTCAGAAAGAAAGAGAAGTTTCAGAGAAAATACTCAAAGCTGCACAATTTGAAAGAGCTCAGTTGGAAACCAGTGCATCTCAAGTTGAAGATCATTCAATTTATTCTGAATTATCTGCATTTGGATCGAATGAAGAGATCGAGAAAGTTGTGGCCATGGAACTTAGGGATATTGTTTCAAATAGTTTTGGAATCGACAGTCAATCCTTGGAGAGGTTATTCGAATTGATTCCAAAAATTGATTGGAGTGTGCTGAGTATGCCAATTGCTCAAAAGGAACTTGTTATCAAAAATTTGAAGATGATGAAACCAGATGAATCCTTCGATACAATGGGAACAGTTGGAAGAATTTTGGCTCCGCCTGAAGAGGAAGCATTTGCTGAACTTGATTTGAAACAAGCGAGAGAAGCGAAAGTAATGATGGATATCCAAGAATGTGTATTTACTACATGTACTGGATATACAGAATTTGAGAAAGTTAGTCAACAAGAAGTGACAAACTTCTCAACACTTCTTGGAACAATGTCCATCTGTGATTTGGTTACAATGGCGGCATCGAATATCCAAATTGATTCAAAATATGATTACTATCGAAGACCTGCACCAAAAGATGCTGAAATGACAATCAGTGACATAATCATGCAATCGGCTCAAGAAAATGTTAGAGAACCTGGAGAAATCACATCATCCGGAATCTGGAGTACGGTATCGAATACGGAAGCAGCGAAGACGACAATTTCCGAAAGCACTGTTAATAAAGAAAGTGTTTCACGGAAGATGAAGGCATCTGAAGAACACAGTGTGCAAAAATATCAAGAATTGGGAAGAGAGACAACAGGTGAACGGGAAATCAAGTTGGCTGAGGAAAACACAGAATCCATTCAGAAACAATACTTTGTCGATCGATCAGATGCAAGCATGCAGATGACAAATGAGAAGTTGCAAAAATCAGAATCTGGAATATGTTTGACAGATAGGAAGAAAGATCAAATATCGTTCAATGTTAAGGAACAACACGAAAATCAGTTGGACTTTGGAGGATCATTTGGAGAGCTTCAACCACAGGAAAAAGATGCCGAAACAATTGTTAGACAAAGTAGAGTATACCGCTCTTCCAGTCAAGTGAGAGCTCCATCAGTTGAATCATGTGAAAGAGTTGAACATTTGAGAAGATCCGAGTCTATCGATTCATCAGCGAGAAAAACATTGAAAATGAAGAATATTGAATCGATATCAGCCAGCCGAAGAGCATCAATTGAACGAGAAGCAAGTGTCGAAGCAAGAGTTGCAAGAATCGGAAGGGCTGAATCAACTGAAAGTTTACGAAAAATTAAACAAAAAGAAAGTAAAGCAATAAGCGTTCCTGAAACCAAAGATTCTGCCGTCTTTGGTGAATGGAGTACTAAACCCCCAGCTAGCGCAAAAATGACCCTTCCATCAAAAAGTGTGGAAAATATTTCGGCTTCAATGACCATTACAACAGAAGATGTTGCAGCGAGTAAGACTAGTGCAAATGTTGATATAGGTTTGAAAAATATCAAAAAATCTGAAAGTGATGCAGGAGTGATGATGCGTGCAAAAAGTGTTGAAGAAGTTCAGCAAGAATTTGGTGTTGAAGTGGCGTCGACGAGTCGATTGATTGAGAAGAGAGAACAGATTGAATCCTGGATTTCAAGCTTGCCGGATGCAAATGTCGAGGCAACGTCGGGAACAACGAATGAGTATTCAACAGAAAATGCAGTTGTTGGTTTTGGAACCGGTAGTTTGAATCCACCACTACCAGAATATGCAGATGTTGAGAAGAAGATTGATATCAAAACAGTTGGGAAAGCCTCCAAATCAATGGCCGCTGCAACGGAAAGTAAAATGGATCATGAATTTGAAAGCGTATCTGAAGACAAGGTTGCGGAAACAACGATGTTGAGAAAAGATGTTTCATCACATAAAATTTCAAGCGTCTTTAAACAAGCAGAAGAACATAAAATATCGATTGATGATGAAAAACAGAGAAAGCCTGACGATGATCAATCGAAATCCATCAGTATTTCGTCGAAAAATATGGAGAAGAATGTGCTTAAATTGAAGGAATCGAAGGAAGAAGAAAGTGAACTTTTCATTCGAACAGCTCAAGAATTTGAAGAAATACAGAAGATTTTGAGACATAAAAGTATTGAAAGACAATCGATCAGTCGAAATTTGTCAGCTCCATCGATTCAAGATATTTCAGTTGATTTGAACAAGAAATTTGATACAAGAACTGCTGAAAGTTCAACAAAAATAGGATTAGTGAGTGAGAGCGGAGATGTAAAACAATTGAAAATTGAGCAGTTGAATCAGAATGCTGAAATTGTTCGAGATGAAATGAAGACTGAAATTACAGAGAAACGAGCGATCAGTGAAACACGAATCGAGGAGAGGAGTGTTCGAGAATTTGGAGATGTTCAAGCATCGACTGGAGCGTCGATTGGAAGGATTGAAGCGCCAAAACCACAAAGGGAGCAAACTGAATTCACGAAGAAAATGCCAAGAAACTTGAGTGTTGAAAGGAAGGCTAAAGCAGTTGAGGAGAATGAAACAGTCGTCAGTGCTAAACTTGTAAGAAGAGAAGATTCAATGATGTCAGAAAAGGCAGTTCAAGAAAAATCAGTTGTCCGATCTTCAAGCATCAGTCGGATTCAAAATGAAGTTATTGACAGTTCTAGTCATTTAGTATTCCGAAGCAAAAGTGAGCATTATGTTCATGAGAATGTTCAGCAACGTCTTAAGGAATCATTCCATTCACAAGAATTTATTTCGGAGAATCAAGGGCTTTGTACTCATTGGGATGTTATTGACAATAATGGAGAAGCATTGATTTGTTGGAAGGATTCAGAAAACCAGAGGAAAACATTTGATACAAAAACTGCTCTTCAGGAGCAATCTGCAACGACGTTGGATTTAACTGTGAGAAGACCTGGTGGACAGAAAGAGGAATTGGTTGCAGAGCAGAACTTTGAAGCAACCCAAAGGAGGATGTCGATAACTGAAACACAGGCAGATATGGAACTTGCAAAACAAGACGTATTTTCAGACGATGCTACATTTGTTGCTTCGGATATTTTTGAAGAAAGAAGTCTATCGACAGTGCATGAATTTGGAGATTCACAAGCATCGACAACATTCGGAATAGGGAAACTCGTCGTGCGGAAAAGTGATAAAGAAGAAGCAGAGATTCAAGTTGCAAAAGCGAGAACGTTGCAACAAAGTACTGATGTTTTTGCCACGGCTGAACTTCAAACTGGTTTGGATAGTGAAATGAGAAAATTGCCGGAAAGTTATCAAAGTGCACAATTGGTGAAAGTAAAAACGGAGCAGAAGGATGAAAAAGATCTTAAAGCAACAATTGAGACAACAACTGAAAGCTATACCACTTTGGAAAAGAAACTGGAACGGGAACAATCGATTGATGTTAAAAGAAAGGATCAAAGTATTTTACAAGATTCGGGAATATTCATTGAACCGAGACAAGAAAATGCAATCTCTGAATACACTACGGATGTTGTTGATTTAGAAGAGAAACACATTGTTCCGTTGAGAAGACAAGACTCAGCCAGTGCATTGCTCAAAGCAACTCAAATGAATAGAACAGAGAGGGAAATCAGTATTGATCGAGGAGAATCGAATCGATTGACTGGAAAGAATATCATGCAGAGAGGGATGTCAAGAGCTTCAGAAGAGAGAAGGTTCCAAATTCAAATGACTAAATCGGAGAAGACGTTGAAACGAGAGGACAGCCAAGATGAGTCTGGAATTGTTACTTCGATATCGATGAAAGATGAAGTCACTTCTGGAAAATTGTACGAATTTGGCGATGAAAATGTTGAAATTTGCACATTATTTGGAAAAATTGTTCAAAAGAAGCTAGAAACAGAAGAAGTTGAAGAGTCAATGCCGATGAGTCGACGATGGACCGATTTGTTGAACACAAAAGCAGTTTGTGAAATGAAGATTGATGCAGATACTAAGCTATGGAAGTCAGAATCTGTAGCGGAGAGTCAAAAACAATTAATAAGCATCAATGCGGAATCATCGAATATTTCCGTAAAATGTGCAAATGAGGAAACCCTTTCAACTACTGCTGCAGTTCAGGCAAAAAATGTGAAAGAAGATGTGGCATCGATTCGAATTCGAGACAAATCAAGAGAAAGAGTCGAGCAGAAATACAAAGAGAATCAATGGAATCTTCTTTCGACCAGTGCCGAATGGGACACTTTATTAAATGATCTTGAGGAATCAGTCACTATTGCTCAAAAAATCCAAGATGGAATGAGTTTCTCTACAAAAGCTTCAGCTGATATCACCGCTTCAAGTGTTGCAACAATTTCGAAAAAACAAGCAGAAGTTCAAGTCCAAAAGTCGATAAGTCAGACAAATATAGACAAAACAGCTGGGCAATTCGCCACCTCGAAAATTGCCAATGAATTGAATGTAGAGAAGGTCGATTTCGATTTGGAGGAAATTGAAAAGCTTGTTGATGATATTAATAGGGAACAAGCAATTGGAGGAAAGATTCGAGAATTTGGAAGGACTGAAACTGGCGGAGGAATATATTTGGTTAGAAGAGCGTTGCCAAGAGTCCGGGAATCTTCGACACATACCGTCACTTTGAAAACAAGTTTCCAACAAATTTTCTCAACAATGAGCGCTGGTGATGTTACTAGTGATGCGAATGTTGAATTGACAATTCCAAAAGCAGCAAGTTCCGTTGAGATCAGTTCAAAATTAGCGAGAAGTGACTCCACTCATCTTGCCACATCATATGCATCTGAAAAGACAGCTTCAACTGTTGCTGATTATTCTCGTGATATTTCAACAAGTGCATCAACTGCTGCAAGAAGAAGAGACATCCCAACTGAAAGATCAACTCATAAATTGAAAGAAACTAGTGCAGATGGCGTGGAAATTTTGTCACTTTGGGAAGGAATTGAAACTGATTTGGATGCGATCACAAACTTGAAAACTTCGCTGAAAGTTCGTTCATCTCTTCAAACCATCGAAACTACAGAAGAAGTTGAAAGAATCAATCAATATCTTGAAATGCCCGACGAAAAAGGATTGGTCATTCATAATGTTGTGATTAAAAATTTCGAATCTCTTTCCAAAATCTTTGGTTCTCATCAAACCATTTTGGATGCTGATATTTATAACAAAAAGACACTTGGCGACTCGCTTAGCGCAAATATTTTGATTGTTGAAAAATTGAAGATTCGTGAAAAATGGAGTGTTCGTGAGAGTGGAAATGTTCGTTTCAATTCTGTTATCAATCTACATAGATACAGTTTGACAAAACCATCTTTGGCTAATGAAACTGTTCTTCGAGATGTTGTGCGTATTGCAGCACAACCATTGTTTATTCATGCTGGTGATGTTGAAACGGATGTTGTTTGGTCTTCACATCAATTGTTGGGTGCGACAATTGTTGACAGAACTGAGAGGATTATTGTTGGAGCGAATATTGGGCAATCGATGAAGAAGAAGGTGGAGGAATCTGGAGATGAAAAGATCAAATTGGCAGTTGAATTGATTGGTGGAAAAGGAGGAGAAATTGATCAGTCTTCAATCGAATGGAAAATTTCAAGAAAGGGTGATGGAATTGTTTTCGAAACTGAAGAATTCGAATTTGATGAATGTTTATTCTATGGACAAATCAATTGCAGACAAGTTCATTTCGAGGACAAAGGAGTTGTGTTGAAGATCCCGAGATCAATTCAGTTGGATTTATCAACAATCGCGACAAAAGAGGAATCACAAAGCGTCAGCAATTCATGGAACATTCCTGAACAATCAGAACAGGCTAGCAAATTGTACCATATTGGAAATATTGGAGTTCCGACATCGATTCGAACAAAGGAAAGTTCTGATGAGAATATTGTCGTTGGAATTGCATATAACACCCCGAACGAATATCTTATTTCGAACATCAAGTTAAAGGACAAAGCCAATGGTGGACAATATGAACTCGAAACAAAATGTGCAGGAGATGACGTCAAGAATATCACATCAACATTGTCACGAACTCAACAATTTGAGAAACTCAGACAGAAGGTTGTTGAGAAAGTTCTAGCGAAGATTGATATTCGAGTGGTTGAAACAACAACAGAAGTATTGAATGCAAAATTCAATTATGAAATTCCTGAAGAAAAATCCGCTTCTGAAATCATCAAACCATGTGCAAATAATGCTCAACCATTTACTATTCGACTTCATGAGTGTTTCGAATTCCATGCCAAATTATTCTACAACATGAACAAGAAGGATGACTTTGAGAGCATGCAGAAATATGTCTTCATTCCGAACACCATGGAACCAAAAACTTTGAATTGTTCAGCGGCTGATTATATTGAAGTTAATCGAACATCCGAACTGAAGATTCCTGAACAATATGAAGATGTGAAGAAGACAGTGAAGGACTTTAATAGAATTGAAGGAACAAAATTGAACACATTTGAACCCGAAAACGAGAAGATCAACTTTGCTACAATGTTATACAAACAAAATGATTCGTTGAGAGATGAAATCGTATTGAAGCTGAAAAACAAAGGAGCTAATCTGAAAATGAAGTTGAAGGAGTCATCCGACGAAAAACAGACAATCTACAGCTCATTCGACATTGAAGCACAAAAACAAAAAACACATAAAACTATCAATCTTGCGCAATTTGGTGGCAGTTTTAAACTTAAAACCGATGCAGCTGATGAAATTGAAACTAGCATCCAGCGCGATTTGTTGAAACCTCTTATTCACTATCTTGACACCGAGCACCATTTCATTCTTTCAAATTCTGCACCGCACCAAGTGTTGAGCACACGTGGAAGCACCATCGAAAATCAAACAAACAATGAGCAATTTTCACGACCATTTGATAGTGGTTTTGCTGAATTGAAACTTGTCACCTCAAATTCTGATAAATCTGTGATGTGGCGCGTTTATGAGTGTGAAGAGTGTGTTGAAAATGTGCACCCAATTTATCGTAGACAACCTGAAACCTATGATTTAGATGAGACTATGTTTATGGCAAGGAGTGGAGGAAAGTTCAGTTTGGATTTGTTGGCAGCCAAGGATGAAACAAGGACAATTGATGAGGATGTCAAGAGTCGAGGAATCAAGGATGATCGAATTGAGAAGAAGATTATTATTGGAAATACGACAGAGCCAGCAAGTTTGAAAACGATTGGAACATCATCTGAAGCTTTGAATGTAGCACAGGAAATGAATCGATTGGGAGAAAGAGAAACATCAAAAATTGTACTTAAGAACACGAATAAGGGTATCAATGTGCAGAAGAAAATTATCGAAGCAACTGAATACAAGGAAACAATCAGCGAACAATTCAAGCAATGGCCAGAATTTGAAACTACGTCTACACTCATCAAAAACCCACGAAATGGTGGATCATTCGAACTATCAACAAATGCATCGAGATCATGCTCAACAACAATCAAACAAGATTTGAGTTCTCCAAAACCGACGGCAATTCAAACCGAACGAACGTTCAAAACAGCACATACTATTCCATCGACTGTTTTGAATACTAAATCAGCTGGAAATATTATTGGAAATGTGAACGAATGTTGGAATAAACCGGATAGTAGTTACTCAATTTCGAAGATTTTGAAGGATTCAAACAAGGACATCGAGACGTTTGTTGTGCAGGAAGCAGTTGAAGAGCATCATACGACAAATTGCATTTATAATCGAGACCAAGAGCAGAAGTCAATTGCAAAGGTTTTGAAGGAATCAAGAATGGGTGGAAGTCAAATTCTCTCAACGAAACATGCTACGGACAGATTGACCGATGCTGAAAAACACTTGGAAAAAGTTCGCTTGGCATCTGCTGAAGCAACGAAAACATACATCATTGGAAACAGCGAATCCCCATTTGTTTTGAAAACAAATGCTGCTACGGATGTCAAGCATTCACAAGAAATTACGTTGAAAAAGGATGAACCAATTTTGAATGTTGACGTTGTGAGGAAAGGTGCAAATCGTGGAGAATCAACAACATTCCAAGTTAGAGAAGCATCAAGCAGAAAAGAGAATATTGCAACACAATTATGGAGAAAGGATGAGACAAATGAGATTGATAAAACTGTTACAATTGCATTTTCAACTGAACCTGTTATTTTCAAATCAAAGGCTTCCAAAGAACTCAATATCACTTTGGATCAAGACATCAAATCAGCCAGAGACTTCGAACTTGATGCAGTTGTTGTAATCATCGATAAGAACCGAGAAACCGGCCCAATTCTTCGTTGCCACTGTGCAAAAGAAGCATCAACATCGTCATCCTCTTCCATTTCAGCAGCATCCAAATCGGATACTGCCAAACTTGTGCGCGTTTGTGCGAACCAGGGACCAAATGTTGCACTTGTGTTGCGCGAAAGCAGCTCGGTGCAGGAGACAAATAATGTGCAGTACCAACGTGAACCATCGAAAAAGCACATTTCAGAAACCAGACCGGATGCACGTTATGGTGGTTCGTTTATTCTCAACACATTGTCGTCCAAAGATGTGCAAACAACTTTGGATAAATCGATACAATACCCAGTTGTTAATGATTTGAATGCCGAGAAGTTAACAGTAATCAGAAATGAAGCTGAACCTATTGAATTGTTTGCATCGGCTACACAAGAATCAGCAAGTGGAACAAGTGTCAATCTCACGAAATCAAGCCAATCTGAAAGTGTGAAAACGAAGAGAACAACATCGAATAAAGGAGAACCAGTATTGATTAGAGTTCGTGAAACTGTTGACGAAAATGAGACGAATAATATTCAATTGCGAAAAGAAGAACAAAGCGGTGAATCGAATACAATCATCAAGATTGCTGCATATGGCGGATCAACTCAACTTCGTTCCGGATTTGCTGACGAAAAGTTCATTGATTTGGAGACGAACTTGCAGAAGGATCAATTTTCTGAAAAATCTGAAACTGTTCGAAAAATTGGAAATGAAGAAAGGACGAATTTGGCGATTAGCGCATCATCTGAAACATCTATCAATATTGATGAAAACATAAAATGCGGAAAAAGTGTCGATGATTTGGCTTCAATTTCATTAGTTTCTACAAACATTGAAGAGCCGATTGTTTTCCGATCAACTGAAGCATCTGAGATGGCGGTTGGAATTCATTACACACTGAGAAGTCATGAAAAAGTCGATGAAACTGAAAATATCAAGGACATTGCAAGGAATGGAGGTGCAACAACCTTCAATTGCTTCGCTGCTCAAGAGGCTTCACCAGATAGTGTCAATGCATATTTGCAAAAGAATGGACCAGAAGGATCCGCTGATAAATTGTTCCCAACACCGCAACAAGATTCTATAACGTTCAATTCAACGGCTGCTGAGGAATTTGCAGCATGGAATACAACATCGTTCAGAAAACGAGAAGAAACATCTGAGAATGAAATTGTGAGAAATGTCCCGCAAACCGAAGGATCTTTATCAATCAGTGCGAATGCTGCAACAGCCGTTGATGTAACATTGGATGCTGATCTTCACTTTGGTGTCGGATTCAAAGAACATCGTGGAACAACAAGAGCTGATATCAATCAAGGAGAAGGCACAGGAATGAAATCAACAGCTTCCGAGGAAACCATCTTCAATCTGGGATATGATTATTCGAAACAACCGACGGAATTCAAAACGGTTTTCATTACCGAAGATAAAGTTATGTACCAAGGAGCATATGGTTTCCGAGCAGCGAAAGAAGAATCAATCACATTGGATGCTGATCTTCATTTCGGTGTGACAACAACAACATTGAGAGCAATGGGCTTGCAAGCGGCATCCAACGAAGGAGAAGCTACTGGAATGAAATCAACGTCATCTGAAGATACTGTATTCCATCTAATGTATGATTATAATAAACAACCAACTGAATTCCGAACAATGCTTGTAACTGAAGATCACCAATTTATTTATGGAACCTTTGGTTTCCGCGCGGCGGGTGAAGAAAAAATTGAAACTGATACATTGGAGATCGAAAGACGCATGGTTGAAGTTATGGTTGAGGGCAGTGTATACAATGTTGCTCGTAGGCATGAGGATGAACCATTTGTATTCTATACAGAGGCGATTTCGGAGACAATCATTCGGCTTGATGAGAACATTGAGAACAAAATGTCATTGCAACAAGTTGAACAAGCATCTGAAGTCAAGATGAGAGAGAAGGTTGAAGAGCGGAGAAAGGAGGAAAAACGGTAAGATGTTTGGAATTTTTGAAAAAAAATTGTGACGATTTTAATATTCAAAAAAAGTTTTGAATCCAAATTTCCTGCTTGAAGAAAAATTTATAACGAAAATTCTTATAACTGCATGAATTTTCCCATGTGTTTTCAGCGTCAGTTTTGCTGCCGAGGTTCAAGAGAAAACAATGGAAGCCATCGATCATCGTCTTGGTTTGGATACATCAATGGAGGTGAGCTTAAAATCGCGAATTAGTTTATAAATAGGAAAAAGACCAGTTCGCTAAAAACTATGCTTCTAAACCATTTAAGAGTCGATGTCTGAGATTCTCGACATCAGGCCTATTGGCTATGGCACATTTGCACCAACGTGAAGCTAGGATCTTAATATTTTGCATGGAGGATACCTAGGCCCCTCTTAAAAAAATATATATGTTTTATTTGACCACGCCTCCTTTGACCTAGTGAAAAAAAACTCCTGGTGGTCCCAAAACCGAAATTTTTAGTTTTAAAGATAAAGTCAAAATCTCCTCGGGAATGGATTATACGCACATTTTTGAATATTTTTCATGTTGACACCTAATTTCCAGCTGGTCGGCATCATGACAAAAATTTGATTTTTCTGAAAAATTGATCCAGATTTTCCAGTTTTTCCCATTTTTCGATATGACGAAGTACTTGGGCCCAAACCTTTTTGGGGTTTCAGGGCAAAATTGGCGAAATTTAAACAAAATTCCAAAGGCCACCCCCATGAAAAATTTTGGGAAAAATTTTTAAATTTTATAATATCTGTGACATTGACTCTTAAAGTTTAAAATTAATGCGCTCGCATAATCTCAACTCGCTTGAAATTTTTACCCAAGTCCAAAATAGGTTACTTTCTCTTATTATAAGTTATACTTCCAGGTTGAACCAGCATTCCAAAAACCATCAATCATCAAGAAGCCAATGAAAAAGGAACGAGAACGCCGTGGAAGAGATCTTCGTCAAAATGCTGCTCCAGCTTTGTAATTTCAATTTGAAGAACCTAATAAAATATTACAATTTTCAGCAAGCCAGTCCGCCGGAACTCGTTGCTTCAAGCCCTTGCCATTGGAAGTCCACACAATATTCCACACTTCAAAACTTTGGACGATATTATCAGAGCAATTAAACATGTGAGTCTTCATTATTCACCAAGCTCAATTTTAAAACAACCTATTAAATAAATTCTAATCATTCAGAAAATAGTCTAGTTAGTTAGTCTTGTTTTTAATAATTTTTTAGACCTACATCGGCGACTTTACCACGGCAAGTTTGAACTAAAAACTATACATTTTTACCTATCCAAACACTATGAACCTATTTTTTCCTATTTCTGAGCATATAGTGCTCATGCATGTCCCTATCGGGTTTTCCAGTTCACAATTCCAGATCACATTGGAATTGAGAATTTTTTTTCGGATATTTTTTCCATATGGGGGGATTAATAAAAACCAAAAGAATCCTAATTCCTTTTTCAGGCTGGTCTAGAATATTCCAACTTGATTTTCGGTATTGATTACACAAAATCGAATTTTTATCAAGGAGAGAGAACATTTGACAAGAGACCGTTGCATACAATTGATCCAAATGAAATGAATCCATATCAACAGGTCTTTAAAATATACGTTTAAAAAAATAATGGATTTTATTTTAGGTTATCCAAATTGTTGGAAAGACTCTTTCATCATTCGATGCTGATGGACAAATCCCGGCTTATGGTTTCGGAGATGAAGAGTTTACCGATCAGGGAATTTTCAATATTGCTGAAAGATATGATTTGGATAAAGATTGCAATGGATTTGAAGGTATTGATAGAAAGTGTCATTCAATCAAAGGAGGGCTTTACGTGAATGCATCTGGGATAAAAATAGACTTCATTCTCATTCTAAATATGTTTTTAAAATTTTCTAAAACCGCCTAGAAGCCGTGAAAACACGCCTCAAAACAGCGGCCTAGAAAAAGGGACCACCGGCGAAAACTAGTCCGCAGGCATGAAAAATCCAAAAAAAAAATTTAAAGCATAAATTAAAATGAAAAAACATAAAAAAATAGGACTAATATAAGTATTCTGCATAACTATTTATTAACGAAACTCGAAAAAAGCTCTTAGGAGAAAGTTCGGCCAGGTGGCCACTTTTTCTAGGCCATTTTTTTGAAGCGCGTTTTCTCGACTTCTAGATCGTTTTAGAAAATTTTAAAAACGGATTTGGAATGAGAAGGAAATCTATTTTCCTTTAAGATACATTTATTCTCCGTAAACCTCTCTTTTAATAACAAAATAATTATCTTTTATTACAGAAGTGCTGAAAGTTTACAACGATGTTACACCAACAATTGAAATGAGTGGGCCAACCAATTTTGTTCCATTGATTGGTAATATACTATAAATTGTCGTTGTTTTCAAAAATTAGTATATTTTTCAGAAAGAGCTATAGAAATTTGCAAGGAGAAACATTCCTATCACATTTTGGTTATTGTAGCTGATGGACAGGTTCCTTCTTTTTCCAATGTTATTATAGAAAATGGAATTTTAAAATTTAGGTGACCAACGAAAAAATCAATCAAAAGGCAATTGCGGCAGCATCCCATTATCCATTGAGTATTATCATGTGAGATTTTTCAGAATGTTTTTGTTTTTCAAAAAAATGTATTTTTTTTAATTTTTAGGGTTGGTGTCGGTGATGGACCGTGGAACATGATGGGAAGATTCGATGACAATATTCCAAAACGATTGTTTGATAACTTCCATTTTGTTGATTTCCATAAGGTTTATCTCTGAAAATTCCTCCTAAAATTCCGACAAATAAAACTATTCCAGGTGATGTTCAATGCTCCAAATGCTGATGCATCCTTCGCATTGAACGCTTTGATGGAGATTCCCGATCAATATAAAGCTATCAAAGAATTGGGATTGTTGAAACACAGTCGACGAGCATAATTTTTTGTTTTTCTTTTGATTTTTTTTTTTTGAATTTTTGGTGTTCAGTTAAAGAAAAAAGTAAAATTCAGGGTAAATTTCAACACCGAAACTTTAAAAAAAAAAGCGAATTTCTCTGTTAATTAATAACCTTTTTTTAAATTGTGATTTGCATTATTGTTATAATACCGGCTTTTCCCTCAGTTCTTTTCTGTTGTTTTAATATCCCTTCCCCCTTTATTCTTTCATTATTATTTTGCGATAACTTCAAAGTTCATATATAAGACCAATAACTGACCAATAATCATCAGAACATTTTATTATTAATATGGTAAACGTAGTAATTATAATATTAAAAAAGGTTTTTGAATGAATATATAAATCGAATATACATTTATATCGGTCTGGTAATAATAATTAGAGGGTAAAATATGCATGTCCAGAAAATTCACAAACAAATGATCGAAAATCATGCCCATTTCTGAACCTTTTCTTCGAGTTCCTGTTCGATGCCTCCTTCGAGAATGTCCTTCAAAAAGTTAACAAATTGATAAGAATGATGGAAAGTTTTGTTTACCACTTGTTCTCCGTTTTTCAAAAAAATGAAAGTAGGCATTAATTTGATATCATATTTTGTGCAAATTTCTTCTGCTTCATCAACATCGATTTTCACAAATATCATGTGTTTGTATTGTTCTGCTAATTTCTGGAAATATATTTTTTAAATTGATTTTTGGGTTTTCTTCAGAAGAAAATCCACAAATGTTCCTGACAATGAAGGCCAAAAAATGTGTTTTTTTATTTGGGTTTTCGTTAGTTAAAATAAGCAACTTCAAATTTTTTAGGGCTGCTCAACCTTGCAGACGCTCCGCACGCACGCACGCGGGTGCCGACACTCAATACACTGGAAAATTCGCGGAAAAATGAATTTTTCAAATTGTCCCGTGTGTTGAGTGTCGGCAGCTGCGTGCGTACGTGCGGAGCGTCATTGAGGTTGAACAGCCCTCAAAACGCAATGATCAAAAATATTTGAGTTGACAATATTAAAAATAGTATATAACAAACCTTGAAGACTGGTGCAATCGCTTTACAGGGACCGCACCACGTGGCGAAGAAATCAAGAATCACGATTTTGTCAGGATTCTGGCTTTGAAGTTTTTCCAGCTCTTCCTAAATAAAAACAACACTACTCGCACAAAAAATGATTTTTTAAAAACCCACCATATCGGTTGGTTCATGAATAAGTTCAACTGGAAGTGCCATTCTAAACCAATCTGAAAAAAAGAAGAATAGAATAAACTTTTGGATATTTATAGAAATGAGCAGCTTCAATCTCCAAAATACGACAACATATGAGAACGAAAAAAACGCCCACTTGGTGGAGGATAATTGGCGGGTACACGAACGCCCAATTTATTCAAAGAAATGAGTGGGATGATGAATGGAAAATTATTTAGATTTGTGTTTAAAATAGTAATATGTACAATTTTTTTTGAGGTGGGTGTTAAATATTAGAGCAGGAAATTAGTTCAAATATTTTTTGAAATTTATAGAGACGCATAATACAAAGGAATTAAAAATATGACAGTTTAAGTCACAGTTTAGATTTGAAAGTGATTCACCTTTCGTATTGTCTACTTAAAAATTTTGGATCATCCATTTTATACTAAAAGACCGCAGCGCAACCGCTCGCATTAAAAAATAGCACGACTGTGAGAGAGACTTATATTTTCTAGGTAGGTCAAAACCAACTTGCATGATCAAGAATATTTGAGTTTGTCGCGGACTGCGAATAGTTCGGCATTCTTATCATGAATCATATTGGTAGATCAAAACATATAAGGTGAAACATATTTCGTAGAATATTACGAAATAATGATGTCATTTTGTTATGGTCAAACATTAGAATGTATTGACTCGGTAAACGTATAAAAGGACGGTTCTGGGAAGATTCAGGGCCGACCCCGCCGACCCCTCCGTTCCCCCTATCCGTTCCTTCTTATCATTCTACGTGATGTAGAATCCTTCAGACTTCTGATTCCTGTATTCCTTGCTTATTGTATTATGATGCTTGATAATAAATATATCCTTAATATAGTGTTCCCTCAAATGTTGATCTGTTTCGACCCTGCTCTTCAGTTTGGTCGATGCACCATAATAATATAGCGCTCCGCTGTCTAAGGTTCAGTGGATTTGAGGGAACACTATATTAAGGATATATTTATTATCAAGCATCATAATACAATAAGCAAGGAATACAGGAATCAGAAGTCTGAAGGATTCTACATCACGTAGAATGATAAGAAGGAACGGATCGGGGGAACGGAGGGGTCGGCGGGGTCGGCCCTGAATCTTCCCAGAACCGTCCTTTTATACGTTTACCGAGTCAATACATTCTAATGTTTGACCATAACAAAATGACATCATTATTTCGTAATATTCTACGAAATATGTTTCCAATATGATTCATAAGATAAGAATGCCGAACTATTCGCAGTCCGCGACAGAGTTGGCAATATTTCGCAACTGTTTTTAGATACAAATGTTTTTCAGGGTATAATTTCCTTTTATTTTAAATAGATAGAGCAAGTACACCGTTTGTTCCAAATAACCGAATGCAAATATTTAAAAACAATCTTGATAAGAGATAATGTTCTATGTTTTTTTAATCGGACACGGGGGTATACGGAGGTATAACCCACCACCATGTACACCAGGGATGGGCGGGAAAGACCTCTCGGGAATTTTTTTTCCCGGTTCCAAAGACCGGTAAACTTTTGAAAATTTAACTCTAAAAAATGGTTTTATCGATTTTCCTAGGTTTTCCGAGTTAATATACATCCAACGATAAAAACTAAAGAATAAAACAGGAATCAACGAAAGATTTTGGATTAAAAAACATTTTTCAGAATCGCATAGATGAGTTTAAAAATAAGAAAAATGTTAAGTTTTCTTATTTGAGACGTCGGAAGACATACATATTAATCAATTTTAGTAAATCTTCGTTGAGGTTTGTAGCTTGATCTTTAAGAATTGTTTTAGTTTCTTGATGTTTTTCTATTTTTTTCTATTTAAAAAATTTCCCGAAAGTTCCCTTTAATTTTTCGGGAAATTTTCGGGAAGGGAAATTTGCAGTCGTGGTACCGGGAAACCCGGGAAATTTCCAGCCAATCCCTGATGTACACTAATTCTGCAAGAGCTGCAAAATTTTAAAACTTACATATTGATTACTTTCTTTACTTCTTATTGTCAACTCAAATATTCTTGATCATTCAAGTTAGTTTTGATCTACTCAGAAAATCTAAGTCTCTCACAAAGTCATGTTATTTTTACCTGCGAGCGTTTGCGCTGCGGTCTTTTCGTAGAAAATGAATGATCCAAAATGTTTAACTTGACAATAGCTGTATCAGAATTCCGAAAATAAATGAGGTATCACTTTTGCGCGTTATGACTTCTGGAATGTGTAATTCGGGCGAGTCACGCATGAGTATTCGAAATCAACCAAAATTCTATATCTTCAAATACCGCTCGTTAACTTCTGATAATTGTTAAAATCAGCTCTAAATTCGCTGCGCAATCATATAAACAACGAACGATTTCGCAAGGAATTTAGAGCTGACTCTGTTACAATTTCAGCATTGAAAACCTCTAGAATAAATAGTAGAAAATGTCAGAAAATAGAAATCATTGGTCAGCCGGTTTCTAATATAAATGAGAGTACCTCAAGATATTTGGCACCTTGCATGCTCCAAATGTTGTGAGTGCAGGTGTGATGTTTCCACAGAAACAATATGTGGATTTGCAAAATTAATCGAAAAAGGGTATAAGGTGAATGTAATATGTATTTCGCTTAGTATTTACAATTGAAAATACATTTCTTTTTGCACACATTTATAATTGTTTATTAGGATTAGAATTAAGATAATTGCTTCTTGAGACCATTGGCCTTGGAATTAACAGAAAATGTGAATTAAAAACAAATATCTGATACGTTTGGGGACTACATGTGCAGTTGAGATTATCAAAAACCAAAGTAGGTCAGCTTTTAGTAAACCAACTTAAAGTTTGATTCATGAACAATCTTTTGGCGGGATCTGACTTGAGAATCATGATTAAAGGAGGGCTTTACGGAGCTCATGAATGCATCTGGAACGAAAATAGACTTCATTCTCATTCCAAATCTGTTTTTAAAATTTTCTAAAACCACCTAGAAGCCGAGAAAGTGAGCTTTAAAACAATGGCTTAGAAAAGAGGCCACTGGCGAAAACTAGTCCGCAGGCATGAAAAATCCAAAAAAAATGTTAAAAACATAAATTTAAATTTTTAAAAATTAAAAAAAGGACTAACGCAAGCATTCTGCATAAATATTTATTCAGGAAACACGAAAAAAGCTCATAGGTAAAAGTTCGGCCAGGTGGCCCCTTTTTCTAGGCCATTGTTTTAAAGCTCATTTTCTCGGCTTCTAGGTGGTTTTAGAAATTTTTAAAAACAGATTTGGAATGAGAATGAGGTCTATTTTCATTTAAGGTGTATTTATTATCTCCGTAAAGCCCTCCTTTAACATAATTTTGAAACATACTCATCAAACTCAATTCGCAAAAAAAAATCAATAAAACTTTATTTCTTTGAAAAACATGCGCGTTATACACAAATTTTCAAACACCAGGCCCAAAATCCTCATAACCATCATCCATTTTGATTGGCTTTTTGTCATCTTTTGTCGGTACATCCATTCCGCTCATCTCTTTGCCTTCAGTTTTCTGTAACTGTATCAGAAAATTAGAAAATTCGAAGTATTCGTTTCTTTCCTACCTTTGCCTTTTCTTCCTCATTTTCCTTCTCCTTTTCTTTCTCCTTTTCCTTTTCCTTTCTCAATGCTTCCTCTTTTTCCTTTTCTTTTTCTTTTTCCTTCTCTTTCGCCTTTTTATCCTCTTCTTTTCTTTTTTCTTCTTTCTGAAAATAAACTTTTTGATTAATCAAAAAACATGTATTTCAGAATCGGATTTCCAAAGATGGTCAATATATGGAATAATTTCAAATGATACCTTCTTGTCTTCAGGTTTCGGTGCCTTATTGTTTTGTTGCTCGACCTTTGGAACTGGTGACGCCTTATCTTTAGCTTCCGTAACCATTGCCGAAACAGTTGTTGTTGTTAGTGTTGTTATTTGTTTCTCTTTGTCACCGCTCCTTTTTGAATCTTTTCGTTTACTGGAAGAATGTTTTTATGAATTAGAAGTGTTTTGCGGGAGCTCCCAAATAAGCAGCAAACATTCAATTGATACCTTTGTGTGGCCTTCGGTGCAGTTTTGCTTTTTTCCGCTTTTTTATTCAGCCCATGATCCTTCTTGCTTCTTGTTGTATTGCTCTTCTTTTTCATATTTGCTTGTTTTCCAATTGAAGAACCTTTCAAAACCAATGAAAATTGAGCTGAAAATGATTGTCGTTTTCGAAACTAATTTTATTTCGGGTTGTTTAATTGTTCCGGCCATCACGCAATAAATATATTTTTTTAACTTTTTTTGCTAAATTGTATCCAGTACTTCAAAAATAGAGAAGTTTTATTTCTTTATTTTTTGAACGACAAAAAATGAACAATACAGAGTTAATACATTTCGCGAGAAAGGAAAGAAAACTGAAGATTTCAGGTTAAAAAAAGATTATCATAATATTATTCAAAATGAAGCAATTTTCCGCATCTTGCCACCATCGGAGGTCATCTCAAATCAGCTGGATTTGTTTGAAATTTTGAATATCAACTGGCGCCTGGGAACAACTAAGAAGATTATTGTCAAGATCTGAAGTAAGTAAGTTATTAAAATTCAAAGTTACCCCCCCCCCCCATCCTTTACATCTAATCAGTTTTCTGAACAACTGTTGGAACTTTCAATATCCATAACTTGGCTCAAGCCGTTCAGATCTTGATGAAAAATTGCGGATGTAATATTAATCCTGATACAATTTTCAAGTGTTAACAATATACATATTTCACTAACATCTTGATGGTACAGCTCTGGGGGTGGGGGTCGGATGAAGGTGATAATAATATTTTTTAAAGGAGGACTTTAATGAGATAATAAATGTACCTTAAATGAAAATAGATTTCATTCTCATTCCAAATCTGTTTGTAAAATTTTCTAGAACCACCTAGAAGCCTAGAAAACGCGCTTCAAAACAATGGCCTAGAAAAAGGGGCTACCTGGCCGAACCTTTTCCCATGAGCTTTTTTCGTGTTTCGTTAATAAATAGTTATGCCGAGTGCTTTTATTAGTCCTTTTTATGTTTTTTTTTCATTTTAATTTATGTTTTTAGAATTTTGTTTTTGATTTTTCATGCATGCGGACTAGTTTTCGCTGGTGGCCTCTTTTTCTAGGCCATTGTTTTGAAGCTAATTTTCTCGGCTTCTAGGTGGTTTTAGAACATTTTAAAAACAGATTTGGAATGAAAATGAAGTTTAGTTTCGTCCCAGGCGCATTTATTAGCTCCGTAAAGCCCTCCTTTAAAAATAAATATTCCGTTTTTGAAAATATTCCTGTAAACCATTTTACCATGTATTTTTTCGTCTTTTGTTTCATTAAGACGCGATACTCTACACTCGACGCCTCTGGGAAATACGCGGGGAAATATGTGCATCACAAACCTTCAGTTCCTCCTTTTTTCTCAGCAAAAAATGGTGGAAACTACGCGTCATGCTGAACGATTTATGCCATTATGAATGAAGCATTCTATCAGTGTTTCTTTTTTATCTTTTCATTGCTGCGTCTTCGCTACGTTCACGATATAAGGTCGTATCTCTAAGACCGGAACTTTGCGTGCCTTAGGGAAAGTTATTTACATGAGCGTATACTACATGTCTAAAGCATCATAATTCACAAAAAAAGTTGTCAAAATTTTGAGATACGGTAGCGTGGCGGGTTACGGTAGGTCATTATGTCGAAAATTCAAAACTTTTAGTATGGTAGTCATATGGGGTATTATTCGATTCCTTGTATTAATCTAATCATTTTTGTGGTTGACAACTTTTTTTGATCTCTTCTCATTAAAAAGTTATTGCTGAAAATGTTTAAAAAAAGGGTATATTTTTCACTCTGACAGAAAAAAATATCACTTTTTGGCGAGACGTCCTGGGGTTTTGACTGATTCTAAAACTAGAGACAAAATGCTACATTTTGATACTAAATAAAAAAAAATAAAAGTGTACCTAGCATGTTCTACGTAACTCCAAACATCACCACTTTACCAAAAAACCTCCAGTTAATATTACGTGTTCCAATTTTTTTTGAAATTTGGTGTAGTCACCAAGTCAAATTATGATTATTGCATGAAAACAAATATAATTTTCGAAAAACAACATGAAAATAACACAAATTTCAAGTTTCTATGGCGTGGCGGGCAATCGTAGATCACAATATTGAAAATTCAAAAGTTGACGTTTGGTAGTCAAATGTGGTATCAATCGATTCCTCATGTCATGCTGATAATTTTTAATATTGGCACTTTTTATTCATTTATTACTGTTTTCGAGTTATAGCTGAAAATGTTGAAAAAAATGACATGTTTTTCACTCTGACTGAAAAAAATATCACTTTTTGGAAAGACGTCCTGGGGTTTTGACAAAATCTAAAACTAGAGAAAAATTTCTATATTATGATTCTAAATACAAAAAAATAAAAGTGTACTTAGCATGTTTTAAGCCACTCCAAACATCACCACTTTTCCAAAAAATCTCTAGTTAATTTTACGTGTCCCCATTTTTTTGAAATTGGGTGTATTCACCAAGTTAAATGTGGGTCATTGCATGCAAACAGTTTTCATTTTCAAAAAACAACATTAAAGTCACAACATTTAAGTTACTATAGCGTGGCGGGCTACCGTAGAGCACAATATTGAAAATTCAAAACTTGCAGTATGGTAGGATTGACCACAGGTGTTGTTCCGAAGAGCATGTCGACCGATCTCATGCGGGTTGATTTTGAATCGTTGCAACGAACCAAGAAAAGAATTGATCAAGTTTCAAAGGTTTATAACTTTCGGTTTGAAAAGACGCAAATGACAGCCAAAAAATACGGTGGGTTCGTAGATGGTTGGAAAATTAATTCATGAAGGTATGAGGCTACAAGAGGATCATACCTCATTGAAACATCAGGCGGAAGTTCCTAAAATACCGAAAAAGAGGAAAACTAGTTAAAAAAAATAGATGGCGAAGAACTCGAACCGATAAATACAAAACATAGATCAATCCTACCATACTTCAAGTTTTGAATTTTCAATATTGTGCGCTACGGTAGCCCGCCACGCTATAGTAACTTAAATGTTGTGACTTTAATGTTGTTTTTTTGAAAATTAAAACTGTTTGCATGCAATGACCCACATTTAACTTGGTGAATACACCCAATTTCAAAAAAATGGGGACACGTAAAATTAACTAGAGATTTTTTGGAAAAGTGGTGATGTTTGGAGTGGCTTAAAACATGCTAAGTCCACTGTTATTTTTTTGTGTTTAGAATCATAATATAGAAATTTTTCTCTAGTTTTAGATTTTGTCAAAACCCCAGGACGTCTTTCCAAAAAGTGATATTTTTTTCAGTCAGAGTGAAAAACATGTCATTTTTTTCAACATTTTCAGCTATAACTCGAAAACAGTAATAAATGAATAAAAAGTGCCAATATTAAAAATTATCAGCATGACATGAGGAATCGATTGATACCACATTTGACTACCAAACGTCAACTTTTGAATTTTCAATATTGTGATCTACGATTGCCCGCCACGCCATAGAAACTTGAAATTTGTGTTATTTTCATGTTGTTTTTCGAAAATTATATTTGTTTTCATGAAATAATCATAATTTGACTTGGTGACTACACCAAATTTCAAAAAAAAATTGGAACACGTAATATTAACTGGAGGTTTTTTGGTAAAGTGGTGATGTTTGGAGTTACGTAGAACATGCTAGGTACACTTTTATTTTTTTATATTTAGTATCAAAATGTAGCATTTTGTCTCTAGTTTTAGAATCAGTCAAAACCCCAGGACGTCTCGCCAAAAAGTGATATTTTTTTCTATCAGAGTGAAAAATATACCCTTTTTTTAGACATTTTCAGCAATAACATTTTAATGAGAAGAGATCAAAAAAAGTTGTCAACCACAAAAATGATTAGATTAATACAAGGAATCGAATAATACCCCATATGACTACCATACTAAAAGTTTTGAATTTTCGACATAATGACCTACCGTAACCCGCCACGCTACCGTAACCTGAGCAAGGGAACTGAGACTTACGCAGAACATTGATTTTGACGTGCCCTATACGCTTGTGGAATATCAATTCGATATCTTTCATATTCGCCCTAAGGCAGGGCCTATGGTAGCATAGTTTCATTCTTACAGATACGACCTTATATATCGTTTTTTAAATCTAAAAAAATATATTTTAGGCTTTTTTCCGATTTTATTTATAATTATGATTAAATCTGATATCATAACAAAAATTCAAAAATCAGTAGAGCACAACGATGACTTTGATTTCCGGAAGCTGCCGAAAATTGTGAGTTTATGAAAAACTAGAGAAAAAAAAGACAAGTGTCCAGGAACTGCACGCACATCTTAATGGTAGCATTTCATTGGAAACAATTGGACATTTGTTAGAAAAAAACGAAAATGTTAGAAATAAGATTCCGGCTGATTTTATTCTTCAGCAACCAACTACCATGGAAGAGTAAGTAATTTCATGTTTTGGTATTCAAAATTATGGTTTTAAAGGGTCTTCCAATTGTTTCCATTGATTCAACAGTTGACGAGCACACCAGAGAATTTGGCGTTTGTATGAATTTTTTTGTAAAATTTTTCTATTCAAAATTTCAGGCCACGAAAGAAGTTCTTCGTGAGTTTTATGAGGATGGAGTGGTTTGCATTGAACTTCGAACAACTCCAAAGAATACAAAATTTATGGACAAAAGAAAGTATATTGATACGGTTATAGGAGGTATTGTTTTTTTAACCTTGAAGTTCATTGAACACTTTCGAATTTGTTTGCAGCGATGAAAAGTTTCAATAAACTAACATCGGCTCTTATTTTGAGTATTGATAGAAGGCAAACAGTTGAAGAAGCGTATGAAACTGTGGAACTTGCAGCAAATGATAGTAAGTGTCTTAACATTTTTTAATTTTTAATTATAATATTATCAAGCCTCTGAACTCATTTGCGGTGTTGAATTAAGTGGAAACCCTTCAATTGACGGTCGTAAATTCATTCCAGTTCTTCAAAGAGCTCGCGAATATGGACTTCCTGTAGCAGTTCATCTTGCAGAAGTTAGTCATCTAGAATATTTGTTAAAAACATTTTATTAATTTCAGATTGAAGAAAATGACGCAGAGATCACTGAATTTTTAAAATTCGGCCCTGATCGCATTGGACATGGAACATTTTTGCATAAAAAACTGGAATATGTAGAAATTATGAAGAAGAAAATGTTTCCATTGGGTTGGTATTTTGCAGAACAGTGAGAAATTTCAGATATATTTAAATATCTTATTTTCAGAAATTTGTCTGACATCGAATGTTTTGTGTAAAACTACGGAAACCATTGCTGATTCGCATTTCTCGTTTTGGAAGTCTAGCGGAATTCCAATTGTGCTTTGTGTAAGTTTAAGTTAAAGACATAGTTCCACTTAATTTTTTGTTGTTGTAGTAGTTCCCGCTTTTTTTAAAAAACAAAACGAAAAGAGAAATCAAAATTGCCTTTTATTTATTTTTTTGAAAAATTAAGCAAAAATAACATATTTTAGACCGATGATAAGGGATTAATGAATGATTGCGCTTTATCAAGTGAATTCAAAAAAGTAAGCTTTCCGATCAATTACATCATCCGAAATCAAACATCTTTTTAGGCAGCGGAAGCATTCAACTTATCAAAAGATGATCTCGAAGACCTTTGCAACGACGCTTTGAATTGTTCATTCATCTTTTCAAAACCTAACTTCAAAGCGCGTCAAAATGGAAATTTTTTCGGAAAAGTCATCTAGAGAATGTTGAAAGATGAGAGTACCCCCAGTCGCAAAATCAGTCTAACCGATCACGAGACATCATTTCTCAACACTATTTGAGTGTTCTTTGCTCGTCACAATGCTTAGGCACTTCAGTCTCATATTATTTCTTTCATGTTTTTGTGATACGTTACTAATTCTATGCTCTTTCAATTTTATACTGAGTAATGTGGTGGTCCCTGGTGGTGTTCAGGTTCCACGAAAGAAGAGTGGTGGAGAAACCAGTTTAAACAACAAAAATAACGCGAGATTATTTTACAAAGATTTATTAGATTTTAAACAAGAAATAAAAGATAAACAACGGGTAAATATGATTCAAAACAAGTGAATATTATACTAGCACCTGCTAGTCACTTTCTAGCAACAACTAGAAACTTAAAAACCAACAAAACGGTTTTACACGAGTTAACAACTAAACTCCAAACGAATTCCAACCGAACTACAAAGTGGTGGCCTAGGTTTCACACTCGACGAGAAACTAGTCCTCGCTCGTATTTCTCTTCCATATTACATCCCCCTCCTTTAGAAAAACAGGCTCCTGACTGTTTGAGGTTTCTCGGCAGTACATAATAATAACAAAAATACGGGGCGATAGGGTTTTGGGTAGAACATTTATTAAATTGAACTGTCTCTTCGCTGTTCTTGACTTTCAGCTTGTTCTCGACCCACTTTTGACCTGCTCCCTTCATTCCATCATTTGTACCCTGCATCCAGCTTGGCTTGACCTCCATCATTCGATATTTTCCACCAATGATCTCAACTTTTAATTGTGGCGCTCTCTTCGAACTTGATGTTCTTTCCATCTCTGATCTTCTTCGAACTTGATCATATGAACTCCATTGTAACTGGTTGACCATAGGTTTAACCTGAAAAACATTTGGTTCCGGACTTTCCGAACATATGCCTCTACTGGACATCATCTTCAAGTTCAACGAACACTTTTTCCACTTCTCATCTCTTGAACCACTGCTCTCTACAATCACAGCATTCACATTCACCGATTCCTTCTTCAAACTCTTCCATCCAATGTATATTCCAAAACATTTGAATGCATTCATTCCCAACACTGCTAGTTCATTCTCATTCTCAACAACTTGGAATTTCACAACTTCTTTCATGCCTCTCATCTTCACTGGAACTTCAACTTGACGGATGATCTTCATTTTATCCTTCGAAACATTCCTCATCTCCATACAACCTGGATTCCTTTCCACAAAATTCTCTTTCTTCAAATTTCCATTCTTGATTCTATTCCATGTCTTGGACGATAACACACTTGTCATTGCTCCACTATCAATAATCAGCTTCAACTTTGTGCCAAGAATTTCAGACTTTTCAATAGTTTGTCTTCCAACTGTAGCATGATTTTTATCTCCTGGCTCATTTTTCCAATTAAAAGCATCAATCTTCACACCATTTGCTTCAGCAACATTATTATTCCAGCATCTTTTTGCAAAATGTCCATTTCTTCCACATTTGAAACATCTTTTAACATCATTTTCCACTTTTGAACTTCCTTCAGCACTTTTTCGAACTTGTGGTTTATGCACTTCATCATCAATATTAAAGCCTCTAGCTTTTTCCACTCTAAAACTTGATCCTGACTCCGGACAACTGCTCTCGGCAACGACCGACTCACACCTAGCATCCTTTTGTCTAATCATAAATTCCGTCAATTTTGCAATACTCGCTTCCATTGCGGCAATTCTTTCATTCAGACCATCTGAACACATTTGTCCAAAATTTTCAACACAAATCTCTCCATTATGCTTTTCAACAATTTGCTCAGTTGAACTCTTCAACATATGTGCAATAAACATCTTATTCGCTTTTACTGATAACGCTGGCGAAACATTATGTCTTCCTGAATTCTCATCCTCTTTAACATGTTCTTCTTCATTCGACAAAATTTTCTTCGGAGCCAAAAGGACTTCCTTTTCCAACTTTTTCAGCTTTTCCTTCAACCTTGGAATTTCGACATCCTTTTGCTGAATATTTTCCTTCAATTTTTTCATTTCATCAACATTTAGACAAAATTTCTCCTTCAAATCATCCTTCACCTCGATTTCCTCTTTCAATTGTTGTTCCATTTGCAGAATTTTCTCACTTTGTGACTTTAGATCAGCTCTTGCTTTGAGTCCTTTATCAGCTACATTCTCAAATAATGCTACGCAACTTGCTGCACTATTCACACCAATCTTTTTCAAAACTTTCCAGATTTTTCGACATTCTTCCAAATACTCTTTATCCTGACTTTCAGTCAACTTCGATATTAACAAATCTTTTTGACGGATAGATTCTCTCAACTCCTCCTGCATATCACTATTAATCTTCTGATTTTCTTCGAGGATTCTAACTTTATCCATCACATCAATCATCTGCAGATTTTCCTTCCGAAGTCTTGAATTATCAGCTGCACGCCTTTTAATAGCTTCACACAATTGATCAGCATTTTCTATGCCCAACTTTCTCATAAATTTCCAAACTTTCTCACCTTCTTCCAAATGTGCTTCATTTTCAGGCTTATTCTCAGCAAAATCCTTCGCAGCCACATTTTCCTTCACTTCATCGAAACTTTTCATCAATTTTCCATATCCTTCTTTCAATGTATCAAAAATAGTACACTTCTGCTTCTTTGACATTCTAGTGTTCAATTCTGCATACTTTTCAGCACCTTCAATATTTTTCGAAAAAATTTTCAAAGCTTCTTCCACATTCTTGAACTTCCTGACATCAAACTTTCTTCCACAACCATTCAATAAATCACCAGCAACCTCTTGCAACTTCCTAGCTGACTGACAAACGCTTTGCTTCTTGGCGATTTCTTCACTTGACCAATTTGCATCATCATCACGCGAAATTACCCATTCGCAGACTTCCTGCAAAAATTGGTTCATATTCTGCACATATTTCTCCAAATTGTCATCATTTTTCTCATCTGCTTTCCTCACTTGCACATTTCCACCATTTGAATTGCTTCCCGATCCTGATGCAACAGACAATTTCGATGCGCACGACCTGAGGGAAGGCGACTTGGACGATGTTGACACTGGCATCTTCGACATTTTTCAATTTTATTCTTTACCCCACTCTCCTGATATATATCCCAAAGGATTATACTCGATCAAATGGAAGAACAAAAAAGAAACGGCGGCACAATCAATATTTTAACGAAAATCTCGGTCTCTGAGTTTGTAAAAAACTACAAAACACCAGAATTTGAAAAATTCGAAAAAAACGGCGACGAAGATTTCAAATAATTTGCCCAGACGGTCTGTTTAATGTCAACCACTAGGGGAAGACCAAACAAAATCCGAACGTACAAAAATTCGAAATTAAACGGCAAAAAAAAAGAAGAAAAAGCGAAAAAATTCAAGAAAAATCAATAAACCCTCAAAAATCACGAAAATTTTGCTGTTCAAGCGGTTTTCCAACTCTAAACCGGTTCGGCCCCCAAGTAATGTGGTGGTCCCTGGTGGTGTTCAGGTTCCACGAAAGAAGAGTGGTGGAGAAACCAGTTTAAACAACAAAAATAACGCGAGATTATTTTACAAAGATTTATTAGATTTTAAACAAGAAATAAAAGATAAACAACGGGTAAATATGATTCAAAACAAGTGAATATTATACTAGCACCTGCTAGTCACTTTCTAGCAACAACTAGAAACTTAAAAACCAACAAAACGGTTTTACACGAGTTAACAACTAAACTCCAAACGAATTCCAACCGAACTACAAAGTGGTGGCCTAGGTTTCACACTCGACGAGAAACTAGTCCTCGCTCGTATTTCTCTTCCATATTACAACTGATAGTATAAGGTTTCCTGCTGTCATTTAAACATTTAACTGATTATTTAATTTTTTTTAGAAAAATAATTGTTCAAGTTGTATCTTATAAATAAGAAGAGAAATGATCCCGATATGTGTAACTTGTGTCTTTTGTGCTGAGGCAAGCACATGTTTGAAAAACAAAAGCCTCGATTAAAAATGTATTTTGTGTTTATCACGAATGTTTTTGTACAGTTCAGGAATTGTAATTTTCGTTTTCCAGTGTTTTTTATTTATTTTCGTGGGAAAATATATCTTTTGAATCACAAGATTTTCATATGTTTAAATACCGGTTTTATCTTGCACGTTTTGAACCCGAAAATTACATGTGAAAAATACAAGAGACCAATGATATCAAGAAAATCAAAAATTAATTTTCAGCTACTTAGATTTCGCGGGTTATTATGAACTTGCTGAACCTTTAAAAACATAAAAAAAATGTTTTTTGTAAACTTTTTTCCCTTAGTGGGACTTTTTTTTTGAAAAATAAAAAAGGAAAAAGCTTCCATAAAATTTAAAAATTTTCCAAATTTAAAGGAACATTGCTCAGTTAATGAAAACGGTCTCAACACGACTACCGTTATCGACTCTACGGTGTGGCTATTTTTTCAATTTTCCGTTTTTTTGAAAACATTCAAAAAATATATAATTTACAAATTAATTTTCAAAAAATTGTGTTTTTTCTTAAAAATTTAATTTTCGGTTTTTGTCTGTGCTTAATTTTTCTCGTCATCACAGCTGTTTTAAAAGATTTTGTTTTGATTTTTAATTTCTAGTTGTAAATTTTTAAATAATTTATTTTTCAAGTTGTCTACTTTAAAAGAGCCAAAAGTCTCTAGGAAATAATCTTTATTTGATCTTTATCATAAACAATTGTTATTTGAGCAAGAAGCAATATTTTTTAACGATAAATGAAGTTTATTAAAAATTCCGTTCAATTTTTGAGTTGAAAAAAAAGAGTCGATTTTTATTGTTTCGTAAAAGAAACAAAATAATTTTCTGTTCTTAATTTTCTTCAATTAATTTCTAAAATGTTTTTACTCATTTTGTATTCATTTGTTGTTTTTTAAAATGAGGGATCTGTGTTCATATCTCCCACAAAATATTCATAAAGAAAGATTTTGGCCAAACAAGGATATTTCTTATCGAATATTTGAAAATAAATTCCTGGTAAGCTGTTTCGTTAATCTCAACTAATCTTGTTCCAGTGCACTCAACATTCCCTCGATCCTTTTTCATGCACTTTTGGGCATTCAAAGTCCAGTAAGGGAGTCCAAAAAAAAACGGGCGGTCAGAATTTCTCTTACACTTGCACCATTCGCATCCTTCGTCAGCATTTTCTCTCATTTCTCTCTTTCCCATATTCACTCTATTCATGTAAACCACGTGCCTGCCTGTTAGTTGTGTGTTTTCTGATCGGACGGGACGAATGTGGAGTCCCACCCCTTTTTTTACCAACAGAACTTTTCCTAACCATCAACTGCAAACCACGTTGTCTTTTCTTGTTTTGTTAGTGAGAGCACTTAACCTTTCTTCTGATTTTCGGAGGAAAAGTTGGGAAAAGTCCCAATTTCATTGAGTGATATAGCATTTCCCTAGCATCTTTTCTTCGGTTTTGTTCTCAACCTTTTCTTTTATTGCATCTTTCTCTTTTTTCATGTGAAATTAGCGAAAAAAAATCAATTTTTAAAATGAAAAACATAGCGTTTCTTGTTTCAATGATTACGACCTTTGAAAATTTTTGAATCGCTATAGCTTCTTTGTTTGCACGCGCACACTACCTTGAAAATTTTGTTTAAAACTTTCTTTCACATTTTCTCTATTTAAAAAATATATTTTCGAGTGGTGCAGGTTTGAATCTTCTATCTGTTATTTTGTTTATGCCAGAAGAATTACAAATGATGGTTGATAAGAATTTCATTTTTTCTTTCCTCGTGTTTATTCAAAACGTTATTATCACTTCTTTTTTTCAAAAATCCATATTTTGAATTAATTTTTTTCCAGAATGCTCTCGAGACTCAGCTCCCGCTCCTTCGGAACCACCTCATCATGTGCTAGAACCTCTTCAATTTTCCGCGACAAACGCGAAGTCGCTTTCCCACAATCTGGCAAGACAGCGAAGGTTGTTTCGTTGGCCGAGGCTGTTAAAGACATCAAGAGTGGTATGTTTGAGCCTGAATTGATAAAAAAATAGAAAATAAAACTTTTTCAGGTGATAACATTTTCGTTCACGGAATCGCTGCTACACCAACTCCTTTGCTTCAAAGTCTCTCTGAGCACGCTGTTGCTAACAATCTTAAGGGAATTAAACTGCACCATTTGCATTTGGAAGGAGCCACACCATGGACTGCTCCAGATGTTAAAGGTAATTCTAGACAGAGTTTTTCTTTAAAAATCTCAATAAATTTTCAGATAGAATCCGTTCCAACTCTCTTTTCACTGGTCACAATCTGAGAGCTGCTGTTAATAACGGAATTGCTGATTTCAACTCAACCTTCTTGTACGAAGTTCCACTTTTGTTCCGTAAAGGAGCTATCCCACTCAACGCAGCTCTCATCCATGTTTCTCCACCAGATGCAAATGGATATTGCTCCTTGGGAACTTCAGTTGATACCGCTCGTGCTGCAGTCCAAAATGCTGATCTCATCATTGGTAAATTTGAAAATTAACCTAATTTCTGAAAACGCTGACAATTTTCAGCCATGAGCAACAGAAACATGCCAAGAACATTCGGAGATGGTGTCATTCATGAATCTCACATTGATTACTTGGTTACCGAGACTGATGGATTTGAACTTCATCAAAGAAGTATTGGTCCACAAAATGACCAAGAAAAAAAGATTGGACAAATCATCGCCGAAAACTTGGTCGACAATGGAGCTACACTCCAAATGGGTATTGGAGCGGTTCCAGACGCAGCTCTTTCCGCTTTGAGCAACCATAAGAATCTCGGAATCCACACCGAAATGTTCTCTGATGGAGTTTTGGATTTGATTGAGAAGAACGCAATCACTAACTCTGATAAGGCAATTCACCCAGGAAAGCTTGTCGTATCATTCGTTTATGGTTCAACTAAATTGTACAACTATTTGAATGATAACCCACTCATCGAGTTCGGAGATGTCAACTGGGTTAACGATCCAGCTATTGTTCGTCAAAACCCTAAGGTTACTGCCATTAACTCGGCTGTTGAAATTGATTTGACTGGACAAGGTAGATAATCACAAATTTTGATGTAAAACTAATGTTTAAAATTTTCAGTTGTTGCCGACTCTGTTGGAAAACGTTTCTTGTCTGGATTCGGAGGACAAGTCGATTTCATCCGTGGAGCTGCCATCGGAAACGACGGCCTCGGAAAACCAATCATCGCCCTCCCATCAATCTCCAAGAAGGGACAAAGCAAGATCGTTCCAACTATCAATGAAGGAGCCGGAGTTGTCACATCTCGTGCCCATGTCCATTACGTTGTCACAGAATACGGAATCGCTCAATTGTGGGGAAAGAACATGCGTCAACGTGCCTATGAACTCATCAAGATTGCTCACCCAAGCCAACGCGAAGCACTCGACAAAGCCGCTTTCGATAGACTCAAGGTTATGCCATCGGCTGATTAAATTTTGATTTCATTTCGACGGTTTCTCTTTCGAACTGTAATTTTTGTATGATTTTTTTTATTTCATCGGGTATTTACACCTTCCCCCAAAATCAATTTTAGTAGGTTTTTAATATTCGTTTTTACATTAGATTTTTGTTGTTTGTTTTTATTTCGTCAATCATGTACACTTTAAGCAATAAATTGAAGGGTTTTATTTGATATTATGAGGGTGATCCTGCAATTCTTAAACATTTTCAGCTAAATAGAAAGGATCGATATTTACAAAATTGGACTAAAAGATGGTTCGATATTTCGCATCTGCTGATAAATGTAATGTGTTTTGGTTTTTTAAACCCCGGGTATCATTTTTAAAGGAGCTGCCAATAGTTTCAAAGAGTTTTAATAAAAAATAAATATATTGTGAAAACATAAATACTAAAATTGTATAACTATGAGTAAAATTCTTTTTTTATCATTCGAATGCCAAAAAAGAAAATGTACTGTGAAACTATTGTATTTGCAGCATTGATGAACCGTAAATGGCTACACTATAGCAATTTCTTTTGTTTTTCACCAAAATCCTCTCAAATACTCACCATATTTCTCGATCTGTCTCCTCAAATCGACTACATAACTGATAACAATGTTCAACCAACACTTGATTAGGTTCCCATCTTCGAATAAATATTTTCCCCCTCGGTTTTCTGTTCGTTTTTTGTGTGTTTTCTTGCGTATCTTCTTCGATTTTCAGAAGTTAAAATGGCGGTTCTGTCGAAACTTCAACTTCTCGGACAAGTTGTGCCGGCGAGACAATATGCGCCTGGGATGTTGGGAATGTTGACGGTATTTGCGTTGGTGAAATTGTATCGACAGGATATTAGGTGATTTTATTGAGAAAATTTCATGAAATACATATTTTTTTCGAACATTTGTTAATTTTTACTTATTTTTTTGAAGCGGACAATTTTCTGATTAGTTTCTCCTGAAGCTGATTAAAAAGTGGTTCTGATAGCTCAAATCTGCTGATAATTTTTATCAACATATGTTTTATTTCCCAATTATGTTCTATGGTATGTCTAAAAAATTTTAAAAGTTATGAAAAAATCTGTTTTTTCACGACTGAAGACGACAATTTTAAGCTTCATAAGGTTATTAAACGAATGTACAGCTGAATTGATAAAATCTTTGTAGGAGTACCAACTGATGAATTTGTGAACAATCTTGAGTTTTTTAATAAATGATAAAAAATCTCAACTTTTTTGACTCACCTTGCGGTGAAAACTTGAAGTTTGAAGTTATGCAGTGCGTTAAAGGAGGACTTTGCGGAGATATTGAATGCATCTGGGGTGATAATAGACTTCAGACTAATTCCAAATCTGTTTTTAAAATTTTCTAAAACCACCTAGAAGCCGAGAAAACGCGTCTCAAAACAATGGCCTAGAAAAAGAGGCAACTGGCAAAAACTAGTCCGCAGGCATGAAAAAAACATAAAAAAGGACTAATATAAGCATTCTGCATAACTATTTATTAACGAAACACGAAAAAAGGTTCTTTGCGACCACTTTTTCTAGGCCATTGTTTTGAAGCTCATTTTCTCGGCTTCTAGGTGGTTTTAGAAATTTTTAAAAACAGATTTGGAATGAGAATGAAGTCTATTTTCACAAATTTTGGATGTTTCAACCGTTCTTAAGATAATAAATTATATTCATAAATTTCAAAACCCTCGGGTTACTAAGACATGTTATAAATTTTGTAACAAAAATAATTATATTTTGCAAAGAAAAGGTTATCAAAAACTCGATTAAATTTAAAATTTTCAGATCCACAAAGAATGTTGCCACAAAGAAGAAGAAATCTGGCGAGAAAGGAGCAAAAGCCAACGTCGATGCAGTTTTCTTCAGAAAACTCCTGAGGATTCTCAAAATTCTAATCCCCGGATTCTTTACGAAAGAAGTACGATTTCCAACTTTAATATTTATTTCATAAATATTAATGTTTCAGACATTCTATCTTGTTCTGATTGCTGTCTCACTCCTTTGCAGAACATATGCCGACGTTTATATGATTATTACATCAACAAAAATTGAAGCGTAATTAGTTTTAATTAGAGAGAGAGAGAGCATTCACCAAATTAACTTCAGATCAATTATCGATCGAAATCCTTTGATGTTCGCTCTGGAAGCTTTCAAATATGTTCTCAATTTGCCCGCAATTTCAGTCACAAATTCACTTTTGAAGGTTTTTTTTCAGAGATTTTGAGAGTTAACAATCGTTTTTTTTGCAGTTTGGAATTTCAGAATTGAAGCTCAGATTCAGAGAAAGATTATCAACACATTTGTATTCTCAATATTTGAAGTGAGTTTTTTTTTCTCGCATTATCTTTGAAATTCAATTCCAGAGGTTTCACTTTCTATAAAATGTCAAACTTGGACACGAGAATTCAAAATGCCGATCAATTGCTGACTCAGGATGTTGACAGATTCTGTGATGGAATTGTTGAATTGTATTCGAATCTTTCGAAGGTTTTAAAAAACTTTTCTTATAACCATAAAAATCTAAATCATGATTTTCAGCCAGTTTTGGATGTGTTTTTATATCTTATGCGTCTTGGAACATCTCTTGGTTTCTCATCACCATCAATTCTTTTCTCATATCTGCTTTTCACTGGAGTTGGGCTGACATATCTTCGAAGACCGGTAATATTATAAGTTTTCATAAAAAACCTTCAATTTTCATCATAGATTGGACGATTAACTGTCGATGAACAAGCACTGGAAGGAGAATATCGATATGTAAACTCTCGATTGATTATGAACAGTGAAGAAATTGCATTTTATCAAGGAAATCAAAGCGAAAAAGATACAATTATGAACACTTTTGCAAGCTTGGTTCAGCATTTGAGAAAAATTATTTTGTTCAGGTTTTCAGTCGCTAATAATATTTTTATGAATTATTGTTTTTTTCCAGATTTTCTATTGGATTTGTGGATAATATCGTGGCTAAATATTTGGCTACTGTAGTTGGATGGTATGCAGTGGGTTCATCGTTCTTTGACAAAACGCATAAACCATTCATTGGAATGAATAAAAATCAATTGATGCAGGTATCAAGATCAATTTAAGATGAATCTATTTTTAATGTGTGAACAGGAATATTATAACTCGGGTAGAATGATGTACAAAATGGCAGAAGCTCTTGGAAGATTGGCATTAGCTGGAAGAGATATGACAAGACTCAGTGGATTTACATCGAGAGTTGATACATTGTTGAGTGTTTTGAAGGATGTGAATGATGGTAAATATTTTATTAGAAATATTTATTTGATTAAAATATCTTCAAGGAAATTATAAGCGAACAATGGTCAATGAAAAGGAAGCATTGTTACCAAGTTCACAATTGAAACCTGGATCTGGAACACTGTTGGCACAAGATAATTTGATCAAATTTGAAAATGTTCCACTGGTCACCCCAAATGGGGATGTTCTTATCGAGAGTCTTTCATTTGAAGTTCCATCAGGAAGAAATGTTCTTGTTTGTGGACCAAATGGATGTGGAAAGAGTTCATTGTTCCGAACCCTTGGAGAACTTTGGCCCTTGTTTGGTGGAACATTGACGAAACCAACCAAAGGAAAATTATTCTACGTTCCGCAAAGACCCTACATGACATTGGGAACATTGAGAGATCAGATTATTTACCCTGATAGACCTCTAGATATGATTAGAAAGGGGGTTTCAGATAAGGATTTGGAGCAGATGTTGGAAAATGTAAGCTTTGTTAAATATAAAGAAAAAATATAATTTTTGACAATATTTAAAGGTTCAATTGACACATATTTTGGAACGAGAAGGTGGTTGGTCTTCAGTTCAAGATTGGATGGATGTATTATCAGGTGGAGAAAAACAAAGAATTGCTGTAAGTTCAAATACATCTGTAAAAAAACCAGGATCCACTTTTTCAGATGGCAAGATTATTCTACCATAAACCACAATTCGCAATTCTTGATGAATGTACATCTGCAGTTAGCGTTGACGTTGAAGGTAAAAATGTTTTTCCATGAATTTTAATAAAAATTACTCTTAAATTCCAGGAGCAATGTATAAATTATGCAGAGAAATGAATATCACATTATTCACTGTATCACATAGAAAATCATTGTGGAAATATCATGAATATTCTCTGTATATGGATGGAAGAGGAAATTATAAATTTGAAGAGATTGATGACCAAGCTGATCAATTCGGATCATAAATAATTAGAAGTCTACTCGTTTTTGAATCATTTTTTGTACAATAAAATTTGTTTTTTTAATCGATGATAACAAATTTTTAAATGGCCTCAAAAGAGACATGTGCAGTCTAAATACCCCGTCTGTTTTTCTTGATCTTCGATAAACTAACGTCGCGCTGTCCTTAAAGTAGGGATTTACGGGGATAATTAATTTATCTTAAATGAAAATAGATTTCATTCTCATTCCAAATCTGTTTTTCAAATTTTCTAAAACCACCTAGAAGCCGAGAAAACGCGCCTCGAAACAATGGCCTAGAAAAAAGGGCCACCGGCGAAAATCAGTCCGCAGGCATGAAAAATCAAAAAAAACATTATCCATTTTCATCTCATATGCATTTATTAGCTCCCTAAAGCCCTCCTTTAAACTCCACTATTTTGAAAGTGGAGGACTGCTGAGACCTTATTTTTTCAGTTATTGAATGTAATAAGCTGTCGATATTGCGTAAGATTTTCCTAACCACTGAAAATCATTACTCCTAACCTGAGCGTCACCCTACCTTTAACTAAATCTGCTCCTTAATTGTTCTTTCTCCTAAAACTTTCGTTATCACAAATGATGTTGAAAAAAAACTGACGGCGAGCTTTTTTTCCGCTTGATCACGGAATTAGCTTTTCAAAAATGAGGCTTATCAGTCGGTTGAAAAAGGAAACAATTTTTTGCAGATAAGAAGAAAGTGATTGAGCACTGCACACCTACTTGATTTATAGTTTTAACTTCATTTTATTTCGTTTTTGTTTGAAAAAATATATTCTAGCTTTCAGAAGTAAAAGAAAATGAGTGTTCTCTCGAAATTTCAACTTCTCAATTCTACGTTGACCTATAAAAATTGGTCGCCAGCGGTCTTGGGAATATTTGGATGTATTGCTATTGCAAAATTCTATGCGGCAAATTACAAAAATGGTGGAAAAGGATTGTCGCTTTCGAGTCAATTGGATAAGAAAGGATCGAAAAAGAAATTGAGTTCGGATTTTCTCGTGAAAATAAAGAAACTTGTGAAGATTTTGATACCGGGTAGGTATTCAATAAAAAAGAAACGGATTCAAAAGGTGTTGAATTTCAGGCCCATTCTCCACTGAAGTCTTTTATATGGTATTGATTATTTTTGTCTTGCTGGGAAGAACTATAGCCGATGTTTATATGATCACAAATGCGACAAGCGTTGAAGGGTAAATTAAAATTTCGATTTATTCTAAGATCCCACCTTTTTTCCAGAAATATTGTTGATCGGAATTCAATTGCATTCACCATGGCAGTTATTAAATATTCCCTTAACCTTCCAGCAATTTCACTAATCAATTCATTGTTGAAGGTGGGTAACCAAAAACGATTTTTTCTTATCATATGAAAGAGATTAATCTAATATTTTTTTTCCGTTTTCAGTTCTCTTTGTCCGAGTTAAAATTGAGGTTCAGAGAGCGACTTACCAAGCATCTTTATCAAAAATATTTGGGGTATTTATTTTTTGTGTGAAAATTATCAGTAATTTCAAGTTTCAGTGGATTCACATTCTATCAAGTGTCAAATTTGGACAATAGAATTCAGAATCCTGATCAATTGTTGACGCAAGATGTTGAGAAGTTTTGCGACGGAATTGTTGAATTGTATTCCAATATGACGAAACCGATTCTCGATGTGTTTTTGTACATTTTCAAGCTTGGAAGGTCTTTAGGATGGGGTGGTCCGGGAATTCTTTTCAGTTATTTGTTGGCTTCGATGGTTGTTTTGACAAAGTTGAGAAGACCGGTAAAGACTCAAACTGACGACTGATAATTTTAAGATGAATTTTAAGATTGCTAATTTGACAGTTAAAGAGCAAATTCTTGAGGGAGAATATAGATATGTGAACTCTCGGTTGATTATGAATAGTGAAGAAGTCGCATTTTATCAAGTGAGATATAGTAATTTTGAATGAAAATTAAAAAAAACATTTTCAGGGAAATAAACCAGAAAAATTGGCATTGATGGGATCGTTCAACAACCTTGTCCTTCATCTTCGAAAGACTATCATGTTCAGATTTACACTTGGATTCGTAGATAATATTATCGGAAAATATATAACCAACATTGTGGGATGGATTGCATGTGCTCAACCATTTTTTGATCTGGCAAATTCAAAATTCAATGAGATGGATCGAAATGAGTTGATGCAAGAATTGTATAATAATGGAAGAATGATGATCAAGTTATCAGAAGCACTTGGAAGACTCACATTAGCCGGAAGAGATATGACAAGACTTAGTGGATTTACATCAAGAGTTGATACATTGATTAATGTGTTGGATGATATGCCAAAAGGAAATTATGAAAAATCAATGGTTACCGAGAAGGGAGATAATGGTGCATTATTAGAGAGACCAATTTTGAAGCCAGGTGGTGGAAAACTAGTGTCGCATGACAATTTGATCAAATTTGAAAATGTCCCATTGGTCACTCCAAATGGTGATATTCTCATAGAGAACCTTTCATTTGAAGTTCCATCTGGAAGAAATGTTCTTGTTTGTGGACCAAATGGATGTGGAAAGAGTTCATTGTTCCGAACACTTGGCGATTTGTGGCCAGTATTTGGTGGAACTTTGACGAAACCAACCAAAGGAAAGTTGTTCTATGTTCCACAAAGACCTTACATGACGTTAGGAACATTGAGAGATCAAGTTATCTATCCAGACACTAAGGAAGATATGGCACTCAGAGGATTAAATGATTCGGATTTGGAGGAAATGTTGAAACATGTACTTTCATATATTATTCGAGAAATATAATTTTTTGACAATGTTTTAAGGTTCAATTGACACATATTTTGGAACGAGAAGGTGGTTGGTCTTCAGTTCAAGATTGGATGGATGTTTTATCAGGTGGAGAAAAACAAAGAATTGCTGTAAGTTCAAATAAATATGAAAAGCAACAGGAGCCACTTTTTCAGATGGCAAGATTATTCTACCATAAACCACAATTCGCAATTCTTGATGAATGTACATCTGCAGTTAGTGTCGATGTTGAAGGTAGAAATTTATTCCAATTTTAATAACAATTAGCGTTAAATTCCAGGAGCAATGTATAAACTATGCAGAGAAATGAATATCACGTTATTCACTGTATCACATAGAAAGTCATTGTGGAAATATCATGAATATTCTCTGTATATGGATGGAAGAGGAAATTATAAATTTGAAGAGATTGATGATCAAGCCGACCAATTCGGATCATAATTCTCATACAAATAGAATAATTCTTGTACAAATTGAATTGATAAACGCTTATTTTATTTTATTCATTGGGACCCATGGAAAGCGCATTCAATCGAAAACTAGTTTTTTTTGCAGATTTTAGATTGCTCTCTTCAGATAAAAATTCATGAGATTTATTTTACATAACATATTTACTACCAGCGTTAATAGTTTCTTTAAAAATGGTACATTGTCTTTAACATCATGTCAATGCTAAACACGAGATTTCTTATGGACCTATGCAGAAACTAAAAATGCTGCAAAAAATTGCAAACAAATGCAAAAAATTCAATGCAGAAACTTGCAAAAAATTGCAAGAAATGTCAAGAAATTGCAATTTTTTGCAGCCGATTTACTGGAAAAATACGGTAATCGTTGCGAAACCATCAAAGGTTCTTACTCTTCGGTGCGAGACCCTCACAAATTTCCCAGGTGTGCGTCCAAAAATACGGTCAAGAGCCGTTTTCATTGATGGTCTCGCAACGATTACCGTATTTTTACCGTAAATCAGCTGCAAAAAATTGCAATTTCTTGACATTTCTTGCAATTTTTTGCAAGTTTCTGCATTGAATTTTTTGCATTTGTTTGCAATTTTTTGCAGCATTTTTAGTTTCTGCATAGGTCCATTATATTATATTAAATTTGAACCCAAAAATAGAAAAACAAAGATCCATCATAAGGTTTTCCAGTCGTCATGTTTACAATTATTATTTTTTGACTTTCAAAAATCACTCTATCCACTGCAAACATTAAAAAAACACATATTTCTGAAATAACGTACAAACATGAGAGACGGAAAAGACATTTTTCTAGTAGAGTGGACACGCAGATAGCGCTCTATTGATCGTTTAAAATGCTTTTTCTTTCTTGTTGTTTCAAAAAAAAGTCCACATTTTTAATCGTTTTTAAAAGTTTAATGCTCCTCAGAAAACTGATAAAAATTTTCAGTTAGGTAACATGCATTTCTTTTGGTATTTCGCATACGGAAGTAATTTATTAGCCGAAAGGATTAGATATAAGGTAAGAATTATCTCTATTTTTTTTTTTGCAACACTTAGCATTTTCAGCAAAAAGGGGCCGAATATGAATGTAATGGAAAATTAGACAATTTTAAATTGGAGTTTGCGAATCACTCACAAAGATGGCAAGGAGCTTTAGCGACGGTTCTTCAGGAAAATGGGAAGATGGTATATAAAATTGAAAGAAAAGTAAGAACAATTTTTAAAATATGAATTTTCAGGTGTACGGATGTGTTTGGAAGATTCCCAATGAATATTCTGACACTTTGGATGAGCAAGAGAAGGGATATCATCGATTGAATGGTAGGTATTTATTGATTAGAAGATAAGGGTCAATAATGAACATAATTATAGCATTTTTTGGGGCCCTTGTTGTGAGTTGTAGTCAATAATTAACAAGTTTTAGAACATATTATATTCGTATTCATTTGTAAGATTTCAAATTAAACCTTGTTTTCTAAACCCATTTTTTCCGGATAGTTTTTCCATGTATTAATTTTGAAAATTACGAATAACAACGAGTCAATTTAAAATATTTAAAAAAACATAGACCAGTTAACGTAATTCATATGATCATTGATACTAGTGGTGACGTATTTGAATTCTGAGTTTTGATGCTCGGAAGAACCATCTCCTAAATGATTTTCGCCGAAATAACCTTTGTTTTTGGTTCATAATGCGATTAAATGTCTACTGTTTGATATCACTAAAAAAAATAAGTTACTCGCTATCTTTAAGACCAGCTATAATTTATTATCATTTGAAAAATTGTCCTACTATAGACAAGTAAACATTAATGTTGAAACATTACGAAAAATGAAGTATTGGTGTTTGACTGCTCTCGAAATAAAAATAACAAAAATCCTTTCAGTTCCCATCCATACGGATCAAGGTGTAATCACCTGTCGAACTTATCAATTCTCAGATTTGGATGCCAAACTTGAACTACCATCTCCGCATTACAAATTAGTTATTGTTACAGGTGATTAAATATTTTATTTTTCGATTTCAAGTTCTTTTATCAGGTGCAAAAGAACACAAGCTCCCATCGGAATACGTTGCAAAATTGGAACACATTCCTGATAATGGTTACAATGGAACAGTTGATGTCGATATTCCACTTTTGAGTGTTCTTAATTCAAAACCAAAAAATGATCTCTAAGTTAGTGCCTTTTTTAAGGTATACCGGATTATAAAGATTTCTGTGATATTTCATTGCATTTCATATTGAAATTGTGATTTTTGTTCGATTTATGAATGAATAGTTGTTTTTCAAAAAGTTTTCCATAACAGTCAAATAGAAACTCTGAACATTTTTTGAAACAAAAACAAGTTTTCAGACGTACATGGAACATTTTCGGTGGAGAGAATAGTTGATAATTTTCACTTCTTTTCGTTCTAATCACTGATTTTCAGATGTTTGTTTGAAAAGAATAACCCATTATTATTTTTCAATCGATTTCTCAAATAAAAAAGATCGTTCAAATCTAATTTGATAAGCAGGGGGAAACCCCATTTGTTTTCAGTGATAAATCAAAGACCTTACATGGTTTAATCATCAATGTTGATTGATGTGAATTTGAACTTTATGACGTTGTTAGAATTTGACCTTACCCAAATTGTTTTGATGTTTGAAAAATAGAGTGAAATCGCTACGAATAATATAAAATTCTGGAAACAAAATTCTATGCTCAATTTATTTTGTATCATTGCTTAAAGTCAGAAAAAAGATAATGAATGCATCTGGAATGAAAATAGACTTAATTCTCATTCCAAATCTGTTTTTAAAATTTTCTAAAACCACCTAGAAGCCGAGAAAACACGCTTCAAAACAATGGCCTAGAAAAAGGGGCCACCGGCGAAAACTAGTCCACAGGCCTGAAAAATTCAAAAAAACATAATTTAAAACGAAAAAATATCGAAAAAAGGACCAATCAAAATAACTAGAGAAAATAACTATTTTGTGAATTTAATTAAAATGGAAGGAAATGAAAACGGTTTGAAAAAAAAACTCTATATGCAGTTTTCCACAAAAAATTAATTTCGAGCAACCAGAGCCGAACGCCAAACTATTTTGCAGAAAATAAAAAAAATAACTTTCAAACCTAACACTTTTTCAATATTACAGCGTCTTCTCGATCTTCATGACATTGGCATGCACAATGTAGAATCCGAATACAGACTAGTATCAAAATGTGAAGAAGCGGAAGCCTCACTTGGACCACCGCAAAGAAAATTGACATATTTGGAAAAAAAGGAGAAAATTTCGTAAATTTATCTTCTTCAATCTTCAAATCGGACTTTGATTAAACAAACCGGATTCTTAATAATGATTTCTGAAGGACTGCAATTTCGCGAAAATACGTGGCGCGTCATTAATAATAGATGTTTTACCGTTCTAGCGCACCTTTTCAACCACTTTCATTTTTTGCAATTTTAAGCCATTTCAAGGCTTAATTTCATTGATTTTGTGTCTTAACTCTTCGAAAATGTGTCATTTTCAACAATTTTCAAAAACGGTCAAACGGTCGAAAATGCGTTATTCTAAAATGTGGTCGAAATCCATGGTCGAAGTGGTCGACATATTGCGCTAACAATTTTGAAGAAAAATAATGCTCAATAAATGCATTTTAATAAATCCCAAGGATCTGAGAATCTATGATTCGATAAAGCCCTAAAGCCTTTTACCAACCTATTTAAAATATGTTTTTTATTCCACATTAACAAATAAATTCAGTCGGAAAGATCTCTTAAAGGTACTGAAGTGTCAATTGCTCGGCGCTTTGGTCTCGGTTCTCTCATATTCCTCTCTGGTCGAGCTAGTAGAATACCCTGCTTCACTTGATAATTCTAAAAAATATTATATGTGAATATATAGGTTTTAAAATAAATTACCTTGTAGGCTTCAGCGATAAAAAGGGCTGGAGTGATCCAGGTATCAGCTGGATGAGAAGAAGCGTCGATAATTTCTTCTTCTATGCTTTCTCGATCATATTCCGTTCTGAGACTTGGATCTGTCGTTGTTGAAGCCACCATGATGCCAATGAGAGCGCGATCGGCAGAGAAGCACGGGCCTCCGGAGTCTCCACCATCAATCGATGAACTGGCCAAGAAACGTCCTCTGTGGTCCACGGAATCAGAACATATCCGACCATTTCGATGAGTAATTTGCTGCCCATCTTCAGTCTCATGACTTAGACCAAACCCGATGAACGACTCAAAAGTCTTCGGTGAACGCTTGGAATGAGGATAGTCTTCGAAGATCTCCCTTCCGTCCTCTGAGCGAAGAATCACAAAGTCGTGATGACTGTCGACAACAATGACCTACAATATATTGAATTAATTATAAAAACATTTCTTTTAAGATACCTTCATTTTATGTCGAATATTGTGATCCTGAGCATTTCTAATTTCAACAAGACTGTGCGTATTGACTTCATCATTCTGTCCTTCGTCGTACTCTCGCAATATTTTGTGTGACTTGTGTGCATATGTCACAGCCGCCCTTGACGAAATAGGCGATACGCAACCACCATCAATGTAACCATCTCGTATAAGTTCGGCAGAAGTTTTCTCTTTATCTTGAAGAGCTTTTTGTCCTCGTGGGATGAAAAACAGACGGGTGCGGAGCTCGCCTGCTAATTTCTCTGAAAAACCAGCAATAAATTGTAAGACCATTTAAAATATAATACCATCGAGGACGTAAGGCGACTCAGAACGCTCCCGATGACAACCGGACAAATGCCCTAAAATGAATATTTTAAGTAAAAATCCCATTTTTTACATAAAAATCTACAAATTAAAGATGGTTAATGTAAGATAATAAATTCAAATCGTAAATCATACAAACCTTCGAAACTCAAGGAAGAACTAGGTCGAGAAGGTGCCTTGTCGGATTCAACAAAGAATTGAAGAGTTGGAAATTGGTCAGGAAGTAGGAAAGTCATTCCAGATTCATCGACACTAAATTAAATGAAATACAATCAGAAACAAATCAAACTGTAACTTACCGACAAAATTTGCGACGACCATTCACATCGTATGAAAGGGAAAGAATCGCATCGTCGGTAAACAATAACGCTGCTTTTATGGAGCTTTTAGTGATCGTGTTGTCCGGCAAATCCAATTCTATTTCTTTCTCTATCATCCTTATATGTATCGTTTGAGCCATTATGAAAAATAAAATGAAAACAAAGTAAAATAAAATGAAAACAAAGAATTATTTGTTTACACGTACTCTGTAAACATAATTCAATTCGAGAGAGAGAGAGAGAGAGAGAGAGAGAGAGAGAGAGAGAGAGAGAGATAGAAAGTAGGAATAGTGATTTTTTTTTTGGTTATTTATGGTGAATATTCATTTTTTAATTGTTTTTAGTTTCAGCAAACAAACAAAAATGGCAGGAAGAGTTAGGTAAACCACGAATTCCGTGCAAAAGTGAAAAACTTCTTCAATCAATGCGTTAAGACTACGTCGATGACAATTTTAACGACTTCAAGTGGTAAGGGATTATTTTAAGTTTTATTTATCGAAATAAAATGTTTTTAAGAATCTGGAAGATCATTGAAAAATACGAAATTCAATATTGTTCGAATTTCGCATCGCCTTTACTTCAATTTCGAAAATGATGCCTAAAAATGGAGGATATGAATGTTAGAGATTTTGGTTAGTTCAGATTTTTATGGATTTTATGATTTATCGTTTTCAGTTATTCGATTTCGGTCCCGTTTCAAATGATCAAATCTATCACGCCACCGACTTTAACTTCACCAAATCGTCTACTAGATGCCGTTCAAATGATACATTTCAATAAATTAGGCAAATAAATTAACTTTCTTCGATGATAATTAAAAGAAAATTATTATTTACCTAATAAAATGGCCTCGATAATAAATAATGTGTTTGAAATGTGTTTTATTTGTGATTTTTTATAATTTGAATAAAATTTACTACTTAATAATGCCAGAGCTATATCCATTTCACAAGATCTTGCAGAATCGGTGCATTTTCTGACGAAATTGTTAATCTCATTAAAAAATGTTTTTAATTTATAACTATTTTTGTCAATTTCATGTTGAAAATTTTTCCTAATCAAAAAATGATTAGTATAAACTGTTTCCATTCAGAAAATTATAATTTTCACCAAAAAAATCGAAAAATAAGTAATTTCTGAAAAATCATCATTTTTTGAATTTTTTTGCTTCGCGCCATTTGTCGACCGCGTTGCACGGACCACGACCGCGCCGCACGGACCCGCGGCAATTCAAAATTTTATTTTTCCGACTTTGGCCGGCTGCTGTAAATCGGCTTTTTGACAAAAAAATTTTTTAATAGTCGTATCAGATTGCTGAAAGAAAGTAATAATTTTTGGTATATCGTGCATATGGGGTAAAATTAACTGAACAGCTGTCTTTAACTAAGGGTTAAGGAGAAAATAACAATGATAATCACGGATGGGAAATCACGAAATCAATGTGAACTACAGAAGAAAAGGAAGTCTCTTTTCTATTCACAAAAAAATTAATGGAAGAATGCGAGGTTGGCAGTTTCTCGTGATGCCGGCAGTTTCCTCTGCGTCTCTGCCTTCCACTCTATCCTAACGCGTTTGCGTGCTTATAGTTCAACTGGGGCAATTGTGTGATTGTGCTCGGTCACAGTGAGGAAGAGAAAAGAAGGTCACACAAAGAGAAAGAGAAATTGGCAGGGTGAAGGTGTCACAAATTGAGAGAACTGAAGGAGAAAGAGAGAGTGGTCAATCTGTAAGATCTAGAACTCGACGAGTTTGGTCACACTCTAAACTTCTCGAAGGTGCTGGCAAACAGGTATAGTCCTCTCACAAAATCGGTTGCATAACGGAGGGATTCCCTCTTCTGCGAGAGAGTTTTGTTTGACGAGAGGTAGTTGTCTGCGTATAGTCTCCCCCTCTTTATGTTTCGCCTGCGAGCGTGTCGGTTTTTTAGAGCGCGCTTGCTCGTTTATAAAGCCGAATTTGTGAGCAGCTAATATGAAAGAACGAAGTGTCTCATTTGAGAACGATTTGCGTCGCAGAATTTCTTCAGTTTTTGTGTTGTTATTGTTATTGTTTGTTGTAAGAACTGGTAAGTATTTTCTGTTTGATACACTATGTAGATTATTCATTATTTGTAGTTTTCATTTCTACAACATTTAACGAGAAGAAAGATTCAACGAACTACTAAAAGTGAGTAATGAACTACTAAATGTGCATGAACCCCAAACATGGCTACCTCACCTGAAGTATTAACTTTTTTCACTTGACTTCAATCAAATAAGATATTTATTTTACTTTTTCAAAATAAAACAAGAAGATAAAATATCAACGAACATGAAATAACAAAAAATTAACAACAATCAAATGATTATTCACTTTTTCCCCTTACGGAGAAGATTCTTCAAGTCGTTTCATATCCTTTTTTCTCAGAATTTCGATTGCTCATTCAAAATTTCCTGCTGAAATATATCTTATTCATTTAAATTCTTTGGTCTTTTCGACTTACCTTTTCAGTATTTCTTCCCATATCTCTAGTTTTTAGATAGCTCTTCTTTGTTGTTATTCTGAAGACACACAATCTTGAAAAAAATTAATTAGTATCTTAGGATTCACAAGAAAAACTTAATGTCAAGTATATTGTAAATATCTCGAAATAAAATAAATTAAAATTTGAAATTTTTCCCATTTTCAGCATATTCGCATATTATTATAGTTTTTGGAAAAAAATATTTTTAAAATTTCGGTAAATATGAATTTTCCAGCTGAACGTTATACACGCGATTTCGAATTTTTGAAAACCTCTAGAAAAAACTAATTTCCAGCGAAAAAAAATAATGCCTTTAAGGCCCGATGTTGGTTTTCCTGACCTCATCATTAATTTATAGTTAAATCAAAATTTCGCAGATTTCATAGCTTTTTTCAAAATCTGACCTGTTTTCCCTAATCTATGATGTCAGATATATTTTTTAAAGTAATTAATCATGGGAATTACGGCTTGTAAACGGCTCGCGTGCGGCGGTAAAACGGTACATTGAAGCACGCGTGCCAAATAGGGCGGCACGCGAGCCGTTTTCGAGCCTTCTTATGAACTTACTTCTCAGTTTTGCTATTATGAAGTACATTCGTTGTCTCCTTGAAGATCACTCGCACATAAAAGTTCAAAAACCTAGAATCAGATTGCAGAGCAGGTGTATCATAACATGAAACAAAAGAAATAAAAGCGTTCAAAATTAGTCTCAGAAAAGAATTCGACATTCGTATTTTTCATATCTGCGCACCTTTCTTTTCAATTCTCAAAAACGGCCACCACTAAAATAAAAAAAATAGAAAAGTGAGTGGTTTTGGTCTAGTGCTTCTCCCCCATCACCAGCACCACCTCAGTTACCTTTCGTGCGAAGGAAGTGAGTAGTAGCAAAAAAGAAAAAGTAGACGAAGACGCGGAGAAAAGCAAAAGGAAAAAAACGTCCACCTCAAACATAACAACGCCTCTATTCTTTCAGCAGTTACTTACTACTCAAATAGTCTTATTATGTATATTATTTCCTCATTAATCAAGAAAAAAGATTTTATTTTTGCAGGAGAATCAAAAATTCTATCCTCGAAATGAGAAAAGAACATCGTCATCGCAGGTATTTGTCGTTATGAAAATCTTTTTTTTTATTGGCAATTTTGTCACTGTCAAAAATAAGTTATGCGAAAAAGAAGAAGGCAAAGTCTTGGTAATTCCTTTTTTTTTTAATTTGGTTTCAAAATGCAATTTTTCTAAAATTTTGCAGCAAAAGAACAGCGTTCAGTAGACATACGACCAATTATCAAGCATGGAGGGAGCAGATGACGGTTTGTGATCTTTTGCAAGATTATGACGCGGCTGTTAGACCATCGGGAAGGACGCCTTATAATGATACAAGTATGGTTTTATTGATATAAAGATTAAATGTCTACTGTTTGATAAAAAATAAGTTACTCGCTATCTTTAAGACCAGCTATAGTTTATTATCATTTGAAAAATTGTCCAAGTAGACAAGTAAACAATACTGTTGAAACATTACGAAAAATGAAGTATTTGTCTTTGATTGCTCCCGAAATAAAAATAGCGAAAATAACAAAAATCCTAATCCTTTTAGTTCCCATCCAAACGGATCAAGGTGTAATCACCTGTCGAACTTATCAATTCTCAGATTTGGATGCCAAACTTGAACTACCATCTCCGCATTACAAATTAGTTATTGTTACAGGTGATTAAATATTTTATTTTTCGATTTCAAGTTCTTTTATCAGGTGCAATGTTTGAAAAATAGAGTGAAATCACTACGACTAATAAAAATTCAGGAAATAAAATGCTATGCAATTGATTTTGTATCATTGCTTAAAGTCAGAGTGCCAGTTAATAAATCTTGATTAAAAATGTCGACTCTAAATTGGTCCCATTAATGTTTTATGTGCTTCGCGACAAGTTCTTTATGCTCAAAAATAAAGAATTTTTCGCAAACAATTAGTTTTAGGGCAAGTGACACACTGCCTTTAAGATTGTTGCAACTGATGCTATATATTCAAAAAAATAGAAAAATAGTATGCGCTGTGCAAAAGAAGTAAATGAGTTGGCTTAATTGCTTAGAGCTTGAGGCAGCTCATGAGATATAGCGACGGGCTCAAGCCAGTTCACTTAAACCTATTAGATAGATTAAAACGCGATTATATTCTTAGGTAATCTTCTTCGTTGTAGTCGTAGGTTTTTTTTTATTTTTCAAGGACAAATATGTTATTTTTTAATTATTGAATTGAAATTTGTTCTAAAATGTATGACATTATGCTTGTTATTTATTGTGTCAATTTCATTTCGATGTTAATTCTTCAAAAAATTTAAATTTTTTTGCTAGAAAATTTGAATTATGTCAAATGGCACGCTATTTTCCAAAAAAAAGTAGTCTCACTATAAGTGAGTGCAGAATTCCATCCGTCACGTAGTTTATTTTAAAAGCAATTTCCTGAGTACTCCTGACTGCTCTCACAATTTACGCACCGAGCTTCCAAATTTGTAACTGAACTCAAAGTGCTAAATTATGTATATTAACAAAAAATCTTTAAATTTTTAAACTTTCAAGTGGCTTTGGAATATTCTGAAGAATGTGGGGATTAGTTTGGGGGAAGTGAAAGAATTACTTTTGTTGGATTTTCAAAGTACTTTTCAGAAATTATGTAACTTAGAATAAGGTTGAAATGTTGTTTACGTTAATTTCTCTCATTCTTTTTCACATTTGTCTTGTGACAATTTTTCATTCTTAGAGGTGAATTCTCGAAAAATCGTCTTTTTCCAAAGCGCTATGAAGTTTGCACCCAAAACTAGGATGTGTCACTTTACAAAAACTAAAATAGAAACTCGATACATTCAGAATTACATAATCGAATATCGAATTCCAAGCATTTTTGCTCATGCACATTTTTCCAAAAAAAAAAAAGGTTCTATTTGCGATTTTTGAATATCAAACTAAACTGTTACGCAACTGATCAATAAGAAAAATAACTTCGCGTCGCAGTAGACATGATAATAGATATATAATGATTAGATTTCCGTTAAATCTAGTCTAGAAACCTCCCAATTTTCTCTATTCCGTTTCCAAATCCAAAAAAAACTGAACCAAACCACGACATTTGTGTAAAAGAGAATTACAGAATATTTCTTAAAGAAATCCATAGATCATAGATTCATCATTACATCATTTTCATTCCCCCAATGATTGTCGTTTACTTGTTTTTTCCCATTTTCAATTCGATCTTCTGGCCAATTAGTACCATCCCCAATTCGTTGATTTTGTTATCATTTTCATTTTTTAACTGTTTCTTTAAACCGTTCAAATTTGTATTTTCAGACATTTCGTTTCTAGGAAAATAATTAATTAGAAATATTTTCTTTTTTTTCTGAAAAACTTTGTTAATAATTAATGATTTTGAATGAGCGATTTTCCAATTACGAACCATTGAGAGATTATACCTGCAGATATATGGGGACCAAATGTTTTGATCTCATCATCATCGTTAAACAACATCAGAAACATCTGATTCTTTGATTGTTCTTTCAGTGATGTTTCGTTAATCAAATTACCTCCTCGTTTCTTGAAAATACAATTTAGTTCGAATTAATTAAAATTCACAAAAAAACTCCGCCTTTGCACTTAATTTACACTTATTTTCAGTGAAAAAATTAAGATTTCAGACATCTGTCGAGTGAAAAGGCATTTAAGGAGACAATCGAAATGGAGAGACGATTGTCTGAGGGTTTTCGACGAATGTCGGAAGGATTTTTGCAAATTCCAGCCACTGATGTGAGTTTCAATTTTTGTGAATTCTGTCAGTGAATGTTGTTTTTTGAATTAATAATTACATTTCCGAAATCTCCCTTATTTTTTCTTAAAATTTTAATACATGAAAAAGTTAAAGTCATATTGAACTTTAAAATACTGATTTGGATTTTGAATCGATGTTCGTTGCTGCTACATTGTCTTTAAGCATAAGAGCCCGCTCATTTTCGTTGCGAAAAATTGTAAATATTTATTATTCCAATAATATAAATTTAAAATTTTTTAAAACAAAGTTTTTAAAGAAGGGCTTTTCGGTGATAATGAATGCATCTGGAATGAAAATAGACTTAATTCTCATTCCAAATCTGTTTTTAAAATTTTCTAAAACCACCTAGAAGCCGAGAAAACACGCTTCAAAACAATGGCCTAGAAAAAGGGGCCACCGGCGAAAACTAGTCCACAGGCCTGAAAAATTCAAAAAAACATAATTTAAAACGAAAAAATATCGAAAAAAGGACCAATCAAAATAACTAGAGAAAATAACTATTTTGTGAATTTAATTAAAATGGAAGGAAATGAAAACGGTTTGAAAAAAAAACTCTATATGCAGTTTTCCACAAAAAATTAATTTCGAGCAACCAGAGCCGAACGCCAAACTATTTTGCAGAAAATAAAAAAAATAACTTTCAAACCTAACACTTTTTCAATATTACAGCGTCTTCTCGATCTTCATGACATTGGCATGCACAATGTAGAATCCGAATACAGACTAGTATCAAAATGTGAAGAAGCGGAAGCCTCACTTGGACCACCGCAAAGAAAATTGACATATTTGGAAAAAAAGGAGAAAATTTCGTAAATTTATCTTCTTCAATCTTCAAATCGGACTTTGATTAAACAAACCGGATTCTTAATAATGATTTCTGAAGGACTGCAATTTCGCGAAAATACGTGGCGCGTCATTAATAATAGATGTTTTACCGTTCTAGCGCACCTTTTCAACCACTTTCATTTTTTGCAATTTTAAGCCATTTCAAGGCTTAATTTCATTGATTTTGTGTCTTAACTCTTCGAAAATGTGTCATTTTCAACAATTTTCAAAAACGGTCAAACGGTCGAAAATGCGTTATTCTAAAATGTGGTCGAAATCCATGGTCGAAGTGGTCGACATATTGCGCTAACAATTTTGAAGAAAAATAATGCTCAATAAATGCATTTTAATAAATCCCAAGGATCTGAGAATCTATGATTCAATAAAGCCCTAAAGCCTTTTACCAACCTATTTAAAATATGTTTTTTATTCCACATTAACAAATAAATTCAGTCGGAAAGATCTCTTAAAGGTACTGAAGTGTCAATTGCTCGGCGCTTTGGTCTCGGTTCTCTCATATTCCTCTCTGGTCGAGCTAGTAGAATACCCTGCTTCACTTGATAATTCTAAAAAATATTATATGTGAATATATAGGTTTTAAAATAAATTACCTTGTAGGCTTCAGCGATAAAAAGGGCTGGAGTGATCCAGGTATCAGCTGGATGAGAAGAAGCGTCGATAATTTCTTCTTCTATGCTTTCTCGATCATATTCCGTTCTGAGACTTGGATCTGTCGTTGTTGAAGCCACCATGATGCCAATGAGAGCGCGATCGGCAGAGAAGCACGGGCCTCCGGAGTCTCCACCATCAATCGATGAACTGGCCAAGAAACGTCCTCTGTGGTCCACGGAATCAGAACATATCCGACCATTTCGATGAGTAATTTGCTGCCCATCTTCAGTCTCATGACTTAGACCAAACCCGATGAACGACTCAAAAGTCTTCGGTGAACGCTTGGAATGAGGATAGTCTTCGAAGATCTCCCTTCCGTCCTCTGAGCGAAGAATCACAAAGTCGTGATGACTGTCGACAACAATGACCTACAATATATTGAATTAATTATAAAAACATTTCTTTTAAGATACCTTCATTTTATGTCGAATATTGTGATCCTGAGCATTTCTAATTTCAACAAGACTGTGCGTATTGACTTCATCATTCTGTCCTTCGTCGTACTCTCGCAATATTTTGTGTGACTTGTGTGCATATGTCACAGCCGCCCTTGACGAAATAGGCGATACGCAACCACCATCAATGTAACCATCTCGTATAAGTTCGGCAGAAGTTTTCTCTTTATCTTGAAGAGCTTTTTGTCCTCGTGGGATGAAAAACAGACGGGTGCGGAGCTCGCCTGCTAATTTCTCTGAAAAACCAGCAATAAATTGTAAGACCATTTAAAATATAATACCATCGAGGACGTAAGGCGACTCAGAACGCTCCCGATGACAACCGGACAAATGCCCTAAAATGAATATTTTAAGTAAAAATCCCATTTTTTACATAAAAATCTACAAATTAAAGATGGTTAATGTAAGATAATAAATTCAAATCGTAAATCATACAAACCTTCGAAACTCAAGGAAGAACTAGGTCGAGAAGGTGCCTTGTCGGATTCAACAAAGAATTGAAGAGTTGGAAATTGGTCAGGAAGTAGGAAAGTCATTCCAGATTCATCGACACTAAATTAAATGAAATACAATCAGAAACAAATCAAACTGTAACTTACCGACAAAATTTGCGACGACCATTCACATCGTATGAAAGGGAAAGAATCGCATCGTCGGTAAACAATAACGCTGCTTTTATGGAGCTTTTAGTGATCGTGTTGTCCGGCAAATCCAATTCTATTTCTTTCTCTATCATCCTTATATGTATCGTTTGAGCCATTATGAAAAATAAAATGAAAACAAAGTAAAATAAAATGAAAACAAAGAATTATTTGTTTACACGTACTCTGTAAACATAATTCAATTCGAGAGAGAGAGAGAGAGAGAGAGAGAGAGAGAGAGAGAGAGAGAGAGAGATAGAAAGTAGGAATAGTGATTTTTTTTTTGGTTATTTATGGTGAATATTCATTTTTTAATTGTTTTTAGTTTCAGCAAACAAACAAAAATGGCAGGAAGAGTTAGGTAAACCACGAATTCCGTGCAAAAGTGAAAAACTTCTTCAATCAATGCGTTAAGACTACGTCGATGACAATTTTAACGACTTCAAGTGGTAAGGGATTATTTTAAGTTTTATTTATCGAAATAAAATGTTTTTAAGAATCTGGAAGATCATTGAAAAATACGAAATTCAATATTGTTCGAATTTCGCATCGCCTTTACTTCAATTTCGAAAATGATGCCTAAAAATGGAGGATATGAATGTTAGAGATTTTGGTTAGTTCAGATTTTTATGGATTTTATGATTTATCGTTTTCAGTTATTCGATTTCGGTCCCGTTTCAAATGATCAAATCTATCACGCCACCGACTTTAACTTCACCAAATCGTCTACTAGATGCCGTTCAAATGATACATTTCAATAAATTAGGCAAATAAATTAACTTTCTTCGATGATAATTAAAAGAAAATTATTATTTACCTAATAAAATGGCCTCGATAATAAATAATGTGTTTGAAATGTGTTTTATTTGTGATTTTTTATAATTTGAATAAAATTTACTACTTAATAATGCCAGAGCTATATCCATTTCACAAGATCTTGCAGAATCGGTGCATTTTCTGACGAAATTGTTAATCTCATTAAAAAATGTTTTTAATTTATAACTATTTTTGTCAATTTCATGTTGAAAATTTTTCCTAATCAAAAAATGATTAGTATAAACTGTTTCCATTCAGAAAATTATAATTTTCACCAAAAAAATCGAAAAATAAGTAATTTCTGAAAAATCATCATTTTTTGAATTTTTTTGCTTCGCGCCATTTGTCGACCGCGTTGCACGGACCACGACCGCGCCGCACGGACCCGCGGCAATTCAAAATTTTATTTTTCCGACTTTGGCCGGCTGCTGTAAATCGGCTTTTTGACAAAAAAATTTTTTAATAGTCGTATCAGATTGCTGAAAGAAAGTAATAATTTTTGGTATATCGTGCATATGGGGTAAAATTAACTGAACAGCTGTCTTTAACTAAGGGTTAAGGAGAAAATAACAATGATAATCACGGATGGGAAATCACGAAATCAATGTGAACTACAGAAGAAAAGGAAGTCTCTTTTCTATTCACAAAAAAATTAATGGAAGAATGCGAGGTTGGCAGTTTCTCGTGATGCCGGCAGTTTCCTCTGCGTCTCTGCCTTCCACTCTATCCTAACGCGTTTGCGTGCTTATAGTTCAACTGGGGCAATTGTGTGATTGTGCTCGGTCACAGTGAGGAAGAGAAAAGAAGGTCACACAAAGAGAAAGAGAAATTGGCAGGGTGAAGGTGTCACAAATTGAGAGAACTGAAGGAGAAAGAGAGAGTGGTCAATCTGTAAGATCTAGAACTCGACGAGTTTGGTCACACTCTAAACTTCTCGAAGGTGCTGGCAAACAGGTATAGTCCTCTCACAAAATCGGTTGCATAACGGAGGGATTCCCTCTTCTGCGAGAGAGTTTTGTTTGACGAGAGGTAGTTGTCTGCGTATAGTCTCCCCCTCTTTATGTTTCGCCTGCGAGCGTGTCGGTTTTTTAGAGCGCGCTTGCTCGTTTATAAAGCCGAATTTGTGAGCAGCTAATATGAAAGAACGAAGTGTCTCATTTGAGAACGATTTGCGTCGCAGAATTTCTTCAGTTTTTGTGTTGTTATTGTTATTGTTTGTTGTAAGAACTGGTAAGTATTTTCTGTTTGATACACTATGTAGATTATTCATTATTTGTAGTTTTCATTTCTACAACATTTAACGAGAAGAAAGATTCAACGAACTACTAAAGGTGAGTAATGAACTACTAAATGTGCATGAACCCCAAACATGGCTACCTCACCTGAAGTATTAACTTTTTTCACTTGACTTCAATCAAATAAGATATTTATTTTACTTTTTCAAAATAAAACAAGAAGATAAAATATCAACGAACATGAAATAACAAAAAATTAACAACAATCAAATGATTATTCACTTTTTCCCCTTACGGAGAAGATTCTTCAAGTCGTTTCATATCCTTTTTTCTCAGAATTTCGATTGCTCATTCAAAATTTCCTGCTGAAATATATCTTATTCATTTAAATTCTTTGGTCTTTTCGACTTACCTTTTCAGTATTTCTTCCCATATCTCTAGTTTTTAGATAGCTCTTCTTTGTTGTTATTCTGAAGACACACAATCTTGAAAAAAATTAATTAGTATCTTAGGATTCACAAGAAAAACTTAATGTCAAGTATATTGTAAATATCTCGAAATAAAATAAATTAAAATTTGAAATTTTTCCCATTTTCAGCATATTCGCATATTATTATAGTTTTTGGAAAAAAATATTTTTAAAATTTCGGTAAATATGAATTTTCCAGCTGAACGTTATACACGCGATTTCGAATTTTTGAAAACCTCTAGAAAAAACTAATTTCCAGCGAAAAAAAATAATGCCTTTAAGGCCCGATGTTGGTTTTCCTGACCTCATCATTAATTTATAGTTAAATCAAAATTTCGCAGATTTCATAGCTTTTTTCAAAATCTGACCTGTTTTCCCTAATCTATGATGTCAGATATATTTTTTAAAGTAATTAATCATGGGAATTACGGCTTGTAAACGGCTCGCGTGCGGCGGTAAAACGGTACATTGAAGCACGCGTGCCAAATAGGGCGGCACGCGAGCCGTTTTCGAGCCTTCTTATGAACTTACTTCTCAGTTTTGCTATTATGAAGTACATTCGTTGTCTCCTTGAAGATCACTCGCACATAAAAGTTCAAAAACCTAGAATCAGATTGCAGAGCAGGTGTATCATAACATGAAACAAAAGAAATAAAAGCGTTCAAAATTAGTCTCAGAAAAGAATTCGACATTCGTATTTTTCATATCTGCGCACCTTTCTTTTCAATTCTCAAAAACGGCCACCACTAAAATAAAAAAAATAGAAAAGTGAGTGGTTTTGGTCTAGTGCTTCTCCCCCATCACCAGCACCACCTCAGTTACCTTTCGTGCGAAGGAAGTGAGTAGTAGCAAAAAAGAAAAAGTAGACGAAGACGCGGAGAAAAGCAAAAGGAAAAAAACGTCCACCTCAAACATAACAACGCCTCTATTCTTTCAGCAGTTACTTACTACTCAAATAGTCTTATTGTGTATATTATTTCCTCATTAATCAAGAAAAAAGATTTTATTTTTGCAGGAGGATCAAAAATTCTATCCTCGAAATGAGAAAAGAACATCGTCATCGCAGGTATTTGTCGTTATGAAAATCTTTTTTTTTATTGGCAATTTTGTCACTGTCAAAAATAAGTTATGCGAAAAAGAAGAAGGCAAAGTCTTGGTAATTCCTTTTTTTTTTAATTTGGTTTCAAAATGCAATTTTTCTAAAATTTTGCAGCAAAAGAACAGCGTTCAGTAGACATACGACCAATTATCAAGCATGGAGGGAGCAGATGACGGTTTGTGATCTTTTGCAAGATTATGACGCGGCTGTTAGACCATCGGGAAGGACGCCTTATAATGATACAAGTATGGTTTTATTGATATAAAGATTAAATGTCTACTGTTTGATAAAAAATAAGTTACTCGCTATCTTTAAGACCAGCTATAGTTTATTATCATTTGAAAAATTGTCCAAGTAGACAAGTAAACAATACTGTTGAAACATTACGAAAAATGAAGTATTTGTCTTTGATTGCTCCCGAAATAAAAATAGCGAAAATAACAAAAATCCTAATCCTTTTAGTTCCCATCCAAACGGATCAAGGTGTAATCACCTGTCGAACTTATCAATTCTCAGATTTGGATGCCAAACTTGAACTACCATCTCCGCATTACAAATTAGTTATTGTTACAGGTGATTAAATATTTTATTTTTCAAATTTCAAGTTCTTTTACCAGGTGCGAAAGAACACAAGCTCCCATCGGAATACGTTGCAAAATTGGAACACATTCCTGATAATGGTTACAATGGAACAGTTGATGTCGATATTCCACTTTTGAGTGTTCTGAATTCAAAACCAAAAAATTATCTCTAAGTTAGTGCCTTTTTTTAAGGTATACCGGATTATAAAGATTTCTGTGATATTTCATTGCATTTCATGTTGAAATTGTGATTTCTGTTCGATTTATGAATGAATAGTTGTTTTTCAAAAAGTTTTCCATAACAGTCAAATAGAAACTCTGAACATTTTTTGAAACAAAAACAAGTTTTCAGACGTACATGGAACATTTTGGGTGGAGAGAATAATTGATAAGTTTCACTTCTTTTCGTTCTAATCACTGATTTTCAGATGTTTGTTTGAAAAGAATAACCAATTATTATTTTTCAATCGATTTCTCCAAAAAAAAATCGTTCAAATCTAATTTGATAAGCAGGGGGAAACCCCATTTGTTTTCAGTGATAAATCAAAGACATGGTTTAATCGTCAATGTTGATTGATGTGAATTTGAACTTTATGACGTTGTTAGAATTTGACCTTACCCAAATTGTTTTGATGTTTGAAAAATAGAGTGAAATCATACGAATAATAAAAATTCAGGAAATAAAATTCTATGCAATTGATTTTGTATCAGCTTAAAGTCAGAGTGCCAGTTAATAAATCTTGATTAAAACTGTCGACTCTAAATTGGTCCCATTAATGTTTTATGTACTTCGCGACAAGTTCTTTATGCTCAAAAATAAAGCATTTTTCGCAAACAATTAGTTTTACGGTATGTGGCACACTACCTTTAAGATTGTTGCAACTGATGCTATATATTCAAAAAATAGAAAAATAGTATGCGCTGTGCAAAAGAAGTAAATGAGTTGGCTTAATTGCATAGGGTTTGAGGCAGCTCATGAGATATAGCGACGGGCTCAAGCTACTTCACTTACACCTATTAGATAGATTAAAACGCGATTATATTCTTAGGTAATCTTCTTCGTTTCAGTGTAGTTTCTTTTTATTTTTCAAGGAAAAACATGTTACTAACGTTTTTTTTTTAATTATTGAATTGAAATTTGTTCTAAAATGTATGACATTATCCTAGTTTTTTATTGTGTCAATTTTATTTCGATGCTAATTCTTCAATTTTAATTTTTTTGGCTAGAAAATTTGAATTATGTCAACTGGCACGCTATGTTCCAAAATAAAAAAGTAGTCTCACTATAAGTGAGTGCAGAATTCCATCCGTCACGTAGTTTATTTTAAAAGCAATTTCCTGAGTACTCCTGACTGCTCTCACAATTTACGCACCGAGCTTCCAAATTTGTAACTGAACTCAAAGTGCTAAATTATGTATATTAACAAAAAATCTTTAAAATTTTAAAATTTCAAGTGGCTTTGGCATATTCTGAAGAATGTGGGGATTAGTTTGGGGGAAGTGAAAGAATTACTTTTGTTGGATTTTCAAAGTACTTTTCAGAAATTCTGTAACTTAGAATAAGGTTGAAATGTTGTTTACGTTAATTTCTCTCATTCTTTTTCACATTTGTCTTGTGATGACAATTTTTCATTCTTAGAGGTAAATTCTCGAAAAATCCTCTTTTCCCAAAGCGTTATGAAGTTTGCACTCAAAACTAGGATGTGTCACTTTACAAAAACTAAAATAGAAACTCGATACATTCAGAATTACATAATCGAATATCGAATTCCAAGCTTTTTTGCTTATGCACATTTTTCCTTTAAAAAAAGGTTCTATTTGCGATTTTTGAATATCAAACTAAACTGTTTCGAAGACGCAAATGATCAATTGAAAATATAATTGGATTCTTTAGCCGCAGACATGATAATAGATATATAATGATTAGATTTCCAGTGTCAGTTAAATTTAGTATTGAAACCGCCGAATTGTCTCTATTCCGTTCCCAAATCCAAAAAAACTGAACCAAACCACAACATTTGTGTAAAAGGGAATTACAGAATCTTTCTTGAAGAAATCCATAGATCATAGATTCATCAATTACATCATTTTCTTTCCCCAATCGTTTGTCGTTTACTTGTTTTTTTCCCATTTTCAATTCGATCTTCTGGCCAATTAGTACCATCCCCAATTCGTTGATTTTGTTATCATTTTCATTTTTTAACTGTTTCTTTAAACCGTTCAAATTTGTGTTTTCAGACATTTCGTTTCTAGGAAAATAATTAATTAGAAATATTTTCTTTTTTTTCTGAAAAACTTTGTTAATAATTAATGATTTTGAATGAGCGATTTTCCAATTACGAACCATGAAGATCCATCTTCAGATATATGTATACCAAATGTTTTGATCTCATCATCATCATCATTAAACAACATCAGAAATATCTGATTCTTTGATTGTTCTTTCAGTTATGTTTCGTTAATCAAATTACCTCCTCGTTTCTTGAGAATACAATTTAGTTCGAATTAATTAAAATTCAAAAAAAAACTCCGCCTTCGCACTTAATTTACACTTATTTTCAGTGAAAAAAACTAAGATTTCAGACATCTGAAAAGTCATTTAAGGAAACAATCGAAATGGAGAGACGATTGTCCGAGGGTTTTCGACGAATGTCGGAAGGATTTTTGCAAATTGCAGCCACTGATGTGAGTTTGAATTTTTGTGAATTCGGTCAGTGAATTACATTTCTGAAATCTCCCGTTTTATGGCTCTTATTTTTTCTAAAAATTTTAATGGTTTAAAAATGTTAATGATCTTAAAGTCATATTGAAGTTTTAAATGGATTTTGAATCAATGTTTGTTGCTGCTACATTGTCTTTAAGTATTAGAGCCGGCAAATTTAGAGCTATATCGTTGCGAAAAATTGTAAATATTTATTATTTCAATAATATAAATTTTAAATTTATTAAAACAAAGTATTTAAAGGATGGCTTTTTGGAGCTAATAATGCATCTGGGATGAAAGAAAAAGTTTCATTCTCATTCTAAATCTGTTTTTAAAATTTTCGAAAACCACCTAGAAGCCGAGAAAATACGCCTCAAAACAATGACCTAGAAAAAGTGGCCACCGGCGAAAACTAGTCCGCAGGTATGAAAAATCCAAAAAAAACATAAAAAAAGGACTAATCAAAATAACTAGACAACATAACTTTTTTGTGAATTTAATTAAGATGGAAGGAAATGAAAACGTTTTTGAAAAAAAACTCTATATGCAGTTTTCAACAAAAAATTAATTTCGAGCAACCAGAGCCGAACGCCAAACTATTTTGTAGAAAATTTAAAAAATAACTTTCAAACCTAACAATTTTTCAATATTCCAGCGTCTTCTCGATCTTCATGACATTGGCATGCACAATGTAGAATCCGAATACCGACTAGTATCAAAATGTGAAGAAGCGGAAGCCTCACTTGGACCGCCACAAAGAAAATTGACATATTTGGAAAAAAAGGAGAAAATTTCGTAGGTTTATCTTCTTCTTCAAATCGGACTTTGATTAATAAACCGGATTCTTAATAATGATTTCTGAAGGACTGCAATTTCGCGGCGAAAATACGTGGCGCGTCGTTGTTGTTTTTCGGGGGCTGTTTTTTAAAATACATGTGATTTTAATAAGATAGTTTGATCATATTTTGATCATATATGTCATTTTCTTGATCTTCCAACTTCTAGCTTTATGAAATATGTTTGAAAAAAAGCAAAATGAATTTAAATTCAGCTTTGAAGATAAAGATATGGGGTTTGTTGAAAATTTGTATTGAAAATTATGAACCTGTTAATTTCAGATCAAAATTTGCGTTAATCAATTTGATGAAAGGTATGCTCGGTGCAGGATGTTTTTCGGTTCCACTTGCTTTCAAACAATCTGGATATCTAGCCGGAATTGGGATAATTATTACTCTGGGAGTTCTTTCCGCATTATGCATGATCAAACTGGTTAAATGTGCAGGATACCTAGCCAAAATGTAATTTTAACTTGACAATAATTAGTTTACATTTCTTCATCATATATCTTACCGTAGTTGTTCAGGAACGATTCAGCTCCGTTGGATTATGGTAATATGGCCTATAAAGCAACTGCTGCTAGTTTCAAACCTATTCAAAAACTGGCACCAGTCTCAAAATTATTGGTCAATATTTCACTAACCGTTCTACAACTAGGAATTTGCTGCGTTTTCTATATTTTCGTAATTTATCATACCCATGAACTTCTCGAACTTTTTATGGAGAATCCACCATCTCGAGCAGCTTTATTTCCAATTGTTCTACCTGCATTTATTCTTCTCTGCTCCCTCTCATCAATGCGTGCACTTTCTATTGTTTCTTTGGGAGGAAACTTTTTGATGTTTATTGCATTGGCGATGATCATGTTTGTGAGTGTATTCAATGACGATTGAATATTCTATTAACTTTATATTTTCAGCAATTATTCACCACTGAACATAAGAAACTGGAAGATTTACCAGCTGTCACAAATCTTGGAGGAGTGGTCACAGCGGCGGGTGCGATTTTATACGCTCTCGAAGGACAAGCAATGGTTCTGCCGCTTGAAAATCGAATGAAAAAGCCTGAAGACATGACCGGACCATGCGGAGTTCTGAGTACTGGAGTTGGAATGGTGGTATTTATTTACACCATTGCCGGATTCTTCGGTTTCCTCGCATACGGAAATGAAGTTCAAGATACAATTACGTTGAATTTACCCAACAATCAGTAAGTTATTTAATCAATTATTTTGCCCACTGTGGAAACCCCACAAGAGCTAGCCAAAATTTATGATTGTTTGACACTTTCATTTGAAAGGTCGGAACTCCAATTTACCTTGAGTAACTTGGGTGTTAACCAACTCATTGATCGAGCTGGTGCGACTTACCTTTTCTTACATGTAGACATCTCACTGGCGTGCGTCCAATTGCTGTTAACGTTGAGACGTCAGAGACGCAGAGAAACTTTGGTTGTTATTGTCAACTCAATTATTCTTGATCATTGCGTTCGGAAGGCTGCTCAACTTCACAGCCGCTCCGCACGCACACGACGCGGCTGCCGACACTAACACACACTGAAATCGGCGGGAAAATAAATTTTTCAAATATTCCAGTGTGTGTGAGTGTCGGCAGCCGCGTCGTGTGCGTGCGGAGCGGCTGTGAAGTTGAGCAGCCTTCCGAACGCAATGATCAAGAATAATTGAGTTGACAATAGAGAAAATTTTCTTTTTTGGAGTTTTTGCAAAAATTAAATTGGTTTTCTTCAGACTTGGAATTTTTGTCAAAGGAATTCTTCTCCTGGTTGTATATTCTGGATTTTTGATCCAAATTTTTCCAATTGTTGCAATGGTTTGGCCAGTGATCAAGGAGAAACTCAAGAAATCATGTGCTGTTTCAACATCAACCAAACGAATGGTTCATTTAGGGTTCAGATATACAATTGTACTTATTGTTTGTAAGTTATAAATACAAATTTCATGACATATGTGGCAAATTTCAGTCCTTCTCTCATATGCAATTCCTCGTTTATCGGATATGGTTCCATTAGTCGGTGTCACTGCCGGAATGCTACTCGCATTGGTATTCCCATCACTGTTCCATCTTCTCATATTTCTTCCACAGTTTAAATGCACATTCCGAAATATTGTAAATTTTGTTTTTGATATTTTTTGCATAGTTTTAGGAATGTTCTTCGTTGTTTATGGTTTTTACTGCAATGTTAAACATCTTCTGACTCATTGAATTTTGTTTTCCTTGTATTTCTATTTTGAAAAACATACCGGGTTTAAAATGAGATAAATCTCTTCAATTGTGATTGAACGTTTGAAAAAAAACATATATAAATTGATTGTGTAGGCGTTGTTCTTTATTAAATTGTTCCTTCCTTTCCTCAAAAATGAATTCATATTGAAACAGTAGCATTGTATAAAAGACCGTTTCTCGCTTCACAATTCCCACTGACTCAGTTTAAAGACAATGCTGAGGGTTTTCGTCATCGTTTTGTGTCTCGAGGTATGATATTTAAACCTTAAAATGATATATAAATGTATTTTTCAGCTTTCTTTGGCCAAGATTCATCTGAAGAATTGTTTGGATGACAAGAAGCAATGCGTCGGACTTCCAAGAGGATGCATCGGTGAAAAATGCCATTATGCATATAGCGCTGTGGTATTTTATTTTAATTAGTTCGCCCTTTTTTATTTTCATTTGATTTCAGTCGAATGGTACTCACGTCGAAATTGAGATGGTTGGTTATGAGAGTAATAACAAGGATTGGCTTGCTAGTGCATATTCCAATGATACAAAAATGGTTTGCTTCTTTATAAATGTTATTTTTTAAAAATGGCATGTTTTTCAGGGGAATGATTTCGTTGTTTTCTGCGTCCGAGATCAATCTTCCCCGGAATTAAAAGGTGGTTTGGCAATTAACGATGATCATTCGAATAGACTTGTCGGAACGGTTGATGACTTGGAAGTGGTAAATATTAATATTACTCACAGGAAAATTAGAACATGTTTTTTAGAGCGACGAATACAACTTCGAATTGAAAATTATCGAACACAAGTTCGATGACACTCATTTCTACTGCAAAATGAGCCATAGAATTGAACCGATCACGAAGAAATTCGGCACTACGAAAATTGATATCTTAATGGCAAAAGGAGTTTGGATGAATAATATGTTGTCATATCATGGAAAATCGAGACAAAACGTCGGAAAAGTCGATTTGGGAATGCAAAGTAAAATAGATAATGAGGATTTTAAATGGTTGTAATTTTTTACAGAGAAACGCCGAACCTCTGCTGCTAATAATGCTGCCATCTTGACCACCTTCATCACTGCAATTCTTTCTTATTTTGTTTAGATTTTTTGAATAATAAAATTAAGATGAATTCGTAAATATTAAAGAAAAGTTTTCAGACTGTATCGTTATTTTTTAGATAATTTCAAAAAATACCGCTCAAAAAAAAAAATTGTATCAGTTGGAGTAAGAAAAACCAATTGATTGCCCACTGTGGAAACCCCACAAGAGCTGGCCAAAATTTATGATTGTTTGACACTTTCATTCGAAAAGACAGAACTCCAAATTACCTTGGTAACTGGGTGTTTAACCAAAGGGTTAAGAGACAATGTCTGAGTCGCGTTAAATTTAACACGTTACTAGGTGCCCTAGGCCGAATAATTGTGCTATCAACTTGAAACTTTGTATGTGAGTGTGGTAGGGGTCAAAGATTATTTTCGTACCACAAAACCTGTGAAGTGTCCCTGCGTTCGGGGGGAGCTCCCCGTTAAAAAAAATTTTTTTTTTGAGCATTGTTGTTAACAATAAAGTTGTAGAACATAATGAGGGCTTTTTAATAATATACATATCTGCTCGTAGTTCGGAAAATGAGCAAAGTTATAGCCGGTTAAAATTGTAAGACAAAACGGGGAGCTCCCCCCGAACGCCGGGACACTTCACAGGTTTTGTGGTACGAAAATTTGACCCCTACCACACTCACATACAAAGTTTCAAGTTGATAGCACAATTATTCGGCCTAGGGCAGTGTGGTTCAACGCGACTCGGACATCGTCTCTTAAATGCATTTTTTAAAACTGGATCCATGGGATGCAGTTTTCTCAGTTTCAAAAAACTAAACTTTTCAGATTTTGACACAAATAACAAAGAAAAATCAAAACCGAAAGCATGCAATTCTAATTCTGATTGTAAGAAGGATAATAACGAGTTTTGCGGTGCAGCATTTCATCCGGAATTCCCAAAAGAAGGGGATAAAAGTGGAAAAGATGGCTCTTCATTGAAATTCTGCTGAAATTCTGCTTTTTTTTCGAATAATCGAAATAACTCAGATTATTCGAAAAAAAACTGAAAAACGTTTTCAGTTGACAATTTGGGGTCCACTGATGTGAAACCTGTTATCGCCGCGGACAAAACAGAATTGACGGGATGCGACACCAATACGGATTGTTTAGGAGCTGAAACATTTTGCCAAACGACAGAGAACCTACTACTTTTTGGACCGATTTCACGTCAGGGATTTTGTGCATTTCACCCGAAAAGCAATGCACTTTGGTGGTATGTATTGGCTGCATCAATCGTCTGCACAGTTGTATTTCTTGTCTTGTCAATCGCGTTCTTCGTTCTTCATCGTAAAAGCGTTTTGGTGGCAAAAGAAGCGGGACCGAAGACGTATGACCCCGGTGCACCAAAGACGGATTCTAAGGAAAAAATGATAACATCTTCAAGCGGATTATAATTTCTTTGTTGCTCCTGTTAAATAAATCGTCTTCGGAAGCCGGAAGGGTGTTTAAATATCATTTTTCTAATGAAACAAAAACTGGCACGAAAATTGAAAATGCAGAAAAGAGGGCGGGCAAGTGACAAACACTTTTGGAATAATTTTTGGAATTTGGAATAAAAATGTGGAACTATAACTGCAAAAAATGCCAAAAAGTTCAGAGCGTTTATAATTTTTGTGTTTTCAATTTTTTAAAATATTTTCGTGAATTTCATTTTAAAAAATTATTTTTAAGCAATTTTTACATCTTTTGAACATTCTTGAACTTCTTGAACTTGAACTTGAACTTGAACTTGAACTTCTTGAACATTCAAGAACAAGAACATACATTCTACAGAAAACTAGAAAAATCGGTGAAACGCAACAAAATAACGCAAAACAGTGCGCTAATTGCACATAGACTCCGCCCCCAAATGTTTGCAAATTCACATTGAAACAACTCGTTTTAGAAAATGAATTTTTAAAACATTTCAAAAGAAAATACGAACTGAGTATGAGGTTTTGATTTGTTACAAGTATCTTTACCGACTCGGTATAGTTCTTCTTTAATGCTTGTAAAAACGAAATAATATTTCAAGCTACTTTATTTGTTAGATGAAAATTATAATTCCGATGAAGAGGTTATCGCTCCCATAGCTTTGTCGTTCCGCCTTCTTTCAGCCAGACGGACATACATAGTTCTTTGGCAGAGCAATCTAACTTTGTGCTTTGGACACGTTCCTTGACCATTTATCGATGAGATGCAATAAAGTACTGTGATACGATGCGAAATTGATTCATCTGAAATGTTCTTAAATTCATTGAATATTTTCCGAGATTCCAACCTGAACCGTTCAAGAATCACAACTAAACCTTGTTTAGATATCTGGATGTTTTTGTAGGAATTCTATATTTCAATAATAATGTTCAGAATTATTAATTCTTTTTGATTATTTTGTGAAAGTTCGCGTTGAGTTCATGTTTTCTTTTCAATTATTTATGTTCCGTTCGAAAAAAAAACAATTTTGAATTTGCCAAAATTATTGTCAAAATATAGCACATTTTAGATGGGGTTTTTGTAGTGTGTGCAACATATTCTTTTCAAAAAATCTATAAACACTTCCTTGTTTGGATTTCGATAGTAATTCCATTAGTTTCTGCTCTAATCGGGAAAACCGGCTCAAAAAATAGTTTTTCTAGAAAAAACTCGAAAAAATTATCACACCTTATCAATTAAAATGTATATCTCTGGCCTACGAAAACCGACGCGTGGTCTAGGAATGGTTTCATTGACGATTTCTGTTTATTTTGTTATCGATGATCAAATCATAAGTTTCGGCTTCTGTTTCCTGGCAGCTTTTTCTAATTTCGAATAAAAATATTTTCTCAAAAATTTTCGCGTAAATAAATAAAATTCGATTTTTTTTGTTTTTGTTCTTCATTTGTTCTTTAACATTTGACATAGTTTCTTCAGATCTTCATACTATTCCCTCATTTCTATTCCAAACGCGATCCAAAAACTGGCACTTTGCCAACACACCTTCCAAAAAACAAAATGCAAACGATTTCTCACGTGAACAACGTGAAGCGTTTGCATCTTGTTTTTTGGAGGTGTGCTGGCAAAGTGCCAGTTTTTGGAGCGCGTTTGGAATAGAAATGAGGCAACAGTAGTAATTATAAAAAACACGTTCTACAGGAAGCAAGAAAAATCGGTGAAAAGCAAGAAAATAACGCAAAACAGTGCGCTAATTGCACATAGACTCCGCCCCCAAATGTTTGCAAATTCACATTAAAACAACTCGTTTTAGAAAATGAATTTTTAAAACATTTCAAAAGAAAATACGAACTGAGTATGAGGTTTTGATTTGTTACAAGTATCTTTACCGACTCGGTATAGTTCTTCTTTAATGCTTGGTATAGTTCTTCTTTAATGCTTCAAAACAATGGCCTAGAAAAAACCTCCACCTGGCCGAACTTTTCCTATGAGCTTTTTTCGTGTTTCCTTAATCCCTTTTTCTCGGTCGTGAAGAAGAAGTGGATGAACGACATTTTTCTATTTGATTTGAATGAATATTTTTAACTTTATGTTTTATTTATTTTTTTTTCATATGCTCTTCCTAAACTACGAAAAATGTGGTTTTGCTTAGAAAAATAATAAAAACATTTTTGTTAACAGAAAAATGACGCAAAAATGCTGAATGGTTGGACAAGTGGCGCACAATTTTTATGCAAAGCTTGGCTAACCTCTATTTGGAGGGAATTCAAATATTTTTTCTATTTTTCTCAAAAATTTTAGCGTAAAACAATAAAATTCGATTTTTTCGTTTTTGTTCTTCATTTTTTCTTTAACATTTGACATCGAGACGTTTTCTTTGTAATTATATACGTTCTACAGAAAACTAGAAAAATCGGTGAACCGCAAGAAAGTAACGCAAAACAGTGCGCTAATTGCACATAGACTCCGCCCCCAAATGTTTGCAAATTCACATTGAAACAACTCGTTTTAGAAAATGAATTTTTAAAACATTTCAAAAGAAAATACGAACTGAGTATGAGGTTTTGATTTGTTACAAGTATCTTTACCGACTCGGTATAGTTCTTCTTTAATGCTTGTAGAAATGAAGTAATATTTCGATGATTTTTGTTTCAAAAGACTTTATTTGTTATATCATAGATAGTTCCGAAGAGGTATTCATTCCATCGGCTAGTTTCTTTTGTCTTGCCGCCATCTTTCTTCGTTTGCTCTTTTCATCTTTCACCGCTAGCTTTCGGTGATATTCGATGAGATCTTCCGTTTTTACATTCGACTTTTTCTTCCCATTTCGTCGTTGATCCTCCTCCCAATCAGCCAGATGCTTTGCCCACTGTTTCTTCATATCCTCCGTTGTTAGAACTCTTGGCGCATCGGGGTTATAAATGCCATACGGGCCATACGTCGTCGGTCCAGCTGCCTTCAAAACGCTTTTACGATGAAGAACGAAGAACGCGATTGACAAGACAAGAAATACAACTGTGCAGACGATTGATGCAGCCAATACATACCACCAAAGTGCATTGCTTTTCGGGTGAAATGCACAAAATCCCTGACGTGAAATCGGTCCAAAAAGTAGTAGGTTCTCTGTCGTTTGGCAAAATGTTTCAGCTCCTAAACAATCCGTATTGGTGTCGCATCCCGTCAATTCTGTTTTGTCCGCGGCGATAACAGGCTTCACATCAGTGGACCCCAAATTGTCAACTGAAAACTTTTTTTTTTCGAAAAATCGCAATAACTCACATTTATAGCAGAATTTCAATGGTGCGCCATCTTTTCCACTTTTATCTCCTGATGTTGGGAATGCCGGATGATATGCTGCACCGCAAAACTCGTCATTTTCCTTCTTACAGTCAGAATTCAAGTTGCATGCTTTCGGTTTTGATTTTTCTTTGTTATTTGTGTCAAAATCTGAAAAGTTTAGTTTTTTGAAACTGAGAAAACTGCATTCCATGGATCCAGTTAAAAAAATGCATTTAAAGGGGGGCTGAAGTTCATCATGATTTTGCACCTTGGTTTCTATACTTCTAAATTCTAAATCTATACTTCTGGCGCATTTTTTTCCAAAACTTCACTTTTTTTTGAAAATCTTTATTTTTCTTGCGTAAATGAATTTTTTAGGATTAACATAACAAGCAGTTACGTGAATAAATTTTCGAAAGCAGCAACCGCGCTCCAATACGAATTTCTAAGGAAATGGTTTTCTAATTAATTAGTTTCTAATGAAATTGTAATCTAAAATGTTTGTTTACTTAGGAAATTGTCGATAATATTTTAGCCGAATAATGTTTTAGTTTTCTAATGTATTGTTCTACCCTCAATCGGGCCGACCATGAAAAAACAAACGGCCTAGAAAATCAAAACGCGTTTCTTCGGCCATTAGGGCGAAATCCGAGTTTATGGTTTTTTCGGAATTTTTTTTTCGCCATTTTCGAGTTTTTCTGTGGATTTTTTTTCATTTATTTATCAACAATCATCCTTTCATTATTTTCAACCATTTATTTCGTCCCCTCAGCCCCCCCCCCCTTTAATTAAATAAAACTAATTTTTAAAAACTAACCTACTGGCAACACTGGCAACGTGTACTCACTGTAGGCGTATGATAAAGGAATTGCTAGAAAATTGAATTTTATGAAGTTGTAATTAATAGAACATACGGCATGCAATAACCTCAGATCCCAACACCACTTCGTACCATTTTTCTTTCATTGTTGATGGTACAGGTCCCCACGAATAAGAAGAGCGCTCCTCCGAATTGATTGCGAGCATTTTTGTTGGGCAAAACGTGTCAAGTTGTCCTGAAAATTTAGAATCTCTTTCAAATCATAAAGAATTTCTATTACCACAACAAAAACGTGCATTATTTTTACGATAACATAATGAGCCAGGCGGACATCGTTCTTTCATAGAGCACTTTGTGCTTTGTATTCCATTTGGACACGTTCCTTGACAAATTATGGACGAGATGCAAACAACAAGGGCTGTGAACACGATGCGATATTGATTCATCTGAAATGTTCTTTAATTCATTGAATAATTCCTGAGATTCCTGCCACTACCGTTCAAGGATCACAACTAACTATTCTTCTTGTTTCAATTTTAGAAGCGAATGCTTTCTTGGAATTATATTTTCCCTTTAAATGATCATGTCGGTAATATCTTGTTGATTCTTTGATGGAAGTTCACGTTGAGTTTATATTTTCTTTTCAAAAATCGGAAAATATAAAAAAGTAATGCATCTATTCTTCAACTGATAATTTCAAAATGTCAAATTCCGGATTTTTAGGCTTATTATTTACTGCATTCCAAGTTTTTTTCTATTTTTTCTGAAATTTCAGATTTTTCAGAAAATCTAATATACAATGCAATGAAAAAGACGTTTTTATTTTCAAATTTTCTTAGCAGCGCCATTTCTTAATTTTCGTAACTGTTCTATGCAAAGCTTGGTTAACCTCTTTTTCGAAGGAATTCAAATTTTTATTCTGTTTTTCTCAAAAATCGGTGAAAAGCAAGAAAATAATGCAAAGCAACGCGCTAATGCAAAAGCTCTGCAAAAGAACGATATCCGCCTGGCTCATTATGTTATCGTAAAAATAATGCACGTTTTTGTTGTGGTAATAGAAATTCTTTATGATTTGAAAGAGATTCTAAATTTTGCAGGGCACCTTGACAAATTTTGCGATACAAAAATGCATGCATTCAATTCGGAGGAAGAAGAATATGATTCGTATTTGTGGGGACCTAGTGCATCAACCGAAAAAGATAAATGGTACAATGTTTTACTGGGATCTGAGATTATTGAATGTCGTATGTTCTATTAATTACAACTTCATCAAACCGATATTTTTTTAGCATTTCCCATTTCATTCGCTTATAGTATGTACAAGAATTTGAAAGTCTTGCCGATAGGTTTGTTTTGTTTCTTTTTTTTATTATGTTATAAATGTAGTCCCACAAGCAACATGAAAGCGGGTTTCTTTGTCGTTCGAGTATGACAAAGGAAACTTCGAAAAAAAAGTTTTTTTTTTCATTTAAGAGGACTTTACGGAGCTTTGAATTTTAACTTCCAAAATTCAGAACTTTTTCAAAAATATTCATAATTTTACGATTTTTGTATAAAAATGTTGGAAATTGTCTATATTTTCAGAAAATAGAAACAATTTACCGCGTTTTGAACCAAAAATCATAAAATTCGGAGCATTTTGAGCAAAGTTCTGTGATTATTAAAATTTCAGACATTTATTTTCGAAAATTCATAACTTTTTTCAAAATGCACCGATTTTTATGATTTATAGGTCAAAAAGTTTGAAATTTTCTATATTTTTAGAATATGTTAACAATTTACAGTATTTTGAACCAAAAACCATTAAATTCTGATAATTTTGAGTAAAGTTACGGATTTTTGAAAATTTCGGAATTTCATACCTCATTTTCAAAAATTCATAACTTTTTTCAGTACAGTCCAATTTTTATGATTAATAGTTCAAAATGTTTAAAATTTTCTATATTTTTGGAAAATATGAACAATTTACAGAGTTTTAAACCAAAAATCATTAAATTCTGAGCATTTTGAGTAAAGTTCTGTGATTATTAAAATTTCAGACATTTATTTTCGAAAATTCATAACTTTTTTCAAAATGCACCGATTTTTATGATTTATAGGTCAAAAAGTTTGAAATTTTCTATATTTTTAGAATATGTTAACAATTTACAGTATTTTGAACCAAAAACCATTAAATTTTGATAATTTTGAGTAAAGTTACGGATTTTTGAAAATTTCGGAATTTCGGAATACCTCATTTTCAAAAATTCATAACTTTTTTCAGTACAGTCCAATTTTTATGATTAATAGTTCAAAATGTTTAAAATTTTCTATATTTTTGGAAAATATGAACAATTTACAGAGTTTTAAACCAAAAATCATTAAATTCTGAGCATTTTAAGCATAGTTATGAATTTTTGAAAATTTTGAAATTTCAAGACAACATCAAAAATTCATAACTTTCTTCTAAATTCTCAGAATTTCACGTGGCTCAAAATGTTGGAAATTTTCTATATTTTCAGAAAAAATCGAAATAGTTTATTTTCCAAATTTTGACTGTTGTGACCTTTAATGGTTACGGTACTTTGAAAAATTTTCGAAATTTCTGTTTTTTTTTTAAATTTTTTGTAATTGACAAAATTTTGCTTTCATTTTCTGAAAATAGACCATTTCCGATGGGTGCACCGTAAGATTATTAAAAGCTAGATTTAACAAAACTATGAATAGAATACTAAGGTTGTGAGAAGTTTTCATTACAACAAATTATGAACTCTGATCCTGAAAATCAAATTTTTGTCGTATTGTTTATTTACTCTCGAAGAACAAATTAATTTTTTTAAATAAAAACACACACACACACAAAAATACGTGAACTTTAATATTTGTTCCAAGTGGATTGTTGTAATGAAAACTTCTCACAAACTTCACACAATTTCTCACAGCGTATTCTATTCATAGTTTTGTTAACTCTAGCAAGCGGTTGGTAAAATATAGAACATTGTAACATAATGCCAAGGTATGATTTGTTTTTTGGAATTTCAAAAAATAAATTGATTTTACAGGGAAAAATCGATCGAAAAAGAGCTGTATTATCATGGACTTTTGCCAAGTGAAGATGTCAAGAAGATGTTGCTGAGGAATGACCATTTTTTGCTAAGTCTTCATCGTCAAAGCGTTTTGAAAGCAGCTGGACCGACGACGTACGGCCCGTATGGCATTTATAACCCCCATGCGCCAAGAGTTCTAACAACGGAGGATCTCAAGGAACAGTGGGCAAAGCATCTGGCTGATTGGGAGGAGGAGCAACGACGAAATGGGAAGAAAAAATCGGCAGTAACAACGGAATATCTCATCGAATATCACCGAAAGCTAGCGGTGGAAGATGAGGAGCGGAAACGAAAGAAGATGGCGGCAAGACAAAAGAAACTAGCCGATGGAATGAATACCTCTTCGGAACTATCTATGATATAACAAATAAAGTCTTTTTTGAAACAAAAATCATCGAAATATTACTTAATTTTTACAAGCATTAAAGAAGGACTATGCCGAATCGGTAAAAATACTTGAAACAAATCAAAACCTCATACTCAGTTCGTATTTTCTTTTGAAATGTTTTAAAAATTCATTTTCTAAAACGAGTTGTTTTAATGTGAATTTGCAAACATTTGGGGGCGGAGTCTATGTGCAATTAGCGCACTGTTTTGCGTTACTTTCTTGCTGTTCACCGATTTTTCTAGTTTTCTGTAGAACGTATATAATTACAAAGAAAAAGTCTCGATGTCAAATGTTAAAGAAAAAATGAAGAACAAAAACGAAAAAATCGAATTTTATTGATTTACGCGAAAATTTTTGAGAAAAATAGAAAAAATATTTGAATTCCCTCCAAATAGAGGTTAGCCAAGCTTTGCATAAAAATTGTGCGCCACTTGTCCAACCATTCAGCATTTTTGCGTCATTTTTCTGTTAACAAAAATTTTTTTATTATTTTTCTAAGCAAAACCACATTTTTCGTAGTTTAGGAGAAGCATATGAAAAAAAAATAAATAAAACATAAAGTTAAAAATATTCATTCAAATCAAATAGAAAAATGTCGTTCATCCACTTCTTCTTCACGACCGAGAAAAAGGGATTAAGGAAACACGAAAAAAGCTCATAGGAAAAGTTCGGCCAGGTGGAGGCTTTTTCTAGGCCATTGTTTTGAGACGCGTTTTCTCGACTTCCAGGTGGTTTTAGAATACTCTAAAAACAGATTTGGAATGAGGATGACGTCTATTTTTATTTTTTTCTACATCTGAAAAAGCTTAAACGTAGGGTGTCACTTCTTTGAACACCATACTTATTTGATTGCAAAAGTTCCTATTTTCATTTTTTTTTTAAACTAAAAAACAGATCACAAAGAAATTAATAATGTTATGAATCCCGGAAACATTTTTTTGAAACAATTGTAAAGATTTTGAGAATTCAGGATTTTTTTAAAAAGTTTTTTATTAAAAATCAATGAAAGAGAGTTCATAATTTAATTTTTACAAAAACACACACACACACACACACACACACACACACACACAAAAATACGTGAACTTTAATATTTGTTCCAAGTGGATTGTTGTAATGAAAACTTCTCACAACCTTAGTATTCTATTCATAGTTTTGTTAACTCTAGCAAGTGGTTGATAAAATATAGAACATTGTAACATGATGTCAAGGTATGATTTGTTTTTTGAAATTTCAAAAAATTATGATTTTACAGGGAAAAATCGATCGAAAAAGAGTTGTATTATCATGGACTTTTGCCAAGTGAAGATGTCAAGAAGACGTATCTGAAGAATGACCACGTTTTGTTAAGAAGCTCGGAGCCAACGAAGGGAGGATATCACGATACAATGCAATTTGGTGGTATGTATTGGCTGCATCAATCGTCTGCACAGTTATTTTTCTTGGCTTGTCAATCGCGTTCTTCGTTCTTCATCGTAAAAGCGTTTTGAAGGCAAAAGAAGCGGGACCGACGACGTATGACCCCGGTGCACCAAAGACGGATTCTAAGGAAAAAATGATAACATCTTCAAGCGGATTATAATTTCTTTGTTGTCCCTGTTAAATAAATCGTCTTCACAAGCCGAAAGGGTGTTTAAAATATCATTTTTCTAATGAAACAAAAACTGACACGAAAATTGAAAATGCAGAAAAGAGGGCGTGGCAAACACTTTTGAAACGTTAAATGGCCTAGAAAAACAAATGGGCGATTACAAGTTCTAATAGTAAGTTCGACGATTTATTATTTTTTGTTGTTTTTCAAGAAAAATTAAAAAAAAACGTTTCCGACGTTTCCCTGAAAATCCGAACTGCAAAAATGTTTTTATTGATTTTTTAAAATTTTCAACGAAAAATTCGAATTTAAATTTTTCAAAGACGTAAAAATTTGTTTAAAAGACGTAAAAATTGCTTCAAAATATTTTTTTAGAATTAAAGGAGGGCTTTACGCAGATTATAAATGAAGTTAAAATGCAAAAAAAAAAATAATACTCATGTTATAAATGGGTTTAAAATTTTTTTTTTAATTCGTAGAAGAAAAAAAACAGAAAAAACGAGTCACCTAAAAAAAAGGGGGGACCGCGGAAGAACTTGTGTTTCTATCCGCGAACGTTTGGTTTCCTAGGCCACCTATTAAATTTATTCATTTTTTTAATTTTTCATTGTTTTTTTTTGCATTTAAAATGAAACAAGTTTATAATTTTGCATGAAAAACAAGCTGATGAATGTTTTTTTTTAATTTCAGTTTTCATAGCCGTACTTTTGTTTTTTTTTCAGCTATTTTTTTCAGAATGGGAAAAACTAGTGTTGTATTTGTGTAGAAACTTAATAATTGCAAAATTTTGCATAACTTTTTGCACTGTTTTTCATTTAAAATGCAAAAAAAAACAAAAATAAATAAAAACGGACAAATTTAATAGGTGGCATAGGAAACCAAGCTGTCGCGGACTAGAAACACAAGTTCTTCCGCGGTCCCCCTTTTTTTTAGGTGGCTCATTTTTTCTGTTTTTTTCTTCTACGAATTAAAAAAAAATTTTTGAACCCATTTATAACATGAGTATGATTTTTTTAAACGTTTTAACTTCATTTATAATCTGCGTAAAGCCCTCCTTTAAATTCACGAAAATATTAAAAAATATAGGCCAATTCTCAACAGCTATTTTCTCAACAGCTATTTTTACTCAATAGCTATTTTTACTAAACAGCAATTTTTTCTTTCAGCTATTTTCCACTTTTTAATAACTTAGATATATTTCAAGAATATTTTTCAAGTGATTCTCATTCTGAAAACAACTTTTTTCATCTAGATGATTACATATGCGTTTTTAAAAAATTGGTACTGCCATAATAACTCTTTGTGAGCGAACTTTTTTGATTTCGAGCTGACCCTTGTTTTTAAAAGAGCAGCAAAATTCGAGTATTTCTGAAAAGGCTAAACATTCAATGTTTCATATGCAATTTTAGAATAACTAGTATTTGGTCAATAACATTTAAATATTCTTTGGCACTTCGCTTACTCGAATATAGCTTTTTATCAAAACATACCATTCGAACTATCTCTTTCCAGGTGACGTTTTCGCGATCGATGAACCCATCCTGCAAGATACTGTACCTAAAAGGACTTGCTCGAACTTTTATAATAATCGGAAAATGCATATTTTGTAAAACAGTTGAAAATAATGCAAAAAAAAAACAATACATGACCAGAAATTGGGAAAAGAGCCCCTAAAAAAGTAAAATATTTTAACAAACAACGTCGGGATCGATAGCGAAAAAAAAGGCCTGCCTGTAAAATATATTCAGGCAGGTCCGATTCTTTTTATATCGATATTACGACTTTTGAAGCAAAAAACGACGAATTTGTTAAAGCTCACCTTAATTACCACCAATAACCGTTAGAATTTGCAGGAAAATAATTAAAATAGGACAGAAATAATTTTCACAAAAAAACTGAAAAAAAATTTTTACAAAATTTTTCGAAAATTGACCAAAAAAAATCATCGAAAATTTTCAAAAAACTTTTTTTTCGATTTTTCTGACAAAAGTGGCGCGAATTGGAAGAAAATGATAAAAGCAACCATTTAAGTTCAAATTTGAAACGAAAAGCTCAATTTTAAGGTATTTACAGCTCATTTGAATGTGCATTTTTGGCCAAAAGGTGTCATTTCTTTGCATATTTGGCTATTTTTTGAAACAATGGTCCCCTCAGTTTTTAATCTTTTATATATCATTCGATAGGAAAAATCATTTTCTACAGGAATTCGTAAAATTTTTATACCGCCAAAGGGGGGTTTTCATTTGAAAATTATGAAAAACTAAATCTAATTTTCTATCTTCAACATTTTCATACTCAAAAAATTTTTTTTGCGCTTTGTTGTTAACAATAAAGTTGTAGAACATAATGAGGGCTTTCTAATAATATACATATCTGCTTGTAGTTTGGAAAATGAGCAAAGTTATAGCCGGTTAAAGTTGTAAGACAAAACGGGGAGCTCCCCCCGAACGCCGGGACACTTCACAGGTTTTGTGGTACGAAAATAATCTTTGACCCCTACCACACTCACATAAAAAGTTTCAAGTTGATAGCACAATTATTCGGCCTAGGGCAGTATGATTCAACGCGACTCGGACATCGTCTCTATTATAGTGGGAGGAAGAAAATCGCATTTCAATTAGGATTTATTCCTTTCCTCAAAAATGTTCAATAAAAGAATTCAATATGAAACAGTGACAATATTAAAATAAAAACAAAACAAATTTCATCACAATTTTATACTAACCGTGATGCACAGAATTTCAGTCGAATGTTGAAATTCTGTGCATCACGATTCGTTTCTTTAAAAATTTAGGGATTTCTTTAAAAATGTATATAAGGGATTTTTTCAGTTTTCACCTTTTATTATACAGTGCGTAACATAAGTATAGAGCCACCCCTAAAATTGACCCTCCTGGCGCGCGCGTGCAAATTCCGGACATGAGACCAAAAAAATCGGATTCAGCACCCAAAATTAGCCTTAGAAAACATCTTTTACGTTAATACCTCTGGAAACCTGTATGTTATAGCTCAAAGTATGAAAAAATCGCTCGTGCAACCGTAACATAAGTATAGAGCCATTAGCAGAACCGTACTTCTTTCCCTGGGCATCTATTCTTCGCACAAGCTCTCCCCAGACGTTCTCCATGGGATTCAAGTCAGGAGAACACGCGGGCCATGGGAGAACATCGAGTTTTTTGGATTTGAACCAATGCTCTCGCGCAGTACCCTGCTGAAAAACGAAACGACGACGATTGGATCGACGTCGAAATGAAAGGAGATGACCCTGGAGAACATCCTGATACTGGGAAGAGTCCGTGCGAGACGATACAAATGCCAGATCTAAGCTGAAAATGCTCCCAACGCCATAACGCTTCCACCTCCAAAATTGCGTTTTGAGAAGAGAAGCTTGTCCTTGCGGAGATCATGCCAGTATGTGTTGAAACCGTCTGGTTCATACAAATTCAATTTCTTTTCGTCAGAAAAGATTATCTGAAAGGAGTATTTGAGTTTTTGGAACAATCAGATATCCAAAACTACTTCGTTCCAATTGGTTCCCATGTTTCTTCGCGCGAAGTCCAGACGACGAGTCTTCCGAAGATCGGTGAGATGTGGGGATGGCTCCATGACTTCTCTGACGAGGTTAGGATCCTTGCCAAGAACTCTCCAAACAGTCTGCTTACTCACATTGAGATTCAGCTCTCACTTGATGTCATTGCAAGACTTCATTGAGTTCGAGGCCTGTCTAACAATATTTCTCTGGTCTCGGAGACTGAGCTTCGTTGGTGCTCCTGACTTCTGCGACAGCATATAGTGATCCGGATTGTTGACATAATAGTCTATACTCTTCCTTGAGCGATTCAGATACTCAGCAATGGCTCGATTCGACCATCCAGCTGTTTTAAAAGCTTGGATTTGGACCTGCTCCGCATCTGACAAATGTTTTCCGCGAGGCATCGTTGAATTACGGATGATTTGGATTTAAATCGATAGAACCCGATTCCATATGACATTTAAAGACACAAAGAACTTTTTGAAAAAAGGCTCCAACAAAGATTTCATAAAGAAATGTGATTTCTTCGAATGTCGGGGGGTGGCTCTATACTTATGTTACGGTTGCACGAGCGATTTTTTCATACTTTGAGCTATAACATACATGTTTTTAGAGGTATTAACGTAAAAGATGTTTTCCTGGGCTAATTTTGGATGCTGAATCCGATTTTTTTGGTCTCATGTCCGGAATTTGCACGCGCGCGCCAGGAGAGTCAATTTTAGGGGTGGCTCTATACTTATGTTACGCACTGTAGTTTATGCACTCGGTCCAAATTAATTCATTTTTCTTGAAACATTCCTATTTTCAGAAAATCAGCTCCGACGAACTCTAAAATTTGATGCATTGCTATCTTTAGTTTATTATTTGAACTCTATGTTTAATAATTCTTAAATAAAAAACATAATTTTTTAACATCATCACAGTGAGTGAAGTATCCATTGGCAACACCACAGGAAATAATTTGTGCGTTACTTCTCGTAACTCTCTCATTCGCTTATTGTATTTTTCTCAATTACACATATCAGCTCAACCACATCTTTTTTGTTTCTTCTTTTTAAAATTGTTCAGATGAATCATTGTTTCATTTTTGCCCCATTAAACGTATTCCTTCCATCCCCGTTTTTATTGTGATTCATAAAAAAATTCATTGATCGATATAGATATTTTGCCACAAATTATTTGACAAAAAAAATGACAACTAGTATTAATTCGGTAGTTACTGTTTTTCAAAATGTATTCACAAATCATGGAAGCACTTTATTGAATGGAATTCTAATTGCAACGACAGTTGGAGGACAATCTGTATAATTATCGTTAGATAACATCCGAGAAATATCACTTTATTTCAGCTTGTTCGAAGATTAACATTCACTTGTCCTTGTGCATATCCTTTGAATGTTTATCATTCTCTTGTTTTCATGTTCGGACCAACGGCTGCATTATGGTTGATTGGAATAACAGTGAATTCGACGACTTGGAAATTGGCACATGGAGCGTTTTTTAGGTTACACATTTTTTAAGGAGGGCTTTACGGAGATAATGAATGCATCTGGGATGAAAATATACTGCATTCTCATTCCAAATCTGTTTTTAAAATTTTCTAAAACCACCTAGAAGTCCAGAAAATGCGCCTCAAAACAATGACCTAGAAAAAAGGGCCACCGCGAAAACTAGTCCGCAGGCATGAAAAATCCAAAAATTTTTTTTTAAAAACATAAAAAAGGACTATTATAAGTATTCTGCATAAGTATTTATTAACGAAACACGAAAAAAGCTCAAAAAAGTTCGGAATGTTCGGAAAAACGAACTTGGAGTTTTTTTTAAACTGAATTACACCAGATTTTTGGTTAAAAAAAACTTAAATTCCCCATCTTTAAAATAAAAACTATGTATTTTTTTTTGTGCTGCACCTGAACAAAAAGCGAACACGGATATAAAACAACGATTGTTTTTGCAAGGCATTCACTGAATCCTATTAAACGCTAAAATCCAGTTATATATATATTTTTTAAAAACTAAATTCAAAAAATTAACAATGAAATCCATAAATCAAATGACACATTGTTTTTATCACACTAAACGCCTTCTTTTAGAGTTGGAGTTACTCGTCACAGTTGGAAAACCACATTCGCTTCATGGATTGAAGTGTTATTTCAGTCTTCAATTGCACCAATTGCATGGTTATTTGTCGTATTCCTTGATGGCGGATATTATCGATGTTTTCGATCACATGAATGTTGCTTGATGGATAATTCAAGTCTTTGTAAAAATTCCACAGTAATGGGTGCTTATTCAAACAATTATACATTCAATAGAATTAGTGATAATGGAAAGGTTTCTACTTTGATTTTATTTAGCTTCTTAATTATTTTTTTGCAGTACTGTCCTGCATGTATATGTGAACCGTCTACAACTGATGCCTCATTTTTGGAAGCTGAGTCTCAAATTTTCGCATTCGCTATTCTCATCGTAACGGGTTTAATTGCCTTCTTTTGTGAGTTTTAATTCAATTAATTGGAGCATTTCGATAAGTTAATTTCAGTAATCTGCTGTAATCGTTTGTGTGACAAATACACTTTGGTTCAACGTCAATACGTGGAAACTTACAAAAACGTAGAGATTCAAAAATTCGACGCTGTTGCAAAAGTATTGTTTTCTTCTATCTATGCTTACTTGTTTTAGATATTCATAACACTTTTTCAAGCTTTTCTTTTTTTGCTCAAACTAACTTCTTAAAGACAATGTGGTAACATGCCTTTAAGAATCATTCTTGCAGGAGCACGCTTCAGCACTAGCCGAAAGCAATGCCCGCGCATTCTTCGAACAAAAGAATTGGACCAAAAAAGATTGGGATTGGGTGTCAGGGATTCCCGAAATCAACAATCCACTGTTTGCAAGACTTCGATTGGTTGCCGCTGAAAAAACCCAAGAAACATTATATACTCCGTTGCAACTGTGGAATGATCATAAGGTTCGTTTCTGAAAATCATGTAACTGTAAGTTATTTTTTACAGGGTAATAGAATTGCTCCATCTGAAGTGAAAATTCCTATTGATGATAATAAACTGGATTAGGAAGAAGATGAATGGAACATCAATAAAAAGTGGCAAAATAACGAGTTGATGCATAATTACAGTTTTCAGGAAATAAAAGATGCTCATTGATGTGAACCAAAGATATTTTGGAAAAAACTATTTTATCTTAGATGTGCGCGTGTCCGTGCAACGCGGTCGGAATTGGCGCGAAACACAATTATTTGAATGTGGCTAAATATTGGCATTGTTCTTTGGACCACCTGGGCTCCCATTCGAATTTTGATTTTTTGTCTTGAATTTGGATCGTGTCAACTGACAAGCTGCCTTTAAAAAATATAACTTTATCAACTAGTGCATTATCTTCAAATCATTCTTTTAAAAATTTGGATTCGAGTTTATTTCCTTCTATAAGCATTTTTTATAGAATTCAGTAAAGGAAGTCTGATTTGAAGATTAATGAGGGTGATGTTGGAAAGAAGTATATCTTATTCATTCTGAAAGGAATGTTTTCGTTCAACTTAATTTTTTTCTCGAGTTCCTTTTGATGACTTCTTCAGGCCTCCGCTTTAAAACTCAGAATTGAATCTTAATAAATTCCCCGGACAGAATCGGACTTATTGAAGGACTCACCTATTCTGTTAAAAATGAAACAAGTGGTACTTAAAAAATAATCCATTAAATAAATTGTTAAAGTGTTCTTGTTAAACTCTCTCCCTCTCTCTCTCTCTAAAGAATCTTTCCTTTACGATGTCATAAAATTCTTATCCTTCTCCTTCTGTTTTTTTCTTTGTTTTTCGCTTACTTTTTGTTCATTCCGCCCCAAGAAAAATTATAGTGAAATCGGAGTAAGCTTGATCCATCTGCGTCTCCTCCATCGCACAATTATCTTCCAATATAGTTGACTAATTATGCCAGGCTCACTTCAGAAACACGAAAAAAAAAACACGATTAGTTGAGATAGGACCTTCCCAAAACTTCCTTTTTCTTACTTGGTATCTATTTTTTCGTTATTTTTTTTTGAGCCGGTGATGATGTTTTTTTTGTTGTTGTCTATTCTTTTTCCTTCAATGGCCCTTCTAGAAATGAAGGGCGAAAAGTGTTATTTGGGGGGAAACCTAAAGGGGTTGAAGGGACAATAGAATGATGGACAGGAAACGAAAAAAGAATAGGAAAAGCACAAACTGAATTTACTCCGACTGCCCGGAAATTTTTCTGTAGAATAGGAGGAGGAGAAGAAGAAGAAATTGTATCCTTTTTTGATTTTTTCTTGCTTTTGAATTTTTTTTGTGACTTCTGATATGTAGTGACATTTTCTGAAAACTGATTTATAGTTGAACGGTGGTTTTAAAGACAGGGTTTTACAGGGTGACTCAGAGATATAGGTGCACGACTTTGGCGTCGATATATTTGACGCGTGAGTATAACAAATGGTTTTTTAAAATGTTATACATCTTCTTTAACTAAATCTATAAATTCTTCCACAGATCATCTGAGTTTAGCGGGTAATACTTATTTTAAAACTGTATGAGTTTAAAGGAGCGCTTTACGGAGCTAATGAATGCATCTGGGATGAAAATAGACTTCATTCTCATTCCAAATCTGTTTTTAAAATTTTCTAAAACCTCCTAGAAGCCGAGAAAACGCGCCTCAAGACAATGGCCTAGAAAAAGAGGCCACCGGCGAAAACTAGTCCGTAGGCATGAAAAAACTAAAAATAAATAAAAAATCGTAAATTAAGATGAAAAAAACTTAAAAAAGGACCAATAGAAGCATTCTGCATAACAATTTATTAACGAAACACGAAAAAATCTCATAGGAAAAAGTTCGGTCAGGTGGACACTTTTTCTAGGCCATTGTTTTGAAGCTCACTTTCTCGGCTCTAGGAGGTTTTAGAAAATTTTAAAAACAGATTTGGAATGAGAATGAAGTCTATTTTCATTTAACGTACATTTATTATCGTTAAGTCCTCCTTTAAAGAGCTTGCAGCTTCTGTTAAAAACTTAAAACTTGAACAAGTAGACAAAAATCAGAAAAATAAAAGTTGGTTTCGTGTTTTTAGTTATAAAAAAAGTTTTGTTTTTTTTTGTTTTCTGATATCAAGGTTTTTATGGAGCTTTCAAACTCATTTCATTTTTATTGTGATCAAACATCTAGCTTTGTAGTTTAAATAATATTAATGTAAAAGAATTGAGAAATGAGCATAAGTTGTAAAATAAAACAAAAAATCCATGTTGATATTCGATACTTTAGCACTCTTTCTCCATCTCTTCCAGTTTTTTTCGCCGGAAAACTTTGTTTTTATAGAACTTTCTTCCTATAAATGTTAGTTTCGGAGACAAATCTCATTCCATTATGTCCTCAGTTTTTGTGCCGCATTTAAGACACCTTTCTGAATGACGTTGAAGCTCATCAAAGCATACAAAATATGATGAAAACGAAGAGGAAAAGGAGGATGAGAAGCATCTCTAATCTTGCACATCAAAACGACATAGATATGTGTGTAATATAGATATATATTTTTCTTTTCATAACCTGTCATCTATTCAATTTTTCTTCTTTTTTCTTACATGCGTTTTTCGTCATTTCACACCAATATCTTAAAGAGGTGGTAATGTTTTTAGAGAAGATTTTGTAGTATTCTTTATTTTACAATCGAGAAAAATTCATTTCTTTTGTATTAAATCTATTGATAGTGAGACTTCATTTAAAAACTTTCAAAATGTGTTAAGTTTGGAATTTATCATTTAGTTTTGAAAATATTCCAGTTTTATTGAATTGTGTTCATTCTCAACAAGATACTTGGATTGATAAATTTAAATTATTAAAAACTACTCAGAAATTCAATAATTAGACATCTGGAAAATTGAAAATTCATTCTACGTCTCCCTTCAAGTTTAAAACTTTAAAATTGTTCACCTTGGAAACACTGTTGTGAATTTTAAATGACAGGATTCCACAAAAGAAAAGTTTCGTCTAGTTCAAAAAAAAATTAAAACTTGGAATTTGTGAGGGTTCTGCGACCATCCAAAATTCAGTAGAACTCTCCCGCTCCATTAGTTTATAGTATTGGTCACGTTCCAATTAAAAAAATATGTATACCTCCATCTTTAATAAAAAAATTTGGTGTCGCATTTAGATGTTAAAGGAGGGCTTTACGGAGATAATAAATGTACTTTAAATGAAAATAGACTTCATTCTCATTCCAAATCTGTTTTTAAAATTTTCTAAAACCACCTAAAAGCCGAGAAAACGCGCCTCAAAACAATGGCCTAGAAAAAGCCTCCACATGGCCGAACTTTTCCTATGAGCTTTTTTCGTGTTTCCTTAATCCCTTTTTCTCGGTCATTGTTTTGAGACGCATTTTCTCGGCTTCTAGGTGGTTTTAGAAAATTTTAAAAACAGATTTGAAATGAGTATGAAGTCTATTTTCATCACAGACGTATTCAATAGCTCCGCTCTGCTTTAATTTCGTGTGCAAGTTTCGAGTTGAGCTTTTGTTGGAAATTCTTAAAATTCACTTATTAAATCATTTTTTGTCAATGATAGTTCCGAATTAACAAAAAAAACGTTTCTTTTTTATCTTGGACCCAAAATACCATACTAACAATGTCTTAAATGTGTCAACTACTATTTTTTTCACTTGGATTATTCATTTGCTTCTATTTTTACAACTATGTATGCCTCATCCTATATTATTCGACACTTTCCGTCTCAAATAGTGCACTCACCGTCCCGCCCCCTTCTATTCTGAAAAACGCAACATTTGTAGAAACTTGATGAACTTCAAATCTCTCCTAATTGGCTGAATTTGAAAAAGGAGATGCTCTCCTTTTTTCCTAAAAGTGTCACGTATTCACTGTTATTCAAGATATTCGATATTGTTGGCGTCTAATTATTTTTCTTCAGACTTTGATGTATGTGCGATTTTCTGTGAATCTTGATTTGAAAAACAAACTTTTTCAACTGTAAATAAGTAGGAAAAAACGTTATTCAAAGATTTCTTGAGTTCAACATTTTTTTCTTATTCTTCCGGGTTATTTTTTTTTTTGAGTTATATATCTGAAACGATTCTGATTCTATAATGATTTTTATTCATATTTTCGAGGATTTACGCTTATATCTATATTATTTTATTAAACTCATGCGCTCGCCTCCTGCTTACCAGATCGTACCGCTCATAATTTCAAGTCCCCTCAACCACATTTATTCCAATTTAACATGAATGTTCAGAGCACAAAGTGTTCAAAAAATCTTCTTTAAAATGTTTCGATTGTTATTGAATATTCAAGGAGTTGAGAGAGAGAGAGAGACGAAAAAAGTTTCATCGAGCACTTATCGGGAGCAAAAATAAAAAAAAGAGAGAGAGAAAGTAGTGAAGAAACAACTCCTTTTCCGATTTGGTACATCTTCGTCTTCGTATTTCTTGTTTCTTTTCGTTTCAATCCTTACTTGTTGCTTAAGAAATGCCCTGATACACTTTTTTTTTCTAAGATTTTTGCTCATCATTAAATTTATTACATGTCATGTTCATTTATTATTTTGCATATTGTAGAGTTCTCTTTATGATCTTTCAATTCCTTAGGGAAAGATTGTGGGGAGTATCCGCAAATTTCTATAACAGCTAAATGCTTAGCGGAAACTTTTTATTTCCCATTTTCATTAAATTTTCAAACTTCTAAAAATGAACGTTCACAAAATTAATTTCAAATAAATTCTTCAAAAAAACAATTTTCGAATAAATACTATGTGGTTTCAAAGTGATGAATACGTTTCTCAGGCAAAAAAAAAAAATTTTTTTTGGGAGCTACTATTTTTTTCAGAATCTTAAATTCAATAAACTTTACTATTCTACGTCACAGCAAAAAAAAGGATGTGTATTCTAGTATGCCATTTATAGGATTTACTAGAACTTAATGTTAAGTATATTGTATTTCGAAATAGCGTTAAAGACAGCGGGTCAGTTAATTTTACCCTACCAGATTTCAATTTCAAAATTAGAGCGTTCTCTCATTAGTACAATGCAATTTATGCGAAATCACTCCGATAACAAAACGCCTCATAACAGCGGTCCCAAGATGAAAAAATCAAAATTTGAATGCGCGCCGGATCGTGCAACGCGGTCGGATTTGGCACGAAAAACAATTTTTTGAATATGGCTACATATTGGTATTGTTCTATGGATCACCTGGGCTCCCATTCCAATTTTGGTTTGAATTTGGATCGTGTTAAACTGACCAGCTGCCTTTAAAGACAGCTGTTCAGTTAATTTGACCCTACCTGTTCTTAGTTTCAAAAATTAGAGCGTTCTCTCATTAGTATAATGCAATTCATGCGAAATCACACCGATAAATACACGCTTCATAGCAGCCGTGCAAAGTTGAAAAAATAAAATTTTGAATTGCCGCGTGTCCGTTCGACGCGGTCGGTGTCCGTGCAACGCGGTCGGCATTGGCGCGAAACACAATTATTTGAATTTGGCTACATATTGGTATTGTTCTTTGGACCACCTGGGCTCCCATTCGAATTTTGATTTTTTGCCTTTAATTTGGATCGTGTTTACTGATCAGCTGCCTTTAAATAGAAATTGAAACAGATTTCCAAATTTTTCCCATTTTCAGCAAATATTTTTAAAATTTCGGGAAAAATGCATTTCCCAGCTGAACATGATATGCCCGAATTTTTGAAAATCTCTAGAAAAATCTAACTTCCTGGGCAAAACATAATGCCTTTAAATACCAATGTTGTGTTTGCTGGCCTCATCATTAATTTATTTTTAAATTAAATTTTCTCCGATTTCATAGCTTTTTTTAAAAGCAGCCTTTTTTTCCCTAATATCTACATTATCTACAGTTTCAGAAATATATTTTTCGAAGTTTTCTACTTTTTATGAACTTACTTCTCAGTCTTGTTATTATGAGGTATAATCGTTGTCTCCTTGAAGATCACTTTCAAATAAAAAGTTCAAAAACCTAGAATCCGACAAAGATCAGATTGCAGAGCAGGTGTATCATAACATGAAACAAAAGAAATAAAAGCGTTCAAAATTAGTCGCAGAAAAGAATTCGACATTCGTATTTTTCATATCTGCGCACCTTTCTTTTCAATTCTCAAAAACGGCCACCACTAAAATAAAAAAAAATAGAAAAGTGAGTGGTTTTGGTCTAGTGCTTCTCCCCCCCCATCACCAGCACCACCTCAGTTACCTTTCGTGCGAAGGAAGTGAGTAGTAGCAAAAAAGAAAAAGTAGACGAAGACGCGGAGAAAAGCAAAAGGAAAAAAAAAACGTCCACCTCAAACATAACAACGTCTCTATTCTTTCAGCAGTTACTTACTACTCAAATAGTCTTATTATGTATATTATTTCCTTATTTTCATATTCTTTTCCCTTCATTAATCGTGCAAAAAATGTTTAATGTTTCAGGAGGATCAAAAATTCTATCCTCGAAATGAGAAAAGAACATCGTCGTCGCAGGTATTTGTCGTTATGAAAATCTATTTTATTTTATTGGCAATTTTGTCACTTTCAACGATAAGTTATGCGAAAAAGAAGAAGGCAAAGTCATGGTAATTATTATTTTTTTAAATTTGGTTTCAAATTGCAATTTTTCTAAAAAATTTTGCAGCAAAAGAACAGCGTTCAGTAGACATACGACCAATTATCAGGCATGGAGGGAGCAGATGACGGTTTGTGATCTTTTGCAAGATTATGACGCGGCTGTTAGACCATCAGGAAGGACGCCTTATAATGATACAAGTATGGTTTTATTGATATTTAAAAAAAACGTTTTAAAAAAGTCGGAAGTTCCCGCAATATTATGAGGCTTATGAGCTTATGAGGACTTTTTTAAAAGGGATTCTTTACTGAATTTGGGTTTAAATTCCATTTTCATCTTCTTTTCGATATTTCAAAACCTATAAAAGCAAAAAAAAATAGAAATTTCCTTTCCTAGTACGCGAAAAAAACACATTTACAGATTAAGGGGGAGAAATGGCCTAACTGGTCGGCCACACGCGAGAGATCACATGAATGTGAGAGTGTTTGCAATTGTTAGGCCATTTCGTCGCCTTAATTTGAAAATGTGTTTTTTCGTGTACTAGAAAAGGAAATTTCGACATTTTTTGTTTCTATATGGTTTCAAATATCGTGAAGAAGATGAAATTGGAATAGAAACCCAAAATAAGTAAACAGTCCCTTTAATAACGCATTTTCAAAAGTCTGAAAATATTTTGAAGTAAAAAAAATTCAATTAGTTTTTTGAACTTTTGAGAATTGTGATTTTTTAAAAATTAGTTTTAATGATTGTCGAACACATCAAATTAGAGTTTCATAAATTTTAAATTCAAAAAAATCTGAAAAAATTAAAATTTCAGAAGGGGCTGTGTTGGTTACAACAAGTATGAACATTCGGTCTATTTCAGCAGTGTCGGAGAAAAATATGGTCCGTTCACTTTATAATTTCTTAATTTATTTTCAAATTTCAGGAATTTGTTGCTCAATTTCGTTTTCGTCAAGAATGGTTCGACGACCGTCTTCGTTTTATAGAACATCAAGGGCTTCTATCATCAGATTTTCGAAATTTCGAATTCATTCATGTGGCGCGAGATCAAAGTCTTTGGATTCCCGACACATTTTTCCAGAATGAAAAGAACGGCTGGTATCATATGTTGAATCAAGAAAATCGCTTTCTTAAAATCCGTTCCGATGGAAAACTGATCTATGACCGAAGACTTACCCTTCATTTGGCATGTTCTATGCATTTGTCAAGATATCCAATGGATCATCAAAATTGTGAAATTGCGTTTGCTTCATGTATTTAAAGTTTAAGCAAATAAACCTAGGAATATTTTAATTTTGCAGATGCATATACGACGGCAGATATTGAATATGTATGGGATGTGCCACCAATACAAATACATGAGGGAGCAAATGGAGCATTGCCGAATTTTGAAATTGCTAGTTTTAAGAATGGGTCGTGTACTTCAACAACTAACACAGGTTTTCGTCAAAAGTTTGAAGTTATATTGGGATTTTTATTTGGTTTTTAGGAACATATTCGTGCTTGAAAGTTGAAATTCGACTAAATCGAGTGTTTTCGTTCTTCCTTCTGCAATTATATATTCCATCTTCTATGCTTGTCGGAGTTGCATGGGTTTCATATTGGATTGACTGGAAATCAACAGCGGCTCGTGTTCCTTTAGCAATTGTTACCCTGTTGACAATGATCACAACATCACATGGTACGCAGTTTCTCTTAAAGGAGGACTTTATGAAGCTAATGAATGCATCTGGGATGAAAATAGACTTCATCATCATTCCAAATCTGTTTTTAAAATTTTCGAAAACCACCTAGAAGCCGAGAAAACGCGCCTCAAAACAATGGCCTAGAAAAGATGTGCACCGGCGAAAACTAGTCCGCAGGCATGAAAAATCCAAAAAAAAAACATAAATTAAAATGAAAAAAACATAACAAGGGACTAAGATAAGCATTCTACATAAATATTTATTAACGAAATACGAAAAAAACTCATAGGAAAAAATTTCTGGACACTTTTTCTAGGTCATTGTTTTGAAGCTCATTTTCTCGGCTTCTAGGTGGTTTTAGAAAATTTTAAAAACAGTCTTGGAATGAGAATGAAGTCTATTTTCATTTAAGTTACATTTATTATCTCCGCAAAGCACTTTATTGTTGGGGGGGGGGGGGGGGGGGGGGGGGGGCTTATAGAAACATCTCATTAACTGACACATTGTTCTCAGATATCTGAAGGTACTCACTTTATTTTTGGGTGATCCCAAATACATGAGATGTTTTCATTAGTCAATAAAAATCCAAATGTTTTCCTATTAACCAATTTCAGCAATAAATTCTAATCTACCACCCGTGAGCTACGCCAAATCAATCGATATTTGGATCGGGGCTTGTGTTGGTAGGCGATTACTTTTTGAAGCCAAAAATCGAAATCTTTTAATTTTCAGTGTTCATTTTCTTCTCATTGATCGAATATGCGGTTGTGAATTATATGGGAATATTGGATGAACATCGGCAAATGAGAAAAGCAGCTTGTAATCGTTCTAGGCTTTCAAATGTTATTGATAATGATAACAATGCATTTGGCGAATCACTTCAATCATTGACTTTCAGTCCACAAGAGAAAAAGGTAACGTGTTCCTCGAAGGTATTTAGAAGCTGAAAATAAATTTCAGAGACTAATTCGCCGTCGACCGAAGAAATCATTAGAGTTATTAGAAGGAGATTGTGATTTTGAAGCGATTGAAATGAATGAGAGAGGTCCTCCAAGAACTGCTGGATTAATGGAAGAAGGATGGACATTTCATGACACAACTGATTTAGTTTATATTGGTCAAAGAAAGCGGGTTGAATTGGTGCGATGGTGTAGTGTTTTATCATCGAGAGGAAGAGCTGAAAGAATTGATATTATAGCTAGGTATGTTTATTCAAAAGAAGAAGAAAAAGCATCGAATGAAATGTTTTTGTTCAGAATAATATTTCCAATTGCCTTCATTTTATTCAATTTCGCCTACTGGAGCATATATCTAGAAGAAGAGGATACAAAACCATCATGAATCGAACAAATGTCTTCAATTTCTGTGATTTTTATTGTTATTATATTGAAATGTTTTTTTTTTGTTTTTGAAATTTATCAAACTAATTTTAATTTGAACAATCATTTGTACCGGTACTGATATTTTCAATAAAATTTGGATTTTGAATTTTCGATAAGAATCCAATTTTTAATTGGTTTTAACTTTTTTTTGAAATTCTGGACCTGAAGTTTACTTTTTAGCGTGGGAAAAAATCCAATGAAAAACTCGGAAATGGAGGAAAAAAACCATAAAACCGGTTTTCGCCCTAATGGACGAAGAAACACTTTTTGGTTTTCTAGGCCGTTTGTTTTTTCTCGGCCACCTTATTTTTTTTGCCATTTATTTTTTATACTATTTTATACATTATTTTCTCAGAAAAAAATTGAAAAGCAAAGAAAAACAAAAAAAATCATGCGGCCGAGAAAAAACAAACGGCCTAGAAAACTAAAAAGCGTTTCTTCGTCCATTAGGGCGAAAACCGGTTTTATGGTTTTTTTTCGCCATTTTCTAGTTTCTTTTTTGGATTTTTTTCATTTATTTATAAGCAATCATACTTTCATATTTTTCCACCATTTATTCCGTCCCCTCAGACCCCCCCCCCCCCCTCCGCGCAAAAAAAACTTTCATAAAATTTGAACAATTTTGAGCCAATTTACTTTTTGATAGTTCATAAAAATGCGTATATAAAAATCTAGAAACAATTACTTTATTTTAAAAAATAAGTTTCAGAGTTGAATAACTTTCCCAGATCCGGATCCTGTCGTCTTCTCAATTGTCAGTTTGTCAGTTTTTGGAGGTTTTTCAACTACCATTTTGTCTGTTTTTGGAGCCTTCTCATTTGTCAATTTGTCAGTCTTTGGAGCCTGCGCGTCGTCTTTCTTCTGAAAGAGGTATTTAAAAATAACTTTTTCAAAAAATAATAAAAAATCACATTTTCTGAAATCTCCTTCAATCTCTTCTTCAACATCATCGGCGGGATTGACAAATGTTCAGTCCTCATCGTTTTACCCGTTGTTCGGCTAGAAACCTCCGGTGACTTTTGAATCGGTGTTGCTCTTGTCTGAAAACATTTTTTCAACAAATTAACTTTGAATTTCAAACCTTTCTCTCCCCAGACTTCTCCTGCTTTGTATGTTTCTGCTTGCTACTAAATTTTTCCAGTTGTGCTTGCTGTTTCGATTCCAAGTCTTCACGTTGAGGTGTTTTTTTGAAAGTGGGTTTTTTCGCCGTCGAGTTTCCAGGAGTCGTTAACTTTTCAACAATTTCTTTCATTATTATGTTTGGTCTGAAAATAAAAAAAAATATCAAAATGTGAACTAATAAGTACGTACTCCGTATTCTTCACAGCTTTACTTGAAGAATTCAACTTCTGCGGGACCGTCTCCTTATGTGCAGTATCGCCTTTCACAGAAAACGCCTGAATCTGAAGATTCACCGGTGTGGTCATCAACATTTTCAGTTCTAGTCGAAGTTCGCTAAACTCAGCCAACAAATGCTCTGAGCCATTGAAAAGCCATTGTTTTTCGTCTAAAAGTGCGTAGATCACAAATTTTTCTTCGGTCATTTTTTCTAAATGACCGCGAATGTTATCGAGGGCATAGTTGGCTTTTTCCTCGTTTGAAATACATGTCCCTGGGATGTCGGTTTCATTGAGTAGAGAGGCGAGCTGCAAAGAATGAATTTAGCTAACGAAACCAGGAAAAATTTGTATTTTTCCTCTGAATTTTACTTAAAGAAAGGGTGTCAGTTAAAAGCGTGTGGGGTCAAAAGCTTTCATCTGATACTACTAATGGAAATCAAATTCTCCTAAAGACTAAAAAAACCCACCTCCAATCCCCTACCCATTCGATCAGCAGTAATCTGAATCTGACAAAGCGCCGCCTCCTCCTTCTTCGTCGTCCGCACTCGACTAACCCTTGGTCCCTTGTTATTGTTGCTAAAAATATAGGTGTCCCCCTTCTCTTTAAGCCAAAAAAAATAAAATTCTTACACAGAAAACGGTGTAATCGGCGGCGCTTGCGGCGGACACTTCGGTTTCGGTTTCTTCTCCAAAACCTTAAATCCACCTCCCATATTTTTCGGCGTTCCACAAGTGCTCTGTTCAATAACATACTCCACATTATTGTGTCCAAATGCGATTGCATCCCTGTCATTTTTCTCCTGTTCATTTTCAAGACTTTTCTTCGTTTTTATCATCATTTTTTCTTTTCGTTTTTCTTCGAATAGATACAGGATGAACAGGAAAATTGCTACGACGACGGCTGGAAAAAATCAGAATATATACTTTAAAAAAAAGCCTCACCTATAATAGTCCCAACCAATTTTGGCATATAGGCCGGAATATTCAAAGCATAGTGGCAATTTCGACAAGGACCTTCTTTTATACAAGGCCCGAGAGTTATGGCGGTTTCAGTTGTACTTAAGATTATTGTATCAATTTTCGTACTCATTATTAAAGTAATTATTTATTTTTTTCTACAAAAAACAGAAAGAGTCTTATTTTTTATTCAAAATAACAGAAATTAAATAACGATGACGTCAAACTATGAGAAAATGTCACGTAAGAGGGATTTCGAACTTTCCTTCACTAACTGAAGTTCAGTTTGGATTTTTTTTAAACTTGTAAAATGTGTGAATTCGAAGCAAAAATGAAGTCGGGAACGGCGGAGGACGAGAAAAAGATAAACAAATGGCTGGAGTCGATAATCTTCAGATATTTCCACGTCTGGACACCTGTGAATTGTCAAGGAATTATGAAAAGATACGAACTTTTTGAACTATGCCTTCGTGTTCGCGAATTCTTTTGGAACAATCCACTCTATCGAGAGGTTGACATCCCAGTCACAATTGTTGGCGACATCCATGGTCAATTTGAAGATCTGAAGACGATTTTTGACATGAATGGTTGGCCATTTAGTGACGAGGAGGCCAAGGAAATGTGTAGGAATATGATCCTAAGACATGAAAAGGATGAGAAAAATGTTCAGTAAGTAGGCTTCAAAGAAGGTGCTCAACTTATTACGTTTTTCAACAGGATTCCAAAAATGCTCGGCTCGGGTTCTGACCGTCAACCTGGTCCTAAAAACTATCTGTTCCTAGGAGACTACGTTGATCGAGGTCCTTATTCTATGGAAGTCGTCTTGCTCCTATTCGCTATGCAGCTCAGATGGCCAGAACGGATCACACTTCTTCGTGGGAACCACGAGTCACGTCCCGTTAATCGACAGTATGGGTTTTATAGCGAATGTGTGAAGCGATACAATGAGAGGTGAAAAAATTTAAAAATTGTTGAATAAAATTTAACAGGCTTTATTTTCAGAGTCTATGAAGTATTCCAATTGGCGTTCAATTGCATGCCTCTCACAGCAATCGTAAATAAAAGAATCATGTGTATGCATGGTGGGATTTCGGAAGATTTGGTGGATTTGAAGCAAGTGAGTTGAAAATTTAATATAATGGATATAAACCAGGATGTGAATTGTTGGAAAACTAGTCCCTCTTGTGTTTCTAGTCCGCATGATCATTTACACGGCTTGTAAAAATGAACCTGTGTCATTCGCGCGTGAACAGGCTGGTTGCGCATTGTCCGCAAGCGCAGATCAGAGAAAATCCTCTTCAAACTGCACGCTATTTACTGTAAAATAGCGCGTGCCACAGTTGCGTTTTCCTTGCCACGCCCATTTCTGTGCAAAAATCCTGAATTGTCGGGTGAAAATTGTTCCTCTTTCCTTGGTGTTTTTTTTACAAACCGTGTTTACATATGGCGAAATTTTTCCAGAATTTCATAATTCGAATGTTTCAGCTCGACGCTGTCAAGCGACCAATGGACATACCAGACGTTGGAATAATCGCTGATCTCACATGGGCAGATCCAGAACCGGAAATCGATTTCTACCAAGAATCACCACGAGGTGCAGCCAAGATCTTCGGCGTCAAGGCGGTCGATGAATTTTGCAAACATTTTGACTTGGACCTAATTGTTCGAGCTCATCAAGTGGTCCAAGATGGCTATGAATTTTTTGCGGATCGAAGATTGGTCACCATCTTTTCGGCGCCTTTTTATTGCGGACAAACTAATAATGTGGCGTCAATTTTGACGATAAGTAAGAATATGGTAAATTTATTAAAAGTAATTCTAGTATATACATTTAATTTTATTTATTAACAGGTTGGCTCATTCAGCTTAATCAAACCGGTAACCGATTTGAGAGAGGGAACAAATGTCTGCGGATTGGATGATGAGGATTGAAGCAACATTGTTTAAGTATAGTGGTATTATTTCATGTTGAGAATAAAATGTTTCCTACATTGATATTTCTACGACATTTTAATAAGTTACACAAATATTATTGGTAGGGCGCTATTGGATGTTTGGATCGATTGGATCACGGTATCATTATGTTCTCTGAAGCCCATTGGGTTCTGATCAACATTTTTTTTTAATCTTAAAGAAATATTGATTTCAAGATGTGTTTCGTTTCAAAATTTTTTCGAGTTTTATTTAAATTCTTTTTAAAATATTTCTACCTCATCAAAAAATCTCAAAATGGCTCATTAAAGACAGCTGTTCAGTTAATTTGACCCTACCTGTTTTTAGTTTCAAAAATTAGAGCGTTCTCTCATTAGTATAATGCAATTTATGCGAAATCACACCGATAAATACACGCGTCATAGCAGCGGTCCAAAGTTGAAAAAATCAAAATTTGAATGCGCGCGTGTCCGTGCGACGCGGTCGAAATTGGCGCGAAACACAATTATTTGAATTTAGCTACATATTGGTAATGTTCTTTGGACCACCTGGGCTCCCATTCGAATTTTGATTTTTTGCCTAGAATTTGGATCGTGTTAACTGACAATCTGCCTTTAAACGTGGAAAAATCCCACCATCTTTAGCTGAAAATTTGTTTACACTTTCTCTGGGTAATGCATCCCCTCCTCTCTCTTCGTTGAAGCCCTTGAATCGCTTGTTGTTATGCACGTGTTCCCATAGAAACCAAGCTCCAAATTTTATGCGCCACCTAAGCCCTCAGTCGAAATGGTAAGCTTTTTTCAGTTTTTTGGTAATTTCAATTTTTTAAATCTATTTTTTCAGCTTTTGTCTCGATTGCGACCGAACAAGAAAAAGTCGGTTGTGAATCAAGCATCGCAGCCGAAAAAAATTCAAAAAATTCCGGAACTTGAGGAGTTTTTAATTCGAAAAGATTATCAGGGTGCTATTTCGTTACTGGAGGTTTTTTTTTCTTTCGTCTTTGTTTTTTTAATCTCTTTTTTTAGTTCCAAAACAAAGAATTACACAGTTATGATGAAACACGTTCTATGTGGCTTGGTCACTGTTATTTTCGAGCCGGAGATTATAAAAAAGCATCAGATGTTTACGAAGAAATGATGGAAAGACCTGATTGTCCGCCTGAAATTGGTTGTTATTTGGGTTGCTGTTTTTTCCATCTTGGAATGTATAATGAAGCAAGACTAGCTGCTGAAAAATGTTTGATTTCTTCAATACATCTCTGGAAATTTTCTTCTTGTTTTAGCTCCAAAAAGCCCATTGCAAAATCGATTAATGTTTCATGTGTCACATAAAGTTGGAGATGAAAAGAGGCTAATGGCATTTCATCAGAACTTGGGAGTATGTTTAATGTTGTTTTTTTTTCGAATCTGAAAATAAAATTTCAGGAAAACTTAGAAGATCAGCTCTGTTTGGCAAGTATTCATTACATGCGACATCATTTTTCAGAAGCTGTTGAAATCTATAAAAGCATTCTTCAACAACAACCGTAAGATTTCGATTTAAAAGTGTGGAGAAATTTTGTCAAAAATTAAGAAACATTACTAAACACAACATAAAACATAAGAAACGTTGAGTATAGGCTAAAACATTGTGAAGCAAAAATATTATTCGACAAAAAGATTTTTCGACAAAACCATTGTGGGAAAAACCATTTTTGTAAAAAACATTTTTCGGAAAAAACATTTTTCGACAAAACCATTATGGGAAAAACCATTGGGACGGTAGAGCGCGTTTGCTCCCACCCCCTTTTTATTTGGTGTTCGCTTTTGTAGCGTTTCAAGACCCGAACGATATTTCAGGCGCATGCGCCTTGAAATGTCTGCGTCTCTCAACGTCACATGATAAGGGCAGTTGGTTGCCGGCCCTGATCATTGTCTGCATGCCCAAAAATGTAAATACCGCGCCCAGGTGGGCGCCGCCGGTTCAATTTCCCAAGTTTGAGGTTAACCTGAGGTAGACTTAAAACTTGGATAATTAAACCGGCCGCGCCCACTTGCGCCCGGTATATACATTTTTGGGCATGCAGACAACGATCAGGGCCGGCAACCAACTGCCCTTATCATGTGACGTTGAGAGACGCAGACATTTCAAGGCGCATGCGCCTGAAATATCGTTCGGGTCTTGAAACGCTACAAAAGCGAACACCAAATAAAAAGGGGTGGGAGCAAACGCGCTCTACCGTCCCAATGGTTTTTCCCATAATGGTTTTGTCGAAAAATGTTTTTTCCGAAAAATGTTTTTTACAAAAATGGTTTTTCCCACAATGGTTTTGTCGAAAAATCTTTTTGTCGAATAATATTTTTGCTTCACAATGTTTTAGCCTATACTCGAAACGTTTCCCATATTGCTGAACTTTTCTAATCCAACAAAAAGAACTAACACATCACAATATTATCGCCCACTGTGGAAACCCCACAAGAGCTGGCCAAAAATTTTAGTTGTTTGACACTTTCTTTCGAAAGGTCAGAACTCCAAATTACCTTGAGTAACTGGGTTTTAAACCAACGATAGGAGAAAATCGTCGGGTCTTATGTTTTCACTAATGCAGACAATTTAGTGGCGTGCGTCCAACTGCCTTTAACATTACAACCCACGAGACGCAGGCAAATGAGAGATAATGGATACCAGAGAAAAAGACAGTTCGGCCATATTTTCTAGGCCGTGTTTTTTTCTAGTCCCTGAAAAAAAAACAGAGAAAAATTGCGAAAGAGAGCATGAACGAGTGGAAAAAAACCCTTTAAAAATTTTCAGAAATCTACTAGCACTCAATGTTTACATGGCAATGTGTTATTTCAAAATGGATTACTTCGATGTCGCCCATGATGTTTTAGTGCAATATCTGAACGCATTTCCGGATAGCCCAGCAGCCTTGAACCTTAAAGCATGTATTTCATATCGAGCATACACCGGAAAAACCATAATTTCTGATATCGAATCTTTGTTGAAAACCAATTTATACCCATCAATTCGTGACCTTATCCGACACAATTTGGTTGTGTTCAAAAATGGAGACGGAGCACTTCAAGTTTTTCCATCGCTGATGGATATTTTCAGAGAAGCAAGACTGAATATGATCACATATTATTTGAGAAAAGGTATATTAATTATTTGAAATGTTTTCGAAATTGATGTTCTCAGATCAAATTCAAGAAGCAATATCAGTGTGCAATGAGCTTGAACCACATGTACCTATCGAATTTCTGATCAAAGCTATTACTTTCACGATATATGGCCAGAAAAAAGAATCGGTAATTGGAATTAAATTTGGAAAAAAAGGAAAATTGTATTTTCAGAAAGATCACTTGAAAACAGCCGAACAATTTTTCAAAATGGTTGGGGAGTCATCAACGGAATGCGGTAAGTATTCAGGGTGCTCCGATGTATGTATTTAGTGTTATTTTCTAAAGAATGGATCTCACGAGTTTTCGAACTTAAAAAAGTATTCCAACTTTATTTACGAAAGTCACGAATATCCACTTCACGAATAATTGATTGTTCAGATACAATACCTGGACGACAATGCTTAGCATCATACAGTTTTCTTCATCAAAATTATGATGATGCAGTTCTATACCTCGACTCAATAAAGGAATATCATCAACAAGATGATGTTTTCAACTTAAACTTCGCCCAAGCCCACCTAATGTGCGGAAATTATAAAATAGCCGAAGAATATTTTTTGAACGTGACAGGTCCAGACCGAGATAAATCGCTTTATAAATTCATGCTTGCCAGAACTTGTGAGTTTAATTTTCTGTGACAATTTCTTAAAATGAATTTCCAGTCATTTATAACCAAAAACCGCATTATGCATGGGATATAATGACGAAAACTCGAGATCCGAAAGATGCATTCACATTACTCAGATTAATTGCACATGATTGTTATAAAGCTGGTGAATATTATTATGCGGCGAAAGCATTTGATCAACTTGAAAAATCGGATCCGTCACCTGAAAATTGGCAAGGAAAGCGTGGTGCTACAGCCGGATTATTCAGGCAATTGATGCATGGAAAAGCTTTAAAGTAATTAAATTTTGATAGTAACTATTCATAAATTCAACTTTTTCAGCGAACAGATGTCGGAAATTCTTCAACTTGTTGATACAAGTCATCATCCGCATGCTGAATTCTTATCAACTGTTATCCGATCATGGACAAAAAATCATTCGATAAATCTTTGAAATCCTTGTATATCCGTATCTCTTAATGCTTTTCCTGTTGTCTGGACCAACTTTCAATTGTCCTACTTTTGAGGAGACCAGTTGGTTACCATCTCAATAAACCAGTAGCTTATCAAACTGTTATCATCATGATTTTATGGGTATAAAAATGAAATGATTTGTCTAATTCTTCAGTCGTCAGCTGAACATGAAGATTGACAAAGAGGACGATCAACAGCAACAAATGCGCCGTGTCGCATTTTTTGCGGTTGCCGTTTCCACTGCTGCCGTTATTTCAAGCATTGTGACTCTCCCGATGATCTACTCATATGTTCAATCGTTCCAATCTCATTTGATCATGGAGACTGAATTCTGCAAGGTATTTTTCTAAATTTTCTTAATTCTTCAATTTCTCAAATAATTTTCAGTCTCGTGCTCGTGACATGTGGGTTGAGATGCAAGTTTTGCACAAATCTGGGGTGACTCGTAGCCGCAGAAATGCTGGCTACCGCGAGGGACACGGCGGCGGTGGAGGAGGTGGTGGAGGTGGTGGATATGGTGGACCAACTGGCGCTGGTGCCGATATTGGACCAACATGCTGCCCATGCCAACAAGGACCAGCTGGACCACCAGGACCACCAGGAGATACTGGACCACATGGAAACGATGGACATCATGGATCACCAGGATCTCCAGGAAAGGAAGGATCAATCTTGTCATCTGCTCTTCCACCATCAGAGCCATGCATCATCTGCCCACCAGGACCACAAGGAGCTGTCGGACAACAAGGACCAAAGGGACCACAAGGACCAAAAGGAAAGTCACAAGAACGAGCCGGAGATGGAAAGCCTGGAGAGCCAGGAATGATCGGACCACCAGGACCACCAGGAGGAGTTGGAGAACCAGGACCACCAGGACCAGCTGGACAACCAGGAAGAGTCATCCAAGTCAACGGACCAGCAGGGCCATCAGGACCACGTGGACCAAAGGGACCTCCAGGACCAAAGGGATTGCCTGGAATTTCTGGACTTACCGAAGTTGGAGATCAAGGACCTCCAGGAGACCAAGGAGGACCAGGACCAGTTGGACAGCAAGGACCACCTGGGCCACAAGGACCACAAGGACCACCAGGAGACGAAGGATCATGCGATCACTGCCCAGAGCCAAGAACTCCACCAGGCTATTAAGCCCGCCGTTCGATTCACGGTGCATTCAAGCTGTTGTATTGCTTCTCAAGTGTTTATTTTCTTATTATTTTATTCTAATCCGAAAATGTTTTGAATATTTCCTTTTTTGATCTTTTTTCATTGTTTGGCTGACGACTCAACCAGCTCGACTCAATAAAAAACTCGCTCGAAACGTTTTTCTCCAACACCAAGAAACATGCAAGAATTACAGCGTAAAGTGTATTCAATAAATACTGCAGGACGCTTAAAATGTAGATATATACAAAACTACGAGGCGAACCGCTTTGAAACTCGACGCAAAACACGCAATTGTATCGAAAACATTCGGCAAAATACGGTGGAATTTACATACGTATGAACATATTGCCATATAAACATTGAGTGCTAGTAGATTTCTGAAAATTTTAAAAGGGTTTTTTCCACTCGTTCACGCTCTCTTTCGCAATTTTTCTCTGTTCTTTTTTTCAGGGACTAGAAAAAAACACGGCCTAGAAAATATGGCCGAACTGTATTTTTCTCTGGTGTCTATTATCTCTCATTTGTCTGCGTCTCGCGGGTTGTAATGTTAAAGGCAGTTGGACGCACCCCACTAAATTGTCTGCATTAGTGAAAACATAAGACCCGACGATTTTCTTCTATCGTTGGTTTAAAACCCAGTTACTCAAGGTAATTTGGAGTTCTGACCTTTCGAAAGAAAGTGTCAAACAACTAAAATTTTTGACCAGCTCTTGTGGGGTTTCCACAGTGGGCGATAATATTGAGATGGTCTAGTTCGTTTGAAATTATTGTTGGATTAGATGAAAACAGAAGTTTCGGATAAAACTAGTAGTTTTTAAAAGAAAAATCTTAAATTGAGAAATATTGAGCGTAAACGCTTCAGCCACACCTAATTAAGCAGCAAAGAAAACTGCGCCAATTCCGACCGCGTTGCACGATCCGGCACGCATTCAAATTTTGATTTTTTCAACTTTGGACCGCTGCTATGACGCGTGTATTTATCGGTGTGATTTCGCATGAATTGCATTGTTCTAATGAGAGAACGCTCTAATTTTTGAAACTAAGATCAGGTAAATTAACCGAACAGCTGTCTTTAAAAAATAATGATTTTATTCAGATTTAATAGAAGTTCCGTGATGATTTCTGCAAACCTCAAAAAACTACTTTGTCTTCTTCATTTGGTTTTCTCTAGTCAAGTTCCTAATTTGATTAAATACGTAGTGTGTACTGCATAAACTACAATCTGACGAGATCATTCGTATCAATATCGGAACATGGCGAAGGTTCGTAATCGGTTCAATTATATATCCTGACATAACAAACTTTACCGTCACATATTATTTTGTTTTCGTTTCGATTGAAAAAAATAGTTGGTTTATATCAAAAAGTTGTCAATGGAAAAATCCCTTATCGGGTAATTTCCGTGTGCTTTTTTTTCAGTCATTGTTAAATATAGATAAAAATACAAACATCAGTTCATGCCTTCTTTCTTTGCCTTCTTTAAAATTCATTTTTTCTAGTTCCAGAATGGGTATAATCCACAATCAATCTGCAATTCTTGTGCTAACGGTTGCGGGTGCAGGTTTGAGTCTTTCGGTCTGGAGTGTTTATTATATCAAGGTACATGCAATTTTTAAATAAAAAACTCATAAAATTCAAAACACAACCTGAAAAAAAAACAAAAAATTTAATCTTCGTCTGTCCTTTTTGTACTAGTTTGTCGAATTTTTTATCGAAACATTTTTCGAATTTTTGTTTTCGAAAAAAAAAACATAACAATAAAACTGTTGGCAATAGAACACTTTGAAAAATATCATCACCAATAATAATCATGAGTTTACTTTCTCCTTACCTATTCTCTGTTCGTTCTTTCTTCAACTATTCATGTTTTCTCATCAGTTTAATTTCGTTTTCATTTGATGCGCAAATCTATGTCTTCAGCTCAAAATATGTACAGGTAAAAGCAGTTTCTGCAAAATTTTGAAAATATCATTTATTTGTAATAACTTTCTTTTATCAATAAAAGTTCTGAAAATAGTTTTCTAAGATTATCGTGAAACATCTATTGAAAATTTCTAGAAAGTTCCTTGTTGAAATTTTCACTTATTTTTCAAACTTTGCCAGTTTGTCAGTGTTCAAGATGGTATATTCATAGAACAATTGATGAAACTACAAGGCAAAAACGTTTTATCAAAGAACGTTATCTACAAAACCATATGAAAAGAAAAATAGAAAAAAGGTTATTATTTGTTTATGACTTCTAGCCAGTCTTCATTTAAAGATTCTCCGGTCATAGTGCAAAAACCCACTGTATTAAGGACTTCCGCTGATGCAGCGAACATGCATACGCGTTTAGACCCCCCCCCCCCAAAATTACTTTAAAGGACGGCTTTACGGAGGTAATGAATGTACCTAAAATGAAAATAGACTTCATTCGCATTCCAAATCTGTTTATAAAATTTTCTAAAACCACCTAGAAGCCGAGAAAATGAGCTTCATACCAATGGCCTAGAAAAAGAGGCCGCCTGGCCGAACTTTTTCCTATGAGATTTTTTCGTGTTTCGTTAATAAATAGTCATGCTGAATGCTTTTAGTCCTTTTTTTATGTTTTTTCATTTTTTTTTGGATTTTTTATGCCTGCGGACTAGTTTTCGCCGGTGACCACTTTTTCTAGGCCATTGTTTTGAGGCTTTTAGGAGGGGTTCTCGGCTTCCAGGTGGTTTTAGAAAATTTTAAAAACAGATTTGGAATGAGTATGAAGTCTATTTTCATCCCAGATGAATCCATTAGCTCTGTAAAGCCCTCCTTTAAAGACAGCTATTCAGCTAATTTGACCCTACCTGTTCTTAGTTTCAAAAATTAAAGCGTTCTCTCATTAGTACAATGCAATTTATGCGAAATCACACCGATAAATACAAGCGTCATAGCAGCCGTCCAAAGTTGCAAAATTAAAATTTTGAATGCGCGCGTGTCCGTGCGACGCGGTCGGTGTCCGTGCAACGCGGTCGGAATTGGCGCGAAACACAATTATTTGAATGTGGCAACACATTGCTATTGTTATCTCGGCCGTCTGGTCCCCCATTCAAATTCTTAGTTGTCGCCTTAAATTTGGTTCGTGTTAACTGACAAGCTGCCTTTAAAAATTCCTAATTTACCATTTTTAGGTTTTTCTGGAAGAATATCATCTACCAACATCCTATTTAAAAATAGTCCAAATATTGTTTTTATTATGGAACGCTGTAAACGATCCAATGATGGGCTATATGCAGGTGAATTAGCATTATATTTTCTCCTAACAACACTTTTTAATAGGATCTTGGATTCTGTGGAATGAAATGGATTATGGATCGTAGGAAGGTAATACTTTATGCTGGTCCCGTTTTCGCGGCTTCATTTCTAATGTTTTGGTTTCCTTGGTCAACGTACGTTGACCTAATTCAGTTTTTAATTTAATGAAAACATCTCAATTGTATTTCAGAAGTGTTGGTTGGATTACAGCTCTTCATTTGCTCTTATCATTATTCATTTATGATACGCTTTTGACATTAGTTCTTTCCGCATATTGCGGACTTTGTGTTGAAAATTCTAAAAGTCATGAAGAACGTGTTCGTGTTATAGTTTATGGTGAAATATTCACCATTTTAGGTAATCAATAAACTAGTTATAAAAGCCAATTTAAAAAAACAACGTTCAGCCGGTCTCATAATATTCCCACTAGAAAAAATGCCTCATACAAATGAACATTTTTGGATTTTTCAAGTCAGTTGCGTGGTGATTGCTATTTGTTCCGGATTGATTATGACAACATCTGCTTATCATTTGAAAGTGGAAAAACCGACGAATGAATCTCATCAATTGGAAAAGTTCAATGAAGTAAAACATTAGTTTAAACCATATCATAAGATAAATACTTTTGAATAATTCAGCCGAAAGTAGAAATTGAGAAACAAGGATGGAGGGAAGCTTTATCAGTCTCTTTGCAAATTATAAAAGAACCAAGATTTATATGCCTAGTTGGAGCACAATTTTTCCGAATCTTGAGGTTTTAAAACAGTATTCACATTTGTTATAATTCGCCCGTTTTCAGATTCACAGCAAACGAAAATTTCCTCATCGTTTACACGGAAAGTTTATTAGTTAGGGATGGTTATTTTGAAAAGAATTCCGATTTTCTTGGTTCATTTTATGTTTTGACTAGATCATGTGGAAGTGTAAGGTTTCCTTTTGATATAATTTAAAATTAATTATTATAGATTTTATTCCTTCTTTTGTGGTTTCCCACAAATAAATTCGGAACTCAAGCTGTTATTCAATCATTAAATGTTTTGTCAATTTTTAATGTTCTATTTGCACTTTATTTCGGAATGGATAATGTCACAGCTGTTGCGATTTTCATGATTATTGAAAAGTGAGTCGCTTGGAAAAAAATATTAGGAAAAGACACTTGTGCCTACGAACAAATTTACCTACCCTTCTTTACCGGTCTAGCAAGATAGGCGGAAGACAAGCGCATACGCTTGACGCATCTAAATTTTCTCATAATTGAGACTAGTTAAAGGAGGGCTTTACGGAGATAATGAATGCATCTCGCATGATAATATACTTCATTCCAAATCAGTTTTTAAAATTTTCTAAAACCGCCTAGAAGCCGAGAAAACACGCCTCAAAACAATGGCCTAGAAAAAGTGTCCACTAGTCCGCACGCATTAAAAATCCAAAAAAAAAATTAAAAAACATAAATTAAAATGAAAAACATAAAAAAAGGACTAATGTAAGCATTCTTCATAACTATTTATTAACGAAACACGAAAAAAGCTCATCGGAAAAAGTTCGGCCAGGTGGACACTATTTCTAGGACATTGTTTTTAAGCTCATTTTCTCGGCTTCTAGGTGGTTTTAGAAAATTTCAAAAACAGATTTGGAATGAGAATGAAGTCTATTTTCATTTAAGGTACGTTTATTACCTCCGTAAATCCCTCCTTTAAATACCATCTTTCAAATTCGCAATTTCAGTGCAATCGCCCGGTGTGGTTGGCAAGGATTCTACATTGTAGTTGCTGGAGAAGTTGTTGACACTGATATGCAAAAGAATAACAGAAAGTAAGATACTGAATTCTTTTTTAAAACCCCTTTATTCTTGTTTTTTCAGAACTCCATTTTCTACAATAATTTTCACATTGAAAGCCCTCTTTATAAAACCAGCCGATCAATTGGCATCTGTCCTTGTTCTAACGTTATTTTTAGAAAAAGGAGGATTCCCGCAATTGACATCACCCTGTTCAGAGCTCAATGAGAATGGTTTTAATTCAACAATGATATCGTCTTCCACGAAGTATGTTCTGACTTCGAAAGTTGCTCTATAACATCATAATTTTCTTTAATTTCAGCTCAACCATTGTCTCCCAATGTACGAATTACAACGAGTGGATGTTCTATGCTCTTACAATATTCCCAGCTGTTTGCGTGGTTGGTGAAGCAATATTCGTGGCAATGGATCAGTTCTGGAGACGACATGTAAAAGGAAAAGCAAACCATTTTGGAGACACCTAATAATATAGGGTTTAAACATTTTTTTTTAAAATCTATATATTCAACGTGTATTCTGTACCTGTTTTCTAAATGCACTCAATAATGAGATTAACTGTGAAAAAAAAAGAGAAATTACAATATATCGGTTATATCTCTTCTGGAATTATTTGCTTCTGCTGCCAATGATGAAACCAAGTTATTCAGTTCACCGATACGAGATTCGGCTTCTCGCAAATCTTCGCTTAAATTTCGAACTTGACGACGAAGATCCTCCTGAATTTCAGATTTATTTCAGATGGTCGTTGAAAGCAAAAAATAAACCATGCAAACATTTATTGGTTCAAAGTGAGAAAAAAGCTCGTGCAAATGACTGGACAAGTGAAAATATGAACAAAAAATAAGTTAATCATCAGTTCAGTTGAACTTCTGGAATTAAAAAAATAAATTAACAAGTTACTGTAAACTTACTGTAAGTTACTTTTAAAGAAACAATTTTCTGAAGCTCTTAGAGAATTTTTAAAAAATTAAGAATCGGGAGGTTTTTAAAGACAACATGTCACTGTTTTATGTTTATTTGTTACATTGTTTGTCCACCCAAATCATACTAAACGCCTCAAAAAAATAGAAAAATAAAATTTTAAAATAAATCGGATTTTTTCTCTATTTTTAGCTCAAAATTTAAAAAATATGTCGACTGACACGATGTCTTTAAGCGAAACCTCGGTTTTCGTTTTTTTAAATATTTAACTGAAATTTTGAAAATAAGCGCATGCAAACAAAATTAAAAACAAATTAAAAGCGTATTGACGAAGATAAGCGATGGCTTGGGCTACTGCTGACCTGTGTTTTTATGTGAACCGCATCGGAGAGACGGCGAACTTCATGTCTTTCACTTTCCAGTTCCGAAACTCTGAAATCTCAGCAACATTTTTATGGATAGTAAATGTATAAATTTATAAGATATCAGAATTAGCTCATGGAATTATAGCAACTGTAAAGATATATTTGAAAATCACAAATTTCCTGTTCCGAAGCACCGCTTTTTCTTGTTCACTGTTATATAAAACGAAAAGAAATGAAACAAAATCTTTATTATCTTCCAAAACTGAATGTACAGCATTCAAATAAGATGGATTATTTGGGTGAACCGTTAGAAAAAAAATGGATGCTTCGGAACAAAAAATTCGGGGAAATTGGAGATTCGGGGAATTTTCATTCGTTCCTCAGGGCGAAAGCCGATAGAAAAATACAACTTTTTCTTGGATTTTCGTTTTTAACAGACACAGATAGTTAAGTATTCTCAAGCTCATTATGATTATTACCGTAAAATTGTACAACTAGTTCAAACTACCAGAATGAAGATATGACGTTCCTAAATATTTGAAATTTTTTTCATGGTGACTGAATAAGTAAGGTCGTCTTAAAAAAGGGAATAATTTAGAAGAGGATCTTCTGACCTTCGAGCGTTTTCAGCGGCTTCGCGTGTTGCTGCTTCAAGAATTGATTGGAGATGTGCTAGTTGCTCACGGAGGGAAAAGACTTCAGATTCAGCTTCAGCTTTCTGAAAATAGGGTTTTTTTAGAATTCAGAAGGAAACTTTAAAAAAAAGTCTTCGAAATCATGATTTTTTAAACATTTAAAGGAGGGCTTTACGGAGATAATGAATGCGTCTGGGGTGAAAATAGACTTCATTCTCATTCCAAATCTGTATTTTAAATTTTCTAAAACCACCTAGAAGCCGAGAAAACACGCCTCAAAACAATGGCCTAGAAAAAGGGGCCACCGGCGAAAACTAGTCCGCAGACATGAAAAATCCAAAAAAATTAAAAAAACATTAAAAAAGGACTAATTCTGCATGACTATTAATTAACGAAACACAAAAAAAGCTCATTGGAAAAAAGTCCAGCCAGGTGGAAACTTTTTCTAGGCCATTGTTTTGAAGCTCATTTTCAAGGCTTCTAGGCGATTTTAGAAAATTTTAAAAACAGATTTGGAATGAGAATGAACTCTATTTTCATTTAAGGAACATTTATTATCTCACTAAAGCCCTCCGTTGCAGTTAATTTCAAACTCACAATTTCCTCCCAATCCTCTTGTTTCGATCTCAATTCCTTTGCCCAATTCTCATTCAAACACTTCAATTCCTCATCAACGTGCTCAAACCGTTTTTCCAAATCCTCGTTCTTCTTTCTCAGTTTCGCATTCTCCTCAAATATAGGTTTTTGAAGGTTCTGTATTTCGTCAAAAGCGTTTCTCGTCTCCACGGTCTCTTCCCTCAAGTTCTCATTATCTTTGTGAAGTTTTTTGTTCTCTTGAATCGCTTGAATATAAACTGGAATGTTTTCGTATTCTTCAATTCCGGCAGCTTCTGCAAATGGTCGAAGTTGATTTAATTCCTTTGCCAAGATTTCTTTTGCCGATGAGATGACTTGAATGTTTTGCGAAAGTTCGCGAATTTCATTTCGGCTTGTTTCAAGCTGTCCTTTCAGTGATTGGTTTCTGAAGATGGATTTAGATTTTTGATTGGAAATACAGTTCTTACTGCTCATCCATTTCTATCAATTTCAATTGCAAATTTGTGATCGAATCTTCAAGATTTTCCGATTTTTGCGTCAAATTATCAGCCTGAAATCAGTAAATAATTCTCATTCGAACACTTTTTCCTTACATTTTCTCTCGACTCTGCATATTCCGATCCAATATTTTTCAAAATTCCCAACTGATATTCTTGATTGTCGATTTTTTCTTGAGCCTCTGCCAGCTTTGATTCATATGATTTTACATCACTGAAATTTCCCGTTATTTCTTATTGAACCTGCTATATATTCCTCTTACTTTTTAAGATTTTCAATTGTTTCATTCAACTTCGAAAGTTCTTGTCGATTCGAATCAATTATCTGATCTTTTGCTGTTGAAATCCTTGCCAAATCGAGGAATTGTTGTTCCAATGGTGTTAACTCTTTTCCAGATGATTGAAGTAGATCCGTTCTTTCCTTAATATATTATTTATTTATTTTACATAGTTCAAAGAACAGCTAAAAACCTTTATAGCTTGTATCGGATTATTTTGCGATGAAACAGACGATGCCGTATCTCTTGCAGACGCTGTTGACGATGAGGAAGTATGACGCTTTTTAGTAAATTGGCTCACATCTATACAAAAATTATTATATGAAGAATACTGTCAAAGAAAACTATTACCAATTTTCATTCCAGAAGCTGACAGCATTTTCTGCACAGCTTGCACACTTTTTTCGAATTGTTTTGTTGCGTCGGAGTATGAAGAAGTGTTTGAAGTGTTTCCAGCCGCATGACATCTCTGACTCAACGTAACATAATAATCACGATCATTCCATGCACCGCCCGGAGCCACGAATTTCTTTCCATCAAATTTCACCGATTTTTTGCATGGGTCTCCAGATTGACGGTAGTACATTCCAGAACATCCTGGAGAAAAAAAAGCGTTGATGTATTATGTTGTTATTTGAAAATTTATAGCTTCTCAGAAAAATAACGACAACTTATTTGTGAGATTGGAACCACTTGAAGCAGTGCAAATTAAAGTTAAAGGCAGCTTGTCAGTTAACACGATCCAAATTCAAGGCAAAAAATCAAAATGCGAACGGGAGCCCAGGTGGACCAAAGAACATTACCAATATCTAGCCAAATTCAAATAATTGTGTTTCGCGCCAATATCGAGCGCGTTGCACGGACACGCGCGCATTCAAATTTTGATTTTTTCAACTTTGAACTGCTGCTATGACGCGAGTATTTATCGGTGTGATTTCACATAAATTGCATTGTACTAATGAGAGAACGCTCTAATTTTTGAAACTAAGAACAGGTAGGGTCAAATTAACTGAACAGCTGTCTTTAACATTACCTAAATTCAAGGCAAAAAATCAAAATTCGACTGAGAGCTCAGGTGGTCGAAAAAACAATAAAACTTTGTAGCCACATTCAAATAATTGTGTTTCGCGCCAATTCCGACCGCGTTGCACGATCCGGCACGCATTCAAATTTTGATTTTTGTAACTTTGGACCGCTGCTATGAAGCGTGTATTTATAGATGTGAATTCGCATAAATTGCATTATGTACTAATGAGAGAATGCTTTAATTTTTGAAAATAAGATCAGGTAGGGTCAAATTAACTGATCCACCGTCTTTAAGAAAATTGAAAAAATACTGAAATAACTCTTTACGGGCTCAATTTCACTGATAAGTAGGATTATTTATCCATATATTTTGCTCCCTCTTAAATTTCTATGAAAATATAATTTTTCACCTGGAAAAGCTGTCTGTAAGGATGTCCAAAGTATTCCATTGTCGTCATCAACTTCCACTTCAACCGGCTCCACACCAATCCTCAAAGTTGTCACTGCAAAAAAATCGAGTATTTATCAATACATCTAAATGTAAGTATTTGATTTCATTTTATCAACTCAGCAAACAGTTGTCATACTTTTTCTTTTACATTTGATCTAAAATTTATCATTTTTCTCCAAAATCTCCACATTTTTATCCAAATAGATACACACACACCATTCTCGATGAGCAAACAACGAATGTCCGAAAACGCCCCATAAGACGAATTGTAAACTTTAAGAAAAAAAATTAAGTACAACGCATTTTTTTTTTCGGTTCCCTAACAAAGGAATTGCGGTGTTCGATTTTTGCTGACTTTTCATAAAGAACCTATGATTAGAAAAATGATGTGAAGCATTTTTAAATGCAATTGAAGATAATGCCATTATCGAGGAATTTTCTTATCAAAAATCTAATTCAATGCCGAAAAGGGAAAGAATTAACAATCGTTGAAATTTCTTTTTACTGTAGGAGCAAACCGATTCCAAACGCGCTCTATTGACAAACCTAGATTTTTTGGGATGTTCCGGTGCACGGACAAAAAAAATTATTTTTCTTAATTCGTCCAATAGATACCAAAAATGCATTTATGTCTCAAAAATAAAATTTTCTATACGTACTGACGCGGAAAAGGCCATACAAACTTGCGAAAACAGTGGTGTGCGTTTGGAATCGAATTGAACGAACAGTAAATTAACTTTTTTTTGTTTCACAATCTGTCGATTACAAAACAAAGACATAAAATTGTTTCTACTTATTTTGGAAAGGCAAAATACAGTGTACTCTTTAAAAAACTAGTGATCAAAAATGATTTGATAATGATAATATTAACAGTAATCAAGTCTTTGGTAATTAAGGTGTAATTAAGGTTTGTTTCTGTTTTCAACTGTGAAAAATATTGTGAAAACAACCAAAAAACATGAAACTTTTAGAAAAATTCAAGCAGGAGGTACTAAATTCGTAAAATTCTACTTTTTGACTTTAATGCAATTAATTTTAATTTTTAGAAATAATCAATACTTAAGAAAATCGCTATGGAAAATATTACATAAAGAAAAACTTATTTAGTACTAATTAAGTAGTTGTGCTTATTACCTTATTTCTGTAAATTTACTCAGTTTCACGAATATTTCAAAATTCAAAATAATTACATCAAACTCACCATTCAAACCAGTAATACTACTCATCTGATCGTTATCCCCTAGTGACCACGTCACCAGTTACGAATACGTTTTAAAAAATAGGGGGAAAAAAGGAATTGAGAAAGTGTTCGAAATTAAATGACTGTTCAGAAATCAACCGAAATGTGCTGGCGCCAGCAGTACCCTCAAACGATGCAAAAAGCAGATAGGCCAACCAGGGGGCGACATCGAGAGAATGAGAAAAAGAGAAAAAGTGAGAAAGTTGAAAGGACATCGGAGAGGGAAAACAGCTGATGGCTTCGACACGACACAAACAACACAGAAATAATTGAAAAAATGTAGAAAGAACCAACGCATATTAGAAATTCTTTATTGAACAATAAATAAAAATAAATTTAACTTATGAACGGGTTATTATTTTAATTCATTCTTCTCAAAAAGAGATCATTTAAGTAATAAAATTACGAAGAAATTTACTTTCACAAAACATTTTTTCAATAAGGCCTGAACCGATCTCCTCCTCCTGGTGGTCCTCCTCTTCCACGGTCACCACTTGGTGGACCACGACGATCTGGTCCTCCGTGTCCGCCTCCTGGTGGACCTCTTCTATCTGACCCTCCTGAACCGCCACCATCTGCTCGTGGAGCGTGACACTGGTTGCATTCCTTTCTGAAGGCGAAGTTGTTATTTCCACAAGATTCACACAACCAGTCATTCTTTCTTTGTTCCATATTAGCATTTCCACCACCACCTGGGGCACCGCGAGGTCCTCCTGGTCCTCCTCTTCCACCACGGAATCCTCCTCTTTCACCGCCACCACCGCGATCTCCACGGAATCCACCACGACCACCATCTTAACGAAAACAATTTCATTATAACAGGAAGAAAAAACAAAACTAACCATAACCACCTCGATCACCACCGAATCCACCACGTGGCGGACCTCCAAATCCTCTATCCCCTCTTGGCGGTCCACCCCGATCTCCACCGAAACCGCCGCGACCACCACCGCCACCGAAACCACCGCGTCCTCCGCGATCACCTCCGAAACCTCCGCGTCCTCCTCTTCCTCCAGATCCATCAGATTTGAATTTAGCCAAGCTAATGCTCATCGGAGCTGAACATCCAGGAAATGGTTGACCATTGTACATTGAAATAGCTTGTTGTGCTGAAGAGGCCTCAGAGAAAGTGATCATACATTCTCCTTTCGGTTCTCCAGTGTTTCGATCGGTGTAAATCTTGATTCTTGGTCCGCGGTCGTTCTTTGCAATATCTCCACATGTACTGAATACGTCAGCGATGTAAGCTTCGTTGGCTCTAAAAAGAAAAACATATATATTTTGAATTATTTCAATTATGGAACATACGTTGTTGAAATTCCTTGAACAAAGATTGTTTCCTTGAGCTCAACTCGTGTATCTTCTCCTCCTCCTCCTCTTGCGCCATCACGGCCAGCTCCACCATATCCACCACCTGGCGGTGCATCCCTCCGTGGTCCACGATCTATAAAATCAAAATTAAATAAGTTTCTATTAGATTTTTAAATTCAATACTGACTATAATATGCGATAGCTATTATGCACTCCTAGAAAGTTTTTCTTTTATTTTTACACAAATACACATTGAAATTCATAATTGTTTTTTTTTGCTTTCTGCATACTCGTTAGATATTGAAATAAAAAAAATAAAAAAAGACCGATAGTACAGTGTTTATACCTTGATAACCTCCTCTTCCTCCGGGAGGTCCTCCCGGTCTGCAAAAACATCCTTCATTTCATATTCATTTTTCTCCTGTCTTTATCTCTCAAGCATTCGTTCACAAACTTTTGATTTTTCATATTTATTTTCCCAAAAAGACATAATTTTCCCGACACTTGGAAATAACGGTTTGATAGCCAGAAATAGGCTGTTTTAACCAACCAAAACATTTTTTTCACATAAACACCTTTATCAACCGTTTTCTCATCTTGGTATTAGTTTTTCCAATTTTTATCATCCAAAACTGGTTATACCAGAGTGTACCCTTCTATTATTTTTAACACGACGCAATTTTTGGTTACTTTTCATTTATTGTTTTTATTGCGAGAGAGATGGCCGACAGGAGAACACCCAAACTCGATCGAGCAGTTTTGACATTTGATCGATTGTTGATAACCTTGATACACGATAGAGAAAATGCTGAACACCAATACATTTTTGAAAATGGGGGGCCCAACACTATAAACCCTGGGTATTCATAGACACATCATCAAAACATATTCACTTCATTTGTTGTTTTTTTCTATTGGGAAACGTCATGATAAAGCCCACACACAACGCAACTGACCTTTTTTTAAAAACTTACTGTTCGTTGTCAATAACATTTTTCATTAGAAAACTCTAGATACACTTGTATAATTTTGTAACATTTTCTTTCACTTTCCAACCAAATGTCATTTTTGATGTATTTTTGTTGAAGATCTGAGATTTTTTTGTAAATTCAAAATTTTACTAACCCGTCTCTTGGCGGTCTTCCTCCTCTATCCGATCCACTGTCCCATCGGCTCCCACCGCGCCTTTCTCCATCAAATCCGCCTCTACCTCCACCACGACCTCCTCGATCACCACCATATCCACCTCTTCCACCCGGTGGTCCGCCGCGTCCTCCTCCACGGAATCCGCCTCTTCCACCTCTGTTCTGCCCATAAGGATCGGCTCCTGGTGGTGGCGGTGGTTGTTGTCCGTATGGATTAGCTCCTGGTTGTTGTCCATATCCAGCACCACCGTATGGATCTTGTCCTTGAGAATACGGATCTTGAGCATGATTAGCTGCAGCAATTGCTTGTGCTCCCTGGTCGCCGTAGTAGTAGTTTGGCTGAAAACTCCGTTGTTTTGCTGTTGAGAAAAAATGATACGAAAAACTTACATCAGTCGGCGCTGCTCCTCCAGCCGCTTGATGTTGAGCTACTTGACTGTAATAAGAAGCCCATGCTTCTTGATAAGCCTTAGCGGCTTCTGGATCATTAGAGTAATCCTGCGCTCCTTGTTCATAAGCAGCTGAAATTTCGTAATTAAAAAAATAAATTTAAACAGTCAAAAAAATAACCTACCCATTTTCTTTGTTAATTCAAGTCAAAGTTTCTCGTCGAAATGTCAACGAGGAATCTGAAAAAACGTATTTTAATATTATAATACCGAATTTAGAAGGAAAATGCTGGAAGACTGGTAAAAACAAGGGAAAGTAAGCGTCAAACGCTATTGCCGGGTGTTTATCGATCGCGGGGTATGTGCGAATATGTGTTCTCAATAGAGCGGGTTTGCTCGGTGTGTCGGCGGCACCTTAAATAAAGAGGCGATGTGTGTCAAAATACGAAACACCATCGTACTCGTACTTCGCGTCATACGTTTGGAACCATTGCGTCCTAGGTCTAACATTTCTAAGAAATTTTGCAGGTCATTAAAATTAAAAAGATCGGAATGAAACATTGATCGCCTTTAAAATTTACCAATGTTTTCGATAACAAAACTCGTCCCAGGAGAAACTTTTTCCCGGACAGTTTTACTGCGAAGAATCTAATCTATTCTTTTTAAAAATGCGAGAAATAATCAACCATCGATCTTCAACCAAATTCTAAAAACGAGAACATCAATTATAAATTAAAATTTTTATTGCACACGGCTGTTAATTTTCATTCACAATAAAACTATTTGACATAAAATTATTTACAATAAAGTTCCTTTGAGCTTCTTAGTTTTGGCGGTTTTCCGGGTTAGTCTTCGGTTTTTGGATTCGCCGCCAGATTTCTTCCTTCTCCTCCTTGGTGTGCGGCTTTCGATGCTGGTGATTAGTGTTCTTCGGTTTCAGCTTCAGTTCTTTATCATTGGCGCATGATTGTCTTGCAAGCCAAGCCTTCGTTGGCCGCGCCCAGGCGGGAGTTTCGGGAACCGTTACTGGGAGAATGTTTCGCTGAAAAACGTTTTGAATTATATCAACGAAAACTTTATGCGTAGAATAACCAACCGAAAGCGGGCGCCGTGTGGGGGTTCTGAGAAGATCATTTTCTAATGATGGGCGTAGCTGGTTCAAATTATCCGTTGGGGACCTTCTCTGTGGCGACTCGACGATATTCAAAGAAAATTCTCGAAGATGGTCCAGATGATCTATTGAAGTCCTTCTTTGTGGCGTCATGACGAAATTCAAGGACACTTCTCGAATTGGTGACAAATCAGTAAGTGGGACTGTCTGGAAATTAATAATTTTCAAAACCTTGGGTTTTTTTTTCGTGGTGTCGATCCGATTTCATCATTATGTTATGAAGAACTTACAGATGGCGTTGAACAAATCACAGTTTGTCCATCGAAGGGCGTGCTCGTCATGATTCTTGCTCGTTTGGTGACTCTCCTTGGTGTCATTAGCATTTTTGCTGAAAATAATAGAATTGAAAGTGATATGGATAGAATAGACGCTTTTTAAAAAATCTGAAAAAACGTAAACGCCGAATCAAACTTAATTTTAATAAAAAGCACATAGATTTAAACCTGCTAGTTCGAAAAAATGATTAAGAAATTATTAAGAAGAAAAATTATCGAAATTATCAAGAAAAACAAAAAAAACAACACTGAAAAGCAAAACTGAAAAAAAATGACTGGCCTAAACTTTCAGCAACGCTACAGTATTTTGAATGTGTCATTTCGAGCCATACGTTTTCTTCACAGAACCGATGTTCTCACAAAAGGTATGCGCCTTTAAATCCACAGTAATAGCGTATTTTTTCTACGAAAAATTGAACGAAAAACACTTCTTGTTGAAATTCGAATTAATTCATCTCCAGACTTTGAAAAGGAGCTGAAACAGACAAACAAAAAACAAAAAAAGCAGAAACTGTTGGGAATTAACAAAAACTTACTTCGAAGAATGAATTGACTAAATTAAGCACAAAATATTATTATTTTAAATTAAACACGTTATTCACGTGACTTACAAGGGATGTATTTAGGGTCAGTTAACTGGAATTTGATAAAAACTTTGTCGTTGATTATTTCCCCAATATGGACACCAACAATTTTTAGCATCGACGTCGTACTAGATATGAACACCTTCCATCACTGTGACTGGTTTTTATTCCCGTTTATGATGCCAACTTTGAAAGCTGTTATCTTTTAAGCTTTGCAGTATATACAATTTTTAAAAAACCAAAATTTAAAAAACATGTTTTATTGACAGTACAAGATGCAAAACCAATGAAAACCCGTGAAAAAATTAACCCGTAAACACTGCATATTGACTTAAAATTAATTAAAAACATGTAATTGATAGAAATTCACACCATCTCTCCTTCTGATGGCTTTCGATTGCTAAGAATACTAATTTTCGCTCTGATTCCGTACGGGCTATTCGCATCTTGAGAAACTGTTGATTCTTTCGGTGAACTTTGATTATATGATGCTCCAATTGGATCATCAATTGATCCACCAATACTGCTACGATATGAAATCGAGTGAAGAATTTTGACAGATGGTGGCACCTGGAATTATAGATATTTGTTTTAAAGTGCTTGTTTGGATGAGAGTCGCGATCTCAATTTTTTCTCATAATTTCCACCCCTCACCTGTTGCCTCAAACTCCGATTTGTTGATGGAGAAGCCGCATGCGACATTGTTGATCTTTTCCTTCTTTCTGTTGCAAATCTGCAAAATAAAGTTGATGTTATTTCTTGTTTATGATAACTTTTTTCTAAAAATAAGGATTATTTATATCATATCCTTATTCAGCATTTCTACACACTTCTAAAAGAATCATTTCTATGTATTTTAAGAAAATAATATATAGAAAGATTATAAAACTACGAGAAGTGAAGTTTTATTAGTTTTCTACATACACGTTATGTACTTGGAAGATTAGCGTTTTCTCAGGAATTAATTATGCTACATTGTTGTTTCGAATTTATTATTTCAAAAAAACAATTATAAAACATTTTTATTGCAAATTAAAGGATTATAAGACGAATTTGATTTCATAAAACTTCAATATGTAAACAATTTCCTGATGAGATTAAGAAGTTGTATGTAAAACAACAAATAATTTATTCTCACCTGATTAAATTTCTCAAATCTCGATTCATAACAGCATAAAATATCCAATCACCAGCGGCGTTTGTATAAGTCAACCAGGAGGCAATAAATATCATCCAACGAGTGAAATTAAATTCTTTAAAATTGTTGAATAACCGAATTCCAGATGTGAGCTCGGATTGGATCGAATTATCAGGAATGAACTAGAAGAAAATATTAATATATTACGAGAAATTAAATAATCAAATAATAATTTTACCTGCATCACAGACATTGGAAGCCAACAAACAACATGAAACACTCCAACCCTTATAATCGCCGCAGTCATTTCTCTCATATATCTCGGCTCATTCACCAATGATTCACGAACCCGCGAATTCGCTTGAACTCTTGCTCTTCTTTTCGTGAACTTTCGTCGAACATGTCGAACAATTTGAGAATAGTTCAATGAAATAACTGTCAAATCGACAAGAAATGCGACGGCTGTCAAATAGGCTGCAACTCTTGGAACTGCTTTTCCACGATATGAACGAACACAATTGAGACCATCTGATGACACTGTGACAGAGCTTATCTGAAAATCAATTGTATCAGAAAGAGTAAGGTTTTTTTAAATGGTTACCTGTAGAATAATGGCTCCGACAACCAGTGACACAAATAAAGCGGCACTGAGTGGTGTCAAATTCACAAATTGTCTTCGAACCTGTAATAACATTACGTATCGAATTGTACAAGTGATATTTCAAGATCGATATTTTGTTGATAGGCTTATATTATAAAGTTGAAGCTTTTGACAGAAAAAATGTCCTATTTTTGATTTTTCGCAAACCGTTAAAGTGGATTTATAAAAACAAATAATTCTTATTTTAAACAAATATAGAAATCGATCTATGTATTTCAGAATTGTAGTGTTCATATCTTATCTGGAAATAAGCATACATAAACTATAGCAATTTTAAAACAACACAATTTTTTGAGTAGCTCCCATTCTTATATTCATTCGAGATTTTCTATCACAATTTCAAGAAAAATGTATCAAGAACTCACTTGACTGCAAAATGGTTTCCTTATCGTAATGTATCTTTCAATTGAGATACACGAAATCACCGTCAACGACGTGATTTTGACACTATTTTCTAGCACAAACATTGCTTTACAACTGTTTGAATCTGAAAATTCAAAATATTTTTTAAAAATAAATTTTAAATCACTTACCAAGCATAAAATGCGGTAAAAACAAATATAATGCACGAACCAGAAGTGCCATCAAAACAGTTAGATCGATTACAGCCAATACAGAAATATAAGCACGTAATCTATCAGACGGTGAGCTTCTTGTCATCAAATTTCTGAAAAAGAAAATATTTTTATAGTTTCAAAATTTGGTTAGAATCCTACTTTGGTTTCCGACTTCTTGCCACTGAACAAACGACCCATGCATTTCCGAAAATTCCGGATAATACTGTAACCACGTACAGTCCACTAGCAAAATACGGAGAGATCATCTCTGAAAATTGAAATTTAATAGAACATATTTAAAAAAAAAGAGAGGGAAATTATGAAAAAAGAGTCGGTTTAGTTTGTCTCCGAGACTATAAATCAAAACAAACCAAAACCACAATTTATTTGCAAATTCGGAGGATTTTTTTGAAACGAAAAAATTGGATTTACGAAAAAAAAAACGAAAGAACGATTAAAGGTTGATTTTTATGTGAAAGTGACGAAAATTGTAGGTTTTGATAAGATTGTATATAAGGTGGCACATTAACTGGAACTATTTTCAGTCAAATTAAATACATGTTTCAAAATAAAAAAAAATGATAAAATATAATTGTATATGGAAAAGAGACGGAAATAGAACGTATGTTCTAGGAATCATTTCAAAATTCTGAAATTGGGTTCGGTTCTTTTTTTGAATCCAGTTTAAAGAAAACTGAAGTAACATTTAAATTAGGTACTTTAACAAGAAGACTGTTAAAGGAGGACTTTACGGAGTTATTGAATGCATCTTGGATGAAAATAGACTTCATATTCATTCCAAATCTGTTTTTAAAATTTTCTGAAACCATCGAGAAGCCTAGAAAACACGCCTCAAAACAATGGCCTAGAAAAAGTGACCACCGGCGAAATCTAGTCCGCAGGCTTGAAAAATCCAAAAAAAATGAAGAAACATTAATTAAGATGAAAAAACATTAAAAAAGGACTAATATAAGAATTCTGTATAACCATTTATTAACGAAACATGAAAAAAAACTTATACGAAAAAGTTTGACCAGCTGGCCCCTTTTTCTAGGCCATTGTTTTGAGGCGCGTTTTCTCGGTTTCTAGGTGGTTTTAGAAAATTTTAAAAACAGATTTGGAATGAGAATGAAGTTTATTTTCATTTAAGGTACATTTATTAACTCCGTAAGGCCCTCTTTTAACTTATAGCAAAAAATAACATTAACAATTTTGATGACATTGACAGAATTTCTATTTCTAGTTTGAACCGCTGTTTATTGGCTCTTTGAATTTGATTATTGAAAAAATAGGACTAAGTGAGAAAATGTTGAAAAAAATAAAAATATTGAAATCGGCGGGAGCTCACCAGAATTATAAATTGGACGAGAAGCTGTCTTTAAAGATTTCATCCAACCTTAATGTCTTAATAATGAACTGGAATTAAAGGCAGTGTGCTAATTATATTTTTATGATTGTAAACATCTTATTCACGAAATTTTTAAAATCAATGTTGTTTTTCAAAATTTCAAAATTTCAAACCCAAAAATTTGAAATATTATAACTGGCAAGCTGTCTTAGATCATTATAAGACAATATAAAATTAACCAAAAAAATAAACTATAAATTGGAATAAATTCCCATTCTCGACCTAATTTAATTTGCTGATAACAAACATTTTTATATTATAAACTCATAATATTTCCCAGTTTGAAAAAAAGCAGAAAAAAAGAGCTTCCAAAAATCCAAAATCAATAAGAGAAGGATTATATAGAAGTTATCACTGCATATGAATTATAAAACAAAGGAAAATGCGGAAAAATTGGAAAAATTCAAGATAAGGAAGAAAATCGTCAAAAATGAGCGACGTTTAGGTTCTAGAGATATCCAAATCTATAGATATCCTTGGGGCACAAATCTTACATAATTAAATATGAAGCTCGAGTTTGTTCACATCTTTTTTCCTTCAGGTTTAACGTAAGATTCGGGTTTTAAACAAAAATTCATTGTTTTAAGTATATTTATTCAAAATATAATATATCAATTTCTAAACGGAGAATAATATCGGTGGGAAGAAAAGAATAAGAAATGAAGAAGCCATTGATTTAATGGCAATCCCTCCCTCCCCGACCATCGAAATCCGAGTTAATCTGTTGATATTCTCTTGTTGTCATTATGAATTATGAACAATCATTTTTTGTTCCCTTATTGTTATGAACAAGAAATAATTGAGTGAATTTGGAAGTTGTTGAACTCAACAAATAAATGAAGAAAATCGGATTACGAGGAATTTTTAACAGCCATATGATCTGTTACTTTCAATTGAAGACATATATATATTTATGACTTTTAAAAGTCTTTGTTTATTTATTTTTAATCTGTTCAATGGTCATCTGAAATGATACTAGTGATTCTCATAATTTGCAATTTTTAAAAGAAATTATAAACATTATTAAGAAAAGAGCGAAAATATGATTTCCAGATTACCAATGTCATGGGCAAAAAAGCGTCTTATTACTTATGTATATCGTATCAGAAGAAATCCGGGATTGGGAATTATTTAAATTAAATTTAAATGATGCTACGACATTATTTAAAAAAAAAACTAATAAGTAAAGTTCGTTAAAACATTTTAAGTTAAAAATTAAAAATTAGATGAACATATGAATTTTTTGAGTAATTTTTGAAAAGAATTCTCAAGAAAACATTTTCAGAGTTAACTGATATAAACTTAAGCTTCTTATGACATAATAAAATAGGGCATTACGAGTTCATAGGAAAAGTGGATTCAAAATAAGCCAATTCGGTCTGATTTTTTTTTCGGTGTGGATAAAATCGAAGAAAATGATGTGAGGCAAACTGCCCCCTGATGTTATCACTGAAAACATCTTTATATGCGGGTTGGAGCCTTCTTTTGATTAGTTGAATAATCAAAAATCGCTAAAAAGACGATTCCAGATTTCGAATAGTCTTAAGCATACTTACGCCTAAAATTTCTGAATGGACAAAACGACCAAAGATTTTTTTACAGGGGGGAATATTATTGTTGTTGAGCTATACATTCAACGCTGATTCATTCGCTTTCTAATCTTCATCAAAGGCGATTTCAGAAAAATTTTAATAGTGTTTGTGCTTACGTTAAAATAGGAAAAAATCAAAGATGTTTGTTTAACACCGAAAAATGTCGAAAGCGTTTCATTGAAAATTTGAAGAATCGAGTAAAACTAACTAGGAACATAACCAAATTCGCAAGCAAATTTTGAAAATTGTTGAAAGATCCACAAGTCGAACTATAACAGTTTTTTATTTAGCGAGCACTCAATGAAACAAAATAACAAAGATTATTCTGGTCAAAATAATAATAACGCCGGCTTTAAATTGACATCTTCCCTTATTAAGCGGATTCTTAACTGATTTTCGGTTTCTATTCCATTTTCATATTTTTCTTGATATTTTAAAATCTATAAATCCAAAAATGTTCTAAATTTCTTTTTGCAATACACAAAAAAACAATTTTACAATCGAAGGCGGCGAAATGGCCTATCTGGTCGGCCGCGCGCGAGAGAGAACGCGAATGTGAGAGTGCTTGCAATTGTTAGGCCATTTCACCGCCTTTATTTGAAAATTTGCGTTTTCATGTACTAGAAAAGCGAAATTCTTAATTTTTTTGTAGCTTTTATAGGTTTTCAAATATTGCGAAGAAGATGAAAATGGAATAGAAACCCAAAAACAGTAAAGAGTCCCTTTAATTTCGCCAGCTGAAAATTAGTCAGACATTATTTATAAACGAGAAGCCTTGGACATCATTGCACCTTTTAAATAAAAAAAAGACTCTTTCAGACATTATTATAAAATTTTCCAAAAGCTTCTTTAAAGAACGAGAGAGATTAAAGTTCAGTATATTTTTCGATTTTAATCTCGATTCTATGCAAAATTTCTCTCTACTCGTCACAGTTGAATTCAAATAATAATCGAATGAATTTAAAATTAGAAAAAAATGAATGAAAACCATCTAAATTCGATACGGAAGTGGTTATTTTTTCATTCATAAAACGAACGACAAATATAGAAAATGAAACAGGTGGGTGATATTCAAATCGGAAATTAATGTGTTTTATTTTTAAACTAGAAATTGACTTTCAGAAAAAAAAAACTAAAAGGGTTCTAAAAAATATCCAAAAAAAAGTGAGGAATTTTTTAAGAAAGCTCAAAAAATATAATGAAACTCTGGAAACCCTTTTCAGCACATGATAGTCAGTTGAAGACTTACAAAAATTTTGCATAACTTCTATTGTCCTTTGAAGCAATTTCAGTTTAGCTATATTTAAAACCTTTTAAAAAATGAAAATATCTTTTTTCTGAAAAATACTTTCAATTCTACGAGTTTATATGTAATGTTTGTTTGACGTTTAGTTATCGTATATTTGTATCGTCAAAGCTTTGACATCAATTGACTCGAATGTTCTGAAATCGTTATAACTGGAAAACATATGTGTTTGCTACAAAAACCAAGTCATTATCGTCAAATAAGTACAATAAATTTATTTGTTTTCTTATATTTTTATAGTTATGGATACAAAACACCTTTTTTCTACTTTTCTTATTGACAATTTTTTTCCGAGGGTTTCTAGAAAGTTGATAATCAACTTTTGAGTAGCTTGAATTATGAAAAATAGAAATTTAAAAAGTGAAAATTAAATAAATTAATCGAGCATTGAAAAAAAGAGCAAAAACGAATGGGTTGGGTTAAAAATGAACAAAAAAAACGGAGAAGAGTATTAAAATATGGATTTAGGATTAACTAAAGGTTGAAAAAATAGTATATGCACTTTTTTCAGTCATGTTGTTATTATAGACGACTTTAGTCTTAATGAGGAAATTATCCCTTTTTTATTAAAGATAATGTGTCACTTATCATTGAATTCGTTGAATTTACTGGTACACTATCTTTAAAAATCAAATAAAACTATTTTCGTTTAATTAATTGTAAACAAAACATGTCTCAAAATTCTTGATTTTGAATCGATTTGTCGATCAAGTGATATATGTTGTTTAGATATTTCTTTTCCAAACTAGATTATCAACATGAAGAAAATTTCTAGAAAACGTATAACTTTTTTTGCCAGTGTTTTTCTTATTCTATTATTTTCATACAATATTAACAATACTCATCGAACACATGACGGAGAAAAGAGAAAAAGAATTACAATGCGCCAACCAAATTCACATATAACAATAATAATCGACACCTTGATAATTGCCATCATTTTCAATGCTCCGTTTTTCTAAAAATGGATGCTCTATCGTCGTTTTGTCTCGTCGTCAGTTTGAAAAGAAAACCTACCAAGGGTACAATAATAATCATCAAAAATAGATTCGTTTTGAAGTGAACGAAACGTTGTTTTAAAAGCAGCGTTTATAAATATTTGAAATTGGTGCTCAATTTGCGCCACTTTCAAAGAGATTCTAATCTGCGTACACGGGTATTTAAAGATAGTGAGTCAGTTGGTATAATCCAATATTTATTGCGACTGGTACGTCAGAATAAGCAAAAAAAAGAAGAATTTGAATTTTTCTGCAAATTCGAACCGTCTTTGTGACGGGATTTCAAATAAATTTGAATAATTGTTTTTAAAAAGTATAACATTTACTATCAATTTAAATTCGTTTTTAACTGTGTGTGTTCCATCTTTAAAGATGTTGTACCAGTTAAATAATATAATAAAAATTACATACCGTCTCATTGTCTCTAAAATTTATATAATCAACTCAAATATTCTTGATCACTGCGTTTTGAGGGCTGCTCAGCCGTACGCACGCAGCTACCGACATTCAACACACTGGAACATTTGAAAATTCATGTTCCCGCGAATTTTCCAGTCTGTTGAGTGTCGGCAGTCGCGTGCGTACGTGCGGAGCGTCAGGGAGGTTGAGCAGCCCTCAAAATGCACACTATACGAATAACTAGCATCATTAAAGTTATTGTTTTTTCGCGCCAATTCAGGCCGGTCATTACTTTCAGGCTATATGTCTTTCAGGCTACATGTCTTTCAGGCTATTTTTTTCTTTCAGGCTAGTTTTGTCTTTCAAGCTAGTTTTGTCTTTCAGGCTAGTTTTGTCTTTCAGGCGACTTTTGTTTTTCAGAATACGATTTACTAGATATTTTCAAACGAGGAAACGTTTTTTTAGGCTTATTAGTCATAACCCAAATCAGCGAGATTAGAAACTGTCGCTTTATAGGCTGAAAGAAAAAAAAATAGGCTGAAGGAAGAAACTAGCCTGAAAGAAAAAATTAGCCTGAAAAACATGTAGCCTGAAAGAAAAAATTAGCCTGAAAAACATGTAGCCTGAAAGACTTTATTAGTCGATGTCTGAGATTTTCGACATCAGGCCTATTGGCTATGGCACAGTTGCACCAACGTGAAGCTAGGATCTTGATATTTTGAATGGAGGGTACTTAGGCCCCCCTTAGAAAAAAAATACATAATTTATTTGGCCACGCCCCCTTTGACCTAGTGAAAAAAATCCGGGTGGTTCCAAAATCGAAATTTTTAGTTTTAAAGATAAAGTCAAAATCTCTTCGGTAGTCGATTACCCGCACATTTTTGAGTATTTTTCATGTTGACACCTAATTTCGAGCTTGTCGGCATCATGCCGAAAATTTGATTTTTCTCAAAAAGTGGTCCAAATTTTCCAGTTTTTCCCATTTTTCGATATTATGAAGTACTTGGCCCCGAATGGAAATATGGAAATTTTTAATCCTTATGATGTTTGTCATCAAATTCCATGTTGATTTAGCGGAATCGCTGTAACCTTTTTGGGGTTTCAGGGCAAAATAGGCGAGATTTTCGCAAAATTCCAAAGGGTCCCCCCTATGGAAAAAGTTTGCAAAAAAATTTTAAAATTTTAAAATTTGCCAATATTATCAGAGGGACTCTTACTAATAAATATTCAGTGTTTCCCAAAATATGAGCCATCTTGTGGACCTATGGGCGACGTAGCAACAGCTCAAATACCTTCAGTCCCCGTACACAGAAAACTGTTGCCTGTATTGGAAATCGCGATATTGAATGAAGGTTCTTTGAGCTGTTGCCACGCGACCCATAGGTCCACATGATGACTAATATTTTGGGAAACAGTGGACATTTATTAGTAAGAGTCCCTCTGATAATATGGGGAGATTTTAAAATTTTCGATTTTTTCATCCATGGGGGGGACCCTTTGGAATTTTGCAAAAATCTCGCCTATTTTGCCCTGAAACCCCAAAAAGGTTACAGAGAATCCGCTAAATCAACATGGAATTTGATGACAAACATCATAAGGATTAATAATTTCCATATTTTCCTTCGGGGCCAAGTACTTCATCATATCGAAAAATGGGAAAAACTGGAAAATTTGGACCATTTTTTCAGAAAAATAAAAATTTCGGCATGATGCCGACGAGCTGGAAATTAGGTGTCAACATGAAAAATACTCAAAAATGTGCGGGTAATTTATTCCCGATGAGATTTTGACTTTATCTTTAAAACTAAAAATTTCGATTTTGGGACCACCCGGATTTTTTTCACTAGGTCAAAGGGGGCGTGGCCAAATAAATTATATTTTTTTTTCTAAGGGGGGCCTAGGTACCCTCCATGCAAAATATCAAGATCCTAGCTTCACGTTGGTGCAACTGTGCCACAGTATGTTCGATTTTCTGGGACATCGACTCTTATAGCCTGAAAGTAATATAGGCCAAATATAGCCTGAAAGAAATGACCATTCAGGCCACGTCGCACAAAAAACACATGCTCAAACTTCCCGGTTTTCCGCATTAAAATTCCCATTTTCGAAAATTTGGGCAGAACCTGGAAATTCGTTTTTTGAGTTAATTTTTCATTTAATTATCGAAAGAAGTAATTCTCACAATTTTATATTGATAGCGCCAATGCTAAATAAACAATTTTGCCTTAAAAAAACTTAGAAATAAAATCTGGAAATTTTAGAAAACTAGAGTTTTCCGAATTAATCCAAAAACTAAGGCAACTTGTCCGTTCCAAAAGTGGAACAATCAAAATTCCCCTAATTGTACGATCTTCAAAAATGCCCAATTCTTCACCGAATCCAATTTATCTCAACAACATTGTCCTTGAAAATCAAATTGTTTATAATGTCTCACCATATCGCCAGAAATTCCTACCAATCTCTCATTTTCCTAATAAAATGATAAGAAACACACTACAAAATTTTCCAATGAAATTTTATTCAGTTTTGGAAGTACTCTGCAAAAAAAAACAAAAAAAAATAGGATCGAGTATGTGTAATATTGCAAGAAAATATAGGGAAAACGCAATAATTGGGGAAACAAATAATTTTAAAGGAAATACCTTTTTAGTAAAATGTAGAAAAGGAAGACAACAAACAAAGAAAAAATAAGAGATGGGGCAAAAATTCTAAAATACTATCTAACAAACCCTCGTTGAGGAAAAAATGCTGGAAAACTGGGGGAAAAAAAACAAAAAGGAAACAATTGGAAGAGAAAAGAATCGGCGACGACGGAGGCACATACACACTAAGAATGTGCTGAAAAATTAGCAAACCACGCGAAGAATTATTAACTTTATAAGAAATTCTTATCTGCGCAAAAAAAGGAAAGAAAGAAGAATAAGGCTGGAAAAATAATGGTTCTAGAAAATAAACATCAGAATACAAAAGAGAGAAAAGCTAAAAAGAAAACTGAAACTTTCTTAGTTTCTAAAACCCTTTAACACTGTAATGATTTAAAATCAGTAGGAATCAACTTTGACAGTCTGGCACTCTTCATCGCTTTTCTGTTTAGTCTCGTCTGAAAATTTTAGATTTTGTTCGAATTTTAAACATTTTACAGGAAACATTAGGTATAAATTGGTGATAGAAACCAAAAAAAAGCTCTTGGTTTAACTATTTACTGCAAAAACATTAATTAAAATACTAAATTTTGTGACTTATTCGCGTTTTTCCAACGGAATCGGATTGTGGTCTAGAATGCTTTTTAGCTACTGTTCGTTCAACTCGATTCCAAACGCGCACCACTGTTTTCGCAAGTTTGTATTGCCTTTTCCGTGTCCGTACGTATTGAAAATATTATTTTTGAGTCATAAATGCATTTTTGGTATCTATTGGACCAATTATGAAAACAAATTTTTTTGGTCCGTGCACCGGAACACCCCAAAAAATCGAGGTTTGTCAGTAGAGCGCGTTTGGAATCGGTTTGTTGCTACAGTAGGCCTGGATCTCAATTTTATGAGAAATTTTAATGATTCGAATCAGGAATAGATTGGTTTTAAATTAAAAAAACTACTTCCTGGCACGTAACGTACTTAACAAAAACAATTCTGTTTATCCGTTCTTTCTAACAAGCTAATTTGTCTTATGTCCTCGTTTAATCTCAGTTTCTCTGAAACGTCAAAAATTCAAACTCTACCGATCGATTCTGTTTCATTCGAATTGTCAACTGTTAGATCATTGGTAACAAGACTCTGAAAATCGTTAAAATAATTAATTTCCATTATCAATTTTTACCTGGTCGCTTTTTTCTTCTGCCAACTTCTTCTCGTGCAATATATCCGAATAAGTTCTCTCCGTTGATAGAACAGGTTTTTGTGAAGTTTCTGCTTTCTTGCCAACCATTTTAATGAATGCCTCCGGATTGTAAGACGTACCACTAATCAAAATATGTTTAAATCATTCAAACTTATCGTCGTTAGTCGGATAGGGTAGCTCCGAATTTTTTTTCTAAAAAAAAACGACCTTCCACTATCCGACCAGCGATTTTCTATACCGGTTTTGAATCTTTTCCGCTCCTATCATTTCACATGACATCACATTGCTGTATTTTTCCTTAGGCTCTAAATTGATCTTTTCGTATTGCTTATCCTTTTTGTATCTCGGCTCCTGAAAATTGCTAAAACTTTAACACGAAACAATTTTGCAAAGCGAAACCAAAATTGTCTTCGTGACGCCAGACGTCCCTTTTTTCATTCCTTTTCGATCGCCAATCATATTGTCGACGCCAGAATAAAATCGCTCAGCGTCACAGTACTTCCTCAAGTTTTCTTCTCTTGAAAAAAATCAAATATTGCAAAATGAAAAAATGTGGATCGTATTTTTAAACCTCTCATTAGATAAACTAGCAGTTCTCGATCTTTCTCGGTCATGATGTTCAAATGAAGAATTGAGACTTGTTTGACCTATAAAATTTTATTCTGAATTTACTCCTGTACTAGAAATCTTCACCTTGATGTGAAGTCATATTACTTTCATCTACAACCATTGAAATATCCTGAAGATAAAATTTGTCGGCATCAACTTGGTTTTCATTCTGAAAGATAATTTAAGAATGAGATGCAAACAGGTTGGTTTCAACTGATGGGCAAGGCGGAGCAAGACTATGAAACCTCGACACCAATCCAGCTCCTTAAAAAAACAAATAAACTCACTTCATGACGGTTTTTCAGCTGCAGATGTTGCGTTTCACTAAACCGCTGAGGGTGATCATATTGAGCTTGACCGTTCGTTGGTGATCCAACTATTTCCGCCTCACGATATTGATCATTTCGATGAAAATTTTTCTGGTGAAACCCCATTCCACCACCACGTTTTCCTCCTTGATAATTGTGCTCTTTTGGAATTGGACTCGCTCTGAATGGAGTGTAGTTGTCACGGTTGCGAATAGCTACGCGTTCTCGATACGACTGATGAAATCCTTAAAATATAGATTTATTTCTGTTTTCAAACAAAATTGTCAAATATATTATAACAAACCTTCAAAACTTCCAAAAACAGGTTCATCGCCGCTAACTGATGTTCTTCTTGAGCTATATTTCGAAAATTCTTCTTCATTGATTGGAATTTCTTGTAGTTTTGGAATTCCTGACAAACTACACGCTCTAGCTTCGGAATTTGCATGTTTCGAAGAATTCGTTTTTCTGTGAATGTTGATCGGAACAGACGTAGCATTAAACATCGATTCTTTCCGCTGGTGCACCGTTTCAGCTAAATTCATAATTTGTGAGCGAATACAAATATAAATTATATTTATGGTGTGATTTAATTTTCAGTCTGAATTCTATGGTTCTTTCCCGGAGATAGAAAATCTTAAAGATCCAGTTATTTCACGATCTTTGTTACATATTCGGTCACTTATACTATTTATGAATTGTATATATTTTTACCGTCAGAGGTGTTTAGCTGTTGTTGATTCTGTTGCTGTTGCTGATGTTGTTGGATTGTTAGACTGTTAAATACTGCATTGTATTGTTCAGCATTTGCAAAGCCATGATTCAACAATTCCGGTCTCACAACTTGACCTGAAAAATCACAACATTTTCTTGGCTGATTAAACAAAAAAATATTCTTTCAAATAAATTTATTCAGTGTTTTTGTTTTGAAATCATACAATTTGCATAAAACTTCAATGGCTCAAGAAAAAAAGTGTATGTTACATGAGATCAGATGGCACAAAAAGTTCCAAATCCGGTTTGGAGAACGTTAACAGTGTTGAAAATTTGTAAAATTCCTAAATTGATAAACATTTGGATGAAAGAATTGCGAACCAAAAGCTGTGAAGTTCGGATGGTCAGGGAAATAGACGACTGGCTGTTGTAGGAAGTTTGGGTAGTACATTGGCTGCATCATATTTCCTGAAATTAAATCCTTTTCCAATATTTTCCCCAATGGATTAACAGACCTGCAAACTTTGCAGCATTTGGATTGATTGCTAGAGGATAAGTATAGTAGACTTGTGGTTGAACTTGTGATGGGATCGCCGGTTCTAGAAAAAAAAACAATACTAATAAAAAAAGTGAACTACTTTGAACCTTTTAGAACTTCATAAGAAACGGATGATACTGATGATCGGCGTGTTGAGTTCTGTTGAAGTTGTTCGCCATCACTAACATCACCATCGACCTTTGGACATTCGGATGTTTTTCTGGCTTCTCTATTCGCTCTTCTCGACGATCCGACACCATTTTCCAACAACCGTGAGTCAATTTCACCTCGGCACTGAAAATAATTGTTTAAGTCCACAACAAAATATGATTGACAATACCGGTGGTCGATGTTTGGTAACTTCATCGATTGGACATTCATTGTGCCAAATCGATGAATCGAATTCGCGTGGTTCCGGTGCGGAAACTCCTAGAGACGGCTGAAATTATGGAAGAATTAGTTTTTAAACAAAGTTAGAAAATTACTTGTAGTGTATGGTTGTAGAGTTTGTACATATTCTTAATGTTGAACTCTTTCGAGTTCAAAGTAACGCAATGCTGAAAAAGTAACCTTTATGTTGTAATCTCTTAGATATAAATTTAACCTGTATGTCCTCATCCGGAAGTAACCGTTGCGGCTCGAACTTTGATGGACTCAACGACACAATCACTTTATCATCAGTATCTGTCAAGTGGACATTTCTCTTCTCTCCTTTCACAGACGCTTTCATCTCATTATCGTTGATATTGAAACAGATGGTGACTGGTAGAAGCTCTTGAAGTTGTCTTCTTGCTTCTAGCACACCTTGCAGATCACCGTGTATCATTATTTGTGTAATCATACTCCGCGCTTTCTCATTTCGAGCTTTTTCTGGATATGTGATTTCTGTATTCGTCTTGCTCTCGATTATCTTCATGAAATTAATCCGTTTGTTGCAAATCACAAAATCATAATGATACGACGAGACATCATAACAGATAACAAAAGGCTGTAAATTCCATTTAAACTTTCGCACATCATGAACATTTTGTTACATTTTTGGGTGGCGCATTGTTGAAAGCAACTTGATTGAACTTGTCCCACACTTCATCCAGATAACGTTCGTATTTAGCACGACATGTGAACCGAATAAAGTCTTCGGTAACGCCTGGATTCGTTTTTGAAGTTATCCATTCAACGAAAACATATTCATGAAGAAAACATGTCTGCTCCACCATCTTTTTGAGCTCAACAATGTTGACTTTCGGATTTTTGAGCCTCAAGTGCACAACAATTGGATAATTATCCTGTAAATTGATAAGTTCCGAATTATTTATTGATAGTGACTTTATACCCTGAGCAAGACTCGAGCTTTTTCAACGTCCTTGTAGAGTCCGGTAATGGTAACCTGTAAAATGAGAAACAATCTAAATTGATTAATTCGTTTTGAACTCTCACCAACTGAACGTGTGGCATTGCGACATGAGACTTGGATTTGTCAGGCAATTGAATAAGAGTGTTAGTTTTATACATAATTGAAGCAATGTTTTCGTCGGCCACCGTTTTACTGCAAATAACCAAGTTAATTTTTGCTGCGGCAAAAAACAACATCTTACTCCATCATTATTCTATAATACTTCGTCTCACACTCCAGACTTAATGTGATCTTAGTTGGGTTAACTTCAAGCATCCGAATCTTTGACGGCAGCGCTTGATCTTTTAATGTTTTCTGATCAATAATCGATTTTCGCATTGTCGTATATGAATGCAACTTTCGACTTTGAAAATCCTCCATCATCGCAGCAGATTGTTGTGACTGATGGAAAAAATCGTCGGGTCTGTTCAGAATATTTCGAAGATGGGAAGAAATTGTGCAATTTCTTTCCAGTGCCGCCTGTTCAGCACGATTATAACGATCAGTTATACTGAGTTCTGATGGGTTTTCCGGAAATTGATAAGGAAATAGGAGGTATGGCAACGGTGGGCATAGTTGATTCTCTGATTTCGACTCAGCCATCTGAAATTATAGAAATAGATCCACGTAAAAGCAACAAATGCAGCGCTAATCAAATAACAAAATAGATAAACTCATTTTCTAGAAGTTTTATAAAAATTAAAATTAATCTTACGCGTAAAATTACGAAAAAAAACAAACAGAATGCAATTTGCGATCAATCTCTTTTGAAAAACCTTGGATCACATTTCGGATCGATCGATAACAGCTTCGAGTTGTTTTCCGGATGAAACCCATCTTGCGAAAACAGTAATGTTCCTTTAAAACCAACTGTAGCCCAATGACATTTTGCAAGTCTAAAAAATTATAAAAATGAATACTAATTCTTTAAAAGACACGCTTTCTCAAACTATTTTGTTTATACTTTCATTTTTCTAATTTATATTTTTCCCTGAGTAAAAGGTTTTTTGAAAACCAGTGCACTGTTATGCTTGTAAATGACGTTATAAATGACGTTTTTAATTTTTGAGTGCCAGTTATTTTAAAAGTGATGCAAAACACTAGTGTTTCTTTTTTTTTGGTTTTTGGGTACTTCAATTTCCGAATGTACTTATAAATACACCTTAAAATGTTCTGCTTTAAACGTCCCTCGTTTTTAGGGTATACGGTATGGAAATGTGCAAACACGTTGCACCGAATGCATCACATCTGACGCCCATAGTCGCATAAAGCCAAGCTTTTTTTTGAATAAATTATTTTCAACCGAATTCAATCACCGTTCACTCCTAGTTATGTCTCAAGATCGGTCTGCTGTGACAAATAAAGATGAAGACGACTATAATGAAGCTCTAGACAACGATAACGGCGAAGATTTTGAAGGTAAATATATATCAAATTCAAATAATCACCACAGCCTTATAACTTGTTTTGCAGCTACTATTGCAGAAGAAGAACTACTCGACGGTGGGGACTATTCAGACGAGCTGAAAGGTATATATTTTGTTGTAACAATAATTAACGTGCTTATAAATATTATTTCTTTAGATCTTGCTGATGACAATGAATTATCAGTTGAAGAGCTTAGAAAAAAGTATGGTTATCCTGGAAATGGGGATGTATCAAATCTACCAGACGATGATGATGAAGAAGAAGACTTTGAAGGCGAAGATGAGGAAGTGGTTGAAAATGAGGAAACTGAGGAGGTAAAGCTAATTGTTCTTGTACCATTTCTTATGCTTCTAAGTTCAGGGTAACTTAGAGTCTACCAATCAAAATGAAGAAGTTAATGTTCCACAGCCCAATCTAAATGATCTTGGGAATTCGTTGAGCGGTTTAGATGACGATGATGATGACTATGCTCCTCCAGATCCGTATAAGAAATCTGTAAGAGTTGATCAGCAGAAGTATCAAGCTGAAATTCCGAATTTGCTCACAGAAGAAGAAAAAGGTGTTTTGAGTAAATCTTTTCATAATAACAACTTTATTTAAATTCAGATATCCCACCTGGAAAAGATAAAGATGAGAATGATAATGCCATATTGCTATGGGCTGGAAACGAGTTGATCAGCGATGAAAAGTTGAACGGCTACTTAAGTGATGTAGTAGACATCCGAGTATCACACGACCAAGTTCCACCCCTTCAAGCTTCACTAGTATTTAAAAAAAATTACCATTAAAGCAAAAATTAATACTTTTCAGACTCGAGATGACGAAGATGCTTTATGCGCACTCTACCGCAATAATTATGATGTAGAAAATGCGAAGGTTATAAAAATAATATTATTTTTCTTAAATTAATGTTGTTTATTTTCAGAAATCTTATCCATTCCCTCATGTAAATGCTCCAACGCAGACAGTACGACCTGATGCATTGTCTTGGGATGAAACCGAACATAAAACATTTGAAAACTCATTAGAGATGTATGGCAAAGATTTCTCACTTATAAAGCGGCTTTCACTACCATATCGGAAAGTTGGTGAAATAGTAGAATACTATTATCAATGGAAACAAACACCTGGGTATCATATTCTCGATAAAAACACTAATAAAATTCAATAATTCCAGTTATCGTATTTGGAGAGAAGCGCATCCTCAACACGCGCCTGTTGTGCAACCACATGTAGCCACATCGTTTGTCTCATTTAGTAGTCATCTTCCGCACCACTCTGAAAATAACCACGAGAACAATGCTGGTGGTCCTCCGTATTTATATTCACCGCAAAGCGACGAAGCAAATGCTCCTTCAACACCATAATAACATAATATTAATATAAAACACCCTTTAGGTCTGATTATTAAAACACCATCATTTATATGTTAATTTTTGTGATCTCGGAATATTCTCACAATAATCTCATTAAACGACATTTCCCTTTACATAAAATGTAATTTTGTATTCTTTTCAACTGTTTTCTTATGCAAATATCATAATTAACATTTATCTGTTGTGTAATTTGAATAAAAATAGAACACATTTAGCAGTTATGCCTTCCGTTACATTGTCTACTCTCTGTCTCAGCTTCGTTACATTCGATTTCCTCCCAATCATCATTACGAGCCCTGAACAATATGAATTCTTTATTTCAACAAATGGTTATACCTTATCACTCTTCGTCTCCTTGTTTGAGTTCCGGAACCACAAGAAACTGAGCAAGGTGTCCATTTAGACCACGGTCCTACTTGACAAGCTAATTTCACAGCTGGAAATATTTAAACAAATTTTTGGAGCTCACTTAAAGACAATGATCCACTACTTTTGACACATTCAAATTAGCTTAATAAAAAACTGCACAAAAAATAAGAAAAAAACTCACGACATGGTCTCAATCTACACTGCAACTCCTGGATTAAATGATCGGAGCATTGTTGTCCTCCGTTTCTTGCCAATTTCACAATTTGTCGTGTTCTAGTCTTCTTTCCTCGACCACAACTTACAGAACACGATCCCCAAGCTGACCATTTTGAAACTTCACAGTTTACCGATTCACCTGAAATTTAAAAAAATGTTTGGCATCTTGGGAAGGGAAGGGGAAGTCTATCAAAAAATCGAACCTCCATCATCAACCTGTGCTTCACCAAATTCTTCGAACAACTGATGATTTGGCACTGAAATATAAATGAATCACAAAAATACAGTTTTTTTCAGTTATTACCCAAAGCCTTGTTCTTTTCATAACCTGGAAGACAAATTTGCTTGCATTCTTCTTCGGTTTCAAATTGATTTCGATTCCCTTTGCATCCAGTATAAATAAATCGTTCACATTGTGACTTTTCGTTATTGTACCAATATCGGGGGAAACTTCCACCACATTGTCCCGGTTGTTTTTCTTCTTGACAAATTTCTGAAAATTTTATTGAATTTTTAAAAAAATCATGACTTTTATCATTTCAACACGCTTTCTTACGGATTGAGGGAGCTCCCGCGAAAAACCAACAATTTAGAATTAGAAATACCAAATGAAAACTTAATTAAAAAATTGTTCTTGAATGATAGATTTTTTTGTAAATAATTTTATTCAATTTTTCGGGTTTTATCTCAAACTTAAAGGCAGCTTGTCAGTTAACACGGTCCAAATTATAGGCAAAAAATCAAAATTCGAATGGGAGCCCAGGTGGTCCAAAGAACAATACCAATATGTAGCCAAATTCAAATAATTGTGTTTCGCGCCAATTCCGACCGCGTTGCACGGACACCGACCGCGCCGCACGGACACGCGCGCATTCAAATTTTGATTTTTTCAACTTTGGACGTCTGCTATGACGCGTGTATTTATCGGTGTGATTTCGCATAAATTGCATTGTACTAATGAGAGAAAGCTCTAATTTTTGAAACTAAGAACAGGTATGGTCAAATTAACTGAACAGCTGTCTTTAAACAATTTCTCTTAAAATATAATTTTTATCTGTATTATAGGTAATTAACCTGTTTCCTGATGGCATTTAGTGCCGAAACGGTGGAATAAAGTATTTTCATCAATTTATGTCAATTTACCAAGGATCTACCAAGACGAGATCGTCAATTTGACCAATTACTCGCAATACACAAAAAATCACTCATCAACTCACTTCATTTCGCAATATTTTATTAAAGTCGAGGTGGCACTTATTTTAACTTATCAAATGTGAAAATTTTCTCTATTGTACAGTTTCAACTTTTTTAAATCGCCAATAAATATTTGAAATGGCACAACGATCACCAGATCTACTTCGATCTTCATGTTAATTTTCTTGTGAGATTAGAATCATATGAGCTCAATTTAAATCTGTCAGATACGTACTATAGATAAATTTTACCTTCTGAATTGATTTCAATAAACCTTCTACAAGATTGTACCATGCATGTATCCTTCTCTTGCAAATTAACATGCAGACATCGTTTCTCATGTTCAGCATAGAAAAACAATCTTGTCCTCACACGGACTCCTTCATCGCATGATGCAGAACATGGTGACCAATCCGACCAGCTTGTAGTTTTGCACAATGGATCAGGTGTAACATTGCAATCTTCACCATTCTCACCGATACAGATGTCTTTCCTTTCCAATTCAACATTACAATCGCTTTCAGTGGTAAGTGGATTCAAGAAAGTGCTAAAACAGTTAATTATTTGGTAATTATAAAACAAGTCTCACCGATTTCTTGATCTCATTCCATGTCCACAAGAGACACTACATTCACCCCATGATCCCCATGACCCAACTTGACATTTTGAACTGAATGCCTCCGAATCAGCACATTCATTTATTTTCGCATTGCAGAATTGTTTTTCAGTCGTCTGTCGATGACAATGAAATACTTGCGCCTTGACAGGAAAGACATAAACTCGACTTCTGATTCGAATACCCTTTCCACATGTTGCTGAACAAAGACTCCATGGTTCCCATTGTGTCATCATACATTCTCTTCGATCTTTATATTCTTCATCTTCACTTGTATTCGTAATATTATGCGCTTCCGCTTTCAACACTTCGTCAGTCTTACATTCCGATTGTGTAACATTTTTCCTTCTCAAAGTTATTCTAGCCATCGTTGGAATTTTATCACTGTCTTCATTATAAAACGGGCTCTGTGCATTCATTTTTGTAGTGATCCAATGAATAGGTTCCCTTGGTTCACTAGGAGAATTTGGACTCTAAAAATAATGACTATCACTGGTGGCAGTTATGATTTTGATACCATATATGTAGGTCCCCCATCAGTTCCAGCATCAAAAGGTTGAAGTTCAAATGATCTTTCTTCGGCCCACGTGCAATCAGGAAGACATAGGTTAACAGAGGACAATCCAACACACCAATCAGGAGATGGTCCAAACATTGTTGCAAGAGAAACAAAATGATGATACCTAAAAGGAAAATAACAAATTCTCATGATTCGATTATTTTTTCTAAGTAAATGAAATGACACCATTTCTTTAACTAGACCTCTGACCTTCACATGGCTGGCTATCTTACCTATTGACCACAAATTGTGATTTTGTTGTTCCTTGAACATCTGGAAACCATAATCCTTTCACTTTCATCAAACTTCGAACTTCAGATGCTTTAGCTTTTGCTTCCGCTTCTGCTTTATAAGTATTCCCCCATTCTGCAATTTCTTTCATCCCATCAGTTGAAATTCCCCCAATTTTCCACAGTGAATAATTTGAAGAATGTGACGATCCTAACATATCGGTAAAATGTGTAAGATGTTCCACTGAAAGACGAAATTTATATCAAAATAAAAAATGAATCCACTCACAAGTTGGATAGTCTTTCGGGTGAGTATCTTTGCTCCAAATTCCAGTGAACTCCAATTCATATTGTGCAATATCACATGCACAACAAGTCGCAGATGGATCATCGATTGGTTTCAATGATTCAGCCCCACGTTTTGCACAAAATTTAATAGTTAAGTCTTCGGCTTCGGTGAACCAGACATATTTTGTTTCAATAACTGATGCGCGGAAAATAACACAACCTGTTGAAGTTTCGGGAGCTTTCCAAAGAATATGCACAGAAGTTTTCGAACGAAGATTTGTATGAGAAGCCCCGGCTCTTCGACAACTTGGAGCAATTCTCGCATCACCATGTCCTTTGATAACCTGGAAATTCTTTCGTTTTTTGTGTTTTCTACAGGCTTTTCAAATGAAAATTGTTGTTTTTGTCAAGTTTAGATACAAAAAATACATATTACCTTCAAAACTGATATGAATCGATAAAATTACCTGCCATGAACCAGCTGATGTATTATCTTCAAAAAGCGAAGAAATCACAAAACCTCTGAACGTTTTGACCGTGTATTGAGTCCGCCAACCACGTATTGATACTTGAAAAAATGTTATTTAAAATAAAATCATTAAAAAAAGTTTCTTACATTTGTAGAGTTCTCCCGGGATGAATCCATTAGAAATGTCTTGTGTTCTGGACGATGTTCCATTTATCTACAAGAAATTTGTTGTTGTATATACAATTAACATTTTCAGAAAACAAATGAATACCTCGATTACATATCCATTACTTCCAGTCGTTGATTCCCCTTTTGCCTCATATGGTTTAATAGTACACTTGTTTTCATCTTTTTGATAACACAACAATGGTTGAAAAAGTAAAATGGAAAAAATTAAAGAAAACCGCAGAATCATCAATAATGCAACTCTATTCAATATAAATATAAAGGTGGAAGCAGCAATCGAAGCATTGACAGCGCACAGCTGCTCATTTTATTTATGACCATGTCTTTTTTCTACAGATATGACCTTTTCTCAAAACTTTGGCGTTTGGGGGGACATTAATATTATCACGATTATTTTGAATTTTTAGAGAAAAATCGTTTTTCGATCAAGGAATTGTTCCCCGAAGCCGTTTCATACAACTAATGTTTTATAATTCAGGATCTTACCCTATTTAATCTACAAAGGTGTAAAGAATATAAAAATCACACCAAATTTCTCATTTTGAGCTGAGTTATGCCGTGTCAGACTGTTCGTAAAAAGCACGACTGAATTTTTAGAGGGAACTTTATTAAATTTTCATGTTAATTGAATACTGTTCAGAGTTTTTAAAAAACAGAAACACAAGAATTTCGGGAGCGTACGCAAACAGCGAAATCAAAAAATGAAAACATTTTAATCAGAAAAGTGGAAGAAAATACGCTATCCGAAGAATTTGACGTGGCAATACATTTTCCTTTAATCTGATGTTCCAGCACAATAGAATTTATACGTGTGGGAATACAAGTATATAAGTAGTACCTTCAATTTTCCTAAATGTGGCCTCCTTAGCTCAGTTGGTAGAGCGTGAGACTTTTAATCTTAAGGTCAGGGGTTCGAGTCCCCTAGGTGGCTTGACTTTTTATTTTTCAAAAATTTTCACTTTCACAACTTGAAGGCAGCGAAAACATCTCAACAAGCGTATTATGACAAAAAGAATTCCGATACTACTTGAATTCGTTTTTCACAACAAGACGTTACAAGCACTCATATTTAAAAAGCTTTTAAGTGATGAATCGTAGTCATTCTTTTTATTAAAATGCTAATAATTGTTTTTCCGTTGATTTTCGGTGTTTCTGCATTGAAATATCCGAATGAAATAGTTGACACTCCTGTTGTTATTTGTGAGTCTGATAAAATTGTTATAAAGGTTTGATATTAGTTACTTACTTAGATCATGTTATAGAATATTTTTCCAGATAAAAACTTCACTATCAAATCCCTCATATATCTATGTTGATGGCCGAGAAAACGATGATCGGTGTGGTACAAAAAATCAGAATAAAGTCGAAGTTCTTCATAATGAATGTGGAATGGTAAAAGAGACCACGGTACAACAAAAATGATGGGAGATTAATAAAATAATTGACTTTCAGAACAATCCAGCCGGTTACATACGCCGTCTTTGCATAACGGTTCAACTCCATCCACTTTTTGTAACAGAATCTGACAGAAGTTATTGTGCCCAGTGTGTTTATGTAGATTCTCACGTGATGCGTGATATTGAATCAACCCTTGATATAAGGTATTCTTGAGTGGAACACTGTCTTTAATAGCGCTCCACCTTTATTAAATGTTCAGATTTAGGGGGCTCTCACTTATTTTTTAATTCAACAATAATTATTCTCAGCCAATCAGCACCCACACAATTATCTCCACAATTTGATGCTCCAACAATGCCAAAATGTTCATACACAATCCGAAAAGAGTCAAAAGATGGACCACCAATTCAATATGCATCGATTGGTGACAGTGTTTATCATGTTTGGGGTTGTGATGGAAATCATAATGGAATTCTTGTTCAAAATTGTCATGTTGAAGATGGACAAGGAAATAAGATTCTTATTATCGATCAGAATGGGTATGTTCGAAACATTTTGATAGTTCCCGAAAATAAATAGGATTCTTCAGCTGTGGAATTGATCATTATGTTATGGCAACACCTGAATACAATAATGCACAATCAATAGCTTATCAAGAAACACATGTTTTCAAATTTGCCACACGTACAGTAACCCGTTTCATTTGTCAGATTAGGATTTGTATGAAAGGGGATGATTGCAAGAAATTATCCGTAAGAAATTACAAAAGTCGGAATTTCTCACTACAATTTCAGCCACCACAATCCTGTCCAACATTGGAAGAAAGATTGACGACTAATAAAATTCAAAGAGATGAGGATAATAATAATATAGCGTAAGTGTTTCTTCTCAAAAATTTGATTTAACATTATAAGAACTGCAGATTATCACTAAATGCCAATAATTCACCAATTGATCAATCAACAGATGACATTGACATCACAAATCAACCAGATTTCGACACTTCTGCTGAATTCGTGAGAAGATCTCCAACGAAGGGAACAATCTATTACGGAGTTGGATATAATTCAAAAAGACAGCGAAGAGAAATATTGATAAATAATGCTCCAACTAAACGGAATCAATATACATTTAGAAATGGTTATCCAGAAATGGAAATGGTTGGGGAACTCAGAGTTTTCGAAACTCCGCAAGATGTTGAATATTTTGGTAATACTGGAGACACTTCAACCTATTTTTATGTGTATCAAATTTTTTTCAGACTCCCAAAACAAATCAAACCTTACATCTGATTGTTCGAGATCACCTTTATCCGGTCTGATGTTCACTCTTCTGGTCACTGCGCTAATCGTCCTTTCGATCATTATCATAGCTTTATTCCTGTTCATTTCGTCAAGAATCAAATCGAGGAAAAATAATTCGATGCATTTTGCACAATAATTTACCCATTTATTTTCAATTTTTAAATTAAAGGCCATTGATCTAACACGCTCTAAATAAAGTTCTATTGTTGTGTGTATTCACTGAGTTGATGCTGCCGGTCTCTGTCGTCCCTGTGATTTCTTTTGTTCAAATTGAATTCGCAGTGCTTCTTCTTTGACATCAACGTATTCTAATTGTGCTTTCAAGAGTGCAGTGTCCAATCCTTTGGTTTCTGCCTGAAATAATTTAAATAGAAAATAATGAGAATTTTTAATGATTTATTGCTAATTTTTTAAACGTTCTTCAGAATCAACTTACATCTTTAATCTGTTCTCTGAGCATTCTCCTTTCTAAATTCGACGTTAATATGTGTGGAGGGGTGTTCCAAATTTCATCCAAATCCGAAGGTTCTCTGAAAAAAATAGCAATTCATCAAATACTTGTTTTCTAAACGCACATCATGATTTTGTTTTAAACTGTTATTTTGGTTCCAAATTGGGTCACAATTTACATTGAGAAAAATGGATCTTTGCTTTTGATGGATTTATTTTATTGGCAATTTGTGTTCTCATACAGTCGGTAAGAATTGGGTAAGGAACATTTTCATGACTCATTTGTAACTTTATTAAGCAAAAAAGTTAGAAATTGAGAACGAGCGGTATAAATGATGTGCCAAGTGTTGGTAGTAAAAAAGAATGCCGTAAAATGAAACGAACCTCAACCATCCAAAATAAATAACCATAACTAGAAGACTCCCCAAAGCCGAGAAAATCTTTTTATTATTATATGAATCAGATGAATAATAATCAGAACTGTATCCGGGCATCCCAGCGATCTTAGGAGCACCTCTACCCTGAAATTGAGAAGCGTATTGAGGGATTCAATATCCTGAAGAATTACTTGAAACGCGGCACTTTGGGTGAATTTTGGTTCAGGCTTACTTCTGGATGATCTGCTCGCTAAATTTCGTAAACATACAGTAGTTAACCTGCTTGGTCCAAATAACCGTAGCATTCTCTAAATAAGTCATTTTTCTTTCACTGGTGGAAGAACTGATCGGTATTGCTGGATCTCACCAGGATATTAGATTCGAAGTTTAGCTGCAAACTTTTATAACAAATTTATGATCAACAAAACAATGAGACATTCGGAAACAACAAAACAAAAATTATTGGGAATTAACAGATTAACAGAATTGGAGGATAAAATTAACAAAGACAAAGAGTTGTTTATTCACTGTCTAGTTCTTCCAGACCGATGCTTTTGTTCCAGTGACATTTGAAGATAAGTCGGAATTGAGCCATTTTGATATCGAAGTGTTTGAGGATCTGAAATTAAATTAGAAATGTTTTTGAAAAATACTTAAACACAAACTTTAGCTTGTTCTGCAGTCAATGGTTCGCCATGTTTACAAACTTCATATTCTTGATAAAGAGTGATGACACCTTTATCGAGTTTTGTTGGAAGTCCGAGCTTTCTGAGTTGTGGCTCCATTGAAAAGGAGAATTGTGAAAGTGGGCCTTCTGGAAGGACGACAGTGTCAGTAGCCAAATCGCCAACCCGAGCGAAATCTTCTTCGGTAGCCGCAGTAAGCTCGCTGAAATGACATAATTCATTCTGAGTTGTTCACAAAAATAACTTACTTTAACACTTCATCTTTACTTAAATTTGTGAACATCAAACCACATTGACCTTTCAAATGTCTGCTAGCCTTGTGCAATTGTTCGGCATACTCGTCACTTTTATTTTTACCCAATGCAATCGAAATAACATTATTTTTTCCAAAGAAGAACCTAGATGACTCCTTATACTTCTGACGAATCTGAAAAAAATTAATTAAGGAAAACAATTTTGGTTATTTGACTCACCGCGATGAATCTCGTACTTCTCATATTTGCAATTGTGAAAATAAACATATTTTTGTACAAGTCAACGCAATTGCGAACCTAAATGAAAATTGTTCGTTAATAATTAATTATATAAATGTAATAATTTACCTCAGCAATAAGTCCACCTTTCGTCTCCTTGGTCTTCTTCTTTACCTTTGTGAGAGAAACTAAAAATAAAAAATGTAACTTTTGTAAGAATTTATCAATTTACCATTTTTATCTCTGCGTGAGCGAGCCATTGTGCAAAAATCTAAAAAAGAAAATTTAAGCGGTATTTAATTGAATGAAATTCTTTTAAAATACTGAAATTTCATGAAAATTAGGAAAAGAAAAAAGAAAAACGGAAAAATAAAGTTTGGGGGAAAAATATTTTGGTTCCTTTTTGCGCCGCAGTGTTTGCACAACCGGTGTTGCGTACCGTATCAGGTGTGGAAAATGTGGCGGCTATTCAAATTTCAGTTTTTTGTTCCTGAAAAGAATTCGATTTTTGGGGATGAATTTTCAGTTTTATATCACGATTTATTTAATAATTTAATGGTCAACGTAAAGGTCTATAAAATCCTGACCTGTTTGAGTAAAACAACAAAGTAGATAAAAGTAACATAACAAAGATAATAATCACAAAAATAAAAATGTAGTTATAATTCACGTAATTAAACAAAAAATGAGAAATTGACTGTTTCCTAAATGTTTCATGATAACTGTAATAGCTGACGAGATCTGCTGTGGAGACGCGATGACAGAGTCCTTTTGAAATACTGGTTGTCTGAATTTTAAAATTTGTCGAGAACGAAAAAAAGGTACATGTCAAACTCACATTTGAAATAGAATTTGCGCACGAGAACATTTTCAATGGAGAAGACATGTTTATTGAGCGAGAAAATAGTTCATAATTTTCTATAAAAATGTTTTTTTTTGGAAACTAGAATATTTCTCGAAAATACCATCATAAATGAATTTCGAAAGTTCAAAAGTAGGAAATGATAGTGGATTAAAAAACACAACAGGATTACGAATTAAAGATTCGTTAAAAATATAGAGTAACGTGTAGGTGAATACTGAAAAAAGGAAAAATGTAAAACAACCGGTATCTCCCAACAAAACTACTTACCAAATCCGAAATGCGAATAGAAATCGTTTCCAATATTTGAAAATAATGAGCAAAGGACTTGAGAACTGACCATATTTAGGAAAATAATACAATAAAAATTGAGTAATGCATTGAAAAAATCATCGTTTTTTCGATGGAAATCTGAAATTAAACCCCTTAATTTTTATAATTTTCACCAGCTTGGTATGACCTATAAAAGCAACGGCTGGAAAAACAAAAGCCATCGAATCGATTAGCATAGTTGGGAGCATACAAATCATAAAAGCAAATGAAACAAGAATCGATGAACATTTTCGAACAACTAATATTTTGTGGAATTCTTTGAGACGATGCCTAGCTGTAACATGTATTTTTTTTTATAAAACTGAAAATCGTTGACACTTACCAGTTTTCAAGTTTATAAACACAACTAGAAAAGGAAAATAGAACATGAAAATATCGAGAAATGCTTGACGGTTCAAAAAAGCGTCGGAGAGAAGTGTTGGCAAATCAGAGAGCCATAGGGATAAGCAAGTGGAAATGATGAAAATGAATGAAATGTTCGATATTCGGGAATATTTATTGTTGCAGAAGTCGAACCATGATATTCTGAAAGGATTAAATATATTTATCAGTGATTTCAGCCTTTTGATGATAAACAAAAACAAAAAAAAATTTAGTTTTTAAAAATTTGACAAGTTTAACAGAATTTTAAAAAAAAGTCCCAAAAAGAATTCGTATGTGTTTTTGTAAATTTCAGGAGATTTTTGAGATTTTTAAAGACAGTGTACCACTCATTTTTATGCGCCAGTATTTAAAGGAACTGTTTACTGATTTTGGTCTCTACTCCATTTTCATCTTCTTCACAATATTTGAAAACCTACAAGCTATAACATTTTTCGAAGTTTCTTTTTTTAGTACACGAAAAATAAATTTACAGATTAAGGCGGAGAATGGCCTAAAAATTGCAAGCACTCTCACACTCGCGTGCTCTCTCGCGTGTGACCTACTAGTTAGGCCATTTCGCCGCCTTAATTTGTAAATGTGTTTTTTTCGGGTTCCAGATAAAATTTCGAAAAAATTGACCAGGCGGAATTGACTGTTTTAGACAAAATTTTGTAATTTGTTTGTAATGTTTGTCTCATGTTTGTAATTTCTCATGTTTGTAATTTGTTCTTACTCTCTCAGACCCATTTGAGTGCGAAGTTCTGTATTTTTTTGAAAACGAATTGCAATTATTTTAATTCGTGTTTTCTATTTAATTTCCAAATGTTTTCCTAGGATTTAATAAAAAATTTTTAAAAAATCACCATTTGAAAATACCATTAATTTTTTTGGCGTACCATTTTTGGTTCGAATATTTTAAATTTACTCAATTTTTAGCGATTACTTCCATATTGATTACCTAATTTTGTTTAACATCATTGAAAAAAAAATCTTCTCATTGTATAACTTACAACAACATTGCGAAAATTCTCATGAGAAAATGTCCTGTCCTCAAATCCAGTAGAACTTTTCCAGACGACCCTCTATTCAAAGCTGGCGCCATCTGTTGCCATTTGCTAACCATTCTCACAATTCGAACTGATGATTCTCTTGATGCTTCAGTCGTCAAATTATCATGAGTTACAAGATCAACTGAATTGAATAATTTGTAAAAATAAACGAATAAAAAAAAGCGCACCATAATAATCACATGCATTTTTATACGAAGGACATGGACATCCAATCGATTCAAAATATTGCTGCATTGTTGAAGGATGACCACAATAAACTATTCTTCCAGATGCTAAGATCAATGTTTTTGAAAACATTCGAAGAACATCTAAACTTGTTGGAACAATTGCCATTATCACAATTCGATTGGTTTTCACTGCCCAATCACGTAAATAATCAATTATGAAACATTGATCATGAACATCTAATTCTTTTAAAATATCATTGCATACAAGAATGGCTGAAATTGAGATATTTTCAGTCTTAAAATCTAATTAATCTTACTAGGATCTCTTATCAATTGAACAGCTAATTTAACCCTTTGCCATTGGGATTTATTCAATCTACTACAGACAATATCGCACATTGAAGTTAATCCTAAATCTGCCATTAGTTTATTTATCTGAAAATGTTTGTCTCATAATTATAATATATATAAAAAAGAGTTTACAAAATTCCCAATTCCACCATATTTTTCATTCATCGGCGGGCTGAACATTGCATTAATTTGTAAATATTGCCGAATTGTCAGTGAAGATGTCGGATTTTCTTTTGATAAATATCCTTTAAAAACTTTTTTTGCACGAACACCCAAATTTATTTTCTCACCAATAGTCTTTTCTAATCTTTCCCTACCCATTTTATGACCATTGATAAATATTTCGCCGCTCAATTTTCCACGAATATCTCGAACCCCTGATATCACTTTCAGAAGGCAATTCATGTCATTTTCTAGAAAAAAAATCAATAAAAATTTGGTTGTGTGAAATTCTTATTAGAAAATACCTTTTGTATACTGTAGTGCCAAAATATCGCCACTTTCCAAATCAAAGCTTATATTATGAAATTCTTGCTTTAAAACTGGTAACCTGAGTAATGCTTTATCTGAAGATGTTCGTAAATCTCTGGCAAATGATAATTTGTTTAGAAGGAGATGCGGATAATCTCTGAAAGTTTTGTTTTCATATTTTTACAAGAACGTGATGAATTTACCCATTTTTGTTTGGATTTACATTATCATAAGATGGGTATCGAATGAAATTCTTCTTTATTTTTTCCCTATTCTGTCCGTGAAGTAGACCAGTGAAGAAATTTTCAGCATGTCTGCTTCGAATCGTTGAGAAATAAATTGAGTTTCTGTTGAAAAATATTAAACTGTAGTTGAGATCGGAAGTTCCCAGGAGATTTTTCAAAATTTTAACTGAATGAGGATTTTAAAAGATTATGGAAGCTTTCAATGAGATTTTTTCCCCAGAAACTTGAAAAAAAAGCTTTTTTAATAACAACTGTTTTGAATGTATATTACATATGTTTTTTCGCTAAATGCATAAACATTAGTTTTGCCTCGTTTAACTTTCATTTAACGACTGAAACGAATGATAACTTTGTCAAATGTCACTTATGAAACGTATATTAAACAGGAAAAAACATCCTTTGAGTCAGCTGTTCAGTTTATTTGACACCCTACCTGTTCTTAGTTTCAAAAATTAGAGCGTTCTCTCGTTAGTACAATGCAATTTATGCAAAATCACACCGATAAATACACGCGTTATAGCAGCGCTCCACAGTTGAAAAAATCAAAATTTGAATCCGCGCGTGTCCGTGCGACGCGGTTTGTGTCCGTGCAACGCGGTCGGAATTGACGCGAAACAGAATTATTTGAATGAGGCTACATATTGGTATTGTTCTTTGGACTAAGCTGCTTTTAACTGCTGAAATTAAGTTCAGTGTGTTAAAGCCAAAATTCCTATTAGTTTTTTATGCGATGGCAATTTGACAATCGCGTCATACTCATCCAACATTCACATTGCCGCGTACCTGCTCGAGTGTTGCCACTACTTCACGCAACTATTTAGACTTTTTGAAATAATTTATATTTAATGAATAATAAAGTATTTGAAAAAAATCATTACGGATGTTTGCCCCAATATGGGATCATATTAAAGGACTAGCACTCTACTTTTAACATTTTCTGAAATTGAAATTGAAAAGTATCGAGTTGTTATTTAACAAGGACAGTACTTGAAGTGGAACTTTACGATATAAATGAACGACTTTCAAAAATTGCTAAGCAACAGTATGAACATGATTTTTTCAAGGCTCGCCATATAGCTGAGTAAAACTATCTGGTTATCATAAAGAAACCATTCACAGTTGACCTGCCAAATTTTAGCGGTTGAAATTTAAAAAAAAAGAAGATAGATTTGTTGTTCAAAGTTTGATGGTTTGTAAGACTTTGACGTTAAAAAACTCATGCTTATACTGTTGTTTAGCAGTTTTTGAAAGCAGTTCCTTTACCAGCGTAAAATTCTCTTTCAAATGAGATATGTCTCATCAAAAACTGAGCTAAACACTTCAGGTTCTTCCCGGGAATTTTGGCTTTTCAACACTGAACTTAATTTCAGCAGTTAAACTCTAAGAATGTTTTTTTCCTGTTTAATACACGTTTCATTAGTAACATTTGACAAAGTTATGCGAATGTGCTTTAGTCATTGATAGTGATGCATATATAATATTCAAAACTGAGAAAAACACTTCAGGTGTTTGCATTGTAAAACCAATAAAAATTTTATCGCATCTGTCAAATCCAAAACAATTTCAAAAATAGAGCTGGGAGCTCTTTCCAAAATAAAAAAAACCTCCTTACCTTTCAGAGCTCTCATCGTCGGCTGAAACACAATCAATATGTAGATCTTCTGAAGACATTCTCCCGGAACGAAAACAACTAAAACTGAACAATTTTCCACAATCAACTAATAATTAGCATGCAAAATAGAGGCCGTTTCAATGGGGGAGAACTTTTTATGAGAAATTGTTCCAGCTGTGAGATAATCCAAAATGAAAAAAATTAATTTGCATATTCAATCGATGTTTTTTTTTTCGAAAAAAAAAGAACTTGAATTCAATGAAATAAAACATGGATTATGAATAAATTTGAAACAAGTGCGTATGGGAAATATATGAGAAATAAATGGCGTGGTAACCAAAGCCATCTTTTCTTGGATGAGGGTTTTGTGACAATAATTGCCTACCGCTGTGCAGAATAAGAAGGAAGAAGAAGAAGGCGATGAAGAAACTTCAATTGAAAAACTGCGCGAACCGGATAATTGAGGACGACGATGTATTCATTGTAACACTACTTCAAGACGATCCCCTCCCAAGAAAAATAATACCCATTTTATATTTGTGTTATTGATCCGCTTGATTTCTCGAGTTATTCATGCCAGATAGGCATATTTTAGAATGTCGAAGTATTTCGTATATGACAGCGATTTCGACAAATAGTTCATGGTGAGTGCCCCCCCCCCAACTTTTATTAAACTATTTAGAGATTTCGCGTTTTAGGTTGTCAAACATTTACAAACCACCGACTGTTTTTCAAATTTTGAAAAATGTCACATTCACCGCTATATCGGGAGAAATTCACGCAATTGTTGGAGTTGCGGATTCTGGAAAAAGCACATTATTGGAAGCTTTGACAAGCGGAGCTGGTGGAGATATTGGTGGAATGGCGATGCTTAACAAGTTCATGTTAACGAGTGCGTTTTTTTTTTATAATTAAACGAGGGCTTTACGGAGCTAATAAATGGAATGAAAATGACTTCATTCTCATTCCAAATCTGTTTTTAAAATTTTCTAAAACCACCTAGAAGCCGAGAAAACGCTCCTCAAAACAATGGCCTAGAAAAAGTGTCTACCGGTGAAAACTAGTCCGCAGGCATGAAAAATCCCAAAAAAATACATTAATTAAAATGAAAAAAAAAACGTTAAAAACGACTAATATAAGCAACTATTTATTAACGAAACGCAAAAAAAACTTTAGAAAATTGGTTGGCCAGGTGGACACTTTTGCTAGGCCATTGTTTTGAGGCGCGTTTTCTCGGATTCTAGGTGGTTTTAGAAAATTTTAAAAACAGATTTGGAATGAGAATGAAGTCTATTTTTATTTAAAGTACATTTATTATCTCCTTAAAGCCCTACTTTAAGTTTTCCATCTTAGAAAATGCTTAAAGACAATGTTCCACTCGTTTTAAAAACAGTAATTCGATGCTGTTTTTATAGTATTTTTCAAATCTCAAGCCAGAAGCAAGTATCCAACCATCGAAAGCCGCCCAGATCCTTTTTTAATAAAAAATATTTTCAGAAAGAAGATTCGACAAATATTGTTCATTCGTCAACTATAAAACCAACTTTCCATCGAGTCTAATAGTGAGAACATTGTTCTATCAACATGCTAAACTTTATCTATCAGCTTCACTTACAAATTTGGAAATCGATCATAGGGTATTTTCACAAATTACAACTTTTCGATTAGACAATTATTTTAGATTACCGATTTGATGGGAATTTTCGACATTTTAGGGTATCGAAATGAATCACTCGAAAATTTGACAATAAGTGCGAAGCGACGAGTTTTAACAGTTTTGGAACTTTTGAAGGATCCATGTAATAAACAAGACATTCTAGATTAATAAAAATATTAAATTTGTTTCAGCTGTTGTACTAATTGATGATCCAACAGTTGACATCCCACCTCTTTCATCATATCAATTAATTTATGCTCTTCAATATTATGCAGCGAAATATAATCGAATCGTCATAATAACTCTTCGAAATGTTCGTTCAGATTTATATCACTTACTCGGATCAGTCACATTCTTATATTATGGAGAGGTGGCATATACAGGAGAAACAAAGAATCTGTTGACTTATTTCAAAAAGGCAGGATTTGAATGCCCGATAAATGAGAATCCCGCAGCGTATTATTGTAAGTTTTAACTGGAAAATGTGAAGTTTGATTCGAATTTGATTGATTTATTTATTCACGAGAACCTGAATGAAAGATTTGCAGTAACTCTTCTAACAATTGACAAAGAGAGTATGGAAAGAATATTGGAAACACAAGAAACTGCTGTTCAGTTGGTTCAATATAGAAAAGTATGAGTTTTAAAGACTTTTTTTGTTTTGTTTTGTTTTGTTTTTAAAGACTTTTAAAGGCGCGTGACACTTGCTTTTCATTATATATATATAATCTATTTTCACCGAGAGCTCCCGGAAACAAACCCCTTTCAAAACCAATGACTTTAAATTTTCAGTTAGGATGTACTGACACATACTTATTTAGGGTTTCATGGTTATTTTTTTTTGTTGATGATTGAATTCATATTGTGTAGCATTTCGTGCAAAATTTACAAACATTTTTTGAAATACCCACTGTTTTCAAAATAACTACTGTAGAAACCAACCGATTCCAAACGCGTTCTATTGAAAAATCGCAGCTTTTTGACAAATCGCAGTGTTCCAGTCCACTGACAAAAAAAATAATTTTTCATAATTGGTCCAAGAGATATAAAAAATGTATTGCTGACTCTAGAATAATATTTTCAAAGTGTACGGACACGGAAAAGGCCATACAACTTTGCGAAAAATATAAATGGACGACCAGTATAGCGAACGAGATAACATTATCAAATATTACTTCTGAAACATATATTAAACCGGAAAAAATATATTTTTGAAATTGACCCAAATATTTACAGGAACAGAAGGTACTATCGGAGTCCTTGTCGTCAACATCAACTGCCGGCGTCGCCCTTCTGGATTCTGTATTCTGTGCCAATAAATCTTCAATTTCTGACGTTGTTACTATCCTTTTCAGGTTCGTATGCTTTTTTAATTAAAAAAAATAAATTTTCGTTAAATACACTCATGCAGACGTTTAATATCGCTTCTCATCTTGGATCCTTCGACCACATTCGCCTCTTTTATTTCAATCCCACTGGCCGCACTTCCTTTGTCGTTTCTTCATTTTCAAGTCAAATTCACTCCTTTATTTTTCTGGAAAATCGTGGTTTTTATATTTCTCATCCTTCAAACCATCTCGATTTTTCCAATTTGTGAGTTTCATATAGAAGTTTGAAAACAATTTTTAAAACTTTCAGATTCAAAAGTGCGATACTTTTCATTCTTCGAACTTCCGGTCTATTCACAATCTGTCAATCTTTCAATATTTTTTACTTTTTTTCTACTATTCTCTGGGTTTCATTCGTTTGTATTCAGCGGAGTTATTTTATGGTACTACATGTTTTTTTAAACAATAATAACCAGAGATTTTTCAGGTTCACAAATTTCGAGTCATGGCTTGATATAAGTCTAATATTTTGGATACTTTCCTTATACAATTTTTCAATCTTCTCAGTAGTTTCAAGATATCTGAAATCTTCATCAAACGTTTTTATTGCTGTATTTACCGTACTTTTGTATTTCTTTGTCGCGGGGAATGGAATCACAAGGTTTCGTTGTTATAATTTACTCAGAAAACAATAACATATTCAGATTGCCACAACAGACAACATTTCATCAATATTTATCAATGATTAATCCTTTTACATATTCGAATTTTTTGTTATCACTAAAGACTGGAACATCGATCAAAAATTGTACAGCACCCAAATATATTTGCAGGTTTGATTTTCTGAGACTTTACTACTTAGTTTCTTGAATGCCTCAAGAACTATTGAACATAATATATATCAAAGTTCTACAAAAAGTTAAAGACAGGGTACCATTTCGAGAACAGTCATGTTTTTAACATTCATAATGTAATTCTATGTCTTCAATTATTACTTCTTCTTTTTTATGACAAACATTTTAAAGTACATAAAGCGTTAAAATAAGTGGCACCCTGTCTTTAATTGCAAGCCAATTATAGCGATTTTCCCAATTATTACGAATTTCCGTTTTTTTTTCAATAAAAACTTCAAGATAGCGCCCAAATTTCGGAGAAAAATAACAATTGTAAAAATACGTTGCATTTTTTATTCGAAGTGGGACACTGTCTTTAAGAGAGAAAAACTGTGACTTTGTTATAAACATACAAATTTTATTTATTTTTAATTTTCAGTGTATTCTCAACCCTTCATTCGGACATGTATCCAACATCTCACATCCCGCACGACTATTTCAGCAACTCCATAATTTTATTAGCACTCAGTCTGACATATTGTGCAATTTCATTATTCATCCATTGTATTGAGCCATCTATTCAATTACAAAAACACATGAAATATCATCGAAATTGATAAATTATCTGTATAAATTTGTCGAATTTCTTGGAACGGATGCTGCTTCGGTTCGTCGTTTAAAGTTTATATTCTGTTTCACAGGCGCCACTGATTTGCTCCTGATTTGTTTCTTTTCAAATTCTCTGTAAATGTCTCTTTTGATTTAATTATTTATTTTAAATAATTCACTTCATTTTCTGCTCTTTTTTCTGCCTTCTCTGCAATAAACGATCTCTTTGTGCACTTCTTTCCTCAACCATTGCTTTATTTGAGCTGTAAATACTTATGAAACTTATGCTAAAAATAAATAAAATGATTAACCTTGTATCAATAGCATTATCTGGAAGAAAATACCAAGTATTTCTGAAAGATTGTCCAGCCGCAATAAGAACATAAGCACCGCGAGACATAAGCTGTGTTACTTCAGCAATTTTCTTTCCATCCATGTCGACTAACCTGCCAATTTTTGAAAATATCCGATTGATTTATAGATTTCTAATGACTTACTTTGCCGGATTTACACTATATCGTCTTGCAATTAATTCGAGAACATAGTTCATCCCTTTTTCCAGTTGTTTTCGTTGAAAATTCATGTATTGACATTCCATTCCTTGACCATTTAGAAAAACGCTGAAAGACTTCAAATTATTTGTGTATACATATTTAGGATTGGAATGCAAACATTTCATCTAAACCTCGAGATACAGATGAAACATAATATGATAAAATATTGATGTTTTCTTGTTAAAGGAGGGCTTTATGGAGATGATAAATGTACTTTAAATAAAATTAGACTTTATTCTCATTCCAAATCCGTTTTTAAAATTTTCTAAAACCGCCTAGAAGCCGAGAAAATGAGCTTCTTTTGAAATGACCTAGAAAAAGTGTCCACCTGACCGAACTTTTTCCTATGAGCTTTTTTCGTGTTTCGTTAATAAATACTTATGCAGAATGCCTATATTTGTCCTTTTTTTAAATGTTTTTTCATTTTAATTTATGCTTTTCAATTTTTTATGCCTGCGGACTAGTTTTCGCCGGTGGCTCTTTTTCCTAGGCCATTGCTTTGAAGCTCATTTTCTCTGCTTCTAGGTGGTTTTGGAAAATTTTGAAAACAGATTTGGAATGAGAATGAAGTCTATTTTGATCCCAGATGTATTAATTAGCTCCATAAATCCCTCCTTTAAGTTCATTTCGTTTTACATAAAAAAGAAAATTCCAAGATTTTCCATTTTAAGGTCGAGTTAGAATTCATCTTAAATTCTGACCAAAATTTTTAAACTTCACAGAGTTTAAAAAAAACTGACTATATAATATAAGCATCCGGATTCGTTTGGTCTCGCCTGTTATATATCATTGTACTCTCTCTTCTTGTCTGTTGAGCCATTCTTCTACAATCAAACTATTAATTTCGTTTTTTAAATTAAAATTACTGTCGGTGTTTCTCAAGAGCCTCTCTATCTTTTCGAATAGTGTCTTCATTGTCAAAATCGCTTGAATTCGGCATTTCATCTAAATAATCCATTTGTGAAACATCGATTTTTTGCGGTCGAGAAACTCGTTTTGTATCTGGAATTTTGCAAGAATATCAGAGAATGTCAATGACTGAAAGAAAACCTTGAATCGCATCGTCATAATAATTGTTATATTCTTCAAGCTCATCATACTTCTGAGTATATCTCGAAGGTTTCACATCTGATGTGTATGGTCTTGGTGGAGGTGTTGGTGGAACTACTACTGAACAAACAAAAACATTTTTTGAAACAAAAAATTGAAATTTACAGTTTGGATATGTGGATCGAACAGAATTTGATGTGTAATATTCAGGAGCTGATAATGAAGTATATCTCGCTTGGTCCTTTCCTGTTCCTCTTTCAAGTTCTGGATCACTAGTTCGTCTTTCATCCAAATTCGCTCTATTAGATTCATCTTCAGAGATAAAATAAGTTCCCAAATCTTGAATGTCATCGGGATCTGTTATCTGATCACCATCTCTGAAAAAACCCTACATTTTTAGACATAAGCTTCAATTATTATTGTTCAAACATTGTGAATATAGCTCCAGCTCCGTCATCCATTCCAACATAAGGTCCAACATCTTCAAGAAGTTGCTCCAATTTTGGAGATTGCCATTGTCGCCAAACGTACAATTTGGGCCTAAAATTTCAAAAATATTGATTAGTTTAAATTCGATAAACAAAAACTTTTCATAAATCCCCTCTTCACTTCGTTTCACATAAATTTTCTTGACTTTCGGTCTGCTCATCCGATTAACCAACTTTTCACCTTCTGTCCGGTTTATTTCACCTCTCCGTCTTTTGTTCAGGTCAACGTAGGACATTTCATTTGAGAAATCATTGTTTAGGTCTGAAAAATCAAGTGATATTTGTTAATTTAAACTCTTTATCGATGACTTGTCGATAGGGAGCTACCACAATCTTACTTGGCTTCACTGATCAAACAAAATATATAAATGATTACATCTGTTTTGATAATTTTTATATTAAGGGTAAACTCCAACAAAAATAAATTGTAAAGTGGATTACAAATAATTTGCGAGAAAGTTTAATTTTTAAAGTTTATTTATTGAAAAAAGCATCATTTGTATGCACAATCAATAGAGTTTTCAAGGAGGGCTTTACGGAGATAAAATTTAAATCAAAATAGACTTCATTCTCACTTCAAATCTATTTTTAAAATTTTCTAAAACCACCTAGAAGCCGAGAAAATGAGCTTCAAAACAATGTCCTAGAAAAAGTGCCCACCCGGCCGAACTTTTTCCTATTGGCTTTTTTTCGTGTTTCATTAATAAATAGTTATACCGAATGCGTATATTAGTCCTTTTTTAATGTTTTTTTTTAATTTTAAATTTATGTTTTGTTTTAACCAGTGGCCCATTTTTCTAGGCCATTGTTTTGAGGCGCGTTTTCTCGGCTTCTAGGTGGTTTTAGAACATTTTAAAAACAGATTTGGAATGAGAATGAAGTCTATTTTCATTTAAGGTACATTTATTATCTCCGTAAAGCCCTCCTTTAAAAAATTGTCACGAAACAATTAGATTGAATTTTAGAACCAACTTTCCTATTTTAAAACTCCTTTGCTCAAAGAGATGAGAAATCAAATATGTTTACTTCAAACCAAAGAAAAACTCACATGCCATTATTGTTTTGTTGTTAAAAACAATTAAATAAAGAACAATACTCTATTTAGACACAGGCTGAAAAGAATGAATGCTTCTCTCTCCTCTGTTCATTCCAATTTCGTTGCCAAGACACTATGGTCCAAAAGAGTGCATCCATGGTGACTTGTAGCAAAAAAAAAAGAGAAACGAAGTAGAAACAATTTTTATGTGTATATTTTATTTGAATTTTCAAAAAAAAAAGAAAACTAACAATAAATATGAAAAAAAAAACAAAGTATATTTTGACCAGTAACTTGATAGATGACAGAGAATAATGAGTGATTGTGAGAATGAATGCAGGAATAGGACATGATAAATATGATAAATAATAACAATTAATAAATTGGCAAGAAAAAAATGAAAGACAGACGAAAAACCCTATAAATAAACATGAATATGAGAAAAATGGAACACCGTTACTTCCTGGAAAACAGGAAAATAATCGACTAGAAAAAGAGTTTTTGAAAAAAAAACAAACTGGAAAAAAATTAAAGAAGTGAGCAACATTTTGAAGACTTTTTCTTAGACTTTTCATTAAGTTCTAATCGTGGTTCTTCTTTCAGATAAATATGATCCTTCTTCTCGTTCGAATCTTCGATATATTTTAACTTTTCACGACTTGTTAGCACATCATCAGCAACTTCGGATAACAGTTGAGAGAATACTGAAATTATTGAATATATAATAGATGGATCAAATATTTAAGAAACTTACAATTCGGCTCATTGCTCGAAATTTCAAAGTATTTCGCATTAATTCTTGCAGCTTTCGCCTTGCCTTCAACTTCGGTAACTTCACGTTTTTCGGCAAGATCGATCTGAAAATCAGAAATATGTTTTTTAAAATCATATTTCTAAGTCAAGTTACCTTATTTCCAACCAAAAAAATTTGTGTATGATCAGTACCACACGATCTTTCGAGTTCTTTAATCCATCGCGAAATATTTTCGAAAGAGTCCCGACAGGTGACATCATAAACAATCAATGCTGCATCGGCATTTCTCATATACATCGGAACCATACACCGGAATCGTTCTTGTCCGGCAGTGTCCCAAACTTGTATACGGACTGTTTCCTTCTGTTCCGTGTTGCTGAAAATGAATGAACTTTTAGTGATATTTCAACGAGTTTTTGAAAAAAATAGAATTGTATTTTCGAATTTTTTGGAGACGGTGTAATAATTAAGTTTAACCCTATTTTGCATTAAATTCATCGAAAACCAACAAAAATGAGAAAAACAGTTCTACCCAAAATCGGACACCGGATATTTCTTTGGCATGATATTCACATTAAAGGCAGTGTAACAGTCAGTAATATTATCCAAAATTTAGAAAAAAATTAAATATTGGCTCTGGTACACTGTCTTTAACTGGAGAATTCAAGAATTTGGTTTTGGTGCATTTTCTTATTCAGAAATATTAAAATTGTGCTTTTTTTCGATATAAGATCTTAAATTCTAAAAGTCAAAAAAATTTCAATATTATTATCGAAAACGTATTTTTAAAAAACTCACACATCACAAGAAACAAAACTCGCTCCAATTGTTGCATTCGACGACGTAAAACTCGATCCGAACCTATGTTTATAAATGATTGATGTTTTTCCAACATTCGAATCACCCAGTACGACTACTTTCGACTTATGTTTTGGTGCAATCGATGGTGCAATTGTTTGTTCATGTTCCTTGATAACTTCTCGAACCTTCTCGCACGCATAAATCGTCTTTCCACAACTGGCTGGATTCTCCGGGATCTTATGGTGGTGAATTGGCATTTGACGAAGAACTTGCATTATGAATCTGAAATTAATTAATGATATGGATAGATTTCAAAAGAAAAAACAAATGGAAACAAAATATGTTGATCAGATGTTTAAATGAATTGATAACAAGTGTGGACAAAGAGCAAAGCTCCGCCTTTCCTTATCGATGAAGGAAAGATGGGAGTTGGAAGTGTTGGGAAATGATTTCAATGAAATCGCTCCTATGCTCGTTGATCTTTCTAATAGATTTGTTTGTCACGTAAGATACCGAATGTGACAAGATAATTAGGCACTAAAAAACTAACTATTTTATTATCTCAATGTAATTTATCAACAATCTGCTGACAACGCACATTTCGATGCCGGACAAAAATACCAAAAAGAAACAAAATCAAAGGTTATTCTGCACCAAATGGCCGACAGGAAGAATAAATCATCTAGTGTTATCAGTGGGCGGAGCGAATTTTAGGACAAGCGTGGCATTTATAGAAAAATGTGCGAAAATGACAGTTGGGGGAAGCGGGATCATATTTCGATAGGTGTTACAATGGGAATGTTATCATTGTTTTAAAAGTATTGATAAGATGCTGAATTTATAAATAACGGATAAAGATCATTGAAACAATTATAAATAACAAAGAGAAGGTCGTGCATATTCATCGAGATTACAGTACCTTGGTTTTTGGTCTCATGACGGTACGAGTGTTTGTTGTTTTTGGGAACGACGTTGTTTCCCTATTCATTTCGTGAGTATTTTAAAAGATAGCTGATTCTGACCGTATCCAGAGAGTCATTTGGAATTAAAGTTTGAGAAATCAAGAGAGTAGAACTTTCATTTAAGTTACAGTATTTAGAAATGTTTTTGTTTAAAGACAATGCTCCAACCTGAGGAAAATGAGGGATTTTCTCTGGAAAATTAAAAATCGAAATCAGATATTAAGTGTCACCTTGTCTTTAAACTAACTTAAATGATAATTGATTGAAGCGGTTTTGGTGATAGTGTTTATGTGCATTGTTTTGAATAGCTGGTGTTGATGATTATTTCGTCTTATTAGACCTTTTTTCAGTTGAAGAACAATATATTTTATAACTTTATTTATCCGTCGTTTCGGCTATTTAAGTCATCTTCAGGGATACGGTCTAATACCTCAAACTTGGGTAATTAAACCTCAGAGCTTCAACTGAAAAAGGGACCAATAAGACGAAATCGTTATCAACATCAACTACTTAAATGATAATTATGGAGGAAAGAGAAATAGCAAAAGCTTTCACATATTAACCAATTGTTCCTGGTTATATAAATTTAAAAATTCGTTGCAATCAACTGAAAACTTAAAAAAGAAACAAATAATAAGAAAATTAGTAAACAGATACACATTGGGAGCAGATAGCAATACAGAATAGAGATCAAAAGAGCATTACAATGTTGTGGAATATGAATACTGTTCCTTCTCAGTGATCAGTGATCAAAAACAAAATGAGAGCAGAGATACAAAGAATGGGAAGTGGGGGAGGGGGGTTTCCCAACACATGGCCGGCCGACCATTCATTATGCAGCAGCCATCAACGACGGCAGCGATATTTCGTTGACAAACCGATTGAAATGAATAGAAAAGAATAGAAGAGGTTGAAAAACATATTTTGGTTATGTTGGAAAATAACTTCTGCTCAGGTTGTAAAATGGGCATTCATTGTGTAAAGTTAAATAACAACCATTTTTGTTATGTTGATATTATGGTTTTATCTTCGAATTTTAGCAGGTTTTATACCCTTCCGAATTTTGATGTCGCGAGATGATGTAACGAATGGTGGACATGGTGTTGACGGATTATTCAAATCGAGAAAATTACATCATTATTATTAATAGCGGCATTCACTTTCAGAAATTGAACAATAGAATAAATCAAATATTCGTATAGAAGAAAAAAGTAAAATTAATGGAATTGTGCGGATTTTTTTACAATTAAAAAATCGTATCGCAAAGAAATAAAACACGGAATGGTCAGATCCAACATATGTAAAGGAGGAACGTAAAACTTTATCAGTTTTTTCTTTGATTTCAATGAAATGTATAGACAGCAAGGGTTTACTTTTTCAAACTCCACATAATTTCCATTCCAGTGATAATAATGATAATATGATGATAATTTTTAAATTAGAACTCCTGAGAATTTAATTTCGTTTAAGGAAGGATTGGATCACGGATTGGATCTCGGGGAGAATACACGATTTTGAAAATTGTAATTAGAACATTTTTAAATTGAGCATTTGAAAAACGTATTTGGAATGGGCCAGTCAATCAATTGAAGGATATCAACGATTGAGTTCACAATAAAACGCTTGTGCAGCTTTCACAGAGAAATCACTATTACCGTCCAACATATGGATAATTAAACACTCAACTTCGATCATGTTTTTCAAAAAAAAAAATCATGAATCACATGAAATATTTTTATTTAGTTTTCATCATTTTTCTGTTCGTCAGGCCTCCAAAATATAATTTTGCAGATACATGCTTAAAGGCACATTACTTAAAATAATTACGAGCGTCTTGAAACGAACTTCCGACTAGGAGCACTGTCTGTTGACTTGTGTTCGATTGATTTCTGATTTTTTTTTTGAAAATTATGGGTTTACAGATTTTTCATAAATTTTTCTACATCGAAAATTAAAATAATGGGATTTGTTTAGTAAATAGGACTATTTTGAGAAGGAAGCTTGAGTTTAGTTTTAAAAAATATCGTGATAGTCTATTTTTGTTTTGTTTTTTTTTTCGAACTTTCCAAGACTTTCCTTTGTTTTCCTAAATTAGATATATACGATATATACATTTTTTCTTTAAAATGAAGTTATAATTAAAACGTCCAAATAGTTAATAATTTTAACATTAATAGTTATTTTGCTTGAGTTTCTCGTTGTTCTCCGAACAATTTTTTAGTACTAGATATTTTCCGTCTATAAATAATTCCACAAGACTGTTTCATTTCTCTCATGGACCTACCCATATTTTACGGTAATAATGCAGTCGCGCTCAACCGAACAACCTCGAACGGCGGGACATGCCAATTATTTGAATTGTTCAAGGCGGCGTCACTCTATTATTATGTGATCTTCCTCTGTTTCCGTTTGTTTTTTTTCTTACCCTATCGTTCCCTATTGTTCAATACAAAAATGAAACTTTTTTCGTCACTATTGCTTACACGTATAATCGAGAAAAAAACGTTCATAATTCAATTTTGGAAAACCAAAACATTTTTGTTTCTTTTTATTATTTTCCCCTTCGTCGTTCAATGTTTCTTTGTTATTATTTGTTTGTCATCAGAAAATGTCAAACGTGTCGCCAACGAGATATGCAGAAATTGTTACATTCAGTGAGGATACACCCGTTGCACCACCAAAACCTCCCCGTGGAGTGATGAGGAAACAAGCTCCAATCAAGCCGGTCAGAAGCGCTATAAAAATTGAACCATTGGAAAATGGTAAACTTTAGTTTATTTTTGAATTATCAATCCTTTCAAAAATATTACAGATGACAAGGAGAACTCGTGCCAAAATGAAGGTTCTTCAAATAATACTCAAAAGTTCAAAGCCACAGACACAAATGAGAAAATGTTGACATATTTCAAACGCAGCATCGAAGTCCTGCGAAGTTCACAAGAATTTACAGGTGCTGAAGCTGCGAATATTTTGGAAGCCTTTATACTTAGCAACAAAGATTTATTCAAACGAGAAGATTTGGGCAGGAAAAATGCAGTAATGGTAAATATAAATTTTTGATTTAAAAAATAATAATATGAAATTTACAGGTCTTAGATTGGTGGCTTAAAGATCACGTTTTCAGAAGTATGAATACAAATGTGAAAAAATTTGAAGACTGTGATCGAACTTACTATACTTTCTCACAGGAATCTGATCAAGCGTATGCATTTTCTTCAATATACTAAAAATTGGTTTCTTTCAGATATTTTATTGCCAATTCGCCAATGAATTTGAAATATAAAGACGAGACTACTTCACTGGATCGATCATCTAGAAGAACGAATAGCTTTAAAAAATTCTTCAGTCCTTTAGGTATCATTTTTTTAAAGCCTATAAAAATTTGTTAATCAGTTTTTGTTTTCATTGTTATACTAATCAACAACTTTGGTTTCAAGATACATTATTTCAACAATTTACTTATTACAGTTCGGCGAAATCGTTCAAATTCCCGTGGAAGAAATGATAACAAGGAAGCTTCTGTTTTAAAATCTACATGGTCCCTGTTTTCAACATCTGATAGAAATGAAAAGAAAGCGAAGCAAGCACAAGACCAACTAGATAGAGAAGAAGAGGCGGAAATATACGAATTAGCATTATTTCACCTTCTCAATATTATTGAAGTTGAGTTTTTAGAAGATGTCGCCTTACCACTAAATGATGAAAAGGTAAATTTCGAGATTTCTTTTTTTTAGCAATTCAACATGTTATTTTCAGAAAAATGTGTCATTCCTATCTTCAATAATGGACAAAATGGGTTTGAACCACGGCGAAGAACGCCTCGATCTCCGAAAAGAGGATGAAATGGATCTTTTGATTGAAACTCATCCATTGATGAGAAATGCGTCTCCATGGTTTCAAATGGCAAGATGTTGTGCTCCACTTTTATACCTCGAAACTGCACCGGGAAAGAGTAATGTGATGCAAATGTATTTGTGGTGTAAAGCAGCATTGTCCGCGGTTTCGATGCGTCTTGAAAAAATGACCCATAATGGTCAATCACCACTTTTTCCTAATGAATTTGCGCCCCTTTTGTCGAAAATTGCTCAACAATTGATTAACGATATGAGTTCTGGAGAAAAGCTGAATTCGGCTATAATTTATCTGTTTTTGATGGTTCCATCGCCACTGAGAACAACAATCGATAATATCGTTCAATGGTTGCAATTGACGCTTAGAACAGATGCTGTAGAAGATTTGAGAAGTCCTTATTATTTGGGAACGGTAGGAATGAAAAAGGAGGCTTTTGTTTTGAAAACAAAATGTTTTTCTTGCAGAAAGAGCCAAGACATAAGGAAAATTGCAAGGTTATTATAGATGAATTGAAAGCATTCATTTTCCCGAGAGGATGTATGACCCAGACACAGCAAGATATATTTATTGAGGTTTTTTCAAAGAAAATAAATTATTTTTCTAATTGATTTTTTCAGACGATGATCGAATTGAGGAATGAAAAGCGACTTGGAAAACTTCCTCAATCTTTGGCGAATGCTCTGAAAACAAAGTGTGTGAATAGGAAAAAGAAGCCGGAACGACGTGGGATGCGCAGGATTGAAAAGTAATTCAAATAACTGCATGGCCCACTTCGTTTTGCTTGTTTTTTTTTCTGCACTAATAGTTTCAGTTTTTTATAAATAATATTGCTTCAGGCATGAGTCAGCGGAAAAAAGTTTGACACCGGTGAGATATGCAGTCGCAAATGAGGGACTTCGACCAAAAATGGATAATAATAATAAATATCTTGGACTGGGTGAAACTGAGATTTGCTTGGTTCAAATGATTGAGGTAAGGATTTTTTTTTAATTTTTCAAAAAAAAAACAAAAATGTTTTCTAAGCTCAATTTTTTCGACGATTCAAATATTTTTTTCAGACCATATTAGACGACAAAAAAGTTGTTTTATCGGAGAAGAAGAAGCGTCTTTCCGACTTCTCGAAGCATTATCCAATATTGTTCAATAGATTTTTCAGTGGCCTTTTGTGATCGTCGACACGGAATCATTTAACAGAATCCCTCTAGAATTTTACTTGTAATCTTACTTCATCACTCAATAATTGTAAAAAAGAAAACATGTTTTCTTATCCTATAAAAAATCGTTTGTTCTCTTATTGCTTTTGCGGGTACCATTTGAAACTCTTTCTTCATTAAACCCCCCAAACTTTATAGCCCTTTTTGGTTTGTTTCCTGTAAAATGTTGGATAGACAATAAATTTGAATTTGAGTATTGGGGGATTACATAACATCTAAAGATTGCATCTTGGATTGACATATAAACTGAACTAAGTAGAAGGATCGAAAACATGAATAGGAATATAATTATATATGGTAAATTGACGGTTTGGAAAGCATCGATAAGAGATACGGGAAAGTAATGGCTGAAAAAATAAATTCTGCCAGAGAAGTTTGATTTTAGAATCAATCGAATATTTAAAAGTATTTTATGATTTCCCGATGAGGTCAAATGATCCTCATGTAAAAAATAAATGTTTAAAGAAAGTTCAGATTACAGAGTGATGAAACTATAAATAGAAGAATGTAAAAAGATATGCTTACACATTTTTCAAAGGTATGAAGATAGTGAGCCTGTTAATGATAATAGTAATTGATTCTAATCAGTGTTCCTGTTTTTTTTTCAATTTTCAGGATTTTTGCCATGTTACTAATATTACTCACTAGGGAAGTCATTTGAAGTTTACTCAAACCATCGGTCGAAATGAGGTTTAAATGAACGGTGAAGATCAGAACTATGAGTTATGAAAAAATTAGAGTACAATACGAAGGTATGCCTGAGATATGCTCATGTGACGTCACGTATGCGTGTAGGATATGTGGTGTGTGTATGGTGTGCAGACTGAAGTTGACAAGCTTGAATAACTGTAACTCGCGAACGACTTAACCAAATTTAAAGTTTTATAGCTCATTTTGAAGCCAATAAAAAATGTGATTTAACTATTATAGAAAATTATTAAAAATGATAAGAAACTTAATAAAAAAACTTTAAAAAACTGAAAAATTACAAACCTCCATAAAACTAACTTTTATCGACTAAGAATAACTTCGAATGTATTTTTTTCGAATTCCTTGGAAAAAAAATACATAAGAGATGTTTAAAAGAAATAATACTTCGCGTCCATCTAAGTCTGATTTTTAAGTTTTTTAACGATTATTATTAAGTTTCTTATCATTTTTAATAATTTTCTATAATAGTTAAATCACATTTTTTATTGGCTTCAAAATGAGCTATAAAACTTTAAATTTTGTTAAGTCTTTCTCGAGTTACAGTTATTCAAGCTTGTCAACTTCAGTCTGCACACCATACACACACCACATATCCTACACGCATACGTGACGTCACATGAGCATATCTCAGGCATACCTTCGTATTGTACTCTTATTTTTTCATAACACATAGTTCTGATCTTCACCGTTCATTTAAACCTCATTTCGACCGATGGTTTGAGTAAACTTCAAATGACTTCCCTAGTCAATGGAATGGATTTAAGAATTAATATCGAAAGAAGTCCTGAAAATCAAACAGGAAAATCGTATCAACCTTATCAAAAAGAACCGTCGAAATTATTCGAAATTTTGTTTAAATAATCATTTCTTTCGACGCCTTTTTTTTGTATTATTAGTTAGTTCTCTTTCATCTTTTTCCAGATTGAAATCTTAGAAAAACTGGCCACTTCGGTTTGTGGTTCGACTTTGCTGTGAGCGTGTGAACTACGTCGTTCATTACAAAAAAACAGTTTAAAAAAGCTACTATTTAAAAAATCTCGGGATGTGGAAACATGGAATTTCTTATTTTATTTAACAGGCGATATTTGGTGTTTTTTGCTTTCTACTTTCTACAGGACCATATTAGCTAAATTTAAAAACAAGAACCCTCTTAAAGGAGAAATTTGAAATACGTCGATCATTACAAAAAAGTTTTATTTAAAAAATCTCGGGGATGTGGAAACATTGTCGGAAGAAGATTCAATATAAGATCTCAGGTCACCTGTTAAAATTTCAACCGTTTTTTAATTAGCTCTAATGTAATTTTAAGGAAAGTCAGCGAAATTTCTTATATTTTCGTCTTCGTTTTCTCGCTAGTTCCAAACACTTCAATAAATATATGGCATACCAAACGTATATATAAAACCATATAGGTATGTTTCAATGCAATATCCGATATAAGGTGAAGGTTGTCGTTGGCAGTGGGACCCAACAAAGGTCAAGTCAAATATCTCTTTTAATTGTTATCCGTTATTCTTCATTGGTTGACCCTCTTCAACATTTCAATTTCCTAGGATTTGTATTCTACTAAATAGATAGTTTTCAAAACTTTACCGACAGATGTCAGCAATATTCGGTCAAGAAGATGTGGAAGTAGCGTGTGAAATTGCTTGTCTTATGATGGTTATTTGGTTAATTGTAATCCTGTGGAGGAAGATACATTTTAAATCAAATCAGGTACTCGTTTTCTAAAATTGAGATTATTTTTCATAGAGTTTCAGCTCTGTTCACTTCTCGGTACATGGTTACTGCCTATGTTGTATTGGAATTCTTTGTTTAATATCAACAGCTTTGGAAATACGTGGATTGTGTTCACAAGTTTTACACTCCTCCCATTTTTTTATTGTTGTTCAACAACAATTTCTGGAAAAACACCTAGGTTTTTTGCCTGACATATTTTAAGTGTGAATTAGAAGTTCTACAGATTCGTCTATAAATGGTTCCTATTCCTTCATTATTTCAGTTATGTGTCTGTCATTATTGGCATATTTCTAATTGTTCTAACTGCGCTACTTTACTCAGAATACATTGTTATTTATGTGAATCCACATCTTTTAGTCGTTTTGAGTAAGCAATCGTTGTTTTGTTCTGAAATTTTGGAAAATGCATGATTTTTTCAGCCATCACATCAACATTATATGGGTTATATTTCGGTGCTTTGACACGTGAAGTAGCTTGTTATTGTACCGACCGATTTTCTCAGAAAATTGAGGTGAGCTCAAGAAAAGAAACTATTAGAATTTTCAATAGCGTTTTTTTTTAAAATCTTTATCTTTGTAAATTGCTGAATAAAGATAAAGATTTTAAAAAAAAGCGCATTGATTTACTATGGAAGTACGACCTAGTTTCAGGAAATCTGGAAACGAGACTAATTTTCACAAATTAAAGCTCTTTCGAAATACTAGAAAATGAATTTTTAAAAAATTACATTTTAAAAGATGCCACTAAAATTTGAAAAATCTCAAAAAACTGAAACTTCAAAATATTGAATGGCTCCACAGAGGCAGAAAAAAATTGGCAAACGTGAAATTTTCAGATTCTACGGTTTCGATAGCCTAGAGTAAAGGCAAAATTTATATGTGTCACCATTGTTATACAAAAGAAAATTACACAAAAAACGGTATTTTTCAAAATCTGAAATCACGATGAACATTTTTAAAGGAGGGCTTTACGGAGATAATAAACATACCTTAAATAAAAACAGACTTCATTCTCATTCCAAATCGCTTTTTAAAATTTTCTAAAACCACCTAGAAGTCGAGAAAATGAGGTTCAAAACAATGGCCTAGAAAAAGGGGCCACCTCGCGTTTCGTTAATAAATAGTTATGAAGAATGCCATTAGTCCTTTTTTAATGTTTTTTTCTTTTTTTTTGGATTTTTCATGCTTGCGGACTAGTTTCCGCCGATGGCCCCTTTTTCTAGGTCATTGCTTTGAAGCTCATTTTCTCGACTTCTAGGTGGTTTTAGAAAATTTTAAAAACAGATTTGGAATGAGAATGAAGTCTATTTTCATTTAAGGAACATTTATTATCTCCGTAAAACCCTTTTTTAACTCTTCTGCGAGAGAGTGTAAATGATGCATGCTGATCAGAATACAAAAATTTCAGAATTTGCATCACATTAAAATGTTTCATATTTATAAAAATATATTTACGATTCACTTTCAAAAAACGTTATTTACAGTATACAACCACTAATGGACCAGAAAGAAAAGACTTAGACGAAGTTGCGTGTGCAGTTTGTGGAAGTCAAACGGAGTCTGAAATTGGTCAACGTGTTGAGATTTCAACGAAATATTTAGGTTTAAAAACTAATATTTGGAATGAAAAAACATACAGGTATAATAACGCAATAAGAGTGTTTAGAGTGTTGTCAACTATTCGTGCCGACTCGTCATTAGACAGAAAATGTTGTTAATTATTAAGGAACTGTTCAACGGGAGGGTTTGAGCACGTTTTTCTGAGCTCAAAGCTCAAAAAATCAAGTTGAGTAAAAAAAAAATGGCATCTTTGACGGCCCTGTAACTCGCCGGTTCGCCGATTCCTAACTATAATTTTTTTTACGTTTCGGCCCATGGGGGAAAAATACCAAACGAGGCAAATCATACTTTTGCACTGAACGGGCTTTCTCCTAAGGGGACCATTTCAATTAAGGCAAAATACTCGTTGGTATTTATTATTGGTGTTTTAAAATTCTTGCAGAAAGCAGTTCAAAAAATCTTTTATCGAATGAGGTACGGTTTTTTTGCGTATCGTTGAATACACTATAAACACGTTCCTTGAGATCATTTTTCCTTCAATTTCTCAACTTCATTTTCAGACTTGAATGTGGCCATATTTTCCACGAAAATTGCATCAGAGGATGGAGAGTTGTTGGAAAACCACAAACATGTCCATATTGTGAAGAGAAGATCGATTTGCAAGCAATGTTTCAGAATCCGTAAGTCTTCTAAAAGAATCTCACAAGCCATATAGGAATTTCCTCAAATTTTACAAGTTAGTTCTAGACGGCCCGATATGAAAATCAGCAATTATTTTCCATCATTGGAGTTTGCACAATGAAAAAAAAAGAACCTTCGAAGCTTACCTTCTTATTTCTAACTGGTTTTCAATTCTATTATATTGAGACGTGATTTTGAATATTCAACTTGTCACAAATTCGTCAAGGGACTTTGAAAATTTGGATTGTAGCTTTGCATTTTTTAAAAGACGTTGGGCTTAACAGATATAAGCCATTAAAGACAGCTGTTCAGTTAATTTGACCCTACCTGTTCTTAGTTTCAAAAATTAGAGCGTTCTCTCATTAATATAATGCAATTTATGCGAAATCACACCGATAAATACACGCTTCATAGCAGCCGTCCAAAGTTGAAAAAATAAAAATTTGAATGCGCGCGTGTCCGTGCGACGCGGTATGTGTCGGAATTGGCGCGAAACACAATTTTTTGAATGTGGCTACATATTGGTGTTGTTCTTTTGACCACCTGGGCTCTCATTCGAATTTTGATCTTTTGCCTTGAATTTGGATAGTTTTAACTGATCAGCTGCCTTTAAGAGACATTTATTTTTAAAGATTTTTCGGCCAATGGCTGCACCTTGACAAAAAAAGCTTTAAAAAAACATTTTTTCACGAAATTTGTTCAAACTTGGTTAATCGGTCAGGTAAGGTTCCATATGATACTCGCAAGTTTTTACCTGTCTTTGGAATCTTTGAACAAAGTAATATTCAAAGTTCCGAAAAACGGAGCCAAATTGTGCGAATTCTGATGAGGCTTTCTTTGTCCGTGAATTAAAAAAACTTAAACTTCAGATGGGAAAAAAACAGGATTTATCCACGGAAAATGCATGGACTGGATTCGATTTCTGGCTTGTTGGTATCCATTGGGTCTCAAATTATGGCCGATAACACCTCTAGTTTTATATATCATTTTATTTTTGCCGGTTACTTGTTTTAGACTTGTGGAAAAACTCATTTTCAACTTTCTACAGTATATTTTTTAATTGCATCATTTTTTTAAATAAAGTTGTTGTTTTAATTTAATTTATTTACGTAGCGGAAAAAAAAGTCAAAAATTAAAAAACTTCCATGTGACATAAGTATTTAAAAATAGTATAATAAAGATCTTTCCAAGAAAAGAGATCGTAATACAGGGTGGTTATTAAGTATTGATCGCAACTTTGAGTCGTTGCTGGCAGCAAGCCAAAAAAGATTTTCCAAAACTTTCCAAACATTTCGAAAGTCATGGGCCGTTATTAAAACCATTCCTCAGAAATTCCGATACTCCTGAGTTGTGCGACCATTTCCACACCGACCTATTATTTTGAAGCTGAACAACGACATAGTCAGCAACGTCGAGATTTCAAAACGGCTTGGGATACCAGCGTCGACCGTACGTAGAGTGGTATCACTTGATTTGGTTTGTAGTTGAACACGAACGAAAGAGAGAACTCTTTATTAAGACATAAAATGATACAAATATATTCCTTTTATAGTAGTTGATCCAGGTGACCACGTTGATATCATCTTGTTGTATCTGAATGCCAAGTCATTCAGATCCCATTTCCTAACTCCTCCCCTACTTGGAAATTTCCAAGTACCATAGTTGTAACATTTTCAGTTACTATAATTTCAGAACGTCCTTCCTCCCCAACTTTAAGTTGATTAGTTCTATTCTTTTTATTGCTCGGACCAGCCTCATAAAATTGAGGTCTTTTCCTTGCTCTAGTAGAACGTCTAGGAATAGGACTTGTCCTGATTTCAGGTTGTCTATTTGACATATCCTGTGGTATTTGAGGGTGGAACGGGTGTCGAATAACAACATTTGGTTCCGGAAACTCAAAATTTGTTTTAGCACGCATTTGATCAGTATGAACCAATCTTTGTCCAGTGCTATGTTGTACTAAATAAGTAACATTTCCAGTTTTTTCCTTAATTAAGGCTGGAATCCATTTATGGCCATGATTTAGATAGTTTCTAATGTAAACTTCTTGACCTTTTTTGTATTCTTTGAAACCTGAACCTCTATAGTTCATTTTCATTTGTCTTCTATATATATTTTCGGGCATATCAGCTTTTGGTGCTTTGAAAATATCAAGCGTAGTTCTAAGCTGTCTGCCCATTAGGATTTCTGAAGGTGATTTTCCAGTCGCGGGATGTGGAGTTGCTCTATACTCAAATAGCATATCGCCCAAAGCTCGAAGCTTTGTTTTCCCGCTCATCAAACCTTTATAATATCCCTTTTTGAAAGTTTGCACAAATCTCTCAGCTTCACCATTTGAATTTGGATGGTATGCTGGAGTTAGTGTCAAATCTATATTTCTGCTATCACAATATATTTTAAATTCATGTGAAGCAAATTGTGGACCATTATCAGAAACAATTTGTTCTGGAAGTCCAAAAACATTGAACGTTTGGTTCAATTTTTCAATAGTTTGAGCCGTAGTGGTACTTTTCATTGGAATAACCACTGGCCATTTAGATCTGGCATCAATAATTATGAGCCATTTGTCTCCACCTTTGGTTTCAGCAAAATCCATATGGATTCTTTGCCAAGGCTTCTCCGGCTCTTGCCATGGATGAAGCTCAATCCTTTTCGGATCATTTGCAAATAATGCACAAGTATGGCATGCATTAGCCATTTTTGTAATATCCTGGTCAATTCCAGGATACCAGATCTTAGATCTAGCTAAGGCTACCATTCGGTTTCTCCCGAAATGGTTATGATGCAAAATTTTCAAAACTTTGCCTTTTAAATTTTGTGGGATAACAATTCTAGTTCCCCATAATAAAACACCTTTATGAATATTTAATTCATCTTTTCTTTTGTTGTAAGGAACGATTTTTTCGTCTCTTACTTTTGGTGCCCATCCATTTTGGACGTATTTTGAAATTTCTTTCAGAATTGGATCATTTTCTGTTTCCCTGCGCAAGGATTCTAAATTCAGAAATGATCCTGAAATATTTTCATTTTCCACTAAATTCATAATCTTGTCATCAAGAATCATGTTTGAACTAGGAAGTTCTCGTGGATCTGGCAGTCTGGAAAGCCCATCAGCATTTCCAAATTCTGCCGTATTACGATATTCAATATCGAACGCATATTGCGTTAATCTAAGTCCCCAGCGATGTAATCTTTTCGCTGCTATAACGGGAATTCCGTTTTTTGGACCAAAAATTCTCACCAATGGTTGGTGATCGGTCAGAAGTGTAAACTTTCTGCCATATAAATATTGATTGAATTTTTCAATTCCATAGACTATTCCGAGAGCTTCTTTCTCGATTTGAGCATAATTTCGCTCTTCTTTAGTCAAAGTTCTTGAGGCATATGAGATTACTTTCTCAGTGCCATCCACATATTTGTGGTAAATAACGGCTCCTAGGCCATAATTTGAGGCATCAGTAGCTAATACTACTGGTGTCTTTGGGTCATAATGAGCCAGAAAATCGGTTTTCATCAGCTCTTTTTTGATTTTAGCAAAAGCTTCCTTTTGCTCAGGACCCCAGACGAACTTTGCGTCTTTTCTTCGCAGCCCATTTAAAGGTGCTGCTAAAGTTGATAATCCGGATATAAATTTTCCGTAATATTGAACCATGCCAATAAAAGATTCAATTTCTTTGACATTTTTCGGTTCTGGCATATTTACCATTGCTTTGACCTTTTCAGGTGATGGTCTAATACCATTCTTATCTACAATATGTCCCAAAAATTCAATTTGTGATTTCAAAAATTCACATTTCGACTTTTTTAGTCGGAATCCGGCGTTTTTTAGACGCTCTAAGACTTCATTGAGCCTTTCAAAGTGCTGTTCATCATCATCTTGTTGTATCTGAATGCCAAGTCATTCAGATCCCATTTCCTAACTGTATCATAGTTCAAGGATCGAGGACATGTCTCTGAGATTTCAAAAAGTGGAAGGAAACGTTCTGTTAACACTCGTCAAACACGTGGCATCGTCAAGAAGCAGATCACTCGGAATGACGGTATCAGCATGAAAAAAAACTTGCTTCGGAGCTTCATATCTCCCGTAAAGATGTCCAGATGATCGTGAAAAGTGACCTCAATCTTAAGAGTTATTGGCTGTGTCGTGGTCAATACCTCAAAGAAAGTTCCAAAAACAACGCCTCGAAAAATGCAAAAAGTTCTTGAAGGTCCTCAAGGTGCGCCGCCTCTTTCAGGTGATATGGATCGATGAGAAGATTTTCACGATTGAACCACTTCCCAATCTCTAAAACACCCGTAAATTGATGTCAGCAGATGACAGTAGATCTCCTAAACGTCAGCTGGCCTACCGTCAACTTTTCCCAAAAAGTATCATGGTTTGGGCCGGGCCTACGTCCGATGGTAAGGCTCCTCCCGTTTTCATTGACCGAAACGTCAGAGTTAACTCGGAACTTACCAAAAAGTTGTTTTCGAGGATGTTTTGCTACCTAGGGTTTCTCAGCACTTTTCTGGGCGACCTTTCATCCTTTAACAAGGTTGGGTTCCGTCCCACGGATCAAAATTGACCAAGGCTGTGCTAGAGCGAGATTTTCCTGGATTTTGGTGTCTTGACTTGTGGGCAGCTTCCTCACTCGCTCTCAACCCAATGGACTTTTCTGTATGGGGATATTGGAGAGCAAGGTTTCTTTTCATTCTCATTTAAGAGACGATGTCCTAGTCGCGTTGAATCATCGTGCCCTAGGCCGAATAATTGTGCTATCAACTTGAAACTTCGTGCGTGAGTGCGGTAGGGGTCAAAGATTATTTTCGTACCACAAAACCTGTGAAGTGTCCCGGCGTTCGGGGGGGAGCTCCCCGTTTTGTCTTAAACTTTAACCGGCTATAACTTTGCTCATTTTCCGAACAACGACCAGATATGTATATTATTAGAAAGCTCTCATTATTTTCTACAACTTTACTGTTAACAATAAAACGCAAAAATACAATTTTGAGTATGAAAATGTTGAAGATAGAAAATTGGGTTTAGTTTTTCATAATTTTCAAATGAAAAACCCCCTTTGGCGGTATAAAAATTTTACGAATTCCTATAGAAAATAATATTTCCTATCGAATGATATATATAAGATCAAAAACTCAGGGTCCCATAGTTTCGAAAAATAGCCAAATATGCGAAAAAATGACACTTTTTGGGCAAAAATGCACATTCAAATGATCTGTAAATACCTTAAAATTGAGCTTTTTGTTTCACATTTGAACTCAAATGGTCGTTTTTATCATTTTCTTCCATTTCGAGCCATTTTTGTCTAAAAAATCGAAAAAAAATTTTTTTGAAAATATTCGATGACTTTTTTTGGTCAATTTTTCGAAAATTTTTGTAAAATTTTTTTTATTTTTTGCTAATTTATATCTTAAACATCATAATTGGTCGTTTTTTGACACAACAGAAACATTTTTGAGCAAAAAACGCAAAAAATTTTTTTGCAAAATTTTTCGAAAATTGACCAAAAAAAATCATCGAAATTACGCTTAATTTTAAGGTATTTACAGCTCATTTGAATGTGCATTTTTGGCACAAAGGTGTCATTTTTTCGTATATTTGGCTATTTTTCAAAACTATGGGACCCTGAGTTTTTGATCATATATATATCATTCGATAGGAAAAATCATTTTCTATAGGAATTCGTAAAATTTTTATACCACCAAAGGGGGTTTTTCATTTGAAAATTATGAAAAACTAAACCCAATTTTCTATCTTCAACATTTTCATACTCAAAATTTTATTTTTGCATTTTATTGTTAACAATAAAGTTGTAGAACATAATGAGCGCTTTCTAATAATATACATATCTGCTCATATTTCGGAAAATAAGCAAAGTTATAGCTAGTCAAAGTTGTAAGACAAAACGGGGAGCTCCCCCCGAACGCCGGGACACTTCAAAGGTTTTGTGGTACGAAAATAGTCTTTGACCCTTACGGCACTCATACACGAAGTTTCAAGTTGATAGCATAATTACTCGGCCTAGGGCACGATGATTCAACGCGACTCGGACATCGTCTCTTAAATGAGAATGAAAAGAAACCTTGCTCTCCAATGTCCCCATACAGAAAAGTCCATTGGGTTGAGAGCGAGTGAGGAAGCTGCCCACAAGTCAAGACACCAAAATCCAGGAAAATCTCGCTCTAGCACAGCCTTGGTCAATTTTGATCCGTGGGACGGAACCCAATCTTGTTAAAGGATGAAAGGTCGCCCAGAAAAGTGCTGAGAAACCCTAGGTAGCAAAACATCCTCGAAAACAACTTTTTGGTAAGTTCCGAGTTAACTCTGACGTTTCGGTCAATGAAAACGGGAGGAGCCTTACCATCGGACGTAGGCCCGGCCCAAACCATGATACTTTTTGGGAAAAGTTGACGGTAGGCCAGCTGACGTTTAGGAGATCTACTGTCATCTGCTGACATCAATTTACGGGTGTTTTAGAGATTGGGAAGTGGTTCAATCGTGAAAATCTTCTCATCGATCCATATCACCTGAAAGAGGCGGCGCACCTTGAGGACCTTCAAGAACTTTTTGCATTTTTCGAGGCGTTGTTTTTGGAACTTTCTTTGAGGTATTGACCACGACACAGCCAATAACTCTTAAGATTGAGGTCACTTTTCACGATCATCTGGACATCTTTACGGGAGATATGAAGCTATATCTGCTCGTAGTTCGGAAAATGAGCAAAGTTATAGCCGGTTAAAGTTGTAAGACAAAACGGGGAGCTCCCCCCGAACGCCGGGACACTTCGTAGGTTTTGTGGTACGAAAATAATCTTTGACCCCTATCACACTCCCATACGAAGTTTCAAGTTGATAGCACAATTATTCGGCCTAGGGCACCTACTAACGTGCTAAATTTAAGGCGACTCAGACATTGTCTCTTAATAATTGATTGGTCCTCCATTCTCATGTGTCAACTGGAAAATTCGGTAATCCATTAATAAATACAAATTATCAAGCAACGCCTGATCAACAGTATGCTAAGCCTCGATAATTGCTCTTTAATTGCTCTTTAACCGGCCGGTTAAGTAATTATTTCTTCACGTGAACCGATGCGAGTTCAATTCCGATCAATGTCTTTTGAAAAAACACCTAATTTTACTGGTCACAAAAAAAATGTTCACAGAAAATTGGTCACAGAAATTTGTTCACAGAAAAATGGTCATAGAAATTTGTTCACACTAAACAAACAGTCCCGCATCCTTATCCAGTTATATAATAAGGATAGGATTGAAACACAAAGCAAATAATTTCCTACCATTCTGTTTCAGAGATATATTGACGACTATATAACTGTCGCTGAATCCGAAGCAACTTTAGACAAAGTCTTCCAAAGTCTCAATTCTCAAGCTGAACATATTCGTTTAACTAGAGAACCTCCAAAAGACGGATGGTTGGCCTTTCTGAATTGCTAAATAAGATTCGGTGTACGAAAATTCGTCACGAGATGGTACAGAAAACCAAGTAATAAAAATTCCTAAAAACATGAAATTTTCATAATGAAAAATTCCTAAAAATTCGCTTAAATTTCCACCTAATACGTCAGTTATTAAAGATTTTTTCCATCAATGATTTTCAGCCATTGTTCATCTTTGCATTTCTACCCTAGTCGACAAAAATAAACAGGCAAATCAACAGGCAAAAGTATATAACTATAATTTTTATAGTATTATCGAATCAACGCTGAATCTGCCGATCGCTTTTGAATGTGAACTGCTTATCTGTTCGATAGACTGATTTTGATAAATTCTCTCAAAATTCGCTAGAAGCTATGTTTTCGAAAACATTTTTTAAAAACCTTGAAAAAGCTTTATCTAATATTCCAATAGTTTTGGTTTTTCAAGTATAAATTAGTTTCCTTATATCGTGAAAGAAAATATTTGGAAATGAGCAACCTTGACGAGATGAACACATTTTTTATTTGATTAATGGATCAGTAATTATCAGTTTGGAATCTTAAAGTTCACTTAAAGTGTCTGTCTACCCATTTTCAATTTTCGTATTAATAGACTCAGAATCACCTATAATTAATGGAATCAGCAAAGAACATCAGTTTAAATGCTTCATTTCACCAAAAACGTTCCTCGAAAACCCCAAAAACAGGTGGTGGCACCACCCGTTTTGCATTCCCACCGCTTGTTTTCGTTTTGGGCCCGCTGGCACCCGAAAAAAAATTGTTTTTGTTAAATTCATTAATAATTGGTGCTTCTGAATATATTGCAACAAAAATTCAAAATGAGTAAACAAACACTTTATCTTAAAGTTGTATCTTAGTTCACCAAATTTTTTTTGAGAAATCCTGGACAAATGTACAGGTACACGAAAATGTACTATATGAATTGCCATATGCTCGTGGTATTGGTGCTTATCAGTTTCTACATAATAATTCATGCTGTAAAATCGAAACATTGTACTTAGTGTCACTTCAACGGGATATTATAGAGCGAGAAATTATAACTTCATCATTTTTTGTCATTTGAAATATTTAAATTCCCGCCAATTTATGTTCACGCTGGAGCGAACTTAATATTTGAAATTCACGTGATGACCTGTTTGCTCCGTTCCTGAGAAATCCTGGACAAATGTGCAAGTGCACGTTTCTATCAATTTCTAAATTTTGAAACCGCGTTTCGTTATAAATCAATTTAGTTCTGAAGTCTCCGGCTTCGATAAACACTACTTTTCGTTATTTATGGAGCGGTTTTTTAAAATTCTTGATGTCGTTTTTCAATTTATGTGTGTTTTTTTAAAAATTATCTCAAAGTTACTTCAATATCCTTCATGTATTTCTATTGCAATTTCCGTCAATTATCCCAAGAAAATTTTTATTTTTCTACTAAAACCTATTTTTGGCTTCATAATTCATTTGTTGTCAAAGAAATCAGTTTCTACATAACAATTCACACTCTAAAAGCGAAACATTGTACTTAGTGTCACTTCAACGGGATATTATAGAGCGAGAAATTATAACTTCATCATTTTTTGTCATTTGAAATATTTAAATTCCCGCCAATTTATGTTCACGCTGGAGCGAACTTAATATTTGAAATTCACGTGATGACCTGTTTGCTCCGTTCCTGAGAAATCCTGGACAAATGTGCAAGTGCACGTTTCTATCAATTTCTAAATTTTGAAACCGCGTTTCGTTATAAATCAATTTAGTTCTGAAGTCTCCGGCTTCGATAAACACTACTTTTCGTTATTTATGGAGCGGTTTTTTAAAATTCTTGATGTCGTTTTTCAATTTATGTGTGTTTTTTTAAAAATTATCTCAAAGTTACTTCAATATCCTTCATGTATTTCTATTGCAATTTCCGTCAATTATCCCAAGAAAATTTTTATTTTTCTACTAAAACCTATTTTTGGCTTCATAATTCATTTGTTGTCAAAGAAATCAGTTTCTACATAACAATTCACACTCTAAAAGCGAAACATTGTACTTAGTGTCACTTCAACGGGATATTATAGAGCGAGAAATTATAACTTCATCATTTTTTGTCATTTGAAATATTTAAATTCCCGCCAATTTATGTTCACGCTGGAGCGAACTTAATATTTGAAATTCACGTGATGACCTGTTTGCTCCGTTCCTGAGAAATCCTGGACAAATGTGCAAGTGCACGTTTCTATCAATTTCTAAATTTTGAAACCGCGTTTCGTTATAAATCAATTTAGTTCTGAAGTCTCCGGCTTCGATAAACACTACTTTTCGTTATTTATGGAGCGGTTTTTTAAAATTCTTGATGTCGTTTTTCAATTTATGTGTGTTTTTTTAAAAATTATCTCAAAGTTACTTCAATATCCTTCATGTATTTCTATTGCAATTTCCGTCAATTATCCCAAGAAAATTTTTATTTTTCTACTAAAACCTATTTTTGGCTTCATAATTCATTTGTTGTCAAAGAAATCAGTTTCTACATAACAATTCACACTCTAAAAGCGAAACATTGTACTTAGTGTCACTTCAACGGGATATTATAGAGCGAGAAATTATAACTTCATCATTTTTTGTCATTTGAAATATTTAAATTCCCGCCAATTTATGTTCACGCTGGAGCGAACTTAATATTTGAAATTCACGTGATGACCTGTTTGCTCCGTTCCTGAGAAATCCTGGACAAATGTGCAAGTACACGTTTCTATCAATTTCTAAATTTTGAAACCGCGTTTCGTTATAAATCAATTTAGTTCTGAAGTCTCCGGCTTCGATAAACACTACTTTTCGTTATTTATGGAGCGGTTTTTTTTAATTCTTGAGAAAATTTTTTATACATAATAATTTATCCTTTAAAAGCGAAACATTGTAGTGTGACTTCAAGGGGATATTGTAGAGCGAGAAATTATAACTTAATCGTTTCTTTACACTCTTTAGTGTTTGTCTACTCATTTTCCATTTTGGTTTTGACCCAATCATATCACCGAATGGATTCAACAAAAAATTAAGTTTAAAAGCTTCATTTTGAGCAAAACGGCCAATCAAAAACCCAAAAACAGGAGGTGGCACCATCCGTTTTACACTAACCACCGTCTGTTTTGTGTTGTTTGATTCCTTGTTTCATTAAAAATAAATTGATGATTCTGAATGCGTTAAAACAAAAATTGAAAATAAGTAAACAGTCACTTAAATTTAAATATTTCGCTATAAATTACATTTTCCATTTCAGCATGCAAAAACGTTAACCGAATTACCAACAATGCTCTACTTGTCCTCAGTTACCGTGTCCTTTATATTATGCCTAGTTTTTATCTTCAATTCCGCGGCAGGAACAAATGAAGTTATTGCTCCAATTCAAGAGTTTGAAATAATATTAGGCGATAGTTTGAACATTGAATTCCAAATTCGGAATCATTCTGAAACCGAACCGAAGAATGCGACCTTGATTTTCAAACCGTCCGATTATATCACCTATCCATTATACGTTGATGTCAAAAACTGGACCGCTCATCTGTTGGCGACCGGTGTTCATCCAGTTTTTGGAGCAGTTGTTGAAGCTGTTAATTGTACAGTTCGAGGTTCCGAAAAGTGTGACCTAGAGTAAGTTATCATAACTTTTTCGTCCGAATAAATATCAAATTTTTCAGTATTTCGGAAGCATTCGTCCGCGTTTCCGTGATCCGCTCGAAATTCTTGTCCGCGTTGGTGCAGATTGTTGGATGGTCGTATTTCATTGCATGGATCATATCGTTTTATCCACAAATTTTGCTAAACTTCAAGAGAAAGAGGTGAGTATTTTAAGTTTTGCTGCAGTTTTTGTAAAATAAATAGTTAATTTTTCTTAAAGACAGTATTCCACTCTTTCTAATACGTTTTTAATGCGAAAATACATTTTTTTTGATAACCAAATTGCAATTCTTTATGATTAAAATTCGAACAAAATCAAGCGGACCACTGCCTTTAAGTCTCCTCAACCAAGAAAATTTTCAAAAACAAAAAAAACTAAAAACCATTATTTTACAGTGTAATTGGACTAAATTTCGATTTTCTGGAATTGAACCTTGTTGGATTCGGTGCATATTCTCTCTACAATCTGATTATGTACTTCAGTGAACATGTCAAGGTTTTCGTTCAATTTTCAATTTTCTCAATTTAGTTTTCATTTTCAGCAAATCTACCATTTTGAAAATCCACGGTCTCCGCCACCAGTCCTCACAAACGATGTCGTCTTTGCAGTACACGCTTTTTTCGCCTGCGCTGTTACAGTTGTACAAAGCTTCATTTATGAGGTAAGTAAATATTTCAAAAATATCCAGAATTTAACAATTTCAGCGCGAAAATCAACGAGTCTCGAAAAAATGCATAGTCCGTATTATTGTTTACTTGGTGTTTGGGACAGTTTCAGCGGTGGCCTCCGTTTTCAACAAAATCTCGATTTTACAATTTGTTTCAAATCTGTGTTATATTAAAATGACTGTAACATGCTCCAAATATTTTCCGAAGGTTTTTTTTAATTCTCAAAATACGTTTTAAAACTGTATTTTCACAGGTTTATATGAACTATTTGCGAAAAAGTACCAATGGCTGGTCAATTGGCAATGCTTTATTCGATTTAACTGGTGGAACTCAAAACATATTACCAATGGTATTCCAAGCATTGAATGTTGGTTTTTGGACAAAAGTTATTGTCAAACCTGTCCAATCTGGCATCGTCTTGAACGCGAAGATTTCATTTCACTATATACTGCTAATGTCATTGGCTATATTGATGATCAAACTGCCAACGGTCGAAAGTAGCCCATTGATCTGCCAACAAGATTTTATTGAAGTATATTTAAATTTTTTATCACTTTAAACATATTTATTGTTACAGAAATACAAAATAGGAAAGATGATACAGTCGGCAACTTTTAAGATATCGAAAAATGGTTGGAAAATTGTAAAGTCAGAATATCATGAAGACAAAAATGCATTTTCGACTCCTGCACAATCGGTTATGAATTTTCTGATAAACGTACAAATATTGTAACTTGATGCAGTCTAAAAAAATTGTTTTCAGAATGAAGAAAGAATTAATTCTTTCTTAGAGTTTGGTAACTCAATCGGAGAGTTGTCTCAAATGCTTTCGGAACAGTATTGTCGCACGATCAAAAAAAGGTAATTTTTTAAGAAAATAATATTCAGTTTTTGTAATATTCAGTTTGCTCGAAATCAAGAATTCGAAAGGATCCAATAAATGCGTGTATAGTCTACCTCAAAAAAAGATTAACGATTTCATATCCAGCGTAATTGAAAGATGCTCCCCTGTTATTGCAATTGGACTTACAGATGGTGTCATTATTGGCGTTAAAACACCAATATATGGACAAAAAAGGGTTAATTTAAAAATATAAGTCATAAGAAAAATTGTTTTTTAAGACATTTCACACCGAACTAAACTTCCATCGTTCTAATTTAATCGCGGCCGTTGGTTTGCTAGAGGATACAACATTTGTTTTGGTATGAAAAACCGACCTAAGCCTAAAAGAAATAATTTTTTTCAGAATTACATATTCACACAGGATGCTGCAATCAATGAGCTTATTTGCAATCTATCAGATATACTGCATTTCGAAGAACTTCTTGGAATCGAAAACACAGCAACAACGGTTTTCGCGAAGTTCGACAAACTAAAAGGAGGAAGCGTAGTCGTTGTTGAAGCCAATGGCAATATTTATGAGGATACATTTGTAGTGTTAGGAAGAAATTCGATAAGCGTGCGCAAAAATTGGAACTATTATGACGCTTCCGAGGAAGATGTTACTTTTCAAATTTTTGAAGTTCTCTCCAGTGATGATAACTATGGCTCAGAGATAAAAATTTTCAAACTTGGTCGCATTTTCAAAGAGGTGGGGTGACCAGAGAGAATTATCTTTAAACGAAAATGCCATTTTTTTCAGTTTTCTATTAGTGATTTGAGAAACAAACAAACTCGCCAGGATCTGTAACACCGAACGCGTTTTTTCCATAATTAAAATTTTCCTCATTTCCTGTATTATATGAAAAATTGTTTTTTGGAAGTACTATGTTCAATATATGTTCTGGCATGCCGGCATTCGATAGACAAATTTTATTAGACACTACAACCAAAAAGAATAATTCTACGAAAATTTGAAAAAAAATGAGCGGTTTTCTTATAAGTTGGAAAAACGATATGCGGCGGCTGCAAACATAGCCCCGCCCTCGTTTTATTTTTTTAATCAATTTGGAACTTAAAAATATTGCAGATTTTCAATGCATTGGTGGAGCATATAACTAAACCGGTAGCTAAATTAAGATCATACCTCCCAGTTAAAAAAATGTAATGATTTCCTTAGAAATCACAATCAATCCCAGCACTTTGTGGAATTTTATCTGCTTTTGCACGAGATCTCCGAGAAAAATTCAATAAATATTGTTGGAAAACGTTGAGATATTACAGAAATTTTTTACCATTATTTGCAAGTAGTCGAGATTTTGTTCGCCGTTTTGCAGCTGAATCATTCGCATATTTACTCCGGAAATCATCAGATATTCGTGGACTGGCTCTGTATATTTCTCGTCAAGCTTTCAAGGTTTTTTTCGAGAGAAAAATGAGAAAATAATTATAATTTTTAAGACTTCACATTACTACCTTTCCGACGGATGTGCACTTTTGTTCTATAACACTTACGTTGGAATTGCTGGAATTTTTCATAGTAACTGCTCACAATTCTCAAGGAAATTGTCAGCGGACTTATTTCTGCTGGAAATGACGATAGCGAGGAATTCAATGAGTTTTGCATCAAGATTCTTGTCCAAATGATTGGTTATACTATCGAATATTCAAAACATTCGTCTGGTGAAAATAAATATTTTTATCAGAATGTGCTTACGGTATTTTTTAAGCTTCTATAGTGTATTTAACATCAGAAAAATGTTGCAGAAAATTCTCGGAGAATCGAAAAATAACAAGGAAGCGACTAATTTGATGCGTCTTCTTCTTCCATGTATTGTTGAGAAAAATGAAGAATTGATGAATGAAGTGACCAGAAAAAGGAAGAAGAAGGAGAAGGAAAATAAAAAGAATAAAGGCAAAAAAGAGGTTTATTTTTATTTTTCGAGAAAATTTATATAATGAAATGAATTTCAGTTCAAAAATGTGGTGAAAGTGGAGTTTGTTTGTGGTGATGAATTGAAGAAAAGTCTTGAAAAAGTGGTCCAAATCGAGAATTTTCAATTGAATGATCATATTGTTGAATTCATCAGTCAGACGGTTTTGACAATTTTCAATGATGATAAAAATCGACTTTTCGCAAGAGATATTACTTTGAAAATTGCAGAAATTGAAAAAGATTATGATACTGTAAGTTTCACATTTGTTTTTCTTCTATATTTTTTTCCTGGACAGGTTATTGATCTTCTTTTGAAATTGATAGGATTGGATTCATTTGATTTGTATTTGATGCCATCACTTGGGAAAATTGCAGATGATATTATTAAAGTAAGAATAATTAAATAAAAGATTTGAAAATATTCCCTTATTTTTTTCAGAACAAGAAGCATGATACAGATCTTATGATGAAAGTAACAAGCTTCTATTCGTATTTATGTTCACAGCGACGGAATATCAAACAAACGATTGATAGAACTTCAAGAATGAAAAGCGACTTGGAAAACTTCTTCAATCAATCTTTGGCGAATGCTCTGAAAACAAAGTGTGTGAATAGGAAAAAGAAGCCGGAGCGACGTGGGATGCGCAGGATTGAAAAGTAATTCAAATAACTGCATGGCCCACTTCGTTTTGCTTGTTTTTTTTCTGCACTAACAGTCTCAGTTTTTTATAAATAATATTTCTTCAGGCATGAGTCAGCGGAAAAAAGTTTGACACCAAATATCTTGGACAAAATATCTTGGACTGGGTCAAACTGAGATTAGCTTGGTTCTAATGATTGAGGTAAAGATTTTTTTTTAATTTTTCAAAAAAAAACAAAAATGTTTTCTAAGCTCAATTTTTTCGACGATTCAAATATTTTTTTCAGACCATATTAGACGACAAAAAAGTTGTTTTATCGGAGAAGAAGAAGCGTCTTTCCGACTTCTCGAAGCATTATCCAATATTGTTCAATAGATTTTTCAGTGGCCTTTTGTGATCGTCGACACGGAATCATTTAACAGAATCCCTCTAGAATTTTACTTGTAATCTTACGTCATCACTCAATAATTGTAAAAAGAAAACATGTTTTCTTATCCTATCAAAAATCGTTTGTTCTCTTATTGCTTTTGCGGGTCCCATTTGAAACTCTTTCTTCATTAAACCCCCCAAACTTTATAGCCCTTTTTGGTTTGTTTCCTGTAAAATGTTGGATAGACAATAAATTTGAATTTGAGTATGGCAATTGGGGGATTACATAACATCTAAAGATTGCATCTTGGATTGAAATATAAACTGAACTAGAAGGATCGAAAACATGAATAGCAATATAATTATATATGGTAAATTGACGGTTTGGAAAGCATCGATAAGAGATACGGAAAAGTAATGGATGAAAAAAGAAATTCTGCGGGAGAAGGTTGATTTTAGAATCAATCGAATATTTAAAAGTATTTTATGATTTCCCGATGAGGTCAAATGATCCTCATGTAAAAAATAAATGTTTAAAGAAAGTTCAGATTACAGAGTGATGAAACTATAAATAGAAGAATGTAAAAAGATATGTTTACACATTTTTCAAAGGTATGAAGATAGTGAGCCTGTTAATGATAATAGTAATTGATTCTAATCAGTGTTCCTGTTTTTTTTTTCAATTTTCAGGATTTTTGCCATGTTACTAATATTACTCAATGGAATGGATTTAGGAATTAATATTGAAAGAAGTCCTGAAAATCAAACAGGAAAATCGTATCAACCTTATCAAAAAGAACCGTCGAAATTATTCGAAATTTTGTTTAAATAATCATTTCTTTCGACGCCTTTTTTGTATTATTAGTTAGTTCTCTTTCATCTTCTTCCAGATTGAAATCTTAGAAAAACTGGCCACTTCGGTTTGTGGTTCGACTTTGCTGTGAGCGTGTGAACTACGTCGTTCATTACAAAAAACAGTTTAAAAAAGCTACTATTTAAAAAATCTCGGGGATGTGGAAACATTGTCGGAAGAAGATTCAATATAAGATCTCAGGTCACCTGTTAAAATTTCAACAGTTTTTTAATTAGCTCTAATGTAATTTTAAGGAAAGTCATCGAAATTTCTTATATTTTCGTCTTCGTTTTCTCGCTAGTTCCAAACACTTCAATAAATATATGGCATACCAAATGTATACATAAAACCAAATAGGTATGTTTCAATGCAATATCCGATATAAGATCTCAGGTCAAGGTTGTCATTGGCAGTGGGACCCAACAAAGGTCAAGTCAAATATCTCTTTTAATTGTTATCCGTTATTCTTCATTGGTTGACCCTCTTCAACATTTCAATTTCCTAGGATTTGTATTCTACTAAATAGATAGTTTTCAAACCTTTACCGACAGATGTCAGCAATATTCGGTCAAGAAGATGTGGAAGTAGCGTGTGAAATTGCTTGTCTTATGATGGTTATTTGGTTAATTGTAATCCTGTGGAGAAAGATACATTTTAAATCAAATCAGGTACTCGTTTTCTAAAATTGAGATTATTTTTCATAGAGTTTCAGCTCTGTTCACTTCTCGGTACATGGTTACTGCCTATGTTGTATTGGAATTCTTTGTTTAATATCAACAGCTTTGGAAATACGTGGATTGTGTTCACAAGTTTTACACTCCTCCCATTTTTTTATTGTTGTTCAACAACAATTTCTGGAAAAACACCTAGGTTTTTTGCCTGACATATTTTAAGTGTGAATTAGAAGTTCTACAGATTCGTCTACAAATGGTTCCTATTCCTTCATTATTTCAGTTATGTGTCTGTCATTATTGGCATATTTCTAATTGTTCTAACTGCGCTACTTTACTCAGAATACATTGTTATTTGTGTGAATCCACATCTTTTAGTCGTTTTGAGTAAGCAATCGTTGTTTTGTTCTGAAATTTTGGAAAATGCATGATTTTTTTCAGCGATCACATCAACATTATATGGGTTATATTTCGGTGCTTTGACACGTGAAGTAGCTTGTTATTGTACCGACCGATTTTCTCAAAAAATTGAGGTGAGCTCAAGAAAAGAAACTATTAGAATTTTCAAAAGCGCATTGATTTACTATGGAAGTACGACCTAGTTTCAGGAAATCTGGAAACGAGACTAATTTTCACAAATTAAAGCTCTTTCGAAATACTAGAAAATGAATTTCTTAAAAATTACATTTTAAAAGATGCCACTAAAATTTGAAAAATCTCAAAAAACTGAAACTTCAAAATATTGAATGGCTCCAGAGAGGCAGAAAAAAATTGACAAACGTGAAATTTTCAGATTCTACGGTTTCGATAGCCTAGAGTAAAGGCAAAATTTATATATGTCACCATTGTTATACAAAAGAAAATTACACAAAAAACGGTATTTTTCAAAATCTGAAAGCACGATGAACATTTTTAAAGGAGGGCTTTACGGAGATAATAAACGTACCTTAAATAAAAATAGACTTCATTCTCATTCCAAATATGTTTTTAAAATTTTCTAAAACCACCTAGAGGCCAAGAAAACGCACCTCAAAACAATGGCCTAGAAAAAGGGGCCACCTCGCGTTTCGTTAATAAATAGTTATGAAGAATGTCATTAGTCCTTTTTTAATGTTTTTTTTCTTTTTTTTTGGATTTTTCAGGCTTGCGGACTAGTTTCCGCCGATGGCCCCTTTTTCTAGGTCATTGTTTTGAGGTGCGTTTTCTCGACTTCTAGGTGGTTTTAGAAAATTTTAAAAACAGATTTGGAATGAGAATAAAGTCTATTTTCATTTAAGGAACATTTATTATCTCCGTAAAACACTTTTTTAACTCTTCTGCGAGAGAGTGTAAATGATACATGCTGATCAGAATACAAAAATTTCAGAATTTGCATCACATTAAAATGTTTCATATTTATAAAAATGTATTTATGATTCACTTTCAAAAAACGTTATTTACAGTATACAACCACTAATGGACCAGAAAGAAAAGTCTTAGACGAAGTTGCGTGTGCAGTTTGTGGAAGTCAAACGGAGTCTGAAATTGGTCAACGTGTTGAGATTTCAACGAAATATTTAGGTTTAAAAACTAATATTTGGAATGAAAAAACATACAGGTATAATAACGCAATAAGAGTGTTTAGAGTGTTGTCAACTATTCGTGCCGACTCGTCATTAGACAGAAAATGTTGTTAATTATTAAGGAACTGTTCAACGGGAGGGTTTGAGCACGTTTTTCTGAGCTCAAAGCTCAAAAAATCAAGTTGAGTAAAAAAAAAATGGCATCTTTGACGGCCCTGTAACTCGCCGGTTCGCCGATTCCTAACTATAATTTTTTTTACGTTTCGGCCCATGGGGGAAAAATACCAAACGAGGCAAATCATACTTTTGCACTGAACGGGCTTTCTCCTAAGGGGACCATTTCAATTAAGGCAAAATACTCGTTGGTATTTATTATTGGTGTTTTAAAATTCTTGCAGAAAGCAGTTCAAAAAATCTTTTATCGAATGAGGTACGGTTTTTTTGCGTATCGTTGAATACACTATAAACACGTTCCTTGAGATCATTTTTCCTTCAATTTCTCAACTTCATTTTCAGACTTGAATGTGGCCATATTTTCCACGAAAATTGCATCAGAGGATGGAGAGTTGTTGGAAAACCACAAACATGTCCATATTGTGAAGAGAAGATCGATTTGCAAGCAATGTTTCAGAATCCGTAAGTCTTCTAAAAGAATCTCACAAGCCATATAGGAATTTCCTCAAATTTTACAAGTTAGTTCTAGACGGCCCGATATGAAAATCAGCAATTATTTTCCATCATTGGAGTTTGCACAATGAAAAAAAAAGAACCTTCGAAGCTTACCTTCTTATTTCTAACTGGTTTTCAATTCCATTATATTGAGACGTGATTTTGAATATTCAACTTGTCACAAATTCGTCAAGGGACTTTGAAAATTTGGATTGTAGCTTTGCATTTTTTAAAGACGTTGGGCTTAAAGTGTCTGTTTACTGATTTTCAATTTTTGTTGTAATCGACTCAGAATCACCAATTATTAACGGAATCTACAAAAAAATTCAGTTCAAAAGCTTAATTTTGAGCAAAACGGTCCCTCAAAAACCCAAAAACGGGTGGTGGCACCGCCCGCTTTGCACTGCCAACGCCTGTTTTCCGCACTTTTGCGGAAGCTGTTTTGGACCCACGGGCGCCCGAAAAAAATTTTTTTTTTGACAAATTCATTAATAATAGGTGTTTCTGAATAGATTAAAACAACTATTGAAAATCAGTAAACAAACACTTTAACAGATATAGGCCATTAAGAGACATTTATTTTTAAAGATTTTTCGGCCAATGGCGGCACCTTGACAAAAAAGCTTTAAAAAAACATTTTTTCTCGAAATTTGTTCAAACTTGGTTAATCGGTCAGATAAGTTTCCATATGATACTCGCAAGTTTTTACCTGTCTTTGGAATCTTTGAACAAAGTAATATTCAAAGTTAAGAAAAACGGAGCCAACTTTCAAGACAACTCTCAACCCCTTACTGTATAAAATTTTAAGGTTTCATATCGGCCCTTTTTTGTGTTAGTGTAAAAAAAAATTGTGCGAATTCTGATGAGGCTTTCTTTGTCCGTGAATTAAAAAAACTTAAACTTCAGATGGGAAAAAACAGGATTTATCCACGGAAAATGCATGGACTGGATTCGATTTCTGGCTTGTTGGTATCCATTGGGTCTCAAATTATGGCCGATAACACCTCTAGTTTTATATATCATTTTATTTTTGCCGGTTACTTGTTTTAGACTTGTGGAAAAACTAATTTTCAACTTTCTACAGTATATTTTTTAATTGCATCATTTTTTTTTAATAAAGTTGTTGTTTTAATTTAATTTATTTACGTAGCGGAAAAAAAAAGTCAAAAATTAAAAAACTTCCATGTGACATAAGTATTTAAAAATAATATAATAAAGATCTTTCCAAGAAAAGAGAAAGAATGAAGGAAAACATTTAGAAAATTAAAAATTATACAAAAAGTATTGGATTGGGTCGGGGGCGGAGGATAAGAAGGCATGAATTAAAGCTTTCTTTTTTTAACCGTCAAGAAACGGTTCTCTAGTATATCATCGTATTGAAAGAGACACCCCGTAATAAAAATAGATAGAAAATGAAAATGGGTATTGGGAATGGAATATACTACTGTTTTTTTTTTAATATGTTACAAGATTAATTCAATATTGTTCCAAGTCGAACAAGTTGGGTTTTTGAAGGAGCAATGGGATGTCTGTTTTTAAGAGACCAATCACAAATAGAATCAAGGGCTAATTGTAATAAAGAGGGATCATGAGAGAAAATTTTAATGTCATCGGCAAAGCCAGAAATACCAACATTATTGGGAATACATTTAAACATATCATTGATAAAAATGAGAAATAGGAGAGGACAATAATTGTATTGTCAAGATAATAATTTCTGGCCGCTCGTTTTGCGGAGTGTCGTTGGGAATTTACTCGCAGCGCGACCGCAACGCGCTCAAATTCAAATTTCTCAGTCGGTCTTGCGCGTAGCGGTCGCGTTGCGAGTAAATTCCCAACGACACTCCGCAAAACGAGCGGCCAGAAATTTTCATCTTGACAATATAAAGAAAACATTTTGTGTTCGTTTTCTTATCCTATCAAAAATCGTTTGTTCTCTTATTGCCTTTGCGGGTCCCATTTGAAACTCTTTCTTCATTAAACCCCCCAAACTTTATAGCCCTTTTTGGTTTGTTTCCTGTAAAATGTTGGATAGACAATAAATTTGAATTTGAGTATGGCAATTGGGGGATTACATAACATCTAAAGATTGCATCTTGGATTGAAATATAAACTGAACTAGAAGGATCGAAAACATGAATAGCAATATAATTATATATGGTAAATTGACGGTTTGGAAAGCATCGATAAGAGATACGGAAAAGTAATGGCTGAAAAAATAAATTCTGCCAGAGAAGTTTGATTTTAGAATCAATCGAATATTTAAAAGTATTTTATGATTTCCCGATGAGGTCAAAGGATCCTCCTGTAAAAAATAAATGTTTATAGAAAGTTCAGATTACAGAGTGATGAAACTATAAATAGACGAATGTAAAAAGATATGTTTACACATTTTTCAAAGTTATGAAGAGAGCAAGGGAGCTAATGAATGCGTCTGGGATGAAAATATACTTAATTCTCATTCCAAATCTGTTTTTAAAATTTTCTAAAACCACCTAGAAGCCGAGAAAGCAAAACAATGGCCTAGAAAAAGTATGCACCGGCGAAAACTAGTCCGCAGGCATGAAAATTCCAAAAAAAATATTTTTTTTAATTAAAACGAAAAACATTTAAAAAAGGACTAATATAAGAATTCTGAATAACTATTTATTAACGAAACACGAAAAAAGCTCATAGGAAAAAGTTCGGCCAGGTGGACACTTTTTCTAGGCCATTGTTTTGAAGCTAATTTTCTCGTCTTCTAGGGGGTTTTAGAAAATTTTAAAAACAGATTTGGAATGAGAATGAAGTCTATTTTCATTTAAGATATATTATTTCCATAAAGCCCTCCTTTAAGTTTATATGCTAAAATCGAATACAGCTACCGAAAGAGTGTTAAAAATAACGAAACATTAGCAAAACGTTTCATTTTTCAAAATCATGAAGATAGTGAGCCAGGTAATGATAATAATAAATTCTAATCAGTGTTCCTGTTTTTCGCCTAAGTTTTGTATAAATAGATAGGATTTTTTTCCCAATTTGGTATTAGTTCACATAAGTAGAAGGTAGTTTACAACTGTCAGCTCAATCCCTTAAGCTGGCAAAAATTTAAATTTGAGCAAATGCTCATATGTAAATACCTCCATTTTCTGAAAAGAAAATAAAAAAAACGGAAAATCAGAAGATCTGAACTTGGTGTTTTAAATTCGGAAGCAGCTCTGAAAATTAAACAGGAAACCCGTATCAACTTCATCAAAATAACCTTAGAAATTATTCGAAATTTTGTAATCATTTCTTTCGACGGTACACAAAATAAGATCGGGACAGTTGTTTTTCAGTATCCTTATAAATTGCCAAACTTCATCATCATCAACTTCTTCCCCCTCCCGGTTTTTTTCCATTGTCGTATTTAGAAAATTGTCACAGTTTCTTATGAAGTAAAAATAATCGAGATTGTTGACGGCTTTTCTTACGTTTTTTCTCGAAATTCAAAACCAAAAGACAACTATTATTCTCTACGCAATTTTAATAGGCTAAAACGCAACCGAATCGAACCGGACAACGAAGAAGAAAGAGGCATTGGCGGCGGACGGGTTGGCGATGATGGCAGATTATTGCAACCGATCCACACTGTTGCTTTTTCTCCTCCGTTCGTCAACAACCACATTTAAACTTGGGAAAGTGTATATTTGACTTTTTTTTCTGTATTGTTATTTGGTTCTCTTTCATCGTCTTCCTGATTGAAATCTTAGAAAAACTAGCCACTTTTGGTGGTTTAGTTTGTGGTTCTATATTACTGTGAGCGCTGAAGCGTGGCTGAAGCGCAACGAAAGCGTGGATGTTTTTGTATGTACGCAACATTTAAGTTATGCTCCTTGTGCTCAGCGGAATATATCTTTAAATTAACAAAAAAATGTACATAGTTGCATATTTTCTGATGATTGTTGGCCATAATATTTGGGCAATCAAGCTAGTTATCTTAGGAATTCATAACATTTTTGAAACCAATAAAAAAACGAGATTCCTTTAGTGGTCTCTTAAGGCATGCCAATGCAGTAACTGATCAAACATTATCTAGACTTTTTATTTCCTCAATCCGAACAATATAAGCTTTGATTTATTTTTTGTACATTTATGTTCTAGATATTTTATTCTTCTTACAACAAAATGAAGCATTTATTTTATAATTGCTCAAATCGTTAAAAATAAATAAAAAACTAAAGAATTTGATAATTATTTGACTAGAACGATCTTACAGAATTGTTCTAAAAATTCTTCAAAAACCCCAAATTTCAAAGAATGTCAACCTCATAATTGATTGACGGGGTGTTGTTGTGTTACCTCATAAAAAACGGAAATACAGCTTCGGATCAATATTAAGGGTTATCTCACCTTTCCGGCGCCAGACAATGTTTTTCAAATTATTCTCTTTATTTGTGTTTTGTGCTGATTTGTTAATTCAGAAGGAATAAGTTGTAATAATAAAAACTTTCAGATTTCTGAAAACTGAACTCTAACGTTCATTTCGAAAAAAAATGTTAAAGATGATGATCCACTTATTTTAACAGGCGGTATTTGGTTTTTTTTTGCTTTCTACTTGACCATATTAGCTAAATTTAAAAAGAAGAACCCTTTTAAAGGAAAAATGTGAAATACGTCGATCATTACAAAAAAAGTTTGATTTTAAAAAAATCTCGGGGGATGTGGAAACATTGTCCGATGAAGTGACCGGTATAAATTTCAACCCTTTTTTTTAAATTGCCTCAAATATATATTTTTTTTTTTAAAAATCAACGAAAGTTCTTGTATTTTCATCTTCGTTTTCTCGCCAATTCCAAACATTTCAATAAATATATCGCATACCAAACGTATACATAAATCCTTATAGGTCTGTTGCAATCTCGAAAAGCCATCTATATGATTAAAATCAAGCATTAATCTCAAATTCACAAATATTTTCGCTGACTTTTTCGCTTTTTTCCAATTCGCATTGTTTCCGTTTGACATTCACACTTTCACCTTATTTCTCCGCCCTCCCACTTCTCGATTACTTGTCGTTATACCATTTATGGGCATAGATTTCAACAAACTTCGATAACTTGGTTTTATGCGGTTCGATGTAATAGTTAGTTTATAATATCAGACTGATATAAAACTATAAATATGTACGCACATCTAGATCATTTTCCAATCCTCTTGTTCGTCATTTTCCCGTCAGTGTTTTTTTCACCCAAGTTGATAAATAAAATACATTCTAACCACCACATTTTTTGGGTGTTTGTCGGTTCGGGATAAATCAGAAAATGTTGATTTATTAGGTCTATAGTATAATTGAGAATTTCGATATAGTTGAACACTATTTAGGAAAGAAGCATTTTTCTTCAATTCATCATAAAATCGCCAAAACAGTTTTTAATATGATGATGATGATGACGACGATGGTTAGCCAATTCTTTAGCCGATCCATGCCCTTTTGGTTTACAATTTCAAAACTCAATTATTATTTCGTCGTTTATGTTGAGAATGAAGGAAAAAAAAACTAGATAAGTGTGGCAAAACTGTCATCAGTTTTGGACAGAAGCTTAGTTCGAAGACGTTTTCGACAATTTTCGATTGAGTTCATATTTTCTCTTTATGGATGTTTATTTAAAGTCAGGGTATCTTTTATTTTTATTCTATTTGGTTCAAGCCATTTTATCATTTTATCAATTTAACTTTAACTGGTATAATTTGTGGACCAACATTGTAAAATTTAACCTCCCCCCTCTCTCTTTAAAGGCATGGTTCCACTTCGTTTTAAACTATTCATTTTCTATTTTGTAAAATTCAGCTCACCGAAAAACAGATCTTGTATATTTTTCACGTAATGAATTCATGTCTGATTAATCAAACGCCCCTTGAGACACAACAAGCCAAAATAGAAAATTATACAGAACCATGAAACAACTTTCAAATGTCGTAAACTGAAAAAAATGTTAAAGGTCGTTTACTGGAATTTTTTAAATTCCATGTTGTCTGAAAGCTCGCGCTCATGGCTCGAAAGTTTAAGTTAGAATACTATAAAAAACTGTATTTATCATGTTTTGTGGCTGAGCTTTCACTGACTTAGAATGCTGATCCGAGCTTTAACCTTTTTTCATGAATTCACATTAAATTATCAAACCACGACTTATTTCTGAAAAAAAGAAAATCGTTTATTTTGTGTTCTCAATTATCAGCTAACGGTGAACATTTAACTGAACGTTTCTCAACTTATTTTCCCTTCTTTAAATTATGATTAGTTTTGTTTCAACGTTTTTCAACTCAATTAATCTATTTTTTCAGGCAGGCAATGCCTTATCGGCAACCCACTACATTTAGTATATTTATTTATATTTTGATAATTACAAACTTAGGAAATCTGATCAAGGTATGTTCTTTGAACACTTCCAATTTACTTTATTACCATGACAATTCTTCCGGTTAGTGTCATAATTCAATTATGCCTCCAAGTTTTTGTATTTGTCTTCTTGTAACATTCTCTCTCATTTTCACTCAATTTTACTTTCATGTTTAACAAATTGAAAAAGCGAACATCGCTTAGTAAATTGAGTAGAGACAGGAAGAATTAAATAAGCCAGAATGAAACGGTATGTGTTCATTTGGAAATTGCCAATAATTGTTGCAATTATCCTAGCTTGGAAAATTAGGGAACAAATATCAAGCGTTTTCTTCTCCCCTATTATTTTGTTGTTTTCTCAGGCTCAAAACAACGGATGTGATCGGTATTTGAAATGTCGAAATGATTTGTTGGAGTTTCATTGGAATTGTGCTGAACCATTGAGAAGAACCACACAACATGCATGTAAAATCAATCATCTTTATGGTGATCATAAGGCGACATCTTATAATCTGGAGTCAGTGTTTGGCACATGTATCGACAAATATTCAGCACTTAATGATATTGATTATTTACTTGAAACGGTAAGTTCGCCGTTAATAAAGAAATAGGATTAAAGTCAAAAGCTGAGATTTAAATATTTCAATGGCATTAATTTTCAATGGTTTACCTTAAATTCTTTAATCCCTTCAAGGCAGCTGGTCAGTTAATACGATCCAAATCCAAGGTGAAAAAAATTGGAATTTGGTCCGAGGTGGTCCAAAGAATAATACCAATATGTAGCCACATTCAAATAATTGTGTTTCCCGCCAATTCTGACCGCGTCGCATGATCCAGTGCGGATTAATTTTTTTTTTCAACTTTGGACGGCTGAGTGTATTTATCGGTGTGATTTCGCATAAATTGCATTGTACTAATGAAAGAACGCTCTAATTTTTGAAATTGAAATCTGGTAGGGTCAAATTAACTGATCCAATGTCTTTAAATTCCATTTAATTTAAGAAACCACAAAGAAAACATCTATGAATTTTTTTCATTAATTTTAAGAAAACTCACTTCTTTTGAGCAAAATATATATACTTTTTAAATCCACAGAAAAAAATTATGTATATTCAGGATCCTTCATGTTTACCATCAGACGAATATGAAATCCAGCAATTTCCTGGCTCGAATTGTTGGAGTGAACTCGTTCGGATGACACAAAAGTGTTATTCAATGTCAAAATGTTGTCCGTCTTCGAGAACGTATGCTTTAAAATTTTTGGTTGAAAATATATAATAAGATTATATGTAAATTCAGATGCTCAAAAGAATTAGAAAACGACATTTTAACGGAACAATTTGAATTGGAGAAAAGTGCACTGAAAGGATTATTAGAAGAATGTGCATTTGATATGAATGAACTACTTCAAGAATCTGTAGAAACCGACGATATGATAATTGCGAAAAAAGTTGGGGATGGTGCGAAGCAGTTGTTAAAGTCGGTGGTGCCGTTCAGGATTTCTATTGGACCATTGAAAAAGAATCGGAGGATTGTGAAGAAGTCAAAAGATAACCGATCAGTGAGTTTAAAGGAGGGCTTTACGAAGATAGTGAATGCATCTGGGATGAAAATAGACTTCATTCTCATTCCAAATATGTTTTTTTTAATTTTCTAAAACCACCTAGAAGCCGAGAAAACGCGCCTCAAAACAATGGCCTAGAAAAAGGGACCAGCGGCGAAAACTAGTCCGCAGGCATGAAAAATCCAAAAAAAAAATGAAAAAACATAAAAAAGGACTAATATACGCATTCTGCATAACTATTTATTAACGAAACACGAAAAAAAGCTCATAGAAAAAAATTCGGCCAGGTGGACACTTTTTCTATGCCATTGTTTTGAGGCTCATTTTTTTCTAGGTGGTTTTAGAAAATTTTAAAAACAGATTTGGAATGAGAATGAAGTCTATTTTCATTTAAAATACATTTATTATCTATGTAAAGCCCTCCTTCAACTAATTTATTATTCAAAAAAAATCGAATTTCAGAAGGAATTTGCAGCCCCCATTACAATTGAGAAAAATTATGGTAGAAAACCTATGAGTATGTTACCTATTTTGAAATTAATAAACTTTTTTTTTTGAATTTTGAAGGATATCCGTACGGAATCTCAAGGCCCAAATACTCGACATATGTGAAAGCGGGAAAATCTGAAGTTGAACCACCGACCACATCATTAAGACCGTTTACGATTATTCGAACAGGTGTGATGTAATATCAATATGATTCTAAAAGCGATTTTTCAGGAAACACATTCCCGACATCATCAACAGTTCCACCTCCAAAAACTATTGATTTTAAAATGGTACCAAAACGAAAAGTGAGAAGAGGAAAAAATAAAAGGCATAGGAAGAAGAAGCATGATTTCCGAAATCAAGAGTTTTTGCAAAGAGGTTCAGTTATTAGCGAATCGAACTTTGATCCATTGAATGTAAACTTTTTTTAAACAGTATAATCAAGATTATTTCGTGGTTTTAGGGTGCTGTCAAACTTGACAAACTGTCTGGAAATTTAAAACAAAAGGGAGAATATATAAGTCGAAGTATTTTACCAAAAATGTTGTTAGTTAAGCAGAATAAGGGACAATTCCTTGGATATGCTCAGCCGTTTATCAAACCATTTACACGTCCTATTGTGAAGGTAAATATTATCAAACTTGTTCTTTGAATTGAGATTTCACACTGTTTGTTGAATTCGTCTTTGCGGGAGTTCCCGCTTTATTGTGTGATCTGTTCCAAACTCTTTTTATCTTCAGCAAAACCCTCAATCAGTTGATCAAATCTATGACGACATAATCGAATCACAAATAAAAGAGAGTGATAAGAATTTGGTTGAAAATGAGTTTGATCTTCAACAACCAGAATTAAAAATAAAACCACTTACACCAAGGAATATGGAAAATGAGCACTTTGGTCGAGCATTTGCGATTAATAGTGATGGAGAATTGTGGACACCTGATCCGAAATTAGTATTTTTCTGTGTTTTTTGAACGGTTTAGATTATTAGTTTTTTTTAGTTTTCAACTCCAACGACAACAACAACAGTACCGACTACACAGATTCCTACAACAATGACAACGACTTTGACTTCAACGACAATGACGACAGCAAAAGCAACTGAACCATCAACAGTTGTTGTTCCACTTCTTCGAACAATAGCTGTTAAACCATCCAGGATAACATTCCCACCATTCAGTAAGAGAATATCAACTATTCCTACAACAACAACCGTGTCTACGACAACAAGCATAGAATCAACAACAGAAAATACAACAGCTTCACCACCTGAGCCGTCATTACCACCATCGATAACAGATGAAGAATTGAAAGAGCATTTACCATCAATTGATCCATTAGTCGATTACGTCACCCATGAATTATTAGACAAACACATGGAAATCCCATCAAATGAAGATGAACTTGATTTTTCAAATGCTGATTATATTGACATAAGTGCAATGGATCTTGAACCATCATCTTCATTCCCAATTGCTCGTTATGAGCTGGCAAATAATTCAACAATTTGGCCGATATCAACCAATTCGATGAGACACGCTCCGCCAGATACTACAACTCCACAAGTTCGGACTACTGGTGCGCCATTAAATGCTGCTCAGTTAAGTGAAGCACAGAGTAATGATTTGATTCCGTTGCCCGAGTCGGCTGATGTTTTTAGTGTAGAGGGAGTTACACCATCGGCAAGTGTTACAACGACATCAATTGATAATCAGTTATGGCCGTTGCCTATTAAAAGAAAGCGTCGGTTGAAAATTATGGGAGCAAAAGGAATGAGAAGGTTTTTTAATCGTTTTGTAGTCTGTCTTTAATAAAATTTTATAAAAATTTCAGCACAAAACCTATCGTAATTGTTCCAATTGATAAACAAAATGAATTCAAAGTTGGAATGTTTAAGAAAATCGGATTGTTATCTGAAATTTCAAGCGACACAAAATTGAACGGATGCCAAAAGTATGAAAAATGTTTGAGAAAGGAGATTGAAACCCGATTAAAATGTGCCAAACCATATCCAGAACCTTATGATAAATGCTCGGCACAGTTATTGCCGTTGTATAAATTGATTGATGAAGCGTCGAATGATAAAATTCAGTTTTTCATTAACTGTATAAGTGAATCGAAGAAACAAGTATGGTTCTTTATGTTCAGACTAGTTTTTATAAGTGTTTTTTCAGACAAAAACTTGTACGACGAGAAACGAAATTCGAGAGTCTCAAGTAAATTGTGAAAATCTTGAAAAGTGGTCAAGTTATTGCAAAAAATTGGAAGAATGCTGTCCGGTGAAGGAACGATGTGATGCTGAAGCTGAAATTGACCATGTTGGAAATAGACTTCGTTTGTTGGAGAAATCGTTTTCCCTTCGAGCAGCAGCTTGTCAATTCAAACATGCTGCTCATCGATCGTTGATTAGAAAACTTTAGAGCTCTTATTTATGATTTTTTTTCGGATTGAGAAATCGACATTTCCAAAATGTCTTCGAATAATTATTTTATGAATACGGGATTCAATTTCTGTAAATATTGACAGTTTTATGCTCATTTTTTAAAATTTAAGTTATTGTGCTCAATTTGCATATATTTAATTGTCATTTCCATCCATCCAGGATCTTTTTTTTTAATATTTGTTTTTTGTGTCGACAGGGTTCTGAACGAATTTTGTATTCTTTTGATTTTTTTTTACAATTAATTGAATTTTGTCAATTTTTATTTGTAAAAATAAATATTATTGAAATAAATTGCACTCGCTACGATGACAATATCCGATAAATATATTTATAAATATAAAAATATAATTCCAGGACACCGTAAAAATATTAATTTTAAGATTACTGTAGAATTTAAAGGCACATGGTGTTTTCGCAGACAGCGGAATTGCGACGATAACTTATACAGTAGTTTGATCGATAAAGAAACTTTTTCAAAATTTCAAAATATTTCCTTCAGGACACCTTTTTCCATTTCTTTCCGCTGTTTTTTCTTATTCCACTATTTCAGAAAAATGCTCATGACGCCAAGAAGAGTCAACAAAAGAGTAAGAAACGTGACAAGCACACCACTCACACGAACAATTGCGATTAGCTTGACAGAATCGGCAAGTGTTTTTTTTTCTAATTATGAATAAAGACGAAAACGCATTCACGCAGATTTTGGCTTTTTGGTTGATTTTTATTTTACACCGATATTTATTGTCAAAAATGTGGCATTTCCAGACACTTCCAATAGATGAGCTATCATCAATTCGAGAAATGTCTCCGAATTTCATCCAAAATCCACAAAGTACAAACCATGTGGACCATGTGGAGCTGCCTCTAACATCGGAAAATGACGTCCTTAGAACCCCTGCATATCGCCCGCCTTCAGTTAGTAACTCGTCAATTTTCCTCAGACCCAACGTTTCTTTCAGCGAAACAGCCACCAATTAACGATTCCCAAAACTCCTGCCTGGGCGCGGCCAACGAAGGCTTGGCTTGCAAGACAATCATACGCCAATGATAAAGAGCTGAAGCTGAAACCGAAGAGCACTAATCACCAGCCTCGAAACTCGCACACCAAGGAGGAGAAGGAGGAAATCTGGCGGCGTATCCAAAAACCGAAGACTAACCCGGAAAACCGCCAAAACTAAGAAGCTCAAAGGAATTACTTAGGAACATCATTGTAAATATAAATAGTTTTATTGTGAATGAAAACTAACAGCAGTGTGCAATAAAATTATATATGTTTTTACAATTGTTGTTCTCGTTTTTAAAATTCGGTTGTAGACATCGTTATCGATGTTTCATTATATATCGAAAATTTTCAGAAGCGGTACCTTATTTCAGTTTTTGGTTTTTCCAAAGAGAATTTTTGCTCGAATAAGCTGACTTCTCATTGAAATTGTTATAAAACTTTCGAGAAAAAAATCAGAATGAATGCAATGTTCTCAATTTCCCTCTGTTTTGAATTACATTTCCTGGAATTGTTCTTTTTTTTAAACAAATTTTGAAGATTCATGGGTTTACACGTTTTTCAGAATTCCATTTTCATTAATAATGGGGGGGGGTATTCATGTCTACAAAACAAAGAAAGAAAAAGAATTGAAGTGAAGGAAAAACGTGAAAAAAATATTTTCGTTCACTTGAATCATTTTTTACGACATGAATAAATAAATAAGAATTTTAGTGAAAATTTCCGAAAATCCCTGATTAATGTACAAGAATGTAACTTCAATGGAAACCCGCTCTACTGCACAAATGTCTTTTTCCGTCTGTGTCTATTTATTATTATTTCCTTTTTCTAAAACTACGATTTTGGCCTAAATTTAGTGTTTCTTTTAAAAATGTATATAATTTGCATTTAAATTTTTATGGAAAACGTGTTTTTATCATTTTCGTTTCTATGAAACTTTATTTTTATTTTGGAAAATTATCAACTTCTAGGCAATGGAGTCTCCAGATGAAGATGAAGTTTTTGCCAGATATTACGCTGCAAAAAAGGCTATCAAGAAGGTTAAAAGGGTAAGAGTTATTGGTGAATAGAATATAATAACTTTAATAATTTTCAGCATCTTTCGTTCAATGAAAGAATTGCACAAATGGGAGGTGATAATGGAAGGTTTTCGAGGAAGTGAGTAAAATTGTGATATTTTGGGGTATTTAGAAAATTAAAATTAAATTCAGGTTGAATACAGAAACATCATTTGAAACCTTTTTTGAAGATGCTATTGATAATTGGAGAAGTGAAGATCAGGGCCCTGATCTTGAGTCTTTTGTCATGGCAATTCAAACCAATGAATTAAAAACCTACGCACAACTTCTTCATAAAGCTGACCAGATTTTCAATGCATTGGTGGAGCATATAACAAAACCGGTAGCTAAATAAAAATCATAATTAAAAAATGTAATGATTTCTTTAGGAATCACAATCAATCCCAGCGCTTTGTGGAATTTTATCTGCTTTTGCACGAGATCTCCGAGAAAAATTCAATAAATATTGTTGGAAAGCTTTCGAAGTGCTCATCAATATATTAGATCTTGGAAACAGAAATGCTGAAAATGTAGAAGCGGCTTATATTTGTTTCTCAATTTTGGTTAAAATTCAAGCGGCACAACTTTCAAAACAAATGAAGAAAACTTTCACGTAAGAATTTATATTTTAAAAATGTAATGAATGTTGAGATATTACAGAAATTTTTTACCATTATTTGCAAGTAGTCGAGATTTTGTTCGCCGTTTTGCAGCTGAATCATTCGCATACTTACTCCGGAAATCATCAGATATTCGTGGACTGGCTCTGTATATTTCTCGTCAAGCTTTCAAGGTTTTTTTCGAGAGAAAAATGAGAAAAGAATTATAATTTTTAAGACTCCACATTACTACCTTTCCGATGGATGTGCACTTTTGTTCTATAACACTTACGTTGGAATTGCTGGAATTTTTCATAGTAACTGCTCACAATTTCTAAAGGAAATTGTCAGCGGACTTATTTCTGCTGGAAATGATGATAGCGAGGAATTCAATGAGTTTTGCATCAAGATTCTTGTCCAAATGATCGGTTATACTATCGAATATTCAAAAAATTCGTCTGGTGAAAATAAATATTTTTATCAGAATGTGCTTACGGTATTTTATTAGCTTCTATAGTGTATTTAACATCAGAAAAATATTGCAGAAAATTCTCGGAGAATCGAAAAATAACAAGGAAGCGACTAATTTGATGCGTCTTCTTCTTCCATGTATTGTTGAGAAAAATGAAGAATTGATGAATGAAGTGACCAGAAAAAGGAAGAAGAAGGAGAAGGAAAATAAAAAGAATAAAGGCAAAAAAGAGGTTTATTTTTATTTTTCTAGAAAATTGATGTAATGAAATGAATTTCAGTTCAAGAATGTGGTGAAAGTGGAGTTTGTTTGTGGTGATGAATTGAAGAAAAGTCTTGAAAAAGTGGTCCGAATCGAGAATTTTCAATTGAATGATCATATTGTTGAATTCATCAGTCAGACGGTTTTGACAATTTTCAATGATGATAAAAATCGACTTTTCGCAAGAGATATTACTTTGAAAATTGCAGAAATTGAAAAAGATTATGATACTGTAAGTTTCAAGTTTGTTTTTCTTCTATATTTTTTTTCCTGGGCAGGTTATTGATCTTCTTTTGAAATTGATAGGATTGGATTCATTTGATTTGTATTTGATGCCATCACTTGGGAAAATTGCAGATGATATTATTAAAGTAAGACTAATTAAATAAAAGATTTGAAAATATTCCCTTAATTTTTTTTTTCAGAACAAGAAGCACGATGCAGATCTTATGATGAAGGTAACTAGCTTCTACTCGTATTTATGTTCACAACGACGGAATATCAAACAAACGATTGATATAACTTCAAGATCAAACTTTTTCGATTTGTCCAATCATTATACATACAGAGATTGGTTGATTTCAAACTTTGAGACGAAGAAAAGAAGCACTTTGGACACTGAATCATTGATTGATATGATTTGTGCATGGCCTTGGTTATATTCACAATCGGATGTAGTCAAAGGGGCTGATAATGTTCTGGAATTGCTGAAAGAACGAATTTCTTCCGATGATTCATCCATTTTAAATTGCCAACTTGTTTTTGCTTGTGTTAGTGGAATATATTTGACGAAAAGAAATTTGCTCAAGAACATCAAGAAGGAGGAAATTGAAGCTTTTTTGACGTAAGAGTTTTAAAAAAATTTGTTTATAAGCAATAATTTTCAGAAGGAGCAATTGCTCCGAGTCTTCTCTCTTAGCTTTTGAACTATTCCTTGATGTATATGGTGTATCGGAAGATGTTGAATATATGAATAGGTACTGTTATATTCTTATTGCGAAAAAAATATTAAATGTTTCAGAGTTGCCGAGTTGACATCCCCCGCATTTTTCAGCTCAAATTCTGATGTTCGAATAACCGCTTTGAAAACATTGTGCAAGTTTAAACTACCATTACCAGTACAAATAGATGAAGATGGGAAAAAGAAACAACAGGAAAAGTCGGCATTTGAAGTGATGTATGAAGCGGAATGTAGTGAATTGACAAATTTCCGTGAACGTCTTCTACAATTCCGCAAACTGCGAAATGGACAACATAAGGAGTTCATTCCGGTTGGAAGCAGTGAGAAGGTTGAAAAGATCATCGTCACTGAACTATTATCCCAATTTTTTGTCAATTTTACCCCGCTTTGGAAAGGGGTTCAAGAGATTCTTGGAACTTTTGCAAATGGGATGAATATCGATACATTTTGGGGCGTTGTATCGGATTGGATTGGAAATGTTAATAAAAGTAAGCTTTCTCAAAAATTTATCTACTGAGCAATTTTGTTTTGGTGGGGGCAAACATGAAATCTCCAGTTTTTTTCAAATACGAAACGGTATTTTTGAGTTTTGAACATAGACAATGTTATCCTTGAAATTTCGACAATTGTTTCTGTAGCTAGAAGAATAGTCTTTTTGAGATATTTTTATCGAATTTAATATGATGTCCGAAATCAATCTATATATCGAAATAAAGGATCATATTTCGTTCCAGATATCAAGGAAAACATTTCGAATGACTGTCAAACTACTGGAAGATTAATCGGAGTTGACACTACAAATAGATCAGATTTTGTGAAGGCTAGAATTCAACTCTTCGAATTTTTCGAGACAATTCCAAATATTGCGGAAAGAAGGACTAGGATTTTGAGTCCTTTGATGCTTTCAATTTATGGGTTTGTTTTTTTTTAAATTTATTTTTATTTAGATGCTGATATACTTCTGAATTTCAGAGATTTTCTCCGTCTTACATCGAAAACCGTACAATTGGATATTGTTGAGGAGCAAAATGAACAAGAAGGACAGGATGAAGAAGTGCAAAACGAAGAAGACGAAACAGCTGATGAAGTGGAAGTAGAACTCGTGGAACATCAAGAAAAAGATCAACCAAAAGATCGTCATGAAATTGCACACATTTTGAAGGCTTTAAATACTCTGATGAATGTTTTTGCAAAATTTAATGCTGCTAAAGCGACGTATATGGAGTCGAAATTGTTGGATATGTATGAAAATGTAATATATTAGGAAATTTATACTGAAATATTGATTTATTTTCAAATTTTTAGCTACTCGCCTCAAAATATGAAGGACTTCAAGGTGCTGCACTTTCCTGCATTTTTTCGTACAGAAACTCGATTTTAGCTCAATATCGGTATGTTGAATGTTGAATTTTAATTTAGCGAATAGTGATTTTAAAAAGCCATTTTCAGCGAAAATCTGGAAGGAGTTATCAATGAGAAGACGCTTCGATCATCGTTAACATATTTCAAATTATCAGAAGATGAAGGTGATGCTCAGGTTATTGATGAACATCGATCGGTTGTTGTTCCAATTTTGTTGAGGTAAGTTTTTATTAAATTTTTATCTGAAAAGCAGCATTTTTTTCAGAATTCTTCGCGGAAAGCTTCTAATCAATGGGAAAAGAAAAGGAATGGTTTCACGACGAAACGGACTGATTTATGTGATTGGAGGGTGCAGAAGTGAAGAGCTGACGTTCTTTTTGAAACTGTATTTTTCACAAATTTTCGAGATTTTTGGTACCAAAAATAGATGCTATTTTAGAGATTAAATTTGCAATTTTTACAGGAAATGATGCTAGTTTTGAAGATGTTGAAAACAAATGCTCAAATAAAGAGTTTCTGTCAAACATCAATTTGAAGGTTTTGATCAGGTTAGTTTAGTTTATTGTAAAAAGAAAACAACAGAATACATATAACCGTATAAAAATGGCTCAAACCCGCAGAAAAAGTGAAACAAAAAAATCAAAACATATAAAAGATGATAAAGGGAAAAATTATCAACAAATTAAAACTAAAATTGGCAGATTTAGAAATACATTCTTTATCAAAATCATCTAATTTCGATAACAAAGTTGGCTTTTCTCGATATGAAAATAATTCGTTTGCCGCAGTTGCAATTGTTTCAAGATTTGAATTATCCGTCTGTGAACATTCAACTTTATCGAAATCATTTGATTTTGAATGATCTGTGAGAAGTGATGATATTCTTATGAATTCTTGCATCCATTTCATTTGACAATTACAGATTATCGGATTGTTCTGTTATTAAAATTTCAATGATGAAATTTTTCAATTGATACCTTAATTTCAATAGAATGTAGAATAGTGCCATGCTGATTTACAACTGGAATCACTGTTGATTCAAACGGATTTATTGATGTGAATTTATTATCTGTTAGGCTGAAAATTTAATTTTAATTTTGTTTTTTCATCGAGTTTTAAAACCTTAGTGAAAGTACAGATATTCCAGTTAGTGTGTCGAATATTTTTGAAGGAAACTCTTGAATCGAAGTGTTGTGAATTTCTAAGCGTACTCGATAGCCACGAATTGTTGAAAATGCTCCAACATCGATCTAGAAGTGAATATCCAATTAGAATTATTTAATAGTTACCGTTGTCAAGTTATTTCCAACAATTGTTAAATGACGTAATAATCTAGTATCAGCTGCATGTAACTGACGATCCAATTCATTTTTCTTAATGTCAATATGAACTGAATGAAGAGGTGGAAGATTTGACAGAATTTCAGAAATATCATAAGGGCGGACAGCGTTAGGAATGTTGTAAAGCTGAATAGAAATTCGGATTTCTATGAGATAATTTAAAATTTACATAAAAATGCTTGAGATTGTTCATTTGTCCAAAAGCATGCGAATCTGGAAGACGAATAAGGAATGGCATATTTGCAACATGTAGAGTTTCCAGCTGTAAGATTATGAATTTTAACTTAATTTTTCTAACTACAATTACCTGATAAAGCTGATGAATATGTTCATTCTGAATGTGAGTAATTGGATTTGAAGAAATATTCAAATGCTTTAAATTCATTAGGTTTTCAAAAGATGAAGGATGAATTTGTTTCAAATTATTGTTTGAAATATCCAATGCTACCAATTTTGTCAATGGTGATAAGTCACGATCAGCAATTTCATAGATTTTGTTGCTGCAAAATTAGAATAAATAAATAAATTGTTGTTTTTGAAATCACCAGCTCAAATTCAAAGATTGTATCGAACGATGACTGAATTTCGGGACTGAAAACAGTCCGGTATTAGCCATATTTATCATACTGATGGAATGGCTCAAATCACGGAAAGCTGTAGGGCTCCATGAAGTGACGGGGTTGTTAGAGATGTCCAGAGATTTGAGACTTGATAAGTTTTCGAATGCTCCGTCTTCGATTGAATCGATTTTGTTGTTGGAGAATGACAAAATTGATAAATTGTTGAAAGAAGATGTTAATTGGGACGCATCGACAGTTCTGAAAGATAATCAGCAAATTCGTAGTCATAAGAGGTGGCTCGGATCAGCTCCCTTTTGTGTCATTAAGTTTTAAATCAATACTTACTTTATATTGTTGTGTGAAAGATCAAGTAAATGAATAGATGCACTTGTCGTTGAAAGTGCTTCAATTGGTATTTGTGACAACTTATTATTACTGGCGTGCAATTCATATAAATTGTTCTTTCCAAATAACCCCTGATGCAAAAATAAAATGTCATTGTGTGAAATATCAACGACGTTCAAATTTTCCTGAAAATTTCCCTTGTTCAACTGAAACTGGTCCATATAAAAACGCACCTGAAACTGAAATGTGCCCTTCCATAAATTTCGGATATAGTTATGTGACAAATGAATGATTGACAACTTCCGACACTCGGAAAATGCATCATTGTCAACATCAATAACACCGTTATGAGAAATGTCGATGAATGTGAGCTCTGTTGCATCTTGTAATAGTTTCCTGTCGATTTTTTCGACGTTGTTTGAGGAGATGCTGAGTTTTTTGATTCCGCGGGAAATGCAAGAAATGTCGATGCTAGAAACAGCAATTTGAAACAAAATTGGTTTCGCAATGTCTTACTCATTAATCTGGTTGAAATTTAGATAAAGATTTGATACTTGCGTAACACTTCCCAAAAAGTCGCATGTAAATTTTCGTATAGCATTATGTGATAATTTCAACGTTTGTAAATTGTTAAATGACCGGAATGCATCTCTATCAATGCCATTCAAATTGTTGTGATCCAAATGTAGAATATCAATTGCTGGTAATTGATAAAGAGCGCTTGGGAGAATTTTGATGATTCGATTGTGAGATAGATCCAAATATCTTAGATTTCTCAAATTTGCGAACACCTAGAATATTTTCTTGAAATTAAACAATGTATCTTGGTGATACTTACCATAGATGGAATAACTCTGAGCTGGTTATGACTCAATCTCAACTGTTGAATATTCTCCAAATCGGCAAATGCTCTGCTCGAAATAACACTTATTTTGTTATGGGCTAAATTTAAGGATTTTAGTTGAGATGAGCTACTTGAGCTGAACATCTAGAATATATATAAAAATTTAATATTTTTCTCTGAAAATGTTTACATTTTCACTAATAATCTCAATTTCATTCCCAGCTAGTGATAGATGTTGTAAACTTGGTAAATCGGCGAGGCTGAAGTTATCAAGCTTGGTAATATAATTATTGTCAAGCATTAAATGTCGAAGTTTTTCAAGTCGAAGCAATGATGGGAAATATTTTAGTTGATTATTCTGAAATTAAAAGGGATAACTGATTGTTTACATGATTCTTATTTTACCTGAAGGAATATGCTTTCTAGACCTTTTAATTTTTCAAAAACTAGTGGTGATATGAATTTAATTCGATTGAAAGAGGCATCAACATAAGTAAGAGATGGCATATACTCAAAAATATGAATATCACTGATGTTTGTTATCCGATTTCCAGCTAAATTTAAACGACGAACATTTGATGATTCTTCTTTTTCATTTGATGTTTGAAGTTTGTTCTGAATTGTTAGAAAATCTTGATTATTACGAAATGTTGTGTTATTCCTACCTTTTTCAAAGTTCTAATTCGATTTTTTGAAATATCCAGATGTTCGAGCATTTTCATGCCACTTAGAACACTGTTTGGAACATTTTCTAGCAAATTATTGGCAATTGACAGCTCGATCATTGTTTCTTTGCAACCTTTTAGAACGTCACCGTCAATTCTATAAATATGGTTTATTGAAGTCTGTTTTTTTTACCTTTAGAACACCTATTCAATTTATTCCCGTTCATATTCAAATGAGTCAAACTCCTCAAATCCCGAAGTGCTTCGGGTGTTGCATGAATCAAATTCTCCGCAATATTGAGCTTTTTCAAAGTTTTTGCGAAATTTTTCAACAGACCGCGTGGCAAATATGCTATTCTGTTGTAGCTCATATCTAGAGATTGCATATGACCGACGGTTTCGAAGCATGAATCATCGACAGCTTGAATCTGACAATTTTCATTATTCTCTAAATTCTTCTCAGAATTCGAAATATTTAATATTACCTGATTATAACTGATATCAAGCTCCTTAATTTTTCTAAAACTTCGAAATGAGAATTTGTCAAGTCTTCGTATTTTATTGTTCCGAAGAACAACTTTCATTTCGGAATCGAACGTTACTTCATTGTTATCGATCAGATGAGTTATATTATTGCTCTCTAAATCAATTGATTGTAAATGTTTCAAGTCGGCAAGTGCAACATAAGGAATCTGAATAAAACGATCACTTTGAGATTAAATTTTAAAAATTTAACCTGTGTTAAAAGGTTGTTTCGAAGAACTAGAAAGTTGAGTGTATGAGGAAGCGACATTTTTTGAACTTCTGTTATACGATTATTCGATAACATTAAAACCACTAATCGAAGATGATTGAAAGCAAGATGCGGGATTGTTTTCAACTGAAATTATTAGGTTCTTGAACTTGTTTTTTTCTAATGTTGAAAACGAGAACCTGATTACTATCGAGATATAGGAATTGTAAATTATTTAGCTGTGTTTCATCAAATGTATTCGATCGAAGAACGTCTATTCGATTATTCTCCAAATGTAATATTTGCAACCCATGAAGATATGTTAATGCCCATGTGGGAATAACTGATAAATTATTATGGGAAAGATCTAGTTGAGTGAGTTTCATCTGAAAGATTTAAAAGCTTCAAAATTAAACGATTAGTTGATCAACCTCTAATCCTCGAAATGCATTAACATTCAACGTTTGAATCTGATTATTCGAAAAATCAAGTGTCTGGATATCATGATGTTTGAATGCATCTTGTTGTATAAATGCCATTGAACCATCGGTCATTGAAAGTGCCACAATATGTGGCAATGGACCTTTGTTTGTCTCCGAATTCGGTAATTGGGGTACTGTTGCAGAAGAGGTGTGACGACACATTATATGGATGGGTAATTCTTGTGGAAATGAGGGAGAATTAGGTAATGGGATATTTGGAACAGAAATGCATTGGCATTGTGACCAAACGTCGTGTACGTCTCCAGGAAATCTGTAAATCTGGTTCTTGTGAAAAATTTGAAGTCTTAGTGAATACCTGCATTGATCATCACTCGATATTCTTTTATTAATTGGAAGTACAGAGCCCAATATAAAAAATAACAAAACCGATATCAGTAGTTGTAGAGAAGCCATTGATAAACATTACATCAAAAAATGTGAGTGGTCTGCAATGAAAGTTCGAGCAATAATTAACAAGAAGAAGGGATAAGTGCTTTACGACAGTGGTACCCTTTGAAAAAATGGTCATAAAATGTGAAAAATCTTGAGATATTGGAGAAAGAAAGACGATATCAGAAGGGGTCAACCGAATTATAATTTGATACGATTGTAGTGTTTTCTTTAAAGGTTGTTTATGAGGAATAGAGTCTCTTGGAATAAAATGAATAGTAGTTCGTTTTGAGCGGGAGGTAAAGAGATAACAGTTGCGAATTGGCAGCTAGTTGAAGTGGGGGGGGAGAGCGGCGGGAGGTCCTGGTTTCGAATGTAACACATTTTGTGATTTTGAACAAGAAAGAGTTCGCATTGATTACAACGAAGGTTTGGAGGAAATGCTTGGTTATTCTAGTTTGAACTGCAAGTACCAATTGTTAGCTAAATATGATTTTTTTTTTCCAAAAAATGGCTCTTGATAAAATTTGTTTTACTGTTGAATACAAAATGTTTCACTTCCTAAAAATTAATAATAAAATGACACTGTCTCTTTAAGTTCATCACACACCAATATAACTATTTACTCGGTTTTTATCACACGTTATTTCCATTGTATTTTCTGGTTGGAAGAGGAAGCAAAAAATCCCATTAGAAGATGTTTTTAAAAAAAAAACTAAACTAAACATGTGTTTTTTTTAACATCCGCGGTAATAAAAAGGTGTAAAAATAGATCGGCATGCAGTGAAACGACTTTGAAATTCAACACGCAATCAGTAAAGAAAACTTTAAAAAAAATGGCATGCTTTGAATTTTTGGAATTTCCGAAAGATTTGAACCCACAAATCTCAGAGAATACAACATGAAATATGATCCGAAGAAAATTGACGGGGAAAAGGGGGAGGATTTCACTCCAGAACAACAACCTGCCGTTGGTTACAAATTTTTGAGTTTGTGTGTGTGTATGTTTCATCGAGAGGTATTCTTTTATTCTTCAAAGTCATTTCAAACGGAAGAACATGGAATGGATCATGCTGTATTGTTTTTTGAGAAGTAGAGATATTTTTCAGATAAAAAAAAATAGAGGATCCTTTGAAGAATAGATTTGAAAAGAATAAAATATGATATTTTTCGCTTCGATTTGAAATATTATTGGTTCGGACTGAAAACTTTTGCTATATTTCTTTTCATCTCTTTCGGAGACTATAAATTTTGTGATAAATCAAAAGCTTTTCTTTCTAAATTTTAAGTGTTTTTGAAAACTTCCTTTTTTTTTTGAAAACCGGAACAAAAGTTTAAAGAAAAGTGCTAATATTGAACGAGTTACATATGTTCGTGAATCGTGTCTAGCGATTGGAATATTCGAAGAAATGTCATCAAAAAACAAACGGAAAAAACGTTGTCAATCAAATGACATGACAAGAAAACAAGAAAATAAGAGAGATGCTGGAGCAAGAACATGAAAATCAGTGGGGGGGGGGGGGGGGGGGGGTTAGGGGTTTTCAATGATGGATTGGTGATAAGAAAATTGCTGAAAGATTTATTGAGGTCGTATGTTTTACAAGATATTTTTTTGAAAGAACTGGAGGAGCAGGTTGGGGGGAAATGAAGATCACAAGATATTTTGTAAAAATGGGAGCTCCCGATTCCTCAGTTGGGAATCAAGTTTTTACAAAAGTTTCGATTTTGGCGTACAAAAAATAAGATTTTGTTTCAAACTGAGATCTTTTGCCAATTTCAACCTCGACTAATATGTTTCTAAATACTTATCCACGGTTGACTCGGTTCCATGTTTCATTGAATATTCCATTATTCGCACAAATCTCATTTTCTTATATGGGATTAAAATACACAAATGAACAGTAATAGTATATAATTATTTTTTGTCACATTCACCAGGACAACAATACAAAATATCGAAGTGAGAAACCTTGCGCGTGAAGTGCATTTTGTCTATCCAACCAGCTGTATCGATGGGGTGTCTTTTATAAAAAAAAACCTCTATAAAACATGAAGATAATGTGAATAAGAGCACTTATTCAATACGAACATAAGTTAATTCAATGAGTAACATATTCTTCTCACAAGGATTTCTATGAATTGTGAATTTTAAATGAATCGAATTGAAGTTGTGGGAAAATATAAGAATAAGAAGAAGAACATTTTTGAATAAATAAGAAACGGATGAATATGTTTGGGGAGAAATACAATTTACTATAAATAAATATTAGCCAAAAAAACATGGAGCACGATGAAAAGCATAATATAATTTGAAAGGTTCAGAAAATGTGTGTGTTTTCTGTTGAAAAGCCCAAACAAACATTTATTTTATGGTTTTGTTTTTTTTTTCAGCGTTCTTCAAGGAGTTTCGGAAATGATCAAGAAAATTGCGAGATCGATGGGTGAAAATGAGGAGAGAATGATTCTGAATGTTACATTGATTTGTGGAATTGTTTGTAAGTATATGGTGAAGAAGGAGGGAAATTTGGAGATTGTTAAAAATTTGAGAATGAGTGTTTGTGATAGATTATCAGAGGTATTTTTCGGAAAATCGATAACTTAAAATAATGAAAACGTGCATTTCAGTTTTTCAACGCGTTCCCAAATCGAGAATTTTCCGCTGAAGAAATGAAAGTTGTTAAGGATTCTATTTTGTCACCATTTGCTCAGAATATTTCGAAAAACAATGTTGTTGAAAGGTAGGGCGATTTTTTTTGTTTTTGAGTGGAGTTGTTAAGAATTCATGAATTCCAAAGCTGAAATGTTTTGTTTTGTTGTTTGTCTTCTAGTGTAATATTTTTCAGAGATGGAATTCCGGTTCCTGTTCCACCGTATGCTATTGTTAAGCTCATCTCGTCAATTTGTCGGCTTCCGTCACTTTATCAGTTGCTTTTGATCAATATTGAATTTTCAGTAGAGAATAAGAATACGAAAAGGATTTGTGATGTTCTAGATGTATGTTTTTTAAAAATTATTTTCACCCCTTTTTTCGCAAATTTTGTTTTCAGTTACTCCTTGCACCACTTTCATGGCCGGGATGTAATGAAATTATGATGAGAACCATTCGAAATTCATTGATAAAACTTTCTGAATTGGCTGATGAAGATATTGTTCAAATATCAAATCTCGTCAAATGCGCAGTAGTAGAGCCCAAAAAAGGATACAATTTTGGAACGGCAATTCTTCGAACAAAAATCAGAGTGGTTCTCGATTTCTTGACCGCCCAAATTGAGAAAGAAGTTTCGACTGCGAAAAGACCCGCCAATGAAAGTATCACATTGTTGGAGAGATTTTCAGACTTTGTCGCCGAATATGATGATATTCCGAATCGATTGGCAACACCATTATTCATGTGCATTGAAAGAAGGAAATGTAATGAGGAAACTAGTGTTAATATGATGAAATCATTGGCGAAAATTGCACCATTGTTGAAAGAGCCGCAACAGTTTTTCACTAAATTTCCGAGATTGTTTGCAATGTTGGAAGGTAGAACATTACGTGATGGTTTGGTTGAGATGGTTGAAGGATTTGTGAAGTCTGAAAATGTTGAGAAGGATACTAGAGAAATGCTTCATTTTCTTTGTGAACTTGATGCTTGGGATCGAACAAAAATTGATGAACCACATTTTGAGAGAAGATATGCGGCTTATAATGCATTGATGAAAATTTGGAACGAGGAAGATGAAAAGAAGAATGTTGATCTTGTTATTTTGGCAATGTTTGTGAGCACACATTTTGCATGCATTTCAACGGTAAGTAGATGTTAAAATTTAAGATTCGGGTTTAAAAATGTTTTTTTTTTGAACGTTTGAAAAATCTGAATATAAAATGAACGAAGTGAAGTAGAACTTTCTCTGAAAAAAATCGGGAGCTCCTACAGACACCAAGTAGTTAATGAAATTAAATTAAATCATTCGATGCTCCATCCTAATCACTATCACCGTGTAATGTTTTTTTTTTTCAGACAACCGATTTGTCGCTTCGAATGACAGCAGGGAACAATGTTCGAGCGTTAGTTGAATACTCCGGAAAGAAATTGCCAGCTGATGAAAAAAGACAATTTCTTGGAATGTATCTTTCGCCGACAATTGTTTCACATTTGAAGCATGATGGAGAAGTAAAAACAACAATTTTTTAATTATTCATTAAAAAATTTTACTTTCAGGCGGTTCGAGAAGAAGCGATTAGCACATTTGCAGTTACGGTCAAATCGTTCAAAGAAAATCAACATTTAGCAGAAATTGATGGATTTTCGAATGATGATGATGATATGGATTTCTTGAAAAATATGAATCATATTCAAGTTCATCGAAGACAGAGAGCTATTAAAAGATTGATTGAAGCTGTTGAAAGTGGGGAAAAGGTTCTGTCGTTCAATACGATGAATAAGTATCTTATTCCAATGATTCATCCATATCTTATCAATTATTCAGCGAAATTCAATGGTAAGTTAGAATTTTAGTCTTATTTCAAACCCCCAAAAATTTCCAGCACTGTCTGATGAATCCCTTCGATTGGTGAAACTTGCAATGTCAAAGGCAACATGGGGAAAATATTGCTCATATTTGGAAAGTTGGTTGACGAAAGTGGAAAAAGCGGCGACTGCACCAGATGAAAAGTTTACTGATAGAGCGCTTGTTCGAATCGTTGTTGCTGTTATTGAAGCATTCAATTTTAATGTTGAATTGATTGAAGAAGATGAGGAAAAGAAGGAATTTGAAGATGAAAATGAAATTAAGAATGTTGATGAGAAAAGAACTATTTTGGAGCGGATTAATCGAACAATCCTGCCGAGATTAACAAAATGCTTGGATTCACAGACACATGCTATTGAGAAAAATGCGAGAACGACTGAAACAAAATCAACCGCATTGCATCTTGATATTCAAAGAACACCAATTGCTCTGGCAATTGTGAAGCTTTTGCAAAAATTGCCAGAGGAAGTTTCGGGAAATTATCTTCATGGGTAACATATTTTCAGTTTTATCACTGAAGCTTAAAAAATATTTACAGAGTGATTTTGAAATTGTGTAATTTGATGATGACTCATTCTTACGACGTTCGAGAAACTGCTAGAAAAACACTTATTCAAATCGTAAAATGTTTGGGTCCGAATTATCTTGCTTCTGTGATCACCGAAATCTCGTTGACAATGACCAAAGGATTTCAGGTGTGTTTTTTTGTTTTTCGATTTCTAAATAGTGATGAGCTTGCAGAATTATGTCGCCATTTTCTCGGTTCACACATTGATTGTATCAATGAAAGATCAAATAAAAACCGGAGATTTGGACGCTGCAATCAGTGTTATTCTTAAAATGTGCATCAAGGATCAATTCCATTCGACAGAGGAAAAAGAAAATGGAACGATCAAAGCGGAATGCCCAGAAGCGAAAGGAAACAGAATACCTGAAACAATGCAACATATTGGAAGGATTGTATCTCCGGCAGCTATTAAATTGGTATTGACGCCGTTCAGAGAAGTTGTGAATGAACAACCATCTGCTAAGTCGATTCAAAAGGTTTCGGAATTGTTGTCGAAGTTTGCATCGGGATTGAAAGATAATGATGGTTCGGGAATTTGTTTTTCCTATCAAAAATTAATTTTACTTTCAGAATTGGATCATACTCAACTCTTGACCTTCATTTTCAAATCACTCAAATCCGATCTTCAAAAATTGGCTGATGTTGAAGCGAAGAATGAAAAAACCGATGAGAAAAATGCATCGAGAAGACCTGAGAGTTGTTTGATTCTTCCGGCAGCACCTCAAAGAATTGGAGCAATGGCGAAAGTTGTAATTAGAAGTAGAGATCATGTGTTTGCTGAGTTCTTTGTACAGCTTCTTGCGGTTTTGTTGAAGGAAAAGAAGTTGGATATTACCGATGAAACAATGGTCGGAAAACTCAATCCATTTGTGACACTGATTTTGGATTGTTTCGAGTTCAAATACGAAAATCTGATATCATGCTCATTGCGTGCACTTTGTTCAATGATCCAAATGCAGTTGCCTTCAATTGGAGCGAATTCTCAAAGAGTATCCGATACATTGTTCATTTTATTAAGTGATTATGCATCTATTGGACAGGCTGGAAATAAACCAGCGATAATTCAATTAAATCAATTGATTTATAAAGGATTCACCAGCTTGATTAGTACTTCTGGAACCGATTTTTTGGATAATGATAAATTGACACTGTTGTTGGCTTATGCGGAAGCAGATGTATTGGATCAACAGAAACAAGCAACAATGTTCTCGTTGATTAAAACATTGGTGAAGAAAGGAGTTCGGCATGAAAGGATTCCTGAAATTATGGAGAATCTCTCGGAAACTGCGATTCGTTCACCATTGGTTAATATTCGTGCACAATGTCGAGAAACACTTTTGGATTATATTGGTGGAGCATCAGATGAGGAAAAGAATGTCAATAAACATATTGAATTCTTCCTGGATCAATTGGATTACGAATACGAAACTGGGAGACAAAGTGCCGCTGAAATGCTTGCTGCGGTGTTCAAAAATTTGTTGGCGGTAAATGGGAAAATTTAGAGAATCGAAATAAGCTGTTTGTTTTCAGAAATCCTTAGAAGGTGTTCATATGCTTTGCGTGGTCAAATTGGGAGCTGCAATGATGAATGACGAATCGGAAAAGGTTTCTGCACAAGTTGGAATTGCTCTACGGAATTTGTTTGCAACCGTTGGAACGGCTCAAAAGAATGAGACTTTTGAAGTTATTTGTGAATGGTTGGCAACCGATAATGTAAGTTTCAAGAAACTGCTTATTCATTAAAAATTATTTGAAGGAAAATGCAAAAGCTGTTGGAGTTCAAACTGCAGTTCAACTAAGTTTTGTCGAAAAAGAAGCATTTGCTGGAAAAGCTGAAATTATTCTCAACAAAGTTGAAAAATTCTTATTTGATGAGGAAGTTTTCGAGAATTTGAGGTTAGATTTGTTTTTACAAAAATTTAAAAAAAAACCTAAATATTCAGTGAAGAAATAATCATAACAATTCTAACTGGAATGACGAAAATTCTATCGAACGCTGGAAAGCAAGTTTTGGAGAAAATTAACGGAGCTCAATTTATTGGTAAGTTTTTTAAACAATTTAAATTTGGAAAAGTTCAAAAAAAATTTTAAAATCCAGAATCCCTCGGAGACTTGTGTAAATGTGAAGAATCTGTGAAAATCATGCACTCTGCTTCGGCGCTTGTTGGTCAAATTTTGTCGTTTGTGGAACCGAGTGAGATTTCAACAGAATTGGCGAAAGAAGTTTGTTTGTGGATGTGTAGAGCTTTGAGACATGAGAATTTGGACACACCAACTGGTGAACAAGCGTCAAAGAATATCGTTTTCTTGACGAAAATTGTTGATATTGAGACGTATCGTGTAGTTATTGGAAATGTTGCAGCTTCTTGTAGATATGAAATCAAGCATCAGGTTAAGCAAGTTATCAAGGTTTGTTAACTCGAAATTTCGATTTATTTAAACAATTCACTTTCAGAGAATTAATTGTTTCAAATTGGTTGCTGCGTTGTTTATGACCGGTGACGAGGAAAAAATGACAATTATTCTCGACATGTTTATGGCAATTTTAGTCAGAGAATTGAGAATTGGAGGTGAGTCAATGAATTTCGAACGTTCAGAATCATATTAAAATTGTTATTTTCAGCTAATGAGGAGTTGAACACATTAACGCAAGAGGTGTGTAGTCTGATAAAGAGAAAAATTGGTGAAGAAGACTACGGAAATCGGGTGGCACTTTGTCAAAAAACTGCGGCCGGTAAAAATATGGACAGAAAACGGAAAATTCGAGAATTGGCTGTTACTGCACCGGACGATGCTGCTGAAATTCGAAGGAAGAAGAATAAGAAGAAGACGGAGACGAGAAAGAGAAAGATTGATGAAATGAAGCCATATCGATTGATGAAACGAAGAAATGCTGAAAAAAGAAAAGCACAACAGAATGAAGAATAGTCGGAGATTTTAAGAAATGTTATTTGTTTTGTTTTGTTTTGTTTGTTGAATTGTTGAAACATGGGTATTGTTGATTTGTTTATTTTTTTGAGTTTTGTTATCAGTTGTTTTTTTTCTAATAAATGAAAAGTTATATCACATTTTTAGAAATTATATTTATATCATAAGTAATTGGGCTGTGAATATATTTTATTCTCAGTATTGGAAAAAATAAGGATACAAATGAAGAGTAGATGGATTACTTACCTGAAACACCACCACCGGCCGATGAATTGCCACCAACACCACCACCAAATGATGAATTGCCAGATACTCCACCACCGGTAGAACTATCCGATACTCCACCACCTCAAAATATTGAAAACAACGAGGATGAATTACCTGATACTCCACCACCTCGTAGTTTTGACATTTGTGACACACCACCACCTAAACATGTGGAAAATGGTGATTTTTATACCAAATTAGCTGAACATTGATTTTTTAAAAATTACAGACTATGATTCGTTTGATGAGGATGTACCTACGTCTACGCAGAAAAGCAAGCCAAAAGGTGATTTTTCAATTAATTTTGAAGCTGGTGAATTTAGCATTGAATCAACATCGAAATGCTTTGAGCTAATTTCTTGTATTATTTCAGATTATGATTCGTTCGACGAGGATGTCCCGAATTCTACTAAACCTCAAGGTTAAATTTAACAAATCACAATTTTTTTTAATTGCGGTTTTTACAGATTATGATTCGTTCGATGAAGATGTTCCAGGATCCGTAAAGCAAACAAATGATGAGAACGATTCATTTGATGAATTTGAAACAGTTTCATCAATTAAGAAAAAAGCTGTAAGTAATGAGGAGTCGATGTCATCATCATCATCTGAAGCCGAGAATAGTGATAGTGATTTTGAGCCGGATGAAACGCAGCCAACTCAGAAAATACGTTCCAAGCGAACACTTCGAGGCCGAAACAGTAAACAGACAGAAGAAAAAAGTCAAATATTTTCTAAAAGAGGAGCTAGAAATGTTGTGCTGGCTGAGGATGAATTCTTCACGACAATTCCGAAGCAAACGGAAAAGGTTGATGATGATGTGAAGAAAAGATGGGGAAACATGGAAAAGCCACCAGCGGAAGTGTTGAGAGCTTTAAATGAGTTCTATGGACATAAGATGTTTCGAGATAAACAGTGGAATGTGATTCGAAATGTGTTAAATGAGAAGGATCAATTTGTTCTAATGTCAACCGGATATGGAAAAAGTGTTTGTTATCAATTGCCGTCTCTTCTTTTGAATACGATGACAATTGTAATTTCACCGTTGATTTCTTTGATGAATGATCAAGTTACTACATTGGTTGCCAAGGGAATTGAAGCAATAAAGTTAGATGGAGATTCAAGTCTGAAAGATTGGCAATATGTATTGGATAATGTCGCTAATTTGAGGTACTGATAATTATATTTTATTCCTAAATTCATATTTATTCTAGATTCTTATACATGTCTCCAGAATTGTCAACAACTCAGAAAGGAATGGAGCTGATGGGCAACTGCAAAGAATGTAAGTTTTAAGTATATCAATTGATATCCAGAAAGTTGATTGTTTTCAGATCTTTCTCTTATTGCAATCGATGAGGCACATTGTGTTTCCCAATGGGGGCATGATTTCCGATCTTCATATAGACATCTTTCATCGATTCGCAATCGTTCTGATCTTTGTCATATACCGATGATTGCTCTCACAGCCACGGCAACAGTTCGAGTTCAAAAGGACATTGTAGCGAATTTGAAACTTCGAAATCCTCAAATCACTACCACTTCATTTGACAGAAAGAATTTGTACATTTCGGTACATTCTCAAACAAATCTGGACACTGATTTGGGTGAATTGTTAATATTGGATGAGAAAGAAGGAAGACATTTCGGAGGGCCGACAATCATTTATTGTCAAACTAAACAAAGTGTTGATGATGTTAATACTAGCTTGAGAAGTTCGTATATATTTCTTTGAATTGAAAAAATACCATTGGTTTTGCAGGACTTGGTGTCAAAAGTTCACAATATCATGCTGGTATGACAAAAAATCAGAGGGAAAAAGCGCATACGGAATTCATGAGGGATAAGGTAACAGTTGATTTTAGTCCTTTTGACATCGGGAGCTCCCGCTTCTCTTGTTTTTTTTTTCTAACGTTTTTTTGTGTTTCAGATCAACACAATCGTGGCAACAGTTGCATTTGGAATGGGAATTGATAAACCAGATGTTCGAAATGTGATCCATTACGGCCTTCCAAAAGATATCGAATCATATTATCAAGAAATGGGAAGAGCTGGAAGAGATGGGGCGCCAAGTACTTGTCGCGTTTTTTGGTCGCAGAAGAATATTATCACAAATAAATATAAGCTGAACAGCAATAATTGTTCCGAAGAGGTTCATCAGAATTCAATGGCAATGATGAGACAATTGGAAGTTGTTATGACAACAAACGGATGTCGACGATTGTAATTTAAACAGATTATTGCTTTAAAAGAAAAAAATTGATTTTCAGCCAACTTTTGAAGCATTTTGATCCGAATATTGTGAAAAACGCTCAACCGCAACCTGGATGTTGTGATAGATGCACGGATATGTTGAATGGTGATGGCACTTCTTCGAACTCTATGAATGTGTCAAAAGAGGCGAAATGGATGTTCCAGGTTATTGGAGATTTGTACAACAGGAAGACTGGTATTGGAAAACCTATTGATTATTTGAAAGGGAATGTAAGTTGATTTCAAAACAAAGTTTGCACTTTCAACAAATATTTCAGGCAAAAGAAGAATGGAGAGCAAAAACACATACGCAGAGACAATTGTTTGGAATTGGAAAACAATTAACGGAAAAATGGTGGAGAGCACTGGGATCCGCTTTGAGATTAGCTGGTTATTTGGAAGAATTCAAACCAATGGATTTTAAGTTTGGGACGTTTATTGCTCTGTCAGATCAAGCTTCCCGATGGATGGTATCCGGTTGCAAAGAGCTGATGATTGAATCTTCTCCGATTTTGTTGCAAGGAAAAGCTGAAAAAATCAAAAATCAGCCGAATACCAGTGGAACGAGCAATAGCGGAACGACATTTGTGGAAGAAAAGTAATCCATTTATAATTTTTATCTCAATTATGAAAAGTTATTCCAGAATTCTTGGAAACGAACGAAAAAACGAATATAAATCGGCGACGGGTATGGATGATCTCCAAAATGTTAAAGAAAGTTGTGATGACGAGGAAAAGATCCGTCAACTTCGATCTCAATTAGATGATCTTCGAATTGAAATGGCGAATATGTATGAGATGGCACCTTTTCAAGTCGTTTCAAATACGGTGTTGAATGGATTGGCACATTTGAGACCAGGATCGTAAGATGGATTCAAAATTCAATTCAACTGTTTGATTTTCAGAATTTCAAAATTGAATGTAATTGATGGAATGTCTGCAGCTCAGCAAACGAAATATGGAAAACGTTTTGTCGACTTTGTTGTCAAGTTTTCGAATGAGAATGGTATTTCACTGAACGTGAACTCTAATGAAGCGGTATGCTCAATTATTAATTGAGATTCACGGACTTCAATTTCTTTCAGATACCAAAGTACATCCAAGAAATAATGGATCAATTGCCAGACACTGTGAAGAAAATGTATAGCTCGCATATTATGGGAAAAATGAATGCGGTATGTTCCATATCTTTCCAACATTCTAATACACATTTTTCAGAAGCAATTGGCAACAACTAGAGGTGTAAGTGAGGGTACTGTATTCAATTATTTGTGTTCTGCCGTTGAAAAAGGATTGCCGGTTTTCTTAGAAAAAATGAATGTTAATAGGCAAATGATTGATTTTGTGTTGGAGGCGACAAGAAATAAACTTGGATCAAGTAAAATCTTATTGTTGTTCCCCTATTCAATGCACAAATTTTGTAGACGTTGCCAGACTGACACCTATGATGGAAACTTTGCCGAAGGATGCTGTTGATTTCAATAGATTGAAACTCATTCGATCAGTTTTGATATACGAATACGGTTTGAAAGAAATTGCTACAAAGAAGTTGGATCAAATAGAAGAATCAAGCACATCACCTCCAAAACCCGCATGGATGAAAGCGAGCTCGAGACCGAGTAATAGCTCGACTCATGGCCCACAACCTAAGAAGTTCAAGTTGTAAATAATCTTTATGCTAATGTTAAGTTTTAAAATAAACGTTCATTGTTTTTCTTCTATATTTTCTCAGAATTTATCAGAAACTCTTAATTTTCTTGCAGGAACTGGTTTATGTAAGATGTTTAAGGACAATTGCATTCAAAGTTCAAGTTTTATTTGGTGTCATTTTTGATTTTATCAATTTATCAGCGAACGTTACCCTTTTCGGTTGGGACGACGTCTCTCGAGATTTGAGCTCTGATTGAGCAGCTAATTTAGATTTCGGTTCAACAGGTCTGTAAAAAAGTTTTTCAATTTCCGAACATATTTTTTAATACTCACAATGCCGCTTTTCCAAGCGGAACTCGAATTACTTCAGTATGCTGTGAATCCGAATTCTGCATTGTACTTTTCAATGGTCTCTCCTTCTTATTATCCTTTTTTCCTTTCAAAATTCGAATTGAATCCATAACTGTTGTTTTAGGGGGGCCTTGTTTGCTTTTTTGACTTTTCTGACTTCTCTTAGTTGCTGTTTTTTCAGCACTAGCAGCCATCTTCTTTGAAGCAGTTGGTTTCAAAGTATCTGTTGTTGCTGTACTCGTCACGCTTTCCGTTTGAGCCACGAATCTTTCCCTTAAAAATATATTTATCTAAATGAAAGCGGGAGGACTCGAAAAAACAATTTTTGATATTAAAAGTACGTAACGCGATTCTGGAAATACATTTGAAATCATCAAAATTTCCGGTTAATCACAACATAACGAGAAGTACTAAATTACCTTAGGACATTTTCAGAATCTCGGGAAAATTTTAAAAATTGAACATTTTATAAAATTATAAATTTCAAATTAAAGGTGAACTTTGGAGTTTTATAAAATGAATCAGCCTAAAAGTTGTCCAAAAAATTAAAATGTGTCCAAATAACTAATTTTTTTTCATGTCTAACCAAAAATTTGAAACCGAATTGTGACTCTTCAACTCAGCCCCATTTTTTCATAGCTAGCTCAGCATTTTTATGAAGGGAAATCCGAAATTTCAATTCTCACAGATTGCCGACTTTTGAACCTTCAATATTCCCAAAGCCCCCGTTTAAAAAAAAAACGTAACGCAACTCCATTAGATCTCTTTCGCGAACGCTCGCACATCTCTTAAATGTTAGGGAGATAATAAATGTACCTTAAATGAAAATAGACTTTATTCTCATTCCAAATCTGTTTTTAAAATTTTCTAAAACCGCCTAGAAGCCGAGAAAATGAGCTTCAAAACAATGGCCTAGAAAAGTTTCCACCTGGCCGAACTTTTTCCTATGAGCTTTTTTCGTGTTTCGTTAATAAATAGTTATGCAGAATGCTTATATTTATCCTTTTTTATGTTTTTCATTTTTTTTGGATTTTTCATGCCTGCGGACTAGTTTTCGAAGGTGGCCCCTTCTTCTAGGCCATTGTTTTGAATCTCATTTTCTCGGCTTCTAGGTGGTTTTAGAAAATTTTAAAAACTGATTTGGAATGAGAATGAAGTCTATTTTCATTTAGGCACATTTATTATCTCCGTAAAGCCCTCCTTTAATGTTCCCAAAGCCCGCATTTACAAAAAAAACTGAACACAACTCCATTTTCGCAAAAGCTTGAACATCTCTTAAGATAACAATTACCTGTGTGAACCAGTACGACCCGTGCACGATTGTATAGAAACAATAACAATCGAGAACTGAAGAATATAATTGATTAATTTTGCCAGATAAATTTGTATAATCCACCCATTGAGCATTGTTTCTGTTAAATTATTTCAAAACAAAATATGAGAAATGATCTTTTATTGTCAACATGAAAATGAATATGAACATACATACGTGAATCTTTAACATAGAACGAACAAAAAACAGAAACAACTTGTTCTGTGAGCACAAGCCCTTTTTTCATACATATAAAACTCTTCAAGAGTACTTTCAGTAACTCGTAAATGTATTTACAAAGTAAGTTATTATAATCATTATCAAAGAAAGGATATAAAAGCAATCCGTTGGCGAGGTGTCTGCAGTACAATTCAAACGAGGTCTCAAAATGCCGAGGATAGATAGATAGAGAAAAAAGATAGAATTTGGGGGCTTAAGAAGCCGAGGTGTTCTCATTATTTAAAACAATTCAGATATTATTGAAATATAATTGCTCTATGGGTCATACAAGTCCATTTCCCTAAAGCACTGTCCAGGTGCATTTTGAATGCGAATATTTTTTGAGGGAGGTAGGTCGGACTTATGTATATTTAGCTGGAAACCAATGAATGGCTTTTTTGAAAAGTTTTGGCTCCTAAAAATGATATGATAAGGTTTCCAGCTATATATAACTACCTTAGGGAAGATGGCTCTTTTTAATAACGTGACGAGCTTAAATATTTAGTTGAAAATATAGTTTAAAAATGAAAACAAAAGGATGACTGGAATTCGATGGAAAAATTCAGAAAGAGCTCATATTAACGAAAGATGTTAAAACTATAAAGGGACTAAAGATGAAATGTTATTTTGAATTATTTTTTTAAAGCATCTTATTGTTGTTTTTTTTTTGTTTTTTTCTTTTCAAACAAAACAAACGATGGATAGTGTTTGTTTATGATTGAACGAGAATGTTTTCGTTGAGCAATCCAGACGATTTCGAGATGGGAGAAATGTTTCGTGAAATGGCGATGATCGGATTCATTCGATGGTGAGTTGGTGGGAAGAAGTGACGAATGCACCATTGGATCAAATAGGCCAATCCAATGTAAGCACCGGTAAGAATGCACAAAATGATGAGATATTCGATGACCTTTACTGGGAAGATTGAGCCAATGATCAATTGGCTGCAGAGTGGAAGCTGCAAAAATATTATTTCAATTTTTAGGAGCATGAATTAAGCGCTAACCATTTCGCGTGCTTCTAAAGTACAACTCAATTGATTGACAACTTCGTTAATTGTGACCAATCGATCAGCCGAACGAAGAGCATGTGGAACCATGTGGGTGATTGTGATGGCGATTGAAATTCTAGCAAGAAGAAGGAACGCAATGAATACAAATGATATAATATCGAAGAATCGAATGGCAATGAATGTCGTTTGGCTCAAAATTGGCTTTGGGCTCGTGCTCACCATCAAGATGGAGGCTGTCGAGGCTAAGCATGCACACATTGCTCCAACTGTCATCCACAGGTTCTTCTTGTACTATAAACAGTTTTTTTTTAAATTCGTTGAAAAAGAAAACAAGTTTTCTTAAAGACAATGGGCTACTGGTTTTTATTCTGATATTTCTAGAAACTCCTTTCAATTGGAATACATACTTTCAAATGGAATACATACAAATGAAACCTTGTCTTTAAAATAATTTACTTACATCAATAAGTGCCCGCATTGTGTATAGAATTGCATGGCTATCATTATGTGTTCCTTCAGTTCTTGGAACCGAAACTTCGACCTGAACAATTCAAATTAATTGCACTTTTATCCCAATGAAAACATACCTGATTGGTTAGCTCTTCAAAAACTGCAAACTTCTCGATATAATCATTCATATAATACAAATGAACGACCGCTAAGATGCAGAGGACCACAAGTTTGGCATATTGAGCAGAAACGCTCTGAAAATTGTATAATCTTGGAAACGAAGAAGTTTACTGAAATATTTAATCGCTTTTGAAAAGAAAAGGGCAGCAGCACTAAGCAACAATACTCGCTTTTTTTTGAGAAAAAATGACTGAATGAATGCGGCAAACCGGGGCGAAACCGAATAGAAGAGACAAGGGGTTGGACACGGACGGATGTGTTATTATTTTTCTAGAGACGCAGGAGGTGGGGACCGCGACAAGCCAAAAAAAATTGGTGTGTCCGCCGTGGGGTTGAAGACAGTTTAGAAGACGAAGAGGCAATAGGATGTGAGAGTGAAACGAGACGCTCCTCTCGATTTCGCCGGATTTTTTTCGAATTTATGCAACATTTTTCGCTGGTTCTTTTTGTTCCTAGGTTGTCGCTTATTGATTTCGTGGTGACAAAAAAAAAGATTAAAAAGTGCACGGCTTACGTTGAAGATTGTGGTGATGCATTTTCGCGACGAATGCCCTTTTGGAGGTGTAGTTGGCTCCTCCTCCGGCGCCCAGAGTGATGTCAATTCTGGTCGAGTCTGAAAAGAACGAAGATTTATTTATTAAAATGAACCTGGATTGAATTATGGGGGCGTTTGCTCAGAAAACTGTCAGAGGGGGCCTACAGTTTGGAATTAACGATTGAAAATTTCAGAAATATATAAGATTTACCCCGATATAGTTGAACTTGACGGTTTTCCCAACCGTCAATTCCGTGATTTGTCACTTATAGAATTTGCTACTTTTAAATTCAAATCAAAACTTCATGGAAGGGCCTGTTTACTGTTTTTGGGTTTCAATTCCATTTTCATCTTCTTCTCCATATTTGAAAACCTATAGAAGCAAACAATTTTTTCGAAATTTTCTTTTCTAGTACCCGAAAAAAACAACTTTACAGGGTAATGGCCTAACAATTGCAAACACTCTCACATTGGCATGCTCTCTCGCGTGCGGCCGACCAGTTAGGCCATTTCGCCGCCTTAATTTGTAAATCTGTTTTTCATGTACGAGAAAAGGAAACTTCGAACAAATTTTTTGCTTCTATTGGTTTTGAAATATTGTGAAGAAGATGAAAATGGAATTGAAACCCAAAATCAGTAAAGAATCCCTTTAATGTATAATAAAATTCGAGATTATCACACAACTTCCGAAAATCGCTTGTATCTATCTGTAGTTTTTGGAATATTGAAAATTGCATGAGTCATAGTTTGTTTTACAATAATAGGACCAACTCATAGTCTCCTGGTTGTGAAATTCATGACAAAGTTTCCAAACAACCTATGAGTCATAAAATAATTTCGAAAGTTGCAGACTGAAAAATTAGAACCACTTGTACAAAACGTTGACATATGTTTCTCGAATTTTTTATTTGCTAGTGAAATTTTTAGATCAATCATATGTAATTCAAATTTTGATTTTGAAAGCTTATCCCTCAATTGTTTTAAAGGAGAATTTCGTAGAGCTTCTAAATGTAACTTAAATGAAAATAGGACTCGTATTCAGTAGAAGTCCTCTATAAACATGTAGAAGTCGAGAATCCTACCATTAAAATAATAACCTAGAAAATTTTACACCTGCTCGAACTTATTTTTTAACTTTCGCCGTTGAACTTCACGAATATTCATAGATAGTTCTTAAATTAGTCTATTATAACCACAAATTTTGAATTTTTCGTGTAATTGTTCGACGGTGTTAGCTTTTCCTAGGTTATTATTTTGAAGGTAGTCTTCTCGGCTTTTTTAAGCAGTGTTTCAGAAAATTTAAAAAAAAACAGAATTGAAATGAGTTTTTATTCATCCCAGTTGAATTTCCAAGCTCTCTATAGTTCCCCTCTAACTCGGCTGTCTTTAATTGAATCTTACACAGGTTCCAATCGGTTTTTCACCTCAAAAAATCAATAACTTACCTTCTCATGATTGATTGCAAGTGGCGAAAAGGCCGGCATTTTTCGACTGTATTTATAGTTTCAAAATATTCAAAACGGGTGAATATCTGGAAGAAAATAGTGTTGTTATGAAAAATTCGCGGACAAAAACAGCGGGCGGAACAACAATTTATGAAAAACAAAACAGAGTTCTATGTGCATCAGCTGATTTCCTTTTCACTCATATTTTTGTCAACTATTTCCTAATGTTGATAGTTTTTTCACTCTGGAAGGGTGAAATCACAAGGTATTTATTTCTCGTGAAGCAGCATCGAACTTTCGAAACAGTCGACCTTTTTTCAAAAAAAAAAGTGTTTCTTCGATTTGTTGGACACCATTTGTTAAATGTGTTTTTTTTTCGCAAGTAACATTCATTACACAATAAGTGTTTAGATCTTTCGAAAGATACACAGTACCTTGTGGTCAGAGACAAAAGAAATCAAAGTAAGTATTTACTGTCTGGATGAAAAAAATTAAAAGAAAGTGAAATGAACAAAAGTTACAAGAAAAACTGAAAATTTAGGGAAGAAGAAAAAAAAACAATGTTGATAAGAAGCGAACAGTTTTTGCAAAGAATAGAGAAAATAGAGAAAACAAGATGGATTAAAAATGGACGAAACATACACATTGAAAGGCGGCAAAAAATTGCGATTGTGGTGGTATAGGCCAAGGACAAGCGAGAGCTGATGCAGATTTCATGAAAGTGAAAGTTTTCGAAGGTTTTTCTACAAAATAACGAGAAATCGGTGTCCGTGAATGGAAGGTTTTCCGCGTTTAAAAGTGTTCAAATTAACCGTTTTATGAAAAGTTCAAAAAATTAGTTTGAATTGGAAACTTGGTATATTAAAAGTGCCAACAATTAAACTTGTTTAAAGACAGCTTGTCAGTTAAAACAATCCAAATTCAAGGCAAAAAATCAACATTCGAATGGGAGCCCAGGTGGTCCAAAGAACAATGTCAATGTGTTGCCACATTCAAATAATTGTGTTTCGCGCCAATCGCGACCGCGTTGCACGGATACCGGCCTCGTCGCGGACACGCGCGCTTTCAAATTTTGATTTTTTCAACTTTGGACGGCTGCTATGAAGCGTTTATTTATCGGAACGCTTTTGCATAAATTGCATTGCAATAATTAGAGAAATCTCTAATTTTTGAAATTGAAATCACACAGGGTCAAATTAACTGATACACTGTCTTTAAAGATGTGTTAAGATGAAAAAACACCTCGAAATTGGGGGAATCTTGAAAACATTAGGTTGGATGGGTTAAAACCTGTCTTTATGAAAAATATTCATTTGAAAAATAATGAAAATCTGACTAAAAAAAGATGGACTTGGCCCGGACACCTACACACGCGAGTTGCTGTGATTCACGTCGCGGAAAGGTTTTCAGATGCCCAAATAACCTACGAGAATCTTCATAAATTACGTAGATATCTAAATCGATTACAACTAGGCCACATCCCTAATGACTAACCTTTATGTTCGAGTTTTGGCGAACCGAATTTTCTTGTTTTTGTTATCATAACTAGTAAAATTTTTTTAAGTGGATACCTTTATTTTTTCAGTGTCTTTCAACAAAACACTTTTGAATCAATTCAAATCAATGGAATTCGTGAAATTTAAAAAAACCATAGTTTAAAGGAGGGCTTTAAGGAGATTATGAATGCGTCTGGGAAGAAAATAGGCTTCAGACTCATTCCAAATCTGTATTTAAAATTTTCTAAAACCACCTAGAAGCCGAGAAAACGCGCCTCAAAACAATGGCCTAGAAAAAAGGGCCACCTGGCCGAACTTTTTCCTATGAACTTTTTTCGTGTTTTGTTGATAAATAGTTATGCAGAATGCTTATATTGGTCCTTTTTAATGTTTTTTCATCTTAATTTATGTTTTGTTTTTCATTTTTTGGACTTTTCATGCCTGCGGACTAGTTTTCGCCGGTGGCCCTTTTTTCTAGGCCATTGTTTTGAGGCGTGTTTTCTCGGCTTCTAGGTGGTTTTAGAAAATTTTAAAAACGTATTTGGAATGAGTCTGAAGCCTATTTTCATCCCAGGCCCATTCATAATCTCCGTAAAACCCTCCTTTAAAGGCTCGATCAAACTAAACATCATCAAAACTTTTTCTAGGTCCCTGTTTTCAGTAGGCTTTTTATGAACTAGAAACCACTTTCATGGACTGCTGTAAAATTGGTTAATTACCTTAACAATATGTATTGTCTCCTAGAAAAAGTGTGTTTTGAACTTCAGCAACAATCAAAAATTTTGCAAACGAAAAAATGAACAACATTTGAAATGTTCATTTTATATCATTCTGAGTACGTTGAAGAAAGTTGTTCGACACTTACAATAAAAATCAAGAAGATTCGAAAAAAAAACGATTTATTTGCTAATGACAGTTCGGTTACAAACCTCGACACAACACTCGTTGCAAAAAAGGTGAAAGAACACACGAGTAAGACAAATTGTAAAAAAAACTAAAAAACTAATGTTTAGAAATGGGGCGGGTGCTCCGGCGGACATTAAAGTCGAGAAATTGATTTGACTCATAAAACTAACGAAAAAGTGACGATTTTCACGTAAAAATTGTTACTTAGCTTCAACTTTGAAAAATTCCTAATTTCAGTTTTCAACTACTTATTGATAATTTTGGAAATAATAGCATTTTAAAATCTTTTGCGACTTCATTTGGAACAACATCACAAACTAGGCCGAAAAAAATATGCGGGAGCTCCCGCACATAACAGGTGTGCATTGCTTGCACACTGGTATACAAATGATTTGACCAGAAAAGAAGCGTTGTTTGTTATCAGCACAAAAAATCTCCGGGAAAATAACTCTCAAAAAATTAAGCAAATGACCGAAAGCAGCTGATAAAAGAACGCCGCTAATTGCAGTTGAAAGTATATTGTATTTTTGAAATTTTTCTTCATTTTTTTCTTTTATTGAATGAGTTTTGAAGACGATGTCTTGACAGGAATTATGAAAAATAAGAAAATATGACTCATTAAACGGTGTCCGGACATTTGGTGTGATCAGGAATTTATGCTTCTTAAGAATGAGATCAAATGAGATCAACTGTAAACGTTCAGAAGTCTAAGAACCCAGAAACTCATACTATGAACTCATAATCAACAAGAAGTTCAAAAAAAAATGCTCGAGAAAAAAATTGGCGACACGGGAGAAAAAAAACTTTATGGGTAGGTGGAGTGTTGTTGGTGGGAAAAAAACGGCGAACACTCTCACAACCAGGCACAGATTGTTTCAGCGAGTCGGGGGTCATGATGGGGGACAGTGACGCAGAGTGGCTAGTGGTGGATGGCGGGCCTCCTAACACGTACGAGGCGGCACCGTGGCCCGCATTCGTTTTCGCTCTCTCCACTTGCCCTCCCACTTTCAAAACCCAGCCAAACATTTAAAAAAAAAGTGGAGAAGAAATAGTTTCGGAGACAAAGAAGCACAGAACGGTCAGTTTCGGAAAAATATCTATATGAGAGGGTTGTTTCGAATGGGAAAAGGGGAAAACTAGGAAATGAAGAAGGAGAAAAATAACATTGTGGATGACTTCGAAATGACAATTTTGCACCGGGACGACATGTAAATTATGCTTAAGCAGCAATTGATGTCAACTGAGGTAAACAGAACAATAAATATAATCGAAGAAACCAAACATTACGGTAAAGGATAGTGTACCGCGTTTTTTTTTCCTTTTAGAAGTATTCGATTGTGAATAATGCCGCCAGGAAAGTATACCACACAAAGTGTACAGCGTCATAATGCAGTACCACAACCAAAAATTGTGAATTTAAGTAAATCAAACCAATTAAGACTGACTAGTACTCTGTCTTTAAAGACAGCTGTTCAGTTAATTTTACCCTACATGTTCTTAATTTAAAAAATTAGAGCGTTCTCTCATTAGTACAATGCAATTTATGCGAAATCACACCGATAAGTACACGCGTCATAGCAGCGGGCCAAAGTTTAAAAAATCAAAATTTGAATGCGCGCGTGTCCGTGCGACGCGGTCTGTGTCCGTGCAACGCGGTCGACATTGGCGCGAAACACAATTATTTGAATTTAGCTACATATTGGTAATGTTCTTTGGACCACCTGGGCTCCCATTCGAATTTTGATTTTTTGTCTAGAATTTGGATCGTGTTAACTGACAAGCTGTCTTTAACAGAATTATCCATGTGCTACTTTTAAATTTGGAATTTTGTACACCTATGTTAGCAATTTTTGAAAAACGCAAGAGAAACCGGAGAAAATTAAATTATTTTGATTTTAGAATAGAAATAAAACCAAATAGGGCTTTAATTTTGGGCCATGTCGAGGCTGTCTGTATTTAGGCTTAAAGGCATGTGGTCAGTTAACACGATCCAAATTCAAGGAAAAAAAAATCAAAATTCGAATGGGAGCCCAGGTGGTCCAAAGAACAATACCAATATGTAGCCACATTCAAATAATGATGTTTCGCGCCAATTCCGACCGCGTTGCACGATCCGGCGCGCATTCAAATTTTTTTTTAATTTGGACGGCTGCCATGAAGCGTGTATTTATAGATGTGGTTTCGAATAAATTGCATTAATTTAATGAGAGAACGCTTTAATTTGTGAAATTTTAATCTGGTAGTGTAAAATTTACTGACCCACTTTCTTTAAGGTCTTTGGGTCCGGGGCCCGATGTTAATTTATAGTTTACCGACTTCTCTGAGCACCATTACATGTCTGTAAATAATGTGACAGTGACTTTGTGACTTTTTCAATAACTGATATATTCAACTAAATCCCGGTGCTTCAGAAATTCCTAATAAGCGAAAATCCTACGATTTCAGAATTTGTATTTTTCACATAAATGTCTAAATAATTACTCGTTGAACACCATAGACTAATGAATACGCATTTCTGAAAAATTTTTTTTTGATTTCTGGAGTAAACAAAAACCACGAAAAAAAAATCAAACAAATAAAAAAATATAAACAGAAAGATAAGCAATCAAACAGAAACCAAAGGATACGGTAGATCGGAGAATCAACCGTTCGCATTATTTATTGTTTAGGTTAGCTATATGTTATTTGTTCCCAAATCAAATCTATCTTCTTTTTTCATTCTTCATTTTTTTCTTCGTCTCAAGTGTGCATTATCAACATCATCACCAATTCGAACGTTTTTGTTCACTTATAACTTGTGTACAGTAGGCGCAAAAAAATAAACAAAAGAGGAAGAAGAATGAATTTATTTCGTTCGAGAGATGGGGGGGATAAGTATTAGCTTATGAACCAACACGTTTCGGGGTTATTTTAAGAGGTTTTGGAGATGGATCGAAAGGAATTTTCACTTCTGCTTGATCAGTAGATAAGGTGAAAGAGCTACTGACAATTGATGGATTGTTCGATTTTACAATGCACGGAGGATTTTTACACGGTTTTTTGTAAAACTCTTTGTTTGCTTTCATAATTTCGAGGACATCAGCTGGGAGCATCTGAAAAAATTAACAATCAGCGGCTTTTTTTTGAAAATGTTGTTCTTAAAAAAACCTACCACATCGTATTGTTTATTTGCTTTTCCTTTTGGTGGGATAGGAATTATGGACATTTGGGACTTGCTGAACGAAGGAGCAGGGGATGTTGATTTTGCACCATCTGGTGGTGGTGGTCCGGGTCCGAGCATTTGCTCATTTGTCGATCTTTCAAGGGTAAGTTTTACCTTTTTAGTGTTGTTAACACTTGCGTAAATCAGCTGAAAATATAGATTTAATAAATGAAAAGAACATACAATTTAAAAATTTTTATTTTTGAGCGCTTAGCTTCATTTCATTCACCATTTCAAAAAAAAACATACCTTTCTTGCTGCATCTCTATCAAGAACATAAACCTCATTAACTTTCACCAAAATGTCCCCAGGTTTTATAAATTTAGCCACATTTGATGGCGACGGAACAATTGAAATTGTGACGGTTCTTGGGTCACTTGGCATCTGAAATTAGGTGTCAGTCTTCCATTTTTCAGATTTTTCTAAATACTCTATGAATGATCAATCCCGTTGCTGCTCCACTTCGATAATTCAATGTCAATTCAACCATTTCAGAATTTGGACGCCGAGCTGTTAGTTTTTTATCGTCTACGAGACAATAATCATCTCTCATGAATTCGATCGTCAATTTTCCGGGGAGTTTTGAAGTTATGGCTTTGTTAAAGTCAGCGGTTGTTTTGAGAGCCTAAAAATTCATCAATTTCACGATTATTGAGCTTTTCAGCATACTGTTTCTCCATTAACTGACACCAATTCGTCACCAGCAAAAAGAACACCCATTAGTTCACTACTAACATCAACATGAGTTATCTGAAAATTTACAATTGGTTTAAAAAAATATTTTCAAGGCTCACCTTCGAATTTACAACATCACATGCTATCACAAGAGTTTTTCTATCGTATGCAAGATCAACTTTTCCTTTGACATGAAAATTCTCTGCCATCTAAAAATTTTGCAACTAGACATTTTTTACCCAGTTTCATTTTTTGGGAGCAGTTCTTTTTATTTCCACACACACACTGACCACTCGCTCCCTCTCACTGCGCGCTGTTCTGCCACCTATATAAACAAAAAGAAGGGGTGTTGTGGCGTAGCCTCCTTAGCTCAGTTGGTAGAGCGTGAGACTTTTAATCTTAAGGTCAGGGGTTCGAGTCCCCTAGGTGGCTGAAACTTTTGCTTTTTCATTCTAGAGTTTTTCTTTTTTTTTTCCTCAAACGCTGAATATATTTTGCTTGCACTTTAAAACCACACAAAATTACGAACCTTTTATGATGAATTAAATGTATCTTTGTACAAACAACCAGAAGTTGTAATGAAGTTCAATCAAAATGATAACGAAGGTGTGGAAATGAAACACAAAATGTGGTTATTGAGGTCATTAAGCGTCAAAATTATTAAGAAAGTTATTAAATTTAAAAGGAGATAATTTAGTGGAATGGTACAATCCAGTCGGCATTTTCATCTGCTTTTACAGTTTTTCTCTCTTCTCCTCGAACGAATTTGGAAAGTCTTGAACGGACGGAGTTCAGTTCCTTGTTGTATGTTGGTTGGCTACAAAAATAGAATATTTACAGGAATACAATTTAGAAAATGTTTTACCGAACACGAGATGATTCCTCTTCAACATCTTCAAAATCGTCTTGTGATTGTTGTGGTTTCTCAGGCTTCTCAGGTTTCATAGTTGTCGTGGTAATTCCTAATAAACGCTGGAATGATGGTGGCATTGTCAATGCTGGCATTGTTGGAAGTCCAGGAATCGGAGTGAAAGTTGGGAAAGTATGTGGTGCAAGAGTTCCTAATGATGGGAATGTGTGTGGAGCAAGGGTTCCCAATGTTGGCATTTCTTGTGGTGTCAATATTGGGATAGGAACTGGGACGAATTGCGGAACCGGGATTTGGAATGCTGGTGGGTTCGATGGAGTCAATGGGGCACGTGCGACTGGTTTTCTTGGTTTATACGGAGCACGATAAGGGCTTGATGGAACTTCTGGAGCTCGTCTGATTCCAGTAGACGATGGTCGAAGGGATTTTGCAAGTGGGGCAAATGAAGCAATTGATGGAAGAGGAGCTCTGAAAATGATTGATCTGTCAGTATTTCTTTTCACAAATTTAAACCTCCGAATCTCTGAGTTCCCCTTCAATGCACTAGCGCGTGGAACGAATTCAACAGCATTTGCAACACCTTTAAAAAATTAATCACAGGGATACATTTTTAAACTCTAACCTATTACAAAAATAGCTAGAAATATCAGCATCTTCATAATTTGTCGAAATGAAATGTCGAATTTTCGTTCCAAATGCGAATAAGTGTCAAGAATCCGCCTCCGTCGAGAAACAAAATCTTGTTTTTGAATTGCTTATCAATTAGCTATTTCTTTTGTCATTTTGAAAGGATGTTAGCCAGGAAAAAGAGAAGCGAAACAATAGATGATAAGGATGTCAGCATATTATTCTAACAAGGTTCAAAAACCCACTATTTATGATGTTTTTGAACGCTTTCAATCTCGTAATAAATATTGTAATGTATTCAAGAGAAGGACTAATAAATATATGAGAACTTGAATAAATAACCAAGTATCGTATAGATTTATTGTTATGCAAATTTATCAGGACCATATGGTGGGTTTGGTATATTCGAAAACAGTCTCATTTTTCCGTACCCGATGCGTTCGTTCGTGATTTTGCTGGTTTGCATGATTTTTATGTAAGTTTTATTTTAATGAATTTTTTAATGCTTCAGAATCTGAACATTTGAATTTGAAAGTGAGTCCTGATTTGCAAGATGCTCAAAGGCTTCACTTGATCTTTAAATTTTCAAAAATATAACACAAAAGATGTAAGAAAAAAACAAAAATTGCAAGGAAAACAAACGTGGCCTGAAAAACCAGGCATGGGGACTACCTTTTTGCAAGCCAAAAAAATATTATTCCATTTTTCGTGTTTGTGTTCATTTCTTGTTTTATTGGTACCGCTCGATAGAGAAACGAATTTTCTTTCATTTTAGACAAAATTATTCCGTTAGCGAAACCCCTTTACATACACGAATTGAATTGAAAGTTCGATCCACTGAACATATCAAATTCAAATATTTTTTACCTTTATTTTTTCGAAACATTTTAAAGGAGGGCTTTACGGAGCTAATGAATGCGTCTGGAATGAAAATAGACTTCATTCTCATTCCAAATATGTTTTCAAAATTTTCTAAAACCACCTAGAAGAAAACGCGCCTCAAAACAATGGCCTAGAAAAAGGGGCTGCCGGCGAAAACTAGACCGAAGGCATGAAAAATCAAAAAACATAAAAAAGGACTAATATTGGAATTCTGCATTAAATGAAAAATAAAAAAATATTTTATGCTTTTTTTGTTCCTTTTGAAACAATTCTTCTCAGAATCGAATGTCGACGGGATGCAAATCAAAAACTGAAAGCCTGCTGTGCTCGTCAAAAAACCGCTGATAAAATGTGCAAACGTCGTTTCTGCGATTTCGAAGCGATCCACCAAGGAAATGTTGGTGATTCTTTTGATCTCAACTAAGTAATATTAATGACTTACAGATGCTTCATTATTTAAACACTTGTGGCCCAAAAAATGATACAGTTAAATTGATGTGGGATTGTGCATCTTCAAGAGCTGATCACACAGCGTGTTGCAAGAAAAAGTAGTTATTTTTTGTTATTCAAAGAAAAATTATTCTAATTATTTCAGCAATGTTGTGCCAGCATGTCTTCCATATTGTGCAGCGCAGGGAAAAGTTCCAAACGAGCAAGTCACCCACGTATTCTGTATGCAAAACTTCAACAATATAAGAGAATGTTTCAAATCGCATTTGGATCAACACCCGAACATTTTTGGAGATAATTGAGTGAAAATGTTTTGTTCCAATGAAATTCAATGATCTGCATAAATCTTTCCGTTTTCAATGGATGTTTGGTAAAATATGCATGTAATTGTTAAATGTAGCGTCATCCAGATCCTGTATGAGCACTTGATGAATTTTACTTTCTTTTCCCGAAGGTCGCAAACTTTTCCTTTAAGCTCATTTCCATGATTCATATTCGTTCCCAAGGTTAGTACAACATACACACGAATACATATAGCAAAAAGGACAGGTTGTGTTTAAAGGATTATTTGGCTAACGTAATCCGCTTGACGTGCCAAATGCTGCTACTTTATATAGTAGATACGTTTTGTAACATTGTTGAAGAAGGAAAGAAAAATGAAATCGGTATTCGTCTAGAAAATTTCGGAAAACTTTCATGGAAAAGGGTCATGAGAAAACGAGATAAAATGCAAACATTTCTGGATAAAGGCAATCAGGTATGAAGACATTTTGAATGGGAATAAGGAAGCATACGGATTTTGTACAATTTTGATCTTCATGAATCATTCAGATATGGAGAGATTAAGAGGATCAGGTGGATCAGAAGTCTCAAGAGTCTGGCTTTTTTAACAAGCTTGTTCTGAAAAAAATCGACCTTTGGAAATATTACTCTCACACTGTCTTTAATGTCAGAAATCTACTATTGTCCCGTGTAGGTCTGATTGTTGAAAATTGAAACAAAATTTTCAAATTTAAATGGCGCCCTATCTTTAAGTAGATATAATAACCCAGCGAAAAAAGGAAAATCAAACATCAAAAGCAGTTCTTCTGATCAAAATAGTGTAATTTCGGGTTTAAATATCAGATTCAACATGTTTTACCGATGATTGCTTTAAATTATGTTTTGACTTCTTTTTTCGATACAAAACATAATCCATAGCATCAAAAATAACGCTAAAGAACAATAATGATTTTGTGACAGTTCTCCACAGTCAGAAAATGGAAATTTGAATTTGGGTCCATCTGGAAAGCGAAATTTCACTGTGGAAAGGAATGAAATGTATAATATTCTAATTTACATCAACCTCCTCTTTTGATACATTAAAGTAGGACTTTACAGAGATAATAAATGTACCTTAAATGAAAATAGACTTCATTCTCATTCCAAATCTGTTTTTAAAATTTCCTAAAACCACCTAGAAGCCGAGAAAATGAGCTTCAAAACAATGGCCTAGAAAAAGGCCACCTGGCCGAACTTTTTCCTATGATCTTGTTTCGTGTTTCGTTAATAAATAATTGCTTATATTAATCCTTTTTATGTTTTTTTTCATTTTTTTTTGATTTTTCATGCCTGCGGACTAGTTTTCGCCGGTGGACACTTTTTCTAGGCCATTGCGTTTTCTCGGCTTTTAGGTGGTTTTAGAAAATTTTAAAAACGGATTTGGGGTGAGTATGAAGTATATTTTCATCCCAGATGCATTTATTAGCTCCGTAAAGCCCTCCTTTAACAACTAAAAACTCATTTTTAATGGCATGAGTTTAAGTACCTTCGTGTCTTTAACATAAGAATTGTTTATTGGGAACTTTCTTTTTTCTGTTTAGTTCTCCCCCATGAAAGCCTAATCAATATTTTTCTATCTTCTAACTACTAACAAGAACTGTGGATCCAATCCGAATCAACTCTCAATCCAAACAATTCATGCTGTCAAATTGAAAGGTTCAAAAATTGACAAATTGTTTTCCACTCTTTTTTTTTGCTTTCCGGGTTGTGACACAACTTTCGCTAGTTACCAAAAACTCTCGGTTTGGGTATGTTGGAAAATGAAACCGCGCACACCTCGAACCGGTCCATTTCAATTGGCACGAGATGAATATGACGGCCACACCGCTTCAGCACCGCCCATATTTTGTTCATAGCTTCCGATTGGTATAAAATGCGGATTTAATGCCAAATTCAACATATATACTATATTATTTACTACTGTTTTATTTTTACTGTTATAAATAACAACAAAAAAGGGTTTCACTTTGAATTCGACTTTTTCTTGATAATTCGTGAAAATGCTTTTAATTTCTCTGATTTATTTTATTTCAATTTCTTGGGATACTGTACAAGCGGTGGGTTTTTTAAACATATTATTGAAATTTGATTTTTTGAAAACCCGGATTTTTCTGGTTTTCGGGAATAATCGGTTCAAACCGCGACAAAATTTGTACTATTAACGATTTATTTTTTTAAATTTTTACATTGAAAGAGAGAGAATTTCTAAGTTGGATTCAAGTTTTCTAGAATCCTATTTAGAACTTAATCTTAAATTAAATCGATGAATAAAAACTGATGTAAATGATTATTTATTTCAAAATTCGACAATTTTTCCATCAAAATCTCTCGATTTGTGTTTCATAAAACAAAGTTAATTGAATTAAAGCTTCGAAAAATGAAGAATCTTTTGTGGAAAATTGGCTCATTTAGTTCTAGAATTTTGGTTTTTTAAAGACAGTGTTCCAGTTAATATTATGGAGATTTAAGAGAAAACTTTAAGAAACAACTGAAATTTCCCTTCAGATTATCATTATCGAATCTTCTGTAATGAAAAACGACAAGTGTAACTTAACCGACACTCTGTCTTTAAGCATTTTTTTGTAAATATTTTTTATTAATTTTTTTCGTAACTTATTGTAATTCAAAGGTTAAATTTTCGAATTTTCGAATTTCTTTGCCAATTCCATAGTCATCCTTTCCGGATCATTAAAACTTTCAAACGTATATTTTCATATTCTTCATATAACGGTTTCAGTGTGTCGCATCCGGAACCTGCGGTCTCGGGCCATGTATGAGCCCTCTACCACCCCTTCCATCCCCATGCGCATCAAGCGGCTGCGGATCCGGCTTCTCATGTGGAAGCTACGGTTGCTACCGTACGAAAGCCCGAGTTCACGCCGCTGGCACACATCAATTCGGAACTGGTCCAGTTCTTTTGGGAGCTGACCGATTTTCACAGTTCCGTCGACCATCTCAACCGCAGCAGCCAACGGTTTGTATGACGATAACACCGGTTTAGGCTTCGATTTAATCCGATATGGTTAATAGAACAAGGCTATAACCGGTTGCCTCATTTTTTTTCCATTTTATATTCATTTTAGGATCCAAATGCTTTATTCATGCAATGTTGTGAGCAACGTGGACTTCCGGATGCTTGTCTTCAGAAATGTACCTTCAATACATATACAAAAGAATCTGTAAATTTCTTAAAGGAAAATAATACAAATAAATTATAATTTTTCCAGTTAACACGCATGTACTTCCGTCAAGATGCTTGTCCATTAGCAGCTTCAGCTGAAATTCAATTCTGTGCTGCACAAGGACGTGATCATCGTTCCTGTTGCGTTCGAAACGGTGTCACAACTACACTAGCCGGTGACAAATGTTTGACTTTCTGCGATCAACGACCTGGAAATGTTACCCTACTCGATTATTCCTATGTCTCTTGTTACGACCGTTTCGAAAATATGAAAGCCTGTTTTTGGCATGACGCATCTGAAAGAACGCAACGGCTCAAATAACTTTATTTCTTCAGGATGTTTTTGTATATTTGTCCGTATTTATTGTTTAGCCCAAATAAATTACATTTACATAAATATTAACACGCGGTAAAAGAAAAAAAAAAGTAAATATCACATTCATGAAACAAAAACCTGTGTAATATCATCATGTTCATAAATTCGTTTGCTCAATGTATCCGTCACACGAATTCCAGAAATACTCTGAAAATTAAATTTTGAAGTTGATTTGCTGATTTCTTACAAACCTGCATTCCTAAAGCAACTGGGAAAAGATTCAAGTTGAAATCGACATGTTGAGATGGTGGAAGCTGCCCCAATTGAACACCGGAAGGAGAGCAGAACAGCATTTGTTTGTTTTTCGGTTGTTCCAGACGAAGTTGAAGATCAAGCGGTCTATCACTGTAAATTGAAGGAGCTAGTTAGAAAAAAGAAAAGAATGTTATAAAAAACTTACGAGCAATTGTAAAGTCTACACGAAACTTCAAATGGTGTTTTGGCAGATACACTTGATGGTGCTTGTTCCACAGATAATCGAACATCTCCATATCCCGGAGCCTAAAAGTCTTCTTGTTTTGCCTTGATTCGGTGAATAAAATTCTAAATTCATCAAAAAGCTTACAATTCTCTGTAGAGCGCTTGTTTGCAATCTTCCTCGTTCACCCATACTTGTCCTCCAAGACATATCCAATTTCCCAATACTTGTCAAATCTTTATATCTGGAAAAAAGGTTGTTTATTAAACTGTTGGTTTCTACAGGTTTACCCTAACGTATTATTGACATCAACCGGACTCAAACAAAATAAAAATTGACGAATATCCTTCGGTTTCAGAACATTTCCACACGACTCGAATTCATCTCTAAAACACCTCTCTTCGGATAAATATTACATAATTTTTTTTAATTTACGTGTTTGCTATACTAGACACTTCATAATGGACACTTGGCTCTAATTCAACTCGTTCCATGAACATATTCACAGTTGAAGTATTTTCAATTTGCGCTTCCAAATATACATCTTGATTCTGAAAACGTTCGTTTTTTTTTCAAAATTTAATCAAAATACAAAGCTCACCGCATTATCCTAAAACAAATCATTGCACAACAACACAGCATATTCCACAAATTTCATGCAAAATTTTCAAACTTATATAATTCGTTAAAATTGCAATATATACCTCAGCACTGTAGAATTTCGTTTTTACATCAATTGGTTTAGTGACTGGGAATTTAAAAAACTTTCGAAAATACATTCCTTCGCCAGATAGGGTTTTGTAGTTGACAGAGCATATCAAGCTGTAAAAAAACAAAATCGGTAAAAAAAGAGTGTTACTTTTCTTCGTTTTGTTATGGAGATTTTTTTTCAGCTTAGTTGTGATACCATGACAACGGTGAGATGAACTTATTATATTTAATAAAGAAAAAAAAACGCAACCTAGAAGCAATAAAAATTCAAGATGAATTTACAGATAGTGGGAATATAGAATAAACACTCTTCAGTTAGAAAATATGAAAGTTTAAAATGTTTTTTCTGAAACATTTCGTATCGACATATTCGGTTGGTCTTATTCATCAAAAATTAATAGAAGACAGACTCTGTTTGAGGAACGCTTTGCGCAGGAAAGAATTTTCAAAAGTTCACTTTGAAATCCTTATAGAATAAAGATACACGAATATTGTCGTCAGAATTTTTAAAAAAACGTACATATGCTGTCCAACTTCTTTAACTTCATGACTGATGACTCTTCCATCACACGCAGATGGTTCGATCCTTACATCTTGAATAGAACAGCTCAAAGGAACACGTTGAGTTGAAGTTTGTAGTTCGCACTGGAAAAATGAACATCGACATATTAAGAACGAAAACGATATTTCTCAAAACAAATTATCTTATGGACCTATACAAAACTTGTTAAAAATGACAGAAAATTCAATTTTGAAAATTACGATAAACTACATTAGTCAGATATTGTTTGCAGCATTGGTACATTTATTTCGTTTGAAACTCATCAAATTTACGACACCAATTTTCGTTATTTTTATTTTCTCCATAGGAAGACATTTCATTAGCGGGAGCTACCGCTTCCGTTTTCCGTTGAGTTCCTTATTTGGATCAATCTATCAAATCGATTTTGAAATTAGGTTTACAAAATTGATTACCTTCAAACTGGAATTTACAACAGCAGAATCACTTTCGTTCACAACATTGACATAAAATGTAAATGTTTCTCCGAGATAAATATTTCTAAATTTCTTAGATGTATTTTTTTCTTTTAGAAAACTGACATACTCAAACATTTGTGGTGCAATGAGATATTCGCCAACTGGGAGATCGTGTCGTTTTTCCCCGGATTTTTCGGAAATGCTGGTTTGTAATAAATCTCCGAACCCAGTTGGGTCCGCTGGATCAGGAGTATAACCATTCAGTGGAGCAAATTTCGGACGGGCCAACCTCATAACTAAAATGCTGATTTATTTCTGCGCTTGAAAAACTTTATACCCCGTAACGCTAATAATTGTTGATTTGACATATTCTGCTGCTGGTCCGCCATCTATATAATCGATTGATTTCTATTCTATGTTGCATACAATATTTACTAAATTTGGAAGGAACACCATAGACGTCACAGAACGGTTTACATTTTTTTCAAGATTTATTCAAAATTCAACAGAACAAGCGGGAGTTGTCAGTGGCAATTACCCAATTAGTTTATAAACCGAAAAAATATGGTGATCATATGATACCACCGAAACCCCATTAATGCTATTGTAGATGCAATAAATTGCAAGCTTTAAATATTAAGCTAACGTTTATTAGCCATTGAGGATCGGAAACAAAAATTGTATACAAAACAGAAGTAACAATCAACACTAATGGGATGTTTTAGCAAAAAAGACAGAGCATTTAAATTTTAAAGAAGAGATTCATTGAAAATCGATCAACAATAACAAGAAACATGGGATACACTAATCCGGATGAAATCCGTACCGTTCATCACACAAAACTCGGGAATTGATCGATGAAGGTTATGAAATTAAGCTTGTTCTTCTGATTTGGCTTCATTCTTGGAAGCAACATCGAAGTCACCAACAAGCTCTGAAAAGGAACATTTCTAAATGCACTTTTAATTCTGATACATACCAGGGACATCCTCTTCCTCAGTCTTTCCTTCTGGTCCTAGCTTAGTTACGTTGTTGGCAAGCTGTTTAAGGTGGGTGAGGGACTCTGGGCCGAGTTGGTTGAGGATTCCAGGGAGCATTTCGGTGATCTCTGTAACAAATATAAAATAAAATACAAAAACAAGACAAATTTTCTTACTCTTGTTGTCAGCGCTTCCAGTAACGGAGAAAGTGTTAGCTGGGACCGATGTTTGGACCTTTGGGTTGTTGAAGTGAATAACGGTTCCGTCATCCTTGATCATGTTAACCTGAATAAGAGTTGTATAACCAGGAAATACTCATGGATCCGAACGATACCTCTTCGATTCCTGGAATGTTGGTAACAGAAAGCTTCTTCAAGTTACTCTGAAGTTTCTTGTCATCAGCGGCGGCGGTCTTGTGGATAACCTTCTTCTTTCTTCTTGGGGTTCCCTTTAAATAAATAATTATTGAGGTCTATCAGAATAATCGAAATAATCACCTTTCCGCCGATTCTGACATGCTCTTGTTGAGCTTGAAGCTTCTTTATTCTTTCCGCGATGGCTTTGGAGTCCATAATGGAAGGTGATTACCTGGAAAATTGGGAAATAATCGATCGATGAACGTTCGGAACGTCGTTAAGCAGTGAAAAATAACAATATTCGGAAATAAATGCTTTACAACAGTATTAAACACTTCTTTACTATTTTAACAATTTTAAGGATCCGAAAACATGTCAAAAATTCAACTCAAAAAAGGAAAAAAACGTCTGAAATCGCTGAAAAAAAATTTGAGAAAGTCGATAATTCACATTATGGAGCGCGAAGGTTCTGTGCGTGGCTGCCCCTTCATTTGAAGACACGTGATATAGGAGGAGGGTGCGACGCACTGGCAGGCTGCCAGCCGACTGTGTGCCTTTAATATTGTTTCCTGCGTTTCGTACATTTCAATTGTTCCTACTTTTCGTTTTCTCAGTTTTCTTATTTCCTTCACTATTCACATTCAATCTTTCTTATGATTCTATTTTTCTCTGTAACAAACGTCGATAAGCATTAGTTTCACCGGCTCGGCAAATTGTATAAAACAATTTAAATTTGCGAAACTATTATTAATCATAAAAGGTTCAGTTTCTCGGCTTTTGAATACCCAAAACCTATTTCAAAGTCCATTAAACAGTCATTAATTTTGTGTTTTTCTTTATTTTTGTGACGTTCTTATAGTAGTTTGAGGAAAAAAATTAGCTATTTGATTGCAACTAGTAAGCCGATAAAATAATCCGCTATTAATTGCATGAAAAGTAATAAAAATTGACGAATTTCAGTGTGTGTCAATTTTCATGCAATTCAATTTGAAAATAAGTATTTTCTTACTCATATTGACAAAAAAAATTGCCAGCATTTTTTGACCGTCGTCAATTTGATTGTTGAATTGCGGAATGCAGTTTATTTTTTATACATGAATTTTCTTCCCACGTTCGCGTTTTTTTAAAAATAATGACTTACAATCCTTTTATTCGTTTCGGTATGTTCTGTTTTCATTGTTTATGAAAGTTTCTTTGCACAAACAATAAAATTATGAGGCAAATAGAAACTGGAACTAGCTTATTGGAACGTTTTCAAATGCTTATTCCAAACTTTATTTCCGCGATCGAAACGTCACCGATTTCGCAATATATTTCTCATAGTAAAATCTCTTTTCCTTTTGTGTTGTAAGTGATGACTCATACATGTTTCGCATTCTGCTATCGTTCTCAATCTTTCAATTTGTTGCTAATCTTTTTCTTACAGAACATGAGCCTATTCGGTAAAATCTTCGGTGGGAAGAAGCAAGAAGCTCCCACAAACCCGCAGGAATCTATTCAAAAATTGCGGGACACAGAAGAAATGTTACAGAAAAAGCAGGACTTTTTAGAAAAAAAAGTAGCAGAGGTGTGTCTTTTTTATTAAAAAATTATAAATTTTAAAAATTTGTTTCAGGAAAAAGCAAATGCGGTCAGGCACGGAACAAAAAACAAACGTTTGGCGCTTCAAGCCTTAAACAAGAAAAGACAGTTAGAGAAACAATTGAATCATATTGATGGGGTACTGAATACGATTGAATTCCAGGTTAGTTCTTCCCTAAATTTTAAACTTTTTTTAGTGTGAGGAATTTTTCATGTTTATTTTCTCCAATTGGCAGAATAAACCACGTGTTAAGAAAAATGTGTTACTATTTGTACCCAATTCAAAATAATATGGCTAAAATAAAAATTAGCTTTTTGAAAAATCCACACCGCAACAATATTATTTTAGAGAGAAGCTCTTGAAAATGCTTCAACCAACGCCGAAGTTCTCAATGTCATGGGTCAAGCCAGTAAAGCGCTCAAAACTGCTCACAACAATATGGATATTGATCAGGTAACTTGAAAATCTTCGAATACTTTTAATAATGGAATATATTTATAGGTTCATGATTTGATGGAGGACATCGCTGAACAGCAAGAAGTAGCCAATGAGATCGCAGATGCTATTTCAAACCCTGTTGGCTTCCATACGGGAATTGATGAGGACGATTTGATGAGAGAATTAGAAGAATTAGAACAAGAGGAACTTGACAAACAACTTCTTGATGCAAATCCAGCCCCAGTTTCACTTCCTGATGCCCCATCAATTTCTCTCCCATCAGTTCCATCAAGACCAGCAAAGGTTGCAGCTGCTGACAAAGATTTGGAAGATCTCGAAAGTTGGGCAAACGCCTAATATAACTCTGTAATTTTTGTCTTATTTTTCGAAACCATCAACATGACCAATTGTTCCTTGATAGTTTCGTTCCAACGTTGTTCCCCAAATTATTTTCCCCTCGGTTTTATTTATTAGTCATTTCATAGAGATTCCGATATTGATGTCGGTTCACTCGTACGACTTATAAATTTTGTAAAATACTTTAAATATCAGAAGCCAATTTTTGTGTGTATGTATTATAACCTTTTTTAAAAATTCATTTAATTACTTTATTATTTCAAAAAAAAACAGTCAAAGGCAAGGATCGGACGAGACCAGAAAATTGTAAATAAAGCACCATGAAAATTCGAATTTTACTCATATTATGTGAATATTTACATTTCGTCATGTAGACGGCGACCAGCAGATAATAATGCAGAAGTGGCAAGTAGCCAATCACGATCAAGAAGTTCAACAAGAGACAATTTCCCATCATTGTTAGAATCGGCGAGTAACATAATTTCGTGAACTTCACTTTTAGCTTGTCGAATGTTTTTAGGATTTACATATTCAAATAGTTCGGCAATTGTTGCCTTACCATCTTTGTTCATGTCAATATCGTCATCGAATTCGAATTGCCTAAAAGTTTCGTTTTCAAGTTCTTATCAATATTTACACAAACCTTCTGATTCTTTCTTCCTCTTCCATTTTCTCGAAATCGGGGTTGCTGTCATCAACATTTGTCGAAGAAAAATCGATGAATTCCTCACGTGAAACAATTGAGTCATTATTCTTATCTTAAAAAGGAAATATTTCGAAATTGAAGGTATATCTGTTGGTTACCGTAGGCCGTTAGAATCTCCTCCGAAATTTTGAGCAGCCCTCGTTTACTATGTTCAGGATGAAGAAAACTCAGCCATTCATTTGAATCTAGCTGACCGTCATTATTATCGTCGGAGTTTCGGAATGATCTTTTTTCATCTTCCAATCGGATTGCTTCTATAAAATAATCAAAAATGACCTTTTTTCTTTTCTCCTACATTTTTTAAAGACAATGTGTCACTTATTTAAAAAATATGTAATAATTAAACAGTTCAGAGTTCGTTTGTGCACATAGCTCAGGATTGACGAATATACCCAATTATTCGAAGGTAAAAATTTTTGATAATAATTACTGAACTTTATTAAATTTTCTATTTCGGACTCAAATTATGAGGCGTTATCTCTGTAAGAAAGTATAAAAAACTTAAAAATCTTACCATCCGTTCTCAATACATGATTTCCATGTTCATCTCTATGCTTATCATCAACATGATTCGTAGAATATTGCAAAAATTCTTCCCAACTCACAAAACCATTCAGATCCGTATCAACCTTCTTCATTTCATCAATCGCTTGTTGTGTACTTTTTGCCAAATGTTGTCTTGTGTTCCTTTCAATTCTTGTTTGTAACTCGTCAGCCGTCAAGAACCCATCAGAATTAAAATCCGTGCTAAAATATGTTTTTGTAGTTAGTTTAAAAACGTCTTGTTCTAATTCTTACGCATTGAACATTTTCTCAATAGCTTCTCCCAACTTCTTTGTATTCGAAATATCGATTTCTTCATCTGCACTCAAAATTACTTCTTGTCTGAATTGCACATTTCTGTCACCATCTCTCTCCAATGGAATTGCCTTCACATGCACGCTATTTGTCTGAAGAAAATTAATTATTTTGCGGGTGTTCCAGAAATATAAATTCTAAACTTACTATTGTATTCCTAGTGTCTAGAGGCGGCGGTGCAAAAACTGTACTCACTGATAATATTATTAAAACTGGTTTAAACATCCTGAAAATGTTCGCTAATTAAATATACATTTTTTGAAATCGGTACTATTTGTGGTTTTATGAACCCCAAAATTTTTTTAATTGAAAAAAAAACAAAGACAAATAAATTAGTTTATTTAAAAAATCATGCAATAAATATAGTTATTTTTTGAACATTTTCGAATACGTACTCTTCGAATCTTCTTTCTTTTCTATCCTTTTATTGTTCAAATTCTCCATTTCCTTGGCAACTAAGACAGCGGATGAAGGATAGTTTTCCATTAGTGTTTTTAAGTCGGATTCAGCTTCGTCTAATTTCCATGCCGCTATTCGTGCTCTCGCCCGTCGATATAGAGCTTTTTCGTTTAGTTCATCCCTGAAATAATTATCTTTTATTATAATTTGTTAAAAACTCAAAGTTTACCGTTTCAGCACCTCGCTGCTTGTTTCTTCAGCTTCATGAAAATCACCAATATTCAGAAAACATTGTGACATATTTGAGTATAATGGAATGTTCTGAAAATCAGTTTTTTTTTTCGATAATATAAGTAAAAATCTCTTTTTCACCTTTTTATCCAAATCCACCCACTCTGGATCTCCAGGCTTCTCTCTTAAAATCAACGTATCCAACCGCGTCAGAGCATCCCGATACTTTTCAATCGCATTCTTATACTCATTCTTCACAAACAGTTCATTTCCTTTTAATCTCAACGTCTCAACCGATTCCAATTTATCGTTCTCATTCAATTGCCAAGATTCTGCTTCATATTCGGTCGGTGAGAAAACTTCCAAAAGATGAAAAATGAAACGAAGTGGTCTCGGATTTTTCATCAAATTGTCTAGTTCATCGTACCCTGTTCCGCTTGCAACACTCGCTGCACACATATGAGTTGTATGCCCAGTTGAATGTGAATGACCATCACATGGTTTTGAAATATCTCGGAGCTTTTTCGAAACAAATGGGTATTGGATCAATTCAATAAGGTCAATGTCAAATTGGGATATCTGAAAAAAACAGCATTTAAAAAAATCATTTACGGTCCTTCCGTCCGAATTTTCAAATTCAAAAATACTTAAAATTTAGAAACAAAATTCGGACAATTTTCATTTTCAAGCTAATTTATGAATATTTTTTAATGTAACAAAATTCATGTTCTCTTTCAAGTTAATTACGTTGTTTTCAAAATAAAACAGCATTTTATCGAAGCTTTGAAAAATCGAATGATTAAAGTGCTTTACGGAGCTAATGAATGCATGTGGGATGAAAATAGACTTCAGATAGACACATTCCAAATCATTTTTTTAAATGTTCTAAAACCACCTAGGAGCTGAGAAAACGCGCCACAAAACAATGTCCTAGAGAAAGTGGCCACCGGCGAGCGAAAACTAGTCCGCAGGAATGAAACATCCAAAAAAAAACATTAAAAAAGGACTAATATAAGCATTCTTCATAGCTATTTATTAACGAAACACCAAAAAAGCTCATAGGTCAAAGTTCGGACAGGTGGCGACTTTTTCTAGGCCATTGTTTTGAAGCTCATTTTCTCGGCTTCTAGATGGTTTTAGAAAATTTTAAAAACAGATTTTGAATGAGAATGAAGTCAATTTTCATTTTTCATTCATTTATTATCTCCGTAAAGTTCTCCTTTAATACTATAATTCAAACAAATTTGGTTACGGAAAATTTTGAAATCTCTCTATTGATATTTTAAAAAAATAACCTCCTCCACCAGCATCGATCTCAAACATGTCTCAAAAACCGGAAGTTGAAATTTCTTTCCAAAAACCAATTCCAATGGTTTTCCATAACCATTTGGCCACTGTTGTCGCGTGTCATCAATACATTTGTAAGCTTCTCTAAATACAAACATATTTTCACGTCACTTTGAACAAAAAAAAAAGTAAATATTTACTTCTCGTTGGGCATTCCCGAATGTTTATCAATCGGATCAATTGGCATAAGTGCCTGATAATGAAATACAGCTTTTGTCCCATCTATCCAGTCTGAAGGCTTTCCTTTCCCAGCATTCAGTGTTTTTTTAATCACTTTCGGATTAATCATTTTTCAAAAATTTATTATTATCTGCAACTATTATTTTTAATGATAATTAAGTATTGCCAACAACACAAAAATATTATAAAATTGATAAAGTTTATACAATTTATAATTAAAAAACAAATCAAAACGAATCATCAATTAATTATTTATTATGAAGCAAAGTCTGTTATGCATAAGTACAAAAAATGAAAGAAAACAAGTGATGAATTCCAAAAAGAACATCTTTGGGAATACCAATTCTGTAGAACTGAATATAAACATACACATGAAGAGAGAGAGAGAGAACAGCACCCAAAGAAATAAAGCAAGTATACATTATTAGAAAAAGAAATTGAAGAGAGCTCTAATTTTTGGATGTCAAAAGATGAAAATATCAATAAAAAAGAAGACGAAGAAGACTAGTAACTAATGGTGAACAGCTTATTTGAGATTATCTGGCCATTCGGGAATGTAGTATCTGAAAGATGAAAATATTTGTATACTTTCGATACATCTTTGAGAATAATAAATGTTATGCACGCGTGCAGCACATTGCGCAGATGTAAGACTAACATATTTTAAACAGGTGTTGATGCTGCTAGTTACAACATATATTTATCGATGTTATACACTAGGAGAAATAAAAAAAAAAACAACTAAACGAATGTTTTATTTCGTTAAACTATTTTGAAGCACTAAAACACTTCAAAAGTTTTAAAGGATGGCTTTATGGAGCTAATGAATACGTCTGGGATGAAAATAGACTTTATAATTATTCCAAATCTGTTTTTAAAAATTTCGCTGGCTTACAAAATCCAAAATAAAAATGAAAAAATATAAAAAAAGGACTAATACAAGCATTCTGCATAACTATTGATTAACGAAAAAAGCTCATAGGAAAAGGTTCGGCCAGGTGGACACTTTTTCTAGGCCATCGTTTTAAATATAATTTTCTCGGCTATTTAAATACACAATTCTCAACAATTTATTTTTTTTCGAATAACTTTAGGTTTAGAAAATTTGATTTTAGTCTTGATTTTGTCTCAACAGGAGGGCTACTAATTTTCAGAAATTTTTTTAAGCCAAGGGGGAACGCGAGATTCCTAGCTTAAAGTCTCTTTACTCATTTTAAAATTTGGTATTAATATGCTCAGAATCACCTATAATTAACGGAAGGAGCATTTTTTTCGTTCAAATCATTTTTAAGATGAAATTGTTGTCCAAATAGTTAAAGAAAAATAACTCTTACCGTCTGATAGACCCTTCCAGTAATCTATCCAACCAATTCGGCAACCCATCTAGAACATTTCCTACGTTAACGCCCCGCTGACTCGATGTTCTATGAAGCTTCTTCTTCTAAAAAATTTAAACATTTTATAAAATATTCGAATTCTAAATTCACTTCTCCCATTGACGCAAACTCATCATTTCTATAAGACGCGTCATCGTTATCATCACTCGATGTCGCTTCTTCATCAGTATCAATAAAATTCCTTCTACTTGCTTCAACATGCTTCGGATGATAGATCGAAAAATAGAGCTTCCATCCACAAAGTACCAAAACTGTTCCAACACATTGTCGCGGATTGATCGATTTCAGTCGTTTATAGAGAGTTTCAGCTAGTTGAGCACCTCTCGGTGTCGAGATCTCTTCGGTAGGGAGTGTATGTTCCAATAACTTGCGGAACCATTCCAAATTTTTTGGTACAATTAGGTATCCAAATGAGAACGTTTTGTTGCTGAAATTTCAAAGTTTCTTCTCAGAAGATAAAAAATAAAGATTACTTTCTAAGCGGGAATAAATATTGAGCAAATTGTTGCAAAAGCTGTTCCTTATGCTCTTCATCAACCAACATGACAAACGATCGACATCCTGGTTTCAACAATCGAATCATTCCAAAATATGTTTCAGCCCTCAATTCATGCATCATTGGTCTCATAATAGATAACATTCGTTGTCCCTTGGTTTTCTGATTCCCCGAATTCACTTCCTGCTCTTTCTTGATTTTCGGATCATCAGGATGCCACTCCGAATCAGTCGTCACATCTGCCACATCATTCGCTTTAAACTTTTTCGCATGTTTTTTCTCATTATTACTCTGTTCGCTGTAATGATTCAACAACCATCCAATTCCCATCACAACCACAAATGTTCCAATCACAGAAAATAACATGTAAGCCTCTTCATTTGTCGAATTAAACCAAATGGTTTCAGCAGCTCTCCAAATTATTCTACTCCATTTTGTGAACAATGAAAGACCATATTCATCCACTAATAAACCTATTCTTGTAGTTTCTTCCAATCTTTTCCGCTGTTCGACAACTTCCTCGATTCTCTGATTAGTTTCATCTTTTCGTCCCATCCATGCTCCTTCCAGCCAAGTGAATTTTACTTTGACATATTCCAACCTCCAGAATACAAGCAAATCTCTTGCTGATGACTGTAAAAATTAATTTTTAAAATTCAATAAACTTAAAGTCAGACTTCCACATTTTGACTCCTTTTTTTATCATCTGGTACGCTGTCTTTAATATATTAAAATTAAATATACCGATAATTCTCCTTTCCTTCTCTCGATAAGCGGTTTCATCCATTCCGACTGTTTATCAACGTAAATATAAGCAAAATGAACTTTTCGTGCCGCCCAGAGTTTTCCATTCTCCTTCGCAAACTCTCTGAATGCATCCACATGATCACTTTCCGATGTTCCTGACAAAACAGGCAGAACAACACACAAATGACGAGGTGAGCGAGAGGAAACCGGACAAACTGAATCGAGTAGCGCTGTTGATGAAAGCTAGAAAACATGGATTTTTTTCAATTAAAAAAAAACATCATACCCGTGGTAAAGACAAAAGTTTGTTTTTCTCAATAAACTGTTCCAATGTTTCTTTTTTCAATTGATTTATATTACTAATCGAAAGTCGATCAACAGCATCTTCCTAAATTTCAAAATAAGAATAGCTACAAAATTTAAGAAAAAAAACTCACATGCTCAAAGTCATTGAATATCAAAACATTTTCACATTGTTTACATTTTACACCAAGTGATTCCCGAAGAGCCACAGCTTCTTCTGTATTTTCAGCCAAACTGATATAGGCAAATCTTGCAAATTGTGAGAATTTCATCGCGGCTAATAGGTATCTCGTACGGGGTTCTGCAGCAGATCCCAGAATGACAACCGAGATCTAAAATTGCGACTTTTTAAATAATTTTATTTGATCAAATTGTTCCAGACCTTGTTAGTGATTTCCCATTGTTCGACAAATCTTGCCAATGTGGTTCTCGATGAAACTCTTAGCATGAAATAGTTGGGAATTACTTTTTGAGCGAATTGGCGGATCGATCTGCAGAAAAATCATCCTACTTTTCAAAATAATTGTGATATTTCTTACTTATCCGAAATTTGAACCATACTTTGTCTCAATGGTACCACTCTTCCTTCAACAACTGCCACAATAGCAGGTAATGATGAAATTCTCAACTTTTCAAGTAGATTTCCATCAGTCATTGCATTTACAGTTGCAATTCCGTAGCCTAAATTTCAAAATCCATTTGGTTTCAAACCTTTAACATCTAAAAAATTACCTAGGGGCTCCAAATCTTGAACCACTGATTTCCAAACAGATTGAAGTCTAAAGCACAATTGACAATAATTCGAATAAGCATAGATTATAAACGGCTGCTCGTTCGACTTATCCAATATCGAGTGTGTAAACGTTCTGAACGAAATTCGATGAGTCGCAAAGTAACCATCATCAAAACCGGCGAATCCGTATCCGAACTAAACCTTTCTCTATTAGTTTCAGAAAAAAATAACGGGGAATTCATTAAACTAACGAAAGAATCATATCGTCCACCACCGTAGCCTCCATGTCTTCCATGTTGTGGCGCTTCGTCAAATGTTCCAAATTTGTCGTATCTTTCCTTTTTGACAGGATCCGACAGTGTTTCGTATGCTTTACTAATTGACATGAATTTCTGCGCTGCATTGTCCGCTTTGTTTTTATCCGGATGCCTGGAAAAAACTGTATTTCAAGGAGATTCCTCAAAAAAAAAAGCGGGAACACCTGCAAATTTAAACTAATTTAGATAAGTTTTGTATAATGTAAAAAATTATCTATCCTGACAATAAGACAATTGAGTGGAAAACTGAATAAAAAATAAATTTTTCGTCAGCCAGAAAAAATGCCGAAAAAAAAAAATTTTTTTTAGTTTTATTGGAAAAATACCGGAAAATTTTTTTTTCAGGGCTCCAAGTGATTAATGAATTAAAAAATTATTATGTTCAAATTTAAAAATCTGTTTTCCGCAATATGGAAAGACCGAAAAAAATTGAGGATAGCAAACCGTTAAAAATATAACTTTTTCGACGTAAAACACCAAAAAATCCTAAAACCGAAAAAAACGGCAATCCTGATCCAAACCACTATTTTTAAATTGTTATAAAGTTTAAAATTTATTTTTAAATGAATTATTATCTTTTTATATTCAGAATTATTTTTTTACTGCTCTGTTATTCTTATTTTTATCCTCGAAAATAATATAATTAAATATTTCTGCTATTTCATTGTTTCTTACACGAACAACAAAACTAACCATTCTCTGGCCATTGCCTTATACGCTCCTTTGATCTCTTTCGAATTCGCTTTCCTCGATAATCCGAGAACTTTATAAGGATCCTCTTCTTCTCCATTTTCATTACAAATAACGATAACTGCAAACAATAACGACCAAAACCATACTAATAACCTCATAATTAGTTCGGTTAAAACCCTGAAAAAAGTCAATTCATTGTCCAACTTATCAAATAAACTCTCTCAAAAAAAGAAAGAAAGGTGCAAACCAAAAAGTAATATGAAAAGCTCTGCAGCTTCCATTTTCTTTTTGGTTCTACTCAATGTGCACAATTTTTAAGAGATGCCTTTTCTCAAGTGTTTCGTCTCCAACTCTATCGATCTCTCTTCCTCTGTCTATCTCTTCACATATATCTCTTGTTTTTTCCCCATTCCGAAGGCATTAAAATGGAGCACGCTTGCCACATAAATCCCTAGCAAAAAGCCCCCGAAAAGAACAATTATTTTAAAGGTAAATACAAGAAATAATTCATTTTTACATCTGAAACAATGGTACATGAAAAAAAGGGATCATTCGCAATAGATATTGAAACATGTAACAGACTATGAAACAAACTAAAAGATAAAACAGGAAATAGAAAATTAAGTGAAAGACCCGGATGCCTGATAATTGAAAAGAACACAAATATATTTGACCCAGGAATCACAGTAACTAGGAAAAAAAATGAGTAAACTATTAAAAAACATACATAATTATACATCACTGAAAAATCGGTCCCCAAAAGTACATTTTCCAGTTTCAAGGATTAATTTATGAGCAGATTGGATGTGATGAGTATCTACTTGGACGAAATATGCTGTTGCTTTATTGAATGCATTGGTCATTTGTTGATTCGACTGAAATTTAAATGTTTAAACTGATGTTTTTAAAAAAATGTTATTAAAGACAGTATACCACCGATTTTTTGGAATAGGAATTTACAGAGACAATTTAAAATTATATGTTAAAAATTATAAAGTAAATTTTAAACTAATTTTCTACGAAAAGTTATGAATAAAGTGTAAAAATTAAAATTACCTTCTGTTGTGCGAACTCTTTCAAAGTTTGTATCCTTGAATTTAGAACCGGCGCATTGGGTTCACATCTTGGACGTTTTCCTTCTCCTAATGTTTGTTGAGTGATGTACAGCTCCAGGATTTGAAGAATAATTCGGAGCCTATAATATTTGACATTTTTCAATATTCACAAGGAAAACTTACTTTGGAGAATGAGCCGTCTTCTTGCTACTGATTAGATTTGACAAAAAGCTTGAATCATCCTTTGAAGATTTGTTCAACCATCTAATCAATGGTGTTAGCAAATCATCAGATGGTGAAAAACTTGAAGATAACTTTGGCGATCGGAATGCAAGCCAATGAACTAGTTTTGCTAAGAGACACAAGAAAGCAGCTTCATGTTGAACATGCCTAAACGATACTTTTATCAAATAAATTCTTTCATAAAACGACTTACTTTGGCTTGATGGATGTCACGTAGTTATGAAGTTCATAGAAATTCTTATCATCCTGACTAATGTTCAAAAACGCAGTCAACGTCAGCGGAAGTAATAGAACTTTGTTTTCAGTCCTGAAATGTTACGAAAATTGAAAATAAAACGAAACCACTCAAAACTTACGTTGGAACAGTCAATAAATAACTTTTAATAGAACTTCGGCGTGCATTTGGCATTCCGATCCAATGCATCAATCCACCCCAACTACTATCGGTTCCTGTGAAAAGAGGAAAATAAAATGAATAGAGAAACTTTAAAAATGCTCACTTGAAAAATATGCCTCTATTGTCTTTTCCATAACTTTCAGCGAAGTCGTCAATTGATCGGAATTTAGAGAATTCATCAAAGTATTCAATGATGTCAAAACCAAAGGAGAATTCGGATTGGCAGCCAGATATTCAGTCCAATGATGAACAAGCGATTCTCCCAATTTTGAGTCACTGATATTCTTCCAAAGGGCAGTTAATTCTTGGGCAACTAAGCAAAATTCTCGAAGATTTGCTGAAATTTTTAAATTCCTTTATCTAATCCACATCACGGAAAAGCTTACTATGTTTCACTGCCAACGAATTCACATCCGAAATCAATGAATTGTATGCTGCTGGCGCATCCGATGGATCACATTTCAACAACAGACTGCACTCTGTTTTCAGCCAAATTGACTGCTTCTGTAGCGTTTCTTGACTAAATGGCTCACTAGGTACAAATCCACAGATTTTTCGCCAAATCCTGAAAATTAAAATCAAATTTTTGAGCTTCAGAAAAATTGAATAGAACTCACATATGAATAACCGAAACAACTTCAATTTGATTGACAACAGAATCCGATGGAAGGGACGACGAAACAGACAACGAAATTCTCTCGGCATCTTCCTTCGAAACGTATTTCCAGTCCATTCGCGATGACAACGATTTCACCTTCTCCAAAAACGATGCTCGAACTTTTTCATAATTTCTAGCTCTTGATACAATTCGAGACAGAACACCAAATAACGAAGCTAGATAGGCAGGTCGATCACTTTCATTCATCTGCATAAGCAAAGAATTCCAATCGATTCGAACCACAATTTGAGCAACAAATGAAGCACAATCGGGTGATCTAACATCCAAACATTGTTCCATTGCTGATAAGCCTAAACGCGAAGGCCACAACTTTTGCCAATCAAGACGAACCAATTGACGTTCCTGTATGAAAACAATTTTTTCGGAACATTTTTAATATACCCACCAAAACGTCGTAATAATGTTGAGTTCCATGCGATAAAATAGACAACTTTTCAAAATAAAATTGCCAAACTAAAGACTGAACATTTTGCATTCCAGGCGGAATACTCGAATTAAAATGAAGGGAATTGAGCAGTTCAACAAAACGATCCAAAACCAGCGTTGCTTGAGTATCATGAGACGGTGAGAATGGCGGATGAGTTGGTGAATATGGTGCAATAAGTGGTGAAAATACGGCAACAATTCGAGCGAAATTTTCATACAAATCTGGAAATAATTGATTTCGTTCAAAACTTGGTCATGATTTCGTTTCCTCACCTCTTTGTAAGTCAAGAACAGATTTGTTCGGAATATATCCATCACGGATAGGAATAAAAACAAAATGTTGAGCAAGTCTAGTTATTGGATCAAGGTAACGAGAATAGATATTATAAAACGTTGGAAGTTTTGTTCTGGCTTCATCCAACCGTTTTGATAAAATCGCTGAACATTCAATCGATTTGGCTGCTCCCAAATCGTAAGAATTTTTTGATTTGAAATTCCTAGCTCCAAGTTTTTCAACAATTCCATCGAGAAGCGTCGAAGGTGTCGAATTCGAATTGCAGCCTACAAAAATATATTTATCAGGATCAAAACATTATGTGCGACTATAACCATCTAATGCCAAATCGAGACCACTCGGAAAATTAGCCGGAAATTGATGAAACACAAAGAAAAGAACATGTTGAAGGCAAAGGATATGAAGTGATGACGAAGGATCCGGTTGACTGGCCAAATTTGCAAATGCTATCGGTAAAAGTGCGGCAAACTGATGAGGTGGCAACCCAGCTGCGGCTTGTTGCATACCCAATCGACCTTAAAAATTAAGAACATTTTTCTCCTTCTTTTTAAACGAGATACATACATTTTCTTCGATTTCCGAAATAATTTATTTATTTATTTATTCTTATTATTTTTCCCCATGAAAATTCAAATTGTCGTCAAATCGTGTGCAAGTCCGCAGACGACGGAAAATTGCACAACTAATTTTATTTTTCATAAATTTCACACATGGAATAAAATCGAAATAAAATGCAACGAAATGGAGGATCTGTGGATTTAGATATTGATGATTCTCTACATTTACTCCGCCTGGTGACTCATAGGGAATTTACCCATCATTTAGAAAGCCTTCCAGGTATTTATATCGGAAAAAAATAATAGTCAATAATCTTTTAATAAATTCTACAGGCTCTAAAGAGCTTTTCATCGACAAATGTCTTCTCCGCCCAATAGACAATATTGCAACGTCATCAGACATGAAAACGCACGGTGTTCGAAGAATTGTCCAATTCAAGATTGAGCAGTCTCCACAGGTTAATTAATAAATTGAGCATTTATTGATTTTAAATATTATTCAGCCATGGGCACCTGATATTGACCATCGTGTCTTCTTTCTAAGATCAACTGTTGAAAATGCAAGAAAACTTGTAGAATATGTTGAAGATGCATCGTCTGGTAAAATCAAGTCATCATCAAACGTTTCGAATTTCCTGTTTTCAGATCGAGAATTAGCTGTAATTTGGTGTAATCGTCGCCGAGAAGAATGTGACCTTATTTTCGAATCAAACGGTGTTTATGGTTCAATCCGTCAACTTGAAATCAACATGTGTCTTCTTCCAATCGAAAATGATTTGTTCTCCCTTCAACATGCTGAATCAACAGAGCCCGATCTTTTTTCAGTCGCCAACATTTTCGTAGCTCTACAAAATCTATACGGTGTGATTCCAACAATTTACGGTCTTGGAGCAGAATCACGAAAACTCTGGAAGCTTGTTCATACCCTCTGCGGTTCACACGAACCACGAGCAAGACCTGATCAACCAATCAGTCATTTATTCGTCTTCGATCGCCAACTTGATCCAGTTCCCGTCATTTTAACCGGAGCTTCCTATGAAGGTCTTCTTCACGAATTTTTCACAATTGATTGCGGTAAACTAGCATTTCCACAAGACATGCGAAAACATGCGCCAACTGGTCTTCTGGATTTCGATTGGATTGATATGACAGCGAGCGAAGAAAAGGAGATTCAATCGACGAATAGGACAGATACCGTGAAATTAGATAATTGCGAAGATATATTCGCATCGATTAGGAATAAGCATGTAACCGCTGCTCTTGAGTTTTTACACGCGAAAGCTAAATCCATCCAAAAGAGCATCGAAAAGTCGGCAACAATTGATGATGTTGCGGATTATAGAAATTTTGTCGAGAAAGATCTTCGATCCTTAAAATCCGATCATAAACACTGCGAACTACATATTAATGCATGTGAAATGATGATGAATAAAGTAAAAATGGAAGACTATCGAACACGGTAAAAATTAAAATCCAAATATTTTATGAAAATGCATTTTTTTAGATTCAAGTTAGAACATGAGATGCTTCTTGGCAGTGTAACAAATGAAGACTATTTCGATTTCGTATTCGAAAGAGTTCCAATGCGTTCCTGCCGTGATCTTGTAATTTCAATGATGTCACTTGCATCAATCAAGCTCGATGGTATCCCAGATGACACTTACGATGAATTCGTTGAAATGTATTTACAAAAATATGGGTATCAATATTTCTCCACCTTCCTTTTCCTAATTATACTTTTAAAGATACGAACAATTATTCGAACTCCAAAATCTCCGAAATTCCCAAGTTCTCTATGCTCGCCGCCATATAAACCAGGATAAATCAATTTCGGAACGCTCAAAAACATGGGAGATCTTGGCGAAAAAATTACGAATTGTGAAGGGAAATGAGACTATGGATATGTCGAATCCTTCTGATATGAGCTATGTATTCGGCGCAAGAATTTCTCCACTATTGTGTAAAATAGTTCAAGACACAATGGAGAATGGATGGAAAAGAGGAGAATATGAAAAACTTATTGGTAAGGGAAACTGTTTGGATATTACAATGTACCATGTGTTTTAGGCGAACAAAATGTGCTTGTTGAAGAAAACAGTTATCTTGCCGCTGATCGTCGACCAGATAATAGAATGCGAAAAGCTATAATGGTTTTCGTTTTGGGTGGAGTTACGTATTGGGAAGTAGCCGCTTTGAGGTAAACATTTCCAATTTTTTTAGAAACAAAAAATTTCAAAACAAAAGTTTCAGACTTTTGGCTGTTCAAAAAAATTTCCGAATTCTCATCTCAACTACACATATCATCAATAAACATGATTATTTGGATGTTCGTGCTCAAGATGCTTCTTCAGTTTTTTGAAAATTTTCGGGGTTTTATTAATTTTCGGGTTTTTCATGTTCTATTCATAATGATTATAAATTATTGCATTCAAAAGTTGACTCACCTAACAGTTGCAGCGCCATTTTACTTTTTTGAGGCATTCTGACGGCTTCTGATAATTTTGTATAGGCAGCCAACAAGTCGTGAGAGTTGAGGACTTCCGGGGTGAAAACCTAGAAAATTTATGCTTTCATTCAAAAGACAATGATCATTCGGACTTTAATTAGAAAATGAAAAACCACTCTGATTGACTTACCTCAACAAGAGGGTCAGGAAGTACAAATCCATTTAATACCAGTTGCATTACGTCTAATTGGCCATTGGGATTAAATTTGATAAATTCCTAGAAAATGAAACAATTGGAAATAATTAAAACAATTGGAGGTCAACTCACACTTCCTAGTTCTTTCAACGAATGAACAAAAGCGTCAGATGCGGAAAGAAATAAAATTTCATCTTCATCAACCGACGAAGTAATCAAAAAGAATAAGCTTCTTCCGGTTTCCAGTGCATTAACCTTTGAATTTTGTGGCATATCGTGAGCATTCATGGCAATCATTCTCGATAAATGTTCAATGCTTGCGGTTGCTACCGCAGCTTTTGCCATCAACGAAGTGTCCAATTCGGTGAAGAATGCAATTCGCTTTGTTCGATTATCACTCATTTGTGCATCAGTGCCTGCATTGAATACATTCGGATTCACTTGCATTTCACAAGCTCTTGGTTTCGAGCATCCAGGCGAACAACGAATCTCAACCGAAATCTTCTGCATCGTTGGCTGATATAAACTCTTGATCAAACTACAATACGCGTCGTCATCGTTGCCCATTTTATCTGCACATTCTCCAAATTTCTTTGACAACACTCGAATCGTTTTTAAAAATGGTTCAGTCAACTGTGTCGCAGCATGTGCATTGAACAATATAGCCGGATCAACAATCGGTGATTTCGGTAGACCAGAATGAACAGGAAGCACTGGGAATGGACGAGCCGTCGAACGATGTCTCGGTGATCCTAAATCCGCGGGAGGTGGTGGCGACTGCCGTTGTCTCGCGGTAAGTTGACAAGACGATGAGTAGAACTTCTGGTAGGCATAATCATCAGCTGACATTTCAGCAAAATTCACATAATCGGTCCAAATATTCGTGTCTCCAGCAATAGCCAATTGAAGTAAATAATCCAAATCAAAAACTGAGAAATTGAATCCTTGTTTCGTGACTTCATGTTTTGTAAATAACCACCCAATCGCTGCTCTCGTCAATCCTTTCGTTTCAATGTTCGATTCTTCCATTGATTTTTTACAATTATTCATAATCCCTTCTACTTGTGGAGCATCAATCACCTTCCTTGCAAAGCACAACTTATGAGTGTTTGTTTTTCTCAACTTATATGCTTCAATCGTCAATTGTTGTAGAATAAGTGGCAAAACGTTCAAATCCTTACAATGATCCACCAACTTCGCCCATCGAAATACCGATATCCTATCAATCGGAATAGCCATTGATGATTTGGCAGTAGCCTTCTTAACCGCATCTTCCAATGTGTACTTATCCTTTTTTGCAAGTGTATCAAACAAATTTTGATAGAATACTCCGAAAGCTAATGGTTCTGCAAGAAGCATCAGATACGAAGCAAATGGCGAGATTCCAAGCATTGAGTCCGGAATCAAAGGGGATGGTATTGGATCAGTCGAAAATACAGAAAATAATCCCTTTGATGCGTTTTTCTCGGCGATTAGTTGTTTCTAAAGTATTTTATTAAAATAATTGTGATGTTACGACGCAAACCGTATAAGAATCTTGAATCATCGGCACCATATCATATAAACCCATTGGATTATTGATAAATGCAATTCTCACAATTGAGCCAATAATTTGATAAGTTACTGGATCTTCATTCCATCCAGTTCGAGATAGACATAATAGTTGGAGCCATGCACGAAGGAAATCTCGAACGTTGACAGCTCGTGTTGCGTAATACTGAAATTAAAAACTGACTAGTTTAAAAAAAAACGATTCCCCCCGCTGCGGAGCTCACTTCCCAATAAAATTTAAATTAAATTAAAAAATTACCGAAATTGCTGAGCATATAAGAGAAACAATTGGTGTTGGTGTAGCAGATGGACCCGTGAACCATTGAACAGCATACGATAATTGATCAACATGAAGAATTCGTTCAAAAACAGATATGAAACTGGAAAATTTATAAATTTTGAATTTCAATTTTTTAAATTATTTACTTTTTATCCGCCGATAATTCATCAACATGTTCATAGTGTTGAGCAATCATTCTGCAAACCAGAACCACACATGCAACAGAACTTCCAGACGATACCAAATCCGACAACAATGGAACACCTTTTTCCAGGTACAAAGAAACCGAACTTTCATATTTTTGTACAATATTCACATAATGAGCAGTCAGATCGTTTTGAGCTGCTAATGCTTCCTAAAAACACGTTTCTTTTCTTTTTGGAACATATTCAAAAAATTCATACATTCTTCGGAATTTTCAACTTCACCAGCAAGTCCCAGCAAAATTGTTGAAATGTGCTCTCCGCTTGTCCGACCTTTGTTGCCACTTTCGCTATTTGTTTCAATGATTTCGATATCATACTATTGGAACGGGGACAGTGGACAGAATGGGCTTTGATGATTGTATCAGCTGCAATTTCATGAACCTCTGCATCAATCCATAAATTTTGGCCATCCGTATCAGGTCCCCAATGAAGTCCGGAAAGAACTCGACGAGCTAGTCGGTTGCCACCGTGATCGGGAGGCTGAAATATACAATTTAGAATGAAATATAATGAGTACTTTATAATTAGAACTTACGTGATTGATCAACCATTTTCCGATAATACTAATCATTGACTCTGTGAGTCGGCAATCAAAAAGCTTCGAAGTTGAAATAACATTAATAGCGTACTGAAAAAAAAACATTATTCAAGAATTAATAAAAAAAAAACACTAACACTGTCCATATGCTGTAAACTCCGATCGACAATGCTCAACAATTGCTGCAACGTCTCTGGCCGTCGGCTTAAAATCTGTGAAACCGCTTCTCCACCACATTTATACAAATTATCGCGAGTAACTTCATCACAGAAACAAACGTCAATTAACTCCTTCAATAAGGCACCAACATCTGCATTGGAATATGAACCGATTGAAGCCAAAGAGTTAACAAGAAATTCCGCATCTTGTGGTTGTAACGATGCAATTCGTGTTTTTATGGAATCTGAAACATTCTGCCTTCTGCCTCTCGAAATCCATAAAAAACTCACATAGCTTAATCCTCGCCTGAACTTCGCAAATCGAAGTATCATAAATTTCATTAATCGGCATTTTATTCGTCGATCTTAATGTAAATTCACAACGATTTCGACATTCTTCCGACACTACACCATATGGTAAATCCACAACAAATTGAAACAATCCAACACTTGAAAAATTGTATTTCTTTCGATTTCAAAATTAAAAACAAATACCTGTCTCTATGAATCAAATAATTAAGAGCCAGAAGAACAACTCGATCAACTTCTTTTTGTAAATGTTGTTCATCTGACGCAGAAACTTGATTTTTGATTAATCTCCAATTTGAGCAAAGTTCTCGAACACTGTGTCTAAAACGGGAATTCTTATGAAAATACTAATTAATAAATTCAAACCCACTTTAAACTTATTCCAATTTGTTTACAAAACATTTTATACCCGGGTTTTGCATAATTCGTTAATCCATTATCAAGGATTTTCATGAGAAGTAATTGAAATGCCACCATTGCTGTGAATTGAGATCCTTTGTCTGCGTCTGAACATTCGTTTTCCAATACATTTTAAAAAAAAAAAATAAATAAATAAACTTACAAGAAGTGAAAGCAAGATAAGCAATTGAATAAAGCTCAGAAATTGGAATTTGATCAAAAAGCGAAGTCAAATCAGTCTCATTTACAGTAACAAATGAAAACTCATCGGCTTCTCCCTCATTTTCTTCAAGAATCCCCCATGCTGATTCTTCTTTTTCAGATTGGGCAACATGTCGGAGGAATGATTCGCGAGCTCTGAAAAAATTGGAATTCAAATTTTGCATGAGTTTGAAAATTGATATTACCTTATAGGATTGAGAAGATGAGTCAGAAGAGCAATACAGTAATCGAATTTTTGTTTTGGAGGGGTTTGGGATTGAATGAAAGTTTGAACAAAAGATGGCGACCAAATATCGATGGGAGAGGGAAGTCGGAGTATGTGGCAAAGAACGAAGATTCCATCGTTTGATGACTGCCGCATGTTTAGGATACAGATCTGAATTTTCGAAGCTTATATTTTACAACTTACAATTCCTAGAAGCTGAATTTTCAAAAAAATCTACGAAATTAAGTAGCACCCCCGTCTTTAAGTAAAATTTTAAAACCCTCTGTTGTTCGATTAAAAATTTGAATATTTTCGATAGTCGAAAAAAGATTCAACTCACCAATTCTCGAATCCATCCAACGATCGCATCAACATACCGCTGTGGCAGTCTTGGAAATCTCAGATGATAAAATAAATCAGAAAGTGCTGAACGAAGAGCAATTCTATGTGGTGTGAGGGGCAAGTTTTCCGCTACTGAAAAAAATAATGTTAATCTTGAGTTCACGCCCAATAACTCACAATTTGGTGGACTTTGCATTGATAAACCATTCTCCGCCATGAAATTGTTATTAATTAATATAATTTGCCATTGAATTTGTAAAGCCAAAGATTTCGCGATCGTCTCTTGACATAACCGATAATCCATCAGATTTGTTCGATTTGTGTTCAACAATTTTCTCATTTCTCTAACCATGTTCTCGTTGAGAATATAACTGTGATATCTTCCTTTCCCAGTTCCGTCTTTATTTTCAGAACATTTAGCTTTTCCATCAATCATTAGTGTTTCTTGTTTCCAGCATGATTTTAAACATTTTTGGAGGTCTTCTGTATTTTCTTTTTCTTTCACTTGTGTTATCACTAATTCATCGCAAGTTTCTTTGAATCTTTTCAAAAGTGGAAATAGACGACCAGGGTTCAAGGGAACTTCTTCAGCCTGGAATTTTTTCACTAATAGATTATTCAATAAAAAATCGTTAAATTAATGGAATTACCTGAATAAAACGGTCCACAAAGCCATCAACATCACCATAAAGTGGATTGTGATAAAAAGTCAAAAGATTCTCCTCCGTCATAAGTCCATGGTCATTCCTTTCAAATGTACAAATTGACGGGTACAATGGCGGTGCTTCAGAAATCGTAGTTCGAGCAAGTTCAGGCGGTTCAGACATTCTGACTTTTGGGGGCAGAGCTGATGCTGATTGGGAATGAGTCATTGGATGCCTCGCCACGACTTGTGGATAAACTTTCGGATGTTCTAATGCTGCATCATAAGACGGAAGTTCGGCCAATTCTGGAACTGCTGGATACTTAGGCGCTGCATTTGCAGCCAGACTTCTTTTTGCAACAGGTGGCAGTGATCTGAAATGAACACTGTGAAGGATGGAAAAACGCCGTCAAAAGTTATGGGGGCGCACTCTTTAATTGAAAAATCAATTGTATACTTTCTACCTAATTTTCATCGAGTTGGTTACAATTTTACTTTAAAAAAATATTTGCGACTTTATTAAGAAGTATTATATAGCAGAAAACCATACACTCGTTTTTTTAAATTAAAATTTTCGAAAGTTTACAATTTTATTCACATACTAAATTTAGCAACCGATTCTTAAAGGTAAATCTTTGGCTTTAAATGTTTTTCTTATTTTCAAACATTTAATAACTGTTATATTTATGTCAAATAATATTAATATTAATTTTTATTCTCGGTCTTTCAGAATACCTTTCGAGAAATATATTTTTAAAAACTCACTCATTTTTGGAACCTTCAATCATACTCGTAGATCTGGGGAAAATCATTGTCCTAGGTGGAAGAGGAGGTGCAGCTACAGAAGAACTTTGCGGAGGTGCTGGTGCTGGCCTCATTGGTACTGAAACATCTCTTGCTTCTTCATTATCACCAATTTCTGCATCACTTAAAACTCTGAAAACTTCGAAATCAAAATGTCATTATTTCAAAAAATTGCTTACAATTCTTCAGGTTCTGGTGACGATGCTCGTTCTTCTGATTCTTCTCTTCTTTCTTCTAGAATATGAGATGGTACCTAATTTTCGCAATTTTCATCCCCCATTATTATCTAAAAGACTTACATCTGGAAGCCGTACGCCATTTACTACAAGAGAGCGGCTGGGAATCGGTGGTGCCGTGTCAGATTGTGATCGTTCTCTATTCTTTGGCTTTTTTGGACGGACCAGTTCCGCCATTTTCTGGAAACGTTTTCTTTGAAATGGATTTGTTTTTTAAAATAGAAATGAAGCGGACGTGTTCCGAGAAATGAAAAGTTTCTCGAGAAAATAAATATCGAAAGAAAAGACATCGATATGAAAATATTGAAGGATAATAGTCAAAACAAAATATTTAACAGCAGAGGCACGAGACCTTCAAAAAAATATAATCAGACAAAATGAGAATGTGCAACTTCTCGTCATGGTGTTTGCAGAACGCCAATGTCCACACTCTCATGGAGGTGCACAATCCAGTTATAAAACCGTCGTAAATACATTGGGAAACAAACAAAATCAACCAAACCAAGACAAACAATGATGACATAATTTATATTGAGTGAAAATTTGTCATTCTCCATGTAACGTTGCAGAACGACAAAAATAAAATACAAGGGCGAAATTTTAAAAGTCGGCATTTTTCAAATTTAAATTTATGACTTCTTATCATTCATTTTTTCCAGAATTGTCCAATGTTTGCTTTTCTCTGTGGACATATGTTCATGTCATTTGAGCTTTAAAAAGTGGCCAACCTCTCATTTTAAACTTGCTGAACTCATGAATTTCGAATGGGAACGGAAAACGGGGGTTTTTTTTTGATTTCCAAAATGAAAAAAATCCACCAAATAATCGCAGGATGAGCCGATTTAAATTCCATATTGCATTTTGAAGTAAATATGAGTTTAGATTTTTTTAAAATTAATTTTTAAAAAACCAATCTTCTGAAAATATTCAATACTTTCGTTCAAGTCGTTGCTTAGAATTAATTTAAAGGAGGGCTTTACGGAGATCATAAATGTACCTTAAATGAAAATATACTTCATTCTCATTCCAAATCTGTTTTTAAACTTTTCTAAAACCACCTAGAAGCCGAGAAAATGAGCTTCAAAACAATGGCCTAGAAAAAGTGTCCACCTGGCCGAACTTTTTCCTATGAGCTTTTTTCGAGTTTCGTTAATAAATAGTTATGAAGAATGCTTATAGTAGTCCTTTTTTACGTTTTTTTATTTATTTGGATTTTTCATGCCTGCGGACTAGTTTTCGCCGGTGGCCCATTTTTCTAGGCCATTGTTTTGAGGGGCGTTTTCTCGGCTTCTAGGTGGTTTTAGAAAATTTTAAAAACGGATTTGGAAAGAGTATGAAGTCTATTTTCTTTCCATTAGCTCCGAAAAGCCCTCCTTTAACATAACCCACAAGAGGACCCACATGTGCGTTGGAGGCACTCATATCAACAGTTGTACAACATTTCATCAACATTCAAAGACTCGAAAAGTGAGCTCCATGTAAACTAGCACAAATTTTTAAAATATCCACAACTTGATTTACAGAAATATTTATTTTGCCATTAGATTCCATAAAACCTGAAGAGCCGGCAATATCATCAATCCCTTCATTTAAATTTTTGAAAAAAAAGAAACATTTAGTCATTATCTTCAAACTAGCGCAATAACTATCAATCGTTCAAGTTAAGGAGTGTGAATTTAGGAGTGTGAATAATCAAACAGTTTCAATTTTCAAATGAGATAATGTGAAATATAACGAGAACTCAAGAGACATTTGACAGGTTTGTTTCGATAGGTAATTAATAGCCATGTTGACTGTCTGTGTGTTGAATTTCTTCAATTGTCATTTCAATTCTAAATACTACTTTTCTTCTCACCTTCTTCGAATATATTTTATATCTTTGTCGACCTTGCCAAAAATGCTTATCTCAATCATTCCAGAAGATGGAGATTAATGGGTTTTACCCCAAAATGTTTCAAATGTTCAATGAGCAAACAATGTATACGGTAATCATGTAATTGACCCCCCTTCAAACCAGCAATTATAATGATCATAAGTCATCATTCGAAAGTTTTCGTAAGAAGTGCGGAAAACAAGACAAAAAATGAAGTTCCTTTGACGATATCATCTACCGCCAAAAGTTTATTCAAGATAAATTAGTGACACTTTCGGAATGGAATTTTTTTTTAGAAAATGCCTCCTGGAAAAAAAGTTTGTTCGCAACATTTTTAGACCCAATTTTTCTGAATTCGGCGACGGCGGTATCGTTTGATGTCCAGTTCTACAATATGTGATGATGTTTTATTTTTCGAGATGAATCACTACACAAAAAATATCAAAGGCATTTTCAATATTTTTAACTTGTTTTGAATCCTGAAGCATTTTGGCTTATTGGGATTTTTTTGAAATAACTAAATATAAATTTTTAAAAATTTTCTGTTTTTCTAACAAACTTCTGATGTAAACAGTAACAATTCCGCTGAAAGTTGCTTTCTCGGGACCACCCGCACTTGATGACAATGTATTTTCATAGGGATACGGTATACAAAAAAATAAAACGTTTTCAAAAGATCATGTGTTTCAATCGGCATATATTTCGTCGAAAATCACGTAAATAAACTTTAGTTTCGGTTCCTTCTCGGAGATATTAATTTGCGAGTTCTCTGGTCATAATCATGTATCTGATGAACTGGAAGAAGATTAAAACAAACACGGGCAATTTGGACTACAACCTCGAATTTTCACATTTTCCGGTGTGAAAATTATAAACTGAATTGAATATTATTAAGACTGAGAAAACCACTTTTTTTCAAAAAGTTTCCATAAAACAACATAATTTTATTTATTTGGCCATTTATGGGATATTGCTGAGATCCCAAAGAAAAGTTGATAGCATCAAAATTCAAACTCATAAAAACTCAAAAAAACACATTCAATTGAAAAATGTTTTTAAAAAACTGTTAAAGACAGTGGGTCAGTTAATTGGACCCTGCCTGATCTTAGTTTCAAAAATTAGAGATGTCTCTCATTATTGTCAACACAAATATTCTTGATAATTGCGTTTTCAGGGCTGCTCAACCTCATAGACGCTCCGCACGCACGCACGCGGCTGCCGACACTCAAAACACTGGAAAATTAAAAAAAAAATAATTTTTACGCGAATTTTCCAGTGTGTTGAGTGTCGGGAGCCGCGTGCGTGCGTGCGGAGCGTCTATGAGGTTGAGCAGCCCTCAAAACGCAATGATCAAGAATATTTGAGCTGACAATAGTACAATGCAATTTATGCGAAATCACACCGATAAATACACGCTTCATAGCAGTCGTCCAAAGTTGCAAAAATCAAAATTCGAATGCACGCGTGTCCGTGCGACGCGGTCTGTGTCCGTGCAACGCGGTCGGAATTGGCGCGAAACACAATTATTTGAATGTGTCTACATATTTGTATTGTTCTTTGGACCACCTGGGCTCTCATTCGAAATTTAGTTTTTTGCCTTGAATTCGTGAAATGTGTTTACTGACCTGCTGCCTTTAAAGACAGTGTATCAGTTAATTTGACCCAACCTAATTTCATTTTCAAAAAATATAGTTTTCTCTCATTAGTACAGTGAAATTTATGCGAAATCACATGGATGCCTGATATCATCAGCATACAGAGGCGAAAAACAAAATTGGGCGCGAAACACAATTAGTTGAAATTATTTGTGAAAAATTGTTTTTTTTGTCACTCTTTCAAATTTCGATTGTTTAAATAAACTTCCATTGGGAAGACCCCCAAACCCATATTCCTCCAAGCAACACGTCTCTGAAAATCATCATTTTTCCAACCATTTTTCATCAACATTATCATTATTATCATCCATAAAAATTCAGGCAATCAATTCTCCAACATCCAATTATCACCAGCCAATAAGTGCCACAACTGATATCTTTTTCTTCGTCTTTATTTCCCCCCATTTTTTTGATAAATTACTATCATTATTCCAAACGATCTCGTCGTCTCTTAAATCATTTTTGTATCATCTCCTCTTCAGTTGTTTTTTTTTGCTGCTGAAAAACCTTTCATTTTTCCTTAATTGGCTCCCGTTTTTGTAAGTCTTCTTGTTTCCTTCCGTTCATTTTTTTTTCTTCGTTTGGTATCTTTGTCCATTGTTGTAATATTCAATCAGTATCGTGTATCAAACTTTGTTGTTTTTTTTAGAGTTATTCCAAAAAAGGTACATTTCCCCATTGTGAACACACTTGTTCCCTCCATCCATTTTCAATTTCCTCCTCTCAATTTGAAATAGTTTCTCGAGGTAGAAAAAAAAGAGTGTTCACCCGAATCACATTACTCGCCACATTTGAAACGAGAAACATAGAGGTTTTTCTATCCGACAAAAAAGCAACACGTTCAAGCAGTATTCTACCGTAATCCATTCCAAATGACTCATTTAATTTATTCGATGATGTTCTTTTTATTTCTTATTCAACTTTTTTGCATGCACTTTCCTTTTTATCAGTTGCCGACACACAACAATTAAATGATACCAGACAATGTTTAAAAATTCAAACTTTGAAGATAAAAACCATATGGCAGACTATTTCATGATGATGATGATGATGATGATGATTTTTATGGCAAATTTATATGTCAATTCGATTAGTTTCATTTCGAGGTTTTGCAAGTTTTGTTCAGAAATCTATGACGATTATAGGTTTTCAAAAAACCGAATTTAAAACGATTTTTCAAGTTAAAAAATGATTTCCGGTGGAAACTGGAAAGTCATATTTGAAGTGCGTTTCAGCAATACATTTTCATGGGCGCTTCCGCTTAAAGGTTTTCTTATTGTTAACTCAATTATTCTTGATAATTGCGTTTTGAGTGCTGCTCAACCTCACAGATGCTCCGCACGCACGCACGCGGCTGCCGGTACTCAACACACTGGAAAATTCGCGGGAAAATAAAATTTTCATATTTTCCAGTGTGTGCGTGCGAAGCGTCTGTGACCAACCAAACCTAAAAGCTAAAAAAATACTATAGGTACAAAAAATTGCAAAAAAAACGACAAAATTCAGAAATTGCTATTCTTGAGGGACCCACTTCCCAAAAGTTAATTTTTACAGAGTTTCCGTTGAGAACAACTCTGAAAAAGACACAAGAAATAGAAAAAAATTAAGTTTGGATCACCACAGAAGATTTTATGTTCGAGGGACTAACTTCCCAAAGTGAGCCCCCCGAAAATTACCATCCATTTTGCTTGCATTTTTCGCACTTTTTTGAAACTTCAAAATTGAAAACAAATTTTTGTTGTTGTAAGAGTGGGTCAAAAAGATTTAAAAATAAATCATAGATAGTTAAGAAAACTTTTAACTAAGCTGTCTACACAATGTTTCTAACAGATTATTTAGCAAGTTTAATCATAGTAAAGATCCTTGGTCTAAATCTTTAAAATCTGAAAAATTACTTCTGTAGTCAAGCAAAAATGTTAGTAGCTCCTGGTCTGTTCGAAACGTCTCAAGTTAGATCTCTATTAAAGGGATTCTTTACTGTTTTTGGGTTTCAATTCCATTTTCATCTTCTTCTTGATATGGCGGCGTATGGCCTAACAATTGCAAACACTCTCACATTCGCATGCTCTCTCGCGCGCGGCCGAGCGGTTCGGTAATTCGCCGCCTTACCCTGTAAATGTGCTTTTTTCGTGTACTAGAAAAGGAAATTTCGATACATATTTTTGCTTCTACAGGTTTTCAAATACTGAGAAGAAGATGAAAATGGAATTGAAACCCAAATTCAGTAAACAGTCCCTTTAAGGGACTTCTCGTAAGTTTGTGAGCGAGATATTAATTATCTCATCCGGTTTCAAATTTTTACCGATTTCAAATAATTCATTTTCAACTGAATATTCTTTATTTCATTTGAGATGTTACTTCTGTAAGCGATCTTATAAGGGCCTGAAGAATTGTAACTCTTCAGGCCCCAATAAAATTTAAAACCACATATGAGCTGTTTCGAAAATAACTGTTATTTGGAAATTTTGAAATTGTGGTCTCAGCACGGAGAAAAATATTCCATAGAAATCGATCCGATTGAATTATGATTAAAAAGTTGCTAAAAGTGACAGTAATTCTAAAACAAAAACTCTTGTCCAATTTTAAGCATGGTTTTCGACCCCTGTATTTTTGTAATAAGTTTCTATAAAATTTTGTATTATGAAAACGTTCAGAAATTCTGTCACATTATGATAGCATTATTTAAATTTATTTAAATTTTAATATTTAAATTAATATTATTTAAAAACTTGGAAATTGTTCAGAAAATAAGTAATTTTGAAGTCATCACTTTCTGACCTATTCTTTCAGTTCAATATCAAAGTGCTGACTCGATTATTATTTCAATGATGTGATATTAAAAGATCAACAATCTGAAATCATTATTTCTTTGACAAATTCCTTTCTTATCATCGTTTCCACTTGGCCCCCCTCCTCCTACCACTCCCTTTTTTCCACTAATTTTCGGAGCAACCATTTCCGTTTTAGAGTCATCCGTTGAGGAGTACATCATAAATCCCAACTTTTCCAAAATAAATCAAAACTACCATGTTTTCCATTTTCTCGGAATAAAATACGACATCTCAACCCATGTTTCTTGTTGTCAAGCGTAGGAGTAAAAGGTGTATTTGTCATTCAACTGACTAATTGTTTGGTTAAACATTTCAAATTTTGTCCACCTCTCCCTCTACTCAACCCCCGTTTTATCCCGGTTTTTCTACAATATTTTGTCTCTTCGAAACTTTCTAAAAATCCTCGGGTAATTGTATATTTGAAATAATCTCATTCCAATTGAAATTGCGGGTTTTTTTCGTTTTCACTTTGTTGTCCGTTCAAATGTATTTATGTATGTATGTACATCTAAATGTAAATAGATGTAAAAGTGTGAAATGAGGTAGAAAACTCGAAAAGAATTGATCTTTAAAAAAACTTCATTTTAAGACGCGTACATGAAATTGAAAGTCGAGAAATTGGGGAGAAACCGTTTTGTTAACAATTCTTCCAAAAAAAAAAAACACAATGGTTAGATTACGGTAAACACATTTCTGGGTCATATTTGAAACACCAATTCGAATTCCAGATCATTCTCTGTTGTTGTTTTTTTTTCGTTCATATCATTCTTCTATTTACGTAATTGTTCAATTTGAGACTTAGGTATGATGGCATAAGAAATGTATAGAATTGATAAAATCAGTTTAAAAGTTTATTATCAGATCGTTGCACATCAAAAGAATGGTCAAAAGTTTATGACTGTTTGTATTGAAATTTATAAATTCATTCTCAATGTACTTCATTTTATATGTTTCGGTTTTAGGTCTATACTATTCCTTTTATTGATTATTCAATTTAATTTTAAAATTTCTAGAACAAATTTTAATTACTTTCTGGGCCGTCGATTATTTCAATTACTTCTATCGTTTTTACGAATAATTAGACATGTGAGCAACAAACATTTAGCAATTGCTGAATAAAATACTTATTTAAAACTATTATTATCAATTTAACCTTTTCATAATCAGCGCCGTAACCTTTGTTATAAAACACACATGGAAGAACTCACAAAGGAGTCAAATGCTGAAATGTCAATAAGAGGAAGCTAACAAATTGAGAACAACATTTCACTTTATGAATTTGAAATGTTTAGCATTTATGAAGTTATGTTCCATATTATAATCACATTGAATCGATTTTTAGATTTACGTCAATACATTCTGTATGAGTTTCATTTATCAAAGCCTAATAGAAACTAAACATTTTTAAATCTTAGAAAGACCTAGTCTGTCTGAAGCTTCCTTGACAAGGGAGTATTCGTTCCACCAAATATGTAATAGTTAGATATAACCCAAATATGAAACCAATAATTGAAAATCCGTTCATAGTTTTGAAATATATTTTTCTCTCAATCATCTACTGTAGAATTTTGAGATTTTTTCATATTAGGCTCAAATGTAGAGCATTTGGGCAAATTCCTATTCGGACGAGGTGAGAAGCTAACATCATTTCTTTTTGATTATTTTTCTAGAATCCTCGAGTACTAGAATGCCTAAATATAAATTAAAAACGGCAACTAATTATGATCTCCGTTGATAATTTTAGTATTCTCTATCGGATCCAAATGTTTTGTTTTCTTATATAAAGTCAGTATGATAATTAATAAAATAAAGAAAACTTAAAAGAGGGCTTCTGGGATGAAAATAGACTTCAGCCTCATTCCAAATCTGTTTTTAAAATTTTATAAAACCACCTAGAAGCCGAGAAAACACGCCTCAATACAATGGCCTAGAAAAAGGGGCCACCGGCGAAAACTAGTCCGCAGGTATGGAAAATCCAAAAAAATTTAAAAAACAAATTAAACTGAAAAACCGAAAAAAAAGAACTAATATAAGCATTCTGCATAACTATTATTAACGAAACACGAAAAAATCACATAGGAAACAGTTAGGCCAGTGGGCCACTTTTTCTAGGTCATTGTTTTGAAGCGCATTTTCTCGGCTTCTAGGTGGTTTTAGAACATTTGAAAAACAGATTTGAAATGAGAATGATGTCTGTTTTCATCCCATTCATTAGAGCTCCGTAAAGCCCTCCTTTAAAAACAGTGTGTCAGTTAATAAAATCAATATACTTTTTAGAAAATTTTCAATAATTCCGTTCTCAATTATCTCAAATTCTTCCTCTTTTTTGTTGTTCTTCTCTCAATCTTTTCCAATCCAAAAAGGTTATATTTTTCGATCATCTATCAAATGTTTTTCATTTACTCTCACATCATCAAACCTTACTTTGATATCTTCTTTTTGTTTTTCCTCCAAATGTTTCATGATTCATTTTGTTTTTTAGGGTGTGGTAGATACACACATGATTCTTGTACTAACAATAGTAATCCGAAATTTTCATGTTTTTCTAAGAAAAAACTACAAATTTTCAATCGATGCTACTCTCTGGGTTACTGTAGAAATTAATAGAATGTAAAAATGATCAACGACCATGATGAATGAATTCTTTGAAGTTGTAGTAAAGTTTCTTTGGAGTTGTCAAAACAACCAAAAATTTAATGATGTTCTCAATTATATAGTTAACTTGATGAAGTATTTGAAGAACAAGAAATTCTTTGAATTTTTTTCCATGAAAATTGCTTCCAGCTTCATTTTTTGCTGTTTTTTTCTTCGCTTCATATTATCACAATAAGAGAATCAGAGAAATAGTTGATCAATGAGACAGAATGAAGCCTTTCAATCATTCGGTTCCTTTTTTCGGGGTGACAGAAAACAGAAAGACAACGCTAAATTGATATGATATAATTGAACATGACTATTTTGTCGGCTAACATGATAAAAAACGTTGAAAATTCGGCCCGTAAATTAGAGAAACACCACTTATCGTAGAAGAAGAAGAAAAAAAAAAGAAAACCGTTTTTTGGTTAGATTTTTATTTATTGTGATCGGTTTGAAAACTCTCGCTTTTTTGTTGTTTGATGGTGATAGAAGATGATTGATCGGGGTAATTAAATAATTAACGCAGAAAGGATGAAGGTTCTCTTGATTTTTGATGGCTCTCTTCTTGTCCTTGTTTCATCGAACTTTGAAGTTTTTACTTTTCTTTATATCATATATATTATTATTGTGGTTTATACATAGAAACAATTGGAGTTCATTGCTTCTCGCACTTTTTGAAGTAAGTACATATCTACGTGGACTCTGCTTACCAATTTGAGCGTGCATACATGCTCAGGGATTTTTTCGCGGATCCGCCACTTTCCTATGAGCGGATCCGCCATTTCAACTAGTTATTATTGAAATGGCGGATCCGCGCACTGGTTTTTGCCTTCCCATGCAGTGCCCACCCCGGGATCCGTCACTTTTATATGATCGGATCAAAATTCGCCTTCGGTGCTGCTCCTTTTTTCTTGCGCATCTTCATCCGGTTCGCTAATACTCACATACACGTATTGCTCGCATTTTTTTCAAAGACTCGCGCGTTACTTCCGCTTACCACGCGCTTACCACCCGCTTGCAACACTGACTATAAAAGCTGCTAGAATCATCGTATTCGAATAACAATTTTTTCGTTTCTTTCGAGTTCACTTAGCTTTTTCAAAAACTGAAAAAATGCATGAAGGCCCAATAGAAAGGGAATCGATTCCTGGATGAGTTCTGAAACCATTCACTTGTTTCAAAAAATCCTTGAACTGTTCGTATTAAAATAGGAACGGGCGCACTTTTATCTTGTCGGCATTATTTTGAATTGATTCCGAATGCACCCCTGATTTTTGAGAATCGATTGTTTTTTTAAATTAAAAAAAAACCTCCAGAAAAGTATCGAGCTTTGTTGAAACCTTGTAACTTTGACGTCGATGTTCGATTAGGAGTTCAAATTTTTTCGAAACAAATTTTAATAGTTTTTTTTTGCAATTTTTAACTTTTAGTTCTGACAACAAAATCAAATTGTTTTATCAATTTAACAACACTTGCGTCCACCTTTAAAAATAAGCTATCACATAACAAATCAGAATCCAGTTAGTGATTGTTTTTTGTACCAAATCTTCCCCACTCTAATTGTATCTAAAAACTCCTTTCTAAAACCGATCACACTAAACTTCAATAAACTTTTGGAACTCGTGTTTCGGCAACATCTCGATCCTCCCGACTTATTTCGGGTTATCCCCCCGCATCTCTCAAAACTCGGATTTGCAATCCAGGCAACCCCCGCCCCCCAAACAACTTTAACTCAAGGATCATCTTCAAAATTAAAATTTCCAAAAACTGTTTTTGCCGAATTTGCCGTCGTTGGTCGAAAAATAACAAAACATCGTCTAAAAGATAACAACGCATTTGCCTTATTTATATTTTGCATAACACTCAACTTGTGTTTTAAGACGGTGTATATTGACAAATAATATCAAAATTCCCGTTCTAACCGCATCCAAAATTCCAATTTTTGGCCTTCTCTCAAACATTTTTGCTTTACCATATTTTATGTGAACTTTTTTCTTGCTAAATATATATTTTTCGATAAATCTTCTTCATCGAATATATATAAATCAAGGCGGAGTTTCGTTTCTGATTGGTCGCTGGTGGGCGGCGCCAGAAGAACATTCTAAAATTTTTCGTTTTCGTCTATTTCGTTTTCATCAATGTAAAAGTGGAATGATAGAGAGACTCAGGGACTAGACCCCCCCCCCCCCCCCACCTCAAAAAGTGTTCATCTCTATGTTTCTTACCATTTTTCTCCTAGTTTTGGTGATTCTTGTCAAAAGCAAACAATATTTATTTTTCTGTCGTTTTTTTTGCGCCTTTGCCCTTCTCTTGCCCTCATTATTTCAAAGAAAGCAAAACACAACAACGAAAAATGTTCATCTTTTTTTTCAGTGACGGTGAGCAATCAAGAGCATCGCACTTCAAGAGATAACAGACACATTTTTGCAAACATTTTGCATTGTTTTTTCTTGAGAACCTTTTTTTCCAAGAAATAATAATGCTACAAACTATGGACACTCCATATACCAATAATTATTCAACTCTGGATGATGAGGTTTGTATTTTTTCCTTTTTTTATTTTTCGAAAATTGAACAAAATTCTAAAAATTGCAATCTGCGCCTTTAAAATTTTTTAAAAGAATACAGTAATTTTAGATTTTCGTGGTGAGACCCCGCAATAAAAAAAATAATTAGAAAAAAATATTTAAAAAACACGTTTCTCTATTTCAAACAAACAGAAAATGTTGCTTTTCATGAAAAAAATATAAAAAAAATTCGTACCTCGCATTCAATTTCAAAACTGACTCATTCTACTATTATCATTGTTGTTAAGTTCCTTTTTTTTCGAAAAAAAAAATGTTGTTTTATGTATTATTTCACCATTTTTTTGTTGGTTCGAAAAAAAACTGCAATCAACCCCAATTTCTTCTAAACATCCTTTTTTCTTCTCTCCCCCCATTCTTCCATTTTTTTCTGCTGATTTCTAATCAATGATAATCACCAATGAATCGAAATAGTTCATCGAAAAGTGGAGACATTTGAGATAAACATTTGGAAGAATGAATGATGAAGAAGAAGATGTTTTGAAGCGTTTTGGGGCAAAAAAAGGTGTATTAATTAATGGCACTGGTTTTTTTTTCGAATTGAAACATGATTGAATAATTTTTGATGGTTTTATTTGAGAATTTTGAATAGTTAGAGACAAGAAAAATCATTTACGAAACTACATACTTTTTTTTCGATGAATTGTGCATAATTTTTTCGTTATTTATCACTTTAGGAATTAGTCAGGCAAGAGACACGAAATTATCAGTTAAAAACCTTTTTTTTAGAGAATTAAATAAGCAAAAAAATGAACAGTTCTGTAATGACGTAATTTTGTGGGCATCGAAGGTGGGTCAAAGAATAAAATAATGGGATTATATTAATGGACCAGGTGATTCTGAAACTGAGCTTCGAATTTGAATTCATTTCAGAAACAAATGTTTATGGACCTATGCAGAAACTAAAAATGCTGCAAAAAATTGCAAACAAATGCAAAAAATTCAATGCAGAAACTTGCAAAAAATTGCAAGAAATGTCAAGAAATTGCAATTTTTTGCAGCCGATTTACGGGAAAAATACGGTAATCGTTGCGAGACCATCAATGAAAATGGCTCTCGACCGTATTTTTGGACGCACACCTGTGAAATTTGTGAGGGTCTCGCAACGAAGAGTAAGAACCTTTGATGGTCTCGCAACGATTACCGTATTTTTCCCGTAAATCGGCTGCAAAAAATTGCAATTTCTTGACATTTCTTGCAATTTTTTGCAAGTTTCTGCATTGAATTTTTTGCATTTGTTTGCAATTTTTTGCAACAATTTTAGTTTCTGCATAGGTCCATTATATTTCTACGTGTAAAAATTCTAATCAAACCCCCTAAAATAACGAGTTTTTAGGTCAAAATTTAATGCGACACGGTTTTCAAAATATCATTTAGAACTTAAATAAACTTTCAGAAATTCGAGATCTATCTCAGAAAACTCCATTTTTTTAGTGTTTTTTTTTCGAAAATGAATCGCGCTCTATATCAATTTTATGTAATTTTAAAGGCATTTTTCCACATTTCGTAAATACTACACCACAAAAAGTTATAGCGTATATAAAGTATTAAAAAAATTAGTTTTTTATTTGGATAATCGAGAATCGAAAACATAATTTGAAAAGTGTTGTGTCCCTTTAATGAGTTTTTGAAATTTTGAAAATTTTTGATTTTTCAGCCAAGATAACTACTTTTAAAATTTAAGCTTAACTCAAAGAGCTTAACCCAAAAATAAAAATAAATTGAATTTCGTCATTTTTCGCAATATCAGTGACGATATTTTCTATTTTTTGTTCGAGAAGTTTGCTCCAAAATACTTATTAAATTGAATTGTTTAAATTTGCTAAATGTTTTCAATTTTTTAGAACGATTGTAATTTTTTTTGAAAAATAATAAAATTTAAAAGAATTTGTAAACAACTGTCATTTGGAATTTTATCAGTCGAAATTAGTCATGAAATCAGTTGCAAATTATCAAAAAATTATTTTGTTTACAGGAATGGACTGACATCTACGATTTTATCAAAAGAGATACTTGTCGACAAGCAGCACATCTTGGCCACGGATTGGATCGATCGAATCGTCCCGCATTTTCACCATTGGTTACACCGAACCTTCTTAATTCCGTTGGATCAACTAAACCGAGATTCAATGCACAAATCGTACAACGTGAACCGCCAACAATGCAACTTCCACCAACTGGAATGGGCTTCAATGCACCTTTACCACCACCACCACCAATTGCGGAACCACCCGCATATTCTCCAAGTTATCACTACGATTTATATCAATATCCAGCCGATGCTCAACCAATTTCGAACAATTATGAAATGATGGTCCCAACTACATCTTATTCTACAAATTTGCCAGAAATGAGTCATTGCCAACACCCACCACCACCATCATACTATTCCGAAACAATCCCATCCAATATTCCACCAAAAATCGAGAGAATCACACCACCATCAAGCCCAGAACAAGTTCCACAATACCGCGAATTGGGCCCAATCGCTGCTCAACTTTCTCAAATAAATACCGAAACTTTCCGAAGGTTAGTAAAATCTCTCCTTTTGCGGCAATATGAAAAAGTCGTTTTTCAATTGAAAATGCAAATTACTATCACTTGAGGAAATTGGTTTGCGGCAAAAACTCGAACATGTTTGTTCTATTCTGGCAAAACTCATAAAAACACAGTTGGTGGCGAAACCATTAGATACAGTTATCTAGAAAAAGGGGAAAAAATGTTGAAAAATGCGCGAAAAAGGGGATTTCGATTTCGGCTTTTTGATTGATCATGCATGATAATAATGTTGAGAGATTTTTGTTATCAATAGATGAAAGTGTCTCTTCGTTTTTTTTTTTGCAATATCCATTTGTCGCCTATACAACAATGTTATTATAGGATTTATTGAACATATTATTTACAATTAGATGTTAATTGAAGAACAGTTGAAAAAAAGGAAACTTTTGTTTAGGGTGGCCAGCTGAGTGAGTAGACAAAAGTTTTATGTCAATATGTTTTTTTCGTGCTGCGGGGGATGTGAGCACAAAGGTGACTAATTTCAAAAGAGAAAAAAAGTCAACCGAAAATATATAAGAATAGAAAAAAAACCAGATTTTGTAGGGCAATAAATTAAGTTAGATCAATGATGAGTAATGTGTAAAAAGAATGTTTGGAATGTTTTAGAGGCATGTTCCAAACAGTTTTATTTCGAAATACTTAATTATAAATAAATTAGAAGCTTGAAAAAATATTTGCAAAAAATTTGTGAAAGCTATCATTTTGGCAAATTATCTGAAAATGATTAGTAAAGTAAGCACGAACTAAGCGGCCGCGCTCAAAATTAAGCCCACCTCGCACTGTTTATCGGTGACTTTACTTTTGTAAAAAGCTTAAAAGCCTAATTTAATTTAAATAAAAATAAATAAAATCATAATTCTATTAGGTTTTATAGCAATAATTCTATGATATTTTCCGCAAGCCCATAAAAATTGATTTTTTTCCAAACATTTTAATTAGGTGACTAAAATGAGGTACCTGAAAGTAATCGTATCATTTGAAACATTTCAAAGTTCAAAAAACGAATTGATTAATTTGTACACGTCCTTTTACTCAAAATCACCCTCATCTCCGTTGTTTCATTCAAAAAATACGACAGGTTCGATTATTTATCAACCTCTACAAAGCAAGAAAAAACCTTGGCTACCACACAGAGCGCGGCCTCATGTTATTCGGTGTTTGATCAGTTAAATAAAACAAAAATGAAACACATCATGATTGTATATTATAGACCATCAATTCACGACATTGATTCAACTCGATCATCACCTTCGACCACTTCCGATGACACGTTGTCATCTGATCGATCACCGATTGCACTTAAACAACGAGTTCTGAAACATCCGAAGAATAAAAAGAAAACTTCGGTGCATTTGTGTCCATATCCTGGTTGTTTGAAAAGGTGCATAAGATTTTCGAGTACTCATAAAGATGTTTGTGATTTTCAGCTACTCTAAATCATCACATCTGAAAGCTCATGAAAGAACACATAGCGGTGAGAAGCCCTTTGTCTGTACGTGGCAGAATTGTAGTTGGAAATTTGCTAGAAGTGATGAATTGACAAGGTAATTAAAAAGTGCTAATTATTTTTGAAATTAATTTTAATTTTCAGACATACACGTAAACATACCGGCGATAAACCATTCCGATGCAGCCTTTGTGATCGAACATTTGCCAGATCTGATCATCTTAGCCTTCATATGAAAAGACATACCTCATTTTAACTAATTATTATTCGATTTAATTATTGATTTAACATTTAGAACTTCGTTCTAAAAATTATGGACAGTGACTTTTAATCAATGGTTTGCAGTTTGCTGACATTTGAGCTTACTATCATTTGGCGCGCTTAGTTCGCGCTTAATCTTCGTTTATACATTCAATTTATTTTTGAAAACAATGCTGTTTTCCCCCACTTTCTTTTTGCTTTAACCATCCGTTTTTTTATTCTAAAATATATTCCTTCAACTCGCTTGCCCACTCCATTCCCTGCCCCGTTAACTGTCTCAAAACATAACTAATACCGGTTTTTTAAAACTTTTTTCCTGATTTTGTAAATTCCTTAAGTATTTAAATAGTACACTTATATTACTTTGATGAAAAATAAAAGGTGAATTTGAAAAGAAGAAAAATATCATTTCGAAATTGTCATCCGAACAAAAACTAAACACGATTATAAAAATATGGATTTTAAAAAATCGACGGAATGTTTACAAATGTATCAAAATTCACCGACACCTTCGCAACAACAAACGAATGTGAAATTGATTGCCGTTAATCCGTTGAATATTATAATTGAGCCGTCGAGAGGATCTGTTGAGAAGAAATTGGAAATCAAGTTTTTTTTTCTAGGAAAAATGAGTTGAAAGCTATTTTAATTTTTTTAAAGAAATGTGTATCCATGTCGAATTGCATACCGGATTAAATGTAATGGACCGACTCGTTATGTTGTTTGTCCGAATAAAGGATTTTTATCGAATGGTGAAAAAACGATGGTATATATTTTTTTAATTAGTAAAATTATTTTAAAGGGGCCTGAGGGGACGAAATAAATGGTTTAAAAATGATGAAGTATGATTGTTGATAAATAAATGAAAAAAATCCAAAGAAAAACTCGAAAATTCCGAAAAAAACATAAACCTGGATCTCGCCCTAATGACCGAAGAAACGCTTTTTTGGTTTTCTAGACCGCTTGTTTTTCCTCGGCCGCGGGATTTTATTTTTTGAAAATTTATTATTTATTTTTTGTTTTTCATTTCTTTTCAATTTTTTTTTCAGAGAAAATTATCCATAAAAGAATATTAAAAAAAAAATATAAATTAAAAAAAAAATAAAACCAGGCGGCCGAGAAAACCAAAAAAGCGTTTCTTCGGTCATTAGGTCGGGAGCCCGGTTTTATGGTTTCTTTCTCCATTTTCGAGTTTTTCATTGGATTTTTTCAAAAATCTTACTTTCATAATTTTTCAACCATTTATTTCGTCCCATCAGCTCCCCTTTAAAATCCAGAAAACATTTAAAAATCCGACAAGATCCATTTCATAAAATTGGGATTTCGGCCTAATTTTCATTTGGAATTCTAGGCCTTCGGTTTCAGAAATAACAGCACTGGTTTTGAAAATCTACAATTTTGAATTTCCTTAAATAAACTTCAGCACAGCTGAATTTTTTCAGATTGATATCACATTAATCGATGGAAACAAATATCAATCAAATCACTCATTCGTCGTTCAAGCAATCCCAGCTCCCGGAGATTTCACAGATAGAAGACTTATCTGGAAAAGAGAAAATATTCTTGGAATTTGGACAAACACTCGAATTAGGACAATGAGACCAGCACTACCCAATAAAAAAGATGAAGTTGCCAGAAGTTCGTCAAGCTCCGAGTGCGGCTCAATGACAACAACAACAACAACGGCATCATCCAATCCACCATCTGCAATTTCTTCAGTCTCCGATGTGTCTATTAATCCAATTGATCATGGAGAATTCAAAGAAAAAATTGATGAATTTACTGAACAATTGAAGAAATTGGTTGATGAGAAAAAGAACAAAGCCAGTGAAATGGTCACAGAAGTCAATGAAATCAAATCAATCGAAGTGGAACTGGATCGACATGCTCAGACATTGAACGCGTTGAATCAGCGGCTTAAAAATGGAGAGATTCAATATTCGGTATGATCCTTAAAGACATTGTGCTAGACATTGTCGTCTTTAATTTTTACCAAAATATTTAGCACAAATTTTATATTTTCAGAACCTCGTCTTGATTGAAATGAAGCTTAGAGAAGATATAAACCGTGTGAAAGGAATCTCAAATCAACAATGAAACATATAGAAAATTTTTTGCGAATAAAAATATTTATTCAAATTCGAGTATCATGTGGTGGCTCAAAATTAGCCATAATAGTGAAATAAGAATCAAATGATTTAAAGATTGTGTCAGAGATCGTTAGATTATGAACAAATGGCATCGGAAGTACAAAATTGTCTGCCAGGCGTGTATAAATGTGCGTAAAAAGCTGAAAAATCCGAGTTTGGACAAAAAATTGCACCATTTAATTGATACCTGGTCGTTGTAACTATTGTCAACTTTATCAAAAGCGATTTGAGATTTCAAGCGAAATAGGAGTTCAAAAAAGCTGCTGAAAATTAAAAAGTTTAATTTAGGAAGCACCCGAAAAGCCCACTTGTATAAAATGGAAACCATAAAACTTCGAAGTGATTGTGTGTTTTGTGTATCAGAATATGTTTCAATGCTTTGAATATCCAAATTGAGGACGGGAACTTCTGAAAAACGTTTCATAAAATGAAAGTTTCTGAAAATAAAGACGAACTAGATGATTTTTTAATTCGAATTCGGGTGCTCGTACAAATTAACTTAACGCTTTGATTAGATGGGTATGAAGTGAAGTTTCTAGAATTTTTTTCGATTTTTTTTCAACTTTAAACATATACTAACCCATCAAGATATCCCAATTCACATAAATTCTGTGTCAACTTTGTTAACATCGACTCGTGAATATGATACGCAACATGTCGTTTGAGAGTTGTATTCATGAATGCATCAGGTGGTTCAAAACGGACTGGTTGAATATTAGTTGTCCCAATTTCAGAATCAATTGGGAAACGGAAACTGTTTGAGTGTAGAACTTGTGGGTAATCAGACAAGTGGTAACTGGCGATGATGTTTGGATCTAGAACATCATTTTTCATAAATGATACGGGAATTGCTTCACTTACCATGATGCATAGCGAATCGAACTTCTAATCGTTGAAGTCCTTGGCTTCGAACATTTTTGTCAAGGATTTCATTCAAATGATGGCAAAGGTTCACTTCGATTGAATTCCTGTTTGAAGTTGAGAATTTTTTTTAAAAGTTTATCAAAATTCAGTCTCTATTCTCAGAGAATTATCGGCATTAACCGGCTCGTAATCGGCACGCGTGCCTCCCAATTCGGCACTCAAGCCGATTGCACGCCGGAAAGGCTTCGAAACGGCACCGATGCCGCCAAATCGGCTCGTAAACGGCACGTCGAAGCACGTGTTCCGTTTTAGCGCGGAACTTTTTTGAGGCACGCGAGCCATTTACAAGCCGAAACTATACTCCTGAGTTCTTTTGTGCATAATGCCTTTATCAATCTAAACTTAAAATCTAATCTTACTTTATAGCATCAGTAATCAATCCTTTGACTAACCATCCTTCTGTATCAACGTCAACTACTTTCAGGTCTCGCACAGCGCTAAAAAATACAGCTTCCAAAAAATTAATATATAAATTTAAGAAAAAAAATTGCTCACCACGTCAAATTATTATAAACCATTGGAATTCCTCCAGCTTTGAATGGTATAATCGGTCCGAGAACAATAGAACTCGATGAAATTCTGGCACTATATGAATTCGAAAATGATAAGAACAAAAATTTCCGTAAATATTTCCCAGTAATTGTTATATTAACATCAGAAATCTGGAATTTACATTATAATTCTTTGCCAAAACTAGCAAAAAAAAAAAACTAAATACCTCCAAATAATTGTCATCATTTGTTCCAATTTTGGCACCAAATTTCTTGAAATCATAACTTGTTATATTGTTCGGACTCAAAGAAACACTGCAAAAACAAGTCGAATGTGTCATTTTTCCAGGTTTCCATTCAATGATTTCTTGTCTAAAATATTCATCCAAACTTTCAAAATACGTGCGAATTCCATGAGCTGAAACCTGAAAATTGTATGAGAATCAATAAAATAAAGAATTTATACTTACATCTATAAATATGTCCGTTGGATCAACAAACGCTAAATATACAAGAAGAACAAACAATTTGAACATTCTGAAAATATGTTCCTCAGATTGAAAAGGTGAAATAATAGAGGCAATCGTAAAGTTTAAAAAAGAAGAATAAAGAAACAATATCGACATTATTAAAATAGTGTCAGAGCATTATTGTTTTTGCAAGTGGGAGGCAATTGGAAGAAACACATTGTAGTACGAAAAAAAGAAAAGGAGGGAAAAACTGTCAAACATAGTTTATCGATTCCAATGAATGCCTTGCTTTTAATGCTTTTTTTGGAGGAGCCATAATAAGAGAGTGTTTGTTTTTCATTCGAAATCAAAATGGTGAATCATTCTTCACAGAGATCTTGTGAAAAAAAAAACTTTATGAAACAATGGGAATTTCGTTTTATATTTCGTTTTTTTTTTCATGCGTTTTTATCAATATTCCATAAAACATTGGTCACGATAAGAATAGTAAAAAAATCTCTTGTTATTTACGCATCGAAGCGTGAAAGAAAACTTTTAAAAATGTGGAAATTTATACTAAGAATAGCTAATCAGAAAAAAATAAATTTTTTTCGAAATAGGGGCTTCAGAGTGAAATAACTTTTTATAGCGAATGATTTAATCTTCTAAAATATTTATAATTAACGGCTAAAATACAGAAATGAATCTGAAAAGAGGTTGCTGTAATCTTCTTTACTCTAGATCTTTCAAAAAGTTCATCTTCAGGCTTAAATTAAGGCTTAAAATAGGCATAAATTAGGCTTAAATTAGACTTAAATTGTGTAGACTTAAATTAGGCTTAAAATAGGCTTTAATTAGGCTTTAATTAAGCTTAAAATAGGCATAAATTTGGCTTTAATTAAGCTTAAAATAGGCATAAATTAGGCTTTAATTAAGCTTAAAATAGGCTTAAAATAATATATATATATAAAGCTTAACATAGGCTAAAATTAGGCTTAAAATAGGCTTAAATTAGGCTTATTATTTCTTTATGTGACCTAAGCAAACAGCCCCGCCTCCTTATCCATTTATATATAAGGATCGGTTTTTTTTGTTTTGCTTCGAACTGAAACACGAAAAAAAACTTTATTCGCTTTAAGAACCATTTTAGAAACCTAAGGCATCATGCAAAAAGAAGTCGGGATCAAACGGCAATCTTGCCATTATTTCAGCTTTATCGATCTTAAAATCGAGATAATCAAAATGTTTCACAAGTTAAAACTTACCGTAACATAAGCAGTCTTGATGACTTCAGCACTTCCACCATTCTCCTTACTCAATCTCTCCTTACTGAGCAACTCCTTACTCAATATTTCTCTACTTCCAATCGTTTCTCTACTCGCTTCCTTACTCGGTTGTTTTGCTGTTTCTTGACTCATCATCGGTTCTCTGCTTCTCAAAACTTCGCGACTTCTCGAAACTTTTTCTCTCGATTTTTCAGGCGTTTCAGCCTGTTCCCGACTCCCTTTCTTCTTCTTTTTCATGAAGAGACCAGTTGATTCGTTTTGCTTTGCTTCCCAATCAAACGGATCATTCCATGAGTATTTTCCCTTCTCCATTATTTGATTAATCAGCATAAAATATTTATAGTAATCCGGTCGATGGAAATATGTCAGTGTTCGAAGATGCCTTGCAATTTCCAATAATTCAACTGGGCTGTTTTGAAGAACTGTTTCATCGGTTTGCATCTTTTTCAGCTCCCCAACAAGACGTTTATCACTGAAAGCAAATAAAAATCCAAATTCAAAAAAGTAAAGCTAAAAAACTCACTTCTGGTTCGACCACGGTAACAATCCTCTCAACTCAGCCAACAAATAAATCATACTCCATAAATCATCAACCCTTCCTTGCTCAGCTCTATCATGCATTCGAATCGAACAATATCTCGTTGTTCCACGAAACAATGCCCGATCTCTTGGTCTTCTCATCATATACTTTGCTGGTTCGTCCGCTTTTTGGACCGCAAATTGACGGGCCAACCCGAAATCAAGAACATGAAAAAAGCGAGCTTCACCAGAATGTTTCTGAAAAAAAAACGATTTTTTAAATGGTTTAGTGATGGTTAATTACTCTTCCGAGTGCCATATTCGCTGGCTTCAAGTCGCGATGAATGAATCCGCACTGAAAAGGAGAAAGCGAATGAATATGAATTCATAAATAAATCGGAAACATACATCATGAATCTGTTTTAAGCAGAATAATATATTTCCAGCTATTCGGGCTTGACTTGAAACTGTCAGTGAACGACCAAGTTTTCTGTAATTATGAATGAAGTTGTTTTTTATAGAACAATAAAAAAATATGAGATGAAAAATGCAAGCCTAAAGTTCCGATGAGTTTTGTATTTCGTTGGATAAACACCAAAGTGAGCGTCCTCTCGGAGATGGATAATTGCCAACGCGGCAAAAAAACTCATCAGAATTTTTGGCTTTAAAGGAGGCCTTTACGGAAATAATGAATGCGTCTGGGATGAAAATAGACTTTATTCTCATTCCAAATCTGTTTTTAAAATTTTCTAGAACCACCTAGAAGCCGAGAAATCGCGCCTCAAAACAATGGCCTAGAAAAAATTTCCATCTGGCCGTACTTTTCTTATGAGCTTTTAACTTTTTTTGTTCCATTAATAAATAGTTACGAAGAATGCTTATATTAGTATTGTTTTATGTTTTATCATCTGAATTCATGCTTTTTTTGGATTTTTCATGCCTGCGGACTAGTTTACGCCGATGACCACATTTTCTAGGCCATTGTTTTGAGGCCTGTTTTCTCGGCTTCTACGTGGTTTTAGAAAATTTTAAAAACAGATTTGGAATGAGAATGAAGTCTATTTTCATCCCAGGTGCATACTATAGCCCTGTAACATTTATTATTTTCCCTATCGTAATTCAGTGTTGACAGCATGTTTTTTTTTTGATAAATCAATGGAAATGAAAGTTACACCAATTTGACTGCATGAAAGCGTATCCGATCGACCGTCGCGGAATTAGAGCGAAATAACATCAAAAATTATCAATAATTTCAGAATAAATCATAGGTCTCGAAACGTTTTCAACAACCAATAAACATTACTTTGATATTCGACTCAAACTATCGCCCAACAACGTCATAATCACATAACTATAAGTCGTAACTCTTGCGGCACAAATCAACTGAGCAACATGCTGCTTCCCTGACAGCTTTTTCAAAATCGCAACTTCCAATTTGAGAACACATCCACCTGATGCATAATTCGATTCCGCTTTCATCGCCGCTTCCGAGTCATCTTCCAACGATTTCACCAAATAAACACTTCCACAACCACCTTCGCCAAGTTTTTTGATTATCTGCCAATTGAAACCAACGATTTTACCACGAGGAAGTTCAACCGTGCCGTTGTCTGAAACTCAGCAACTCGATATTTTAAGGTGTATCGAATGGTTTACGTTTTACCATTGTTCATAGTTTTTTTGTCTACAGTTTGGAATTCGTAAGCGTGTAAAAAATAAGAAATACTAATGTACGGAACAGAAGTTGTGAGTAATGATATATTATTCCAACGTTTATTATTCCATCGTGTTGTTTTTTAAAACAAAAGTTTTAAATATTCATCTTTTTACTGTTCGTCGATATATTTCCACTTTTTGTTGTGACTTCTTATACATTTTTTAGGCAATTTTTTCTACGTTTCAAAAAATTCTCCACTTGAAATTTTTTTACTGTAAAATGTAGTGTAATTTTTATTGTCAACTCAAATATTCTTGATCATGCAAGTTGGTTTTGATCTACCCAGAAAATCTAAGTCTCTCACGCAGTCACGCTATTTTTGCCTGCGAGCGGCTGCGCTGCGGTCTTTTAGTAGAAAATGAATGATCCAAAATTTTTAACTTGACAATACTGGACCGCAGTATTTTTTTTAAAACTATTTACCTCCTAGAAAAAATATACGGGTTGAAAGTTTGAGATCAAATAATTTTGAAGTCTAAAAAATTGAAATTTATAACTGGAAAATTAAAAAAAATTTTAATTAGCTTCTGAGGACTTTTTTCAAAATTCTACTGAATACAATTTTTTCTTTTGCCGATTGTGCATCTTACAAAAAAATTTTAACGCCTCAACTTAAGTGGTGTTCTTGTGATCTTTGAACGAAAATTAGTACTGAAAAAACTCGATTTTAAGACTTTTTTGTAAATAACTTTCCTAAAAGTCAAAAATCGAAAAAGTGCCGAATATAATTTGAAGAAAAGACAATTTAGATTGTTTTGACATAAAAATTAGCTGGGAACACACGATCTGTGATGCGTGATTTTCAAAGAAATAGATTTTTTTGTTCAATCTATGCTTGAAACCGTTGGAAATATCTGATTTTACTTTCAAATTTGCACGAGATAGGTGTGAGAACCCATCCGAAACGTTTATTTCAAGAATTACCCTAGGGTAACCCAGAAAACTTAAAATTAAAACAATATCCACAAGTGCGTCAGTCAAAATTTGTGTTGGCGTGATTAATAGTAGCGGCGGGAAAAAATTAACTCGTATCGTGCCCTTTTACGAAAAATTTTGAAAATCGACAATTATTAATAAATTTTTAGCGGATTTCGCCTCAAAAAATGGTGTTCAAACGAGTAAGGTGCTTGTTTATAATTGTTTTTAATTAACCGAAAAAATACAGAAACTTATAAAAAATTCTTTATGGAATCAAAACACATTTTACAAGATTATCCTCCAGTAGTTCCACCAGTCGAAGTGCTTCCAGAAGTTTTTGAAGTTTTATCTGAAATATTCCTCCTCAATTTCCAATTAAAAAAGAATCATAAAACTCACCACCCTTCTTCCCTTTCTTTCCCTTCTTTCCCTTCTTAACCTTAACCTTTCTGGCCTTTGGCAATTGCTTGAGACGAGATCTGACCATATTCTTTGTGATTTGAACATGTGCAAACAACATGATAAGTCCGAAAACAACGCCGGCGGCAACTCCAACAAGCAATGGGGTTAGAATTGAGTCCGGATGAACTTTTAGACTGTCGCTCATGTTTCACAACTGCAAAGAAGTCGATATTGTTTTTTTTTTCAATTATTTTAATTTACCTCACAGAATACAACTTATCTGATGATGATAATAAAAGGGATTCCATTTGGAGTTAATGTTGACGATTAGGAACGTGACCTTATTTATTTTTGGAAGCGTTTACCTTTTTATAAACTTTTTTTAAACTTTTTTGATGAATGAAAAAATGAAAAACTGGGACTCAACTTTTCCTCAAAGGCCTTTTCATATCAATTTTCTTCTTGAGTTACTATCGGGAGCTTCCGTTAATTCACCAGATATTATTCAAAACTTTATCGATCGCTTTGTTTTCAAGCACCAGCTCAAAACTTAAAAATAATCGAATTTCTTACAATTTTTTTGCTCTTCTAAAAACGGAGTTTATTTTATTGCGAACAATTTTTAAGAAGCAATTTGTAAACCTAAAATTGTTCAATACCAGACGTTTAGTTTGAATCCTTGTGTAACTCGAAACCTACAGTTTTATAACGATTCATTCAAAACTCAAAAAATTAACACTTGTTTGAAAAATAGTACTTATTTTTATCATTTTTCACTGACACATTTTTTTTTAATCCGCTTGTAAATTCTAAAAAATTAATCGGTCTGAAACTTCAAAAATAAGTTTTTTGCAAGTGTTAAAACATTTTTTGATAAGATGTTGCACCCAATAAGTTATGATTTCAGGAAGAAATAATTTAATTATAATGTAGCTGGCTCCTCATGAAAAATGATATGTACATGACAAATTATCAATTTTCAGTTTGTTTATCAGTTTTCTGATAATTGAAATTCAAAGATTGATGAGCAGTGATATCATAATACATACATTTGACCAAATAATTTTGGAGAAAGATACATTTGTTTAAAAATTGATAAGTTTTGATAAAACTACTCTGCAAACTCATAAGTATACTCAATTCACTGAACTCGAATTCGATGCCCAAAAATAATAGAAAAATTGACAAAATGAACTTAAATTTGAGAATCAAATACTTTCAATATCTAGGAAAAAATTTACGAATTTCTTTCGGACCTAGTTATTCACATCAATAAATGGGTACCAGGGATGGGCGGGAAAGACCTTCCGGGAAATTTTTCGGGAAATTTTTTTCCCGGTTCCAAAGACCGGGAAATTCCGGGAACTTTCGGGAAATTCTAAAATTTAAAGGCAGCTTGTCAGTTAACACGATCCAAATTCAAGGCAAAACATCAAAATTCGAATGGGAGCCCAGGTGGTCCAAAGAACATTACCAACATGTAGGCAAATTCAAATAATTGTGTTTCGCGCCAATTTCGACCGCGTTGCACGGACACCGACCGCGTTGCACGGACACGCGCGCATTCAAATTTTGATTTTTTCAACTTTGGACCGCCGCTATGACGTGTGTATTTATCGGTGTGATTTCGCATAAATTGCATTGTACTAATGAGAGAAAGCTCTAATTTTTGAAACTAAGAACATGTAGGGTCAAATTAACTGAACAGCTGTCTTTAACTCCAAAATACTTTTTTTCTCCTGATTTTATCGATTTTCCTAGGTTTCCAGAGTTAATAAACATCCAACGATAAAAACTAAAGGATAAACCAGGAATAAACGCAAGATTTTGAATAAAACAATCATTTTTCAGAATCGCATAAATGAGTTCAAAAAAATAAAAATGTAAAATTTTCTTATTTCAGACTACGGAAGACATATTAATAAACTTTTAGTAAAGTTTCGTTAATCACATTGAACTGTGGTAGTGTCAACTCAAATATTCTTGATCACTGCGTTTTGAGGGCTGCTCAACCTCACGGACGCTCCGCACACACGCACGCAGCTGCCGACACACTGGAAAATTGGCGGGAAAATGAATTTTCAAATTTTCCAGAGTATTGACGTTCACGGTATGAATGAATTGACCGTTAAGCATGGTTACCAAATCTCTGGAATTTCATTTTCACTGGAATATTATTACTGTAGCGAACCTGTCGGTTCATGAGATTATTCTTTCAGATCTCGAAATACATCTCGATTTTCCATCGCCATCATCTTTCACCTGCCCACAAAACAGCCACAATGAAAAAAGTCGTAAATTCTATTATTTGTGCAAAGTGTGATTCATTTTGCAAGGTTTCAGATACAATAAGTAGGCGATGAAAGATGTCGAGTAAACATAAAAATGAAATGTTGCATAATAATAGCGATAACACATAATTTTTGATGACTCAACTATTTCTAGACTTTCAACTTATGTCGATGATGATGATAAGCATGATCATTTAAATTTTGATGACAATTATGGATTTTATCACCAAGGACCACGTCATTTCATTTTTTTCTTGTATTACCACCCTCCGCTTTTTTTAGCGAAGATGAATCAGTTAGAAATCAAGGGCATACCACAATTTACTGATAATAAGAAAGTATTTAAAGCCGATTGTGTGGCCGGGTCTTTGTCAATCACGCATTTATACTGAAACATTTAAAACCACATATTTTATCATTTTGTTTCATTTTCCTTGCGCTCCGATTTCTTTTCCTGAAAATGCCAATAACAAAAAGTTATGACTTGCAGACGATGCCTCAAACATCATCTGCTTCAAATTCCAAATTATTATTTGGAAGGTTTGATCCAATCCATATTGCTCTTGCAGTAACTACTCTTATTTTCCTAATTTTGTCTATTGTGTTTATTATTCTTTTTGCAACAAAACATGGTGAGAAATGGAGAATTTCAATGCCAAATTTGTTTAATTATTATCAATATTCAGACACATCAACTGCCTTCTTAACAACTGGGTATTCTCCAAATTCTACAGATGCACTTTCTAATGATTTCCAATCAAAACTGAAGAGCAAGTATACAATCAATTCATTTGCACTCGAAACACAGTAAGTTTCAAATTAGTTCAATTTTTGATAATAAAACTAGGATTATTTAGCAGGTTTTTTAACTATACAGGATCAGACATGAAAAATATCAAGACTATAAATTTTCAATTTCGGATAATTGAAATTCTGAAAACATCTAGGAAAAGTTGGAGATCCCATTTTTTCTAGATCACTGATCCAATTTCAATTAATTTTTTCGTTAGCTTCCAAATTTTCTAACCCTTGGAAACAATTTCGAACCCGTTTTATTTTAGTTTTGTTAAAAATGTCTGTAATAATTCTAGAAATCAACAAGTCAGTGCTGTATACTCACTCCGAGGTTCTGTTTCAAATGACGATGTGCAAAATGTTCTCTCCTCTTCAAACTTGGTATCTCAACTTGAAACCACTTGTAAGCATTTGTCTTTCAGCGAATTATCACATTCCTGGGTTTCATAATGCACGATAACACAAGTTTCAGATGGAGATAAGGCATACAGTGTTTGTCATCAACAACCGCTTTTCACCACTACAACAACAAAAAGCGAAACAACTACACAATCTCAAACAACAACTCAAAGTGTTACAACGACTCCACAAATAACAACATCCGCACAAATTATAAATAAATGTAAGTTATTGAGAATTTGAAACATTCCGAATACTGGGTTCCAGACTGTAATGGAGAAGCTATTCGCAGAAATGTTATTCTTGTCATTGATATGGATGACAGGGCTAAGACGAACAAAACCGAAAAGTTGGAAAGTTTGAATCAATTGAAACTTAAAATCGTTTCCGGAGTCAATTTCCCGGCCACCGGGTTTCTATTGGCTGCCGTTGTTGGAGGCAAAGTCAAAACGATTTCAACCAAATTTGTGAATGATATTGATGGATTTACAACTGATTTCAATACTCTTTTGAATGTTCCGAACTTCATCAACGCATCATCGTTAGACTTGGGCGCTATCATGGCCTTCGCAGCTCCAGTTTTTCCAGCCAATGATTATAGACCAGGAGAGTTGATTATTTTGACTGATAAGGCATCGGGTGCTGGATTGGGAACAACGAAAAATCTCCGCGAATTGGGAATTTATGTAGCGATTGCTGGGGTTACATAGTAAATCGTTTTTTCTTCACATTGCCCCGAAAACCACAATTTACAGCTCCACTCAGTACGAAACGTTTGTCGACCAAGCAAATGGCTATACAAGTTGGACCGAATTGGCAAACAGTGACCCATTTTCAGATTTCATTTGCAAATGTAATTCAGTTTTGAGGTTTAAATAATCATATCAAACGTTTTTTTCCAGTCTACAATAAAGCAACCCCTCCAGCTGTGAGCCGATTCTACAATTATCCAATGAATCTTGATGGTACTTAAGAAAACAATAATATTATTAAAAAAATTATTTAAAAAAATTACAGCCGCTCAAGACTCTCCAACTTGTCAAGTTCTTGACATTTTGATTGCATTTGATACATCAGAGAGTTTGTCAAGAATCATAATTGATCAATACAAAACATTCGCGAAGAAGCTTGTTGCTCAGTACAAGTATAATACTGATCAATACACACGAGTGGGAATTGTTACATTCAAGTAAGTTAGTATCTTCCTTAAAGATAGAGTATGATTTTTTGTAAAAAACATTTAATTATTTGCGACATTTACCTTTAATTTCGAGTCACAAACTCATTTTCACTTTTCAGCAACGGAGTAACTGAAAAGCTTCAAATCAACCAAGGAACAAATCTTGATTTAATCAATAAAATCATCGACGCCGTTCAATATGAAGGAGGACTAACTGACGTCACAAAAACACTCGTTTTTGCCAAAAATCAATTCCAACAAGAATCAGATGGTTCTCATGGAAAGATTCTTTTGGTTCTTTCTGATGCTATTCCAACTGTTGACACGTATGCCGATGAAATCGCTGCTGGAAAGGATCTTACAAATGCCGGCGTTGCCACATTCTTCATAGGATATTCAAGTTTCACAGATGATGTGAAGAAACAATTGGGACAGGTTACAAATCCAGACTACGTTTTTGGAGATATGTCCGATGCTACTTTCAACTCACTGACCAATATTTTTTTGAGAATTTATCCATGCCCACTACCAAGTACATTTTTTTCTACATAACTTTCAGTTCAAAATACCGCCAATTTTCAGAATGCGTTACTGCATATTTCGCGATTGAAATCAGTGAAGCAACCGGTGATTACACACAAAAGAATCTTATCAGCATTCAATCAATTGTTGACAAAATGGCGCCACTTCAAACTGGAACAGAATCATATCAATTGATCAGTTATAACTCAGGCATGACAAGATTCAATCCGCAAGGTGATGCTAGTTTGGCAAGCTTCAAAACTTTCCTCGATGGATTAATCAATGATCCAGCAAAGGTTGCTGCACTTCGGGGTGGACATACAAGACTTGACACGTATGTTATGTCACAAACAAATATACTTAAATGAATTGAATTTTATACGTATTATAATTTTTTAGTGCAATCGATGACATTTCCAAAGAATTGACTCTACAATTAAGAAAAAATGCAAGGTTCACTTCAAACATCCTCTTCTTCGGCCAAGCCAACAACGAAGTTCTTGATCCAGACGTTCCAGAAGCTGAAAAGATCGCTCTTCTAAAAGCATCCTCTTCACAACTTCTATCTCAAACTGGTGGATTGATATATGTTGTTGACGATTCAAGACCGAGCAATTTGTTCGGTGACGATCTTTGGACCGCCGTCACAACTGCTGATAAAGTTATCCCACTTTCTGATGACGTTGTTGGTGACTTGTCAAAACTTGATTATTTTGACAAATGGTCCAAGATGTCATGTCAATTACCTGCATTGGCTACGTGTTATGACACTCAATTGGATATTGCAGTTATTTTTGACTTGCAGAAGCAAGACTATCCAGTGAGGATCAATATCCGCATTTATTTACTTAATAATTAAAAAATGTTGATTTCAGTTCATGAACTACATCACCCAATTTGTTAACCGCTTCTCTACCGAAGACGATGCTCACATTTCCTATGTTGCTTACGGTTCCCAAGAAACCAAGGTGCTCGCGGAACTCGCGGCTCATTCGTCTCAAGAATTAGCCAACGATGCAGTTATTTATGAAGAATGGAGAAACGGATCGTATTTCATCACAACCACTACTCAGGCTCCAACAACATCACAAAGTAATTATGACTCAAAATTATCAAGAAAAAAAACAATAACATTTTCAGAGCCAACACTTTTCAACAATGATTACCAGATAACATCAAATACAATAAGCGGGTATGTTGTTAATATTTATCTTAACAAATATTAAACTTTATGCATTATTTTCCTTCTCTTTCCGAATCCTCCAACGCTTCCTTAAAATCCTCCTCCCAGTCGTATGGATCACTTAACTTCTTCTCCCCAACCAACATTTTACAAGCATCTTGAAGTTTAGAGTAGGGCGGATCAGCCATCGGATCAAGCATGAACACCGCTCTTGCGAGCTCGTAGAGGTCATTTGTTACAAAATAGTCCGAGTTGGTTAATTGCTGGAAATTCAGAATTTTAGCCAAAATTTTCAAAATAATCTACCATCATTTCCTTCAACTTTTTGATCTCATCATTTCGCTCCAAGTTCTTCCATGGTAATTCTCCGACGAGAAGTTCATATCCGCTATATACTAACGATGTTAAATCATCACTTGGACATTGTTCAAGTCTGGAATGTACTCGAACAGATACGTATCGATGTGTTCCTCGAAATCCAGCTCGTGTTCGATGAGGTCGCCATGAACCAGTTTCTGTTTTATACCTTCGAATTAAGCCAAAATCCAATAATATAAGAACGTGCCGATTCTGAAAAAATTGAGATAAGCTATTTTTAAATATAGGGTTCCACTAAATTTCGAAGACTCACTTTGTTGCTGATTCCAAAGCACATATTCGCTGGTTTAACATCTCGATGAACATAACCGGTTTCGTGTAAATCTCTCAATGCAGCTATTGATTGGACCAATATTCTTCCGGTTGTACTTTTTCCCAACTTTTTGACAGGGCTCGCTTTCCGAATATCACCGATATTTACACTCAGAAGTTGCATAACTGTAAAGGATACCTAATTAGACTTCTATTCAATTTGACAAACTCACTGATAAAATTCATTTTCCCAGTTTGTCCAGAAGCGAAAACCATAGGAACATGTGGCTTCCCTTGCATTTTTACCAGCACCTTTTGCTCCAATATCATTCGTTTTGCAAGTTTTCCTCTTCTAACCTTTGGTTCGACCTTTATCGCTACTTCCTCGGCTCTTTTCATATCAATTGCCAGATATATTTCCCCATAGCCACCTTTTCCAATCATCCCTTCGATATGCCAACGGTTTCGAAAAATGTCATCAACCGTGAGAAGTGGAACCGTTTCACGATCGACTCGTCGCATCCGCGGCATTATTGAGTACTTGGTCTCTTTCGCTGGTTGCTGCAGCGGTTGTTGTTTTCTAAACTTTTTTGGCTCGATTTTCTGAATATAATCGAAGAATTATCTTACACATCATTTGCGTTTTTATCGTTGTTACTTTCGTTATTCGTAGTTGCTTTTGCTTTAGATGAAACTAGAGATTCCTGAAATTGGATGAAGAATAATTTTGATAATGTTATCTGGTGCTAATTACTTCTTTTTTAGTTCCAATATTTTGTGCCTCTTTCTTTTCCATTATTATGTCTCGTCACTTGTGAAAATTATCAAACTGAATTATTCGAGCGAAACTGAGACTTTGTTAACATTTCACGTTCTTATCAATTTTTAGGATCTAGATATATTTTGTGAAGGTTTTAGGAAACGTGGTTTGATTCTAATGAAACTTACAATTATTATCTGAAAAAAACCATTTTGACGCCACGGTGGGACCGAAATTGTCATCGCGAACAACCCTTTGTGTGTGCACACCGTTACGACAAATTGCACACACGCAAAAATTCGATTTTTTACAAACTGCATTTTAACGCCTACAACGCATGAAAAATGAAGTTTTTGCGTTAAATACATAAAGAATATCTAATCGAATTTTTTTCACTCCGAATTACAAAATTGCGTCCCTGAGTAATTTATTGAGCTCTAAATAAAATCGATCCCACATGTTTTTAAGAAAAAAAATTGTTCAAAAATTAAAAATAGTTTTTCTAGTTTTTATTAATTTTTAACACTTGCAATTGCTACTCTGAAAAACTTAAACCTTTAAAATGTATCTCAATTATTTTTGTGAAACAGTCAAAACATTTGCAGATTATTCGATCAATTGAGAACTCAATTCGGATGTGGAAACTACAACGACAATCGCGATCGTCTCTTCGCTCCAAACATTTTCATCATCGCATCTGATGATTTAGGGTGCGTCACCTCTCGATGATTTTAATCTTCTACTTATAAACAACGCAATTCCAGAAATTACGACCAATCAGTCTGGACAGCATTCAAAAGTGAAGTTCGCGACAAATTCGGATGTTGGGACTGTGCCGGAACACCCAAATTCTTGTTCCTTTCAAGAAATGATAATTCCGCACCTGTAGATATTGGTGTGACTATCAATTTATCCGATAGTGATTTGGATATTGATGCGACGGATGATACATCAACTCAAGCAAATATTAATAAATTTAACAATTTGGTCAATACAATTTGCGTGTCTCCATTAAACCGTAAGTTTGAAAATCTAACAATAATTGTAGATCAAAATATTTGTATTTTTCAGAATGCAGTTCGTACACTTGTTATTCATGATAATCTGTCTGTTCAGCTTTATTTAAAGAAAAAAAAGATAATTGTTAAAATGATCGATGAGCTTTCAAATTACTATTACACAATGAAATAATTTACTTACTCATGTTTATTGTTATTATTTTCCAACCTGTAAAAAAGAAATGTTCAAAAAATTGTTCAAATTGCGCAGTCTTCAATATTAATGGCAGATTTTGCTTGTTTTGGATGGGAAATTGTTGTCTGATTGAAGCGAATCAGAATAACACAACCATGCAAACCAATCGAATCTTTTCCATCATTTGTCGGCGCATCATTCAAATAGGTATTCCCAACAAAAACATTTCGATAAACATTCAATTGTTCAGCTCCTTCAGGTGAATGCGCTGTAATTGGATCCTCTCCATTTACAGACAATTTGATTTCTCTTCGATTTTGAATCATTTCAATTGTTGTCCATCTTTCATCTTCGATTCTTTTTGGATGTGTCAATACGACGGTTCCACTTCCCAAGTTGATCGCGAATCTTGCGAAACGATTTTGATCAATTGATAATTCGAAAAAGTCATCTTCTTGGTTTACATCACCAGCGTATAGGACGACTTGTTTCAAATTCGAGGAGAATTTGTGAAGTTTCAGATTAATAGCAATGTCCAAGTCGCTACCAGTTACGCTGAAAATTCAAATTATTCTTAATATTCAAAAATTTTTACTTTTAGCAATTCGTTTACAAAATTTACTGATATTAAATATTTTCAGAATTGTGTGAAAAATGTAGTTAATCAAATGAAGAAGTTTTATTAATTTATACATGTGATTTAGTTTAAAGGAGGGCTTTACGGAGCTAATAAATGCATCTGGGCTGAAAATAGACTTCAGACTTATTCCAAATATGTTTTTAAAATGTTCTAAACCCACCTAGAAGCCGAGAAAACGCGCCTCAAAACAATGGCCTAGAAAAAGTGTCTACCGGTGAAAACTAGTCCGCTGGCATGAAAAATCCAAAAAAAATTAAAAAAAACATTAAAAAGGACTAATATAAGCGTTTTGCATAACTAATGAAACACAAAAAAATATCATAGGAAAAATTTCGGCCAGGTGGCCACTTTTTCTAGGCCATTGTTTTGATGCTCATTTTCTCGGCTTCTAGGTGGTTTTAGAAAATTTTAAAAACAGATTTGGAATGAGAATTAAGTCTATTTTCATTTAAGATACATTTATTAAGTGTTTGCTTACTGATTTCCAATTTGTTTTAATGAACTCGCTAATTATTGCTGGCAACCAATTATTAATGTTTTTTTTCTACATGCACTTATGGGATTACAAGAAATCATTATAATATTTTTCTGATACTCGAAAAATAAGAAAACGTTCAGATAAAAGTTCATTAGCAAAAAGTGCACCGAATTTTGCAAAATTCTGTCTGCCCTCTGCATTCTGAATTAGATGTCAAAAAATATCAGATTTAAAATCTGAATATTTTCAAGAAATGTAATCTAAAAACCAAAAATCAAGTTTTTGATGAGAAATATACGTCTTAGGATTAGATTTGGAAAGATGAGAAATTGAATTAGGATGCATTTTTACAGAATGTTCGCGTTTTTTTCTCAAGAAGAATTTTGACTCTCTAAGTAAAACCAAACAATGCCGTTAACACTCACTGGCTCATTACTGACTCGTCGTCAAGTTCCAAATATGAAAATCCATTAAATGACATCGCGGACACATCGGATTCCGATGTCAGCGCACATTTTTCACCATTTCTCGGCCATTGACAGGAGCAGATCGGTTGTGAATTATGTGAAACGCATTTGTTCGGACACCCGAAAGAAGCGCAGGGATCTGACAAGCATTCAGTCACACCTTGTGCAGAATTTGCTGAAAGCTGCACCGTTTTTCCATTCATTCGAATCTAAAAATAACTCTTTTGTTTCAAAAACACAATTTTATTAAAATCTAACCCGTTTTATACATCCCAAAAATCCTGGAACATCTTGGAGGATATTTGGAGTTTCCCCATCAAAAGATCCAATATGAATTATTCCATTATTTTCAAACGCGTCATTGATTTGTCCATACAATTCAGTTTCAACCCAATTTTGTTTGTTAATTTTCAACAGAATTCCCTTTCCACTTCTCCACACCTCTAATTTATGCCAATGATAAAAACTTATTGCATTTTCAGATCTATAATTTATATTTTTTCTTCGAGTTAAAATATTTAAAAAATGAACCTCAAAATAGCTGTATCTGCTCCAAGTGATGCGTAAACTTTCACAAAAGATTTCTCAATCGTAACCGCCAAATATTTACTATTTTCATGCCAGAAGAACAGAATTCCTTGCTGTTTTTCAGTCTTGAATTGTATCGACAATTCCAAATACGATAAAATACTATTCGGCGCCGGAACCGACACATTCGATAATCCATTAAAGTGCGCATTTTTGAATATTGTTTGTGGCTGTTGATCACTTATTCCTTGAGCACCATTCATTTTAGCTGTTGTAGCTATAAATTAACCAAAATTATATATCATTTTTAGATTTTTTTTCTTTTGCAGAATTCTCAAAATTACGAAACTTTTAATTATTTCCACAGAAACCCCCAATTTTTCACACAGAGCAGCAACATAAGAGTATCCAATATATCTTTTAGGACGAAAATTGGAAAACTTTTCGCTTTTTTTTCCAATGAATACTTTATACCCATTCGGACGCACGTTCATCTTGAAAAGAACAGAGAATTTTTCAATTTTTAGGAAAAAACGTTCAAGAGAACACTTGAAGAAGATAATCAAATCAGTTTAGAAGGAAACTAGGCACAAAATAACATTTAAAAAACCCCCACGAAGAAAACTCGTTTCAATCTTCCAAGAAATTGCAGGCGAAAAAAATGATTGAATTTTACATTCTTTCTTTTGAAGGATCGTAAACTCACATAAAATTCGGGAGCTCCCGCGTCACTTTGAAAAAAAAACTCGAAATTGGGAGAATCTTTGATTTGAAAAATTGTCCACACTTTCAAAAAACAGTTTCTATTTCCTTTTAAAGGCAGCTTGGGTTGGGTCAAATTAACTGATACACTCTTTAAAGGCAGCTGGTCAGTTAACACCATACAAATTCAAGGAAAAAAAAATCAAAATTCAAATGGGAGCCCAGGTCGTCCAAAGAACAATACCATTATGTAGCCACATTCAAATAATTGTGTTTCGCGCCAATTCCGACTGCGTTCCGGCGCGCATTCAAATTTTGATTTTTTCAACTTTGGACCACTGCTATGAAGCGTGTATTTATCGGGGTAATTTCGCATAAATTGCATTGTACTAATGAGAGAAAGCTCTAATTTTTGAAATTTAAATCTGGTAGGGTCGAATTAACTGATCTACTGTCTTTAAGCTTCCATTCGTTTTAATTTTAATTTTTTTAAACATTTGAAATCTTCATCAAAATCTGATCATAAAAGTTTTTAAAGACCACCAAAATGTAAGAAAATATTTTAAAAATCAGCTTTAATCAGAAGTTTCACATAATTTTAAATTGCGGTAGCTCCCGATGCCCCAAACGACCAAAATGTCATTGAATTTCCTACTAGAAAAAAAAGTCAACAACTCACGAATCTCTTCAATCAAAATCGGAATCTCCAATGTCTTTTCATATCGAGACGTTGTCGTCGTCAACTGCTCAAACACTGTAAACGAATGTTGTGTGGTGTTTTTGATCAATTCTTCCAATTCATCGGCTAACATTTTTTCAAGAAACAACCCATTATAACTAAATGGTAGACAGTAGCAAAATGGAATAATTATTAGAAGAATAAACAACGCAAATTTTTTGTTTCTCTTCATTTTGATTTGAGGAATGTGCTCAAAAACAAGCTGAAAATAGAAAAGGGGGAAAGTCCCGCCTACTCTAGATTCGATTGGCGAGAAAAAAGCAAGCATCAAATGCTCCTTTTGAGGGAAGGAGAGAACTTTTTTATTTTTTATGTTCGTTTTTTTCTGAAATTCAATTTAAGAACATTGCAAAATCCGTCATTTTTTCGGACTGGCTTCAACAACAAAAAATTAAATTGTTGTGAGTTGGTGATAACTTAAAAAATATTTTTTTAAGTCTGAAAAGAGCTGAAATTCTAGGAAATCTATCCAAAATCCGAGATCAAGAAAATGGTTTTCAGGAATGTTTTTGTGATAATTTGAGATTAGGAAAATATCCGATTTACAAAAAAAGAAGATAAATTTCCTGAAAATCGCATCGCTTTAATTTTTGCTCAAAATGACTTTGATCGTTCAAAAAGTGTTTCTGATGTTAGTGAAATTAATTTATAATTAATCCTTGTTAAAGCAATATTTTTAAATTTCTGAAAAAAAAACCTACATTCAGGTGTTATTTCTGGAATTCCTCGCTGTGTCAAATCGTACATTGCAATTTCGCTTGAATTACCTCTATCCTCGGCTCCAATCGCGTCACAATATACTGGAAAAACAATGGATTACTTGAAGATTAGACTTATTTTAGACAAATTCAAAAAGATCCCAGATTTGATTTTTGAAACTAACCAACAGCTGAAGAATCCAAAACTTTATTGATACTGTTTCTCGAATCGAGCACAACATCTCCATTCAACGAAACAAATCGAATACATCCGCGGAATCCGTCAGTCGCTCCCGTTTTCTCTTGAAGAAATTCAATGTTATTTGGTGCGCCTCCAATGAAAACGCCTTCATCCATTGTGATCCCTTTGTAGTTCTAGAAATGTTTATTATTTCAAGCTCAAATTCCAATAAACAAAGACAAAATATTCTTTTTAAAAGTTTCAGAAATACATAAGAGATGTCAAAAAAGCGGTCGGAAAACATTGTTTTGTGATCCGTTTTTATGAAAAATTCAGGAGGATTGGCAAAAACAGGTGTTCCGAAATATGCAAGCATTATTCATTGAGTCTTAGTTTCTCAAATTTGGATTTCTAGCTCATCAATATCGGACTTCAGAATTTGATGTGAATTCTTGTACTTTTATCTACTTTTAAAAAATACTGTTTCGACGAATAATATGACAAGCTCTAAAAATCCCAACCTTACATTATATGCATTTAAACTATCTGGTTCTTATAAGGTTCTTGTTTATCTTTCTAATTTTTAAATTGTTGAAAGGAGAGATATTGTCAACTAAAATATTCTTGATCATTGCGTTTTGAGGGCTACTCAACCTCATAGACACTCCGCACGCACGCACGCACCCGGCTGCCGACACTCAGCACCTTGGAAAATTATAAAATTTTATTTTACCGCGGATTTTCTAGTGTTTTGAGTGTCGACAGTCGCGTGCGTGCGTGCGGAGCGTCTGTGAGGTTGAGTAGCCCTCAAAGCGCAATTTTTTTGGATTTCTCATGCCTGCGGACTAGTTTTCGCCGGTGGCCACTTTTCCTAGGCTGTTGTTTTTAAGCTAATTTTATCGGCTTCTTGGTGGCTTTAGAAAATTTTAAAAACAGATTTGAAATGAGAATGAAGTCTATTTTCATCCCATACACATTCATTTGCTCCGTAAAACCCTCCTTTAATGTCTTCTTTGAGCCTCACCTTAAACTCATCAGTATTATCAACCAACTTCTTTCCATTATCCACACTCATCTGTGTTCTGTCACAATTCTTCCTCCAGACATTAATCTCATGCCATTGGCCAATTCGGAATGTTCCATGATACATGTCCTCAATAGTTCCCTCCCCGCAATCATGTCTCGTGATAACATTTGGTCCATCTAATGTGATTGAAATGAAATCATCGCCATCTAATTGTCCGGCAAAGAATAGAATTCCATCTTTTTGTTCTTCCAATTTGAATTGTATCGTGATATTTGTCTCAAGATACGCATTCTCATCAATCGGGAATTCGACATAGTTATTTCCCTGCAATCATTTACTTTTTTTTCAATTTCTTAAATTTTCGAAATATACTAAATACCTTGAACGCCAATGGTCTATTCAAATCTAATGGACGATATCTTTTCGTTGTTGTTTCAACCCTTCGCTTTGGTGTCGTTTTCACCCGTTCCTCCTGATACTGAACCTTTGTGTCAACTTTACAAGAAAGCCCATCATCTTGCAATGTATGCCCTTCCCAACATGAACATTCATATGCCACTGGTGTCAATGCAATGCAAAGCTGTTCACATATCACATTATTGTCCGCACAATCCCCTGAAAATTCATTTTATTTTATTTTCTTCATCTTGGCCTCTAATTCAAATTAATTCCATTTGTGAATGGGATCATGATAATCATGCTCTTAATATTTGTTTATACGCTGTGAGGAAGGGAAGGAAACATGAACGGAAACTAATTAAATTTGAGTATACAACACCATGTCAGCTGCAAAATGAGAATGGTGTTATCTCGTTGGGTGGTCGGCGGGCAACAAACAATTGACATTGAAATTAGATTTTTGTGAATCAAATACATTATATTGAGAATTTCGTGAGCTCATAAATTTTTTTTCCTAACATTTTAGGAACCTATATATGGTTCTCCGAAGCTATAAATAAAACTAAAAATTTTATAATTCAAAAAATAGAGATATTCTTAAGATCGAAAAAGTGTCAAAACAAATTTATCTGCTTTAGAGGAGGGCTTTACGGATATGATAAATGTACCTTAAATGAAAATAGACTTCATTCTCCTTCCAAATCTGTTTAAAAATTTTTCTAAAACCACATAGAAGCCGAGAAAACGAGCCTTAAAACAATGGCCTAGAAAAAGGGGCCGCCTAGCCGAACTTTTTCCTATGAACTTTTTTCGTTAATAAATAGTTATGCAGAATGCTTACATTAGTCCTTTTTAATTTATGTTTTTTAAATTTAAATTTATGTGTTTCTTTTTTTTTGGATTTTTCATTCCTGCGGACTAGATTTCGCCGTTGGCCCCTTTTTCTAGGCCATTGTTTTGAGGCGTGTTTTCTCGGCTTCTAGGTGGTTTTAGAAAATTTTAAAAACAGATTTGGAATGAGAATAAAGTCTATTTTCATCTCAGATGCGTTCATTATCTCCGTAAAGCCCTCCTTTAAGACTTATTAAGTAAAAATTAGAATTGATTTAATTTTTAAAGAAAAATTATTAGAATCACTTTGAAAATAAAATGTATTATAGTTTTTAAATAAAATCAGTTTTCTAGGAAAACAATTCTGCAAAGAGTGGCTACAGAACATACACAAAACTGTTATAAACTATAACTATTCTGAAACCCTGAATTTTTCATGAACCCTTAAAAACGTTTACGTATGGGATTGTTTTGAATTTAGGTTTCTAAAACCAATCAAATTCTAAATAAAATGGAACAATTAAAAAATAATGGCTTAGAAAAAAACATTAAGCCCAGATGTACACATTTTCGAAGGAAAACGCTGAAAATATATATACTGAAAATCCCCGGCGAAAAAAAATCCCCGGTAAACTAAAAGATAAAGAATATCTCACATCCTCGAGATCTTCTTATTTCAAAAAAAAATTACCACATTATTCACTCAAAATGATTTATTTACTTCTCAAAAACCTTTTGAACACATGCTCATGAAAATATTTTTCCGAACAATTTTGTTCTTATTCGACCAAAGTTCAGCCATGAATTGATTCTTCTATTTTGGTAATTACAAAAATTCCGAATTAAATCCCGGATCCCTGAAACGCACACTTCTTTTGCCCCGAAATATAATTGTTTTCCGTTTGCCATTTTACTACTTTCTTTTGTGAATAAAACGCAGTTTCACATTCGCCCGTTTTTTTGTTGATAATCCTTTCTTTGTTGTGGCGTAAATAAGTGAATTGACTCCGTAAAAAGGGTTTTAGGGTTTCAAAAGCTCATCAATTCTCTATTTTTCCCACCTAATTCTTCTTCTAAGTCCTACTGAAATGCGAGCGAGAGCTCCCGAAAGGAAAACATATAATAATCATATCGAAGTTTATAAACAATCTGTAAATATAAGCTAATTTGGAGAAATCGTAGAAATTTTAACACTTTATTTTGAAAAAATGAAATTATTAAGAAATATTCATTTTCTGAATGGATCTTTTGAAAATTCTCAAGAATTTAGCTGATTTCATCGGATTTGAAGTGCGAAAAATCATAATTGCTAGTAAATATTAAAAGCAGCGTACCAGTTAGCAGAAAGTTTGCGTCAAAAAGTCATATTTTAAAGAAACCGCCAAACAGCTCTAATTTTGTCATTTCTCGGCGACGTTTCGCATGAGTGGCACACTGCCTTTAAGATTTCAGCATTAAAAAAAATTTTAAACTTGAAATAACCCAACTTTTCATTTTTTCAGCGTTTTTCTCTCTTCACAATAGACTCAAAATTTTTCGGATATTTTTTTGCAAATTTCGGTTAATTTGATAATTAGATAAATTTGGCAAACATCATGATGAAACAAAGTAATCAAATAAATTTCTAAACAATCGAAAACAAAAGAAAACTCACCTTGAAAAACATTTGTCGACGCTTCAGAAACCTGCCAATTCCACAATAGAATATGCAAACCAAGGACCAAAACAGGCCGCATGTCAGGTCATCAACCTGCAAACCAAAAAATACACTGAAAATTAGACTATTATTGATTTTATACGTTTCAATAATGTATAACGAATTTACTATTTAAAAAGCGGAGAACAATTTATTTCCGAAATGGAATATAAATTGAGGGATAATTATTATTCTTATGAAACCGGAAATTGAATTGAAGGAAAAAAAACGGCATGAGAAACTGAATACATAAACAAGGGAAAAAATCGAGTGGATTGGAGTTTCGCAAAACAAAAGGCGGAGAAGTGGAAAGGTTTTGTAAATTATAAACTGGTTTCGAGCGATTTTTTTTCAATTAAATTCTGGACAAAAAAAACGTTCGGAACAAAGTTGTGGTCGAGAAAATGGGCATCAATTGTGGCAGAATAAGAAAATAAGAAGAAGACATCAATATATTCATACGTATGTGTCATGTTCTCAACTGAACAACATGACGATAATTACTTCGAAAAAGAAAATACTAATTCGTTCTGTATTGATTTTTGACATATCTGCAAAAATATCTAAACAATTGAGGGTAAATAAAGCGAACGCGCTTAAAATTCAGCGGGAAGCAGCAGATTTTGAATGCAGATGAAGCATAATACTCTTTTAGATTTGTTTTTCGGATTTTTTCAGATTTTCAAGAAAATTTAGAATTCTTTTTGATTATCAAACATTTTTTTAAATTCCAGAAATTATAGTAAACGAATCTAACTGACAAATTTAAAACTAAGATTTAGTTTTAAATTAATACGAAATATTCAAACATTTTACTTAAAGGAGGGCTTTACGGAGATAATAAATGTACCTTAAATGAAAAGAGACTTCATTCTCAATTCCAAATCTGTTTTTAAAATTTTCTAAAACCACCTAGAAGCCGAGAAAATGAGCTTCAAAACAATGGCCTGGAAAAAGTGTGCATGCGGACTAGTTTTCGCCGGTGGCCACTTTTTCTAGGTCATTGTTATGAGACGTGTTTTCTTGGCTTCTAGTTGGTTTTAGAAAATTTGATTTGGAACAGATTTGGAATGAGAATGAAGTCTATTTTCATCCCACACGCATTAATTAGCTCCGTAAAGCCCTCCTTTAATTTGTGCAAAAAATGTTCCAAACGTTTTGAAGGAATTTGAACCACTTCTATAAAACTTTCAATAAAAAGTGAACACTCAAAAAAAATTCAAGTAAAATATTTAAAGCAATAAATTCTCGACAAAACCACAAATCTAAAATGTCAGCGTTTCAAAAATAATTACCAAAACGGGAAATACATACAACTTTACAAATCTAGATTTACAGAAAGAAAAAAAAAGAAATATTATTCCATGAAAAACGATGGTGGATTTGGAACAGCAACCGTCAATTTCGAAAGAGAGTTTTCCTTCCACCACCACCGCATATTTTTTCTGTGCAACTCAAAGCGCTTCCTTCTAATTTTGAGAGAAGAACACAATAATAGAGAAACCTTTTTTTCCGCTTCTTCATCTTCACATTCTTTTCGCGTTTTTTTCCCTCATAAAGAAAACGAAAGAAGAAAAAGAAAACACGAAGAAGCATCTAGCATGGAACAAAAAAAAAACAAAAACGAAACAAAAAAAGTGCTCGAAGATAAATTAGCTCTCAATTTATTTATCGCTGAACGAACCTAATTCTTCAATTAGAGAAGCTCTTTAAAATGACAATAAATGCACTTTAAATAAAGGGAAATTCGATAAATCACATAAATAAATAAATGGTGTAATATTTTTTCAGGAGTAGAGGATGTGAAAAGCATTTAAAAATAAATGGACATTTTTAAATCTTACCTAACTTCTCAAGATCGAAGCTCAAAGTCGTTGAATGGCGAGGGATCATAGCTCAAAAACTCTACAGAAAGAACAAACATTTTTTAATGATTAGAAAAAACTAAAATCTAAAAATTGGGTTCAATTTCTATAATTTTGCTTTCACTTTGGTATTTAATTAAAATTCCCAGAACTTAAAGGGAGGGGGGCTCCGGAGAGCTCAAAATGGGTTTCATATGAATAGAAATATGATTATCAACCAATTGATAGCCAAGAAAAAATCGAAAAAAATGAGAAAACAATTTTCTTATTTTCTTGAACTGCTGAAAAAAAAGACAAACTTTGATGTGAATCATATTTATTTCAGTGTTTATGAATATTTTAAATTTTTTGAAATTATTCAAGCTAACTTTTAAAGATAGAATGCTACTCTATTTTTCTAAAGGGGTACTCTGGAAAGCTCAGAAATGGGTTTGAAATTAATAAGAACATGATTATCCACCGATTGATAACAAAAAATATTTTAAATTCGAAAAATTGTTTAAAAACCCCGATAAAAATTAACAAAAAGAATATGAACAATGACCAATTGGGTTTCTAGGCCATATAAGGAAAATACCGAAAGATGGACCGGAAACCAAAATAATATATCATATTGTCAAGTTAAAAATTTTGGATCATCCATTTTCTACTAAAAGCTCGCAGTGCAACCGCTCGCATTTAAAAATAGCACGACTATGTGAGAGACTTAGATTTTCTGGGTAGGTCAAAAACAACTTGCATGAGCAAGAATATTTGAGTTGACAATATTAGATGTTTAGGAAAATCCTGATTCGGAAAACCGCAAATATGGCCTAGAAACCCAAATTACCTTTCTTCGGCCATTGTTCATATTCGATTTTTGAATTTTTTGAATTTTTATCGGATTTCATTATTTTTTCCACTTAAAATTGTTTTTTGTAATCAATTGGTTTTTACAGAGCTCTCCGCAGCCACTCCCCTTAAAAATTGAGTATCTTTAAAAGCTTAACAAGGTTAGTTTGAATCATTTCCAAAAATATAATATATTCATAAATACTGAAATAATTATGATTCACATCAAAGTTTGATATTTTTTCATCAATTCAAGAAAATAAGAAAATTTTTGTATGATAAAATTTTTTAAATCAATTCGAAAATGCAGAAAAATCCAACTGTAAACAACAATCTAATAAAAAAATTAACTACAACTAATTTGATGGTTTTTTTCATGTTAGACTAATTAAAAATTATAGCTAGATTTTTCACGCTTTTAAAAACTCTATCTTTAAAAGGATCCATTACAATTATAGCAAAAATTGCTATGAAAATCAGAGAAAACACAAAAAAAATAAAAACTAGCGTTTTTTAGGTATTTATTTTTGTGTGGCCATGTCCATAAAATGTGAATTGGAAGTGCGGGGGGAAATTGGAAGGAGGGGAAAGAAAAGGGTTAGAAGGTGGCGGTGGTTCGAATGACTGACTGCTTAGTACGCAATTAAAAACAGAAGAACAACACACGGGAATGTATGAAAAAAGGCATGACCAGAACAAAGTTTTTTATTTCCATGGGAAATAAATAAAAAAGAAGGTAGAATAATTTAAAGGTTCGATGCACACGAATTGAAACGAGTTTGTTTTTTTTTCTGATGATGAGCAAACAAGCCAGACCAAAATGGACAACAAATTGAACGAAACTATATACACGATGGGCATGGATTTTGGGGTCGAAAACAACAAGTTTGATGAAATAGGAAGTCTGGTGAATAATTGAATACAATGGGTTTTGGTGGGCCTTGAGGGAAATATTGTGAAATTGGCATCCATTATAGTTTCACTCAACACTATTAATAACTTGGAAATAAAATAACAATATTTTTTTAAACTGAATACAGAAATCAATAAAAATATGTGTTTCAAATAGATCTCGACAGTCAAAATTCAATTTCTAAAAAGGGAAAGAGGTAGAAATTTGAACAAAGAAATCATCAATATCACGGCATTGTCAACTCAAATATTCTTGATCATGCAAGTTAGTTTTGACCTACCCAGAAAAGCTAAGTCTCTCACACTGTAGTGCTATTTTTACCTGCGAGCGGTTGCGCTGCTGTCTCTTATTGTCAAGTTAAAAAGTTTGGATCATTTTCTACTATTAGCTGCTCACAAACTTCATAAACAGGCAAGTGCGCTCTAAAAAACCGACACGCTCGCATGTGAAACATAACGAGGGGGAGACTATATGCAGACAACTACCTCTCGCCAAACAACACTCTCTCGCAGCAGAGGGAAGCCCACCTTTATATAGCCGATTTTGTGAGAGGACTATAAAAGACCGAAGCGCAACCGCTCGCAATTAAAAATAGCACGGCTGTGTGAGAGACTTAGATTTTCTGGGTGGGTCAAAACCAACTTGCATTATTAAGAATATTTGAGTTGACAATAGTAGAACGTAGATGATCCAAAATTTTAAACAATACACTAAAAAAAGATCCATCAGCGTTACTAATTCGATATTCTAAGCTTGAAAAATTGTATCTACTTTGTTGCCTCGCAAAAACGGCTTCGTTCCCACCGCCCATCTTTCGGGTCTCTCCCGAACCTCCCCTGCTTTTTGCGGAGGTCCGAAGCCCCCAATCGGCGTCTGAGTACACGGAATCTAAAGTCGCCGTCAACGTTCTTGAATCGCTACTGAAAGGCAGGAAACGCCATTATTTGAGTGATGGGGATATTAATATATGTGACAATTGCTCGACGTTCTAACTTATTGGATTTTTAATTGTAAGTTGAAGATGAATTTTGTTGGCTGGTACGATGTCATGAAATCCTTGTACAAATATTTCACCTGTTTACAAAGCCAAATAATCAAAAAATTGGAAAAAATAAGATTGAGTGAAAATAAGAAGAATACTTAACGAATTATAAGGGAAAAAAACTTGTCCTCACAGTTTCTCGTTAATTTGATAATGTTCTGATGGATTGTAAACATGTGTAAGATTTCTAATGAAATAGTTACTCAGATTGGAGCAAGGATTTTCGTGAGCCTCAATTTGTGAAATTTAAATTTATCATTTTATGTGAGACATGAATTTAAATTATAATTAGCCTGATATTAGAACCTGTGGAACCCGATCCTTACCTGATAAAAAATATTTGCTTTTTTCCCGAACAGCAGAGAAAAAGCCGCGAATTAATGTATGTTCGCAAAAGACTAGAAAGTGACAAGAATAATGAAAGATTCATGAGAGTTGCACACACTCGGTAACCCATAGCAACATTCATATTTTTTTATTTTCTTTACATAAATATTGGGCAAAAAATATTATTTTTTCCAAACATCCTTCACAAAAAAAACGAAACGAGAAAACAATTTTGCGAGCTTCGAGAGAAAAACATTTTGGAAGAAATCTGACAAAAGTGCAAGCTGGGCTGCACGAATAAATGTATCGAAAAGGTGCGCAAAAAGTGGGAGGGTCCATATGGAGGGGACGCTGGATGAATGAAAGGAAAGAGTATACATGTACATGTAAATGTATATCGATGCTTATTAAAAATGAGATGGGATAGAGAAAGCAGGTCACAGGGTGCGAAACATAATATTTGAAATGTATCTAGAAGAAGATAACAATGGAAGGGGGATGGGAGTTCATGGGCCAAATTACTGGAAGAATGAACATCTGTAGAGGAGCCTACTCTTAAGTTTAAACAATGCAGAAAAAACAGAACTTTTCTAAACCCATTCGTTTTGATGGAAATTTAAAACATCTGTCTCATAGTCAGTATGAAAAAAGTCGTAACGTCTGTTGAGGAAAAGCACGAGTGGAACGAACGAATGAAAAGTTTTAAACCCTATTTTTTTCATCGAAAAGTTTTTGAAAAAATTAAGAGCTTTATGTTGAAGATCTAGATGCTTCGAAAGAAGAGAAGTTTTATGGAAAGACGAAGAATTTTTTGTGGAATTTTAAATCAAAAAAAAAATTAAAGAAGGACTTTACGGAGATAATAAATGTACATAAATGAAAATAGACTTCATTCTCATTCCAAATCTGTTTTTAAAATTCTCTAAAACCACCTAGAAGCAGACAAAATGTTCTTCGAAACAATGGCCTAGAAAAAGTCTCCACCGGCGAAAACTAGTCCGCCGGCACTAAAAATCCAAAAAAAAAAAATGAAAAAACGTAAAAAAAGGACTAATATAAGTATTCTGCATAACTATTTATTAACGAAACATGAAAAAAGCTCATAGGAAAAAGTTCGGCCAGGTGGAAACTTTTTCTAGGCCATTGTTTTGAGGCGCGTTTTCTTAGGTGGTTTTAGAAAATTCTAAAAACAGATTTGGAATGAGAATGAAGTCTATTTTCATTTAAGGTACATTTATTATCTCCGTAAAGTCCTCCTTTAAACAAATTTTTTTGAAAACTTTTTTATAACAAAAACCCAAGAATAGATCTAGAAAATTGGTAGTTTTATGACAAACTAAATGTATTTTTTTATTTGGCTAAGAGAACTCGGAACCGCATGTTCCAGCTGTAACCAATAACTCGGAATTGACTAACTACTTTATTTTTCCATACAATAAAAGTCGCCAAGAAAAAATTAATATCTTAAAGTGGTGAGAAAAAATAGAGAAATATAAAAAATTTGGCCAAAATCGACATAAAAGGAGAAAAAAAAGTGTTAGAAATAAAATTTGCATAAATGGATTATGTAGCATGTTTGACGATGAATGCAAAAAGCATTGGAAAGATAATAATTGCAGAAGTTTTGAGAGAGGATGCTGCCCTACGTGCAATTCTAACAGTGAGATTATCCAAGAGAGTTGCATTCTGATTTTCTTGCAATGATTCGCTGACTGTGAAGGATATCATCTCGGAGAATGTGTCGTTGCCGGCTTCAACTGTTCCATTGCAGACGTAGATTCCGCTGTGTTCTTTGACATTGAAGTTCTCGATGAATAGATCGTTGTAAAGCGGTTCATAGAAGGTGTTATTCTGAAAATGTGGGTAGATGTTTTGAAGAAAACATAATTTCTTCTTTTTAAAAAGGGCAAACTCTATTTTTTTCATAAACAATTTCAGAAATTTCAAAACAAACTAGCTCGTGATAAACGGGCAGGAAATTGATAAAAATAATTTATATTGGAATCTTTTTAGACTTATATTTATTTATTTTTACACAGATTGAGTATTGTCAACTAAAATATTCTTGATCATGCAAGTTGATTTTGACCTACCCAAAAAAGCTAACAAAATAAGTCTCTCACACAGTCGTGCTATTTTTAAATGCGAGCGGTTGCGCTGCTGTCTTTTAGTATTGTCAACTCAAATTTTCCTGATCATGCGATTTAGTTTTGACCTACCCAGAAAATCTAAGTCTCTCACATAGTCGTGCTATTTTTAAATGCGAGCGGTTGCGCTGCGGTCTTTTAGTAGAAAATTGATGATCCAAAATTTTTAACTTGACAATAGAAAATGGATGATCCAAACATTTTAACTTGACAATATCAAGTTCACACTTACCGTTTTAATTTTGACCTGAACCATATTAACCAAGCATTTAATATCAGTTGTATTCTCCTCGAACATCTTCACAAAATAATTGTTGCCCGGCTGACAATTGAGTACAGATCCTTCTTCAACGATAACATTCCAGCTTGGTGGGGTTGTTGGAGCACTAGTCGAGTTCACTTCGTCGAAGGGAAGATCTTCCAACACTGTCAATTGAGTATTATAACAAACATAGGATTGGTAGGCAAGATTTTTGGAACGGACGCAACAGTCATAAGAGCCAGAATCTTCCATTGTTAAGGTTTGGAATCTGAAAAAAAACGATTTGAAAAAGAAATTCAACGTTTCAAAATGTCATACTCGAGACTGCGGTTATTATCAATGAAGGTTTTGTCGTCCGATGAGAACATTTCGGTTCCACTTATCATCCAAACTTTTTCGAACGAACGAAAGTCGGCAGCAGACATGGTTTCGCTATCAGCGCAGTCGATTCGGCATTTTGTCGCAGAAGAATTGTAGAGAACTGAAAACTCGATCACTTTTTTAATGGAATGCTTTTAAAAGAGGTCTTTACGGAGCTAATGAATGCATCTGGGATGAAAATAGACCACTTTCTCATTCCAAATCTGTTTTTAAAATTTGCTAAAGCCACCTAGATATCGAGAGATTAAGAATCAAAACAATGGCCTAGAAAAAGTGTCCACAACTTTTTCCTATGAGCGTTTTTCGTGTTTCGTTAATAAATAGTTATGCAGAATACTTATATTAGTCCTTTTTTAATGTTTATTTATTTATGTTTTTTCTTCTTTTTTTGATTTTTCATGCCTGCGGACTAGTTTTCGTCGGTGGACACTTGTTCTAGGCCATTGTTTTGAGGCGTGTTTTCTCGGCCTCTAGGTTGTTTAGAACATTTTAAAAACAGTCTTGTAATGAGAATGAAGTCTATTTTCATCCCAGATGCATTCATTATCACCGTAAAGCTTTAAGTTAATTTTTCCATACACGTGGAGAAAGCATACGCGTTTCTTACGACTCACCAAACGAAGTGTCATTTAAATAAACAGTCTTCGCAATTTGATCCTGTTGGATCTTCTGCGAATTAACCAAAAGTGGGAGAATAACAATGAACTGCAAGAGCATCGTCATATTCATCCAAGAATGAGAATACGAGGCTGTTGAATCTGGATTAAATAATAAAAAAGGGCATCGAATGTATAGACAACTAGAAATTATTGTAGTTCAAAGCTTCTTATCGATCACAATTCGCAAGGATTAGCGAATACATTTATTGTTTTTGAAATATATTAAGAAACACTGTAGGTCTGTTACAATTTTATTCAATTTTGTAGTGTGAAATTTACGAAAAAATGGGAAAAAACGACGTTTTTTGATATAAGATAATCTGGATAAAACTTTCAAAGCTGAAGGCAAAATTTAAAAAAATAAGAAGAAGAAATAAATGAATGTGTTGGTATAAAAGAAAAATAAAAAGAAAAGGTAAGATCTTGAAGGATTCAAAAATTTGTAGTCACAATTAATTGAAAAATAACCATAGTGATAAAGAAGAAGAAAGAGGTGCTGGATATATGAAAGTATTATAAAAATAAATAAGAAAAAAGATAAGTGATCAATTGAATTGTGTGTGTGTGTGTGCGGTAATCCGGACAAGGTATTCAATTCTATTCATTTCCTCGAACATCTCTTCAAAATCTACACTATTTCATTTTGATGAGCATTTTTCAAGAAATTTGTTATTTTTCTTCTTTTTTTCACTGCCACATTAATTTCAAAGCATTGATATGTTCATCAATATTTCCATCGACTTTTGTCATTTTTCCGATTGTTTCTCGACGATGTCGGATGACTTTTCGAGTTTGGAAGTAAATTGTCAATGGAAGGTAGAGATTTGCGTAGGTGTTTCCCTGGAAAATGAATCATAATGGAAGGAATATCGAATTCTCGAAGAAAAAAACATACTGATAAAAATGGCATTATATTGTGGAAGAATTGTTCAGACACTTCGAGTTCATAAAATCTTAGCAAAGTTACTGAAAAAACAATTAATTTTTAAAGTTTGTGAAATAAACTGGCTTTTGATTTTAAAGGCAGCTTGTCACGATCCGGAAATTTTGAAGTTGCTATGAATATTCAATATTTTTTGTATAAATTGTAATGTATTAATGGGAGAACGAGAAAGCTCTCATTTTTGAAATTGAGATCAGATAGGGTTAAATTAACTGACAACAACAAGGTTAAATTAACTGACGGCAATGTCTTTTAATGTTATCAATCAAAGTCAATGTGCCATAAAGCCGTAGTTGGAAGTTGGAGGCTCTTTTGAAGTCCTCTTGTTTCTATTGTATTCAGTCCTTTAAAACATGATTTTCAATATTCTTGAAATTTTATTATATGCAATTTCGTAATATGTTGCTTCACTCTCAGTCTCCAAAAATCTATGCTGCACTATAAAAATTTGAATTTTCAGAATATCCTGATGCTTTACCAAGGAATCAGACCTTTCAATGCAATGAGATAAAATATCCTGGAAACAGTTTATTTTCTTTACACAAAAAACTTTGAATTTTAAATTGTTGTTCTTTTTTTGTTATTTCCACCTTTCCTGGACATAACGAAAAACTTCCAAGTATAATTTTGTTTTCTGATCATATAAAAATATGTGCTTTCTGATCATGTAAAAATTCAAAAACCCATTTTTGTTATTTTGAAGCATCATTGGAGCAGAAATAATTAACCGATGACTTGAATAGTTGCCCTTAAAATAGTGAAAAATCTCGGGGAATTATTGGCGTAAAATGGCTCCAGTGTGCCCAATTCGGCATGCGTGCGTGCCGTTTTTCGATAATTACGAGTTATTCTTCGTGAACTGTTTTAAAGACAGTGTACCACTTAATTTTAATCCTTGGTAAATTTAACATCAGCATTGTAAAGGTTAAAATTTTTCCATATCTCAATGCGCTCGATGCCACATTGTGAGATAAAAATACTATAAAAATAATAAAATACGACGCCTTTATGAGATGTTTATTGTTTTTAATTAAACATTTGTTTCAAACTTTCAGTTATAAAACATGATTCATTACAGAACTAAAAAAGAGTCACGTGCTTTAAGATTTAGAAATTTATATGATTTTTATCTTCGAAAAATCTCCTACCTCCAGCAGATGATAACACTAAAAATACAAATTGACCGATAATAATCACAGAAACAGACTTAGTTGTAGTCAAACATTCAAACGAAGCGTATCGAACTTTTGAATCAAAAACTGTTCTCCGAATTCTGTAAACGATACGATTTATGAAAATACATCAACTCATCAAACTTTCGATCCTGCCAGAAACTGCCGATGAGTATAATCAATGTCAAAACAATACAAGAAGTCATCAAATATGTTCTGTAAATGTTCATCATATCAAAATTTATAGAGGCAAGTTGAGGCGGATAGAAACAAATTGGAACATATCCACCAATTTCAACACCAACAAATGTATAAATGTAGACTGAAGTCGCGAATGTTACCTAGAAAAAAAATAATATGACTAAAACCCTGGGTGTTGGTTTTTACCATGACTCCAACTAAAACCCAAGCTATAACAATTGATTTTTCGTCATAAAATTTACGAAAATAATGCGAGAAAAATCGATCAATAGTAAGAGAAATAACTAAGCCAGTTGATAATAAAATTGTAAATTGTAGAAAATGTTGCTCATAATAACATTCGGATGAACTGAACAGAATCGAGCAACGATCATTATAGTATATAACTATGCGAAGAAATGAAGTTCCCTAAAAAAATATATATATTTTCAAAATTCAAGAAAAAATTCTAATATTACTCGGATCCAAGTAAGAGTCGATTGATAGGCCACCGAATTTACCAAACCAGCATATAATAAGATACGAGTACAGCTTGAGAATATATTGTGATATTTCAGAACTTTTACAGTCTTGTATGTATATATAAAACTTGAAGAAAGGATTATTGTGACATAGACAAAATTAAATTTCATAACAGTTGAAGTAAGCGCATTGTAAATTCCATCCGATGCGCATTGTTTTGTATTCCCATCAGTCTGCGTGCTCATACTGAAAAAAAAACTAAAATTTAAAAAAAAAGCTTGAAGAATGTCTCGAAGGATGAATAAGATCATAAGTTGGATCTGAAGTTTGGTGTTAATTGTAGAGAAATTTATTTATTGAGTTTCAAATTAGCCTCCATTCAAGAAAAAAACATCTTTGAAAGTTTTTGTTCAGAGAATTTTCGTTCTTTGCACCCTTTGAAACGCTTTCAAAAGGTTAAAAAGTGCATTTGGTCCGATTGATTAAAAAAAGGATTATAGTAAGAAACCGGAAGTAGAAAATGAAAAAAATTGAACAATTTAAAAAGTTTAAACTTGGACTTAGCTTACTTTAGGGGCGAAACGGTCTTTCGATTAATTTTTAATATTAATATACTTTTAATTTTTCTTCTATTGGTTTTATTTTTTCTAAATTGTAGTACTTCTCAAATTTTAAATTGAGCATAAATACACCAAAAATTAATGAAAATTCAAATTTAAAAATGTTTTTGACATCTACTCGCGATTTCCTATCCAATGATATAAAAAATTTTGAGATTGGATCAAAACCCAGTATTTATGGCTTTTTGCGAGATAATAGCACTTCTAAAAATTTAAATTGACCATAAGAAACCCAAAAATTAATGAAAATTCGAATTTTATTGACATCTACTCGCGATTTCCTATCCAATGCAAACAACATTTTGAGATTGGATCAAAATCCTATATTTTTGGCGTTTTGGCAAATAATAGCACTTCTCAAAATAAAAAATAAAAAAGTAAACAGCTTCGAACTACCATCGGGTCCACTATGTATTATAGAAGAACATAACCAAGGAATGATCAGACGAAAACATATATTCTTTCAAATCGAATTTTTCGTATCGTCAAGTTCTTCTGAGTTTTTTAATGAATTCGAAAATTTTAACTCTACGAAACTTATCATTTTTTACATTCCGCTATAAACAAGAACGTAAGTTACTAAAGCAGGACAAAAAGTTCAAAAATATGTTTTAAAAACACTATATTTTCAAATAAAGAATTAATAGTGTAATTTTACTTTTACTCTCAAGCTAAAACTTCTAATGAGTTTTTATTTCGTTGGCAAATCTCCAACGAGGCAGAAAACTAATCATTGGTTTTCCAATATAGCAATTATATTTGGAAAAAAACAACAATTTTTGATATTTGCCTACATGAAAAGAGATTTAACATTTGCACATTTTATGTTAATTATTCGTTTTTGTATGCCAGACCTTTATGACTAAAATATGATATATTCGGATGAACTTTTACGATAAAAATTAAAGTACCAAAAAACAATTTTTTTAAATTTAATTAAAACCATTATAAGTTCAAAACAAAAACAAATTAGTGTGGGAATGTGGCGTGAGAACAAAAAAAAAACAAATGCGAACAATACAATTACTGTTGCCTCATTCCTATTCCAAACGCGCTCCAAAAACTGGCACTTTGCCAACACACCTTCTAAAAAACAAAATGCAAACGATTTCTCACGTGAACAACGTGAAGCGTTTGCAATTTGTTTTTTGGAAGGTGTGCTGGCAAATTGCCAGTTTATGGAGCGCGTTTGGAATAGAAATGAAGGAACAGTAAATGAGAAAGTCAGGTTTGGTAAGATCTGAAGAAAACTTTATTGTTTCAATTAGTATTCAGAAACAATGACTTAATTTATTCCGATGATCCAAACGTACTGATTTTGGAGTATGATTCTTTATTGTAGCTCACTATTTTTTCTTACGTGAGTAGACAGAATTAATGACAAAAACAATCTCAATGGCTGAGTATTCATAGATTGTCATTATTTTTCCAGATTTCAGAAATTATTAACATTGTACGAGTATAAAGGAGGGCTTTACGGAGCTAACGAATGCAATTGGGATGAAGATAGACTTTAGGCTCGTTCCAAATCTGTTTTTATAATTTTCTAAAACCACCTAGAAGCCGAGAAAACGCGCCTCAAAACAATGGCCTAGAAAAAGGGGCCACCGGCGAAAACTAGTCCGCAGGCATGAAAAATCCAAAAAAATGAAAAAAATATATAAAAAAGGACTAATATAAGCATTCTGCATAACTCATATTAACGAAACACGAAAAAAAGCTCATAGGAAAAAGTTCGGACAGGTGGACACATTTTCTAGGCCATAGTTTTGAGGCTCGTTTTCTCGGCTTCTAGGAGGTTTTAGAAAATTTTAAAAACAGATTTGGAATGAGAATGAAGCATGTTTTCATATAAGGTACATTTATTATCTCCGTAAAGCCTTCCTTTAAAGTTTTTGTGCGTGCTCCAATAAAACTCATAATTAATTTCTCTTTATTGCCACATTAATTTCAAAGCATTTATATGTTCATCAATATTTCCATCGACCTTTGTCATTTTTCCGATATTTTTACGGCGACTTTTGATTATCCTTCGAGTTTGGAAGCAAATTATTAATGGGAGGTAAATATTTGCGTATGTGTTTCCCTGGAAAATGTATACTTCATCAAATAAATTCCAGAAGAAAAACAAACCGATAAATATGGTAAGAGGCAGTGAAATAAGCTTTCCGGAATTGTATATTTATATATTGTCAACATAGTTACTGCAAAAAATAATAAGAAAGGTTTTCGTTTTTAATTGGTAGCTTCAATATAATGTCACTAGAAAATCTTACAAAAAGTGCTAAAAAAACAAGAAGCTTTTACCTCCGACAGATGATAGAATTAAAAATAAAAATTGTCCTATAATAATAACAGAAACTGACTTAGTTGTAGTCAAGCATTCGAAAGAAGTATATCGAATTTTGGAATCAAAAATTGTTCTTCGAATTCTGTAAATGATTCGAATTTAAACTATATTTATATTAATATCAAACTTTCTATCATGCCACCAACTATTAAACAGTATTATCAATGTCAAAACAATACAAGAAGTCATCAAATACGTTCTGTAAATGTTCACCATATCAAAATTTCCCGTAGCAAGTTGAGGTGGATAGAAACAAATTGGAACGGAGCCAACCAATTCAACACCGACGAATACATGAATGTAAACGGATATTGAGAATGCTAACTGAAAACCAATTTGGAATATGGAATATAAAGGATTCTTACCATAACTCCAACTAAAAACCATGCTACATAAATTGATCTTTTCTCATAAAATGTTCGGAAAAAATGCGAAAAGAACCTATCAAAAGTGAGAGAAATCACTCCGCCAGTTGATACTAAAATTGTGAATTGCAGAAAATGCTGTTCATAATAACATTCTGATGAACTGAATTGAATTAAACATCGATCGTCATAATATAATATCATTCGATGAAGAGATTTTATCTGAAATTACAAAATAGTTATAAAATACCACTTTGAAAACAACTGACACCCTTTCTTTAAGAATGCGTCTTTCTTTTCTCACTTACTCGAATCCAAGAAACAGTTATATGGTAAATAACAGAATTCAATAAACCAACATATAACAAAATACGAGTACAACTTGAAAATATATTATGATATTTTAACACTTTCGCAGCTTTGTATGAAAATATAAAACTCGTAGAATACAAAACAGCAACGTAGACAAAATTGAACTTCATAACATTAGAAGTAAGTGCATTGTATATTCCATCTGATGCGCATTCAGCACCATCTTTCGATTTTTTAGCATCCTGCATTGCTTGAATATTCTGAAGTTTTCAAATGAATAATGTTGAGATGTGCTATGAGCTCATAGTGTGACGATTTTGTGACGATTTTGTGAAGTTAGATGCAAGTTTTAATGATGTTCTCTCATATTTTATAGATTAAAATTAACTAGTATTCATAAAAGAACCCTAACACATAGAACTTATTCTTTCAAAGGGGATAACTAATCTAGGGTTATATTGTATTTTAAAGAAGATGCGTTGATCATTGACTGGAAATTTAACACAATGTAGTCAAAGTTTAACGAAACATTAAAGAAAATGGAAAGAATATTCCGACTGGCTATGATTCAAAAATGTCAAAGCACAGAACTTTCCTATTATATTATTTACTAAAATCCAAAAAAAAGCTCTTGGAAAATTAAGTATGATTTGGATGTCTCCGCAAATAAATTTCAGTGACACAATAATACACCTCCACCCCCGAACACTTCTTTATTACTACATTTTTTTTTTCGAATGTATTTTCTCAGAAATGAGAAAAAAATTGATGTAGTTTCAGACTAATCAGGAATATAGTTTTAGATTGTATGTAAATGTAGTTTGTAACAAAAGATTAAAATACAAAAAAAAGGATTTATGATATTGTAAAAATAATCGTTAACATGTGCAAAACTTGAAAACGTGCAGATTCCGTGTGAAATTAAATGTGAGAGCAACACCAGGAAAAGCTCAATAAAAACGTTCCGTGGAAAGTAGACGTTTCGCCTAAAATTATCTCGATATCGAATTCTAGCTCGGAAAAGTGCAGTGAAATATGTTATTATTGTCTCACAAAATCGGCTTCATAAACGTGAACTTCCCTATTTTGCGAAATAGTGTATGGTGAGGGATAATAAGACAACGCAACGCAACCCTCCCCATTGCACTCACGCGTGGCGTGTCGATTTTTTGACACATGTTTTTTCACGTTTATATAACAGATTTTGTAAACAACTAATAAAGGAGAACTTTACGGGGCTGATGAATACGTCTGGGAAGAAAATAGGCTTCTTTCTCATTTCAAATCTGTTTTTTAAATTTTATATAACCACGTAGAAACCGAAAAAACTAACTTCAAAACAATGGACTAGAAAGTTTCTACCTAGGAAAACTAGTCCGATGGCATAATTGCGTAATGAATTCAGAAAATGCAGAAATTTAAATCAAAATGAACTAATTCAAGAATTGTTCATAAAAAATCATTAAAGTAATACGCAGAAAATTTGGAAAAAAATTCTGCCATAGTGCACAAAAATTAGTTTCGTGCTACAAAACCTGTGAAGTGTCCCGGTGTTCGGGGGGAGCTTCCCGTTGTGTCTTAAACTTTGACGGGATATAACTTTGCTCGTTTTCCAAATTATGAGCAGATATGTATATTATTAGAAAGCTCTCACTAACCTCTACAACTTTACTGTTGACGACAAAACTCAAAAAAAATAGTTTGAGTATGAAAATGTTGAAGACAGAAAATTTGATTTAGTTTTTAATGATTTTCCAATCAAAAAACCCATTTGTGCGTATGTAAATTTTACGAATTCCTATAGAAAATTATTTTTCCTATCGAATGATATATGGAAAATCAATAACTGATAGGACCATAGTTCCTAAAAATCGAAAAAAAAATTTTTTTTTGAAAATTTTCGATGATTTTTTTGTCAATTTTTCGAAAAAAAACTTTGCTTTTTTGCCAAAACATCATAATTGGTCATTTTTTGCAATAACAGAATTATTTTTGAGCAAAAAATGAAAAAAAAATTACAACATTTTTCGAAAAATTGACAAGAAAAATAGCAAATTTTCAACAAGAAGAATAAGATTAAAAAAACGACCAAATGTGTTATTTTTTCGAAAGGTGTTATTTTTTTCGCATGTTTTGCTATTTTTTGGAACTATGGTCCCATAGTTTTTAATCTTCCATATATCATTCGATAGGAAAAATCATTTTCTATACGAATTCGTAAAATTTACATACCGGGAAAGGGGTTTTTCATTTGAAAATTATGAAAAACTAGATACAATTTTCTATCTTCAACATTTTCACACTCAAAATAATTTTTTTGCGCTTTGTTGTCAACAATGAAGTTGCAGAACTTAATGATAGCTTTCTAATAATATACATATCTGCTCATAATTTGGAAAATGAGGAAAGTTATAGCCCGTCAAAGTTGAAACACAAAACGGGGAGCTCCCGCCAAACGCCGGGACACTTCACAGCTTTTGTAGCATGAAATTAATTTTTGAGCACTACCACACTCACATACGAAGTTTCAAGCCTAGGGCACAAACGCGTAAAGTAAAGGTAAAGGTAAGCCCGTTTGGTTCAAGCGTACCACACGCTGCGGGCAAGCTGCACGGTTATTAGCCGAGTGGTTATTGCTAGGCTTTTGGCACAAATTTCGACTTCTTCCGGGCCAGGGAAGGGTCTATTACCTTCGTGGAGAACCACTACCCATTCAAAGCTGGGTCGACTTGGAAACGCGTTATCGCTCAAATTAGGCTCGAAGGCTCAAAATCTTATTTTTGCATTGGAGCATTTTAAAATTTGATTAAAATACATATCAGACAGGAAAACAACAAAACAAAAATAAGAAAAGTGACATGCCCCAACTACGTAAATCATATTTTTGATTAGGTAAATATTAAAGAGCATATATTTCCTTGTTAAAAACAGCCAGATGGAATTGAAAAAGTAATAAGAATATTCTATTAACATTGGATAAAATCAGCAATCCCTTGTACTCTGCTCAGATTTCCTCGTTTTTTTTTAAGTTGCGTTTTTTTTTCAAAATGTTATTAACATGACAAGCGTTCTAATAATACCCTACAAAGTTCTCTAGAAATAAATAAACTTGAGCGACAAGTGATTCTAAAAAAAAACAACTCAAAAGCCTCCTTCATTTGTATTCAAAATCATAATGAATCGATAAAACTGTCAAATGATAAATAGCACATGAATATTTATAAATTTAAGAAAAAAGGAAAAATGATGTGAAAAATAAGCATGCAGTAGAAATTTAAACCATCTAGAGAAATGAAAATGCTATAAACTATCAATTCCAACCCGAATAATAGTTAAAATTAATAACAAAACAATGAAGCTCGATAGAACGGAAAAAAATAATTGTGTTAAAATAATTTGTGTGAAAAAGTGTTAGAGATCAACAAAGAAAAGTAAAAATAAAACAATAAAGTGTCCATGGGGAAATTATTGAAATTCTTTACATTTGTAGATAAAGCTTCGAAGAAAGATGTATGAGTTTGAAATTAGTCAGAATTCGAAAGCAATGGGTTCACCGATTTTGATGATTCGACACTATGAATGTGCACGAATTTGTCTGGAAATGCTAATGAACTTTCAGTATTATTAAAATGTATAACTCACTTTCTTCGGTTTGGATATTTCTATTGTTCTTCCAATATACATAAGCTGCATAACCGACAACAGAAAGGGCAATGCATAGGAATCCAATCTGAAAGTAGAAGATATTGTCTGTTTTGAAAACCCTTTCACTTACAAGCATAATATTGAATCTGTAGCTGGATTGTGTGGCAAGAATTTCGCTTGAGTCTGCAATTATTAATATAATTATTTTTTTATAATTATGTAAATATTACGTTTGAGAACTCGTCTGCATGTATGGGCAACTGATTCGGCGCAAGATTTATTGTGAGCGACGTCAGATTCAGAGGCGTCCAAAATACAGTGACAAAGCTGGAAATTCAATATTTTGATTCAATGTACAGTGTTTAGAACTTACGTCAACTGCACAGAAATCAACGGAATGAACGTTTGCACAGAGGTCGAAGTTGAAGGAACATGATGCGAGAGTAACTGAAACGAATTAATGAAATCAAGTGAAAAATATTAATTTTGATTTCTTAAAATGTTGTCTTGCTCGAAAATCTGAACGACTATTGGTATATTGGCAATGCCCTTTTGAACATTTGTGTTTCATTAGAGTACATGCTTCAGAAAAATTCGCATAGCGCAGAACAGAGATGCGAAAACACGCTTTTCAGCATGCTCGTTTATGGGCCAGTTTCTTGATAGCTCCATTAAATGTCCTTTTCGGAGACGATCCAATTTCGATCGAGGGAGTTTAGAATAGGTTTGTAGTATCGCAAGATTGAACGAAATTTGGATTTGGTACCGTAACTTCTTAATCACCGTTTTAATTATTTTTTAAAATTTTCTAACAAAAACTGACTGTTCACGAATGGACACGTTTCGTAGAGACGAAGATAATCCTTCTCAATGTTCGGTACACTTATCGGAGCCACTGGATCAATATTCGATGGTTTCGTTGGATCTATACAGTAAACCTTCATTTCTTAATTTCCCCAATAATTAAATACCTGTATAATTGGAGACGTCATATGCGAATCCTCCCATAAATTGCAAAATCAAGCATGCATCCTCTAGCATTCCGCGACATTTATATCCCTCCTCAGTTGGCAAACGGGTGGCCATCTGAAAAAAAAAGGAAACATATTATATTACTCATAGCCATGTTATTTTTGAATACCCGATTACATTCGCAAAATTGCTGATCACAAATATCTTGTCCGAGCTGTTGTCCATAACAATCGTCGTGCACTGCGCAGCAATGATTCAGAGCTGCTGAAAAAAACACCGATTTTTGATTGTTTGTTAGTCTATGGTCTTTTAATGGGTCTATCATACCACCAATCTGTGAAATCATAAAATTAAGAAAATCGGGAGGTAAAGTAAGATCGTTTTCCGCCTATCTTCGCTCGTTAAATCATTTCTAAATATATCGTACTGTTTTTCGAGATTATGGCGTGATTGTGAGGTGAACCAACCACGTCGATCAAATTAGTTCATCCAAGAGGAAAATTGAAATGTATTTCTTGGGTTAAAAAAGTTTCATTGAAGAAATCGAACCCGCTAAAGATGGACACTTGGTTGCGACTTCTTTGTGCGTGTAATTCCGCGTGTATCCATCACTTCCACAATGCCAATCGTTTCGTTTTATGCGCATGTCGTCTGGATGGGAGCCACCAGCACCTATAAAACATTTTATGATATTAAAACAGATTTTTTAAAAATAAAAATCATACCGAGAAACGGTGCAACAGATCGCCTGGGTCTCAGAATGCGAGAAGTGGAATTGGTAAACCCAATATTGCCGAAAAATATGAAAAGTGCGAAAGGGTAGAGAATCCTCCGAACCAGCATCTCGCAAACGGTCTGCAAATGAAAATAAATATCGAGACGAACGAAAAAATATTGAGAACGAAAAGAAAAGGGAAACATTTTGATGGTTTGCATTCACGGAGAACACATTCGCTGTTTTATACTAAAAACTCTGGAAAAAAATGAAGACGGGGCTGTAAATTAAACAAAAAATCAAATATGAAGACAGTGGGAGAAATTTTTCGCAATGCTCTGCTGATGAAGACGAAATGACACCAATTTGTTTAAAATAGGCGAGTAAATAGATATTTCAGAGATGGTCAGCGATTACTGCTTTTTTGGATGCAAACAAACAAACTCCGCATCCACATTAGTGAAGAAAAAAAAGAAACAAATAAGAAGCGGGGGAGTGATCGATGTTTTGCTGATTTCGAACATTTCAAAAATACGCTAAGAAACCAATGATAGATCAAAAAAAACCTTTGAGTCTGATGTCTTTCTAAAACTGTCGAAGAAACTATCAGACAATTATTGGCAAGTCAATATTAAGCCAAACAATGAAAAAAACCAACTGTTTTCCGTATGAAAGAGTTTTAAAAACGCGAAAAATCACTAAAATTTAGTAGCGTCGGTAAATTTAAATTATTTTTTTTCCGTATTTTGTTCCAAACATTGAGGAAACAAAAGAAAACAAAAGGAAAAAACAAGATTTAAAAAACCCTAAATTTATTTTCGAGAAAACGGTGTAAAATTGCGTGTAAGGCAATTGCACGGAAACAAAACTACCGTAGGAAAAAAACTAAATAAAAATTTCGGACAACATATTGAGAATCCAATTTTTTGAAATGCACAACACCGTAGTTCTCATAATTTTTTTGTAAAATTCGATTTCGCTCTAGAGTGTTTTTTAGCAAAAAAGAAAAACAACAAAAAATAAAGTTCTAAACCTCAAAAACGAAAGTCTGAGAATTAGTCAGAGATAAGTCCCGCCTCAACGAACATTCTCTGGCGAATTGCCCATTCGAGCAAGGTCGAACAATAGGTTTAACATCCTCAGAGAATTTTCCAATAAGATCGACGATGCATCGAAATCACCTTAGATCTTCTGTAGAATCTATTGAAAGAAGTGTAACTAATGTTTGCCTTCTTGTTTTTTTTTATAGCTAACGAGCTAAAAGACACTCGAAAGTGCAACAAAAATGAGTATTATTTGACAGTTGTGAGAGCATACGAGCGGATGGCCTGATCGTTTACACGAAATGCAGTGAAAACATCCAAACAAGGTTTCTTTTTAATTGAGACAATCGCCAAAAAATGAATAGGAAGGAACGGAGATCAATATCTCTTTTGCGGATATTTTCAAAAAAAAAGTACACCGTTTTATTGGAAAACCGCTAGTTTGAGAATTTGACGAAATTTTGGCAAAAGTTTGAAAATTTGACAATTACAGGTGGAGATTCTCTTCACTTATGACGGGAGAGGTAGCTTTTAAAGACAGGGTGCCAGTTATTTTTACCCCATATGGATTTAATTGTGAAAAATTCATCTTTCTACCGACATTCTAGTATATTCCATGCGAAATCCCGACGAAAAAAAACAATTTTGTAGTTCCGTCCGGAAGATGAAAAAAATTATTTTTGAATTCCCGCCGTACGCTCACGTACGCTTTTTGGCGGGAAGCACAACAATTTGAATTTTTTACATTTTTTTCAAAACTGTTATTTTTTAATTTTTTTTAGTGGAAAATGTTTCTTTTCAGTAGAATAACATAAGTAAAGTATGTTGCGACCAGGTTCAAACAATTTTGAGGCAAATTTTATTCGAATACCCGAAAAATAAGAAAAATTCAAAAAAATTCAAAAAACTCAAAAACAAACAAAAACTGTTAAAAACGATAATGACATTTTTAGAAATCTAAAATGATATGTCAAACTGATCCATTTTTCGGAAAACTGATTTTTTTGGTTCGCTGATGAATTGTGTCCATGAAATCTGTAAATGTTTCATTTGTTTCAAAAAAAATTAACTAGAATACCTGTGAAATAATAATTTATTTGCTAAACGTACGTATATTTAATCTGCTTTCAAAATTATAGCGAAATTTTCATTTTTGGATGAAAATTAGGAAAATCAACGTTTTTCCCGCATTTTATGAGGGATCCTGGTTAGTTCCTGTAAGAAAAATTAATTTGACACTTATTAAAAATAATTAATGACTTTCAGCGAAAAAAAACGCTAAAAATCGGAAAAAACGAAAGAAATTTGAAAAAAACACACAAAAAATTCAAAAATTCAAATTACCGCGCACACACATGACTGCTGTTCATTGGAGCGCACATGAAAATTCAAAACACGCGGTAATTTAAAATCTTATCGCCGCAGCGGCGAAATTTTTAACTGGCACCCTGTCTTTAAGTGTTGTCGAAGAAACAAAAAAAATCACAGAAATAATGTATTTATTTATGTCGTTTTCCGAAATTATTGTCAAACCAAATGAAAGCAATACACTGTCGTTCCCTTGTAATTTTAATGATTGTTCCCTAGTACTATCGTTTTTTAATATTAAGGAAATTTATACAACTGATGAATATTCCCTGCCATCAACCAATAAGCCATCGAATCGGCAACAAAAACTGCAAACAATTTAATTTTAGCGAAACCAACAAAAAAATTACCAAAAAACAATGCCTGCTGCTGGAATCGAACCAGCGTCGCCACGGCCACAACGTGGAGTACTAACTCAGACAATGGGGGAACTGGTTTTTTATCAGTTTTCCGACTAGTCGGCTAACTAGTAATGAACTAGTCGGGAACTCGTAATGAACTAGTCGGGAAACTGATAAAAAAGCAGTCGAATTTCATAAATCCCATTCACGAAAAAAATCGTAAAAAACACCATTGAAGCTTTATGATATCAGTATTTATTAAATAATACAAATAAACAACACGTTTCAAGGATAAAAAAAATAAAAATATATATAACAAAAAAAAGAAACCAAATACTTAGTAATTTATGTTGAGGTAGTCCTGGGATTCAAGTCGTTCATTCTCAGCGTTTCGGTTAGCGTTTTCCAGTTCTTTAGAAGACACAACTCTTCACGCTTCGGTCCTAAAAATAAAAAATTATAAGTGCATATGCTTTCATGAACCTACATAGACTTCTTCAATTTTTGAGTGAATTCCTTTGCGTCCCACGAACTACGGATTCTTCTTAATTATAGAAATTTTCTGCTAAACCGAACCATCAATTGATTTATATAGTCTGTAATTTTAGAGATTTTGAAAATAGTAATGAAAAGACATGAAAACTGACTTTCTGTGTTAAAAAGATGAATCCTCGATGTTCAACTCAAGTGAACCATCTTCAAACTCAAAAAATGACTAAGACACTTCTGTAATTTTTCAATACTGATTTATATCATATTTTTAAATATTAACATTTTAAATAATCGACAACATCCGGCTTCATTGTCGTCAAATCTTGCTCCTCCATTCAAACTCTGTTGATATGTCAAATTTTTGAGCACTGTTGTCGGATAGCCCTGAACTTTGAATGACTTCACAACTTTTTCGTTCTTCTGGATGATGGCACGTGAAAAATCGAAAAATGTACCTGTTGATGCACAAACCAAATCTGAGATCGTCGGTATAGTTGTTTCCAACCGACGAGCAGGATCTCACTCGCAGGGTCTCTCTTGGGTTTGGAGATAACTTTAATTTCTTGTTTCAAATAAAACTTTTTTAAGCAAAAAAAACTACCTGTTGAATAAAACATCAGTTTCAGCTAATTAAACACGATTTACAACATCTGCAAAAGATTAAATATACCTTTATATAGTAAAAGTCCAAAATGTGTAAAAAAAATTAAATTAAAAAAATTAAATTAAAATTTTCGACTGGTTTTTTATCAGTTACTGCTAAAAAAGCAGTTCTCTTTTCGATTTGGACTGGTTTTTTACCAGTACTGCCAAAAAAGCAGTTCTACTTTCGATTTCGACTGGTATTTTACCAGTACTGCCAAAAAAGCAGTCGAAATGGCCCCGAACTGATAAAAAAGCAGTTCCCCCATTGTCTGAGAACCACTATACTAAGCAGGCCGAGAGAAAGGGAGGGAAAATGTGGTTATGTGCTAGATGTTTTTTGTTGGGGTAGATAGGTAGTGTGTGTGTGTTGTGAGGTTTCTTGTAAAGTGTTAACCACGCATTGTGTAACTAGGAACTCAAAGCTAGAATGATTTTTTAAACAGATTTTAACAAAAAGTGGCGTGAGATAGAATGTTTTTGCAGATTACGTCATGTATCCAATTTCAAGCTCGTCATATTTTTCAACAAAAAAAATATGGGACCACGTGCTTTAAAATAATATTTTCGACGGAAACGTTTTCCCCCAAGCACCTGGATTTTTGAATGGTTGTTCGGCTGTAGGTCAGGCTGAAACATCTGTTCAAAACAACCCGACTGATCGGGGGAACACTCGGAATATAGTAATATATGTATATTTAGTAAGGTATTTATAGTCGCCCTCTTCATTTGGGGTTTCTTCCAAAAAGTAGAAAAATTTGTTAATAATTTTCAAAATCCCGATGTATTTCTATATTGTTGTAAATATTCCATCTCAACCTTAATTAAAATCTATTTATTAACGAAAATCAATCCAAATCGGATAGGTGAACCATTCTGCGACGTATTGAACTGAACGATCCTATATGTGTCACATAATTCAAATCAGATTGCCTTCCAACAAACGGCGACTCGTCCAAAATGTGGTCTTTTGCGTGCCCTGAAAAACTTAATTTTACGCTGGCTTGTCTACACAAAAATGAGGACAATTACCAGCAGCCGCCATAGCTCAGTCGGTTAGAGCGTGGGTCTAATAAGCCCAAGGTCGCAGGTTCGACCCCTGCTGGCGGCAAAATTTTTCGCGTTTTTTTTGTTTTTACCTTGAAATGCTTTGGATTCATTGAAATAAGCAATCATTTTTGGAATACTGATATTTCTAAAAATCACAGCTGGTGTACAACACGATTCTGGGTAAGAGAAATATGCAGAACCCGTGAGATGAAACCGTAATTCAGCAGGATACTGAAAGAATGTGTTGATTTTCTGTAATTTGAGTATTGAAATTTACCTGGCTTCCATAACCATAAATATCATATGAAACAGCGCATGAAAGAAGTATCACAGTAAGAAAAGGGAATGTTTTCGAAAAAAATAGGCATACAACTGTTGATAAAATAATAGAAAACGAAATATTCTGAAATTATTGATTTATTAGTTAAATATATTTGCTCTTAATTTTTTTCAACTTACCAAAAAAACCGAAGGAATTTTCCGAAGTGAAACCGGATGATAAAGTTTAACGAAATCGACGTGAATATGATTGTCTAACCGAGAAACTAACGACCCTAAAAGATTTGAAAACTCCGAAATAACAATTGAATCATCTTCTATTAGAAGAACGTATCTGAAGTATTAATTGCTTTTGGAGGATATCTGTTTTCTAAAAAATATACTTTGACTCCGTCGGAGCAGCCAAACATGCCCAATAATCCTGATTTTCTTTATATAATGTTGAATTGAGAAATGCTGTTTTGCTAGGCAAAGCTAAATAAATATTTTTTCTATTGAACACTCGAATTCCAAAGTTATTTTTTTACATTTAGTTTGAAATACTGGGATAATTTTCTCGAATTGTTCTAAATCCGCAAAACTCGAAGATTCCACGTTACAGATGCGCAGCACATAGTTGTGGGTTTTTTGTTGCTCCAAAAGAAATGCAACAGTCTGGAAATTGGTATTGAATATTTTTTTTAAAAGTAGACATAAGGAAGAACCTGTAAAAGATACGTTCCACCTCGATTCGAAGCTACAATTCTAATGTCTACCGATGAACTCTGAAATAATATTTTTGATGAACATGATGCTAAAAAAATTATGGACTTTGAAACCATCTGAAGTTAAAGACAGGGTGACTGTTAAAAATTTCGCAAGAATTTAAATTACTGCCCTTTATAAATTTTCATATGAGCTCCACTGAACAGTAGTCAGGTGTGTGCGCGGAAATTTTAGTTTTTAGTCTCTTTTTTTTTTAATTTTTTTCCTAAACTTCATCCATTAAAAAAAAATTTTTTTGAAAAAAATTTAAAAAATTAAAATTTTTGTGCTTCCCGCCAAAAAGGGAGTGTACTGCGGAATTTGAAAATAATGTTTTTCATCTTCCGACCGCTGCTACAAAATGGTTATTTTTTGTCGGGATTTCGCATGAAATATACTAGAATGTCGATAGAAAGACGAATTTTTCACAATTAAATCCATATGGGGGTAAAAATAACTGGCACCCTGTCTTTAAAGGCAGCTTGTCAGTTAACACGATCCAAATTCAAGGCAAAAAATCAAAATTCGAAAGGGAGCGCAGGTGGTCCAAACTACATTATCAATATGTAGCCACATTCAAATAATTGTATTTCGCGCCAATTCCGACCACGGACACTGACCGCGTCGCACGGACATATGACGCGTGTATTTATCGGTGTGATTTCGCATAAATTGCATTGTAGTAATGAGGTAACGCTCTATTTTTTGAAACTAAGAACAGGTAGGGTCAAATTAACTGAACAGCTGTCTTTAACCATTTCCTAAAGTGTTCTTTTTATGAACTAATTGTATTCAGAATCAGAAAACATGAAACTTTTGGACGTCGATAAAATTTAACCAAAAGTCTTTAAAAACCGTTCTCAACTGTATTTCAACATAAAATGACATTTATTATGAATGAAATGGAGAAAGATAAACTAGTAAAGAGAAGGTCTCACTTATTGTCAGTGTGTATTAATTGTAAAAAAAACGTCCTCAAAAAAACGTCCCTACAGAACAGTTGGAATCAGAGGCACAATTTTTCGAATAATATATTATTTCCGACTTTCTGCGTCTTATTCCACAAAAGCTCAGGATTTTAAAGTTATAGATCTTTTAAATCATCTTTACTTTTATTTTCTATGTAAGAGCCTAAAAAACTCGCATTCAATACTCACATTATTTTCTAAGTTTGTATAATTTTTCAAAATTTGTTTCGCTATTTCAGCTCTATGCTCATTCATTTTGACATCATTTCGTGATAACGATCTGCAAAAAATCAACGAGTTTTTATTTTATTTTTTGGATCAAAATACCTGGGAAATAGCCGCTCATTTGGACCCAAACTTGGTGTATAATCGCGGACTAATTTAATCCACCAATGAATCACCGAAAACAGCAAAATAAAGAGAATAATTTGATAGAATATATTAGCGAATGTTGGAATACGCATTCGTAAACATCTGATCTGTAAACATGAATGAAATATATATATATATAATACTAAAAACAATAATTGGGTAAAGTTTCAAGTTTTGTTGCTATGGAGCATTCTGATAAGAATCATAATCGAGACGCAGAATGAAAACGAAAAAAAAAACCAAAAATGGTTACAAGTGCGAGAAAAGAGTGCGTAGAGGAAATAAACTCGAAATGGTGACAATAAAATTGGCAATTATTTCGAAAGATTCCAACGGAGAATAAAAAACAAAAAAAAATTGGAGAAGCCGACAAAAAAAAAGGATTTTAGTAAAATTGAGTAAGGCAAAAGCGGTATTTTGTGTGTGTTGTTCATTCACACACATGATGGTGGTGGTTGGTTGTCTAGTCTTGACAAACATTTCAAAATTGATATCGATGAGGCAGTGAATAAATATGAGAAAAGATTGGGACACGAAAAAAAAGCTCATCATCAGAAAGAAAAAGTACACAGGAAAGCTGGTATGCGATTGATGATTGTGCAAAGAGTTGTTAACGAAGGACTGTACTTTTTTTTATATATTTTATTCAATCGATTGAAAATTCAATTTTATATTCCAAAACAATAGTGAAACAAATTGCAAAAAAATAGAAATGCGAACAAAAGGCACCATATTTATATTTTCACAACTTGAACCGATTGAACAGAATTTACAATTTTCGTACAGTCCTCCTTTAAAAGTATTTTTCTAGGATTTTTTATCGGATGCTCCCGCAAGCTAAATATTTCGTTGATACAAAATTCTAGGATGCAAAACTGCAAAAATTAAGATTTTATCGTGTATTTTTTATACAAAAACAATAATATGTTTTTTGTTTTTGCAGAATAATTATATTAGACTATTTTCACTGACTAAAACAACCAATCACAATAATTACTTAGTTTTGCAAAAAATGTTTGATAAAAATACACGATAAAATCTGAACTTTTTTGCATCTAAAATCGAGTTCAAATGTACATAAGATTTGTTTTCTTTTATCCGCATTGTTTTATAATCATCAATTTTCAACTAGACGTAATACTAAACTGCCAATTATGACTAAAAATATTATTTGTTTGCTAAACATATATAACGAAAGAAAATTTTATTTCTGGATACGTATTTTCTCTTTATTTTGAAGCCTTAAAGTGAAGCCTAGAAATCAACTAAGTTGTTTGATTTTTTGAAATTAACTTTTTTAAAAATTCAATAAAAAGCTGCAAATAAAACGAAAATATGAACACATTCGATTATTTAATGTCAGACCAATCACCACCCTAATGAAAAACACCTTTGCATTAGAACATCATGTATTTCGTATCGTTTTTCAATCTTTAAGGAAAACGACTTTGCAAAGTGAAAGTTGTTTTTTTTTTAATTTTTTGTTTTATTTATTTAAAGTTTTCAAAAAAAAAATGATATGCTTATTTATGTATGCAAGTCGTCACATGAAACAAAAATGTGCAGTGCAAAAATGTATGATTCAAAAAAAGGAACATTTAAAAAACAAATATACAATAGCAGTTTTGCAGAAATTTTGATACAGAAAATTTGATGACATGACGTAGAATTTAATTTCAGGAGGGGGGGGGGGGGTTAGAATAGAATTATTTGAGCTTTGAAATTGAAATCTGAAAAAAAATTAAATACTGTGAAAATACGAACAGTGCTATCTCTTCGAAATTGAGATTTTTTGTACACATATTTAGAACATAAGAACTTTTTATTTGGGATATTAGAGATAATGGAGCTCTGCAATTTTTCCTTTCTGTAAAAAAGGAATTTTTAAACTTCTATAAGATGAATATAATTTTCCTGTTCGTTTCAAACTTTACATAGTCTTTTTAGAAAATGTTTGTTTTGAAGTTATGTGGTATTGTCAACTCAATTTCTGTTCGTTCAATTCGATTCCAAGCACCACTGTTTTCGAACGTTTATATGACCTTTTCGGTGTCCGTACGCATTGAAAATATTATTTTAGAGTCATGAATGCATTTTTTTAATCTAATGGACCAATTATGTTTTAAAAAAATTTTGTCCGTGCACCGGAACAGGCCAAAAACCGAGATTAGTCAGTAGAACGTGTTTTAGGGCTGCTCAACCGCACAGACGCTCCGCACGTACGCACGCGACTGCCGACACTCAACACACTGGAAAATTGGCGGGAAAATGAATGTTTCAAATTTTCCAGTGTGTTGAGTTTCGGCAGCCGCGTGCGTGCGTGCGGAGCGGTCTGCAGCCCGCGCAATGATCAAGAATATTTGAGTTGACAATAACTTTAAAAATTTAAAACATATTCACAGAATTAGCAAATATCAGTGAACTTGCAATAACGTGTTGTTTCAGAGAAACAGTCGGGAGCTCGCGTAGAGTTTAGAATCTGTATGTCCATAGAATTTCTGAAGTTGAGACTACTTTTTTTTAATTGATCACAGGTTTCTTTATCCCTAGAAAAAGCTATATAGTGTCCAGAAATGGTAGGCATTCCGAAAAATTCCATACTATCTTGTATCAGTTATATACCATATCACAAAATTAAAATTTTCAGATTCAATGGGAGCTCCCAAATCATCCCCCTGATTTTCTAATGTACCCAATCATTACTTCAAAACAGAGATCTCTAAAAAATTTGAGACAAACAATGATGATTTTCAGTACAAAATATTTTTGTTCCGATTAAAGTAAGTGCATTTGGGAGATATCATGAACCAAAAAATATATAAATATATATATATAGTTTCCTTATCAATTGTCCCTTTTCAGCGTTCTTTAGATAGGAAAAAAAAGAAAGAATAATAATGTCGTCATTTATTCCGTTTTTCATTTTAAGTATTTCGATATATACAATAAAAACCGGCGAAGGAGAGCATCATAAAAGTTTTTCAGAAGATTCGGAGAGAAAAAAACAGTGGAGTGGGTTAATTGATCAATTTGAGTCTTCCTTGAAGAAACGACGCATTTTGACGAAATTCTGAAAATGAAAGGGTTGTTCGAGGTCTTGATGGCCAAAGATCCACCGGAATCCAGTGGTTGTCATGAATGAACTGGATTATGGACCTACCTTTGGAGTGGTTGTGAATCTGAACGAAGTGTTGGCTGGAATCAGAATCAAGTCACCGTATTCGCACAAGATTCTGACCCATGTTCCATTTTTGTCCTCGACGTCATAATAGGCGGTTCCTTCGATGATCATTCGGGCTTGTTCTTCAGGGATAGTGGATTCTTCGAAAAGTTCTTCGATCTGAAAATAGTGATGATCTCGAAATTGCTCCTCATTGTTTTCTCAAAATAAAAAACCATCGTTTGTAAAATTAGGTTGCTCGTTTCTATTCTTTCTCATCGAAAGAAATTATCAGAGAACCGTAAGAACCGTAGATCTATATAAATATTGAAGTCAAACTTAATTGGAAATGTTCAATATTCAAGAGTATTCAAAACTAATCCCAAAATCTCAAAAAGCAAACGAACCTTGTCATCAAAGTTGGCAGTGGTCTCAGCATCCAAAGTGAAAATATCCTCCTTCTTAAAACGATGCTCCAACTTCAAAGTGGTCAACCGTTTCGCCAACGCAATCTGATCCAACGTGTCCAACTTCCAATAAAGTGTTCCGGTCCTCTTGCTCAACTCATCTGGAGTGATCATTTTTGGCGGGAATACGTGATGTGGAAGTCTCGGGTCTCCGCATGGATATGGTTCCATTTGCCATATTTGCACCATCGTTGTTATCTGTTCTGAAAACAAAACACAAATCTAATCTTGAGATAGAAGATTGTTGATGATTTGGGAACACGAGGGCATATATGTATACGTACAAGTGGCAGAATGAAATTCGACTAATTGTCGTTTGGTAGGAACCAAGAATGAACGAAAATATGGGGGAGGAGAAAGAGTGTTTGGTGAAATTAGTTAAAAACAATGTTTTGTGTTAGTTTTTCGATGATTTCCGATCTAAATGACTTGACGTAACGTAAAACAACAACAAAAGACCAAGGTTTGAACTGTAGATTCTTAGTCTACGCTTTTTAGGTCTATTAAATTTTCAGTGAAACAATGTTGCAGCTTTCAAGAATTACTCAGGGAAAGCAATGCACCAGAACATTCCCATTTTATCCTGGGACGCGTGCCGGGCAAAACCCGGATAAAACGGTGCAGTCCTGGACATATTTTGAACGATTTGGTGCAAAATATATGTCTCGCCGCCCGCGTCGTGTAGGTGGCGGTGCAGTCGTGAACAAAATGGTACTGCGCCGGTGCAGTCGCGAACAAAATGGTACTGCGCCGGCGCAGTCGCGAACAAAATGGTACTGCGCCGGTGCATCGCTTTTTCTGAGTAGGTTATTAAAGGGAGATTACGTACCCAAGAGCCACTAGCATCCTAGTTTTTTAAAAATATCCTTCGCAAATGTGCCTCTTATTGTCTATTGCAAGTATGTTTTTACAGTGTTCTCCGATTGCGACCTGGTCGGCAGCGAGTAGAAACCAACGGGTAAGGATTTCAACAAATATCAGAAAAAACTGAACAACAACGCTTTGAACTGGCTTGGATCATGCCTAATCTGCGCTTAAAGACAGCTGTTCAGTTAATTTGACCCTACCTGTTTTTAGTTTCAAAAATTAGAGCGTTCTCTCATTAGTACAATGCAATTTATACGAAATCACACCGATAAATACACGCTTCGTAGCAGCCGTCCAAAGTTGAAAAAATAAAAATTTGAATGCGCGCGTGTCCGTGCGACGCGGTCTGTGTCCGTGCAACGCGGTCGGAATTGGCGTGAAACACAATTATTTGAATGTGGCTACATATTGGTGTTGTTCTTTGGACCATCTGGGCTCTCTTTCGAATTTTGATCTTTTGCCTTGAATTTGGATCGTGTTAACTGATCAGCTGCCTTTAAGCTTTCTTTGCATGCTTAGTTGATGTTTTCGTAAGTTTAAACATGAAGCATACACAATTTCATTTCTGAAAATTGTTGTTCGTTATTAATTTAATTAAAGAATACAATCTTCACATCAAAGTGACCCAGTGACAGCAAAATAAGCAATACTTCTCGTACTGGCGACAGAACACTCCTAACTTGTAAACCTTCGGATCTAAATTGATTAAGCTGGACCTACAGCGACAAGCGACAGCTATGCCCAATGAGAATATAGATGTTCACTTTCTTTCATAATTTCTGAGATTTCTAACAAAGAAAAACAAAAAACTAATAAAAAAAATGGCAAGGTTATCAACCTTACTTTTCTCAATCTGCAGTTGGCAACTTTTATCAAGTCGTCCTTCACCGAAAATTATAACCAAACAATGTTTAATTCTTCATCTCCTTCTTCTTTTTCTTCTTCTTCTCGTTTTCATCGTCACCTTTCGTACCGCCCAAATTTAGATGGTTTTTTTTGCTGCCTTCTCAGTATTACGCCATCCACTCTCGGCTTTCGAAGAAGAAGGACTGTTAACAAGTCTTGAGATGTGAATGGCAGTTTATTTTTCGAACTTATCACATGCCAAACAGATAGAGAAAATGTAAATGAAAAAAGAAGAAGATTTGATGATTGGTATTCAGGGAACAAGGTAATGTAAGGAACAACGTCATTATTTTGAACAGAAAAAAGAACATTTTAGGTTCACAAAAAACGGGGGAAATGAGATATTTTAAGATCTGGTCACTTAAATACTAAGTTCCACCAGAACAACCAGATTTCGAAAATCGAAAAGTAAGTGTTGCCCTTTTTTAGAACATTTTTATTAAATTCGGGGGCGGGAATTTGTTTTGATTCGATTCAGAAGCAAACAAGAACATATAATTTTGAAGTTAGATCAGTACGAATGTTGTTTATTGATAAGATGGTGAAGTTGTTTTGAGAACAATGGGTATAAGATGGCGTGTTGTTGAAGGTTAAAATAGAAAAATGTATAAAAACGAATGATTGATGATGTATGCACCTTCTTACTTCTAAAAATTTTATAGTACAGGAAGTTTAAGAAATTATTTGATGTATTTTTGACATCTACATGTTGTGTTAAATGTAAACTTGTTTAAAAACAAGTGGGCTGTTCGTTATTTTGAACTTTTGTTTAAAAAAAGAGAATGTTGCAGTTTTTAAAGGAGGATTTTACGGAGCTAGTGAATACGTCTGGAATGAAAATAGACTTCATACTAATTCCAAAACTGTTTTTAGAATTTTCTAAAACCACCTAGAAGCCGAGAAAACGCGAGAGTAGGCCTTGTGTTTGGAGGCACATGTGTTCGTTTTTTTATAAAGCATTTTCCATGGTTGAAAAAAATAGTCAAAGTAGAATTCGGTTTCCCATTTAATGAGTTAATTTTATTTTTCGTGTTGCTTCAGGCTAAACGCTTCTACAGGGTGCGTGGCCTAACTTTTTCAACGCACGAACACTTGTGCCTCCAAACACTTGGCCTACCCTCGAAAACGCGCCTCAAAACAATGGCCTAGAAAAAGGGGCCACAGGCGAAAGCTAGTCCGCGGTCATGAAAAATATAATAAAAATGAAAAAAACGTAGAAAAAGGACTAATATAAGCATTCTGCATAACTATTTATTAACGAAACACGAAAAAAGCTCATAGGAAAAAGTTCGGCCAGGTGGCCACTTTTTCTAGGCCATTGTTTTGAGGCTCATTTTCTCGGCTTCTAGGTGGTTTTAGAAAAATTTAAAAACAGATTTGGAATAAAAATAAAGTCTGTTTTCACTTAAGGTACATTTATTATCTCCGTAAATCCCCCCTTTAAATGCAAAACGTATTGATCTGACACCGTTTTGAAAGTTCGCGAGTAAAAACAACACCTCTACATTTTTTGCTCTCCACATCGGCATCTATGACGAAATGATTAGCAAGACTGTCTACCATCTCAAAATCTCATTCAATTGATCACTACTCGACAATTTTTTGCATTTTTCCTGTGCTACAGTCAGTAGAGAAAGGCTTCAAAAATGAAATCATTTCTGTGGTTCACTTGCAAAGAGAAATCAATTATAAACTTTGTCGTAACAAAGGGTGACAAAAGAATAAAAAATGGTTGTGTTCCATTGATACACACATAGTTCAGAGATGAAACACATTTTTTCATTCATTGTATTTTGAATTTGGATAACAAAACAATATTATGAAGCATAACACAAAAATGTTTACAAACATGTTTTGCAACCTGTAAACATCAAATGACATTGAGAAGAAAACAAGTTTTCAGAGAAACTAGCTATCAAAATTTGGAAAAAATAGTTTTTATCTTTTCTTTTCTAATTTTTTTCAGGGAAAGTACCGATTTTCTTATATTTTTGTAGTTAACTGATCAGAGACTACGACTACTTTTTTTGACAATTTTTTTTCAGAATTTCCAAACAATTAAAGATTGCTAAAATAGTCTCTAAAATCAACAGTTGAGCCGTTATGTATAATAATTATTGAGAGCGCTAATGAAACACAATTCAACTGAATTTGATGAAGACCCTTTGCTCTGAAACTTAAAGGAGGGCTTTACGGAAATAATAAATGTACCTTAAATGAAAATAGACTTCATTCTCATTCCAAATATATTTTTAAAATTTTCTAAAACCACTTAGAACCCGAGATAACGCGCCTCAAAACAATGGCCTAGAAAAAGTGTCCACCTGGCCTAATTTTTTCCTATGAGCTTTTTTCGTGCTTCGTTAATAAATAGTTATGCAGAATAATTATATTAGTCCTTTTTTATGTAGTTTTTTCAGTTTAATATATGTTTTTCATTTTTTTCGGATTTTCCATGCCTGCGGACTAGTTTTCGCCGGTGGCCACTTTTTCTAGGTCATTGTCTTGAGGCGTGTTTTCTCGGCTTCTAGGTGGTTTTAGAACATTTAAAAAACAGTTTTGGAATCAGTATGAAGTCATTTTTCATTCCAGATGCATTCATTAGCTCCGTAAAGTCCTCGTTTAAGCGTAGACTAAGCGTGCACTCTCAACGTAAAGCGTGCGCAGTTCACTATGTTCCATCTAGTGTATTTTCACTAGGACTGTACTCATTTTGGCTAATATTATTCAACTGATTTAAAAATAAATTTTAAATTCCAAAAATGAAAAAAAACACCCAGAATTGAACTTCTTTTTGATTTTTAAGACCTAAATTCGATTCAGGGTGCCCATTTTTTTTCAATTTCTACGGAGCACAGAAAATTTAAAATGAAACAGTTGGATCATTCACTTTGTCTTTTTAATCCTCCTTAAAATTTTTCAAATTACTCCAACAATTGGAAATTTGATGACAATAATATCATAAACATTTTTCAACAAAATTTCTAATCAAAATTTCAAAATCCATCCAACCGAAACAAATCAAATCAGTATTAGAATTTGTTTACCAAACATTTTTCAACGTTCCTTCCTTATTTTTTAACCCAAATTTGATGCTGCTGTAATTCGTCGGCGGGAATGGAACCAAACATTTTTTTTATTTCATTTTACTTCATTACACAAAAAAATACATACTATATAAATGTACATTGTTAATTTGCGGAGGGGCACGGACGTATTATTTAGTACAGCGGAGAATTGTACTAAACTAGAGGGAGAATACAAGGAGGTTTACAACAACTTTGGCTGGACGAAAAAAAATAAAGTTTGTTTTTTTTCGCCTAAAGAAATTTTTTAGTGCATCTTGTAAATGCTATACTTGTTGTCAGTGCAGTCAGTTCAGTAGCACTTTTTACAGATTTTTTATGATAGTGGGGGGGGGGGGGTGACAAATAAAATAATGACAAATAAAAGAATCGTTATATGAAAGGTACTTTATTTTAAATAACAAATATCAGTAAACAAAATATTTTTTCTTTTTTTCCAAAAATTTTAGAAACAAATGTATTCTGTGTGTTTCTGTAATTTTTTGGCAAAATTGTTTAATAGGAACGTTACTGTAAAAAAAAATAGTGAGAAAGCTTTGAAATTGTTAATCCATTTCATGCGCCAGGTTTTGTTTTATGTGTATTAGAGAACGAAACCATGAAATTTCGAAAAAAAACGTAGTAAAGAAAACCTTAAAGGCAGCTGGTCAGATAAAGGCAGCTTTCCAGTTAAAACGATCCAAAAAAATCAAAATTCGAATGGAAGCCCAATTCTGACCGCGTTACACGGACACCGACAGCGTCGCACGGTCACGCGCGCATTCAAATTTTGATTTTTTTTCAACTTTGGACCATTGAGGCATGTACTTATCGGTATGAATTCGCATAAATTGCATTGTGCTAACGAGAAAAAGCTCTAAATTTTGAAACCAAGATCATGTAGGGTAAAATTAGCTGACCCACTGCCTTTAAATACATCATTGTGTTTTGTTGCAGAATCCGTAGATATCTATAAAAAACAAAGTGTTGCGAAAAACCTCACAAAAAATGAGTTCAGATAATGGATTTTCAAAAAAAAAATCAATTTAAATGAACATTATTCAAGTCAACATTTCAGTTAACAAAATCCAAATTCAAGGTGAAGGAACAAAATTCGAATGGGATCAAAAGAAGTCGAAAAACAATTCGAATATATTTCCAAATTCAAATAATTTGGTTTCGCGGCAATTCCGAATTCTCGGTGCGCATTCAAATTTTTATTTTTTATAAATTGGACTGTTAATGCTGTAATGATGCTGTAATTTTTGAAATCGAAACCAGGTAACGTCGAATCAACTGAAATTCGGAATTTAAACACTGCAAGCAATCAAAAACACACAGTAATATGAAAGTTTGATGAAAATTCTACAAATGTAACAATATACAAGTTTCATTTATTCAATCTGAATAAACACTTAAAATAGATGAAAAGAAAGTGTTTAAGTGGATGTAATACAGTAGTTTCATTTCATTTCTTTTTTAATATTTTCAGGAGAACTAATCAAAAATCATCTAAAAATTGAAGTTCTACATTGTCTTTAAGAACATTTGAAATTAAAGTGAAGCCCTGTCTCGAAGTAAAAGATGTTTAGCTGAAGACCCGATATATGTACCCGTTATTGTTGTCCTTCGGATTCGAAACCGTTCCCGTCATCTGAAGTGAATCCCATCTAGTTTTTAAAACAAAGATCTCTAAAAAAAATTTCAGACAAACAATAATAGGTCATTAGAAACCAAAGATAATATATTTACAATAGTTATTCTTATCAACTGTTCATTCAGTGTCTAGCAAAGTAATAATCGCCCCATGTGGTTCCAGAGGGAATGAGCCGGACTGAATTTCAATTTTGCCCCCATTCTATGGAAAACTTAATGAAAATCAATTTATTTTATCGATTTCCTGGTTTACATGGAGGTTTGGTAGCCTTTAGAGTGGATTCATAATCTGCGTACAACTGCAAAACGTGGTTTTCTTACATAAATCGGCACTCGTTGAATCACCGAAACATCTTAAAGGCAGCTTGTCAGTTAACACGACCGAATTTTAAGGCGAAAACTAAAAATTCGAATGGGGGATCAGACGGTCGAGATAACAATAACAATATGTTGCCAAATTCAAATAATTGTATTTCGCGCCAATTCCGACCGCGTTGCACGGACACCGACCGCGTCGCACGGACATGCGCGCATTCAAATTTTTAATTTTGCAAATTTGGGCCGCTGCTATGACGCGTGTATTTATCGGTGTGATTTCGCATAAATTGCATTGTACTAATTAGAGAACGCTCTAATTTTTGAAATTAAAATCATATAGGGTCAAATTAGCTGAACAGCTGTCTTTAATGCAGTGGAATCTGAAGAAGGCTGGAAAAATTCTCTTTTTTGTTCAAGACTTGTTGATTATAAGTTTGAAGCGCTCCAAACATCATCTCAAGACGATTGTTTCAATTTTTTTCAAAAACCGAGATCTCTAAAGTAAACTTTCAGACAAATAATGATGTATAATTTTTTTTAGTTTAGTATTTTCAAAAACTTATATTTAGTTTTCTTATCAACGAATTCTCTGGATAAGAAAAAAAAACGTCATAACTTATTAGTACTTTAATTTTTAGATTACGATTTTCAATTCGTTAAAAAATTACATTTTTGGTATTTTGAACAGATCTTCGGATTTCGTATAAGCTTTTGGAAACGACTTTAGTTATTCACTGTTTTTCAGATTATCCCTTGATAATTAATCCAACTCGCTGTAATGTTTTGAATCATCTGCACAATTTCTGGACGAAGTTCAATTCTGAAAAAAAGATAATAACCAAACTTTTATATTTTTGATTTTATAAAGGTTTAGTTTGCAGAAAAGATTAACTTGCATTAGAATGCTTTTAATACAGTTCCGGTATTCTCACCACATACATAAAAGGATAATATTGGAGTTATTTTTTTATTATAGAAAATATAAATTAAAAGGCTTTTTTTCTGATTTTAAAGTTTTGAGACGCATCGGAATTTTAGGAAGAAAAAACGTTATTAATTAAGTTATACGTATTTCGGGACGCCCCGCAAGTTCAATGATTGTGGAAAAAAGGATTTGTTTTATAAATATTTTGTTTTTTTTTGATAAACATGTGTATCCTTTTAGGTTGCTTTATGAGTGGTGGTATCTTTTTTTCAATCTCATAATCCTCGATATTAATTTAAGTTGAGACTTGAAAAAAACGGAAAAAAAGAGAAATTTATTTTTTAGCTTCAAAGTGTCTTGTTTCATTTGCTCGTTTGTTTATTTGTATCCTCCATTTTGTTTTATTTTTCTTTCCTGCAAAAATTTCTTGCAGAAAACCAAACGAAACCCTTCGATTTTTCAATCATCAAAAATTCATAATCTAAAAACATTTTAAAATTGTCCTTAAAGACATCAAAAACCAGCTGATTTTTGAAAATCTGAACGTTTTGGTTCTAGTCTTCCTATCCCTCACACCCTCCTCAAAAATGTGCTCTCTAGCCGTTTTTCGAAAATCGCAGCATCCTCCCCCCACCCCAATTTGTTATTCTTCTACGTTATTTTCTCTCGTATACAAATGAAAGAGATTCTGGAACATTCTTCTTTCTTTTTTATCGTTTTACGCATGTGTTCCGCACATGTTTTCGATTGTATTAGAGGACGGTTTTCTTCGACAGAAATTATTTTGTTCAGATAATATCATTTATGTATTATTTGTCAGCTGTTTATGTCATTTATTTTTGGTTTTTCAACTGATCTACTTGATTTTTGCCTCAAAAAAATCAAATTATAGTCTTCAAATGGGCCCAATAAAAAAAATTATAGTTTCCCAAAATTTCATCCATTTTTGGATGTAGTACGACAGCTTTTTTTGATGAGACCTTGCTCAATTGAATATATTATAAATTACTCTGAAGTGTAAGAAATTGTTTGCAACACCTTCTAAATAGGATTTAATAACTGCCTCCTATCTCCGTAAAGTTCTTAAAGGAGTATTTTACGGAGATATATGTACCTCAAATGGAAATAGACTTCATACTCATTCAAAATCTGTTTTTAAAATTTTCTAAAACCACCTAGAAACCGAGAAAATGAGCTTCAAAACAATGGCCTAGAAAACGTTTCCACCTGGCCGAACTTTTTCCTATGAGCTTTTTTCGTGTTTCGTTAATAAATAGTTATGAAGAATGCTTATATTAGCCTTTTTTTTCATCTTAATTTATGTTTTTTCATTTTTTTTTCTGGATTTTTCATGCTTGCGGTCTAGTTTTCGGTGGTTCTTTTTCTAGGTCATTGTTTTGAGACGAGTTTTCTCGGCTTCTAGGTGGTCTTAGAACATTTTAAAAACAGATTTGGAATTAGTATGAAGTCTATTTTCATCCGAGACGCATTCATTAGCTCCGTAAAGTCTCCTTTAAAAAGATCATTCTTTTTTTCGCTATGTGGATCACAATTTATTAACTCATAGGCTTGCTGTCCCAAGATAGCGACAAGATCTTTTGAGCTATCACCGCATTTTTAAAATTTTCCGTAATCCAAAAACAATTTTTTATGCAATCAATGTTTATTTTGATAAATAAATGAATATAATTGAAATTAAAAAAAAAATATCAATAATTATCTCTTTAATTTCAGCATAAAATGTCATCAACCACAATCCCATCAACCTCGCTCTCCAATGGTATCAAAATACCGCTCATCGGTCTCGGAACAACACATTCCGGTGGTTATTACCACGATGCGGTTCTTCATTCAATCAATAATTGTGGTTACAGACTTATCGATACGGCCAAACGATATGGTGTCGAAAAACAATTGGGTATTGCTCTGAAGGTAGGATTTGTTATAACTGAAACATTATGGAATTGAGGGTTTTCAGGATTCTACTGTTAATCGTGAAGAAATGTTTATTTGTACTAAACTTTGGCCACTAGATTGTGGAAATGGAGTATTTGAAGCGTTTCAAAAATCTTGCGAAAAATTACAAACAGATTATTTGGATCTTTACATGATTCATATGCCACATTTACCCGATTGGGTGAGAAACCAGAAAGAAACCAGAGAAGAAACATGGCGTCAAATGGAATTGTTATATGAAAATGAGCATGTAAAATCAATTGGTGTCAGCAATTATTCTATGAATGATTTGGAAGAGCTCTCGGAGCATGCTAGCATTCTTCCGCATGTTAATCAAATTGAATTTCATCCGTGGTATCATCAGAAGGAGCTTCTAGATTTTTCGAATGAAATGGATGTTTTGACAATGGTACTACTTTCTAAAATTTGAAATTTAATCCGATTGAACTTTAGGGTTACTGTCCACTAGCAAAAGGTAAATATTTGGACGATGAGGTTCTTGCTAAAATAGCTCAAAAGTATGAGAAAACTGTCGCGCAGATTTGTTTAAGATGGAGTTTGCAACAAAATGTTCCAGCGGTTCCGAAGAGTACGGATTATCAGAGATTGATGGAAAATACAAATGTATTGATATTTGAAGAATTTGGAATGCTCACTTTACCCTTTTTAGGTTTTCGATTTCCAACTTTCTGATGAAGATATGCTCCAAATTTCCTCATTCCCGTCACAAGACAACAAAATCGTTGATCTATCTAACATCAGCCAGAAAATGACTCTTCCGGACGGCTATAAGCTACAAGGACGTGTTTTTGGTGTCCCAGGCGAAGAAGCGTCTAACAAGAAATGTTCTGAAGAAATTTGCTCTAAAGATAATATTAACATGTCTGTTTGTTTTTGAGAAATCATATTGTTATTCGTTGTAAGGTATACCATAACCTTGTTTATTTGTTGTGAAACAACTGGTATTATTATTATTTATGCTTATTTTCATTTTTAGTTAATAAAATTTATCCAAAAATATACAGATAGAATCATTGATATGATCACTCGATAATAAATTTAGACATTAGATTTGAGTCCTCTGGAATTTTGAAATATACCCCCGTTGTATTAATACCAAGAGTTTCGATAATGAAGATATCGTCCTCAAGATGGTCCAAATTTCCAGCGCCAGGGATTTCCTGTTTATTCTGAAAAATTATTACCTTCAATGTTTTAGATGGTTTCACTTACTTCATCTACCCATTGATTACAATAAGATTCCGAGCAAAAGTAGAAAAATTGAACTCTTGGATTTCCAATGTCAAGCTCTCGACGGATACCTCTGGCGTTTGACCAATCTGCATTCCATTCACATTTCTGGAATTTAACTGTTTTATTGTCGAGATGAAAATTCCTGCATTTCTGTTGTACTAGCTCCTTCCAACGCGTTGCGAGGAAATTCGCTACGATGCTACGCAAAACGAGCGGCAAGGAATTTTCATCTTGACAATAACTTTGAAAGTCATCTGGATACAGTAATTGTTGAGATATATAGAGTTCAACCTACGTCGTGAAGAATGGAGCATGTTATTAGGTCTAATGAAAGGCGATGATCCGAGAAGTTTGATGAAAAGCAAATACAAATTGAAAGAAGGATTAAAACATAAGTAGATGACATGGTACTGACATAATAATCAATTTACAGAGGAAACAAACTGTTACATTATTACATTTTTCTTCGCCTATTGCGATCATAAGCTGTGGTGTAAACCTTGAGAAGTGGTGACAAGAAAACAAATCATTTGGATACAACCAATACGAGAATTCAATATTTGTATTTTAATTCTTTGATCTCAAAAAGATCTTTGATCAGATATTGGCATTTGAAACGAAAATAGTGTTTCATAGAACGCGTTTCGCTTCGCTATTTAAAAAAAAAACATTTGCTCCAACTTCTTCAAACTGTCACAATTTCAGAAATTCAGAGTCCAATAGCTTCCGCATTTCTCCCTTCAGTTCAACAGGAAATGCGAGCCGCGACGCAGTGTATAAATGCTCTTGTAATTCTCAAAATTTACCTATTTATTTGCATCGTGTGACCTTAAAAACATGTTTTTCCAACAATTACCGCTAAATTCATTCTGACAAAAACTATCTTTTTCATTTTTAGGAATTAAAACGTAACTTTTCAAACTTTCTATATTTTTCGAAATCATCATCATCATGGGTCGTCGTAATAGAAAGGTTTTTTTACCGAGATGTTTAGACCAAACGTCATTTTTCAGCAAGAACTATCAATTCGTCAATCGGCGAACATTTCCAGCGAAATGCGTAAAGAAATTCAAAATCAGGGTGAATGCTTTGAAACAACTTCATCTTCTGCACCTAGCTTGTCGTCTCCAACGGTGACTAGCGATAGTACGGTAAGGTTTTTCTAGGATGGCGTGAATAACAATTTTGATCTTTCAGGGATCATTACGAACTAGAAGTACTTCCGCAACATCGAAAAAATCAGAAAAATCAAAAACTCAAATCAGAGTATTGAGTGAGGATGTGCATTCATATGACAATGAGCTGGTTTCAGTCTACGAGCGGTCTTCAAACACAGCGTCTATGGATTCATTGGAAGAATTTCCAAACGATAAAGCTTTCGAAGAATACGAAAAGAACTGTCAGCCATCGACAAGAATGCCGGAACCAGTTGTTCCTTTAAAAATTGTGAAATTTCAAATGGGACAACCAGAAATACGCGAGTTTCTCACAGATTTTGAGTGCTGTAAAGCGATTGATGGTGGCAATCCACACCCGCAGGCGAAACGAGTGGAAATTCGGAAACGATTTGAAACAGAGTTAGTTTTTTGTGATAACTTGATCAAGGATATTGAGCGAATTGTGATGACGAGTCGGAGAACTGATTTGGAGCTGAAAATTGTGAAATCAAGGGATAAGAATATGATGCCTCGATGCCAGATACAATTGATAAGAAAGATGTATAAACCAGAAGTTCATAAGGTATATTGTGAAAATTAATTTTTAAAACATGTTTTCATTTATAGGATCCACCAGGACTTTATGGATTCGCACCGCCCGAGATTTACTTACCAAAAAAATCTGAAGATAATTCGAATTTCGCTGAAAATCCGTCTGGAAAAAGTAGAATCTCACGTGTTTTAAGCCTTCCATTCAAGACCATTTCTAACGGCACTTCTCATGTTATGGTAGGTTTTTTTTCGAAATTTGGGACATGAAGGATTATTTTTTTTATTTCAGAACATTTTCGGACGATGGAAAGGAAACAAGAACTGATTTTTGCTTGGATTTTAATTCGAATAAAATTTGTTTTCATGTAAATCTTGCCTAAAACGCACATCCTTAAAAACATAAAAGTAAAGTCGTCAAAGTATCCAAATTTTAACAACATTTTCCGCACTAAAAATTAAAATTTTTTTAATAAATTCCAGGCACGCTACCTTTAATAAATGACGTGAAATGTTGTGGATTCTTCGTGTTATCTGAGCTCCCTTTTTTTAATATGTCCTAGTTCAAATAAATTGAACAACACTTTTTTATAGGGATGAGTGATCTAGTCATAAATAAGAAACAATTGCCTGATATTTCAAAGCCGAAATGGGATCAAAATACGTATATCGGTATTGTTTTTCCACAAATTCACAAAAACGACTGAAAGTTTAGGAAGAGCTAAACATTTCTTTGCATCCACGAACCCGTTGACGATTTTTGCGTCGAATGAAAGACAGGAAGAATGTCGAAAGATTGTTGTAAATTATAGACAGGGAAAAATCGATGAGAAATTGACGGTTGAACAGTTATGGAGAGCAAAGATTTTGTATGATTCGACGTATCATCCCGATAGTGGAGAGAAGATGTTCTTCTTGGGAAGGATGAGTGCACAGGTAAGTCCAATCGAGGAATTATAATCTAGACTTTGTAAATTCGTTAATGGGGTCTGAGGGGACGAGATAAATGGTTGAAAAATGATGAAAGTGATTGTTTAACTTGAAAATGGCGAGAAAAAATTCCGAAAAAAACCCATAAAACCCATAAAACCGTTTTCGTCCTAATGGCCGAAGAAACGCTTTTTAGTTTTCTAGGCCGTTTGTTTTTTTCTCGGCCGCCTATTTTTTTCCTGAATGTGGAAGTGTTATGAAATTTTGAGAGAGTTATTTATTTAGATGCCTGGAAACATGGTAACAACGGGACTTCTCCTTGGTTTGTATCGAACAATGCCCGGAGTCATATTCTCACACTGGGTCAATCAATCATTCAACGCTGTGGTGAATTATACGAACCGTAGTGGAAATTCAAAAGCATCGAACGAACGCTTATTAGTTTCTTATTGTTGTGCGACGGGCGGTGCAATGACCGCCGCTCTTGGACTCAATTCAATGGTCAAAAACGCGAATGGCTTGGCGGCTAGATTGGTTCCATTCGCTGCGATTGCATTGGCAAATGCGATAAATATTCCAATGATGAGAAGTATGGAAGTTACGGAGGGGATTGAATTGACGGATGAGAATGGAAATTTGGTTGGAAAATCGAAAAAATTGGCGGTTTTGTCGATTGCGCAGGTTACTTTGAGTCGAATTGCAATGGCGATGCCGTATATGGGTAAGATTGCGATAATGTATTATACATTTAAAAATTTAAAGTTTTGACACCAATTGCCATGAACAAAATCACGAGAACAGCGTTTTACAAGGTACAGCCTGCCTGTAATTCAGAAAATCGGCAAAAAATTACAGGCCCGACCCTGGATGAAAAAATATTCTGAAATTCCAATCCAAACATTGCTCGCAGGATTTGGACTATATTTCACAACGCCCCTTTGTTGTGCGCTTTTCCCACAGAAAAGTTGTGTAGCGGTGGAGAAATTGGAGGAAGATGTTCAGAAGGCTATCAAATCGCGGAAGAACCCGCCAAGCATTGTTTATTATAATAAGGGGTTATGATTTAGATAATTGGTATTTCGATGAATAAATTATGAGTTTTTGTAGTTCGAATGCATTTTTTAATTTAACAAAAATCATCATTTTCTGACCAATCTAACACATTCAGTGAAAAATTCCAGAAAAAAAGTGTATACCCAAACATTAATGTTTGAATTTCCGCCAAAAGCAATGTGGCAAGTGCTCCCCAATGATAATGAGTCGACTTCGACCATTTATTCGTATTGTTTATTTAAAAAAATAATTACCTTCGATAAACATGAATTTTAAAGATATTTAGGAAGAAAACCAACATTCAGAATCTTCTAGAAAAAAAAAACAAATTTTCCAAAATATTCGAATTTTTAAAATCGATTTCAAAATGCTTCAAGATTTCAATAAAAATCCTATACAAAAATGGCAACCGATTGTTGAAGAATAATGGAATATATTCGAAATATAAATCGTGAAAAAAGCATATTTTCAAATGTCTCATGAATGGATAATGTCAACTTAAAAATTTTGGATCATCCATTTTCTACTAAAAGACCGCAGCGCAACCGCTCGCGTTTAAAAATAGCACGACTGTGTGAGAGACTTAGCTTTTCTGGGTAGGTCAAAACCAACTTGCATGATCAAGAATATTTGAGTTTACAATAGAAAAATAATGAAAATGAGTCTCCAAATATTTAGTTTACCGTTTCATTTTTCCCAATTGAAGATATTTGCGTTTGATCTTTTGAAACCGAACACAATTCCTATTTGTTTCGTCATCATTCTCGAAACCATTTTTAAAACGCCTCCAGGAAACGGCTGATTTTGAAAAGAACATCATACGAACTAAATAAAAAAATAAATTGTATGGCTTCTTTATTTCGAAATTTCTAAATCCAAGAAAATGAGCATTCGTTGCACGTTTTCTTGGAATGCTATTCAATTTTATAACTTTATGTTTATTCTTGAATGAGATTTCTGGGCAAGAAATGTCAAAAAGGCTTAGGGTGAGAATCATAAAATTTCCATTAAAAAATGAATATTCACAGATTCGTGTCGGAATCGCGGCGGCGTTAAAGATTCAAGAAGACGCAATTGGTTGGGCCTATTGTGGAGGAGTCATACCTTTGGCTCTTCAACACCTTAAAGAGAATGGATATGTTAAAGATTTCGATTTTGAGTAACTAATCATTTTTGTTTGTTTAACTGTTATTCAATAATTTCAGATTTCTTGTGGAGTTTACGGAATGTGATTTTACAAAAACGGTGAAAGCTGGATTGTATTTTATGAAGGGAAACAATGTTGACGTAGTTTTCGGCCCGTCATGTTCTCAAGGTTTTTGTCCATAAATTAGTCAAATGAAACCTATTTTTCCAGCTCTCAAAGTGATGGGAACTCTCTCAACACTTTACAAAATACCAGTCATCGGATGGGGATTCACTAGCGCATCGGAACTTTCCGATAACACCCGCTATCCATATCTTGCATCACTTCTCCCAAATTCCCAAACTCTCGGGTATGCCGCTTCAAAAGTATTGGAAACTTTCCAATGGAACATAGTCGCCCTTTTATACATTGTCAGTGATGTTGGCTACTGTTCAAGTGTTATGGCTGATGTTGAGACGGCTCTTAGTGATCCGTCTGGCTACCCTGTCCGAATTGTGATGAAAGCGGCTCTTGATTTTAAAGATTCTGTTGGTTACAATGAAAAATTGATTGAAACCAAAGCGGGCAAGAGTGATACTGTTTTGCGGTCAATCGGGTATGGAAAAAAGGGAGCACTTGCTTCGAATTGCTCAACATGAGATGGATACTGATGAATATGTTCATATTATGATATCTATGAGGAGTATTGGATTTGGAGTTCAGACAACGATTGGGAAAACTAAATGTGAGTTTAAAGGAGGGCTTTACTAAGTTAATGAACACATCCGGGATGAACATAGACGTCATTCTCATTCCGAATCTGTTTTTAAAATTTTCTAAAATCACCAAAAAAAGACTAATATAAGCATTCTGCATAACCATTTCTTATTTTGCATCCGAATCACGAAAAAAGCTGATAGAAAAAAGTTCGGCCAGACGGCCACTTTTTCTAGGCCATTGTTTTGAAGCTCGTTTTCTCGGCTTCTAGGTGATTTTAGGAAGTTTTAAAAACAGATTTAGAATGGGAATGAAGTCTATTTTCGTTTAAGGTACATTCATATTTAAACATTTTAAAATTGAGTGGCATATTGGCTTTAACTCCAAATGATAACTTATATATAATAACTTATAGATAACTTCTCTTTGTTGTCATGAAACAATAAAATGCTTCATGCAGACACCTTCAGATTTAAATAAAAATAAACTTTCATTACAGTCTCCTCAAATGGTCTCACACCTTTATGGGAATCATTTCCAAACGATACTGGCTATTATGGAAGACTTTCTAAACGTGCAGCTGCCAAATTCTTTGCTCTCGATTTAGAAAACGAAGTAAAGGATGTAAAATACCTGCAATTTGTTCAGAGCAATGTTGTCAACGCTGTTAAAGGTCCTCCTTTTTACTGTAACCTTACCGAATGTACAAATGCAACCATTACTGTAAATTTGAAGTTTATAATAGTTATCTAGTCAAATATTATAGGGAATGGGAGCTTATGCTCGTCATCTTTATGATGCTTTCTATCTTTATGGAATTGCGCTAACAAATTTGGCATCAACTAACCTTTCAATAAACGATGATGTTACCAAAATTACCGAACAATTAATGACAAAATTCGACGGTCTTACTGGTGTAGTGTCTCTGAATAAAAACCTTTCCCGTGAGCCTTATTATCATTTATATGGATTGGATGCAAAATATGATCAAATATCATTTATGAATATTTCATCGGTCAATGGAACCATGGTAAGTAGTTAACAACGATCCCTTTTTCAGAAAAAGTTGTTTGCAGAGAGTGTTTAAAGAAAATATTGATGAGTCTAAAGTTGTATGGTATCATTGGAATGGTAAAAAGTATTGTATCTATATTAATTTTATATGAAATAAACTGCACTGTTCAGACCATTAACTACACCAATTTGTGGTTTTTTGGGAAAAACATGTCCTCAGACTATTTGGAAGCAATACCAAATTTTAGTAGTTGTTCTATCAAGTGTTGCTGTTTTCACTGTTCTGACATTTCTGATCGTTGTTTGCTGTTTGATCAAGTATCTCCTGTTCATTCCAGTAACCAAACTTTTATCGCAATTTCTAGATCTCGACACGACGAACGAGCAAGAATAAACAGGGAGTGGCAAATTCCATTTTTGAAACTGCAAACTCCCCAGACTGACGCAAAGAGTGGAAATAGCAAAAGATCTTTACAATCTGTTCCTTCCACAATTTCTGGTACTTTTTGTTAGTGGTTGAGTACAATATATCAAATGTTTAATTTCAGATAACAGCCATACAAGCATTGAAACTGAATTTGAGCATAATTATAAAATCCAGATATTAAATAAGGATATAGTACTAACCACAAAACATCATGCCAAACACTTGAATAAGCTAGATATGGAAAATTTCGTGAAAGTAAGTTCCTGTAGTAATTTACAAAAATCAATAACACTTCCAGCTTCGGGAACTAGATCACGAAAATATAAATAAATTCATTGGGCTATCAATCGATGGACCGATATTTGTAGCAGTTTGGAGATTATGCTCTCGTGGAACACTTCAAGATATAATTTCGAAAGGGAATTTTTCAATGGATTCATTTTTCATGTTATGTATAATTCGGGACGTGGCAGAAGGGATGAGATATATTCATCATAGTTTTCTAAAAGTTCATGGAAATATGAGAAGTGGGACTTGTTTAGTGGACGACAGTTGGCAGGTTAAATTGACTGATTATGGATTAGGTGGATTGCAGGAAGAGGAAACACCGATGAAGAAAAGTTAGTTGATAATATGATAGAATTATTTGATAGGACTCAGGAAATTTTTCGCGGATCCGCTCATATAAAAGTAGCGGATCCGTCATTTTCCTATGCGCGGATCCGCCACTTTCTATGTGCGGATCCGCCATTTCAATAGAAACTAGTTGAAATTGCGATCCGCGCATAGAAAGTGGCGGAACCGCGCATAGGAAAATGGCGGACCCGCTACTTTTATATTCTCGGATCCGCGAAAAATTTCCTGAGGATCGACCAAACAATACAGCTTTAATATTTTCTTTCTCAAAAGCATTACACTTTCAGGACAACTCTGGATGGCTCCTGAAATTCTTCGTGGTTCTTTATCAGTATCCCAAATGGAACCATCTGCAGATGTATACTCATTTTCAATTATTGCGTCAGAGATTCTAACAAAAAAAGATTCCTATAATCTTGAAGATCGAAAAGAAAGTTTTGATGGTAATTGTCAGTAATAATACATTTTAATGGTGTTAATATCAGAAATCATTTATCTTATCAAGAAAGGAGGTCCTCCGCCAATGAGACCAGACATTCTTGGTGGAATCGAAATAAATTCATCACTTCTACGTTTGGTTAAAGACTGTTGGAACGAGAATCCTGAAGATCGACCTAAAAGTGATGAAATTTGTAATTTATTGAATGATGTGCATCCAAAAACAAAGACAAATTTGATGGATCATGTTTTCAAAATGCTTGAAGAGTACACAACCACCTTAGAAGGTGAAGTTGAAATTAGAACCAAAGAACTGACAATTGAAAAGAAAAAATCCGATATATTGTTAGGAAGAATGTTGCCAAGGTTCAATTTTGTTTTTCGAATAATAATCGTGAGATAATTCTTCAGACAAGTAGCGGATAAATTAAAACAGGGTCAGACTGTCGAGCCAGAAGGATTCGATTCGGTTACTGTATTTTTCAGCGATGTTGTTAAATTCACCCAATTGGCTGCAAAATGTTCACCTTTTCAGGTGAATAAATAATACGTAACGAATAATCGAAATCGTTTACAGGTTGTGAATCTTCTCAACGATCTATTCAGTAATTTTGACTCGATAATTGAAGAATATAATAACTACAAAGTTGAATCAATTGGTGATGGCTACTTATGTGTTTCTGGACTACCTATTCGCAATGGTTTTGCTCACATCAAGTGATTTTTGCAAAGTTTATTATTTTTTAAAATTTATTAAATTGTCAGACACATCGTTGATATGTCATTAGCTTTTCTGGATTACACAAAAACGTTCAAAGTACCACATTTAGCGAAAGAAAAAGTTGAACTGAGGATTGGAATCAATAGTGGACCATGTGTAGCAGGAGTGGTTGGATTAAGCATGCCAAGATATTGTTTATTTGGGGATACTGTAAATACAGCATCAAGGATGGAAAGCAATGGAAAACCATCACATATTCACATGTCAGCTGCAGCACATACTCTTCTAACTTCTCATTATCCTCATAAATATGAAACGAATTCAAGAGGAGAAGTTATTATAAAAGGAAAAGGAGTCATGGAAACATTTTGGGTATTAAGTCGATTAGATGACACTCAATCAAACGATCCCATAACTCGACAATCAACTGCAAGCCCCACAGAACTTGATCGTAGATTTTCTGTTCCATCATCTTCATCTACTTTAAATTCCGTCGCAGTGATGGATCAGCGCAAAATGTCACATGCACCATCATCGTCGACAACAGCCACATCCGACTCGAGAAGCACGAGTCCAATATTGGGAAATAATAATAACAATGGAATTTATTCTAAATACCGAAGAGGCAGTTTGAAAGTTCCGTAAATTAATTTTTGATTTTGAAATAAATATTTTAAAATAATTTTAAAAATCGACAAAAGTATTTTTGCAGTTTACTAAAAAATATATTTCTTAAAGCATTTCAGAGATTGGAAGTAGTAATTGAATTGTGCTAAATTTCCGGGATACAATTACCAGAAATAATGCATATTTCTTCCATGAAATACTCTCTCTCTCTCTCTCTCTCTCCCTCTCCCTCTCTCTTATTTTTTTCTAAAACATGAAGTTATAAATAAATACGTCACATTTTGTGTTTTTTTGAACGCCTACTTGAGGATTTGAAAGAATTCGAAATAACTAATCAAAATCCATAAAATAAGGCTTCTTTGTTTCGAAAATTTCATAAATAATCCTCAGTGGTATTTTGGAGTATTGTTAGTTTGAAATGCTCGTGAATTTCACAATTTATATTTTTCTCGTCGCAATTTATCAAGTCGGAGGACAAGATTTGGTGCCTACTAAACGGAAGGTAAAACCGATTTTAAAAAACTTTAATAAGTCACTAGAACTTTTTATAGATTCGTGTCGGTGTTGCTGCAGCGTTAAAAACACAAATCGATGCAGTTGGTTGGGGTTATTGTGGTGGAGCACTTCCACTGGCTTTGAAACGTCTGCAAGATAAAGGATATATCAAAGATTTTGATATTGAGTTATTGAAATATTTCAAGTTTGAAAAATGAATGGAAAACTTACAGATTCGTAGTGCAGTTTACGGAATGCGATAAAAATGCAACAGTGAAAGCCGCAATGGAATTTATGAAAAATAAATCAGTTGACGTGGTTATAGGACCTCCGTGTTCTCAAGGTTGGTTCTAAATATTGTTCCGACTATTATTCATTGATTTCTTAATCTCATATTTGAAAATGCATATTTTGTTTCAGCTCTTCAAGTGATGGGAACTCTCTCAGCCATTTACAAAATACCATTATTAGGCTGGGGATTCGTAACTGATCCTGCACTTAACGATCTTTCTCGTTATCCTTATATGGTAACCCTTCTTTCAAATTCACAAACTCTTGCATACGCTACATCTAAAATTCTGGAGACCTATCAATGGAATAAGGTCGCCCTTTTATTTGTTATTAGTGAACTAAACTATTGTGGAAGTATCATGGATTATGTTGAAAGTGCATTAAATGATCCTGCCGGTTATCCAATACAAGTTGTAATGAAACAGGGTTTGGATCCGAACAATTCAGACGCGTATGATTCTGTTATGAAATCTATCAAGTATCGAGCAAGAGTGTTAATCATTTGTGCGAGATCTGCTCAAGAAAAGCGGAACCATATGATTCGTGTGGCACAATTGGGAATGGACACCGATGAATATGTGCACATTTTGTTGTCTGTTCGAAGTGTAGGCTTCGGTGTTCAGACCTCAGTTGGGAAGAAAACATGTGAGTATACTTATAAGCTCAAAAACAATCAATTTAAAAAAAATAATTGCAGTCACATATAGTGGTCTTACGCCAATTTGGGAGACATTCAACACTTCAACCGATGGGTATGAAGATATAGCGAGAAGTGGTGCCTCAAAATTTATGATTCTTGATGTGAACAGTGATGTCAGCGACATTGCTTACCTTCAATATGCTCAATCGAATATTGTAAAAGCTGTTCGAGGACCACCTTTTAATTGTAACTATACAGAATGTATGAATGCCAGTACTTCGGTAAAAAACTATTTAAGAAATTAATTGAAATTTCCGACAAATTTCCAGATTATGGGCGCTTTTGCTCGTCATCTTTTCGATGCATTCTATCTCTATGGAGTCGCGTTGACGAACTTAAACACAACCGATCCTTCAATTTATGATGATGTCAATAAAATAGTTCCTCAATTTGTAACAACTTTCGACGGTATGCTGCTCAAAAAGATAGGAGCATTTATAAACTGTTTTCAGGTCTCACCGGCAACGTATCATTTAGCAGCGATCTTTCCCGACGCCCTAACTATAAATTGTACGGATTGGATGAACAATATGATCAAGTTGCGCTAATGGATTTTATTCAAATCGAGGGGACTAAGAACTTTGTAAATTTTAAATCGATTTTCACAATCAATATTTTGAATTTCAGAAAGTTTCTTTGAAATACACAGATGAATCTAAAAGCGTTTGGTATCATTGGGGAGGAAAACGGTAAACATTTTATCTCCTAATATATAATATGATTTTCTGAAACTCCAGCCCATTAACAACGCCGATTTGCGGTTTTACTGGAAATTCATGCCCTCTGTCAACATGGGACCAGTTCGGTATTTTGATAATTGTACTATCAGTTGTTGCAATGTTCACTGTGTTTACTTTTATTTTTTGTTTCTTTTGCTTGATCAGGTTAAAAAATTATAATTATAGAGACAGGAAAAGTGGTTTCAGGTCTCGACGCGCGGAACAAGCAAGAATCAACGGCGAATGGCAGATCCCTCACTATAAGTTACAATCACCTGAACAACAACCGAGGGATCAAAATGGTAGAAGGTCTTCTCTTTCGAGTGCTTCCATTAGTTCAGGTTAGATAGGATAACAATTGACACGAGCACTGAAATATGGTTTTTAAAAAAACCCAAATTTTCAGAAAGTCATCGTGGTAGTGTTACAGTTTTTGAGCAAAACTTTCAAATTCAAAATCTCGATAAGGAAATCGTTCTCACCACCAACCATCAAGTCAAACATTTAACTAAACAAGAAATGGAACATTTTGTGAAAGTACTTAAACATCCGAAATGATTTACTTCTTCTCACATTTCCAGCTTCATAAACTGGAACATGAGAACATCAACAAGTTCATCGGTCTTTCAATCGATGGGTTGAAATTTATAGCGGTTTGGAGATTATGCGCTCGTGGAACACTTCAAGATATAATTTCAAAGGGGAATTTTTCAATGGATTCATTTTTCATGTTATGTATAATTCGGGACGTGGCAGAAGGGATGCGATATATTCATCATAGTTTTCTAAAAGTTCATGGAAATATGAGAAGTGGGACTTGTTTAGTAACTGATAGTTGGCAGGTTAAGTTGACTGATTATGGATTAGATGGATTGCAGGAAGAGGAAACACCAATGAAGAAAAGTTTAAAAACATTAAGCATGAGCATTTGTTTGATCTCATTTTTAGGACAACTTTGGATAGCACCAGAAGTTCTTCGTGGTTCATTATTAGTATCCCAAATGGAACCTTCTGCGGATATATACTCATTTTCAATTATTGCATCAGAGATTCTAACAAAAATGGAGGCCTATAATCTTGGTGATCGGAAGGAAAGTTTTGATGGTAATTATCAGCATTTCTAGCAACTGAACGTCATGTTATTGATAACATATTGTTCCAGAAATAATCTACCGAATTAAGAAAGGCGAAAGTATTCCATTACGACCTGATCTTAACTCTGTTGGAACAGAAGTAAACCCTTCGCTTACCCGTTTGGTAAAGGATTGTTGGAGCGAGAATTCAGAAGATCGGCCAACAAGTGATGAAATTTGTAGTTTGCTGAATGATATGATGCCGAGGACGCAGAAGAATTTGATGGATCATGTTTTCAACATGCTTGAGGAATATGCGACAACATTGGAGGGAGAAGTTGAAGAAAGGACGAAAGAGCTGACAATTGAAAAGAAAAAGGCTGATATTTTGTTAGGAAGAATGCTTCCAAGGTAATTATATCAAATGTATACATAAAATAAAAGTTATTCTGATTCCTTTCAGACAAGTAGCGGATAAATTAAAACAAGGCCAAACTGTAGAGCCAGAGGGATTCGATTCAGTGACTGTATTTTTCAGTGACATTGTTAAATTTACACAGTTAGCTGCCAAATGTTCGCCGTTTCAGGTATCTTAATTCTTTGTTCAAATTTGATTACACTACTTGTCAATTGGTGTCAAAATTGTTAGTAAAAACAAACATTCCATTTAATAATCATGAAATTCTCGACTAAGAAACACTTTTCTCACTATCTCGTTTTTTTCCTCGATTCAGAAAGTACTGAATGTGTCGTAAATATAAAATTTATGTCAGATAAAATACAATCTGCAATGTTGCCCGTAATGAATTATTTGAAAAAAAAACAATATGTTTTCAGGTTGTGAACCTCCTAAATGATTTCTTCAGCAATATTGATGCTATTATCGAATCTCATAATAACTACAAAGTTGAATCAATTGGTGACGGTTATTTATGCGTTTCAGGTCTTCCAGCTCGCAATGGTTTCGCTCATATCAAGTACGTTTCACAACGAAACTTCGAAACATTCCTCCGAAATTTTCAGACAAATTGTTGACATGTCGCTGGCATTTATGGAGTATTCGCGATCCTTCAAAGTACCACATTTAGCGAAAGAAAAAGTTGAATTGAGGATTGGAATCAATAGTGGACCATGTGTAGCAGGAGTTGTTGGATTAAGCATGCCAAGATATTGTTTATTTGGGGATACTGTAAATACAGCATCGAGGATGGAAAGCAATGGAAAACCATCACATATTCACATGTCAGCTGCAGCACATACTCTTCTAACTTCTCATTATCCTCATAAATATGAAACGAATTCAAGAGGAGAAGTTATTATAAAAGGAAAAGGAGTCATGGAAACATTCTGGGTATTAAGTCGATTAGATGACACTCAATCACCCGATCCCATAACTCGACAATCAACTGCAAGTCCCACAGAACTTGATCGTAAATTTTCTGTTCCATCGACTTCATCTACTTTAAATTCCGTCGCACGGAGCATTAGTCCCATTATAATGAACAACAATTATAATAACGGATCATATTCCAAAGTTCAAATGGACACTTTGAAAGTGGCATGATGGTGCCACTGAATAAATTGATTTTTTTTAGCCCCGCAATGTTTTCTTAATCGTTTTTCTTTGAATGGTTTTTAGACGGAAGTTGTGTTTTTTTTTTGAATAAAAACAACCACGAATCATGTTGAAAACAGAGCACTAGATGAGGCTTGTTTTTATGTCTGAAAATATGATAGTTTTCGTGAATTCTGAAAAATTTTATTATTTGAAAGTGACAAAAAAAATTGTATTGGTTTAGTAGTTAAGGTTTGTTAGCTTCTTCGATTTTAGTTTTGTGAACTGGCGACCGCTTGCCAAAAAGCTGACATTCTTGGGTCAGGGGTGGGCAAGGGTTTCAGAGGTTCTGGGGTGATTTCCTTGCTTCTAACATTTTCGCAATGTCTGAAAATAATTGGTATAAAATATAAACTGAGTAAAAACAAACTTACTTGTTCAATTTTTCAATATATGCGAACAGTTTTTGGTTGTTGTACTTTAAAGTCTCGATCAGCTCAGAAGCTTCAGAAGAAATCATTTCAAGAGTGACGATACGTTGGAGAAGAGCGATTATTACCAAGAGAAGAACAATCAACATAATTGAAAGTCCAATTACAAGGCAGCTATTGGACCCCTTGGAGGCTGGGAGCTGTAGGCTTGCTGAAAAGAGAGATGTTAAAGGTAATGTGCCATATTTCAATAATTTACTTTTATTTTAATCGGAAAATCGAAAATGAAAGTATTTGCTCTGCGTCACACTTTTTTAATGAAAATAGTTATTGAAACACTTTCTAATTTTCAGATTTTAATTATGTTTTTAACTTTTTGACGATCAAGACATTAATTAGCATGTTTTAATAATTGCGGTAATTTTTGCTTTCAAATTTCTTGTTAGTTCACTTAATTTACACAAGATTATTTTTTCTGCATCTTGGAAGCCTTCGATTCCAACTTTCCAAACATTTCAAAAACATTATTAAACTTGCCTTCGTTCTTCTTTTCTCGAGCATAGTAATTGCCCTTCGATCGTTCAGCGACAACCACGGTTGGGACCTCTTCAAGTCTCCCTTTTTTGTTCTCAGTTGGCTTCGGTTTGTCATCCATGAGTTTCTAAAACACGACATGTTTCTGGTAAAACTTGAAAAAATTGAAAAGCACGAAAAATCCGTTTTTTCAAAATAAAGGCAGAAATGAAATGAAATTCCATCAGGCGATTTTTATTTTGTCCAGGCCGTTGGCTTTTATCATTCATTATCAAAACATTACAGTGGAGGGGGCATCGATGGAATAGAGCTCAAAAACATCAACATTCAGCCGAATCGTTTTTTTGTAAACTTTTTTCGATTTATCGGAAAGCCCATCTTTCTTTTTGTATTTCATCGGATTTCCATGAAATTTAATTTGAATCAAGGATTCATTCGAAAAATTTCAGGAAAGTATATGAGAACAGAGGTGTTGGTTATACATATAAGTGGGATTGAGAAAGTATTTATGAATTATCTAATTGAAAACAGTGGTTTTGTCGTTTCCAGTAGTGAGTGGAGGAGTAATTTAATCTGCTAGAAGATTTTAAACTTCAAAATAGGAAAAATTATAGACTTACGCTGAAAAAAAAATGAAAAAAGGTGAAACATATTTTTCTCAAATAAAAACGGTAGAGACCATAAAAATAAAGTAATATGTCTTATCCTCAAATCTTATAAACATCCTTTTCCTTAAAAAATTTCTGATTTCGTGGAAATAATCTCATATTTTTTCCCATGGTCTTGTTTTCCAAGCGAACTCGCCACCGCTGTTTACTATAGCAAACATAAGTGCCATTTCCACCTTGTTATTGAGAGGCGCAATGTCCTTGTGGTTAGCGAATATGTCTGTCGCTTTGCCGCATGCGGGTTCGATTCCCCTTGCCTGACGATGATCGATAACCTAGAGTCTCTGAACCATTTCGTGTTTGTACAAACCAAGCTCCTTAGCTGAGTCAGTTTTGACAATTTTTCCATGATTTTTTTTCCACCCAGCATCCTAAACTCCCTCCGAAAGTGCGTTACATCATCTGCAGTAATAGAACACAGGCGTCTAAACCTAAAAATAAAATGATAAGTGAGCGTCGAGGAGTTCACATTTCTCTCAACTCTCTCACTCGAATGGCATGTAGAAAAACAACAAAACACCGCTGATATCAACTTGGAGAAGCATCCCCGAAGACATTTTTTCCTCATCTTCAACCTTTTTTTTCTTCACAAAGTCGTGCTCAATGGCAACACACAACATAACAGAAAATGTCATGTGTCGAAGTAAATTGACTAAGTCTCCTTTGTGTTTTCAGATATCTCGTCGTTACCGATCCGCCTATCTCGACACAAAACCAAAACGATTGGCACAAACACGCAAACACAAAACTTTCCATTCGAGTTCTTTCGATTCCTGGAAACCCTCCGGGTTTTTATTTTTATTTTTTGTTTGAAAAATTAGGTCCAGATTTTGATGAATTTCGGCAAAAATAAATTAGTCTTTTTCTTTTGTCTCGAAAGTGTAAACAAAATGTTTTACGATTATTCCATTCCGCCTCAAAATCACATAAATAACATATGTCGAAACTCAACCCGAAAACTGGCAATTTTGCCGCAAAAAGTTAACCAAGTAACCCAACCCGACAGATGGCTCTGTAAGACGTTTTTCCCCCTTATTTTAAATTTTAATTCTTAATATCTTCTCATTTTTAGACATCTCAGAATGACGCATGAGACGATTTCGGTTCGTATGAACCGCTCGGATCGCAATATTCGTTGGGGATTTTCGGTTCGTCAGCAAGCGGATGGTTTGATCATTGATCGGGTATGTATGTTGATTTTTTAAAAAAGAAAGATAGGGAACAGCCGTATATTGATGTAAAGTTTTGATTGATTTCAGGTTGATGCTGAGTCTCTTTCAGACAAGGCTGGTGTCAAGCATGGGGATAAGGTTGAACAGGTTAGTCGTAATTTACAACATAGAGATGAAGCAATGAGATTCATTTCCTGGTTTCTTTATCAAAAAAAAAGTGTGTGGTGGATTTAATTTTGGTTGATCTATTGATATCACAATGATCGGAAGCTCATTTTGTTTTTGATCAAGGTAAAAAAAACCAATACGTGATTCCATAAGTTTAATTACTTAAAGGCATTGCACTCTGTCTTCAAAATTTAATTTTCAAATGTTGCAAAAAAAATTATTTAAGTCTTAAAGACTAAAACTTAATTAAATTTTTTCGGATTTTTTGAAACCGTTGCAATAAACAATAATTTAAAAGTTAATTGCCCGATTGTAAAGTCACTAGAACAGCGAGTTTGTTTTCTTCAGATCAACGGGCGTTCAACCCGCGGACTTGATGCACACACAGCCAACAACCTGATCAATGATTCTTCAATTGAGGTCCGGATTTCACTTCAAAGGTAAATTAATGATTTTCTCGTTTGCCATGGAGCACTCACCTTATAGATTCGTCACATCTCACACAACTCTTCCATGGACTTTGAATGAAAAAGATAATAAAATGATCGTTGAGGAAGTCAAACCAGGTTTCGGTTCTTCATTCGGGCATACGGTAGGTTGTTTGGTGTTTGTTACTTACTTTTAGAATTTCTTGCTTTCAGACCAACTTTGGAAGTGGTTTCGGAAGCCAGAACCAACATCAACAGCATAATCAACAACATAATCAATATCAACAATCGAATACGACATCGAGATACAACAACAGTCAAAGGTGGGAAGATGCTATCGGGTTCTAGATAATAATTTGTAAAATAAATTTGTAATTAGAATTTAACCGCACGAATAAAGAGTTTGCTTTGAATGTTCAACATATACGAAATTCCAGCTACTCATCAACCCAAGCAGGAACCGGCCATAATGTTCCGATTAATGTTGGTTCAACCACCAATTATATAAATCAATCTTCGAATTTTAATTCTCAACCTGTTGGCTTTGGAACCCATGGTGGAAACGCGAACAATTACTCCAGTTCTCATGGTTATGGAAATGGAACAAGTGGGCATTCTGTTCTCAGTCCTAGTGGACAGAACCAGCAAAATAATACTGGATACAGTAATACTAATGGGATTAGCAATTATCACAATAATGCACCTCGTTCAATTCCTATTCAAACTCCTCCACCATCTTCTTACAGGTATGATTTATAACTTTTTGGGAAAGATAAATACTGTAGGTTGAAAATTGGATTCAACAGAAGAAGCCATCTTCAACTTTTCATTATTTTCTCAAGGGCGCTCCGATTTTCTATATAATTTCTAACCAATCATTTTTCAGCTATAACAATGGTGCAACGACCCAGTCATTTGGAACAGGTGCAGGAGGTGTACCATTGAACCAAATGACCTTTATCAATACCACCACGAACCCAGCTAGTCAAGGAGGCTTGAGCCCAGGAAAAGTGTTTTATCATTCTCCAAGTGCACGAAGCAAGAATGACCTTTCTCCGGGAGCTTCTATTCAAGTAAATAGTAACTTTCTGAAATATTCGAAAGACGTATTTTTTCCAGCACCTTCAATACAATTCCCCAATGAACCTCTACTCCTCTGAAACAGCCGCTGATCAATATTACCAACAGACTGGAAAATTACCAGAAGGTCCGGTTCCACATGACAAGATTCCTGCTTATTTGACCAGTGAGACGAAAAAGGTAATTTGTTCTTTTGGCTAATATGTTAATTCTTTAAAAAATACTTCAGCTTATCGAGGAAGAAGCTCGCGGACGTTTCAATCGTGGAAAGTCGCCATCTAGTCAATCATCCTGCTTTAAGAGGATTTCGCACGCTGTTGGAACTGATTAGAATAACAACAATATTGCTTCATTTAGCTTTATTTACATGAAAAAAAAAACAAATTTGTCGCTAACAACTTCAATACCGAGATCTCAATTTCAACCAAACGTCTTCTGGTTGAGTAGTACTTCTTCCAACTAGTTTTAAGGGGATCGAAGTTTTTTCACACGTTTCAAAGCTATAACGTTTCAAAAGATGAGAAAGCAAGAGTTTCTCCTCCATATATGCCAATCTCATTCCAATACATTGACGAGGACCAAATCCAAATGGAACATAGTTACCGGAATGCATTGAATGTTGATCAGTTTCCCATCGTTCTGGCACAAATTCTTCAACATTTTCACCCCAATATTCTCGATCATAATGCAATGCCCACGTATTTACTAGAATATCGGTTCCTTTTTCGATTTCTAAATCTCCTATTTTTGTTGGCCGCATACATCGTCTCGCATTTGCTCTGAAAATGAATCATTACATCGATAATTTGAGCTTCCATTCAAACTTACAATGATCCTAATGGATATAATCTCAAGGTTTCTTTGACAACACATTCCAGATATTTCATTTTTGATAATTGATCAAATGTGATGTTCTGAAAAATGCTCACGTCAGTGATAAAATATTGAGAATCGCCCTTACATCATCTGGACATTCTCGATCAATTTCTTCTTGTAATTTCTTCATTTTTTCAGGATTTGTTGCCAATAAATATGTAGAATATGACAGAGAAAGAGCAGTTGTATCAAATCCAGCAACTAAAAAGACAAAACATTGTCCGACAATTTCATCGACTGTCAGTTTCCGATCAACATTCGAAGTAGTCTTTGAGAAATCATCATTTCCACCAATCGAAATTTCAGCTGGATCTGCTCTCGCATCCAAAAACAAATCAATAAAATCCTGTGGTTCTTGATCCTCAATTCCCTTCTTTGCATCCTCCTCCCGTTGTCTGATCCTTTCTTCAATCTTCTGAGTACAAGTCTCCGCAATTTCTTTCACTGGATTTCCTTTCACAAGAGGAGTTTGCATCACCAAAAACCTCCAAAGTTTTCCAAATGGCGGGAATAGTGAAGCAAGCATGAACACGTGTTTTCTCCCTTCTCCGAAAACCGCTTTCACTGGTTCCATCATTGGGTTATGGAACATTTTCGACTCATGTTGTCCCATGGCAATTTTTCCGATCACATCTAATGTGAATTCCTGATAATAGCTGAAAATTTTCGGAATTTGAATTTTTTTGTTATTTGTTTTGGTGAATACATTTTAACTTGTAGTTTTCTAGTCTATGAATTCAAAACGTTATCAAATTAACTTTTATACTTACTCTAACATATTGATCGCTTCCCCATTCTTCGTATTATTTTCAATATGAACCAATAATTCAAATGCACAATCTTCTACAGTATCCTTCAACTTTCTAAGTGATCCACTAGAAAATGTTGGACTTGAAATTGTACGAAGTCTTTTCCATCGATGTCCCTGTGCAGAAAATAAAGTTGTTCTTTTGTCTTTTTCTGGATCTCCCTGGATAGAGTTCAGCTAAAAAAAATTGGTTTCAAGGGATTCTAACTTTATTTTATTACCTTCCGTCCATAAAAATTATCATATTGCTTGACAAAAACTTCTTGAACTAATTTCGCATCTCCAATAACCAATGTCCGATGAGCACCTTCAGTAATTCCAAAAACTTTTCCATATGTTTTGGCCCAATCCCGAATCCTCACATAAGGCGGATAATCATGATCATGCATTTCAAATACTGTTCCTATTAGTGGTCTGCCCATTTGTGCTGGAACACCTCTCCTTTTCCAATATGTCCATATCCATAGATAGTAGCTGAAACAAGCAAATAATATTGGAATAAATTGAAATTAACAGGCTACCTTAAAATTCCAACAAAAATAGTGGTCAGCCCTAAAAAAATCAGCGCCGACATTTTCTAAAATGATTGACGATAGCCTACATTCTTCTCTTTATATACTCTTATCTTTTCGGAAGTCACAAAATAGTCACAAAAATACTAGAAACCAGAAAAACAAACGTTCTCAGTATTTTTTAAAATATTTATTTTGTTGTTGGTACACTGTTCAGGATTAGGTTACTGCTGAGAAAACATTGACGCAGCGTTGGGAAATATGTTCCAATTAGATATTTGTTGTAAATGTGTCGTATCAATGAATTATTACTGATGAATCGACGCACAAAGATTGATTACTTCAAAATTAGATTATTTCAATGAAGTCTGCTGATCCATACAATTTTGCCAGTTGTTTTTATTGTGGTACTTTGGAAATCATTTGAGAACAAAAAATAAATTTATTTAAATTAAAGAAAATAAAATACTAACTCAACCGTTTCGCCCCTAAGCTAAGTCGATCTACCAAGGGGCTGGGGTTCTTAAGTTTGATCCCCTTGGATTTCTATTATTTTATATCTAATGTTATTATTATAATAAAAATAATCTTAAAGTCCGAAATCAAAATTTATTAAAACATCATCAAAAGATCACTAATTATGACTTAAATAAAGAGTACTAATTAAATTTATTCGAATTTAAGACAAAACATCAAAGCGGATGTTTAATTGATCTTGAAATTACTACTATTTTTCTTCGTCTCGAATGATTTCAAATGATTTAAAACGGTTCAAGGTTACTGAATGTATTTTATTTACAAAAAACCCAACAATACATTAACTAATCAATCAATATCTCGATCTCAACTTCAACCAAACATCTTCTGGTTGTGTTGTCGCACTGCCGACCAATTTCAATGGGATAGATGTTCTTTCGCATGTTTCGAAGTTGTAGCGTTTCAATATATGAGAAAGCAAGAGTTTCTCCTCCATATAGGCCAATCTCATTCCAATACATTGACGAGGACCCAAACCAAATGGCATGTAGTGTCCGGAATGCATTGCATTCTGGTCAGTTTCCCATCGTTCGGGAACGAATTCTTCAGCATTTTTGCCCCAATATTCTTGATCATAATGAAGTGACCAAGTATCAACTAGAATTTCAGTTCCCTTTTCGATTTCTAAGTTTCCTAGTTTTGTTGGACGCATGCATTTTCTGGTGTTCGCTCTGGAAATAAAACAGCATTTCGTTGAAATATTAGTGAAAACATACATAGAAGCTAGTGGATATAATCTCAAGGTTTCTTTGACAACACATTCCAGATATTTCATTTTTGATAATTGATCGAATGTAATGTTCTGAAAAATGATCACATCAGTGATAAAATATTGAGAATCGCCTTACATCATCTGGACATTCTCGATCGATTTCTTCTTGTAATTTCTTCATTTTATCCGGATTTGTTGCCAATAAATATGTGGAATATGACAGAGAAAGAGCAGTTGTATCAAATCCAGCTACTAAAAAGACAAAACATTGTCCGACAATTTCATCAACTGTCAATCTCCGATCAACATGCAGATTCATTTTCGAGAAATCATCATTTCCGCCAACCGAAATTTCAGCTGGATCTGCTCTGGCATCCAAAAACAAATCAATAAAATCCTGTGGCTCTTGATCCTCGATTCCCTTCTTTGCATCCTCCTCCCGTTGTCTGATCCTTTCTTCAACTTTTTTAGTACAAGATGCAAATATTTCTTTAATCGGATTTCCTTTTGCAAATGGTGTTTCTAGAATTAAGAAGCGCCAAAATAGTGCAAATGGCGGGAATAGTGATCCAAGCATGAAAGTATTCGATCGGCCTTCACCAAAAAATGCTTTCACAAATTTCATCATTGGATTGTTGAACATCATGGTTCCATTTTGACCCATTGCAATTCTTCCGATTACATCTAATGTGAATTGTTGATAATATCTGGAAATGATACATTTTAGTGATTTCGAGGAAAGAAACACTCACTCAAGCATGTTTATCGCTTCCCCATTTTGTGTATTCTTCTCAATATGACCCAACAATTCCATAGCGCAGTCGTCTACAGTGTCTGATAGTTTTCGAAGTGATCCACTGGAAAATGTGGGACTTGAAATTGTGCGGAGTCTCTTCCATCGATGTCCTTGTGACACAAACAAAGTTGTCAGTTTACTTTTTTCTGGATCACCTTGTATAGCGTTGAGCTTAAAATAAATTTTAAAAATCTGCGGAAACCTGTTGAGGATGCTTACCTTTCTTCCGTAAAAATTATCAAATTGTTTCACAAAAACTTCTTGAACCAATTCAGCATCACTGATTACCAAGATTTTATGAACACCTTCGGTTATTCCAAAAACTTTTCCGAATTGTTTTGTCCATTCCCTCAGTTTTACATAAGGCGGCATGTAATAATCATGCAGTTCAAAAAGGGATCCAATTAGGGGTCTTCCCATTTGTGCTGAAACACCCCGCCTTTTCCAGTATGTCCAGATCCATAAATAACAGCTGAAACATAAAAAATAATATTTACAAAATATAGATTAGCCAATTACCTTAAAATTCCGATAAAAATAGTGGTCAGTGAAAGTAGAATAACAGCAGACATTGTTTGTTTTCAAACTGAAGATGATTTCGCGTTCTATTATTTATATACCCACTATTATACAAATCACAAAACAGTCACAAAAATATTGTAACAGTGAGAACATGATATAACCACTCTGCGACTCCACAACACATCACTTTTCGTTGATAAATCTTTATTGTTGATAAATCAAAGATCGTCTGGGGGAAGGAAGTTGTACATTATCACAAATATTTCCAAGTACTCTGCGTTCAAATTGTATCAATTACCTTTGCATAAAAAGTATGGAATCATTTTGGTTTTCGTCACTTCGTTTTGATTGATTGAATTTTATTATTTATTTATTCACCATATAACAAAAATGCTATTGTCAGGATAATAATTTCTGGCCGCTCGCTGTGCGGAGTGTCGTTGGGAATTTACTCGCAGCGCGACCGCAACGCGCTCAAATTCAAATTTCTCAGTTGGTCTTGCGCGTTGCGGTCGCGCTTCCCAACGACACTCCGCAAAATGAGCGGCCAGAAATTCTTATCTGGACAATATAAAAACACAAGTTATTTATAAAAATTGAATAAATATAATTTATATGACCCGTTGGAATCATCATAACAAAACAACAATAAATACATTAGCTGCAAAAAAAAAAGAAAAACAGTTCAGAGATCATATATATTTGTTTAGTGTAAATAACTAGAGAATTCTTTTTTAGGTGAAAAACATGTTGACTGTTAATTTGTTCAATTTCGGATAATCAAGAAAATCATTGAAATATGTTGAAGTTCTTGTTTTGGATGTTAAAAACTTGAGAGAAATAAATATTTAGCACTTATTCATCAAAAATTCAAGTTTACTTTTTACAGAAACCACCGATCTTCGATGCGACTGTGTCCGAGCACGATACCATTTTCGTTGATCTCGTACTTGTTTTCGATTTAGACTGTGTTTTCAAACCACGGTCTAAAAAATATCATCTTCAAGAAATACTCTTCCATTTATATTTATTGTTTTTTTTTAAATTTAGTATCAACTTTGTTGTGGAATCTGCAAAAAAACGTTGGCTACGAACCCGCATGGTTCTTCTGGAACTTCAGTCACTGAGAGCATTATTGTCACAAATGAGAAAAATGTTAATGTTTTCTCATTTTTACGACCGTGTTATGTACGATTTTTTCAGTATAATCAAAGACGACGACCAATTGATATTCGAAAATAAATAAAACTTGATTAGCCAGCCGAAGTTATTTTCACAGATAACATTATAAAATTTATTAAAGCTTCATTCAATGTGCCTTCACCCACAATTATGAATCTACAAATCAATATCTCGACTTCAGTTTCACCCAGACATCTTCAGGTTGTGTTGTTGCTCTTCCGAGCAATTTTAATGGAATTGACGTTTTTTCGCATGTTTCAAAGTTATAACGTTTCAAAAGATGAGAAAGCAAGAGTTTCTCCTCCATATATGCCAATCTCATTCCGATACATTGACGAGGACCAAATCCAAATGGAACATAGTTTCCGGAATGCATTGAATGTTGATCTGTTTCCCATCGTTCCGGGACGAATTCTTCAACATTTTCACCCCAATATTCTGGATCGTAGTGTAATGACCATGTATCAACAAGAATATCAGTTCCAGGTTCAATTTCCAGATTTCCTAACTTTGCTGGCCGCATACATCGTCTAGCATTCGCCCTGAAATTTTAAATTTGCTTGAATTTCGATAAATTTGGATCAAAACTTACAACGCTCCAAGTGGATATAATCTCAAGGTTTCCTTAATCACAAACTCCAAATATTTCAGTTTTGATAATTGGTCGAATGTGATGTTCTGAAAAAAGTAGTATTTATTTCATAAGCCTTCAAAAATCGATTTACATCATCTGGACATTCTCGATCAATTTCTTCTTGTAATTTCTTCATTTTATCCGGATTTGTTGCCAATAAATACGTGGAATATGACAGAGAAAGAGCAGTTGTATCAAATCCAGCAATCAAAAATACTATACATTGTCCAACGATTTCATCAACTGTCAATCTCCGATCAACATGCAGATTCATTTTCGTGAAATCATCATTTCCACCAATCGAAATTTCAGCTGGATCTGCTCTGGCATCCAAAAACAAATCAATAAAATCCTGTGGCTCTTGATCCTCGATTCCCTTCTTTACATCCTCCTCCCGTTGTCTGACCCTTTCTTCAACTTTTAATCGACACGTATCGAAAATTTTCTTCACTGGATTCGTTGCAATTGAGCTTTTCAACATAAAGTATCGCCAGATGCTTGCAAGTTGCGGGAACATTGCCCCCATCATGAAAATCGAAGATCGCCCTTCACCGAAAATCCCTTTAACTGGCGCCATCATTGGGTTTTCAAACATTTTTGACTCATGTTGTCCCAAGGCAATCCTCCCAATGACATCCAATGTAAATTCTTGATAATACCTATAGTCGTAATTTTATAGAAAGTTGAAGTCGATTGACTTACTCAAGCATATCAATTGCTTCTCCATTTTTAGTATTCCTCTCAATATGAGCCAACAATTCCAAAGCGCAGTCTTCAACAGTGCCCGACAGCTTTCTTAGTGATCCACTAGAAAATGTTGGACTTGAAACTGTTCTAAGTCTTTTCCATCGATGTCCCTGGGCGGCGAACAAATGTACCTGTTTGTCAGTTTCCGGATTTCCTTGGATAGCATTCAACTAAAAAGTAATATAGATTTTATGCAATTAGGTGTCTAAGGCCTACTTTTCTTCCGTAAAAATTATCATATTGCTTTACAAAAACTTCTTGAACCAATTGTGGGTCACTGATAACCAAAGTTCGATGAATACCTTCTGTCATTCCAAATACTTTTCCATACTTTTTAGTCCATTCCCGAAGTCTGACAAATGGAGGATTATAATGATCAAGCATCTCAACTAGTGTTCCAATCAGGGTTGCCGTTTTTTTTCGATTTTTTTTCGGTTTTCGTGATTTTCGGGTGTTTTACGCCGAAAAAGTTTTATTTATTTCGGGTAGCGCGAAGCGCGTAAATTTTTATTTTATTTTTTTCGGTTTTCTATCCTCAATTTTTTTCGGTGTTTCCGTCTTACGAAAAACAGGTTTTTAAATTTGAATATACCATTTTTTAACATCAATTTCCAACTATTTTACTAATTTTTAACTGAATGAAGGTAGAAAACCTTAAAATCGTTTTCTTTCTGATGAAATATGATTCATTAATCACTTGGAACGCCGAAAAAAATTTTTTTCGGTATTTTTCCAATAAAACGAAAAAAAAAATTTTTTTTTTTCGTCATTTTTTCCTGGCTGACGAAAAAATTTATTTTTTTTCAGCATTTTTTACTGGCCGACGAAAAAATTTATTTTTTTTCGGTCAAAAACTTTTTCGGCGGCACCCCTGGTTCCAATAAGTGGTCTTCCCATGTTCGCTGAAACTCCCCTTCTTTTCCAATATGTCCATATCCATAAATAGTAACTGAAAAATAAACATTTTTATTAAAAATTTATAAAATATTTGTTACCTTAACACTCCGATCAACAAGGTAACTAATCCTAAAAGAATTATTGCCGACATCTCGTTTTTTATTTTCCAATGGAACTGACAGTTGTCTTCTTCTTTTATACCATACCTTTGGCGAGTCACAAAACAGTCAGAAAATGATCAGAACAATTCTTTGACACTGATAAGATATCTTATCTCTGCTTCTCGAAAATACAATGTTTCGTTTTTTTCTTGTTCGTCATTGCGGAATTTTGAATGATCATTGAAACAGTTTTGGAAAACAGATTTCCTTTTTAAAATTTCAGCGATTCGACTTGAGTACAAAACTCTATGCGCTTACAGAAGTAGTCCACATTTATACTTTCAGCTTTCAAAACGAAATAAAAATTGGACGGAACAAACCTCAAACCTTTTTTGTTTCTTATCAAATTTCATTATCATTCATCCAAAAACAGTGTATTTGGTATTTATTTTTTTTAAACTGAGATAAGAGATTTTTGTTTCAACATCATAAATTAAATTCCACAAAAAACTTCGAAAATTCATCATGGTTTTTGGCTTTTCTGATTTCCGAAAAAAATCGAAGTTTGTACTCAAAGTCCAGAGAACGCTGGTGTAAAACTCGAATTTCTGGTAAGACAAATAAGAGTGACTAAAATCTACGAGAACTAATTTTCCTAGTCAAAATCAGAAAAGTTGGATGAATTTTGTTAAAACTGGCTGAATACTGAATTTAGTATTAGCTAAGCAGGCCCATATTTTGTAGTTTGTAGTCTAAGCAGGCCCATGCTCTATAGCTAAGCAGGCCCATGTTGTGTAGTTGGTAGTGTAAGCAGGCCCATGCTCTATAGCTAAGCAGGCCCATATTGTGTAGTTTGTAGTCTAAGCAGGCCTATACTCTATAGCTAAGCAGGCCCATGTTGTGTAGTTTGTAGTCTAAGCAGGCCCATTTTTCTGGGGTTTGGAAACTTGGTTTCAGAAGTTTTCGAAGTATTTTTCAGCCAAAAATCCCCAAATAAACTTACACTTAATCTGAGCTTCTGACTCCGCCAAAACTTTTTAAAATAATCAATAAATTACGCTTTTTATCCCATATGCGATCCACTGTTTGTTTTAAAATAAAGAGCTCAAATTTTTATGTGCATTAATAAATAAAAAAAGAATTTTCATTTCACAATCTCGACTTCAGTTTCACCCAGACATCTTCAGGTTGTGTTGTTGCTCTTCCGAACAATTTTAATGGAATTGACGTTTTTTCGCATGTTTCAAAGTTATAACGTTTCAAAAGATGAGAAAGCAAGAGTTTCTCCTCCATATATGCCAATCCCATTCCAATACATTGACGAGGACCCAAACCAAATGGCATGTAGTGTCCGGAATGCATCGCATTCTGGTCAGTTTCCCATCGTTCCGGGACGAATTCTTCAACATTTTCACCCCAATATTCTGGATCGTAGTGTAATGACCAGGTATCAACAAGAATATCAGTTCCAGGTTCAATTTCCAGATTTCCTAACTTTGTTGGCCGCATACACCGTCTAGCATTCGCTCTGAAATTTGAAATTTGTTTGAAATTCGAGAAATTTAGATCAAAACTTACAATGCTCCTAGTGGATATAATCTCAAGGTTTCCTTTATCACACATTCCAAATATTTCAGTTTTGATAATTGGTCAAATGTGATGTTCTGAAAAAGGTAGTATTTATTTAATAAGACTTCAAAAATCGATTTACAGCATCTGGACATTCTCGATCAATTTCTTCTTGTAATTTCTTCATTTTATCCGGATTTGTTGCCAATAAATACGTGGAATATGACAGAGAAAGAGCAGTTGTATCAAATCCAGCAACCAGAAATATAATACATTGTCCGACAATTTCATCAACTGTCAGCTTCCTATCAACATTCGAAGTAGTCTTTGAGAAATTCTCATTTCCGCCCAATGAAACTTCGTCTGCTCTGGCATCCAAAAACAAATCAATAAAATCCTGTGGTTCTTGATCCTCAATTCCCTTCTTTGCATCCTCCTCCCGTTGTTGAATACGTTTATTAACCTGTTCGGTACAGTTGGCAAGGATTTTACCAAAAGGTATTTTCTTTGCTAACGATGTATGGGTGATAAGAAACCGCCAGATGTTTGCGAATGGTGGGAATATAGCACAACTAACGAAAAGCATTGTTCGACTTTTGCCAAAAATTGCTTTTACAGGTTCCATCATTGGGTTCTCGAACATCTTCGATTCGTGTTGCCCCATAGCAATTCTTCCGATCACATCTAATGTGAATTCCTGATAATATCTAGAACATACTCTAGTTTTCAAAAAAAATAAAACGATTCCAACTTACTGCAACATATCAATAGCTTCACCATTCGTTGTATTCTTCTCAATGTGAGTAATGAGTTCCAGAGCACAGTCTTCAACAGTATTCTTCAATTTTTTAAGTGATCCACTTGAAAATGTTGGGCTCGAAATCGTGCGAAGCCTTTTCCAACGATGCCCTTGAGATGAAAACAAATTACTTCTTTTGTCTTTCTCTGGATTTCCTTGGATAGCATTAAGCTGAAATGTAAGAAAAATTCTAGGCGATTAGAAGTATAAGACCTACCTTTCTTCCGTAAAAATTATCATATTGTTTGACAAAAACTTCTTGAACCAACTGTGGATCACTAATAATCAATGTTCGATAAACACCCTCCGTCATTCCAAATACTTTTCCATACTTTTTGGTCCAATCCCGAAGTCTCACATAAGGCGGATTATCATGACTTTGCATTTCAAATATTGTTCCTATCAATGGTCTGCCCATCTGTGCTGGAACACCTCTCCTTTTCCAATATGTCCATATCCATAAATAGTAGCTGAAAATTGTTTTTAGCAAAGACAATCTATCAAAAACTAACCTCAAAACTCCAATTAAAAGAGTCGTCAGCCCGATTAAAATGACCGCCGACATTTCTCCAAAATAAATTGATAAAAATCTACTTTTTTCCATTTTTATACTCTCCGCCACAGAATTGTTTATTTCTGTTCATCGTCATTTTAAGGTCTGTGCAGAACAAATAAAAAAAAACTGTTATGAAATAATGAGACTGGTTACGAAATTTTGTTAAACGTTTCATTTAGCATGGACGAGACTCGAGACACGTTGATAAGACACAGCAAACAAGTTCAATCTCTGAACAAAAAATTTCTTGGGTCACAATTTGATAACAAATAAGCGAACACAAGTCGATTTTGTGACTAGACTGTGTTTTAAAAAAAATGATAAAGTCTCATTCGTGGCCGTCAGATTTGAAGGACGATAAATTAGGAGCTCGATTGAGACTGATAACACATTCTGTTAGATTTCAGTGTCAATAACAGACAAACGAATCTAAACAGATATGAAAATAAAAATAATTATGAAGGAATTTTTATAATAAATAATTTTCAGCTCGCTGCAATAATTTGACCGAAATTTTTTTAAAATCTTGGATTCAATATCGGCTCGAATATGCATTTTTTAAAGTTTTTTCATCCGAAGCCGCTAGAACACAGTAATAATTCCCAGGTCTCGTCGCGACAAAACAATTTTTGACATGATCCTTTGAAAGAGGGCTTTACGAAGATGATAATTGTACATTAAATGAAAATAGACTTCATTCTCATTCCGAATCTGTTTTTAAATTTTTCTAAAACCACCTGGAAGCCGAGAAAAACAATGGTCTAGAAAAAGTGAAAAAAACTGATATTCGATCGTTTTTTTATGGAATGCTTTTAAAGAGGGCTTTACGGAGATAATAAATGTATCTTGAATGAAAATAGACTTCATTCTCATTACAAATCTATTTTTAAAATTTTCTGAAACAACCTGGAAGCCGAGAAAATGGAGCTTCAAAACAATGGTCTAGAAAAAGGTCGAATTTTTCCTAAGAGCTTTTTTTCGTGTTTCGTTAATAAATAGTTATGTAGAATGCTTATAGTAGTTCTTTTTTATGCTTTTTTCATTTTAATTTATGTTTTTTTTTTGGATTTTTCATACATGCGGACTAGTTTTCACCGGTGGCCGAACTTTTTCTAGGACATTGTTTTCAAGCTCATTTTCTCGACTTCTACGTGGTTTTAGAAAATTTTAAAAACAGATTTGGGATGAGTATGAAGTCTATTTTCATCCCAGAAGCATACATTAGCTCCGTAAAGCCCTCCTTCAAAATATACGATTTATTTTAAAGGGGGAGTTGTTTTTGAAACGTTCGATTGCTGGCAGACGCTTACTGTGCTCGATTTTCTGAACATATTCATATTTTGCTTTTCTGGGGCGTAGCATCTGAAGCCTAGCAATTCAAGTGCGTTAAAGACAGAGGGTCACTTATTTTAGCGCATCTAGTAAACTTATCATTTTTCCAGATTCTAATCATGTTCGTAAATCGTACTACCAGCCAACCAAAATCTATAAATGTCAAACTTCAGTCAAAATTCTAATGATATGTATTTATCTTCCAATAAAACCTATCATTATAATACTTCCCTGGAGTTGAAAATCTAAAAATCTCACGAAAACTATACAACTACCACCAAAAAACAAAAATAAAGTGTTGAAAAAAGAAAAAAAGAAAGCGATCATCTATGTTTTCCAAGAATCTCGTTGACTACGCACCAACTCACTAATTTGGTCATTCGAGTGTTTTCATGTGTAAATCACTACAAACTCAACTCGTTCTACATTTCATTCATAATTTTGATGTTTTTCCTTCTATTTTTTGAACATTTCTCCGTTTTTTTTCGAAACAAATTCGTCATCATTATTATTTGAACGATGAAATTTTGAATAAGCTTCTCTTGAAGCCCACACAAAATGAACCCATAAAAAATTGAAAAACGATCATGTAACATGGAACAATTCATTGTTTGCTTTGCATTAGTAGCGCAACTTTTTTGATGAGAAAAGGGTTCAATTTTTGGACTTTTTGTTAGTACTTACACCTACTTTTTTCACGGAATTATTCATTTTTTGTTATTTTCTTGAACAAATTTAGTTTGTCATCAATTTTTAAAATTTGTTCTATCGTAATCCCCGACCTAAAGACGTGGTTTCACTGAAAGGACATGTTATTCACTTTTCAACGCAAGTGTAGAATTTCATGAGATTTTCAATTAATTGAGATATTTTCTGGAAAGCTGATATAAAATAAAGAAATATGAGGAAAAATTTAAACGAATTAAGAATTTTGTATATTTTTTGGTTTTTGTTGAGTTCGGAACGTTTATTTGGATGATTACCATAATTTTAATTGTTTGAAAACCACAAAAAATAAGAAATTAGCCTGGAAATACCCGAATAGAGGGCCATTCCAGGGTTACTAAACCACAGCTCCTCTTATGTCCTCATATTTCTTTTGTTCTATTTTTTGATGCTTGAATTTTTATAGGAGGGCTTTACGGAGATAATGAATGCGTCTGGGATGAAAGTAGACTTCACACTCATTGCAAATCTGTTTTTAAAATTTTCTAAAACCACTAAGAAGCCGAGAAAACGCGCTTCAAAACAATGGCCTAGAAAAATGGGCCACCGGCGAAAACTAGTCCGCAGGAATGAAAAATCCAAAAAAAATTTAAAAACTAAATTAAAAGTCCAGGAAAACATTAGGCCAGGTGCACAATTTTTCTAGGTAATTGTTTTGAAGCTCATTTTTTTTTTAGAAAATTTTAAAAACAGATTTGGAATGAGAATGAAGTCTATTTTTATTTAAGGCGCATTTATTATCTCCGTAAAGCCCTCCTTTAACACTTCGAATTTTGCAGGTTGGTTGAAAATTAATATGAAAATAACATATTTTTTGCGTATTCTGTGATGTTTGATCCTAATTATTTAGAAAAATGAAAAAAAAATCAACAACACTCCAAAATTCCAGCTGTTTAAAAACAGACGTTTTTAAAAAATTATTTAAAGATCAATTTTTTCGCATTGATTTCGCAATTTTTAGTTGCTTTTTTTTGCATCATTCTTCACTTCGATTTCAAATTTCAACATTGTTAGGAATTGAAATCTTGTTTTCAGATTTTCCTTTTTTTCAGCATCCTAATATTGTGTTCCAAAATCTATTAGGTGCTACTATTAGGGCCAGGGCTATTAGGGCCACCGGCGAAAACTAGTCCGCAGGAATGAAAAATCCAAAAAAATGAATAACATTAAAAAATGGACTAATATAAGCATTATGCATAACTATTTATTAACGAAAAAAGCTCACAGGAAAAAGTTCGGCCAGGTGGCCCCTTTTTCCAGGCTTCTGTGATGTTTGATCCTAATTATTTAGAAAAATGAAAAAAAAATCCAAATTTCCAGCTGTTTAAAAACAGACGTTTTTTAAAAATTATTTAAAGATCATTTTTTTCTCATTGATTTCGCAATTTTTAGTGGCTTTTTTTGCATCATTCTTCACTTCGACTCCGAATTTCAACATTTTCAGAGATTGAAATCATGTTTTCAGATTTTCTTTTTTTCAGCATCCTAGTAAATTTCATATTGTGTTTCAAAATCTTTTAGGTGCTACTAACATCAATAGAAATCCCTTGGTTTTATCTATTGGTTTAGGTTACTTATTTTTAAATAAAAATCAGAGGGTTAAAAAGCTGAATCATGAAGAAAAATTACGGTAAATTTAAACTTTCGACATTTTGTCCAGAAGGTTTTGCAAAATGTTATTTTTTCATCTGCAACTTAGTCTAAAAATGTATAAAAATGTGAATAATGCCATGGCATTTCAGGAAAACAGAAAGGTTCTTCTATTAACATCTCAGGTGAAAGCAAATATTTTATAAAATGTTATAAAATATCATCTTTAAATTCCTTTTTCTGTAAATGTTGCCATTTAAATAAAAACCTCCCCCAAATTTTTTTGCAGTATTTATTAACCTAATTTCCATATTTGGAGTAAGTAGTTGTCGTCATCGAAAAATGTATTATAATTTTCAGATGACGTAATATTTATTTTTAAAAAACAACGATAATGATTTTCAAAGATTTTTTTACTCCATTTTTTTCACCTGTTACAAATCCATATTAGTAATTATATCGTCATTTTTTCAGGTAACAAATATATAAGAAACAAATATATTTTGTTTCAAATGAATGCATCTTCTTCTTCACTTCTACTCCTTGTTTATTTATTTTCAACATTTCGTCTAGTCATTTCAAATTCTACCGTACCCCAACAGACTCTGGAACCGCCACCATCTAGTGGGCAGGATTCTGAAGAAAGAGGGACGACGTCATCAAGTGGAAATGAGAATACTTCAAATGTTGTGGAAGTTTTGAAGTGTTTTCGGATTTTACAAGAGTTGTGAGTTTTCATTAGTAATACCTTTGAGATTTCCGAGATAATGACGTTTGTGATATTAGTCAGAAGTTCACATTACTTTTTTAAAAGTGATGCTTTGAAAATATTAAAATCGTTTACAAATAAATTCAGCTTTATCACGGGATTTAACTTATCAACAAAATTCCATGATTCTTGAAATATAAATTGATCTATAGAAAAATTCAAAAGAGCGGAGCTCGAAATGCTCATAAAATTGATATCTCCGCTATATTTTTCAGTCCATTGCTCTTAATACTTAAATTTAAAAACCGCTTTTCAGCTAATACGATCCAAATTCAAGGCGAAGAATAAAAAAATCCAAGCCATATTCAAAACATTGTGTTTCGCGCTAATTCCGACCGTGCTGCACGGACACACGCGCATTCAAACTTTGATTTTTCACCGCTGTTATGAAGCACTCATTTTTCGATGTGATTTCGTATAAATTGAATTGTATTAATGAGAGAATGCGTTAATTTTTGAAATTGAGATCATTATAGGGTCAAATTAACTGATACACTGTCTTTAAGTCAAATTTTTATACAGAATTATTATTTAATTAGCAGTATTAACGAACACTTAAATCTGCATTCAAATAAACAAGTGGTAAACTTCTAGGTATTTATAAAAAATCCCAATAAGTTGGAATTTTTGAAACTTGACGCATTTTTTAGAATAGGACCAATTAAATCTTAAATTTTTAGAATTCATTAGTAAAAAAAAAGAATCTGATCCGAGTTATGAATGTCCATAGTTGACGAATGCAGGAGCTGTTTGTACTTTAAAGATTTCTAACTTTTTGTTATACACATCGTCTGAAAATAGATTCAAAATGAATGTCTCGATATTTAATCTCGCGAAAATGCGTTTGAACGAAGTTAGGCACATTAGAAAAGGGTAATAAATTCATAAAACTGTTTCAAAAGTAATTTAGAATATTGTCAACTCAATTATTCTTGATCGTTGCCTTCGGAAGGCTGCTCAACCTCACAGCCGCGGTGACCTCCCACTCAACACTAAAATATTGGCGGGAAAATTAATTTTTCAAATTTTCCAGTGTGTTGAGTGTCGGCAGCCGCGTCGCGTGCGTGCGGAGCGGCTGTGATGTTGAGCTGCCTTCCGAAATGATCAAGAATAATTGAGTTGACAATAACTGATCTCAATAACTAAGAATCAATAAATAATTTTGAGGATTGTTCATGCAATATTCAATACTAAATTTCAACACATTTCGTGATTTTTTGAGCAAATTACGAATACTAAAATATTGTCGTTTATCAGGAGATTTTTAATTATCAACCAATGCACCAAGTTTAAACAAATTTCGATGAAATTCCTCCGTTACTAACGGCATCGTACTACATTTTTTGAATGTAAATAGAAATTGTATAATTTCCTAAAGATTTCTACCGGGAGCTCCCGCCATTTATTTTAAAACTAAACAGACATCCTTGTTCTATTTCTTATTTTCAGAGGAAGACGAATATACATCGGTTATGTCGGCAGCGTCTCTCCTCGAATGACTCTATTCGATGCCGACGGTACGCATTCCTAAACTTCCCAAAAACCAAATAATCCTCATATTCCAGGCGTTGAAGTAAGCTGCAACGATGCCGAACAACAACGCATCCGCCAAAAAACCGATCGCCGCTGCATGTTTTCACCAATTCATTGCCTGTTCAACAAACGTCTGAACTATGCCAAGCTCCTTTCCAAAAACCGCCCAAAAACACTCGAAAACACAATGGTCTCCAATAGATTATATTTCTTTAGATAAAAAAACAAAACCTTATAAATTAAAATTACAAGAGATTTAAATTAAACAATACAAACAATAAACACGATTTCTTCACTTATTCGGATTGTAGATACGTTTCTTAACATGAGTAATACGCCAAGCGTTCGCATCCGCATACTTATCATACAATGGATCAATCTTCTGGTTCCGTTTGAAGGTCGACAATTTCGTCGAATCTCCAATTTTGAAGAATGATGGGGCATATTCTACAAGCCATTTTGGATCAATTGCTGTGACCTAGAAATGTTATCTTTTAAAATGAATTTCAGATTTAGGGACTCACTTCTCTCATATACTCCTTTGTTGTCATTACAAGTTCATGGTATACCACCCATTCAGGTTGATGTTGAAATACTGCCGATGACGGATGAATATACACATTTTGACCATCTACAAGAGTACGGTAGCCCTCCTAAAACATTTTCTTGGATATTTCGCTACCTTTAAAAATTCACAAACCTGTGGATCTCTCTTCGCCGCATTTCTAAAGAATCCTGAACAAATAGCCTTTTGAACTCTCGCCACATCCCTTCCACAGCTAACCATATTCAATTTATGCCTGTCCATAATACCCAACAATTGTTTTCGAATATCCTGCGCTCTTTTCATACTTCGAACTTGGACGAAATTTTCAAAGCACCAAGGTTGCGAAAAATGATGATGTTTCCACGAATTGAACACTGCTAAAAGTGTCAAATGATCGCCTTCTGGTTGATGGAATTTCGCCTTCTTCTGATCAGCAATTTCTTGTTTTTCTTTCGGACGATAGAAAATGTTTTGAACGTTCAACATTGCAACAATTGTTAAGACTTCTTCAGAACATCCCAGATCTACTGACATAATTAGAAGTTTGGCAAGTGATGGTTCAAGTGGGAATTCGGCCATCTGAAAATTGAATTTATTGTGTATTTAATTTGGAAATTAAGCATACCTTTCTTCCCAACTTTGTCAACAATCCATCATTATCCAACGCCGACAACGTGTGCAACGTATTCAACGCAGTAATCATCGAATCCAACGGTGGGGCATCCATAAAATCAAAATCAATCAAATTATTAATTCCCATCGCTTTCAACTGCAACAATGTCGACGCCAAATTCGTTCTTTGAATCTCCGGAACCGGTGTCGGCAACATTTCATCCCTGAACGCTCTCTCCGTATAAAGTCGATAACATTTTCCGGGTCCTGTACGACCGGCACGTCCAGCTCTTTGTTTCGCAGCCGCTTGTGAAATCGGCGTAACAACCAATGAATCCATTCCACTTTTTGGATTATAAATCTTTTGTTTTACAAATCCTGGATCTACTACATAGAAAATTCCATCAATTGTCAGTGAAGTTTCAGCGATGTTTGTTGCAATAACAACTTTTCGTTTTCCTGGTGGAGCTGGCTCGAAAATTCGCGTTTGCATTTCACTGGGAAGTGCTCCGTAGACCGGCAGAATGATCAATTCCGGTACGTCATTTCCAAGGGATTTCATTCTTTCGTAAAGAACTTCACACGAGGTGTCGATTTCCTCCTGAAAAACTGTTTTTAGCAGGAAGTATAAAATTTCGATTTTAATTTTTTTTTTGGATTTTCTAGAAGGCTTCCAGAACTTTTAAAAATGCTTTCACTAATTTTTATTAACATACCTGTCCTGTCAAAAACACCAAAACATCGCCTGGTGGTTCAGTCAAATGAATCTGCATGACCGTAATATGTGCCGCCTCCAAATAATCTGATTCCGGCTCTCGTGTATACAAAATCTCAACTGGGAAAGTTCGACCAGGAATTGTGAAGATAGGTGCTTCTAGGAAATATTCAGAAAATTTGACAGAGTCCAAAGTTGCACTGAAAATTTTAACTTTTTGAAAAGTGTCCAAAAAACTAATAATAACAAACCTAGTAATGATCAATTTCAACTCCGGTCTCTTTCTCGCAGCCGCTTTCAACAATCCAAACAGAACATCAGTATGAATTGTTCTCTCGTGAGCTTCATCCAACATGATTAATGAATATGCCGACAAATCCGGATCGATTAAACATTCTCTCAACAACATACCATCTGTCATGTACTTGATTACCGTATCCTGACTGAAAATTGCAATGCGAAGAGCTTAAATTTACTAGAAAACATACCTTGTACAATCTTCAAAACGAATTGTGTATCCAACATCTGTACCAAGTTTACACCCGTATTCTTCGGCAACTCTTTTCGCAACTGACATCGCGGCGACACGTCTGAAATTTTAATAATTTTAATTGAAGAGATTTAAAGGCATTCTTTTGTGTTTTACAGTAGTTCATGGTTTAGAAAAAATGAAGAAAATCTTGCAGTTTGATAATATTAATATTATTTTTCAACAATTATCCGGAAAAAATATAATTTAAAATAATGATGTTAAAATGCTCAAATATTTATTTCAAAACAATTTAAATCCCGAAATGGTTTTTTAAAAGTTCTTCTGAAAATCGATGATTAACGAGATATTATATTTTTCAACGATTATCCTAATATGAATTCATTCATTTTTTCCATTTAACATTTTTCAAAACTTACCTCGGCTGAGTACATCCAATTTTTCCTCGTCGAACCAATCCCGCCTCAACTGCATACTGCGTCATTTGCGTAGTTTTTCCGGAACCCGTTTCTCCGACAACAACAAGAATTTGATTGTCTAACATCGCCTGAAAATATCATGAATTTCTAATAGATCATCCCCAATAATGATACCTCAATAAGCTTCTTCTTCAGTGCAAAAATTGGCAAACTCTCCCTTTGCTCCACCATACTCAAATTCGTTCGTTTTCCATACGTTGCTTTTCCATCAGCGGTAACATGTCTCAACCATTCCGGCATGTCTCTATCTCGTTTTCTTTCCCTCGTCTCATCAACCGTCCAATTTTGTTGTCCTCCAGCGGCCATCGGATCCAATATCCGAGAAGAGGACGAAAAACCACCACCACGTTCCCGTTCCTGATCTTTCTCGCGTTGTGCTTGAATTTTGGTTTCACGTCGTTCTTTGGATAGTGCGCCCTAAAACAAAAATTAAATTTATGATCACAACATAAAAATTAAAAATATAAATCTTACCTGCATCAATGCAGCCTGTGCCAAACTTCCATCAGGATTTTTAACAACTTTCACCGGTTCAATTTCAGCATTTCCTTTACCATAACCTCTCAAAAAGTCTGGTTCATCTTCGACAAGTTCAATTTCTACATCTTCGCCGTCACTTTCGTCTGTAAATACAAATTTTGATAAAGGTTCGGACCAAGGTTTTGAACATACCATCGAAATTCTTCAGCACTCCCGTTTCTTCATCAAAATCTGGCATATCGGTAGCGGTCATGACTCCGGCGCCCATCATTTGCCGAAGTTCCCATCTTTCAGGTGTCGAGATTCGAACACGCGATTTTACTCCGCTGAAAAGAATTTGATTTTTTTTTTGGAAGATATAGCGTTTTGAATATTTTTTCCGATTTCGGTTTCGAGACACTGAATAAAATAACACGCTAATTTTTCAGGACCCTAAACAAGAATTTTCTATTGAGAATATTATTTGAAATCACGCATTCAAAATACCTGGTTGTTGGTGCGGTCGTATTATTTTCCGGATTCATCCAACTGGAAGAAGAAGCTTGTGGACTTCTATCCCTCACTCCAATCGCATCAGGAGCTAGATCGGCTTCCTTCGGGTTCAAATCTTCACCAGTTACTTGATCAGCTTCCTTCATTGATAACGCCACTTTATTGTTTTCGATTTTTAGGACCTATATAACATTAATTTATATTTCAAAACGACCATCTCTTTTTTCTATTACCTTAACTTTAACCTTCTCGCCTCTTTTCAGCACATCCGCCACTGCTCTCACCCTTTCCGACTTAATTTGCGAAATATGGCACAATCCTTCTTGTCTCTGACGAAGTCCTTCAATTTGGATGAACGCTCCGAACGATTGAATGCTGTTAACCTTTCCGTTGTAGATTTTTCCGATTTCAACAGTTTCTGGCACATCTCTTTCTTTATCACGTCTAAAAATTAGGATGTTTATTTTTTGAATTATGAATTTATAAAATTACCCTCTTCTGTCCCTTTCTCGACTTCTTACCATTCGATCTCTGGATCTTCTTCTCTCTGGAGTTCTACTGCGCCGCCTATCCCGACTTCTGCTTCTTCTCTGACGTTTTCTATCTCTATCCCGGTCTCGGTCTCTTGATCGACTTCTGGACCTTTGTTTCTTTCTGGAGTCTTCTTTTCTCTTTGTTTTCTGAAAATGTGATATATTTGAAATCAAAAACCAAAATCTTCACCTCTTCCTTCTCCTTTTCCCACTTATCCTCCATACTTTCAAGTTTTGATAGAAGATCCAAATCATCTTTATCATTTTCCTTCGCCGATGTGTTCGCCATAGCCAGTGCTGGCAATCTCGCTTTAATTTCTTCCTTAGCGTCAGAAATTAGGGTGATTTTGTGTGATTCTTCAGCATTTTCAGCAGTTTCACCTCTCTTTTTCTTCGACGTCTGGTTGACGGTCATAGCTCTGACGATACGCAAAATTGTGGCGGTTAGAGAATCGTCAAACTATAAAATTTAGAATTTTACGTTAATTTCAAAAAAAAATTATTTACCTGATCCCCAATGCCTTCAACCTCGAGCGCTTTTTTGAACTTGTCGAACGTTTCATTAATTTTCGCCAAATGAATCACGAACTCTGCCACATCTTTTTCCGCAATCCCGAAATGGTTTTCCAATTCTGTACAAACTTTGGAAACCAGCGAAAAGTGTTCGAGCGCCTCCATACTGAATAAAACAAATTTTTTTAAAATGAAAGTAAAAAGTTGAATTCGAGAAGATAAAAATTTTAAATGTGATAAATAAATCTGCGTGATTTTTTTTCTATTTGTTAAAGAATTTCAAAAAATTGAACACGCAAGAAAAGCAGACAAAAAGAGAGAAATTTTCGAATTTTCAACCTTTTGGGGAGGGCGTGGCTTATATGCGCACGGCCGCGGCGCGCAATTTTGCAATTATTGGGCAGCTGTTTACAGTTTTTCACTTTTATTTGCGTTGCACTAAAAGTTCTAATGTTGAGACAAAGGGGGCCTAGGAAGCACGCATACCTTAATTAGCATAAAAAGAGCGAATTAAAAAAAAAAAATTTAAGGGTTACTGTAGCACGTTGTTTGTCTGCAATATTAAGTAACCAGTGAACTTCTCGAGGAAAAGATGACAATAGTTTTTTTTCTCGAAAAATATACTTACATAATTGGGTCAGTTCTTTTTCATTTTTAAAAATTATTTATTGAATAATCATCAAAAAATTTAATTTTGAGATTCTTCCATATTTCTTGCGGATAATTACATTAAAAAGTCGCATTTTTCTGTTTTTTCTCAATGTAACTGACGTTTTCGAGAATTTCCATGACGATATTTAGAGTCAGCAGGGTCAAAAACCCCCAATCCCAAAATTTCCTTACATTTGATGGGTTTTGGAATTTTCGACATTTTCAGGCCTGCAACTAAAAATTAATCTAAAGTACGGTAGAAAATTTTTTTATTTGACCCACAGCGCATATTAAGAAGAATATTTTCTTTGCGTCTCTCTCGATTTTGCCGACGTCGACAAGCGGTCGTTCATTTTGTCGTGCAGGTGACCCGGTGGATGGTGACCATAATTTATTTTTTTTTAATTGATTTTTGAGTTGCGCGCGCCTGTTTTTTTTAAAGTTTGGACGCGTTTTTTTCAGTTATGTAGCAAATAATTTAACAATTAAGTAAGAATAACTGAACTATTTCAAATTGTTTATATTATTTTTATACGGCTACTAAAGGGTATCTAAGAGAAAGTGCCGAACTTGGCTCGAATAATGATTAAATGACAGCGCGTTTAATCAAAAATCAATTTTGAAATTAATCTTCGGTATACACATTTTCATTTTTAACATTTTCTAACTATATGATGCGAAAAGGTTTTTTAAACATTTTGCAGCGATTGCGCGTCTTTTCCTGTATTTTCTTCGTATTTTTTTGTTTCTATTTTCGTATTTTTTGTTTTGGGGATGTGAATGCAACAAAGATACACTACATGAAGCAAGGAACATGGATTTTCCTTCAATGCTATCAATTTAAGCTAAAATTATCTGACAGAAGCCTTCATAAGGTCGGCTGTTGGAGAAATTGTCATTAGAATGTCAGTTTCAGAGGAACCGATCAATTTCGGATAACTGACAGAGGCGGAGTTTGCTTTCTGTTGGTGGAGTTGTCATTAGTATGACAGTTTCAAAGCAAGTGGAATTGGGGGTAGTCTAGAATGGAATGACACGAGTAATCGAAGCTCTGTACTCGTTTTGAGCTCAGAAGCTTGGAAAAGGTGTCTAAGCCAACGCACTAATACGTCTTGATGTAATTTCTCATCTACTCAACTGACAGATGCCTTCTGCCGGCTGTTAGTGAAATTGTCTTATAATGACAATTTCAAATTTTGAAAACTAAGTGACGTTCCCTAGTTTTTCGGAAAAAGGAAACTTCTCAAAATTGCAAATGTCACGTTCGATTCCGGAATTTAATTTCAATCGATAAAGACACGTGACATCCGCTGTTTTAAGGGTCTTTTCTTTTTTATCTCCTTACTTCTTCCGTCGCGTAATTTTTCAAATTAAAAAGCAATTAAATGTTTTTTTTTATAGATCTCGACACAGAAATCTGTGATAATGAAACAAGATCGGTCCGGAATTTAAAAATTATTAAGATTACGAGGTTCCTTTTTCTGCGCGCGCCACAAACATTTCTTATTTAGATTCTAACTAAAGTTTAGTAAGTAATTAACAAGACTTGGTAACGTCTCTCTGCAGACGTCGTCTGTGCTGGTTGCCGATTCAGTTTTATTACTGAGTGCGCTGTTCGGTTGAATTATTGGATACGGGCCCACTAGGAACAGTGGGTATCGAAGTCGTACCACGCCGGCTAGATGGCGCGTGAACCCTTCGGGGGGAGCGAGGTTGGGAGACCTTTTGGAAAACGACGCGGCGTCAACGCAACCAGCTTATATGGCACAGAGGTCACAAACGTGGAGAGATGTGACGGTCACAGCTGGAATTAGGAATTAAAAAAAAAACATTTTTGTTTTAAGAGTTCCAGCTGTAATTTATTCGGAGACTAGTTGTAGTCGGGTTGCTTGCAACTTGACAATGTTCCTTCAACGACCCTTCGAGCATTATTGCGATTTCTAAAGTTTATTTTCTGAACTTATTCTATTTTTAATTTAATTTAGTTTAGTTTTCAAAAAAAAAATCAAAAAAAAAAATAGAATTTTAAAATCTTTTCCATTTGACCGATCTTGTCGAGTTTTAACATTTTTCCGAGCACCCAGCAGTTTGCACATATCAAGCATTTCTGCATCATCCAAGGGCTGACCAAAAGGAGTGGTTTGATATAAAGACTGCTCAATTCCACTTCTGTGCACAAGAGGTTAGTTTGTTTGAGATTTGGAGCACTTTAACTTCATTCGGCGTGTGCGACCGCGACGCACCTGACAATACTTGTTTCGTTTCAAATAGGTGATTTCAAACCACAAAAGAAAGTTGTCAGATGCGTTGAGATCACACATATCGCATAAAATTAACGTGCAAAGGTTTAAGATGAAATAAAAATTTCAGATGTATGCTTGGTTCAACATCCGACGCGCCAGATATCATGATTGCGTTTGAGACCTTCACTTCAAAGCCAATCAATTTATAGCGATCGATTTCCATAAGGATCGCTTGGCCTGGCAGTTGTCAAATAAAGGTACAAATTTATTAAAACGTTTAAAACTAATTTTATAATTTTCAGGTTTTCGAGGCACCTCTCAGCAGTTCAATGTCGTTCAATTGCTGATATCAGTACGATTTTTCGAGTGGTATGCACTGAAATTGAAGCAATCTCGAAAATATATGTTTTTATTTCAGATGACAACTTGCCAAAGCAATGGGATTTGTTCAATAGTTGAAGATGTTAAGCTGAGAGCCGAGGAAATTGAAGCAACGAAAACAACAACAACATGGAGAACAAGAAGAAGCTGTTTGGAGTGTTCATGTTGCACCGAGTGTTTGAAACGAAACGTTAAAACCTACGCGATTAATAGATATTTTTTCAGTTCAACACAATGGCGATATTCAGAATTGGTCATTGGCGGAATCTGTGCAAGTTGTTCAACAACGATGAAAGACTCTGGAACAAGGGTGCTCGAATCAAAAATAGTTTTGAACTCAAAATCTTGGCCTATCAATAAACGCTATTTTCCAGTTCTGGTCTGGAAGCCAGAAGTAACCAATTGGCATTGCTGAGACTGTTGATCTGTCAAGGCCGCTACGACGTCAATTGAAAATCATTCGAAATATTTGGAACCGTTTTTGAGGTTCCGCATTCGGGTGCGATTTTGTACAACGGAAAATTAAGGTAAGCCTACTGTTTATTGATTATTTTTAAAATATATTTGAAATTCTTTAGAATCCTTCTCGCTCCAAGATGTATGAAGCAAATTGGAAGCGTAGAAGCAGATTTAGTCGATTTCCCGTAGATATTGTAATATTAGTCATTTTAAAACAAAGGAAATTAGGATGGCATTTCAGAAACCGAAGGAACTCCTGCTTGATTCAATATAGCAATATCGATCAATGAAACAGTCTGCCTCGAATTCAAATGGGCAATAGTAGTTGGAGTTTTCAGCTAAGGAACAGAAAAAGGATGATCAGAAGGTAAATCTTTTAATTTTAACATCGTTGAATAGATATTTGCTGTTTAAGCAGATGCGAATGCTTCAACAGCCGGTGAAGAAAATCAAGGAGAGGTTGCAGCCGATGAGAACATCAAGGAACCATTGATGGCTGCAAAAGAAGAAAGCGAAACGAAGGTACGCAATTTTTATCTCAATATTCATGTGAATTTTTAAAAACTTGTGAATTTTCAAAATTTCAATTCCAAATTTAAAAATTTTGAAAAAAAATCATTTATAAAGCTAAATTTTGGTAATAGGCGGCCGTAGGCTGTCGCCAATTTTTTATTTCGTTTAAAAATGCGAATTTTTCAAAATTTCAAAAATGTTCATTTTTACTAATTTTTGGCATTTTCAGGCCTCGAAATCCAGTCAAGTCAACGCGACGCATGGACCCGCAACTGGAATACATCCAGGTAACTATTTATTTTAAAAAAATTGCATTTTTTGGAACAATTTTCAGAAGAAATCACATTTTTACAACTAATTTTTTGTCATAGGCGGCCGAAGGCTATCGCCAAATTTTCATTTCGTTTAAAAACACGGAAAGTTTTCAAAATTCCTATTTTTAACTCAAAAATTTAAAAACGGTTCAATTTTTGATATTTTCAGACCATCACTGCCAAAAATCGAAAACACGGATGGAAGTGCAATCGATTTTCATCCAGGTAACTATTTATTTTTAAAAAATTGGAATTTGTGAAGAAAAAAAAATGCGATTTTGAAAAATTTTGGATAGTTTTCCAATAGAAATCGCATTTTTACAGTTAAATATTGGTAATAGGCGGCCGAAGGCTATAGCCAATTTTTTGTTTCGTTTAAAAGCTGCGAGTTTTTCAAATTAAGCTTTAAATGTAGAAATTTTTCATAAAGTTCAATTTTATTTATCTTTGACAATTTCAGGCCTGCTACTCCACCATGCCAACATCGACGGACGCAGCAGCAATCGAATGGGATCCAGGTTAGTATTTATTTCAAGAAAATATTCGAATTTTGGAAATTCTTGGATTTTTTCGAAAAAAATTATAAAAAAGTGTTTTTACAGCTAAATTTTGGTAATAGGTGGCCGAAGGCTATCGCCAATTTTTTATTTTGTATAAAAATTGTGCATTTTCAAAAATTTAATTTTTTTTAAAAAGAAGATCAAAAAAATTTGTTTTCAGTTTAACGAAGCTCAATGGCATCGAAATATATTGTGAGGAGCATGAAGAATCGACAATTAAGAGAATAATTTTTGATTTTTTAATTTTACTTATTTTTTGCCGAAGAAAATGGATTTTTGGGGAGGGGGAGGGTATTTTAAATGGGAAATGCTTCTTTGGGAAATATTGATTCGTTGATGACTGATCAGCGCTGAAAGAACATAGTAGCTCAAAAACTGTCCAAAATGAAGATATTCTTCGAAAAAAGGGAAGGGTCATCATTATCATATATGATAATGATGATTAAAAAGGGAACTGCGGGAATTTTTAAAATTGTTAAAAGCCGCTCGTTGAATATTCAAGAGCATAACCTGGAAAATTCAATAGTTGTATTGTCAAAATAATTTATTTCTAGACCATTCTTGTTTTGAATAAAGTTGGGGCTTCTCAACCGGCCGGTTGTCGGATCTCGAGTCTAATTAACGGCCGGCTTAATCTGAAATCCTAAGCAAATGTGCAAACCGATTCTCATTTATGATCCGAAGGTAGTCAAACTTGACAAATTGTGGCTTATGCACGCATGAATATTCGAGAAAATGAACCAAATTCTCGAAATGTCAGAATATTTTTAGAAATTGGTATTTATTTTTCTGGTCGAAATCTAATTTTCTAAGAAAAATATAGAATTTCGTTTTTCTATTGTCAACTCAATTATTCTTGATCATTGCGTTCGGAAGGCTGCTCAACCTCATAGCCGCTCCGCACGCACGCGACGCGGCTGCCGACACTCACACACACTGGAAAATTTGAAAAATTTATTTTCCCGCCGATTTCAGTGTGTGTGAGTGCCGGCAGATGCGTCGCGTGCGTGCGGAGCGGCTGTGAGGTTGAGCAGCCTTCCGAACGCAATGATCAAGAATAATTGAGTTGACAATAGAAGAGGAAACAAGGTAAAATTTTCAGCGGTTAAAAAGTATTAGTATATCATCTTTAAAATTCAGTGGCACCCTTTCTTATTGTCAACTCAATTATTCCGCGTTCGGAAGGCTGCTCAACCTCACAGCCGCTCCGCACACACACGACGCGGCTGCCGACACTAACACACACTGAAATCGGCGGGAAAATAAAATTTTCCAGTGTGTGTGAGTGTCGGCAGCCGCGTCGCATGCGTGCGGTGCGGCTGTGAGGTTGAGCAGCCTTCCGAACGCAATGATCAAGAATAATTGAGTTGACAATACTTCATTTTATTTTTATGACGAAAAATTCAATGCAGAAACTCACTTTAAGTAGCAAAAATTTCTGAATTTCTCTGCTTCTGCATTGAATTTCGTTTAATTTCCATAAAAAGTAGGGTTATTTATGATTTAAAATCGGTTTTTTATTGATAATTATTCATATGGTTTAAAAATTGTAATCTTCTTCTGTGATGGTGCTGGCGGTGGGGAATGACTAGTGTTACTTCCAGCATCATCGGCTTCAGATCTGAAGAAATATGGATTGAAGTTGGAATATATTGAAAAATGAACCTTTCAACTCTAGAGTCGTCCTTCTCACTACTCGATAATTCATTAGCATTCGTTCTACGCCATTTGGCACGTCGATTCGAGAACCAGACCTAAAGAAATTTACAATTTTATGAGCAAAGTCTTTAAAAAGTGTACCTGAATTCTAGCTTCTGGTAAACTTGTTCGTTTTACAAGATCATTCCGTTCTGAGCTGCAAGGATAAGGTTCTTTATTAAAAGCCTCTTCAAGAATTTCGAGTTGTTCTGAAAATACAAAAAAAGTAATTGAGCAATTATTTTCATTCAGCCAACCGTTAGTGAAGGTACTTCGTGACAACCTTCTGCCAAAACCCCCTGCCGAATCATCTTCAGATAAACATGGCAAAGTTTCATTAGATTGGCTTGATGCTTGAGCGGCGTTCTGACTCAAAACAAAAGATAGTTGAGCACTTGGATTCAATAAAATTCCTGGCCAAATGGGCGGGAAGGCGAATGGAAAATTTGGTGGAAGGGTTGGAAGGATATTACCTCCAACGGTGGGTGGTGGACGGAGTTGGGGTCTGAAAAAAAAGGTTCAGTTAGATTTTATATGTCTAAAAGAGAAATTTGCTGAAACTGAGCTCTATTAGACTCGGTTTCGAAGCTTGAAGTCAAATCTGAAACTTATATTACCTTGCTAATTGTTGAGCAGACAAAATCATGTGCAATTCTTCAGCGGCTCTTTCAGCCGCCCTTGTTCTCAAAATCCGATTAATCGATGACACCGATGGTGGGGTTGTACAAACTTCTGAAAAATTTCACATTACGAAATTTCCCCACTTTTCATATTCGCAATTAATTAGTAGTTTATTAGCTTTCGCGCATTCTTTTCCGAAGACAAAGAGCCCAAGATTCATTTGCGAAAATCTAGTATCGGTTGCTCATCAAATACACAATATTGTATGTACACACACAAAAGAAATACATCTATATCGTTTCTTCTTTCGGTTTTTGTCAAATTTCCCTTGGTCTTCTTCCGCGGGCCGATACTGTACAAGTGGGACGGACACAGAATACCCCCGTATCGAATTTCAAATACACGGCCATCAAAAACTACCAAATGTGCGAAGACTCTCAGTAAGCAATTGATACTTTTCGCGTGTGTTCTTCTCTATATGACCAAATCAAAAGAATAACGAAAGGATAATGTTTGTTTTGATGTGTGTGGAAAAAAGATGGAGTGGGTACGGTAGCTTTTGATTGGATTTGGTGAACTTTGTGATCTGGTGGTTTCCGGAATTCGCGCTTTTCGAGCAAAACACGAAAATAGGAGAAATGTTCTATATATGGGTTTTGAGACGATGATATTAATAACACTGTTTTTAAAAAAGAATTTTACAGTATTCTACGAGAAATATTTTTCATTTTTAAAGGAAAAAAAACATCCATCGTTTTAAAATAGAATAAATCAAAATTTATAACTTGTTACGTTACTCATAAGTGCTCTGTTTAGGCCTAATCAATAGACATCGGAATTTTTTAGTATTTTCTAAATTCGAAAGAAAACTTTACAAAAAATCATATAAATAATGTTAAACACTTCGTTGTTGCGTATTTAACAAGAGTTTTATTTTTAGAAGGATTTTTAAATATTTACACGAAAATTGGGTGAAAATTTTATATTTTCTGAATCGCTGAAGCTTTCTTAAACTGATTTCCAAAAACCAAGATTCTACAAAAACTTAAGAAATTGTTCAGTTTTCGAAACTCCTTGGCTATTCAAATAGCTACAAAAAGTCTGAATTTATTATTTAAAACTACTGTTTCAGATATCTGAAATATTCAGAACGCCACGTAAAGTTCAATTCGTATCGTCGATTTTTTTAGGATAGTGAGATTACAGCGGGAGCAACCGCAAAATAATTGAGTCGAACAGTTTTGGGATTTGTTGGAAAACACGCAGAAAGTGTCAATTCAAATTAATATGCAGAAATTAAGTTTTAAAAAAAGCTCTGGATTTTAAACTGAACCACAATACGGGCTAAAAATGAACAGCCTATGAAAAATAATCTAATTGTGTAAAAACAATCAATCAATTAGAAAATTATCAATTACCTTCACTTATAAGCTTCTCTCTAATTTCCCAAGCAAAAATCGTTGGATTATCCCTCTTATACTGTTCAATTTTGGCGACAACTTGTGGTGTGGCAACCTTCGGCTTCGTTCCAGCACCGCCATTCGTTGACTTGTTAGACGACGGAGTTTCAGAATTTCTCCTATTCATTTTTCCCATCGTGTTGTGAGCACCTGAAGTTTCTATACATTTCTAAAAATCTTAAATTATAACAACAAACCCCAAAAATGTAACAACTGTTCCTGTGAAATAATATTCGTTGCAGTATTGTGGCTCGACATTGAGCTTTCAACAATGGACAAGCTTTTGGTATCCCAAGCTTAAGCCTCAAATGATGCTCTAAAGGTTGAAAGCGCCGCCCATTTGGTAAAATACAGTATACTCCAATAGCCGACACCTTTTTGTAATGTTCGCCGACGACCCGGTGTGTCCTACAAGTGTGTTTGATTGCACAATTTAGCATTGTTCGATGAATTAGATTGTTGGATGGGAAGGAACGGGATTTGTGTTGGATTAGCAATATTATTCAATTGAACGTTTAAAAATAGATAATAGTGTTTTAAGTATTATCGTTTTTGGTGCATGCCGACAAGAAGTCAAGGGTTTTGATTTTAATTGACTGCAGGAGAATTTTTGAAAATCAAATTGGCTTGCTACTGGACCAAAGTAATGATCACAGCAATTCTTGAATAATTCGGAATTTTTTTTCGTATCAAAAATTCGATATTGGCCGGAACAGTGCAGGTTCCGACCACTTTTTTTTGAGAATTGGCTGCTAATAGATTTTTTCGAATGAGCCCGCATTTTAAAAGTGATCTATCAGTCCATAGAGTTTTGTGTTTCAAAAAAAAATCAATTTAAAGTTACTCAACTGTATTTTATAGTTTCACAATGTTTCTGTAATAAGTAGAACGCATCCAATATGGGTCTTAGCATGTTAATGTAAAGCTTTTATGTTTTTTAAGTCACCACCCATTGCTCCCCCCCCCCCCCCCCAAAATCTATGCATAAAACACAAAAAAAATTAGCATAAGAATATTGTCGGAAACATTTGTGGTGCACAATGGTGATTAGTGCATGCCATACCAGTGTCAAGTACCCGGCATCACAAGTGGTTGTCAGCATACGATGCCCAATGAAATTTGATCTTTCTAACATCATCTTTGTCACTTTTTCGGTGGTATTGGTAACCGACATTAAAGAAAATACATGTTTGATAAACATTGCGCAATCGTGCTTCTTGTTAATATAATTTCAAGATGATCAATATTGGACGTATGGTTTTGAGCAATGCTCAAATTTAAAGATAGCGTGCCAAATTGTAACTTCTGAAATGTGAATATTCAGAGAATATAGAAAAATACTTAGATTTTTTAAATAAAAATTGAAAATGACATAGGGACCGTGACCTAATTTTCATTTTTTTTGGATTTCTTGGTCATTGTAATCGGAGGGTTGAGACTTGAAGGGTTGAGATTATTGTAATGTTTTTAACTAACAATATAAGAGAATTGTTTTTGAAAGTTCATTTAAAAAAACCACACGTAGTTTATTAGTTTCCATGTGGATTAATTTCCCCAGTTTTCTTAATAAGATTTTTCATTACAAATCATTTCTCTTTCTTACCTTACTAACTGATCTTACTAACCTTACTGACCGTCAACAATGGTTAACATTCCCATATTCATAGACAAATTATTATCAGGTAAAATAGCATGATTGTTGGCGTACTATACCTAAAAAAACCGATTTTCAGTAAATGACACCTCCAACCCTTCACTAACCCACTGCGTCAAAGAATCTGAAATCGATGAAGTGATCCAAATGTGCACTTCGGTTATTTTAGAGCAGCCGACAATGTTAGAAATCCATTCACCGATTGCGGTAGGAATTTCATAAAAATTTCAAAAAAATGAAAGAGGCTTGTTTTTAGGTTTGCGGAGATATTCATGGACAATATGTCGACCTTCTTAGAATCTTCAATCGATGCCAATATCCACCAGATCAGAATTATTTGTTCCTTGGTGATTATGTCGATAGAGGACGTCAACAGTTGGAAGTTATCTGTCTTTTAATGGCATATAAGTGCCATTATCGGGATAGTTTCTTCATTTTGAGAGGGAATCATGAATGCACGTCGATTAATAGAATCTATGGGTTTTATGAAGAATGCAAGAGGAGATATTCTGTCAGTTTGTACAATTCTTTCCAGGTAAGAGCTTACGGGTTTCTAAACGGATATCGATTTTTAAAAGGGTTACCTCTAAAAACATAAGCGGGAATTAAGCGGGCCTGCCATTGAAATACCACAAAACCTTTTAAGTATATCTTAACCTAGTTTATAATACCATTTTTAGGATGTTTTCAACGCGCTTCCCCTTTGTGCACTTATATCTGGGAGAATATTCTGCATGCACGGAGGTCTTTCACCCCAATTGGATAGCTGGTCGCAACTCAATTCGATAAAGCGTCCATTCGATCCGCCAAACAAATCAGTTGCCATGGATCTTCTCTGGTCTGATCCAGAAACAGATTCAAAGGGCTGGGGTAAAAATACACGTGGTGTATCCTATATTTTTGGTGCCGACGTGGTCAAGGATTTTTGTGATCGAATGAATATTGATTTGATTGCTAGAGGGCATCAGGTTTTTCTTCTGCCAGAATCTTTAGAAATGTATTATTTCAACATTTTTCAGGTGGTTCAAGATGGGTACGAATTCTTTGCGAATCGAAAACTGGTCACAGTTTTCTCGGCACCAAAATATTGTGGGGAATTTGACAACAATGCGGGAGTGATGATTGTCGATGAGAACTTGATGATTTCGTTTGAGATTTTGAAGCCGCTGGTTCGTCAAACTGTGGTGGATGCGAAGAGAAAGAATTCGGTTCAGAAATCGATGAGAAGTGTTTACAAATCGGCGGTGATGCCAAAATCGAAACTGTGAACTGGTGATTATTGTCAGATTGAAATAAAAGTTTCAAAATTATGTCTTCTTTTGGTTTATATACAAAACACCTCCATTAAATTTTCAGAGATAAACTTTGAATAGTTTAACGGTTTTATTCATGGAAATTCCAATTGCAAAATAACATTCTCTTTCCCCGTATTACGGCGTATCGAAATGGACAAATTTCATTATTTTGGAGTGTTTAAAATTAGCAAAATACAAAATAGTTATACTAGCCAAAACGCTGAAACAGTGTTCAGCAATAATTCTCAAAATTTGAATGTTTCCATTCAAATGGATGGAGTTATCTTCACTGGTTACCGTAACCTTAGGAACACTTTATTAAAAAAGTTTAAAAACTTTCAATTTGACAATTTTGAAATTTGAATTTGGGCATTTTTAAGAGTTACAGTGTTGAAACATATATTTTGAGAATCAGCATAATTTTCTGATTCTAGAAATGTTATTTCCATCTGAAAATGTTGGATAAATTCCCAAATTCAAACAATTTTAAAAATATTAAAAAACGTTCATTTTGACAATTTTGAAATTTCAATTTGGGCATTTTTAAGAGTTACATCATTGAAACATATATTTTCAGAATCAGCATAATTTTCTGATTCTAGAAATGTTATTTCTATCTGAAAATGTTGGATAAATTCAGAAATTCAGACAATTTAAAAATTTAGAAAAAACGTTGATTTTGACAATTTTGAAATTTCAATTTGGGCATTTTTAAGAGTTACATCATCGAAACATATATTTTCAGAATCAGCATAATTTTCTGATTCTAGAAATGTTATTTCCATCTGAAAATGTTGGATAAATTCCCAAATTCAAACAATTTAAAAAATATTAAAAAACGTTGATTTTGACAATTTTGAAATTTGAATTTGGGCATTTTTAAGAGTTACATCATTGAAACATATATTTTCAGAATCAGCATAATTTTCTGATTCTAGAAATGTTATTTCCATCTGAAAATGTTGGATAAATTCCCAAATTCAAACAATTTAAAAAATATTAAATAACGTTCAATTTGACAATTTTGAAATTTCAATTTGGGCATTTTTAAGATTTACATCATTGAAACATATATTTTCAGAATCTGCATAATTTTCTGATTCTAGAAATGTTATTTCCATCTGAAAATGTTGGATAAATTCCCAAATTCAAACAATTTAAAAAATATTAAAAAACGTTGATTTTGACAATTTTGAAATTTCAATTTGGGCATTTTTAAGAGTTACATCATTGAAACATATATTTTCAGAATCAGCATAATTTTCTGATTCTAGAAATGTTATTTCCATCTGAAAATGTTGGATAAATTCCCAAATTCAAACAATTTAAAAAATATTAAAAAACGTTCAATTTGACAATTTTGAAATTTCAATTTGGGCATTTTTAAGAGTTACATCATTGAAACATATATTTTCAGAATCTGCATAATTTTCTGATTCTAGAAATGTTATTTCCATCTGAAATTGTTGGATAAATTCCCAAATTCAAACAATTTAAAAAATATTAAATAACGTGCATTTTGACAATTTTGAAATTTGAATTTGGGCATTTTTAAGATTTACATCATTGAAACATATATTTTCAGAATCAGCATAATTTTCTGATTCTAGAAATGTTATTTCCATCTGAAAATGTTGGATAAATTCCCAAATTCAAACAATTTAAAAAATATTAAAAAACGTTGATTTTGACAATTTTGAAATTTCAATTTGGGCATTTTTAAGAGTTACATCATTGAAACATATATTTTCAGAATCAGCATAATTTTCTGATTCTAGAAATGTTATTTCCATCTGAAAATGTTGGATAAATTCCCAAATTCAAACAATTTAAAAAATATTAAAAAACGTTCAATTTGACAATTTTGAAATTTCAATTTGGGCATTTTTAAGAGTTACATCATTGAAACATATATTTTCAGAATCTGCATAATTTTCTGATTCTAGAAATGTTATTTCCATCTGAAATTGTTGGATAAATTCCCAAATTCAAACAATTTAAAAAATATTAAAAAATGTTGATTTTGACAATTTTGAAATTTCAATTTGGGCATTTTTAAGAGTTACATCATTGAAACATATATTTTCAGAATCAGCATAATTTTCTGATTCTAGAAATGTTATTTCCATCTGAAAATGTTGGATAAAATCCCAAATTCAAACAATTTAAAAAATATTAAAAAACGTTGATTTTGACAATTTTGAAATTTCAATTTGGGCATTTTTAAGAGTTACATCATTGAAACATATATTTTCAAAATCAGCATAATTTTCTGATTCTAGAAATGTTATTTCCATCTGAAAATGTTGGATAAATTCCCAAATTCAGACAATTTAAAAATTTAGAAAAAACGTTCATTTTGACAATTTTGAAATTTCAATTTGGGCATTTTTAAGAGTTACATCATTGAAACATATATTTTCAAAATCAGCATAATTTTCTGATTCTAGAAATGTTATTTCCATCTGAAAATGTTGGATAAATTCCCAAATTCAGACAATTTAAAAATTTAGAAAAAACGTTCATTTTGACAATTTTGAAATTTCAATTTGGGCATTTTTAAGAGTTACATCATTGAAACATATATTTTCAGAATCAGCATAATTTTCTGATTCTAGAAATGTTATTTCCATCTGAAAATGTTGGATAAATTCCCAAATTCAGACAATTTAAAAATTTAGAAAAAACGTTCATTTTGACAATTTTGAAATTTCAATTTGGGCATTTTTAAGAGTTACATCATTGAAACATATATTTTCAGAATCAGCATAATTTTCTGATTCTAGAAATGTTATTTCCATCTGAAAATGTTGGATAAATTCCCAAATTCAGACAATTTAAAAATTTAGAAAAAACGTTCATTTTGACAATTTTGAAATTTCAATTTGGGCATTTTTAAGAGTTACATCATTGAAACATATATTTTCAGAATCAGCATAATTTTCTGATTCTAGAAATGTTATTTCCATCTGAAAATGTTGGATAAATTCCCAAATTCAGACAATTTAAAAATTTAGAAAAAACGTTCATTTTGACAATTTTGAAATTTCAATTTGGGCATTTTTAAGAGTTACATCATTGAAACATATATTTTCAGAATCAGCATAATTTTCTGATTCTAGAAATGTTATTTCCATCTGAAAATGTTGGATAAATTCCCAAATTCAGACAATTTAAAAATTTAGAAAAAACGTTCATTTTGACAATTTTGAAATTTCAATTTGGGCATTTTTAAGAGTTACATCATTGAAACATATATTTTCAGAATCAGCATAATTTTCTGATTCTAGAAATGTTATTTCCATCTGAAAATGTTGGATAAATTCCCAAATTCAGACAATTTAAAAATTTAGAAAAAACGTTCATTTTGACAATTTTGAAATTTCAATTTGGGCATTTTTAAGAGTTACATCATTGAAACATATATTTTCAGAATCAGCATAATTTTCTGATTCTAGAAATGTTATTTCCATCTGAAAATGTTGGATAAATTCCCAAATTCAGACAATTTAAAAATTTAGAAAAAACGTTCATTTTGACAATTTTGAAATTTCAATTTGGGCATTTTTAAGAGTTACATCATTGAAACATATATTTTCAGAATCAGCATAATTTTCTGATTCTAGAAATGTTATTTCCATCTGAAAATGTTGGATAAATTCCCAAATTCAGACAATTTAAAAATTTAGAAAAAACGTTGATTTTGACAATTTTGAAATTTCAATTTGGGCATTTTTAAGAGTTACATCATTGAAACATATATTTTCAGAATCAGCATAATTTTCTGATTCTAGAAATGTTATTTCCATCTGAAAATGTTGGATAAATTCCCAAATTCAGACAATTTAAAAATTTAGAAAAAACGTTCATTTTGACAATTTTTAAATTTCAATTTGGGCATTTTTAAGAGTTACATCATTGAAACATATATTTTCAGAATCAGCATAATTTTCTGATTCTAGAAATGTTATTTCCATCTGAAAATGTTGGATAAATTCCCAGATTCAGACAATTTAAAAATTTAGAAAAAACGTTCATTTTGACAATTTTGAAATTTCAATTTGGGCATTTTTAAGAGTTACATCATTGAAACATATATTTTCAAAATCAGCATAATTTTCTGATTCTAGAAATGTTATTTCCATCTGAAAATGTTGGATAAATTCCCAAATTCAGACAATTTAAAAATTTAGAAAAAACGTTCATTTTGACAATTTTGAAATTTCAATTTGGGCATTTTTAAGAGTTACATCATTGAAACATATATTTTCAGAATCAGCATAATTTTCTGATTCTAGAAATGTTATTTCCATCTGAAAATGTTGGATAAATTCCCAGATTCAGACAATTTAAAAATTTAGAAAAAACTTTCATTTTGACAATTTTGAAATTTCAATTTGGGCATTTTTAAGAGTTACATCATTGAAACATATATTTTCAAAATCAGCATAATTTTCTGATTCTAGAAATGTTATTTCCATCTGAAAATGTTGGATAAATTCCCAAATTCAGACAATTTAAAAATTTAGAAAAAACGTTGATTTTGACAATTTTGAAATTTCAATTTGGGCATTTTTAAGAGTTACATCATTGAAACATATATTTTCAGAATCAGCATAATTTTCTGATTCTAGAAATGTTATTTCCATCTGAAAATGTTGGATAAATTCCCAAATTCAGACAATTTAAAAATTTAGAAAAAACGTTCATTTTGACAATTTTGAAATTTCAATTTGGGCATTTTTAAGAGTTACATCATTGAAACATATATTTTCAAAATCAGCATAATTTTCTGATTCTAGAAATGTTATTTCCATCTGAAAATGTTGGATAAATTCCCAAATTCAGACAATTTAAAAATTTAGAAAAAACGTTGATTTTGACAATTTTGAAATTTCAATTTGGGCATTTTTAAGAGTTACATCATTGAAACATATATTTTCAGAATCAGCATAATTTTCTGATTCTAGAAATGTTATTTCCATCTGAAAATGTTGGATAAATTCCCAAATTCAGACAATTTAAAAATTTAGAAAAAACGTTCATTTTGACAATTTTGAAATTTCAATTTGGGCATTTTTAAGAGTTACATCATTGAAACATATATTTTCAAAATCAGCATAATTTTCTGATTCTAGAAATGTTATTTCCATCTGAAAATGTTGGATAAATTCCCAAATTCAGACAATTTAAAAATTTAGAAAAAACGTTGATTTTGACAATTTTGAAATTTCAATTTGGGCATTTTTAAAGACAGGGTGCCAGTTAAAAATTTCGCCGCTGCGGCGATAAGATTTTAAATTACCGCGTGTTTTGAATTTTCATGTGCGCTCCAATGAACAGCAGTCATGTGTGTGCGCGGTAATTTGAATTTTTGAATTTTTTGTGTGTTTTTTTCAAATTTCTTTCGTTTTTGTCCGATTTTCAGCCTTTTTTTTTGCTGAAAGTCATTAATTATTTTTAATAAGTGTCAAATTAATTTTTCTTACAGGAACTAACCGGGATTCCTCATAAAATGCGGGAAAAACGTTGATTTTCCCAATTTTCATCCAAAAATGAAAATTTCGTTATAATTTTGAAAGCAGATTAAATATACGTACGTTTCGCAAATAAATTATTATTTCACAGGTATTGTAGTTTATTTTTTTTTGAAACAAATGAAACATTTACAGATTTCATGGACACAATTCATCAGCGACCCAAAAAATCAGTTTTCCGAAAAATTGATCAGTTTGACATATCATTTTAGATTTCTAAAAATGTCATTATCGTTTTTTAACAATTTTTGTTTGTTTTTGAGTTTTTTGAATTTTTTTGAATTTTTCTTATTTTTCGGGTATTTCAATAAAATTTGCCTCAAAATTGTTTGAAACTGATCGCACCATACTTTACTTATGTTATTCTACTGAAAAGAAACATTTTCCACTAAAAAAATTAAAAAATAACAGTTTTGAAAAAAATGTAAAAAATTCAAATTGTTGTGCTTCCCGCCAAAAAGCGTACGTGAGCGTACGGCGGGAATTTGAAAATAATTTTTTTCATCTTCCGGACGGAACTACAAAATTGTTTTTTTTCGTCGGGATTTCGCATGGAATATACTAGAATGTCGGTAGAAAGATGAATTTTTCACAATTAAATCCATATGGGGTAAAAATAACTGGCACCCTGTCTTTAAGAGTTACATCATTGAAACATATATTTTCAGAATCAGCATAATTTTCTGATTCTAGAAATGTTATTTCCATCTGAAAATGTTGGATAAATACCCAAATTCAAACAATTTAAAAATTTAGAAAAAACGTTGATTTTGACAATTTTGAAATTTCAATTTGGGCATTTTTAAGAGTTACATCATTGAAACATATATTTTCAGAATCAGCATAATTTTCTGATTCTAGAAATGTTATTTCCATCTGAAAATGTTGGATAAATTCCCAAATTCAGACAATTTAAAAATTTAGAAAAAACGTTGATTTTGACAATTTTGAAATTTCAATTTGGGCATTTTTAAGAGTTACATCATTGAAACATATATTTTCAGAATCAGCATAATTTTCTGATTCTAGAAATGTTATTTCCATCTGAAAATGTTGGATAAATACCCAAATTCAAACAATTTAAAAATTTAGAAAAAACGTTGATTTTGACAATTTTGAAATTTCAATTTGGGCATTTTTAAGAGTTACATCATTGAAACATATATTTTCAGAATCAGCATAATTTTCTGATTCTAGAAATGTTATTTCCATCTGAAAATGTTGGATAAATTCCCAAATTCAGACAATTTAAAAATTTAGAAAAAACGTTGATTTTGACAATTTTGAAATTTCAATTTGGGCATTTTTAAGAGTTACATCATTGAAACATATATTTTCAGAATCAGCATAATTTTCTGATTCTAGAAATGTTATTTCCATCTGAAAATGTTGGATAAATTCCCAAATTCAGACAATTTAAAAATTTAGAAAAAACGTTCATTTTGACAATTTTTAAATTTCAATTTGGGCATTTTTAAGAGTTACATCATTGAAACATATATTTTCAGAATCAGCATAATTTTCTGATTCTAGAAATGTTATTTCCATCTGAAAATGTTGGATAAATTCCCAGATTCAGACAATTTAAAAATTTAGAAAAAACGTTCATTTTGACAATTTTGAAATTTCAATTTGGGCATTTTTAAGAGTTACATCATTGAAACATATATTTTCAAAATCAGCATAATTTTCTGATTCTAGAAATGTTATTTCCATCTGAAAATGTTGGATAAATTCCCAAATTCAGACAATTTAAAAATTTAGAAAAAACGTTCATTTTGACAATTTTGAAATTTCAATTTGGGCATTTTTAAGAGTTACATCATTGAAACATATATTTTCAGAATCAGCATAATTTTCTGATTCTAGAAATGTTATTTCCATCTGAAAATGTTGGATAAATTCCCAGATTCAGACAATTTAAAAATTTAGAAAAAACTTTCATTTTGACAATTTTGAAATTTCAATTTGGGCATTTTTAAGAGTTACATCATTGAAACATATATTTTCAAAATCAGCATAATTTTCTGATTCTAGAAATGTTATTTCCATCTGAAAATGTTGGATAAATTCCCAAATTCAGACAATTTAAAAATTTAGAAAAAACGTTGATTTTGACAATTTTGAAATTTCAATTTGGGCATTTTTAAGAGTTACATCATTGAAACATATATTTTCAGAATCAGCATAATTTTCTGATTCTAGAAATGTTATTTCCATCTGAAAATGTTGGATAAATTCCCAAATTCAGACAATTTAAAAATTTAGAAAAAACGTTCATTTTGACAATTTTGAAATTTCAATTTGGGCATTTTTAAGAGTTACATCATTGAAACATATATTTTCAAAATCAGCATAATTTTCTGATTCTAGAAATGTTATTTCCATCTGAAAATGTTGGATAAATTCCCAAATTCAGACAATTTAAAAATTTAGAAAAAACGTTGATTTTGACAATTTTGAAATTTCAATTTGGGCATTTTTAAGAGTTACATCATTGAAACATATATTTTCAGAATCAGCATAATTTTCTGATTCTAGAAATGTTATTTCCATCTGAAAATGTTGGATAAATTCCCAAATTCAGACAATTTAAAAATTTAGAAAAAACGTTCATTTTGACAATTTTGAAATTTCAATTTGGGCATTTTTAAGAGTTACATCATTGAAACATATATTTTCAAAATCAGCATAATTTTCTGATTCTAGAAATGTTATTTCCATCTGAAAATGTTGGATAAATTCCCAAATTCAGACAATTTAAAAATTTAGAAAAAACGTTGATTTTGACAATTTTGAAATTTCAATTTGGGCATTTTTAAGAGTTACATCATTGAAACATATATTTTCAGAATCAGCATAATTTTCTGATTCTAGAAATGTTATTTCCATCTGAAAATGTTGGATAAATACCCAAATTCAAACAATTTAAAAATTTAGAAAAAACGTTGATTTTGACAATTTTGAAATTTCAATTTGGGCATTTTTAAGAGTTACATCATTGAAACATATATTTTCAGAATCAGCATAATTTTCTGATTCTAGAAATGTTATTTCCATCTGAAAATGTTGGATAAATTCCCAAATTCAGACAATTTAAAAATTTAGAAAAAACGTTGATTTTGACAATTTTGAAATTTCAATTTGGGCATTTTTAAGAGTTACATCATTGAAACATATATTTTCAGAATCAGCATAATTTTCTGATTCTAGAAATGTTATTTCCATCTGAAAATGTTGGATAAATACCCAAATTCAAACAATTTAAAAATTTAGAAAAAACGTTGATTTTGACAATTTTGAAATTTCAATTTGGGCATTTTTAAGAGTTACATCATTGAAACATATATTTTCAGAATCAGCATAATTTTCTGATTCTAGAAATGTTATTTCCATCTGAAAATGTTGGATAAATTCCCAAATTCAGACAATTTAAAAATTTAGAAAAAACGTTGATTTTGACAATTTTGAAATTTCAATTTGGGCATTTTTAAGAGTTACATCATTGAAACATATATTTTCAGAATCAGCATAATTTTCTGATTCTAGAAATGTTATTTCCATCTGAAAATGTTGGATAAATTCCCAAATTCAGACAATTTAAAAATTTAGAAAAAACGTTGATTTTGACAATTTTGAAATTTCAATTTGGGCATTTTTAAGAGTTACATCATTGAAACATATATTTTCAGAATCAGCATAATTTTCTGATTCTAGAAATGTTATTTCCATCTGAAAATGTTGGATAAATTCCCAAATTCAGACAATTTAAAAATTTAGAAAAAACGTTGATTTTGACAATTTTGAAATTTCAATTTGGGCATTTTTAAGAGTTACATCATTGAAACATATATTTTCAGAATCAGCATAATTTTCTGATTCTAGAAATGTTATTTCCATCTGAAAATGTTGGATAAATTCCCAAATTCAGACAATTTAAAAATTTAGAAAAAACGTTGATTTTGACAATTTTGAAATTTCAATTTGGGCATTTTTAAGAGTTACATCATTGAAACATATATTTTCAGAATCAGCATAATTTTCTGATTCTAGAAATGTTATTTCCATCTGAAAATGTTGGATAAATTCCCAAATTCAGACAATTTAAAAATTTAGAAAAAACGTTGATTTTGACAATTTTGAAATTTCAATTTGGGCATTTTTAAGAGTTACATCATTGAAACATATATTTTCAGAATCAGCATAATTTTCTGATTCTAGAAATGTTATTTCTATCTGAAAATGTTGGATAAAATCCCAAATTCAAACAATTTAAAAAATATTAAAAAACATTGATTTTGACAATTTTGAAATTTCAATTTGGGCATTTTTAAGAGTTACATCATTGAAACATATATTTTCAGAATCAGCATAATTTTCTGATTCTAGAAATGTTATTTCCATCTGAAAATGTTGGATAAATACCCAAATTCAAACAATTTAAAAATTTAGAAAAAACGTTGATTTTGACAATTTTGAAATTTCAATTTGGGCATTTTTAAGAGTTACATCATTGAAACATATATTTTCAGAATCAGCATAATTTTCTGATTCTAGAAATGTTATTTCCATCTGAAAATGTTGGATAAATTCCCAAATTCAGACAATTTAAAAATTTAGAAAAAACGTTGATTTTGACAATTTTGAAATTTCAATTTGGGCATTTTTAAGAGTTACATCATTGAAACATATATTTTCAGAATCAGCATAATTTTCTGATTCTAGAAATGTTATTTCTATCTGAAAATGTTGGATAAAATCCCAAATTCAAACAATTTAAAAAATATTAAAAAACATTGATTTTGACAATTTTGAAATTTCAATTTGGGCATTTTTAAGAGTTACATCATTGAAACATATATTTTCAGAATCAGCATAATTTTCTGATTCTAGAAATGTTATTTCCATCTGAAAATGTTCGATAAATTCCCAAATTCAGACAATTTAAAAATTTAGAAAAAACGTTGATTTTGACAATTTTGAAATTTCAATTTGGGCATTTTTAAGAGTTACATCATTGAAACATATATTTTCAGAATCAGCATAATTTTCTGATTCTAGAAATGTTATTTCCATCTGAAAATGTTGGATAAATACCCAAATTCAAACAATTTAAAAATTTAGAAAAAACGTTGATTTTGACAATTTTGAAATTTCAATTTGGGCATTTTTAAGAGTTACATCATTGAAACATATATTTTCAGAATCAGCATAATTTTCTGATTCTAGAAATGTTATTTCCATCTGAAAATGTTGGATAAATTCCCAAATTCAGACAATTTAAAAATTTAGAAAAAACGTTGATTTTGACAATTTTGAAATTTCAATTTGGGCATTTTTAAGAGTTACATCATTGAAACATATATTTTCAGAATCAGCATAATTTTCTGATTCTAGAAATGTTATTTCCATCTGAAAATGTTGGATAAATTCCCAAATTCAGACAATTTAAAAATTTAGAAAAAACGTTGATTTTGACAATTTTGAAATTTCAATTTGGGCATTTTTAAGAGTTACATCATTGAAACATATATTTTCAGAATCAGCATAATTTTCTGATTCTAGAAATGTTATTTCTATCTGAAAATGTTGGATAAAATCCCAAATTCAAACAATTTAAAAAATATTAAAAAACATTGATTTTGACAATTTTGAAATTTCAATTTGGGCATTTTTAAGAGTTACATCATTGAAACATATATTTTCAGAATCAGCATAATTTTCTGATTCTAGAAATGTTATTTCCATCTGAAAATGTTGGATAAATACCCAAATTCAAACAATTTAAAAATTTAGAAAAAACGTTGATTTTGACAATTTTGAAATTTCAATTTGGGCATTTTTAAGAGTTACATCATTGAAACATATATTTTCAGAATCAGCATAATTTTCTGATTCTAGAAATGTTATTTCCATCTGAAAATGTTGGATAAATTCCCAAATTCAGACAATTTAAAAATTTAGAAAAAACGTTGATTTTGACAATTTTGAAATTTCAATTTGGGCATTTTTAAGAGTTACATCATTGAAACATATATTTTCAGAATCAGCATAATTTTCTGATTCTAGAAATGTTATTTCCATCTGAAAATGTTGGATAAATTCCCAAATTCAGACAATTTAAAAATTTAGAAAAAACGTTGATTTTGACAATTTTGAAATTTCAATTTGGGCATTTTTAAGAGTTACATCATTGAAACATATATTTTCAGAATCAGCATAATTTTCTGATTCTAGAAATGTTATTTCTATCTGAAAATGTTGGATAAAATCCCAAATTCAAACAATTTAAAAAATATTAAAAAACATTGATTTTGACAATTTTGAAATTTCAATTTGGGCATTTTTAAGAGTTACATCATTGAAACATATATTTTCAGAATCAGCATAATTTTCTGATTCTAGAAATGTTATTTCCATCTGAAAATGTTGGATAAATACCCAAATTCAAACAATTTAAAAATTTAGAAAAAACGTTGATTTTGACAATTTTGAAATTTCAATTTGGGCATTTTTAAGAGTTACAGTAGTGGTCATAAAGATTGTCACAAATGGTTTTTTGAGTATAACTTTTTTTAAAGTTAACCGATCGAGCTGAAACTTTCAGATATAGTGTAAAACGGTAAAATACATTGTTTTAACAACTGTATCCCGAGAAATTAAAAGAATCGGTAAATTAACAACAATTTCTAAGAAACACTGAAAACCGGGAAATATGCATTTTACAAATTTTTTTTGATGTTATTACAGAGTTTTCATGGAAAACCATATTTTTAGCTTTATTAAAGGTCTGGCTGCATTTTCAGCTCATAATAATAGAGAAAACAACATTCCGAAAAACTGTATCGATGAAAGTATGAGAGCGAGTCGGTGCAAGAGGTGGAACACAGTAAAATCGACTAGATCTTTGAATCAAGTCGATCTTTTTAACTTTAAATATTTTTTTAAACACCCAATTTAACAATAAAACAGAAAAATAATGTTAATATTGCATATAACATTTATAATAACAAACAGAGGTCAGCATAGTCCACTAGTAGTACAATTTTGAAATGAATCCGACACATTCAACGCTGAATATCATAACGGCAAGAGCTTGAATTAATATAAATTAACCTGTATTTGAAAGAAAAATATTTTTAGATTATAATATACTTAATTTGAGAAGTGGACCTTAAAGGTAACCCGTTTTATGAACGGGAATTCATGGATTTGTGTGAAGCAAACCTGGCGTGATACTCGATAAATGTGAAGCGACCAGTTAACGCGATCTATACACTATTTTTTTGTCAATTTGTGATTAATTAGCCGTTTTACATAATTAAGTTAATTATCATCATGGATCTGACCTTTTTACGCTTGATTTCGAGCGCGCAAATATGACGTCCAGGTTTGCTTCAGACAAATCCATGAATTCCCGTTCATAAAACGGGTTACCTTTAAGGTCCACTTCTCAACTTAAGTATATTATAATCTAAAAATATTTTTCTTTCAAATACAGGTTAATTTATATTAATTCAAGCTCTTGCCGTTATGATATTCAGCGTTGAATGTATCGGATTCACTTCAAAATTGTACTATTAGTGGACTCTGCTGACCTCTGTCTGTGATTATGAATGTTATATGTTAAATTAACATTATTTTTCTGTTTTATTGTTAAATTGGGTGTTTAAAAAGAATATTTAAAGTAAAAAAGATATACTTGGTTCAAAGATCTAGTCGGTTTTACTGTGTTCCACCTCTTGCACCGACTCGCTCTCATACTTTCATCGATACAGTTTTTCTGAATGTTGTTTTTGTTATTATTTTGAGCTGAAAATACAGTCAGACCTTTAATAAAACTAAAAAATATGGTTTTACATGAAAACTCTATAATAACTTCTAAAAAAATTCGTAAAATACATATTTCCCGGTTTTCGGTGTTTCTTAGAAACTCCTGTTGTTTCACAGGTTATTTTAATTTTCGGGGATTTAGTTGTTAAAACAATGTATTTTACCGTTTTACACTATATCTGAAAGTTTCAGCTCGATCGGTTAACTTTTAAAAAAGTTATACTCAAAAAACCATTTGTGACAATCTTTATGACCACTACTGTACATCATTGAAACATATATTTTCAGAATCAGCATAATTTTCTGATTCTAGAAATGTTATTTCCATCTGAAAATGTTGGATAAATTCCCAAATTCAGACAATTTAAAAATTTAGAAAAAACGTTGATTTTGACAATTTTGAAATTTCAATTTGGGCATTTTTAAGAGTTACATCATTGAAACATATATTTTCAGAATCAGCATAATTTTCTGATTCTAGAAATGTTATTTCCATCTGAAAATGTTGGATAAATTCCCAAATTCAGACAATTTAAAAATTTAGAAAAAACGTTGATTTTGACAATTTTGAAATTTCAATTTGGGCATTTTTAAGAGTTACATCATTGAAACATATATTTTCAGAATCAGCATAATTTTCTGATTCTAGAAATGTTATTTCCATCTGAAAATGTTGGATAAATTCCCAAATTCAGACAATTTAAAAATTTAGAAAAAACGTTGATTTTGACAATTTTGAAATTTCAATTTGGGCATTTTTAAGAGTTACATCATTGAAACATATATTTTCAGAATCAGCATAATTTTCTGATTCTAGAAATGTTATTTCTATCTGAAAATGTTGGATAAAATCCCAAATTCAAACAATTTAAAAAATATTAAAAAACATTGATTTTGACAATTTTGAAATTTCAATTTGGGCATTTTTAAGAGTTACATCATTGAAACATATATTTTCAGAATCAGCATAATTTTCTGATTCTAGAAATGTTATTTCCATCTGAAAATGTTGGATAAATTCCCAAATTCAGACAATTTAAAAATTTAGAAAAAACGTTGATTTTGACAATTTTGAAATTTCAATTTGGGCATTTTTAAGAGTTACATCATTGAAACATATATTTTCAGAATCAGCATAATTTTCTGATTCTAGAAATGTTATTTCCATCTGAAAATGTTGGATAAATACCCAAATTCAAACAATTTAAAAATTTAGAAAAAACGTTGATTTTGACAATTTTGAAATTTCAATTTGGGCATTTTTAAGAGTTACATCATTGAAACATATATTTTCAGAATCAGCATAATTTTCTGATTCTAGAAATGTTATTTCCATCTGAAAATGTTGGATAAATTCCCAAATTCAGACAATTTAAAAATTTAGAAAAAACGTTGATTTTGACAATTTTGAAATTTCAATTTGGGCATTTTTAAGAGTTACATCATTGAAACATATATTTTCAGAATCAGCATAATTTTCTGATTCTAGAAATGTTATTTCCATCTGAAAATGTTGGATAAAATCCCAAATTCAAACAATTTAAAAAATATTAAAAAACATTGATTTTGACAATTTTGAAATTTCAATTTGGGCATTTTTAAGAGTTACATCATTGAAACATATATTTTCAGAATCAGCATAATTTTCTGATTCTAGAAATGTTATTTCTATCTGAAAATGTTGGATAAAATCCCAAATTCAAACAATTTAAAAAATATTAAAAAACATTGATTTTGACAATTTTGAAATTTCAATTTGGGCATTTTTAAGAGTTACATCATTGAAACATATATTTTCAGAATCAGCATAATTTTCTGATTCTAGAAATGTTATTTCCATCTGAAAATGTTGGATAAATTCCCAAATTCAGACAATTTAAAAATTTAGAAAAAACGTTGATTTTGACAATTTTGAAATTTCAATTTGGGCATTTTTAAGAGTTACATCATTGAAACATATATTTTCAGAATCAGCATAATTTTCTGATTCTAGAAATGTTATTTCCATCTGAAAATGTTGGATAAATACCCAAATTCAAACAATTTAAAAATTTAGAAAAAACGTTGATTTTGACAATTTTGAAATTTCAATTTGGGCATTTTTAAGAGTTACATCATTGAAACATATATTTTCAGAATCAGCATAATTTTCTGATTCTAGAAATGTTATTTCTATCTGAAAATGTTGGATAAAATCCCAAATTCAAACAATTTAAAAAATATTAAAAAACATTGATTTTGACAATTTTGAAATTTCAATTTGGGCATTTTTAAGAGTTACATCATTGAAACATATATTTTCAGAATCAGCATAATTTTCTGATTCTAGAAATGTTATTTCCATCTGAAAATGTTGGATAAATACCCAAATTCAAACAATTTAAAAATTTAGAAAAAACGTTGATTTTGACAATTTTGAAATTTCAATTTGGGCATTTTTAAGAGTTACATCATTGAAACATATATTTTCAGAATCAGCATAATTTTCTGATTCTAGAAATGTTATTTCTATCTGAAAATGTTGGATAAAATCCCAAATTCAAACAATTTAAAAAATATTAAAAAACATTGATTTTGACAATTTTGAAATTTCAATTTGGGCATTTTTAAGAGTTACATCATTGAAACATATATTTTCAGAATCAGCATAATTTTCTGATTCTAGAAATGTTATTTCCATCTGAAAATGTTGGATAAATTCCCAAATTCAGACAATTTAAAAATTTAGAAAAAACGTTGATTTTGACAATTTTGAAATTTCAATTTGGGCATTTTTAAGAGTTACATCATTGAAACATATATTTTCAGAATCAGCATAATTTTCTGATTCTAGAAATGTTATTTCTATCTGAAAATGTTGGATAAAATCCCAAATTCAAACAATTTAAAAAATATTAAAAAACATTGATTTTGACAATTTTGAAATTTCAATTTGGGCATTTTTAAGAGTTACATCATTGAAACATATATTTTCAGAATCAGCATAATTTTCTGATTCTAGAAATGTTATTTCTATCTGAAAATGTTGGATAAAATCCCAAATTCAAACAATTTAAAAAATATTAAAAAACATTGATTTTGACAATTTTGAAATTTCAATTTGGGCATTTTTAAGAGTTACATCATTGAAACATATATTTTCAGAATCAGCATAATTTTCTGATTCTAGAAATGTTATTTCCATCTGAAAATGTTGGATAAATTCCCAAATTCAGACAATTTAAAAATTTAGAAAAAACGTTGATTTTGACAATTTTGAAATTTCAATTTGGGCATTTTTAAGAGTTACATCATTGAAACATATATTTTCAGAATCAGCATAATTTTCTGATTCTAGAAATGTTATTTCTATCTGAAAATGTTGGATAAAATCCCAAATTCAAACAATTTAAAAAATATTAAAAAACATTGATTTTGACAATTTTGAAATTTCAATTTGGGCATTTTTAAGAGTTACATCATTGAAACATATATTTTCAGAATCAGCATAATTTTCTGATTCTAGAAATGTTATTTCCATCTGAAAATGTTGGATAAATTCCCAAATTCAGACAATTTAAAAATTTAGAAAAAACGTTGATTTTGACAATTTTGAAATTTCAATTTGGGCATTTTTAAGAGTTACATCATTGAAACATATATTTTCAGAATCAGCATAATTTTCTGATTCTAGAAATGTTATTTCCATCTGAAAATGTTGGATAAATACCCAAATTCAAACAATTTAAAAATTTAGAAAAAACATTGATTTTGACAATTTTGAAATTTCAATTTGGGCATTTTTAAGAGTTACATCATTGAAACATATATTTTCAGAATCAGCATAATTTTCTGATTCTAGAAATGTTATTTCCATCTGAAAATGTTGGATAAATTCCCAAATTCAGACAATTTAAAAATTTAGAAAAAACGTTGATTTTGACAATTTTGAAATTTCAATTTGGGCATTTTTAAGAGTTACATCATTGAAACATATATTTTCAGAATCAGCATAATTTTCTGATTCTAGAAATGTTATTTCCATCTGAAAATGTTGGATAAATACCCAAATTCAAACAATTTAAAAATTTAGAAAAAACGTTGATTTTGACAATTTTGAAATTTCAATTTGGGCATTTTTAAGAGTTACATCATTGAAACATATATTTTCAGAATCAGCATAATTTTCTGATTCTAGAAATGTTATTTCCATCTGAAAATGTTGGATAAATTCCCAAATTCAGACAATTTAAAAATTTAGAAAAAACGTTGATTTTGACAATTTTGAAATTTCAATTTGGGCATTTTTAAGAGTTACATCATTGAAACATATATTTTCAGAATCAGCATAATTTTCTGATTCTAGAAATGTTATTTCCATCTGAAAATGTTGGATAAAATCCCAAATTCAAACAATTTAAAAAATATTAAAAAACATTGATTTTGACAATTTTGAAATTTCAATTTGGGCATTTTTAAGAGTTACATCATTGAAACATATATTTTCAGAATCAGCATAATTTTCTGATTCTAGAAATGTTATTTCTATCTGAAAATGTTGGATAAAATCCCAAATTCAAACAATTTAAAAAATATTAAAAAACATTGATTTTGACAATTTTGAAATTTCAATTTGGGCATTTTTAAGAGTTACATCATTGAAACATATATTTTCAGAATCAGCATAATTTTCTGATTCTAGAAATGTTATTTCCATCTGAAAATGTTGGATAAATTCCCAAATTCAGACAATTTAAAAATTTAGAAAAAACGTTGATTTTGACAATTTTGAAATTTCAATTTGGGCATTTTTAAGAGTTACATCATTGAAACATATATTTTCAGAATCAGCATAATTTTCTGATTCTAGAAATGTTATTTCCATCTGAAAATGTTGGATAAATACCCAAATTCAAACAATTTAAAAATTTAGAAAAAACGTTGATTTTGACAATTTTGAAATTTCAATTTGGGCATTTTTAAGAGTTACATCATTGAAACATATATTTTCAGAATCAGCATAATTTTCTGATTCTAGAAATGTTATTTCTATCTGAAAATGTTGGATAAAATCCCAAATTCAAACAATTTAAAAAATATTAAAAAACATTGATTTTGACAATTTTGAAATTTCAATTTGGGCATTTTTAAGAGTTACATCATTGAAACATATATTTTCAGAATCAGCATAATTTTCTGATTCTAGAAATGTTATTTCCATCTGAAAATGTTGGATAAATACCCAAATTCAAACAATTTAAAAATTTAGAAAAAACGTTGATTTTGACAATTTTGAAATTTCAATTTGGGCATTTTTAAGAGTTACATCATTGAAACATATATTTTCAGAATCAGCATAATTTTCTGATTCTAGAAATGTTATTTCTATCTGAAAATGTTGGATAAAATCCCAAATTCAAACAATTTAAAAAATATTAAAAAACATTGATTTTGACAATTTTGAAATTTCAATTTGGGCATTTTTAAGAGTTACATCATTGAAACATATATTTTCAGAATCAGCATAATTTTCTGATTCTAGAAATGTTATTTCCATCTGAAAATGTTGGATAAATTCCCAAATTCAGACAATTTAAAAATTTAGAAAAAACGTTGATTTTGACAATTTTGAAATTTCAATTTGGGCATTTTTAAGAGTTACATCATTGAAACATATATTTTCAGAATCAGCATAATTTTCTGATTCTAGAAATGTTATTTCTATCTGAAAATGTTGGATAAAATCCCAAATTCAAACAATTTAAAAAATATTAAAAAACATTGATTTTGACAATTTTGAAATTTCAATTTGGGCATTTTTAAGAGTTACATCATTGAAACATATATTTTCAGAATCAGCATAATTTTCTGATTCTAGAAATGTTATTTCTATCTGAAAATGTTGGATAAAATCCCAAATTCAAACAATTTAAAAAATATTAAAAAACATTGATTTTGACAATTTTGAAATTTCAATTTGGGCATTTTTAAGAGTTACATCATTGAAACATATATTTTCAGAATCAGCATAATTTTCTGATTCTAGAAATGTTATTTCCATCTGAAAATGTTGGATAAATTCCCAAATTCAGACAATTTAAAAATTTAGAAAAAACGTTGATTTTGACAATTTTGAAATTTCAATTTGGGCATTTTTAAGAGTTACATCATTGAAACATATATTTTCAGAATCAGCATAATTTTCTGATTCTAGAAATGTTATTTCTATCTGAAAATGTTGGATAAAATCCCAAATTCAAACAATTTAAAAAATATTAAAAAACATTGATTTTGACAATTTTGAAATTTCAATTTGGGCATTTTTAAGAGTTACATCATTGAAACATATATTTTCAGAATCAGCATAATTTTCTGATTCTAGAAATGTTATTTCCATCTGAAAATGTTGGATAAATTCCCAAATTCAGACAATTTAAAAATTTAGAAAAAACGTTGATTTTGACAATTTTGAAATTTCAATTTGGGCATTTTTAAGAGTTACATCATTGAAACATATATTTTCAGAATCAGCATAATTTTCTGATTCTAGAAATGTTATTTCCATCTGAAAATGTTGGATAAATACCCAAATTCAAACAATTTAAAAATTTAGAAAAAACGTTGATTTTGACAATTTTGAAATTTCAATTTGGGCATTTTTAAGAGTTACATCATTGAAACATATATTTTCAGAATCAGCATAATTTTCTGATTCTAGAAATGTTATTTCCATCTGAAAATGTTGGATAAATTCCCAAATTCAGACAATTTAAAAATTTAGAAAAAACGTTGATTTTGACAATTTTGAAATTTCAATTTGGGCATTTTTAAGAGTTACATCATTGAAACATATATTTTCAGAATCAGCATAATTTTCTGATTCTAGAAATGTTATTTCCATCTGAAAATGTTGGATAAATTCCCAAATTCAGACAATTTAAAAATTTAGAAAAAACGTTGATTTTGACAATTTTGAAATTTCAATTTGGGCATTTTTAAGAGTTACATCATTGAAACATATATTTTCAGAATCAGCATAATTTTCTGATTCTAGAAATGTTATTTCCATCTGAAAATGTTGGATAAATTCCCAAATTCAGACAATTTAAAAATTTAGAAAAAACGTTGATTTTGACAATTTTGAAATTTCAATTTGGGCATTTTTAAGAGTTACATCATTGAAACATATATTTTCAGAATCAGCATAATTTTCTGATTCTAGAAATGTTATTTCCATCTGAAAATGTTGGATAAATTCCCAAATTCAGACAATTTAAAAATTTAGAAAAAACGTTGATTTTGACAATTTTGAAATTTCAATTTGGGCATTTTTAAGAGTTACATCATTGAAACATATATTTTCAGAATCAGCATAATTTTCTGATTCTAGAAATGTTATTTCCATCTGAAAATGTTGGATAAATTCCCAAATTCAGACAATTTAAAAATTTAGAAAAAACGTTGATTTTGACAATTTTGAAATTTCAATTTGGGCATTTTTAAGAGTTACATCATTGAAACATATATTTTCAGAATCAGCATAATTTTCTGATTCTAGAAATGTTATTTCCATCTGAAAATGTTGGATAAATTCCCAAATTCAGACAATTTAAAAATTTAGAAAAAACGTTGATTTTGACAATTTTGAAATTTCAATTTGGGCATTTTTAAGAGTTACATCATTGAAACATATATTTTCAGAATCAGCATAATTTTCTGATTCTAGAAATGTTATTTCCATCTGAAAATGTTGGATAAATTCCCAAATTCAGACAATTTAAAAATTTAGAAAAAACGTTGATTTTGACAATTTTGAAATTTCAATTTGGGCATTTTTAAGAGTTACATCATTGAAACATATATTTTCAGAATCAGCATAATTTTCTGATTCTAGAAATGTTATTTCCATCTGAAAATGTTGGATAAATTCCCAAATTCAAACAATTTAAAAAATATTAAAAAACGTTGATTTTGACAATTTTGAAATTTCAATTTGGGCATTTTTAAGAGTTACATCATTGAAACATATATTTTCAGAATCAGCATAATTTTCTGATTCTAGAAATGTTATTTCCATCTGAAAATGTTGGATAAATTCCCAAATTCAAACAATTTAAAAATTTAGAAAAAACTTTGATTTTGACAATTTTGAAATTTCAATTTGGGCATTTTTAAGAGTTACATCATTGAAACATACTCAGGGAAAGCAATGCACCGGAACATTCCCATTTTGTTCGGGACTGCACCGAAATTTGTCCCGGGACGCGTCCCGGGGCAAAACCCGGATAAAACGGTGCAGTCCCGGACAAAATTTGGACGGTTCGGTGCAAATAAATGTCTCGCCGCCTGCGTCTTGTGGGTGGCAATGGCTGCGAGAGGCCTCCTGGAATCGAACCCGCGACGACTTGAACTCCTGCTTGCTTGACGTACGAGATCTTGAACCACTCGACTATACCTGAACCTGTGGGGGAAAGGGGGGATGGCGCGCTTATATGTGCGCTAGCGCCAGAGTTCCACAGGACTACATATCGGAGAACTTGGATGAGCATAACTATTGTTCTAGGAATCAGATAGGGCTCAAGTTTTGAAAACTTATAGACTGAAAGATGATTGTTAAAATATAGTAGCGTTTTTTTCTTAGAAAACTCTAATTTTCATTTTTTGCAAGGTGACAGTGAATAAGTCTCTATCTTCGATAATTGTGTAAATCTTCAAAACTGAAATTGATATTCACAAATAACATATACAAAAAAATTTCCGTTGCTTTCATTAAGATTTTTGAAGAGAAACTCAGAGCGGGTAGTGCCTGAATCGTTTCTGGCTTTTTTAAATGAGTCATAGCTCATTTGAGATGTAATTTTACGCTGATAAAGGAACTTCTTTCAAAAACTGCAAAGTAGCACGTGGCTCCAAGTCTCATTCTCGAGAATTAGTTTTCGAGTTCAAAAAATTATTTAAAAAATTTAAGAAATACAAAAAACTGCACCGGGACTGCACCGGTGCATCGCTTTTCCTGAGAAGAGCTAACTAGGTAAAACTTTTAGGCAATCACAAATAAACCATTACGTCTTGAAGTGCCAAAATTTCAGCAAATTTGGTTCGCGGAAATTTCTCGATAAAAACATTACATCTGCGTTCGCAAAAAAGTGGTTTTCCAGTTTTTAAGTTGAATGTATTTTTGGTAAACAAACGAGCTCGAATTAAACCAATTTTCAGTTTTGTTTTCGAATTTTGTTGTTCTTGCACTTCGCACTCTTCTTTGTCCGGAATAATTCGAACAAAGTTTGATACTTCCCCATATAAAATTGGACTGCACCAGTGCATCGCTTTGCCTGATAATTTTGAACCATTTTTGTCCGGGACTGTCCCGAAAAAATGAAGGTGCGGTGCATCGCTTTTCCCGAGAATTTTGAACCATTTTCGTCCGGGACTGTCTCGGAAAAATGAAGGTGCAGTGCAGTCCCGGACAAAATTTGGTGCAGTCCCGTACAAACTGGGACTGCACCGGTGCATCGCTTTTCCTGAGTATATTTTCAGAATCAGCATAATTTTCTGATTCTAGAAATGTTATTTCCATCTGAAAATGTTGGATAAATTCCCAAATTCAAACAATTTAAAAAATATTAAAAAATATTAAAAAACTTTCAATGTGACAATTTTGAAATTTCAATTTGGGCATTTTTAAGAGTTACATCATTGAAACATATATTTTCAGAATCAGCATAATTTTCTGATTCTAGAAATGTTATTTCCATCTGAAAATGTTGGATAAATTCCCAAATTCAAACAATTTAAAAATTTAGAAAAAACTTTGATTTTGACAATTTTGAAATTTCAATTTGGGCATTTTTAAGAGTTACATCATTGAAACATATATTTTCAGAATCAGCATAATTTTCTGATTCTAGAAATGTTATTTCCATCTGAAAATGTTGGATAAATTCCCAAATTCAAACAATTTAAAAAATATTAAAAAACGTTGATTTTGACAATTTTGAAATTTCAATTTGGGCATTTTTAAGAGTTACATCATTGAAACATATATTTTCAGAATCAGCATAATTTTCTGATTCTAGAAATGTTATTTCCATCTGAAAATGTTGGATAAATTCCCAAATTCAAACAATTTAAAAATTTAGAAAAAACTTTGATTTTGACAATTTTGAAATTTCAATTTGGGCATTTTTAAGAGTTACATCATTGAAACATATATTTTCAGAATCAGCATAATTTTCTGATTCTAGAAATGTTATTTCCATCTGAAAATGTTGGATAAATTCCCAAATTCAAACAATTTAAAAAATATTAAAAAATATTAAAAAACTTTCAATGTGACAATTTTGAAATTTCAATTTGGGCATTTTTAAGAGTTACATCATTGAAACATATATTTTCAGAATCAGCATAATTTTCTGATTCTAGAAATGTTATTTCCAACTGAAAATGTTGGAAAAATTCCCAAATTCAAACAATTTAAAAAATATTAAAAAACGTTGATTTTGACAATTTTGAAATTTCAATTTGGGCATTTTTAAGAGTTACATCATTGAAACATATATTTTCAGAATCAGCATAATTTTCTGATTCTAGAAATGTTATTTCCATCTGAAAATGTTGGATAAATTCCCAAATTCAAACAATTTAAAAAATATTAAAAAACGTTGATTTTGACAATTTTGAAATTTCAATTTGGGCATTTTTAAGAGTTACATCATTGAAACATATATTTTCAGAATCAGCATAATTTTCTGATTCTAGAAATGTTATTTCCATCTGAAAATGTTGGATAAATTCCCAAATTCAAACAATTTAAAAATTTAGAAAAAACTTTGATTTTGACAATTTTGAAATTTCAATTTGGGCATTTTTAAGAGTTACATCATTGAAACATATATTTTCAGAATCAGCATAATTTTCTGATTCTAGAAATGTTATTTCCATCTGAAAATGTTGGATAAATTCCCAAATTCAAACAATTTAAAAAATATTAAAAAATATTAAAAAACTTTCAATGTGACAATTTTGAAATTTCAATTTGGGCATTTTTAAGAGTTACATCATTGAAACATATATTTTCAGAATCAGCATAATTTTCTGATTCTAGAAATGTTATTTCCATCTGAAAATGTTGGATAAATTCCCAAATTCAAACAATTTAAAAATTTAGAAAAAACTTTGATTTTGACAATTTTGAAATTTCAATTTGGGCATTTTTAAGAGTTACATCATTGAAACATATATTTTCAGAATCAGCATAATTTTCTGATTCTAGGTATGTTATTTCCAACTGAAAATGTTGGATAAATTCCCAAATTCAAACAATTTAAAAAATATTAAAAAATATTAAAAAACTTTCAATGTGACAATTTTGAAATTTCAATTTGGGCATTATTAAGAGTTACAGCATCGAAACATATATTTTCAGAATCAGCGTAATTTTCTGATTCTAGAAATGTTATTTCCAACTGAAAATGTTGGAAAAATTCACAAATTCAAACAATTTAAAAAATATTAAAAAACGTTGATTTTGACAATTTTGAAATTTCAATTTGGGCATTTTTAAGAGTTACAGCATCGAAACATATATTTTCAGAATCAGCGTAATTTTCTGATTCTAGAAATGTTATTTCCAACTGAAAATGTTGGAAAAATTCACAAATTCAAACAATTTAAAAAATATTAAAAAACGTTGATTTTGACAATTTTGAAATTTCAATTTGGGCATTTTTAAGAGTTACAGTGCTGAAATCTATATTTTCAGAATCAGCGTAATTTTCTGATTCTAGAAATGTAATTTCCAACTGAAAATGTTGGATAAATTCCCAAATTCAAACAATTTAAAAAATATTAAAAAACGTTGATTTTGACAATTTTGAAATTTCAATTTGGGCATTTTTAAGAGTTACAGCATCGAAACATATATTTTCAGAATCAGCGTAATTTTCTGATTCTAGAAATGTTATTTCCATCTGAAAATGTTGGATAAATTCCCAAATTCAAACAATTTAAAAAATATTAAAAAACGTTCAATTTGACAATTTTGAAATTTCAATTTGGGCATTTTTAAGAGTTACAGTGCTGAAATCTATATTTTCAGAATCAGCGTAATTTTCTGATTCTAGAAATGTTATTTCCAACTGAAAATGTTGGAAAAATTCACAAATTCAAACAATTTAAAAAATATTAAAAAACGTTGATTTTGACAATTTTGAAATTTCAATTTGGGCATTTTTAAGAGTTACAGTGCTGAAATCTATATTTTCAGAATCAGCGTAATTTTCTGATTCTAGAAATGTTATTTCCAACTGAAAATGTTGGAAAAATTCACAAATTCAAACAATTTAAAAAATATTAAAAAACGTTGATTTTGACAATTTTGAAATTTCAATTTGGGCATCTTTAAGAGTTACAGCATCGAAACATATATTTTCAGAATCAGCGTAATTTTCTGATTCTAGAAATGTGTGTTCCAACTGAAAATGTTGGAGAAATTCCCAAATTCAAACAGTTTGAAAAATATTCAGCAATTGTTGAGCACTTGGTATCGCATTCGCTGTCCTTGGTTTCGCATTCGCCGTCCTTTCATTACTTGTTCTGTCGTTTTCTGTAATTGTAGTCGTACTTTTGATAATTTAAAATTCATGTTTGTATAAATACGTTCATTTTGCAAATAAGAAAGTTATAAAATATAATGTATATATGAGGACTTTTCCATGACAAGTTCAATTTATGACATTTTAATAAATTTCCTGAAACAGTATGAGAAAGTTATCCGTTCATGGTGGGATCCATCATTCAATGAAATCGTAATTTATCCCGATGAACCAATTAAGACAGTTATTGGTGTGACACCAAAACATGCTGATATTGTTTAAAACGCGGATATAGTGTTTTTTTTAATTTAAAAATGTCAGTTTCTTTTCAAAACATCAATGTTGGAGTTGGTGGTGCGCATTTGGAATAGAAATGAAAAAATATGGTACAATATTTATTTTCATCAATTTCATGGTAATCGATTATGTTTATCAAGAGCTCTCCAGCAATGGATTCTCAAAATTAGCAATGTTACGAAATTCGATTGTAATGAAATCGGCAGATATGATGAAGGGCAATAAAACGTGCACTTCCTGAGAAATCGAGATATCTATCCATTACAATTCAACATAAAGGGCATCTGAACATCAAAATATTTTTGAAAATGGATTCCCTGTAAAATAAAAAAGATCAATTTTGAAATAAATAATGATTTCTAAATGGTATAAAGTAAAATTGTTCGCAAATAATCAACCGAAAAGTGATAAAGCCCTACCTATTAACGATCAAGAATAGGTAGGCGCAAAATCACTTACTGGTAGAAAACGCGATAAAAATACGATAACTTATCCTCGAACTTCAACAAACCCAATATCTAACTCCTTCCAAAAGTTTTGAACTTTGTCAGAAAGTTCAAGGGATTCGTGCTTTCTATCCTCACTTCTCAACTTCGCATCAGAAAATCGATGTGCATCTTCGGGAGTTCCCGAACTCCATATGAAACTCAAGAAGGTGTTTCCATATCCAATATTCCAATGTCTCTCGATTGATTCTCTAGAAACACCAACTACTCGTATTCCGGTGATCTCAAATTCCACTCCTCTCCAGACTTTGACAATACAATTCCACCATTATCACTGAATTGATAAGCATCTGAAAACATTTTTGTTTTTGAATTCTACTTTTATTCTGGCATACATTGCACAATCTTGAATTTCAGCAGTTATCCATGTAGTATCAACAAATGAGCTGGCAAACGATGACGATCACTTTTAATTTCTTTTGACGAAAATTGGACCAAGGTATATTAAACAAATCGATGTGCATCAACAGGTGATCCAGCATTCCGTGAAACTGAAGACCTGCTCTTTCATTCTCAATACATCCCAATGTCTCTTGATTGGTCATCTTCTCAAATCTGGAGAAAAACCACAATTTTAGTGCCATCATTCCAATTCATTTTTACCGTTCGAACATAGTTCTCAATTACAATAAAATTCCATAGTATCCACATTTTTCGAGGTTTTCTAATGACCTGACAAAAGCATATCGATCTTCTTATCATCCATCCATCCATTTCAATATATTTCTACCGGAATTCGAGTTTTCTGCTAATACTTCAACCCTCATCACTACCACGATAAAACGATAGCTTCATAATTACGAATCCGAACCTTTTGGTAAAAAACTCTCTCCAGGTCCTGAAATTTCTTAAAAGTAAAACTTTAGCCTCACCTTTATCAGCCGGGCTCCAAAAATCAGTTATGCGTAAAATTTCGATTTGATTTGTCTCGAATTTGATACGATCATTGAAATCCCATCCTTGAAATGACGACTATCTGAAAAATATAAATATTTCGGAATAAGACTGAAATTCAAGCTCACATTCAAATATCTGGAATTTCGGCCCGATTGGAAACTGAAATGGGAGGATTGTGGATGGAAAAAGCTGAAATTTTAAGATTTTTGAATTATTCAAGAATGAAATTTGATCTTACGATTTCAGTAATAGATTGTTTGATATTCGGAGTCGATGATTTCAAATCCAACAGTACAATTCTTCACTGCGAAGTTCTGAAAAAAAAATGTTTCGATGAAAAATTAAGATTAAATTGAAAAACACAAGCAAGTTAAAAAAAATGATGACAATATCCTACAACTTACCTGGACCATCCACCCACACCATAACTCTTCTCACACTAATTGACAGTGTCTCTTATCTCCACATACTCCATAACAGGTTTGTCTGCGTCTCTTCAGCAGCTCTCGTTCTCTAACCTTGTAGATTTACGAGACCATCGTCTCCTACGATTTTATCGTTTACGCTTATTATAAGCCATATTTGCTTCTTCTAGTATTTCCTAGTATTTCTACAACATGCCATCAAGAACATTCAAGTTCAACGCCACCGAGTTCCCGGATCTCGCGACGGCATCGGCTCCGCCAAGGCGGGAGATTGTTTCCAAGTCAATTAAGCGCAAGCTTAAGGAACAATCTCTTAAACTGCCCGTTGTCGTCGGAAATACCGGCGTCGCCAAGAGAGGAGGGGGTCAATCCCCCTCAAAACGGATCAACACCCGGTCGGACCCTTCGCCGCCGACTTCTTCTGCCATGGTTGTCGAGGACCATGGATGTGTCAAGAAGCAGGCCCGGAGACCGACCAAAACCCTTCTGAAGAGAGCGTCTGCTGCAATTGGCCCAATCACCACCACATCGAGGAAGGCCAAACTCGTCACAGCGCTCGATTCGGAGACACTCAGGGATCTGACGGAGATGAACACCGCCATCAACATGGACATCTCAATCCCATCATCGGAAGGATCAACTCCTGTCAAGACTGGTCGTAGACTCACCTTTGCCAAGAAGACCAGATCCAAAGTCTACAGCATCATCGAAGGAGAGGGAACGTACGGACATCGGAAGCCCATCACCGGTTCGCCAATTGGATACGAGACCGGCCGTCTGAAGCGACCAGCAGAACTTCGGACCGGAAAATCATTGGTACATCTGACAGTTGCACAGAAGGAGGATCTTTTGGGGCCTTCGCAAGGATTGGAGCATGGCACAATGTGCTCAATGGTTGATAGAGGATGCATGAGATCGTGTCCAGATGGTTTTTGCATCAAGGATTGCATATGCAAGGACAACGGAATCTATTGCGACGTATGTTTGTTTTTTAATGAAATCAATAAAAATCCTACCATTTTTCAGAACGAGTGTTGTCATTGTACCCGCAACGAGTGCAGCAATCATGACCCGAAGGTGGAACTAGCCGATGATTCGGCAATCGTCAATCAATATTACCGCGGATTGGAGAATCTGTCGGCGATGACGACTCCAAATAATTCCACGATTCCTTCGGTTGATACCTCGGTGAGAATTTCTGAAAATACATACATTTTTCTTAAAAATGAAATCAATAACGTTTTCTATTTCTTATTTTTGGTTGAAAAATCATGCTCAAAAACATGATAACTTAATTGTTTTTATTCACAATTTTAAAGAACCAAATTTGGTCCCAAAATTGAAAATTGTATTAAAAACTCACAATTTTCAAAGTCCATTGGGACGAATTGTTGAAGAGAAGAAATTGTATTGTTGAATTTGTGATCTGAAATTTTAAAAAATTAGTTAGAAATTTAATAAACATCAAAAAAGAAAGATTTTTAGAAAAATTTGAAAGAATTGATTAAAAATGTTAACAAATGTCTGAAAATTGTAACTTTCAGGACACTTCGGTCCAATCAGCCATCGTCATTAATGACGTCCACGTCACGAAAAGAAGAGGAAGAGTCACAGTAAGTTTTTGGAAACATTTTTTGAAAAATTCAAAATTTACCCCCTAAATTTTGAAAATGTTTGATCTTAAGATAAAAATGAAAGAAGTCTAAAAAATATTTTTTTTTTCAGAAATCTCCTCGTTCGTCGCCATATTCAATGTCGATGAATCATCCAAACGTCGTTATAAGAGACCGAAGAAAGGTAGTGACAGATTTCTTTAAATTTATTGATCATTTTAAATAGCTATTTTTTGATAGAAGTGGTTTGGCGAATAGGTTTTTGTGCATTGTTAGTTGAATATTTGATTTTGACGGTACGTCTTGTTGGACCCTTTTCTTTGAAGAAGCACAATAAATAAAATAAAATGAACTTTATTTTTTCCGACGTTTCGGCTTGACTAAGCCATCCTCAGGGAACGGTCTAATTACCTACAAGAAAAACAATGTAATTTCGAGTTGAGAAATAGCAAGATTGCAAAAAAGAAAACATAAAATTTCTGAGAGATAAACGGTAAAATGCAAATGACTAGACGCGCTCAATTGTTTCTGAGTGAGAGATATATATATATATGACACTTTTTTGGGAGAAAGGGGTTTGTTTTGGAAAGTGTTTAACACGACAGAAGTTGGATTTTTAATTTGGAAATAGTTAGATTCCCATGTTTGTTACCATGTCGGTCAATTCTTCCTTCGTGTTCAAAGTGGGGTTTTGAGACTTTATATAAATTCCTTCTAGGATTTTTCGATAGGTAGTGTTTCTTTCTATCTCAAGGACTTCAAGTTTTAGTTCCAAAGATTGGCCCTTGTGTTTTTGAATTGAATGTTTTGCCCAAGTTGAGTCCTTATATGATTTTGTGTTTGGTTTTTCCGCTGCTCTAGCATGTTCGTTGTATCTTTCGGCCAGGGGCCTACCAGATTCGCCTATATAGAATTCTCCACATTGACATGTAATTTTGTATATGACACCTTTTCTACCACATCCACCTTCTCCAATTTCCGGACATACCCGACAGTCTCTGCGTTCGCAGCGTACATCAAAAAGTCTGTTTTTGACTAGTATGTCTCGTAGTGATTTGTTTTTGAGCTCCACTACCGTAGCATCTAATCCCACACTGTTTAAGGTGGAGTTGATAAGAGAAGTGGCACTGTCAGATATGAACGGAATAGGAAGGATTGTTTTTATGCTATTTTCGTCTTTTTTAACAATTCTGTCAAAAACACACTTCGGACAGCGGAAATAACCTCCTCTCCTCAATATAAAGAATACTCCTTGGATTTAGCCAAAACAATCCTCCACAATAATGGATACACCAATTCACTCAAAAAACAAACTCAAAATTCAAAATATCGTGGAATTGTTAAAAAAGACGAAAATAGCATAAAAACAATCCTTCCTATTCCGTTCATATCTGACAGTGCCACTTCTCTTATCAACTCCACCTTAAACAGTGTGGGATTAGATGCTACGGTAGTGGAGCTCAAAAACAAATCACTACGAGACATACTAGTCAAAAACAGACTTTTTGATGTACGCTGCGAACGCAGAGACTGTCGGGTATGTCCGGAAATTGGAGAAGGTGGATGTGGTAGAAAAGGTGTCATATACAAAATTACATGTCAATGTGGAGAATTCTATATAGGCGAATCTGGTAGGCCCCTGGCCGAAAGATACAACGAACATGCTAGAGCAGCGGAAAAACCAAACACAAAATCATATAAGGACTCAACTTGGGCAAAACATTCAATTCAAAAACACAAGGGCCAATCTTTGGAACTAAAACTTGAAGTCCTTGAGATAGAAAGAAACACTACCTATCGAAAAATCCTAGAAGGAATTTATATAAAGTCTCAAAACCCCACTTTGAACACGAAGGAAGAATTGACCGACATGGTAACAAACATGGGAATCTAACTATTTCCAAATTAAAAATCCAACTTCTGTCGTGTTAAACACTTTCCAAAACAAACCCCTTTCTCCCAAAAAAGTGTCATATATATATATATCTCTCACTCAGAAACAATTGAGCGCGTCTAGTCATTTGCATTTTACCGTTTATCTCTCAGAAATTTTATGTTTTCTTTTTTGCAATCTTGCTATTTCTCAACTCGAAATTACATTGTTTTTCTTGTAGGTAATTAGACCGTTCCCTGAGGATGGCTTAGTCAAGCCGAAACGTCGGAAAAAATAAAGTTCATTTTATTTTATTTATTGTGCTTCTTCAAAGAAAAGGGTCCAACAAGACGTACCGTCAAAATCAAATAGCTATTTTTTCAGAGACGACCAGCTTCATCGTCGGACACTTCGTGCTCGTCAGCTCCAGTAGCTCCGCCACAACCGCTTCCAGTTCCTCCAGTCGCCGGCCTCCCAATTCATGGGATCAATTTGAGTCCAGATCTGTTTGGAACAGACTTTTGGCTCAACTACCTCCCAACACTTGTATCCAATGATGAGATCGAATGTCTGAATCCGAATGCAGCCGGACAGAACAAATGGCTCACTGATGGAGCCGTGTATTTGGGGCTGTTGAAAGAGGTTAGTTTTTTTTTAAAAATATTTTCTAATTGTTTAATTCGTTTCGATTCTATTTTCTCCATGTTTCTCTTTTTCGAAGTAAATGTGCTCAATTCTAATATTCCTTGTTTTTTGGGAGCTCCCACTCTTTATTTCCGGTTTAAAAACAATTATTTCTTATTCTTTTTTTGTCAAATTTTTGAATTTCGGGAGCGACCGCCTTTGAATTCAATGTTTAAGTGGGGGTGAATTAAAATGTCGTCTATATTTTGGAAATTTTACACTAAATCATACCTAATTCACACCGATTTCTATCCACTCCTTTATTTCACTCCAATTCTTCGTGTTTTTGGTCAAATTGTGACGAATATCTGAAATTATCCAAATTTTGAGCAAATCTTCTTTTTTTGGATGTTTGTTTATGAAATTATCAATTTGTTTTTTATTTCAAGTTTTGGTGAGCTTCCTACATTGAATTTCTGACTTTAATTCCGGGTTTTAATTCTTTAATTCCGGGTTTCTACAATATTTCTACCTTTATTGATGTTTTATTTTCATTTTAATATGTCGGGAGCTCCCGATTCCCAAATTCATGTTTAATCTTCAGAAAGCTTACTTATCAAGTCGAAAATCCAATACAATCCTATCTTTTAAACAATTTTCGGTAGCTTTCAACATATCATGCTTATAAAATGCTCAATTTCTCACTTTTCAAAATGTTTCGATTTAAATTATAATTTAGAATTTCGAGAGCTCCCAAAACGAAACGTACAATTTTTTTTCGAAAATAAAAATTAACTAACCTTCCGAAACTCAAGGTAAAATTTGAAAGCCGTTGTCCAAGGGTTGTTGATTGTTGGGGTTATGTCTGTAAACTATTGAATTATTAATGGAAATGTGAAAAATAAGAAGAAAGAGGAGAAAATAGAAAGAATGGATTGAAGAATGAAATAATCAGAAGACATTTGTTTTTAATGAAAATAACTACTTTCAGGCTTCCCTAGCGAACATGCGCGGAGGCAAATATGCCGTGTTGCACCCTGGAATGTTTGCCGATTGGCCAGTCAGGATGAATGGAGAGTCCGACGACGACTTGGCACAGAGGGAACCGGATCAAGCGGCGATCCACAACAACATCTATTTCCGTCAGGATCCGGAATACCTCTTGATGCCGCTCCATCACACTGATCACTGGGCACTTGGAATCTATCGAGTGAAAGAGTCGACATGTGTTTTTTATGATTCGTTGTCGCCGACGAAGCCCGTCAAGGATCAGAGACTGGCGAAATTGAAGCGAGTAGTTTCGAAACTGGTTGGATTCCCTTTCATCGAAAGCATAAAGTTCCGTTACGCGTACAGCACTCACTCAGAACGTCAATCTGACGGAGTTGAGTGTGGAATCTTCACCATTGTGAACGGACGACGGCTGATGGAGGGTCGTAAAGACCTACGGAACAAAAGGAAATCCAATGAACCGTTAGATTTCGATGAAGAGAGGAAGAGGCTCCGAGAATCTCTGGAAGGGGTTCAGATCGATCTAGGTAAAAAATACATTTAATTTCAAGCTAACATTAAACAATTATATTTTCAGCAGCGATCGAAAGAGCAAATGCGGCGGCTGCTCAACAACCCGGTGCACAGCCTCTTCCACAGCCACCGGTTGACATTCGCCCGCCTGCTCCGACACCACTCCGACGTTCTCAGCGCAACAAAGTTGCCGAGACCAATCGAAAGATTAAGGAATGCTGCGCCATTCTGGGTCCGAGGGCACCAAAGGCATTTGGTGTAAGTTATTCGTTAAAATTAAACGTTCTTCAACTTAAATTCAAATTTGCAGGCTCGTCGGAGGAGGTGTTAAAACCCTTCGGGGTTTTGCTGTACCATTTCATCTGTACCAATTTCATCTTGTATCCATCAATTTCTGTCAATCCAACTTCTGCAACATTTCTTCCTGTACAGGTACCGTTGGGCATTTCTTGTTATTTGTTTTTCTCTCATTCTTGTCATTTCTTATCCTCTCATTCTTGTATTTGTTATCTTTTTTCATTCCTGTATTTATTAGGATCGTTTTTATAACAGTTTTGTTAGTTTTCTAGCGCCTTCTGTTTTTAATGCATTTTTTTCTCACTTTCTCATCTAGTTATTACGCATGCGCGCTCAATTTCTAGAATAATTGTTTGAATCATTGGCAGCAATAGATTAGGCGCTTCGGCAGTCACAAACTAACCAATTTAAACGCTGAAAATTTCTAGATTTTCAGAATTCCTGAAATTGCGCTGAAGGTAGTTTAACGAGCTAGTTTGATTATTTTCAGAGGACCTTAGGTAGGGGAAAACACGGAAAAATGTGATGTAAATTGAGAGAAACGAAGCGGGTGAGAAATCGAGGTTTTTGGTGGAAAAAACATACCGGGATGGTTGTATTTTTCGAAACGTTGTTTAAATCGACGTTTCAAGAATTCGAGAAATTCGAATTCCGCATTGGAAGGAGGATGAATGGGTTGGCTTGCGAGTTGGGGGTTGTTCTCTTCTCCGCAGCAATGTTCAACCTATTTTCCGTCCTCACCGCCTCAGAATCCTTCGAAACCGGTAGGATCCCCAAATAATAATATTCGTGTCTGGCGACCCATCTCCTCACTTTTGGGAGGATTCATTCCCTGCGACGAACAGTGTTGAACAAGCGTGCAGGAGTCGTCTTCTCGGCGCATCTTCCAGCCCTGACGCTTCCACACTGTCTAAGGGATTTTTCAGCATCTTCGCAGTTCAACAATGCTCATCAATGGTGTACTGGAAGTTTTTATTTTTTCAGGTCGGCAAGGGAGTTCAAGGACAATCAAAGGTAAATTTACCTTTTTTTTCCCAATAAAGATGCCAAAATGGGATTAGGCCAATGGAATAATCACATTTTGGTTAGTTAGTGGCATTCGGTTTAGGGGTTAGTCTTTAGGTATCCAATTCTACTTGACGCCTACTTCTACAGCTTAGTTCCCTCCAAATTACTTAGTGCTTGCTCAAAAAATGAAACCGAATGCTCGGGGAATGGCATCATCCACGAAGTGTCGAAATGGGAACGGCCAGCGAATATTATTATTCGGTGATCCGACTGGAATCGATCTTTTTTGATGTAGTGTACGATAGAAGATCGGATGGGCATTGTTCGGAACATAAGAGAACCTCTTCCATCTCCCAAGTTGGTTCATTTATCCTCTTTCTAATGCCGAATTTGGATTTTTCGAATTCTTGAAACCTCGATTCGAACAAGTTTCGATTTATGCTCCAGTCCTGGTTTTTTTCCAACAATCACTTCAGTTTTTCCCTCGTTTCTTCCTCTCTCATTTTACATCACATTTTTCCCGTTTTTTCTGTCCTAAGTGAATCTAAAAATAGTTAAGCTATCTCGTTGAACTATGTTCAGCGTAATTTTGGGAATTCTGAAAATCTAGAAATGATCAGCTTCTAAATTGGTTAGTTTGTGACTGCCGAAGCGCTTAATCTATTGCTGTCAAAGTATTCAAACAAAAGTTTTGGAAATTCGGCGTTAACGCTTGATTTCAAGATGAGAAAGTTAGAAGAACGTGTCATGAAAATAGGAGGCGCGAAAAAAACTATCAAAGCTGTTATAAAAATTGATTCCAATTGTTTTCCAAGGCTTAAAAAGCCAAATTTAAAGTTTAAAACTTCATTTCGTTCATTTTTTTGAGTCAAACTCATTATCTCAAGGCTAAAGCCAAATTTCAAATTCAAAATCTCTTTATTCTCATTTTTTGATTCAAAATCATTCATTTCAAGGTCCAAGACCATAATATCTGTCAAAAATCGATATTTTGAAGTAGGGGTGAAAAAAAAGTCTGAAAAAATTAAATTTTGGGTACCAACAATTCAAAAAAAGTTGAAAATCATTTCCGTTTGTCAATATTTTCATTTGTTTTATCGAATTCTCTCAATTCAAGTCTAGTTTCGGGTGTGGTTTCATTAATGTCGTTATATTTCCTTTAAAGGAAAAAAAAAGGAAAATCCAGTGGGTATTATCATAGGTTTCTCTTATCGCGGGGCCCAGGTTTTATGACAATTTTTAAACATTTTTCAACAATTTCCGAATATTTCCTAAGTGTGTCTTTTTAAAACAAATTTTTATACAATACTTTCGCTTTCTCACCAATTCTATTTTTAATATTTCTTTTTCAACTCAAAATCTGTATTAGGGGGGCCTATCTATTTTTAAGAAACTAATTGAGACGTTTGAGAACAAATAATTCTTGTCGAATATTTTATTTCAAGACCGCCCATTTATCCTAATACTTCTTTTTTCTAGGTTTTAAGTTTTAGGAGTACTTGTGAATATTTAGGAGCAGTTTAGGGTTTAACATTAGGGTATTTGGGAATATTTTAGGTGTTAACTTTGTTTTTTTTCCATCTTTTATGGTTTTTTTTCAATATATTAGGGTTTAAGAAAAGGGTCAATATTTTTTATTATTATTACTATTATTTATATATATATATATTAAATTGGGGTTTCTTGTCACTTTCATTTCCCTTTTTTCACTCCCGGCGCCCACTTAATCAACATTATGAGAGAATAATTGTTAAATTTCTGGCGTTTAGGTCTAGCTCGAAAGCTCATATTTCGATAATTAGAAGTGTATAAAATGCGTATAGAAGAAGCAAAATGACTTGGAAAAAAATGTAACGTTCAGAAGTTTTCATTAAAAGGTCGGTACTGAGATAGACCATTCATTGCTTCAGTTGTCTTTAATCCGTCTTATTCTTGGGATCTTTGACGGGAAAGACCTTGAATAGCGGGTTTTGGGTGGATAAATTTCAATAAACACAGTATAACTACTTGAAATTAGAAAGTTGGCTATTCCCTGTTCTGAAAAGAGCAGGATGTACTAAGTCCAGCACCCCAGGACAACATTTTGAAACAAGCAATAATAATGCTCTGGAGTATCTAAAAAAAACAACATTCACATTCTTGTGAAAAACCTTTTAAAAAACTTCTGAACTTTACATTTTGCTTCAATAATTAGGTCAATTCTATCGTTTTTTTATACTCTTCGCTTAGCTCTTCGAGTACAATTACCTAGTTGCACTCAACGCCTACTCTGTCATTTACATGCTTTCTCTCTAGTTGATTTCGTGGAACTTTTCCTGATCCGTTTAGTTTGTCGCCAAGGGTTGTGATTTGGTTCTTCGTTCCTCGACCCAACATTACAAGGCCATTTCGCTCCCTAACCCCCTCCTCTCGAATTCTCCCATATCTCCCCCAAAGAACCCCAATTTCTAATAAACATTCGTTCTCAACTATCAGCTCATTTGGTTTCTTTTAAATCGATGGGTAAAACAATTTCTGTGGTGGGTATTGCCCCCTAATTTGGGTTTTGAGAGGTTTTAGGAATATTCTGATAAATTGGTGGGCACTTTGGGAATATTTGAAAATTGTGGAAAATTGTTCGAAAATTGTTTTTAAAATTGAAAGCCCCCTCGAGAGAACCTATGATAAGGATTGGATTTTATTTGTAATGCATTTTCATGAAATGTTAAATGAAAAAACAGTAATTCCCGACAAAAAAATAAATTATGTATGAGATGAATTCTTTAAAGAAAACAGTATCTGAAAAAAAAAACATTCTAATTCAATTCGAAATATAAAAAATAAGTTGGTACCCACGTTCTGAAAAAAAAACACTTCGTCTAAACACCCCTACGATTCTCAGTTTCCTCTCAATTCTGTCTTTTCTTCATCATTCTAAATCCGCGCCCAACGGTACAATTTTATTATTCTGTACAGATGTGAAATGATTATTTTTTATAATTACTGCTTAAATAAACAGTTTAATTATACAAACGTGTTATTTTTTCTACAACAAACAACAAAGAAATGGTTTGAAAACCAAATGAATACTTGAAAATAAAAATAAAAAAGAAGAGGATTTTCAGATAATTTACAGATAACAGATTGAAATCAATAAAATGGTCAACCAAAGGAAAAATTGAAATAAAAATACGATAAATCTACATAGTTGATGAATAAAAATAATTTCTCAATAATCATCGAAAAAATCAACATTTAAGAAAATAAATGTTTTTAGAAATCTTCTCTAAAATGTCCACAAAAATTTTCTGCATTCAAAAATGTAGTTTTTTCGCATTCAAAAATATGAAAAACCGGGATAAAAGGTAAACTCACAAATTTTTGAAAATAAATTATTTCTTTATTTCCGAATTCGGTTACTGTAGCTTTGAGAAATGTGCAAACACAGCGACGCACTAGTGAACACCAATTATTGATTTTAAAGATTTGCCTCTGAAATTCATTTAGTTATTTGTTTTCTGACATTTTTCTTTCGACGTGTTCGAAGTTTTGTGATTATTTCCGTTGTACATATGTTCCACAATGTTTTGATTACTTGTACATACTTTTTCATTCAATAAACATCAGTTCGGAGAAAGTTGTTTATTTCATCGACAAAAAACGTGAATAAAGAATAATCAATAGTTTAATTATGTATTGTTTTTGATAGAGGAAATGAAAAAGAGCTTTCTTGACGAGAAAACAAGACAATTTCAACCGATTCTCAGAGTTCAAATGCATTTTAATACATCAACTATTGTTTTCATCTCAAATAGTGTATTTTATTATTTTTTGTCAACTATTCAGATTTTCAGACAAATATTTTTACCGAAATAAGTAAACAAAGACATCCCGGAATGCCGAACTAAAAGAAAAAGAGTTGATAACCAAAATTTCCAAAAATAAAAATCCAATTGATTCCAGTTTCAGATACTCGTTGGCGACAATTTTTGGTGGTACTAGAAGAAAATCGAATGTATCATGATTCTTCAATCTCAAGGAAGTGAAAAAAAAATGGAATTTTGAGCAAAAGGGATCTTTAAAAAAGCGCAAATTTCTCGCAAATATCGCAAAAATTAACAGAAAAGGGAAATTGTATCTAATTTCTACATATAACCTCCAAAAGCTAATTAAATTTTAAAGAAACCTTTTAAAAAAATTTGAGGCAAAACATATTAATTGCCAATGTTACAAAAACAATTTGAATAGATTTCTCAAGACTTGTTTGATGTCGAGTTCTATTAATTTTCGAAAAATCAATTTCTCAATTCATGTGAACAATAATACCCGTTTTTAAGCCTACATCATAATGGGGACCTAAATTTTAATTTCGGCACAGATTCCGCTGCATTTGTGCGCCTCGAAAGTGATATAAAAATTTCCAAGACCTTGAGCTCAGGGCTGGGGAAACGGCGGCCGCGGCAGCCGCGGCCTGCGGAGCGGTTGCGTCGCGTTCGCGGCCCAAAGCCGCGGCAGCCGCATTTTTGAAAGTGGTTATTCTGTTTTTCGATAGGAGAATGTATTTTGAAGAAAATGCGTTGTAAAACACGAAAATTTTTTAATAAATGCACACATTGTACTGATTTAACCTTTTTTTCAGAAAGTTGGGATGAGAAATCTTCGAAAAATGATTTATTAAAAAATTTTAAATGTTGAAAATGATATTATGCGTAATGTTGAATATTTTTCAATGTTTTTACTTTATTTTCATTACCTTATTCATTAAAAACTAGTTTCGAAAATCTCGATTATTAAAAAATTTTGCTCGTCAAATTGTGTGCATTCCGCAATTTTGTGATGGTGTGCATTGCACTGCGGCCGGCCGCGGCTGCCGCAGCCGCGCGGCCGCGTAGTTGTTACTCTATTTCGCGGCCGCGGCCGCGGCTTGTCTCGATTTTCAAATGCCGCGGCGGCCGAAGCCGGCCGCCCCCCAGCCCTGCTTGAGCTAGCTTGAAAACGATTTCTAGATAATAAAATTATCCTCATAAAAAATCCACGCTGTTTTTTGAAAATTATAAATATAAAAACCTTCGAGCTATTTAGTTTAACATTTTTCAATTATTCTCATATCACCCTGTTTTTAATCATCAGTCTTCTATGACGATGAAGCTTCGATACACATTTTTAAAAAGAATTCTTCCACTTGGACCCTCTTTAAATAATATGCCACACTCTCTTCAGAGATTTTCAGCCATCAAAAGATCAGCATGAATATTTTCCGATTTAAATAAATCCCTCCCCCTCCCTCCCCAAAAATCTTTTTTTAAACAAATAATAATTAAAAAACAAATAACAGAAATTATTCACTTAATTAATTGTCGCTTCTTCAATCTCTGTCGATGGGTGGGGGTGAACTGAAAACATTAAATTCAAAAACTTTCTACTTTTCAAAAACAAATTGAAAAAATACGATTTTTTAAAAATTTTGGAATTTAAATTTAAATTTTGAACAATATACAAGTTTCGGATCTAAATCAAAAATTGGCGATAGCCTTCGGCCGCTTATTATCAAAATTTCGATGTAAAAATGCGTTTTTATAAATTTTTTCGAAAAAACCGAAAATTCGTATTTTTCTTGAAATAAATACTAACCTTGATCTTATTTGATTGCTGCTCCATCCCCCGATGTTGAATTGTTGTAGCTGTTGGCCTGAAATTATCCAAACTTTTTTTATTTCATTTTCAAATCTAAATTTTGAATTTTGAAAATTTTACAAGAATCGGATCAATATTTAAAAAATTGGCGATAGCCTTCGACCGCCTATTACCAAAATTTAGCTATAAAAATGCGATTTTTCTTGAAAATTCAAGTTTTCAAAATTTAAAGTTTTCTTGTAGTAAAACTAACCTGGATCAAATTCAATCGCGTCTGCATCACTCGATGTTGACTTGATGGCACAGCTGACCTGAAAGCATCAAAAATTAATAAAATTTAACTGTTTAAAACAATTTTACATTTAAAATCAAAAATTGGCGATAGCCTTCGGCCGCCTAGATGTAAAAATTCGATTTTTCTTAGAAATTTACCCGAAAATTTTCAAATATATCCAACATTTATATATATATATATATTTTTAAATAAACACTAACCTGGATCCAATAGCATTACGACCGCATTCGCCGTTGTTGAAGTTGTTGGCCTGAAATTATTAAAAACTAAAAATTGAAATTTTCACAAATTCACATGTTTCGGTTTAAAATCAAAAATTGACGATAGCCTTCGGCGGCCTATTACCAAAATTAAGCAGTGAAAATGCGATTTTTTAAAAAGTGAAAACACGTTTCTTGGCAATTTTCTAAGCAAAATTAATTTCCATGAATGTTTTCCATGCTCATTGTTTTTCTTCCACAAAAACTTTGATTTCCACTCTTATTTTCACACAGTTATGCCTTTTTTAATAAAAAATAAATAAGTATTACCTACAAGGCTTAAAATTTGTCTAAACACGATATCGATGCCATTTTCAACAAGTCGAGTGCAATTTCGTTTGAAATTCATCAATCATATTTCTGAAAAAAAATTAGAATGAAATCACATTTTAACATATTTTTTAAATCTCACAAGAAAAAGAGCGCGAGTTCTTCTTTCATTAATCGAATATCCATTTCCATCAGTCCTGTTCCAATTCCTTCTTCCCATCTCTCCTTCATTTCCAACCCCCAAATAAAAAATAACTAATTTTTAAAAAACTAAAAGCGCTGACAGACTCCCGCGAGCTGGAGCTTCCAACGAAAGCCCCAAATATAACTCTTTATTGAAATATACAGAACAAAATAATACAATTATTAACAATAGAATGTCTTCTTGTCCCAGCGTTGTCCCCAGCATCTTGAATAGAAGATATAGTCTGTAGAATTCCTAAAAAACCCCTAACTTTCTGCGACAAGCCTCAAGAAACAAAGAAGAATACGCCGATTTCTTAGGAAGGAACTACTGACGGACGACTATATTTAAAAAAAAAATGGAAAACCAAAAAGAAAATATAATTTCGCTCGCGGCAGTCGTCAGCGCTAAATTTTAACTTCGAAATTTTGGAAACGGGGGAGGGGGGGAGGAAATTCGCAAAATCTATTTGATTCCAAGGTTCCAGGATGCTCGAGATTCTCCACAAAATTCACTAAATTATAAAATATTTGTTTACAGAATCACCTTTTGTTCTGGCAGCTGTTTCTTCTACGACAATTGACGGAATTTCAGCATTCTTGGCTTCATTTGACACATTCTTTCCAATCTAAATGCTCCCAAGGGAAGAGTAGAAGGCCGAAGCATGAATTGGGCGGATTTATGCAGTACCTGAAGTTTTTATTATTTTCGACCACTGAACTGGGTTTCGGTGTTTGAAAACTCTTGATTCAATCAATTATTCAGAAACTAAGGAAGACGAAAAAGTGACTATGTTTCAAGGAAGTTTTCTGAATAAAAGAACTTAGACTATAAGTTGTGGCTTTTAATAGTGAACATTAGTATCGAAAATAAATAGAATTGAGCGTTTTTAAAATTTTAAAATTTAAAGTGGAATTTTGGAAGTTTTGATCAAAATCAAAAATTGGCGATAGCCTTCGGCTACCTATTACCAAAATTTCGCTGTAAAATGCGATTTTTTTTGAAATAATTACTAACCTGAATCCAGTTCAATCGCATCTGCATCCGCCGATGTTGACTTGGATCAGTAGCTGCCTGAAAGTATCCAAAATAAGTAAAAAATAGCTTTTTTTTTTTTAAATTTTGACATACTGGGGGGAATTTAAAAGAAAGAAATCAGAAAAAGTATCGACCTAACACTTATTAGAAAAATAAAACTTCATATTCTCAATTCTTATTTAAAAAAAAGGAACAAAAAAAAATGAACCTGGTGATTTGGTGTGCGAGATTTGAATCGAGCCAGAAGAACGTGAAACGGTGAAATTGGGTGAATCAATTGTTGAGCATTGCGTGGAGTGCCGCTCGAAGGGTTTCCTGATTTGAAGGACGCAGTGAATGGGATGAAGATGTCTGGTTGATGACCGGAACAAAGTGCAACCTGAAAACTCGAATATTTTCATGAAAATTAATTTTTAAAAACTCTATTGGCTGTGTCAAAACCGTCAAGCTCAGTCATGTCCAGTTTCCATTCGTAGATGTATTTGTTATCCATCAGAACGGAGCAGTGATCCTTCATCACCTCATCCACTTCACTTCCACCCCTCGAATCCTCAACAACCTCTCTTCTTCACATCTAACCCTCCCGCTCATCAAAAACCTTTCCATCTGTGCCCTGAATCGCTACCCTAAGCCTGGCCACTGTTCCAAAAGAAGCCCTCTCAAAGAGAGAACTTGCTCCGTCCGCACAAAGTCCGGACAGGGGTGGTGCACCGTACCCTGGTAGTGGATCAGCTCGATAGCGACCGACGGATTGGAGAACAACTCCCGTTCGGGTAAGATGCTCCGAATAGAGGTGTTGGCAGAGTTGGGAAGTTTATGGGGAATTTGGCGAATTAGAACAGCTGAAAATAAAACAAAATGAAAAAGAAATATCGATATTAAAAATAAAAAAAGGTTTCGTTTCACGTCAACCCAAATTACTATTCCGGAATTTATTTTTAATTTTTCTACTGTTTAATTTTCGTGGTTTCAGAGCAAAACAACATTTTTCGAAATTATAGAATTTACCGGTAATTTAAATAAGAAAAAAACGTTTTTTTTTTAAATTAAAATTTTAAAAAAATCGATTGAAGAGGCTATACTGCGTGAATTTTTACTTTCGAAAAGAGATTTCTATGAAAAATTGGAATTAATAGTTAATTGTATTTTTTAAACCAAGAATATTTAAGAAAATCATTTAATTTTAACACAAAACACATAGAAAAAAGCAAAAAATGTAAAAAAAAAACAAAAAAAACAACTGAACACTGTTGTGGTTAGTGAACACATACAAGATGAACACTCTCGCCGTCTGGTCTCTCGCCTTTTATCAAACTATATACATTTAACAGTATTTTTTTATTAAAACATTCTATATGGTAAAGTTGAAGTTAACAAATTATCAGCATTCATCCCACATGTATGGAAACAATATATTTTCGGAAAATATGGCTGATGATGTTGGAAATTTTTGTTTTTGAACGTTTTTTTCCGAAATTTTTGAAATTTCATAAATATTTCTCGAATTTCAAATGTTATTATAATATTTGCGAAAATAGAAAAAAATATAATGATACTAATTCTGCCTGTTTCTAACGATGTATTCCGAACAACAAGTGTTCTTCCAATTATGTGTCGTTTCGTTAAATACAACTGAAATATTAGGCGGGTTTGTTAAATCAATGTTGTCGTATTATGAATTCTCGTTATCTTCGTTGCTTCATAATTTTCAATATTTTGTCCTATTCTTGTTTTTGTATGAAAGAGCTTGCTATATTCGGTAACAACTTAGATTTAAAATCGTTCGATGAAACAACCGACTTTCAAAATAACGATCACAAATTTCTCTCATACACCACCGAAAAACAGCTGCAGAATGCAATAACGCGAAGAAATATGCTTCAAACGTCAAAAACTCTCGATTTATATTCATAAAATGCGCAAAAATTAAAATGAGTCCTAAAATTTTTTGGGTCGATGAAAATTCAAAATTTCAAGTGAATTTAGTATCTACGTCCCATTTTCTATCGATTAGTACCAAAATTACCAAAATCGGATGTGTTAAACTTAAGATATGATTTTTCGAAAAATCAGTTCTGGACACCACACTGAAAATGGGCAAAAATTAAAATGAGTCCTAACATTTTTTGAATCGATGAAAATTCAAAATTTCAAGTGAATTTAGTATCTACGTCCCATTTTCTATCGATTGGTACCAAAATTACCAAAATCTGGTGTGTGAAACTTGAGATATGATTTTTCAAATATTGCGATTCTGGCAAAAATATTTATTATTTTAAAAAACCAATGTTGTAGGATTATGAATTCTCGTTGTCTTCTTTGCTTCATAATTTTTCAGCAAATAAATATTTTTTCCTATTATTGTTATCGTATGAAAGAGAGCTTCAAGACGAATTGTTCAATGAAACTAGCGAATTTAAAAATAACGAGCGCAATTTTCTGTCGCACGATTTCGCTCGAAGAAATACAGCTGCAGAATCCAATAACGCAAATAAAAATGCGGCTAGCGTCAAAAACTCTCGATTTGGAATCTATTTATACTAATATTTGTACAAGACTACTATTATTTTGAAAAATCAGAAAATTTAAAGTTTGTAGATTCTAAAAACACTATATGTTCAGATTTTTCAAAACTACCGTAAATCATATCTTAATTCTTATGTAAATTTGTCTGAAAATACCAAAAACATTTTTAGACTCTTGTTATTTTTTTTTGACTAGCGTCAAAAACTCTCGACTTGAAATTGATACTAATATTTCCTATATTCCTCCATTTATTCAAAAAATCAAGATTTTTTCCTGATTTTCAGACAAATACGCATAAGACAACTGTTATTTTCAAAAATTATGTGTATCGAATTTTTCGAAAAATCATATCTTAAGTTTTGGTAATTTTGATACTAATCGATAGAAAATGGGGCGGTGATACTAAATTCACTTGAAATTATGAATTTTCATCGACTCAAAAAATTTTAGGACTCATTTTAATTTTTGCCCATTTTCAGTGTGGTGTCCAGAACTGATTTTTCGAAAAATCATATCTTAAGTTTATCACACCCGATTTTGGTAATTTTGGTACTAATCGATAGAAAATGGGACGTAGATACTAAATTCACTTGAAATTATGAATTTTCATCGACTCAAAAAATTTTAGGACTCATTTTAATTTTTGCCCATTTTCAGTGTGGTGTCCAGAACTGATTTTTCGAAAAATCATATCTTAAGTTTATCACACCCGATTTTGGTAATTTTGGTACTAATCGATAGAAAATGGGACGTAGATACTAAATTCACTTGAAATTATGAATTTTCATCGACTCAAAAAATTTTAGGACTCATTTTAATTTTTGCCCATTTTCAGTGTGGTGTCCAGAACTGATTTTTCGAAAAATCATATCTTAAGTTTAACACACCCGATTTTGGTAATTTTGGTACTAATCGATAGAAAATGGGACGTAGATACTAAATTCACTTGAAATTTTGAATTTTCATCGACTCAAAAAATTTTAGGACTCATTTTAATTTTTGCCCATTTTCAGTGTGGTGTCCAGAACTGATTTTTCGAAAAATCATATCTTAAGTTTAACACACCCGATTTTGGTAATTTTGGTACTAATCGATAGAAAATGGGGCGGTGATACTAAATTCACTTGAAATTTTGAATTTTCATCGACTCAAAAAATTTTAGGACTCATTTTAATTTTTGCCCATTTTCAGTGTGGTGTCCAGAACTGATTTTTCGAAAAATCATATCTTAAGTTTAACACACCCGATTTTGGTAATTTTGGTACTAATCGGTAGAAAATGGGGCGGTGATACTAAATTCACTTGAAATTTTGAATTTTCATCGACTCAAAAAATTTTAGGACTCATTTTAATTTTTGCCCATTTTCAGTGTGGTGTCCAGAACTGATTTTTCGAAAAATCATATCTTAAGTTTATCACACCCGATTTTGGTAATTTTGGTACTAATCGATAGAAAATGGGACGTAGATACTAAATTCACTTGAAATTATGAATTTTCATCGACTCAAAAAATTTTAGGACTCATTTTAATTTTTGCCCATTTTCAGTGTGGTGTCCAGAACTGATTTTTCGAAAAATCATATCTTAAGTTTAACACACCCGATTTTGGTAATTTTGGTACTAATCGATAGAAAATGGGACGTCGATACTAAATTCACTTGAAATTTTGAATTTTCATCGACTCAAAAAATTTTAGGACTCATTTTAATTTTTGCCCATTTTCAGTGTGGTGTCCAGAACTGATTTTTCGAAAAATCATATCTTAAGTTTAACACACCCGATTTTGGTAATTTTGGTACTAATCGATAGAAAATGGGGCGGTGATACTAAATTCACTTGAAATTTTGAATTTTCATCGACTCAAAAAATTTTAGGACTCATTTTAATTTTTGCCCATTTTCAGTGTGGTGTCCAGAACTGATTTTTCGAAAAATCATATCTTAAGTTTAACACATCCGATTTTGGTAATTTTGGTACTAATCGATAGAAAATGGGGCGGTGATACTAAATTCACTTGAAATTTTGAATTTTCATAGACTCAAAAAATTTTAGGACTCATTTTAATTTTTGCCCATTTTCAGTGTGGTGTCCAGAACTGATTTTTCGAAAAATCATATCTTAAGTTTAACACACCCGATTTTGGTAATTTTGGTACTAATCGATAGAAAATGGGACGTAGATACTAAATTCACTTGAAATTTTGAATTTTCATCGACTCAAAAAATTTTAGGACTCATTTTAATTTTTGCCCATTTTCAGTGTGGTGTCCAGAACTGATTTTTCGAAAAATCATATCTTAAGTTTAACACACCCGATTTTGGTAATTTTGGTACTAATCGATAGAAAATGGGACGTCGATACTAAATTCACTTGAAATTTTGAATTTTCATCGACTCAAAAAATTTTAGGACTCATTTTAATTTTTGCCCATTTTCAGTGTGGTGTCCAGAACTGATTTTTCGAAAAATCACATCTTAAGTTTAACACATCCGATTTTGGTAATTTTGGTACTAATCGATAGAAAATGGGACGTAGATACTAAATTCACTTGAAATTTTGAATTTTCATCGACTCAAAAAATTTTAGGACTCATTTTAATTTTTGCCCATTTTCAGTGTGGTGTCCAGAACTGATTTTTCGAAAAATCATATCTTAAGTTTAACACACCCGATTTTGGTAATTTTGGTACTAATCGATAGAAAATGGGACGTAGATACTAAATTCACTTGAAATTTTGAATTTTCATCGACTCAAAAAATTTTAGGACTCATTTTAATATTTGCCCATTTTCAGTGTGGTGTCCAGAACTGATTTTTCGAAAAATCATATCTTAAGTTTAACACACCCGATTTTGGTAATTTTGGTACTAATCGATAGAAAATGGGACGTAGATACTAAATTCACTTGAAATTTTGAATTTTCATCGACTCAAAAAATTTTAGGACTCATTTTAATTTTTGCCCATTTTCAGTGTGGTGTCCAGAACTGATTTTTCGAAAAATCATATCTTAAGTTTAACACACCCGATTTTGGTAATTTTGGTACTAATCGATAGAAAATGGGACGTAGATACTAAATTCACTTGAAATTTTGAATTTTCATCGACTCAAAAAAATTTTAGGACTCATTTTAATTTTTGCCCATTTTCAGTGTGGTGTCCAGAACTGATTTTTCGAAAAATCATATCTTAAGTTTAACACACCCGATTTTGGTAATTTTGGTACTAATCGATAGAAAATGGGACGTAGATACTAAATTCACTTGAAATTTTGAATTTTCATCGACTCAAAAAATTTTAGGACTCATTTTAATTTTTGCCCATTTTCAGTGTGGTGTCCAGAACTGATTTTTCGAAAAATCATATCTTAAGTTTAACACACCCGATTTTGGTAATTTTGGTACTAATCGATAGAAAATGGGACGTAGATACTAAATTCACTTGAAATTTTGAATTTTCATCGACTCAAAAAATTTTAGGACTCATTTTAATTTTTGCCCATTTTCAGTGTGGTGTCCAAAACTGATTTTTCGAAAAATCATATCTTAAGTTTAACACATCCGATTTTGGTAATTTTGGTACTAATCGATAGAAAATGGGACGTAGATACTAAATTCACTTGAAATTTTGAATTTTCATCGACTCAAAAAATTTTAGGACTCATTTTAATTTTTGCCCATTTTCAGTGTGGTGTCCAGAACTGATTTTTCGAAAAATCATATCTTAAGTTCAACACACCCGATTTTGGTAATTTTGGTACTAATCGATAGAAAATGGGGCGGTGATACTAAATTCACTTGAAATTTTGAATTTTCATCGACTCAAAAAATTTTAGGACTCATTTTAATTTTTGCCCATTTTCAGTGTGGTGTCCAGAACTGATTTTTCGAAAAATCACATCTTAAGTTTAACACATCCGATTTTGGTAATTTTGGTACTAATCGATAGAAAATGGGACGTAGATACTAAATTCACTTGAAATTTTGAATTTTCATCGACTCAAAAAATTTTAGGACTCATTTTAATTTTTGCCCATTTTCAGTGTGGTGTCCAGAACTGATTTTTCGAAAAATCATATCTTAAGTTTAACACACCCGATTTTGGTAATTTTGGTACTAATCGATAGAAAATGGGACGTAGATACTAAATTCACTTGAAATTTTGAATTTTCATCGACTCAAAAAATTTTAGGACTCATTTTAATTTTTGCCCATTTTCAGTGTGGTGTCCAGAACTGATTTTTCGAAAAATCATATCTTAAGTTTAACACACCCGATTTTGGTAATTTTGGTACTAATCGATAGAAAATGGGACGTAGATACTAAATTCACTTGAAATTTTGAATTTTCATCGACTCAAAAAATTTTAGGACTCATTTTAATTTTTGCCCATTTTCAGTGTGGTGTCCAGAACTGATTTTTCGAAAAATCATATCTTAAGTTTAACACACCCGATTTTGGTAATTTTGGTACTAATCGATAGAAAATGGGACGTAGATACTAAATTCACTTGAAATTTTGAATTTTCATCGACTCAAAAAATTTTAGGACTCATTTTAATTTTTGCCCATTTTCAGTGTGGTGTCCAAAACTGATTTTTCGAAAAATCATATCTTAAGTTTAACACATCCGATTTTGGTAATTTTGGTACTAATCGATAGAAAATGGGACGTAGATACTAAATTCACTTGAAATTTTGAATTTTCATCGACTCAAAAAATTTTAGGACTCATTTTAATTTTTGCCCATTTTCAGTGTGGTGTCCAGAACTGATTTTTCGAAAAATCATATCTTAAGTTCAACACACCCGATTTTGGTAATTTTGGTACTAATCGATAGAAAATGGGGCGGTGATACTAAATTCACTTGAAATTTTGAATTTTCATCGACTCAAAAAATTTTAGGACTCATTTTAATTTTTGCCCATTTTCAGTGTGGTGTCCAGAACTGATTTTTCGAAAAATCATATCTTAAGTTTAACACATCCGATTTTGGTAATTTTGGTACTAATCGATAGAAAATGGGACGTAGATACTAAATTCACTTGAAATTTTGAATTTTCATCGACTCAAAAAATTTTAGGACTCATTTTAATTTTTGCCCATTTTCAGTGTGGTGTCCAGAACTGATTTTTCGAAAAATCATATCTTAAGTTTAACACATCCGATTTTGGTAATTTTGGTACTAATCGATAGAAAATGGGGCGGTGATACTAAATTCACTTGAAATTTTGAATTTTCATCGACTCAAAAAATTTTAGGACTCATTTTAATTTTTGCCCATTTTCAGTGTGGTGTCCAAAACTGATTTTTCGAAAAATCATATCTTAAGTTTAACACATCCGATTTTGGTAATTTTGGTACTAATCGATAGAAAATGGGACGTAGATACTAAATTCACTTGAAATTTTGAATTTTCATCGACTCAAAAAATTTTAGGACTCATTTTAATTTTTGCCCATTTTCAGTGTGGTGTCCAGAACTGATTTTTCGAAAAATCATATCTTAAGTTTAACACACCCGATTTTGGTAATTTTGGTACTAATCGATAGAAACTGGGACGTAGATACTAAATTCACTTGAAATTTTGAATTTTCATCGACTCAAAAAATTTTAGGACTCATTTTAATTTTTGCCCATTTTCAGTGTGGTGTCCAGAACTGATTTTTCGAAAAATCATATCTTAAGTTTAACACACCCGATTTTGGTAATTTTGGTACTAATCGATAGAAACTGGGACGTAGATACTAAATTCACTTGAAATTTTGAATTTTCATCGACTCAAAAAATTTTAGGACTCATTTTAATTTTTGCCCATTTTCAGTGTGGTGTCCAGAACTGATTTTTCGAAAAATCATATCTTAAGTTTAACACACCCGATTTTGGTAATTTTGGTACTAATCGATAGAAAATGGGACGTAGATACTAAATTCACTTGAAATTTTGAATTTTCATCGACTCAAAAAATTTTAGGACTCATTTTAATTTTTGCCCATTTTCAGTGTGGTGTCCAAAACTGATTTTTCGAAAAATCATATCTTAAGTTTAACACACCCGATTTTGGTAATTTTGGTACTAATCGATAGAAAATGGGGCGGTGATACTAAATTCACTTGAAATTTTGAATTTTCATCGACTCAAAAAATTTTAGGACTCATTTTAATTTTTGCCCATTTTCAGTGTGGTGTCCAGAACTGATTTTTCGAAAAATCATATCTTAAGTTTAACACATCCGATTTTGGTAATTTTGGTACTAATCGATAGAAAATGGGGCGGTGATACTAAATTCACTTGAAATTTTGAATTTTCATCGACTCAAAAAATTTTAGGACTCATTTTAATTTTTGCCCATTTTCAGTGTGGTGTCCAGAACTGATTTTTCGAAAAATCATATCTTAAGTTTAACACATCCGATTTTGGTAATTTTGGTACTAATCGATAGAAAATGGGGCGGTGATACTAAATTCACTTGAAATTTTGAATTTTCATCGACTCAAAAAATTTTAGGACTCATTTTAATTTTTGCCCATTTTCAGTGTGGTGTCCAGAACTGATTTTTCGAAAAATCACATCTTAAGTTTAACACATCCGATTTTGGTAATTTTGGTACTAATCGATAGAAAATGGGACGTAGATACTAAATTCACTTGAAATTTTGAATTTTCATCGACTCAAAAAATTTTAGGACTCATTTTAATTTTTGCCCATTTTCAGTGTGGTGTCCAGAACTGATTTTTCGAAAAATCATATCTTAAGTTTAACACATCCGATTTTGGTAATTTTGGTACTAATCGATAGAAAATGGGGCGGTGATACTAAATTCACTTGAAATTTTGAATTTTCATCGACTCAAAAAATTTTAGGACTCATTTTAATTTTTGCCCATTTTCAGTGTGGTGTCCAGAACTGATTTTTCGAAAAATCACATCTTAAGTTTAACACATCCGATTTTGGTAATTTTGGTACTAATCGATAGAAAATGGGACGTAGATACTAAATTCACTTGAAATTTTGAATTTTCATCGACTCAAAAAATTTTAGGACTCATTTTAATTTTTGCCCATTTTCAGTGTGGTGTCCAGAACTGATTTTTCGAAAAATCATATCTTAAGTTTAACACACCCGATTTTGGTAATTTTGGTACTAATCGATAGAAAATGGGACGTAGATACTAAATTCACTTGAAATTTTGAATTTTCATCGACTCAAAAAATTTTAGGACTCATTTTAATTTTTGCCCATTTTCAGTGTGGTGTCCAGAACTGATTTTTCGAAAAATCATATCTTAAGTTTAACACACCCGATTTTGGTAATTTTGGTACTAATCGATAGAAAATGGGACGTAGATACTAAATTCACTTGAAATTTTGAATTTTCATCGACTCAAAAAATTTTAGGACTCATTTTAATTTTTGCCCATTTTCAGTGTGGTGTCCAGAACTGATTTTTCGAAAAATCATATCTTAAGTTTAACACACCCGATTTTGGTAATTTTGGTACTAATCGATAGAAAATGGGGCGGTGATACTAAATTCACTTGAAATTTTGAATTTTCATCGACTCAAAAAATTTTAGGACTCATTTTAATTTTTGCCCATTTTCAGTGTGGTGTCCAGAACTGATTTTTCGAAAAATCATATCTTAAGTTTAACACATCCGATTTTGGTAATTTTGGTACTAATCGATAGAAAATGGGGCGGTGATACTAAATTCACTTGAAATTTTGAATTTTCATCGACTCAAAAAATTTTAGGACTCATTTTAATTTTTGCCCATTTTCAGTGTGGTGTCCAGAACTGATTTTTCGAAAAATCATATCTTAAGTTTAACACATCCGATTTTGGTAATTTTGGTACTAATCGATAGAAAATGGGGCGGTGATACTAAATTCACTTGAAATTTTGAATTTTCATCGACTCAAAAAATTTTAGGACTCATTTTAATTTTTGCCCATTTTCAGTGTGGTGTCCAGAACTGATTTTTCGAAAAATCACATCTTAAGTTTAACACATCCGATTTTGGTAATTTTGGTACTAATCGATAGAAAATGGGACGTAGATACTAAATTCACTTGAAATTTTGAATTTTCATCGACTCAAAAAATTTTAGGACTCATTTTAATTTTTGCCCATTTTCAGTGTGGTGTCCAGAACTGATTTTTCGAAAAATCATATCTTAAGTTTAACACATCCGATTTTGGTAATTTTGGTACTAATCGATAGAAAATGGGGCGGTGATACTAAATTCACTTGAAATTTTGAATTTTCATCGACTCAAAAAATTTTAGGACTCATTTTAATTTTTGCCCATTTTCAGTGTGGTGTCCAGAACTGATTTTTCGAAAAATCACATCTTAAGTTTAACACATCCGATTTTGGTAATTTTGGTACTAATCGATAGAAAATGGGACGTAGATACTAAATTCACTTGAAATTTTGAATTTTCATCGACTCAAAAAATTTTAGGACTCATTTTAATTTTTGCCCATTTTCAGTGTGGTGTCCAGAACTGATTTTTCGAAAAATCATATCTTAAGTTTAACACACCCGATTTTGGTAATTTTGGTACTAATCGATAGAAAATGGGACGTAGATACTAAATTCACTTGAAATTTTGAATTTTCATCGACTCAAAAAATTTTAGGACTCATTTTAATTTTTGCCCATTTTCAGTGTGGTGTCCAGAACTGATTTTTCGAAAAATCATATCTTAAGTTTAACACACCCGATTTTGGTAATTTTGGTACTAATCGATAGAAAATGGGACGTAGATACTAAATTCACTTGAAATTTTGAATTTTCATCGACTCAAAAAATTTTAGGACTCATTTTAATTTTTGCCCATTTTCAGTGTGGTGTCCAGAACTGATTTTTCGAAAAATCATATCTTAAGTTTAACACACCCGATTTTGGTAATTTTGGTACTAATCGATAGAAAATGGGACGTAGATACTAAATTCACTTGAAATTTTGAATTTTCATCGACTCAAAAAATTTTAGGACTCATTTTAATTTTTGCCCATTTTCAGTGTGGTGTCCAGAACTGATTTTTCGAAAAATCATATCTTAAGTTTAACACATCCGATTTTGGTAATTTTGGTACTAATCGATAGAAAATGGGGCGGTGATACTAAATTCACTTGAAATTTTGAATTTTCATCGACTCAAAAAATTTTAGGACTCATTTTAATTTTTGCCCATTTTCAGTGTGGTGTCCAGAACTGATTTTTCGAAAAATCACATCTTAAGTTTAACACATCCGATTTTGGTAATTTTGGTACTAATCGATAGAAAATGGGACGTAGATACTAAATTCACTTGAAATTTTGAATTTTCATCGACTCAAAAAATTTTAGGACTCATTTTAATTTTTGCCCATTTTCAGTGTGGTGTCCAGAACTGATTTTTCGAAAAATCATATCTTAAGTTTAACACACCCGATTTTGGTAATTTTGGTACTAATCGATAGAAAATGGGACGTAGATACTAAATTCACTTGAAATTTTGAATTTTCATCGACTCAAAAAATTTTAGGACTCATTTTAATTTTTGCCCATTTTCAGTGTGGTGTCCAGAACTGATTTTTCGAAAAATCATATCTTAAGTTTAACACACCCGATTTTGGTAATTTTGGTACTAATCGATAGAAAATGGGACGTAGATACTAAATTCACTTGAAATTTTGAATTTTCATCGACTCAAAAAATTTTAGGACTCATTTTAATTTTTGCCCATTTTCAGTGTGGTGTCCAGAACTGATTTTTCGAAAAATCATATCTTAAGTTTAACACACCCGATTTTGGTAATTTTGGTACTAATCGATAGAAAATGGGACGTAGATACTAAATTCACTTGAAATTTTGAATTTTCATCGACTCAAAAAATTTTAGGACTCATTTTAATTTTTGCCCATTTTCAGTGTGGTGTCCAGAACTGATTTTTCGAAAAATCATATCTTAAGTTTAACACACCCGATTTTGGTAATTTTGGTACTAATCGATAGAAAATGGGACGTAGATACTAAATTCACTTGAAATTTTGAATTTTCATCGACTCAAAAAATTTTAGGACTCATTTTAATTTTTGCCCATTTTCAGTGTGGTGTCCAGAACTGATTTTTCGAAAAATCATATCTTAAGTTCAACACACCCGATTTTGGTAATTTTGGTACTAATCGATAGAAAATGGGGCGGTGATACTAAATTCACTTGAAATTTTGAATTTTCATCGACTCAAAAAATTTTAGGACTCATTTTAATTTTTGCCCATTTTCAGTGTGGTGTCCAGAACTGATTTTTCGAAAAATCATATCTTAAGTTTAACACACCCGATTTTGGTAATTTTGGTACTAATCGATAGAAAATGGGACGTAGATACTAAATTCACTTGAAATTTTGAATTTTCATCGACTCAAAAAATTTTAGGACTCATTTTAATTTTTGCCCATTTTCAGTGTGGTGTCCAGAACTGATTTTTCGAAAAATCATATCTTAAGTTTAACACATCCGATTTTGGTAATTTTGGTACTAATCGATAGAAAATGGGACGTAGATACTAAATTCACTTGAAATTTTGAATTTTCATCGACTCAAAAAATTTTAGGACTCATTTTAATTTTTGCCCATTTTCAGTGTGGTGTCCAGAACTGATTTTTCGAAAAATCATATCTTAAGTTTAACACATCCGATTTTGGTAATTTTGGTACTAATCGATAGAAAATGGGACGTAGATACTAAATTCACTTGAAATTTTGAATTTTCATCGACTCAAAAAATTTTAGGACTCATTTTAATTTTTGCCCATTTTCAGTGTGGTGTCCAGAACTGATTTTTCGAAAAATCATATCTTAAGTTTAACACACCCGATTTTGGTAATTTTGGTACTAATCGATAGAAAATGGGACGTAGATACTAAATTCACTTGAAATTTTGAATTTTCATCGACTCAAAAAATTTTAGGACTCATTTTAATTTTTGCCCATTTTCAGTGTGGTGTCCAGAACTGATTTTTCGAAAAATCATATCTTAAGTTTAACACACCCGATTTTGGTAATTTTGGTACTAATCGATAGAAAATGGGACGTAGATACTAAATTCACTTGAAATTTTGAATTTTCATCGACTCAAAAAATTTTAGGACTCATTTTAATTTTTGCCCATTTTCAGTGTGGTGTCCAGAACTGATTTTTCGAAAAATCATATCTTAAGTTTAACACACCCGATTTTGGTAATTTTGGTACTAATCGATAGAAAATGGGACGTAGATACTAAATTCACTTGAAATTTTGAATTTTCATCGACTCAAAAAATTTTAGGACTCATTTTAATTTTTGCCCATTTTCAGTGTGGTGTCCAGAACTGATTTTTCGAAAAATCATATCTTAAGTTTAACACATCCGATTTTGGTAATTTTGGTACTAATCGATAGCAAATGGGACGTAGATACTAAATTCACTTGAAATTTTGAATTTTCATCGACTCAAAAAATTTTAGGACTCATTTTAATTTTTGCCCATTTTCAGTGTGGTGTCCAGAACTGATTTTTCGAAAAATCATATCTTAAGTTTAACACATCCGATTTTGGTAATTTTGGTACTAATCGATAGAAAATGGGGCGGTGATACTAAATTCACTTGAAATTTTGAATTTTCATCGACTCAAAAAATTTTAGGACTCATTTTAATTTTTGCCCATTTTCAGTGTGGTGTCCAGAACTGATTTTTCGAAAAATCATATCTTAAGTTTAACACACTCGATTTTGGTAATTTTGGTACTAATCGATAGAAAATGGGGCGGTGATACTAAATTCACTTGAAATTTTGAATTTTCATCGACTCAAAAAATTTTAGGACTCATTTTAATTTTTGCCCATTTTCAGTGTGGTGTCCAGAACTGATTTTTCGAAAAATCATATCTTAAGTTTAACACATCCGATTTTGGTAATTTTGGTACTAATCGATAGAAAATGGGGCGGTGATACTAAATTCACTTGAAATTTTGAATTTTCATCGACTCAAAAAATTTTAGGACTCATTTTAATTTTTGCCCATTTTCAGTGTGGTGTCCAGAACTGATTTTTCGAAAAAATTATATCTTAAGTTTAACACATCCGATTTTGGTAATTTTGGTACTAATCGATAGAAAATGGGGCGGTGATACTAAATTCACTTGAAATTTTGAATTTTCATCGACTCAAAAAATTTTAGGACTCATTTTAATTTTTGCCCATTTTCAATGTGGTGTCCAGAACTGATTTTTCGAAAAATCATATCTTAAGTTTAACACATCCGATTTTGGTAATTTTGGTACTAATCGATAGAAAATGGGGCGGTGATACTAAATTCACTTGAAATTTTGAATTTTCATCGACTCAAAAAATTTTAGGACTCATTTTAATTTTTGCCCATTTTCAATGTGGTGTCCAGAACTGATTTTTCGAAAAATCATATCTTAAGTTTAACACATCCGATTTTGGTAATTTTGGTACTAATCGATAGAAAATGGGACGTAGATACTAAATTCACTTGAAATTTTGAATTTTCATCGACTCAAAAAATTTTAGGACTCATTTTAATTTTTGCCCATTTTCAGTGTGGTGTCCAGAACTGATTTTTCGAAAAATCATATCTTAAGTTTAACACATCCGATTTTGGATTTTTGGTACTAATCGATAGAAAATGGGGCGGTGATACTAAATTCACTTGAAATTTTGAATTTTCATCGACTCAAAAAATTTTAGGACTCATTTTAATTTTTGCCCATTTTCAATGTGGTGTCCAGAACTGATTTTTCGAAAAATCATATCTTAAGTTTAACACATCCGATTTTGGTAATTTTGGTACTAATCGATAGAAAATGGGACGTAGATACTAAATTCACTTGAAATTTTGAATTTTCATCGACTCAAAAAATTTTAGGACTCATTTTAATTTTTGCCCATTTTCAATGTGGTGTCCAGAACTGATTTTTCGAAAAATCATATCTTAAGTTTAACACATCCGATTTTGGTAATTTTGGTACTAATCGATAGCAAATGGGACGTAGATACTAAATTCACTTGAAATTTTGAATTTTCATCGACTCAAAAAATTTTAGGACTCATTTTAATTTTTGCCCATTTTCAGTGTGGTGTCCAGAACTGATTTTTCGAAAAAATTATATCTTAAGTTTAACACATCCGATTTTGGTAATTTTGGTACTAATCGATAGAAAATGGGGCGGTGATACTAAATTCACTTGAAATTTTGAATTTTCATCGACTCAAAAAATTTTAGGACTCATTTTAATTTTTGCCCATTTTCAATGTGGTGTCCAGAACTGATTTTTCGAAAAATCATATCTTAAGTTTAACACATCCGATTTTGGTAATTTTGGTACTAATCGATAGAAAATGGGACGTAGATACTAAATTCACTTGAAATTTTGAATTTTCATCGACTCAAAAAATTTTAGGACTCATTTTAATTTTTGCCCATTTTCAATGTGGTGTCCAGAACTGATTTTTCGAAAAATCATATCTTAAGTTTAACACATCCGATTTTGATAATTTTGGTACTAATCGATAGCAAATGGGACGTAGATACTAAATTCACTTGAAATTTTGAATTTTCATCGACTCAAAAAATTTTAGGACTCATTTTAATTTTTGCCCATTTTCAGTGTGGTGTCCAGAACTGATTTTTCGAAAAAATTATATCTTAAGTTTAACACATCCGATTTTGGTAATTTTGGTACTAATCGATAGAAAATGGGGCGGTGATACTAAATTCACTTGAAATTTTGAATTTTCATCGACTCAAAAAATTTTAGGACTCATTTTAATTTTTGCCCATTTTCAGTGTGGTGTCCAGAACTGATTTTTCGAAAAATCATATCTTAAGTTTAACACATCCGATTTTGGTAATTTTGGTACTAATCGATAGAAAATGGGGCGGTGATACTAAATTCACTTGAAATTTTGAATTTTCATCGACTCAAAAAATTTTAGGACTCATTTTAATTTTTGCCCATTTTCAGTGTGGTGTCCAGAACTGATTTTTCGAAAAAATTATATCTTAAGTTTAACACATCCGATTTTGGTAATTTTGGTACTAATCGATAGAAAATGGGGCGGTGATACTAAATTCACTTGAAATTTTGAATTTTCATCGACTCAAAAAATTTTAGGACTCATTTTAATTTTTGCCCATTTTCAGTGTGGTGTCCAGAACTGATTTTTCGAAAAATCATATCTTAAGTTTAACACATCCGATTTTGGTAATTTTGGTACTAATCGATAGAAAATGGGGCGGTGATACTAAATTCACTTGAAATTTTGAATTTTCATCGACTCAAAAAATTTTAGGACTCATTTTAATTTTTGCCCATTTTCAATGTGGTGTCCAGAACTGATTTTTCGAAAAATCATATCTTAAGTTTAACACATCCGATTTTGGTAATTTTGGTACTAATCGATAGAAAATGGGACGTAGATACTAAATTCACTTGAAATTTTGAATTTTCATCGACTCAAAAAATTTTAGGACTCATTTTAATTTTTGCCCATTTTCAATGTGGTGTCCAGAACTGATTTTTCGAAAAATCATATCTTAAGTTTAACACATCCGATTTTGATAATTTTGGTACTAATCGATAGCAAATGGGACGTAGATACTAAATTCACTTGAAATTTTGAATTTTCATCGACTCAAAAAATTTTAGGACTCATTTTAATTTTTGCCCATTTTCAGTGTGGTGTCCAGAACTGATTTTTCGAAAAAATTATATCTTAAGTTTAACACATCCGATTTTGGTAATTTTGGTACTAATCGATAGAAAATGGGGCGGTGATACTAAATTCACTTGAAATTTTGAATTTTCATCGACTCAAAAAATTTTAGGACTCATTTTAATTTTTGCCCATTTTCAGTGTGGTGTCCAGAACTGATTTTTCGAAAAATCATATCTTAAGTTTAACACATCCGATTTTGGTAATTTTGGTACTAATCGATAGAAAATGGGGCGGTGATACTAAATTCACTTGAAATTTTGAATTTTCATCGACTCAAAAAATTTTAGGACTCATTTTAATTTTTGCCCATTTTCAGTGTGGTGTCCAGAACTGATTTTTCGAAAAAATTATATCTTAAGTTTAACACATCCGATTTTGGTAATTTTGGTACTAATCGATAGAAAATGGGGCGGTGATACTAAATTCACTTGAAATTTTGAATTTTCATCGACTCAAAAAATTTTAGGACTCATTTTAATTTTTGCCCATTTTCAATGTGGTGTCCAGAACTGATTTTTCGAAAAATCATATCTTAAGTTTAACACATCCGATTTTGGTAATTTTGGTACTAATCGATAGAAAATGGGGCGGTGATACTAAATTCACTTGAAATTTTGAATTTTCATCGACTCAAAAAATTTTAGGACTCATTTTAATTTTTGCCCATTTTCAATGTGGTGTCCAGAACTGATTTTTCGAAAAATCATATCTTAAGTTTAACACATCCGATTTTGATAATTTTGGTACTAATCGATAGAAAATGGGACGTAGATACTAAATTCACTTGAAATTTTGAATTTTCATCGACTCAAAAAATTTTAGGACTCATTTTAATTTTTGCCCATTTTCAGTGTGGTGTCCAGAACTGATTTTTCGAAAAATCATATCTTAAGTTTAACACATCCGATTTTGGTAATTTTGGTACTAATCGATAGAAAATGGGGCGGTGATACTAAATTCACTTGAAATTTTGAATTTTCATCGACTCAAAAAATTTTAGGACTCATTTTAATTTTTGCCCATTTTCAGTGTGGTGTCCAGAACTGATTTTTCGAAAAAATTATATCTTAAGTTTAACACATCCGATTTTGGTAGTTTTGGTACTAATCGATAGAAAATGGGGCGGTGATACTAAATTCACTTGAAATTTTGAATTTTCATCGACTCAAAAAATTTTAGGACTCATTTTAATTTTTGCCCATTTTCAATGTGGTGTCCAGAACTGATTTTTCGAAAAATCATATCTTAAGTTTAACACATCCGATTTTGGTAATTTTGGTACTAATCGATAGAAAATGGGGCGGTGATACTAAATTCACTTGAAATTTTAAATTTTCATCGACTCAAAAAATTTTAGGACTCATTTTAATTTTTGCCCATTTTCAGTGTGGTGTCCAGAACTGATTTTTCGAAAAATCATATCTTAAGTTTAACACATCCGATTTTGGTAATTTTGGTACTAATCGATAGAAAATGGGGCGGTGATACTAAATTCACTTGAAATTTTGAATTTTCATCGACTCAAAAAATTTTAGGACTCATTTTAATTTTTGCCCATTTTCAGTGTGGTGTCCAGAACTGATTTTTCGAAAAATCATATCTTAAGTTTAACACATCCGATTTTGGTAATTTTGGTACTAATCGATAGAAAATGGGACGTAGATACTAAATTCACTTGAAATTTTGAATTTTCATCGACTCAAAAAATTTTAGGACTCATTTTAATTTTTGCCCATTTTCAGTGTGGTGTCCAGAACTGATTTTTCGAAAAATCATATCTTAAGTTTAACACACCCGATTTTGGTAATTTTGGTACTAATCGATAGAAAATGGGACGTAGATACTAAATTCACTTGAAATTTTGAATTTTCATCGACTCAAAAAATTTTAGGACTCATTTTAATTTTTGCCCATTTTCAGTGTGGTGCCCAGAACTGATTTTTCGAAAAAATTATATCTTAAGTTTAACACATCCGATTTTGGTAATTTTGGTACTAATCGATAGAAAATGGGGCGGTGATACTAAATTCACTTGAAATTTTGAATTTTCATCGACTCAAAAAATTTTAGGACTCATTTTAATTTTTGCCCATTTTCAATGTGGTGTCCAGAACTGATTTTTCGAAAAATCATATCTTAAGTTTAACACATCCGATTTTGGTAATTTTGGTACTAATCGATAGAAAATGGGACGTAGATACTAAATTCACTTGTAATTTTGAATTTTCATCGACTCAAAAAATTTTAGGACTCATTTTAATTTTTGCCCATTTTCAGTGTGGTGTCCAGAACTGATTTTTCGAAAAATCATATCTTAAAGACAGGGTGCCAGTTATTTTTACCCCATATGGATTTAATTGTGAAAAATTCATCTTTCTACCGACATTCTAGTATATTCCATGCGAAATCCCGACGAAAAAAAACAATTTTGTAGTTCCGTCCGGAAGATGAAAAAAATTATTTTCAAATTCCCGCCGTACGCTCACGTACGCTTTTTGGCGGGAAGCACAACAATTTGAATTTTTTACATTTTTTTCAAAACTGTTTTTTTTAATTTTTTTAGTGGAAAATGTTTCTTTTCAGTAGAATAACATAAGTAAAGTATGGTGCGATCAGTTTCAAACAATTTTGAGGCAAATTTTATTGAAATACCCGAAAAATAAGAAAAATTCAAAAAAATTCAAAAAACTCAAAAACAAACAAAAATTGTTAAAAAACGATAATGACATTTTTAGAAATCTAAAATGATATGTCAAACTGATCAATTTTTCGGAAAACTGATTTTTAGGGTCGCTGATGAATTGTGTCCATGAAATCTGTAAATGTTTCATTTGTTTCAAAAAAAAATAAACTACAATACCTGTGAAATAATAATTTATTTGCGAAACGTACGTATATTTAAGCTGCTTTCAAAATTATAACGAAATTTTCATTTTTGGATGAAAATTGGGAAAATCAACGTTTTTCCCGCATTTTATGAGGAATCCCGGTTAGTTCCTGTTAGAAAAATTAATTTGACACTTATTAAAAATAATTAATGACTTTCAGCAAAAAAAAAGGCTGAAAATCGGTCAAAAACAAAAGAAATTTGAAAAAAACACACAAAAAATTCAAAAATTCAAATTACCGCGCACACACATGACTGCTGTTCATTGGAGCGCACATGAAAATTCAAAACACGCGGTAATTTAAAATCTTATCGCCGCAGCGGCGAAATTTTTAACTGGCACCCTGTCTTTAAGTTTAACACATCCGATTTTGGTAATTTTGGTACTAATCGATAGAAAATGGGACGTAGATACTAAATTCACTTGAAATTTTGAATTTTCATCGACTCAAAAAATTTTAGGACTCATTTTAATTTTTGCCCATTTTCAGTGTGGTGTCCAGAACTGATTTTTCGAAAAATCATATCTTAAGTTTAACACATCCGATTTTGGTAATTTTGGTACTAATCGATAGAAAATGGGACGTAGATACTAAATTCACTTGAAATTTTGAATTTTCATCGACTCAAAAAATTTTAGGACTCATTTTAATTTTTGCCCATTTTCAGTGTGGTGTCCAGAACTGATTTTTCGAAAAATCATATCTTAAGTTTAACACATCCGATTTTGGTAATTTTGGTACTAATCGATAGAAAATGGGGCGGTGATACTAAATTCACTTGAAATTTTGAATTTTCATCGAATCAAAAAATTTTAGGACTCATTTTAATTTTTGCCCATTTTCAGTGTGGTGTCCAGAACTGATTTTTCGAAAAATCATATCTTAAGTTTAACACATCCGATTTTGGTAATTTTGGTACTAATCGATAGAAAATGGGACGTAGATACTAAATTCACTTGAAATTTTGAATTTTCATCGACTCAAAAAATTTTAGGACTCATTTTAATTTTTGCCCATTTTCAGTGTGGTGTCCAGAACTGATTTTTCGAAAAATCATATCTTAAGTTTAACACATCCGATTTTGGTAATTTTGGTACTAATCGATAGAAAATGGGACGTAGATACTAAATTCACTTGAAATTTTGAATTTTCATCGACTCAAAAAATTTTAGGACTCATTTTAATTTTTGCCCATTTTCAGTGTGGTGTCCAGAACTGATTTTTCGAAAAATCATATCTTAAGTTTAACACATCCGATTTTGGTAATTTTGGTACTAATCGATAGAAAATGGGGCGGTGATACTAAATTCACTTGAAATTTTGAATTTTCATCGACTCAAAAAATTTTAGGACTCATTTTAATTTTTGCCCATTTTCAGTGTGGTGTCCAGAACTGATTTTTCGAAAAATCATATCTTAAGTTTAACACATCCGATTTTGGTAATTTTGGTACTAATCGATAGAAAATGGGACGTAGATACTAAATTCACTTGAAATTTTGAATTTTCATCGACTCAAAAAATTTTAGGACTCATTTTAATTTTTGCCCATTTTCAGTGTGGTGTCCAGAACTGATTTTTCGAAAAATCATATCTTAAGTTTAACACATCCGATTTTGGTAATTTTGGTACTAATCGATAGAAAATGGGACGTAGATACTAAATTCACTTGAAATTTTGAATTTTCATCGACTCAAAAAATTTTAGGACTCATTTTAATTTTTGCCCATTTTCAGTGTGGTGTCCAGAACTGATTTTTCGAAAAATCATATCTTAAGTTTAACACATCCGATTTTGGTAATTTTGGTACTAATCGATAGAAAATGGGACGTAGATACTAAATTCACTTGAAATTTTGAATTTTCATCGACTCAAAAAATTTTAGGACTCATTTTAATTTTTGCCCATTTTCAGTGTGGTGTCCAGAACTGATTTTTCGAAAAATCATATCTTAAGTTTAACACATCCGATTTTGGTAATTTTGGTACTAATCGATAGAAAATGGGACGTAGATACTAAATTCACTTGAAATTTTGAATTTTCATCGACTCAAAAAATTTTAGGACTCATTTTAATTTTTGCCCATTTTCAGTGTGGTGTCCAGAACTGATTTTTCGAAAAATCATATCTTAAGTTTAACACATCCGATTTTGGTAATTTTGGTACTAATCGATAGAAAATGGGGCGGTGATACTAAATTCACTTGAAATTTTGAATTTTCATCGACTCAAAAAATTTTAGGACTCATTTTAATTTTTGCCCATTTTCAGTGTGGTGTCCAGAACTGATTTTTCGAAAAATCATATCTTAAGTTTAACACATCCGATTTTGGTAATTTTGGTACTAATCGATAGAAAATGGGGCGGTGATACTAAATTCACTTGAAATTTTGAATTTTCATCGACTCAAAAAATTTTAGGACTCATTTTAATTTTTGCCCATTTTCAGTGTGGTGTCCAGAACTGATTTTTCGAAAAATCATATCTTAAGTTTAACACACCCGATTTTGGTAATTTTGGTACTAATCGATAGAAAATGGGACGTAGATACTAAATTCACTTGAAATTTTGAATTTTCATCGACTCAAAAAATTTTAGGACTCATTTTAATTTTTGCCCATTTTCAGTGTGGTGTCCAGAACTGATTTTTCGAAAAATCATATCTTAAGTTTAACACATCCGATTTTGGTAATTTTGGTACTAATCGATAGAAAATGGGGCGGTGATACTAAATTCACTTGAAATTTTGAATTTTCATCGACTCAAAAAATTTTAGGACTCATTTTAATTTTTGCCCATTTTCAGTGTGGTGTCCAGAACTGATTTTTCGAAAAATCATATCTTAAGTTTAACACATCCGATTTTGGTAATTTTGGTACTAATCGATAGAAAATGGGACGTAGATACTAAATTCACTTGAAATTTTGAATTTTCATCGACTCAAAAAATTTTAGGACTCATTTTAATTTTTGCCCATTTTCAATGTGGTGTCCAGAACTGATTTTTCGAAAAATCATATCTTAAGTTTAACACATCCGATTTTGGTAATTTTGGTACTAATCGATAGAAAATGGGACGTAGATACTAAATTCACTTGAAATTTTGAATTTTCATCGACTCAAAAAATTTTAGGACTCATTTTAATTTTTGCCCATTTTCAATGTGGTGTCCAGAACTGATTTTTCGAAAAATCATATCTTAAGTTTAACACATCCGATTTTGATAATTTTGGTACTAATCGATAGCAAATGGGACGTAGATACTAAATTCACTTGAAATTTTGAATTTTCATCGACTCAAAAAATTTTAGGACTCATTTTAATTTTTGCCCATTTTCAGTGTGGTGTCCAGAACTGATTTTTCGAAAAAATTATATCTTAAGTTTAACACATCCGATTTTGGTAATTTTGGTACTAATCGATAGAAAATGGGGCGGTGATACTAAATTCACTTGAAATTTTGAATTTTCATCGACTCAAAAAATTTTAGGACTCATTTTAATTTTTGCCCATTTTCAGTGTGGTGTCCAGAACTGATTTTTCGAAAAATCATATCTTAAGTTTAACACATCCGATTTTGGTAATTTTGGTACTAATCGATAGAAAATGGGGCGGTGATACTAAATTCACTTGAAATTTTGAATTTTCATCGACTCAAAAAATTTTAGGACTCATTTTAATTTTTGCCCATTTTCAGTGTGGTGTCCAGAACTGATTTTTCGAAAAAATTATATCTTAAGTTTAACACATCCGATTTTGGTAATTTTGGTACTAATCGATAGAAAATGGGGCGGTGATACTAAATTCACTTGAAATTTTGAATTTTCATCGACTCAAAAAATTTTAGGACTCATTTTAATTTTTGCCCATTTTCAGTGTGGTGTCCAGAACTGATTTTTCGAAAAATCATATCTTAAGTTTAACACATCCGATTTTGGTAATTTTGGTACTAATCGATAGAAAATGGGGCGGTGATACTAAATTCACTTGAAATTTTGAATTTTCATCGACTCAAAAAATTTTAGGACTCATTTTAATTTTTGCCCATTTTCAGTGTGGTGTCCAGAACTGATTTTTCGAAAAAATTATATCTTAAGTTTAACACATCCGATTTTGGTAATTTTGGTACTAATCGATAGAAAATGGGGCGGTGATACTAAATTCACTTGAAATTTTGAATTTTCATCGACTCAAAAAATTTTAGGACTCATTTTAATTTTTGCCCATTTTCAATGTGGTGTCCAGAACTGATTTTTCGAAAAATCATATCTTAAGTTTAACACATCCGATTTTGGTAATTTTGGTACTAATCGATAGAAAATGGGGCGGTGATACTAAATTCACTTGAAATTTTGAATTTTCATCGACTCAAAAAATTTTAGGACTCATTTTAATTTTTGCCCATTTTCAATGTGGTGTCCAGAACTGATTTTTCGAAAAATCATATCTTAAGTTTAACACATCCGATTTTGGTAATTTTGGTACTAATCGATAGAAAATGGGACGTAGATACTAAATTCACTTGAAATTTTGAATTTTCATCGACTCAAAAAATTTTAGGACTCATTTTAATTTTTGCCCATTTTCAGTGTGGTGTCCAGAACTGATTTTTCGAAAAATCATATCTTAAGTTTAACACATCCGATTTTGGTAATTTTGGTACTAATCGATAGAAAATGGGGCGGTGATACTAAATTCACTTGAAATTTTGAATTTTCATCGACTCAAAAAATTTTAGGACTCATTTTAATTTTTGCCCATTTTCAGTGTGGTGTCCAGAACTGATTTTTCGAAAAAATTATATCTTAAGTTTAACACATCCGATTTTGGTAGTTTTGGTACTAATCGATAGAAAATGGGGCGGTGATACTAAATTCACTTGAAATTTTGAATTTTCATCGACTCAAAAAATTTTAGGACTCATTTTAATTTTTGCCCATTTTCAATGTGGTGTCCAGAACTGATTTTTCGAAAAATCATATCTTAAGTTTAACACATCCGATTTTGGTAATTTTGGTACTAATCGATAGAAAATGGGGCGGTGATACTAAATTCACTTGAAATTTTAAATTTTCATCGACTCAAAAAATTTTAGGACTCATTTTAATTTTTGCCCATTTTCAGTGTGGTGTCCAGAACTGATTTTTCGAAAAATCATATCTTAAGTTTAACACATCCGATTTTGGTAATTTTGGTACTAATCGATAGAAAATGGGGCGGTGATACTAAATTCACTTGAAATTTTGAATTTTCATCGACTCAAAAAATTTTAGGACTCATTTTAATTTTTGCCCATTTTCAGTGTGGTGTCCAGAACTGATTTTTCGAAAAATCATATCTTAAGTTTAACACATCCGATTTTGGTAATTTTGGTACTAATCGATAGAAAATGGGACGTAGATACTAAATTCACTTGAAATTTTGAATTTTCATCGACTCAAAAAATTTTAGGACTCATTTTAATTTTTGCCCATTTTCAGTGTGGTGTCCAGAACTGATTTTTCGAAAAATCATATCTTAAGTTTAACACATCCGATTTTGGTAATTTTGGTACTAATCGATAGAAAATGGGGCGGTGATACTAAATTCACTTGAAATTTTAAATTTTCATCGACTCAAAAAATTTTAGGACTCATTTTAATTTTTGCCCATTTTCAGTGTGGTGTCCAGAACTGATTTTTCGAAAAATCATATCTTAAGTTTAACACATCCGATTTTGGTAATTTTGGTACTAATCGATAGAAAATGGGGCGGTGATACTAAATTCACTTGAAATTTTGAATTTTCATCGACTCAAAAAATTTTAGGACTCATTTTAATTTTTGCCCATTTTCAGTGTGGTGTCCAGAACTGATTTTTCGAAAAATCATATCTTAAGTTTAACACACCCGATTTTGGTAATTTTGGTACTAATCGATAGAAAATGGGACGTAGATACTAAATTCACTTGAAATTTTGAATTTTCATCGACTCAAAAAATTTTAGGACTCATTTTAATTTTTGCCCATTTTCAGTGTGGTGTCCAGAACTGATTTTTCGAAAAATCATATCTTAAGTTTAACACATCCGATTTTGGTAATTTTGGTACTAATCGATAGAAAATGGGGCGGTGATACTAAATTCACTTGAAATTTTGAATTTTCATCGACTCAAAAAATTTTAGGACTCATTTTAATTTTTGCCCATTTTCAGTGTGGTGTCCAGAACTGATTTTTCGAAAAATCATATCTTAAGTTTAACACATCCGATTTTGGTAATTTTGGTACTAATCGATAGAAAATGGGACGTAGATACTAAATTCACTTGAAATTTTGAATTTTCATCGACTCAAAAAATTTTAGGACTCATTTTAATTTTTGCCCATTTTCAGTGTGGTGTCCAGAACTGATTTTTCGAAAAATCATATCTTAAGTTTAACACATCCGATTTTGGTAATTTTGGTACTAATCGATAGAAAATGGGACGTAGATACTAAATTCACTTGAAATTTTGAATTTTCATCGACTCAAAAAATTTTAGGACTCATTTTAATTTTTGCCCATTTTCAGTGTGGTGTCCAGAACTGATTTTTCGAAAAATCATATCTTAAGTTTAACACATCCGATTTTGGTAATTTTGGTACTAATCGATAGAAAATGGGACGTAGATACTAAATTCACTTGAAATTTTGAATTTTCATCGACTCAAAAAATTTTAGGACTCATTTTAATTTTTGCCCATTTTCAGTGTGGTGTCCAGAACTGATTTTTCGAAAAATCATATCTTAAGTTTAACACATCCGATTTTGGTAATTTTGGTACTAATCGATAGAAAATGGGGCGGTGATACTAAATTCACTTGAAATTTTAAATTTTCATCGACTCAAAAAATTTTAGGACTCATTTTAATTTTTGCCCATTTTCAGTGTGGTGTCCAGAACTGATTTTTCGAAAAATCATATCTTAAGTTTAACACATCCGATTTTGGTAATTTTGGTACTAATCGATAGAAAATGGGGCGGTGATACTAAATTCACTTGAAATTTTGAATTTTCATCGACTCAAAAAATTTTAGGACTCATTTTAATTTTTGCCCATTTTCAGTGTGGTGTCCAGAACTGATTTTTCGAAAAATCATATCTTAAGTTTAACACACCCGATTTTGGTAATTTTGGTACTAATCGATAGAAAATGGGACGTAGATACTAAATTCACTTGAAATTTTGAATTTTCATCGACTCAAAAAATTTTAGGACTCATTTTAATTTTTGCCCATTTTCAGTGTGGTGTCCAGAACTGATTTTTCGAAAAATCATATCTTAAGTTTAACACATCCGATTTTGGTAATTTTGGTACTAATCGATAGAAAATGGGGCGGTGATACTAAATTCACTTGAAATTTTGAATTTTCATCGACTCAAAAAATTTTAGGACTCATTTTAATTTTTGCCCATTTTCAGTGTGGTGTCCAGAACTGATTTTTCGAAAAATCATATCTTAAGTTTAACACATCCGATTTTGGTAATTTTGGTACTAATCGATAGAAAATGGGACGTAGATACTAAATTCACTTGAAATTTTGAATTTTCATCGACTCAAAAAATTTTAGGACTCATTTTAATTTTTGCCCATTTTCAGTGTGGTGTCCAGAACTGATTTTTCGAAAAATCATATCTTAAGTTTAACACATCCGATTTTGGTAATTTTGGTACTAATCGATAGAAAATGGGACGTAGATACTAAATTCACTTGAAATTTTGAATTTTCATCGACTCAAAAAATTTTAGGACTCATTTTAATTTTTGCCCATTTTCAGTGTGGTGTCCAGAACTGATTTTTCGAAAAATCATATCTTAAGTTTAACACATCCGATTTTGGTAATTTTGGTACTAATCGATAGAAAATGGGACGTAGATACTAAATTCACTTGAAATTTTGAATTTTCATCGACTCAAAAAATTTTAGGACTCATTTTAATTTTTGCCCATTTTCAGTGTGGTGTCCAGAACTGATTTTTCGAAAAATCATATCTTAAGTTTAACACACCCGATTTTGGTAATTTTGGTACTAATCGATAGAAAATGGGACGTAGATACTAAATTCACTTGAAATTTTGAATTTTCATCGACTCAAAAAATTTTAGGACTCATTTTAATTTTTGCCCATTTTCAGTGTGGTGTCCAGAACTGATTTTTCGAAAAATCATATCTTAAGTTTAACACACCCGATTTTGGTAATTTTGGTACTAATCGATAGAAAATGGGACGTAGATACTAAATTCACTTGAAATTTTGAATTTTCATCGACTCAAAAAATTTTAGGACTCATTTTAATTTTTGCCCATTTTCAGTGTGGTGTCCAGAACTGATTTTTCGAAAAATCATATCTTAAGTTTAACACATCCGATTTTGGTAATTTTGGTACTAATCGATAGAAAATGGGGCGGTGATACTAAATTCACTTGAAATTTTGAATTTTCATCGACCCAAAAAATTTTAGGACTCATTTTAATTTTTGCGCATTTTATGAATATAAATCGAGAGTTTTTGACGTTTGAAGCATATTTCTTCGCGTTATTGCATTCTGCAGCTGTTTTTCGGTGGTGTATGAGAGAAATTTGTGATCGTTATTTTGAAAGTCGGTTGTTTCATCGAACGATTTTAAATCTAAGTTGTTACCGAATATAGCAAGCTCTTTCATACAAAAACAAGAATAGGACAAAATATTGAAAATTATGAAGCAACGAAGATAACGAGAATTCATAATACGACAACATTGATTTAACAAACCCGCCTAATATTTCAGTTGTATTTAACGAAACGACACATACAGTAGTGGTCATAAAGATTGTCACAAATGGTTTTTTGAGTATAACTTTTTTAAAAGTTAACCGATCGAGCTGAAACTTTCAGATATAGTGTAAAACGGTAAAATACATTGTTTTAACAACTATATCCCCGAAAATTAAAATAACCTGTGAAACAACAGGAGTTTCTAAGAAACACCGAAAACCGGGAAATATGTATTTTACGAATTTTTTTAGAAGTTATTATAGAGTTTTCATGTAAAACCACATTTTTTAGTTTTATTAAAGGTCTTATTGTATTTTCAGCTCAAAATAATAACAAAAACAACATTCAGAAAAACTGTATAGATGAAAGTATGAGAGCGAGTCGGTGCAAGAGACGGAACACAGTAAAACGGACTAGATCTTTGAACCAATTATATCTTTTTTACTTTAAATATTCTTTTTAAACACCCAATTTAACAATAAAACAGAAAAATAATGTTTAATTTAACATATAACATTCATAATCACAGACAGAGGTCAGCAGAGTCCACTAGTAGTACAATTTTGAAGTGAATCCGATACATTCAACGCTGAATATCATAACGGCAAGAGCTTGAATTAATATAAATTAACCTGTATTTGAAAGAAAAATATTTTTAGATTATAATATACTTAATTTGAGAAGTGGACCTTAAAGGTAACCCGTTTTATGAACGGGAATTCATGGATTTGTCTGAAGCAAGCCTGGACGTCATATTTACGCGCTCGAAATCAAGCGTAAAAAGGTCAGATCCATGATGATAATTAACTTAATTATGTAAAACGGCTAATTAATCACAAATTGACAAAAAAATAGTGTATAGATCGCGTTAACTGGTCGCTTCACATTTATCGAGTATCACGCCAGGTTTGCTTCACACAAATCCATGAATTCCCGTTCATAAAACGGGGTATCTTTAAGGTCCACTTCTAAAATTAAGTACATTATAATCTAAAAATATTTTTCTTTCAAATACAGGTTAGTTTTTATTAATTCAAGCTCTTGCCGTTATGATATTCAGCGTTGAATGTGTCGGATTCATTTCAAAATTGTACTACTAGTGGACTATGCTGACCTCTGTTTGTTATTATAAATGTTATATGCAATATTAACATTATTTTTCTGTTTTATTGTTAAATTGGGTATTTAAAAAGAATATTTAAAGTAAAAAAGATATACTTGGTTCAAAGATCTAGTCGGTTTTACTGTGTTCCACCTCTTGCACCGACTCGCTCTCATACTTTCATCGATACAGTTCTTCGGAATGTTGTTTTTTCTATTATTATGAGCTGAAAATGCAGTCAGACCTTTAATAAAGCTACAAAATATGGTTTTCCATGAAAACTCTGTAATAACATTTAAAAAAATTTGTAAAATGCATATTTCCCGGTTTTCAGTGTTTCTTAGAAATTGTTGTTAATTTACCGATTCTTTTAATTTCTCGGGATACAGTTGTTAAAACAATGTATTTTACCGTTTTACACTATATCTGAAAGTTTCAGCTCGATCGGTTAACTTTTAAAAAAGTTATACTCAAAAAACCATTTGTGACAATCTTTATGACCACTACTGTAATTGGAAGAACACTTGTTGTTCGGAATACATCGTTAGAAACAGGCAGAATTAGTATCATTATATTTTTTTCTATTTTCGCAAATATTATAATAACATTTGAAATTCGAGAAATATTTATGAAATTTCAAAAATTTCGGAAAAAAACGTTCAAAAACAAAAATTTCCAACATCATCAGCCATATTTTCCGAAAATATATTGTTTCCATACATGTGGGATGAATGCTGATAATTTGTTAACTTCAACTTTACCATATAGAATGTTTTAATAAAAAAATACTGTTAAATGTATATAGTTTGATAAAAGGCGAGAGACCAGACGGCGAGAGTGTTCATCTTGTATGTGTTCACTAACCACAACAGTGTTCAGTTGTTTTTTTTGTTTTTTTTTTACATTTTTTGCTTTTTTCTATGTGTTTTGTGTTAAAATTAAATGATTTTCTTAAATATTCTTGGTTTAAAAAATACAATTAACTATTAATTCCAATTTTTCATAGAAATCTCTTTTCGAAAGTAAAAATTCACGCAGTATAGCCTCTTCAATCGATTTTTTAAAAATTTTAATTTAAAAAAAAACGTTTTTTTCTTATTTAAATTACCGGTAAATTCTATAATTTCGAAAAATGTTGTTTTGCTCTGAAACCACGAAAATTAAACAGTAGAAAAATTAAAAATAAATTCCGGAATAGTAATTTGGGTTGACGTGAAACGAAACTTCTTTTTATTTTTAATCTCGATATTTCTTTTTCATTTTTCAATCATTTTGTTTTATTTTCAGCTGTTCTAATTCGCCAAATTCCCCATAAACTTCCCAACTCTGCTGATACAACACCTCTATTCGGAGCATCTTACCCGAACGGGAGTTGTTCTCCAATCCGTCGGTCGCTATCGAGCTGATCCACTACCAGGGTACGGTGCACCACCCCTGTCCGGACTTTGTGCGGACGGAGCAAGTTCTCTCTTTGAGAGGGCTTCTTTTGGAACAGTGGCCAGGCTTAGGGTAGCGATTCAGGGCACAGATGGAAAGGTTTTTGATGAGCGGGAGGGTTAGATGTGAAGAAGAGAGGTTGTTGAGGATTCGAGGGGTGGAAGTGAAGTGGATGAGGTGATGAAGGATCACTGCTCCGTTCAGATGGATAACAAATACTTCTACTATTGGAAACTTGACATGACTGAGCTTGACGGTTTTGACACAGCCAATAGAGTTTTTAAAAATTAATTTTCATGAAAATATTCGAGTTTTCAGGTTGCACTTTGTTCCGGTCATCAACCAGACATCTTCATCCCATTCACTGCGTCCTTAAAATCAGGAAACCCTTCGAGCGGCACTCCACACAATGCTCAACAATTGATTCACCCAATTTCACCGTTTTACGTTCTTCTGGCTCGACAAATCTCGAACACCAAATCACCAGGTTCATTTTTTTTTGTTCATTTTTTAAAAATAAGAACTGAGAATATGAAGTTTTATTTTTCTAATAAGTGTTAGGTCGATACTTTTTCTGATTTGTTTCTTTTAAATTCCCGGTATGTCAAAATTTAAAAAAAAAAGCTAATTTTTAGTTATTTTGGATACTTTCAGTCAGTTACTGATCCAAGTCAACATCGGTGGATGCAGATGCGATTGAACTGGATTCAGGTTAGTAATTATTTCAAAAAAAATCGCATTTTACAGCGAAATTTTGGTAATAGGTAGCCGAAGGCTTTCGCCAATTTTTGATTTTGATCAAAACTTCCAAAATTCCACTTTTTAAATGTTAAAATTTTAAAAACGCAGAAAACTTCCTTGAAACATGGCCATCTTTTTCGACTTCCTTAGTTTCTGAATAATTGATTGAATCAAGAGTTTTCAAACACCGAAACCCAGTTCAGTGGTCAGCCCACCTTCAATTCATTTTTTGAAAATAATAAAAACTTCAGGTACTGCATAAATCCGCCCAATTCATGCTTCGGCCTTCTACTCTTCCCTTGGGAGCATTTAGATTGGAAAGAATGTGTCAAATGAAGCCAAGAATGCTGAAATTCCGTCAATTGTCGTAGAAGAAACAGCTGCCAGAACAAAAGGTGATTCTGTAAACAAATATTTTATAATTTAGTGAATTTTGTGGAGAATCTCGAGCATCCTGGAACCTTGGAATCAAATAGATTTTGCGAATTTCCTCCCCCCCTCCCCCGTTTCCAAAATTTCGAAGTTAAAATTTAGCGCTGACGACTGCCGCGAGCGAAATTATATTTTCTTTTTGGTTTTCCATTTTTTTTTTAAATATAGTCGTCCGTCAGTAGTTCCTTCCTAAGAAATCGGCGTATTCTTCTTTGTTTCTTGAGGCTTGTCGCAGAAAGTTAGGGGTTTTTTAGGAATTCTACAGACTATATCTTCTATTCAAGATGCTGGGGACAACGCTGGGACAAGAAGACATTCTATTGTTAATAATTGTATTATTTTGTTCTGTATATTTCAATAAAGAGTTATATTTGGGGCTTTCGTTGGAAGCTCCAGCTCGCGGGAGTCTGTCAGCGCTTTTAGTTTTTTAAAAATTAGTTATTTTTTATTTGGGGGTTGGAAATGAAGGAGAGATGGGAAGAAGGAATTGGAACAGGACTGATGGAAATGGATATTCGATTAATGAAAGAAGAACTCGCGCTCTTTTTCTTGTGAGATTTAAAAAATATGTTAAAATGTGATTTCATTCTAATTTTTTTCAGAAATATGATTGATGAATTTCAAACGAGAATGAACTCGACTTGTTGAAAATGGCATCGATATCGTGTTTAGACAAATTTTAAGCCTTGTAGGTAATACTTATTTATTTTTTATTAAAAAAGGCATAACTGTGTGAAAATAAGAGTGGAAATCAAAGTTTTTGTAGAAGAAACACAATGAGCATGGAAAACATTCATGGAAATTAATTTTGCTTAGAAAATTGCCAAAAAACGTTTTTACTTTTTTAAAAATCGCATTTTCACAGCTTAATTTTGGTATTGTGCGGCCGAAGGCTATCGCCAATTTTTTTATTTTGATTCAAAACTGTTAAACAAAAAAATTTCAATTATAAGTTTCAACATTTAAAAACAATCAATTTTATTCACCGTGGATACTTTCAGGCCGCCTACTCCAACAAGTCAACATCGACGGATGCAGACGCAATTGAATTTGATCCAGGTTAGTGTTTATTTCAAGAAAAAATTCATTTTTACAGCTAAATTTTGGTAATATGTGGCCGAAGGCTATCGGCGATTTTTATATCTTAATCCGATTCTTATAAAATTTTCAAAATTCAAAATTTAGATTTTAAAATAAAATAAATAAATAAATTAGGATAATTTTAGGCCAACAGCTACAACAATTCAACATCGGGGGAAGGAGTAGCAATCAAATAAGATCAAGGTTAGTATTTATTTCAAGAAAAATAAGAATTTTGGAAATTCTTGGTTTTTTCGAAAAAATTTATAAAAAAACATTTTTACATCGAAATTTTGATAATAAGCGGCCGAAGGCTATCCCCAATTTTTGATTTAGATCCGAAACTTGTATATTGTTCAAAATTTCAATTTAAAAATCCAAACTTTTAAAAAATCGTATTTTTTCAATTTGTTTTTGAAAAGTAGAAAGTTTTGGAATTTAATGTTTTCAGTTCACCGCCACCCATCGACAGAGATTGAAGAAGCGACATTTAATTAAGTGAATAATTTCTGTATTATTATTATTTGTTAAAAAAAAAGATTTTAAGGGGGGGGGGGGGGGAGTTTATTTAAATGGGAAAAGCTTCATGCTTATTTTTTGATGACTGAAAATCTCTGAAAGGAGGAGTGTGGTATATAATTTAAAAAGGGTTCAAGTGGGAGTTATTCTTTTTAAAAATGTTCATCGTCATAGAAAACTGATGATTAAAAGAAGGGTGATATGAGAATAATTGAAAAATGTTCAAATTAAAAGCTCGGGGGGTTTTATATTTATGAACCTTCATGGAGAAAAAACTTTCATAGGTTTTTCACAAAGTTGGGTGGAGTTCATTTTTTATGTGGTTTTCGGAGACGTCTATGAATCTTGTAAGTGATCTAAAATAATTGAAACCGCTTTCAAGCTTGCTGAAACTTTTAAACATTTTTCAACGGAGTCTGTACCGAAATTAAAATATGGGTCCCCACTATGACGTATGCTTGAAAACGGGTATTATTATTCAAATGAATTGAGTAATTGATTTTTTTTTCGAAAATTAATAGAACTCGCCATCAAACTCAAATCTTAAGAAATCTATAGGTTTTGCCTAGATAAGCTTATAGAGGTCATATTCTTTTAAAAGGGTTCCCCAAAATTTAATTGGTTTTGGAGATTTTATTTCGGAGCAGAAATTAGATACAATTTTCTTTTTCAGTTAATTTTTGCGATAGTTACGTTTTCCAAGTTTTCAGACAATATAATAAAAATTGTGAAGTTCATGAATTTCCAAGCATTTTTAAGCCAGATTTTGGCATCAGATATAGATTTCCGAGTTTTTCAGCTGGCAGACCCAAAGGGGAAGGATATTTAAGATCCTGTTTTTGAGTTTTTTCAATATTTTTCGAGAAATTTGGGTTTTTTCAAGACATACGGTTTTTTGTCGAAATTCTAGTTTGTTCACTTCCTTGAGATTGAGGAAAATCATGATTCCTTCGTTTTTTTCTAATAACCACCAAAAATTGTCGCAATCGAGCATCTGAAACTGGAATCAATTGGATTTTTTTTTTTGAAAATTTGGCTATCAACTCTTTTCCTTTTTGTTCTGCATTCTGGCATGTCTTTGTTTACTTATTTCGGTAAATAACAACATTATGTTTGAAAATCTGAATAGCTAATTCTCATCACTACAAAATAGAATAAGAATACATGATTTCAGACGAAAACAATAATTGATGTATTAAAATGCATATGAACCTCTGTGAAACGGTTGAAATTAACTTGTTTTATTGTCAACGAAGCTCTTTTTCTTTTCCACTATCAAAAAAAAGCAGAACTATTGATTATTTACTTTTTTGAAGATGAAATAAACCATTATTTTTCTGAATCGAGATTTATTGAATGCAAAAGTACGTACAAGTAATCAAAACATTGTGGGAAAATATTTACAACGGTAATAATCACAGAACTTCGCACAAATCGAAAGAAAAATAACAGAACACGAACAATGAAATGGATTTTAGAGGCAAAGTCTTTGAAATCAATAATTGATGTGCACTAGTGCGTCGCCGTGTTTACACATTGCTTAAAGATACAGTAACCGAATTCGGAAATAAAATAATTTATTTCCAAAGATTTGTGCGTTTACCTTTTAACCGGGTTTTTCATATTTTTTTTAACGCGAAAAAACTACATTTTTGACTGCAGAAAATTTTTTTGGACATTTTAGAGAAGATTTCAAACATTTATTTTAATAAATGTGGATTTTTTCGAAGATTATTGAGAAATTATGTTTATTCATCAAAAATGTAGATTTATCGTATTTTTATTTCCTTTTTTCCTTTGGCTGGCCATTTTATTGATTTCAATCTGTTATCTGTAAATTATCTGAAAATCCTCTTCTTTTTTTTTTCATTTTCAAGTATTCATTTGGTTTTCAAACCATTTCTTTGTTTTTGTTGTTTTTGTAGAAAAAATAACACGTTTGTATAATTAAACTGTTTATTTAAGCAGTAATTATAAAAAAATAATCATTTCACATCTGTACAGAATAATAAAATTGTACCGTTGGGCGCGGATTTAGAATGATGAAGAAAAGACAGAATTGAGAGGAAACTGAGAATCGTAGGGGTGTTTAGACGAAGTTTTTTTTTCAGAACGTGGGTACCAACATTTTTTTTAAATATCTCGAATTGAATTATAATTTTTTTCAGATAGTGTTTTCTTTAAAGAATTCATCTCATACAGAATTTATTTTTTTGTCGGGAATTACTGGTTTTTCATTTAACATTTCATGAAAATGCATTACAAATAAAATCCAATCCTTATCATAGGTTCTCTCGTTGGGGCTTTCAGTTTTAAAAACAATTTTCGAACAATTTTCCACAATTTTCAAATATTCCCAAAGTCCCCACCAATTTATCAGAATATTCCTAAAACCTCTCAAAACCCAAATTAGGGGGCAATACCCACCACAGAAATTGTCTTACCCATCGATTTAAAAGAAACCAAATGAGCTGATAGTTGAGAACGAATGTTTATTAGAAATTGGGGTTCTTTGGGGGAGATATGGGAGAATTCGAGAGGAGGGGGTTAGGGAGCGAAATGGCCTTGTAATGTTGGGTCGAGGAACGAAGAACCAAATCACAACCTTTGGCGACAAACTAAACGGATCAGGAAAAGTTCCACGAAATCAACTAGAGAGAAAGCATGTAAATGACAGAGTAGGCGTTGAGTGCAACTAGGTAATTGTACTCGAAGAGCTAAGCGAAGAGTATAAAAAAACGATAGAATTTGCCTAATTATTGAAGCAAAATGTAAAGTTCAGAAGTTTTTTAAAAGGTTTTTCACAAGAATGTGAATGTTGTTTTTTTTTAGATACTCCAGAGCATTATTATTGCTTGTTTCAAAATGTTGTCCTGGGGTGCTGGACTTAGTACATCCTGCTCTTTTCAGAACAGGGAATATCCAACTTTCTAATTTCAAGTAGTTATACTGTGTTTATTGAAATTTATCCACCCAAAACCCGCTATTCAAGGTCTTTCCCGTTAAAGATCCCAAGAATAAGACAGATTAAAGACAACTGAAGCAATGAATGGTCTATCTCAGTACCGACCTTTTAATGAAAACTTCTGAACGTTACATTTTTTTTCCAAGTCATTTTGCTTCTTCTATACGCATTTTATACACTTCTAATTATCGAAATATGAGCTTTCGAGCTAGACCTAAACGCCAGAAATTTAACAATTATTCTCTCATAATGTTGATTAAGTGGGCGCCGGGAGTGAAAAACGGGAAATGAAAGTGACAAGAAACCCCAATTTAATATATATATATATAATAGTAATAATAATAATAAAATATTGACCCTTTTCTTAAACCCTAATATATTGAAAAAAAAACCATAAAAGATGGAAAAAAAAACAAAGTTAACACCTAAAATATTCCCAAATACCCTAATGTTAAACCCTAAACTGCTCCTAAATATTCACAAGTACTCCTAAAACTTAAAACCTAGAAAAAAGAAGTATTAGGATAAATGGGCGGTCTTGAAATATAAATATTCAACAAGAATTATTTGTTCTCAAACGTCTCAATTAGTTTCTTAAAAATAGATAGGCCCCCCTAATACAGATTTGGAGTTGAAAAAGAAATATTCAAGATATAATTGGTGGGAAAGCGAAAGTATAAAAATGAATTTTGAAGAAAAAACACTTTGGAAATATTCGGAAATAGTTGAAAACTGTTTAAAAATTGTCATAAAACCTGGGCCCCCCGATAAGAGAAACCTATGTTACCCACTGGATTTTCCTTTTTGTTTTCCTTTAAAGGAAATATAACGACATTAATGAAACCACACCCGAAACTAGACTTGAATTGAGAGAATTCGATAAAACAAATGAAAATATTGACAAACAGAAATGATTTTCGACTTTTTTTGAATTGTTGGTACCCAAAACATAGAATTTTTCAGATTTCTTCACCCCTACTTCAAAATAATCGATTTTTGACAGATATTATGGTCTTGGACCTTGAAATGAATGATTTTGAATCAAAAAATGAGAATAATGAGATTTTGAATTTGAAATTCGGCTTTTTGCCTTGAGATAATGAGTTTGACTCAAAAAGATAAACGAAATTAAGTTTTGAACTTGAAATTTGAGTTTTTAAGCCATGGAAAACAATTGGAATCAATTTTTATAACAGCTTTGATAGTTTTTTTCGCGCCTCCTATTTTCATGACACGTTCTTCTAACTTTCTCATCTTGAAATCAAGCGTTAACGCCGAATTTCCAAAACTTTTGTTTGAACACTTTGACAGCAATAGATGAAGCTCTTCGGCAGTCACAAACTAACCAATTTAAAAGCTGAATATTTCTAGGTTTTCAGAATTCCCAAAATTACGCTGAACATAGTTCAACGAGATAACTTAACTATTTTTAGATTCACTTAGGACAGAGAAAACGGGAAAAATGTGATGTGAATTGAGAGAGGAAGAAACGAGGGAAAAACTGAAGTTATTGTTGGAAAAAAACCAGGACTGGAGCATAAATCGAAACTTGTTCGAATCGAGGTTTCAAGAATTCGAAAAATCCAAATTCGGCATTAGAAAGAGGATAAATGAGCCAACTTGGGAGATGGAAGAGGTTCTCTTATGTTCCGAACAATGCCCATCCGATCTTCTATCGTACACTACATCAAAAAAGATCGATCCCAGTCGGATCACCGAATAATAATATTCGCTGGCCGTTCCCATTTCGACACTTCGTGGATGATGCCATTCCCCGAGCATTCGGTTTCATTTTTTGAGCAAGCACTAAGTAATTTGGAGGGAACTAAGCTGTAGAAGTAGGCGTCAAGTAGATTTGGATACCTAAAGACTAACCCCTAAACCGAATGCCACTAACTAACCAAAATGTGATTATTCCATTGGCCTAATCCCATTTTGGCATCTTTATTTGAGAAAAAAAAGGTAAATTTACCTTTGATTGTCCTTGAACTCCCTTGCCGACCTGAAAAAATAAAAACTTCCAGTACACCATTGATGACCATTGCTGAACTGCGAAGATGCTGAAAATCCCTTAGACAGTGTGGAAGCGTCAGGGCTGGAAGATGCGCCGAGAAGACGACTCCTGCACGCTTGTTCAACACTGTTCGTCGCAGGGAATGAATCCTCCCAAAAGTGAGGAGATGGGTCGCCAGACACGAATATCATTATTCGGGGATCCGACCAGTTTCGAAGGATTCTGAGGCGGTGAGGACGGAAAATAGGTTGAACATTGCTGCGGAGAAGAGAACAACCCCCAACTCGCAAGCCAACCCATTCATCCTCCTTCCAATGCGGAATTCGAATTTCTCGAATTCTTGAAACGTCGATTTAAACAACGTTTCGAAAAATACAACCATCCCGGTATGTTTTTTCCACCAAAAACCTCGATTTCTCACCCGCTTCGTTTCTCTCAATTTACATCACATTTTTCCGTGTTTTCCCCTACCTAAGGTCCTCTGAAAATAATCAAACTAGCTCGTTAAACTACCTTCAGCGCAATTTCAGGAATTCTGAAAATCTAGAAATTTTCAGCGTTTAAATTGGTTAGTTTGTGACTGCCGAAGCGCCTAATCTATTGCTGCCAATGATTCAAACAATTATTCTAGAAATTGAGCGCGCATGCGTAATAACTAGATGAGAAAAAAAATGCATTAAAAACAGAAGGCGCTAGAAAACTAACAAAACTGTTATAAAAACGATCCTAACAAATACAGGAATGAAAAAAGATAACAAATACAGGAATGAGAGGATAAGAAATGACAAGAATGAGAGAAAAACAAATAACAATAAATGCCCAACGGTACCTGTACAGGAAGAAATGTTGCAGAAGTTGGATTGACAGAAATTGATGGATACAAGATGAAATTGGTACAGATGAAATGGTACAGCAAAACCCCGAAGGGTTTTAACACCTCCTCCGACGAGCCTGCAAATTTGAATTTAAGTTGAAGAACGTTTAATTTGAACGAATAACTTACACCAAATGCTTTTGGTGCCCTCGGACCCAGAATGGCGCAGCATTCCTTAATCTTTCGATTGGTCTCGGCAACTTTGTTGCGCTGAGAACGTCGGAGTGGCGTCGGAGCAGGCGGGCGAATGTCAACCGGTGGCTGTGGAAGAGGCTGTGCACCGGGTTGTTGAGCAGCCGCCGCATTTGCTCTTTCGATCGCTGCTGAAAATATAATTGTTTAATGTTAGCTTGAAATTAAATGTATTTTTTACCTAGATCGATCTGAACCCCTTGCAGAGATTCTCGGAGCCTCTTCCTCTCTTCATCGAAATCTAACGGTTCATTGGATTTCCTTTTGTTCCGTAGGTCTTTACGACCCTCCATCAGCCGTCGTCCGTTCACAATGGTGAAGATTCCACACTCAACTCCGTCAGATTGACGTTCTGAGTGAGTGATGTACGCATAACGGAACTTAATGTTGTTGGCGATTTGAGCATCAACCAATTTCGACACCAATCGCTTCAATTTTGCCAACCTTTGATCTTTCACGGGTTTCGTCGGCGACAATGAATCATAAATGATGCAGGTGGATTCTCGAACTCGATAAATACCAAGTGCCCAATGATCGGTGTGATGGAGCGGCATCAAGAGGTATTCCGGATCCTGCCGGAAATAGATGTTATTGTGGATCGCTTCACGATCCGGCTCCCTCCGTGCCAAGTCGTCGTCGGACTCTCCATTCATCCTCGTCGGCCAATCGGCAAAAACTCCAGGGTGCAACACGGCATATTTCCCTCCGCGCATGTTTGCTATCGAAGCCTGAAAATAGTTATTTTCATTAAAAAAATATGTATTCTTCTGACTATTTCATTCTTCAATCCATTCTTTCTATTTTCTCCTCTTTCTACTTATTTTTCTCATTTCCATTAATAATTTAATAATTTACAGAAATAGCCCCAGCAATCATTTTGGGCAACGGCCTTCAAATGTTTCGCCTAGTTTCGGAAAGTTAGTTCATTTTTACTTTAAAAAAATTATAATTTTCGTTTTGGGAGCTCTCGCAGTGCCAAATTATATTTTAAATCGAAAAATTTTGAAAAGTGAGAAAATGAGCATTTTATAAACATGAAATGTTGAGCTACCGAATATTGTTTAAAATAATAGATTTGTATTGACATTTCAGAAACTTGGTTTCAATAAAAGTGGGGGGGGGGGGCTCCCGAAAATAAAAATAAAACCAATAAACATAAGATGAAGTGAGAAAATGTTTAGATTATAACTTAAAGGTTCATATTTGAGAGTTGAAAATTATTTTTCTATTCTGGAACTCCCGAAGTTCGAAGGAATATCAAAATCAATAGAAAAAACCCAGAATGGAGTTCAATAGTCTAAAAAAAACCCTCGAAATTGTTTATTTCAGCACCGTTGTGAGGTTTATTTCAGAAATTCAATGTACGAAGCTCCCCAAAACTTGAAATAAAAACCAAAGGGACAATTTCATGAATAAACCTCTAAAAAAATGAAGATTAGCTCAATTTTTTGATAATTTCAGATATTCGTCACATTTCGACCAAAATTCCGAAGAATTGGAGTGAAATGGATGTAAGGATTGGATAGAAATCGGTGTGAATAAGGTAAGATTTAGTAATACTTTCCAAATATAAATAAACATTTTAATTTCCCCGCTCGAAATGTTGATTCTCTCACGTTTAGAAACCAATTTCGAATTTCGGGCTCTCGAAATTGAATAAGAATTTCAAAATTCAATGAAGTTAAAGGAAAACAAAGATAGAATTATCGAAAAATCAGAAAATAGAAGCAAAAATAAGAAATAAGTGGAGAAATGAATAAAAAATAAGGAGGAATAGGATCGAAAAATGAGAAAAATATCAAAAGAAAACTAACTTCTTTCAAAAGCCCCATGTAGACGGCCCCATCTGTGAGCCACTTGGCTTGTCCAATGGCCGTTGGATCCAAGCACAGCAGGTCATCATCGGAGACAACGGCGGTCAGGAAGTTCGTCCAGAACTCCGTGGCAAATAGACTCCTTTCTAAATGAATGCCATGGACTGGAAGTCCTTGTGGATGTGGAACTGGAGGGCTTGGCGGCGGAACTGGCGACGGGGAAGAAGCTGGTCTTCTCTGAAACAAATTGATGATTAATTTTTAAAAAATCAAAAAATCTGTCACTTACCTTTCGTCGATCTCTAATAACGACGTTTGGATGATCCGTTGGCATGGAGTACGGTGATGACCGAGGAGATCGCTGAAAAAAGTTCATTTTTAGACTAGTTTCAATAATTTGATCTGAAGATTAAAAATTTTCAAAATTTTAGGAGGGAAATTTTGAATTTTTCGAAAACTTACTGTGATCCTTCCTCTTCTTTTCGTGACGTGGATGTCATTGATGACGGTGGCTGCTTGAACCGACGTTTCCTGAAATTTACGATTTTCAGGCATTTGTTAAAATTTTAAATCGTTTCGTTCTTCTCTAAATCGTTCTTCTCTAACGTTTATTAAAAAAAACGAATTATTTAAATTTCAGATCACAAATTCAACAATATGGACAGCTTCAACAATTCTTCTCATTGGAGTTCGAAAATTGTGAGTTTTTAAAACAATTCAAAGTTGTGAATTTAAAAAATTCAGTTATCTTGTTTTTAAACCAAAAATAAGAAATAGGAAAAGTTATAGATTACATTTTTAAGGAAAATTTATATATTTTCAGAAATTCTCACCGAGATATCAACCGATGGAATCGTAGAATTGTTTGGAGTCGTCATCTCCGACAGATCCTCCAGTCCGCGATAATATTGATTGATCAATGCCGAATCGTCGAATAATTCAACCTTCGGATCATGATTGCTGCAGTCGTCCCGGCTACAATGGCAACAATCGATCTGAAAAATGGTAGGATTTTTATTGATTTCATTAAAAAAACAAACATACGTCGCAATATATGCCGTTGCTCTTGCATACGCAATCCTGGATGCAAAATCCATCTTGACACGATCGCATGCATCCTCTGTCAACATTTGAGCACAAGGTGCCATGCTCCAGTCCTTTCGAAGGTCCCAAAAGATCCTCCTTCTGTGCAGCTGTCAGCTTTATCAATGATTTTCCGGTGCGATGTTCGGCTGGTCGCTTCAGTCGGCCGGTCTCTTCTCCAATTGGCGAACCAGTTATCGGCATCCGATGTCCATAGATACCCTCTCCTTCGGTAATACTGAAGACTCTGGACTTGGTCTTCTTGGCGAACGTGAGCCTTCGTCCAACTCTCACAGGTGACGATGCTCCTGGCGATGGCAAAGAGATGTCCATATTGGCAGCTGTGTTCATCTCCGTGAGATCCTGGAGTGTTTCGGAGTCCAGCGTTGCGATGAGTGTGGCCTTCCTCGATGTGGTGGTGAGTTGGCCATTATCAGCAGACGCCTTCTTCTTCAAAAGGGTTTTGGTCGGTCTCCGGGCCGTCTTCTTGACACATCCATGGTCCTCGACTACCATGGCAGAAGAAGTCGGCTTCGAAGGGTCCGACCGGGTGGTGATCCGTTTTGAGGGGGATTGGCCCCCTCCTCTCTTCTTGGCGACGCCGGTATTTCCGACGACAATCGGCAGCTTAAGAGCTTGCTCCTTAAGCTTGCGCTTAATTGTCCTGGAGACAAGCTCCCGCCTTGGCGGAGCCGATGCCGTCTTGAGATCCGGAAACTCGGAGACTTCGAACTTGAATGTTCTTGACGATTGCATGATTGCGAATAACAGATATTAGGAATATGGCTATAAAAGCTGAAACGATAAAATCGTAGGAGACGATGGTCTCGTAAATCTACACGCTTGGCGTGGTTAGAGAACGTACGCTGCTGCAGAGACGCAGACAAACCTGTTATGGAGTATGTGGAGATAAGAGACACTGTCAATTAGTGTGAGAAGAGTTATGGTGTGGGTGGATGGTCCAGGTAAGTTGTAGGATATTGTCATCATTTTTTTTAATAGGGTGTTTTTTTCAATTTAAACTTCATTTTAAAAAAAATTTTCAGAACTTCAAAGCGTATGATTGCAATGTTCAACTGTTAAATTTGATATTACTGACGAATCTCACGCAATTTATTATCAAAATCGTAAGCTGAAATTTCAGTTTTTAAATAATTCCGTAATTTTTAAATTTCAGCTGTTTCATCCACAATCTTCCCAGATCAATTTCCAATCTTGCTGAAATTCGAGATATTTGAATGTAAGCCAGAATTTCAGTCTTATTCCGAAATATTTATATTTTTCAGATAGTCGTCATTTCAAGGATGGGATTTCAATGATCGTATCAAATTCGAGACAAATAAAATCGGAATTTTATGAATAACTGACTTCTGGATCGCAGCTGATAAAGGTGATGCTAAAATTTTACTTTTAAGAAATTTCAGGGTTTGGAGGGATGAGTAGTTCACCAAATTCGGTTCGGAGTCGTAACTATGAATCTCTCGTTTTATCGTGGTAGTGATGAGTGTTGAAGTATTAGCAGAAAACTCAAATTCAACTTCATGTTAGCAAAAAGCAGGAATTCTGATAGAAATACATTGAAATGGATGGATGCATGATAAGAAGATCGATATGCTTTGCCAGGACATCAGAAAAAAATGTGGATACTATGGAGTGTTATTGCAATTTGATTATTCTATTCGAAAGGTAACAATGAATTGGAATGGTGAAACTAAAATTGTGGTTTTTCTCCAGGATTTAAGAAGTTAATCAATCTAGAATGAAAGAGCTGGTCTTCAGTTTCACATGGAATGCAGGAGCACCCAAAGATGCACATCGATTTGCTTAATATACATTTTATCAATTTTCGTCAAAAGAAATTAAGTGATCCTCATCTTTTGGCAGCTCATTTGTTGTTGCTAAGAATTCCTGGATGACTGCTGAAATCCGAGATCCTTCAATGTAAGCCAGAATAAAAGTAGAATTCCACATTAAAAATGTTTTCAGATGATTGTCAATTCACTGATCATCATGGATAATTGCCAAAGTGTGGAGCAGAGTGGGATTTGAGATCACCTGAAATACGATAAATTGGTGTTTCTAGATCCTAATGAATCGATTGACATTGGAATATTGGATATGGAAACAATTTCTTGATAATTGAGAGCAATGATCTCATTGATTTTCTAGCAAGTTCAAAGGATACAGTTACTGGGTTGATTAAAATTCAACGAAAGGTATTCTTTTTACTGCATTTTCGACCAGTAAGTGATTTTGCTCCTACCTATTTTTGATATTTAATAGGTAGGGCTCGATCACTTTTCGGTTGATTATTGGCAAATAATTTTTCTTGATAACTCCTAGAAATCCGTTTCAAACCTTATTCAAAGTTGATCTTGTTGATTTTACAGGGAAGCCATTTTTCAAAATGCTTTAAGAAAGGAATTTGGTCAAGGAAAAAAGGAATCTGGTACTAACTACTCTCCGCTCGTTTTTCAAGCCAAAATGATCGAAAGGGGCGTCACCAAATGTCCCTTTCAAAAAATCTGGTCCCGAAGATGCACATGAATGTTCCGATTCGAAATTGAGAAGTGACGACTGACAGCACGGATCCCACGAAGTTTCTGGCCTAGTTCGAAAACTTGGAAGGATTCCGTTATTGAGTTTAATGAAATGATGGTATTTTTGTATTTTTATCGCGTTTTCGACCAGTTAGTGATTTTGCTCCTACCTATTCTTAATAGGTAATAGGTAGGGTTTTATCACTTTTCGGTTGATTGTCGGCTTCGGTTCGGATTATCGGTTGATTTTTTAAAATAAAAATTTGAAATCACTTTGAAATCTTATTCAAATTTGATCTTTTTGATATTACAGGACGGTAATTCTAGAATTTTGCTGAAGAGGAAGATATGTAAAAAATTGGTTTAATAGTGGAACGATCTGAAAGCAATCGATACATAATTCACCAAATTGTTTTCAAATGACGTTGTGATAATTGAAAGTTTGCAGCTCATGGATTTGTGTTTATAGAAGTTCAACGATAAGTAAAAGTGTTATTATCTCGTTTTTGGCCAGTGAGGGGTTTTTAATTGATTTCATGGTTTTCGGGATTCTTGAGGAAGAAGATATCCAGTAATCAAACTACAATGTTGCCAACTCGGTTAGCAACACTAAAAATTCTGTAAATTTTGCTGAAAGTGCCAAAAAGTTTAGTTTGATTCAAAAATTAATCATATTTTCAGATTACTCATTCAATGAAGTTCTTATTGATCCAGATGACCCGTAAGCAGTTATTGGTGCGACGAATATTGATTTTAAATTCTTTTTTAATAACAAATAAATTGTTGTGCTACTTTATTAACGACACATTTTTTTGTTGAACCTAAATGGAAGACACTAATTTTTTTTTGCAACATTTCAGTTCAGTTCCGTTTAGAGGGTCCAAATTTTGAAAATTTCATATTTATCCTTTATTTTATCATCATCCTGATTTTGGTATGCATCGCAATTTTTATGATATTTTTGAAATTTCTGAAAATTTGAGAATCAACTAAGGAAAAACTATATGTTTTTTAAGATCCCATATCGATCATTCATATTTTAAGATTAATTTCAGAACGAATAAATGATTTTAAAGAACTGAAAATTCAAAAAAACAACATTTCACTTTTAAAAATGGCACAATTCTTATGATATTTTTGAAATTTCTGAAAATTTCAGAATCAACTAAGGAAGAAGAATATGTTTTTTAAGATCCCATATCAATCGTTCATATTTTAAGATTAATTTCAGAACGAATAAATGATTTTAAAGAACTGAAAATTCAAAAAAACAACATTTCACTTTTAAAAATGGCACAATTCTTATGATATTTTTGAAATTTCTGAAAATTTCAGAATCAACTAAGGAAGAAGAATATGTTTTTTAAGATCCCATATCAATCGTTCATATTTTAAGATTAATTTCAGAACGAATAAATGATTTTAAAGAACTAAAAATTCAAAAAAACAACATTTCACTTTTAAAAATGGCACAATTCTTATGATATTTTTGAAATTTCTGAAAATTTCAGAATCAACTAAGGAAGAAGAATATGTTTTTTCAGATCCCATATCAATCGTTCATATTTTAAGATTAATTTCAGAACGAATAAATGATTTTAAAGAACTAAAAATTCAAAAAAACAACATTTCACTTTTAAAAATGGCACAATTTTTATGATATTTTTGAAATTTCTGAAAATTTCAGAATCAACTAAGGAAAAACTATATGTTTTTTAAGATCCCATATCAATCGTTCATATTTTAAGATTAATTTCAGAACGCATAAATGATTTTAAAAAACTAAACATTCAAAAAAACAACATTTCGCTTTTATAAATGGCCCAATTTTTATGTTATTTTTGAAATTTCTGAAAATTTCAGAATCAACTAAGAAAAACTATATATTTTTTAAGATTCCATATCAATCGTTCATATTTTAAGATTAATTTTAGAACGAATAAATTATGTTAAAGAACCAAAAATTCAAAAAAACAACATTTCACTTTTATAAATGGCCCAATTTTTATGATATTTTTGAAAATTTCAGAATCAACTAAGGAAGAAGAATATGTTTTTCAGATGCCGTATCAATCGTTCACATGATACAATTAATTTCAGAACGAATAAATGATTTTAAAGGCAGCTGATCAGTTAACACGATCCAAATTAAAGGCAAAAAATCAAAATTCGAATGAGAGCCCAGGTGGTCCAAAGAGCATTACCAATATGTAGCCACATTCAAATAAATGTGTTTCGCGCCAATTCCGACCGCGTTGCACGGACCACGACCGCGCCGCACGGACCCGCGGCAATTCAAAATTTTATTTTTCCGACTTTGACCGGCTGCTGTAAATCGGCTTTTTGACAAAAAAAATTTTTAATAGTCGTATCAGATTGCTGAAAGAAAGTACTAATTTTTGGTATATCGTGCATATGGGGTAAAATTAACTGAACAGCTGTCTTTAAAGAACCAAAAATTCAAAAAAAAAAACATTTCACTTTTAAAAATGGCACAATGTTTATGATATTTTTGAAATTTCTGAAAATGTCAGAATCAATTAAGGAAGAACTATGTTTTTTTCAGATCCCATATCTTGAAATAAATATTTTGTAAGAATTATTCGCCCTCAACGTCTCAATTAGTTCTTAAAAACTGGTAGGGTCTCCTAAGGTTCAAGTTATTGTTAGAATTTTTTTTGAAATGTGCAAATTTCTCGAAAATGAAAGTGCTGCGCAGGGATTTCTTTCTCGCAAAATACTACCTAGTAATTTTACAATAATATTCGTCGCCCCTGTTTAAAAGAAATTCCTCATATTTTTGAAGCCTACCTGAGAATCAGATTGTTTTAGGGAGATATATTTCCGGACAATCAAATAAAAAAAATCGAAATTTGCCCATGTTTTTGAAAAATTTTCATCAATAAAAAACCCAAACCTTTTAGAGTTAAATACGATTTTCAAAAATCCCCGCAGTTCAACTTTTTAATCATCATTATTCTATGATGATGATGATGAACTTTCTTTTACTTGAAATTTTTGAGCTATACCCCACACTCTCTGTGCTTTCATCCATCAAGGAGTCAGCATTTCCCATTTAATAACCCCACACCCCTCCCCAAAAATCATGTTTTTCTTCGGAAAAAATGATTAAAAGTAAAAATCGATCAACAAAAATTATTCACATATTTTTGAAAACTTGAGAAACATCAATATAAAACTAGAGGTCATTACGAGTTTCAAAAAATTCCCGCAGCCCCCTTTTTAATCATCATTATTCTATGACGAACCTTTTTTTTAAACTATAAAACCCCATACTATCCGTGCCTTCAGACATCAATGAATCAGCATTTCCCATTTAATAAGCCCTCCCCAAAAATCATGTGTTTCTTAAGAAAAAATAACAAAAGGTAAAAATCGATCAATGAGAATTATTCACTTAATTGTCGATTCTTCATGATCCTCACTCTATATGTCGATGTCGCGCCGGTGATTGAACTTTGTTGAACCGTTGATTTCCCTTCAAAAAAATGTTCATTTTTGAAAATTTACAAAATAAAAAATTGGCGATAGCCTTCGGCCGCCTATTACCAAAATTTAGTTGTAAAAATGTTTTTTCATTATTTCTTCGTCGAAAAACTCTAAATTTTTCCAAAATTCAACTTTAAAAAAAATACTAACCTGGATCCAATTTGATTGCTGTTGCATCCGCCTATGTTGATTTGGTATAGTAGTTGGCCTGAAAGTATCAAAAATGAATAAAATAAAGTATTTCTTAAAATTTTTAAGCTGACAATTGAAATTTTGAAAGTTTACAAGTTTTGAATCTAAGCAAAAAATTGGCGATAGCCTTCGGCTGCCTATTACCAAAATTTAGTTGTAGAAATGAGTTTTTTCAAACACTTTTCGAAAAAATTCATATTTTCCTTGAAATAAATACTAACCTGGATTCAATTTGATTGCTGTTGCATCCGCCGATGCTGACTTGGTGGAGATTTGGCCTGAAGGTATTAAAAATAAATGAAATTGACCTTTTAAACAATGTTAAATTGAAATTTTGTAAAATCACAAGTTTTGGATCAAAATAAAAAAAATTGGCGATAGCCTTCGGCCGCCTATTACCTTTAGCTCAAAAATTTTTTCTTATTACTTATTTCTTGAAATAAATACTAACCTGGACCAATCATAAGTTTTCCTTTTATTCATCGAGTGTCCATTTGAATTTCATCCTGTTCCAATTTCCTCCTACCATCTATCCTCCATATACAACCTCCCACACACCAAAAAAAAAAAACGAACCTTTTTTGAACCTTTTTTTTTAAACAATTAAACCGCACACTCTCCGTGTTTTCAGCCATCAAGGAATCAGCATTTCCCATTTAATAAGCCCTCCCCCCTCCCCAAAAATCATGTTTTTCATAGGCAAAAATAATAATAAGTAAAAATCGATCAATGAGAATTATTCACTTATGTCGATGTTGCACCGGTGATTGAGCTTTGTTGAACCGTTGATTTCCCTTCAAAAATTTTTTCAAAAAACGGTGATTGAACTTGAACTGAAAATTAAACATATTTTTCCTTCAAAAAAAAAATTAAATTGAAAATTTGGAAATTCACAATTTTTGAAATAAATTTAAAAATTTGCGATAGCTTTCGGCCGCCTATTATCAAAATTTAGCTGTAAAAAGCGATTTTCTTTAAATTTTAAAATTGGAAATTTTGAAAATTCACACGTTTTAAACAAAATTAAAAAATGACGATAGCCTTCGGCCGCCTATTACCGAAATTTAGTTGTAAAAATGAGATTCTATTTAAAATTCATTAAAAAATACAAATTTTCTCGACAAAGCCCAAAATTTTTCGCAATTCATATTTTTTCTCGAAATGAATACTAACCTAGATCCAATTCGATTGTTGTTGCACCCGACGATGCGCCGATGTGGATTTGGTGGAGTAAGCGTCCTGAAAATATCAAAAATGAATAGAATTGACCTTTTTAAAAAACATTTTAATTGAAATTTGGAAAATTGGCGATAGCCAATGAATAAAATTGGTATTTTTGACAAATGTTGAATTTTAAATCGAAATTATTGAAAATTCCACGTTATAAATAAATTAAAAATTGGGGACAGCCTTCGGCCGCCTTTCACCGAAATTTAGTTGTAAAAATGGGATTTTTAAAAATTTTAAATTGAAATTTTGGAAATTCGCACGTTTTTAAACAAAAAAAAAATCGCGATAGCCTTCGGCCGCCTGATACCGAAATTTAGTTGTAAAAACGAGATCTTCTTTTAAAATGTTTCCAAATTTTCACGAAAAAAATACAAAAATTTCCAAAATTCATGTTTTTCTTGTAATAAATACTAACCTGGATTTTATTCGATTGCTGTTGCACCCGACGATGCGCCGATGTTGATTTCGTGAAGTAAGCGGTCTGAAAGTATCAAAAATGAATAAAATTTCAATTTAAAATTCAGAAATTTAAAAAAAAATCGTAAATTTTGAAGATTCACAAGTAGATAAACAAAATGAAAAAAATGGCATTTAGTACTGGAAAAACTCGACTTTTTTTGTAAAAAACTTTTCTAAAAACAAAAAATCAAAAAAGTGCCGAATACAATTTGAAGAAAAGACAATTTAGATTGTTTTGACATAAAAATTAGCTGGGAGAACACGATCTGTGATGCGTTACACATCATGTTCACTACGCGCATGTGGAGAACGTTTTAATTGGCAGTTATTAAAAGTAAAAAACTGGTATTTCCAATGGTTTCAAGCCTAGATTGAACAAAAAATTACGTTCTCCATAAGTGCGTCAGTCAAAAATTGCATTGGCGTGATTGATCGCAGCGGCGGGAAAAAATTAGCTCCTATCCCGGCGCGTAGTGAAAAGCATGCCGTGTTTTTTTTTTTTAATAAAATTGGCCATTAAAAAAATGTTAAACTGAAATTTTGGAAATTCACAAGTTTTTGAACAAAATCTAAAATTGGCGATAGCCTTCGGCGGCCAATAACCGAAATTTAATTGTAAAAATGAGATCTTCTTTAAAAACATTTCCAAAATTGAGATTTTTCTGGAAATAATTACTAACCCGGATCTTATTCGGTTGCTGTTGCACCCGACGATGCGCCGATGCTGATTTTGTGGAGCATTTGGTCTGAAAGTAATAAAAATGAACAAAACTGCAATTTTTTCTGAAATTTCAGATAAAACTATTGAAATTTTGGAAATTCACAAGTTTTCAAACAAAATCTAAAATTGGCGATAGCCTTCGGCCGCCTATTGCCGAAGTTTAGTTGTAAAAATGAGAATTTTTAAAAAATTTTTTGAAAAAAAACCAGTTTTCCAAATTTTCTCAAAAACACTCCAGAATTCATTTTTTTTCTTGAAATAAATACTAACCTGGATCAATAATAAGTTTTCCTTTTGCTCATCGCGTATCCATTTCCATTCCATCTTGTTCCAATCAATTTCATCTTACCATCTATCTTCCATATCCAACCCCCCCCCAAACCACGAAAAGCTAATTTTTAAAAAAAATTAAAGCGCTGACAGACTACCCGCGAGCTGGAGCTTCTAACGAGCCCCAAATATCTTCATTAAATGAAACAGAAAAATAATAAAAGTAATTATTAATAATCCAAAAGCTTCTTATGTCCATCGAGTTGTCCCAGTCGAAGATAGTCTAGTCTGAAAAATCTCTAAAAACCCTAATCATCTGCGATAAGCCTCAATAGTCAAAACGAAGAATAGTGCCGATTTCTTAGGAAGGAACTACTGAGAATACGACGAGAATATTTTAAACAACACGCTGAAAAATTGAGAACCAACAATAAAAATAAAATTTCGCTCGTGGGCACCTGTCAGTGCTAAATAAAAGTCTCGAAATTTGAAATTTGCACGCGGGGGGAGGAAATGCTCCAAATGAACTTCGGTTCAGTTCACAGTTTGCTCCAGATGATCCAGATAAGTTCCTTAAAATGCAAAAAAAATTATTTTACCAATAATTTCTTCTTCTGAATTGTCAGCGGCTCGTTTCAGTATGGGTCAGTATGGTTCAGTATCAGCGTATGGATTCCAGCACACATGACATCATGGTACCGTGATTCAAGCTCCAATGAAGATTATAAGGGTATGGTCAGCATCTGGAATTATGAATAATTTCAAGAAAATATTTTGGATAAGGTATATTGGCTTCAAAATGTTAAAGTATTGAGAGCAGAACTGAACTAAACAAAAAGTAGTCATAAGATTTGCTTTGAACCTTCTAAACTAATTTAAAGGGATTCTTTACTGTTTTTGGATTTCTATTCCATGTTCATCTTCTTCACAATATTTGAAAACCTATAAAAGAAAAATATTTTTGCGAAATTTCCTTTTCTAGTACTCAAACACACCCATTTCAAGAATAAGGCAGCGAAATGGCCGAATAATTGCAAACACTCTCACATTCGCATGCTCTCTCGCGCGCGGCCGAGCGGTTAGGCCATTCGCTGCCTTACCCTGTAAATGTGCTTTTTTCGTATACTAGAAAAGGAAGCTTCGATAAATTGATTTCCTTCTATAGGTTTTCAAATACTGTGAAGAAGATGAAAATGGAATTGAAACCCAAATTCAGTAAAGAGTCCCTTTAACTTTGGTTTTCTGTACTAAAATCTTTTTCAAAACAAACCTCGAATCAACAAAAACTAGACGAACCTCGGGAGGACGTGGATGTCAAATTGCAAGATCCATTGTTACTTATTATTGATTGGGGAGGGGGAGATGTCTGGCAGTCAGCTGAAACTAAACGCGAGTTCGTATTTTGAAACATTTATTTAAAAAATACCTGTTTATCGATTCGGAAAATCTGAATATTCTGGTTTGCGATGAAACCAATCACTTTACAAACATTCCCTTGTTTATTTGATGAATATTTCGTAAATCTGAAAATTGATGATAAATCAGGGTTTTCAATGAATGATTACCATTGTTGATGCCAGTCCAACATACATCAATTTCAATCACGTTGCTGGGCTCGCGCTGATGTCCACGAGATTCTTGGTTCATAGAAACCGAAAATTGAAAACATTAATATATACATTTCGCCTTATATTGCAAAAACCATCGCCAAATCAGTCCATTTCAGCACACTTTTGAAAATTTCGAAGAATATTGTCGTTGTTGTTGGTGTCGTTGGTATTCGGGAACGACTGAAAATGGGACTTCATTAAACGTTTAGAAGTTGTGATTTCAAACAAATTATGCATAGCTGGTCCTCTGCTCCTTGATGACATCGATTTCGACCTGAACTGGCTCTTTTTGGACCTATTGTAGTTTGCTGAAATTAAAGAATGTGATGTTTTTGAAAAAAAATAATATTTAGAGTCAAACCACAATTCTGAAGCGTTATGTTGTTTCTGTTTGACGTCGTTGTTGGATTATTGAGCACTTTGACTTATCGCTGAGATTGTGGAAACGCCAGCACTACTGAAAATCAAATATTGATTGAACGTAAAGGTCTGGAGCTTCCAAACAAACGGTCGGTATGCAGCAACTATCCGTTTTTCGTCGCCAATCCAGCATATCATCCGGAATCTTACAGCATTCTCGATGTTAGTCCTCCATTGATTTGTTGATTGGCTCGTTCTGACGTTAACCATGTGGTTGGTTCCAATTGAACTAAAAATTGAAAAAAATGTGTTTTATGTTTCAAAACCCATCAAAAACCAATCCATTTCAGCACACGTTTGAACATTTCGAAGATTGTTGTGACAACAATGTTGTCGTTGGTTTTCGGGCATGACTGAAAATTAGAATTTATCAAACGTCTAGAAGTAGTGATTTCAAACAAATTGTGTATAGCTGCCTTTCCGCTCGTTGATACCCACTGTCATTGATCATTGGTCTTCAGAGCAGCTGTAATCAAAAAATTATTTGGACATCACAGTTTTGTAATTTCAAACAAATACTGCGCAACCCTGCTCCTTGTTGCTCCACTCCTTTTTTCACAATTTGCGTAGTTGTTGAATGCTGAAATTAATAAATTTTATTTTTTGAAATAAATATTTTCTTTCAATAATCAAACCACAATTCTGCTACACCGTGTCGACCGTTTTCCATTTGTTGCCATATCGGTTGATTTGTTCCAATGGCTGGCTATAGAAAAGGTCAGATTATTAGAATATCTTATATTTTAAAAATAATATTTTCTTCAAATTTTTCTTTCGTTATTTTGTCAAAATAGAGCGATTGAAAATCTTCATGAGAGCACACAAACGAACTCAAAACGTTCATCTTACACGGTGGAAAGATCAGAAGAGGCCAGATTTCGAACGGGTTTCATCGGAAACAACTATCGATTCCTTATGAGGGTTTTTGATGAAAAAACGAGCATAAGTCGATTGAAGAACTTTCAGAAACACGCGCGAACTCAAAACGTTCATCTAGCACACTGGAAAGATCAGAAGAGGCCTGATTTCGAGTGAGTCTCATTGGAAACGACTTTTAAATCATAAAATACTTGATTATTTGATCGACTCCTCAACTTGAAATCCAGTTTCCAATCACATGATGCTTTGAAATCCATCAGAACTGAGCTGTGATCCTTCATCACCATTTCCACTTCACTTCCACCCTCGAAATCCTCAACAGCCTCGCTTCTTCGCATCTAACCTTCCCAATTGTCAAAAACTTCTTCATCTGTGCCCAAAATCGCTACCATAAGCCAGGCCGCTGTTCCAAAAGAAGCGCTCTCAAGAGAACGCTTGCTCCGTCCAAAGTTCGGTCGGGGGTGGATGCACAATACCCTGGTAGCGGCTTAGGGATATGGCAGATCCTTCCAGCTCGATAGCGATTGATGAATAGGTGACCAACGCCTGGTAGGGTTAGATGCTTGGATTAGAGGTGTTGGATCAATCGACTTGGGAAGTTTTTCGTGGTTTTTGGCGAATTGAGAACAGCTGAAAATTGGGAAAAATTAGAGAAATGAAAGGCACAAACATTTCTAATGAAAAATGAAGTTTTTGTGTCACAGACAAATGTATAAAAATTACTTTTCATTTCTAGTTTCTTGCATTAAAAATTATTTTTATGTTTATTCCAGAATTTAAGTATAAAAATGATGTTTTTACAGAAATTAAATTCAAATAAACAGTTTTAGAACATAAAATATTTTCAAAAATGATGAATTTTAATTTTTAAAAGTAAAACTAAGCAGAAAAAATAACGTTTTTAGAAGAACATCTCAAAAAAAGGAACATAGAAAAACAAAACAAAACAAAAATACGCTAATTTCTGCCATTAAAATTTATTTTTGTTTTTATTCCGGAATTTTAGTACAAAAATGATATTTTTACAGAAATTCAATTGAAATAAGAAGTTTTAGAACATAAAATATTATCATAAATGATGAATTTTAATTTTTGAAAGTAAAATAAAGCAGAAAAATGAATTTTTTAGAATGTAATCTCAAAAAAACGAAAAAAAAAAAGAAAACAAAAACAAAAACACGCTGTGATGAATAGTGAACACAAGGCAATCACTCTCGTTGTCTGGCGCTCTCACCTGTTATCATACTACATACAAATGAAGTTGTTTCTCATCTACGGTAACCAATGAAGATAACTCTACTCATTTGAATGGAATCAGTCAATTTTTTCGGAATTGTTGAATGACAATATTTTCAGTGTTTAACTGATATAACTATTTGCTATTTTGCTAGTTTTCATCACTTCAAAATGTGAGAATTTCTCCATTTCGAAACGCAAAAGTACCATTAAAAAGGAGGAAGAAAATATAATTTTTTGCAATTGAAAATGTAATTAGGTCCCATGGTGTGATGTGACCCAAAACAATAAACGCTTCAAAGTTTAGCCATAACTGAAAACTGTGATACAATATATCTATTAGGTTGTCCGGAAAAAAATGGGAATTTTTTTCTGTTTCACCTCGTTCATTTCTCGAGGAGGTTTTTTCCGTTTTTATTTTTTTATTTTATGCATTAAGTCTTTCATAATGAATATGTGTTTCCGTATTTCAGATAATCCTTATTATGGCTGAATTTCTCTTGAAAGATAAACATGCCTTCAGGGGCTGTTTCCAGGGATGGGCGGGAAAGACCCTTCGGGAAATTTTTCGGGAAATTTTTTTCCCGGTCCCAAAAACCGGGAAATTCCGGGAAATTTCGGGAAATTCGGGAAATTTGAAAATTTGACTCCAAATACTGGTTTTATCCTGATTTTATCGCTTTTCCTAGGTTTTCAGAGTTAAAGGCAGCTTGTCAGTTAACACGATCCAAATTCAAGGCAAAAAATCAAAATTCGAAAGGGAGCCCAGCCCCCCCCCCACCTATATGTAGCCACATTCAAATAATTGTGTTCCGCGCCAATTCCGACCGCGTTGCACGGACACCGACCGCGTCGCACGGACACGCGCGCATTCAAATTTTTATTTTTTCAACTTTGGACCGCTGCTATGACGCGTGTATTTATCGGTGTGATTTCGCATAAATAGCATTGTACTAATGAGAGAACGCTCTAATTTTTGAAACTAAGAACAGGTAGGGTCAAATTAACTGAACAGCTGTCTTTAATAAACATCCAACGATAAAAACTAAAGGATAAAACAAGAATCAACGCATGATTTTGAATAAAACAAACATTTTTCAGAATCGCATAAATGAGTTAAAAAAAGAAACATGTTAAGTTTTCTTATTTGAGACTTCCGAAGAGATATTAATCAATTTTAGTAAAGTTCCGTTGATTTTTGTAGCTTGATCTTTTCGAATTTTTGATTTTCTTGATGTTTTTCTATTTTTTCTATTAAAAATATTTCCCGAAATTTCCCGAAACTTTTCGGGAAATTTTCGGGAAGGGAAATTTCCCGTCATGGTACCGGGAAATCCGGGAAATTTCCCGGTCCCGGGAAATTTCCCGCCCATCCCTGGCTGTTTCCTTTACGAGTTCCTTTTGGGACATTCAGCCGCTGTTGCTCATCGAAATTTGTGCGATACCACAGGCACGGACACCCTCAAATGCGAAATGGTGAACTTTTGGTTTCATCGCTTCAAGGAAGGTGACGGCGATCTCTCGAACAAACCAATATACGGCCGCCATCAGACGAGCGTTTCCAGAAGGAGCTGGAGTAAGAGCCCAGATCAATTGTTCGTAAAGTTTCTTCGGCACTTGGGCTACACAAAACAACAGTACACCACCACCTCCGAGCAAGTGAAAAGAGCCAAAGTTTGGTAAACTTGTTCACGTTATGACTGATGATCAGAAGAACATGCGTTTCCTTGTCTTTGCTCTGCCGAAAACGGAACACGGAGTGAATTCAAAATATTTTCATTGGAGATTAAAAGTGATGTGCTTCGTTCAATCATAGTAGAAAGCTTCAATGGGTAGCAGCTGGAGAAAATCCAAAAACAGACGTCAAAGGAAAAAAAACGTGATGCTTTCGATTTGGTGGGACAAGGAATGCGTTATCTACCGTGAACTTATTCAAGATCGAGTCACTGTCAACGCGGACCTGTACTCTCTCCAAATACAAAAAATGTACGATCAACACCACCTCCTTAGTCCAGGAGCCTCACCGATTCTCTTACTTCATGACAATGTAAGACCACATGTCGCTTTAGCAACAAAGGGCAGACTGCGGGCACTGGATATCGAAGTTCTGCCACATCCACCGTATAGTCCGGACCTCGCCCTAACTGATTATCATTTGTTCCGCCCACTTCAAAACTCTCTCAAAGATTTGCAGTTCGACGACCGAGAGCACCTGGAATCGTACCTTGATGACTTTTTTGCCTGCCAGCCTCCGGAATTCTAGGCAAAGGGAATAGAACATCTTCCGCTGCGTTGGCACGAGTTCATCCAACAACATGGTCAATATATCACTCATTGATAATTGTTTTAAATTAATAAATTTTTGTTTGAAAAAAATCGAAAAAATTCCCATTTTTTTCCGGACAACCTAATACTTAATCTTGTAGAAAACAATACTGTATAAACATCTAGATATCTAAAGCTAGAAAATGCTTGAGAAGAGGAAAAAAAACGGAAACGGCTTTTCCGAACATGCTCACCAAGTAAAACGCTTATAAAATAGTCAACTTATCTATCAGTTGTCTAATTATTTTAAGTATTTATGAAACATGTAAAGAATAAAACAACGTTTGGCGTGAAAATATGTTCGAACTTTTAAAATGGGACCTTGCGTTGTGCTTTCGCAATTTTGATAATGAAACATTGATTCGCATGAAACATTGCTCCGAATGTTTCATGTTTCGCCGGACTTCAAATCCTAAGGGATATTATGACGAAAACCATTAAACGCTTCATAGTTTAGAACTCTGAAAAAATATAATCTAAGAAATATTAGTATCAATAATTTCCCCATCGAAAGTAGATTCTAAAACACGAATTTTAAGATTTTTCAAAACTACCGCAGTCTTATGTGTGATTGTCAGAAATTCAGAAAAAAATTAATTTTTGAATAGATGGAGGAATATGGGAACACTGAAAGAGGTAAAAAATTAACACGGATCTGAAAAATTTTTGAGTCGGTGAAAATTCAAAATTCAAAATGGTTTTCGAATCTACGTTGCATTTTTGCACCAATCGATAGAAAATGGGACATTGATACTAAATTCACTTGAAATTTTGAATTTTCATCGACCACAAATATTTTAGGACTCATTTTAATTTTTGCCCATTTTCAGTGTGGTGTCCAGAACCGCAATATTCGAAAAATCATATCTCAAGTTTAACACACCAGATTTTGGTAATGTTGGTACCAATCGATAGAAAATGGGACGTAGATACTAAATTCACTTGAAATTTTGAATTTTCATCGACCACAAATATTTTAGGACTCATTTTAATTTTTGCCCATTTTCAGTGCGGTGTCCAGAACCGCAATATTCGAAAAATCATATCTCAAGTTTGACACACCAGATTTTGGTAATTTTGGTACCAATTGATAGGAAATGGGACGTAGATACTAAATTCACTTGAAAATTTGAATTTCCATCGAATCAAAAAATTTTAGGACTCATTTTAGTTTTTGCCCATTTTCAGTGTGGTGTACAGAACCGCAATATTCGAAAAATCATATCTCAAGTTTGACACACTAGATTTCGGTAATTCACAGTTTTAGAATAAAAAACTGGAAAGTCATGGTTTTGTGCTCGAGCTATATAACCTAATAATAACATAATAATATTTTGGAAGTTGTGAAGTTTCACCCTTTTTCCTTACTCATCTTTATTTTCAAACTAGGAACGAATTACCTGCCAGCGAAACTGCAGACAATTAGTGTGAGAAAGCAGATGATTAACAAGGGTGATTAACAAGGTACGAGCTAAGGATAATTGTTTTGAATGGGATATAGCTCATTGCAAAGATCATATTCTTGTCTACAAGGAACCGTTTTCATTTTTTGCCGACGGACTCCTAGGAACTTTTTATGGTCCCTCAAAGTTTTACCAAAATTTCGTTATTTTCCCTCTCCCATATATTTGGTATTTCACCAATAGATTTCAACCGACTTGGTGGTGCAGCGCCAGTGTGTTTGACTAGTGAGCATAAGGTCGAGGGTTCGAACCCAGACAACGTTTTTTATTTCGTTCTGTTTTTTTTGCTGCTTTTGTGAAGTTTCAAGAGTGTTATATTCCCGTTTTCAAATTTTTCGAAACGCGAAATTCTGTATTTGCGTTGAAATCCCATGTTGATTTTGCTGGATCTCTGTAACCTTTTTGGGGTTTCAGGGCAAAATAGGCGAGATTTTACAGTGCGCCGCAAAATTCCAAAGGGTCCCCCATGGAAAAATTTTGAAAAAAAATTTTAAATTCTAAAATGTCCCCATATTATCAGAGGAATAAATATTTAGTGTTTCCCAAAATATTAGCCATCTTGTGGACCTATGGGCCACGTGGCAACAGCTCAAAAAACCTTCAGTCCCTATCGCGCTTTCCAATACAGGTAATATTTTGCGATACACTAAATATTTATAGGCAAGACTCCTGCTGATAATATGGGGAGATTTTAAAATTCACAAAAGCAGCAAAAAAAAACAAAACGAAATAAAAAACGTTTTCTGTGTTCGAACCCTCGACCTCTTGCTCACTAGTCAAACACACTGGCGCTGCACCACCAAGCCGGCTGAAATCTATCGGTGAAATACCAAATATATGTGAGATGGAAAATAAAGTAAATTTTTGGCAAAAACTTTGAGGGACCATAAAAAGCTCCTAGGAGTCCATCGGCAAAAAATGAAAACGGTTCCTTGCAGACAAGAATATGATCTTTCCAATGAGCTATCTCCCATTCAAAACAATTATCCTTAGCTCGTATACTTCCCTTGTAAAAGGAACTTCGTTTTTGAATTCGATCTGGCAATAAAGAAAATGTTTCGCCTCCCAAGTTTTTTTAGTCGTGGAATGAACGTAAGATAGAAAACAAAAGTTTATTATTTTTGGAAATTTTCATATGAATTTTATACTTCTCAAATTGCAACATATTTGCTTTGAGGTTCAGCGAGGATACGATCTAAATTTTCTCACTGCGCCGCCATAGCATAATTTCGATATTTTCAGTAGTTCGACTATGTCAGAAGCATTGACGATTGTGTCTATTGATGATTGAATATGGTACACTAATCCCTTCTGCATATTCATACAATTTTTGTATTAAATACTCCTCCGGGAAATTCAAAGGGTCGTCCATTGTAACTTATATGATTTTTAAATTCAAGTTCACATTTTCCCGAATCAGCTATTTTGGCCAACAGGATTTTGTTCGAGCGCAAATTGCATCTTTACCTAACTAACTAAATATATTTTTACTCTATTGTATATGAGTCGTCGTTGAGAAACGATAAATCAATTCTATTTAGAGATACTTGCTGTCTTTGGCAAATTTTGAGTCTGCAGGTTGAAATTTAAAAAAAAACCTTAAATTTTGATATGTTAATCATATCGTAATACTTATTTAATAACAAAAAACTATCCGTTTAGTTCAAGAGAAATAAGAATGGAAAGTCTTCGAAGTTGAGAAGTCATAATTACAAAATCAAAGTGATATGAAGTCTTCCAATTCCAATTAGGTTCTATTCCACGTGTCATTCAGGGAATCGAAATGATAAGAGGTCTGTGCAATTGACGATGCATTTGTGATGCAGTATCCACGGATATCCTTGAGTTCAAAAGGGCGGATGATCTGAAATTCAGTTTGTCGGAATTTTTTGGATTGCAAATTGTTTCAAAGCATAAATATTCCCAATATGGTAAAAATCATACCGAAGTCCCATTAAACATAACATTTCTCAATCGTCGAAGCAAATTCGGATAACATTTGAAAGCACATGAAGGGAAAAAAATCGAATAAACCGCCAAGATGATGTCAAACATTTGGGATGCTTCACCACCGCGCCCGAAATATTTGACCACTTCCTCGTAACGTGACGGTTCTGATTGAATGAAATGAACCCAGTATGAGCCATAAATAATGACAGCAATCGCTGAGACAAGAAAAATAAAACTGAAGCAGAGTAATGGGAAAAGATGATGTGTTGATCGCAGGTTTTCCGAGATTTGATATCTTTCGCTCAAATTTGAGGAGTGATTGTTTCGATGCTTTATGATGTTCATGAAATAGATGAGCACTATGCCCTGGAAAACTATTTTGTATACTTTTCATTTTCTCAGTTTTTAACTTCTGACATACAATGATCTCTTTTTTTGTTTTACTAGTTTTTTCTTTTTTAGTTAAAAAAATAAAATATAAATTTTCAAAAAAAATGCTAAAAACCAACCACAAACGAGACGAAGGATCCGAAACAAATGGTAGTGATAGTAGCTAAAAATGTCTTCGGAGTAAGATAGTCAATTTGGCATGGAAGATGTGGAAACTCTTTGAAAATTGAAATACGATTTTCTCTATCCAAATGACTGGCAAAAACTAGGCTTCCAGGAATGATCCACTGAAAGAGCCTCCACTTTGTTATCAAACGAAAAAATTAAAAAAAAAACAAATAAACCTGGAGGATGACGAAAATAAGACAAAACCAATGAAATGTTCGCTTTTCGTATTTTGCACTAGCAAAAGTACCAACAACCCTTTCCAGCATTATGAAGACATAGGAAAAGCTTATCTGGTCGACACCAATGTGATGTATAGAATTGGCAGTGGAGCAGTAAATATGATCTGAAAAATTATCGAAGAATGATATTGAATCATAATATATTTTCTTACTAGTAATATCGATATCAGTGAGATGAGCGAAACACAATGGTAACGCAATCATAATTCGACCAATTGTCATGACGAAGAATCCAAAACAAAAGTTGCAAAGTAGAATGCGGAAGTTCTATAAATATGTATGTTGTGCCGAATTGTCGGGATATTAATGATCCAAAACTACAGATATTAATTAAAGACAGTGTGTCAGTTAATTTTACCATACCCGATTTTAATTTGAAAAAAAAAACAAAATTTGAATGGTCGGAATTTGTGCGAACCACAATTATTTGAATGTGACTACATAGTGGTATTGTTTTCTCGACCTCCTGGACCCATATTCCTTTGTATTTTTTGCCTTTGATTTAGATCTTATTAACTGGCAAGCTGCCTCTAAGCTGCGAGTCATTTTCGAGAAAAATTTAAGCTTTAAATTTACCTTTTCTGAAATCACGTTCTTAGTTAAGATCACTTCCCGATTTGTTCATGAAAAATAATAAAGTCGATACTACCGAAACAGAGCGCTATCCTCCCGCATTTGGTATTTATACCTACCTTTTTAGTGAATTTCGGTGAAGATTTTAAAATATACTTTCATGCTCAGACATGAGTATTTCAACAAAATAATCACTAAAATAGTTTTTGCATTTTCATTATTTTATTTTCCTGATCAAATTACCAATTCTGAGGGAAAAAATTATTGGTAATTTTACAGAAAAATTGTACAAATTCTGAATACCCTCTCTCTCTTTGAAGTTGAATACCCCCTTTAAAGGCAGCTGGTCAGTTAACACGTGTCTTTATCGGTGTGATTTCGCATAAATTGTATTGTACTAATGAGAGAAAGCTCTAATTTTTTAAATTGAAATCTGGTAGCGTCAAATTAACTGACCCCCTGTCTTTAAGAAACAAAACTCTTGGAAACACTTACCAGATGCAATGAAGCAGTTGACATGAGCGCAACTATGAGAATAATATTCCCAACAACTCCAATACCCAATAGAAACATCTCCAACAAATAAATTGAAAAATTTCCTGCAGTGACCATTTCAGACGGCGTGAAGTTTCCATGAGTGAACCTCATGTATTGCTTTCCCATTGTTTAGAACAAAGAACCTCGATAAATTACTGCCCTTAAATTAAGTTGTTTTAAATTGATTTGCAAATAAATATCTGAAAAATACTAGCAGCTTTCAAAAAAAAAACACCAAAATTCTGAAAAAAAGAACGAGCAAAAATGAATAATTGTGGTATAATTCGTATCTTCTCATTCTCTCAAGATTTTTAATCAAAAATAGAGAAAAGAAATGAGCAGACTTGCTATTCTTTTTTTTTGGTTTGTTTATCAAAAATCAGCGAATCGTACCAAAATAATTGGGAGGGAAAATAATGGGTTTTGAGGTTTTTGAACTGTGCAATTGCAATACGTATTAGCAAGTGTTTGCATAAACTTTATTCAACGCCCACAAAAACAATAAACTCACAATCATAAATAAAATTTATAAAAATTTAATATCATTTGTAACAACAATTCCAGCTGCTCATTTCAGTGAAATCAATGTATCATAAATGTATTCTTTGCATCTATCGGGCCAGATATGAAAATTAATTTTTTTCGTCCGTGCTCCTAGTTGGTACGTTTGGAATCGGTTTGTTTCTACAGTAGCATCCTGATACATCTCAAACTAACGACGACAATATTAGAAAAAAATCAAGGAATATTTTACCGGAATATGGAAAAATTCTGATCGGCAAAACGTTCTAGGGATCGGGATATGGACAACTGTTTTGGTCTCAAACAATTTATAAAGTAATTTCATTATTTCTTCTTGCAGTGAAGTTTTTTTTAAATCAGATACAATATGAAAAAGAAAAGGGTTGTGGAATAGTATACACTTTTTTGAATTTCTAGGAGGCGGGACTTGGATTTTAAAGAATTGATGTAGATTTTTTGTGGAATGTTACAATAAAACAGCTTTTCTCTGTGAAGTAATATAAATTGCGTTGAATCAAATAATATTTATTGTGAGCATCTGATTATATATCTGAAGTACAATCAATTTTGGTTGGTTCTGAATAAAGTGAATATAATTATTTCCACATCTCCTTTAATGAATCAAAATGATGTGTAGTTTCTTCCTGAAACAGTCTATTGTGAAAATGAACCTATTCGAAAATTTCTTTTACCACTGTCGAAAACTGTAGTTTGTTGCCATCTAATGATTTGACACCATTCGCATCTCCTTCATTTTTGACACGTGCACGCGCTGTTTTCAGCATTTTCAAAAATTTTCGTCTCAAGACTGGATGAAGTCTGATGGTGTAGCAAAATGCGATTTTTACCAGTGCAGTAAGTACATCGTATGATTGACCGATTTCGTTTCCTGGAAAAAATTAAGATATTTTGCTTCAATAAATTGCAGTCAATTTTTCATAAGTAGAAGGGAAAGAATGTACGATCTAAATCCGTGAGCAACATTTCTTGAATGGGTTTTGTTTGTTATTTTCAGAATTGTTAAATACAATTTTTTCGGTATGGTAGTAATAAAGTGAAGTTTTTTAAACACGCGTTCTACCCAGTTGAAATTGCATGTTACCTATCTGCTCGAGATTTTTATATTTATTACTCTTTGAATCAAACCCTCTATGATCAAGTTACTCAATATAAATTCCGCCAATTGAATGCGTGAATTGAGCTGTTAAACATTTTTTTTGCTGCAGGTGTTTTTGAATAATTGGCATTGGTGTTAAAAACTATTTATAGACAGCTTATGGAAAACTTTTTGTCAAAACGCTTAAAAGGTTTTTGATATATAAAGTGTTGATAATATTGACATTTACTCTCAAGATATTTTCGAGGGCTTCAAGAAAAAAAAATACAACCGCCAATTGAGCTCAAGTTTTCCAACAAACCTCTTCCAACGATTTTCACAATTATACCGGCTCTTTGTTCAACCGGTGTGTCTCTGACCGCAATGTATACCAGTGCATTCAAACCAGTGGAAAAAATCGAAAGAAATCCGCTGAATAACATTAAGCCAACAGTCAGCGTGAGAAGTTTCATCGATCGAACATTTTCAGATATCTACAATGTGAATATTATAAATTTCCATTAAAAAATGAAGACCTGATAAGTTTCAGACAATGTTGCAATTTTCCAAAATCGCTGTTTGAAAAGCTTATAATTTTGAGCTTTGATTTTAATAAAGAACTTTAAAAAATGTTATGTTTTAAATATCAGGGACTATCAATTACTCACAACAACTGCAACAATGTTCAACGATGTCGCTATTATCAAATGAACGGTGAGCATTCTACCAGTTGTGTACTCCATTTGACATGGTAATCTAGGATAAATACGGGGAGTTCCAATCAAATCAATCTGATTGATAACAGTGAACATAATTCCATAGAACCATTCAAATGTTATAAGAATCATGCCAGCTTGATAAAAGGTATTATTCTCATAGCTTTGGTACCAATAAGTGGCTATTACTCTTTCGAAGATAACTGGGAAAAGAGTGATACTTGGAAAAGTTGCTACGATGTGATGAATCGATTTTGAAATCCAGCAGTAGTTTATACCTGATAATGACTATTAGACTCATTTTTCTCATTGCGTTACTTGAAATTTCAACATTGTACAAATATGCCACCATCATTGGGATAATTATCAAATATCTGGTTATACAGTAACATGCATTAGCTAAACAATTACCCATTAGAATCAATCTTAAATTCTGAACAAAAATCGATATTTCCAATATTCCAATTAATACTTTAACTCACCTTGTGTATAACATATGTCGTAATCAATAGATGGAAAAATATTAAATTCAGTGGAAAAGCAAAAAAGCACAATACTAGCTCACTGATATAAATAACAAAATTTCCAGTTGTTACATGCTCCGCAACAGTGAAATTTCCAGTTATAAAACGGTTATATTCGGGCTTGATTTCAGTTGTCATTTATGCCGATCTTTGCATGAAAAGAATCTGCATACGTATAAGAACAATAATCAAAAAAATCAGCCGAAACGTATTTTATGCATGTTCTTGAGCAATTGAAAATAATTTGAAAGTTTATGTAGGTTTAGATTTCCTTACTAAAAAAAACGAAATATATGCATTGCAAATTGTTATTTTACATTTTTTATTTCGTTGATTTGTCGAAATTTTGAATTGTTACACTCTGAAAAGCGTGACAATCTAAAATTTGAGAATTCAGAATTTAAGATTTAGAAAGTGTAATACCGAACATTATGAATTGCAATTCCAAGAAAAATTAAATTATTGGAGCTTTACACTTACAAGGGAGCTTCAGGAGGTAGGGTCAATAGTTTGAAGTGATATATAACTCAATGGAAATATCTCGGCCGGTAGGCTAAGAAAAAACATTTGGAAGGCGGTGAGCTGGAGGCAATAAGTTTAAAATTAGACATAGAGCTCAATGGGAAGGGTTATTAAGTTGGTATGCTAAGAAACTGCTCTCTTTTTTGGACTCCTGGGCGTCAGTTATGGCAAGACAAAGTTCGAAAATTCTAAGTATTTGAGACTTTGAACGCTGATAATGTGGCTCAATGATACCCAGTAGCCCGTATGCAAAAAAATATATCAATTTCTTTGCCTACTAACTGAACCCTTTCTAGTGAGTCTATGTCTCATTTTAATTTCTCGAGCTCACAGCCTTCTTAATAAAATCTAACAAGTTTTTTTGCGGCTACTCTCTGAAAGTAGTCATGCCAAACCAAAACTTTATAAAAAAATGTTCAAAAGATAACTTTCGAAAGAAAATTGGAGATTAGAAAACCATAAGTAACAATTATAGAACTTTGATGTTGTTTGGCAGAACAATAAAGTCGAGCTCAAACTTGGGCATATGAGGTACAGAAAATTGATAAATAAATAAATGTATATGAAGTTTAGAAGTTAGAAAAACTGGTTTTAAATATATATATATTTTTTTTTTTAAATAGCGAAATTCGATAAGAGTACAAGTGTTTTAAAATTAAAAAAACGAGAACCAAGTTTCTTTTCGTATAAGCAGACTATTAAGATCATTGGAACAAAATAAAACGAGTGGTGAAACAATTTTAACCTAAATTTCAATTTCGAAAAACTTATAATCATCTCCACATCTCCTTCAAAGAATCAAAATGATGTGTAGTTTCTTCCTGAAAAATTGTGGACTATTTCCAATATTTCATTTTAAAATCTTACCATTGTTGAAAACTGCAATTTTTTGCCCTCCAAAGATTTAACACTGATCAGCTCTCCTTCATTTTTGACACGTACACTCGTTTTTTTCAGCATTTTTAGAAATTTTCGCCACAAGATCGGATGAAGTCTGATCGTGTAGCAAAATGCAATTTTTACTAGTGCAGTACATACATCGTATGATTGACTGATTTCGTTTCCTATAAAAATTGAAGTTTTTAGATGGAGAGTCACTTTTTATCGATATTGGTGACACATTCACACATTTTCTGTGCGATATATTATTCCAATATTTATGGATAAATCAAAATAGTAAGTTATTTTAATTTATTTTAGAAAATTTTTTTATTTGTTAAAATTTACCATCAGAAGCAAAACTGATAAATCTCTCTCATTAGGTCGTAAAAATTTCCTATTTTTGTTCAATTTATTTGTTCGTACATTTTTAAAAATATTATTTTGGGTTATTCTAAAAATGTTTCATATGAATTGCGTGAATTGAGTCGTTAAACATTTTCGTTAGAAACAGGTGTTATTGAATGACAATTGGAATTGTTTAAAAGTTTTTTTTTTCGTTGAGGAAATATTCTGTTGACATAAACAAGCTTTGAAAAATTCAACTTTTTCCATGAAACTTCCAATTTTCGGGAAAATTATAGGGCAGAAAAGCTGTAGAAAATGCTCACAAAATTCATATTTTCAAGATTCTTGAAAGTGTTTCGATAAAAGGAATCTATTTCAGAATAACTCGAAACTTTTTTCAACAAACCTCTTCCAACAATTTTCACAATAATATCAGCTCTTTGTTCAACCGGTGTTTCCCTCACTGCAAGGTATGTAAGGGCATTCAAACCAGAGGAGAAAATTCCGAGAAAGCTGCTGAATAACATTATGCCGACAATCGGGGTGAGCAGTTTCATCGATCGAACATTTTCAGATATCTAGAATTCTCCAAAAATAAAATAATATTTTGGAAGTCAGAACGATTTACCTGATAAGTTTCTGTCAAGGTGACAATTTTCCAAGCTCTTTGCTTAAAAAGCTTTTGATTTTTAGCTTTGATTTTGAAGAAAAACTGAAATTTTTTGATTTTTTAAAATTAAGCTTCGGTAGCTTACAAAAGCTGCTAATACGTTGAAAAATATGGCGATTACCAAATTACCGGTAAGCATTCTACCAGTTGTGTATTCCATTTGACATGGTAGCCTAGGATAAATACGGGGTGTTCCAATCAAATCAATCTGATTGATAACAGTGAACAGAACCCCATAAAACCATTGAACTATTACAAGAATCATACCAGCTTGATAGCAGCTATTATTCTCATAGTTTTGGTACCAATAAGTGGCAATGACTCTTTCAAATATAATTAGGAAAAGAGTGATACTTGGAAAAGTTGCTACGATGTGATGAATCGATTTAGCAATCCAGCAAAAATTGATACCTGTGAGTAATGATTTACCGCGTTGATTTTCGAATTGCATTACTTGAAATTTCAACATTGTACAAATAAGCCACCATCATTGGGATAATGATCAAATATCTGGTTATACAATAACATACATTAGATGCACAATTACTCATTAAAAGGATTCGAAGATTCTGTACAAAAAACCGTTAAAAAACATTTTTTGCGGAATTCACCTTATGTATAACACATGTTGTAATCAATAGATGGAAAAATATTAAATTCAAAGAAAAAGCAAAAATACACAATACGAGTTCACTGATATAAATAACAAAATTTCCAGTTGTTACATGCTCCGCAACAGTGAAATTTCCAGTTATAAAACGGTTATATTCGGGCTTGATTTCAGTTGTCATTTTTAGTCAAATGTCGATTATAAAGCATGAGTTTAAAAACAATGCTAATAATTAGGTAACAGCTGAAATTTTTTATGTTTTTGAGCATAAATGAGAATGTAGGTTCAGATTTCGTTGCAAAATGAAAGAAAAAGAAAAATTATATTTTAGAAAATTCTTTTTTTTTATTTCATTGATCTGGAGCAATTTTTACATTCTCACACCCTTTTCAAGACTTTAAAAATGTGTAATTTCCAAAACAAGAACCCTGATTAAAATTAGACGAAAAATGGATTCAAAATTCATATAACAACTCAAAAGTTCTGAAAGTTGTTAAAAAGGAAATATTTTTAGTCTTAAAAAAATAATTTGACGTTATATTTTAAGTTAATAAAATGTAACAAGCTTTTTTTGCGGCAAATTTCTGAAAGTAATAGCGGAAACCTCTAAAAATATAAGTATGTGTCGTAAAGGTTACTCTCTACTAAGAAAATTGGCATTCTCAAGTCGGAGAAACTCAGGTTACAATTATTGAAAGATCTGTGATATATTTTGGTCAACTGAATATTATTAATCTCGATTTTGAACATAGTTCCTATTAACAAAAACAAATCAATGAAACTTTTATATTTGAATAAGTTTTTAATAATTAGGAAAAAGTCATTTTACCCAAAAACCGCTAATCCGATGAGCAAGTTTTTAAAAGAAATTAGATATAAGGTCTAGAAACCCAACAACGCGGGCTTCTAGTCCATTACGTGGTAAAGGTAGTGGATATTTTGGTAGTTATTAAGCGTATTTAAAAGTTATCCTTGTTTCAAAAAAAATGAAGTTATGTTTCATTGATTCACTAAATGTCACTCCTTTTTTTATTATTCGATTAATTATAACGTTTGCAACGTCCCTAGTTCTTTAGATATGATTTTTTCTGAATTATCCTTTTATATTTATAACTGGGTAAGGAGGCGGGGCGTGTGTCTGAAGCCTTTTTCATAGTAAAATTCAAAAGTTACTGAGTGGAATTGAACTCGCATCGGTTCACGTAAAGAAATGATTATTTAACCGGTAGACTATAGAAGTTACCGAAAGAGGATGAAATTTTTCGAAACCTAATGATTGCGGATTTACATTTCTTCATTTTTTTGTTGTCATTTCTGAGTTGAGATTTATTCTTTAAAAAATTATTCAAAGAGAATGATCGTACTATTGTGATGACTACTTTTAATGGAAACAGCTAGAGTAAAGAACTCTTTTCAGATTCATTTTTTTATTTAAGCGGCTAATTATAACCAATCGATATATAATCAAGTGTGACCATTATGATTGGTATTTTTTTAGAATATTCCACTGAGATTTTTAAAAATTTAGATTAGGAGCGTTTCGCCACGCAGCGGCGTTGGAAAAACGATCAAAAGTATTGGAATGCGTGCCGAAGGCACGGAAGAAGCGAGCCGAAGGCGAGCTTCTTCTGTGCCTTCGGCTCGCATTCCAATACTTTTCGATCAAGAAATTTCGGTCCACATAATTAAATTCAGAAGGTGTGAAATCGCTAAATAATTGAAAGTGACGCCGGAGGCGTGTAAGGGGCGAAGCCGGAGGCGAGCCGTAGAAAAAGTAGTTGTTATGATTGTAGATAATAAAAGCGAAATCCAAATATATGATAAACGAACAACTAACTCCGGATTTCAAAGAAAAATTAGGTCACCATGTTTGGAATCTCATATTGTCAACTCAATTATTCTTGATCATTGCGTTGGGAAGGCTGCTCAACCTCACAGCCGCTCCGTACGCACGCGACGCGGCTGCCGACACTCAGCACACTGGAAAATTTGAAAAATTAATTTTCCCGCCAATATTTCAGTGCTTAGTGGGAGGTAACCGCGTCGCGTGCGTGCGGAGCGGCTGTGAGGTTGAGCAGCCTTCCAAACGCAATGATCAATAATAATTGAGTTGACAATAACAAGTAATCTTTATTTGAAACGAATGTAACAAAAGGGGCACGCCGGAGGCGTGTTAGGAAGCGAAGCCGAAGGCGAGGCGTCGTCCAGGAGTTTTGCCGCGTAGCGGCACGCAACTCCTGGTTTTAGATATCTGTCAGAATGTCAAATTTTAGGAATTTGGGTTTTCATCTCAAGCTTTAACTTTTTCTACATTTTTTTTCAATTTTTCCAATTTTCAATACTCTGTATTATAGGTGATTCTACCAATTTCCCTGATAATGGTTTTATAAACCGAAACGTAGGAAAATAAAGATTTTATTTCAATCGAACTTTTATGACTTGCTCGCTAATTCTAAAATATTTTCAATTAATTTCTTAAGAATTTTATGACACTTTTTATTTTCCGTTCTTGTTTAATCATGGACACTTATCTAATCGAACATTCACACGAAACTACAATTTTTGAGAACTGAATGTTCAAAATAAGGTGATTGGGTGGCAAAATTCCAGTGAAGGTTGAGACAGGCATCAAGCGCGGTCAAAGCGAACCTAAATGTGCAAACTCAAGTAACAAACTAGAATATAGTTACTGAGACCTTCTAATTAATTTAACTGCCAATTTTTGAAAATAGGAAAGTCTTAAATGACATGAAAATTATAGTATTAGATACAAATTTTTTTGTAATCTGTGGTTCGATTTGTTGCATGGCTTCTGGTAAACATATTCTGAAATAGAGGATTTAACACATTTAATAATGAGCCCTTATTTTACAGTTTATTAAAGCTCATAAATTTCAAATTTCAAAAACAGATCAAATACATAGTTATCGCCACATTTCCTTCAAAGAATCAAAATGTTGGACGGTTTCTTCCTGCAAAATAATTTTGGTTCAGAATAAAATTGAAAATGATTACTTACAATCCTCGAAAAATGTAATTTTCTGCCTTCTATTGATGTAACACTGTTCACTCCTTCCTCTTTTTTCACACGTACACTTTTATTTTTAAAAACATTAAAACTGTTTAAAAAATTTCTCCTTAACACAGGATGAAGCTTGATAGTATAGCAAAATCCGATTTTTACAAGCGTTGTGCAAATATCGTTTGTTTGATTGATTTCGGAGCCTAAAAAATGGGAATAGCTGAAACGAATTGCAGAGCAGAGGATAATTTCTAGCTTTATACACCAACAGCTATTTTTGCGAGAATTTATCTAATATAACGGCGTGGTAGAAAGTATTCTATGCGATAACCGCGAATTAAGCTGGTCTGCTGAAAATACTGCTTCATTTATCATTCTGGAGCACTGACTACATGTCACTTTTATTCCAATTTATGTAAGATTAACGCTTTTTTATAAAGTATGATATTCTTGAGCATTGTTAGACAATTCCACTAACCTCTTCCCACAATTTTCACGATAATATCAGCTCTTTGTTCAATCGGTGTGTCCCTCACTGTAATGTATACCAGTGCGTTCAACCCGGTCGAGAAAATTCCAAGAACATTGCTGAACAACATAACACCGACAATTGGCGTGAGCAATCTCATAGAACGCATATTTTCAGATATCTGAAAATGTTGCTGATCATGAGATTGTCTAATGAAGTCATACCTGATAAGTTTCCGTTAATTTTGAAAGCTTCCATGCTCTTTCTGTGAACAGTTTTTTGTTTTGAGCTTTAATTTTGAAGAATGTCTGAAAAAGAAAAATGGGAACTTCTTTCTAAGGATTGTAACTCACAAAAACTGCAACAATGTTCAAAGATATTATAAATATTAAATGAACAGTGAGCATTCTACCAGTTGTATATTCCATTTGACATGGTAGCCTAGGATAAATACGGGGTGTTCCAATCAAATCAATCTGATTCGCAACAGTGAACAGAAAACCATATAACCATTGAAATATGATAAGAATAATCCCAATATGATGGAAGGTATTATTCTCATAGTTTCGGTACCAATATGTGGCTATTGTTCGTTCAATGATTATTAGAAATAAGGTGACACTCATCAGATTGTCGACAATATGGTGAAATGATTTTGCAATCCAGCAGTAGAATATAGCTGGAATGGGATTTTGTTTAAAAATCGAGAAAATTGATGTTTATAAAAAAATCTCACTAGAAATTTCAACATTATACATGTATGCCACTAACATTGGAGTGAGGATCAAATATCTAGACACACTATGGCACATGTCAGCGACGCAAGTACTCATAAGAAGCATTCTGAGATTCTGAAAAAAAAAAATCAATAACTAGACAATACTCGTCCCTATTTAACCTTATGAATTGAACACGTTGTCAACAATAAATAGAAGAACATCAAATTCAATGGAAACGCCACCAGGCACAATCCCAATTCACATATGTAAATCACAAAATTTCCAGTAGTTACGTGCTCCGCAACAGTGAAATTTCCAGTTATAAAACGATTATATTCAGGTTGGATGGTTGTGCTCATCTAAACCAAACACGAATGATTAAAACCGTGGGAATGAAGAAGGGGTGTTTCAAAAATTGTACTAAAATCACTGATGTTTCTGAAAAAAAAAACACGTTATATGCTGCACTCGTGCTTTTTGTTCGGAACAATTTCTGCGAATGTAATATTTCTTCGGATGGAATAAATGTATCTGAATAAACATAATGAAAATTATATTCTCTATCGCATTGTACCAAGAAACGAAAATATTTGGCCAAAAAAATCATAATAGCACAAAATAAGTATATATTTTGGTCCTAAGAAAGTAAACAAAATATTTTTTGTACCCAAAAATGGTGAAGTAGCCTAGTTTTCACTGACTTGAATTTCTAGGCCCATAGTCTCGGGTTTTGAACCATTGATGTGGAAATAGGCCCAAATGCAATTTTTTTTGAAAATCTAGTTAAAACCAATGTAATGACAATTTACTGAAAAAACAGGCACAATTTAAAATATTTATCAAGAGACCCATGTTGTTGGATTTCTAGGCCATAGCTCCAAATAACATGATTTAACCGCTTTTTCGATTTTATGTTTTCATTTTTGTCATTAATCTAATAAAATTTTGTTAACCTATAATTTAACAATTTTTTATATTTATTTTTAGCGTTGTAAATTATGTAAGGGTGAAACGAAAACAGACTACAACCTTTTTTTCCCAAGAGGAAACAAATTACGAGTTTATATTGTCTGTTAGTTAAAATTGTACTTATAAACATAGTCAAAATTTTCGTAAAGTACTCCGGTGCAGCAGATCTATGAAACATACATCATAAATTATTTTTATTAGACTCATACATGTCCAAATCGCAAAGTTACTTTATTACTACTTCCATAAAAACCAGGTCAAAGCAGTTCTTTGACAATATAAGGCTCGCCACACTTGTATTTCGGCCCTCTGTACATCTTAGTATTGTCCCAATCGACTGGAGTTCGTTCTGTAAATCCATTGCTCTGCAAAAATAATAATATATATATAAATCTCATTATTTTATTGATTACAGTTGCTGCAGATTGAACTTGGCGATAAACATAGTCATAGTCTGGGATGCTTTCATATGTTAGGTGATCAACGTACGACAATATTGATTTCATTTGCTCGTAACATATATCTTTAAACAGCTGAAAAATAAAAAACAACTTGATGAAAATTTAAGAGTGAGACTACGTCTTTAACAGTATTTAATTTTAGGTATAATTAATTAGAATTAATTCACACCTAACATACTGGTGAAAGTTAGTGGAACTGTGTGTTTAAAGGAGGGCTTTACGGATAACAAATGTACCTTAAATGAAAATAGACTTCATTCTCAATTCCAAATCTGTTTAAAAAATTTTCCAAAACCACCTAGAAGCCGAGAAAATGAGCTTCAAAACAATGGTCTGGAAAAAGTGTGCATGCGGACTAGTTTTCGCCGGTGGCCACTTTTTCTAGGTCATTGTTATGAACGTGTTTTCTCGGCTTCTAGTTGGTTTTAGAAAATTTTAAAAGCAGATTTGGAATGAGTATGAAGCAGGCTTGGTAGGAATCGAAAAACGGAAATTCAGATTTTCCGATTTTTTCCGAAATTTTCCGAGAAAAAAATAGGAAAAAAATTGGAGATCCGATGTTTTTAATTTTAAAATGTATGTTTTCAAGAGAAATTACACTGTACTACTAATTCATATTTTTATTTAAAAAAGTAATCAATAATTTTGCATAAATATGCATTAGAAATAAAAAATTTCATGATATTAGCGAATTTTCCGATTTTTTCCGAAATCTTCCGAGAACAGAAATCGGAAAAACATGGGATATCCGATTTTCCTAAAAAAAAATTTCGGGTGAAAAATTTCATTTCCGATTTTCCGAAGTTTTTTTTTCGACCAAGCCTGGTATAAACTCTATTTTCAAAAATTGCTGGCCATCTTACCGTCGCCAGAGCCTTAGGATCATCTCTCAACATCTTCTTCGATGTCTTAACTCTCTCTCTATCATTTCCTCTTAACTGCCTCCAAGGTATATCAACGGCAATGAGTTCAGCCAACATATACCACCATGCTTCAATATCATCCTTTCTCGATTGCTCCTTCATTTCATGGGCCGCAAGTGAAGCATATCTTGTTGTTCCTCTAAAATGGCATGAATTACGAGGTGTTCGTAAATCGGCACCCTTGCGTCTAAAATCTCGATTAATCTCAAATAGTTTCTTTTATTTTCTTTACTCACATCATTTTTCTGCATAAACCAAAATCTAGAACAAAAACCGTGTGAAACGTGTTCTCATCCTCCCTACCAATCGCAAAATTCGGTGGTTTGATATCTCGATGCAGATATCCAACCCGATGAAGATCACGCAACCCTGCCAACGTCTGCTCGCCAATTTTCAAAGCAGTATTAAGTGTATATCTCTTATCGGGCTGTCGAAGTCTCAAATCCCATAAATTAATACCTACCAGTTTGAGAACGACGAACAAAAATCGCCCATTCACTCTTCCGTGATCAATGAGTTCGAGGAAATGAACGGAATCTAGAAGGTTCAAGGCAAGAAGTACACTAGCTTCATGGCCCAGCATTGGCCGTCTCGAGTTGACTGATTCACATTTCATGGCGAAGAGCTTGTTATCCGTGTTTCGGCGAATTTTGTAGACAGCACCGAAGGACCCAGATCCGAGCTCTTCTTTGATCTGAAAGGGAATATTTTTAGGAATAATAATTTAGAAAATTTGGTTCATTCAGCACTAAATGATCAGTACCAAATTGATTCGCGGGAGCTTCCGCTTCACTTTTCTTTCTCACCTCATACGTACTCTTATGAGTTTCAATCGTCGTTTCCCCTTTATCCGGTCTCGGCATATCCTTCACAAGCTCCTTCTTTTCATTCTCTTTCTCCCTTTCCCGTTTCTCCAATCTTTCTTCAAACAATAAATATCAGTTCACATTTTTCAGACTATTTCCCGAATACCTTTCGTATTAACAATTTTTTCCTCCATTCTGCGAAAAATCTGTGGACAAAATGTTGTGTAACTTTTATACAAAATTCAATGCAAGAAATGATGATGATAAAAATAAATGAGAACCCAGAGAAAAAATCTAATAAAAATGACAAAGAAAAATCTGAATGGAAAAAAAACGTCATAATTTGAACCCGTTAATTAAACCTATTTAAGAAGGGCTACGTCAAAATATAGTGAATGGGAAATATAAATAAAAAAGTTATGATAGCTTCTTTATTGTCGGAAGATCCCGATGTTTAATTCTCTAGCCTCAAACTCATTGGATTTATGATCTTTGGCGGTTGGATTTCTTGAAAAAATCGCTTCGCTGAATTAAAGCGGGCTATCGAATCCGAACTTCTTTGAGAGGAAGACGACGATGTTTTGGAGTTGGAGAATATTGATTGAGGTTGCTGAAAATTTATACTGATTACGTAGGTTTTTCACAGAAACAATTGGATTCTAAGTAGAATTTCGAAGACAATTTTCACGAATTGTTAAAATTTCGATTGAAGATTTCCCCAGACAATTTCAGACACAAAACAAGAAATTGTATTTGCTGTGCAAACTTTGCGATCTTGAACATTTTGAGAAAAAAATTCCAAAAACTTTCAAGTGATTCTAGAATTTATAAAACCTTTTTTGTACGTGAAAGTTTAAAAAAAAACATGTCTAACAGAAATTTCAGAATTCCGCTGGATATGAATCAGATTATCCCAAAAAAGTATAAAGATCCAAAATCGCAATATACATGAAAAGTCATGTAAAGTTAAAGACGTACTGTCGGTTTGAAATAAAATTGTAAAAAAAATGTGTTTCCCGCAACCTCGTGTGCAATCTGTGCAGGGCGGGAAGTTAAAATTTAATTTTAGGAACTTTGCCCAAGTTTCAAAATTGTTATCTTTGTCGGTATTCAGGGAATTTTTCGCTGATCCGCCATTTCAACTAGTTACTATTGAAATGGCGGATCCGCGCACTGGTATTTGCCTTCCCGTGCAGTGACCGCCCCGGATCCGCCACTTTTACATGCGCGGATCCGCGAAAAATTCTCTGAGTATTTTTAATGAATTACATTAGATTCATGTCAAGAAGATGTATTTTTAGAATTTAAAGTCAATGGTGTTGTAAAAAAATCGAAGTCATATCTTCAAGAGTTACATCAAAAATTTGTTTCAATTTCAAAAGTCTTGTGGTACTTTTTTCGAAGCCGAAAGTAAAATGAAAATCCATATTTCTTACCTTGAACGAAAATGGTATAACCGATGGGTCCTGATGATACGTCGGATGATCAGCCAGTCGGTATGTTATGAATCGGATGACAGGGAATGTGAAAACTGTAAATTATTTGATTTTTTTAAAATCGTGATATTGATATGATGATCTACTGGAATATGGAATACACTTTGAAACATGGAACATCTTAAAGACAATGACCTAGATTACAATTTTTCCTGAATTCTATATTCCAGTTTATGGTCCCAAAAAGTGAAAAAAAATGAAATCTAGTTTATTTCGGATGATTCTTATCAGTAGAGGTAACTCAGAAGAATAGGAAAATTTTTCAAAGCTGCTCAATATTCAATGATGTTTTCTCACCGTTTTGAAAACCAAAAAAAATTTCAGAATTATATTTGAAACATTCAGAATCCAGAATTCTTAATTTTTAAAATTGGGACATCCAGCAAAAACTCACCCTGAGAAAATGTTGACACCAAGTAGCAGAAAATCGTGAATAGTCGCATTTTTATCAATTGTGAAAAGTCTGGAAAATAAGAAAAACTTATAGAATAAGCTGAAAAAATGAGGATAACAAAAGAAGTGGGGAACAATCCTCCAAACTTTGATACATTTTTTGTACTTTTTTCTTTTTGTCTTTTTTTTGCTGTTTCAAGAAAAAAAAACGTTAATCAAATTTTGTAGACCAACACACATTGTGGATTTTGGGCGTTTTGAAAAAAAAAAGAAAACAGAATTAAATGCGCGTGGGTGGGAAAAAGGGAAACATGGAGTGGGGGGCCCTCTAATTGGTGGGAAAATTTTGAAAATTCAAATTTAATGAAAATTATTAAGAACGAGGTGAGAAGTACAAGGTTTTCTGAATATTCTAAGGAGTCACTCATCTTTATAAATTTTTCATCAGAATTGTGTGGCGTAGGAGGAGGAGGGTTTCGAAAAAAAAAATAATAAGAGGATGACTATAATGGGTTATTTTGACACATGTTATTTATTTTTAGAATGAGATGATTTTTGCTGGAACTTTTTGGAGAAAATTAATAACTTTTGGGAATATTTTTCAGATATGTACTTTTTTTTACTTAGTTTTTAAGAGATATTGAATTTTAGAAAAAAAAATGAAGTTGCAGAGGAATATTCTACAGAACATAACAAAGATCTTTCCAAAAAATATCTGAAGAGGTAGGAAGTTTTAATCCTCGTTTAAAAATATTTCCAATTAATTTAGAAATGGGATTAAATATAATAAATGTTTAGATGGATAATGAAAAACATGTTTTTAACTGAAATGTTTGAGAAAAATTTCAATAAATTATGACAAAAAAACATGGTTAAAAGATGGCATTACAGAGAGCATAAATGGCGTTAAATCTCCGAAAAATGACATATTTCTGTTATAAATGGGTTTCAAAAAAATGTTTAATTCGGAGAAAAAACGGAAAAAACAAGCTATCTGTAAACAATTTCCACATCGGAAGAGTTTTGGTTTCTAGTCCGTGATAGTTTAGGTTCCTAGGCCACTTATTAAATTTGTGCATTTTTATTCATTTTTTTTGTTTTTTTTTGCATTTAAAATGACAAACTGATCTAAACACTTTATAATTTACTTTTTAAATGCAAACAAAAACTACAAAATGAACAAAAATGCACAAATTTAATAGGTGGCCTAGGAACCCAAACTATCGCGGACTAGAAACCCAAACTCTTCCGCGGTGGAAACTTTTTTGCAGGTAGATCGTTTTTTTCGTATTTTCGTCTATGAATTTTTAAAAAAATTTGAAACCCATTTATAACATAAATATGGAATTTTTCGGCGATTTAACGTCATTTATATTATTGGTGATGCCCTCCTTTAAACAAGTTTTAAAATTTATCGAAAAATTAAAAATAATTCAAATAGGCAACGAAACATTTCATAATCTTTTGAAAATTTTGATTAAAATTGAAAATCTTTAAAAAAGAGCATTAAATTCCAGAAATTAGAAAAGAATCCGAAATTTAAGACGAATTTGAAATTTACAAAAATTAGAGAAGTAGAAACTTTTAAAAGCGAATTTCAAAATGTTCTGAAAATCTTGAAAATTCAAATCGCAGAAATCAAACATCTTCAACTTTTCATCTCACATTTCAAAAATTTTTCATAAAATTTAAACATAAATTTTGGAAACCAAAAATCTGATATTACCATCCCCGTCTAGACACCTTGCCACATGGACTAATTCGTCAAATTTCAAATGATAGATACGTTTCAGAAGACCCGGGCTTTTTTTCCAGAAATCCTAGAAGAAAAAAAAACAGGGAAGCTAACCAAGAAACAAAAATAGGTTCAGTTCCAAATAAAATGGGGATTAATTAGATGGACGAAACATACACAAGCACGTCCTATTTTTTTCTTCTTCTGATTCTATTTTTGCTTCTTCACGAAACGAAGGAAAAATTACGTCATTTTTCACTTTGCTTGTTGCAAAACAAAAAAGATTTCTGTAAGTTGTTCATCTATTTTTAATTTAAGAAGGTAGCAAAATTTCACCATTTTTTCATCGAATTTTCTCATGGGTGGTAATAAAATTTCAATATTTTAATATTAATTTTTAAATGATTGAAAAAGTGAAATTGTGTGAAATTTGACTGGAAAATTCACATTTAATTGAAATGATTATTCAAATGGGGTTCGGGAGAAAGCTTCGCAAAAATCGATCTTCACCAGACCGGAGTCGAACCAGCATCTGACAGATAGGGAAAAGACGAGATCGTCAATTAGCTGAGTGAAAATCGAGTCACCGGTAGCATAATGGTAATGCAGCAGACATGTTATCTGTCAGATGCTGGTTCGACTCCGGTCTGGTGAAGATCGATTTTTGCGAAGCTTTCTCCCGAACCCCATTTGAATATTTCAAAGCCATTTCAGTGTGCCAATCGGCGAATTAAAAGGAACTCCTTATCAAAATTCTAAAGAAATGATTATTCATAAATTTTAATTTTAAATTATTTTTATTTATATAAAAAATAAAACCACCGAATGTTCCATTAAATTTTTATATTTTTTCAGATAGGAATCACCAGTGGCTGTTATTTTCAAAAAAGCAAAAAAATGGCACTTGTTACTATAAATCTCAAATAAAATGCATTGTTATTACTTTCTCACAATCTCACCTAAGAAATTATAGGTATGTATGAACAGGAAAAGTTTTTTTACAAATTTAATTTCAAGGGCATTTTAAAGGAGGGCATTACGGAGATAATAAATGTAGCTTAAATGAAAATAGACTTCATTCTCATTCCAAATAGGTTTTTAAAATTTTCTAAAACCACTTAGAAGCCGAGAAATTACGCCTCAAAACAATGGCCTAGAAAAGGGCCACCTGGCCGAACTTTTTCCTATGAGCTTTTTTCGTGTTTCGTTAATAAATAGTTATGCAGAATGCTTATATTAGTCCTTTTTTATGTTTTTTTTTTCATTTTAATTTATGTTTTTTGGATTTTCATGCCCGCGGACTAGTTTTCGCCGGTGGCCCTTTTTTCTAGGATATTGTTTTGAAGCATGTTTTCTCGGCTTCTAGGGTGGGTTTAAAAATTTTAAAAAGAGATTTGGAATGAGAATGAAGTCTATTTTCATCCCAGATGCATTTATTAGCTTCGTAAAGCCATCCTTTAATAAAAACAACGCCTTAAAATAAAATATGTAAGATTAATTCAATTTGATAGATTTGGAATAATCTAACAGACCTATATAAATTTGAAGATAAAAAATTTTTTGTGTACAGTTTTTTGGAGTAGGTAACGTTTTGATCATCATTCATTAATAGTCTTACAAATTTTTTTCACCCTTGTTCAGTGATTCTAAAATCTTGGGCTTGATATTGTGAACTTTAGAATGATATTGTGAACTTTAGAACCATAATTTGGTTCCAACGTTTCCACAATGGATATAACACTGTTTTTAAATCTGAAGAAAATGAAGTTTGAGATAAATAAAGGAAAAAATATTGTAATCGGGATACCCGAAAACATAATATCATGGATCGCTTCGAGATCAGCATAGACTGGCAATAACACCTCCCACCCTACCTTTATAAATAGCAATTCCCACGTAATTAAATAAGTTCGCCTTTTTTTTGATTTCTACGAAATAATATAATATTCTACAATTGACCTGAAAATTCGAATCATATTTTCTCTTTTTTACCTTCAAATTCTGAAAAAGCGAGGGCGTAAAAACAATTATTAAGAAAATAAAATTACGTTAAAAAATGTTAAATTCCATGATCTCATACTGGCAATGAAGATCAAGGGAAGGGCATTAATAATGAAAATAAATCTGACGTGATTTTAAAAAGTCCCAAGTGGCTAAAAGTTCTAAATCTAATTTGTCATTGAAACTTTTAAAAAATATTTAAAAACGTTTTTACTTTTGAAGTTCACGGTTTTTGAAACAAATGTATTCTGAGAGGCGTGGGAAGTTTTTCTGCGGGAGGTCCCCCAAAAACGTCTAGATGATTTTTGTTGGGTGTTTTTTGCATATTTAAAGAAAGAGCTATTTTTAGACAAGAAGGCTCTGATCAGAAATTTTTGAAATACAAGTTTTTAAAAGCTTAAAACTTTACGAAAAAAATACATTTAAAGCCTAAATTTCCAACTCAAAAATGAGCTAGAACTCATCAAAAAAGCTCATAAATGTCAAAATAATTAGTGAAAAAACGATTGGTGTCTCATTATTTCTTTTTTGTGTCTCATTATTTCATTTCTGGTCACATGAATACGTACGCTTCGCCTCATAAATTTTGTAGTAAAAAAATGAAAAAATTGTAGAAAAACACTCATCTTTTAGCCGTTATATACTCAAATGTACAAACACGTCATGTTCAAGATACATTTTTCGACATTTGTGCCTGTTGTTTTTTGTCTGAAATTAGCAGGGGGGATGAGTAATTTGTCAGCTAGAAAATGATCCTAATTATTCTTCTCGTCATTTCATCGGATTTTTTGAACAAAAAAAATAGCGATTTTGCAAAAAAGTTTTATTAAATTTTAGAACCACAGGAGCAAAAGGTTTAATTAAAGGGTGGGGGGCTCTGTGAAAATTCGATGCTTCACCAATCGTTGGCGATGACCATGTAGCCGGGTAATCGTTCGGAATAGGGAACCACTCGCACCACACCGTAGGCATTCTCGTTTGTTGCGATTTCTGGAAAAACGGATTCATTTTGAATGTATTCTTAGTCGATAAGCGCGAAATTTGAGAACATTTTTAGATTTTATGATTTTTCTGCATTCCGGATCGGATCTGGTTGGAAATTTTTGAAAAAAAAATGTTTTTCTAAGATGTCATTTGTGCCAAACAAAATAATTTGTGATTCTAAGAAAAATATTCACAATATTTCCTATGATATATGTTGCACCGGAATGTTTGACCCCGTGTAAAAATTATGAGCCCATTTTAAAGGAGGGTTTTACAGAGATAATAAATGTACCTCAAATGAAAATAGACTTCATACTCATTCCAAATCAGTTTTTAAAATTTTCTAAAACTATCTAGAAGCCGAGAAAACGCACTTCAAAAAATGGCCTAGAAAAAGGGGCCACCTGGCATAACTTTTTCCTATGAACTTTTTTCGTGTTTCGTTAATAAATTGTTATGCAGAATGCTTATGTTAGTCCTTTTTCATTTTAATTTATGTTTAAAAAATGTTTTTGTATTTTTAATGCCTGCGGACTAGTTTTCGCCTGTGGCCCCTTTTTCTAGGCCATTGTTTCGAAGCGGGGTTTCTCGGCTGCTACGCGGTCTTAGAAAATTTTAAAAACTGATTTGGAATGAGTATTAAGTCTATTTTCATCCCAGATGCATTTATTAGCTCCGTAAAGCCATCCTTTTATAAAAACGACGCTTTAAAAAAATTAAAAAACATTAATTAAAATTTTAAAAACATTAAAAAGGACTAATATAAATTTTCTGCATAAGTAATTAACGAAAAAGCTCATAGGAAAAAGTTCGGCCAGGTGGACACTTTTTCTAGGCCATTGTTTTGAGGCTCATTTTCTCGGCTTCTAGGTGATTTTAGAAAATTTTAAAAACAGATTCGGAATGAGAATGAAGTCTATTTTCGTTTAATGTACATGTATTATCTCCGTAAGGCCCTCGTTCAAGCAAGTTCATTTATTTTATCCTACCTCTCAACATCCGCTTCAATTCTGCATCACTTGGTGCCGGTACAGCCCAACACATTGAAACAATAACAATTGCCAAAACCATGAGAATCCTTGCAGTTGAGCTTCTGAAATGTTTCATTTATTTTTTTATTTTTTTCCAACAAACAAAACTCACGAAGTCATTTTAGGCCCAGAGTAGAGAAGATGTGGAAAATCTGAAATAGTAATAATCTTGCTTTTTCTTCTTCCGTTTTTTTTAAATAGAGCAAATAGAATTTTGCAAGAATAAAAATAAGCACACATAAATAATCGAACTATGTAGTAGTAAAAAATACACAGATTCGTTTTCAATTTTTTCAAGAAAATGAGTGGGAGAACCAGATACATTATTCATTGTTCTTAAAGAGATTTTGCAGCTGAGAATTTGATCTTTTTATGTGCTTTTTTTTGTTCTGAAAATATCTCGAGAAAAATGGGTTTGATCAGATAATTAGTGAACAAAGAACAGAAAACTGAAATTCGATTCAAAAACTCATGACTTCTCCTCGTTTACTACAAATCACATAAGTAAAACTGATGGCCTGGTTACAAATTTTCGTCCTAATTTACATAATCCACCCAGCTTTTTCGATGGAATTTTTTGAGAAAAATTCATTTGCACGAAAATACACTTTCAAAAAAAAGCTTGAGATCATTCGAGCTTGTACGTATTTAGAATACGATGCTTCAACCCCATTTATGAGAATTTTGAGCAATTACGTGTAGTAAAAAAAAACAACACTACAAAAAATATAGTGTTACGTAATTCATATTCTCACGAAAGAAATTGAAACAATTTTTTGATATGTTTTTGAAAAGGATATCGTAAATTATAAGGTTCCCCGGTGGGATAAAGTGAATCAAAATTGTCATCACGAACAACGTGTTTGTGTGTGTACACCGTTACGACAAATTGCACACATTAAAAAATTCGAATATTTTACAAGCGGCATTTTAACGGATACCTCGCATTAAAAAATGAAGTTTTTGCGTTAAATACATAAACTATGGCTTAATCTAATTTTTTAAACTCCGAATTACAAAATTGCGTCCTTGTATAGCTGCATATAACGCGTTTTGTGAAACCGTGCCGCACAATTGCAAAAATGCCACGCCCAAAAAACGTCAGCGGTTTTTCTGCGTTCAATTTTTTATTGTCGTACTGAATTTTCTTAGTAATAGTCGATTCACATTAGCCCACCGTGGGTTCATAAAATAAATTCGTTCAAAATTTTCGGAAATTTCCATCTATTCTAAAAATCGAAGAAAATACAAAGCTAATTTTCAAAAATGATATCTTGAGGGTGTTTTTCGTTCTCCGCCATATTTATATAGACCCAGAAATCAACAAAAAAAATTGTCTATACGATACCGGTTTTTCTTGAAAATTATCAAAAATGGGGACGCCTATCTCGAGTTCCGATTGATTTTAAGATGATTACAGTGCATTCTACACACCTTTTTTTTTTTAGAAAACTCTATATATCAATTTACGGAAATTTGTTGTTGTTTCTTCGAATTTAGGGTGTGTTCGAGAAGTACGCGACATTGATGCTTCTTGGGGAATCATTCGTCGTAAACTTGTTTTTTTTAGTTGTAAAGGAAGAAAAAAGTGTACATAAAACAGAAATAACATCATTACCTAATGACCAAAAAAGGGGGAAACATTTTTCGAAAAAATATATAATAATTAAAAGTAGAAGAAGGATGATATTTGAAAAGAGGGGGATGCTCCCGCTGACAACTATGAAACTGGTCCAATTTTAAAAGGAAAGACCGAAAAAGTAATAAAAACAAAAAGAGTTGAGTTTAAATGACCCCATATAACAACTAATGCTCATCTCTTTCACTCTTCCAAATGAAATAAACACACTTTTATAAATATACTCGATTATACTCTATTAATTATTCAGACCAAATAACAACAAAAAATAATATTTCAAGTCATCATGAAGATCGTCCGACAGCTCTATAAAGTGACGTTTTAATTGGTTTATCTGAAACGGAGAATCGGCCACTACATAACGCTAAATAAAATGAGAAAAAAAAACTTTACTTTTTTGTGTTTTCGTCTCGAAATGTCAAATTCTTTTACTTTCTATGTAGTTGATTGAGTCCGAACACATAATAAAAAAAAGGAATGTAAACGTTTTTAAAGAAAATTCCAAGAAGCAACATTTTAGGTTATTAAAATGATGTATCAACAATGGACCTAGGAATTCAATTCAAAGCTTTAGAGGAATACTATACTGAAAATAACAGAAACAATCCAAAAATGCAAAAGAAAATGAAATTGTTTCAACGAATGAATGACCTAGTTTTTAACTGATTTGGATTTCTAGGCCTTTGATAAATTTTGAAAATCTGAGAACAATGATTTCCAGTTAAAGGAGGACTTTACGGAGGTAATGAATGCGTCTGGGATGACAACAGACTTCATTCTCATTCCAAATCTGCTTTTAAAACTTTCTAAAACCACCTAAAAGCCGAGAAAATGAGCTTCAACGCAATGGCCTAGAAAAAGTGGCCGCCGGCGAAAACTAGTCCGCAGGCATGAAAAATTTAAAAAAAAATTTAAAAACATTTTACTTTTTAAATACTCTTTTATAGAATTTCAATATTCTTATTAGTCGATTTATTGATGCATTTTGAAAAAATGAAGTTTAACTCTGAGCCAGACCAGAATACTTGAATTTCAGCAGATTCAAACTTCGAGGAAATATAAAGATGGTGCATCGCATTTCAATTACATCTCATTTCCAAAAAAAATCGCCGATTAAATTACGAATAACCAAAAGAAAAACAAGAATTACTAAAAACTTGTTTGTCTTAAAGATAGGGTGCCAGTTAAAAATAAAATTAAAAAATGATGTATCTAAAACAATGTGGAAAATTCAAATGTTTGTGCTTGCCGCCAAAAAGCATACATAAACGTGCGGCGGGAATTTGAAAATAATTTTTCTACTTCCTGCAGCTGCTACAAAACGGGTTTTTTTTCGTTTGGATTTCACTAGAATGTCGATAGAAAGACGAATTTTTCGCAATCAAATCCATATGGGGTAAAAATAAGTGACACGCTGTCTTTAAGTCGTCCAAAGTATATCATCAACGCTATAAATAATTGTGGTGAAAATTATGATAAATATGAAAAAGGATACAAATTGTGTAATTTTGTGAAATATAATTAAAATAATTGAAACTTCATATAATAAATAAAATATTGTTGTTTGTCTGACTTGTTGTTTATTTATGAAACTTTTTTGGGCGATATTAATTACAGGGTCACATGAGTTTCGAGGTAAGCATTTTTTTAAATCAAAAATCATAAACAATATACAAATATTGACATTTCTCTATCATTTGAACAATCTTCGTAAATTCCGCCAATTTTCCATAAAAGTTATAGTTTTCAATGCAATTTTTTGAATTAATTCGTAAAAAACAACTATTTGTATCATAATTGATTTATTTCATTCATTGAAAATATAAATTTTCAGGACAAAATCAAATAATTTTCAGTCAAAACACGGTTCGGAGAAAAATACAAAATCGAGGAATGTTCCGAAATGAATCATATAAAATCAGGAAAACTCTGCAAATTATGCGGAAATATTTTTGTTTTTGTTATAAATGAAGATATTCAGAGATCAAAAAAATAATGATGTTTAATATATGTTAAATGAGAAGTGTTTAGCTTTAAAAGTTTGTTTGTTTGTTGATTAATAAAACGAGTGATCAAAAATTGGACAAAAAACGAAACCCACCTGGGAGTAGGTGGCATTTAAACGGAATAATTGACGCAAAAAACCAAAAAACAAATCAAAATAGCATTTTTTTTGAAAAGATTTAAAGGGGGAGGGAATATTTAAAGCATGCGATAATAAATATGAAGATGAACAATAAAAAGGTAGGAGGTAAGGTACAATTTAAAAAAAAAAGAAGAAGAAGAAGAGAATTATGTCTTTCACCATAGATCGCATTTTTTCGGCGGGTTCATGTAACTGGATGATGGGCACTTCCACGCGTCGGCAAAGTGCTGAGAGTTTTGGAGGGAGCCAAGCATTCTGAAAAAAACTAATCGTTTCAAAAAAATCAGTTGCAGAAAGTCGTACTCTGGCTTTAAAAAAAACTAAAACTGAAATTTAAAGTAGTACGCAAATTATAAATGTTAAACCGATTGCAGTTCAACATTTAATTTTAGATACCGAAATAATAGTGAAAAAATTTTTTAAAAACTAAAAAAATGCAAAAAATGAACACCCTTAATCGAATTTTGGTCTCAAACTCAAAAACCAGCAAGAAGTTCAATTCCGGATGCAGTTTTCTCGCATTTCTACTTTTTTGCAATTTTAAGCGATTATTTTGGAATATAAAATTGAATGTTTCAATCGAATAGAATTTACAAAATGAGTACACAGTCCTTTAACTGAGAATACTGAATTTTGGAATTTTAGGCTGATAGAAAAATAATATAGAAATAAATTGTAAAAGATAAGAAATTTTTAATTTTTAATAGATATTTTAAATTTTCAGCTTCGAAATCCTCCGTCCGATTTTTAAGCACTATATGACAATTCTAAATTCCGCATCTGGAATTATTAAATCTGGATTCTCGTCTCTCTGAGGTTTGTTTCTCAAAATGAAGTTTATAAAAAGGAGAAAAACGCGGTAGCAATTTTTCCGTTTGCTAATATTTTATAATTACTCTAACAAGCACCTAGTAAAACATCACTTTATTGCAGTCCGAAGCGAAACAAAATTGTTATTTTTCATTCAGTTTTAAGACATATACTTTATTGTTGTAGGACTTGTAGGAGGGCTTTACAGAGATAATAAATATATGTTAAATGAAAATAGAGTTCATTCTCATTCCAAATCTGTTTTTAAAATTATCTAAACCATCTAGAAACCGAGAAAATGAGTTTCAAAACAATGGCCTAGAAAACGTTTCCACCTGGCCGAACTTTTTCCTATGAGCTTTTTTCGTGTTTCGTTTATAAACAGTTATGAAGAATGATTATAGTAGTACTTTTATGTTTTTTCATTATTTTTTGGATTTTTCATGCCTGCGGACTAGTTTTCGCCGGTTTTTTCTAGGCCATTGTTTTGAGGCGCGTTTTCTCAGCTTCTAGGTGGTTTCAGAAAATGATAAAAACGGATTTGGAATGAGTATGAAGTCTGTTTTTTTAATGCCCCGAACCAACCTGAACTTCTCCTCCATATGAACTTCTCTAGCCTGTTTCGACCTTAATGCACACCATCCCTGAGCATAAGATAAAAAGAACAACTGCCGCTGACTGTAATCCTCCAATCCTGGTACTTTAAGCCCTTGATTCTCGCCATTCTCCCTCCACGTCTCAAACGCAACTTTCAGCCCCACAAAATCAGCAATATTCTCATAAAGCCCCGCTTTCGCGGTCGTATTCTGAAACAAAAACAAATATAGAAAAGCATCCGCGGGAGTTCCCCATACATCTTCACTTCCCGTCAACTCTGTATATTGTCTAATGAAACATTGCTCCTTCTCACTAAATCTCCGTCGCGCATCACTTCCCCACCAATTGCCCAAGTTTCCAGTAGGTCCGTGCAATTTTCCTGAAAACCATTCTTCGCTACACGTCATAAAATAAAAGAAGGCGAGGGGGTGGCACTAATGAGCATCTTCTTCTCCTATCTATTTATAGAAAGAAATGCTTTATTTTTTTACTTTTTCTCCAATGTTCTTCACGCACTAAATGCCCTCATTTGGGTAGAGAATCATCATCCCCATGGGACGGGATTGTATCAAGATAAAAAACAATTTAAAGAAATTGTGAATGGGGTGAGGGGTTTTCACATTTTTCATACCTTGACCATCAAAAGCATGTGTCAATTCGTGACCAATAATCGTGCCAATTCCTGCATAATTGGCGAATCTGAAACAATATTGGGGTTTCGGTTTCATTTCTAAAAAAATTCTTACTCCATTTGAGATATATCGGCATAAGGTATCCGCATAGAATCAAAAGGAATTTGTATCAAATTCCTTTCATAATTATGTGCAGGTACTGACAATGCAGGCCTCGTATCCACCCAATCCCTTTGGTCAACCTTTTTGCGAAGCCTTGCCAATTTTTCCTTATAAACCGATGCCGATCCTCTGACCATTGACCAGAACAATTGGTCACTAATCCTTGAAGCCTCCTTATTCATCTCAAAATCACTTGTCATCTTATCCGGATAACTTATCAATTTCGTGACATTTCCAATCTTATCCAAGACATTTTGCCGCGTCGCTGGATCGTTGCTCAGAATTTCTGAACTTTCGGTCATTCTACTGTATTTTTCACCAATTTTATCCGACATTTTCTCGATGAGCTTTTTGTTCTGAAAACTTATTTTTTGTTATTTACAGAATGTTTCAAAAACTTTTTCAGCGTGTTCCATTCCATCCACTTTCCTCAGAATTGATGGAAGTGAAAGTGGGAACATTCCAGTAAGCCTGAGAACGCAAAACTCTTTTCTGTGATTTCGAGGGCCGGTGTAAAGGCTGACAGCCATCTGAAAAAAACAAGTTTTTTAAATGAAGTTAAAGATAGTGTTTCACAGGGAATGTTTGGGGGAATCGCAACGGGGATTTTGTATAATTTTATAAGTTCTAGGAAAATTCTGATTCTGTTAACACCTGAACTTAACTAGTCCATTCTAAAAATGTTTTAAAAACTCACCCATAATAATCCATCTTGACATTTTGGATTCGCATAAGCTAAATGAAACAGAATCGTTTTCCACTTGATATAATTCTTAATAACCGCAACCCCTTCGGAGCTTTGTTTCAGCCTTGCAATAATTCTAGAGAGCGTCTGAATCCATTGAACACCAGTTTTGAGAGCAATCGGTTCGTCATAATCGAGTTCGAGTCGCACAAGATTTGAGAGGAAATATCTCCAATTGATCTGAAAGTTTTATAAAATTACTATTAACACTATATTCCAAAATTACAGCTGGGGCCAACAGTTGCAAATCTCTCAATTTCAGCACCTCGTAACGCTCCTTTTTCTGTTCATAAAACTGAAATTATTTTATTATTAAATTTTTTTAATAAATTTTATGTTCATACCGTCGACCCAGAAATAGTAATCTTATATTCCAGATGTATCATATGAGCAATCATCATTCTAACTTTTTCATTCGTTCGATCAAACCCTAATAGCTCTGCTAATTGTTCGCCGACATCTTGAAGAGCACGTGTAATCTAAATCTAACAATTAAGATAACATTTTCAGATGAAAAATGAACCGCTGGTCCATCTTGTTTGCTATAAATCATTTCCGGTGTGACCTCCTTATCAAACTGATATTTATCAGTGGCTAGAAGAATTGGCAGTTGTTCATAAATCTTAAATTTCAGATTTTAATTTAGACATCAATAAAATAAACGCTTACTGTAATCAAATGACTATTAGAATCACGATAATTGACTTCAACTCCTGCCCAAAACAACGGAAACACCGAATAATTAAAAGCGGCTAGAATCGTATCCTCAATCTCAAATTCGTTAGCCTGTTCGGCTATTATTTCGTCATATGTTGATTCAGTTTCTGAAGCTTCCCGAAGTTCAGGCATCCAACCACCAAGCTCCTGAAAATTTGAATATTTCGAAGAACCGAAAACAATTTTCAAAAACCTCCACAAACCGCTTCCATGTTGCCAACCCGGTTTGCTCCAAAGTGTCCATATCAGTGCATTGACGATAAAGTTCAGCGGCCGCCCTTTCACCTCGATTTATTTCTAGGGGAAAGCTCTTATCGTTGACTGAAATTTATAACTGGTTCCCAAACTACTCCAAAAAACACTCACTCCGCTCCATCGCGTTAACAATCTGATCATGGGCTTTCATTTGTGTTTCATATAATGTGTTCCATGAGCCATAATTAATATTTACTGATTGATTAATCCAATTTCCACATGCAAATTGGTAGAAGTTGTCACAAGGTGATGTGGATAAATCCATTCGCTGCAGAATTCTAGCTGCTGTCATCACGCAGGCGGTTGAGGTGCAAGCTGCAAAAAAATTAAGATTTGTTTAAAAAATTGCTAAATTGCATTGTCTTCTTGTAACAGAGATAGTTTCAAAACTCAAAATAAAACTAATCAAAAAAAATTTTCTTGATTAAGATAAGATTATATTAAGTCGTACACTGCCTTTAAGAGTCAAATTCATAAAAACATTTCAAAATCTTCTACTTTTTTAATGAATTGCTGTTTATTGACCCGGTTCATCTAATTTTTGACACCCTAAATTTGTCTAAATCTCAAAAAAAGAAATATTAAAATTGTTTTTAGAACATTGATTATTGATGAGTGATTAATAGAATATTTAGTAGAAAGAAGTCGAAGGAATTGAAACGAAACGAATGCCTTGTTTGACGAATAGTTTTATAAAGAATGTTAATCAGAAAATACTGTAGGCGCCAAGTTTTTCGATAAAGAATGTGTGATTGTGAAATAATTTAAAGACCCGCAAAAATTCCCAATTTAAAAAATTCTAGTAAAACTTACGTAAATTCGAGTAATGTAGATAAGACAATATTGCAAAAGTCGACGAAAGAATAACGAATAGAATTAAAGCAATGAAAACCCGAAATTTTGGAAGAAATGGTGTCCGAAAACAGTCTAAAATATCCGATTGCTGATTCTGCTGCTGCTGTCGATGGCTATTATTGTTTGTGGCTGAAGTTGAAGCAGAAGACGACTGTCGATGATTATTCGATTGACCTGTATCGCGGAGAAGTGAAGACGATGCTTTGTTACCCTCTTCGAGAGATACTCCATTCTGAAAATATTGAGTTTCAAAAATAAGTGAAATTTTAAGATTTTTTCACCAGTTTTAAGAACATTGCATTCGTTTTTGCATAAATTTTATTTTAAAAAAAATTCGGTTCCACCTTCCGGTTTTTGAAATTCACAAGTGGTTAAAAGTTTATTTGATTAGCTGTGTAGAAAATAACCGCAATTATTTCTTGTGCAAAACTTTTTTGCAGCACGAAATTGAAAATGGAAAGAGTATTTATCATGATATTCAACATCAGAATCCTTCTGGATAACTTTAACGTTCTACAGTATAGCGGGACAACTTTTTCGCTTTTTTTCAGAAAATTGTCATGGAAATTGTCATGGAAACCATCTGACATGGAAATTTTTGGTATTTTCCTAGTAAAAGGTGTCCACTGGTTCTTATCGAAAATAGCAAAAAGCTTTTGGAAGAGTTTATGAGGCAAAATTTTTTTTAATTACTTCAACACCGGATTTTCACTACCATATTCAATATGCTTACACCTTACCGTATAAGAATGACTGCTCAAAATCGACGTTGTTTCAGACGGAGGTAACAGATGATTGAGTGAGCTGTACGAGCTCATCTCATGTGAAAAAGTTCGTTGCAATTTCTCGAAAATTCGCGAAATTTTGAAAGCTGCAACACAAACACGTATCTCAAATGGAAATTTCCATAGATCAACAGCGAAAATTGATAATGAAAAAAAAAGCAAATTGCTGCAAAAAAACGAGGCGCAAAAAAGATGAACAATACATGTAAAAAGGTGTAATAATTTTTGGGATAAAATGAGAGATAAATTCTCGCAGAGGCTATGAGAAGAAAAGGGGGAAATTAATATTTTTAAAGATCGTTATTTTTTAGACATTTATATTTATTTCTTTGGTTCTGAATATAGACCTAATAAAAACCCCCAAAATTTCATGAATTTATGATTCGTGGAGCAAAACTAACTTAATAATTATTCTAAATATATTGTGTTTTTTGTTGTTTTGTCACATTTTTGACATGTTGGGATAGATTCAAAGAAAATTGCAGATTCTTAGAAAAGTGACGAATTTTCAGCACCAACAATATTCGGGGGTAGGTTACAAATTGCATACTTGGAAAAAAAATGTACATACTGTATGTTTCTTTCGCCCACGCGGAACTTGAGAAAATAAAATAACGACCCGGAAATTGGCTCAAATTTGATTGTTAACTGAAAATAAATACAACAAAGGAAAGTGGGTGGGGGAGGGGGAGCTCCCGCGTCAAACAATATCGTTTAAAGCGAGGATGTTCAGAAAAAAACATCATAGTTTCCAAAAAAACAAAATAAAACATTCATGGAATTTCGAAAAAAAAGGTGTCTGGTTTTGGATTAAAAATAGAAAACATAAAATTTTTTAAAAGATCTGAAAAATGGAGCCATAAAATAAAAGGTTTCAACTCTAGTTTTCTAAACCCTAGAAGAATGGCTCTACGAAATTTATAGATTCAAAAAGGAATATTGGTTTGAGCAAGTATTCTTACGAAAATTTTTTAATAGAACGTTTTCAAGATTTTTCATTAAAAACAGTTAACTGGAAAAAACCGTTAATATGATTTTCAACATGAATTAAACTATTAAAAATAACAAATCATGACGAAAAATACAAAAATAATAGAGATAGAGAAATTGACCTAAAGTTCAATCGAATCGTAGATCAACAACATTTTCGTCACTGTTCTTATATACGGTAAACAGAGACATTGTTTTTTTTTTCCTTAAACATCGGGACAATCCGAGGTATTTTTCAATAATAGTATCACAAGAATACCTCCAGATTAAACGGATGCATTCCATCCAACTGCCCTTTTCTATCAGAATTGCTTTTCATCATGATGAAAACAACTTGCTTCCTTTTTTCACCAATCAAATTAGGTGTTTCTTGGTTTTTTCCTACTATTCTATGGAGCCCGGAAATTCAACGTTTTTCAAGAAAGTCATGCAAAAACGATTAAAATAGTACAGACTATATATAGAATGCTCTGTGATAATAACGTCACTCTGGATATTTTTAGCAAAAAAAAATCGAAATGAAATATGAGAATTCATTTAGAATGGAGATGTGTTGAAAATAATGGTTCAGTTGACTAAATTGTGTACATAATTTGTTGTAAAGGCTTAAAATTGAATTTTAAGGGTATGATCCAAGTCATGGATCCCCAGAATTCCAACAAATGACGTATCCTGTCATTTTGAAGACTTATGGGCTTAACTAACTTGGTTCGGAAATTTCTGTTATGGATAAAAATAAATAGCATCATGATGAAACAATTTTTCAAAATTAAATGTGCACTTTAATAAGCTTGAGAGTAAATAAAAACTTCAAAATAGAATGAGGAAAGCTAAATTTTAAACCTTAACGTATCGATTTCAAATTTTTTTAATTAAAAAAAATTAACTCAAATTCGAAAGAGTACGAAATGTTGCAGGTACGAATTCTCGAAGGAGAGCTCGAACTTCAGAAAAAACATGCTTATGAAGAAGAGCTGGGCGCCGCTTAAAGGTAGCTTGTCAGTTATCACGATCCAAATTCAAGGCATAAAATCAAAATAGAATATATATAAATATTGTGTTTCGCGCCAATTCTGACCGCATTTCACGATCTGGCGCGCATTCAAATTTTGATTATATCAACTTCGGACGGCTGGTAGGGTCAAATTAACTGATCCGCTGTCTTTAAAGGCAGCTGATCAGTTAACACGATCCAAATTAAAGGCAAAAAATCAAAATTCGAATGAGAGCCCAGGTGGTCCAAAGAACATTACCAATATGTAGCCACTTTCAAATAAATGTGTTTCGCGCCAATTCCGACCGCGTTGCACGGACACAGACCGCGTCGCACGGACACGCGCGCATTCAAATTTTTATTTTTTCAACTTTGCACGGCTGCTATGAAGCTTGTATTTATCGGTGTGATTTCGCATAAATTGCATTGTACTAAATAGAGAACGCTCTAATTTTTGAAACTAAGAGGAGGTAGGGTCAAATTAACTGAAAATATGTCTTTAACCGCAATGACGCTACGCGCGCACGCAACGGCACCTAACACACTGGAGAATTTAAAAATTCAATTTCCCTCGAATTTTCGAGTGTGTTGAGTCCCAGTACGTGCCTGCATGCGGAACGTCAGTGCGGTTGAGCAGCCCTCAAAACCAAAATTTAGGTACATTATAAACGTTCGCTAAGTTTGATCAAATTCCACTACCCCGACCCTAAGTACCACCCTTGTAAGGTTATTCAAATGAAGAAGCTCTAAGAACACAGCACTATAAAAAATAAAGGAAATAAAGATTTTTGAATTTCATAAAATACTGAAACCCGAAAAATGAGCTATATACAACGATGTACGAAAAACATATTCTCGAGTTGAGGGCGTTCCAAAACCACATGTCATAAAATAACGAAAAAAGAAGACTATAGATCTTTCCCCAAACAAGGGCTGACGAATTAAAAGCGAACGCGTCAAAAACATAAATCTCCGTGTTTTCTTTTTTTTTTGGTCGTATTTGAAACCAAAAAATTCGTTCCTGACACTGGTAAAATAAAATGCGTGGGTGCATATCGTAGATTTTCAATAAAAAATATATATATTTCTTTTAGAGTGCGTAGGTTTTATTCCAATTTTCTTGAAGAATAAATATAAATGACGAAAAAAAAAGAAATTTTAATTGCATAGATATCTTCGTTTTCTCACTTTGTTTTCAATATATATATATAATTTCATTTTTTGAATTTCGGATTTGTTTGTTTTGTCATATTTCTTGCATCATATGAATATTTTACTTGTGATTATGGTGAGGAAAAACTTATGTTGTAAAATTAGGATGTAGGAAAGAAAAACTAACAAGAAAAATGGGCCTAGAAATTAAATTTTCAGACCGGAAATTAGAAAATTTAATCGGTACATCAATGGGACAAGGAAAAAATATTCATATAAGAGGATGAGAATTGGGGAGGACAAATTACTGAAGTATTTTAGGCTGGATGAGGGTTCGGGAGCTTCCAAAAATTGTAAAATCTCGATGATGGATAGTTAAGAGTTTTTAAAGACAGCTGGTCAGTTAACACCATCCAAATTCAAGGCAAAAAATCAAAATTCGACTGAGGGCTCAGGTGGTCCAAGGAAAAAAATATGTAGTCTCATCCAAATGTTTCGAACGCTTAATTTTTGAAATTGAAATCTGGAAGGGTCAAATTAACTGAACCAGTGTCTTTAAGACATTTAAACATTTGATTTCTACAGTATTTGAAAATAAGTTTTCGAGCTCAAAGTCTGAGACTTCTCAAGGAAAGAAATGAACCTGAATGTTCCCATTGTGTCTGTGGGCAAGTCCCGGAGAGTCCCGGGCAGTTACAGTGCTGCTATATGAGGGCCAATTTTCATAAATAGAACGGAAGCTGAAAGCTAGAACCTTGCTGATTTCCTTTGCTGAAATTTTAAAGGAGGACTTTACGGGGGATAATTAATGCATCTTGGATGAAAACAGACTTCATTCTCATTCCAATCTGTTTTTAAAATTTTCTAAAACCACCTAGATGTAGAAAAAACACGCCTCGAAACAATGGCCTAGAAAATGTGGCTTGCGGCGAAAACTAGCCCGCAGGCATGAAAAATCCAAAAAAAAATAAATGAAGATGAAAAAACATTAAAAAAGGACTAATGTAAGCATTCTGCATAACTATTTATTAACGAAACACGAAAAAAAAACTCATAGAAAACATTTCGGCCAGGTGGCATCTTTTTCTAGGCCATTGTGTTGAGGCGCGTTTTCTCGGCTTCTAGGTGGTTTTAGAAAATTTTAAAAACAGATTTGGAATGAGAATGAAGTCTATTTTCATCCCAGACGCATTCACTATCTCCTTAAAGCCTTCCGTTAAATCTCGACCTGTAATCCTTGATTTTTATTACTAAGGAGATCAGTAATTCAACAGCTTTCATTTTCCAATAAGTTTATGAAAATCGGTCATGTTAGCGGAAAACTGTAAATGTCCGGGACTTGTACACTGGAGTAAATGGGAATGTTCCGGTACATTGCTTTCTCTGAGTTGACTCACGCAGATTGCGGGCTACAGAATGTCCAAACCAAGACGGGGACCGAATAAAAAAAAACTCAGTCATACCAAAAAAGTATCGATAAAGTTTCAAATGTTCGAAAATCTTAATGAAAAAGACTGTTTCAAAATAATTATGATAATATGATGAACATTGATGAGAGTCACGTCACAAAGAAAATACCAATCTGCAGCGTTTGCAATGATTCGGCCCAAAAAAGGGAAAAGTGACGACACTATTGAAACTTGTTCATAAGCATTCCTTTTTCCCACCCATTGTACTTAATAGTGGAACTTTTTGATTGATAGACCAAAGGGAAAAGGTTTCTGGAACGGACCCGTAATTGAACTTTTGTTCGGGTTTAGTTTAATAATGATTTCTTTTCTTCAAAGTTTTTCAATGAAAATTGTTGAAAATTGTTTCAATTGATTAGAATGGTTTCAAGAAACAGTTTATAAATTTTCAGATCAAACTTTTAAGTTTGAGTCAAGTTATTGACCACTAAATATAGATTCTTCAACAAAGGGCTACAAATGCCTATAACTTGCAAATAAACGACCGTAACAAAATTGAGAAATCATTTGTTTTCCAATTTGACGAATTAACATCACTGATAGATTATGACGACACTCCAAAAATAATGGATAGAAAATGGTGTCACGTGGTGGGTCGTCATCACCGTCATCACATTTTTTTTGAGAAATTTGTAGCCGTGACTTGAGAACAGGTTTTCAATTCAAATAATCGCATCATAGTTTTTGTAAATTAAAACTTACCATAATCCTGATGATATCCTCATGTGTGCCGGAATCGCTTTATCAATTGATTTCATCGGAAAATGTTAAGGAGCTTTTCTTCAACTTTTTGTATTGTTGCGGGAGAAGGGGATTATTGCAGCCTTCGTAGAAGCTGCTCAGCCCGTTTCAAAGTGGGCTCGTCTGAAAATGAATTTGTTTCAGATGCGGAACCAAAATTTAAAAAAATTTAAAAAGTGAAAACAGCAGAATTTCAAATTAAAGTTTTTGGTAAAATAATTTTCTCCGATTTTCAGAAACCAACTGTTTTCCAAATGTCAGATTGTTTTAATCTTTGAAAGTTTTTCAAAGAAATGCAATGAAAATTAAATGTTCGGTACTTTGATATTCAAAAGCACTTAGGTTCAAGAGTGTTTTCGGGGGGTTTTTTTAGAAGTCGGGCAAATAGGATGCTATTTCTGGTGAAATCGAATTTATGCTCCAGAAATAACCCATTGTGGTTCAAAAATAATGGAAATCCCATAGACTTTCATCTATTATTTTTTCCTATTAACAGGTAAACTGTCTTTAAAGGAGGGCTTTACAGAGATAATAAATGTACCTTAAATGAAAATAGACTTCATTCTTATTCCAAATCTGTTTTTAAAATTTTCTAAAACAACCTAGAAGCCGAGAAAACACGCCTCAAAACAATGGTCTAGAAAAAGGGGCCACCGCGAAAACTAGTCCGCAGGCATGAAAAATCCAAAAAAAATTAAGATGAAAAAACATTTTTTAAAAAGGACTAATATAAGCAGTCTTCATAACTTTTTATTAAAGAACCACGAAAAAAGAAAAAAGCTCATTTGTAAAAGTTCGGCCAAGTGGAACACTTTTTCTAGGCCATTGTTTTGAACCTCATTTTCTCGGCTTCTAGGTGGTTTTAGAAAATTTTAAAAACAGATTTGGAATAAGAATGAAGTCTATTTTCATTTAAGGTACATTTATTATCTCTGTAAAGTCTTCATTTAAGAAAATACAAATGAAATTTTAAAAATTAATCAAGAGCATAAAGTTTTTAGCATCGAAAAATAAAGTTTTCGAAAAATAAAGTAATTCTGATTATTCCGAATTTCACTATGAAAATAATGTGGTTAGGAAGAATTTTAAGGACATTTAATATGTACAACAGTTTTGAAAAAATGAGTTTGAAAAATAAAATTTAAAAAATGAAATATAACCGACGCACATCGAGTGTACCAGAAATTGAAATGAAAAACTCTCAATTCAAATAATTCATAATCAACATAATTATACAAATTAATACCCATTATATACATTCGTTTATTGTAAAACTATGACGTTCAGCACATTAAAAAAACAAGAAAAAAGCAAATATTTGACAAATCTTAAAAATGATGAATTCCATTGATGAATATTTCGTCAGAGATTAATTTCTCAGAACAAAAACATCATTAATAAGCGAGAAAAAAATACGAGAAATGGATTTTGAGAGGGCGGTGTCCGACATTTCGAATAAAAAGGACAATTTTTGACAATTTGGCGAAAAAAGGCGTGAAATGAGTGGGGGGTGGGAGAAAAAAATGCCGATGAGCCAATGTTTTTGTGGAATACCCCCCACAAAGTGACACCCAAGGGATCGTTTCATCATTCGCTCCCCAAACCGCCGAATTGGGCGCGAATTTGAATTTTAAATCTATATTTAAATTTCGAAACGCTTCATTATTTGTCCAGCTGTTTTTATTCAACGAGTTGGATAATCTAGGGGGGATGGATGAGTTCTCGGTGTTTGTGCCGTTCACTGCAATTTTCCGATGGCGGAAACAATTAGGATGGAAGAGGGGGGATTCTTCTAAGAATGTTGCCATTTTTAGGTGATCGGAATGGAGAAAAATAGGTAATTATTGATGTAAGAGTAGAAGAAAATTGTGAGAGAAGAGAGTATTGAACAAATAAATTTTGTATAATCAACACAGAAGATCATTGAAACAAATTTTCTTGAGCAAAAACTGGTCTTTTGATGAATAAATGGGAGAGCTCCCGAAAAACGTGTTGCACGTAGAAAAAGAATAAGAATTTTATTTATCTGATGTCTAATTATTCAGGTTTTACACTGTAAGAAATCTTAATGTAATCCTTAAATAATTATCACAGGAGAAGTAGAACAAACTTTGATCATTGACATATTCCCAGGAAGCCAATTTATCCAAAACTGATTGGAAATAGTTCAAATTTTGCATATCGACTAAAAATACACTCAAGATTAAACCCCATAAATGTCATCAAACACTGAGGGGTTTCAGATGAGCTGTGATCAAAAGTTGACCTTCTCATTTTTAGCCAGGAATTTTTATCTTGACAATAACAGTCAAGATAAAAATTCCTGGTCGCTCGTTTTGCGGAGTGTCGTTGGGAATTTCCTCGCAACGCAACCGCAACGCTCAAGACAAACTGAGAAGTTTGAATTTGAGCGCGCTGCGAGGAAATTCCCAACGACACTCCGCAAAACGAGCGGCCAGAAATTTGAAACAACTTTCATGGACTAATATTATGGAGCGCAAAATCGAGATAAATTCAATTTGAAATTAACCAGAACGTTTAGGTAGAACTAAAAGTTAAATAATTCAAAGTCGAATTACTTGTAAGTGATGCACTGGCTCCTTTTTTGAAAATTATTTAAAGAAGCTGCTGTTCTACCTAAACGTTCTAGTTCATTTCAAACGAGGGAAATGAATTTATCTCGATTTTGTGATCCTAATAAGAGGAATTCTCATAATATTAGTCCATAAAATTTTTGTTCCGAGCTTTCAATAGTTATATCAATTTAAAAATAACACTAGCTAAAAATGAGAAGGTCAACTTTTGATCACATCTCGCCTGAAACCCCTCAGTTTTTAATGACATTTGAGGGGTTTAATCTTGAGTTTATTTTTAGTCGATAAGCTAAATTTGAACTATTTTCAATCAGTTTTCCATGGATAAACCGTAAATCAAATGATCCTTACTTGCAATTATATTTGTCTACTCAAAACCTACCACTGCCAAAAATTTTCAAGGTTATGCACATTCATTTCAATTACAGCTTCAAGAGGAAAATTTATGTGCTCACAGTTTTCATTTCTACATGATCTTCGTCGTTCAGAATGGCATTCATATAATTTTTTGCAAATAAAACATGAAACTTTTCAAGGAATTCCAGTAAAAATATCGACAATTAAATAGGATGATCCAAAAACATTTTTAAAACTTAAGAATCGAGTGGAACCATCTCTTTAAAAATGAAATGATCTCAAAAAATGAAAACTTCGATTCTCATCGAATTTCGAATTAAAAAATGACATCACCTGAATGAAAGCTTCACCTCGAAAACAGCGAAAAAATTTTCATTGCAATTTGTTCTCATCTCTACTTGACAAAAATGTTTTTTATTGCTTTGGCACATCCCCCTTCGTTTTCCATCATAAGTGCCGGCACTTTTGGTGAAATGATATAGAAAGGTGGAACAAACTATGAAGAAATGGTTCGTTTATCGAAAAAAAATGAAATAAGGAAGCAAAACTTTCAGCCAAAAATTTTTCCAGAACAAAAAAAACAAATTTCAAAAATTCTTCCATTTTCCAAAATGACGTCAAACGTCTGAACCTTGTGTTCTATCTTTTTGTGACGTATCTCTTCTAGCGAAAAATGTGCAATTACACACGTTTTTCAAAAAACTATGGAACCCGTTTTTTATTCGAAGAACATAGATTTATTTCCAAAATTTTCGAATAATATGCTAGAAATTTATGTTTTTAGGAAATATGGCGACCAGAATTTCGATATTTTCACTCTTTTGGCATTGATCCAGGATGGCTCTCAATTTTATCGACCAATCCAAAACGAAGAGCTTCCTGAGCGCTCATGAAACGATCCCGGTCTAAGGTTTTTTCGATTTCCTGAAAAATGGTACTTTTTCATTTAATAAAAGGCAAGTTTTGACCTCGTATGGGGCACCAGTGTGATGAACATAAATTTCGTTGAGTCGTTTTTTCAATCTTTGAATCTCATCGGCTCTGATAACTATATCCGAGCAGGTTCCCTGGAAAAGAAACAGTTTTATTGGCAATTATTGGTCGGGCTACTTTTCATTCGTGAATTTTATTACCATGTTCGTTGTTTAAGGTTTCATATGATTCAAATTAAAATTATGCCATTTTCTTTTCTATTTAAAAACGGCAAATTATTCTTAATCATTGGTCTGCAATTTACCGTCATGGTGTACATAGTGCACCGTGACGGCAAAATGCACACTTTCATTTCAATGTTGCAAAAAATTATTTTTCGTTTTTAAAATTTGTTTTGACAATGAATCAACGTTTTTTTTCTTCAGAAAAATGTCCGGAGTACCAGGTGGTGCCAATAAGAAAAGCAGTAGTCGTTCAGTAGCAACGAAAAAATTGATAATTCAGGTAATTTTATAATTAAATGGAAAATTTTTGAAATAAATAATTTCAGGAGTTTAAACGTCGTCTTCGCGACAATATCCGTTCGCTCAGCGATAATTTCTACCACATTCTCAACGCTGGAAAAGTCAATCCAGACGAGAATGCTTACAAAAATGTGAATGGAAAAATGACAGAGTTTTACACAACGAAAAATGAAATGGTTGTTCGCGCTCAGTTGATGGTGAGAATTAAATCTATATTTTATGAAATGTTAAAAAAAAACTATTGAAATTAAGGTTCGCGCTTGTGATGAGCTTCTAAAATTAACAACAGAGTTGAAAGAGTTTTTGGTGCTTCATGATTTCCATTTTTTGACAAGTGCCATTAAAGAGTGAGTCTTATAAAGAGATGAGTTATTTTCTAAATGAAGGTTTGGTTACAGAGGCGAAGCTCAATGTGAGGCTGAACTCCGCGCTCAAAATCATCAACATGCTCAATTAAACAATGATGTAACAAACATGATCCGGGATATTGATGCAGAATTGTCCGAGAACTTCTGTTATCGGCACTGATACATAATTGAGATATTTATATATAACATTATTCCAAATATTCTCGGGTTTTCCTTTTTTTCCTATATATGAACATAAATTTCTTGTAAATAAATGTACCTGTGCTCCACCACTTGGTTGATGAACCATAATTCTGGCATTTGGAAGTGCAGTCCGCATGCCTTTCTCACCAGCACAAAGAAGCAGTGAACCCATACTGGAAGCTTGTCCGATGCACCACGTTGCCACAGGAGCACTAATCATTTGCATTGTGTCGTAAATTGCCAAACCGGCGGTAACGCTTCCTCCTGGACTGTTGATGTACATGTGAATCGGTTTCTTGCTGGATTCACTTTGAAGGAAAAGAAGTTGAGCAATGAGGGCAGACGCAATGAAATCATCAACCTGAACATCGCAATTTTTGGTTTTAAAAAATATAATTGGAATGACACGAGGTCTACTTTCATTTCAGTTACATTTATAAGTTCTTCAAAGACCTTTAAAAATAATTTCAAGAATTATTCTAAATTTTCTAGAGCGCGACAACGTTTATTCCTTTTTCTGATTAAAACACAATTATTTAGAGCCGGAAATATTAGGTTGTCCCGAAAGTTATTCACTTTTTTTTCTGTTACACCTCGTTCATTTCTCGAGGAGTTTTTTTCCGTTTTTATTTTTTTATTTTATGCATTAAGTCTTTCACAATAAATATGTGTTTCCGTATTTCAGGTAATCCTTGTTATGGCTGAATTTCTCTTGAAAGATAAACATACCTTCGGGGGCTGTTTCCTTTACGAGTTCCTCTTGGGACATTCAGCCGCTGTTGCTCATCGAAATTTGTGCGATGCGACAGGCACGGACACCCTCAAATACAAAATGGTGAACTTCTGGTTCAATCGCTTCAAAGAAGGTGACGACGAACTCTCGAACAAGTCACTATACGGCCGCCATCAGCTTGAAATCTACCAGCGTTTCCAGAAGGAGCTGGAGGAAGAGCCCAGATCAAGTGTTCGTGAAGTGTCTTCGGCACTTGGACTACACAAAACAACAGTACACAGCCACCTCCGAGCAAGTGGAAAGAGCCAAAGTTTGGTCAACTTGTTCCTCACGACTTGACTGATGATCAGTAGAACATGCGTTGCACCATTGCCTTGTCTTTGGTCAGCCGAAAACGGAACACGGAGTGTATTCAAAATATTTTCATTGGAGATGAAAAGTGATGTGCTTTGTTCAATCATAGTAGAAAGCTTCAATGGGTAGCAGATGGAGAAACTCCAAAAACAGACGTCAAAGGAAAAAAAAGGGGATGATTTCGATTTGGTGCGACAAGAAATGCGTTAGCAACCGTGAACTTCTTCCAGATCGAGCCAATGTCAATGCGGACCTATACTCTCTCCAAATACAAAAAATGTACGATCAACACCAACTCCTTCGTCCAGGAGCCTCAAGGATTCTCTTACTTCATGACAATGCAAGACCACATGTCGCTTTGGCGACCAAGGACAGACTACAAGCGCTGGATATCGAAGTTCTTCCACATCCACCGTATAGTCCGGACCTTGCCCTAACTGATTATCATTTGTTCCGCCCAATTCAAAACTCTCTCAAAGATTTGCAGTTTGACGACCGAGAGCACCTGGAATCGTACCTTGATGACTTTTTCGCCTGCCAGCCCCCGGAATTCTACGCAAAGAGAATCGAACAATTTCCGCTGCGTTGGCACGAGGCCATCCAACAACATGGCCAATATATCACTCATTGATAATTGTTTTCAATTAATAAATTTTTGTTTGAAAAAAATCTTAAAAAAGTGAATAACTTTCGGGACAACCTAATACATCCTGATTTTTAATGTTAACGGAAATAACTTCATTAAAACTTTTAGAACTTTAATTTTTTGAATTTCCATTAATACTGTAAGCATACTCAAATAAAAAAAAAGTTTTAAGGCCTTTGAATTCAAATTCATATAATATTCATAATGTAGCTAAACAATTGTCGATAGTCTCCGAAAAGTTGAAATAATTTTATGCCACGCTGTCTCTAAAGAATTCAAACACAATTATGATTTCGAAAAATTGCTTTAGTGAAAAACGTCACGTTCAATTTTTCGCAATTTAAAAATAAGATTTTATAAATAGAAAAGTGCGAAAAACACGAGAATCCGCTATAAAACTTGGAACCCAGAAAATAAAGAAAACCTTTCGTAATTTAGGTCATGTACTTTTTCCAATTTTGATCAAAAACTTTTTCTTCATTTCATAACATGGAATTTTAAGGTATTTCACAAGTTTAACTGCCGAGAGCTCCAAGTTCAGATAATTTCAACGCATCTGATATCAGCACAAAAAACTAAACGTTACCGGTGTCATAAGACAAACAATTCGATCCCTCAACAATCTCGAATAAATATCATAAGTCCGTTCGCCTTTTCCCTCATTATCAATCACAAATGGAATTCCAACCCGACTTTGAACTGTCGAGCTGAAATTTCTAACCGAAACGATTTTTGCAGCTCTGCTCAGTGTTGACGACGGCCCGGCGACTAGTGATCGAATCATGATTACTTTAACAATTGTACATATGTTATAGGGAATAAATTTAGTTTATACGTGGCAAGCAGGTATTTTGATTAGTCGTTTTCCACGTTTAAAAGTTTCTTTTTATTATGCCAATAAACATCGGCACTTTTCTATATACAAAAAAATTTATATAGTACTCAAAAAAGCATGACTAAAAGAATATAGTTCTATTCGACACAAGGAAAACATCGAGCAAAGAAAAATTATTTTTACGTTTCTGATCACAGAATTGGGTTATTTTAGAGACTTGGAATGTTTAAGAGGCTTTTTTCCACTGGAAGAAATCGTTTTAAAATTCAAAAACAAGAAATGTAATTTAGCGGAAATCTTCTGGGTTGAACAATCCGCGAGCTCTGTGAAGGATGGAGTCCTGAAAAATTTGTTTTTTTTTCTTTAGTTAAAAAAAAACAAAACACAAACCTTGCTTGGGTCGTATGGAGCTTCTTTTGATGGAATTTCAAGAACAGCTGGGATTGACTGGGTATGTTGGTCAACCTAGAGAATGTTTTATACCTTTTCTGAGCGTGTTTTGAAAAAAAAACTAACGGCAAAACGGATCATTTCAGCAATATGTTGATTAATAAGAATAATGGCAATATCGTCTCTTGCACAGAAACCTTTAAAAGCATCTTCGATTTCTTGAAGAGCGGTTTGTCGGTCAACAATCAAATAATTTGGTTTACGAGCCTGAAAATACACATTTCGAAAAGAAAATAAATCAATAAAATGACAAACCTTGTTCAATTCTCCAACACCGCCCAACAAAAATCCGACGACTGTGTCTTCGTCCCCAATGACGGCCAAAACCTTTCCTTTTACTGCGGAAGCCATCTGAAATAAAATAATTGAAATTTTCGATTGAGATTTAGATTCAAAAAATCAAAACAAAAAAGAAACAAGAGAATTGAGGTTGAAAACCAACAAGCGAGGAGAACGAGAGACGAAAAATCATTCTATGTGGGCGGAGTCACGAAATGCAATATCGGCGCAGTTTTGTGAGAGTGTGTTAGAGAAAATGAGAATAAAGAAAAAGAAAAAAAGCGTTTCTAGGTGTTTATTCAGAAAATGTAAACAAATATTACATAAAACCATTTTGCATGAAAGTTGCAAATTGATTTTTTAAATTGTTCTGCATATAAAAACGAAAGTATATATTTTAAACAAGAATTTTTTTTTAAAATCAACCTACAATTTTTTTTAATTAGTTTTTTTTTCATTTTACTCTGCAAACGTCACGTATAACTATCGATATTTAAAAATTTCAGAAGAAATCTTCGAACCAATTACACTAAAAAATGGAGAAATGTTATTTTATAAGGTTGTTCGGAAAGTCTTCGTTTTTTTTCTAGTCCATATTTGAGCAATTGAGGCTCTGTTTCTTCCGAACCTCTGATTCAACTTGTAAATACTAGAAGATGAACTAAATTGTTAAGAAATTTACAATCATTGTAATTCCATAATAGGAATTTTTATAATACTGTATTGTGTTGCAATAAATGTGCCGATTCTAATAAATTTAGATTTTCTTAATTGAGAAAAAAATTGAGCTGAGTTATGTACGTTTGAAATAAATTTTCAAAAAACGAAAGAAGAACTTTCTGAACAACATTATATCTAATTTTTTTCCAATTTATAATGTTCCAGAATGTTTTAAAAACTTTGAACGCTGCCAAAGTCGCTGCGAAAGCAACTAGAAAGTAGGTTTCTTGAGAATCCTGGTCTCAATCTACTAATCATTCCAATTGCCGCTGCAGCCGCTGGACGAATTTATGGCGGAAAGACTGCGAAGAAAGCTGCTGAAAAATTCTACGAAACTGTGAAATCAAAATAAGAAGTCATGCATATTTTCTTTTTCGTTTCTTCATTGTTTATCTGTACAATGTTGTTCAATATTTGCATTGTATAAATTGTTCTGTAAATTATTACATAAATCCTACAAAATAACCAAAGCGTCCTAATTTACAACTGTCAATGACATGTCTTCCCCTACTTCCAACTGAACGACGCTCCCTGACCGGGAAAAGTCTTTCGTTTTTATCTCTCAACCCTCTAAAATGAGTGCGCAAACTGCATTCACATTCCGTGTCAAGATAACGAATTATTCGTTTTTGATTTTTGTTTGATAATGAATTCTAAATACTTATAATTATATTTACACGTGGAATAAATTGTTTCTTTTTAGTGTTACCTCTTTTTTCAATTTTTATTTGCAGGGAAAATGGAAATAGCTACAAATCAAAGTTTATTCCCACTTTATTCGGCCCTTGCTTATTATTTCGCAGTTTTCACAGTTGGAGAAATTGCAAGAATTGTAATTAAAATATTATTCATTTAATTGTTCTTTTTTCTACTTTTTTAAATTACAGATCGTCAGCAGATATGTATCAAAAAAGGGGAATACTCAGCTTTTCCTTATTGAATTGATTGGAACAATACAAATGTGTACATGTGTTTATGAAAACGGTATTTTTTCATATTATTTCCTTGTTAAAGGAGGGCTTTACGGAGCTAATGAACTAGGATGAAAATAGACTTCATTCTCATTCCAAATCTGTTTTTAAAATTTTCTAAAACCACCTACAAGCCGAGAAAACGCGTCTCAAAAATATGACCTAGAAAAAGGGGCCACCGGCGAAAACTAGTCCGCAGGCATAAGACATCCAAAATGAAAAAAAAAACGTTAAAAAAGGACTAATATAAGTATTCTGCATAACTATTTATAAACGAAACACGAAAAAAGCTCATAAGAAAAAGTTCGGCCATGTAGCCCGTTTTTCTAGGCCATTGTTTTGAGGGGCGTTGGCTTCTAGGTGGTTTTAGAAAATGTTAAAAACAGATTTTGAATGATAATGAAGTCTATTTTCATTTAAGGTACATTTATTTAAAGTATCATAATTACTTTCAGGAATTATTGTCAAAAACTACGGCCTCAGTGCATTTTTCATCGTTGTCGGACTTTTATTAACTGCTGGAGGAGTTTTTAACAGAGGAGCTTTGACGAATTGCGTTCCAGTTATTGAAGACTTTTTCTATGGAAGAGCCACGTGAGTTTACTTCTTTAAATTAAAAAAAAGTTATGCTGCACCTTTGTCTTTAAAAAATGACGACTGTGACCTTGAGCTTATTTTCTGTTTTCGTAATTGTTTTGAATAATCGAAAAGTACCCCTCATGATATTTTATAAAACCATTTCTGACCCACTCTAAGTTTTTAAAATAATTTTTTAATTTGTTGGATACCCTTTCGGAAAGTTGAAAATGTAAACAAAATTCGAATTTTTTAAAAATTTCAGCAATTTTGTTTTGAAAAAATCGGATGAATTTCTAAATAAATGTAACCTTCAGAAAACATACTTTCAGGTCCTCCAAGCTTTTGACGATATTAACTGCTCAACTCATTGGAGCATCGTTCGCCTCAAAATTCGCCTACACCATCTGGAGCTGGACTTCCAATTATTCACAAGCTCATTTGGAAAGCGCTATCAACACACAATGTATTTTGAATTATAAGGTATTTATTTACAACTCAGTTTGAATTTGAAATAAATCTCCATTTTTCAGCAATCTGCCGGCGCAGTCATCGCTTTTGAAATCGCCGGAGCTTTTGTGATGCGTCTGGTTTTGGCTAAATTGGCAGCTCGACCAGCATTGAAAAGATTGATTCCATTCGCATTCTCATTGTACCTGACCACCGCTCTTTATATTATCGGAGTTCCGGGCTTGAATCCAATTGTTGCGAACGCAAGACTTTTCGGATGTCAGGGAATTGACAACAATGCATTTGTATTACTATATTGGGTATGGTTTTCATTTAAATATTTTTTGAAATGGGAACGTGTACGGTCCACCAAATTTCGATTTTTCTTTTTTCATATTCTCCGCGATATTCGAAGTCCATGGAGTACTTTTTTTCAAAATTCTCTTCTGCAGAACTCCTTCGCCGGATTTCTAGTGGCCTATCCGTCAAAAATGTGTTTTAAAAAAGCTGATAAAAATTAGGACTAAGGCCTAGAGACCCGAAAAAACAGGTATCTAGGCCATTCGTGCCCGAAAACTTCAAAAAATCACATTTCCCTCGGAATTAAAATTATTGGCCTTCCGAATTTTTAAGCCCTATTACCGTATCTTCTCAGTCTTCCTCTTAACAATTCGTTTTCAGTTCTGCCCAATCGTCGGTTGGCTCAGTGCTGCTCAGTACTTGGCATCATCTGCTGGCCAGAAGCCAAAACCCCAAAAGAAGGAGAAAAAATCAAAGAAGAACTAATAATTATGGCTTTTAGTTGTAAACGTTCAAGCTAAACAGTATTATTTATTTATATCAGTGCCTTCTATACTTGTACTACCCCCATCTTGTCAGTTTGTAATAAAAAAAATGAACATCTCTGAAACGTACCCCTGTCGCATGTTCTTTGGCCACCACCTCAAGTCTGGAACAATAAATCTCCTCGAACCGTGTCTGCCTAAATCAGAAATTGAATAAATTTAGGCGTTTTTCATCAATTGAAAGGAAAGGACAACGAAGAATTTTCATTTTTTCTGCTGTTGGTTGTTCTAGAACAGTGTTCCGATCCGGATCGGATTTCGGATCGGGTCAATCCGGGTGACAATCCGGATCGATCCGGATCGGGTCAATCCGGGTCGGGTCACAATCCGGGTCAATCCGGATCGGGTCAATCCGGATCGGGTCACAATCCGGGTCAATCCGGATCGGGTCAATCCGGATCGGGTAAAATCCGGATCGGATCTATAAATGTCGTGTATATTTTTTGTAACGTTTTTGTTCAGAATACGCAACTGACTAATATCATGACCATAATCATGACTGTCTATTTTTGAAAAAAAATTTTGTCGGACAACTTGTAAATTTTTCGAAAAAATGTTTTTTTCGTTTTTTTAATGTTTTTTTTTTTAGTTTTTTGCTCAAAAATGTTTCTTTTGTTTAAAAAAAAAGAAAAAATTTTGGCAAAAAAACGAAAAAAAAGTCATCAAAAATTTTCGATTTTCTGTCAAACATGGCGCGAAAAGGAAGAAAAAGATAAAAACTACCGTTTAAGTTTAAATTTGAGAAAAAATTCTAAATTTTGAGGTATTTATGGCTCATTTTAATGTGCATTTTTGGCCAAAAAGTGTCATTTTTACGCACGTTTGGCCATTTTTTCCAACGATGATCCCCCTTTTTGAAGTTTCTTATATCATTCGATAGGAGAAATTATTTTCTACCAAATTCGTAAAATTATACCCACAACGGGAGTTTTTCATTTGAAAATTATGAAAAACTAAATCCAATTTTCTATGTTTAACATTTTTAATTCTAGAAAAATAGTAAAGTTTGTATTCTGAAAATTAACATTTGCAATTTATAGATCCGAATTTAACCCGATCCGGATTGACCCGAATCCGGATTGACCCGAATCCGGATTGACCCGGATTGACCCGAATCCGGATTGACCCGATCCGGATCGATCCGGATCGGGTTGAGCGACCCGAAACCGAAAAATCCGGATCGGATAGATCCGGTTCGGAACACTGTTCTAGAACACAATTGGAGGATGGGCTCGTAATTCGATTAATTTCATTTTTTGTGTCATTTGGAATTTTGGATGAATTCTTTTCATTCGATACTTTTTTTTTGAGAACAAGCTCTGCATTTTTAATGAATTTCTGAAATTTCAACTTTTTCAAAAAAAAAACTAGACATTTTTGGAAATTGTTTCGTTGATGGACGGTCATCTGAAAATATTGTTTCATGTTTATCTGAAATTTATCATTTTCGTAGAATAATTGATGAAGTATACGTCCTTCGACGTCAGAAAATTCGAATGACAGCTAGTAGGGGGTGTATAAATTTGCAAAATATTCTTTATTTTTTCTCTCATCGGTCCGTCGTCGCTTTCCTTTTCACAACACAATTATCCAATCCATCTTCATCAAAATATTGTCTATTTTTCGAGAATTACGCGAATATTTACTTCTCATTGGTTTTGTTCGCTCATTATGTGTCGCGTATTATTTTTTCATCCAATTGTGAACCAAGTTGATAATCCCTGTGATAAGCTGAATCAGAAGGGATATTTAGCTTTAAAAAATAATGTTATCTTCTTGAAAAGAAAATAAAAAGTTTTGAATTGACTTAAAAAAGGGCAGCTCTAAAAAAACGGTTTTTAATTATTTTCCCTTATAGCCTTTTTGTTAGATTTTCGACCATATTTTCCTATATTTCATTTTAAACTTATAATTATATGCTTCACTTGAATTAAAGGCATGATGCTACTTAATATAAATCAACTGGCATTTGTTTAGAAAATCCAAAATTTTACTCTTGGAACTCTTGAAATTCATCCAAGCCCGCTTAAAGGAGAACTTTACGGAGTCGATAAATGTACTTTAAATGAAAATACACTTCATTCTCATTCCAAAACTGTTTTTAAAATTTTTAAAAACCACCGAGAAGCCGAGAAAATGAGCTTCAAAACAATGGCCTAGAAAAAGTTGCCACCTGGCCGAACTTTTTCCTATGTGCTTTTTTCGTGTTTCGTTAATAAATAACTATGAAGAATGCTTATATTAGTCCTTTTTTATGTTTTTTCAATTTTTTTTTGGATTTTTCATGCCTGCGGACTAGTTTTCGCCGGTGGGCACCTTTTCTAGGCCATTGTTTAGAAGCTCATTTTCTCGACTTCTAGGTGGTTTTAGACAATTTTAAAAATAGATTTGGAATGAGTATGAAGTATATTTTCATCCCAGATGCATTCTTTAGCTCCGTAAAGCCCTCCTTTAACGTTTCTCATATTTTTCTAACATCCTCACAGCTCTCCCTTCAATAAATAAAAAATTCAAATCTTACCATAATCCATTCCGTCATTCGTAGAATAACATCCGTCACCCACATCGAAAATTCCCTAACCTATTTTCTATGCAAAAATGGAGGAAATAAACACGAAATGTCATATATCAAATTTCCATGTTCCTTGCCATTCACCTTCATGTTCTTACTACTCCTTTTTTGAGCCGGAAAAGTGCAGATTTTTCAGAAGTCATGATGAAATAATTTCGATTCATTCTACGAGTTTACTGGCAATGTTTCGGTTCGGCAGACATACTAGGTTGGTGGGTTTTTCCAAAAAAAAAAACATGTGGTTAGTCACTTTTTTGGTTTGGTTTTTGGTTGCATGTTAAATAGAAGAGATCTTTGTTGAAATGAGCACTGAACCGTTGAGTATTTTTCAAAATAGTTCGTAAACGATTTACTAGAATATTGAAAAGGTGAACGTTGAATTTAAAATGCCACGTCATTTTTATGAATTTTGAATGAGACATATTTTCGATTCAAAAGCTATGCTGGGATTCTGAGTTCTAGACATCAGGGGAATATACGATTTTAAAGACAGCTGTTCAGATAAAAAAATCCGATATACAGGGGTGTAAATTTGAACTTGCGCGCTTTTCAGTAAACATCTGCGCTCCACGGACAATCAGTCATGTGGGTGTGCGCGGGAAAGAACTATTTTTGAATTTTTCACTATTTTTAATTATTTTTTTCCGATTCCCTTGAATTTTCGATGGTTTTACTTGATTTTTTTGGTTATTTATGGTGAACATTCGTTTTTTAAATTTTTTTAAGTTTCAGAAAACAAACAAAAATGGCAGGAAAGGTTAGGTAAAACACGAGTTCCGTGCAAAAATGAAAAACTTCTTCAATCAATGCGTTAAGACTACGTCGATGATAATTTTAACGACTTCAAGTGGTAAGAGATTATTTTAAGTTTTATTTATCGAAATAAAATGTTTTTAAGAATTTCAAATGATCAAATCTGTTTCAAATGATCAAATCTATCACGCCACCGACATCAACTTCACCAAATCGTCTGCTAGATGCCGTTCAAATGATACATTTCAATAAATTAGGCAAATAAATTAACTTTCTTCGATGATAATTAAAAGAAAATTATTATTTACCTAATAAAACGGCCTCGATGATAAATAATGTGTTTGAAATGTGTTTTATTTGTGATTTTTTATAATTTTTTATAATTTTAATAAAATTTACTACTTAATAATGCAAGAGCTATATCCATTTCACAAGATCTTGCAGAATCGGTGCATTTTCTGACGAAATTGTTAATTTGATTAAAAAAATGTTTTTAATTTATAACTATTTTTGTCAATTTCATGTTGAAAAATTTTCCTAATCAAAAAATTATTATTATAAACTGTTTCCATTCAGAAAATTACAATTTTCACCAAAAAAATCGAAAAATAATTAATTTCTGAAAAATCATCATTTTTTGAATTTTTTTGCTTCGCGCCATTTGTTGACCGCGTTGCACGGACCACGACCGCGCCGCACGGACCCGCGGCAATTCAAAATTTTATTTTTCCGACTTTGACCGGCTGCTGTAAATCGGCTTTTTGACAAAAAAATTTTTTAATAGTCGTATCAGATTGCTGAAAGAAAGTACTAATTTTTGGTATATCGTACATATGGGGTAAAATTAACTGAACAGCTGTCTTTAAAGGGTACCCCAAAAGCAAATGAATTTTATTTTCCAATGAAATTTCTCCAAACTTTTCAAATTACAATGGAAATTCCCGGAACAGAGATTTTTGTCACTTCCGCTCATTTTGAAGCATGGAATTAAAGGAAAATGTGACATTTCCATCCACCCACTTCATTCTCACATTTTACATTCTAGATCATGCTGAAATTCTTAGATATTCGGTGTTCTTAATTAAATTTGTTGGACGCTTATTTTAACAAGCGTCAATTATTTTTAGGTTTTTGGAGCAAATTGTTGACCTTTTTTTCTAGTAATTAATTCTTCTTCATATTCAGGATTTTTTGAATTTCTCACTTCAAGAACTGCCCACTTCTTTAATAGGTTAACAACAAAACGAAAATAAAAGAGATTTAAATTTTTATTAATGATGAAAAAATTAAGTGAAAATCTGAAAATTAGAATTGTTATTTAAAATTCATTTTTACAAGATATTCCGGCTTGAATTCTCATGTGTCGCAGACGTGATCCGTTTAAAACGCGCATAATTTCAGCGCGTTCGCTTAGTGTTCAACAGTTTCTTAAAATTAAAATTGTTACCGTCTGCAAGCAATTTTTTTTTCTTTGGGATTACGGTTGCAGAATAGAAAATTCGAAATATTTTTTGTGAAGGTCAATTTTTATTCATTTTCTGGAGAAAATTTAAAGGAGGGCTTTACGGAGCTAATGAATGCACCTGGGATGAAAATAGACTTCATTCTCATTCCAAATCTGTTTTTAACATTTTCTAAAGCCACCTAGAAGCCGAGAAAACACGCCTTAAAACAATGGCCTAGAAAAAGGGGCCACCGGCGAAAACTAGTCCGCAGGTAAGAAAAATTTAAAAAAATTAAAAAAAAACGACTAATATAAGCATTCTTCATAACTAAATGAAACACGAAAAAAGCTCACAGGAAAAAGTTCGGCCAGCTGGACACTTTTTCTAGGTCATTGTTTTGAAGCTCATTTTCTCGGCCTCTAGATGGTTTTAGAAAATTTTAAAAACAGATTTGGAATGAGCATGAAGTCTATTTTCAGTTAAGGTACATTCATTATCTGCGTAAAGCACTTCTTTAAATTTTATTGAATTTTCTGTCGCCTTCCTTCAAATTTCACATAATTTTCTGAAACTTGCTTTTTCATTTCCAACATTTTCCAGAAGCTCAGTAACCCCATTTAAAAATATTGATATTGCCACGTCAGCTGTTCGTTTTTCAAACATTTGACATGCCCCGGTCCTAGTTCATGATCAATTATCAAACTACTGTGTTTGATTATGAAGAACACTATCGAAAAAGATCCTCCTATTTTCATCGGCTTACTTTTTTTTCCAGAAAAAAAGTGAGTATAATGGTATTGTCATTGGGAGGGGGCGAAAAAAAAATATGAGAATGGTCCCATCAAAAAAAATTTTTTTTGCAAATAGCAAAAAATATTGAGGTATACACAATGAATGATACACATTCTCCCCCTCCACAGCTGCCAGCTCCCTCATTTCATTTCACATTTTTGTCTTCTTTTTGACCTGAAATATGACAGGAAATCAGGAGATTTTAAGAAAAACAAAAAGGTGATCGGTTCTAGAATAAGTGGGGGACGGAAAAAAAGAGCAAAAGAACGAGGATTTTTGAAACTCCAGCGGTGTCATTCGGTTGGAGATTTTTATGAAATATATTTCATCTCTCACAACATTTGAAACAAAAAAAAATCGTGTCATTTATTTTTATTCATTGTGGTCTTCGACCGTTTCATATATTTCTGGTATTTGTTATTATTTATGAGTTGTAATTAATTCAAGAAGTGAACAAGAAACATAAACAATCATGACATTTGTTCAAAGTTCATCAGAGAATAGTTCGTCGAGCACTTTTCGAGAAAAAGAAGAATGGTTTTGGGCACAGAAATTGGCGAGGTAGGTTTTGGGTTGTGAAAAATTATTGAAGTTTCTTGAAAAATTGTTGATCGCATTCATTTCATGTTTTTCAATGTAGTTTCCAAATTTACCTTAAAGAGTGCATCGAACCTCAAAATTCCAACTACTTCACTCAAAAACTAAAATATTTTGAGAACTTAAGTTTTTGGTTTTTTTAAAATCTTACTTTTTTTTAGGTTGGAAAAAAATAAACCCAAAATATTAACATCCTGTCATGATCTATAAGTCTAGGTTGCTCACTTCGAAATTCGGCCGAGCTAAACAAGCGTAAAATTGCTGCAAATTATTTATCAAAGTTCATGAACCTTGAAATTCTAAAAACTAATTTTAGAAATTTTATTTTTTGTTTTTTGAAAAGTCTTTTGAATTCAAAATGCATAGAAATAATTAAAGAGGGAATCATGGGCGGGATCAATTTATCGTAAATAAAAGAAAATGTGATTCTCAATCGAGTGTGTTTTTAAGCGCTTTTCTAATACCAAAAAATGACCTAAATACAGTCAAAGTAATATATATAAATACTTTTAAAAGGATTATTAACCAAATTTTTAGTTATCATCATATTCTTCGCCATATTCTAAACTATATGAAAGAAAACAAATTTTTAGAAATTTCCTTTAGCAGTACTCGAACGGCGAATAAAACCTACCGTGTCTAAAAAATGGCCTAACTTCCTGCGTCTCTCTCTCACTTTTTTGTGTTCTTTTATGCGTGTCTGCAAAGTTAGGCCATTTTGGAGGCACGTTAGGTTTTCATCGCCGTTCTGCAATTTCAAAAAAACTACAAATTTTTATAGGTTTTCCAATATGGAGAAGAAGATGAAAATAAGTAAAAATAAAAATTCGGTTAATAATCACTTTAAACTTACATGTTGTGTAAAAATTCTACCGTAGTGTTCATCAATTCTCTTTGTAAGACATCGATCATATACTTTTCAAGATAAATAAACAAAAGTACAAATCCTCATTGTCTTATTTTTTTTCCTGCAAAATCTTTAAAGTCATAAAAAAAAGATGTAATATGATTCAATTTTCTGTTTTTAAGTTACCTTGCAATTTTTCGAAGCTCACTCAAAAACAATTTGCTCAGCCTTTTTTTGTGTTCAAAAATTGTTTATGAAAATCTTCAAAATATCTATAAAAAAAGGCATAAAAAAGATGTATAGGTTCATCATCATCATAGTCTACGCTTAGCTGCTCAATTTCACAAATGTGTATGTATTCATCTTTTTTCCATCCCCTCTCAATTTTACTTGACGCCCCGCCCTTTCGCCTGATGGTCGGTCAGTCGTTGTTGCGAATTCTAATTTCCTTCTGACGCTTGAATATGTATCCGTTTTGACACAAGTTTGGAATTTTGATGAGAGGGGTTTATTAACTTATTCTGCAAAAAACTTGAAACAATATTTATTTTCTGACATGCGTATGATTGCGTCATTGATCAGGTGAGCGTTCTAAAAGTTTTGAAAATTTTTTTTCCTTTGTGAGCTCATCTTTTTAAGAATTTTTATCATATTCACTTGTTTTTCCGCCAACTAAATAGAACATAGTTTTATTTTGGAAACTTTCAATATTTTATAATTAATCCGGGCTGATTTAAATTTTTTTTTAATTCGAACAAGTTCTAAAATTTTATATACTTTTGGTTCATAAATGCATTTTCTGTATCTATGGGGCCAATTGTGAAAAAATTGTTTTTTTTGTCCGTACACCGGAACACGCCAAAAACCCGAGATTTGTCAGTAGTTCTGAAAATTTCTCCAAAGATCTACGAAAACCTCGAAATAACAGAAAGTTTAACAGGTGAAAGTGATAAGAAACACCTGATTTATTTTTCATGAATAAATTAATGGCATACAAAAAGGCTCAAAAATTGTGACGTATTAAAAGAAACTGAGGCCAAGTTTGATTAAAAAGCATTAAAGTGCTTCAGTAGAAATTAAGTCATGCCGAATTCGGATCAATCTTAAAGGATGACTCTGAGAAGCTTTGAAGTGACGTTAGGTATATACCGAAGCAAAAGTGAAAAGTGAGAAAGACAAAAAAGCTTATTGATTTTGGTGGATCAAAAAATCCATAGAAAAATTAAACAAAAGATATCAAATTTTAAATTTTAAAATTTTATTAGAAGAGGTTTTGAATAACTCGAATTCAGATGTCTTTAAACCAATACTGTTCGAAATTTTAAAGTTCAAAAAAAAGTAATTTATGCAGTCATATTCAAATAATTGTGTTTCGCGCCAATTTCGACCTCGTTGCACGGACACGCGCGCATTTTGATTTTTGCAAATATGGACCGATGATATGACGGGTGTATTTAGTTTGATTTCGCATAAATTGCAATGTACTAACGAGGGAAATTTCTAATTTTTGAAATTGAAATAAAGTAGGATCAAATTAGCTGACACGCTGTCTTTAATCCAATTCCCATGTTCTACAGATAAACTTTGACCGAAACAAATTTCCGTCTAAAGCGGAAGCTTCCGCACATAAATGTTCAAAAATCAAAAAAAAATGTCTCGTTAAAAATCTACATCCACAAATGTTCCCATTTCCTTAAATCGCTTTTTTTTTCAAAAATAGCTAATATTTTCCAAGCAACAAAAAATGTATTAATTTCTATTGTCAAGATAATAATTTCTGGCCGCTCGTTTTGCGGAATGTCGTTGGGAATTTACTCGCAGCGCGACCGCAACGCGCTCAAATTCAAATTTCTCAGTTGGCCTGCGCGTAGCGGTCGCGTTGCGAGTAAATTCCCAACGACACTCCGCAAAACGAGCGGCCAGAAATATTTATCTTGACAATATCATCAAGTGAATTTTTTATGCCACAGTAGTCTATATATTTGACTGAACAAAACAATATTATTGGTGACTACTGAGATCAGAGGGGATAAGTTTAAGCTTATAGCATTTTTCCAGAAATAGAAATTTCAGCTTCAAACACCAATATATTGGTTTTATAAAGATGCGAACATAAATCTCACCAGCATATATCTTGTTCTATGATCTTAAAAGTCTATAAATGCACATTTTTACGTGAACCAATCCTCTTTATTTGATGGTTTTAGCTGCAGGGAAAAACACTTTATTTTTATTGAAAACCATGAGGATTTGGTGGGCTGAAATTTTATATTAAAAAAATGAAAACTTGTGCATGTTTTAGTTCTAAGAACCAGTTTCATCATCTAAACATCACTGAAAAAAAGTTTGCTGAAATTTAATTAACATCCTATTATCCCTTTTTCTTATTTAAAATGGGTCCAATGATCATCTGATGTATTAAAAACATACACATATATGTACTTTATTTTGCAGACTTCTGATAAAGTTGAATTTTTAAGAAGAGATGAATAATCGTGTCGTAATTTTATATGAGTTGAAAAAAATGGAAATGAAAATAGCTTTAAATTATGTTTGGGGGATTGATGAAGAATTTTTAATTAAAGCAAGTGTGCAGCTCGAAAATTGACACAATGAAATTTAATTTAACTCATTTTTTAAAGAAAAAAAGGATAGAATTTCAAACAGATTAACCAATATTTCAAGAATAAATTAATTTCAGACGGCTAGAACAAGTGCTGAATGTTCATCCGGAAAAGTATCAAAATGGATGTAGCAGTCAACGAGGAAGTCGACACTCGTCACCGGATCGGGGCCATCCGATAAGGAGTCGAAGTGCGGATTTTGGGTAGGTGGAATTCAATTGGAATGAATTCAATTGGGATGAAAATAGACTTCATACTGATTCCAAATCTGTTTTTAAAATTTTCTAAAACCACATAGAAGCCGAGAAAATGAGCTTCAAAACAATGGCCTAGAAAAAGGGACCACCGGCGAAAACTAGTCCGCCGGCATGAAAAATCCAAAAAAACATGAATTAAGATGAAAAAATATAAAAAACGGACTAATATAAGAATTCTGCATAACTATTTATTAACGAAACACGAAAAAAGCTCATAGGAAAAAGTTCGGCCAGGTGGCCCCTTTTTCTAGGCCATTGTTTTGAAGCGCGTTGTCTCGACTTCTAGGTGGTTTTAGAAAATTTTAAAAACAGATTTGGAATGAGAATGAAGCCTATTTTCATCCCAGACGCATTCATTATCTCCGGAATGCCTTCCTTTAATTGAAAAAACACAAGGATTTGAATTTCGCTTGTTTGTGAAACTTCACAATTGCTTATTACCATGCAATTAATTTAATTCAATTTAAATATTCACGATTTGAAGACCAAAAGTTGTTTATTGTAAGAAATTTCAAAAAACTATGCTTTATGATGCGTTTTCCAGAATTTTGGCAGAGTTCATTTCTTTGTTGCTCAATGTCCGTTAGTTTTTTTTTTCGTATTATTTTCGAGTGTTTCCAAAAAGACCCAAATAAAAAGCGACTTTACTATGGAAACACATTCCCCTATGTTTTTATTAATTTAATTTTTGTGTGCGTTCATAAAAATGTCAGAATTCGATCATTTTTTCAAAAATTCGGGAGCTACCGAACCAATTTTTTGAACACATTTTCAAAGTCATTTTCACTCTTTAAAAACAACATAAGTTAACAAGCCTTTGAAAAAAAATCCATTTCCTTCCTCATTTTCCACTCATATAATCCCCAAGGGTTCACTTATTTTCATCATCTATGTACTTATTTTCAATGTCCTCTTTTTTTTCCTTTTTTTGTTAACTCAAAACTATTCTCCTCCTTACTTTGTTGACGGCCACTTTCAGAAGCTCATTGAGCAAAGAAGAAGAATGATTATTTTGACACTCTTCTGGTTCACTGTTTTTTGAGAGGTAGTTTTGACTTGTAATAGATACCTATTACATATTCACTCTGTGAAATTATTTCTTTACTTTTTTATTGGGAGGGGAATACGAACATCTTCTATTTGTTTTGGTTCTGGAAAAATAAGGAAGAACACAATTTGTTTTTTACTTTTATTTTAGCTATGTGGCGTGTCAATCGTCTACGAAGGTAAGTTGTTATTTTGAGTATTTGAAAAATAATATCTAAAAATTGAATGGGCTGAAATTCGGGTTTCAACGAAGCTTACATAATTTCAAAAAGTCAAACTATAGCGACGTAAGGTTTAAAATTCAGATTTTATGAATATGAGTTTAAAAATCTGAATTTTTTTTAGAATCTGACTTTGAATTCGTGTCCATAGAAACAATGTAAATTTAATGCGGCTCCTCCCGAAATTTTTCACAAAAACATTATTTTTTTTAACTGTCGATTTTTTTCAGTTCAAGTTTTGTTGAAAAGCTCTCATAGAAATTCAGATTTCTAGAAATTTACAGTAAGCTTCAGAATTTGTATTATTTTATTCATTGAACCCTTAAGAGCTGGCGGAACTCTGTTTTTTGAAGGGTGATTACGATGAATATTTATGAAAAAAACTTAAATTTGTTTATTTTGCATGATGTCTATTTTTAATTTCAATTTTCCTTTTAAAAAAGTGTACATTAATCCCCTCCGCATTACTCAGAAATAAACATTGTTTGATGAAATTCGAAACAAAATGTTCCAGTTAGTCAGAACATCCGGTTTTCAATGAAACACTTTGAATTCAACGACAAATTTCTTCTCGAAAATTTCGAAATAAAAACTTGTCTGAAAATTTTCAGTCACTTCCGCAGGAAATGACGAATGAGAACTCCCCGATATTTTTTTTTGGGAGTTTCCCAAAATGAGCTTTTTTTCTGTGTTGTTGGCCGGGAAATCCCCCATAAATGATTTATAAAAGAGGAATGTTTGGATGTACAACCAATTTTTTCAAATCCAGCGGAAAACCAATTTTTACTTATTTTTCAATCTTGAAGATTATTGTTTTTTTTCGTTTTTAATTATGAAAAATGGTGTACGTTTGGTCTTTTTTTGCGAAATGTGGATATTGACATCTGTGCAAAATTTTTGAGCTTTCGGGCTCACGCGCTTAATCCAAGCTTAAGTTATTTTTAAAAGGATTTTTTGTAAGAGAGATTTTTAATTAAAAATATTATTTCCATCAAAAACTTGAGCTTTTCATCATATTTCTTAACCCGAAAACATATGTGACAAAGAACTTTAAAAAATGACACATTGTAACATTTTGTACGCTTTTTTTTGAATCTTGACTCATATTCTGATCATTCAAACCCCCTTCTTTCAAATTCAACATTATGCAATGAAGGATGTTTTAGACACCAACAGCTGTTTGCTCGTCCAAAATTTTTCACGAAATTTCACACATCAATATGTAAAACCTTTCGTTATTACGTTAATATTTTCGGTTAGAGGGGAGGTGAAGCAGTGAGGATTTTCAAAGTCACCTGTTCGTTTTCTTTTCTTCTTTCGTCTTTTATCAGTGATCGCAGGGCTTGATGCGTTCTTTGTGACTTTATGCTTGAAATTATCATTGTTTAGTTTTTGTTTTTACTACATTGTTAGGTCGAAACTTTGACTGAGTTTTCGAAGCACAGTCAAATTCAAATCAATTTGTGAATTCTTGAACCTTCCTTTTTCTTAATTTCCAGAACCTACAAACATGACGATTTTTTACTACTATTTTAAAAAGGAAACTGAGAAATAGCTTCATAATTTAATAAAAGTCGCCTTATCTAGAAACTGCAAATATATTTCTGGTTTATAACAAAATATCGGTTTTTTGAGATTTTATTTTTGAAAAATGCAATCCCTAGCTCTCTTAAAAATCAGATTTTCAGAACCTACGTGGGGGATTTTACGGAACTAATGAAGGAGGATTTTACGGAACTAATGAATGCGTCTAGGATGAAAATAGACTGGATACTCATTCCAAATCTGTTTTTATAATTTTCTTAAACCACCTAGAAGTCGAGAAAGCGCGCCTCAAAATAATGGCCAAGAAAAAGGGGCCACAAAAGCTCATATGAAGAAGTTCGGCCAGGGAGAAACTTTTTCTAGGCCATTGTTTTGAAGCGCGTTTTCTCGGCTTCTAGGTGGTTTTAGAAAATTTTAAAAACAGATTTGGAATGAGAATGAAGTCTATTTTCATTTAAGGTACATTTATTATCTCCGTAAACCCCTCCTTTAAGCAGAAACATGACAATTCCCGATTTTTGAGGATTCATTTTTGAAAATCAGATTAAATAATTTATAGTCTGTTATCTGCTAATATCTTCTTTTTTTGTTGAAATTTATGACCTATGAACTAGTCTACCTCGTGCTTTAATATCTAGCTTCTTTAACAAAGGAGAAAAAACGCTCACCAGTTTTAACGACACAGATCTCAAACAAATTGAGCCGTAAAAATGTTCGGCCAGATGGAAGGAATAGAACTAACTGAGAATAATAAAAAACCTTCATGAATGTTTTTTTCAATTTCTTTTCAGTTGTTTCTCATTTTTGGTATTTTCAGACGCGCCGATATGGAATCAAATGGAGAAGATGTTAAAGGAATACTGCTGAAGAATGGAGAAGAGATTTTGAAGTATCATAGTCCGCAGAGGGGGACGCCCGATTCGAATAATACGTACGAATTTTTGTTGTTGAAAAAAATCAAAAGAAAAAAGAAAAATTTTCAGAGCAGCGACTCCTGAAGCAATAGTGACTATCAATGTGTCAGGAATGCGGTTTCAAACTTTTGAGTCAACATTAGCAAGGTATTTATTGATTATTTTTCAAAATTTAATTCATTTTTCACAGGTACCCAAATTCGCTACTCGGAGACCCTTCAAAACGCCAACATTTCTATCTCTCCGAAACAAATGAATACTTTTTCGACCGGCATCGAACAACGTAAGTTTTATTCACTCATTTTTTAAAATTATTATTTGAAACATGTTTTCTTAAAAATTGATTAAAATAGGATTTTCCTTTTTTCTAGCGATGATCCCTCATTCAACTTTCTCATTCGTAACCATTTGTAAGCTTTTAGTCGCAAAAGAAACGAATTTTTTAAAGCTTTTTGCACGATTTTTTTGGTCTTTTGGTTGTTTTTTTTTGAGATATTGTTCTTCTACTTCTTACCCTCCCCTTTTTAAACAAATTTCACAAGTCTTTGAGCTAATTTGTGTCATGAAAAAATGGAAAAAAACCATTGTTTTATAAGTAATAATTATTTAAAGGAGGGCTTTACGGAGAACATGAATGCATCTGGGATGAAAATAGAGTTCATACTAATTTCAAATCTATTTTTAAAATTTTCTAAAACCGCCTAGAAGCCGAGAAAACGAGCCTCAAAACAGTGGCCTAGAAAAAGTGGCCACCTGCGAAAACTAGTCCGCAGGCATGAAAAATCCAAAAAAATGAAAAAAAAAACATTAAAAAAGGAATAATATAAGAATTTTGCACAACTATTTATTATATATTAGAAACACGAGAAAAGCTCATAAGAAAAAGTTCGGCCAGGTGGACACTTTTTCTAGGCCATTGTTTTGAGGCGTGTTTTCTCGGCTTCTAGGTGGTTTTAGAAAATTTTAAAAATAGATTTGGAATGAGAATGAAGTCTATTTTTCATTTAAGGTAAATTTATAATCTCCGTAAAGCCCTCCTTTAAAATTTTTCAAACACAAATTGGTTCATTTCCCCGGCACGAAGTTTAAAATCAAATTTTTGAAGTTGACTTTTTTTTTGCTTTTTTGAGCTTTTCATCACAAAATTAATTTTAAATCCTGTCGCAATAATTCATGAATTTTTGAAGGTTCGAATCAATATTGTACATTTATCAAAGTCATGGAAGAGTCAAACGTCCGGAAATTGTGCCGATTGATGTGTTTTTGAGAGAAATGCGATATTTTCAGGTATGAGGAGTTTTTGTTATGAGAAAAATGATTGACAACATGTCAAATTGTTTTTTTTTTCGTTCAGAGTAAAAAAAATCAGTTTTTGAAAAATCGAAAATTTTCCAGATGGGCGACGCTTTGTTGGAAGAATTCTGGATTGCAGAAGGATACGAAAAACCAAAAGAAGTTCAGATGCCAACGAACAAAACACAAAGGAAAATCTGGGAACTTATGGAATATCCTGATAGCTCGTTGTCTGCCAGAATAGTCGCTTTTATATCGATTGCAGTGATTGCATTGTAAATTTAAAATTTTAAGAAAAAACGGAAACCTTAAATTTTTTAGGTCAATTATCAGTTTTTGTTGGGAAACGGTGCCATCATCTGATGAAAAACCATCAAATTATACAATGGACATGGAAGAGGAAAAACACTATTATAATAGCCCGTTTTTCTGGATAGAGCTTTGTTGTATATTATGGTTTACAATTGGTAGGTTTTACAGAGTTTCAAAATATTTTTTAAAAGTTAAAAATGTCTTGAATTTTTTAAATAATTATTGTAACCCAGGATTTTTTAAAATTTTCGAGATATTCACAATTTTCAAGATAATTTGTTCAACGTGTTTTTGGCCGCATAGAAGGTTTAAAGGAGGACTTTAAAAAGCTAATCAATGCATCTGAAATGAAAAAAAGACTTCAGACTAATTCCAAATCTGTTTTTAAAATTTTCTAAAACCACCTAGAAGCCGAGAAAACACGCCTCAAAACAATGGCCTAGAAAAAGTATCTACCGGCCAAAACTAGTCCGCAGGCATGAAAAATCCAAAAAAATGAAAAATAAACATAAAAAAGGACTAATATAAGCCTTCTGCATAACTATTTATTAATGAAACACATAAAAAGTCCATAGGAAAAAGTTCGGCCAGGTGGAAACTTTTTCTAGGACATTGTTTTGAAGCTAATTTTCTCGGCTTCTAGGTGGTTTTAGAAAATTTTAAAAACATATTTAGAATGAGAATGAAGTATATTTTCATTTTAGGTACATTTATTAGCTCTGTAAAGCCCTCCTTTAAAGATCTGGTTGCAATTTGTTTCTCGACCATTTGAATCAATCAGTATTGAATTAAGAAGATTATCAGTTTTTTTTGAAATTGATTTTTACCGAAATATTTCGAAACAATTCAACAAATTATCAATATACGACGTTATTAAGAAGGACCCTATCTTTAAGCGGTTTTAGTTTTTTTTTAAATGCTGAATGAGGTTGTTCTATATTGAACGATGTTCTAGAAAAACAACTATAGGATTTTTTCTGATCTAAATTGTTTAGAACTCACCCTCCGATTCATCTCATGTCCATGCAAAGTCGTCTTCTGCACATCAGTCTTGAACATTATTGATTTTGTGGCAATCGCACCATTTTTCGTCAATTTCTTTTTGTAAGCATTTTTTTTTAATTTCAAAACAGTCATCCACAATTTCCAGCTCTGATACCAACAAATCCAACTCTTCAATGTCATTCGCCGTCCTGCGAGTCCTTCGACTTGTTCGCGTTTTTCGTGTCTTCAAGCTTAGTCGACATTCGGTTGGACTTCAGATTCTAGGGAAAACATTTCGGTCAAGTGTTCAAGAGTTTTGCCTACTCATATTTTTCATGGCAATCGCTCTGGTTCTTTTCGCGTCTGGAATGTATTTCGCCGAGCAAGGAGAGCCTAATTCCAAGTTCACTTCAATTCCAGCCAGTTTTTGGTTTGTATTGGTGAGTTCGAATTAATGAGATGCATTTTAAAAAACAATTTTATATTCTTTCAGGTCACCATGACTACTGTAGGGTGAGTTTTAAAACATTTTTGTTTGGATATTGAATGGATTTTGAAAAAAGAGAAACGATTTCGGTTTGAAAAAATTCTAATAACAATTTTTTTAGAGATGAAAGTTCTGACTTCTCAAAATTATGTTTCCTTGGCAATTTTAAGAAATAATATTGTCAATTTTCTTGGCCACTCATTTTCGGCTAGACGACGACCGCAACGCTCTCAAATTCAAATTTCTCAGTTGGTCTCACGCGTTGCGGCCGCGTCGCCTTTGATGTTATCAGTAGATCTGCTGAAAGCGGCTAAGAAAATTCAGCTTGACAATAGGAACTCGAATTTCTGTTTCTCTTCCAGTTCTGCATTCTAAGTTCGAAATCGATAATCTGGAAACCTGAATATTTTCAGATACGGTGATTTGGTTCCATTAAGTCCATTCGGAAAAATTGTCGGAAGTATGTGTGCTATGATCGGTGTCCTTACACTTGCTCTACCAGTTCCTATTATCGTAATATTTCTCACGAAAACTAATTTTCGATATTTCAAAAAATTTCTTCAGGTAGCAAACTTCAAGCACTTCTACCGTCAAGAAAACCGTCTCGCTTCCATGAAAGGCTCGGGCAAAGACGACGATGACGGTGATGGGGACGCCTGACTATGTGAAGGTCTCATCGCCAGCTGTACTCCTGAAGCACTTAGCCAAGGAATCGACGACGAGTCGAGTGAATCGTATAGAGACCCAACGCCAGCAATTTCTTCAATTGTCGTCGTCGCCGCAGCTGATGTCCGTCGAAGATCATCAATATTCCCAAATTCTATCATTTTTTAAAGACACGGGTTCACTCGTTGATATTTTTCATCTTTTCTGTTTTCTTGCCATTTGTGATTCTGTGAACATTCCGGTGAATTATTAAATAATTATTTTAAAGAATATATTCAAGGTGGATTAACAGTTGAGAAAATGCTACAGGGATATAGTCCACATTTAAAACAATGCTCAAAACAAATTTGGAAAAAGTAAATCTTGAAGAGATCTATATTTTTGAAAAAAAAAGGTATTTGGAGGAATAAACAATGATAACAATTCACAACAATATTTCTTAAAAATAAATGGGCAATTTTTGGATTTAACGCCATGAAGAACCGCCATAACTTCCGCCGCTGCCACCACCGCCGCCACCTCTTCCGCCTCTGTATGGTCGTCCCCAGTTTCCACCGCCTCTTTGCTGGTTTTGATAATTTCCTTGATTACCGCCACCTCTTCGATCATAGGGTGTTGAATGATTTTGGTTGTAGCCTCCTTGGTGTTGTCTTTGTGGTCCGCCACCTAGAAATGTTAGTATACTTTATAAATATCTTCTTTAAGAAATAATATACCACTTCTCGAGCCATAATCTCTCCCGAAATCTTGTCGGTTTCTATCATAACCGCCGCCACCACCTCCACGATTTTGATAATCACGATTTCCGCCTTGATAATTCCGATCACGATCTCCACCATAACCACCACCTCGATAACCTCAAAAATATAACAATTAAATTAAAATTTGTTTAAATTAAAAAAACATACCTCCATAATTATTATCATTCGGTCGATCGTTCATCGCTCCTCTCACATGATGCTCAATATGCCGGTGTCCGGAATTGTCCAATCCACCTCTTGGAGTATTTCTTGTAAATCCGATCATTGGCCTAAAACGACCATCTCGACCCGTATCCCAATCTTCGGGTTTCAAAGTTTTCTCCAAAGCTTTTGCTCCTGATAATCGAGTTGCAGGGAAAATATAACCATCGGGGTATTCAGGATCCTCAAAAATAACGCAAATCCCGCAGTTGGTCTGAAAACAAGAGAATTAATAAAACAACTAATTACAGAAAAAATTAAACATACTGGAATATCTTGACAATCATCGTGATCCACAGGTGATGGGAACGGTTTTCCTGGTAAAATTGCTGTAGAATCAGCAGCAATTTTACCACCAATTCCGTTTAGAAGTGATGAATCCACTTCTATCAATCCGCCGTCTCCTGTTCCTTCATACACTTGTTGGAAAAATTCGAAAGACGGATGATTCCTTCCAATAAAAATACGATTAGGTCCTTTGGTATTTCTCCGATTTTCCTCATCAGTAAGTGTAGGATAGACTGATTTCAACGTCTCTAATAGCCTTGTTTCATCAACAAATGGCAAAAGAGCAACGCCTTGCCACGCGTATTTCTTCCCGTTCAAGTCGATTCGAAAATCGGCTGGATATAAGTCAATTATCGGTGAATCATCCTCAATCATCAGCTTTTGCCATTCAACTGGTAAATGTTGTCTAAAAAAAGTTAATAATTGTGTTTCCTAAAAGTAAAACTCACTTAGAAGCTGCTGGGAAAACACTCATAAGCTGTTCCAAAGGTTTGAACGGATAGGTTTTTCTCGAGAAATCCGGTTTATATTGTCCAACTGTATCAAAATCACTAGCAAATGGTGCATAATGATAAGGGAAGTACCAATCCCAACTGGCACATCCTTGATAGTAATATCTGAGAACCCAGCAGAGCCCTTCAACATACGCCCACGCAACAGTCTGACGAAATTCTTGATCATCAGCAGCGACGTCGAATTTGGCTCTGAAAGAGTAATTTTTCATACACTTCGCAACATAGATACGCATTTACCTATAATAGCGATCTTTCCAACCACTTTCATAAAGTCTAATCTCATCAGCTGGACCCTTATCCTCCTCCTCATCTTCTGGACGAATCAGTGGTGCTTCAGCTCTTCTCTTTCTCGAATTCTCTACTTCTGCCGGTGATTTTTCACCTTTGATATTGAGCAAAGCTTTCAGATTCGCAGCTGCCTGTGCATTCGCATCCCCAACAAAATTCATCGCTTGAACTCTTGCATCTGATGCCATTTGTCTTGTTGATTGCCCAGAATGGTGCATTGGTGCGGCCATAGGCGCCAAAAGTGTTCCATTATGTGGCACATATGACGGTCCACCGCGTCCTCTACCTCGGCCTCTTTGATTCTGCATGCGCATTTTTTTATTCTTTTGCATTTGTTGGAATCTTTCTTCGTCTTGCTGAAATTTTTATCTCAATAATATTTTCAAACTACAATTTCACCTGTCTCCTTTTAAAAATCTCATCTTCAACTTCTCCCAAACCCCTCATGATCATCTCAACTCGATCCAATTCTGGGATTCCATCTTTAGTCAAATATCCTTTCATCTGATACACCATATCTTTATACAATTTTACTAATCGATCGATTGCTCCCTCGCGAATTTCAAGGGATGGTAAATGTGGCAAGAAATCATTTCCGACGAAAAAGCACAAGAAAACCCAATCATCGAGCGCTCGTTCGATGTCAAATTCGAACGGAAGATTCGGAATAGCAAGCTCTTTTTCCAAATATTCACGAAGTACTGGAATTCGCAAGAAGATGAAGTTTTTCTCACGTTGTTCAGGTTTACAGTAGTCTTCACCATTGTCTGCATCATTTTCAACACTAAACATAAGTAATTAGAATGCATTTTTGAACTATTCCAATATTATTTACCCTCTACATTCCTTCAGGTCGTGTCCATACTGCCCACAAAGTTCGCAAGCTCTTGGCTGATTTGGAACAAATTCTTCACTGAAAAAGTGAAGATAAGATCCAAGAAAAAAATTTTTTCAATACCGAATAATATTGAAATTGGCTTCATGAGTCGCTAAACCAAGCATAATCAAATCTGCATCAGCGCCACATAAACAATGAACAGTATTCGGGTCATGAGATGGATTTCCGCGTTGTTTCCGGATGTAATCCATAATTTTATGTTCACCTTCTCCGGGAACGTTTGCATCTGATAAAACTATCTGAATTTTTGCCCATGCCGCATCGTTTGTGATTCTGTCATGGATGTAATATCGAAGAGCGTCGGCTAGTCTAAAAAAAAATTGGATTTTTGATTCAAAATTAGAAATGAATAAATAAAATGTTTCGAAAGCGTTTTCACGCTTTCTGCTTTTTTTTTTTGAAAGAATACATAAATATACTTAAAAATTGTTTTTTTTTCTCATTCTCTTTAAACGTTAATAAATTCGGAAAATCTTCCTACCTAGCCATGAACGGTGTTCCTGGAGTAATACAATTACTGTCGAAGTGTTCCTCTTCCACTTTCTTCGGAGGCAAAGCTATTCCTTCAGCAGCTAACCGCCTTCGCTGTTCTTCAATCGACGCGGCTTTTTCAGCAGCTTCTTTACTCGCTCGAAAACGACGACTTCTTTGTTGATTCATTTTTGCTCTTGGAGCGACACCATCGATGGCCATGTATAACAGCCGCCGTGGACGAACGATTGTGAAGATTCGATCGATGTACTCGAAAATTAGCGCCTGAAATTGATTTAAAAATCTAAATTCCGTTTTTTTTTCAAAATTTTGAAAACCCCTAAGCACTTCTAAAATAAAATATCAGATACTCTCGCATTATGAAAAAATTTCCCTTTCAACTGATTATGAATTCATTTTATTATCTTTAATCAGGGAAAGGGCTCGATATTATTAATCAAATCGTTTATGGAAAATGTTTGTCAGAGATCAGAACTTACAAACATCTCATCTTCATTCTTAGGAGGCGGACGATCTTCAGGATGTGTGCATGGATGAATAATACCATTCATATCAAGGTACAAATTGTCAAACTCTTGGAAATTAGGATTTGCTTGTGTACAATCAACTGGCGCTCTTTTGCCATTGTCTAAACGGACACGATCTTCATTTGCATTCACAACAGTAGCCGGATACTTCTTTGTAAGCCATCGGAAGAATGCTGGTACTCCCATTACTCGAATTCGTCAAATGAGGCTTCACTGAACAGATGCTATTTTCAAATTTCAAGATTGCTTTTTCGTCGATAAATAAGTATTTCGAAAATGTTTTAGGTTTTTACATTCGTTATTATATTGATATTGAAGTGAGTAAAACAAAGAGATAATAAAATTCAATCAGAATTTATGTAAAAATCAACAACAAAAATAAGGAGTTTATTCCTTAAGATCGCGAAGTCTTCTGACGGTCGATCTGACGGTGGCGGCAGTGACTGTTCCGTAGACGTAAGCTCCTCCGGCGACTGTCTTGTGGCACTTAGCGCAGTTCCAGATTCCGGCGGCAACTCTCTTCATGGCTTCCTTTCCGCAGAACGAGCAGGTGTAACGGGAGTGTTGGGCGACCTCGATTTTCTTGGCCATCTTACGGAGGGAAGCTCCGTAACGGGTTCCGTACTTTCCGACGATTCCGACCTTCTTGGTTCTCTTGGCCATTTCGACTTGCTATACCCTGTAAAAATTATATTAGAATACGATTGCTGGGAGTATAAAGAAAAATAAAGTGCGAAAATATTCGAATTTCTTCGGAATAATTAAAACAAAGTACGATATTCGACATAATTAAAAATAAAAAGATGCATATAATTTTTAAAAAGGGTATATAATTGAAAATCTGGCATGATAAGAAAGCGGCTTGAAAACGATTATAAAACGAGCTCATTTTTATCAAAAAAATAAGTAAAACCTGTTATATTTTTCTTCAACTAATAATGACGGATAATAATTTATTTGAGAGATATTTTTATATCGAAATTTGCAGGAATTCGATACCAAAACTTATTTGCAAAAAAAACTAAAATTCTAATGAAAATTTATGCATGCTCTACGTGATACAAGAAAAATAAACCAAACGTACGATTGAAAATGCATCATTTTCACAACCGACATGAAATAACTTATGAAAATTTTTCTAGTAGAAGTGAACAAAACAACGAAAAAGGCCCGGAAAATGAAAAAAGAAAAATAAATAAAAATCGACGCTGGCCTAAAAAGTTTCGGATTACGGTAACTGCTGCCTTTCGCATTAGAGCGTACATTCCACATTGCCAGTTCGCCTGCGTCGCCAGTTTTTTCATTCTCTCTCTTTCTCTATTTTCCTTTTTCGATTTTTCAATTTTTTCTTGCTTTATTTCGCTAAAACAGGACTTTTAAAGAGAATTTAATATTTAATTTATTTTGTAGTTGTGAATAAATACACTTTTCAGAATGTCAACCGTAGAAGTGGCGAAAAAACCAAAAAGAAAGTTAGATTCGGAGAAGAAGAAGAAAAAGGTAACTCCAAAAGATGAGTTCGGCGAGAAGATTGATATGAAACCAACGAAGCCAAAAGAAGTAGATGAATATGATTATGATTCTTCAGATGAAGAGGTTGGTTCTACTTTAGTACATATTTTCTTTTTATTCAAAAAATTTAGGATCTGCGTAACACAATCGGAAATATCCCAATCAAATGGTATGATGATGAGGAGCACATTGGATATGACAAATTCGGAGAGAAGATTGCAAAGCCTGCAAAGAAGAGTGAAATTGACACATTTCTGGAGAAAATGGAAGATCCGGATTATTGGTGAGTTTTATTTTCATCAAAAAACAAAAAAATTCTTTATTTTAGGCGAAAAGTATTTGATCGTCAATCTGGTACCGATATAAAACTTACTGATGAACAAATCGAAAAGATTCAAAATATTGCATCCGGAAAGTATCCAACAATCGGCTACAATCCATATGAACCATTTTTGGATATTTACTCGTCTCAAAAAGAAATCCACCCAATCGATAATCGTCCAGAACCAAAAGCTCGTTTCATCCCATCAAAAGATGAAATGCGAATGGTGTCAAGAATGGTGCACGCCATTAAAATGGGATGGGCAAAAGGACCAAAAACTGAGAAAAAAGAAGAGAAGGTTTACGATTTATGGGCTTCTGAAGATAATATGGAACATATGACAAAATCTCAATTGGCTCGCATGCGAATTCATATGCCAGCGCCGAAAGTTAGTTTACCAACACATGCTGAATCTTACAATCCGCCAGAGGAGTATTTATTCGACGACGATGAGAAGAAAAAGTGGCAAGAGGCTGAAAAAGAAGATCGTGTCATTAATTTCATGCCGTCTAAGTTTGACGCCCTTCGAAAAGTGCCACAATATGATAAGTTCATCACGGAACGGTTTGAACGCTGCTTGGACTTGTATCTGGCGCCACGTCAACGAAAAATGCGAATTCATGCAGATCCAACAGATTTGTTACCGGATCTACCAAATCCGAACGATCTGCGACCATTCCCGACGAATTTGGCATTTGTGAGTTTTTATTTATTTATTTTTGAAAAGAAATTGATTTTTCAGTACATGCGTGGACACACAGGGCAAGTTCGATCGCTGTCCATGGAACCAGAGAAAGGTGAATTGTTGGCAAGTGGTGGTGAAGATGGAACCGTCAGAATTTGGATGGTCGCGACTGGGAGATGCATCAAAACCTTCGATATGGGCGGTGAAGTCACTTCTGTTGCATTTTCACCAATTGGGGAAAGAACACTTCTCGCAGTTGCTTATGAAGGAAAACATGTTGCTATTTTGAATACTGGTTGCGGAGATAGATTACATAATCAACAGACTGAAACATTGATTAGCGAGGTTCCAACAGAAGAGCAGGAGGAAGGAAGTGTTGTTCATTGGAGGAAGGCCAAAGATCGAGTTGTTCTCAAGATGCCAAATGTGGGTTTTAATATATACATTTTATTTTTAAACGTGTTCTTTTTTCTATAGGAAGTTCGACAAGTAACATGGCATGGAAAGGGTGACTATTTTGCGACAGTTTCAGTTGATGATATTGCTAAATCCGTTTATGTTCACCAGTTATCGAAGGCTAAATCACAATGTCCGTTTAATAAGCGAAAGGGTCATGTACAACAAGTGACATTCCATCCAGTTCAGGTTATATTAAGAAAATATACATATCTTATCGAATTTCTCGATTTTTAAGGCTCGTTTGTTTGTTGCAACCAAAATTCATGTTCGTGAATACGATTTGGCAAGATGTGTGCTAGTGAAAAAATTGATCACGGGAATTAAACATATTGGAGCAATGGAAACGGATGCATCCGGAGAGGTACATTATCGATTTTCGAACCTTCAAGTAATCGGGTTTTCCAGAATCTGTTCCTCGGAGGTCTTGATCGTCGCTTCGCTTGGATGGATCTTCAAATGGGAAACAAACCATGGAAAAAGCTGAAGCATCATACATGCGCAATTCGTTCAATCGCATATCACAAGAGATATCCACTGTTGGCGACTGTGTCGGATGATGGTTCAGCAATGATTTATTATGCGAGAATTTATTCCGATTTTACGAAAGATAATGAATTGTATCCAGTGAAACGTTTAAAGGGACATGAAAAGGTGAGCAATCATTTTTTAAAACATTCACGATTTTTTGTGAAAAATTGGAGATTTTGGTTGTATTTAATATTTAAAAACATTTTTTCAATCGCGACCTTATGTAAAACAAAACTCAAAAAATGAATCTATTATTGGTTTTTTAAAAATAATATTTTAAGCACGAATCTAATTATTTTTTCAGACAAATGACCTGACAATGTTGTCAACAGTCTGGCATCCGATTCAACCGTGGCTTATAACCGCTGGCGCTGATGGAAAAATTGCCGTTTTCACCTATTAATTGTTTCCAGGTTTCCAAAAATTTAATCGGATTTGTTATTGTTGAATTTTTACATTGTTTTTCTTTCTGTTTTCGTTTTCATTGTTATCGTTTTATATGAAAAAATGCGTTTGACAAAACAGCCTTATATACGTTATGACTGCACTTATTATTTGAGTACGCACATGTTCCTTTAATTTCTTGTTCCAACGTATTGATTTATTAACAAATTTCGGAAGCGTTGTGCCACAGTGAGATTCAGCTTTTATTTTTGAGAATTTTGAAACAAAATGAATTTCGGAGAACAAATATTCTCATTAGACGGTGTCTATAATGCAATGTCTACTTATAAATACGCGGGCAATTGTTGATTGGGATAGTTCTGGAGTATTTTTAAGAATTCTAAAAAAAATACGATAATGGACCTTTTCAGTTTGAAAAAAAACGTGACAGTTCGGGAGAAAAAAGTGACAGTTTGGGAGAATTTTAAAATTCTCTTTTTTTGCATTTTCATTTTTTAAACTTAAAGTTTCGTCATTTCATAAGCTTTTTTCGGTGCAAAAGCTTTCGAAATGCCGAAAATTTAAGTTTAAAAAATGAAAATGCAGAAATGTCGAGAAATGCAGAGAAATTGCAATTTCTCAAATCAGATATGTTGGGCATCTAAGGGTCATTGGGACTCGCTACTGATTTTTTGGTAAACTTTCCGCAATCATAGACACAAATACAAACATTTTCCATAAAATTGTTTAAAGGGACACATATTAAATTGTTTGGGTCTTGAAGAAAACTAGTTCAAAAAATGCAGAGAAATTGAAATTTCTCTGCATTGCTGCATTGAATTTCTCGAAATTTTTTGTATTTTTTTTTCAAACTGAATAGGTCCATAACAAGTTAGTTCGATGATAATGTGGGCTAAAACGGAGAAACCACAAATATGGTCACTTTTCATTTTCAGGAAAAAATACTAATTTTTCAGCAATCGCTCATTGCCAAGACACGAGGAATATTCCCAAGGAGATGTTCGGTCTTGATGTTCCATATTTGGAAAAATCAGATGAATGCCATTTTAAGACAATCTTTCAAATTTTCAAACTTGGATCTCAGGCATTTTCTTTTCCGCTAAGAATTAAACTATTCTAAAAAAGTGCAAATTCTTATGATTTTCTCATTAACATAGTGTTTTTTATCTTTGAAAATAAATATTGGTTATTGGTTACAGAATCAAAAAGGCAGTTAGCTCCGAGAAAAAATCGTACAAGGGTTTAGATGTTACAAAGAATTTTAAAATAAATTAACACAAGTATTTCATTCTTTTTACAAAGGTCTAGCTGGAACCCATCCGTTGAATCCTTCCTCCAAATCTTGCGCAACAGCGATCAAGTTCCGATCAGTCCATTTATTTCCAACAACTTGGACACCTAATGGAACACCACGAGAATCGAGTCCCAATGGGCATTGAACAACTGGGACGGATAAGACGTTCCAAAGGGCGGTGTAGCAGAAATTGAAAGGTGCCAGGATGGGTTCATTGTGGAACATTGCGGTGCATGGCCAGCTTGGGAATAACAAAACTCCATCATTTCCCAACAATTCATTGACCTGTCTCTTCAATCGGTCTCTTCTGTACAACAATTCCTTTTTCCATTCCACAGAGAAAGGTTCTTTAACATCAAGGATTCCGGTGATAATAGCGGCCAGCGTGTGTTTCGAATTTCCGGTAACGAACTTTGGCAACTCGAGAAGACAATTAACTTCTCCTTTTTGCCCTTTGTCACAGAGCATCAATTGGTTAAAATCTGGATCGGTAGTATTTTCGTGCATTGAAAGGGTAAAGAATTCCATGACGTATTTAGCGTTTGGTAGTTCGATTCGTTGAGCAACAAGGTCGTATTTACGTTCCAGAAAGTTTACAGCCTGCAAATTAGAAGTTGTTTAATTGATTTAAATTAAAAGGGAACAGATTATGAAACTACTTTCAACTATTCGTACCAATTTTAACAACCATTTCGGGAGGAATAAGCTCTTTCATAGGTGGGATAGTGCTCTTTTTCGGTAGTACCAGCTTTAACTTTTTCCAAGAAAGCAGGGTGTAGAACGTTTAACTTTTTTTCAGAAAAGCTTTTGATTCGAACCAAAAACCATTTTTGTGCAAGAAATATGCTCTGAAAACGTGTACCCCCTTAACTTTTTTTCAAATTTTAAGGTTCCGCTCCATTAACTCTGAATTTTTGAAATAACACTATCCCTTACACCTATGAGCTCTTTAATTTTCAACACGCTTTTTTTTCTAGGTATTTATGTGATGAGTGTGCTTCTTTTGAAATTGATCGATTTTCCATAGAATTTTCGAAATTTAGAGTTAAGATCGTGTCAAGAAAAATTAAGCGATCAGATAAGGTCCATTCAGAAAAAAACAAACCTTTTTCAAAGCGTGCTTCATTTCATAACTGAGCGGTTGCAAAAGTGGACTGTCTTGAATTCCTTCCAAATAGAAAACCCTCAGCTTCTTCCTGACCACTGGCTCATTTAAATTCAACTTCTCCGCGTTGTCACCAGCCATAATTCTCAAGATCAGCGGCAAGTCCTCAGCGAATCGGCACAATGGTCCAATTCGAAGCATTTCGGTTTTATATCCAGTCGGTTCAGGGATATGTCCAGTGAGTGGAATCAAACCAGGTGTCGGTTTCAACCCAAAAACTCCGTTGAAGAACGCTGGCATACGAATACTTCCGCCAATGTCACTTCCAATACCAACGACACTTCCAGCAGCGCCGAGAAGTGCTCCTTCACCACCTGAAGATCCTCCAGTCATTCGACGACAATCGTATGGGTTTTTCGAGCGTCCGTAGATGGTATTCACAGATTCTACCCACATGCAAACTTCTGGGACGTTTGTGATTCCGAGGAGAATTCCACCAGCGTTTAGCACTCTGAAAAAACATTTGATTCGGGTTTTTAAAAAACAGAAGACAAAACCTTGTAACAGCTTCAGCAGTCCTTTCACATCGCATATCTTTTCTATTCCCGATTCCACATGTGACGACCGTTCCGTTAACCTCTAGAGCATCCTTCATAGTGAATGGCACACCAAAAAGTGGTTTTTGTTTGATAGTTTCAGCAATTTCTTCATCTGAACTCGACGAAATAAATTCATCGCATTCATGAGCCTTCTTCAGCGCAGTCTCAAAAAGTTTCACAACAACTGCATTGATTGTACCATTGACTTGCTCAATTCTATGAATGTACGACTCAACCAGATCCGTTGATGAAATTTCTCGTTTCGCAATCATTTTCACTGCCTGAATGTTTAATTTTATATAAAATTTTTGCGTTAAAAATCACCTGTGTTGCTGAAATTAACAACAATCGATCGGTTGGTGGAGTCACATAAACCCGTTGTCGGAAGAAGCTGTTAAACATCCAGAAGACCAAGCGGACCACATAAAAGTAAACTGATGTGATACATAATAATGTGTTAAGGAACTGTTTCCTTACCCAATAAGGAGCCATCCTGTAAATAAAAATTATTTCACAAAATGTTTTATGAGAAAAAAAGATGCATTTTCGCAACAAAAATGAAAGAGTAAACTGATAGCATTTTTTAGACTCTAAACCCAGAGTCTATAGGCTACAAACAGCAGACAAACTGCAGACAAACAAAAACTAAGTAAAATGTGTTATTTGAGAAAAGAAAAACATCAATCTTTTGAAAATGTTAATTCAAACATTCAAACGCGGGAATTGCAATTATTTTGTGATTTAAATTTCTAAAAATTTTAATTCAATATTTCGAGGTTTTTCTCACTACATAAAATAGAGCGGATGAGTTTTTTGTATTACTAGTCCGCATGAAGTAAGCCAAAAAAAGAAAAAAAAGAAGATATGCGATTTTCGTTAACTTTTTGACCAATGTAGTATTACAATGTTCAAATTCTTGTTTTCGTTTTGAAAATATGCTAGAAAATAAAATATTATCGGCCGATTAAAACAGAAATTCAAAAAGAAAAATGTGAAAACGTTGAAACCGGAAAAAATTTTCAAAAAAACATATGCTAAACTCAGACGTGTGCGTAAGTCCGTAGTTGTGTTGCATCTATTAAGAGCGGGAATTCAAAAACTCCAGGATTGTGAAAATGTTTGTTCATTTTTTTTTGAGTCTGTTCGAAGTTTTTCAGAAACTTCTCAAAACCCGACTTCATTGAGAACTGAAAATAAAAAAAAAACGCCTGACTAGTTTTTGTTACCTTGGAAACACTCCTAATAAGCATTCAATCAGCTGTTAGAACCAAAACATCATACTCTATAATTTTTAAGAAGAGGAAAAGAACATGCGATACTTTCGGCCAAAAAAAATCGTTATCAAATAAAAAAATCAGCGCTCAACAACTTACCACGCTGCGATAAAACAACACTTTTAAAATGATTTACAAATGTTTGACCGAATTGAAAAAAACTTTGAAAAATGGAATTCAGACACTTAGAAAAGTTTTTAAAGTGTTTGTCGTCGTTGCTTTTCAAAATAAATAAAGCAAATAGTATTTAAAAAAAATAAAAACTTCTTCCGTTGCGGGGAATCGAACCCCGGCCTTACTCAGACAATGGGGGAACTGGTTTTTTACCAGTACTGCCAAAAAAGCAGTTCTACTTTCGATTTCGACTGGTATTTTACCAGTACTGCCAAAAAAGCAGTCGAAATGGCCCCGAACTGATAAAAAAGCAGTTCCCCCATTGTCTGAGTATGGGTGAGAGCCATAAATCCTAACCACTAGACCACAACGGATGATGTTAAAGAGAGTAAAACGTGCCTACATGTGCGTGCGGTTAGCGGGACTCGTAGTGATGGGAAAGTTCTGAAATAAGAAAAAAAAGCAGAATTTTCAAATATTTTATTTAGCTTTATCATCAACAGTAACTGCAGTAAGTGCTGCATCTTTATTTTTTCTTTCTCTCTCGGACTGCGTTCTTTCTGTAACCGGAACTTCGTTAGCTTCAATCGGCACCCCTTTCCTCAGATCATCATCAATCGTCGCATTTGTACGTATCGATCTGTCTTTGGTCATCATCCGCGACATATTGCCCTTCAGATTTCTTTCCACAGAGTTCTTCGCTTTCGGTTTCTGCTGCATTTCAACACAGTTAGGTGGATTTCCTCCAGCTCCATTTTTGACGACCGGACGTTCTGGAATCTGGAAGTTTGCCAACGGATTGACTTCATCTTCGGCCAACAATGATTCCGTCGTCTCTTTGGCCTTATTCTCATCTAATTTCGCTTTCAAATCCTTGAAAACATCCTCTCCAGACCCTGGACCATTTTTCACTTGTGTCCGAATCGAATCATTCATTTCACGATTATTAGGATTTCCAATACCTTGTTGCTGTTGTTGTGGTTCTGGTTTGGAACCCTGCGAAATTACAAATAATTTTCAGATGCGTTTCCTATTATTAAAATGTAATCATACAATACCTTCGAATCTTTTCCCGGCCTTATTTTTGCTGAAAATTGTCTATATTTCAAAATAATCAAATAAAATAACCAACATTTACAGTTCGCAATGATGTATGATGCAATTATTACGGATGAAAGAAGATAAAACATCTTTGATTTTCTGTTATTCGCGATGTACAATAAAAATATTTAAAATGATACATTTTTCGAAACGATTTTGATGATAATTCGAAAATCCATGTGGAAATTTTCATGACATTCGTGAAATAAATATTATTCAGAAAAATGAAACAAAAGTTGTTAAACGGGATGCCGATTGGATTAAAATAACCGAGAATGTGCCTTTAAAGGATGACTTCACGGAGATAATAAATGTAGCTTAAATGAAAATAGACTTCATTCTCATCCCAAATCTGTTTTTAACATTTTCTAAAACCACCTAGAAGCCGAGAAAATGAGCTTCAAAACAATGACCTAGAAAAGTGGCCGCCTGGTCGAACTTTTTCCTATGAGCTTTTTTCGTTAATAAATAGTTATGTAGAATGCTTATATTAGTCCTTTTTTAATGTTTTTTTTCATTTTGGATGTTTCATGCCTGCGGACTAGTTTTCGCCGGTGGCCCCTTTTTCTAGGCCATTTTTTTGAGACGCGTTTTCTCGGCTTCTAGGTGGTTTTAGAAAATTTTAAAAACAGATTTGGAATGAGAATGAAGTCTATTTTCATCCCAGAAGCATTCATTAGCTCTGTAAAGTCCGTACGTGATAAATACACCATTTTCAACACTATCAATGAGTAAGTTAGAGATTTATTAATCTGTTGAAAATATTTATTTGCGAAAGAAAATTCACATTGTTTTGAGCCACATCATAATTATAAAACAAGAGAAATGTTTGCTATGTCCAAATTCGAATTTGCGGGCACCGATTCTAAATGAACCGATCCACAAATCTTTAGACTGCTATTGGGAGGTGAGCCAAGTGTTTTGCCTCCAAATTTCAAATTGGAAAGTCTTCTAAAATCTTCTAGTCCAATTGATCCCCCTCCCCCTCTCGTCCCATCATTTTTCATTTTAAAACGTGATTTTATAAATCTGAAATCATAAAGAAAAAAAAAAGATCCAATTGATAAACGTCCAATTGACTCATCGCTTCTGCACTTTATCCAACTATTTTTATTTCAAAATAAAAAAACAAAAAATCTCTCAAAAAATCATCTGTTTCTTTATGACTCATCCTTTCTTTCCTTGTGATCCTTCATCACAAAAAGATGAACATCTAGCTCCTCAAATCTTTCAAAGTGGTTTGAAGCTTTCCTGCAAAATGGGAAGGGAGCACCCGGGAGGAGCAGCTGACAAAACTCAAATTAGATGAGATCCAGAGATAAATAAAAAGTGGTTGAGATGGACGTGAAAAGAAAAAGAAAAAGAAAAAAAGAAGAGTCATCCGCTGCTGTAATATCACATCGGATTGATAGAAAATGTGTGCACCCGACGACGGGAAGTAGTTGACCACTACACTTTTATTTTATAATTTTTTTGTTAGCTCAACCATTTTTTTTGGAGAAAAAATTGTTTGGATAAGTTCTTGGAGCCTCCATATAGTTTTTTTAACAGTGTTCCATCAAATAGTAACATTGAGAGCGAAAGAAAAAGAAAACTCGTAGTCTTCAACACACCGGGAGGCCTGAGATTAAGGATGATCATCCTTTATTTCTTGAAGATTGGTAAAGAAGTGTTTAATTCGTTTTGTTATTTAAAACTTTTGATTTTTTTTAGAAGTTGTTGCATGGTTTTAAATTTGTTTTACTTACATTTTCGAAATATCATAAAAACCTTTTCCAACAAATTGGAAAACAAAAACAACCACTGTCCAAACAATCTTACCTTTTGCTTTTTGCCTATGTATTCGTTTCCAATTTTTTGTGATTCTGGAATATTTTTTTGCGCCGACACCAAAATTACTCTAAATCGATCGTATTTACATTCATTTAAATTCAAGAACATGCCGTTAAGAAACGTATTTTTACCATTGAGCAAGTTAAGTACCCACCACAATGGTAATTTTTCTGAATTTTCTGACGATTCTTGAAAATTCAATTATGAGTTTATGACATAATTCAAAATTCAAAACAAAGATATACTCTATCTTTAAGGATCAAATTAATTAAATTCTCTGACTTTTACATTGATTATAATGAAAATGCAAGGCCAGGTATGATAATGATTTAGAGTTCGAAATTAGTTAGCCAAATTTTGAGACTTGAATGGCTAAAACATGAACAAACTTAAAGGGAGGCTTTACGGAGCTAATGAATGCATCTGGGATGAAAACAGACTTTATACTCATTCAAAATCTGTTTTTAAAATTTTCTAAAACCGCATAGAAACCGAGAAAATGAGCTTCAAAACAATGGCCTAGAAAAAGTGGCCACCGGCGAAAACTAGTCCGCAGTCATGGAGAAGCCAAAAAAATGAAAAAAACATAAATTAAGATGAAAAAACGTAAGAAAAAGGACTAATATAAACATTCTGCATAACTGAAAAAAGCTCATAGGAAAAAGTTCGGCCAGGTGGCCACTTTCTAGGCCATTGCTCATTTTCTCGGCTTCTAAGCTGTCTTAGAAAATTTTAAAAACAGATTTGGAATGAGTATGAAGCCTATTTTCATCCCAGATGCATTCATTATCTCCGTAAAGCCCTCCTTTAACATCGTTTGATTAAATTTTGGGTAACTATTATAATTACATGATAATTTAGTCGATGTGCCAAATTTGAGGAAAAATCAATAATAGTTTCCAGAATTAAGCTTGTTTTTTTCAACAACCATTACGTGCACAAAGCTTGATCCCAAAAATCGCACAGAAAAACGTTTTCGCTGTTCATTCCTTGCAGATCTCCCTTAGAACACTATTTACAGTATTCCGTTGCAACTGGAACAAACCACCGAAAAACCTCACTTCAAACACTCATTACAAGAAACATGTCGCAACTTTTTTTTCATTGTTGGTGTCCCACCTCCCACCAAAAAAATAGAAGTATTTATCTCTTTTTTAAAATGCCCCTCATTTCTCTCCCGAAATCCAATTGGCTAAACAAACGAAAAGCTTTTCCCCCTACTTTCTTCTCTCTTCGGCTAACAGTCCCCCCATGTGCCACACCAGGATATATGCACATATATCTTTTGTCCTTTGTTGTTTTTTTTCTCGTATCTAAATATTGATAAAAATTATTCATAATTTTTGCAGCTTCCTTAATTATGGCTAGCCCAGAATTGGCTGAAAAGCTTGCAAAACGACTTCAAACGGAATCTGAAAATGGAAATGTGGAAACTACAGTAACTTCCGCTCCACCACCAGCGCCTATTATTCCACAGAAGGTGCGGAAGCTCCCGCATTTAATCCAATAAATTTTATTATCATTTTCAGATTGTTGAGAACCCATACGTTGCAAAATCTGAAGATTCGATTGATGACCTGATTTTTCAAGCGCTTGAGAAAAAGGAGGAGAATAATAATAATCAGGTAAACAGAACTTTTTTTCGCAAATTTAGAATTTTTATATTTTTACTAGGACTTCTGAAAAACCTTTCTGTTAAAAGCTTAAAGATAGGTTGTCAGTTAACACGATCCAAATTCAAGGCAAAAAATCATAATCCGAATGGGAGGTGGTCCACAGAACAATACGAATATGTAGTCACATTCAAATAAATGTGTTATTCGGGCCAATTGTGTGATTTCGTATAAATTGCACTGTACTAAAGAGAGAAATCTATAATTTTTGAAATTGAAATCTGGTAGGGTAAAATTAACTGACCCACTGCCTTTAGCCTCTTCAAAAAAAAATCAGTTAAAACTTTTAAGGTCTCACCCTCTCCAACACCTCTGTCCATAAATACCACAACCCCAACCAGCGACGAAATGAAATCTCCAACAATTGATCCCAGAAGTCCACCACCAAAAGTTTCGCTTCAGGAATTGTTAGATAAAGAGCGGCAAATGAATGAAGCAGCACAGCAAACTACACCGGTAACATCAACACTTTTCAATGAGAAATGTTCTAAAACATAAATTACAGACACCAAAAACGCCAGTAATGGTAATTTCGAAAGGCGCATTTCCGAGAAGTGAATCGCCGAGACGTCAGACATTTATCAAAGAAAATGAGGATGGAAATGAGCTGGAACGAAAACTGGCTGTACAAAGAGCAAAGAAATATACAGAGGAACTGAATTTGGCGAAGAGTATTGATCCATTAGATGTTCTGATGCATTTGCCGTATAAGGTACGGTTGAATTTGGAACTTAAAATTGTTCATTCTTGTTGCGCGTGATTCGGATAAATTTAGCTAAAGAAATATTGGCGTAAAAATAATATATCGATAATAAAAATAATAAATCGAATCTTGAAAGAATTTTGAATGCTGTGAAGTTTTATAAAGCTTTATATTATGGCAATTGAATTCAAAAATTTTTTATAGTCGTCTTTTTCGTGAAATTGTTTTTATATATTTGCCAAAACCTTCGAAACCTTCTCCATAATCTCAAAACTGCTAATCGTATAGGAAAAATCTCTCTCAACAAAAAAGGCATCAAATTTCTTCAAAATGAATAATTAATAAATTTCAGGCGCCACCACCACTTCCACAATCCGCACCGCCGCCACCACCAACATCTTCAATTCCATCAGTTATTCCATCCGGTGCCGCCGCCACAGCTCTTACTCGTTCCAGAGAGTCGATTGAAGAAGAAGACCGTCAGAAGAAAGAAAACGAAGAGACCAAAGCGTTTGAAGAGTTGGAACGGGAGGTGGAAAGGCTTTCAAAGTCACCAGTTCCGCCGCCAATTCTCAGCTTACCACTTCCACCTCCACCAAGTATTAGTCCACCATTACCACCATCGTCCGTATCGTTGCCGAGTCCACCGTCATCACCGAGACCATTGAGTCAACCACCTCCGCCACCGGTATTGGACGAAATTCCGGAAGAACCGACATTTAAGGAAGAGACGCAGATCTTGAGTACTCCGAGTTTGGAACCGATTAAAGAGGAGACGCCAGAAATGGAGGTGAATAAGATTCCACAATCGCCACCTCCACCACCACCAAAGCCAGAAACACCATTGGCTGGAAGGAGGAATATTCAGATCCCGACTCCACAATTGATTGAGATGATACAGAAGGAGGATGAGTGAGTTTTAGTTCATTAATTCAAAAGAAAAAACACGTTAAAAACTCATAACAAGTTCCCAGTTCTGATCCTCCAAATATACTAGCAAACTTAATTATTTATAAAGAATGATCGAGAAAACCTAATTATTAAAGGTGGGCTTTACGGAGCTAATGAAATCATCTGGGGCATTCTGCATAAGTATTTATTAAACACGAAAAACGCTCATAGGAAAAAGTTCGGCCAGATCGACACTTTTTCTAGGCCATTGTTTTGAGGAGTGTTTTCTCGGCTTCTATGTGGTTTTAGGAAATTTTAAAAACAGATTTGGAATGAGAATGAAGTATATTTTCATTTAAGCTACATTTATTATCTCCGCAAAGCCTTACTTTAAAATCTAAACTTTCCTACACAATAGACAATCGCTGGCACCATACGTATTGAATTGATAAATAAATTCACAATCCCATTGTTATGTAGATTAGGAAAACAGATTACACAATATTTTAATATATTTTTAACATTGGAAATAAAATCGTTTCCAGGAAAAAAACAACTTAAAAAGCGTGTGAGCTCTTAAACTATCCAATTTTTAGAGAACTACTTGCGGTTTTAAAAAATTGATGAGCTAATTAAGAGCTACATTAGAATCCATTTACCCATTTTATAAGCAAAAAGAAATTAAATTTATTTTTAGAATGTTTTTTTTTAAAATCGTATTCTGCAATTCCATATTCCAGGCTCCGCTCACCCAGTACCAGTCGTCCTCAATCTCCAGCTACAGTGGTGAGTCACAGTTTCATTTTTTTTTCCTCATTTCATGTGAAAAACAAAAACATTCTCCCATATTTTTTTATATTTATTTTTCAAGAAATCATTCGTCAGCCCCCTCGGTCTAATGTGTGACCCATTGCTTTCTGTCGAGAAATCTACGCCATCTGTTGCAAGCCCACCACCTCCGCCACCACCGGTACAAATATCTTAAAATATTTCTGAAATCTTGGTTCTTTTTAGAAAAAGACATCGATGAACTCTCCGCCACCATTACCGATTGATGAGAAGGAATTGAGTGAAAAGCTGGAGAGAAGGACCAAAATTTTGGAAGGTAAATTTCAATTTTGGTTTCTAGGGCATAATAAAAATTAAAAGTAAGCTTTTAAAAGCAAAAATATTAAATTTCTGACCACTTTTCTTCAATAATAATAATGCCGGATACATTTTTTGTTTGTTTTTCTTAATTTCCGCCAAATGATAAGCAAACAGACAAAAAATGTGTTTCTGGGTTTTTGTCCAATTTTTTTCGAATTTTAAACTTTAGTAACAAGATTCTGAAAATAAGAACGTTTTGTTACAAACTCGTTCATACTTATAAGCCACTTAAGTTTTTTTTTACATAATGCATAGATTCCTTAAAGAGGGTGTGATACTGTGATTCACAAGTTTTTTTACGGACAATTGACCTTGAGATTATTGTTGAAGCCATGCGATTACTACTAGACTAGTTTTACAACCTTGAAAAGATTATAATTGTAGTATAATCTTTGAAGTTTTTGATTTCGGAGGCTTTGATTTTTTGGCATAGAATTTTGGTTTCTGGGGCATTATAGATTTTTAAAACAGGTTTTTTTCAGAATAATTATTCTTAAATTTTATTCATCATTAAGATTTTAAAAAAATCCAATTTCCTGCCAAACATTAATTCATATTCCTATCATCAATTAATCATCATAACCATTCGATAATTCATCCATCATCCATAATAAATTATAAATTCTAACAAACATGACCATTTATATCGAAAACAACATGTTAGTCATCAACCGATCCTTACTCGTTCATCTCTGCGTCTCTCTTAAAAGATGACCTTTTTGAATATAACACATTCCCCCAAAATCACATTCATTGTCTCATCGGTTTTGGCGTCCCGCCAAAATTCTTTTTTTTTGTTTCGAGAACAAGTAAACATCAGCAATTTTAGTATTATAACCATTCCTGCTAAATACTCACAAAATGTTTGACGAAAATTTTCAAAAGTTTGGTAAGATTTTTATATTCTATTCTTGATTTTATATATTTGGTAAATCATTATTTCCAGGCGAACAAATCCCGATCAAAATGAACAAGAAGCTGTCGGTTTATGCGGAATTTTCAGAGTTTACAAGGAAACAGATACAATATTTTATGGATACTTTTAAAAAGTTAGTTTTATTTTAAATAATATTTAAAATTACTGGAAAAATTTCAGGTATGATGAAGATGGCGACAATTTTATTGATTTTATGGAGCTGAAAAGGATGATGGAGAAATTGGGTGAAGCTCAGACGCATATTGCATTGAAGGAATTGATCAAAAAGGTTAGGATTTGTTTAACATTTTTAAAAAGAGTGATATTTTCTTAATTTTATTATCAGGGACTTCCAGAGTTGTTTGAAAATTCAAAATTTCAAAAAATTCTAGAATTAAGCATGTGCCTTTAAACTACGGTAGCTTGAAATTCGTTGTATTTTATAAAATTTTTAGCTTTTTACCAGCTGGATCCAGAAGTTAACGGGAAATATCTGAAAATTGTATTAAAAGGAATAAATCATCAGTTTCAATAAATCTTAGTGGTAGTTTTTAAAAAAATTCTGAAAATTTGTTTTTTGAAAAAAAACTTTAATGAAAATTATTTTAAGAAGCTGAACAATTGATATTGTGCTCAACAATACAATGTTCTCATTTTATTTTAAAAGCAAATTTCTGCAACATTTTTGTTCCAGGTTGACGAAGACCAAGATGGCAAAATCAGTCAACGTGAATTCTTGCTAATCTTCCGCTTGGCTGCATCCGGTGAGTTGTCATGCTCCGAAGTGTTCAAAACCCTGGCGGATAGTGTTGATGTTTCAAAAGAAGGGGTTCTAGGAGCGGCGAACTTTTTCCAAGCAAAGGTTTCTATTTATAATACATTGTTGTCAAGTGTAAAATTTTCAATTTTACAGATAGCTGAACAGACGAAATTGTCAAAGTTTGAAGAAGAAATGAAAGAAGAGAAAGAGGAAAGACTCCGGCAGGAAGAGGAGCGAAAAGCCAGGAGGGATCAGTTTTTGGCGAAAAAGTCGATTTTTCATTGATAAATTTGCATTTTTTGAAATTTTATTTTCTCATGTACACATTCATTGACACTTTTTAATTTTCTTGAAATTTTTAATAAACTATTTTTTCTCAAAAAAAAAACGGATTGGATCATTTTTCAGAGAAGGAGAAAAGGTCTTATTTTAATATTATTGTCTCACAAATTCGTCTTCATAAACGTGAACTTCCCAATTTTGCGAAATAGTGTATGGTGACGGATAATAAGACAACGCTTCGCAACCCTTCCCATTGCCCTCACGCGCGGCGTGTCGATTTTTTTGACATAGGTTTTTCACGTTTATATAACAGATTTTGTAAACAACTAATACAACACGAGACCCATCCTCGTTCAAACAAAACACAGAAATATCAGGTTCTTCACAGCGGGTTACACTCGTGGCCTTGTGGCCTAATGGATAAGGCGTCTGACTTCTAATCAGAAGATTGCAGGTTCGACCCCTGCCTGGGTCAAAATTTTTGCGTTTTTTGTTGTTTTTTTACGAAAATGGATTCAAAAATTGTTTTCTTTGTTAGTATCAAAAATTTGCTATTTTAGAGATTGCAAGGCAGCGCACCTACAGTAATCCTGAATTAAAAGTCAGTAAGTAATTGAGCGTATTTCCATGAAATATCTGAGATGTAATTTTTAAAAACAGAATTTTACGAAATATGTTTATTTTGATAGGGAAAACCACTGGGGGTTCATTTCTTTGGTCGTATGTTTTAAATTTGACAGAAAAAAAATTAAAAATAAACTTACAGAAACCTGGTAAAACTAAATTTGATCAAATGCAAGTTTGAATGACCTTTTCCGTGTCCGTACGTATCGAAAATATTATTTTTGAGTTATGAATGGATTTTTGGTATTTACTGGACCAATTATGAAAAATAAAATTTTCCCGGACCCTCCACCAGACCTCCCGGACGACTCCAAACCGGAAGACTCCAAAAAGCCGGGATTCGTCAATAGAGCGCGTTTGGAATCTACAGTATTTCATTGAAGTCAATTTAGATTTCGAAGAAAATGTTTCGAAACCTATGCTATAATCCATATTGGACGAACTGTAAAATAAAACATCAAAATTTCACGAAATAAAGCTTTATTGATCCCCAGAAAGTTTTAAAAAGTTTTATTCAAATTATTCTCAGAGAAGAAAATCAACATCACCACTTTGTCAGGTTCCTTGTTTTTGTTGTTCAGCTTATTTTCAATTTAAGTGATCTCATTTGACATTTCCAAAGGCAAAAAAGGAAACAGCATTCCTTTTTTGCTCTGGAAAAAAAACGACAAGAGCTGCTGTCTTCTCGCATATCTTCCGGCCCGTCGGACCTTTTTAGACATCATTGACATAAGAAGACACTTTTCACGGGAAAGAAAAAAAAAAGAGGGAGGATGACAAAAAAAACTTGCAGAAGGTTTTTGTATATAATAAGAGGAGCGTGAAAAAAAACGACGCTGCTCTTTCAAACAACACTTTTTTTTTGTGTTGCTCGCCTTTATGATTTTTGAAGTTGTTGCACTTTTTACTCTATGTGAAAATAATTTTTTGATGGCGTGTGCTTTTTTTTTCAGTGTGACGGAAGACGAGGAGGATGTTGAAGGTGTCAATTTTCCAATGCGACGACCTCTTTTTTGGATATGTTCGCCATTTTTTTAGTCCTGAAAACATCTTTTTCAATTTAATTCAGAACCTCCGCAAATTTTCTTAGTTGCGACAACTCCGAAATCCTTCCAAATCTTGAAAAATATCTCTGGTATTCGGATTCTGGAAGTTCTAAAACTTTTCGAATTCGGAGTTTTTGCATTTTTCTGAATTCTATTTTTCAAATATTTATTATTTCAAAAATTCTGAGATTAAATGTTTAAAGATGCTAAATTCTGCTGAAACTGGAAGTTTTTGACATTTTTGTTGACTACAAAAATTTATATTGTTCTCTTACATTTTCTACTTAGATATTGAAATTTGAGAGACTTTACGATTTTCAGAAATAATATTTTCCTAAGAATTGAGGATAATTTGTATTTAAAAACTTTAAATCGATAAAAACCCGATATTGTCAAGATAAAAATTTCTAGCCGCTCGTTTTGCGGAGTGTCGTTGGGAATTTCCTCGCAACGAGCAAGACAAACTGAGAAATTTGAATTTGAGCGCGTTGCGAGGGAATTCCCAACGACACTCCGCAAAACGAGTGGTCAGAAATTTTTATCTTGACAATACCGTATGTCATTTAAAGACGCATAGAACTTTTTGAAACAAGTCTCCAACACAGATTTAATTTTTAAAAAATTGATTTTCTTCGAATTTCGTGGGGTGGCTCTATGCTTATGTTACCGTTGCACACGCCATTTTTTCCTACTTTGAGCTACAACACATATGTTTCCAGAGGTATTAACGTAAAAGATGTTTTCCAGGTGTAATATAATTAGAGTATATATATATATATATATATATTTAGTATCCTAAATATTTAAAAAATTCTGAAATTAAATGTTTAAAAATGCTAAATTCTGCTGAGACTGGAAGTTTTTGACATTTTTGTAGACTACAAAAATTTATATTGTTCTCTTACATTTTCTACTTAGATATTGAAATTTGAGAGACTTTACAATTTTCAGAAATAATATTACAATTTTCAGAATTTTCAGATATTTCCAAAATTTCAGCCAGTTTTGCTAATCAAATTTTTATTTTTTTTCGAATTTTTAATTTCTCATAAATTTCTTTGCCTCTGTTTAAATACCGTCTTCCATGGAATAATACATGACCCGATAATTATGAAACCGCCCGTTTTTTTTTAATTTTCGGACCAATTCTATGCATTTTTAAATTTAAATTTTCATTTTGAATTTTGATGTTTCAAAATTTGCATAATCATTGGAAAATTTTCAAAATTTGTTTTAGTTTTGGAGTTCAACAACTATTTTGAAAGGTCTAGAGCATCAAATTACCGTGGAGACCAACATGAAGTAATTTTTTATCGAGATACGTGTTATTTCTTGAATTTTTGAGGAAACTAGACTCTTTTCCACCCAAAGAAACCTGGCCATTCAAGCCCCCAAAGTAACTCTTCCGCTTCTTCGAACCCACGTGTCAAAATTTAATATGCTTATAATTCTATCCCATTTCTTCTCATCCTCACCAGAATCTAAACCTCCAAAAAAAAATGCGCATATAAATAAATAATAAACACTTGTGAAAAAATCTGTTTTAAAATAAAATATTTATAAAAAATTCCCGCCCGGCGGCACAAAATTTTTGATTGAATTTCAAGTGCTTTCATGTGAATATGATTGAGCCGTATTATTATATGTATGTACGTGCGTGGAGCATTTTAATGTCTTTTTTTTCCCTCGTTTTTCATTTTTTCACAGAAGTTTTGAAGTTGATGATGACGATGATGACAAGAGAAAGGTTTTTAGATTGGTTTTGAAGTATGTGGGAATACTTGAAATTTCGAATTTTTGAAATTGAATGACTTTGCGTGAAGTTGTCGGAATCAACTGAAATTTTGAGCTTAAAAAAGATGGGATTCAACTATTTTTTAACCTAATTCGATCGTTTGTTTAAATTTTTCCAGTGCTGAAAATTATGCTCATTTTCAGAGCTACTAGATCAGTTATCACTATGCTAAACATGATCATAACATCTTTATATTATGCAAAATTTCAAAAATTAAGGTGAGCTGAAAATTAATTTTCTACGGATTTGAATCTCACACAATTAAAAAATTTTTTTTTTAAATTTTGGTTCAAAAGATTAAAATTTTCTAAATCAACAAAAAAACACCGCAGATAATTGAACGTTAGTTAAATAAACAGCATTAAATTACAATTTTCAATAAACAAGGGTTTGAAAAATTTTCAGACTTCTTTTTCTTTTTGCTGGCTGCTTAAAAATGTAATGATTTTTCATTGATTAGTTTTTTTTATCGTTCATAGCCTGGATTTTACAGGAGGGCATTACAGAGAATATAATGGACCTATTCAGTTTGAAAAACAATTTCAAAAAATACCCAGAAAAAAATGCAGAAATGTCAGAGAAATTCCGAGAAATACCTCGAAATTGCAATTTCTCGGAATTTTTTTTTTGAATTTTTAAAGGGACACACATTTAATCGTTTGGGTCTTGAAGAAACTACAGTTCAAAAAATATCTAGAAATTGTAATTTGTCGGTATTTCGCGGCATTTCTCTGCCATTTCAGCATTGATTTCTCCGTATTTAAAAAAAAAATTTAAAACTGAATAGGTCCATAAATGACGTTAAATCGCCGAAAAATGATATACTTATGTTATAAATGGGTTTCAAGAAATGTTTTAAAGTTCATAGAAGAAAAAAATGGAAAAAAAACGAGCTACAAAAAATTTTCCACCGCGGACGAGTTTTGGTTTCTGGCCCGCGATAGTTTGGCTTCCTAGGCCACCTATTAAATTTGTGAATTTTTATTCATTTTTTTTTGTTTTTTTTTAAATGAAAAACCTAACACTTTACATTTTAAATGCAAAAAAATGAATAAAAATTCACAAATTTAATAGGTGGCCTAGGAACCCAAACTATCGCGTGCCAGAAACCAAAACTCGTCCGCGGTGGAAACTTTTTAGCTCGTTTTTTCCTTTTTTTTTCTTCCGTTACTTTAAAAATTTTTTTGAAACCTATTTATAACATAAATATGTCATTTTTCGGCTGTTTAACGTCATTTATACTCTCTGTAATGCCCTCTTTTAACATGCGGATGAATATTGATCTGAAATTGATAAATCACTAAAAAATGAGTTTGAACGTTATTTTAAATCATAAAATTTCGAAGCGGAAAGACATTTGTTTCGATAAAATAAAATTTTATAGTCGTTTAATTTTTAAAACTATTTATTTGAAAACATAATAATCGTATCTGGCAGCTGCCAAATCACTTTCAACCAAAAAACTTATATATACATGTTTATAGTTTTTTATTTTTATTTTTTTGAAAATTTCTTCAAAAAAAGCTGGAAATTTGTATAATTTTTCCAAATGAGGAACGATTTCAAAATATAAAAATTCAGGTAGACAAAAATTAAAGCCTGGCCAAAAATTGTCCTTTTCCAAACTATGCAAACCCTCTTTTTTTGACCTTTATGAACCAAAAAGACCACAAAGAATTTTATTTCCAAAAAAAGAAAAAAAAATCTTCGACGAACTCTATAATTTGTGCTTTTCTCCTCCCTCTTCTGCATCGAAATTCAATTTTCCTCCTTCGTTTTTTTTCTGCTCTCAAAAATCTCTGTGCTTTTCAAATATAATATGTTTGTATACACAGATTCTTTTTATTTCAATAAAGTGCACAAAAGTTCTTTTTTTTTGTTGAAAATTTATTTTCTTCCCAAAATTTTGTTTAAAATTTTGCGAAAACTTCAAAAAAACAAAGAGCAAAAGTTTCACAGAATGTATACATGTATGTATGTACTTGTAAAAGACAATTCTGAACAATATCTTTTTGGCTTTTCCTAGTTTTCTCTCTCTTGATAAGAGTCTGGGGGAGGAGGGAAGGGGGATTGTCAAGTGTTCGAGGCGGTCGGCTAAGCGGGAAGTACTCTTTCTGTGTCAAGTTAGCCAAAAACTACATCTTTGTTTGATGTTTTGGTGGTTTGTCGGGTTTGAAACGTTTTTCTTTGATACTATAACTTTTGATCTTAATGTTTTTGAAGAGTTTCTTAAAGACAAGGTGTCATTTCCGGTATTCTCCGAATTTTAAACAATTTGGTATAATGTCTCAAAAAGTCAAATAGATTTTTTCACAAATTTAAACGTTAAATTTTACGTTAGAATCCTAGTACTGGGGCTTTACGGACCTAATGAAAGTGTCTGGGATGAACATAGACTTCATACTCATTCCAAATCCGTTTTTAAAAATTTCTAAAACCACCTAGAAGCCGAGAAAATGTGCCTCAAAGCAATGGCCTAGAAAAAGTTTACAACAGCGAAAACTAGTCCGCAGGCATGAAAAATCCAAAAAAAATTAAAATGAAAAAATATTCAAAAAGGACTAATTAGCATTCTGCATAGCTATTTATTAAGGAAAAAAGCTCATAGAAAAAAGTTCGGCCAGGTGGACACTTTTTCTAGGCCATTGTTTTGAGTCTCGTTTTCTCGGCTTCTAGGTGGTTTTAGAAAATTTTAAAAACCGATTTGGAATGAGTATGCAGTCTATTTTCATCCCAGATGCATTCATCCGTAAGTCCGCCTTTAATGTTTTTGAAGAATTTCTTAAAGACAAGGTGTCAATTCTGATATTCTTTTAGTTTTAAACAATTTTTTATAATGTCCCAAAAAGTCAAATCAATTTTTTCAATTTTTCACAAATTTTAATGTTAAATTTTACACTAGAATCCTAGAATATACGTCCCACTCATTTTTGAAGAACTTGTTTCAAAAAGCCAGTTTTCAGGAATAATTTCTACTCATTTTTCTTAAACCCAAAATAAATTCAAATTCACAACTATTATCCGAATAAGAAAAAACCGTATTATCTAAGTTGACACTTTTCTCTCTATCCTCTTGTATTTTCAACTGGGACTATGTCTTTAAAGGCAGCTTGTCAGTTAACACGACCCAAAATCTAGGCAAAAATTAAAAATTCGAATGGGAGCCCAGGTGGTCCAAAGAACAATGTCAATATGTAGCCAAATTCAAATAATTGTGTTTCGCGCCAACTCCGACCGCGTTGCACGGACAACGACCGCGTCGCACGGACACGCGGGAATTCAAATTTTGATTTTTTCAACTTTGAACCGCTACTATGACGCGTGTGCTTATCGGTGTGATTTCGCATAAATTGCATTGTACTAATTAGAGAACGCTCTAATTTTTGAAACTAAGACCAGGTAGGGTCAAATTAACTGAACAGCTGTCTTTAAGACTCATTGGGTCATTTTGAAATGGCTTACAATGTTCCAAAATACATAATTTCGAAAATCGTTAATTAATTTTTTTTCAAAAAATGTTAAAGTTACTTTTTGATTCATCTTTTTTAATTCTAATAATGATTGTTCATTTTCAAAAATCGAGTAACTTTCTGATAGAACCTGTTTCTTCTTTTTTTCTGGATTGATTCGAAACGTATAATTTCGCATACATTTTTCCACCATTTCAAAATTTCCAGTTATTTTTCCCATTCATCTTTCTTTAAACGTTCAACAACAACAAAAAATTCGAAGAAGACTCACCAAAAATTCGGTTCATTTACTGCCTAAAATTTATTGTTCTCTTTTTGTTTTGTTTGTTTCTGTTTTTTCCTAGAAAACGCCGGAAAAACCACCCCAACCCAAACCGCTTTCGGCTCGTTTCAAACCAATTATCTCAATAAATCATGAGCCTCATTTTGGTTTGTTTTCTTCTTTTTTTTTTCAGACGGTTTTAGTGCATCTTACTTAATTTGTTCGAAAAAAACAAAGAGACGATAAAAAATTGTGCGACAATCAATCAGCACAACTAAAATGATATCTGTTTTCTCTCTCTCAAGAAACTAGATGATTTTGAATGAAACACGGAAAAAATTACATGTGTTTTATCTTTTTTCTGTTTGTGTTTCTTTTAGAAAATGATGAGGCTTGTATAAACTTTTGGGTTGACTTGAGACAGGTGGTCTGAGTCGAGATGAAAGCTGGTTGGTTTTTTTTTAATTTTGAAAAGTTGACCTTTTAGAACCGTTTCTTGAAATTGCGTTGATGTAGTTTTCAGAATATTTTTTAGAGAAATTGATAAAATTTTTTAAAAGATATTTTTGGAATAGTAACCTTTTGGAGCTTTATACTTCAGGCTGTGACTTCATTCGTAAAATCGACTTTAATATTTAAAATTTGATAGGACGAAAAATTCACAATTTTAAAGAGATTCTTTACTGATTTTGGACTTCAATTCCATTTTCATCTTCTTCACAATATTTGAAAACCCGTACAAGCAAAATTTTTTCGAAACTTCCTTTTCTAGTACACGAAAAAACAAATAAGGCGACGAAATGGCCTAACTGGTCTTGAGAGTGTTTGAAATTGTTAGGCCATTTCTCCGCCTTCTGTAATTTTGTCTTTTCGCGTACTAGAAAGGGAAATTTCAAAAAAATGTTTTTCTTTTATAGGTTTTCAAATAAAATATTGTGAAGAAGATGAAAATGAAATTAAAACCCAAGAACAGTAAAGAGTCCCTTGAAATTTGAAAAAATAATAAATAAATAATTTTTTGGCTTCAAACCAAAAGCTGAATTTTGATTTTTTCGACCTCTGATATAAAGCGTGTATTTTATTTCTGATTTCGCATAAATTGCAGTGTACCAATGAAAGAAAGCTTCAATTTTTGAAACTAACCCAGGCAGTGGTCAAAATAACGGACACATTGTCTTTAATAAAAATTACAGCTTGTTTTGCAGCTTAAACATTCATGGTTCGCAATTTATTTACCCATATATTTATGGCATTTATACACTCCTAAAAACCACTTTTCTTGCTTATTTTGCACTTCTTAAAGTGGGTGCCTAATCTGTATAATTTGTTTGTAAAACTGTAAAGTTTCTGGGTTTAAAGGAATGCTTTACCGAGATAATGAATGTGTTTGGGATTAAAATAGACTTCGGACTCAATTCATTTTCTCACTCATTCCAAACCTGTTTTTAAATTTTTTTAAAACCACCTAGAAGCCGAGAAAACGCTCCTCAAAACAATGACCTAGAAAAAGTGTCCACCGTCGAAAACTTGTCCGCAGACATGAAAAATAAAAAAAAATGAAAAACATAAATTAATATGAAAAACAGGACTAATATAATTTTCATTCTGGATGAATATTTATTAAAGGCAGCTTGTCAGTTAACACGATCCAAAATCTAGGCAAAAATTCAAAATTCGAATGGGAGCCCAGGTGGTCCAAAGAACAATGCCAATGTGTAGCCAAATTCAAATAATTGTGTTTCGCGCCGATGCCGACCGCGTTTCACGGACACCGACCGCGTCGCACGGACACGCGGCAATTCAAAATTTTATTTTTTCAACTTTGAACCGCTACTGTGACGCGTGTATTTATCGGTGTGATTTCGCATAAATTGCATTGTACTAATTAGAATACGCTCTAATTTTTGAAACTAAAACCAGGTAGGGTCAAATTAACTGACCAGCTGTCTTTAAAGAACCACGAAAAAGCTCATAGGAAAAAGTTCGGCCAGGTGGAAACTTTATCTAGGCCATTGTTTTGAAACACATTTTCTCGGCTTCTAGTTGGTTTTAGAAAATTTTAAAAACAGATTTGGAATGAGAATGAAGTCTATTTTCATTTAATGTACATTTATACCTCCTTTAACTATTTCAACTTTAAGCTTCACAATTAAAAAATTCCAAATTTCCAGAACCCAAGATGTTTATTTATATATGTATGTACACATGATTTCTCATTCTGTTTTCCTCCATATTAGTGAATCGTGCAAAAAAATGTGTTCTTCCTCTGATTTTTTCATCCGTTTTCTTCCATTTGCCCGTCGTTTTGCCTTTTCTCAAAATATAATCTACTTATTTCACTTTCCAGATATTTTTTTCCGAAAAAACATAAAACAACAACGACCGACATAACGTAAACAATTTCGAATATCCTTTTTTTTGGAGGGGGAATGTCTGGACAATTTTGGATTTTTCTCACAGTTTTATTATTTTATGAGACGGTTTGTTCGATTCTCAAAGTCCAATAAATAAGACGTTTTTATTTTTCAGGCCTATATTTCGGGAGCTCCCCCGCATCCGATTGTTCTCGAAACAAAACTTGGTGATGTGAGGGGAGAGGAATTCTGGCATATGGGTAAGAAAATACGTTCATTTTTGGGGTGAGGTAATTAGGATTTATTTTTAAAAAATAAGTGGTTTTTAAGGATACCGTTTGGTGAACCACCTATTGAGGGGTTTCGCTTCAAGATCCCGAGACAAAAGAAACGATGGAAGGGGACTTTTGATGCAACTAATTTGGCACAGGCTTGTTATCAGGTAAAATAGAACAATCCTGTAATTTTGAAGTTTTTTCTATACATAAATAAAAAAAGATTGTTCTTTAAGAAAACTTAGAAATTTAATTGATTGACCATATTTTAATAAAAAGACCATATTTTTAAAATCTTTGAGATTTATTCATTAACAAGATGGTTTTGAATATTAGCATTTAATCGAAATTGTCTTTTGAAGGAGGGATTTACGGAGCAAATGAATGCGTCTGCGATGAAAATAGACTTCATTCTCATTCCAACTCTGTTTTTAAAATTTTCTGAAACCACCTAGCAGCCGAGAAAATGAGCTTCAAAACAATGGAAAAAAATTCGGTTCAAAAGCTTAATTTTGAGCAAAACGGTCCCTCAAAAACCCAAAAACGGGTGATGGCACCGCTCGCTTTGCACTGCCACCGCCTGTTTTCCGCACTTTTGCGGTAGCTGTTTTGGACCCACGGGCGCCCGAAAATTTTTTTTTGAAATTCACAAATTCATTAATAATAGGTGTTTCTGAATAGATTAAAAGAACAATTGAAATTCAGTAAACAAACACTTTAACGAAACAAGAAAAAAGCTCATATGAAAAAGTTCTGCCAGATGGAAACATTTTCTAGGCCATTTATCATCTCCGTAAAGCCCTCCTTTAATCGAAATTTTCTGATTTTGAAGGTTTGGTGTTTGCATTCAATACATTAGATTTGACGACATTTCAGATTTTTTCAGACTCGCGACAACTACAACACATCATTTTGGGGAAGCGAGAAATGGAATGCTAACACTGAAATCAGTGAAGACTGCCTTTATCTCAATATCTGGGCTCCTGCTGATGCCTAGTAAGCATTGAAATTCAACAGAAATCCAAAATTATTGATTACAGTAATCTTACCGTAATGGTTTGGTTTTTCGGCGGTGGATTTTATGCAGGCAGTCCATCTTTGAACATGTACGACGGAAAGGTTTATCCTCAATTATGCTCTTAATTCATTATCCAAATGATTTTCAGACTCTTGCATCAACCCAAAATGTGATAATTGTCAATATAAATTATCGATTAGGACCGTTTGGATTTCTGTTTCTGGATCATCCAGAAGCGCCAGGAAACATGGGACTGCTGGATCAGGTTTGTTTGGTTATTCATTCGAAAACTTGAAAACTCTCAAGGGGCTCTAATTTGTAGCAATTGGCATTGTATTGGGTTAGAGATAACATTGTGTCTTTTGGTGGAAATCCGGGAAAAGTCACATTGTTTGGACAGAACGCTGGAGCGGCTTCGATTGTTGCTCATATGGTTGCACCAGGTTCCAGAGGGTTTGTTGGCATTTTCATTATCGGGTTGAACCCTGTCTTTAAAACGAAAAACATATTTTTGCAGCTTATTCAGAAACGTGATTCTCCAATCTGGCAGTCTACAAAACCAGTGGGCCATCAATTCACCGTATCGGGCAAAACAAAAATCTATGAAACTTTTGGAATCGGTTGGATGCAATCGTACAAGCGTTGATTTATCGCTAGCTTGTTTAAGACTCGTTCCAGCTCAACAGATTTCGACGAGTATTTGGAACATTTCACTGACATTTCTTGAGTTTCCGTTTGTGATTGTGGCAAGGTTAGTGATTCCTTTTATGTGTTCAGAATTGTAGGCAATTTTTAGAGATAACAACTTTTTTCAACTAACTGACGCTATGGTCGCTCTGAACCAGGGATCATTTCATGAAAATGTTAATGTGATGATTGGGATGAACAAGGATGAAGGTTTGGTTATTTTTTTTTACAATTTTAAAGGTGCGCGGGAGTTTACATTAAAGAAGGGCTTTACGCGGATAATAAATGTGCCTTAAATGAAAATAGACTTCATTCTCATTCCAAATCTGTTTTTAAAATTTTCTAAAACCACCTAGAAGCCGAGAAAATGAGCTTCAAAACAATGGCCTAAAGGAAAAGTGTCCATATGGCCGAACTTTTTCCTATGAGCTTTTTTCGTGGTTCGTTAATAAATAATTACGCGTTTTTCGGCTTCTAGGTGGTTTTAGAAAATTTTAAAAACAGATTTGGAATGAGTATGAAGTCTATTTTCACTAAAGGTACGTTTATTACCTACGTAAAGCCCTCCTTTAAAAAATAAAAGTACTCAAATTTGAGCGTAAACGCCTGGACCGTTCTGAAGAACATACTCAAATGGGTCATGTAACAAGGGATATATTCACCCCCAATACCCCCAATGAATCCAATTTTGTACACCATTACAAAATGAGCCCTGGCCTATTCCATTGGTTGAAAAACGGTGCATCCCCGCTCCAACCCAGTCTCTCGTACGTTGTCCTCATTGCCCCCATTGTAGTAAAAAATTAGCTGAAATTCGTGTGTCTCGCGTATTCCATTTTCAAATTACACCAACACATTATAATAATGAAAATAATATGTTGAAACGATGATGATAATAAAATATTCTGTAAAATACGCTCGAAACTAGCCTCCAATTGGCTCAAATTTGTTGTGTGTGTGTGTGTATGTGCATAAATGCACCAGTGCAGAGTGTGTCAAATACACTCCTCCTTTTGAATCGAGAGACAAACCATTCATAATTCATTCTTCCCCTTTTTTCTCGTCGTCGCATGAATTGTGTCACTTTCAGGAAACTATTGGAATATTTACAATTTGCCAGAGGTCTTCGATCGTGTGAAACCGCCGGAATTGACGAGGTAATTCTAATAAATTTTGAAATATTAAAAAAATATATATTTAGATCGAAATTTGATGACTTAATCAATCAAGTGTTCACAATTCAGCCGGAAATCATCCGTTCGGCAGCCAAGTATATTTATTCCGATCCAAATTGCACGGACCACTCAACAAGAGCTACCAGATTCTATGCTAATCAAATGAACCATGTTGTTGGAGACTATTTTTTTACTTGCGATTCGCTTCATTTGGCTGATCAGGTCTGTCTAACACAAATTTTTTTTATCAAATAAGCTCAATTTCCTCAATTTTCTTAGACATCTTCATTTTCGTCGTCTTCTTCTTCTTCCTATGGCAAAAAAGCAAAAACTTTTGTCTATTTTTTTGCGCAGTCGTCTAGCGCGAATCCTTGGCCGAAATGGACTGGAGCGATGCATGGTTTGGAGATTGAGTATGTTTTTGGAGCACCGGTTACAATGCCGAAGAATTATAAGCGAAGGGAGCGGATATTTTCAAAGAAGGTCATGGAGTATTGGTCGAGTTTTGCGAGGAATGGAAGACCGATGTTACGGGTGTTGAAGCAGAGTGAAAGTTGGCCGGAATACAGTCAGGAACGTGGAAGAAAGTGGGTTTTTGTTTGAGTTATTAATCAAAGGAGTATTGAAAAATGCTTTTAAAATATTCGGTCGAAAGATACTTTAACAAATGTTTTATTTTTATTTATCTTTACAAAACTGTTGAAATTTTAAAGGCACAAACCCTTCAATGATAGATAAAAATATGAAAATTTCATATTATTATAGACAAGTCATCCATTTTCTACTAAAAGACCGTAACGGAACCGCTCGTCGGTGAAACTAGCATGACTATGTGAGATGCTTAGATTTTTTTGGGTAGATCAAATCCAACTAAAATTTTATGTTGACAATAGAAATATATCGGAGCTTAGCGCGCTCTACCGAACACACTCCTGTTTTCCCGTATTCCAGTGCACTTACGATAAAAATTCTTTTTCACAATTGGTCCAACGGATTCAAAGAATGCATTCATGGATCAAAAATAATATTTCCATAACGTCGGGTCACTGGAACACGTCAAAAAGGTAGTGAGTTCTGTAGAGCACGATGCCTTATTTCGAGAATTTAAGGGCTTTATGGAGATAAAGAATGTGTCTGGGATGAAAATAGACTTCATTCTCATTCCAAATCTGTTTTTAAAATTTTCTAAAACCACCTAGAAGCCGAGAAAACGCGCCTCAAAACAGTGGCCTAGAAAAAAGGGCCATCGGCGAAAACTAGTCCGCAGGCATGAAAATCCAATAAAAAACGAAAAAAAACGTAAATTAAGATTAAAAACATAAAAAAGAACTAATATCTATTTATTAGCGAAACACGAAAAAAGCTCATAGGAAAATGTTCGGCCAGGGAGAAACTTTTTCTAGGCCATTGTTTTGAGGCGCGTTTTCTTGGCTTCTAGGTGGTTTTAGAAAATTTTAAAAACAGATTTGGAATGAGAATTAAGTCTATTTTCATTTAAGCTACATTTATTATCTCCGTAAATCCCTCCTTTAGCGGATGGGAATTTTCTTTCTGTTCTCTTCCCAAAATAAGCGTCCAAGTTTATCTTGACAATAACAGCAACCGATCGAGAGACTTTGAAAATTTTAATTTCTTTGAAAACCAAGAATCGTCAAAAACAATTTTCCAAACCACTCTTCAATTAAATTCAGGTGGATGCATTTTCAAAGCGGTTCCCACATCCGATCAATGGCGCCTCGAAAATCTGAAGAATGCAGTTTTTGGCAGAATGTGAAAAGTACCGAGTATACGGCATACTGTAAGTTCTAAATTCCTAGAGAAATTCCCTTTTTTACTACATTACAGTAACCCAAGAATACACCACTTCATCGTCATCGTCAAAACTTCTTATTCCTTTTATTTTGATCCTTTTTCCTACTTTTCACTTTTAGCCTTCCATTTGTTTTTCGATTTCTTCATACGGGTCATTTCATTTTTCTAAAATCTTTCATGATCTCAAATTGAATAAATTCCGATTTTTCTAAACAATCATGTATTCTAGCATGATTCTCTCTAGCACGTTACCTATTTTGATTCCTTTCTCCTTCTTCTCTACTTATCTCACTCTTACCCGCTATTTCTCTTCTTCCACTTTCTCAAATTACTAATAACTGTCTTGTGATTTTTAAGGTTCTCGCAACGAATTCGTCTACAGTAGGCATTTGACAAATTGTACACGAAAACGGGCTTTCGATGCGTGTCGTCTTGCTGCTGCTGTCGACCAGTGTGTACGGGCAGCAGGTAAGTATGGGAACTATTGTGTGACGGGTGCTCCCGCATTAGATGTTGATAATATTTACTCTTCTCAAAACCAATCGATATAGCATATTTTATCTATACTAACCATAAGCACGAACGGCTTTAAAGTTAACATTTTCACAATTTCCAGTGACTAACCCCTTTTTTCCAGACCAGCTCTCAAGAAACAAGTTCAGTAGTCGTTCAAACACGTTTGGGGAGCATTCGTGGTTCAGAAACAAATCATGGAACAAAGAGAGTTCGGTCATTTTTAGGGTGATTTTTAACAAAATGTCACCACCATTAAAACAATTCCCCAATTTAGTGTACCATTCGCCGAGCCGCCGATAAATGAGCACCGGTTCAAAAAACCGCGACACAAACGACCGTGGAACGGGACGTTTGAGGCGAAAACACTGTCACCGGCTTGTTCGCAAGGTAGAGATGGATATGATCCGACGTTTTGGGGAAGTGAGATGTGGAATGCGAACACACCTGTTAGTGAGGATTGTCTTTATGTTAATATTTGGGCACCGGCGGATGCTGCGTGAGTTTCTAAAAAAATGTTGGTTAATATTTCTTTAAAATATTTGTTTTACAGAAACCTTCCGGTACTTGTTTGGTTATTCGGTGGTGGTTTTTATTCTGGTAGTCCATCTTTAATACTCTATGATGGAAAGGAACTAGCAACTCGTGGTAACGTGATTGTGGTCAATATAAACTACCGTGTGGGACCATTTGGATATCTATATCTAGGGCATGAAGACGTGCCAGGGAACATGGGAATGTTAGACCAACAATTAGCACTTTATTGGATCAGGGATCACATCTTTTCATTCGGTGGAGATCCGAACCGAGTTTCACTTGTTGGAGAATCTGCTGGAGCGGCGTCAATTGTTGCTCATCTGATTGCTCCCGCATCGAGAGGATTGTTTCAAAATGGCATTTTACAATCAGGGTCTTTAGATAATAAATGGTCGATGGATTCACCGAAAAGAGCTAAACAGAAGTCGATGGCGTTGGCTGAATTGGTTGGATGTAATCAGACAAAAGTAAGCTTTTTGAATTTTTAAAAAAATGAAATCAGAGGTGAATTTTAGCTAGATCATGTGGTACAATGTATGAGAGATGTTCCAGGACAAATATTAATTGACAACATTTGGAACGTTGGCCTAACTTTCCTTGAATTCCCATTTGTACTCGTGTCAAAGGATCGAAATTTCTTCCAAGACCTCGACGGATTTCAAGCACTTCGTGACGGCAACTATTCAACACACGTGAATTTGATGTTTGGAATAAATCATGACGAAGGAAACTTTTGGAACATCTACAATCTTGGACAATATTTTGACAAACAACCTGTAAAACCTCAACTGAACCGGGACGATTTTCATATTTGTGTTGATACTGCATTTGCAGTTCAGCCAGAAGTGATCAGAAGTGCTGCAAAATATGTGTATTCGGATCCGAGATGTGTTGATCCGAAGAAGAAAATAGAGTTCTATGCGGAACAAGTAAGCATTCATTTTAATATCAAAAAATCCCCCTTTCAAAATTTTAAAGGTTAATCAAATGGTGGGCGACTACTTTTTCACCTGTGACAGCATTTGGTTTGCACACAATTACCCGAAACTTGCTGGGAATAACTCAAAAGTCTTTGTGTATTATTTCGATCAGCCGTCAAGTGCGAACCCTTGGCCAAAATGGACAGGTGTAATGCATGGATATGAAATTGAATATGTTTTTGGAGTGCCGTTGTATAATAAAACTGCCGGTTATACAAAAGAGGAGATGGATGTTTCGGAGAAAGTTATTGAGTTTTGGACGAGTTTTGCCAAGTTTGGGTACGTTGATTGAGAGGAATTGTGTTCAGAGACAAGGAAAGAACTATAAAACTAAATTTGAGATCAATCATAGAAATAATTCAGATTTAAAGACAGAGTACCACATTTTTAAACGCATAGTGCCACAGATAATCACTCTCTCCTTATATCATCAATTACGAAAATCAAATATTGTTTTAATAGTTCAAATTAAATCCCGTCTTTTTTTAGTTTAGATCCAAAAAATTAAAGGATGACTTTCCATGAGTTTTTATTGGATAGGTTTAAAAACCTTCAAAGTTATAATTTGGTTTCAAGGAGGGCCGGAGCTAACGAATGCATCTGGGATGAAAATAGACTTAAAACTCATTCCAAACCTGTTTTTAAAATTTTCTAAAACCACCTAGAAGCCGAGAAAACGCACTTCAAAACAATGGCCTAGAAAAAAGGGCCACTTGCGAAAACTAGTCCGCAGCCATGAAAAATCCAAAAAATAAATTAAGATGAAAAAACATTTAAAAAAGGACTAATATAAGCATTCTGCATAACTATTTATTAACGAAACACGAAAAAATCATAGGGAAAAGTTCGGCCAGATGGCCCCTTTTTCTAGGTCATTGTTTTGAAGCTCATTTTCTCGGCTTCCAGGTGGTTTTAGAAAATTTCAAAAACAGATTTGGAATGAGAATGAAGTCTATTTTCATTTAAAGTACATTTAGTATCTCCGTAAAGCCATACTTTAAACATTTTAGTGTTAAGAAAAACTTTTGAATTACTTTGGCTCTAACATAAAAAGCTTCATTTTTTCTAAAAAAAAAAAGAGAAGCTCATTGCTTCAGAAGTTTCCTGCTTTGATTAATCAAGTAATTACATTTATTGTTTTTAGTGTACCCACAACTACGAAACCGAGTATCAGAACTGGAAAGAAAATCAGTTGGGATCAGTACGATGGAACAAATCACACTAGATGGATGATAATAAAGGTATGTTACTTATTTTTCTGAAAAAACTTTGACTTTCTTTATTTGCGGGAGTTCCCATATCATATTTTTTCAGAATGGTGGTTTCAACATGATCGAAGAGTTGAAAAAAGTAGAGTGTGACTTATGGAGAAGTGCCAAAAATATCGAGTACTCAACATACAGTACGATCATTTTTTAATAAAAATATTTTTTGAAATACACACTTTTTCAGAAGAAGAACAGCGAACCTCTTCAGCATCCACAATCACAACGATTCTATCATTAATATTAACTTTTATATTTTATTTTTAAAGCAAATTATTTAGCAATACCCGTATAGTTAAGTATATCCAAAATACATGTGTGCTCACTTGGCCTCCCCCCCTACAAATTTCTTTCTTTTTATTGCGTTTTTGAAAATTATCGTGCATTTTAATATTTCCATTTTCTCAGGGATAGAAGTTAGGAGGGATCTCTTACGACTTTTCCGAAAAATTGCCAACTTTTTAAAAGCATTCCTTGAAGTTTTAATTGAAAAAAAACACAGCATTTACAAGTACATATCAATAGATAACAAATATTGCATTTATTATGATTTTATTTTATTTTAATTGATTTTAATAAATAATATATTTAATTTTTAATGGTTTATTCCAAGAATTTTAGCTGTGTTCCGACAAAAAAATCGAGGCTACGAAGATGGGTGAAAATAAGCGACCAATTGCTGAAACAGTATTTTTATCGAGTTCGAGAAATTCATTTAAATAAACACAGTCTCCTTATTGTACATTTTTCCAAGATAAGTCGATTCTCAAGAATTTAAATCTACATAAAACGTTTTCAAAAAGTATTAAACACATACGAATTCAATTAGAAAAAGATTCAAAGAGTGCGATAAGTTGTGGTGTTTGTTTGTTTGTGCTCTCTTTTTTTTCACAAATGCACATTTTTCACCGGATATGTTGGGCGTTGCTTTCAGCTGTCCATTTTCTGCATTTTGTACTATTTTTAAAACTCCAAAACTTATTTATTCCCTTTTCATCAAAACTTGTTTTTGTTTCAATTTTTCTTTTCGTTCTAACCTACTTCTCTTCTCCATTTTTTTTTGAATAAAAAGAGCTGCTGAAAAGAGAGAAAAAAAATGAAATTTTATCTCAAGTGGAACAATGTCGAAATTTCATTTACTCTTTTACTTCTTCTCCCTCTTTTTTTGGAGCGTTTAGTGTTTCTACTTTTTTTGGCAAAAAAAAACAGAAGAAATAGGTTTTTTTGGAATTTAGTTCTCTTTTTTGTGATGCTACGTTATTTTTCATTTGAAATGTCGCTATAAAAACAATATTATGAGGTATTCACCACTATTTTCAACGTTCATAATTTCGAGATATTGTTTTTCGAATAAGCGTTTAAAGAGAGTGTAACATTCAATTGTGAATTGTAAACGATTTTTTTAAAATAAATTTTATTCATCCAAGTGCATTTTTTGAAGATGTGATTATTAAATTATCTCCTAAATAATTTATTCATCAGGTATGGAATGCATCGCTTTTTTTCGTCAATCCTCCTAGCTTTTCAAATTGTTTCAACTGTCTACGATACCAACGTTTTTGCTCAAGCTTCTTGCTACCTTTGCACAACACCGAATATTGAAAATGTAAGTTTTTTTCTGTTTTCTTAAAGGAAATCCAATGCAATCCACAAAAAATCCCGATGACAAATAACAAATTTGTAGTATCGTATCAAAGTTCCCTTACAATTACGTTTTGAATTCCCGCGTGTACACAAATTATATACGAGATTAGCGGGAATTCAAATTTTTAAAAATTGAAAAATAAAAGATCACGTTTTGCAACTAACAACCGGATTTGAACAGAAAAAAATGTATAGGGTTTTTGTTGAATTCTTGAAGCAATCTGTGATTCAAAAAATTCCATGAAAATTTTCATATTTTCAGATAAAAATGTATTTTAATAAAAATATTCAGATTTCGTTCTATTTTTTAAAAATTAGTTTGTCTATGTGGTAAGTCATCCGTTCCAATTCGAAAATAAATAAAAAATTATTTTTAATAATTTTTCTGAATATTGTTTTGTATCCAAATATTTAAAAAAAAATTATAATTAATCGAATAAAATCATTTTTGTAACCCCAAATTTGAGAAGCTGGCCAAATTCCATCGATTTACATTAGGGCGCACTTGCACTATCGTCTTTCAAAAACTTAAAAATTAGCAAGTTTTGTAGAAATTTTTCATGAAATACATTAGATTAGTCAAAAAAAAAAATAATTTTTAAATTTTTTTACGCGGATAATTTAGATAACCGAAACTGACAGACAGACTGCTTTTAAATGACGGCGCTACGCATGTTGTTAAATGCATAAGAAAATTGAGTTTAAATAGTGAAAAATTGATTTAAAAAACAAAAAATAAGAAAAAAGATGGAGGGGGACCGGGAATCGAACTTTGGTGTCAAAATCATCAAAGTTTTTGTTAAAGTTTTGGTCAAGTTCCGAGTTCTTGTTTTTTCAACCTGGTTTCATCTTGCATTATTATTTCGATATTTAAAATTTAATTTTATATCGATCTAACAACGCCTAAATTCTAATAAAACCTTCTATTAAAAATTGTATTCATTTTTCAGCACTACGGAAGTTTTTTCGACAATCCAAGGGAAGTACAAGAAACCTATGATGGAAAAATCAGTGATTGTCGTAGAAACACCTTTCAATTCCAGAAATGTGATGGGTTTTGTTTTTCACTGAATGTTAGCTCAACTAGTAGAAAAATGTCGGATTTTGGTATCTTATTTTCAATTAATAATTTAAAAAAAAATATTTTTTCAGGCTCAGCATATGGGTGCTCAACTAACCTGCTAGCCGATGATATTGACATCGATAATAATTGCATTACAAAGGAAATTTCTATAAGGTTTTTAGATAATTATAATTTTTAATATATAGGAGATTTTTCAGAACGTCTCCTGTATTTACTGCAACTGCAACATATTGTACATGTTCAATGAGTAATTGTAATCCACCGGTTCATCCACCGATGCTGGAGAAAATATTAAGGAAGTCCGAAAAATCAATGGTCTGGGATTCAAAAACTCAAAAATCTGGAAGAGTTTTAAATTTGTTATTTACATTTATATTGGTTTTTATAAAAACTTTTATCTAAATCTTCACATCCTGAAATTTTGAAAGTAAAACTAAATTGAACAATTCATCGTTTTCAAAGAACCCGTTTTTCGCCCTAATGGCTGAAGAAACGCGTTTTGGGTTTCAAGGCCATTTGTTTTTTCTCGACCGTCTGATTTTTTTGAATTTTTTTTTTGTTTTTCTTTCCTTTTCAGTTTTTTCAAAGAAAATTATGCATAAAAGAGTATTTTTAAAAATTTGAAAACAAAATCAGACGTCCGAGAAAACCAAAAAGCGTTTCTTCGGCCATTAGGGCGAAAAACGGTTTTATGGGGTTTTTCGGAATTTTTTTTCGCCATTTTCGAATTTTTCTTTTTATTATTTTTTTCATTTATTTATAAATAATCATACTTTCAACATTTTTCAACCATTTTTGTCGTCCCCTCCGGCCCCCTTTAAAGTATTTACCATTTCTCGGGACATCCCACTAATCCGATTTGAAGGATATTTTTCAACTTTGTTCAAAACTTACAATTAATTGATAAATTTGTTCCTTTCTTTCTCCCCCCCCCCCCCCCTTGATCATTCAACTCCTCCCCAATGCTCTTCGATCATTTCTCACCCACTTGTTGTTGCACTTACATCTCTTTTTAACCTAAATGATTTCACTTGTTCTTATCCCCCCACACCCGCTTTCAAACACCTGATTTCCACAATTTAGTTTATGATTAGAAAGATATGAAAGTGGTGAGAGAGAGATATATTTTGATTGTTGTAAATTTTGTTCTTTTTTCACATGATCTTCTCATTCTCTTTATTTTCCCAAGATGTTTCAAGAGTGCTTTGGTAAATATTCCTTCCCAATTGCTTTTGTATTTTCTGTTTGAAGTTTTTTTTTTCTCGGCTAACGAGTAGATTTACAAAATCTGTTGCTAAGGATCAATGTGTTGCTCCTTTTTTTAGAAGCATCAGATTTACATGCGCATAATTTGAGAGGAGGAAATGACCACTTTTGTTTCAAACTGGCATTTCTTGACGTTTTTTTAAGGGAAGTTTGATTTTTCTGACAATTGTGGGTGGATTGTTGTTTTTTCAAAAATTATAAATCAAATAATACAATTTGAATAACATATTTTGTTAAATTTTTTTCCGCAAAATTTAATTATCGGACATTTCTACGTATTGGCTATAATGTTGTGTGAATATTGAATATTCTAAAATTGTTCGTGCTACCAGAATTGAAGCTACTTAGTTTTTCATAATTTTCAAATGAAAACCCCATTTTCCGGTATGTGAATTTTCTGTACGATTTAAGTTAAAATTCGAAACAAGACGCTCAATTTTAAGGTATTTAAATACAGCTCATTTGAATGTGCATTTTTGGCCAAAAAGTGTCATTTTTTTGCATGTTTGGCTATTTTTTGAAACTATGATCCAATCAGTTTTTAATCTTCTATATATCATCCGATAGGAAAAATAATTTTCTACGGGAATTCCTAAAATTTACATACCGGAAAAGTTGTTTTTAATTTGAAAAGTATGAAAAACTAAATCCAATTTTCGATCTTCAACATTTTCATACTCAAAACAATTTTTTGCGCTTTGTTGTTAATAATAAAGTTGCAGAACTTAATGAGAGCTTTCTAATAATATAAATATCTGCTTGTAGTTCGGAAAATGAGCAAAGTTATAGCCCGTCAAAGTTTTAAGACAAAACGGGGAGCTCCCCCCGAACGCCGGGACACTTCACAGGTTTTGTGGCGCGAAATTAATATTTGACCCCTATCACACTTACCTACGAAGTTTAAAGTTGATAGACAATTATTCGGCCTAAGTTACGACGCGACTCTGACATCGTCACTTAACATGTCATAAAATGATATGAAGACAAGGATTACTACTAATTTATAGAGTACTCCCGAAATACCAAAGATTCTACAAAAAATTCCATCTGGAGCACAATATTTAAACTTATGAGTTCATCTACAAATTTCATATTTATGCTTATTATTAGAAAAGTGACACACTGTCTTTAAAACCTGTTTCAAGTCTCTATTACTTTCATGTTTAAATTCCTAGGACATTTCAAAATTATTAGTTTCGAAAAAGACAATTCGCGGCCAATAATATTATCTCTAATATTATTTTCAACTTTTTTTCTGAAAAATTGTGGTTTTTGACAGAAAAAAATAATAATAGTATACATTTGGTATCAAAAACTGAGCCGCTGATAACCAAGTTTATTCAAAAGTCACGTTCTTTATAGTTTTTAAAGATGATGCCATTTTTAATAATAACATCATTTTCAGTAGGTTATGGGAAAATAATTAGTCAGTTATTTTATCTAGTCAAAAAAAAAGTTCATTACTAATTTATACTTCTAAAAAAAGAAACACCTAAGCACTTCCAATTTCCCATAACCTATTAGACAGAATAGGTACAAATTTTCAGCTTCTCTCTGCTCAATCTATGTATTCGCTTCTCCTTCTCACCCTCACAATTCTTTTCATATAAAAGAAAAGAAAAAAATATGCATTTTTTTGATTTATACTTTTTTTCATTTAAAAGAGTGGTTGATAGATTTTTTTTTCTTGCTTCATTTTTTTATCTCCTGATAATCCCGCATTCTTTCTTATGAATAATCTTTTTTTCTTTAAATCCGGTGTCACATAGATATATTAGAAGACTTTCAAAACAAAAAGTGTTCTTGTTTCTATTTTTTTTCATTAACACTCGTCGTAGTTCTCTTTTTTTGTATTTCTAGAGATATTTGTAGTGTTTTGCGTCACTTTCTCATGATTTCATGCATTTTTCATCGGGGATTTCGGCGAATAGTGTTTCTTTTTCTTTTAGAATAGATATTCGTAAACCTCTTATTATTCTGGGTGAAAGTTTGGATATTCCTTTTTTTGAATAGGGGCTCATCAATATGATTAGAAGTTTCGAAAGCATTAAAAAACAATTTAGAAATGAGAAAAAGTCTTAATGGAACAATTTTTATCGGGATTTTTCTAGAAGTACATATTCTAGAAGTAAGGTTTCTTCGCAGCAAATTTGATACATTATTAAAATGTGCTTATTTGTAAGAATAGCATTTGTAAGCATATAATCCTTTGAAGTCCCTTGACTGAAAGAAGTTCACAAAATCCCAGAATTTTGAAAAAAAATTAACATGGGGTTCGAATATCATAATAACATTTGTAAACAAATTTTTTTAGTGGGAGTCAGAAAACAATATTTTTAGTGATACATCCGCTTTAAGGGATTTTTTCTGACCTGGTTCTATTTTTTGAAAATATGATTTCTATCATCTGGAACTCTGTCTTTAAGGCTTCAGAAAAAATTCTCAATTGAAGTCGAATAGGTTTAAAATTAAGTGTTACACTGTCTTTAATTCGGTTTGTTTTTTTTAGTTGGTTTTTTCCTCACAAAGGCCTCACAATCTTTCTTCATTAAAACCATCAATTGTCACCGTTTCTTTCTCTCCAACTAACCATTGAAAAAATGGTTGAATGTTTCATTATTTGAAAAATAGATTCCTCCACCTATTCTCCTTGTTTTTTGTGTAATTCTTCCAATTTTTATATTTTTTGAACAAATAATAACTTTTTATTATTATTTCTCAACACAAAATAAATGCATCGACTATTTTTGAACTATATACAGTTTGAAAAATTCAAAACAAATGGTATTTACATATTGATACATACCAAAATATTTACACATTTTGGTCATCACTTGTTTTTGGACACAAACATCCCAAAAATTATATCACCTTACACTTTCCTTAGAGCAAAAAACAGAATAAATTCTCCAAACCTGCAATTACTCGAACAAACAAGTGGATTAGAAAAAAAAAAGCCGCCAAAAAGTTGATGTTCACAAAAACAATACCATGCATGTCACATTTTTCGTTCTGTCTGTTCTTTCCCCTTATCATTCTCCTGTCACTTCCGATCGATCCAAGCGCCACTTTGGTTTTGTTTTCTATAAACGTAATTACACCCCCACAATTTGGTGAAGGGTAATATAATATGTTTATGATTTTCTTAGTACCTCTATTTACCGTTTTCAATCAACAATTTTTAATTTTTTTTTCTGTTTCACTGTTATCTTATCACCTTAATTTTGATTACTTACTTCTAGACCTAGTGTTGAATTGAAACCCCGTTATTTGACCACTATTTTATCATGGGTCGTTTTATTGGTTTCGCAGAACTTTTTGTGTTGAAAATATACAGGAAACTGTTTTCATTTCAGTTTTAGCATATTTTATTATGTGCAAATTTTTTAATGGTGTTTGTACTCAAAAAATGTAAAATAAAACGACTGTTTTTTCTCTCGCCTTTTGTGTACTCTCATGTTTTAAAAAAATATACCAACTTTTTTGATTTGAATTATTTTATTGTCAGTCGTGATTTTTATATTTATTTTTTTATTGATCGGTAAAACATTTATATACGAGTAACCGTTTTTGTTCACAACTTGCAAAAAAATTAATAATATTTTAAAGGCAGAGTACCACTTAGTTTTAATTCCCAAAATAAATATATTTTTGCATTATAACTATCCAATTTTAGTCGAAATTCAGTATTCTATTTTCATAAATTGAATTGTACTAATGAGATAATGCTCTAATTTTTGAAACTAAGATCAGGTAGTGTCAAATTAACTGAACAATTGTCTTTAAATAAATAATGATAAATTTTTACTTAAATTGCTTCAAATCATCGAAAAAACACACATTTTCATAATTCTCATTTTCATTCTTTGGTGTAATAAAGTGGTACACTGTCTTTAAGTAATTTTGCTTGGGTGGGAATTAGTTCGAACAGAATCGTGTGATATTTAAACATTTTAAAAAGTTTACTCCGTTGAAAACCCATTTCTATGTGCTGAAAATCTGGATTTTTTATTCGATTAATTCATGTCTCTTTTTTTGTATTCTCTATTCTTCATTTCATTCTTTACCAATAAACATCTATCGTTTTTCAGAAAAAATCCGAATAAGAATGGGGTATTGTCAAAAATTGTGGCCACCTTATTACAAATACGCGGTTTTCCTATTCGTCGGTTTTGAATTTGTCTTCTCGGCGTTTGTTCTAGCAATTTCGGAATCTTACTACAAATCGGCTGCTCTTATTCTGCCAATAGCTTACAGGTGCTTAAAGTGAAAAAAATGAATATCCAACAATTCCAACTAATTTTCAGAATGTTCGACGATACCGTTCGAAAAAACAAGACGGGTTTCGACTGGTCACCAGATGAGAAACAAATCCTAGAAGACTACAAACTACAAATGCTGGCACTTTGGGTCATTTCAACGATTGGTGTCATTTTGTGCATGCTTATCATCATTCCACAATTTTTTGACTTCAATGATAAACGGGGTAATCCGAGTCAATTGGTGAGTGTTTCTTATCACAATTTCTTGTGATTTTCAAAAAAAGAATTAACCGAATAAAGTACAACATGTTCAGTGTTTGGTTCGAAGACAATTGGCACTGATCCTTTTTGCAATCGTTGCCGTTTATGTTGCTCTTTTGGGAGCGGCAGTGGTGTGGGCATGGAGTGATGGAGGAGCGGCCAGCAGGTCAGAAAATTTAGATTTTTTAAAGAAATCTAAATTTTTTAAAAATGGGAAAAATGAAAATTCGTTTCAGACACTTCCACGCACATTTCGACGGCGCTGAAAAAGAAGAAATCTACATTACGGAGCTGGAGAATGCGTTTGATTGCGATTCAGACGATGATCGAGAGGTTGCGAAAGAGTTTGTGAGCATGTTTTGTTGTGGTTTTAAAAATATTTTCCTAGAGCTTCGAATTTTCGTTTCAAAAGATTTTTATTATACTTCGGAAACCGATTCTTCAAAAAAAATCCCAATTTGTTCTTGAGTTCCCGCAAAAAAGGGCATTTCAAAAGTTTCCACAAATCATAACCTCATCAATTTCGTCTGAAAGAAAATAAATTTTCAACCGTGTTGTATGTTAAAGGCGGTGTGTCACTTTTTAACATGGTTTTTTGTTTTAAATTAAAAAAAATATTATAATTTCAACCTTTTCGGGGTAAAAATAAGGCATTTAGAATTTCTAAAATAATTTTTATTGGAGTGCTGTGGTTGTTGTTGTGCTTTTTATTTTCAGCATGGTTTAGAATTTCCAGTGGGATTTTCCAGCTCTTCTAAATTTGAAAAATCTCAAGATCTCTCTCATCAACCCCCTTCAACTTTCAGATGTGCTGGCAAAAAGTGAACCAAACATTCATCTCTGAAAACTGGTTGCATTTACTTCTGCTGGTCTACATTGCCGGACATCTTCTCGCATTTCTAGCCATCCCATTCTTCAATAGACGTGAGTTTTAAATCTCTTGAAAATTTAAAAATGTTTAAACTTTTTTCAGAATTGGTAAAAGAAGATGATGAATTCCTTGAGAATCAGAAAATGATCAGTGCTTAGAGGATCAAAAACACCGGTGTATTGCTTAAATATTGCTCAGACCTTCTTTTATTTTTATTTTTGTTTTATTATTTTTTTAAGCGGGTTGTATTTTTTTCTGTCTGAAATTTTCTGGATAATGGCTTTCATGTTTTTTGCACTCAGGCAGTGTCAAGCGGTCAATCGAAGGATTATTAGGATTTTCTGACACTTTCTTTTTTTTTTCAATAATTTGTTTAAGGAAAAATAAATAGCTTTATCTACATAAAAATTTGAAAAAAAACAACACAAAATGTACAACAAGGTTTTTGGGAGAAAATAGATTAAAAAATAATAATTAAATTAAATTATTTAAGCTTTTCCCCATCCGACGAAAGCGGCACGACGGATGACTTTGCGAGCAATGGCGAATTGTTCTCCATTACCGTCGTATGAACCTTGGGCTTGTGGGGATGAACCAGCGGATGAGGATGAGCTGATTGTGTCGGAGGAGGCGGCGGAGTCGTAGCCTGGAAATGAAAATTGAACTTTGTTTTTGATTCGTTTGGAAATAATACCTGAAGCTTCTGGGGCTGGAATTGCTGGAACGGATTCGACTCCTGCTCCCGAACCAGAAGCGGAAGCGGAAGCTTCAGTAACTGGAGTTTCTGGAGAAGTGACATATCCTGGTTGTTCAGTGGCGGTCCCGGCTTTTGGAACTGAAGCTCCACCTGCTACCGCGGCTCCAGATGTAGAAGAGTCGTAGGATCCGGACTCGGGTTGAGCATCAGCTGGTGGTGGTGGAGGTGGGGCAGCAGATGATCCTGAAGCGGCGGCACCTGCAGAATCAGCGTCAGTGGAACCTGTGGCTGGAGCAGATCCAGAGGAAGCAGCGGCAGTGGAATCAGTTTCAGTTACAGATGGTGTTGAAGCTTCTGAAGAGGGAGTGGCATAAGATTCTGCTGCTGGGGCGGTGGATTCAGCTGATGGTGTTGAAGGTGTTTTTGAAGCTGTGGTTTCTGAGGCTGATCCAGCTGCTCCTCCAGCGGAGGCTGCATCATATGATCCTTCCGCTGCTTCTGGGGCGGAGGCAGTGGCTACTGGTGCTGGCGCGGTTCCTGATGTTGAAGTTGGAGCTCCCTCGGAAGCTGCACCACTGGTAGCTGAGGAGTCATGAGATCCTTCTGCTGCTTTCGGGGCGGAGGCAGCAGCTTCTGATGATGGGGCTGGTGTTGTTTCAGATGATGGGGCTACAGCGCCTTCTGTAGATTCGCCACCTGCGGATGATGAGTCATAAGATCCGTCGACTGGAGCTGGGGTTGATGAAGCAGCAGCTTGAGTTCCGGCGGATTCTGAGACTGGAGCTGCAATTTCTCCTGCAGTTGTTGATCCGTTTAAGTCAGCACCTCCGGAAATTGATGCGGATGATCCTTCAGCAGCCGATGAGGGAGAAGATCCAGATGTTGAGACAGGTCCGGATGCACCTGCGGCAGATGCGACGTCGTATGATCCTTCTGCTGATGTTGGGACTGGTGAAGCTTCAGTCAATGATTCTGCTGGTGTTGCTTCCGATGATGAAGCTGAAGAAGATCCTGCTGCTGTTCCTTCGGAAGCGGAGCCTTCGGCAGTTGCTGAAGGGTAAGATCCTTCGGCTGGAGTTTGATTTGATGAAGCATCAGCTGGAGCTGAAGTGGCTTCTGAAACTGGAGCTGGAGAAGATCCTGCGGACGAACTTCCGGCAGATGCTGAGTCGTAAGATCCTTCGGCTGGTACTTGGCCGGATGAAGCAGAAGAAGCTGCTGGCGCCGATGCTGCTTCCGAAACGGCTGGAGTTTGATTTGATGAAGCATCAGCTGGAGCTGAAGTGGCTTCTGAAACTGGAGTTGGAGAAGATCCTACTGATGCACTTCCAGCAGATGCTGAGTCGTAAGATCCTTCAGCTGGAGTTGAACCAGATGAAGCAGCAGCAGCTGCTGGTGCTGATGATGCTTCCGAAGCAGAAGATCCATCCGATTCTGGTGCTGGGGCACTTCCAGAAGTGGCGCTTCCGGCAGATGCTGAATCATAAGATCCTTCGGCATTTGGAGCTGACGAAGCAGCATCAGCTGGGGATGAGGTGGCTTCTGAAACTGGAGCCGGAGAAGATCCTGCGGATGCACTTCCAGAAGATGTTGATGCTGGTGTTCCTTCTGAAGCGGCACCTCCGACAGATGATGAGTCGTAGGAGCCTTCAGCTGGAGTTGGAGCGGATGAAGCAGAAGCTGTTGCTGCGGAGGCATCTGATTCTGGAGCTGTTGAAGATTCTGAGTTCGCAGATGGTATTCCCCCTAATGCAGCACCTGCAGCGGAAGAGTCGTAAGATCCTTCAGCTTGAGATGGAGCAGATGATGCGGCGGGAGCTGAAGAGGTTTCAGAAGCAGACGCTGATTGGGTTCCTGTGGCTCCTCCAGCGGAAGCGGAAGCACCCTCTGATGACGTTCCTCCCGCAGATGCAGAGTCATATGATCCTTGAGCTGGCGTTAGGGCTGATGAAGCAGCAGCAGCGGCTGGTGCTGATGATGCTTCCGAAGCAGAAGATCCATCCGATGCTGGTGCTGGGGCATTTCCTGAAGTGGCGCTTCCTGCAGATGCTGAGTCATCAGATCCTTCAGATGCATCTGGAGCTGACGAAGCAGCAGAAGCTGGAGCTGAGGTGGTTTCTGAAACTGGAGCCGGAGAAGATCCTGCGGATGCACTTCCAGAAGATGCTGAGTCGTAAGATCCTTCGGCTGGACTTTGATTTGATGAAGCATCAGCTGGAGCTGAAGTGGCTTCTGAAACTGGAGCTGGAGAAGATCCCGCGGATGCACTTCCAGTAGATACTGAGGATTCTTCGGTTGGAGTTGAACCAGATGAAGCAGAAGATGAAGCTTGTGTGGTTTCAGATCCTGGAGCTTGGGCACTTCCTGAAGTGGCGCCTCCGGCAGATGCTGAGTCATAAGATCCTTCAGATGCACTTGGAGCAGACGAGTCAGAAGCAGCAGGGGCTGAGGTGGCTTCGGATACTGGGGCTGGAGAAGATCCTGATGATGCACTTCCGACAGATGCTGAGTCATAAGATTCAGAACCTTCAGCGTTTGGTGCAGCAGAAGCAGCTGTTGAAGAAGATGAAGCGTCTACATTTGGAGCTACGGATCCTTCTGATGCTGATGATGTTCCTTCAGAAACGGTGCTACCAACAGATGGTGATTCATATGATCCTTCAGATGGTGCTGGGACCGATGAAGAAGTGGATGTTACTGATGAGGCTTCCGAGGCAGGAGCTGATGAGACATCTGATGCAGAAGCTGGTTCTGAAGCTGCACCACCGGCGGTTGCTGATTCATAAGAACTCTCAGCTGGTGCTGATGTAGCAGATGCGCCTGATGGTATAGCTGAGGCTGCCGATTCTTCTGCCGATGCTGGGGCCGATGAAGCAGATTCGGTTGCCAAGGATGAAGAGGAACCTGAGGTCGAAGCTGGTGTTCCCTGCGAAGCTGTAGCAACGGTGGCTGATGGGTCGGAGAATCCTTCAGCTGGCGCTGTGACATATGTAGATCCAGCACTTCCTGCTGCAGAAGTTGAAGTAGATTCTGTTCCCGGAGCTGGTGCACCTTCTGAAGATGCAACACCAGATGATACTGAGTCATAGGAATTGTCGGCTGGAGTTTGAGAAGATGGGGCAGCAGCTGAAGCAGACGAGGATTCTGATGTTGGAGCTGGTATTCCTGCTGAAGTGGCAGCCGCAGCGGCAGATGAATCATTGGATCCCTCAGCTGGTGTGGAAACAGATGAAGCAGATGCTGATGATGAAGCAGCTCCTGAAGCCGCACCACCTGAAGATGCTGAGTCATAAGATCCTTCAACTGGAACTGGACTGGATGAAGCAGAAACTGGAGCGGCGGAGGCATCTAATACTGGAGCTGAGGAGGTTTCTGATGATGGAACTGGAGCGCCTTCTGAAGATGCACCACCCGCAGGTACCGAGTCATAAGAATTTTCTGCTGGGGATTGAGAAGTTGAGGAAGAAGCTTCTGATGCTGCTGGTGAAGCTTGTGAGTCTGCTGGTGAAGCTTCAGATGCTACTGGCGATCCTTCAGAAACGGCACTTCCGGCCGATGATGTACCAGAAGATTCTGATGCAGCTGGTGTGGCAGATTCAATCGATGGTACTGAAGACGTTTCTGTTTCTCCTTCGGCGGCTACTCCGGCGGAAGATGCAGAGTCAAATGAGCCCTCATTTGGAGATGAAGCGGATGAAGTAGCAGCTGGAGAAGATGAGGCGCCCGCTGATGACGATCCCGCTGTTGAAGCAGGTGTTCCCTCTGAAGCGGCGCTTCCGGTCGAAGCGTCTGATCCTTCAGCCAGAGTTGGAGCTGATGAAGAAGAAGTAGAAGACGCTGCTGATGCGGAATTGGATGATGTAGCTGAAGATGCTGCTGGGGCACCTTCTGAATCGGTACCGCCAGCTGCATATGAGTCTCCAGAGGAAGCAGGTGTTGCAGAGGCAACTGGTGAAGATGCAGCTGATGAGACCTCTGAGCTTTGAGCTGGCGTTCCTTCCGTAACTACACTTCCAGCTGCTGAAGCATCGTAAGATCCTGGTCCTGGAGAGGTTTCAGATGTTGCGGCTGAGCCTTCAGATGTGGCACTTCCGGCAGACGATGACTGTTCAGCTGGTGCAGCCACTGGAGTAGCTTCAGGTACTGGTGCAGCGGTAGAATCAGATGTTGTTGCAGCGGAAGCAGAACCAGCTGCAGAAGCGTCATAAGATCCGCCAGATCCTCCAGTTGGTGCAGTTTCTCCAAGAGACGACGAAGCATCCGTTTCTTTTTCTGATGAACCTGGGGTTTCGCTTCCGGCTGGTACGGTTCCAGCAGCGGCAGTAGATTGCGACGGCGACGACGACGATGATGATGATGATGATGATGATCCAGCATCAGCAGAAGTAGCAGAACCAACCGGTGTCTCGTCAGTTGGAGCAGGTGAATCGTAACCACTTGCAATAGGAGATTCAGGTGCTGGAGGAGATGGCACGATTCCCGGTGGTGGAGCAGTTGCGGAAGCTTCTGCGTTAATATCTGATGCAGCTGGTTTAGAAGCATCTGCAGTTCCAGAAACATATCCCTCGGTAGCAACTTCAGATGCAGCAGTGTTTGCTCCTTTGGTTCCAGCGGATCCAGCAGTTACGTAACCACTTGCCGGTGGCGTAAGTTTTTTAGGCGCGTCAATTGGTGGGAGCACAATTGCTGGTTCATTTGATCCTGCTCCGACGGTGAGTGGTGACTCGCCTTCAGTTGGTGCATCTCCGCTTCCAGCTTCTGCAGCGCTTCCTTCAAGTGTTCCAGATCCTTCTAAAACATTTTTCTTCAGTTGTTTTAGTGTTTTAAGTAAATAAATAACCTGCTGGAATATCTGCATCTGCATATCCAACTCTAGCATCCGCCTGGTCAACACTAGCCGAGATTGTAGCCTTCGCTGCTGATCTTTCCTGAGCCCTAAGTTTCTCAATTTCAGGCCTGAACTTAAAAATATCTAAGAAATTATCATCATTAATATCTTTGATCGGATAAATTCCAGTAGGCTGAAAAATAAAATATTTTCAGATGGTGAATAAAACATGAATAAAATACCGTATTAATCGCATATTCTCCAATTGTTTTAGCCTTCTTCAAAAATTGCAAAGTTCTTTTGATTTTTTCACTAAAAAGAATTTAAAAATTAAAAATGACAAATTTAAATAAATACTCACACTAAAGGCAATGGTCCTGCAAAAGCGGCCACTATACAAAATGCGAAAACGATTGAGAACCTCATTGTTCTGGAAAACAAAAATTGAGTTGAGTTAAAATGAAAAGCTGACAAAACAAAAGAGAGAATTATATATAAAACTTTCGCCAGCGACAAGCTTTATATGCACCCGCACGGGGATGGGTTATGTCATAGGCTGAGAAAAAATGTGGGTGGGGCTTGACAAAGAGACTTGAACACCTCGAATAGGGAGGGATGAGAAGAAGTACATTTGCGGAGAAGAAGAAAAAGAAGAAAAAAAAACGAAAAGAAGCTGAATGTATCGCTTCGGACGAAATATGGAGTTATGATGATCATGATGAAGAAAAGTGGAGGAAAATCATAATTAGAATAATAGTCATCGATAAGGTATTCAGAAAAACGAGATATAGAGTTAATGACCTAAAAGTTATGCGTCGAAAATCTGGATTTGTCATAATTATCATTTGGAAATGGTTTGTTTTTGCGGGGGGTGTTGTAAAAAGATTTTCTATGCGGATTTTATTTGTTTGAGAATTTCGGAAAGGTTGGCATTTGTATTGTGGTGTAATGAGAAGGAGCGCGTACTTTTAAAAACTTTGGTATTGTCAACTTAAATATTCTTGATCATGCAAATCGGTTTTGACCTACCCAGAAAATCTAAGTATCTTACAAAGTCATGCTATTTTTAGCAGCGAGTGGTTGCGCTGCGGTCTTTCAGTAGAAAAATGATCCAAAATTTTTGAGTTGACAATAAAAACTTGGTTAGTTTTGTTTTGACCTGTATGTTCAATTTTCGATGATTTTGAGCTCCATTAATCGGGTAATAAATGTCTAAAGATTTTAGAATTCGAAAAAAAATCCGTGCGTATTGAAAATATTATTTTTGAGTCATAAATGCATTTTTGGTATCTACTGGGTCAACTGTGCAATGTTTTTCTCTTTTTTTCTCATTGCACCGGAACGCCGAAAAAACCCGAGTTTGTTCGGTAGAGCGCGTTTCTAATCAGTTTAGTTCTGCAGTACAGCTTACGGTCCGAAAATTATAAACTTCGTTAATTTGAAAATATACTTAGAAATAATTCAACACATTTTGGATAACAAAATTGATTTTAAAAAACAGAAATTTTTACAATATGTGCTCTTGTTTTTAGAAATAAGTGGCACTCTGCCTTTAAGCAGGAGAGGGTTTATAAAATGAGCATTACTTACTTGAAGCGATATAAATGACCAGGAATTTTCAAAAAATAAAGAAACCAATAAAGTAATTTAAGAGTGTTTTGTCAACGTAAGATTTTTGTATCACTCAAGTTGGTTTTGATCTACAGAAAAAAAACTAAGTATCTCACATAGTCATACTATTTTCACCGCTTCGGTATTTGAGGTTGAACCTTTTGCAGAAAATATTCAATGGTTCATTCTTAAAATCGCAACTATTGAAATTTTGCTCATTTCAGTTCATCAAGTGACCTAAACTCGTCTGAGAGAAAAAATAAATTGGTTTCAACATTGCGATTTATGTTCTAAAAAATGAGCAGGGTGACGTTGACTGAAAAATAGATACTTCAAATACTAGACATTTAAAAAAAACCTAAAAGTTGTTCTTATTCTCAAGCCTAAAAATTAAATGAGGTGATCAGATTAATGATGAATACCTTTCCTATAAGTACATTCTTCTACTTAAATTATACCAATTTAGGTATTTGAACACAGGGAACAGTCACAAATGGCAAACTGTAAAAAAGTTATGAATGAACAAAATTGACGGGGGGAACGAATATCTCATATCTTCGATCAAAACCATTTTATAAAACCAGGCGGTGGCTAACTTGTTTATGAAAGAGTACAAGTAACTGATGGGCATCTCTATAAGGGTGGACTTTTTTTGGAAAGTATTTCAGAGAAAGTGTTGAATTCCTTATGTCGTATAAGAATATCTAGCACATTTTGAAGTTTAAATCTAGAGTTATGTCTTGCCTATGCTCTCAAATATCAAAGCGTAGGAAAAAGTAACAATCTTAAAGAACAGTAAACATTTAAAAAAGTGCTAAAAAAACACAACAAGAACCATTTCGAGTTCTGAATGCCCCCGATCACTCGATATCTGTGATCCGTGGTTCCTAGACAGTCATTTTCTAAAGATCAACCTTTCTTTGTATTCAAAACCACATTCCAATCAAAAATTTCACTTCCGATCATCACTTGACAATTGCCATCGAATTTTGATACATCTCCCTCTACCACTCTAAATCTTTTAACAATTCATTGAAACTTTGTGACGAACGAACACCTCAAGCACTTTCGTTTCTGGCCATCACTTCCTATATCTCTTCTCCCCTCCGAGGGACAAATTTATTCAATCAGACGATTTTTTTCAAATCTGCCGTTCATGGTTATATATAATATATTTATATATATATAAGGATATGCATGGCGATGATTTGAAGTGCCAAACATTTCCGCAAAAAGAAAATGGAATGGATGTTCTAGGAAGGAGGCGAAAGTGGCAAAATTGAATGACCCTGGACAAGATAGCCGGCTTTAATTTGGACGAAAAAAAAGCGGAGAGGAAAAGGAAGCAAATTATGATTGAAGTTTCAAAGTCAAGATTTTGATTGGGGATTGACAATGTGACGGAATAATTAAGACGATTTTGCTAGCTTTTCCGGAACGTAAGAAAAAGCTGGTTACGTTTGTTTCCAAAGTTCCGACAGTCTTGGTACATAAGGTTGAAGAATGAGTCATGTTTTCTTTGAGGAAATGTATCGAAAGTTGGGTGAACGTTGACTAACGGAACAGATTAAAATAAATGACACATTTGGGGGGAATGTGTCATTGAAATGTATTATTATAAAGTTTTTTTCTTAGATTATCTAATTTTTGTTCACTTTATTGGTTTTCAATTTCATTTCAAGAACTGTTCCCTTTTTTGAGGAATTTCGGATAAAAAGGGCTCGAATGCAGAAAACTAGGAGTTTATTGTTTAGAATGAACTCAATATTAAAGACAGTGGGTCAGTTAATTTGACCCTAATTGGTCTTAGTTTCAAAAATTAGAGCTTTCATTAGTAGAATGCAATTTATGCGAAATCACATCGATAAATACACACCTCATAACGAAGGTCCGCTGTTGCAAAAAATCAAAATTTGAATGCGCGCGTGTCCGTGCGACGCGGTTGGTGTCCATTCAACGCGGTCGGAATTGGCGCCAAACACCAATTATTTGAATGTGGCTACATATTGATATTGTTCTTTATACCACCTCCCATTTGAATTTTGATTTTTTGCCTTAAATTTGGTTAGTGTTCATTGAGAAGCTGCCTTTAATACTCAAAATTTTAGGAGGCCAAAATTCAGAAGAATTCATAGTTTGATCCTGTAGATTACAATTATCAGATACTTTACAGCTAAAATTAATCCTCACCCTGGGGCACACCGATTTGTTAATCCAAAAAGACACAAAATTCACAGTAACGACTGAGCTTGGTTCTTTGGAAATGTTGAAATACTCTAAATATCTTCCTAAAAAAATAGATCAAAAAATAAAAGCAAGAAATGCTTATTTTTCAACAAACCTATTTCAAAAAAATGATCTGGGCCTTTGAGACCGTGAATCACATTTTTGCAAAATTCAGCATAATAGGTTTTTCTAAAATTTTGAATTTTTGTCAGATTGTAATTTTTTAAAACTTTCAATTATGTTTTAAAAATTCAAAGTTCATTCAAGTTCAATAATCTTTTTAAAGTCAATATGCCACTTCACCATTTTCATGTAAAATGTTGCATTTTTGCTCATTATTCCAATAATGTTCTTGTATTATTTTTATGAGAAATCACAGATTAACAACAGAGGTTCAAATTCATTTAAAAACATGTTTTGATGTAACGCTTTAGAAAATTTCCGCGAATGAAAATTATCCAAAAAACGCCAGATATTTTCGAGATTACAGTTGTTTTTCTTGTTTCGTTTGTACTTTGGAATTTCACTCAAGAAATGACCTTTTCTATCAAAATTACGAAAAAAAAATTCGCCATCAAATCCTTTCCGCATTTTTCTTGCCAAAATCTTGCATGGCCCATAAATCTACGAGAATCCGCCATTCATTCTGCCCACATACACTTTTTTTTTCAATTTCAACCTTTTTTGCAACCTTTCGTCACTTTCACGACATTCATACTATTACACAACACAAACAAAAAAGTGCGAATTTCTAAATTATGCAACATCATTTGAATTGTTCAGCCTGGGACTGTCTGCCGAAGAAAAAACGAATAAGGAGAAGATGGAAAAGCTGCAGAAGATTGCCATCTGATGATACTGTTTGTTTGTGAAGGGGTCGTCGAAATAATTTGTTTAATGTTCCACTGGAATTGAATTTGAGATCGTGACGTTTCAGGGGCCTTCAGAATTTGGTGGGGATTATGGTAATAAGTTTAGAGCTAAATTTAAAGTGTCTTTAAAATTTAAACAAGGATAAATTTCTTGCAGTTTTTGTTTTTTAAAACGTTAGACTCAACTCCAATTTCTTATTTACTATTAATTAATTTTTGTTAAATATGAATGGCACACTGTCTTTAAGGAGGGTTTTACGGAGCTAATGAATGCAATTGGGATGAAAATCGACTTCATTCTCATTCAAAATCTGTTTTTAAAATTTTTTGAAACCACCTAGAAGCCGAGAAAACGCGCCTCAAAACAATGGCCTAGAAAAAACGGCCACCGGCGAAAACTAGTCCGCGGGCATGAAAAATCCAAATAAAAACAAAAATAAATTAAAAAAGGACTAATATAAGCATTCTGCATAACAATTTATTAACGAAACACGAAAAAAGCTCATAGGAAAAAGTTCGGCCAGGTGGAAACGTTTTCTAGGTCATTGTTTTGAAGCTCATTTTCTCGCCTTCTAGGTGGTTTTAGAAAAATTTTAAAACAGATTTCGAATGAGAATTAAGTCCATTTTCATTTAAGGTACATTTATTTTTTCTGTAAAGTCCGAATTACTTATTAATCAGTTTTCTAATCCTTCTGGATTGTCAGTTAGTATTGTCGAATTTCAGTCAAGAGAGGGCAGAAAATTCCATTTCTATTTTTTCTCAATATGAAAATCAAGTTCAGCGGCTTTTTTAACCACTTTTCTCACCCAAATCTCCAAATCTTTTTGGGCAATGAGTTACGTAACAATCCGTTTAGATATCTATCCATAATGTATTCCATTTTTTTTTTGTTTCGTTCAGATGTTCCCCTCCCCCTCCCTTGCCCATACAAATGCCATTCCAAATTTTTTCGAGGTAAATCTTGTCCCTCTACACATCATTTGCATATGCAAAAAGATTGGTGTAACGTCAGCGTTCGTATGCGGGAACGGGTTGGAAGAAGCTTCGGCCCATTTGGACTAGATGAAAATAATTATGATTAAGTTGTAGATGGCATAACGGATTTATTAGGCGGACAACAAGGTGGATTTTCGTCGCATCTGTTTCGGAGATAAGCGACGGATTTTGGCAACATTTAAAGATGGTGTTTGAAAAAAAGTTTTTAGAAAAAAAAACGCATATTTTATAAGAAAAACAACAACGAAAGATGGCATTGGCATTACGCATACCTAACTGTTAGATAACTATCAAATACACAGTTCAATTGAGATTATGTTTTATAATACTGCAGCTGTCCATCATTTTTTCTTTCACTTTTTTGCTTTTCATATTTTGCTTATCTTCCCCTCAAATCGCACATTATTATTATTAATTTATTTCAATGGTTTGTGATGAATGTTACAGTGAAAAGTGCGGGGATATCTTACATATAAAATTTTCATAGACCCTTATTATAATACAATTCGTGTTTGTCAGTTTTGGAGCGGAGTTCTGGTTCGAGAACATCGATTGGAAGCTGAAAAAAACATGAAAATATTCTAAGATGAGAATCAAACTTACAGCGCTTTCCTGCGGGAATAGAGCTAAGGCTACTGGTAAACTGGCGGCAAAGGAGAGGGTACAGATGATGGCGTTGACGAAGATGTGGCGGACTTTGGTTTTTGTTACCCAGGGATATCTGGAATTTTTATGTTTAAAGGGATTCTTTACTGTTTTTGGATTTCTATTCCATTTTCATCTTCTTCACAATATTTGAAAACCTATAGAAGCAAATGTGCTTTTTTCGTATACTAGAAAAGGAAGCTTCGATAAATTGATTTCCTTCTACAGGTTTTCAAATACTGTGAAGAAGATGAAAATGGAATTGAAACCCAAATTCAGTAAAGAGTCCCTTTAAATAATAGAATCTTATAATTTTAAAATATCATGGAACTCAATTCAAAGTGACGAGCCGTAAAATTCGAAAATCATAAAATAAAACTTGCCAAACATTTTTGTAGTGAAAATTTTATAATTTTTAGTTTTTGCAATATTTATGCATTTAAAAATAATTTTTACAAATTGTCGTTTGTGAAAGTTTTATAGCCAATAATTTTCACTATTAAATGAGCTATAATACTTAAAATTTGGTTCATGTCTTCAAAAGTTATGATGTTTTGAAAAATGACTCATTTTTTGCAGACTCGTTTAAAAGCACACCTTACATCGGACGGCAGGGAAACGGTAAAAGTAGATAGTCAAATTTTGGCCACTATAGTACACTAATCAAGACCTTTCATTTAAAATAGGAAAAATTTATATTTTATGTTAAAATGCCGTTCCTATGGAAAAACTAAGAAAAAAATGAAGTCTAAAAATATATTCCAAAAAGCTTCTATCAAAATTGTGTATTACTTAAATACAACAAATATTTGTTATTGTAAAAGGTAACCGAAACTTTCGGAAAATTATTTTTTGAAGTGTCAACTACAGAGAAAAAAAGTAGGATTCAACACAAATTGACAACATTCTTAAAGACATTGTCCTACTCCTGCTTTTTAGACTGTTTTCCTTGAAAATCATGAAAGTCTTAAAATAAACATTGTTAGTTTGATAAATAACTTAAAATTATAATTAATATTTTTCGATATTTTGGTTTTAAAGTAAAATCCTAGCTTATACCTTTCAAGGAACGGCATCACGCATGGCGGCAGAAGCAGAAGCGGTACAGGTAGGAATGCTCGAACCAATGTTGTGTCGGTGATGGCCTAAAACACGCAAATTTTTTTTCTGAATTTTCAAAAATAAATAAACCTGTTTTGCAGCAACTTTCGACACGCCGACAACCTTTCCAGTTTCCTTTTCATAAACCTCAATTCCTGTCTGAAGTTCATTATAACGCATGCAAATAACGTTCAACGAAGAAGCGAGAGAAGTGGCTGGTAATGGTACAAATCGTTGAATAACTAAGCGGGTGGTTGGCGGGAGAGATGATGATTTTTTAATGAAATATGTTAGACCTTAAAATCAATATGAATAGTTTCTTTTTGATCTTAAAAATGAAACAAACTTGCAGAAATTGAACATGCGGCTGTAACTGCGGCACCGTAAGCCCCGACATATTTGGAAATTGGCTGAGGCTAAAAAAATAGAAAATTAATTGCAATTCAAGTTCACATTTGATTTCAAACCTGGGTTGCATTTCTATTTGCATAATTAACACAAGCATTATGTGACTGATTCATCCATTGCCAGAATAAAAGCGTAGGCCAAGAAGGATTTGGCAACAACATTCCAGTGACAGTAATCCATCCAAATGGTACAAAACCACTCATTCGAAATGGTGGAAGAACTTTTTCCCCAGTATCTGGATGCAGTACAGCTTGCTTGATTTTCTGAGCATTCCACAAAGTTTTATCGGGAACATTTGCAGTCTTCCCATTCTTGAAATCTTCTAACAGTGCTACAGATTTTTCAAGCGTTTCATTGGTGGTGAAAAGTGTTCTTGGATCTATAACATCTAAATAGTGAAGGTATCTGCCAAGGAATGTCTGTTGTGGGAATCTAGGTTGACCTAATTTGAATGGTGGATAGGCTGGAAAACCCAAGATTTGTTCTTCAGATGACATCTGAAAAAAATGTTATTCGATGTGAAGCAAGGAAAATTCATTGGTTTGTGAAGCATTCGAAGAAAATTCGATTCATGGATATGAAAATTTGAATTTTTTTTTGAAAAAAAGTGAAGTCAGTTAATCCGATCCAAATCCAAGACGAAAAAATTGGAATGGGGCAAAGGAGGTCGTGAAAACAATACCAATATGTAGCCACATTCAAATAATTGTGTTTCGCGACAATTCAGACCGCGTTGCACGATCCGGCGCGCATTCAAATGTTGATTTTTTCAACTTTGGACGGCTGCTATGACGCGTGTATTTATCGGTGTAATTTCGCATAAATTGAATTTTACTAATGAGAGAATGCTCTAATTTTTGAAATTGAAATCTGGTAGGGTAAAATTAACTGACACGCTGTCTTTAAAATTAAAAAAAATTACCTATAAAAAATAATATTAATATTCTAAACAATTTTTGTGAACACTATCTTTAACTGACCACAACACATAAAAAAACATGGAAATAGACAAAAAAGTATAAAAAATCAATGATAAAACGACCAAATGATATGTTTTACAAATAGTCTTTTTCTCGATATAAAACATTAAAGAGTGTAAAATTGGGGAGAAGTGTGTATGGGACAGTTGTTCTTCTCTCTCGTAAAATAAAATTAGAAAAATGACCCTTAGTCAAAGAGCGAAAATTTGTTTATTCACAACGGAACAAAAAAAGCAGAAAAGCAAAACATCTGGAGTCATGGAGAAAAGAGATAGAAAAAGAAGAGAAAAGGCATTTTTTTTGGCTTTGGATCGATGCCAAAAAGCCGTTTTTTAAAATAAGTACCCGTTGGATAAGTGCTAGTTGATTTTTGAATTTTTCTAAATTATTATACAATTTTGGGTGTTGTTTGGTTGCCCATTAATAAACTAAAATCAAAGTCAAAGATAATAAAATCTAGGAAATATATTCGTTTCAAATATTCTCGCACAATTGGGTCAGTTTCAATTTGCTTTTGAACAATATCATGGGCGTCTGAATCATAAGTAGCGTGTTTTGTTTCACCTTCTGTAATTAATTGAAATTGAAGAAATATTTTTGAAATATCGTTTAAAAAAACCTAATGCAGATTTAGCGATGAAATCCATCGTTGATTTTGGAACATTTTGTTCATTGAGAATGTTTAAAAGCTCGTCAATCCCATTTTTTCGTTTTGCTGGGTCAACGGAAAGTTTGACGATTTTGTAGTCGTTGAAGAATCGGTCAAATTCGCAATTCCTGAAAGATATTTCATTGTTGAAAATGTAGGGTTTTCAGTTATAAAAATGCACAACAAACATAAATGAATCTCTTGAGATATTTAAAAAATTTAGACATGTTGTGAGAATTCACAAAAATTTCGGAAATTTTTTAAATTTTCACTTCCCGAAAATTTTCGTGAAAATCCGGGAAGTTTTTTAATAGAAAAAATAGAAAAACATCAAGAAAACCAAAAATTAGAAAAGAAAACGCTACGAAACTTTACTAAAATTGATTAACATGTCTTCGGAAGTCTCAAATAAGAAACCTTAAAATGTTTCATTTTTTAAAACTCATTTATGCGATTCTGAAATATGATTGTTTTATTCAAAATCGTGGATTCCTGTTTTATTCTTTAGTTTTTATCGTTAAAACTCTGAAAACCTAGGAAAATCTATAAAATCAGTATTTGGAGTTAAATTTTCGAATTTCCTGGCTTTTTGGAACGGGAATCGTTTTTTCCCGAAATTTTTCCCGGACCTTCTTTCCCGCCCATCCCTGGAACATACCATGATAAGGGAGCAGCATGTTTATCTTCATAAGAAGGTCTCATCCTTGAGTTTCCACTGGAATGAGTCAAAAATCTCTCATATTGATGTATCAGGAAGCATGTAACGTTTCCCTGACAGTTGTAGCATTGCTTTCGTTCCGGGAATTTCTTTGACTCACTGAAAAACGTTTGATTGACTTTAATAATTCAATTAATTTGAAGCTTACAAAATACATTTGTTAGCAAAAAATGAAATAAATCTTGAAATCGGGTCACGAATCACTACCATTTTTGTGCACGTTTTATGAGCTTCATACATCTGCCATTTGACTTCTGATATTCTGCGGTACTCATTCTTGTCGGCACAGAATCTGTAAAACTATCCAGGTTTTATTCACAATTTCAAAATTTTGTACCTGTGGCTCCAAACTTCTAAAATACTTCGATTGTTCTTCATAAAACTATCCGTATCGTAAAGAACGCAAGCAACACCGCTCATTAGAGTTGACATCGATTTTTTTATACGGCAAATAGATAAATTATATTTTGGGGCAATCTGAAATTAATTTTTTAGAAAAATACATCCTTAGAAAATCATAGGAACTAACCGCATATTCTCTGTCAAAGTCGATAAATGGAGGAACAAGAGCTTAAAAAACATGTTTTTTCAAAATTTCAGAAAATATTAAACAAAACCTTTTCCCTCATTTTCAGCTTCTTCCATAAACCGCTTCAATCTCGCATCATTACTAGCACGTGCCAATTTATAAAATTTTGTAGTGGTGTGCATTTTTAAAGATTTTATGAATCCATGAGATGTCATCAAATAATAAACACATAAAGAAATTAAAATAAGTAGTAAAGTGCTGGTTAAAAAACAGTTTGACATTTTTTGTCCAACAAAAAATGATTCAAAAAAATAATTATGATTGTTTCAATATAGGGTTACCCCCTCCCACGGAAATGAAATGAAAGGGCAAATCCGCTGGTAATCCGTTCGAATTTTGAAGAATGAAATATTTGTTGGCGGATATTTTGAACCGATGTGTTGAAATTGATATATTCTCTGATGGGGGGGAGGTATTCACTTGTGTCCAATTTAAAAAAGGGCTCTACGGAGCTAATGAATGCATCTGGGATGATAATAGACTTCATTCTTATTCCAAATCTGTTTTTAACATTTTCTAAAACCATCTAGAAGCCGAGAAACGCTCTTCAAAACAATATCCTAGAACAAGGGACCACTTGGCCGAACTTTTTCCAATGAACTTTTTTTAAGTTTTGTTAATAAATATTTAGAATGCTTAGTCGTGTTTTATATATTTTTTTTCATTTTAATTAATGTTTTTCCATTTTTTTGGATTTTTCATGCCTGCGGACTAGTTTTCGCTGGTGGCCCCTTTTTCTAGGCCATTGTTTTGAAGAGCGTTTCTCGGCTTCTAGAAGATGGTTTTAGAAAATTTTAAAAACAGATTTGGAATGAGAATGAAGTCTATTTTCATTTAAGGTACATTTATTATCTCCGTAAAGCCGTCCTTTAAAAGAAATTTTTAAAACACACAAAAAAACAACGCGCACACACCTGATTGCTGTTCAGTGGAGCGCACATGAAAATTCATAAAACGAGGTATTTTAAAATTTTGTCGCCGTATTGGCGAAATTTTTAACAGGCACCCTGTTTTTACGAAACAGATAAAATCCATTTGTCCCAAGAAAAATACTAATTCTAGATCGGTGTAATAGTCTGAATTTTTTTCAGAATCTCTTTTATTAGAGTTTAAAAAATAAAAAATACCATTTACTTTACATTCATTATAAAGAGTTTAGAAAATATTAAAATTGATCATACCTGAATTTTCACATTATAACCTTTGATACGTCTCAAATCCATATATCGAACTCTGTATTGGACAAGTCTTTGGAAAAAAAACCTAATTTGCACAATGACCCAATAAACTTGAAAACAATAGCGTAACGAAAATTTTGAAGATCACCAAACAAAAAAATACTAATAACTACAACTAATCAAACAAAACAACAATAAAAACATATAAATTTTTGACATTTGTCTGTTAAAACAAACAACTAATTTGGCCTATAAATTTGCGAAAATTTTAATAAAAATCATCAAAAAAATATAATGTCTCCAATTTTGCTATTCCTTGCAATTTTCAGCGTCTCCTACTGTCAACTTATTCATAATGATGGTATTTAGCTTGGAAATAAAATAATGTTCATAGATTACTGAATTTTACAGAAGAGTTCTCAAAATTTCTTAAAAATGCTCGATTCAGTAGAGAGACGAAGCAAGCACTGGAGAATTTGAAAGATGAAAGTGGTGTTAAATGCAAGAAATTGTTTGAAATATCATGTTGATGCTATTTTTTCCAGACCCGTTCAATCCGGCAACCATGTTTCAACAACTGTTTCAGACTTTTCAAAGCTTATTCTCCAATTTTTTCAAAATTCCTTCTCTTTTCGGTTCTTCTGATAACAGAATCAATGGCCTTCCATTGCTCGGGCGATAATTATTATATGTTTTTTAAATAATTAACAAATAAATATTTTTATTCTTAATTAATACATTCTGTTTCCATTTTCAGCGATTCCATTCTCTGAAAAATTTGCGATTTACTATGAAACAACACTTTTGAGGGCTCCAACCGTGATATCATTCAGAGAGTCGTCTATGAATTCCTGACATGATGAATTTTGAACTTGATATCCAAACATTGTAGCGCTTGAAACAAGATCTGAAAATTGAGCGCCTTCGAGTGGTTCTCACTTTGAAGCCTACCGTAATCACATCCAATTTTATATTTATAAAAATCGAATCTTGAAAGAATTGACGGAATGGAATACATTATCTGTGAAGCGGTACGCATGAAGGCGATCAAAATAGTGGGAGTCTTCGTCAGCTGGAATATATTTTTTGCTCAAAAAACAATTTTTTTTCTAGGTCATTGATGTGAATCCCTCCTTTAAAGGAGCTAATGAATGCGTCGGGGATGAAAATATACCTCACTCAAAATCTGTTCTAAAAATTTCTAAAACCACCTAGAAGCCGAGAAAACAAGCCTCAAAACAATGGCCTAGAAAAAGGGGCCACCGGCTAAAACTAGTCCGCAGGCATGAAAAATCCAAAAAAAAAAATGAAAAAAGCATTAAAAGGACTGATATAAGCATTCTGCATAACTATTTATTAACGAAACACGAAAAAAGCTCATAGTAAAAAAGTTTAAAGTTTAAAGGAGGACTTTACAGAGATAATAAATGTAATTTAAATGAAAATAGACTTCATTCTCATTCCAAATCTGTTTTTAAAATTTTCTAGAACTATCTAGAAGCCGAGAAAACGCGCCCCAAAACAATGGCCTAAAAAAAGGGGCCATGAAAACTAGTCCGCGGACATGAGAAATCCAAAAAAAAAACAAAATAAAAAATAACTAATAAAGTATTTTGCATAACTATTTATTAAAGAAACACGAAAATAGCTGATAGGAAAAAGTTCGGCCAGCCTCTTTTTCTAGGTGATTGTTTTGGGCGCGTTTTCTCGGCTTCTAGGTGGTTTTAGAAAATTTTAAAAACAGATTTAGAATGAGAATGAAGTCTATTTTCATCCCAGATGCATACATTATCTCCGTAAAGCTCTCCTTCAATATTTTCAAGTGATCGTACCTCTGTAGATGTCCCTATCCTCAACCTGTTCAAATTCACATTCAAATACATTTCTTCTGGAAACGGATCGTCCTCCGAAAGTGGATTATCCACCAAGTTCAAGTCATCCAAATTACAAAGACTTTCAATCGATAAATTTTTAACAGTTGTCAATCCAAGTTGTCCAATATTCAGAAGCTCTAGATTTTTGAAACTCTTGAATGATGGATAAGTTAACGAAAAGTTCGTCTGTCCTCTTATATCAAGACCTAGAATATTTTGAGGAGCTGGAAGAGTTGGAACTTTTTGAAGTATCTGAAAAAATAAGTTTTGATGACGCATTAATTGGGGCCAAAATCTAACAAAAGATCGATTGAGTTTTGCACCAATTTGACATACTATCGGTGTTTCATCAAATTTAACAATAAAATTCCTTTCCGAACTTTTTTCCACTCTGTAAATCAAGTTATATACATGGTTTTTAAACTGAATACTTACATTTTTACATCGAAAACTACCAAGTTTTTCAAATTTGCGAATAAATTCTCATTCAAACTAATTAAACGATTTCCAGCGATATTTAAAAATTTCAGATTTGGGAGATAATCAAAAGCTCCTTCATCTATACTCGAAATATGATTACATTCCAGAGTTAAGGATATCAAATTTGAGCTCTTCGCCAAGAATGGAGCCTTGATTTTTGTGATTTTCGATCTGAAAGTGAGTAGTTAATGTTTCAGGTAGGAAATAATTTATAAACTATGTACTCTCTCAAAATAAAATGTTCCAATTCCGCCAGAGTTCCCAGTACTGAAATATTCGTCGAATCAATCAATGTTTCGGTAAACTCGATGAATTGAAGCTTGGAATTTTCCAGCCATTTAGGAACTTCGGTCAAAGATACATTGAAAAAACCAATGGATTTCAGGTTTGTCATTAGATTTTTAGCCTTGAAAATAATTCTTACAGAATACTTTTCCGAAGCTATAAAGAAAATACCTCACTACTTTCAGTCCCATCAAGCTGTAATCTGGCTAAAGACAAACTATCTAAACTTTCCAAACCGCCAAGAATCTGCCAAAATCGGTTTGTTGGCTTCAAAATCGGAGGGAAAAATTTTTGTGAAGCGCGGATGTCATCAGCGTACGAAGAAATTGTGTTACCATAGCCAATATGTGTTATTTCCGGATGCTTGGTTACAAATTCCAACAACTGTTGCTCTAGTTCTTCGATTATTGCAGTCTGGGTTGATACAGTAGCAACTGGTTTCAAGTGGAGTCCTGAAATGCTCCAAAATGTTAAAATTAAGCTGGAAATATGGTATTTCAGAGAAATTAAAAGAAAAACTTTATTTTTTAACTTTTTTCTGACTATCAACATTTTGATTTTCGCGACCTTAAAATAGCCAAAGTATGAGAAATTTGAGTTCTTCTTTGGTGGTTCAAGAAGTTGTTCAGAAGTGGGTGAGCAATGAGTGGTACTGCAATAATACAGAAATGGTTCAGCAATGGTTCAAGCTGTGATTTAATAAATTGCGGCTCGATGATGCAATGGGTCCAGAAAGCAATGGGTCCACTAGTTGTCAATCGGGGAGCAGGAGAATATCACTTGTGTTGGATTGGTTCTTCGGGAGCAAAAGCTTTTCTTTGATCGAAGATGAAGGACCTTACTGATTCGTGAGAAATACAGGGTTTAACTAAAAGATCTAAATGAAGCTTCTTTCCCTATTTTTACCCGGGTTAATGTTGCCCAACATCTCTTACCTTTTAAATTTAACTTTTTCCTGATTATTTTTAGTTTAGTTTTTTAGCTGGTTTAAAATTTGCAAGCGATTTTTTCTAAAGAAATAAAATTCCGAATTTTTCGCTTGTTCTCCCATCGTTGATTTTTTCCCCCGAATGATTTTTATGAACCTTTAATAAACATCCCATCCAAATATTGCATTGATTTCTCATCAACTGAATAAGGAGCTGTATAATCATCTCCAGTAAGCAAATCGTATGCTGAAAAGGTGTACGTGAAGAATATTCCCTAGAATCGTAATTCGTTAAATATATTTCTTCTAAAAACTGTATCACATCTCTCATTCCTTTCTCCGTCAATGGAACATCCCAATTGGAACAATTGATTTTTCGTTCCTTTCCTGCAACGAGACTAGTTGTCCACGAAGGTGGTGGTCGACGGTCTCCACAGTTATTTCTCTCTAGAATTAGTGATTTTGGGTTGAAACATTCACTTGCAAAACTTACGAGCTTCCAAAAAATGTGCACATTGTCGTCGGCAGACATTTTTGACAAATTCACCGTATGAATAAATATCTGTATTTCGAATTATATGGCTGAAATAAAAATACTAATTACCGAAAATCTGATTCTTAAAATTATTATCATTGTTCAACGAATAGCATGGATGCATCAATGGTGGTACATACAGTTCTTGAATCGCCGTTGATCCTGCAGCTCTTGTCGACATTATCGGAAACTCAGTCGATGTCAGGGACAAAGTTCCGAAATTCGCATAATATCTTCCAAATTTGTCATCACAGTGAACAATTGCATCGGTTGTAGCATCTGTTTCAGATTTTCCCCTGAAAATGTACATTTTTCTAAAAAAAAAATAACAGGTATGGAATAATTAGGCAACTCTTCCTGGCTGTAGAATTCAGAAAAGCTCTTATACTTGAAAACTGTTAAAAGAACGACGGAAAAATAACGAAATTTTGATGGAGAAAACATGTTTAATAGTGGACTTTACTTTACCAATATAATAAATGTACCTTAAATGAAAATAGACTTCATACTCTTTCCAAATCAGTTTTTAAAATTTTCTAAAACCACCTAGTAGCCGAGAAAATGAGCTTCAAAGACAATGGCCTAGAAAAAGTTTCCTCGTGGCCGAACTTTTTCTTATGACCTTTTCTCGTGTTTCCTTAATAAATAGTGCTTATACATATTAGTCCTTTTTTTATTTCATTTCATTGTTTTTTTGGATTTTTCATGCCTGCGGACTAGTTTTCGCCGGTGGCTAGTTTTTCTAGGCCATTGTTTTGAGGCGTGTTTTCTCGGCTTCTAGGTGGTTTTAGAAAATTATAAAAACCGATTTGGAATGAGAATGAAGTCTATTTTCATTTAAATTACATTTATTATCTCTGTAAAGTCCTCCTTTAAACTAAAGCTCTATTTTTCGTCGCATTTTTATGTTAAGCCCGTGATTTTTCTTTTTTTTTATCAGATGCTCCGAGACTTTTTTTAACCTTCGAAACATTTTATATTTTCAGTTTTCCTGTAAACTTACAATTTCGAAAACCTTAAAAAGAATAACAAAATAAAAATTCGATTATTCATAATTCATAACTAAACCAAAAATGTTCTGACATTCTATTATTCGTCACCGGAAATCATATCAATTTCCGTTCTTCATTCCAAGCATTTGTTTTCCAAAGTTCAAACCCATTTATTGTCCCAAAACGTTACATTTTTCGACTGAAAGCATATAAAAACAGCGCCGCTCCAAAATATCGTTAATTCTAAAGCTTTAAGCGCAAATCACAATAATAAAACAATAGACAAGAAAATTAAAAATATATATATGGAACAGCCCGAAAAGAGATCAACAAGAAAAATACTTACACATGATAAAGTTTGAGAAACACAAAACCTTCGATAAACCAAGACAAGATACGGACCATTATTATTCAACGCTTATGATTATTATAATCTAAAAATACAGAATGAAACGAAAAATACCGGACATATTGTATAAAACCAGTTTGAAAAAGAGTATGAAAAATAATATGAAAATTAAGGGTATAGTAGTAATTTTTTTAGAAACAAAGAAACAAATATCGAGGAGATATTTCAGCGAAAAACCAGCGCGTGCGCCAAACTTCCACTGAAATATAAGAACTTCTACAAAAATTAAGTAAACAGTTAAAATGATTTGTAGACTTTTAAAAAACCCTGACTTCTGAACCTCCTCGAATCATCCCACCCCACTAGAACGTCTCATTCACCACCTGATTCTTCACCGGTTTTCTTCGATTCTTCTTCGGCGGATCCAATTTCAGCGGTTCTCTCTTCTCTGATGTCGTCACACCTCCTTGAACCGTCGGCGCGGCTCTTGCCCAAACTTCATTTTTCATTTTTTCTCGAATCTCCTGCCGTAATTTCTCTTCGTTCTCCACCAATGGAAGCATTCGTTTTCTAACGTCATCCGAATAATACCTTCTGAACAGTGGCTCATTTGAACACCATTCGAGCGATTTGTACGAGTGGAGAAGAAGCTATAAATACGAGAATTAAGAATGGAAAATAGATATGAACTCACTTTTGGAAACCTCGACATAAAATATTCTAAAAACGCGTCTGGCAAGTCTCCTAACGACTCTCGTACTTCTAATGGAAGCTCTCTATAATGATGCTTTTTGTTACGCATTGCTCTTAACAAATCTCGCACGGAGAATGATTTGTAGGTTCGGAATTTACGAAGATCTAAAATTATACTAGGCTGTTTTTTTAAAAATTTCTCTTTTTCTTTACCTTCTTTCAAATGATCACAAATCTTCTCCCTCCATCCTCCACAAACCACCGACTTGGCATCACTTTCCAGCCTTCTAACAACAGGTGAACCATCCTCTTCTTTCTCCACTCTATCAGAAACATCCGAGAAAAATGCCAATCTTTTATCCGAGTTCCAGAAAAATGGATGATTCATGACCGCTTCAGCTGTCGGACGATTCAACGGGTCCGGATCCAACATTGATTTTATCAAATCCTCCGACAAGTTCGAATCATCAGTTTCTTTTAATTTTCCCAATGTATATGAGCCATTCACAATGTTTGCTTGTCGATGAATTGATTTACCGAATGGATGGGTTCCCGATGTTAGAACATAGTAGAATATACATCCAAGTGAGAAAATATCAACTGGATAAGACTGAAAATATGGCACTTCACCAAAATAAAAGTGTTATATTAATTTTACTCACCGTACTCTCCGAAACTAGAGATTCTGGTGCAATCCATCCTTCCGTCCCGGCAAGACCTGATGCAATCCCTTTCGATAATGAATTCTTCCCCGGTTGAACCCGTTTACACAATCCAAAGTCCGAAATAACAGTTCTCATGTCTCCTCGTTGATTTGGCATTGTTATCAGCACATTTTGTGGTTTTATATCTCGATGGACTGCAAAATCAAGTGTCATTCATATTTTTCAGTTAAAAAAAGGATGTACCAATTTTCGAAGCATGCAAATGAACCAATCCCTCCGTCGCTTGTCTCAAGATCTCCTTCAACGTCAAGTTCACATTATCCTTGAGCTCTTTCTGCTCCACATACTCATTCAACGAAGCAACACACAGTTCCAAAGCCAAGTACCTAAACTGACTGTCGGATTCCTGAAAATAAGTGTTTTTTCTTTTTGATTTTTTGATTTGATTACCATGCAAAAATATCGAATAACATGCGGATGGGCGTCGCTTTCTCTCAAAAGGTCAGCTTCTCGGTGAGCAAATTTCACAAATTCTGAAACTACTCGTTTTACAGCCACTTCTCGACCATCAAATGTGCCTCTGAAAACGAAAAATTAGGGGAAATTCACGAAAAAACTGAAAATTACCGATAAACTACGGTTCCTTCACACCCTGTACCTAGAATGTCAGATGGGTTATAGATGAGCTTTGTGCCAACTGCCATCCATCCTTCAGGTATCTGAAAAACTTATATTTATCGTTTTATTTAATAAAAAAGCTCCCGTCCGATTCTCACCTCAATTTTCTTCGTCATCAACCACGTAAAACTCCCTTGATTCGATTGTCTAGAAGTCTGTGCACTTCTCGTCTCCCCAATCATCTGATTACTATGAATACTTTCCACTTGCATTCCTCTCAACCTTCCACACATCCAAATCGAAGTGGCAAGTAGCACCAAAACCGCCGTCACAAATCCATAAAACATTCTTGGATGAATGGTATAAATTTGGAAAATGATTTCGCCTAGTGTTTGTTCTTTGTCTTCGCTTGGTTTGTATGTCACTTGTTTTTGGTTATGCGGACCGTCGATCTGAAATTAGGGGGTTTTGTCTTAAAACAAACATCTGGAAATGATAACGATTACTTGTTGAATCGGTTCACGCATTCCAATCGCCCATTGATTATTAACAAAACTTGGATATCTTGAGGGTATAATTTTTGTCAAAGTCATTGATGGAGTTTCATGGTAACCTGTAAAATTTATAATAATTTAAAGACAATGTCTACCTATTTTATTTTATCGAATTGGAGTTCAATTGAAAAAAGTCATTCTCAGAAATTCAATTAAAATTAATGTTTTCTGTGGAACCCTGATTTTTTTTTAATTAAAAAAATACAAGAATTTAATTTTTTTAAACTAAAACTTCATAAATTCTTTAATAATTTACTGCAAACTCTAGATCGGAAAACCCCCTTCACTGAAACGGTTAGATGTACAATAAATTCAAAATTTTTCAGAACACATATTTCGGTTTCAATTATTTACCTTTAAGGCTCCCAAGAAATGCCAATAATCCATCAAGAAGTACACAGATGCCTCAATCACTCAAAAAAGTTCATGTGTGATACTTCTCGCCAGTACTAACAAACCCCAACTACTACCCAATAAATTCTCGCCACTCCAAAACAACATAAACCAATTTTTTTTCTTTTCTCGTTCATTTCATCCTCCTACCCTCAAACACAACTCATCCGTTCCGAGCCACCCCCTAATCTCTCGAAACTTTTTTCATTATTTTTTCTTATCTTATACATTTCCAGTCGTTCCCCTTACACCTGTTCTCGTTTTATTCGTTTCATTCTGGGTCTTCTTTTATGTTTAATTACCCCTCTCAAATGGATCCTTTTGACACTTTCTTCTTACCGAGTAACAAAAATTCTCCGTCTAGAGTTTTATGCGTTATTGACGGTATATTTCGAACAATTGGTCGGTGTGGAGGTAGATATTCCTGTTTTTCAGAGTCCTGAAAATATCCATGTGTGTTTTTTAAATTGTAAAACCTTTAATTTTCAAATCCCACCGTTAGTGCAATCGGCGCGGGTCCCTCTAGCAAAGGTGGCCCTAGCAATTTTGGCGAATAGGTAATAGTTTGATGATCAACCAGTGCGTCCATCGCATACAATCCAAAAGAACTTTCACCGACATACAATGTCATGAAAAATGAGCTTGCAATTGATGTGGTTTTCGGACCAGCTGCATCGACACCAAGTACTGACGGCCATTGATCCACCGAGTAAATGCTCTGAAATCGAAATATTTATTTTGAGTGAAAAAATATCGGGGCAAAGTTGAACGTTTAATATCATTTCTTTATTTTCATCAGAACGTTGTGTTGTGTTCGAAACCTTTCACTTCATTTTAGTCCAGGTTGCGCTTGTTCAATTTTTCAACTACTTTTGAGTTTGAGCCAATTTACAGCTCTTCAACATCCTAAGTTATGCAATTTTCAGACTTTAAGCTTAATTAAGATTTATAAATTTCTAAGCTTAGCAAAAATGGAAAAGAATTATCTTTTTAAAATTACCATTATAAATGGTTCGAATTTCAAATTTCTCACCGTTAAAGACAATGGGCCAGTAAATATAAGTAGAAAAAATTGAAATTTTAGTAGCAAAAAGAACTTTTTTTATTAGAATTTATGAAACGAGTGGAACTCTGTCTTTAAATGAAGCACCCCTCCCCTCCCTCCCAAAAAATCTCCGAAATTTCCCACAAAACCACTTGTTATCAAATTTCAAAGAACACTACACCTTATGTTCCTCTACAAACCTCTAAAAACAAATGACCACTCGATTTTAATTAATCGATAATAAGGCGAAAAAAAAATCGTAGTTTTGGCACCTTTGTCACATAGATTATCGATGAGAGTGTGTATCAACTATCCACATCACTGCGATGGATCATCGAGAGAATAAAAAGAAATCAAGAAGCTCACAAAAATACATTTCTTTTTCTCCAATATTTTTTCCCGCTCTTTTCAACTGTTGCCATCATCTTTTTTTTCCATTCATTTTCTTCTTTTTCGTATGTTGTTGAAAAATTCAAAATATCATCTTGATGATATGATGATGTTGATGATGAGCACAAAATGCCCATTGGGCGTGGAACCTAGGCGTTGGGCAGGAAAAAAAAAGATATGATGAAGTATTTTCACCTTTTTTTTTTTGCTTTTTGCTATTTTACTTATATTTCCGACGGGTTTCCAGTTTACGCGCAAATATATCACATTTTTTTCACAGAAGCTCAGAAACTTTCAAAAAATCATAAAAATTTGTTTTGATTTGAATTTTCAAATTTTTTGACAAATCTAAATCAAAATTTCATTTTTGAAACAAATCATTTGAAAAAAGGCTATGTCAATATTTTTGAAATGTTCCAAAATTTAATTTACGGCATAATTTATAGTTATTTCCGAACCAAATTTCTTGGAATTTCGAATTTTCAACCAATTTTGATATAAAGTTAGATAATTTCTTTTTAAAAACATCTAAGGACTTTTACTTTAAGAATTCATTATGATTTTTAAATTTTTGAAAAAAATTAACAACTGTTTCACTTAAAGACAGTGTGGAAGACAATTTAAAAAAAATACGCGTTATTTAGAATTCAAGATTTAATATAGTTTAGCGTTCAGTTTTCTGAGTTCTTTCTCTTTAATTTTATTAATTGTCACAATTTAAAAGATAATGTCTTTTTTTCTAAATAAATAAGCCAAAGATTAATTTTTCTGCCTTTAATTGTCTAATTAAATATCTTAAAGCTTCACTTCTCATTACTTTTCTCATTAGATAAAAATTTTAGTACAAACAACCAAAATTCCCCCCTATTATCGATCTGATAACCACCTCTATATCTCTCTTCTACCTTTCTCATCATTAATCAATTCACAAATTGAAACTTTGTCATTGTTATGCTCTTCTTTTTTTTTTGCAAGTGATAAAACTCGAATTTGTTTTTGTGCCATTGTGATTGAGACATCTATTTGTCACAATATACCAGTGCTTAGGTTCTCTGGCTGAGAAAATGAGCGAGAGATCCCGGAAAATTTTCTAGATTGAAATTCATGTCATTTGTTTGTTTCAGCCATTTACAAACCACCAATGGAGAATGGAGAATGCTTCAACACCTCCCACATTAACGATTGATACACCAGATAATGGAGGTGACAATTCTGGTGGTGGTGGACGAAATCCGTCACAACCACTTCAACAACAACAACAACTGCAACAACAATGGGCTCATGACCAGAATAGACGGAATATGACATTTGAGAGGCATGCCACACAAGGAAGTGTACCATCTTCTTTCGCTGGTAAATTTCTATTCTAGAACACCATGCCGAATAATTTTATTTTTTTTTCAATTTCAACTTATGGTGCCTTTTTTGTCAATAATTAGTCTAATTAACTACGTGTTCGTGGATACGTTAAGAAATTGAAAGTTGGTTAGAGCCCTTAAACGTTGAATAGAGTCCGTTTACTAATTTTTCACCAATTTATAACATTTTGTCGATTCTGAAGCTTACTTCCAACAGTTCTCTCAATTTTTTTAACAACTTGAAAATTCAGCATAAAACCTAAATTTCTCAAATTCGTTTAAAAAAACTTAGGATGAATTTCAAAATAAATGCATGCCATTTTCGACTGTTTAGTGAAAAAGAAAGATTTTTCCTAATTTACCGCCCCATTCTAATAATATCCATTTCTCTAAATTTCCAGGCACCCGTCACGCATCCGAAGACAGTAAAAACATCCGTTTCGCCAATGATCACGCCCTCTCTCCACCCCGAAAACGAACACACAACAAACGCATGAACGATTGGCGAAACGTAGCTCGACGTCTCTCCGTAAACCCAGAAATTCTCAAAAAACATGGTAAATTTCCTCTCAAAAGACAACCAAAAAAAAACGGCGAATGTTTCTCTAAAACAACAATAAGATCAAGGAAAAAAACGGTTATAAACTTTTTTATTTTCAAATTCTTCCAGGTGTGTTTCACCTCCCGTTTATTATCATTTTTTTTTCTGCTCTTGCCGTCAGTTCATTTTTTGATCATAATCCTCTTTTTTATTACTCGGAAGCATAGGTGAACGAGCGAGGAAGAAAACTCAAAACTTCGTGGTCCGACCAAGGACAAAAAAAACTTTCAAAACTTTCTCATACATCATTTTGTCGACTCAGTCATTGAACACCGACTGCTTTTGTTGGTTGTTTTAGAATTATTTCAGTTATTTCTTTTTTTATTCTCTCTCTGCTAATATCTTCTATGCAAATATTTAATAATCTAAATGTTGGTTCGAGTAATCTGTCAATTTTACCTCAAAAGAATGGTAGGTATTGAAAATTATCAAAAATTGCGAAAAACCTCATGAAATTCCAGTTTTCAAAACTTTTATTCAAGAATTTATGACGTAAATTTAAAAATTAGCATTTTTTAAAAGAGGCCGTTTTTCACATTTATTTTTCGATCGTTTTTTTCTAAAAAGAGTATGTAAAATTTCAGGTTCTATTTCAGAATATGACAAAAATCTAAAAAATACTGAAATTTTTAAAAATCAATTTCGGACTTTAGAATTTTTATATTTTCTATCAATCAAATATTTCAAATTACAATCAAAAAATCTCGAAAACAGAAAATTTGGATTTTCAAAAGCAGTATTATAACAGTGAGAAAATTAACGTTTTTGAGCTGAAAACTTCAAAAATTTGGAATTTTCAGCAAAAAAGTTCTGAAACTGCGTTTTTAACTTTTTTTTTGATTTCTAACTATTTTAAAATTCTTTTTAGATAAAAAAATGTTCAAATTTTTTCACTTTAACAACTAAAATTCCCAACAATTCATGATATACCTCAAAAAATTTTTTGCAATGACGCAACTTTAAAACGAGACAAAAATAATAACACTAACAGCTAGCAATTAGCTACTGATCATCAGTAGCAATCGATTCTTGAACTCTTAGGGCTCAAATTTCTGCAAAACCCAGTCATAATTTCAAGCCATACCACCTCCCAATAAATCAACATTCCAAAACCCATTCATTCCTTGTTTTTCATCCCAATAATCATTCTCAAACCCCCCTCCCGGGACTCAAATCGTAGGAGGACGTACACATGTAACACTCATCAGGCCCCCCTTCAAACAAAACACCATCGGTGGCAACAAATCAAAATCAAATCAATTTAGAGTCTCCGATTGCGTCGTGTATCTCTGAATTTTCTCCGCCATTTTCCATACAATTAATTCATCAATCTTTTAAATGCAAAAAGCATGATAATGTTGTGGGGAAAAAATAACAGAAGAACAAAGTAGCTCAACGGACATCCTGTGAACCAAAAAAAAACATCTACATCTGTTGAACACCTTCCCCCTTTCAATATCAATAAATCAAACGAATCGTCAAAATAATGAGCTTTCGAGGCCAATAAACCAGTGATTCATTCCAGCAAGACAAAAAATCGAGGATGTCAGATGATTTTTCTAACAATTATCGTATAAAGGTTTAAAGGCACACTACTATTTAGATGGTTGGGGTACGGCGGGTAGATAATATATTTCTTTTATAAATACTGTAGGGCGAAAACAAAATTTTTTCAAAATGTTTAAACCTTGCACCGAATTTTTTGAGTGAGACTGATTCTAAAATGATTCTAATCCCTCTAATGTGCTGAAAGACAGTGTGCCAGCTTTTTTTCAAATGCTTAAACATATGTTTCTATACAGTCTGATTAAAGTTCGTTTTGCTTTATTGTTGCACCTCTCGATGTGTTGCGTGTAATCGCGACGCATCTGAAATCACTTATGATCTATCCCCTAAGACCCTAAAAGTATGTTCAAGCACCACAAATAACTTCCAACCAAAACACCACCATCCGCTTTCAATCATCACAACTGAACAAGCAATCAGCGGATAGGTATAGATGAACACTTCTACTTGATTCCTCCCCGGTTTTCCTTTTCTTCTTATTCTTTTCTACTATTACACTTGTAGGAGTTATCACTCCTTGCTCACCCGTCTTCCAATTTTTGTCAGCTTCTTCTCATTCACATTCCAATCAAAGAGTGGAAAAATCAGGGGCAGAAAGAAAAAAGAAACAGAGCAGAGACACTTCTCCACAAAATCTTTCACGGGAGTAGCAAGCAACAAACAGAAACATTGAATGAGATTTTCACTTCGGTGTTACATCTGATATTTTATTTCCATTTTTTTTTTCTAATTCGAGAGAAGAAAAAAAACACCTAGTTATCATCGTTCAAACATGATGTTCCTGCTGTTTTGGATATTCTAAGAACGACGGAAGACAGATTCAACACAAATTTTGGAACTTTGAAATGGCTGAAGAACGTATCCGATCGAAACATCGACGTCCGCTATCGGTCGAATCACATATATCATTGAATCGACGTCCACCAAGGCCTAAGACGTCACCTATGTCTATTCTGATACCTCCGATTATGTTCGGCGAATCTTTTCGGAAATATCGAAAAAATGGTAATCGTTAATCTAAAAACCTAGTTCTTTAATTTAAGGAAATATATCGAATTGAGTAATTAATAGATAATCGTCTTCAATAAGTCATACTTTAACACCGATGTATCCGGCACTAAAAATTCTTTAGTTAACTTTTTCTGAACACCAAACTCCGCACAATTGTGAGACCATGTCTTTAAAGTCTCTTATGAACCATTTATCGAGTTTATGTGTTCTTAAAACGAGCCAATGTTTTCAAGTGATTTGAGGATCTAGGATCTTAATGATTTAGGTATTATAAGGTCTCTATAATTTGACTTTTTTGAGACTCTTGCTTTTCACACCTTTTTTTCAGAAAGGCATAATTTTTTCAAAATACGGCCGCATTATTCCAAATTTCAAGATATCTCGAATCTAGTCCCTTTTCTGTTAAGGCCTTCTAATCTCTCAATTCTAAATATCCTATAGTACGAGGTTCCAATCATCTCCCTTAACCAAACTCGAATTTCTGAAGATTACAGATCTAAAATCAACCTTTGAAAAAACCCGCATTTCTCTGTTCACCTAAGAAATTCCCGTTGAGCTTAACGTAATCTGATATGACAAACACGAAAAGAAATTGCTAACAATACACTTTTCGAAGCTCATTCATTTTTTTCCCAAAATCTTCTAAAAATATTCGCATTTTTTTTGCTTCTTGTTAAAAATCATTCACCCCCCATTTTGAAAATGGAGGAAACTCCGTCGAAGCATCGTCTCGGCTTCGATTTAACCAATTCACAGCAAATGAATGGTGATTCGAGTATGCGGAGGTTGAGTATGGGTAAAAATGGATTATTTTTCAAAAACTTTCGAAATTTTACTTCAAATTTAAATTAGCACAATTTTCAGGCCTGCGAAACATTCGAATGACTGGCCATTTGAATTGGAAGGAGATTAGGCATAGGTTTTCTTTGAAATTTGACATTTTCATCCAAAAAATATCACTTTTTTCAAGATTCGAACGCCAGTCAACATTTCACGGAATATCACATGCCGCAACGGCTCCAACAAAAAAATGGCGATGGTTTTGGTATACGGCTTTCACGTTATGTCTACTAGCTCTTCTCATTCAAATTTTCTTCATTATACAAAAATATCGGCAATACGGTAAAACAGTAGATCTCGATGTGAGTTCTTTAAAAATTTAATTTGTGGTTTAGTGCCCAAAATTTCGTAAAATCACAATTTTCATTATTTTCAACACTTAAAGGCAGCGTGCCAGTTAACCAAAAAACAGACAAAAATGCTCTAAACCTCCAACATTTTTTATTGCCCATTTTTTTCAGCTAAAATTTGAAAACGCCCCATTTCCTTCAATTACGATATGCAATCTTAATCCTTATAAGAAAAGTGCAATACAATCCAATCCGAAGACAAAAGCAATGGTTTGTTTCTCCTAGTTCCATTTCCGAAAAAATCTCATTTCTTCAGATGGAAGCCTACACCCGTCGAATGGGCTCCGGTGACAAGAGTGAAGGCATCGCTGCTGCACTTTCAGCATCGGGTCTACATGCAAAAGGTACTTACTTTAATATTTCCAATTTCCTCAAAAAATTGACACTTGCGTCATTAGTTAGTTATTATACCCAACAAACGAGCAGAAGCAAAAAAAAATTCGCTCGTCCACTTTGACAAATTTTCATTGCTTCAACATGTCAGAACATTCTCATATCTATCTCTTTTCCTTTTTATCTCTCTGTTATTCTTGTCAAAACAGACAAGTTAAGCGAAAATCATCGATTATATATATTTTTTCTTTTTTTCGTTTCAGTTCGACGAGCAAAACGCAAAGTAAAAGGGAAACTTCGAGATCGACGTTATCATCAAGCTTTTGCACAATGTTTATGCGATATTGATCAAATGACAGCGGAACGAAAGGGTTAGAAACAAGTTTCAGAATCTACATCTTAATTCTACAAAATTCTAGGCTCTTGCTTCGCGGCATCTAAAGGAAAAATCGAAATCGAATCCAATTTCACAACCGGATTCTCTAGTCTTCACAAATCTCGATGTCTTTGTCAATTTGACATGGTCTCCAAGACACTTTGGCCTTGTTTTCCATGTAAGTTTCTTTTTTTTCTGGGATTCTAGAACTGTTATCTTGTTTGCAGACTCATCTTGGAAGGAGAAGCTTTGTTCTGAATGTGTCGACAACACCGGTCACTGCCCGATGAGATTTTATAAAGGAAACGAGGTGTACGAGAATATTAAAGATCAGGTACCTTTTGATTACCATATCCCATAAGTAAAAATATAATTTTAAGGTCGATTTATGCCTTTGTCACAAAGAATACAATCATTGTGTTTCTACAAGAGATGATGGAGTAATCATCACTATTGATCCTGACGAAGAGCTAGGAAAAATGGACATCGCCAAAAAAGTGGAAACCCAGTTAACCGCAAGAGAGAGCAAAAAAGTGGAAACAACAACGACTGAAGCGCCGGCGACAACACAGGCCTTAGGATTTGAAGAACTCACCGACGATATTGCAATTACCACCCAAGCTCAAGAGAACTTAATGTTCGCAGTCGGAGAAATGTCAGAAGAAGCAAAAGAGGGAATTTCTTATGATCTCGATGAGTTAATATTGAAATGCTCATTTAATCAAAAGGATTGTTTCATGGATAGGTAAGTGTCTTGAAAAGAAGAACTTGCCAATGAATTTATCTTTCAGAGATTTTCAACTTCATTATGACAATTCTTTCGGAAATTGCTTTACATTCAATTTCAATCGAACTGCTGAGGTATCTTCACATCGAGCAGGTGCAAACTACGGTAGGTTAATTATTAAAAATATAATGATCTATGGAAAAAATTCCAAAAATCAGTTTTTATGTTATTTTTCGAAGTATATTTTCAATAAAAAATTATTATAAAATATTTTGTGTGAAATGGGCAAAAATGTTAAAATAAAAATTCCGAAAAAATGTTAAAATAAGAATTCCGAACATCGAAAATTAATTTTAATAATAAAATAAATTCTGATTTTTGAATCATTGTCTTAAAAATCAGACCTAAATCGCCAAATTTTCATAAAAATAAGAAATTCTCCTAATTTCAAGGTCTACGTGTTCTTCTCTACGCGAACGTCAGTGAATATCTCCCAACCACCGAAGCGGTGGGATTCCGTATCACCGTCCATGACAAATTCACGGTTCCATTTCCCGACGCTTTCGGATATTCCGCTCCAACTGGTTTCATGTCATCATTCGGTGTCCGAATGAAACAATTCATCCGTCTCGAACCCCCATATGGTCATTGCAGTCATGGAGGAGAAGAATCGGAACATTTTGCCTATGGTGGATTCAACTACTCTGTTGAGGTTTCCTTTTCTGATTTCATATGTAAATGTTCAAATCAATTTTTGAAGGCTTGTCACCGAAGTTGCGCTCAAAAGGTGATCGTAGAAACATGCGGATGTGCTGATCCGATGTATCCCATTCCACCAATATTCCAGAAGAATGGTACAAAACCGTGTCAAGCCATCAATATGATACAAAGAGATTGTCTACGAAATACTACCCTTTATCTTGGAGAATTGTACTCAAAGGGAAAGGATGTCATTCCTGATTGTTACTGCCATCAACCTTGCCAGTAAGTTGACAATTTTCCCAAATTTTTCATAATTCCACTTTTCCAGAGAAACAAACTACGAAGTTACCTACTCATCAGCTCGGTGGCCTTCTGGATCTGCCAAGGTTATGGAATGTCTACCCGGCGATTATCTCTGCTTCGAGAAATACCGTAAAAATGCAGCAATGGTTCAAATTTTCTATGAAGAACTCAACTATGAAACAATGCAAGAAAGTCCCGCGTATACGGTAGGGTATTCATTTTTTTTTTTTTTTTGCAAAAACCTCATTCTAGTTGACCTCGGTTCTCGCCGATCTTGGTGGTTTGACCGGGTTATGGATCGGAGCGTCTGTGGTGTCTTTGTTGGAAATTGTTTCACTTATTGTTTTTGCGACTCAAGCGTACGTCCGAAAGCGTAAAGGGTTGGTTTCATGAATAACTTCAATTTATTTTCCTCATTCACATTTCCAGCTCAATATCCGCCCAATCCCATCATTCAATACCAGCTCACAAAGCGTCACGTGTTTCCCTCAACACGCTGCACAAAAGCAGTACTGCTCAAAGCGTCAAACTATCCGTAATGGACATTCGATCGCTCAAATCCTTACATTCAAATCATTCATCAAAATCAAAACAATCGATTTTGATCGAAGACATCCCTGCAATTCAAGAACAAACTGATGGTGAAGATGAAAATTCAACCGAATCGTCTCGAACTAATGCTTCATGTCGTTATTTGGCACCTGGAGAAGATCTTCCATGTTTGTGCAAGTATAATGGTGATGGTTCGATTCGAGTGATGAAGGCACTCTGTCCAGTCCATGGTTATATGGTTCGAAGGAACTATGATTATAGGTGAGATGAGTTCAAAAAGTGAAATCTAATGAATCTCTTAATTTCGTTGAATTTTTTCTCTCAAAGTTATAATTTAAAGTAGGAAATGAAATTTCAAATTTGTAGAACTTTTTTGGTACTTTTTGTAATTCAATTCACTGATTTAAAAAATTTTAAGATTTATTTACGTGCGGAATGGCGACGTGGTAAAAAATAGTCAATAATTCAATTTTTTCGTTACATCAAGCATAACCAAATATTTTCAGTTTATCTAACAGTGAAGAAGAAGAACTAGAAGATGAGGTTCATTCTGAAGAACCATTCTACAATGCACCTTATCAGCACAGGAGAAGGTATCACTTATCAACTTTAAAAAATTGAATAAATCGAAATTTCAGAAGTTCCACAACTCGAAGTCGTTTAAAATCAGCGGGTGAAGAGCTAGAAATGATCGCCCACGATGATCCAGCCGATGAGGGTGAAAATAGTGGAAGTGGTGAACAAGTTTAAATTCTACTTTTTTTTTTCTAAATTTTCAAATGAGCTCAATATATGGTGCATCTCACTTATTAGCCGTTTTTTCCTAATTTTTCCCCCTGCTTTTTGTTCAATTATAAACGGTGTATTTTTCTCTTTTGAAAGACAATATAATTAATTTAATTTTTTTTCTTTCTGTCTTTCCCCATCCATTTTGTACTGGTTTGTGATTTTGTTTTCCAAAAAAAGTGAAAAATAAAATAAATTTTGATTATTTGTTGTTATTATTATAAATCAATTTTAAAAACTCACTTTTGCAATATTTTCCATTGTTTCTTTGCCAATCACTGTGAATGGCAGCTTGTGAAGACCATCATTCTGCAGAAGATACAATGCGACGACGGTTTGTTTAAGATCTTGCTCCCATCGAATTTCTCCTGTAAATTCAGGTTTCTTACTGGTTTTTTAGAATCAGGAAGGAAGAGATTTTAATAAAAAATGAAACATTCTAAGCAAAAATTGCCGAAAATTAATTCTCATTAATTTGACTGAATTGTTGATTGAAAAATGAGAATTTTCCTAAAATTTCAAAAAAATATTACTGCTTCAGAAATTTTTGAAAATTTTGGAGCATTTTGGTACAATATTTCACAATGTGGACATTAAAAAAATTCCTTAAGATTTGGACAACTTGAAAAATAAACGTTCTTATCGTTAATGTTTTAAATGCCCAAATTTAAAAACATTTATTATATTTATAAAAATTTTGAAATGTTCGCCTTCTTTATTATAAATTTGGCTAATTTCGTATCTTTCTCACCCGTTGTTCTATCAACCGCCAAAATATTCCCATTCGAGGATGTCGTATAATGTTTCAACGGAAAATCGTGATTTTCTGGCAAAAGGTGAGCCGAATAGTCATTAAATGTGGCATTCCATGTCTTATCAACATTCTGCTCGTGGAACATTGAAACTGAGTATTCAGTTCGACCTAAAAATTATACTTTTAATCATTTTCGAGTTTCTGAATTCACCCAAAAACACAGTCTGCTTATGACTTGCCGGACAAACACGATCCGTTGAAGCTGATGAGAGTGTCTCCATTTTTGTACCAGTCATTGGATCAATACCAAACCAGACGTCTTTTTTGCTTCCTTGAAATTTCGGTTATTAGATTTTATTTTTAAAAAAATAGAAACCTGCATAAAGAACTCCGTCGTGACCTCTACAGGGTGCGGCATGTACAATTTGTGGAATACTAAATGGCAATTTTTTCAATGAACTATTTTTCAGCACATAAAGCGATCCATCCATAGGATTTGGTAAAAATGTGAAGCCTTGTTTTATTGCTGATGGTGAGCGAAGTACTGGTTCTGTAACACGTTAAAATTAATGTTTTTAGAAAAAAGCATTGAATACCTTCCCGAAGAGTCCATTTCACTTCGCCCGTTTCTGTATCCAGAGCCCTTAATTTTCCGTCTATTGTCGATGCCAAAATAATTGAGAATGGAGAATTTGTATCACCCTGCAAAAATGATTTATTCTGAAAAAAATAAATACGGCTTACATCTTTGAATCCTGGAGACTTTCCGGCATGTAAAAATGGTAAAAATAGAAATAAAAGAAGAGCGAGGTGTTTCAATAGCATATGTGTTCGTTTTTATGTTGTTCCATAAATATGAAAGGTATTTCTGAAATATATATATTTTTTAATTTTAGATAATTCCTTTTTTAAAAAATAATTTTTAGATATAAAAACTAGTGTATGAACAGTTCAAATCAATGGTCGCTGTGCGAACAATTTTTATAAATTTTTAAAAAATGCAAAAACACATTTAAAAAGCATAAAAAGGCTGATTTTTTGCCTGCGTGTCATAGAGAAAAAGAATTATTGGGTTGGGTACGGTAGAAATCAAAGTGTGCATTGCACCTCGCTGCGGACTTTGAAAATGTCTACCGTAGTTCTTCTGGAAAAGGGGTTTCAAAAATTTTTGTGAACTCTTTTTCAATATTTTTTTATCATTCTGCTCGCTAAATAATCAAATTTGCGAGATAACAACGTGTTTTTTATGCCTTTTTATACACATGGCAATTTAATCATTTCAAAGTTGATGGTCGAATAAAATAAATTCAAATTTCGAAATTTTGAGAATAAATGTCTAATTCTGTAAGTTGTTTTTGGGATGAGTGAAATATTATGGACAATAGGTTGCGAAAACGTAAATTACCCCATCTTGAGTAATAATTTGCCAGGTGTACGAGAAAATGACATCCTAGTGACAGGCGCATGTAAATCCTCGGCTGGTTCAGTTTTCATAATTGAAAACAATTAGTTTACTAGGGATTTATCCTCACAAACCTGGAATTTGCTTTAATAGTGAACTCTGTTTTCAACCTGGCACATTATTAAATCCACACGATTTAACTGACATCTGGATATTTTCAATCACAGGCTGAACTGTGTGGGTGTGATATTGAAGATATTCCAAATCGATTTATAGAGTTTCAGTAAATTCCCTGAAAGAGTTATTTTACTGAAAATTTTCGGGCAGCTTCTCAACATTTTATTGTGAGAATAATTGCTTTCTAAATGTTACCGCACAATGTGTGACATATGAAAAATGAAATGCAGCCTTTGATCTCACCCACATGTCCCGCACATTTTGTAAAAGACTTCAAAGAGCTACCGTCGTGAAAAATTGCGCTAAAACCGTTGGCCGATCATTTTATTTGCATTCATACGGACAAAAATAAAATGTGTTGTTTTTTGATGATCTGGTTCACGTTTTACCATAAATAAAAAATAACATCACTTCTTATTTCTTGTTGGAAAAGTTATTATCGTCGAATAGTGGTCGTTAAAAATCTACGGGGATGAAAGCATTTCATTTGCATTTCGATATATAAAAAAAATCGAACACTCGGAGTTGTTTAACTTAAGTGTGATGATTTATTTAAATATGTTTGCGTCGAGTGTGTTCAGGTGTCCGAAGGTATTTTAAATTGAAATGTACATGTTTCGTTGAAACGTCGGATTTTTAAATTCCAAATTCGGACACGATTTTCAAGCTAAAATTTCGAATTGTGCCATAATTCGAACTTAGTTTATAATTGAAAGATGGTTTATTTATACCGAATCATCCATTACTTTTATCGCATTTTAGAATGTGTCTTCGGATTTGTCTTCATCCAGAAAGTTCAAAACATCGAGGTTTACGAATCATTTTTTTTCTTAAATTAAATCGTTTCATAAAAAGTTTTGAACGTATCGCTTTCCAACAAGAAATGTTAAAATCTGAACTTTTTGTGCACTTTTCCCCATAGCACCCATTTAAAAACTCTTCAAACGTTTCATCTTTCCATACTCTCAACAAAAAAACCAATTTTTGTCTACTCCGTTGCAAGAAATCCCATAATTTATTCTGTCAGTGTAGAACCAGAAATGTCGTCCGCTCCATTTCTTTCGAACCTTTGCACTTTCATCCAGAGAAACGAAGCAAGTAGAAAACGTCTACCCCTAGGCCCCATCGACCCTGGGGGTGCGCTTCAATCCTTTCATTCGTCGTCGTTTTCTTATTCTCTTTTTTTCCATTCTCAGTTTTTTTTTTCCGCCAACACACCGCTGTCGTTCTAGCCTATTGATTGTGTCGTTTGTTTCTCCTCGATTCGCCTTTTTTCTCGCTTAGTTCTTGCAACTTGCTTATTTTTAATGCCCTATTCACTTTTTTTCGGTTTTGCAGAGAACGAAAAATCAGAGAGAATGTTCCAATTCTTTTCCTGCTTGATATGAAACGTTTCCTTTATGTTCGAAGTTAACGATTGCTGACTGATTGTTGTGCATTTGTTTCGTTCAGTGTCAAAAACCTGCAAGAATAGGTTGATAACATTCTTTTAGTAATTTATTATTAATAGAAACAGGTGATCACTCGTCTTGACGTTATTCTGATAACAAACAGAAACTTCATTTGGAGATTATAGTATTAATTTAATGTTACTATTAGAGTAGAAAGAACATTTTTCGGATGGAATTGAAAATTCCGACAGTTTTTTGAATCATCTAATTTTTTAAATATTTGACCGGTAGACAAAAAAAGCCAATTCAATGAAGATCAAAACATTCTCACTCTACCTCGATGCTCCGGGATTTTTGTCATTTTCTTCGTAGAGTTACCCATTAATTATAATTTTCAAAGATAAAATGTTCAAGTAACCCCGAAAATATTTACGAACCTTCTCAGTTCTACCTCGTTTGAAATTTGAGTTTTCAAGTGTTGGGAAATGTTTCGCAATATTGAGAAAAGTGGTAAACAACTTGGTATATGTATTTAAATTCAGTTCAAGTATAATCTATCAGTCTACATGTTTACTAAAAAGTTATACTCTACATATGTTTTTTGTCACGGGTCTCACTCCCAAGTTTTTATCATAAAGGTTGTTAACATAAAGCACAAGAGGTCCTCATAAAGAATTACTCATATAATTGTTGCTTTTGAGTAGTAGCCGGGTCAGAACTGTTCTATTTACATTGTTGTGCACCAATCTTTCACGTGAACGGTTTCCAATTAGATAGTAACTTAATATGCGAGAAAGAGTGAAAAAAGTAATATTATTCATATATGGTTAACAACCGATTGGCATCCTTGAGTAATAAATCATAATTTAATCAATATTCAATGACTGTTGAAAATAAATTAAAGTATATCTTGATTTGAAAGGATTGGGGGGGGGGGGGGGGATTACCACTGTTCTATCATTCATGTGGATATCTTTGAGATCATCAAATCAGAATCCATGATACTGTGCTTTAGTTGGATCAAACTACGGAAATCTAACAAGGAACAAAAGTGGAGATGACATTATAATAATCAATTTCTCCGTGGTTAAAACATAAATTATTTATATGTTCCGAATTTTGTGAGAAAACTTGGGATTACGCCGAAACATCGATTCCATAATGTTACGTTTTCCTGATTTACGAAAAAAAAGCTGTTTTCCAGCCATTTCGCTGAACTTTTTCCAAAATTGATGGATTCTAGGTATGTCCTCCATGTAATAATTTCAGCGCTATTTTGACATTTTCCGGTCTTAAAATTCTTATCTATTCGAATCTCAACATTGAAATAACACGTGAAACCTTCCAAATTTCAAAAATGAAATTGCTCCATCCATTCGATCTAAGATTTCAATGATATATAGAAAGTCTATTGCAGATTTTTATCGGGCCGGTCGTAACTCGCTTTTTTTCGCACTATACAAGTTTTATGTGATTTTTTTTAACTGATGGACAAAAAAATGCGCGAAAAAAGGTTTTGAAATGTTGAAGTGTGTATGTGGCTTCTCCAAATGGAAGAAGCAGTAATCCATCACTGTATCATCTTTCCGAATGTTTATACAATGGCAAAGAGATCAAAAGAGTGTGTGCAAGGGCTTCCGACCAGAATGCAACAAACTCACCAGATATACCGACGAGATTAGATTGCAGACACAATACTTTCCTCTCATTTTCGACCTCCCACGTCTATTTTTATTGCCATACGTATCGGATTTGGTTTTAATCGAATCATTTCACCTACGGTCTTTCCCGAAAACTGAGACAGGCGCTGTCTGGCATTTTTATTCAAAAATGTTGCGAAAATGTTTGATTGACTGTAATTATCATATTTGCACTTTAGTTTCACATCACTCCTTTTGTGAAAAAATTGTAGTTGTCTGGCGCCGTATCAAAAATCTGCAAAAATGTTGCGATTTTTTTCGTTATCAATTCATGAAATTGAACTGACGCTTCCTATCTCTTTTTTCTTTCGGTTTTTTGAGCTTGAATGTCATTTATTTAAACAAAGTTCATTTTTTTAAATTTAGAACATTAGTTTTGGGGCTAGGAAGATTCGTTTATTAGAAAAAAAAAGGGGTGGGTGAACGAAAAACTAGGAACAACCGACACATATTACAATGGGAGGATATTTCCTGCAGATGAAATTTGCTGCTTGAGTCAGACGAATTGGCATTTGTTCAGAAATATCTTGCAAGGTTCTGGTTCGGTGCTCTAGTTCCGTTTTTCTTAGAGCAGCTTTTTCTTTATCATCTTTTAATCTCATTTCATTTTTTCTATTTATAATTTTGAACGAAGGTAATGAAAAATTAGAGTTTTAGAACAACCCCCCATGTCTTCACTATTCTATAGAGGATATTTGAAATGGAGACTCTTATCTTTCTTGGAAACAGAAAACATTCATATTTCGACGAATAACGCTAAAATTTGCCTGAACTTGTGTTGTTCGCCGTGTTCTTGAACGCTCACACTGTAATTGTCTTCATTCTTTTTCACACACCTTAGTTTTGATAACACTTATACGCTCGATACATTATTCTTTCTGTCGATCCATCAAACGATAAACGAAGAACGAGATATGCCTTTAAACTTATCACTATGACTTTGATATTTGATTCCGACGACAAAAAAAACCATCTTTGGAATTTTTTTAAAGTTTTAAAAAAAATCATGACAGAGAATCTTACCCACACCATCTTCTCCGATTTTTTTTCCAATTCACATAGTGACAGTTGCGACCCGATGATAGAGTGTGAACTCGGAGACACTCATCGATTTCAACACTATTTGGATTTTGAACCGAAAAAAATTAGAAAGAAGAAAATGTCTCATTCAGTATCTTCATCTCTTCACCAACGAAGAAGGCAAATCAGATGAAAAGATGAAGCGGCATTAATAAGACAAATGTTGCGACAATTTTACGCTCGTTTATTTTAGATCTGTCACTGATTTTGCCGATTTTCGTTTTTTTTTCTGTGGCCATGTCTGATGTAACTTCAAGTCACCTCGTGCAGATGGGTTATGGGTCGAATTGTTTCTGCGTTGTAATGATTTTCGTTTTTTTTTAGTTGTCTGGGGTCAATTTTTGAAAGTACTGTAGGACGTAATTACTTAAAGAACCATATACTTACTATCACTACACTTCAGAGAGGATCAAACTTCACAGAAGCAGCGTTATTAATAAATATGTTAAAGGCGTACATTGCATTGGTCGAGTAGATCCGGTATTTGAACTCTGGAATTTTTGGTTGATGAAAAAACTAATTTCTAGTTTAAAAAAAGCCTTCAAAATAATTGCAACGGGATTCTAAATGAATAAAAGTTCCTACGATCTTTTTTTATTTAATAAGTTTTCTCAAATTTACGGTATTTTATTGTTGTCTCACAAAATCGGCTTCATAAACGTGAACTTCCCTATTTTGCGAAATAGTGTATGGTGAGGGATAATAATACAACGCAACGCATCCCTTCCCATTGCCCTCACGCGTGGCGTTTCGTTTTTTTGACACAGGTTTTTCACGTTTATATAACAGAATTTGTAAACAACTAATAGTAAAACACAAGTTTGTCATAAACGTATTAAAAAAAGGAAAACTTGAACTATTCCTGTACTTCAGTATCCAACTTTTCACTAGAAGAGTCGAATCATTCAATCTTCATATTCCCACTGATAAGGGACAATTAGGCAACATGCTCTTCTAGTTTTTCACTGTCTCTTTGTCTCCATATTTTCCCTTCATCTATTATTTTATTGATAACGTCCGCATTTATAGTGCTCCACAGTTAAACTGTATTGCGGGTGAGTGTCGTATACAAATCGCAACATTTTTTTCCGTCCGATATTTTACGGCGTTAGTGCTGCTGGTGCTACTCGCTCCCCGCCAATAATATTATTGATAAAGTGCTTTGAGAGCCGTCCACTTAACCCAACGAGCAGCGGAATTGTAACTATCAGCATTTTGCACCATTTTGCACAGTTTGTTTGGTCTTCACTGAAGTGAAGGTCATTTTGCACTTTAAAGAAGTGGATGATCTTTTCGCAGACATTTTTAAAAACCATTTATTTTTCAAAAAATGTCTCATGCTTTTCAAAGTGTAGCACGTGTTACAATGATCCTACATAATGGATGATCTATTGAAGATGATACGATGAGCCAATAGTTCCATCTCTCTTTCGATAGAGTTGCGTAATTCCTATGAAGACGGAACCATTGAACACATCCATCTGACAAGGACACTGACATTATCATTGATTTTTGATTCTCTATTCGATCAACTTCTTCAAGACAAATGTGCCCTTTTCATTATATCCAATAGATCCTCATTCGCCGCCATGTCCGTGTTACTTTCGACATTGTTGCTTCCTTGTTTTCTGTAAATCAAAAAGTACGGTATGAATGACCCTTTGAACATAAACAAATCGCATTCCGGATAACATAGAGAGAATTATGAGAAGTAGTGTGTTCTGATTGTCAAAAAGATCATGTTTCGCTCGTTTTTTGTCTTTTTTCCAGAGGTCATATGGCTTTACTTTGCCTTGTGATTGTATGTTTCGTAAATAACTGGTGTTGAGAAAACTGGAAGAAGATTTGTTTTTCAAGACTTTAGATGTTTACTTTCTCAATTGATAAATTTTTATCGAGTTTGAGACGCTCTAAAGTGTTATTCAAGATCAAAGATTAAATGGGGGACAGGTATTCCCCCAGTATGTTTAAATACGATAAACATACGACAAAAAAGTGCATTTTTTCTATCCCTTCCCATGTTGTTTTTAATAGCATTCTGGCTGTTCTGACGCTCTATTTTCTGAATTGCACTATGTTTTTTTTGCAGTTTTATGTTGCATCTGTTTTTCTTTTCGTCTTTTATTGATTGAAAACAGATAATAACACGTTCGCGAGTTCTAGTTTAACGAATTTTGAATTTTTTGAGCTAGTAATACATTAAACGTTCTTAGTCGAGGAAAACTTAAAATTAACTGAAACTGAGGAGGTTTTTTTAACAGGTGAAGGTATTTTGCGGTATAACAAAGCACTCGCTTCGGGCCCAGAACAGAAGTCCCGCAATTGTGCGCGCGCGTGTATTGGTTTGATGAGGCGGCCGCCGATCGGACGACTGGGGGCCCGCCTCTGCGATGCCTCTCTTTTTCTTCCCTTCTCTATTTTTCGATGATGGAGATGATGGTGATGATGATTTCACCTGGGAGTGAGGGGTAGTGGGGGCACTCTTTTTCTCTCCGCTCTGTTCGTCTCGTTTTGCCAATTTTTTTAGTTCTTTTGGAAACGGAGTGCATAGTTGGTGGTCGACTTTGTAGAAGTTCCTTCTTTTTTTATAGTTTAGTTTTTGTTTTTTTCCGTCCAGCTTGTTGGCCTTAATTTGATGATTGTTGGCGGATGTTGATTGTTATTCCGAACTATCTTTTGATAGTATCAGGATTAGAAAATTTATTTCCTCATTCCCGTATGATGTTTACAAATTTAAGATTTTTTTTAATTACAAACTGCTACTTGGAGGATTCTAAGCAAACTTAAATTCAAAAGTTCGTCATAAAATTTATAGCTTGACGACGGAAGTTAGAAATTTAGAAATATATCTCAAACCAGCTGTAGATAAAAAATTGAGTTTTGAACCCATTCATACATAAGTTGATGTGAAAAATAATGCCAATTTATTATACTACCGGTATCTTCATCCCTTTCCATATGGTCCTAAGTTCAAATCATTAATCGTATAAAGTGCCACTATTCTCAAAGTTCAAATCCGTGTTTTAATAGACATCATTTCAAACAGCTTCCACCTTGGCGTCATTCGAACACAAAAATGTACATCTTATCGAAATTTATGGCGATTTTCTGCTTATCGCGAACAATTTTACTTCTAAATTGTCGAATAAGCTGTTTGCAACATATGGTTTAGAGAAAGGAACAAATTATGTTCATTTGGCCAAAAATAATTGTACACGATAAGCAATAAAACTGTTCTAGATTAAAGAGCAGAAAGTAATAGCGTCTTGTTGGCGTCGAATTGAAATATGGTCACTTATTTATTAGCGTTTTAAGTTTACTACCAATTAATTGGAATTTTTCTAATTTTGGGATTTGGATAATAAAGTATTAAATGTAGCGTTTCAAATGTTTGTCTTATGACGATTTGTTGCTTTAATGAGCGCCAGAAAAATAGCTTGCTAATGAGATTTTCTTCATCAAAGAATTGTACCTATTCTAGACTCATCAATAATGTTGTCTATCTGTCACCAAGCCCTAACATAAAGCGCGCCTTTGTGCCAATTTTCCCATGTTTTATTTCATATCTACATTCTTCCATTGAATCAACCCTCAACCATTTCTCTGTGTACATCGATAGTTTTGTATGTGTCCGCCCTTGAAATAGCCAAAAAACCCCTCTCTTAGTTGGGGGGGAATCAATTAGGAAAATTTGTTTGGGCTACTGATGCTTATCTTTTCGAGATTTGAATTTTTTTCTCCGGGGTTCTTTCTATTTTCTATATTTTTTTGTAATTGTCAGACAACCTTGTGATTATCTCTCTTCTGTTTTTGTCAATTGTGCTATTTTTATCAATGATTTTTCTTTTGCAGAACCACACTTTGTATGTATTGTACGTAGTACTCAGTTATACAATTATAAAATGGAGGTGTCTACGAGTTATTGTCAACCAGCTGTCGGTTTTAAATATGGCAGTTTTCAGGTAAATTTGAATTAATTTTAGCAATCTTAGTTTTGTCCGATGAGTTGAAGTCCCACCTCACGAACTTGGAGAAGTTAAACTACATATTTTTCAGGAGTCTGCATCATCGATGCTGGATGATGATTTTCGGTATCCGTTCGGATCGCCAAAATTTGTCGATGGATCGATTGGGGAGGATGAAGAGGGTTCGTCTTTCGAAAACTTGGAAATGGAAACCCACACAGTAGCCATGGATGAAGAAGTGAATATTTTAACGAAATTTTTAAATTTGACACATTTTAAAAATTTTCAGATGCATAGTGAATGCTATGAAATGGAATCTGAAATGACTGAGGATCTAGAAGATGATGATGATGATTTTGACGATGATGACGAGGATGACGATGAAGATAATGATGAATGGACGAATCAGAAAAGAACAGACAATCGGGTAGGTCTTAAAGGACATTTTTAAGAGAATTGTAGCAATTTTTGTATGCTAGCGAAGAAAAATATTTTGTTTTTAGCAGAATAGTGTTGCTTATTACGCTGCTATGGAAATGCTCCGAATTCGTTTCCCATTCCAATCAATATCGATTCGCATTTCTGACTTTTGTTGTCTTCAAGAGAAGGTTTGTTGAATTTTGATATTTTGTATTCTATATTTGGCCTACACTTTCTGCTGTTCTATACGGAAAATTATCTATTTGACAATGTTTGCATACACTTTTGTTGTTTTGCCTTTCTATGAGTGGACGAAAGATTAGGAAGACAATATTTTTTAAAAAAAGGCCGCACTGGCATCCAACAGTGCTTTGATGACCACCATGCCAGACAATTTAATGATTTAAAACTTTCTTTGTTATGTAAATGATCCGCGAGACAAAGAAGACGAAACAGTAGTTAGTTGGAACATTAGGAAGTGAATGTTGCGATTAGATAGGAAAATACAATTGCACACAAATAGAAAAAACCCGAAATTTGCACTTTTTCTGCACTTTTCTCTCAGCACCCGATCCAATAACCATTTTTTGTCCCGCAGAGGCCCCCAGACAGAGGCGCTCTAGTGTTCTTTGTGTGTTTATGTATGTGTCTCATATGGTTGGGTCTGAAGTAAACGTAAGCAACAAAAAAACCGCCGAAAAAGTTTTTTTTTGTCCTACCTTCTGAGTCAGAAGAAGACTGTTGCGATTGAGGAGAGGCTCTTGTTTGAAGGTTTTTTTGTGCGTGGATTATTTGGATGGCAGCGGTTTTTTCTTTGCCTGAGACGAAAAAAATTGAACTGTTCTATTTGCGCATTTAGGCAGAGTTGAGTGGTGAATGAATGTTGCCAAATTGTGGAGAGCCAATCGAACGATTTGAGCTGAAGGGAACGTTGCGGAAGATTCGGGATCTATAAGAATGATTGGCATTCCTTCACGAATCTGCGTTAATTGTTTTAAACGGTTTTAGAAGTTTTGAACGCTTTTAATCGTTCCCCGAATTTCACGTTGTTTTTTCGGTTTTAAGGAACAATAAGATATTTAATTTTTTTAAATATCTGTTAAAGAATCCGTGCTGCTTATTACACAACGGTCCGCGCTTTGAAAATTCGATTCAACTAACTTAGTTAGTGATCCTATCTTTACATGTTCGTTTAATTTTCAATGCATAAATTTTTGGAATAAAGAGCGTTCAAATTCCAACCTGTTTACCACTGCTACCATTAGCGTTTTTCATTTTTCCCGCTGTGTCCTACATATCCAAGTGTCTCATCTGGCTCGGCGCCAGAGCTTTTTTCTAACAAGAACGTTGTTAGAGAGAAAGGCGAGAGCTCTCAGCGAGGACGCGTTCGGTGCCAGGAACTGCCATCCTTCTCTTTCTCCTGCTCCTTTTCGTTTTTTTCTTCTTCTTGAACACACACTGGCGAGCAGCGAGAAAGGAAAAAGAGCGAAAAAAAATAAAATGCCCGCTGGGTGGTGTCCAAACCCCGCTGAAAGATTCCAGACAGAGAAAGAGCTATTGGCTCGGCGCCAAGAGTTCTGAGTGCAGTTCTTTGAATTTGGATGTGTGGAAGTAGATGGGAATGAGAGTGAGAGAAGCTGTGTTCGCTTATTCCTTTTAATGCTGAAATAGTTATGAGGTGTGTGAAAAAGCGTTTTTTTCTAAGCGAACGTGACTGGGGATGAAGAATAAACAAAATAGAGGATTTTTTCCTCGGCATGGCAACGTAGGGGATGTTTTTTGAACAAAAGATATGAAGTAAATATTTGATCGAAAGAATTTACTGGGATTCTTTTTCAAAATATATCAATCGGTATGATTGAGCGGACCCGTTTAGAAGCGAGCAAATTACTAAGCGTGAGCTAAGCACGCAAGTAGTGGTTTGGAGTGGGATTCTTTTCTGATTACTTCAAAGAAACACCAACTTCCGTTAAAATTCTCTTCCAATTTCAAGGCGCCACGTTTTCCGAGTCAATGAACATGATTTTCCCAAATGTCGGTGTTCGTTCTTACTTCTGTGTTAAGCAAATCGCTCGCTCCCATTTCGCTATTCGATTACATTTCTACGTCGGCATACCAACATACGGTCATAATAAAAACCTACAGTATTTTTTCCATCGTATCGTCTTAATAATATCTTTTTTTTTAATATTTTATTCGTATGAGAAGAAAAGGGGGGGGGGGGTAGATGGTTCAGGGTCACAATTGTCGCCGACACTGACGCTCGCTCCGCCGAGAAAAAAGTAGTGTAGGCAGTAAACTGGTTTTTTTCCATCTTCTCAAAATTTTCGCGCACATCATCTGAACATCGAAGAGTCGACTCTGTTGCTTGTCATTGGGAAATGGAATGAACGAGCGATGGGGGGATATATTTAACCTTGAAGCGGTTAGCTGTTGTCTTTTCATGTGTGTTTTTTCCATCAGCTGGGGGGATTGGAAAGACGAATAAAAGGAACCTTGAAAATTGAAAATCGAATCGTTCCTCCTCATTTTGGATCAGCTGCGAACAAAGCAATTCTTGACGGAAGGGGAAATTATGAAATGAGGCGTTTTTATTAGTACTGTACTCGGTATTCAATGAAGTATGTCTGGTTGGATGTTTACGAAAAAAAAAATAGATGGGTTTATGAGAGATTTATGACGCTGGTCTATTCTGCAAAACAAGCGGATTTAGGATTTTACTATGAATAATATGAAAGATGCTGATGTTTCTAGTCTGATGTTTCGTTGTCAACATCAGATTGAATTTCTGCTATAAAATTGACGAGGGATCTCGATGACAAGTTCGAGTTTCTTAGAAACGAACATATTACAACCGGCGATACTCTAGTGATCAATGATCAAGATTACAACAAGCGGCAATAAGCAGGTTTTATGAGCAACATTTATTTATTGATAGGAATTGGGGGAAGGGGGGAATCCCTTCAAAAATCAAAAGACCGGGGATTTGGTGCACAGAAACATGATTTTTAAAGTAAAAATCGGTTAATTAACAATTTTCAGGATCTACTCAACGATACGATGATCGATTTCTATCTGAATCATATCGTCGAGCACATTCTCCCGGACAATATTGGTCGAAAAGTCATAGTGCTTCCATCGGTTTTCTGGCACAATTTGTCTCTTCGTCAACACGCTTTGGATTCAGATGATGAGAAGGAGATGTCGAACGAACAAAAGTTGGACTTGAAGTTCCGTGATCTTCACGATTTTGTCGAGGATTTCGATCTTCATGATTTCGATTATATCGTTGTCCCGGTTAACGAGTGGGAACATTGGTCATTGGCGATCATTTGTCAGCCGTTTACTGAAAACGCGAAAACGATTATTTTTGACTCGCAATTGACTGCTGATTTGAATAATTTGCAGAATATGGCGTCGTTGATAAATTCGTTCACACAGGTAAATTTTTAAAAATTCGAATTTTTAATGATTAAATGTAAATATTTCAGTACTCCTGGTCCAAAAGAAATGGAACACCTTATCCACACTCTCTTAAATTCATCATTCCGCAACACATGCCTCAACAGAGCAACAGCTTTGATTGTGGGGTGTTTATTGTGGAATTTGCTAGACGATTCTTGTTAAATCCACCAAAGAATCTAGACAATTTTGATTTTGCGAGAGAATATCCGGATTTCAACATTTCCAACAAAAGATCTGAAATGCAGAGAGCTGTTTTGTCGTTGTGCTCGAATCGTGCTCAATGGAGACCTTTGGTCGAATTGCTAAATGGTATTAACACCGCCGCGCCGCATCGTGCACTCTAAAAAGGAAACATCTCTGAATTTCATGTAAGTTATTTTTTATTTTATATTTTAATGTTGCTAAAAATGTGATAAATTAATATATTATCATGAAAAGGTCATTTTAGTAGCTATTACAAGTTTTTGGTAATTTTTTAATAATAATTGTTCATGTGTTGTGTTATGGCATAATGAGCATCTATTGGACCTATTCAGAAAATTCACAAACTGTAGAAAAAATTGTAAACAGTTTTTTTTTTTGGAAGTTTTTGCAATTGTCAAGTTTTTGCTCATGATTTCACTTTTTTTCAGAAACAACAAGCGTGAAATTTTCAACAACATCTGAAAATCCACCCTTCACGCACACTTCGTCTCATATAAACCCCGGTTTTGGTCCGTTCGTCTTCCATATTTCGAATCCTGCCTTATTTTTTGCTCTTCTTTAAAAAAAACGTTTTGCTCAATTTCAAATCGTGTCCCGGGAAATGTTTTGAAAATTCCCGCTCTTTTTGAAATTGTTCAAAACGTTTTTTTTCTTGTTATGTTAACATTTTACTAATTTTATATTGTTCTATTTACTCCGCCTTCGAAAATCAACAAACCAATCAAAAACCTCTTTTTCTCATTGTTATCCACTCTTTTGGTACTTTTTCTGTTAACCACATCCTTCACATTGAAAACTCCTTTTTATTGAATATCATTGTTTTTAGGTTGGAAATTGATAATCTTGAAAATATTTTTCAGATTTTCAATTTCCTCAAAATTATTCTAATTTTTTTTTCTTGGCTTCTCTTTAAAATTCATCCCAAAAACCCACAAATTCTTTTAAACAGCTTTGACAGGTGTTCTTTTTTTTTCTCCTTACTACTATTCTTTTTGACTCTCTGGAAAAACGTGTGTAAGTCTTATTATTTTTGGCTTCCGTCTTTTGTCATTGCTTCCTACAGTAGTTAACCGAATCAAAAATTTGGCGTAGTTTTGCACAAAAATTTGGATTTTGTTTTGCGTTAAACGTATCTAAGAAAAAGAGGAAAATTTTGTTGATCGGTATTTTGAAGCACCGAAGAAAAAAATCAAATCGTTACAAAAAATGTTTACAAAAACTTTTTTGGAGATTTTTATTGGGAAATTGTTCGATTTTTTGAGAATTTTTAATAATTGAAATTTTTGAGACTTTGAAGCTTTTTGAGCAATTGAGCTCTGATTGTTTTTTGTTTTGAGCCTTTGTGATTTTAGCTGAAAATTTAAAGATTTTGTTTATTAATTTTTCCCCAAAAGATTGACATATTTCACGAGAAGAAGCTCTAAAAAATACAAAAAAATAGTTTCCACCCAAAGATTGTACATTTTTTGTTGAATGAGTTTATTTTTTATTTTTTGTAGGTTAATTTGAGCTCTGGAGCAAGTTTCAAAGTTTTTAGAAATTTTTGAACACGGAAATTTTTTTTCAAAGAATTGGGGCGAGAATTCTTTGGCGAAGATTGTTTTTTGTTAAGTAACCTTGGTTCGCGTTTCAAAATGTTGGAAAAATATTTTTGGTGTTTGGGAATTTCTTAAAATTTCCGAAAATTGTTCCAAAGTCTGAAATTAATATTCAAAAAATGAGAAGCTCATTAAAAAATTCGTTGTTGTACCGATCTGTTATTCACATTGTTTTTCTTTTCTTTTTTGTAATTTGTGCCCCCCGCCGCCTGTTTTTGTTTGTCTTTTCTAATATTTGTTTTTTTTTTCATCCCAAAAATGTTCCATCTAATCTTCTCCATGACTTAAAAACACCTTCTTGCCATGGTGAGGACTAGAGCTTTTGATAATGTCTTGATTTTCCAAGAATTTGTTTATCATTATCTTTAACTTTTTTTTTTCTAAAACACGATACACTCCATCATCGGTTGATCAAAAAACTTTATGGGTTCAGGTTTTCCTTCTTTTTTTTGTCTAATTTTATTATTGTTTAACACATTTTCTGCTCTTTTCACCTGTTTCTTATTTTATTTTTTGTGTGGTTTTCAATTCTTGAGTTTTCACAACTTTTACATTTTTTTTCGCTGTTTTTTTATTTCTTTACCATTTATACCCCTCGAAACTTATATTCTTAACCTAGAATAGTTATGTGTTGGAATAATGGTGTTTTGTTGTACTTTTTCGATCATTCGACCATTTGTTTTTCATTTTTTTTTTCTGAATTGCAATTGATGTACAGGTGGGAGAATGACGATGTTGAGTCAATAAAAGTGTTGTTATAGAAATTTGTTTATATAATTAAATACGAAAACTAAATATAAAAACCGAAATTGTGCACGGGGGGAGATATGTAGGATGTACAGCGGGAAAGGGTTTCGAGGAAATTATGACTACCAGTTTTTTGGAAGAAAAAAATTTATAATCAAAAAATAGTATTTACAGAAAAAAATCACTAGGGGTTATCAAGTATTTCTTCTGTTGCTACGGATTGTTGTTCAGAACTTATTGAACGTTCCGGATCTTCGATTCCTTCGTAGTCGGAACCCTGAAAACGATTTTTTGTTAGTATTATTGATTTCAAATTATTGAAACGCATGAATTCGAAGATAATTACTAGGAGATTTTGATGAATGGGATTCAAATACGACATAATCTTAATTTAATGTTAAAACACTAAAATATTTGACTCTGCGGTATATAGAAAAGCGCATTTTTAAAAGCATTGTGCTACTTAAAGTGTCTGTTTACTGATTTTCAATTTTTGTTTTAATCGACTCAGAATCACCTATTATTAACGGAATCTACAAAAAAATTCAGTTCAAAAGCTTAATTTTGAGCAAAACGTTCCCTCAAAAACCCAAAAACGGGTGGTGGCACCTCCCGTTTTGCACTGACACCGCCTGTTTGCGGCACTTTTCCGGGAGCTGTTTTGGACCCACGGGCGCCCGAAAAAAATTTTTTTTTTGACAAATTCATTAATAATAGGTGTTTCTGAATAGATTAAAACAACAATTGAAAATCAATAAACAAACACTTTAATTGTGATCGGGATAACGTTTTTCAATTTCTGATTTTTCTTCAAGTTTTCTACATTTTTCAAAATTTCAGTCTATTTTAAGATATAAGTAATCCTATTTAGAGCAGCAATATTTTGAGATCAAATGTCAAAAAATCAAATTCCTCTGAATATGTTTCTTATTTGGTTTCAATTTTTATCATAATTCTTACAATGTAATCCCATTCAACCTCTCCTTGTAATTTTAGATAATCACGCTTCATACTTGTGAGATTTCCGATATGCAGCCAATTTTAATATAAAATAAAATGGATGCAAACAAAAAATTAAGTCTATTATTATATTCCGAGTGTAACATTGATTCAAAGACTATCTATAGATTTTGCAAAACATTTTGAATTTCGTACTAATACCAATGAATGTTTCTTTTAAAAAAAAAAAAATATGTTTAATTACATGTCATTGCTAAGATTCAAAAACAAATAGCATTCCATCAATTTGAAGCAATATTAATTTGTTTGTTTTCTCATTATTAGTTCCGTTAAAAACAAAAATTCTTAAATGCAACAAAACATAAAAATTTCAAACACTAAAACCTTCTTTTCTCATTTGGGAGTTTTGGAAATTGGCTGCAACACGTTTTGGCTGAAACTTTATGAAAAAAAATGAACAAACCTCTGCATCTCCGTACAAGATATAATGTTGAATGATGAACAAAACATCGAAAACAATTGAAATCAAACCGAGGCCAAATTTGACAGGATTCGCAATAAATGCACTCCAATCACTAACATTCAACGCTTGGAATACCATTTGTAATATGTCGAGAGTTCCACCAGTGAAATCGAGTAAAACATTGCCAATTGACCAGCCATTGGTACTTTTCCGCAAATAATTCATATAAGCCTGTGAAAATAGAATTTTAAATTGTATTTTGGGTTTTTTTTAAATACCTGCGGAAAATATTTGGAGCATGTTACAGCCATTTTAATATAAGACAGATTTGAAACAAATTGTAAAATCGAGATTTTGTTGAAAACAGAGGCAACCGCTGAAACTGTGCCAAACACCAAGAGAACAATAATAAGGACTATGCATTTCTTTGAGACTTGTTGATTTTCGCGCTGAAATTGATTGTTTAATTCTGAATATTTTTGAAATATTTATCTACCTCATAAATGAAGCACTGCACAACTGTAACAGCGCAGGCGAAGAAAGCGTGTACTGCAAAAACGACATCGTTTGTGAGGACTGGTGGCGGAGACCGTGGATTTTCAAAATGGTAGATTTGCTGAAAATGAAAACTGAAATTGAGAAAATTGAAAATTGAATGAAAACCTTGACATGTTCACTGAAGTACATAAGGAGATTGTAGAGAGAGTATGCTCCAAATCCAACAAGGTTCAATGCCAGAAAATCGAAATTTAGCCCAATTACACTGTAAAATAATGGTTTTAGTTTTTTTTTTGTTTTTGAAAATTTCTTGGTTGAGGAGACTTAAAGGCAGTGGTCCGCTTGATTTTGTTCGAATTTTAATCATAAAGAATTGCACTTTGGTTATCAAAAAAATGTATTTTCGCATTAAAAACGTATTAGAAAGAGTGGAATACTGTCTTTAAGAAAAATTAACTATTTACTTTACAAAAACTGCACCAAAATTTAAAATACTCACCTTTTTCTCTTGAAGTTTAACAAAATTTGTGGATAAAACGATATACTCCATGCAAAAAAATACGACCATCCAACAATCTGCACCAACGCGGACAAGAATTTCGAGCGGATCACGGAAACTCGGACGAATGCTTCCGAAATACTAAAAAATGTGATATTTATTCGGACGAAAAAGTTATGATAACTTACTCTAGGTCACACTTTTCGGAACCTCGAACCGTACAATTTACAGCTTCGACAACTGCTCCAACAACTGGATGAACACCGGTCGCCAATAGATGAGCGGTCCAGTTTTTGACATCAACGTATAATGGATAGGTGATATAATCGGACGGTTTGAAAATCAAGGTCGCATTCTTCGGTTCGGTTTCAGAATGATTCCGAATTTGGAATTCAATGTTCAAACTATCGCCTAATATTATTTCAAACTCTTGAATTGGAGCAATAACTTCATTGGTTCCTGCCGCCGAATTGAAGATAAAAACTAGGGATACAATGAAGGACACGGTAATTGAGGACAAGTAGAGCATTGTTGGCGATATCGTAATGCGTTTACGATTTTTGCATGCTGAAAATGGATAAGGGATTTTCAAAGAAAATTTTTTATTTAACAAATTGTAACTTTTCTCAAAGAAAAATCAAGTTTATTGTGAAAAACGATTGCCAAAATTTGAGAGGATACGCTTAATCCAAGCTTAGGATCAAAACAATAATTAAACAATATGTTTTATATTAACAGTTATCGCTTATCAAAACGTGGCGGGTTTTCACTTAAAAAGATCATTTTTCAAATACATCACTTCCTTATCAGAAAAAAATAAGTTCCTTGTTTTGCATTGTAAAGTGTGATTCTTTGAAATGCACTATCTTTATCAAAAACATTGAAAAAAATATGAAACGGTCCCATATAACACAATTTTATGGACGAAAGAAATGCATGAGGAATTTAATAATAAAAATAAGAATCAATTTGACACCTCCTTTCACTTTTCAATATTTTTTCCTCAAAACAGGATTTTTTTCTGATGATAAGAAACAGGGGTGAATGATTTTTTGTCCCCAACTTTTACATCACCTCGGATTGCTCTTTTCAATTTGATAATAGACATTCGATATTTTCAACAGCTCGTAATAATAATAGACGAAAGGATGAACGAAACGAACACACAAAAAAAAACAGAAACAGCTGTTTGGTCTAGTGAATTCACGTGAAGTTTAGTCCATTACTATTTTCAACCGAAAGATTGTTATTTCGTTTTGTGGAGAGACAATCTGACGAAAAGAAGAAACAATAAATGGAAAATTATTGGTTATATATTGTCGTCGTAATATTTTCCAATGGTAAATAAAAACGAATATTTTAATAGTTGTTGCCGATTTTTTTGGAATATGGTTCCCCTCCACTATAAAAGAGAACTAAAAGATGGAAATTGAAAACGGTGCTAGCCTATGATATTTTGTTCATAAATATAAGCGAAAAGGTCTTTAAAGGGGGCAAACTAAACAAATGGAAACAAAGTTTGGAAAAATTGAGAGAAAAATCAAAAGGCACTTTGGTCAGCTGAATTCTTTGTTAACAAGAATAACAAAATGTTCAGTTTTTTTGTAAACCACTTGTCATACAAAAAATAGAACCTTTTTTGTCACTTTTTAGGGATTATAAGCTTATCTCTTATAAGAGAAAGAGATGAGAAAAGAATGAAAGTAAAACAACGATACAACGGAATTACGCAGGATGTATGCTGTTTAGTGAGCGCATTTTTTGAATTTTGAGTTGCTATTGTCAAGATAAAAATTTCTGGCCGCTCGTTTTGCGGAGTGTCGTTGGGAATTTACTCGCTACGCGCAAGACCAACTGAGAAATTTGAATTTTGAACGCGTTGCGGTCGTGCTGCGAGTAAATTCCCAACGAAACTCCGCAAAACGAGCGGCCAGAAATTATTATCTTGACAATATTTTTTCGGAAAATTCGCTTTTTTGGTTGTTTTACTTAATATATGTGAAAGTTTCCAGATATTCGATGAATATCGATAACAAGACAAGTGTAGAATATTCACCAGCTGCGGATCTTCCACGAAATCGCGATCAGCAATTCAAAAAATTCCCAAGAAGACAAATGAAGAATGACAGCGAGGATATTAATTTTTTGAGTCCTGTAGCGCCAGCAACTAGTAGTGCATCGAATAATCAAGTTTTGTGAGTTGTTTAAAAGAAATTAATTCCTTAAAAAAGGTACATTCTAGTGAAATTCCAAAATTGGATACCCTTCGCTTCAAGCCAATTAAAACACTAGCTAGTCGAATTGATGGTACGGAGTATTGTGATGAAAGCTCAACGGACAAAATATTGTAAATTTTAGATAGCCTATTCAAAAAAAAACTTATTTTTAACAGAGAAATGCTAGAAATTGGTCAAGTTGATCAAGCGGTTGCATACACCGACACACTTTATTCAAATTTTGTTGGTGAAAATGACGAAGAAGTAGATATTGTAGCTCTAGCGGATTATGTGAAAATTCTGACGATTCTACGACAATGGAGGAGAATTAGTCATTTGATTGCAAAACGGAATTATCATCAGATTCATATTGTTTTTGCCTATTATGCAGTTATAGCTCTTTTTCATCGAAAATTGTATGAGGAGGTTACTGATTTGCCAGTTGGTCATTTGGTGAGTTTTTTCTTGAAAAAAAAGAGTTTTTCTTCAATTAATAAATTTTAGATAACAAACACGACTAATCAAATACTGCCATTGAAATCTCCTTCACAAATCACTGGTAGACATGTCGAGGAGGAAAGAATGAAGTACTCATTTGCGAATATGTCTGAATTGGATCAAATTTCTAGGCGACTAAGGGTATTCATAAAAATATCCTTTAAAAATATTGATATTTTAATTCCCTAATTTTAGCTGGCACCGGCTCTGATGTTAACAATTGCTGAAAGTTACCTGAAATTGATGAATAGAGATGCAGCGATGTTGTGTATTTCATATGCTGTAAATAACGACACAACCCCAGTCCATGTTGAAAGATTGATGACAAAATATAATCTTGTTGAACCGAGCGAATGGGAGAAATATCGAGAGATTCGCAAAACACAATTAGATTTGCATGAAGGAAACATGGATCCGAAAATATTGATCGAAAAAGCACAGAACTGTTACGAGATGGGCAGATTTTTGGAAGCGAAAAAGTTGACGGATGTCGTATTTGATAACTATGGACCACATCAAGAATGTCTGATATTGAGAATTCATTGCATGACGATGCTGAAGGATTCTAGAGGATTGTTAGAGCTTGGAAATCAATTAGTTGCTGATGATCCGCATGTTGCGCTACCTTGGTATTGTGTTGCTCTGTATTATTATACTGTTGGAGCAAATGCAAGGGCCAGAAGCTTTATAAGTAAGTTCTGATTAAAAATATCGAGTATTTTGAAATATAAACTTTCCAGGCAAATGTACTGTTATGGACACAACTTTTGCTGAAGCTTGGGTAGCATTCGGTCACATTTTACACTATGAAGTTGAACATGAACAATCGATGAGCTGTTATTATAGAGTATCTTTAGAAAAAAAATGGCCGATTTGGAATCTATAATTCATCAAAATTTCAGGCATCGAAACTAGTTGACAGAAGCTCGGAACCATTTCTCTACGTGGCGTTACAATACAGTTCTAATAGTCAAAAATTGAGCAAAAAGTTCATGTCTGAAGCGGTCAGTCGGTCGCCAAAAGATCCGTTAATACGACATGAAGAGGCTTGTATTGCATACACGGCAGGAAATTATGAAGAAGCGGATAAATTGTTCCGACAAGTGTTGTATATGGTGACGGAGAGTCCAGAGATTATGGATGTTAAAGATGTGTTGAAAAAGTAAGTTTATTCGAATATCTGTTTAAGTATTACTGGGTTAACGGGTTTCTGGGAGAATATTTATTTGGATATGAAAATAGGATAATCTGAAAAATCATGAATTAAAATGTAGGGTAAACGTAGGGTAAGAGTAGGAAAATTTAGGATGTTCTAAAAATTTAGACATTTTTTGAAACATCTGAAATATTAAAGATTAATTAATAATCGGAATTTTAGATGAATACTTTGAAACCAGTTCAAAATTGGAAAACTAAGAAATTATAAATTTAAATAAAGGTTAGTCTGTCTTGAACATGTTTCGATTTTTTTCGTTATAAAATTGTGCCCGAGATCAACATTAAAAAAAAGAAGTTTCTGTTTCAAGTCATTTAGAAAATACTTTCAAACTTTTAAATTCAATGCAAACTGACCTTATATATGTATGTAATTTTAAAATGTCTAATACCATTTTTTTCCAGAAAATTCGAAGATTTCTGGCGGCCTATGATCAACAATCTTGGGCATATTTCAAGAAGAATGAATCGAATTGAAGAAGCGATCATGTTCCATCAGTAGGAATTTTCAAGAAACCACTTCCACCTAAATTCATATAATTTCAGAAGAGCAGTGAGCATGGAGCCGAAATATGTAGATGCGATTGCATCAATTGCCATATGTTATACAGTTTTGGATAACGTATGTTTTAAAAACCTCCAGGTCCTTGAAAAAGTTAGTTTTTAGGCTTCCATGGCTACTGAATATTACAACCGAGCATTGGCAATTGATCCATTTAACGAGGTATTTAGGAAATTTCAACATTTCTCAAATTTGTTTAATTTTCTTCCAGGCAGTGCGACAGTGTATGTCAAGAATGATTTTGTCTCAAATGGTTCTTTTCGATTCTGATGGAACATTTGAAGAAGAAGCAAAAGATGATGTCGCAAAGATGCACGATTTTGGAATTGATAGGTTCGATATGGGAGAGTACAGACAGCAGCCACTTCCACATTCATCGATTCGTATGGTAAATAAATAATTATTGATTTATAAATATCCAAAAATTATGGATTTACAGCCACATGATGATGCTTGGGTCGTTCAACCACTTCCAGTTTGCGATGATCCTATTTTAACCTTGAATACTGATATCTTCGAACAACGATCAGGCTCTGCGATAGTTTCATTCGAGCCACCATCTCCAAATCAAGGATAAGGAGATTTTAGTTTAACTTATTTGAATATTTTATCATGGAAAAATGCTTGTCTGTAACTAATGAGTCTATTTGATTTGGGTATCTGATGAATGTTCTCAAATTTGTTTGCTTTCTGAGAAATTAAATATTTATGTTATTTGACTTTTTCGATAAAATTACACATGAAATAAAAAACTAAACCCTTATTTTACAGATAAAAATTTCAATAAATAAAACTAAACAAAATCATCCCGGACTTCAAATGGAACCCGTTCATTAATAATTGCTTCCCTAATTACATCACCATTGAGCAAAAGTAGTCTGGCTAATCGTTGTCTTGCAAGAACTGTTCCGATAGATGTGACGTAGACCAAATCAGATTTTCGACCGTAGTTATCGCGAGTTAGAATTTCTTTCACACCCGACCATTCCTGAATTTTTCTTTGTTTGAAAAAAAAAACAATTCAACTTTCTGTAAATTATACCTTTAATGCTGCAAGAACCCTTGGTCTTGAAATCGGCTCATCGCTATAGCTTTTACTGGAGAAAATTGATTCGTTGACAAGGATTGGATCTTTTCCTTCGGAAACCAGATTATTTGTATCTTCTTCTGTCAAGTATAATGCATCGAACCGTCCAGAAATTGCGATTGAATGGAATGTTCGATAGGCGATCTGGAATTAATCAACATCAGATATTCACTGTTTTCTAAAATTTACATGATGAAGCGGCATCCATTGCGCTTTTCGAAGTAACCTTGGTTCAATAAGATTCGTTTCACAAAACACTTTAAGATTCATTGTTTTAGCGGATGCTAATGCTTGACTCGACAAGTATCGAAGAAACTCTATCATCACAGTTCCAATGTCAAGACCATCCTTTATTTCCACTCCTTCATCTTCTGTTTTCGTTCGAGGCAGCTGAAAATTGGAATTATCGATTTTATTTTGGATTGGATCAACCCACCATTGTGACAAAAATCGATTCCATTGTCAGGGTCATTCTCTCGTAATCTGCACCACCATTTCCTTGCAATCTTCCTAGTCCAAATTGTATCAAAATCCTCCCTACGTGCCAAATATTCAATGTATCGGATGGTAATACATTTTCCTAAAATTATCCTATTTGAAGGCCGAGGAATTTTTCTGAAAAAATACCGCTTTCAACCATTGTTCAATTATGAACAAAATTCGAACCAAGTCATTGCTATATGCTTCAGAATATCTGAAATTTTATGTTATTTTTATTTCAAAAACGAAATAAATTTTACGTTCAAAAAAGAATAAACAAACCGTGAACTTATGTGTCATTTTAATAACAAAAGTAGGTCGTCATAGGGTATAAAAGGTGAAAAAATGATGAGTCGATCATTCATTCGTCATACTAGGAGCAGTCGAGTAACAAAACGGTAACTTTAGGAACAATCGCCACAATTCAATCGTTTCTTCGTTTCTCAGACAGTAATTGAAATGGCCGACGGAAACCCACCAGCTGAAGCTGCCCCCCAAACCGCTGAACCATCCACTCGTACCGCAATTCCGGGAGCGTCCGGCGGTTCATCCCGTGGTGCTGCACCAGGACAAGAAGCTACTTTTGGATTTGTCACCCAACAGTACACAAACTACGTCACTGATATTCAACAAGCCTACGAAGCATTGAGACAACGAGCTGTAGCTTTGCAACAAGATGCTCCAGCTCAATTGCAAGAGCTTCAATCAAAAATCCAACCTCAGACACAAGAATTGGTACAAACAATTCAAGATACCGTAAGTCATTCAGTTTTTAAATTCTGTAATCATTCTTAATCTTCAGGAGGCTCCAATTGCTGTTCAAACCGGCCACGTTGTTGAAATCTTTGGCTTCTCATCAGTCCTTCTTCTCACCTTCGGAATCGCCTCAATTGTCAGTGGATACGTTCTCTCGCCAGTTCTCGGAATCTTTGTTGGACGTTTCGGTGCCGCGCTTGCTGCGTCACTCTTCCTCCCAGCCGGTGCCGCTTACTACTTGTCTGATGCAGATGGCTCGGTCCCAGACACCCGCTCAAAACTATTGGCACTTGCCGCCCTTCAAGGACTCCTTTTGGGACATGCTTTGGCTTACACCTACGTTGCTGGCCAACCACTCTCATTCATCACCCCACTCTCGATCGCCTTCGCCTACCCAATGGTAGCTGGACAAGTTGGAACCGCCCATATCCCACTTGTTGGTGGAACCGTTGGAGCTGCACTTGCTGTCCAACTCGTTGTTGGAGTTCTCGGAGGTCTTCTCTCTGCTAGTTATTTCTTGATGGCTTTGCTCTACAGTGGTGCCTCTGGAGCTGTCCTTCAATTCGCCAACAAGTATTTGCAAGCTCCAAACAAGGTACTATTTCATATATTACAGTTTTTAAGATACCAATGTTTCAGGTTCATCTCTACCAAATCTTGTTGGTTGGATCAATCCTTTTCTCAAAGGCTCTGGTTTATGCTCTTTTGGGAAACGATGGAGCACACTCGAAATAAATTAATTACGCACCTTCGTCTAATAAAAAATTTTAAAAATATCAATTTAACACAAACCTTTGAATACAATAAGCTGCCTTTTCAGTTTTTACTCTCTCATAAAACTCGGCGTACAAATCTGACTTCACTTCAATTGATTGTCGCATCTCCTCTCCAAATCGTTCCGAAATTGGGTATTTCATTTTCTTCGGCGCCACGTCATTATTAATCATTAACTGGCGCTTCAAATCGCAAAGCGCCTCCCACACAACCCATGGAAGACTTTGTCCAATTTTCGAACCTTGGTTGGTTTTTCGAGGCTCGACGTATGAGACATAATACCTGCAAAAACATACTTTCGAGTTAAGAGGAACGAACGGAAGAATTTCAAACCATTGTCGGATTTTCTCATGCATCGCCGGTGTGCATCGCATGTAGGTTTTCCTGTTTTCATGAACGATGTGATCTTCTTCGCCGCCGAAATCCTGAAAAAAAAAGATCTTAGAAATGGATCAGGGTTTCGTATTTTCAAGCGTTTCCAATACTTTAATATTTTTAGCTCATCATCTAATCAATATTGAGGTTGATTGAAACAGTGAGAAAAATTGTTTTTAGAAAATGTTGTTTATTTCTGTATTAAAATGTTATTCTTGAGATAAAATACGTTCTCGGTGGGAGGTCCCGTTTATTTCTGTGTTTATTTCTGTTCAAAATTTGTTTATTTCTGTTCAAAAAATTAAAAATTCAAACCTCGAAAAATTTCTGTCTGAACGTGGCAAATAGCTTCTCATATCTCAATTCGACAACTTTATCAGTATGATAAAATGAATAATCATCCTTTTCCATTCCAGCGAGTCTTTTAATAATCGCTGCATGTCCTGACACAATAGATGCTTCATTTTCAATCCCATATTCGTCCAACAACTGTTGAATCCTCCTTGCGTATTCATTTCTGATTGCAATCGTTTTGAAATACAATTGCTCGTTTCCAAAGAACACATCGACTCCGTCCGGACATATAACTTTATCGTAATCCCATTCAAACGTACTGCCGATTCTTTCATACTCTTCTAATATTTCTTCAACTTTTCTCGCCTTTCGATACAATTGTCCGTTCAATCGTGTACTGTAGTACATTGGTTTTGTCCCCGACATCATATAATCCGGCGCTAGATCACATTGTTCATAATTTGCAAGTGGTTCTGCTGGCACTCCACTTTTTGGAAAATCTACAGCAACCGAGCATTTAAGAGCAATCGAGTGACAATGTTCGCTGAAATATTCGAAGATTAATGACAGATAAACATATTTAAAGAACTCACTGGAATAGACCGTTCAAATCAGCAAACGCCAAATGAGCATTACTCATCCTACCAATTGAATCTTGTTGCAAATATTTTAAAAAGAATTCAACCATATCATTTGTCGACGGTTCCTTATCATCTTCAATCGCTTGACTACTCGGAAAAATCATCGCCTTTTCATTCTGTTCGAAGAACATTTCTGGATCCCAAATAACTGAATATTCATCACCATCCAAATCAGAACCTGCCATTTCATCAGGATGTGGTCTAGGACCATGTTGTGGAAAAACAACAACATCCACCAAATGTTTCAGCGACGGTTGATAAACAGCTTCAAACACTCTGACATCTCCCGGCACGTGACACGGATTTTTCGTTATTAGCACTTTTCCTTTCAGAACAATTGGATTGGCACTGGTTTGCCGAATTGATGGAGAATATTGAATAAATACTTGGCCATGTTGAAGAAGTCCCGTTTCATCGACAACACCATACATTGATCGACCATATCCGCTCGGAAGGAATATTTTGGCCTGGAAACTTCGACATTTTTAAGTAATTGACAAAAAAAACGAATTTACCTTTGAAATGTGATGAATAATATTATATCGATAAACTGATACAATCATATCGCGAACGAATGGATCAGTTGTCAATTGAAATCCTCCTGAATTCGCCGCTTCAATCCAATCAATTGGTAAAGTTGTTCTATTCGTCAGCTCTTCTGCTGCACATTTCTCATTTATTAGCATATCTGGAAAAAGGGCTTTCTTAGTAGCTTAAATAAATAAATCTTTAACTAACTACTCAAAATCGACAGCTCTCTTTCCAAGAAATAATGAACTCTCGAGCAAATCCTTTCATGAGACACTTTCGACTGCTTCTCCGAAACTTGATCCAAAATTGTGATAAAAGGCCTGTTGAGGCAAACTGGACTCGGCATTGCATATTTCACCACTTCTAGATAATCTGGGGTTTGTCCCCCTGAACTATCAAGAAACTTTCTTTGACTTTTTCGGAAAATGATTTTCGGCATGCCGACAATTTCATCAATCATCGGATCGATTACAACAATTCCTTTGAATCCTTTGAATCGAACCTTAAATTTGAGTTTGAACGTTTTAATTTTAAAAACCAATCCATTTTACCTGAAAACATGCAGGTGTCAATTTCAAGTCAAGCATCCTCGTAATTTTCGCTGCCAATTTCACGGAAATTCGCCCGCATCCATCGGAAAAACAATATTTCTTATTTGGTCCACCTTCAATATCTTCTTCAACAACCCAATGTTTCGGCAATAATCGAACTGTTGGCTGTGCTTGCGTAAAGCATTGTCCCATTCGGCTCATCATTTTTGGAACACTCATGGCTTCTCGAAAATCTCCCATCCATTTTCGAATCTCTTCAACAGTGCCCGTTACTTCTCCAGTTATTTCATCAGTCTTCGGTGCGTAAAGATAACATCCCTGGTCTCGCATTTGTGAATTACTCCATCCAAGAAAACTGTAGACTCGATCGGCAATTGGAATACCGTGTTTGAGGGTAGAATGAATAAATTCTGATACGATGTTTGAAGCATCTGAAGTTAATATAATAATGATGAAGACAACCTTTTTTTAAAATTACGTCCAATATTTCCAATAGAAAAATCTCGCAAAACAAGTCTTCCACCATTATCATCTCGAAAAACACATCGAAGTGCATAATCTGGACCAAATTTTCTGACAACTCTATTTATCATCATCACTTCTGGAGCCATGAGAAGTACACGAGTTGGGCAAACCATTACCTGTAAAGAATTTTAATAATTGAAGAAAATGAAGAAATTTAGTACTTTAGGCACGGCTACACAATTCTTTGGCAATGGCTTCGCTAGACCAATATCTTGAATTCGTTCACCACTCAAATATCGCTCATACTGATCCTTTCGAGCATTGTACAACGACCAAAAAGCTTGTAAAATATCAATGGACCTTTTTTCATCAATTGCATTCAACAATTGTTCCAAAGTTTCTTCACAAGCTCTTCGGCATTCTTTCATCGATCTTCGAACGGCTTTCAGGAATAGTGGCTCATCTTCCAACTCATACGGCTCCGAGCCCGTGGTTGCATCAAAAATCTGATCATTTACAACACTTCCTCTTGTTATCAACGCCTGCATTGCATAATTTGCGCGAAAGGATCCTAATGATACAATCGGTGGTGTTGGCGTCAACACCCTCCGAATTGCATATATTGGACCGAAGTACATTTTCGCAGAGCAACGTGCCGATAAGCGACCCACAACGTCGACAAATTCAAAGTTTGGTTCGTTCTGTAAATTAATTATATCTTTTGCCAGTTTAATTTTGAACAAGTAAATACCGCCTCTAGACATGAAAGTTTTGGGAATTGAATCCTTATCCAATTACTTTGAGCTAACGCTTCTGTTGAACATCCAGAACTTCGGCCGTCGCCAGGCCACGAGAGAACTCGTATCTGGAAACGTTTGAAATAAAAGATGTTCTCATTGCTTTTTGCATACCCAATCGTTACAAGTTTCCAAATTCAGAATTCTCGACTTCGAAGGATGATGAAACGATACTTTCGGAAGAGCTTCCCATAATTGTGGTGGATGTTTTAGTTGGAAGTACAATGCATTGTAATTTGAAGATGACATGTCAACGACCACTTTTACGAAGGAATTGTAGTATAAATTAAGACGAAACCCGCAGTATTCTAGACCATCAGCTTCGATTTCTGTGAGGTTTGAGCTATAAATTTGAAAAAACTCAATAAGGTTACCATGAAGCGGAACCCCAAAAAAGACATAAAGATGTCGTTTATCGTGTTCAAATCGAGCATATGATAACAATTGATTTGATCCAGCTACTTTGAAATCGTGACTTTCTCGTGTCGGATCAGTATTCTGCATGTTCACTCTTCTGAAAAAAAAAATATTTGAAACACTTTATTAATGCTGAATATCTCACAATCCACAAACAGCATTCTCATTAGTAACATAATCCCCCCTGATGAAAAACAATCCAGCATTAACACAATTTCCGATTGAAATCGAAGTCAGTGGAATATTTGGATGATGTGGTCGAATATTAGGTGAAACGATTGGAATCCTCGAAACTTCGAAATGAACCTGATTTTGGAGCATTGTTTGCAATTTTTTCGAGAATGCTTCAACGAATCTCGTGAATAATATCCATTCATTTTTCACGCCATCGATTATTACAAATTTAATGCATCCTTCGAATACAAATGCTTGTTCTTCATATGATGCTCTTGGCAATGCTCCAACTCTTGACCATGTTATTTGATCGATATTTGAAGACAAGATTTTTTCCTCTAGGAATTTTTTCATATGCTCAATGTTTTTTGAGGAATATATGAATAAATCTTCACTTGCTGGTCCGATTATTGAAATATCCAGATTGAGTTCCGCATTTCTAAAAAAACAGTTTCAGATCAATAAATAAATCTCAACGGTTTCTATTTCCAGATTTCTTTTTCTATTTTAAAGACAGTGTGTCAGTTAATTTTACCCTGCTCTTTTCAGTTTCAAAATTTAGAGAATTTTCTATGTTCTATTTAAAAAAAATGAAATTTCTAAATTATTAAGTACACAATTAATATTTCATTTCATACACTAAATAAATCTTTGAAAAACTCACTTCGCCTCAGTAATTGGCATCATCCTTCTATCGTGTCGATCAGCTTGTGCTTTCAACATTTCAGCCATTTTCTCCTGTTCTAGAATGTTTGCACAACCTCGATATCTATTTTTTTCGTACAGGATATGGGTTGATGGTAACGAGAATCGACGAGGAGAATATTCTACTGTAACTTTGTTGTGATGGTGGAAAGGGGCTTCTGAAAACAGAGGTTGGATTTTTTGAGCAATAAAAAGGACTGAAATTTTTTTAAACGAAAAACTTCATAATTTAAAATTACCGTTACGACTTTCTTCCTATATGTTTTCGCGTGTACCGTTTTTTCGTGTGTTTAGCAAAAAAGAGGACGCTAGTATGTGCAAGCGTATGCTAATAACACTAACATAACATTGGGTCACTGTTATTACACCGTCATCTGTCATTTATAAAGCTCCAAGGACGAACATTTGAAAATGGACTAACTTTCGTATTTTTAGTCTTTCCGCTGTTATACCTAGGCCATTGTTACTTACGATGACAATTCGGAATTTACAGCATCTTTTGCATGTTTTTTAAAGCTTTTCATTAAAATTTTGACTCACCATTCAAATATGTTCGTTTCACTGGACAATAGAAATTATCTCTCCATGTTTTTTGAATTTGTGACTCCTGTGGCGGCGAATTTCCACTTCCATCGTTTTGAAATTGAGGAGGAAGTGCAGAAGAACTTTCAGATGTCTGTGGTATATTGTAGTTTTCAACCACATCGGATATGAAATTATCGAATTCGGTTACGGTAGTCTCGGCTAAAGTGTTTTCTGATTCGGAGTAATTCGAATTTGGCAGCTTGTGGCTATAAAATGAAAATTTGTTCATTAAACGTTTGTTTCCTTACTGTCTAAGTCTACCACTAGTATCTACTAGAAATGACTTCATAAACGGTTTTGAAGAATGTCCCGTTGAGAGTGTATTAACCGGTGTACTGTCATTTTTGTGGTTTGGTAGAATGCCAGTGCTGAAGTTGTTAGGACGACGCGAGAACGTTGCTAACGATTGTCCGCGCTGCCTTCTGGAAGTTTTCTTCTTTGAAACAAAATAAAAATAACCAATTTAGTCAGATAAACCGAAGAATCAATAATCTAAAAATTGAATAAACGAGAATTTTCGTTTTCAAACCTTGGTTGATGATGACGAGAAGATTGTGCGTCGTCATTAATATTTTTGTTCTCATCATTTTCCATTGATATTTCTGAAAATGTTTTTTGAAGTTATTTTTCTTCACTGTTTGATCCGTTGAAAAGGTGAAAATAAGATAGAATTAATATTCACATTTGAATTGTCAATTTAAGGTAAACACTTACACAGAAACCAACGTCGTTGTTGCAACGAAAAATAAAAAAAATTCGGAAAAAACTAATCGATATTCATTTTTCCAACTCATCATGCACCTTTAAACAAGTATTTTAGATTGGTCCCAATACGACTACAGTAATCCTATCAATTTTCTCTAATTCTCCAAATTTGTTCATTCCATCTTTTCATTTCATATTTCCTTTCGAGAACACGTGTTCTTGCAGTTCGCGCTGAAATTTGCAATTTTTGAATTTAGCTCGAAATTTCTATCCAGCATTCACTTTGCGTTCTCGTTTTCATGTTTTTTTGCTGACGTACACTAACTGCAGGGCAAGGTCGCTCCATTGCGAAACAGAACACTTTCAAATAGTCATCATTTTCTGCTGCCTCGCTCTCACTCCAGCTGCGTGTGCGTTCGTTCCCAATTGTCATCATCTAGGTCGCGTCGTTTTTTTCGTGAAGATTTCAGAAGTTTATTGTTTTCTGGAACGAAATCTCTTTATTATATTTTACCTTTTCCATGATGTTCTCTAAAATATCATTTCCAGGGCCACTAACCAGTTGTAACCAAAAATGGCTCAAGTACCAACACACAAGGATGAAAAGGAAAAGAAGAACGACGAGCTGGCTACTGCCATTCTCAAGGTTTGTTTCAGTTGGTTTTGGAAGTTTTCACGAACTAAATTATATTTTAGGATAAGGCTCGTCCAAACCGATTGATCATTGACCAATCTGACAATGATGATAACTCGATGGTTATGTTGTCTCAAGCCAAGATGGATGAGCTCGGACTTTTCCGTGGAGATTCTGTTATCATCAAGGTAAGAAGGCAAATGTTAGGAAATATTTCATCAGTGAAATATATTTTCAGGGCAAGAAACGCAGAGAAACTGTCGCTATTGTGCTTTCATCGGATTCTTGCACTAACGATAAGGTCAAAATGAATCGTGTTGTAAGAAACAATTTGAGAAGCCGTTTGGGAGATGTTGTCAGTTTGAGTCCAGCACAATTGGAATACGGTAAACGTGTTCATGTTCTTCCAATAGATGACACTATCGAAGGATTGACTGGGTATTAGAAAAATAACAGATTTTTCAAGTATTAAAAATTTCAGAAACGTTTTCGATGTCTTCCTCCGGCCATACTTCACAGATGCTTACCGTCCAGTTCATAAAGGAGATATATTCGCCGTCCAAGCCGCTATGAGAACCGTCGAGTTCAAAGTTGTTGAGACCGATCCATCTCCAGCGTGCATTGTTGCTCCAGATACCATGATCCACTACGAAGGAGATCCGATCAAGCGTGAAGAAGAGGAAGAAGCTCTCAACGAAGTCGGTTATGATGACCTTGGTGGAGTTCGCAAACAACTCGCCCAAATCAAGGAAATGGTTGAGCTTCCACTTCGTCATCCACAACTTTTCAAGGCTATTGGAGTGAAACCACCACGTGGAATTCTTCTCTTCGGTCCACCAGGAACCGGAAAAACTTTGATCGCTCGTGCCGTCGCTAATGAGACTGGTGCTTTCTTCTTCTTGATCAATGGACCAGAAATCATGTCCAAAATGTCTGGTGAATCCGAATCAAACTTGAGAAAAGCCTTCGCTGAATGTGAAAAGAACTCGCCGGCAATCTTGTTCATTGATGAAATTGATGCGATTGCACCAAAACGTGAAAAGGCTCATGGAGAAGTCGAGAAGCGTATTGTCTCTCAATTGCTCACGTTGATGGATGGACTTAAAACTCGTGCTCATGTTGTTGTTATTGCTGCAACCAACAGACCAAACTCAATTGATGGAGCTCTTCGCCGTTTCGGACGCTTTGACAGAGAAATTGATATTGGTTGGTTTCCTTAATTCTGCATTTTTTAAACAGTTCTTTTTCAGGAATTCCGGATGCTGTCGGCCGTCTTGAGATTCTCCGCATTCACACCAAAAACATGAAATTGGCTGATGATGTTGATCTTGAACAAGTTGCCAATGAATCTCACGGATACGTTGGAGCTGATTTGGCTTCTTTGTGTTCAGAAGCTGCCCTTCAACAAATTCGTGAAAAGATGGAGTTGATCGACTTGGAAGATGATACCATTGATGCTGAAGTTTTGAACTCTTTGGCTGTCACCATGGAGAACTTTAGAGTAAATAATGAAAAATTAAATCACGAAATAAAAATAAAATTTACAGTTCGCTATGGGCAAATCATCGCCATCTGCTCTTCGTGAAGCCGTCGTTGAGACACCAAACACCACTTGGCAAGATATCGGAGGATTGGCAAACGTGAAGAGAGAATTGCAAGAATTGGTACAATACCCAGTCGAACATCCAGAAAAATATCTCAAATTCGGAATGCAACCATCTCGCGGAGTTTTGTTCTACGGGCCACCAGGATGTGGTAAAACACTTTTGGCCAAGGCTATTGCTAACGAATGTCAAGCTAACTTCATTTCTATCAAAGGACCAGAATTGTTGACAATGTGGTTCGGAGAATCTGAAGCCAACGTTCGTGATGTTTTCGATAAGGCTCGTGCTGCTGCTCCATGTGTTCTTTTCTTCGATGAATTGGATTCAATCGCAAAATCGAGAGGAGCTAACTTGGGAGATGCTGGAGGTGCATCTGATCGTGTTATCAATCAAGTTTTGACTGAAATGGATGGAATGAACGCAAAGAAGAACGTTTTCATCATCGGAGCCACTAACAGGTAAATTATAAAAGTTTCCAAATTAAAATCCTTATGTTCGAATTTTTACAGACCAGATATTATTGATCCAGCTGTTCTTCGTCCAGGTCGTCTCGATCAGTTGATCTATATCCCATTGCCAGATGAAGGTTCAAGACTTCAAATCTTCAAGGCTGGTCTCCGAAAGACACCACTTGCTAAAGATTTGGACTTGAACTTCTTGGCAAAGAACACTGTTGGATTCTCAGGAGCCGATTTGACAGAAATTTGTCAACGGTACGAACCATTTGTGCTAGACATTATATTTATTGTTAAATTTCAGTGCTTGCAAGTTGGCTATTCGTGAATCAATTGAGAAAGAAATCAGATTGGAGAAGGAAAGACAAGAACGACGTGCCAGAGGTGAAGAATTGATGGAAGATGATTTGATCGACCCAGTGCCAGAAATCACTCGTGCTCACTTCGAAGAAGCCATGAAATTCGCCAGACGATCAGTTTCCGACAACGACATCAGGAAATACGAGATGTTCGCTCAAACCTTGCAACAGTCTCGTGGATTCGGAAACAATTTCAAGTTCCCAGGAGAAGCAGCAAACAATGGAGGAACTGGAGGACAACCAGTTGGTGGCGGAGCCGGTGGAGGAAACGACGATGATGATTTGTACAGCTAAATGATTGCAATTTGAACATCTATTCATTTTGTTTTGTATTTATTCGAATTTGCCCTCTTCCCTTTATTTATCCGTATTTATTTACCAAAATTAATCCAGATTGTACTGGGTTTTTATCGTTCCCCAATCGTTTGTTTCCTTCTTTTGTATTTCAATTTTTCCCCGAACCCCGTGTTTGAAATAAAACGTCTGAATGTGATCTGGATAAGGATTTATTTTTAAAAAGTAAAACGAACTGAAATACACGCAACAAATACACCCCGTATAAAATTGTGAAACATTTAAAAATTCAAAGCCTGTGTCTCTGCGAATTTTCAAGCACACCATGAATAATTGAATGTATTTTGTCGAACCATGATTGTCGATTCTCATCCCAAACCATTTCGACGGATTTTTCATCAATTGGAATAATGCAAATTTCACCATCGAACATTTCAATTCCATCTGATTTCTGTTGAAGATTCGAATCTATAACTTGCAATTCTTCAAGCAATCTTTTCCAATCAACGACGTTTCCTTCGATTGTCTGGAAATAAGTATAGTATTAGAACGTTTTAGATTATTTATCCGCTTCTATAGACGGTTCGTAATAAGAATATTGTTCTATTACTTCATTCTTAAAGACATTATGCCACTTCACTTGAAACGTTACAGAATAACATAAATTTTACAGAAGAAAGAAAATCGCAGATATTAGCGTATGGAACGATCTTTTTCTTCAAAAATCACTTAGTGAGTAGTTTGAATTAGAGAATCCATATTTTTAAAAATTGAGAATTGTTTTACTCGAATTTTATCAACTGACATGCATTTTTCAAAAATAAAAGTAAATTTTTTCTCCCAATCTAAATTCTAATTCCCAATTCTAAAAATAATCCCTTTATTTTTCATAAACTGTTTTCATGTGAGATGTAAACACCGTTATTTTTCTCGAAGCTTTTTTTTATCAACGAGAGGTTTCTGTTATCAGTGAAGTTTTCGTTTTTGTTTCGTAACCTACCTCAGAAAATGATAAACTGAACGCCTCCTTGTCCATCTCGAAATCTTTGGAATCCGTAACCAATTCGATTTTCTTTGATGTTTGATCCAATACAAATTGTGCGTTGAATGGGCAACACCTTTTTGATGGATGTGGGTCTAGACTTATCGATCTATCGATTTTCTGGAAAACAATTTGAATATTCAAAAATTTTCGTTATACATGGGGAGGTGCTCACTTCTTGCGGTACAACCACTTCAAGAGTTGGTAACGTCTCAATTGTCACTGTTTCACCATTTGCCGGCATGTGAACGGGTACTTTGAACTCTTTTACAACTTTTCCTTTTAGGAATTCCATTTTAGCTGCTTCTCCGTGGACGAACATTACATGTTGCGGTTTGCATTGTCGAATTAACTAAAAAAAGATATATGGATAAAGTTCTTGGAACTTGAGATTCGATATACCTGCATGATACCTTTCGCATCAGCGTGTGCACTGAAAGACATGTATTCAACACCTAGACGAATATCGAACTGAAATTTCAGAGATAGTTATATTTCAAAAACCGAAATAAATACCATTTTCCCATCAATTTCGATCCTTTTCTCGCCATTGATAACCTTTGCTCCAACCGTTCCCGCGACACAAAACCCAGGCATAATAATCATATTATTCGGATCAGAGCACCATTTTTTGAAAACTTTCAACGATTGACCACCATGCAACATTCCCGGTGTTGAGAAAAGAACCTGGGGCCCTGGCATATCTTCAACACCTTTTTCCATTGGTCGGATGTGTTTGAATTCGAACATGTTTCTTTCAACGAACGTTTTTTTGATGTTTTCGTTTGTCCATGAAATGAATAGACGATAGTATTGATTGGCTCTTTCGGCTAAACCGGTAGAGAAGTAGATGGGAATTGTTAGAGCCATTCGTTCCCAATAGGATTCGAGAAGAATGCAGAGTTCTTGAGCACGGCCGAGGGCAAAAACCGGGATAATAACTTTTCCACCTTTCATTACACATTCGTGAACTTTTCGCAGAAAATCTCGTTCTCTTGCTTTTTTGGAATCTCGAATTGTGGTGGCATACGTTGATTCGGAAATGAGAATTGTTGGACTGACCCCTGGAAGGACTCTCGCTGCTCCTAAATGTCGATCAGGTGTCATATTATAATCTCCAGTATATAACACAGATTGGTCATTGTATTTAACTTCAAACATTGCAGCTCCAAGTACATGTCCGGCATAAAATGCACGGATTGTCAACTCGTTATCAACTTTGATTTCTTCGTGCAAAGTGACGGCTATCACTTTTTTCATGCAATTTTTAATATCATCCGAAGTGAAGAAATTTGTTTCTCCTTTGATGTCACATTGAACTTTTCGATAATCTTCTAATAGAACTGGAGCAATTGCTTTTGTTGGATAAGTCATATAAATTGGTCCATCATAACCAACAATTTCACTCATATGTGGAAGTGAACCACAATGATCCAAATGAAAATGTGAAATAATTACACAGTCGAGATAATCTGTTAATCTTCCACCACCGCCAATGTATCTAAAAATTTGTGGAATGTTAAATAACGTCAATTTGTGGCAAAAAACTTACGAAAAATCAGGAAATCTTCTGTCGTCTTGATATCCCATATGCATTCCACAATCGAGCATGATGTTTTTTGAACCAATTGTGATTAAAATGCATGATCTTCCAACGTCTTGGCCTGCTCCAAGAGGAACAATCTAAAAAAAAATGGGTTTTGGATCATTTTCCCCCCGCACGTTTACCTTAATTTCTGGCTTTTTTATACTGCTTGTCATATTTAAAACTTTTTGGACTGGAAATGCCAAAATAATCAAAAATCGGATAAAATTCAAGAAAATATCGAAAAAATATAAAATTCGAATTTCAAAAGATTTTTAAATGACTACGGTAGTCAAAATGTCGTAGATTATTGTGTTTGTGTGCATTGCGTACTCTTGTGTACTTTAGAAATTGTCGATTGCAATTTCGTTTGGCCTAAAATTTTTCTTTCTTCACCTTTTTTTCCGTTCGTTTTTAACTTTTTTTTCCTGTAAAAACCGTTTTTCTGTGTTATGTAAATGAGAAATAATGTTTTGTTCGGTAAATGAGTAAGTCACAATTTATTAATCGTAATAAATTTCGAAAGAAACGCGTTTTGTCAGCATTTGATGACAAATCAGCCTTAAAATCAACATTAAACAGTTTTTTGCTTTTATTTTCGTTTTTCTTGAAAGCCCTAATCATATGAATACATTTTCTAGCTTTCAGACATGGGTAGACGTCCAGCGCGTTGCTACCGCTACATCAAAAACAAGCCTTACCCAAAATCAAGATTCTGCAGAGGAGTCCCTGATGCTAAGATCAGAATCTTCGATTTGGGAAAGAAGAGGGCTTTCGTTGATGAGTTCCCATCATGCGTGCACATGATGTCCAACGAACGTGAGCATCTTTCCTCTGAAGCTCTTGAAGCTGCCCGTATTTGCGCCAACAAATACATGGTTAAGAACTGCGGAAAGGTAAATTATTATTAAAAGATTTCAAAATGTTCATTATTTCAGGACGGATTCCATCTCCGTGTCCGTAAACATCCATTCCACGTTACCCGCATCAACAAAATGCTTTCATGCGCCGGCGCTGATCGTCTTCAGACAGGAATGCGTGGAGCTTACGGAAAACCACAAGGTTTGGTCGCCCGTGTTGATATCGGAGATATCCTCTTCTCGATGAGAATCAAGGAAGGAGTAAGTATCGTTTCATAGTATTTTTGTTTCTCATGGTTATTTTGCAGAACGTCAAGCACGCTATTGAGGCCTTCCGTCGTGCTAAGTTCAAGTTCCCAGGACGTCAAATCATCGTTGTTTCCCGCAAGTGGGGATTCACCAAATGGGACAAAGAGGACTACGAACGCATGCGCGCTGAAGGAAGACTCCGTTCCGATGGTGTCGGTGTTCAACTTCAACGTGAGCATGGACCACTCACCAGATGGATTCAAAATCCAATCTAAGTTGTTGGTTAAATACAAATAAATCTTTGTTATTTTAAATTTGTTTTATACACATAACAATCGAATGTTCATATCGTCAAGCGCTACTTCAATAGAGTGCGTTAAGTTTCGATAATTTGTTGGTTTCGATTCAGGATGGCTGATCAGACTATGTCCATTATCTTGAATTCCCTAAAAACCGGGCAAGAATTACCAACGGAGGTTGTAAATTACATGTATATTCATGGAGCATTTTTGGTAAGGTTTAAAACACTGGGAAATCTTTGAAATACTCTGTTCAGCTGTTCCTAGACTTCCCGCAAGGTTCTGAGTTCGGAATTGATTATAAATCTTGGAAAACTGGCGAAAAATTTAATGGATTGAAAATGATCCCACCGGGGGTTCATTTCGTCTACTGCAGCATTAATTCAGCCCCGAGAATCGGGTTTTTCCACAATTTCAAATCAGGAGATATTGTTGTCAAAAAATGGAACAAAATGACCGAAGATTTTGATGATCAAGAAGTTCCCCAAGGTCAGATATTCGAGAGAAAACAACAATTGAAAAATATGGATTCTTGTTTGGCTCCATATCCTTATGAAAACTATCGAAGTTGGTACGCTTTAACGGACTTTGTTACTGAGAAAACTGTTAATAGGTAAAAAAAATTATTACTGTGTCTTTAAAAATCGGAAAAATTCAGAATTAAACCATTGAAGGGTAAAATCACAGCACAAGCAGAATTGGTCAGTCTGGAAAGGGAATTTTTTGAAAAATCCAAGGTTTGATTATCGATTTGAAGTGGGAAAGAGATTTGATTTTAGGACACAAATGCAGTAAATTGTGATCATCGAGTAGATCGGGATCATCCAGTCCGAACGAGATTTGTAGATCAGAGTGGTCTGCCAATTATGCAAATCAGAGAGGGATATGAGATAAGATTCCAACCAATTCCGCAATTAAGTGTGAGTTCGAATGTTCTCTTTAACTTTCAAGACTTCAAAACATAATCTCGTCTAGCTTTAAAAAAAATAGACATTTCTAGGCAAATGCTACTCGGGTCGGAATCGAATACTCAGATAGATTATTCACATTAATGAGATCACTTGGTGGCGATTGGAAAGAATTAATCGCCGAACTTCAAATGGCTTTTGTTTGTTTCTTGATTGGACAAGTTTTTGAAGGTTTCGAGCAGTGGAAACGGATCATCCATTTATTATGCTGTTGTCCGAATTCGTTTGGTTCTCAGAACGAGTTTTTCTTGGCTTTCATAAGGGTAAGTAGGGCATTAATTGTGGTCCGCATGTATATAATTAGTTTTTTAAAACTTTAATCAAAATCACCAAAAATCATTTTTCAGGTTCTTTTCTTCCAATTGAAAGAGTGTCCATCGGATTTTTTCATCGACATTGTGTCACGTGATAACTTCCTTACCACAACACTTTCAATGTTGTTCGCCAATATCAGAGATTCGGCTCATGCTCACCAAGATTTGAAGAAGAAGGCGGCCAAGTTCAAAGTCTATTTAACGAATCAATTCAAATGGGACTTCGAATGTCCAGAAGAATAACTTATTTTCCAAACAAATCGATTGATATTTTGATACTCAACCAGAAACGGTGTTTTTCATAGATTTATTTATCTTTTCTTTGTTTATGTACTTTATCCAAAAAAAACCGACAGTAAAAAACAAAGTCATGATTATTATCCAGGTGTGAGAACAAGAAAAGGCACAGGCAATTTTTTGTTGAAAGGGAGCAAGAAAAATTAATTTTAAGATTTTTTGTGCACAAAATATTAAAAAGTGAACTCATTTTTTTGGGTTGGAAGTGAACATTTGACAAGGTTTTTATATTTATAAATGTTATTATAAATTTTTGCGTGAATTATTCTTTTAAAGAAATTTCTGGACCCCCTGAAAAGAATTTGGGTGAGGTGTTTTGGAGAGAGAGAGATGGTCTAAAGCCCTATTAAATTGCGTAAGAATTTTGGAAAATTGAAATTATGCCAACTATTGAAAAAATAGGATAAAACAATCAAAAGGTGGCAAAATAATTAATACAAATTATTCCAAAAATTGTAAAAGTTAAAAGATCTTCAAATAGAGGTATCTAATTGTAAAGGAGTGAGCTGCAGTTGGGACAAAAGAGGTTTTATATCGAATTGTAATGAATTATTGGTTTCTGGAATTTGGGTCAATGGTTCATCACTTTGTTTGGGTTGTGTCAATTCTTTGGCATGGATGGTCGCCAGATGGATGAATAGCACATCGGTGGTGTAGGTGGAGAAGGGGCACAATGTGCATTTCATTGGATTTGATGGTATGCTGGTTGATGGTGTTGTTGGGTTGATTGTTCCACTTGGAAGGAGTGGAACGTTTTGCATCGCCATTGTGTTCAAGAGGTCTGGGAGGAGTGGAGTCGTCTTCTTTTTCCTGGAAAATAAAATATTGTTGCTTTTTTCAGGCATCGTTTACGTTCACTAAAATATCGATTGAAGATCAATCGCGCTAAAAACTTAAATGAAATTCAATGTTTCGAAGTTTTCTAATCTAACAAAAAATGTGAAACAAATATTTTTTTCGAATAATATCGTGATCCAGCTTAAATTCTGAAGCTTTTCTATATTTATAAATTATAAGTATATCAGAAATTGACTGAATATTCTTCAACTTTTGTAAATCGAGAAATAATCTCAGGGTAATTACGGCTTGTGAATGGCTCGCGTGCCGCGGTAAAACGGCAAGCGTGCTTATAAGTCTATAGACGTGCCGTTGGGTTGGGTGGCACGCGAGCCGTTAACGAGCCGATTTAGCGGCATCGGTGCCGTTTCGGAACCTTTCTGGCGTTTAATTGGCTTGCGTGCCGAATTGGGAAGCATGCTTGCCGATAAATCCCTGAGATTGGACCGATATACTATTGTTATGCTGTGCCAATTCATCAACATTACATTTCATTCATAAAAGTCATTTGGATGCTCCCAAATGTCTTAAAAGTCTTCCTAGGTATATCTAGCCCCCCTACAACTGATAGTCCGAACTTTTGATCATTACCGTCTTGTCCTTTTTTTTTATTTTTATCAAAAAACCACATTTCAGGAGAATTCTTTGTTTTTCCGACGTAATGTTTTCATTCCTAGGCCACCCTCTCAGAAAAACATGGATACTTTCTACCAATCTGAAAAGAAAAGGGGGAGAAAAAATATATAATCTAATCAACCGAAAATCTGTAACTTTCCTCGTAGATGATTTCTCAAAAAAAATTTAGAAAAAAAACATACATCACTGAAAAAAACTGGATTTTTCTTGTTGTTTTGTTTCTTAAAATTTTTCAACTGTTCGAAAAAGGACAAGGAAGTTTTGTGTAATGGAATTGTTTCAGGCTGTTATGTTGTTATATCGGGATCATTGAAAGTCATGGTTTTGATCTGTTTTTTGAAGTAATACGCATTACATATCAGAAGGAAAAGCAGTGTTTTTCCGAAATTTCTGTTATTGAAAGTTCAGGAAAAAACATTTTTAAACGAGTCTAAAAATGTGATGCCTCCAAAATCTGACTTACTCCGAAAAGCATATGAGTCTGCAAGTACGCTCAATTGACACATTTTTTATAATGGACCTATTCAGTTTGAAAAAAAAATACAAAAAATGTCGAGAAATTCAATGCAGAAATTGCAGAGAAATGTCGAGAAATGCAGAGAAATTGCAATTTCTCTGCATTTCTCGGCATGCCATTTTTTTCGACCGAGACAGTCTTTTTCGGTCTAAATCAGATATGTTGGGCGTCTAAGGGCCATTGGGACTCACTACTAATTTTTTGGTAAAATTTCCACAACCATAGGCACAAAAACAACCATTTTTCATAAAATTGTTTAAAGGGACACAGATTAAACCGTTTGGGTCTTGAAGAAAACCAGTTCAAAAAATGCAGAGAAATTGAAATTTCACTGCATTTCTCGACATTTCTCTGCAATTTCTGCATTGAATTTCTCGACATTTTTTGTATTTTTTTTTCAAACTGAATAGGTCCATAATGCAGCTTCAGGTCTTGACACGAATTGTGTTTCTTTATGTTAATTTATAGTTATTCGAGATTTTTGAGGCATACAACTACAAAAATCGCAACAGTTACAACATGTTGCATTTCACCTTGTTATAAATTATAAAAATATGAAAACAAACCCGTTAGTAATCTTCTTGACATTACCACTCGTACCCGATCCGCTACCATTATTATCGGACTCATGTCGAGCAATGTGCTTCTCCAACATGGCTGGACTTTTTGAAACATGTCTACAGAATGGACACTTCCGTGATCCTAGATCAATATTTTCTGGCAGTGCAATATGATGACGATAATATTTGTGGAAGTGAATGTACCTCGCTTCACGCGTTGAAAAATTACAGCCATTTTCTTCGCATCTGAAACAAATCATTAATAATTTTTCGATAAAACCATCTCATCTTTACCTAATTGGCGGATTTCTGTGATATATCGTTACATGATACGAAACGGAATTGTATCTACCGTATATTTTTCGGCATACTGTACACATGAAGCCACCTTCGACTTTTTCGATATATTTCTTGTTTCTGCACCAGCCTTCTTTATCATCATTTGGCACGATTTTTTCAAGATCTGAAGTTGGAGGCGTTGCCACGGAATTTGCGCGCGGTGAGCTACCTTCGCTTTGGGTTCTGGAATAGAATAAGAATAGAAATTGAAAGTTTTCAAATTTTTTTTACCTGCTCGTCGAATCTTCAGAAGTCGGAGAAATGGCGAATTGATTGTTTGGATTGTTGCATAGCGCACTGAACAGAGGGTTTGTCCACAATTGAAACATCGTGTTCACATATGCTTGAACTAAAAAAACTTTAATTTTTGGTGTTTACATATCTTTCGAGCTCATTGCTATAACCTTAAAATCACCTGTAGATTGGGCCTAAATGAGCCTATTTAGACATAGGGGCCTTTTTTTTTTACGAAACTTCAGCTAAATCCCAAGATTTGGATATCACCAAAATAAAAACAAAACGTTAAAAAACGTTTTTTCAAGGTCTTCCCGCTTTTCATAACCTTGGTGGTTCCTAAAGACAGTGTGCCACTTAATTTCAACCCTATATTTCAAAAATTAGAATATTCTCTAAATATTCAGGTGAAAGTTACTTGCAATATCTCTGAAAATCAACCGATTTACGGTCCGCAGTTCCAAAATTGTAATTTGAATTCGCGCGCGTTCACGAAACAAAAATATTTGAATAGAGACAATTTATTATCTTATTATCGTCTAATTTCAATGTTTTTCTCAAATTCTATATTGAGTGGTAAACTGTCTTTAATTTGAAAATTTAAAGTTATAAATTATCAATTATATATCAGTTTTTTCTTCAAATTTATATTCGGAGATCCAAGACCAAAAACCCTAATTATCTCCAACTCAGAAACCAAGAAAACTCACATGGATTAGTATTACCGTAATCCACATTCTTCGTGTTGAAAATACTGGAAACATTGAAATTGACACTGGGTGCAGCGGCCATGATCTTCGACTCAATACTTGTAAACTGGCAATGTCGACAAACGGCAAGAATCTGAAAAAAACAAGAGCAGATGTATAAATTGAAGCTCGTTTTGGTTGTTTGCAAAAAATATAAAAGAAAATGGATGCGTTGATTTATGAATCTCGATTATTCCGAAAAGATGAATGCGTAGAAATTAACAATAAGTTTTCTGTTTTTTCTGGTAGTTTGAGAACAAAATGAAATATAGTAAAGTTTTTTTTGTCGAAAAAAATCCTTAGTTTTTTGTTTTCCAAAATGCCCTTTTAGGGTATGGGTGTAAATGGAATGGGTGGGAGGGATGGGGAGGACACACTTGAGAAAATGAGTCAATTTTATTTGCTGTACTAAAATCATTTAGTTTTACAAAGATTTCGAGATAATTTCTAAAATGGAGTGGACTTTCCATGATATTTTGAAAACAAAAACAATTTAATATTTAGAAGAACGCAAAATGGTAAAAGTAACTAAGAAAATGTTTAGTGCGAAAAATATCGATTTTTTGAAACGTATTCAAAATTTTATTGATCTCTAAGAAAATGATATTCATTCAACATTAAACGTGAGCTGGCCAAGATTTTAAATTTATAGATATTTTCGGACTGATGTGTCTGAAAAGTATTGTTTTTCCGACCCTGTGGGCTCACATTTGAATTTTGATTTTTCTTTTCGAATTTGGCTCATGTTAACTGACACGCTGTCTTTAAAGAGCTGTAAACTTAGTAAAATAAAGTCAAGTGAATTCTGAATCTACCTACTCCTTTTAAAAGAGACCGAATAGCGCCACCCCTGCGGAAGGATTTTTGAAAATGTTAAAAATGTCATATAACAGTTATTTGAATAATATACCTTACGTATTAAAGGAGGGCTTTACGGAGCTAACGAATGCGTCTGGGATGAAAATAGACTTCATTCTCATTCTAAATCTGGTTTTAAAATTTTCTGAAACCACCTAGAAGCCGAGAAAACGCGCCTCAAAACAATGGCCAAGAAAAAGTGGCCATCGGCGAAAACTAGTCCGCAGGCATGAAAAATGCAAAAGAAAAAATGACGAATATAAGCATTCTGCATAACTATTTATTAACGAAAAAAGCTCATAGGAAAAAGTTCGGCCAGCTGGACACATTTTCTAGGCCATTGTTTTGAAGCTCATTTTCAAAGCCCTTTTTTCAAAGCCCTTCTTTAAGACTGAGAATCTTTTGAATTTGTGGATCCTCATTAATCTTTACTACAGTAGTAAACATTCCCGACCTTTTCTTTCACCCCCCTTCAATTTGAATATATTTTTTCTACTCCCCATCCTTCCCCAAAAAATAAATGACAAAAGCGACGAACAGGGGTCTGACTAATCACATATTTGGTGTACTTCTCCATTGTTCTGCACCAAATCGTGACGGTGATATTTGTGGTCTTAGGTGAAATATTCTTGACCAAAAAAAAATGGAAGGGAATTTCGCACGCCTAATGTTGCACATTTCGAGTTTTTTGAATCGAAAAAAAAGGGGTGAAAACATTTTTTTTTCGAAAAAAAAAGATAGGAAATGAATATCATAAAAGTTTCAGAAAGTAGAAGCAGAACGAAAAATGTTCAAAGAAAAACGAATCTTTAGGGGGCAAAGTTTAGAATCTGACTGGCTCTAGAAAAAATGTTTTCTTATATATGTTTTTTTTTTGAAAATTTCTAGAAAAAGAAAACAATGGGAAAACATTACAGTTCCGCCTATCTATGAATTTGACACCGGATCGCAGAAAATGTTCGATAAATTAATCAAAGGATTCTGATGTTTTCGGAATAGTTTTTGAGAAAAAAAAAGGAGAAAACAATAGTTTTTAATTTTTAAATTTAAAATTTAAAAAAAAATAATTCCCTATCACACCAGAAAAACATAATACTACAGTGCTCCACAAAAGTATTGCTCCACCTAATTTTTTTTCGAAAATATGTTTTCCTGACAATTTTTGTTAAAAGTGTTCAATTGACGAAATATGTCAAATTTAGTTAGTAATCAGCTTCCAATAATGATTTTTGAATCCTAAAGTCCAGAAAAATCGTTTTTTGCTAACCCACAAACAAATTGCTCCACTGTAGCAATCTTGTTGTTTATTGAGTGATGAAGGCCCAATTTGAATTAAATTCATTAATCAATAAGAACTTTAAAACCGTTGTTTGAAAAAAGGAAAGCAATAGTTTTGAATTTTGAAACAAAAAAATTGAAAAAAAAAGAATTCCCCCATCACACCAGCATAGAAAAAACAATACTAGACAGTAAGTACAAGTCGTATTCAGAAAAGGTCAAAAATTGACAAGATCTAACATTTTTTCACGGGATTCTTGCTTAGGAATCAAGAACCGGACTTGGTGTGAAAAGAATTTCATCAATTTATGTACAATTGATATTGCCGAAATGTTTAGATCATAGTTCTTCACACGATTCCAAAATTGAACAGATTTTTATTACTGCTTTCAAAATGGTCAGTATTGTTAAAGAGAGCGTACCAATTGAATATATCAAATGTAAGAGCTTAAGTTCATAAACGGAAGTTGAAAATTTGTTTTTTTCGTTATCAAATTAGCATGTCAGTGGTATAAATTAACGGACGGATCCTTATTATATAAATGGATAAGGAGGCGGGGCTTATTTTTTGTGTAACTTTTTTTTTGTGAACTTTTTTCTGTGAACTTTTTTTTTGTTGTAAAATTAAGAGGTAGGAGGAACGGAATTGAACTCGCATCGGTTCACGTAAAGAAATGATTACTTAACCGGTAGACCATCGAAGTCACCGAAAGAGAATGAACTTTTTGAAACCTAATGATTGCGGATTTTCATTTCTTCATTTTTTTCGTATTTTTGTCAAAATTTCATAGAAGAAACAGTTTTAAAAAATAGGTCAAGAAACTAGGTCAAATTTGAAAAATTATTTGTTGTCATTTCTGAGTTGAGATTTCATTATTTAGGAAATTATTCAAAGAAAATGGTCGTTCTCATGTGAGCTTTAATTGGAAAAAGTAAGGTAAGCTAGAGTAAAGAAGATTTCATCATAGTAAAGGATTACATCGACCACTGTGTTTTAACCATTAAACCATTTTAGGTATCAACAGAAGCATAATCAAATGTGACAATTATAGTTGATTTTGATTTTTGAGAGTGTTCCCGTGAAATTGTTAAACTGGAAATTAGAATAGTTTCGCCGCTCAGCGGCGTTGGAAAAACGATCAAAAGTATTGGAATGCGTGCCGAAGGCACGGAAGAAGCGAGCCGCAGGCGAGCTTCTTCTGTGCCTTCGGCTCGCATTCCAATACTTTTCGATCAAGATATTTCGGTCCCGACAACTAATACCAAAGGTTGTGAAATCGCCAAATAACTGAAAGTGAAGTAGCACGCCGAAGGCGTGTAAGGGGCGAAGCCGGAGGCGAGCCGTAGAAAACATTATTATGATGAGTTTAGGTTGAAAAGGGCGAAACTCAAAGAAATTTCAAATTAAAATAATCACGATTTCAAAGAACCGATGCGCTTTCCTAGCTGTTATATACACCTAGACCATTATTGCTTATTTTCTGAAAAGCCGATGAAAAAGTTGTTATTAAAATTATTTTAGTTTAAAAAAATCCAAATTTACGATAAAATAATGATTTTAAAAAATAAATGCGCATTTCCTAGCTCGAACTACGATCTTTTTAAATTAAGCTCATTTTTTCTGAAAAGCCGATGAAATTTTGAAGGAATTTTAAAATATTTTGGATTTATATTTTATCACAATGTTTCGAACGCCATAAAAAGGAACCCGTTTTTGAGAATAATTTAACAACAGCGACACGCCGCAGGCGTGTTGGAAAGCGAAGCCGAAGGCGAGCAGTAATCCAGGAGTTTTGCCGCGTAGCGGCAGGGGACTCCTGGTCATTTTATAAGAGAGTTTACGAATACGTTTCAAAAATCTATATTTTTCGCACTTGGCCAATTTTCTTATTCCATTAACAAACGGAAAACCAACTAAATATTAAATTTTAACGTTTTTTTTGTCGTGGCAAGACCTCACTATTTTCCAAATTTATGTTCTCCTTTAAGAACACATATTTCAGTAATTTGAACTTATTTCTCGAAAAAATCTGGATTTTTCGAGAGTTCAGAGGAACATTGGAAAGTTCATAGGAACGGATTCCAAGAATCTCGAAATGGCTGCACCGAGTTTCGTTATATTCACGTAATTCGCTGGTTGAAGCAACAGCTCGTCAAAAAACAAAAACTGTAGTTCGGTATTGATATTGATTCCTCGAACTTTAAATCGCAACTAAGAACATTTCAGAAGATCTGAACTTCCAGATTTCACAAAATTGGCGTTTTGGTATTTACTTCGATCAATATTTCCCGTTATGGATAATATTTAATTATTACTATTTGTGATATTGGCTCATTTTCAAAATACTGACAGTACACACCATGGAAATTAAAACGTTCTGTTACCTCTACAACTGTCAATCCGTTGAGCTTCACTTCACCAGAATACAAAGTTCCAATAATAATCTTAAACGCTTCAAATCCATTCGAAAATTGAGTCAAATCTAGTTCCAATGTTGCCATCTCATCCGACGACATCTCATCCAACATCTTTGCAAACATTGGCGAAAACGAAATAAGCACTAATCGATGTGCATATACTGTACCTTCTGGAAAAAAACGACTCTTGAAATGATATCTGTCCAACATAAGTATTTTCCGATCACCTTTCTGCTGCTCTCCATCCACATACTGTACCCTTATCATCGCATCATAATCCATCTTCAACGACTGCGTCTCATCAGCCGATGTCGCTGTTTCTTCGGACTTTAGACTCATTTTCTAGAATTTTTTGTTGAGAAATTTGTGAAATTTTGAGAATCAAAACAAATTATTTAAACAGGAATCCTGTTTTTTTTAAAGAAGAGGTTGGCGATCAAATTGAATGATAAAAAACTGGGGAGGAGAGCGAAATGACACAAAAAAGAAGAAGTTGATTAAAAAACATTAACAAAAAAATCATATTTCGTTGGGTTTGGAGCAACAGGCTCTCAACATCAACATATTTTCTCTTCGGACCGCGCATTATTATCAACATCATCAAAATGCGTGCCAGGAAGAGTAATAGGCGGGAGAAGAGAGGGTGTTTGAAAAAAAAAAACAAATCAAAAGTGAATCATTTTACAAAAAAATATTCATTGGGAAAAGCTCAGAGTTTGGGTACAGTATCTAGGAAACAACAGGATCATTCAGAATCTTCTAGAATCTTCCAGGAGCAGACGGTAGATAAATATCATGAATGAGAACTGGGAGAACGTGTCAAGAAAGTAGCGAATCGTCTTGTTTTTTACTTTATGTGTTTTTCTTCGAGAACACGAGTGTTGAAATCGAATTCGAAAAATACCTAACGATTGATTCCTATTTTTCAGATTATTTTCAGATGTTTGATATTAATGTTTACACACTACAAACCAGAGTGTTTTCAACTTCAAGGCGTGACAGGAAAGTTTTGAAATGCTCAAAATAGGCATAATTTCAGAGGGACCCAAGAAAGTTGTGAGAAATTTGGGGAATGCTTAAAACTTAGAAAGTGATTCCACAAATTATGCTCAAAATTCTAGTATTTTGAAAAGATTGAACTTTTTCTATGGCTTAAAGGTAGTGTGCCATTTATTTTGACACTAAAAAAAGTCCAATTTATTAATATCCTATATACGAAAAGTTTCAGCTTTTGGTTGAATTAAAAAAAGCGTTCTTCATGCACACAATCATAGTTTAACTGAGCCACTACCTTTAAGAACTCAACTTAACTTCAATCCTTTGACCTGATCTTTTTTCAGTGATTAGGAATGAAGAGGAAAGGATCAATCTTTCTAAGCTGAAGGAATAAAAAAAAAGTTTATTGAGTTTTGTGGAGTATTGGGTATGGTAATTGTAATGGTAATGGGTATGTGTACTTTATTGATGGAAGCCCTCAAGAAATCATATGATTTGACGTGGCATTGGGAAGAAGTTAGAGAGGACTATTTTTTTCAGCACCTGATTAATGATAAAATATTAAACACTTAAAATGTCACGGTGGGCTAAAGTGAACCGACCATAACTAAGAAAATTCAGTACGACAATTAAAAATTGAACGGAGAAAAGTGGGCGTTTTTAGGGCATGGCATTTTTGCAATTGTGCGGCACGGTTACAGAAAACGCGTTATATTCAGCTATTCAGGGACGCATTTTGTAATTCGGAGTGAACAATATTAGATTATGCCGTGCTTTATGTATTTAACGCAAAAACTTCATTTTTTCATGCGTCCTAGACGTTAAAAAGCAGTTTGTAAAAAAATTCGAATTTTTGCGTGTGTGCAATTTGTCGTAACGATGTATACACACAAACACGTTGTTCGTGATGACAATTTCGGTTCACTTTATCCCACCGTGAAGTGTTCTCTGATTTTTTACACAGTTCACAACTTTATGAAGTTCGATCAGTATGAATCAGAGATGCGCTAAAAAATTATTCACGGGGAATACTGTAGTTTTATCTATTTCCTTTCCATGTTTTTCTGCAAGTGGGTATTTAAAAAAACAGTATATAAAAAGCAAATATGAAAAAATAAACAATGCTGGAACGGATTTTTATCAACACTTTCCAAGTTTAGGAAAAAATAACTCAAAACAATTTAGAACTCCCACTCACTATATTAATAAAAAAAACATACAACAAAAAATAGACATGTTTAGTTTTTTTTTCTCTTATCACGAAAAAAAAATTCTCAACCAAGTTTTTGAAATGAAGTTGGAAAACAATTCAAAACAACATTAATCGAGAGTAGAGTGGAAAAGGAATACATAGTATTTAGAAAATGGAAAATACCTTCTTATATGGCCCGAGAGTATGGTGATATGAATGGAGACAACGATATTGTACTTTTCTGGAGAAGAAAAGGGGGAGGGCGGATGATAACGTGAAAAGGGACAAAAAATAAAATTAAAATTTTTTTGGGTATTATGTTTTTAAAACGGGGGATTTTCGAAGTAAATGTTGCGAAATTTCATAAAAGTCGGTTTTGGTTAAATTTAGTAGATTGGGCGGACTTAACGGGGATAATGAATGCGTCTGAGATGAAAATAGACTTCATTCTCATTCCAAATCTGTTTTTAAAATTTTATAAAACCACCTAGAAGCCGAGAAAATGAGCTTCAAAACAATGACCTAGAAAAGTGGCCACCGGCGAAAACTAGTCCGCAGGCATGAAAAATCCAAAAAATAAATTTTAAAAAATAAATTAAGATGAAAAAACATTGAAAAAGGTAAGCATTCTGCATAACTATTTATACACGAAAAAAAGCTCATAGGAAAAAGTTCGGCCAGGTGGAACACTTTTTCTAGGCCATTGTTTTGAAGCTCATTTTCTCGGCTTCTAGGTGGTTTTAGAAAATTTTAAAAACAGATTTGGAATGAGAATGATGTCTATTTTCACTTAATGTACATTAATTATCTCCGTAATTTCAATTTGATTCCGTAAAGGCCTACATTTTTATTTTTTATCCGAATTTAATGTTTCTTAAATTATTACATTTTTTGAAGTTTCGTAAAATTTTAAAGCATTTCTCGGCTGAGTTCCCGGTTATTCCCGTTATTCGCGGAACAGAGTACCACGGTCTCGCAGCGAAAACAAAACCAATTTCTAAAAATAGTAAATAACTTCACAGTACAGAATTTTAAGTTTTTTGTGGGACTAAATTTGAAAAATAAAAAATGTAAAATGCTGGAAAAAAATTAGAAAACCCTAAGCACGCTCCTTTTTTCTAGTATTTTACTTTTTTTCCAAATCTCAAGCTTAGTCCCAACGCAGTTCACAAATTTTTAAAAATCTAGAAAATTATTTGAAAAAACAACATCTTATGGGGCACTTTGAGTGACCACAGGAATAAAAAATACTGAATACCCCGAACCGAAAAATAAAACCAAAAGGTTAAACTCCACCCCCATTTCCCAACGAAAATGGGGTTAAAGGGTGGCGAACTGATGTGGGGGCGTGGCCAAAAATTGTAACTTGTACTTTTTCTCTTCTCTTTTTTATTTTTCATTTTCACCGACTGTCCATTCGATGCCTGTCGTAAATACACGTTCGAAAAGAACGAAAAAACAAAAACAAACAAGTTAGGAGAAAAAAATTAAAAGTGTTACAAAAAAAAATTAATTTTTCACTTCTCAATGGTTGGTTTTGGTACTCTCCCCCCAGAAAACTGGAAATTTAAAGTGTTTAGGGTGGAGTAGAAGTGGGGGTAAGTCAGGACGAAAAAAAAACATTTTGGGAGGTATCCGAAACGACGAAGAAAAAAAAACGAAAAAGGAAATCTCTAAACTCGTCCAAACATAACTAAATTGGAGGCACGAAAAATTCCTTGGATTTTCTTGGCTCATTTCCAAAAAAAAGGTTTCCGCGAAATTCAATTTTGCGTCTTCGTTGTCGGGGGTCCGAGGGCCCGGGGGTATCATCCTCATCATCATCACTATCTTTTTTCCGCTTTTTCTTCTTCTAGGATGTTGTTGGGTGCACTTTTTTGTGTATTTATGTTTGTGTGTGTGTGTGGGTCGCATCCTTTTTCTATTTTTTTTCAAATGAATCAGTTACAAAAGAGCACAAATATTGCAAAAAGGGGTTTACAGTATGCACAATACACAAAACTAGTCATCACCGTAAGGCGGATGACCTTCACAATGGCAGAATGTTTTTTGCTTATTGTGGTCTTTTATTTTCTAAAAAAAACTTATTCAAAATCATAATAATGAAAAAAATATTTATAAAGAAAACGGCCACGAAGAAAACGGCTGATTTGAACCATTTTTTCGAACTTTTGGTTTTAAAAAATTAAAAATTTTGCAACTGATATTATGTTTTACATTTATTTAAAGGAGGGATTTACGGAGATAATAAATGTAACTTAAATGAAAATAGACTTCATTCTCATTCCAAACCGGTTTTTTAAATTTTCTAAAACCACCTAGAAGCCGAGAAAATGAGCTTCAAAACAATGGCCTAGGAAAAGGGGCCGCCTGGCCGAACTTTTTTCTATGAGCTTTTTTTCGTGTTTCGTTAATAAATAATTATTCAAAATGCTTATATTTGTTGTTTTTTTTAATGCTTATTCATTTTTTTGGATTTCTCATGCCTGCGGACTAGTTTTCGTCAGCGGCCTCTTTTTCTCGGCCATTGTTTTGAGGCGTGTTTTCTCGGCTTCTAGGTGGTTTTAGAACATTTTAAAAACAGATTTGGAATGAGAATGATGTCTACTTTCATCCCTGATGCATTCCTTAAAGCCCTCCTTTAAATACAAATAAACATTCATAATTTTCAGGTAATTCAAAAAAAAGAATTCATTTTTAAATTCTTTAAAAACTCGATGAAATTGTGAATTGGGTTATTTAACACATTATTATTATTACTAAGATTTCAAAAAAAAACATTTTGTCTGAAAATTTGAAATTCTTCAGAAATGTTTTCATCCTAAGTCTTCAACAAGCTTTTCCCATTTTACCTATATTTGATATTGTAAAAATTTGTGTAGTGGGATTTAGCAATTTAAAAAATTTTAATTTCCACTTTTTAAAGTTTTTTCACCGAGAATTAGAAGTTTGAAAAATACAAGATTTTTAGATTTGAACAAGAATGAACTGTTGAAAAACTAGGTTTAAAAGCTTCGGAATGAACTTATCTTGGCACAAAATGTTAGGGGGGAACCGGACCACAATAACATGGATTACGACCATCAACACGACTCATTTGCAAAAGATGAAAAGTTTCCAGGAAATCAAGTTTATCAATCAAAAAAGAGCACTTTGAGGTTTTTGAAGAAACAAAAGCAAAACAGGGAGAGGAAATAAGTGTAATATGTGCGGTCTATCTATCCGTATGGAACCATGGCGGAATGAGCACATAAATTAGAACTCCCCACAGCAGTCTCAAGCTATTTGAACGTTGAAAACGAGTGCTAAAAAAATTGCTGAAAGTGCTTTCGGGGAGAGAAGGAGTTTCTCTTTTATCTATATCTCGTCAAGTTATTATTTCATTTTTTTGGCGTTTTTTCTTGAGTCGCAAAAGATGAAGAAAATCGTTTTCTTGGATGTTTGAAGGTTCCTAACTAAATTTTTTTTAAAGCGAATAAACAACAACTCTTCGTTTTTTTTTTCAGAAAACGATCAGAAAAAAACTGGAATTTTTTTCGTCGCTGTGGATGGAGTGGAGTGGGGGGAGGGGGGTCATTTTTGAACTTTACACAGACAGGCATGTACAGAATACACAACAGAAGAAGTAGTAGTAGTAGTACTTGTCAGGAACACGAAAACAAATTCGTAGTAATAGTAAAAATACAGTAAAATTTGAAATATTCGGGTTGTTTCCGATTGAAAAAATTTGGGAGAAAAAAAAATTAAATTACTCACAAAACGTTGAAAGAAACTCGTTGATGGAGAATAGGGATTTTCTAAAAATATTTTTCATGAGAAAGAAATTTTTTTGTTTTTATGATGTTTATTCATTTGATACCAAGGTATGATTACTTTTTTAAACATTTTAAATAAGGACTTTTTAAAAAAAGTTCTCACCATTCTTGTTCAAAAAAAATGAGGCATACAGATCCGTACTAGTAACGCGCGAATCCATGTCCAATCGTTTCTTCAGAATTTTTCTTTTTAATTTAAAAAATAATTCATTCTTCGAAATTAATTTTTTCAATTAGTCGGAATGAGACAGATATGCTCATTTTGAAAAAAATGCTGAAAATGGAGTTGTCCAAAATCTATCTATAGAACTTAAGCCCCCCAGATAATAAATGTACCGTAATTGAAAATAGACTTCATACTCATTCCAAATCAGTTTTTAAAATTTTCTAAAACCACCTGGAAGCCGAGAAAACACGCCTTAAAACAATGGCCTAGAATAAGGGGGACCACCTGGCCGAAATTTTTCCTATGAGCTTTTTTCGTGTTTCGTTAATAAATAGTTATGCAGAATGCTTATATTAGTCGCTTTTTAACATTTTTTTTTCATTTAAATTTATGTTTTTTTTTAATTTTTCATGCCTGCGGACTAGTTTTCTCCCGTGGCAACTTTTTCTAGGCCATTGTTTTGAGGCGCGTTTTCTCGGCTGCTAGGTGGTTTTAGAAAATAAAAAAAAACAGATTTGGAATGAGTATGAAGTTTATTTTCATCCCAGATGCATTAATAAACACTGTAAAGTCCTCCTTTAAGGTGTAAAATATCTGAAAATTCGATATTGTTTCATGAATTGTCGAAATCAAAGTTTGTAATGTTGATTGGTCTCGTAAAAAAAACCAACGAAAAAAAACGCGGGCTAGAATGGCATATTAACTATTTTCAAAATTTTTTAAACCGCCAGTAACTACCATATCGTGTACTTTTTTACAGTTTAGCTGCTTTTTGTAAAAATCGATGTAAAAATGTTTTTCCAGATCCATTTCAACATGAACAAGTTCTCGAGATTTCCCGGAAATGTAAAAATTTATTGATTTTTTTATTTCCGTCATACAGTTTTTCTTAAATTTTCAAGCTCCTTTCCCCCCACCAATTATTTTTTAATGTTGTTGATCGGAATTGTTCCAATTTTTGAAAAAAAATAAAATAAATGAAACATCAAACATGGGAAAAAACAAACATGGAGTGGTGGTCAACAAGTAACAAAACCGGTTTCAAGTGATGGTCAAAAGCATGGGAGTAGGTGAGGATTGAAGAAAAAAAAGTACATTGGGTTAAATGTAATTAAGTGTTTTCTTTTGCTTGAAAAAGTCAAGCTTTTGATTTTCATGATTGCTAAAAAATATGGAAAGGTCTAAGCAAAGTTGTGAATGTCGAAATAGATCTAATTTTTAAAAACTGTTGAAAATTCGGTTATGAAAGAGTGGGTCAAATTGAAGGATCATAATTTAGTTACAACTATTCATTTACTCACGAAAATTTGAGGATTAGATATTTTGACACTTAATTGTCCTTATGCGGAAATTGGAAAGAATGGTTAAATGTTTGAGAATATTTCAAGCTCAGACTTTCCATTGCAGGTTAAAAATTTGAAGGATTCAAAATAAGCCCATTGGTAGTCGGTGAAAAAAACTCTGGGCGAATTCCTGGGATTTCTTCTATTTTTATATTTTTTTCACCTTCGATTAATTTTTCAATATAGATTCAAAAAACTGAAATTACTTCAGAAAACATTTCAATTTCCACGGAAGTTTTTCTGAAAACTATAGACAACTTTAAATGGCCTAGGAACACAAAACACAACGGAGCCTAGAAATCCAAGGTCAACAAACTTTTCTGGAAAACTTTTGCTGATTTAAACACCGTTTAACACGAGCAGTAGGAGCTAAACTTTTCCTTTTATTAACTGGTAGACTGTTTTGTTCCAAAAAAGCATGCAATTATTTACGCTCATATTCTCCATAAAACTCGGTTCTGATTCATAATTGTTGCTTTTCGGTACCTCTTTTCATTTGAGTATTGTAACAATCAAGAGGCGGCGAACTTCTAAGAGATGGGGTTTTGTTTTGTTTTTTCTTCATTTTCTCCTTTCCACTTTTGTGTTTACCAACAAATGAAATGTCAAAAAAAAAAGAAAAAAAGTTCTATGGAACTCCATTGTGCTTTGAGGTATTTGGGAATAGGAAAGGAACAATAAAGTTCGAGAATCAATTTATTAAAAAAATGTTTCTGAAATTTCTTTGAAGTAGAACTTTATTAAACAAATAGTAAGCATAAATATATAGTGTGAACATAACATAATATTAAAAATATAATTAAATCAGTGTAAAAATATTGATTTTCTATTTTGAAAATCGTCGGTTAAAATATGTAATAGCTATAAAAATAGGCCTCGTACTTAATATGAATCCGAATGGCTTCAAACAATGGCCTAGAAAAAGTTTCCGCCTGGCCTAACTTTATCAAGCTTTTGACGTGTGATTTTCAAGAATATTCATACAGAATCCTCAAATTAGTCGATTATCTTTCCAAAGTTTGAATTTTTCTTGATCAATCCCATAATAACGCCCGCGAACTAGTTTTAGCCGGGTTAAACTTTTTAAAAACTAGGCCATTGTTTTGAAGATAGTTTTCACGGTTTCTAAGTGGTTTCAGAAAATGTTGTAAAAACTGAATTGGATTTAATACGAAGCCTATTTTTATCTCAGTTACATTTATAAACTATCCTTCTTCAATAAGTCAAAATAATGCAAATTTTTCAAAAAAAAAGGAAAAAATATATGGATACAAAATTCTTTGGAAAAATTATTTTAAAGTCTGTATGTTACTAATTTAAAAAAAAAAATATAATATAAAACTTAATTATTAAATAAATTTGGAAAATATTAAAATTAGATACAGTTATATAAAAATATAGTGCAATTATCACAATTTGCACAAAAATTAAAATGGTTTAAGAGTTTGATACAATTTTTGTTTTTTTTTTCATTGGGAAATGTTGGAACCCGAGCGATGTTTATGGATACTCGACAATGCAATTCCAAATGCTTGAACAGCTGATAGTGGGTATCTGAAGTCCATGCTGTACCGATCGTTCCCAATACTTCCGAATAGAAGAACGATGTAGTCCGCTGAAAAGTTTGACGATTAATTTGACGATATTATGACGCGCATTTATTTTTGTATTTCTTCAAGTGGACACCTAATCTTAGAATTTTGGGTTTTTGAAATGTACAACAAACAAATTACTTGCTAACAAAACATTTTGGTACTCTTCTTACGGCGGTCCCTAACTTGCACGATTCTTAAAATACTCACGATCTTCCTCATGCAGAATTTTGAAATTCTTATCAGACATTTGTGTAACTCTTCCGTGAAACTCCAATTCGGGCATCTGTGTAAACTCATTCCAAAACGGTTGTTCATTATCCATCACAGTCAAATCTGAGATGTATTCCGATTTATACTTCTCAAGCAAAGTTTCGCTTCTAGAGTGAGGTTGGACCATCATTTTTTGCGGATCGATTCGCTCCTGAAAAACACAGAATGTAACCTACTTTTTGATAAGATTAGTGACTTTACCGCTTCATTTTCCACATTTAAAACTAGTCCAGGTAGTATAGTTGTCATTATATCTGATTCGAATAATCCCAAATAACTTGGCTCCTATAGTTCACATATTGTTCAATGTTTACAATTTAGAAATACTAGTACTCACATATACAACAGCCGCAAATTCTCGCCGCACTGGCCGTCGATCGAACCACTTCTTTGGATGCTTTCCATTGTCGTAAATAGTGAACTCGGTTCTCGAGGAGTTACACTTAACTTTGGCAATAATATGGCGGTCATCTATTCCAGTTCGAGTTACTTCAGTTGATATAGAATAGTTGGCTTTCAAGCTGGTGAGGCGTTTTCTGGCTCCCAACAACAAAACCTTGGTATCTGGCGAATCGATGTGTTCCAGATAAAGCAAATAAACTGGTTGGATTCCTCGACTTCTGTCGCAAACTATGACGCATTGATAAACCGTGTTCGGCTGTCCAGGATTGGTAATAAAACTAGAAATTAATTTCGATATACTTCAATATTTTATGCTTGGTTTTCATTTTTCAGTCACCTGATACCATCTCTCAAGATATCCTGGATTGTGGGAAAACGCTCATTTTTTCTGACATTCGGAAGAATTTTCTCAGTGTTCGATAAACGAAGAATCGACTTCCAGCTTCGAAGATTTTTACATTTCGAAGCAACATATTTGTTTGAGTTGTTGTTTCGAAAAACTCGCGGTGAATGATCATCAAGGTAGCTGAAAACATTTTCACAATTTTAAAAATATCAAAGTTTCTAAATATTCACATCAAGTCTGCGACAGAGGATCTGGAACGCAGAGCAGGAACAGATGATGATCTTGAAAGCCGATGGTTGTTTGACGGCATTCCGTCCATTTTTGAGTTTTGCCAAACTGAATAAGATATTGAAGTTTGAAATATGAAATGAAAGTGAAAACAAATTTGATATTAATAAATAAAAAAAATAAGAACAAGAAAGCCAAAGAAACAAAAATTTTATAGTAGTTTATAATGAATGAAATAATAATAATAGATTTGCACTTTGACTAAAAGATTCATAGCTTGTAGTTTTGATTAGATTTGGTTTTTTGTAGTTTTTGTTATTAATCATGAAGGGTAAGAATGTTTTTGTTATTCAATGTCCTAAAAGTTCATTTCTGAGAAATACCCTTGTTTATCAATCATCTTGTTTTCTTTTTGGTGCATCAAAGAACTATTTTTGTAAAGAATTGTTTAACAAAAATCAAACAATAGTGTTCTGGCCCCGTCGTGAGTAATTGAGTGGATGAATCAAATCTAGGGCTGATCGTGAAAAAAAAAGAGTTCTGACTTTCATGATCACTTATAGGCACGCTGTCAGCTAATCTAATCAAAATATTATTGCCAAAATATCAAAGATATTTTTATTTACAACCGAACAATGCGCACTCACTGTAAAGAAATTCAAATATTTTTATTTCGAGCCATTTTTGAGCGGCTCGTGCGTGCAAATAATTCAGAATCGCAAAAAAGAGTTTAAAAACAGGAAAAGTTTCAAGTTTTCTAATTTCTTGAAGTTTCTGTCAATTTCAGTTATAAATCGGTTAAAGAAAGTTTTTACGGAGCTAATAAATGCGTCTGGGATGAACATAGGCTTCATTCTCATTCCAAAACTGTTTTTAAAATTTTCTAAAACCATCTAGAAGCCGAGAAAACACGCCTCAAAACAATGACCTAGAAAAAGTGTCCACCTGACTCAACTTTTTTCTATGAGCTTTTTTCGTGTTTCGTTAATAAATGCTTATTCAGAATACTCATTCAGAAATTAGTCCTTTTTTTGTTTTTTCATTTCAATTTATGCATTTTAATTTTTTTTCGGATTTTTCATACCTGAGGACTAGTTTTTTCCGGTGGACCCTTTTTCTAGGTCATTGTTTTGAAGCTCATTTTCTCGGCTTCTAGGTGGTACAGTAGCGGTAAAAAGTGAGGGTACTTTTGGTTTTTTGATCATAAATTTACCCAAGCTGGTCCGATTGGGCTGAAACTTGGATATGTTGTGTAAAACAGTATTTTAAATATTATTTTGTGGTTTCAATCCAGTTATTCTAGAAAATTTTGAAAAATGTGAGTTTTTTTCAAATTTTATTGAAAAAATGAAAATCTATCAAAACTAAAAACGACCTTTAAAACATGTAAAATACCCAAAACTCTAAGAAACAAACTTTATAATAAAGAAATTATCTAGTATTTTGTGGAAAATCCTTTTGCATCCAGAACTGCTCGGCATCTACGTGGCATCGACTCGATCAACTTGTTGAGTACCGAAAATGGAATATTTTCCCAAACATCCTTGATTTGCTCGAACTTCTCTTGGACATTTCTGGCTTTTTTGTTCTTTAACTGACGCTCACAATGTTCCCATAAATGCTCAATCGGATTTAAGTCCGGACTTCGACTTGGCCAGTCCAATACAGGCACTCGTTTCCTTCGGAACCAATCTCGAACAAGGTGACTGGAGTGTTTCGAATCATTGTCCTGTTGGAAAACATACCGACGACCATGTTTCGCACGTGCGTAAGGAAGCATGGTGTTCTCTAGTATCCCTAGGTACATGAATCGATCCATAGTACCTTCAACTCGGATGATGGGGCCAACGCCTTTCCCAGAGAAGGCACCCCACACCATGACATTCCCTCCGCCATGTTTCACAGTCGGTGTTTGATACTTAATATTGTATCTAGATCCAACAGGACGTCTCACATATGATATACCGTCACTTCCGAATAGCATGAATTTGCTCTCATCACTCCAAATCACCTGCTTCCACTGATCAACCGTCCAGTCAATGTGCTCCCGAGCAAACTTCAAGCGCATTCTTCGATTCTTGGCTGAAATAAATGGTTTCTTGACTGGTCTCCGAGCAAAAAGTCCAGCATCACGCAGCCTTGATCTAACAGTCTCTACGGAAATTGGCGGAGACCCGGCTTGGATCAGTTCCAGACGGATATCAACTGCAGACTTCCTCGGATCATCTCGACTCATAGCGACAATGCGACGATCTTCGACGTGATTCGTCACTTTCTTTCTTCCTGATCGTTTTTTTGCTAGTGCATTTTCTCCACCATCCTTGTAGCGTCTTACGATTTTTTTGATGCCGCTCAAACTCAATCCAAACTGCTCAGCGAGAGCCTTTTGTGGCACATTCATCATATACCCGGATACTACAGCTTTGAGCTCGGATTCCGACAAGTAGCGACGACTAAAATTGAGTGACATAGCTGCAAAATATCACAATCGACTTCGAAAATGATAAAACAACAAAAAAAATTAACTTTAAAAAATAGAAAAAAAATATTTGAAAAAAATTAAAAAGTAAGAAAAAATTTAAACTCGAAAGTTCGAGAATATTCGAGAATTTTTTTGTTCCTTAGAGCGCACTTGCACGTTTTTGGTTTCAAAAATAGGAAACTTTTTACTGCATAACATATCCAAGTTTCAGCCCAATCGGACCATTTTGAATAAAGTTCTGATCAAAAAACCAAAAGTACCCTCACTTTTTACCGCTACTGTATTAGAAAATTAGGCGACGCAACAGACCAACTGAGAAATTTGAAGTTGATCGTGTTGTGGTCAGGTCGCCTTCATTTCTCAATTACTTTTCTGGAGCAGTTTCCAACAAACTGACTAACTGATTTCAGAAGACGTTTATCAAAAATGAAAACAGTCACGTATTCCTAAAGCAAAAAAAATTGAAAATGACTAATTTTTCGCTGTTTTCAGAATGGCTCAGCTTTTGTAGTTTCGTTTATTAATCATCCAATTTTCTCTGAGCCAAATTTTTTGTTTTTATTATTAAGCAACAAAAACGATTGTTTATCATCCATCTTGTTTTTTGGAGGTACATCAATGAACAATTTTTGTGAAACGAACAATGGTCCGTGTTACTGAGTAACTGAGTAGAAGACTCAAAATGTTGTTTATCCGGGTTTGATTGTAAAATAACACGAATTACTAGTTTTTATAAGCACGAAACGTAAGTTTTGAAACCTGGAAATTGAAAAGTATCGATTTTTAGACGTACTGTTTTATAAGAATTTGGATTCTTGATCAAGAGAACTATGAAAAATTGATAAACCATATTAGTCTGTCCAAGACTGGAAACAAATCTAGACATTTAGATATACTTCAATATTTTGACATGATTTAAGTATCAGGATTTCAACGAGTTTTGTAAGAATCTCGTTTTTCAGATATTAGGAAGAATTTCCACTCTATTTTGATAAATGAAGGCTGTATTTGAAAAAAAATTTGAAAGCCGATGCTTGAAGTCATTTCGCCCATTCTGAAGTGTCAAACCTTTATCAGGATGAATAAGACTTGATTGAAAATTGAAATCTGAAATGAATGTGAAACTGTAACAGATAAACGCGTAAAGTATAAAAAATAGTTTTGCACTTTTACCAATAAATTCATATATGACTATAGCTTTTTGTAGTTTTTATTAGCTTTGGTTTTTTGTAGTTTTGGTTATTAATCATGAAGGGTAAGAATGTTTTTGTTATTCAATGTCCTAAAAGTTCATTTCTGAGAAATTCCCTTGTTTATCAATCATTTTGTTTTCTTTTTGGTGCATCAAAGAACTAGTCTTATAAAGTATTTTAAGAGAAATAATTAACTTCCTAATAACCATTTTTACAGTACCCCAAGCACATTACAGCTCATGTCAGAAAGCTGAAGAATTACATTTTTCCTGGATAAAGTTTAATCTAGTAACCTTGTTTTTTAAAATATATTTGTACACCCGAACATCTCTTATTTTCTATGAAAATAATTGAGCCCGCTCAATAGAAGCCCTCTCCGAATACAGGTTGAATGCCAGAGTTCAGTCTAGTTTAGAGAGCGCGGTGGAAAGGCATTGATACGTAATTAGGATGTTTTAGGTAATTTATCATTTAAAATATATTTTTCCATCTTTCAGCAAGTTTTACGGCGATTCAATAGTTTATACAAAAGTTATATCAATTTTTCGAAGCACACATACATAAAGCCAACCCTTATACCACGCACCTTATACAGAAATATTGTTTTTCAGATGAATCATGGTTTGCACTTTTTACAATGGCTCGACTTTTTTGACTTCACTTATTACTCATTGAGCCAAATAATTTTTCGTTGTTTTTTGTAGTTTTGATAGTTAATCACGAAGTGTAAGAATGTGTTTGTTATTCAATGGAGTTTCCGAGAAACGGCTTTGTTTATCACACACAAATGGGCAATTTTTGTGAACCTAAAGATGTCCAAAACTAATAGTTGATCGAAACAGAAAACATTATTGAATTAGTAGCACTACAGACTTATTTCATTTTCCTTACCATACCACGTTGTTATGAATCAACTCTTTTTGAGGAAATCACACTCGAAAAATCTATTGACAGTAACCTGCTTGTTTTTTTTTAATTTCTAGATTTCTTCAGTTTTCGAGTTCGTTTTAAAAAAATCCTAAAATTTCTGGAAAATAAAAAAATCTTAAAATTTTTATTAGGCGACAAAGAATATTTTTAAATAATTGGATGGATATGAAATAACTGGAAGTTTGGATTACATTTCACAAGGATTAAGTATAACAAGAAGTTGAACAAGAAACACCGAAATTTTATCATATCAAGTTGGTCAGTGCGATTCCAAAAGCTTGAATAGCTGTAAGGGGGTATCCATAATCCAATGTAAACTCATTTTCAGAAATTTGTTCAAGGCGTAGAACGATTCTGTTAGCTGGAAAAGAAGAACTTCTTTAGCACAATAAGCGGAATTTCTAATCAACTCACGGTCTTCTTCTTGCACAATTTGTAAATTCTTCGCGGATTGTTTCGTTGCGCTCCCATTTGAGTCCAAGAAGAAAGTTTGTGACGGTTCCTCCAAAACGGATTCCATATTTTTCAGCAAAAAAGCACCTGCTGTCTTTTTTTCTCTAATCTTCTCAAGTAAAGTAGGTTCTTCAGGAGTATCTACTTTAGGAAGTGGTACAAGCATATTTGGATCCTTAATATAAGGTGTAAGCTAAAAAAAAAAACACTTATGGCTGCTTCGAGTTAAACAGAAATTATACCACGTTCTCATCAGACGCCAAAATGTTCATTTTTTGTGGATCTTTGAGTCCAAATCGATTGGTGTTCTACAATATTTTTTTCAAACGTTCATTGAGTCCCCAGCCAGAAAAACTCACGTATACAACTGCGGCTAACTCCTTCATCTTAGAGAGTGGATCAAAACCATATAAAAGCGAGTCCTCTCCTTTACCATAAATTGTACATTGAGTAGCCAATAAGTTTGATTTAACTCCTCCGACGCAATAATCTCCATTCTCTTGCATATCTTTTTCACAGATGAAAAATGTATAATTCGCGGTAATGCTTAATTTGTTCCTTCTGGCTGTCATCAAGAACGCCCTTTTATTTCTACCGTCTCGGGTTCTGTGTTGCTCATGGAGATAATAAGTCGGAAATATCCTGCTTCCTACTCCTCCTGTATCCCGTGTGATGGTACAAGTATAAGTCCATCTGTCGCGTGGTTGGTGAATTACACGTCTGAAAGCCCAGTAAATTAGTTTCAACATTTTTAAAAATATTTTCTTCTTATTACAGTGTAAGAATTTGTATGTCAGTTAACTTTGACTGAAATTCAGCAGCCTTTTGTTCAACGGTTCCATCTAATAGTTTCACATCCCTGGGAACTGTCACATGATTCACAGAAGCGGATTCGGTTGATGATCCCTCGCCTTGCTGATAATCATCACTGTTGTTGATTATTGCAAAAGATCTTGCGAATTTCTCCTCGATTTCGCTTAAAAATATCCTGATTATTTAATTATTGTTCTTGAGTTTACATTAAGCTTTTGTCACGAGGAGGTTGAGCCCGTGATGCTTTCGATGAACTTGTTGAACTTTTATTCATATTTTCTGGTCAACTGAAGTCTTCCCAAGCTTCTGAATTGAAGAAAATATTTTGAAAAAAAGTGAAAAAATAACAGTGCATGCTCAACGCGATATTCATGCGCCGATTACGCGCAAATGGTTTCACTGCAGCGCCACCGTCGGCGTTCATTGTTTCCTAGTAAATATTCCCCCCTCAAAAACAGTTGTGTTATAATGGGGTGACCGCATTTGACACGCATGATAACTACTGATAATTTACGCATGAAAAGTATTAAATAATTAGTCTGAAGATTTAGAACGTAAACAACACCCAACAGAAAAATGCAAAAAGGAAGTGAGAAACATCAAACCTCGGGGGAGGAGCGAAAATAAGTCAGAAGCTCCGGCTAGAGAGAACGAGGAGTTCCCTGGTGGCAGATACAGAGCTTTATTGTTCTAGTTACATTGCGAAATCATAGACAGACATGAATCTAGGCTTTCTATGCATCGCAAGCAGTTGAGGTGGTGGAGGACAAAATGAAGGCGAGGGTCGCCACCTCCTTGTAAGCATGCGGGCGGCCCGCACCCGCTGTCGCCCAAGGAGCGGGCCACATATTTGGCCCTGGATTTCAAAAAGGTGACTTCGTGTTTTAACGAAAGTTATAAATACAACGTATTCATAACATGAAAAATAATCTTACACGCGCAATTTTAAAGTGCTTGAAAATCTAACTGATTTCATGATCCCCCAAGAAAATCTGAGGTTTTTGATACAATCAACAACAAGCTAACCCCTTGTTATCATAAATTAAACGCAAAGTGCATTTGAGTTTTAAGTCATGCATCAATAATTTGTTTTACACTTTTGCAAACGGCTCCATTTTTCGTAGTTTTGATTATTAATCATCGAAATAGAGGGAGAAGAATCCGTGCTGTTTGCACATTTGGACTTGCTTCTCAGCCAAATTTTGGCTCACAAATGAGCGTTGTTTGACGCCGAAAATTATCTGAATCATTATCATCAGTAGTTATTGATTACTTAATATTTTTGAAAATTGTGGAGGAGAGCTCCCGCATGTCGAAAAATTGAATTGAATTTAAAGTTACTAACTTCATCTTTTAATGACATATCGCGAGCAAGTTCTTGATGATATATTCCGAATATCTTGAACCAGAATTCAAAAGATTATCAAATATTATCGCTGATCAAAACACATCAATTGTTTACATGGAATGGCGCGAATTTGGAGTCTGAGCAGTGTTTTGAATTAATGAATAACAAACTGAAAAGTGCATTATGAAATGGTGCCATTGGTTTTTTGAAGAAATTGGTTCAAAAAATCAATGTCTCAATTCAGAATGTCTAAGAGTTCATTGAAGAATCTAGAGGAGCTCATTTCAAGAAAATAGGTTGGACGAGTGTTGTAAACAAATTCAGTGTTTGTCGAATTATCTGAAAACATCAAAAAATGAATCTTAAAAGTTTATTATTGACATAAAATTTAGCATAAGTAATAAAGGTGTTGGTTAATGAGGAATCAAATACAAAATTCAACAATACGAAAAAAAGAGGCAAGATTACGGCTGCATATAAAAATCAGGACAAAGAACATCCGAGAGGAGATAAAAGAATAAAAAAAATTTAAAAATAGCAATTTTGAGATAAATATTATTTGGGAAGATCTGGAAATTATTTTTATGTGATAAATTGATACGATACAAAAGGAAAAATTGTAAATTAGCGAAATCAAACAAATTATCCACATGCCAGTTTTCCGTGCAAGCTTGTCAATGCGATTCCAAAAGCTTGCACAGCGGTGAGCGGATATCTATAATCCATTGCGAACTTGTTATCCGAAATTTTGCCAAGTCGCATTAAGATAAAGTTTGCTGAAAATTGAGCATTTTCATCATCATATGGCCGTTTATTAAACTCACGATCGTGTTCTTGCACAATTTGAAAGTTCTTTTGCGAATTTCTCAAAAACGTTCCATTAAAACTCGTGAAATACGGTTGAGAATGCACATCCCAAACCGGGATCCTGTTTTTCATCACATATAAATTGTCGGTGTCGTTTTCTCTATATTTCTCAAGCAAGGAACCGCTGTGAAAAATTGGCTGAAAAAATTCATTGATGTTTGTTTCAGTATCAGAAATGTTACCTTTTCAATATCCGCTGCCAAAATTGTCATCCTTCGCTGTCGGAGGCCAAATAAATTGACATTCTACAAGATATAATTGAAACATTCATGTTCTAGATATCAATTAGATAAACTCACATATGCAGCAGCCGCCAACTCTTGCGGCTTGGAACATGGATCAAATCCAAATCTGTTCACGGTTTTTCCGTTAATTGCGAACTTATTACCCAGCAAATTTCCATTAACACTTCCGATACAATGCTCACCATTTCTGTTATGATCCTCCTCATCGGTGAACAATGAATACTTGGCGGTAACGCTCAGTTTCTGCCTTCTAGCTGCCATCAAAAAAATCCTCTTCTCTTCACCTTCACGATCAGTGAATTCCAAGTGTAGCTTGTAGGATGGAAACATCTTTCCACAAATACCATCGGTAACTTTTCTGATGACACAAGGGTATGGCATCTCACGAAGTCCTGGAGTTGAGACAAATCTGGAAATTATAGTAAATCCTTGGGAAATGTTTTCTTCTTCCAGTTACATTGAAGGATCATTACTTTTTCTCGACTGATCTTGGTCCGTCTCGCTTTGTAACTCAGTTTCGATTTGAGTATGATCCGCAATAATAGCCTCTGATTCCATTGTCAGATGATCAAAAAATTAGGGATTTCAAAGTGTTAAATGAGATTCTATAAAAACAAGACAAAAAACTGATTATTTGAGTTGATGTTTGAATGCTTTACGAAAAATGGGACATAGCGAAAACAAAAAACATAAATTATTTTGCAGAAGGTTGATTATAGAACGCAACCAAAAATAAAATTTACAAAGTGATAAAGAAAAACATGAAATCTGGGGGTGGGGGCGGAGCGAAAATAAAGTCCGGGTGTAAGGGAGAGAAAAGAAGGCGTTCCCTTGGGGTGCCACGAGTACGTAATCATTGACGTATTTTACGTAAGTGATTAGGAAAAATCATCATTAAATTCGAGCCCGTATTAGGTCCCACTGGAATACCGGAAACGTTTCCGTTGAGCAAAGAATTATGATCAGCTATTTCGAATTTTGTGCCACATTTTGAAAATTGGCAATCATATATAACCAACAAATATAACCATGGGCAATTAGTTTCTGTTACGACCGCTTTATGTTTCAATTTGTAGGCATACTCGTTTTAAAGGTTTAAATGAATCTGAAAAATATATATATATCAGCGATATGGAATTCTCTGATTTCCGCGACTTGTTATGACTACCAGTGCAAAAGTTCTGGAAGAATAAGTATAAGTAAAAATATGTTGAGGACTCAAATAGCTGAATTAATCACAAAAACCAGTTATAGATCTATTGGAAAATGTGCAGATTGTTGGAAAAGAAAGGGAAAGCTACTTAAAGGAGGACTTTAGGGGGATAATGATGATGAAAATGGACTTCATTCTCATTTCAAATCAGTTCGTAAATGTTTTTGAAGACCGCGTGAAACCGAGAAAACGTGCTTCAAAACAATGGCCTAGAAAATGTTTACACCTAGCCGAACTTTTTCCTATGAGGGTTTTGCGTATTATTTTTACAAGAATTTATGGTACCTAAATTAGTCTAATTTTACTTTGGGCTTTAAAATTTTTTGAATTCCTCACCTAGAACTGATTTTGAATGAGTATGCCGTCTATTTTCATTTAAAGACAGATGTTCAGTTAATTTAACCCTACCTGTTCTTCGTTTCTTTTTTAGAGCGTGTTCTCATTAGTACAATGCAATTTATGCGAAATCACACCGATAAGTACACGCGTCATAGCAGCGGTCCAAAGTTGAAAAAATCAAAATTTTAATGCGCGCGTGTCCGTGCGACGCGGTCAGTCTCCGTGCAACGCGGTCGGAATTGGCGCGAAACACAATTATTTGAATGTGGCTACATATGGTTATTGTTATCTCGACCGTCTGGTCCCCCATTCGAATTTTTAGTTTTCGCCTTAAATTTGGGTCGTGTTAACTGACAAGCTGCCTTTAAGGTACATTCATTAGCTCCGTAAAGTCTTCCTTTAATAAGAAATAAAAATAATATGATAAATTTCTCAAGTTCGTTCAAAGAAAAATAAGTTATTCTTTATATTGAATAATGTTATAAATCCTTAACACAACAATATACAGAAGGTCTTCAAGACGTCTGGGAAATTGTTATCAGAAAAAGCGAAAAAGAATATGGAGTTTCAGGTTGTATGATAAAGAGCTAACATTTGCAACATCGGACACACTGTGAAAATATACGAAGGATTTTGTTAGATTTTTAAAAAAAAAACTTTTTATGGACCAATTCATGAGTTTGAAAAAAAATTCCGAGAAATTCAATGTAGAAATGGCAGAGAAATTAGGATGAAAAATAGAATTTTGTCAAAAGATCAGGAACGAGTCCAAATGGCCCGTAGAGGCTCATCAGCCGGATTTGGGTCCGTGATGATTTGGGCCCGTGAATTTATAATGTGTAATAAGGAAGACAGACAAATGAAGAAAAAAAATGAATAAATAAATAAAAAAGAAAATCTTGTGAAAACGTAAAAATTCAAATCAAAAGCATGAAATCTCCTTCCATCGATTCAAAAGTTTAATTTTTCGTTATTCAGCATGATAATTCAATTTTTCTGTAGAAAATTTTCCAAAAATGTCGCTGGAAATCTCACTGCTCTGAAAAAATAAATTCATTTAAACTTATAAATAATTTAATATTTATTAATTAGTTTATTTAAAAATTGTAAAAATCATTCAAAGTTGTTAGAATAAACTCACTTTGTTTTGGGTAAGCTCTCGCCATTCTTACACTAGATTTGAAACTGAGTTCATCTTGAAATATTTCGATGACACCATATTCAGTTTCACTTTTTCTGATATAAATTCTCCAGCACTCTTGGAACATCTTAAAACATCTTTGCGTACTGAAAAACGTTAATTAATTGGACAGTAAATTCAAATAGGTTCTCTACCTTTCTATAACATTTGACAACCCTTTGACAACATCATCAAGGGATAAATTATGTCGAAATGTTGCTCTGAACTCATGGAAATCATATAATATCGGGAAAGAAACATATTCCTTTCGATTGATCCACCTCTAGAAAAAAAATACCTGTCATAATTGTTTCATTTGCTTTTTATAAATACCTTTAACCACCATTTGAAACCATCTAACGTAACATGACTCTTGTGTAAGTGAATGTACTTTGCATTTACAAGCTTCTTCAGTTGATCATCTGTCATGACGACATTGTTCCTACGATCCAGATGACGGAATCTGGCAATATTCGCACAAGCCTTCAATAAAGTATTTTTTTTTCTAAATTTTTAATCATACCCAGAAACCAATTCGACAGCGGTCTTCCAAGGGTTTATTAACATTTTTTCAATCACGGTACTTTTAAACATACATCGAATTTTTCAAATATTGGTAACCTATGATGACTAAGCATCAACTCGATTTTCACATATGATGGCCAGTCAATTAGTGGTTCGATCAATTTATCATTAAATCCTCTAGCATCGGTTAAATCAATTCGAACCATTTTCGGTTTCACAATGATGTGTTTTCGAAACCATCGAAAATAATCATCAAATGAATCGTCTTCGGGGTACTGCAAACAATTTTTTTCAAAAAATATTGTGATGAGCATGTTGTTCCTTTAAAGGAGGATTATACGTAGGTTATAAATCTTACTAAAAATAAAAAAAAATTCGGGCACCCGGAATCGAACTCAATAACGTAAAAGTTTCCAAAATAACGTAAAAGTTTCCAAGTCTCAATGACGTAAGTTTCCAACAAAGCGGCAGCTAAGTTCGATTCAGGGTGCTCGTTATTTTTTCATTTATAGTTTTTTGCAAATGTTTTCACTATCGCCTCGGTATATAAAATTTAATTTCAGATCGATTTAGCAAAATTTATAACCTTCTTATAGTCTCTTTTAAAAATTGCGTTCTCATCTCAAATTCAAATGTTATTAACATACCAATGACAGAAAATTCACTGAAACCTTTGTCCCAATCACGCGCATAATATTCAATATCGTTTCTTTCACATCTTTATCAGTTGTATATATCTCTATAGGTCGAGGGAGTCCTTTAAAATTATAAACCGCTGATCCCCCACCTTTTTTCGATATTACCGAAAAACCACGTTCTTTAAAATTTCCAGTTGTATATGAGAAGTCGAAATTGTTTCTGTAATATTCATATTTTCACGAATCCATCCACAGTGACGCTCCGCACGCACGCGAATTTCATTTTCCCGCTAATTTTCCAGTATGCAGAGCATCGACCAACGCGTGCGTGCGGAGCGTCAGTGCGCTCGAGCAGCATTCAAAAGGCAAAGATCAAGAATATTTTTGTTGCCAATAAATATTTACCTAGTCAACATAATTTGATAAATTCGCCCATTCTTTGTGCTCCGTACCAATTCGTTATCCGCCTTGGAGCACATTGATAATTTTGCCCTAAATCAACTCTTTAATATTGAGTTTATGTGGAAATTACCTTGAAATTGGATGCATTTCAGAAACAATTGATTGCCTCATTTCTAACGGTAACTTGTCCCAAGAAGTAGTCATTTTAAATGTTCTAAAAGAATATTAAATTTAATAAAAACGAAAAAGGAAAATTTTAAGGATTATTTTATGATCAAAAATGCAAAAAAAAGGAATAAAAAAGAAAAACAAACTACTATCCGGTATACAAGTGTCTTGAATATAATTTGGATGGTCCACCGAAGGTTTTTATTGAATCTGTGTCTCCATTTCACACACTGTTTACATATCAACGCGATTCTTGAGGACGCTGACAAGTGTGAAACAGTTAAAGGAATGGCGTCTAAGTGTTTCCCAAAGGAATGGAAAAATGCATCGGTGCACCAGCGTCGTTTAATTTAAAATGAAAACAATTTTAATTATTTTTTAAAACTTAATTTTCTTTTGAAAAAAAACCTCGGAAAAAAGCCTCTAACACTGTTGTCTTTAACCTATAAAAATAGACCTCATTCTCATTCCAAATCTGTTTTTAAATTTTCTAAAACCGCCTAGAAGCAGAGAATATTACTTCAAAAATGGATTAGAAAAAACTTCCTTGTCAAAACCTAACTTTTTTAAAAGTTCTTTTTGCAAGATATAATCATGAATATATTTTGGAGAAATCTTAACAGTTCTCATCGATTATGTTTTCGTATTTTTCATGTAAGAGTGGATTAGTTCTCGCAACGTTTTATAGACCATTGTACAGGGTGTTCAAGAAATACTGCAGGACGCTTCAGACACAGATATTTTTAAAACTACGAGACGAAACTCTTTGAAACTTCGAATACATCTAATACAAATATATTTGTATACAATTTATTGCGAAGTTTGTTGCTTTTTGCATTTGTGTTTTAATCGGAGTCACGTATTGTAACGGAGTTCAATTCCGCGGGTTTTAGTTTACATTTTTCAGTGTTACTGGCCGTCCAATTTTCATAAGAAGCTGAAAATTCGTCGAATGAAAGTTCGATCCTCACTTCAAACATATATACAACTAAAACGTTTGAAAAATGAGAAACAATTGTTTTACAGGCACCGTTTTGGGGAACTACTTTTTCTTTTGTAAATTTTGGATCCATCAAAAAGTGTACTTTTTTTTTGCATAAAATGAGCTAATCTTAATCTAGAAGTCTATTTTTTCAGTGTGGGACGTAGTTAAAGGAGAACAATAAAATAAATAAAACGATTCTAGATTATTTTTTATTTTGACTGTTTTTCCTAAAAAAAAAGAGCGACTCCAATGGTTTTTCATAGGATGTCAAAAATCGTGTAGTGACGGATGATTAAAATTTCATAAAATTTATTACTACACGTTTATCAGCTCTAAAAGGTTTTGAAAATGGAAATATAAAGTTTCTGAATAGTTTTTGGATCAGAACTAAAAAATATGATGCTGCCAATGTGAACGAGCTGAAGCTCGTGAGCTGCGAGCATGCGAACATGCAGTTGGGTCTGGTTTTTCCTTTACAATTTTTCTAAAAAAAACACCCTAATCACATGAAACTTTGAAATTCATGAGAAATAATATCAGGGAATTGAAAATAATGAAAATCTCATAAGAAAATTAATTTTTCGTTGTACTACATTAGGATATATGTACTTCCTGCAGTATCTATTGAACACTTTTTTAAAACTTTGTTTTGTTGCTTTCTAAATTTCGAATAACTTTTTTTGCTGATAATATTGTAAAAATTCAATGATTCGATTTCGAAATTTATTTTTTTAGGTTCAGTGTTAATAGATTTCTTGAAAAATCCCTTGCAAAAAAGAGCAATTTTTAAGAATTATGAAAATATTCAAAAATTATCTTTTAGTGGTTCATAGTTTGAAAAGAATGATCTGATGACAGATGAAAAATGGGTTTCGTCATTTTTAAAACAGAAATGTTTTTTTTTTAATTTTTGGTTATTTAAGATCATTTATTCGTTCTGAAATGAATTTAAAAGTAAAAACTATTCACATTAGGTCTGAAAAAAAAAATTCTTCTTCCTTAATTGATTCGGGAAATTTCAAAAATTTCAAAAAATTGGCACCATTTTTAAAACAGAAATGTTGTTTTTAAAATCACATCTTCGTTCTGAAAAATTGTTTTAAAATATTTATTAAAATTTCAGGTATTTGGCAGGAATTCGAATTTTTAAAAACGTATCCTAAAATTTCAGAAAATTCTGTTTTCGGGACTAAAATAAATTAAGAAAATTTTCAAAACGTGAAAAATTTTTGTTTTTCAAAACGTGAAATTTTTTTTAAAAATTCATTTTTAAAAAATCATTACTTCAATTATCACACCCGAAAACATCGAATAAACTAAAAAATGAGCTTCTCGCCGAAATATAGCCTTCTTAACATCATTGGTGCCGGAAGTAAGTTTTTTACAATGCATTATTCGAAAAATTTGAAATTTTAGGTTTTGGAACTGTTCGCAAATGTGAGCATCGAAGATCGCACCAAACATATGCAGCGAAAATCTCGAAAGATGAAAGGGTAAGAAAGATTCTTGTTTTCTCTCAGGGATTTATGTATTTATGTATATAAGTCCTTCCTGAACGACATCCCTGCTGAAAGGAAAATAATATTGTTTCAGCACATGCAAGAGCTTCAGCATGAAATCGAAGTTTTGAAAAGGATTCAAAACAAGTATTGTGTAAAGCTGGTTGAGTCTTTCGTGGAGACGAAAAGGATCGTGTTGATTCTAGAAGTGAGTATATGTCAATAATTTTTGAAATGAAAAAAACCTAAAAACATTTGGAAATGCTTCTAAAACAATTTTATTATTTTAATACATCTTCTTTTTATTATTTTCTCCCTAAATTAACAATTAAAAACTTGTCGAAATTATTTTTTAAAAAAGCAAGCACCACACAAACTTTTAGAATAAATAATTGAAAAAAAATGTTTAAAAAAATTATTTACAGCTATGTTCTACGACTCTGTACGATTTTTTGACTGAAAGGCCAGCCAGCCGAGGAACATCAAGAAAACCAAAACTGCTTCCGGTGAGCATTTTTATTTTATTTATCTGATTAAAAATATATTCTTCAGGTACTTAAAGCTGTGCCGATTGCAGTACAATTGCTCGTCGGTTTGGATTATCTTCATAAAAATTCGATATACCACCTCGATGTTAAGCCAGTAAGTCTTTTTTTTCATGTTTTTTTCTCAACTCTATTGTGGTCTTCATCTTTCTCATTCTTTTCTGAATTTTGTTGAAGAAACAATTTTAGAAATTAATAAATTCTGAGCTGAAAAACAAAAAAATGCAAAAAACTCAATTTTGAACGACTAGTCCACGTTAAGTACATAGAAATGGCCGAAAAACCCAAAACATGACAACTCGGCCACGAGCTTGCGCGGGAGTTTAAATTTCCTAAAAATATTTTTATAACAGTAGGGGAAAAACCATTTTTCAAGGATCAATATAGAAAAACAGATTTTTTAATTGGATATGAATTTAACACGACTCAAAAAGACTCAAATGTCTCAAAAAGTACGGAAAGACTAAATTTCGGTTTTTTGCAGATTAACATCGGATTTGTGAAGAAGAACGTGAAGATTTTCGACTTCACCGGAGCTGTGTCGTCAAACGCATGGCTCACAAGAAGGACGGGGACAGTGCTCTACAGAGCTCCGGAGATAGACGACGAAAATCCCCGTTATCGGCCGAACAAGGCCGACGTTTTCTCATGTGCGGTGGTCATCTATGAGATGATCACAGGAAATTTTCCACACACGTGGAAAAGCGTCGGCAATGTTCATCGCCGGAAATGGGATTTTGCTGCGTCTCCGGAGTTCAAAAAGATGTTACAAACCGGATTGAGTGCGAAACCCACGGAAAGATTCACGGCTGTTGCTTTTTTAAATGAAATGGAGAAGATGAAGTGAAGCTATTTATTTTTTTGTTTTCATTGATTTTTTATAATAAATATAGTTATTTAATTTTGTTAAAATATTCTATTTGAATGTTAAAATTATTTTTTTTGTAATTTTTGAAATTTCTCGAATCAATTATAGACAGGGGATCAGTTATTTTAACCCCATCTGCATTTTATTGTAAAAATGCCTTCTTATTGGACAAAATACAACGTATATATAAAATCTTAAAATCAACAAATTTCTGTAAATGTTTCTCGTACATTGAAATTAACTGCTCTGTTGGAAGTGATAGATTAGGACTGGCCATTTTGTAAAAATACATCAAGAATTAAATTTATTTGTAAAAATAAAAAGCTTGGAAATAATGTAAATATTTTATTACGCGTAATTTAAATACCAGTGGCAATTAATTTACCTATCATAGTTCAATTCTAAATCTTGAAGAAGCCCATCTTCCAATTCCTCATTTTGAATCATTTCTGCTTCTCATTGCAGTTCTTGCTCCATTAATTCGAGCTCGTCGAAATTTTCTTGGTTTGTTGATTGTTGTTCTGGGATTTCCTTTTCAGGTGAGGTTTATGAAGCTGAAATTGAAAATAAATATTTTATTGGCATCATAAATAAGTTGTTCTCACTCTTTTCCGGTTTCGAACTGAAAAGCCCTTATGGATCGTCAACTTCTTCAGCACCATCATCAATAACCATCATTTTCATCATCTTCCTTCCTCTTCCTCGTCCGTCAACGTCATCCCCAGTCTACTTTTCATCATATACACTTTCACCTGACGCAGAGTTCCAAGTTTATCGCAACAATTTATAACATCCTCGAATTTCGACTTCGGAAACATTATATGACCCCAATGCGCATATTTTTTCATTAAAACATTCAAATTATCATATCGGTTGGCTTTTGGATTTGATTTGAACCAATTCTCGAAGTTTCTTGATTCCTTTTGGTCCTACTAACATTTTTTCGTTCAGCGTTATTCTTGGATTCTAAATTATTTTTTTAATTAAGGAAATTTATAATTATATCAATCCTTACCACGACCCGCCTCGGCTTTTTCACTTTTTCCAAATCTGATTTGTTTTCGTTGACTGAAATTGTTATTTTTTAAATAACGCTTCGTTGATTCACTTCATCCGTCCCCGTTGCACCACCATTTGCAGCCTGTACGTGTTCTGAAAAGAATATTTTTATTTATGGCATCCAGAACTCAAAAAAAACCTTTTGATATTGTCTTCTAGTCTTCTATGACGTCCATTGTTTGTAGCTCGTGTGATTTTTTTTGTTTTATTAATATTAATAAATTCTTTTTTTGTTCAAAAGTAAATATATTTAAATTTTTCCTTCAAATTCCAATTTTCAAATAAAAACGTGTTTTTTTCCTTTCAAATAAAGCTTTTTTAACTTACTTTTATTTTATTAAATAATTGGGATTCCTTGGAATATTTTAAAAAAAACACAAAATCTTGAAAAAACTGCAATAAAAACAACGAAATAAATTAAAAATGCCTTGAAAAGGCCTGAAAATGCCCAGTGTTCGTTGGAGCGCACATGCACACTCACCATCTCGTAAAACGCGGGAGTTCAAAATTTTAACCCTAAAATTGGAAAATTGACACACTATCAATTAAGGAAGAAGTATATATTTTTTAGATCCCATATCAATCGTTTTTATTTTAAAAGATTTTTGTGTTCAGTTTTATTAGTTTTTGAAGTCAAGAAAATTATACAATTTTGAGCCAAGACAACAATTGACTGAAAAATCTTAAAGTCCATGTTCAGCTTGAACTTTCTTTAGCTGAAAATATATTAAATTTAAAGAAAGTTATATTATTTTGTTGAGAAAACAATTATCTTAAACTTGAGTATAAGCTTAAGTGTTTACAGTTTCAGAATCTTTGGGAAAATCACAAAAAAAAGAACGTCGACATTTTATTAAACCTTGTTTTGTTACCATTTTGAGGCCATGTATCTTGGCTGAAAAGTAATAACTTTGCTACTATTTTATCTTATATTATTTCGAATATATTTTTCTTCGATTGGTATATAATCTCGGATATTTTAAACCTCATAATATTTCTGGAAATTACAAAAATCCAAGTGTTTCAAAAAAAGTGAAGAGCCATTTTGGTTCCATTTTCAGCTCATGTATCTTGGCTCACGGCTTGTAAAAATGAACCTGTGTCATTCGCGCGTGAACAGGCTGGTTGCGCATTGTCCGCAAGCACAGGTCAGAGAAAAATCTCTTCATACTGCACGCTATTTACTGTAAAATATCGCGTGCCACAGTTGCGTTTTCCTTGCCACACCCATTTCTGTGCAAAAATCCTCAATTGTCGGGCGGAAATGTTTCCTCTTTCCTTGGTTTCTTTTTACAAGCCGTGTGGCTGAAAATCAATAAATTTTAGTATACTCTATATTAACTTGTTCAAAAAATCTTTTCCTTCAATTTGAATACAAACTTGGATATTTTAATGGATATCATTATATTTTTGAACATAGAAGATGAGAGAAGAGAGAAAAAATGAGGAGGGGTTTTGAATTGTCATCACAATAACGAATAGGAATTGCACATAAAATTGTGAATTTTAAAAATTTCAATTTCAATTTTTTTAAATTTCAATTTAAAATTTGAAAATTTGAAAAATATATTTTTCACGTCTACATCACTGAAACATTTATTTTTAGAATCAGCTAGACCTTTTAAGACCAATTGAAGCATTTCATGGCTATTTATCAAAATCCCTTGCAAGATTATTTTTAAAATTTCAGGCTTTTTCGTTCACTTAATTTTTTAGTTCTCTTAACTTTTTTCAAACGAATATAAGAACGAGAACGGACTTCTTCTCCAATGTCTAATGTTTGAATTATATCGATCACTAATGAATCCACCTATTTTTTTCAAAGTCAAATTTAATTGATTCATAATTGCGAGTTAATAAATGCAACAAATTTATTGAATATATGAATCTCAATATCTGAATTCACCACTTTCGTCGTTTAGCATCACCGTTATCAGCTGGACTCCGTGCTCTTGTAGTTGTTCGCCTCGTAGTAGTGGTAGTTGGGTTATTATTTGGATCGTCGTACCAGCCTCGCCGAGTTTCTGGCCTTCCAGGGCTTCCACTTCTATCCCAGTTCGCATGTCTTTTTGGTCGGCCAATGTCTGGAACAGTGTCAAGACCAACATCGATCTTTTCCGATCCGCTGTCATCAGCCAAGTTGAGGGCGATTAGCAAGAAAACAAACGAAATGAAAAGCTGGAAAATTATATTTTGTAATTGTAATATTTTGGAAAAAAACACTCACCAGAAGTTTCATGCTGCTCAGAATGTGAAAATCATTGAAAATCGTTTCATTTATAACTGATTTTTTCCACTTAAATTGATTGTACGTTCCCAGAATATTTAAAAACAAAAATTGTTTCCCTTTTCTGTGATAATTGATTATAAATAGCATTTTTCTCTTGCGAATTTTCTGAATAAAATGTGAAATATTTAAATTATTTTCAAAATACCTCAAAGCATCACTCAACTGGTTTTTTTTGAAATTGAAGGCAAAAACTAGTCCGCAGGCATTATTACATGAAAAATCCAAAAAAAATTTTTTTTATACAAAACGGGCTAATATAAGCATTCTGCACAAGTATTTATTAACGAAACACGAAAAAAACTCATTTGAAAAAGTTCGGCCAGGTGGAAACTTTTTCTAGGCCATTGTTTTGAGGCGTGTTTTCTCGGCTTCTAGGTGGTTTTAGAAAATTTTAAAAACAGATTTGGAATGAGAATGAAATCTATTTTCATTTAAGGTACATTTATCATCTCCGTAAAGCCCTTTTTTTACTACCAATGTATAGAGATTCGTATTTTTCTTTTAACTTTAGCCCCCTTTTTCGCACCCTGAAAAATGAAGAAATAGAGAAATTTTATTAAAGAATTAGAAAAGGAAAATATTAGAAAGTATCTAAATAATTATCATCACAGTTTTCATTTGGGATAGGTTGTTTTTTTTTTCAAAAATAGTTTTTGGTACATCGGGAAGTTCAATAGAAATATGTTTAAAAATGATTATATTATCGTTATTCACATGCAAGTTTTCCATGGAAGCTCGTCATTGCAATTCCAAATGCTTGAATGGCGGACAATGGATATCTGTAATCCATTGTGAATTCTTCATCTGAAATTCGGCCGAATTGTAGAACGATGTAGTTTGCTGAAAATTTTCACAATTCTATCAAATTTTACGAGAAGTTCTTCTCACGATCTTGATCATGCGCAATTTGAAAATTCTTCACAGACGCTTGTGTAACTCTTCCATGAAAATTCAACACATACGACTGTGAATCTTCATTCCAAATCGGGCTTTTATTATTCATAATAATCAGATCAGATGTGTTTCTTGCTTTATATCTTTCGAGGAGTGTATCTTTCTCAACAATTGGGCGGAAAATCATTTGTTGTGGAGGACCATTATTCTGAAAAATAAAGCTATCTTTAATTTTTCAAATTCAAAGGAATTCCTACCGCTCCATTCTTCGGAAGCACACCTGGTGTTACAATTGTCATTTTTCGTGGTCCTTTAAATCCCAAAACATTTGTATCCTTAAAAAATTCGAACTAAAAATGAATTTCAGTAGATCAAACTCACATAAATCACGGCCGCCAACTCCTGCCGAACTGTCAATGGATCACCATTCTTTTTTGGATTCACCCCTTTATCATAAACTGTGAAATGAGTTCCCAAAGCGTTGGATCGAACTTTTGCAATGAAATTCGCACTATCCCTTCCCATATCAGTCACATCCGTAGAAATCAAATAATTCGCCGTTGTGCTCTTTTTACGTTTTCTTGCTGCCAATAAGAAAATCTTCTTTTTCTCTTCCATATCCATGTATTCCAAATGAAGATAATATGTTGGATAAATGCCCTTATCTACTCCCTTCTTGTCACGAGTTATGGTACATTTATAAAGAGTATTATGAAGTCCGGGAGATGACACAAACCTGGAAATTTTTGAATTTTAGCACTGTTTTTCTCTCAATATTGATTACTTTATAGGATCTTTTTTGATTTCTTCAGTATTTGGCTGATTCTCACTACTCAATGTATGTTCTTCGAGATCTGATCCATTCGGTGAGTCCACATCCGATCCAACCACTTCTTTAACATTTGCTTTCGATAATGTGTGTGAAAGATCGTCTTCGAAATCACTGAAAACAATTAAACATTTTTTAAACATTTTAATGGAGGTTTACATCAAATTTTTGACAGGAGGTTTGGAAGGTGGTGCTGGAATAGGTGATGCTTTTGGCGCTGGAACGGTCACCACTGTTGGATTCATGTTATCCGGTTCGACTGCGTATGATGGTGGATCTTCTATCAAGCTAAGGTCGGGTTTGAAGCTAAAAATCAAAAATTGTGACTTTCACTAACGAATATCATTTTTTTTAAAATTATTTTTTCAAGTTGTCGATTACAACAGAGTACTTACTTTAGATGGATTTGAAATTTTTCTCAAGCTTTACACACTATTTCAAATTTAAAGAAAATTTAAATCTAAATTTTTATCCATCATTATAGGATTTTATCTAATTTTAAAAAAGTAAAGGACCAAATGACAGCCTTAAAAATACGATTTTCAAAAATTCCATGGCTATTATTAAAAACAGATACTCCCATCTGAAATAGCCGGTAACTGAGAACCTAATCAGCGCAGTAACAAGTACTCCTATCTTTTAACTTTCAGTCGTTAAAAATTCAAAATTTAGGAATATATTAAACAAGAGAACTTACTTATTTTGCGGATATCCACTCCCTCCAAACCCTGCTAGATTCGGCCGAACTCCTCCAGCCGATTGTAGCCGTTTTTGTCGCTGTTTATCTTCCAGCATTTTCCGCTGTCGTTGGAGATTCTTCTCAACCCATTCTGTGTTTGCCGGGTTGCTCATTTTAGCTGTAAAAATTGTTTTGAAAGGGGTAACGAAAAATGGCGTATCAGAAGAAGTTAAGCACACTATCTTTAAGTTGGCACTTTTTTTCCAAACGCGATAATTTTTCAACTAAAAGTTTAATCCAGATAAGAAGAATGTTATTCTAAATCCCTTGTAAACCCAACCTAAAAAAATGATAAATCCAGTAATTCGATAAACGCTATAGTGATGTAGTCCCCAAAAAAAGGAAAAGAAGCCGTCTAATTCCCACTGGTTCGCCATCTGTGTGGAAAAGCGTTACCATGGTAACAATTTTTTTTCAGAATGTGAATGTGATGGCCGTTTCTTTTTCCCCCCTCGAAAACCAAATGTCTCCATAGTTACAAGACACGTCATATTCTGTAGTCGGGCTGATAAATGTTATTTGGGCTGAATACAAATTAAGAAAAAAAGGAAACTACAAAAAATATCAGAAAAATGGTCAGCAAATTTCCATTTATTCTAATCATTCAAATTGTACTTTTAATTCTTGATGTTATTTTCAACGGCGTTTCAGTGATTCTATATGGAAAATATACGATTCTGCTGCTGTTGTATATGTGAGTTATTTTATTTATATATATCGTTTCCAGGAAAAATAAATAATTAAAAAGATAAGTTTTTGAGCTCAAATAACAATAAAGAAACATCAAAAATAAAAAGAATGAAACAAGGGCAAGCTCCGGTTGTCATAGAAATCCTTCCGCTAATTTCCTCAACACTGCAGTGCTAACAAGAGGAAGAAGAAGAAGAAAAACTAGAACTTTTAGTGCAGTGTGAAAAATTGCAAAGCATTAGGTTCATTGATTTGTCTCTGAACTTTGATAACTCTCATAATACCTTATTATCTCGGCTGGGAATGTGCTGGCAATTTTATTTTGTGGGAAAGGAGCAAACAGCTGAAAGTTAAGAACTTCTGAAAATGAAATGGAATAGAAACCAAATATAGACTTGTTTTTCAAACTGTTTCCGATGCCGAATATTCTTTGAAACTCAGAAAAATTAAGCTTCAAATTAGCTCTCTGCTGTTTTATGAGAACTTTTTCCAGACTTCAAGACACCTTCCTAATAATTGCCCTACTGATTCTGCTCGTCTCGTTCACTGCCACCATCGTCTTCCAAATCGGCCTAATTAATCAAGTGTTCAAACTTTTTCTTCCATCTGTGGTTCTAAGCATTTCTTATATTTTCCTGTCAATGTCTTGGCATTATACGAGTTTGGTTTGTGTTCAACGAAAATTCTTATTTTCATTATAGTCCTTTTCAGAGCACAAGTTGGGACACTCCTGGTGCAAACATCTATGACAGCAAGTGGATGGTCGCGTTTTATGTAATACATAAATTTGGTAGATATCGTTATTTCCAAAAATGTTTTTCAAATGCTTCTTCCAGTCGCATGTCTGTACTATTCTCGCTACAAACGTGCCGCCCTTCAAATTTCTGATCCGAAGCTTCATTCGAACTCCAAATGGTTGCGTGAACAATTCAAGACCAATACAAATGAACCAGAGAAAACAAATTAAAATTCTTGCTTTCTTGCTTGACATAAATAATAAAACAACAAAAAATCAACAATAATGAGTATCAAGGTGAAAACAGAAGAAGTTAATTTCTAGACAACCATTCGATAGGTGATATATCTACCGGCTGTTTCAGATGGTCTGATGATTTTGACGACTTGACCACGGCGGAGACCGAAATAGCGAGCAACTGGATCGGAAAGTTGAATTCGCGGCAATTGACTGTCGTTAAGCTTGCTAAAATAAAATAAAAATTAAAATGTAATTATCCCTTACTTATACTCACTATCTTGCCAAAAGTTCGGCTTTTTCTTCTGGTGTCATGACAACATGTTCTGGCACCAATTCGTGTTCCGTGATATTTACCATTAATTCAGATTCAATAAAATGTTCCAACATATACTTTGGAGCCATATCAGCGATTGATTGCTTAGCACTTGGTGTCATTCCAGTCTGTACAACAATGATAGCCCTGGTGATGTTCTGTTCTTGCATTTGCTGACAAATTGCTTTAATTGTCTTGATTCCGATTTTTGGATCATCGGGGAAGAATACGAACATTTGATCGGTTGCGTCGTCGTTGTGAGCAACAAGTACCGTTAAATCACCACGCGCTGGTTTTTTCTCGCTTGGGCGATCTCCGTAAACCTCCTGAGAATAAATCAAATGTTCTAATTTTTTTAGTTTTCGAATAGATACCTTGAACGCATCCAAAGATTGATCCAACTCATCCTGCGTCACTAAATATCCACGATCATGCACCATTTGCAAAATCGTCTTTCGGATTCTCCATAGTTTGTACGTTTCCAGCTCATCATCCGCCATTTTCTGTAACGTAAAGTTTTTTGGTATAAATAGAATTAAGCGCAGAATTTTATAATTGAAAAGAAATGCAATCTCATTATTAAAAATAAATACGTGTTTTAGTAAGGTTATTTTAAAAGGCTGTGGAGGCAGGTAATAGTCCAAAGCATAGTAAAATATAAACAATGTTTTTAAAAAAGGAATAGAAATATTAAACACAAAATTTTATTCGGAAAAAGAAAAAAAATTATTGGCAAGAACTGTGCGCACCGAATATCGTGGCTGACGCGTTCGCGGTGCTTGCGCATAAAAAGTCTGGCGTTTTGCCAACACAAAAATGCCGCGAATTTCGACTTTTTAAATTTTATGTATTTTTTAAAATAATTACCTAATTTTTCCCATATTCCAAATTTCGCTTTTTAGGATATGTCGGATACTGATTGTACTTCTGAAATTTCACAACTGGAAGTACTCAGCTTGTCGGATGAATCGAAAATCTTCAAAAAGGTTAATCTGCAAGTTGAAGCTCTGTTGAAAAAGAAAGTGTAAGTGATTTTAAAATATAGTCAAAACTACCAATCTGAAATATTTATAGCCCAAAATCTGTGGCAGTCAAACGTATAAATGAAGTTGGAAAATTAGTAACCGAAATCAGAGAAAAATGTTTGAACTGGAAACCAGCAAGGATTGAATCAAATTCCGACGAAACTGTGGATTATTCCGATGAAAATGTTCCAATTGAGCATTTATTTGAAAAATTATTGATTGGAAGTTGTCAATTAAGCGACGGCGTAAAAATCCAGTGTACCGACCAGTTTATCGCTAGCACTAGTAATGTTCATTTCTACAAATTAAATTCCGATGGACCATTATCCCAAAATATCGGCGAAGACGATGACAATATTATCGGCTCACAAGTATGGCAAATTCCTTGCGTCGAATTCGAGAATATTTGGGAAAATTTGATTTATGATTCGAATCTTAAAAATGATGTTTTATCGTATGTTCATGCTTTGGTACACTTGTCCGAAAAGCATGTTAATTCGAAAATTATCAATGTGAATAGACTGATTTTGTTGACAGGTACATATTTAAAATATATAAATAACAGGAAAAAATTGCAGGACCACCGGGAACTGGAAAAACATCCCTTTGTAAAGGACTTGCTCAACATTTATCAATCAGTTTCAACGATCGTTATCCGCATTCAGTGTTGATTGAAATCAATAGTCACAGTCTGTTTTCGAAGTGGTTTTCTGAGGTATTTTGATTTTTCTTCAATTAAAAAATCTATTTTATCTTGTTTTTCAATTACAGAGCGGAAAATTGGTCCAGCGAATGTTCGATCAAATCGATGAGTATGCAGAAGATTCCAAATGCATGGTATTTGTGTTGATTGATGAAGTTGAATCGCTTGGAATGTGTCGAGAATCGTCAAGATCTGAACCAGCTGATGCTATTCGAGCGGTGAACGCTCTTTTGACACAAATTGATCGAGTTAGAAGGTTAGTTATTTTTTAAAAATTCAAAAAAAAGTCGAATTTTAAGCCCAAATCACGGCCAGATCCTTCAAATTTAAAATTTTCAGACGCGACAATGTCCTAATCCTCTGTACTTCAAACCTTGAATCATCTCTGGATCGTGCATTGATCGATCGTGCTGATATTGTGAAAAATGTTGGCGAACCTTCAACATTGGCACTCTATGCAATGCTCAAATCATGTATCATGGAAATGATTCGGGTAATTTGAAATTTAGTTTTTTTAAACAAAAATTGTTGTTTTTTCAGATTGGAGTTGTTGATGGAGATAGTGAGTCGTTCCAAGATATTTTGGCCTATCAATCTGAAAGTTTGAATTCTGAAACTTTGGAACTTTTTAAAATTGCAAAAGATGCTCATGGTTTGAGTGGAAGAGCTATTTCAATGCTTCCCACTTTAGTGTACTCGAAAAGTTTAGAGGTAATAGAACCGGATAGTTTAAAAAAACAAATAATTATTGCTTTCAGGAAATAATTTCACTTCCAAACTGCCTTCATCTTTTTCGAAAAGCTGTCAAAGAACGAAAAATGCGAAATAATTGAATTTTTTCTACATTGTTTGAAATACAATAAATATTTAAAAAAAAACTAAATTGATATTCCCTCAAACTCATACCACAACGTCCTTGTCTAGATTTCTAATTCCCTTTCAATCGGAACAAAACATACAGAAGAAATACCCGACGATGAGGACACGAAGATGGAAAAGTAGAACATTTATGTATCCATTGAGAGACTAGAAGATAACGATAGACGCAGATACAACCACCCGATATTCCTCGATAAGAATCCGTAGAAAAGATGGCGAATAAGCATTGTTTATATATTTAGACGTCTTTTTTCCCCTTTAAGATTTGAAATTTATTGTCTAAATTTATGAAAACTACGATAGTAATGTAGTATTTCTTCCGATAACCGGTGTAGGCTATAAGGTTACACCACAATGTTTCCGTAATAAAGTTCAGATATTATCTGATTTTTTGAAAGGAAAACTGTTCATTCTCATGTAGAAATTGGTGTAAACTTTGGACTACAATTTGTTATATAAAAAGGACCCTCGATCGGCCAGATATTTTTATTGTTTAATTATTTAAAAGGAAACTTCTTTCAACTGTTTTAAGGACAGTCTCCCACTTGTTATGATTTCTTCAAATTTTCTTCAAGAACTGATTGAAACCGAAGTTTTTATCTCTTGTCTTTAAAAACCAGCATTTAAATTGTTTCTTGTTTTGTATGTTTATTTCCTTCAACAGATCTCTTCGATCTCTTTGATTATATATATTTCCAACACTCTCACAAAAAATTATATTATTTTTCGACAAAAAGACTGCCAATGAGATGAAAATATACATAGTTCACATATGTTTCTGAAATTCTTCACAGTCGAGAAAATATGATTGAACAAAAACGTGAAGAAATGGCCTAGAAAAAGCTCCGACCTGTTCGAATTTGGAATTTTCGATGAACATTAATGAGGACATTTGTTTCATTTTTTATTTTTCTCGATTCTTCATAGAGTTCGTGGTCTATTTTCATTTCATGGACTAGTATTTGCTCCACCATTGAAAAGAGCGTACCACCTATTTTTTCTTTATTAAATTACATAATTGTATCAATTACTACTCTTCACATATCATTTTTTAAGAAACCCAGACGACCTGATAAATTAACAACTTTCCAAAACAAAATTTTAAAAAAGTTAACCGTTTTTGCTCCCCTTGCACCACTGATGATCTAACTTGCGCCGTGACCGTAAAATGTCCGTAGTCTATGATTTTTATGATAACACTTGCTTCTAGAATTCATTTTTGTACTTTTGAAATTCGGCCGGGTCCATATTATTCTGATCTCATTTCGTTTCTGCAACAAGAATCGAAAACGAAAAATCGGTCGTTTTCCTATTGTCAGCTGAGATTTTATCTCAAATGTCCACCTCTTTTCCTCTCAACGAAACGTACTGACCGTAATTTTCAAGTTCCTTCAAAATGAATTCATAAAACCGGTCCTAAAAATTCGTTCTCAACTTTTTAATCAAACTATTTTTTAATGTTCTCTTCATTGCGCCAAATTTTGCACTTTTGTTCAATTACGAAAAAAAAACATGAAATCAAACATTTTGTTAAGATGTTCACAGTTGCGGTAACAGGCGGCCTGGGACTTGTTGGACGGTATGTTGTCCAACGTCTTCTGGAAAACGAACAAGTCGCTGAAATTCGCATTTTGGATCGTGAGAATCCAGAATCGACGAGAAATGAGGAAAACCGACGAATCAAACATTTCACATTGGATTTGATTGAGAGAAAATCGCTGGAAAACGCGCTAAAAGGATGTGACGCTGTTGTTCATTGTGCTCATTCAGAATTTCCGATTCTTTATCCAAAATCTAAGACAGATTTAGATCGAATGTGGAAAGATAACTTGGATGGTTATTTTCAACTTTGAATCCTCGTAAATTTCAACTTATTTCAGCCACCGAATCAGTTGTTGATACAATGACTTCGCTTCAAATCAAAGCTTTGGTAAATGTTGGGTGTGCTTATTGTCCAATTCCAAATGAGGATAATTATGGACTTCCACAGGATGCCTTTGTGTAAGTTTTATAATTTTTTTATCAAATAAAATCCCTACCGATATTGATTACAGAGATTACCCCAGAAATTACATGCTCGATACTTATGGTGAATCACGAACGCGTGGTGAGATGTACGCCAGAAAAGCGGCAAAACGTGGAACAATCGATGCCATTTTCCTGCGACCGACAATTGTCTACGGTGTTGGAAAAAGTCGTAAACTGGAGGCGCTCAAAAAACTCATAGATGCTGGAAGTATTCCATTTATTGGAGGGGAGAGAAGAGGATTACATCAATTTGTGAGTTTCAAAATTTTCTTGAAGATGTAGGTAGAATATATTCGAAAATAGTGACAAAATATTAAGTTTTTTTGAATCAACACTGAGCAATTTACTTCAATTTGTCTAAATAACTGATTTTTGATCAAACTTCGGAAAACCTTGCAACTAAACATTACCGCTATTTTCAGATCTACGCCGGAAATTTAGCTGGAATCATTGAAAAATCGATTTTCTCACTCCTCCAACAACCCGAAAAATACAGCGGTGAACTCGTATTCTGCCAGGACGAGAATTGTGCCTTATCGATGAGAGATTTCCTCGAAAACCGCTACAAAAGTCCAAATTTCTCCGACACTTCACTCACCTATTTCTGGTCTGCATTTGCTCAAAGTTACACAAATTATTGGAAATCAATCTTAGGTTTTGAGGTGAGTCTAATTACTGAAAACAAATCCAAAATGTTTGTCATTTCCAGGTTCCTGAAAACACTTTGAATCATCTGGCCTTTAGACTGTTTTTTGAGAAAACTGTCGGTTTTCCAAACAAAAAACTGAGATTGTTATTGGATTGGCGCCCAGAGATTACACAAGAAGAAGCGTTTGATAAATTTGCCACACCGAAAGCCTCATTCTTAAGTTTAGAGCCTTTGAAAAGGGCAAATATTCAAGGATAATTTTGGATTTGCATTTTCTAATAAAGTCTTAAAGTTTATAATTAAAGAGAAAGACAAAAACATCACAATAAATATAATTCGACATTCACATGAACTTATGTTTGGAATAATGACACCCAAGGTGGGATGATTGGTGTTGGATTTTGAAGGTAGCTCATAACGACGGCAGAGATGGAGAGCCTTAATTAGCTTGTTTAGATTAGAAAATTCGATAAAAAATTTAATGCTTACATGAAGCTGCTGACAATTTGTTTGGCATCATCGGTGCTTCGGGTATTGGCGAATGACACACATGAACAAATCAACGCACACCAAGAGCACCACTTCATCTGAAAAGTTTTGATATAAGGAGTAACCTTCTACAAAGCTTAAATTTTCATGAACCTAAATTCTTTCGATTTTAAAGTTTCAGCAACACTAAATAATTGAAGATCTGAGTTTTCAGAAGGAATTAGGATATTTATTTGAAATGAAAGTCTTTAATGCTCTTCGCTTATGCGAGCTGATCAAGATTCAAGAAGACACATTTTTTATTTCAAAATTTACCCTGATCATCAATCCACACATGCTGAAAATCATTCCCAAAACATTCATGTATTCCGGCAACGGGTCTTCAGTTACCGCTTGTTGTTGTCCCACTTGTGGATCAATTGGTTGGAATCTGTTTCATTTTTTTTAATCGAAAGTATCCTTTAATTTGTAGTTTTACCTGACGATTCTATTCGCTCTTCTTGGATCAGCAGTTTGTTGCATCTTGATTTAATTTCTGGAAATGAAACAAAATATTTTAATGACCTGAATCAAAGAAAAAAAAAGAAGTAACACGAATAATTACAAATTAGTGTAGAATTCTAAATTTCCGCCATTTTTGATATGAATGTTATGCCGTAAATTATACAGAAAACTGGTAAAAACCAGAAATCAATGAAAATTCCGAACTACAACTCACTTCACTGAAAACACGTCAATGATTCAGCGGATTGGCGCACTTTTCGTCGAAGGCGCGATTTCAATCATTTTGGTGCGAAATTTGAATACGGCATTCAATAATATTAATGAGTCGACAACAAAGGCTCTTTTTTGCTAATCCTCTATTGTTTTCATTACTTATACGACAAGAATACAATAGTGCTTGCTTGTTCCCGGCAGCTATTCATAAGCCGAATAAATTTGTTGACAAAATGTTCATATGCAAATAAATAAATAAAGATTCCACAATTGAAACAGACAATAAAAATATATTGGGAATAAGACGGGGAAAGGAGATCAGGAAAGAATCTAAGAGTGATATTTAAAACATCGATGGACCATTAAAATGGTAACCCGTAGGGGAAAATTTTAATAATTTAATAGTATTGAACAATTAATGCATAAACTGATCATCGTAGGAAGCATCGCTATAAAAGCTATTGCTTCCCGGTGAAAGCTGGGAGAAGTTTCCAACGTTTTGAACAAGACCACTATCGGCTGTATAGTTTGGAGGTGGGTAGAATGGTGAAACATTGTTAGAGTAATGATTATGAGTGTAGACACCGCTGTGGGTTGAGCTTGAAGATGAGGATGATCCGTCACCAGAAGAACAAATTTCTTGTTTTGGAATTAATGGTAGTGGATAGTTTGGCGAGTTTTCAGGAGTTGGGAAGTCGCATAGAGATGACGATGATGTTGGTGGTGGGACATATCCAAGTTGTTCCTGGAGAATTTGGATATAGCGGACTGCTTCACGAAGTGTGTCGACCTGTAAATTGTGAACTTTCATTGAAAACTATTAATGATGCAATTTATTATAAAGATATATTCCTTTTCCAATTCAATTATGTACAAACCGGCAGTGTACCACCTAATCATGACCCTATTGTTAATTTTACAACTTTCTTTTTTTGAAAAGATAATGAAATCTTGCATATAAACAATAGCTAGCGATTCAAAGTTTCGTTCTTTGCAAAATTGTAAAGAACGAAACTATCGCAACAAAAATATTTAAATGAGTGAACTCAACTAAATTTTTTAATAAGTTTACAAAAAGTGCTTTTAGGCTGGAGGTTCCGAGAATTTCACATGAAATTTATAATTTCCACAAAACTTGTGCTTGTTGTGATTTTAGCAAAAATTGCAACGAATTGCAATATTTTTGAATTCGTCGGTAACATTGTTGAAATTAAATTAAGATTATAATTTTTTCAGAAGCTCTCAATACCTATCTGGTGACCAGATTCTGGTCTAAAACCAAGATTCGATCCGCACAGATCAAAGAGAACAATAACTATTATATTACTTGGATACATGTTTGTCTAATACAAGTTTGTGCAATATTTAATGTATGCGGGGATGAGTCGGATTTGATGGATGACCATTTCGGTAGGTTTTAAAAAAAATGAAATAGGTTTAAAAATGGTTTTTTTCTTTGGTAGTAGAATGAGAATTGGATCTCCGAAAAATTCTAAAAATCTTAGGAAAAATATAATTTAAAAAAAGAATAAGGTTATGCTTCAATAAATTCTTACCTTTGACATTTTCTGCTTACATCCCGGTTTTCTTGGCACCCTTTCTCTAAGCTCATTAAATCCTTGATTCACCTGAAATTCGATATATTTTAAAAAATTACAAATAATTCCTACCTGATCCACTCTTTTCCTCTCTCGTTCATTTCTTCTCAACTTTTGCGGAAGCACCTTCACTGTCGGGGAACTACAACTCGACTTCGATGACGACCCCATTTTTTTCTTTAAATGTTATTATTTTTAAAGAAACTGAAAACCGTTCAAAACCAAGAGAAAATGTGGAACGAAAACAAAAAACAAAATAATAATGATATACTTCGACGAATCGGTTGGTAATGGGCGGGCAACGGGAAGAAGAAGAAGAGGAGGTGCGCGGAAAAATGGGCGGACCAAAATAAATAATGGGAAAATAGTGGTGGACGTATTGACAATAGGCTGACCTATAGAAGGGAACTATGGGGAAAGGGGATGAATAAAATGTAAATTCGAAAATGGAACCATTTGAATTTGAAAAAGATTGAGTACATACACTAAAAAACCAAGGTTCTGACATACGATACGTTAAGAGACATGTAAATCTTCCTTTTAATATGCGGTTTTTGCAATAGAACACTCTAGAAATAAAAAAATTCGACTATTTCCCGATTTTTTTTCTATTATTCAAATAATTTCTAATTTCCTGAAATATTCTACAAAAAATAGAAAAGTCGATTGATAATTCATTCTACCGTAGTATGTTTAAAGGGAGGCGCGATATTAAATCTGATTTTAAAAATAATGTTCGAGGCCGTTCTTCAAAAAAAAAAGATTTTTTAAATTTTTCTTTTAATTAAAAAGTATGGTAAGTTTTCGGTACACAGAAGTGTTTTATTTTCAGTACCACAGCTAGTTACTTTTAAAAATAGGAGGCCGTGGTAAAAATAAAAAAAATAGATAACGGGTTTAATGTCTGAAACTTGTGAATTATAAAATGATGACAAAATGTATGTTTATCAATTAAATTTTAAAGAAAAATTAACATGAAAACAATAAATAAACAAATAATGATTCACATCATAAGCATGGGACCAACATCAGTTTCCCACATGTCACCATTTTCGGGGAGCCTATTTCACGAAAGCGCACAAAGGAACACCAAAAGGGGACTTGAAAAAAGCGGGTTCTTTTTAAAACCACATTATATGATCGACTCTTTTATAATCGTCTAATTAACTATCATTGAGCCGAACACTCTCAAAAGGCTTCAAGCTTAGCTTCCTTAATTAGAGATGGTTCAAAAAACCGCCGAAAGGAAGGCAAAAACAATTGAAACAATTATGTGAATACTATCAAGAGTGAATCCCTTTTTTATTTATTGTTTTTGTTTACAACTGTCAATCAAATTTGCTTGTTTTGACAACCCTGGGATTCTCCTAAACTTTTGGGAATCCCATGAACGGAACATTTTCGCACCATAGTGTGTTACATGGTGTAATAACTCGACAATGGTTGGCAATAAGAATTCAAACAAAAATTCCTCCCTTTTCAAATATAATATAGATTCATCATCTTGTTGATGAAGATGATCACAGCATGAAATGATGACTCGAACTGGCACCATCATTTCAATGGAGGATGGTCACTCAATTCTTTGCAGAGGGTTTTTGAAAATGGGAGTGTGTCTCAATTTCAATGAATGATACACAAAATGAAGAGAGAATATGTTGGTATTAGGTGACAGTTGTGGCACGATAATCAATTGACTGTCGCGGTTTTTTTTTAAATGAAGATGGGGAATAGATTGAGGTTTTGATTTTGAAATTTGGGACAATATGGTTGTTTTTCCGACGAAAATGCTTTTTTTCAGCAAGACGATAGATTTCTAGCAATTTAAAAGGATGACTAATGTTTACTGTTGAAAAAAACTGTCAAAACAAGTCCAGAACAGTAAAAATAATGAAATTTGTTTCAGTTATGCTCATTTTAAATTTTTAGAATTGCATTTAACTGAAAAAAATAAAAAATACTGTATTTTGATCCAAATTCAAAAATTCTCAGTGTGAAACCGCATTAATCTAAGGAAAAATGTAGAAAAAATTATTGGAAAAAATTAAAAATCAAGTAAAAATTCTTCGACAAGCTAAAATCTATTTTTTACGAGGGTAGGCCAAGTGTTTGGAGGCACAAGTGTTCGTGAAAAAGTTAGGCCACGCACCCTGTAGAAGCGTTTAGCCTGAAGCAACACGAAAAATAAAATTAAATCATTAAATGGGAAATCGAATTCTACTTCGACTATTTTTTTCAACCATGGAAAATGCTTTATAAAAAAACGAACACACGTGCCTCCTAACACTTGGCATACCCTCTGTTTTACCCAATGTAAATTTCTAGTCCACCGGTGTTGGAATTCTAGGCCATTTAACAAACATTTGAAAAAATGGAAACAATACTCAAATTTCTTAGCCCTCTTCTTCTGAAATTAAGAATTCTAGAAAAAATCCTTTAAATTCAGACGTTTTAGGATTGTGAAATTCGAAATTTCAAAACCTTAGTTTTCCCAAAATTTTCTTACGTACAGATTATTCCTGTGAAATGTCTATGAATTTGTTCAATTAAGTTCAATTGCATATTTCAAAAATTTTCGAATGTGTGCCCAAATTTTAATGTTTTCAGAGATAGTGAAATAATGTTCTATAATTTTAAAATAAAAAATCTTAAGCCTTTCTCACCAACAATTACAAAAAATGAAATTTAAAAGGCAGTTTGAGAAAAAAACACATTGCTACAAGAAATATTGACCGAAGAATTTTGGTTAGAGATTTCAAAAGCTGAGGAACTCACAGCCAGCTTCGAATTTCAGAGCTATAAAAACAATACGAAGCTTCTGAGTATTTGTGACGTCTCGAAAATCTACCTAAAATTTCAGGATTTCAAAAAATATCAAACTTCCAAAATTCTTACTCCGGATTATTGAAATGACGTTTTATCAACTGCAAAATTTCTAAAAATGAAAATCAAATCAAAAATTGACGCGAAAAACGTAATTTATTGATTATAATGAAGATTATTCAGCAGTTTCCTCCCGATTCAATATTTTTCCTGGCACACTGTCTTTAAGAAATTTTGAAATGTGTTCAATTTAAGCGTTAACAACAACCAATCCAACATTGAAAAATTCAGTTACGTTGTTGTTCTTGTTTTATACTGTAGCTACCAACAAAATCCATGTTACTTACAATAACATGATGATTCTGTATAATTCCTTAATCCCCTTACCTCTCTCGTGCCCCATCACGCAACTCTTAACATAATGCGCAACATCAGGAACATCCTAAGAACCCTTGAAACTGACACCTGTAAAAATCAGAGGTCTCAAAACCCATTCTTCTCTTACATTTCTATTCTGTTCATTTAAATATGCATGGTCACTCAAAGCCAGCCATTTTTTGGTTGTTCTCTTCTTTTTTTTTTCGCCTCCTCAACCAATTTCCATGGATAATGAGCACTTTCTTTGGGCTGTCAAATATATCGGAAAAATGGACACACACAAAAGAGTGGAACATTTAAAGAGAGTTACTGGTTTTCGCATAAATTTGCGGTTGTTCGTGTGTTTTTTTTCTCTTTTCGCGTTTTTTGTTTTTTTTATTCTGCGTTTTCTCTGTAAAGGGTTGGGGGGGGGGGGGGGGGGCAACTCGCAATTAACCCGATGATGCAATCAAATGCATGGAAGAAAAAGGGGCCAGAACAATTTTCGTCTTAAAATACACATATCCGGTAAATATTAATATAATAATAATACAGTAACAGTAGAATGCTTGGGTGGTTGGATAGATGGTGGATGTAAATACTATCCAACATATTTAAGCTAAGGAGGAGACGCATACATTGAATAGAATACGTTTTGCACCTGTTTATGATTAATTTATTCAAAATGTTGTAGGCTTTTCGAAGGGTAATGAAGGACGAGAAAAGGGAAGGAAACAAGGCAATGTTACAATGTCTTATTGAGACGTGCAGTCGAGCATGAATTGATCGTAATGAAACAAATATATTTTTGAAAATAATTATGAAGCAAAATGAGGGTTGCGAGTCAGAAAAAGGGGTAAACAAAAATACGAATAATAATTTAGGCTTCAAATTACAATACAATGATGATATCATTGGATCCAACGATATATATATATATATATCCAATGATGATAGCGAAACTATTTTGCTGGAAAAAACATCACAATTTCATTAAAGGAGGACTATACGGAGATGATAAATGTGCCTTAAATGATAATATACTTCATTCTCATTTCAAATCTGTTTTTAAAATTTTCTAAAACCACCAAGAAGCCGAGAAAATGAGCTTCTAAAGAATGGCCTAGAAAAAGTTTTTACCTGGCCAAACTTTTTCCTATGAGTTTTTTTTTTCGTGATTCGTTAATAAATACTTATGCAGAATGGTCATATTAGTCCCTTTTTATGTTTTTTAAAAACATTTTTTTATATTTTTCATGCCAGCGGACTAGTTTTCGCCGGTGGCCACTTTTTCTAGGCCATTGTTTCGAGGCGCGTTTTCTCGGCTTCTAGGTAGTTTTAGAAAATTTTAAAAACGGATTTGGAATGAGTATGAAGTCTATTTTCATCCCAGAGACATTCATTAGCTCCGTAAGGTCCTAATTTAATTTTGTTAATAAATAGATAGTAGTTTAACAATGCGATTTATTTCAAAAATCCAAACGCAAGAATTGAAACATTTTCAAAGTTTCTCATTTTGTTCAATAAATATGTGACTCTTAAATTTTTAGCAGAATTCCATTCCACATCTTATACATTACTGAAATTTATTGAAATACATTCTATTTATAAATTCAAAATTTTTAGCTTTCAATAATAGACGAGCAAGAATTCTAAACGTTGAATATTTGATGAATTCCAAACTTTAAAAAATTGCAATGTTTGCAAAAATGGTGAAACCACTGAAAATTCTTAAAACTTGGAATTATTTTAAAATTCGGACTCATTTTTTGAAGTTCAAAGTTCGAGCGAAAAGAGATTCAGAAAATTAAAATTTCCATATTTGTAAATAAATCCCTAGATGCACTCACTTTCTTAATAATTCTGAACCATTGAATACCATTCAAAATTCTCAGACTAATCCGATAATGACTTTATTTTTGTTTATTCGAATAAAAGTCAAAAACACTACCCCCCAAAACAGGTCCTCAAATTTCATCCGAAACCATTAATTATCAACCTCTCTGAAAAACTCTTGACACCCAGTAAACATACCAATAAATAATTACAGTACTACTCATTGCTCTCGAACTATTGATACAATGAAACAAAAAAAAAGGGAAACCATCGATCCTCTAGAAAATAATACACAATAAGTTGATTATGGTAGGATGTATTGTGAATGGAGTAATTGCTAGTTATATGAAAGTACAACTAACTATTGGAAAATATACGCAGGTGTGAAAAATGATTTGAGGGACAAACTTCGCATTTTTTTGGCAAAATAGAGATTAGATTTTTTTTTGAAGGTCAAGAAATCATTATTCAATATTTCGGTCGACCTTTTTGATATGCTACTAATAAATCATAACAATACAGCAGCTTATAAAACATTAATAAGAAAATTGAGGCCCACCCTATTGTTCCCAACAATACACATGTTTCCTTTCCCAATGGAATATATTATATTGTTATAATTAGTCTTATAAAGGTCAGAAGCATGAAATGAAAGTACGAATATTCAAAATATCGCAATCATGGGCAAACAAAACTTATATACGCCTAAAAAAGGGGATTAAAGGTTAATTAATGATTGATGAGGACACTGGAAGCATGGAAAGTTTGCATAACCTACAACTAAGCATATACTTGACTCTTACAAAGTAAATAATTAAATGGGGTAAAAATTTGATTTTCTTGGGATAGAGTTTGAAGGGAACACACTTTTCTGTAGAATATACATAAATTTCTGAAAAAAAAGAGTAAATATAGGTACAGTTTTCGTGAAACTATAATTTGTAAGCCCCACGTGTTCGTGGCCAGTAGAGCGCACTTGCCACTTGAAGGAGGCCTGAGGGAGACGAAATAAATGGTTTAAAAATGACAAAAGTACTTATGATTGTTTATAAAAAAATGAAAAAAAATCCCAAAAAAAACTAGAAATAGGCGAAAAAATTGCAAAAAAACGATAAAATCGTAGATGTCCCCAATGGCCGAAGAAACGATTTTTTTGTTTTCTAGGCCATCTTTTGATAACGAAGAGAGTGAAACAACAATTTTACAATTCAAAAGAGTTATCATACCAATTTTGAATCCTCTTGTAACTTTAGAAGTAGTAAACAGTAATAACCACAATGATGAATTCTTGATGACTCCTTGATGAATCCTTGAGAATTCTTGATGGATCCGAATTCTTGAATGTGGAATGTTGAAAGTTCTATTTGTAATTTTTTATCTTTATCATCTCCTTCCCGATAAATTATAATTTCTTCCGGCGGGTCTAATCCAAAAGAGTCGAAGTAATAACACTCTTTATTTTTCTTATAATAACAAACCCAATGTGTTCCTTTAACATTCGAAGAATCCAAATTCATAATTCCGACTTCCTTCTTATTTAGCTTATTTGGTAGATCATAAAAACACCTCGGAAATGTTTCATTTTTAATTTTTTTACGAGATTCAGAAGATCTAAATTAGTCAGAGTTCTCTCCTTCAGGTCTTATTGTTGGCTTAGTGTGATTGTGAAAACAAAAATAATAAGTAAAACAAAAAAAGGCAAAACAGTTTAGTGGCACCCGCAGTCGAACCATCACTTCTTGAGTGACGCCAGGGTCTCTTACCGACTGCCCCATGGACACCGCTTCTTTCCATGGCGAATTTCTCCCTTATCTACTCAGCGACAGCGCGGTCAGGCAGAGGGAGGCGAGAAAGAGAAAGGAAAGTGTGCTAGTGCAATGATGTTGCGCTACTCTTTCATCACCATTTCGGCGCTCGACCCCTGAAGCATTTTCGACCATTTTTCAAAATTGTCAAAAATCACACAATTCAAAAGAGTTAATACAGATGTTTTTAGTGAAAATTAGCCTTCAATAATTGACTTGAATGAAAATAAAATTCATACTATTGGGTTGTACAGAAAGTTCATAGAGTTGTCACATTGTCTTGCATATCGCAGCGATGTTTTTGCGTAGGAAATGTCATATATTCATTCGATAGAGCTTGTTCTGCTCTACAAAACTGTGTTTTTGGCGACACTCGGAACTTGACGAATTTGGCGTTTGGCGGGACTGGGAAGGCGTAGGGCACTGGGAAATGCTTGAAAGGAACGCCACGGTCAACAAGAACTTCTACATTGTGCAGCATCGCGTGAATGAGGTTATTCGACTGAAAAGGCCCGATCAACAAGGCCAAAATGGAAAAAATGGTCTAGAAAAAGGTGGAACCTTTTTCTATGCTATTGTTTTGAAACGCGTTTTCAAGCCTTCTACGTGATCAGATGTCTGAAAATAGGCTTAGAATGAGTATGAGGTTTTTTTTAAATCCCAAATGCATTCATCAGCTCTGTAAAGTCCTCTGCACTTTTCGGATCACTATCAAGTATATTTTTTCGCTTTTTCGTAAGTTGCCAATAACCCATAAAAGTTTGGATTCATCCACCTGCGCCCATCATAGACCGTCCCTATTTTTGCGTTCTTAACGACCGTGGGAAAAATGTGCCCCGATACAATGAAAACGGTTCGACCCAACTATAACACGTCCATTTACCGAAAAAATAGTTTGGATACGATGGAGGCTTGAGGAACATTGATGATATGCGCCAGCTCCGTAGAATGTTGCAGTTGTCGCTGTCCTGGCGCCATTTTATCGATTCCCCGTTCTTTTTACCTATTTCGTCCTTCATTACTATCATATACATATAATATTCAATCGAAATTACATCACCACCTGCTATTATTCCGTATATATAAATAGAAAACCTAAAAATATTCCGTTTGGGGACTTTTTGATACGATATCATTTTATCAACTGCATTTCTACCATTGTCTAAAAGTGCAAAGCACCGCCCACCGTCTTACATTATTATCAATCAATGTTCTGATAATAATAATACATTTGGTGTGCACACAATCTACGCCTCCAAATTCTTCATGTTATTTTCAAAAATGGTGATAAGATTCGATGAGCCCACCCCTTTCTTTCGAAGAGCACATAAAAAGGGGCGAAAAGTAACATTGATGTATTATTCTGAAGGGTTTTTCTATTCTGATATTTTGAGTTGGATCATGTGATTCTTGAGCTAGAATCTGTCATAAAATCCACTTGTTTTGCGATATTATGCACATTTTCTAGTTCAAGACGTTGATCCTAAAGTTTTTCTGTGGAATATCGATATTATTTTGATTTTCAGATTAATAAATCATATTTTCAGAAGCGAGCCGGGAGATTTTTGACATAAAATACTTAAAGTCAGTGTTATTTGCAAAAAAGTACTGAATATCTTACTGAAACGAAAAAACCAACCGAATAAGTTAAAAAAAGGGTATTTTGTGCATCTTCATTCGGATATTGCTATTGCTGGAACGTACACATATTACAAAAAATGTATAAACTAAAATGAAAACTGTATAAAAAACCGGAGTCATTTTCTAACAATAACGCGCTCTACCAAGGGTGTCGGATGAGTGACAAATCACCTCTGTACGATATACTTTACACGCGGAGCAGATGCTATATGTTCTTTAAATCATTTTTAATGAGAGTACCGCGATTTCAAATTAACTTTTGGTTGTGTCCTTAGCGAATTTTTCGCTGATCCGTGGCGGATCCGGCGCGGTCACTGCACGGGAAGGCAAAATCCAGTGCGCGGATCCGCCATTTCAATAGTAACTGTTTGAAATGGCGGATACGCGCATAGGAAAGTGGCGGATCCGCAACTTTTATATGCGCGGATCCGCGAAAAATTCCCGGAGTCATAATGATATTTCATTGTACCTAACAGTTTGCCCCTGTACCGCAATATGCATCGGTGAACTGTGCGCATATATTAAAGGAAAAGATCCATTATAACTTCCATTGTGCCCTCAAAATTAGAATAGAACGTCTCTGTTACATATGGTATTGTTGTATTCCATGACTCTTCGTAACATTCTAAGCGGATCATATGTATATATTTTCATTAATAAGAGTGCCGCGATTTTAAAATTTATGAAGAAACCTAAGTTATTGGAAAGAGCAGATTTTGGAAAGAGGTGAGCGTAAAAACGATCTTCAGTAAAATTCTTGAGAACACTTGAAGATCAACAAACCACAAAGAATGCATAACATAGAATCCGGCCGCAACGTCGCCTTAAACTTTTGTAATTTTGACACCAAAGTTCCATCCCGGGTCCTTCTTTTCTTTTCTTTTTAAAATTTTAAAAACTGATACTGTATAGCAACAAGGAAAAATCCAAATAAATATTTTTTGCTCCAGTTCTGAAAAAATCATGAATTGGATTATTGACAAAAAAAAAGAATAATTTACAATTTAGAAATGTTGATAATGCGAAAATAACTGGAGTGATGTCTTTAACATCTTAAGATTTCTATTTTCTGGTGAAAATAGTGATCACTTGCTTTTATCTGACTTATGTCGAAAATAACAATTTTAACAGTGTGAATTTATTATATTCCACATCGAATATTATCTCTAAACTTTCCCTTTGTCTCTGTCATTGACATTCACCTTATACCTTTACGTAATTCTGAAAAGGACAGAATGAGCAAACATAATTATCAAACTGCGACGTGCCATGCACCATCAATGCCCCGGAGAAATATCGTTCTGCATGATATCTGTTATCAGCGTCTTTCTTTCCTTTAATAAAGCAAATAATATATACTCAATTTGGAAAAACGATCATCATCGGTGGCATTGTAGCGAAAAATGTTGCAATTTTTGCTAGTGATAAGACAATATTGAGTTAAAAGGATTTTATAATTGAAAAATGTTGTAAAGGGGGAATTAAAATGTTTTCACAAATAAACAAATGTACAAAAAATGGAAAAGAGACCAATTTGTCGAAAATCCGTAAAACTGAAAATTGCAATTTACAATAATATTCTAGACCGCTGGTGGATTGGCAATTCCGCTGTCAGCATCTTGTGAGCTTGTTTTTGTCATCGAGCCGCTGTTCTTGTGGCTCCGATTCTGAAAAAAATATTGGATCTTAATGAGTTTAGAAGAAATATTAGTTATGATTATATTTTTTTAAACAACGTTAAAGACAGTGTGCCATCCGAATGGAATCGATTTCTAGGCCTCTTTTGAACTTTGAAACGGCATGAGTTTTATTTTTTGATATCTGATTTGTTTCGAGTATATTTTTTTTTTTAATCTTAAATCAAATTTCCTCATAAAAACGAACCATTTTCTCAATATCAATCAATTTATAAATCTCCTTCTTCAACTTCAACGCGGTATGTCGATGCTGCGGATTTCTGTGCCAACTTTCTTTCATCAAATTACTCAGTTCACATAAAGCAATGTTATTTCCTTTAAACAAAACACATTAAGAATTCCGTTGAAAATTAATGAAAAACCTTTAACCCATGCACTTTCAATAGGCGGACGCGCTTCTTTCACGCATACCAGTTCCCTCATTTGTTCCATGCTCGGATCAGAGTCGACCATTGTGTCAAATGGTGGCATGTAGGGTTTTGCCTGAAGTTCCATACTTTATTTTTTATAAATCACTGGTCTTCAGCTTACTTTTAAAGACATATCATCACTTGTTTTCTGTCTATGCACCCTAATTGCCCTGCCTTCTGAAGAATTACTACCAATACCGCTGGATTCACTTCGATCATTATGGGTCTCATCAATTGATGAAACGTCAATTGTACTGTTATCCTAAAGTTATTAACATAAAACATGTTATCTTAATTTTTCTTTTTTCTAATACCTCCACCCTTCTCGCAACCTCCCACATAACCAACGCCATTGAGTAAATATCAGTCATCTTAAACTGTGAAAAATCGCGTGGGTTCAAGGTCATTGATAACAATTCTGGAGCCATGTAACGCTTTGTGCCCACTTGGATGTTGTATTGCGTTGGCACAATTTCACCATCGATGCTATAAACAATGTCAAGATTTTGAATTTGAAATGAATACTTACTTCCTCAGGGCTAGGCCTAGATCAGCGATGCAACACACTCCGGCACGTTTTACAATAATATTTTTTGATTTTATATCTCGATGCGCTATTTCTGGCTTTTTGTAATTGCCAGTACCCTGAACAGCAGCATGAAGGTGTTCGATTCCACATACACAGCTGAAACAATAGGTCAGAGTTTCCAAGATATGAATTAAATGATAAAATTTCTATATTTCGAGAAAATTTTTTAAAAATCGGTAACTTTTCAGTTTACTATCCCGAAAAAAACTGTGAAACTTCTTTGAAGTTCAAGAATTTCAAATGAACTACCTATAAATCAGCTTCAAAGCTTCATCAGTTGTCAGCGTCTCCTCCCGTCTCAAATAATCTGACAATGATCCCAATTCATGATAATCTGTCACCAGGAGCATTTTGGTCATTGAATCCTCTTCACTCCAAATATCAGCTGCCACAAATTCTAAAAAAAATAAAGGAAATATCGTTTTTTTTTAATTTTTAAGTTACGCAAGATATTCTCGTGATTAAGCATCTGTGTCTGATACACATCTCTTTCATTTTTCCACGAATCCTCATCAGTGGTGTAAAAGGTTTTGACAGCAACGTAGCTACCTCGGTACGTTGCTTTCCGGACTTCCCCGTATCTGAAAATGAGGACTTCTGAACATCTGAAAATGCTCACAAAAGACTTACCTTCCTTGTCCAACTCTTCCCACGATCGTTAAATCTTGTCTAACCGTTCTTTCAAGTAATGTAGCTTGACCGCTTCCACTTCTAAAATTTTTTAAAAAATTTAAAAAATCAATAATTTTTAAAAATTTACCCTGAATCCTCTAACATGCTCTGTTTTTCCAAATAAGTACTTCCAGTTGTCATACTATTTTTATTCAAACTTTCGGTTCTTTGCTTTGTTTTAGTCTTTAGGTGATAGAAATAGCTAAGTATAAAGATGCAAGTTCCAAGTATGATCATAATTATTGCAACAATTGCGAAGATCAATATTCCGATTGGCATTCCTGGCTCCAAATCGTCGAAGTGATAGGACGACGTGACATTTTCTGGTTTTTCTAAAAACAAATACCAATAATCAAAAAAAGATCTCTTAAGCTACCATGCTCAAAAATTTTGACATATGTTTTTGGTTGCAGTTCTTTGTTACAATAATTGCCTCTATAACAACAAGCAATTGATTTGGGCGTTTTGTGAGCAGCTCTCCAAGTATTGCACTGAAAATCAAGCTTATCCACAAAAAAAATAGAATTGAACCAACCGTAAGATGTGACGCCCCGGATCCTCTTTCCAAAGTTGCGCATCCAAATTTGTGCCAAGTTTCGACACGTTTTTCTTTTTTGTTATATCTCTGAAAAAGTCGAAATTTTTGTAGGCAAAAATAATTTAAAGGAGGGCTTCACGGAGATAATGAATGCGTCTGCGATGAAAATAGACTTCATACTAATTCCAAACATGTTTTTGGAATTTTCTAAAACCACCTAGAAGCCGAGAAAATGAGCTTCAAAACAATGGTCTAGAAAAAGTGCGAAAACTAGTCCGCAGGCATGAAAAATCCAAAAATATACATTTAAATTTAAAAAAAACATAAAAATGGACTAATATAAGCATTCTGCATAACTTTTTATTAAGGAAACACGATAAAAGCTCATAGGAAAAAGTTCGGCCAACTTTTTCTAGGCCATTGTTTTGAGGCTCGTTTTCTCGGCTTCTAGGTGGTTTTAGAAAATTTTAAAAACATATTTGGAATGAGAATGAAGTCTATTTTCATTTAAGGTACATTTATCATCTCTGTACAGCCCTCCTTTAAACCTTCTCATTACATTGCTTTAATTATCTTGTGAAGCTAGGAAAATCTCTTGAATTCAGCTAATTTGGAGATGTTACTTTGAATTTCTATGATTACTGAGTTAAATTTTTTGTCTTGCATGCTTATTTATTTAAATTTTTCAAACAAAATGAAATAATTTTAAAAAAATTGTCTCAAAAATGCCATCTGGAAACATTCGTCAATCGCAAACTCTACAAAAGTCTCTACAACATCTTAAATATGCACATGTTTGTTTTAAAAATTTCTTAATTTAAAAAATTAGGACAATTTTCTTTTCTTCATAAAAAATTTAAATTAGGACCCACCTCTTCAATCGAATGATAGCACGCAGCACCGTCGTGTTTGATACATGTCGAATTTTGGTCACATATTCCAACACCATAATTACAGAAACATCGGTTCTCTGGAACGTCGCGCAGTTGGCTACGCGATTTCATCTCCTTCAAGACTCGATTTCTGAAAATGAAAACCGATTTTTTTTCAGTTTCAATTTTTTTTCAGATAAATTTATGGTTAAAAATTTAATTTATAAGAAAGCACGATTTAAATGAAATCAGAGATGGAATATCTTATTTTCAAACCTAAATTCAGCTGGAATCCCAACAGCATCTTTAGGAATACTCAGCGCCAAATCCTCATCATCATACTGATCCCACTCTTCTCCAAAACTCCAGCCACTTATCAATAATAACAAAAATAGGAATTTTGACATAATAATAATAAGGATTCAAGAAATTATTACTCCGTTTCGTAGTTACTTGTCTGTCTCTCTCTTTTTCTCTCTGCGCATCATTTTCATTGTTTACTTGCGCCCGTCTGTGCGGCGCCAAGAAATTCACTGCGTCTCCATGATTTTATATGATATTTCTACGTGAAAACGTGTACCTGGTTGCTCCTTGTTTCATATACTGTTTTCATCTCCAATTTTTTATGTTGATGATTTGTGATAAAAATTAGGACGAAAAGAGAAATTAGGTGAGGAGGAAAAGGATAGAAACCAGCTGATAACAAATGTGTTACATGAATCGAAGTTCATATTTTTGAGAAACTTAAAAATTCAAGCCAAATAAAATTTATCTATCATCGGGAGCTCCCGAACTTAAAGTCTATTAGAAAAATTAAATACAAGTGTAGATTTTTTAAAATCCATTCTCTAACATTTTTCCAAATATTATTTTGATAGATTTTGAATTATCGTCAGTTAATGATTTTGTGATTGACTTTGAAAAACTTGCGGAGGAATTCAAATTCTTCATTTTTCGAACGAACTGAAACAAATTTGTCAGGGGCGGTACTAGCACGTTCTTTTACCCGAATACGGTAAGACGCATGTAAAAAAAAATGAAATGTGTTCTCAAAAAATGTTCTTTGTCTGAGTGAAAGTACTGGATTACTGTATCAACAATTATCGAACAGATCGGTCACAAAATGCAACGTTACGATTTCATATGAAACATATGTTGAATATTCTAAAGGGCTAGAAATTGAAAAATCATTTGAAATGAGATAAATAAAGAAAATCTAGAAGAAAGTTGCGGAACCTTGTTAAAGGAGGACATTATAGATTCAATGAATGTATCTGTGATAAAAATATAACTCGTACTAAATTCAAATCATATTTTTCGAATTTTCTAAAACCACGTAAAAGACGAGAAAATGAGCTTCAAAACAATGGCGTAGAAAAAGTTTAAACCGGCGAAAACTATTCCATTGAAGAACGCGAAGAATCCAGAAAAATGAAAAAATATACGATAAAGTTAACCAATGTAAGAATTTTTATAAATATAACGTGCAAAAAGCTCGTAGGAAAAAGTTCGGCAAGGTGGAAACTTTTTCTTGGCCATTATTTTGGCTTCTACGTATTTTTTTGAAATTTCTAAAAACAGATTTGGAATGGTTATTTCTCAGGGAATTTTTCGCGGATTCGCTCATACAAAAGTAGCGGATTCGTCACTTTCCATGCGCTGGTCCGCCATTTCAACTAGTTACTATTGAAATGGCGATCCGCGCATAGAAAGTGGCGGATTAGCGCATAGAGAAGTGACGGACCCAAAAAAATTCCCTGAGTTTTTATATTTCAATCCCAGTTACAGTTATAAGCTCTGTAAAGCCGCTCTTTAAAGTTTGGAGTTATTAAAATCGCCAGAAAAAGGAAGGTAACGCATAAAAAGATTCCCTAAAAAACTGAAAGTTGGTTGTCAAAAAATCCTTTGCCACGCTTTGTTTCTATTTTTATTGAGATGATGGCGAACAAGTCCTATTGGACCCTTGGTTTAGTATTGTCAAGATAATAATTTCTGGCCGCTCGTTTTGCGGAGTGTCGTTGGGAATTTCCTCGCAGCGCGACCGCAACGCGCTCAAATTCAAATTTCTCAGTTGGTCTTGCGCGTTGCGGTCGCGCTACGAGGAAATTCCCAACGACACTCCGCAAGACGAGCGGCCAGAAATTGTTATCTTGACAATAGCACAATTTGAATAAAATCTTTATTTTCCAACGTGTCGGTTTATAAAACCAACGTCAGGGAAACTGATATGATCACCTATAATACAGATAAAATTGTAGAAAAATTTTTAATTTTGCGATGAAAATCCGAAAAACATACAATTTAAAAGAAAATCACCTACAATTAGTTTCAGCAAATGATTGTCGTACCAATGATTTCGGAAAACTACGAAGTTTACCAATATTCATAAATCAACCCTAGAACTCTATTGTCAACTCAAATATTCTTGATCATGCAAGTTGGATCTACCCAGTTTGATCTTCCCAGAAAAACTAAGTCTCTCACACAGTCGTGCTATTTCTAATTGCGAGCGGTTGCGCTGCGGTCTTTTAGTAGAAAATGGATGATACACAATTTTTAACTTGACAATATCCAATTTCCAAAATAAAAAAATGAGCGCTGGAAACAAAAATAAAACGAAGAAAAAAGTATAATATCCGAATCCCCCCACCTGCTGCACCTCCCACCACTTTTCCACAAAATGCGCCAAACTGTCGGCACCTTTACGGCGCCATTTCACCACCTCTCTTATTGCCACCACCAATAAAGAGAAGAAAGGAAAAAGCCCCCCATTAAAATGAGTAGGTGGGCGCCATATATCTTACCTCCCTCACAGGTGTTCGTTACATTTAGTTCACCTTATTGTTTCATTAAGAAAAAAAGGGGAAAAAGGAGTCCGGTCATAAATGAAATGAGACTTTTCTTTTGAAGAAAAAGTCTGTTCCGACAGTTTCATGTTTTCCGAAAACAAAGTGGAAAACATTATACAACTTTCGTATTTAAATTCAATTATTTTTATTAGTATGTGTCGTCAGTTCTACAGTAATCTTCGATTTCGGTGCCATATATAGAAATGGGCGGGAATTAAAAAGAAGTATGGGTTCTGTTACGGGGGACGTAAAATAAATGAGTTTTCTAGAAGTTTCGTAGTTTTTTTAATACCCTATATATTGTTTGTTTTGCCAAGAACGAAGAACTATAAACACTAACATGAAAAATAAAACGAAAAAAACTTAGACTACACTACTTTTATAACGGCCTGAAACACGGTGGGCTAAAGTGAACCGATTAGCTAAGAAATTCAGCACGACAATTAAAAACTGAACGCAAAAAATGTTTTTAAAGCTCAAATCATTTTTTCATGCGTTGTACTCATTAAAATGAAATTCGAAAAAAACATTGAATTTTCAGAGTGTGTGCAATTTGTCGTAACGGTGAACTGCATGCAAAATGTTGTTCGTGATGACGATTTCGGTTCACTTGGCCGATATTTTTTTTAGTAACTATATATTTTTTGTCACTAAGAAGTCATTTTTAATGTTTTTTTTATTTTTTCATTAAAAAAAAAAAAATTGTCCCTCAAAAAAAACGGTCCCTCAAAAACCCAAAAACGGGTGGTGGCACCTCCCGTTTTGCACTGTCACCGCCGGTTTTCGGCACTTTTCCGGGAGCTGTTTTGGACCCACGGGCGCCCGAAAAAAGTTTTTTTTGACAAATTCATTAATAATAGGTGTTTCTGAATAGATTAAAACAAAAATTGAAAATCAATAAACAAACACTTTAAACTGGAAATAGTGAACTTTATGAAATCTGCAGAAGGTTCTGAACTTCCGAATAAACTTGGCGAGAACTCTTTTTCTTGAAATTGACTGAAATTGCCATCAAGGACAATTTGTTTGGTTTACTTTTTTGATATTCTTAATTTTGTCATTAATTTTTTAAACATTCCACCTTTTGATATCAGTTTTCAAAATGAGTTTCTTGAAACCCTATCAAAAATAGCGGCTCTAGAATTTCCCAAAAATATCCATGATTCCTGATCCCTAATATTCGATGTGTGTTTTTTTTATTAATTGAAAAAAATATACATAGGCCAATATATAATTAATTAACATTAATCAAATAAAAAAAAGTGATGGATGTTCTTCATATCTTCTCAAAGAGCATACATATGTGTTCATCTCATTTCCCCCTCTCAATTCCCAGCTTTTGCCCCAAGTTCCTGTTTCCTCCGATCTGAATATCCCTCGCGCATCTGATGGACGATTGCATTGACGACCCTTCAAAAGAGAAACACATATTAATAATTATGATGAATTATCTATCCATTTCAGATATTTTTAAAAGACGTCAAACATTTTAAAAAGAAACCGGAATTATTTTTTTCGGAATATCAACGAACCGTTGCCATGCTAGAATCGTCTCGTTTTTCTTGTCCTCATCTGACATGTAAGCTGACAGAGTTTCATCGATTTTCTCGGCCATACAAACAAGGAAAATGTCCCAGAAATGTGAGTGAAAACCGCGGGAGATGAAGTCGACGTGTCGGGCACCTAGTTGTTTGCAAGCGTCACGGACTAGATCGTCATTGAGTTCATAAGTGATTATCTGGAATGTGTAGTGTGAAATTATTATAAAAGAGGTTTTAATGGATTTAACACCAGTAACTACGTTTCAAAAAAAAAAACGAAAAAGAAATAGTAACTGAATTACTACTCACCATTTTGTGAAAAAAAGCTTTAATAGTTGTTGAAAGTCCCAAAAATGAGGCGTTCTGCATTGGATTCTCATTATCGGCAATTCCAAAAGCTAACTGCAAGAAATACCATTCAAATTTCAACTCAAGAATAGACAGAAAACCTTAATAGATGTGCTTCTCGTTGCAGACTTCATCCAAATCTCTTGAAAGAAGTCCGGCGACTGTTTGAGTACGTTGGGCCACGCTTGGATCACAAGTTTCTTCGTTTTGTTGTTTAGTGGACCGATTTGTGCTGAACCGATTCCATTGCCGACTGCGTCTTTTTTTCCTCGAATTGACGAAAGGAGACCCATCATGCCTATAAGTATGGGTTTTTTAATTATAGGAAGGGTATTGTCAAGATAACAATTTCTGGCCGCTCGTTTTGCGGAGTGTCGTTGGGATCTTCCTCGCAACGCGCTAAAATTCAAATTTCTCAGTTCGTCCTCCGCGTTGCGGTCGCGTTGCGAGGAAGTTCCCTACGATGCTACGCAAAACGAGCGGCCAGGAATTTTCATCTTGACAATAGTGAAAAAAATAACAAAAAGAAATTGAAAATTATGAAAATCTAAGGAGAAAGTTATGAAAATATAATCTTGAAGGACTCATTTTTAAAATTTTGTTCAATCGATTTAAAATTCAATTTTATATACCGAAACAATAGTGAAAAACGTCTAAAATTATTTTTTTAAAACTGTAGAAATTCACAAGAATTTAAAAAATTAAAGTGACTTTTCAATCTTCAGAAATTTTTGAAATTTTCCAGGAAAATCCAGACACCCTCTTCAAAAAATAAAAAAAAATCGAAGTCCCAAAATTTGATAACCCTACAGCGTGTTTTTTTTCTGTAGTTGTTGTTCCAAACCCCCGTCGACGACGACGTCGTCGTTACATCATTAAAACTTGTGTGTTCGTTGTTTTTGTATGTCCTCCGGAAAGAAAATAAAACTTTGAACGGCGAAACCGACTGAATACCAGAAAAAAGGATTTAGCCAGGCGGCACAAAAGATTTGAATGAGGAGAAGGCTAGAAAAAACTGGTTCTTGGCTTATTGTTTTTTTGTGTTCGGTGGCTAGCTGGCTGGAGTATTTTCAGAAGCAGGAAAAATTTCAGACATTTTGTCTAGATTCAATGAGGGGGGGGGGTTGAATCTTTGAGCACGTCTTTCATAAAAGAAGTAAAAACATTTTGAATATTCCGATTTTCAAAAAATTGGGAAATGAAATCGATTTTGAAAAAAATGAAAAAAATAAGTGGGATACTGTCTTTAAAGAATTTTTCAAAGTTAAAGGAGGGCTTTACGGAGAAAATAAATGTAGCTAAATTAAAATGGACTTCATTCTCATTCCAAATCTGTTTTTAAAATTGTCTAAAACCACCTAGAAGCCGAGAAAACGCGCCTCAAAACAATGGCTTAGAAAAATTGGCCACGGGCGAAAACTAGTCCGCAGGCATGAAAAATCCAAAAAAAAAAAAAATGAAAAAACATAAAAAAGTGGCTAATATAAGCATTCTGCATAACTATTTATTAACGAAACAAAAGCTCATAGGAAAAAGTTCGTCCAGGTGGAACACTTTTTCTAGGCCATTGTTTTGGAGCTAATTTTCTCGGCTTCTAGGTGGTTTTAGAAAATTTTAAAGACAGATTTGGAATGAGAATGAAGTCTATTTTCATTTAAGGTCGGCTTATTATCTCCGTGTAGTCCTCCTTTAAATTTAGAATCTACTAACTCGAATAATGCTTTTGCAACAAGTACTTAAGTAATTATTTTCAAAAAAACTTAAAATATTCCAAAAAACCTCATTTGAAACCTCTTAAAATTTTCGAAATCTCGATTATTTTAAAGATTTACAATATCGAAAAAGGAAACTGAAAAACAACGTTTGAATTAGCGAAGGCATGAACGAACGCGATTCCCCATTCTCCGTTCGTCTTTTTCACATCTTTCTAGAATAGAAAAACACAAAGATATCTGTGAGTTATTTTTAGCTTATTTAATTTTGAATCTTGTCGGGAAAACTTTCCCAGAATTTGTTACTTTTGTTTTTAAAAATTCCAAAAAAAAAACACACACAAAAACCGAAGAAAAAGGCAAAGATTAGTGTTTCACTAATTGACAATAAAACCGGATGTTTTGAGCAGTAAACAAATATACTCGAAAGAAAAAAAAGAAATAGAATACATCAGATTTATTTCTTATTCCGAAGAAGAAGGAAGGAAGGAAGAAGAAGTTGTGAAGAAGAAAAAAATAGGAAGCAAAACAACAAAGTTCTTGAAATTGGGAACGAAGAATGAGTAAAGAAGAATAAATAGGGAAATAAACAACGACAAAACTAATACTGGCTGGGAAATAACGAGGGTTGAATAGTTGAGGAACTTGGGGGGTTGCTATATGATATTAATCATGGCAAAAAAAAGATATGGAAAAAATGTCGGACTAATGGAAACGAATCCCATGGATTTATAGCATGACATGAACTTTTTGGGAAATGGAAACACATCAGCAAAACATCGAAAAGCGGTCCATGAACTTTTAGCTGTCACTTAGTTCGAGTAGAGTAACAAAAAACGAATTTTGAAGATTAATGACTTCTCTAAAATGCGTCAGACCTCCGCGAAATTCAACGAAAAGATCTAATATGGATCCGAACTTCCAGAAGAGACCGGAAGAGTTGTAGCCATCTAGAAGGAAACTGGACACGCCCCGAAATTTGTGTAAACACCGGTACCCCACATGGAGATGTGCCGGTTAAAGGAGGGCTTTATAAAGATAATAAATGTTCCTTAAATGAAAATAGACTTAATTCTCATTCCAAAACTGTTTTTAAAATTTTCTAAAACCACCTAGAAGCGGAAAAAATGAGCTTCAAAACAATGGCCTAGAAAAAGTGGCCGAACTTTTTCCTATGAACTTTTTTCGTGTTTCGTTAATAAATAGTTATGCAGATAGCTTATTTTAGTCCTTTTTAATGTTTTTTCATTTTAATTTATGTTTTTTTTTGGATTTTTCATGCCTGCGGACTAGTTTTCGCCGGTGGCACTTTTTCTAGGCCATTGTTTTGAGGCGCGTTTTCTCGGCTCCTAGGTGGTTTCAGAAAATTTGAAAAACATATTTGGAATGAGAATGAAGTCTATTTTCATCCCAGAAACATTCATTAGATCCGTAAAACCCTCCTTTAAGTATCCAATGCTTTGTAAAATTATGAATAAATCTCTGATGTCGCGAATGCACAGGTGGTTCCTTTTATTGCAAGTTGATCTCGAATTTAAGAAAATTTTCAAAAAATGGCTCTTCAAGATCATTTTATCAAACTTATCCGAAAATTTCATAACAACGTGACTTTATACAACTTCTGTTCACTTTTTGAGCTACGGGTCTTTTAAAAATAGATGTTTCGTTCATCAAATGTGCCAAAAATTGCCTCAATTTTCGTTGTGAAATTTGTATTCTTTCCCACAAACCAAAGTTAGTGGAAAACAAGCCGTGCGAAAATTTTTTGACTACTTTCGAGCTTTTAACGTAATTGTATAAACCTTTAAAGTAAGCATTAACACAAAAATTAAGAATTATTGGTATTTGGAGTAAGCACCAATTCCTTAAAGACAGTGTCCCATTACAAAGCTGTGTATCAGAACAAAAATAGAAGAAAAAAATGATTTCAGAAACAAAAACAATTAGTGCCAAACGAGCCCATTCCTTGGTTCTAGCCCTTGGAGAAATGTACGGAAATTGCAACATAAATTAGGCGCCGCCCATGAATTGTAATTTCATGGCTAAAAATATTTCCTGGTTGAGGAAAGAAGGACTTCAGATGGACGACGATAAGCATGCTTCAGATAAACAAAACTGAATTCTCACGCTGGTTTTGAAAGATAAAAATAGAAAGATGGTCAAAAAATGACTTGGAAAAAGTGGAAAAGGTTCCCAATCTTCACAATGAACGTGCTCTTATATAGTGTTTTCGGAATTGAAATATCACATTCAAAGTTTCTTAGAACATAACCTTAGGTTTTTATAAAAAGGGTGTTATTTGTGAACAAATCATAGAGAATTAAAAAAATGCCAAACAGGAAGCGGAAGAGGAAATAATATGGGTATTCATTAAGTTTATTTTTTCCTCTTTCTCATTTTCAAACATGAAATAAGAAAAGAGCGAAGATTCAAAACAAAAAAAAAATATCTGAGAAATTCAAGTGTAATTCTGCACTTTTTTGTTTTGCCTCGTTTCTCTTTTTTTCGTCTGACCCAGGGGTCAGGAGGGGTGAACACTGATTAATTTGAGAGGAACGTGCAACTTTGTGCTGCTTTTTCCGCGGTCATATTATTTTTGGCAAGCGACGAAAAAATGGCCCAAGTTTATTGTTATTTAGAAACATGGTCAGAAGAAGGAACAGGTGGAGATTTACGACGGAAATAGCTCATTTTGATGTCAAACAAAGAAAAATCACCTGAATAGGTTTAGGGTTTAGACTTTATCCATTCAGAGGGCGTAGGGGTTTGCGGAAATAGATTGGATGAGGCTTTAACTTTATAACTACATTCTTTTTGTTCAGTTAGCTTAGGATCATATTACCAAGGGTTTTATTTTTGAAAAATTGAGGGCAAAAATCATATATCGTAGACTAAAAAAGTGCTCTGACTTTGAGATATCTCTCGGCTCGAAAATTGAAAAAAAGTAAGCCGTGCCAAATGAAATTCTATCTAAAAGATGGAAAACTTTATAACATGGCCCTGATATTCAGACATTAATAATTTTTAGCTCGGATCTTTAATAATTCTGCTGTAACTGAACTAAGAAAGTTGAACATGCAAAATGACATAAGATGACCAGAGATCATTGAAATTTTTTTGCTCAAAACTTATGTGCGAGCTTAATACGAGTTGAACACGCGTTCATAATATTTTTTGCAGGCCTTGGGATGTTTGAGATGAGCTATAAATATTCTAATTAATCGTATGTGCCCTCGACTGTGAGTTTTCGGTGCTTTGAACAGTTTCGAATGTGATTTTCGAAAAAAGTTTCATTGGATTAATGATGACATTATGAATTTGTGTTACTACGTAAGATCAGTAAGGTTCCAATGGATTGAGACGTAATGTAAATGTAATTCTCATTTTATCGGCCTTTGAAAAAATATATAGATGACGTATTAATTGAAAATATCCAAATATTTTTCATTCCAAACATATCTTTGTAGAACAGAAGATATTATTAGAAAATACACTCTTAAAATGAGTGATACACTGTATTTAAGCGTTGAAGAAGAGACTTGATAGGCGCTTTCATTGAATTCTAAAATGTACATCTAAAGCATCTAAAAAAGCTGCAGCTCTTTTACGGAGATAACAAATGTACCTTAAATGAAAATATACTTCATTCTCATCCCAAATCTGTTTTTAAAATTTTCTAAAACCACCTAGAAGCCAAGAAAATGAGCTTCAAAACAATGGCCTAGAAAAAGTGTCCATCTGGCCGAACTTTTTCCTATGAGCTCTTTTCGTGTTTCATTAATAAATACGTATGCAGAATACTTATATTATTCCTTTTTTAATAAAAAAATTTTTTTTAAAATATTTTTCATGCCTGCGGACTAGCTTTCGAGGGTGACCTCTTTTTCTAGGCCATTGCTTTGAGGCGCATTTTCTCGGCTTCTAGGTGGTTTTAGAACATTTTAAAAACAGATTTGAAATGAGAATGAAGTCTATTTTCATCCCAAATGCATTCATTAGCTCCGTAAAGCCCCACTTTAAATTGTTAGATAATTGACATTTTCCATTTATTTGTCTATTATCTAACAATTTTTCCAGTTTTTAGCTTTAAAATTATATTGGCTCAAAAAAAAACTCCGTCACTAAATGGCATTTTCAACTCATCTGCAAATTTCCACAAAAATTCCAATGAGCTCTGGTCACCTCACATACATGCTTTCTCCCTCATCTCTCAAAAAGTTCACACTACAGCAGAATTTTTAATAAACATTGTCGCAAAAATTATTAATGTCTGAATTATAAAAAAATTCATTTTTTCCCCTGCTAAAACACGCATTTTTTGTGAGAACGAATTGTATGTCAGAAAAAAACATGTGTTTTTACTGAATAAGCCAAAAAATACATATAGTCGGGAGGGTTTCTTTTTTTTTGATATCTCACCGTCGAAAACATGAGAAAAACACTTAAGTTTGACGTGCAAAAACCGAAATGTTGAAAATTTGCGAAAAAAAAGAAGAAGAAGAAGATATGCACATTTTTGTGGACTGCAAAAAAAATAAATGATGAAAAAAATGGTACCAAAATGAAGCTGTTCTAATTTCTCTGAAAAACGCATTTGATGCGGAACCGTGTTTTTGAAAGCTAACATTTAGAAATATATATTCCTCCTCTCTAATTAGCGTCTTTTGCTGGTTGAAAATAGTCATTTTCAGCTTTTTTTGATGATGACGACGGAATCGCAAAAAACTGAATAATAAATGAGTTTAGAGAATAAAAACGGGGCAGTCCGAAATTTTGATGAAAATTTGGATTTTCTAGGAAAATACGAAAATAAATCGTTATTCAAAAAATGCCTAGAACATTAATTTACAAAAAGGGTGGAAGATCGGATCGATCGTTAAGAATGCTCTCATATCAATTTCTCAGTGGATCACAATTTATGATTTCCAAGAAACTAGCTGGAAATGAGAAGCCAAGAAGTCAAAAAATAAAAATGATAATCATATTCCGAAAATGTTAGAAACATTTTCAAAGAAACTTAAAAAAGTGCAGAAGACATTTTCAGCTCAGTGATTACAACGAAACCTCTTTGTGATTAACATTGTGATAAGCTGAAAAATTATGAACCTTTTCGTTATCACGTATACAAATTTTCTTGAATACGGATCCAAATCTTGTTTATTGTTTTCGCCACAAAACCTGATTAGCATTTTTTGTTATTTTTGGCCGAAAGTCAATAACATATATCATTTTTACTAGTCACGATTCGGCGAAACTTGATCAAATCTCGTATCGGTTTACAATCTAAAAATTAAATTATAGGTTTCAAAACACATATAAATCTATATTTCTACGTATTTTTTTCCGTCAGATATTTATTATTAAAATTATAATTAAAAACAGGTGAAAAAGATTATGTCAGAGCCAAGAATGCATGTGTTTTTTGAGAGAGCTGTAAAAAGTTAAGTTTAAGTTTAAAAGTATGACTTTTCGTCATGTTTCTTTGTAGGTTTGTATTAAGTGCATGGGAATTTTAAAAGAGCAATGGAATATTTCAAAACAAGTGTCATAAAAACAAAAAAAAGTAAAGTAAGTAATTTCCTGTAATTCAGAATTTTTAAAAATTTCAACCCAAGGTGTATTAAACAGAAACCATTTAAAGGAAGGCTTTACGGAGATAATACATGTACCAAATAGACTTCATTCTCATTCCAAATCAGTTTTTAAAATTTTCTAAAAACACCTAGAAGCCACGCCTCAAAACAATGGCCTAGAAAAGTGTCCACCTGGCCGAATTTTTTCCTAAGAGCTTTAAATTCATTAAATTATATTGTGCTACAAATTGTGCTTCTACTAAACCAAGGTTTACTAAACCAATAAGACGAGATCGTCATCATCCCAATATACTCAACAATGCACAAAAAACAACTCATCTACTCATTCAATTATAGTTTCGAAGGCTCCACGGTCCGGAAAAAAAATCAAGGAAGACAGAAAATTGTATTGTCTATCGATTGATATCAATAAAACAATTTTGCCATGAAAAACGTAACACCACAAAACCAGAAAAATTGAACATGGTTTTTGAAAGTTAGTCCCCGCGTTTGGTTTTCTAGGCCACGATCAATAAAAAGTGACACCAAAAATGTCAGAACTAAAAAAAAACAGTCAACAAGAAGTACCCGCTGTCAAAAAATCCTAGTTCTAGGACTGACTTCCTATGGACAAAAATATTTTGCTATTTTTCACATTTTTGGTGTTATTCGGCCTGAATGTAATTTTTTTCGCTCCGAATTACAAAATTGCGTCCCTGAATAGCTGAATATAACGCGTTTTGTGAAACCGTGCCGCACATTTGCAAAAATTCCACGCCCAGAAAACGCCCGCTTTTCTGCGTTCGATTTTTAATTGTCGTACAGAATTTTCTTAGTTATAGTCGGTTCACCGTGGTCAGATACATTAATTTTTTTTAATCCGCGGAGCCCCCCCCCCCATTTTTTAAAAATCTAAAATATCTGCGGAAGCTCCCGCTGGTACCTTGAAGTATATTCTGTAAAGTGCTAGAATACCATAATTAAAATTCATAAATTATTTGTGCTTAAAGTATACCGTATCCAAAATCAGAGAAAAAAAGCACAGAGAAACCTACATACAAAAGAATATCTGAAAGAAACTTGAATCGTTTTCTTCGGAATCTGAAACCCTCACTCTCTCTCTCAAAACCTAACACCAGGTGTCAAATTCAGAAACATCCTATCCCTACTCGGTCAATGACCTACGAGAAAAAAAACCGAAAATAGAATGGGAAACATTTTAAATTCAGAAGAAAAAAAATACACTTCACTTCATCTCAATTAGTATTTTTCCAGAGACTTGATCTCTCTTTCCGAAAGACGAAAAATTCGGAAGACGAAACTGAATTAAGTTGGGGCGGGGAGAACTGGCGAAAATAAAATGTATCCACATCATCAACAACATTTTCTCAAAAAAAAAAATTGGAGAAGGCAAAAAGATGCGCCGCACAGATGTCTGGAAAGGGTAAAGGCGAGTGGAAAAATAGACAAACTATCTTCTATTTTTTCCCTTTTTTTTAGAATCATAGACAAGTTCATAGGGGATTTAATTATGGACAATTTTAAAAGTCTTTTTTGAGATTGAACAATACCTATTCCAGTTCTAAAACAGCTGACAAAAAAAGAAAGCCATTTAATTAAAATCTGAAAAAATTTCAGATATGTATATTCTTCGTGTGAAAAAAGGGATGGATTCATCATCATTATGCACATATTGTCATTTTAGCGGAAAGACATTGGTTTTTGGAGGAGGATGTCTAAGCATTAAAGATCAAAGTTTTCAAATTGAAGGATAGAACGATTTTTGGAAACTGAAAATTGAGCTTTCAGCTGATTCTGAACGTAAATTATTTTTTCAATGATCCCTTTATTTAAACATTTTGAAAAAAGCATGTTAGCTAATTCAAATCGTCAAATTAAACGAATTCAATGAATTGCTGAAAAAATTTTATTCATTTTTTCCGTACAATTTCTACAAGAATAATTCAATCTGAAATTGTATGTACTTTCAAAGAAGAAAAAACGAAAGACTACCGTAGTACGTGTTACGTAGGTTCTAAAAAAATTAAAATCTTCTTTTTTGGACTCAAGAGGTAGTAATACTTTTCAGGGGTTTTGAAATTATGAAGAAAAAACATTCAATTACTTGTTTTCCCATGTTTTCGAGTTAAGTCTTCCCGTTTTTAATGCATATTTTATGTATTAAAGGGGGATATATGGTGATCCGAGAAACACAAAAAATTTAATAGAAGGACTTGTTTTTGTCTATGAACTATCGAGTACTACATGTTTTCTAATGGAAATATTGTTTCAGAGCTAAACAAAGATATTATTTTTGAACTTTTTTTAGAAAATGAAACGAGGACCAACACTTGCGGAATCTTCCCATACTGATAAATACTGGAAAAGATAAATAAACCCAGATGAAACATGAGATATGAAATTTCAGCAATAACCTCAAATGATAAAAAATATGTTGAATGATTTAAACGAGGGTTTTACGGAGAAAATGAATGCATCTGGGATGAAAATAGACCTCATTCTCATTCCAAATCTATTTTTAAAATTTTCTAAAACCACCTAGAAGCCGAGAAAATGAGCTTCAAAACAATGGCCTAGAAAAAGTGTCCATCTGGACGAACATCTGGACGAACGCGAAAACTAGTCCGCAAAAATTCGGTCAGCTGCCCCTTTTTCTCGGCTATTGTTTTGAAGCTCATTTTCTCGGCTTCTAGGTGGTTTTAGAAAATTTTAAAAATAGATTTGGAATGATAATGAACTCTATTTTCATTTAAGCTACATTTATTATCTCCGCAAAGTCCTCATTTAAGCAATGATTTAGAAAATTATCGCTTCAAAAAAAATAAAAAAATATTTAAACCAATAAAATTAAGAAACAATACAATTTTTGACAATATGTAAACGAGGTGTCAAACAAATTGTCAACGCGCGCATTTTCCTGTGACGTCAAAAAATCAACTGGAAATAAAAACACGACTCAAAATGAGAATTAATTGACGGCTTGGAAAAGCTAAAGGCTAATTTTTAATTTGTTGATCTTTTGAAATTTTCAGCTTCAGTGTTTTTTTTCTTAAACACAATGTACCAGATAATTATACCCTAGAAGAGCTCAATCAAAAAAGTTCCTCAATATAATTTGATAGTGGAAAATCAAAAAGATATATATAATATCTTCCGGATTCGATTCCGGTTCGGTTCGTGTCCAGGGACCGTGTCGGTCCATCTTCGTTTTTAAAATTGGACATAATTCTGGTAGGAAGATAAATAAATAATTGCAGATGGATATTCTGGGGAAGCTTCTGAAGCTTTTATCTATTGACACGAGGAAGAAAAGTGCAAACCCACCGCATCGCTTTTTCAATCTCTTAAAATGTTTTTTATTTGGTTCTGCAACAAAATGTGTTTCATTTAAACTAATTGCTAATTTCCTCTAAAACGAAGCTAAGTACGAAGGTTAACTTTTGGTTTTCTTTTAGCCTCATTTATCAAATATAAAAGAAAATAATGTATAAATCGCTGAATAATTGGCAATGTGTTTCCTTCAATTTATCATTCAGGAAATTGTATCGGCGTTGCAAAAAAAGGATATTTATAAATATCTGCAATATTTTCTGCAATGAGCAATGTTTTTGACAGTTAATGATTCAACTCGAAAGTCTGCAAAACAAGGAAATTGAAATTTGAAAGATTCAATTACAAAGATCACAAAGTCATGGAAAACGTGCTAAACTTTCAAGTGGTCATCTCTTGACCGATCAAAGAAACGAATCTAAACTTCCTGGTTTCCCTCTCCTCAAATTGAAAAAATTCGTGAGAAACCTAAGCAACAAAAAATGTGCTTTTTTTAAGAAAAACACAAATTGAATCGTAAAAATGTTATTTTCGAAAAATGGTTCCTTATTTTTTTATTCCTGGAAAAAATATGGGGTAGTGGAAATACCCCCCTCCCACCCGTTTCTAGTTTGGTATATAAGCCATGCGGAACCAACAAAAAAAAGTGAAAGATGGGGAGTGCGGTGATGATTGTGCTGTTGCCAAAGTCCCAAGAAAACGTGCACCAAGCGAAATGACCAGAATTTCGGGAAAGGAGGAAATTTAAAATGGGTACAACACATGAGAAGACACCGAACTGAAACGAAACGAGGAAAAAAAATAAATAAAAGACGGAAACCACGACCCGGAATAACTTCTTTTTCCTCGCTTCGTCGGGACATTTTAAAGAAAAGGGAAGTTTGGGTTCCAATTTGGAACGGGTGGGGAAAAAAGGGGGCTACTGAAATGATGTAAAAAGACACTTTGGCGGTACAACTTCATAAAAATTACTGAAAAATCAGATTCGTTTTTAAAGACAGGGTGTCAGTTATTAGAATTTTATAATTTTCGTTGAAAATTGTATCGCAATTCTAACTGACACCCTCCCTTTAAGGGTTGTGATAGCAAAATCCTAAGATTGTATCGTTTTCCTCATAATGTTTGATCAGCTTTTTTCCCAGCTTATTAGTCTGAAAAAATTTATAACGGATTGTTTCCATTTTGTATCTAGAAAATTTAAAAAAAAAGCTTAAGCTTTTCAAAAAAAAATGTTCTTTGGGCCCAAAAATGAAAAAGAAATGTTTTTTTAAAAATGCAGGAAAAACGATGCACTTCGAGATAATAACTACAAAGGTGGAAAATTTACAGAATTTCTAATTTACACGATTTCTGATGCTTGAGATGTTCTGGGATAGTTTAAAAGTGTGGAAAATAGGCATATTAACTTTTAAAGAAACGATGTGAACTTTCATTAAAATTATGTTATTAAATTCTTAACCACAAAAAACGAATGCTCAATATATAGTTTATAAAATATGTTCTCATTTTATATACAAAAAAGATCAAAAATCTTTATGAAAACTGAGAAAAAACCAATGGAAATTCACATTTTGAATTTATGAGAATAAACGAATTTTCGGGAACAGTTGTTCATGCAGAGTTCGGGGAAAAAACTCTGAAAAGTGGCGAAAAATTGGAATGTCCTCAAATACGTACTCTAGATAAGCGACCAAAGAATCAGTAAAATTTCATCCATTTTGAGGAGGGTTTGAAAATCTATCAATCGATCAAAGGAGGAACTTACGGATCTAATGAATGTAACTGGGATGATAATAGGCATCATACTCATTCCAAATCTGTTTTTAAAATTTTTTAAAACCACCTAGAAGCCGAGAAAACGAGCATCAAAACAATGGCCTAAAATAAATTCCAAAATATTACCACCAACTTTTTCTTTTGATCGTTTTGCGCGTTTTTGTGAATTTTCAACATTTTTCTTCCCGAATTTATACATTTTGTCGTCGTATTATTAAATCTTTTATTCAGATAAATTTATCGTTATTGTATTCTAGATTGTGGTATGGGCCTCCTCATGACGGCAAACATATCAAAACTTTGAATTTTGTGGGATTGATTATTAAAAAATTTTCATGTTAAAAATGTTAAAGAAAACAAAAATTCAATTCAAATTGTCGAATATAACAACAATGAAATACGTTTTTTTCGAGAGTTATTGCATCATTTTTCTTGATTTTTTTCAACTTTGAAGTTTCTGCATAGATCCTCAGTGTTTTCATAAAATGAGTCTGAAGGCTTGGATCGCAAATGGGTTAACCCAAGGCTACATCTTCGTTGGGATGTTATAACGTAAGAACAGGGATCCTTACAAGATTTTGTTATAGAATCCTTTATTGTTTGACGACCGACCTGCATGGCGGTCTACTCGGGTATGGCGGTCTACTCGAACTTTTAAAGGAAGTCCTAGTGGAGCTAATGAATGCATCTTGGATTAAAATACACCTCATACTCATTCCAAATCAGTTTTTAAATTTTTCAAAATAAAACGATTTTCAAAACTTTTGCCTGGAAAAAGCTTCCACTTGGCTGAACTTTTTGGGTTTTTTTTTATTTATTAATATTTATGTATAATACTTAAATTAATCAATTTTAAATTGTGTCTTCATTTTTTGGATTCACGTAATATTTTTTTGATTCCGGACTAGTTTCCAAATAAAACTTTTCCTAGACCGTTGCTTTGAAAGTAGTTTTCTCATCTTCCGCGTTTTTTTCGAAAATTTTAAAACCAACTTTGGGATTTCTTATTTAGTGACATTGTTTTAGTGCAGTTTAATTATCCAAGTTAGAGGGGATTGTTCCGAAACTTCGGAAAATAAAAATTTGGCTCAATTGTGCTAACTAATCCAAGGATCCACTAAGATGAGTTCGTCATCAGCTCAAAATGTGGAATGAGTACAACAAAAACAAAAATTCCCTGAGTATGAGGTCTATTTTAATTCCAGTTACATTCATTAGCACCGTGAAGTCCTCCTTCAAATCGAGAGACTCAGACACAATTTTTACATATTTTTACACCTTTATTTACATATAACGGAATTTGTAATATTACATGTAATTTTCTACACCCGAGTATATACCACCAAGAGTAATAATACAAATCAATATGCTTCACACGCATAACCAAGAGATAGTACGTATACTCGAGAGGTAGTAGATGTTGCAACATGAGAGATAGAAAATTTCTTTCAATGTTTATTTATAACGGGGTTTCCTCGTCTATTTTTAGCTTTTGGTTACAGCGTTATGATAACGCCGAATTGACGAATTTCAGGTCCAAATTTGATGTCTATCTTTTTCTAACATTTCATTATTGTCATTTTTCTTCTCTGACGAATAACGGTTTTCTTGATTTTGACAAATACAGAAATGGATGACTGTGATTTTGAATTAATGGATGTTTCGCAGCAAGAGGATGAAGAAAATGTTATGTCCATATCACCACCAAACGACAGTTTTAATTCAACTATGAGTGATCAACGTTTTACCGAGAGCGAAAGATCAGGTATATTTTGTTGGAATGAAATGTTCACTAAAAAGTTAATTATTTTGAAAATTCAGATTTAAAATATTAAATTTTCAAAACCTAGCAAAATTTACTTTTTTCCCCAATTCCCAATATTTATCATTTGTCTGCGCTTTTCGCTTGGCTTGTAGTTGGCGCAACTACGACGACGAACCGTGGCGCACGCAAGCTGTTTACGAACCACCAATCGGCGCGAGATCCGCTAAAAAGCCGCATGGAGCTACGAGCGAGCCGTTTGACGGTGTGTATAAGCAGCAGCATCGCCGAATACAAGCCGCAGCAGTTTGCGAATTTGGAGATGCGCGAGGCGAGCTGTTTGACTCCGAAAATACCCTGAGTCGGTCTCCGTTTCGCTTTCTTTTCTTTTCCTCTCTTCAAATCGATACTATTTTCGATCGTCGATTTGGCTCGTATTTCATTGCCGAAAGTCGAGAAAACGAAATTCATCTCTCCTTCTCTCAACTCGCTGATACTTTTCCCTTTTATCGTTTGAGGCTATATACCGTACGATTTTACCGTATTGTTTCTGACCAGTTTTGTATCAAAGTTCCCGTCGGTAACTTACGTAAAGGATCTTTACCTTCGTTATCAACTTTCGATTAAATATTTATATTTATTCTTTATATTCTTTTGATCGTTGCGTTTTTGGTTTTGACGTTCAATGAGCCCTGAAAGTTATGAATTTTCTTCGAAAAAGGAAGTTTCAAGGGGATTGAGAAGCCTTCGACGGCAGAGGAATGTGAAATGGCAAGCTTTGAAGCAACAAGGAAATGCGAATCCATTAAAACGAAGTAAAACGCAAAGTTCTTCGTCATTAAGTGTTGTAAAACGAAGAAGAAGTCTTGACGGTGTGAAGTCGACAACACTTGGAACACCGATTTCGATTCCAACTCCATCTATTGATGATGGTTCAACTCGACCGTCCTCTTCGTCATCGTCTTCCTCACAAATTTCCATATAGTCTTCCTCACAAATTTCCATTTCACCAGAGCTATTATCCTGTTTTCCGAGAAATGTTCATAATTTCCTCAGTGGTTCAAAATTTATTCACAGTCTACAATATGCGTCTGCGAATTCTACAAATGATGACCAATTTGTGAATAATGTGATTGTTCAATTGATTCGTCAATATTCTACTGGTAATTTCATTCATTTACTATAATTTCTTTTTGTGCCCAAATCGAACGATTTACAAAAAAAAAAGATTTTGTTCGTGATGTCTAATATCGATGGTATTCACTCTTCTCATTTTTTGCGCCATTCTTGTGAAGCTTTGACAAAAAAAAACAAACAGTGAAAAATCTTGTGCGCCTGGCAAGGGTGAGATACGGAAAACAATAACTTGTTTATTTTTGCCGGTTCTGTTGATCTAGAGGTTTTTGTATTTTTTCCTTCGCGCCTATCGAAAAGTTAATATTGAATTTCGAACTAATGAAAAGTATTTCCAAAAAGTATCCAGTTTAAGAATTGAAAATATGTGGGGAATTGACCTGAAATTTTAAAACAATAAAAAAGACGGTATTTCAGTTTTTCTACATAGCGAAGTGTGCGCAGCTGTATTAGCTGGATCATGGCTTGGTCAAAAAGATGTGGTAAGGCTTTTATAAAGCATGCTGATGAGTTTAAGACGTTGTACCAATTCAAGATAAAATTTAAAAACCTCATTAATGACTTGAAACGTTTAAAAAACACTTTTATTTTGTGAAATTCAACTAATTGTATGTGGCACGATGTCTTTAACAATATATAACATATTTTATACGCTACAGTGAAAGGTCAAATTTCATGAATATCGTACCAAGAATTTGAAAAACGAATTATCGATGAAATATTACAGATTTCTGGAATGGATGACTTAGTTATGGCTGAACGATTCTATCGGTTGCTAAGCATGCCGATGCCGGAGAGGCATGTGCAAGAGATGCATTCCTGGAATCCAGATGATAGGTATACCGAATCTCTATATTTTAATTCGAAAGTCTTATGGTTTTTCAGGTCACTGAATATTTATATAAAGGATAATGACAAACTCACATTCCATCGCTATCCAGTTGCAAGAAGTACAGATTGTATTCGTGGAAAGGTGGGATTCAGTCAAGGTTTTCATGTATGGCAAATTGAATGGCCTAGAAATCAGAGAGGATCACATGCGTATGTTGGAGTTGCGACTAAAAATGCTCCTTTGTATACTCCTGAATATAAGGAGTTGCTTGGAATGAACGCTGAAAGTTATGCATGGGATCTCAGTGAGAATTGTTTTTAAAGAAATCAAATTAATATTTATAATTTTCCAGATGGAAAAGAATGCATCCATGATTTTAATCGCAAATGGCCTTGGGATTATCCAGAGACAAAGAATTACAATGTTCCCGCTACGGTAGTATTCGAGTTTTATTATTTTTTAAATTTCTACGATTTTCAGTTTTACTGTATTTTGGATATGGATAAAGGTCATTTGGCATTCGCAACAGATGACGAATATCTTGGAGTAGCTTTCCGAAATCTTAAAGGAAGAACACTTTATCCAATTGTATCAACAGTCTGGGGGCATTGTGAAGTCACTATGAAATATATGGGATCTCTTGAACGTGAGCTTATTTCTTCTAAACTTTACCCAGCTAAAAATCATTTAAACCGAACACTTCTTGTTTCTCTTGTTTTGCTCACATTTGTCGTTTCATGTTTTATCGATTTAAAAAAAACAAGCGACCTTATACACTAGGTTTACCAATTTCATTTGACATGTTTTATTCGGGCATTCATCATTTACATTGGAAAACGTTAGTTAATTATACATATTGATATAATTGTCGTCTTGAACCTGACAATATGTTATCCTCGACGTCGATCCTCTCGCCGATCTACGGGATTGAGTCTGAATACACCGAATTTAAAGAATTTCGACGAAGTGAAAGTTTGTTACCTTCTCAATACTTCATCACGTAATCGGAGAATTGGAAACATGCGTAAATCAAAGTCTTCAAATCTTATGAATGGAAAGTGAGCTGGAATTGCAATTCTGATTTCAACTTCCATTCCATTTTCCTCCTCTTCCTCATCACCCGATTCTTCCTCGTCATCCTGTGACTCATCGGCGTTCGAGCTCCCTTCTTCTCCGTCTTCATCTTCATCTCTCTCAGGTGCTGGTGGTGGAGTTGGAATTCTGGAAATTCATATCGAACCCTTCAAAATAGTTGAATATTCTTTTTTTACCTCACAATGTGCATATCGTTTTCGGCGTCATATTCAAATTCTAATTCTGAGTAATCAGTTTTTCTAGAAGAATCTTCTGGTTTCGGGTTTTCCATAGCTGAAAAGTAAATTTAAATTAATAATAAGTTTACGACTCTAAAATTCAAAATGTAAACTGATAGTAACAAGGTTTTGTTGATAAATATAAAATAAACACATGAGGAGAAATAGATGATAGCCATAGCAACGCGATATATTTCGAACCTGATTTGAGCACGTTTGCATTATTGAAACAGAATATTCATCTACCTTATCAACAAAATTCAAAAATATAAAGAATAAGGAAATTTATAGCATTAATCGAAAAATTATTAAAGGAAGGGTATTACTTGAATTGAAGCGTTTGATACAAAACCTAATTATTTTTGAGAGAAAATAAAACAAAACGAATTTTTAAAAAATTTCTAAATATTCATTGATATTTCAAAGCTGTATTTCTTAATTTTTAATTTGAATTCAGAAATACCTTTGCTTTAAAAATACTGATTGAATATGACAACACCAAATATCATATTTTGAAGGTCGATGGCCCTCTCCCCCAATCAATAGCGGTATGTTTTACACCTCATAGTTCCTAATAATTTTCCCTATCTGCGTCTCTCCTCATTCTTCTACACCCCATTTGCACCATTATTTGTCTCCCTTTGCCACGTTGTTCGCCACCATCAGCCAGCGTTGGTGCTCTCCACCACAAATTGTTTTGAATAGACGACCGAATAAAGGCTGCAGATCGATTCTTTTCGTTTGTGCCTTGTCGGTTTATATTTCTGGATGTGCTCAGGGAAAGTAATGCACCCGACCATTCCAAATTTGTCCGGGACTTGTCCACAGAAAGTCACAGACATTTACAATTATGCTCTAACATAACTGATTTTCATAAACTTTACAGAATATTAAAACTTAAAGGGACTATTTACTGAATTTGGGTTTCAATTCCATTTGCACATTCTTCTTGATATTTGAAAACCTATAGAAGCAAAAAATTTATCGAAGTTTCCTTTTCTAGTACACGAAAAAACACATTTACAGGACAAGGCGGCGAAATGGCCTAACCGCTCGGCCGCGCGCGAGAGAGCATGCGAATGTGAGAGTGTTTGCAATTGTTAGGCCATTCGGTGCCTTCTTTGAAAATGGGTGTGTTTGAGTACTAGAAAAAGAAAAATCGCAAAAATATTTTTCTTGTGTAGGTTTTCAAATATCAAGAAGGAGATGAAAATGGAATAGAAACGCAAAAACAGTAAAGAATACCTTTAAGCACTAATGATCTCCTTTTTTGAAGCTCCACCTATTTTTCGCGTGATTTTGGACATTTTCTTGTTGGCGGCTTTATTTGATCAAAAAATTAAAACTTTTTATTTCAGTATCAAGGATTTTAAGTAGCTCTTCTAAATTTCAGTAAGGTTCCAGATTTCAGTTTCCGTTGGTTTTATGAAAATCGGTCATGTTAGAGCAAAACTGTAAAAGTGCGGGACTGTCCGTGGACAAGTCCCAGACAAAATGGGAATTTTACGGTGCTTTGTTTTTTTTTAACCTTGATCAATCATCATTGTGGGTATCTGATTGCTTTGTGTCATAAAATAAGCATATCTGATTTTCGCAACACTATATACTATAAACTAATAGATTCTCTCCTTCTGCATTTCTCACCGTCTCTTGAATTATTCCGTCAGTCTTTCGAAAATTGATTGCATATTTTGTTTCTTGATGAGTGTAAATATGCCACGGCAATTCGACGCGTTTCAATTTCGCTCCCTTTCTCTCAGTTCGATATCAAACTTTATCAAAGCCAATTTCAGAAATGGACTCATCAAATGCATCAACCAGCAAGTTGAGTTTCGAGCAGAAATTGGCTGCATACCAGGAAAGAAAATATATTTACTATCAGAAACTTCAGTTGAGCCGCGAAAAAACCGAAACTTTGTGGAAGGAAGGATTGTCAAATACTCAGCACAATGCGCTGGGAAATGAGGCACCGGTTCAGAAACAACAAAGAACTACAAGGGTTTATCCACCGGAAGTTAGGAGACACTTTGAGGAAAATTATAACAGTACTAAGGAAGTCAATGCTGAGGCATCGAAGAAGATGTTGGAAGAGGCAAACGAGAAAAAGAGACTAGAGGAGGAAAAGTGAGAAATTAAAAACTTTAAAAAAACCTATTTTTACAACATATTTTCTCAATTTCAAAAAGTAGATCTTACTATTGTCAAGCAAAATTTTCTTGGCAGCTCATTTTCGTCTGCAGCAGCTAGAAGGCGACGCGACCGCAACGCGCTCAAATTCAAATTTCTCAGTTGGTCTCACGCGTTGCGGTCGCGACGCCTTAGATGTTATCAGTGGAGCAGCCGAAAATGAGAACCCAAGAAAATTCAGCATGACAATATCCATGCGAAATCCCGGCAATTAATTAACGATTCCAAAATTGAAAGCAATACCATTTAAATTTAAATACATCGCATTGGAGTTCAAAAATTTCAATTTGGGAAAATTTGATCTCCAACTCGGTATCATGCTGATAAAAACGTAGAAAATGTTTAAAATTGAGAAAAAGTGGAATTTAAAAATAAAAATAAAATATTTTCATTCGAAATGAATGATATTTTATAAGGATAATGAAAAATGTGAATCCGTTTCAGCACTAATTCGAAATTGTTTTTCATCGACTTGATACTTCGCTCGCTTATTAGTTTTCAAACTTTAAAAATACCGCCAAAACTGAGATTTTTAATATATATTTTTATAATTCCGATAAATAGCAGAAAAAATAAAACGCATTAAATCAATTTCCTAAAAAATACATTGCGTTTTTCAGAAAACAATTAGAAGAAGATGGCTGGGAAATGAATATCGAAGATGAAATCAAAAAAATGAATATATAATTCGGACCTCATTATGTACAAATTAATCAATAAACACCTCATTATGTACAAATTAATCAATAAATACCTCATTTTTTCGTATTTTTTAACAAATTAATTAATAAGCAACTACTGTATTGTTTTAAAGAATCACACAACCAGAGTTAGAGTAGTCTTTTGACACGGCGGAATATTCTGAAATTTAAACACGCCATTCTCATTTTATACAATAGAAGTAATTAATTATTATATTCTTATAAACGTGAACCGATGCTAGTTCAATTCCAGTCAGTAACTTTTGAATTTTACTTGGGCTTAAATTTGGCTTAAAATTAGCTTAAATCAAGATTAAAATAGGCTTAAAATAAGATTTACATATTTTTACATATTTTTTCACATATATTTACATATAACCGAATATAATATTTATTTCATATAATGTTCTACACCCAAGATCCACCAAGAGTTATAATATAAATCAATGTGCTTCACAACGCATGACCAAGAGATAGTACGTATATTCGAGAGGTTATAGATGTTGCAATATGAGAGAGAGGGCATTTCTTTCAACGACGACATGTTTATTTATAACGACGTTTCCTCGTCTATTTTTAGCTTTCGGTTACCGCCTGGCAGATTTCAGGTTCAAATATGTTATCTCTCTAACATTTCATTTTTTTTCTATTTTTCTTAGCGGTTTTGCGGTTTTCTTGTTTTTCTCTTCCCGCATCTGTATTTCTATTTTGTTTAAAAAAATTGATTTTGACAAATACAGTAATGGATGACTGCGATGTTGAATTAATGGATGTTTCGCGACCAGCTTCTAGTTCAACTATGAGTGATCAAAGTTTTACCGATATTGAAAGATTAGGTATTTTTTGAAATGAAATTTTCACTAAAAGTTAAAGACTTTGAAAATTCAGTTTTAAAATATTAAATTTTCAAAACCTAGAAATATGTTCTTTTTTCCCAATTCTCAATATTAATCATTTGTCTGCGCTTTTCGCTTGGCGTGTTGTTTTAGTGACTTCACAATTCCCCCAGACTTCTGCTACAAGTTTCGCTTGGCGTGAAGAACTACGACGAAGCCGTTTATGAGCCTCCAATCGGCGCGAGAACCGCTAAAAAGCAATTGAAAATATGCGGGGAATTCACCTGAAATTTTAAAATAATAAAAGAAGACAGTATTTCAGCTTTTCTACATAGCGAAGTGTGCGCAGCTGCATCTGCTGGATCATGGTCTGGTCAAAAAGATGTGGTAAGGCTTTTATAAAGCATGATGATGAGCTTAAAACGTTGTACCAATTCAAGATAAAATTTAAAAATCCCATTAATGAATTTAAACGTTTAAAAAAACTTGTATTTTGCGAAATTCAACTAATTGTATGTGGCACGATGTCTTTAACAATAAATAACATATTTTCTAGGCTACAGTAAAAAGTCAAATTACATGAATTCCATTTTCATCTTCTTCACAATATTTCAAAACCTATAAAAGCAAAACATTTTTTCGCAATTTCCTTTTGTAATTTTAAAAACTAATTATCGATTTGTTTTTCAAATGTCTTTCTTGCTTTTCTCTTCATGAAGACTTACTCAAATCGTGCTAAAAGTACACAAAACTAGTTTATTCGACGGTGTTATGTACAGCAATACTACATGTACCAAGTTGTATATGCAGCTTCGTCCGTCGTTAACTAACTGATAACGTCACGAGATTACAAAATGAAAATATCAAAGATATTTTACCGTGTGTTTACAAGTCAATGATTCAAATGGTTTATCTAGTTTTAAATATTACAGATTTGTGGAATGGATGACTTACTTATGGCTGAACGATTCTATCGGTTGCTAAGCATGCCAAAACCGACGAGGCATGTGCAAGAGATGCATTCATGGAATCCCGATGATAGGTACACAGAACCTTTAAATTTCAATTCGAAAGTCTTATGGTTTTTCAGGTCACTAAACATTTTTGTAATTGAAAAAGACAAACTCACATTCCATCGCTATCCAGTTGCAAATACTACAGACTGTATTCGTGGAAAGGTGGGATTCAGTCAAGGTTTTCATGTATGGCAAATTGAATGGCCTAAAAACCAGAGAGGATCACATGCGTATGTTGGAGTTGCGACGAAAAATGCTCCTTTGTATATTCCTGAATATAAGGAGTTGCTTGGAATGAACGCTGAAAGTTATGCATGGGATCTCAGTGAGAATTGTTTTTAAAGAAAACAAATTAATATTTATAATTTTCCAGATGGAAAAGAATGCATCCATGATTTTAATCGCAAATGGCCTTGGGATTATCCAGAGAAAAATAATTTCAAAGTTCCCGATAAGGTAGTATTTCGATTCTTCTTATTTTTTAAATTTCTGGAATTTTCAGTTTTACTGTATTTTGGATATGGATAAAGGTCATTTGGCATTCGCAACAGATGACGAATATCTTGGAGTAGCTTTTCGAAATCTTAAAGGAAGAATACTTTATCCAATTGTATCAACAGTCTGGGGTTGTTGTGAAGTCACTATGAAATATATGGGATCTCTTGAACGTGAGCTTATTTCTTCGAAACTTTACCCAGCTAAAAACCATTTAAACCTAACATGTTTTGTTCCTCTTGTTCTTCTCACATTTGTCGTTTCACTTTTTATCGTTTTAAAGAAATAAGTGGCCAAAGTGGTCAAGAAAATCATAGTTTTTTTTCATTTTGTGTCCTTTCGAAACGAAAAAAAAATATATATGTACATATTTATATTTCTGGATGTGCTCAAGGAAAACATACACATTTTTTTCAAAGATTTGAAAACGAAAATATGTAAAATCAACGTTTTCCCTTAACTATTTCGACCTTTTCAGTTCTTCCGGGTTTCTTTTAAAAAAATAAATATACTGCCAAAAAATCGAAAATCGGTAGCATAATTTGTTTCTTGATGAGTGTAAATATGCCACGGCAATTCGATGCATTTCAACTTCGCTCGCTTTCTCTCAGTTCTATATCATATTTTATCAAAGCCAATTTCAGAAATGGACTCATCAAATGAATCAACCAGCAAGTTGAGTTTCGATCAGAAAGTGGCTGCATACCAGGAAAGAAAATATAACTACCATCAAAAAGTTCAACAACGCCACGAAAAAACCTTAGCTTTGTGGAGGGAAGGATTGTTAAATGCTCAGTACAACGAGCGATTAAATGACGAACCTGTTCGGAGACAGCTAACAACTTCAAGGGTTCATCCATGTGGAGTTGGGAAACGTGAGGAAAATTATAACAGTGGTCATTATGATGCTGAGGCATCGAAGAAGTTGTTGGAAGAGGCAAACGAGAAAAGGAGACTGGAAGAGGAAAAGTGAGCAATTAGAAACTTTAAAAAAACATATATTTTACAAAATTTTCTCAATATCAAAAATTAAATCTTACTATCCCTGCGAAATCCCCAACAATCAATTCACGGGGCCAAAATTGAAGCCAAAATTGAAGGAGTTCAATTTTTCGATACATCTTTGACAAACTTTGAACTCCAACACGGTGGCTGATAAAAACGTGGAAAATGTTTAAAATTGAGAAAAAGTGGAATTTAAAAATAAGCATTAAATATTTTTCATTCGAAATGAATGGTATTTTATAAGGATAATGAAAAATGTGAATCCGTTTCAGCACTAATTCGAAATTATTTTTCATTGATTTGATACTTCGCTTGCTTATTAGTTTTCAAACTTCATACCACCAAAACTGGGATTTCAAATATATATTTTTATAATTCCAGTAAACAGCAGAAAAAATAAAACTCATGAAATCAATTTCCTAAAAAATACATTGCTTTTTTCAGAAAACAATTGGAAGAAGATGGCTGGGAAGTGGATATCGAAGAGGAAATTAAAAAAATGAATATATAATTCGGACCTCATTATGTACAAATTAATCAATAAACACCTCATTATGTACAAAGTGATCAATAAATACCTCATTTTTAAAAATTTAATTAATAATCAACTTCTTTATTGTTTTAAAGAATCACACAACAACCAGAATTAGACTCATCTTTTGACACGGCGGAATGTGCAGTAGGAGTCGTAGACTTTGGAGTGCGGTCTGAAATAAAAGTTCAAACTTGCATTTCGTAGCCGAATTCAAACACACCTGGTACACTTTTAGCTTTTGGTGTCTCTTCAACCTTTTCTTTTATCGATCTCTTTTCATCAGCCTTGTCATTCGTTTCAGCAGGTCTACTTTTCTCAGGTTCCTTTTTCGCGGCATCCGCCTTCTTCTTCTCCAATTTACTCTTCAAATGTTTTGAAGCTTCAACAGGTTCTTTGGTTTTCGCATCTTCTTTCGACTTGCGTTTTGACTTCAGTGATTCCTTGTCAGGTTTACTCTTCGTGGCTCTTTTATTGATCTTATCTTTTGAGTCTTCTTCAGTTAGATCGCTAAACTGCACTTCATCGTAACCCTTCTTCTTGACTGGCGTTGCACCAGTCGACCCACTTTCTCTTGCAAGATCTTCGATACCCATTTAATTTGTGCTATCTGTACAAACTTCAGATTTATTGTGAAAATTCTCTTTTTTATCGAGATCACCTTAAAGTTTAGAAGAATTGATAAGCAATAACTGTTTCTAAATTAGAGTTATACTTTTTTAATACACGTTTTCTAAAGCCTGTTGAGAAAAAAGTTTAGAAATCAATTTTGTTCATTTTCCCTTTTGAAGTAATCAGCAATTAACAGGATTTCATTTTTGTTCAAGTGTAAGTCTTATTATATAGGAGAAAATGGGTCTTTATTCAAACTGACAGGTTCAATTTGAGACAAAAAATGTGGATCACCATAATCTATGTATTTATTTCAACGGCAATATTGTCTGGATGTGCCAAGAAAAGGAATGATGCTGAAAAATTGAAACCCCGTGAATTGTCACCAAAACCTGCACCTACACCAGACGCCAAACCGAAAACAGGTACGAATTTTTACGAAAGGGAATTGACAATATTTTTCAGCCGGTGGTCCAGCGATGGCTCCTAGAGAAGCTGATGACAACGAAACGATCAATGATGCAAAATCGGATTGGGGTGCACCGCCGGCATAAAATACTTGTTTTCTGAATAAAAATCATTGAAAAATTCAAAGGTGTTGTTATTTTTGTCCAAGTTAGCTGATTAGCTGAATCACGTTGTAATATGGGGTCTCAAATATTTTCCTTCACAGGCAAGTCGCGATGGGACGCCACGCGCACGCCAGGCGCGCCTCAGCGAACTTTTTTGTTCGCTGTGGCGGGCACGACGTACCAGCTGCGGCGTGCCGGAGGCGTCTGCCACGCGCACCTGGCGACTTTTTTGAAAAATTTTGGCTTGGGTTTCCCTTCATTCTCATTTCATTTTTTTGTAAATTTGATAGCATTTAACGCGTATTTTAGTTGATCAAACTTTTTTTATTCATTTATTTAAATGAAAAATAGTTTAGAACAAAATCAGATCAATTACAACCAAATTAGGAAAAAAACAATGGGTCTTACATCATTACAGTGAGAAACATACTAAAACAACGGTTTGGGATTTAAAGAGCAAGAAAAAAAACCATTTTTAAGATAATGATAATGTTAGAATGAGAAAAGTTTTTAGAGGTGTGAAAAAAATGAAAAATGTGGAACTACTACAATTTCTTAGACCAAAAAAGTTTCTGAAAAGTGCAAAACTTCATGGTACATAAAAAAAACTACCAAAAATGGGTAAAATCAGGTTGTGGTCGATGCAGGTCTGAGTTCATAGAAAAGTAATGGTCGTCGACGCGAGAAATTGAGCGATAGAAACACAAAAATATAATTTAATGTTGAATTTTCGGCGACTACGTCCAGAACTTTTCTGCGAACAAGGAAAACTGCATTGATCTCTCCCCAGCAATTAAACTAAAATGATCCGAAATTCATATCTCTGTCGAACAGTGCCCATGTTGCTTGAATCTTGTCTGTAGTCCATTTAACGGGTCTTATTAATTTTTGATTGCAGGCAGCTACAGGGTTCTGAAAATTACAGAGATTGACGTTAGTTGATAAGGAAATAAGCTTACATTGTTTCGATGTATTCCTTATCTCCGTGATAGCATCATTTCACCCAGTTTTTACTTCATTATTTAGAGATTAACCTGAAAATAGAGATAAATCATGTCGAAATATAAGGCTTCTCACTTACGCGAACGGTCTTGTGCAAAAACACTTTGTCGCGCTTCCATGCACCCAGCAGCACGGATGTAAACACTGCTCTTTTTTTTAAATCGACATTGATGTTTCGAATATTTTGACGTCTGAAACGTAAAAGATATCTGTGTATATTCAAGAAGGAATACGGCATAAAATAGACGAAGAAAATTGGTAACGGTAAACATATCGAGAAACTAAGAACGAATGCAAAAAAAAAAGTTTTTTTAAGTAAATGAAAGCGGTAAATATAATTCTTCGATGTTGCATAATTTTCTAATTTGTTTTTATATTCAGTTCAGAGTTTCTTAGTGATTTTGAACAAGAATTGAAAGAAAATAACATTCTCTAAAATTTAATTTAAAATATTTTTTTAAGTGGACGATATGTTACTATACTTAATAAAAAATGATCGCAAAATAATATAATTAATTAATAGAAAAGAAAAAAACAGTTTTTGTTCATTTTGAAGAAAAGAAAAGCAAAAAAAACGCAAAAACAAATAATTTTTCACTGAAAATTTCGTTAGCTCCGCCCACGCAAGAGCATGGCTCGCATTTCAGCAATTTTGCGGCGCGCAAATCCAATTTGTACTATTTTTCGACATGATAGACAGAACCGTCTGAAATTCGATTTTTATGGCAAAATTTCGATAAATTTGTTATAGAAATGAGAAATAACAAGAAAAGAAAACTCAAATACTGACCTTCAAAGGTTCTAACAGCTAAAATAAGATATTTTGAAAGCAGAATGAGATTTAAGATCATTTTGGCTTGAAATTGGGATGAAATTACCTTAACATTTACAGAAATCATTATTTACAAGCTTTTTTCATTCAGTTCTAACTATTTTCATAAAGCATTGATGAATTTAGAAGCCACCTGAAAAAATAAAAATGATTTTGTGCCAGGCGCACACCACGTGTCCGCGGGGTGCGCCACAGCGAATGTCGCTGACGTGTGGATGAGGTTCCAAATGCGGGTCTCCTGTTTTTGGGACAAAAAATAATTTCTTCCATTTAATTTGTTGAAATCTTTCAATTTTAACCATGAAATTGCATAATGCTCAGGGAAAGCAATGCACCGGAACATTCCCATTTTGTTCGGGACTGCACCGAAATTTGTCCCGGGACGCGTCCCGGGGCAAAACCCGGATAAAACGGTGCAGTCCCGGACAAAATTTGGACGGTTCGGTGCAAATAAATGTCTCGCCGCCTGCGTCTTGTGGGTGGCAATGGCTGCGAGAGGCCTCCTGGAATCGAACCCGCGACGACTTGAACTCCTGCTTGCTTGACGTACGAGATCTTGAACCACTCGACTATACCTGAACCTGTGGGGGAAAGGGGGGATGGCGCGCTTATATGTGCGCTAGCGCCAGAGTTCCACAGGACTACATATCGGAGAACTTGGATGAGCATAACTATTGTTCTAGGAATCAGATAGGGCTCAAGTTTTGAAAACTTATAGACTGAAAGATGATTGTTAAAATATAGTAGCGTTTTTTTCTTAGAAAACTCTAATTTTCATTTTTTGCAAGGTGACAGTGAATAAGTCTCTATCTTCGATAATTGTGTAAATCTTCAAAACTGAAATTGATATTCACAAATAACATATACAAAAAAATTTCCGTTGCTTTCATTAAGATTTTTGAAGAGAAACTCAGAGCGGGTAGTGCCTGAATCGTTTCTGGCTTTTTTAAATGAGTCATAGCTCATTTGAGATGTAATTTTACGCTGATAAAGGAACTTCTTTCAAAAACTGCAAAGTAGCACGTGGCTCCAAGTCTCATTCTCGAGAATTAGTTTTCGAGTTCAAAAAATTATTTAAAAAATTTAAGAAATACAAAAAACTGCACCGGGACTGCACCGGTGCATCGCTTTTCCTGAGAAGAGCTAACTAGGTAAAACTTTTAGGCAATCACAAATAAACCATTACGTCTTGAAGTGCCAAAATTTCAGCAAATTTGGTTCGCGGAAATTTCTCGATAAAAACATTACATCTGCGTTCGCAAAAAAGTGGTTTTCCAGTTTTTAAGTTGAATGTATTTTTGGTAAACAAACGAGCTCGAATTAAACCAATTTTCAGTTTTGTTTTCGAATTTTGTTGTTCTTGCACTTCGCACTCTTCTTTGTCCGGAATAATTCGAACAAAGTTTGATACTTCCCCATATAAAATTGGACTGCACCAGTGCATCGCTTTGCCTGATAATTTTGAACCATTTTTGTCCGGGACTGTCCCGAAAAAATGAAGGTGCGGTGCATCGCTTTTCCCGAGAATTTTGAACCATTTTCGTCCGGGACTGTCTCGGAAAAATGAAGGTGCAGTGCAGTCCCGGACAAAATTTGGTGCAGTCCCGTACAAACTGGGACTGCACCGGTGCATCGCTTTTCCTGAGATGTGTGTCAAAAACCAAAAATTACGGAAAATCCAATTTCAGTCAAAAATGCATGTTACAGTTTTACTAAAAAATGTCCTAAAACTATCGAGGATTGGAATTTTAGTTACAGTTGTAAAGAAAACAAACTATTGTTTATTTTAGGATACTTTTGACACATAATTTATCTGCTTTTTGAATAGATAAAGCTGACTAAACTTTTTTACATTGACGACTCTTCAAATTGAATTTCAAGTGCTTTAACGACATACAAATAACATGTCATGTTGAAAAAATACGAATCAAGTTGCTATGTTTAATTATTTTGCAAAAAACAGCTAATTTCTTAAGGCTCTTTGAAAATTGCAAAACAAGGTTCGCTGAGGCGCGCCTGGTTTGTGCGTGACGCGCACCAAACACCCGGGCGCACCTGGCAGACGCCTCGTGTGCGCCTGGCGACTTGCCTGTGTTATTTGTTTTTAAATTTCGTAATATGGCATCATTTGAAAATTAAAGGAGGGCTTTACGGAGATAATAAATGTACCTTAAATGAAAATAGACCTCGTTCTCATTCCAAATCTGCTCTTAAAATTTTCTAAAACCACCTAGAAGCCGAGAAAACGAGCTTCAAAACAATGGTAGAAGAAGAAAAGAAAGAAGCTGAAAATTGCCATAATTTGACAAGTAAATCTGTTCAAAGTCTTGCCAACTGGGCAAACAATGGGCTGAAATTCAATACAACTAACGAGAAGGTTCAATTCGAAAAGGACTGTCAATCGACTAGACGGTGTACAAATGAAACGCGTCAAGTGTACACTGATTTTCCGAGATGGTTGACGGAACTTTTTGAAGTTTTGTGTCCGCTTCAACGATTTTTCATGAACGAGTTTGAGAAATGCATAACAACGGTGATTATTTCAAGAATTGAATTTGAAAAATTAATTTCTGCTTCAGATGATAAGTTCAACCAAAGATTGTCTAAAACGTATAATAACGGTTGACTTTGTGAGAGTAGGTTTTTTGAAGATTATTCTATAACGTTCCGTACTTTTTGTTTGAGAAACCAGTGGAACAACGATGCTTATTTATCAAACAAAATGAGGCATGTACATTGAATGAAGTTACAAAACAATGTGGTGATGTTGATGCGATGAAAATGAAGAAAGTTAGAGTTTATTTTGTCTTCAAAAAAGTTTCTGTTTTTTTTTTCAGTTCCTATTAGATGAGAAGAGACGGCTGGAATGTGATCTATTACCTACTTTTCTGTGAATTTCCAGTTTCATTATTTGGTAAATAAACATACCAAAACTTTGTTTTTCTGAGCATCTCGTGAAATATATTTCTTCAAACAAGTCATGTTCACAGAACCATCTCATTTGCGTCAATTTTGAGAATCTCATTAACAACAGCATAAACACATCGTTATATATTTGAAAAAAAAATTATGAATCGATTCACTGCTGAAAATTTCAAATCACTAGTTTATGATCCAAATCCATTATGCGATATTCCCCCTCCACCAGGTGGTATTACTGAAATCATTATCAATATTAGTATTTCAATATGTATACCTGTTTATGTGGTTACAATTTTTCTATTCACTCGAAAATACGACGATGAATTCATGAGATACAAGAAAGAATTATTCTGGAATGTTTTATCGTGAGTTTTTAGATGATTCTTCGGAATTCTTATATCACAATGTCAATTTTTAAAAGTCTTTTTAGCTACTTGTTAATTGATTGCATTATGCTTATAATCTTAACACCAAAATTTTATTTTTCACCGCCTGGAATAAGGCCAACAGGACTTTACTTCTTTCGTCATACATGCTCATGCGTAACATTATTTATACTGATATCTGCGATATTTGGTATGTTAAAGGGACTGTTTACTGATTTTGATTTTAAATTCCATTTTCATCTTCTTCACGATGATTGAAAACCTATACAAACAGATAAATTTTTGCGATTTTTCCTTTTCTAGTACTCAAACACACCCATTTCCAAAATAAGGCGCGAAATGGCCTGACAATTGCAAACTCTCTCACATTCGCATGCTCTCTCGCGCGCGGCCGAGCGGTTAGGCTATTTCTCCGCCTTACTTTGTAAATGTGTTTTTTCGTGTAAATACCAGAAAAAATTAGCTTTTATAGGTTTTGAAATATCGAGAAGAAGATGAAAATGTAATATAAACCCAATAGCAGTAAAGAATCCCTTTAAACTTTAATATTCAATATATCTAATCACGAACTAAATATTTTCAGTATGCGTTTATGCAATTTTCCGATTATTTTATTATCGAATGACATCAATTGTAGACTTATTGCAAGACGAAATGGTTGAAAAACTAGCAAAAACAATTGAAAGTCTGCACCTTACCATGAAGATCCTTCTTCTACTCTTGCCATTCATTTCTCTTTTATCCGTTGAAGAGTTTCTTGATCAGCCGCGTTTTAAAGAAACAACAAATGTATAGTAACCAGAACTTGTATTTCTTATATATTATATTTTTCAGCTCACCGTAGAATATCCTGAATCAGTTTGTATCTCGGCATTTTCTTTTCCGAGCACTTCAATTCCGATTCTTTACATCACAGCCATGAATTCTTTCGTCATTCATTTCATCGCACTTACCATTTGTTTGACAATTTTTACAAACTATTATACCCTACATTGTATTATGAAAATAAGACGGGTTTCAAAACAAACTTATCGTTTACATTCGCTCTATTTATTATATCTAATCGTTCAGGTAAATAGCATTTTTAAAAATTCAGAACTTTTTCTTCTATTTTTGTTTATAGGTCGGAACCCATATCGTTCTTCTCGTTATCCCTGGTATTTTACTATTTCTCGTCGTTTTCTTTAATATTGGAAACCACAAACTATTAACGTTTTCCGTTAATTTATTTCGTATTCAAGGAATATGTTCCACAATTGTTATGGTTTTAATCACAGCCCCGTTGAGAAAACGATTATATCAGTATTTTCAAGGTTTTTTAAAAATTTTAGTTTGTTCTATTTATTAATTTTTTCAGTTGGGGGTAAAATGAATAGAACTGTGAATGTTGTTAAAATCGAGGTCACGAAATCTAAGTGTCGAGTCCTCTGAAACCCAAAAATAAGTGCGCTCTACTGCAAATATATCTATTTTCTTCAGTTTCTCTCAATTTTAGCTGTAAATGATTGATTTCAACGATAAATAAAGGTACATGGTGTGAATAAAGGTACATAACTTTCTTGCAATTCAAAATAAACGGAAAAATAAAATTTTAACAATTAGAGGGGGCCTGATGTGACGAAATAAACTTTAAAAATGATGAAAGTATGATTTTTTATAAATAAATGAAAAAATCCAACGAAAAACTCCAAAATGGCGAAAAAATTCCGAAAAAGTCCATAAAATCGGTTTTCGTCCTAATGGCCGAAGAAACACTTTTTGGTTTTCTAGGCCGTTTGTTTTTCTTTTTTTGAAAATTAATGTTTTTACACTCTTTTATGGATAGTTTTCTCTGAAAAAAAAGAAAGGAAAACAAGAAAAAAATTTCAAATAAAAGTCATGCGGCTGAGAAAAAACAAACGACCTAGAAAACCAAAAAGCGTTTCTTCGGCCATTAGGGCGAAAACTAGTTTTATGGTTTTTTTTTCGCCATTTTCGAGTTTTTCTATGGATTTTCAGGTCCCTTTTAAAGACAGCTGTTCAGCTAATTTGACCCTACGTGATCTTAGTTTCAAAAATTAGAGCGTTCTCTCATTAGTACAATGCAATTTATGCGAAATCACACCGATTAATACACGCGTCATAGCAGCCGTCCAAAGTTGCAAAATTAAAAATTTGAATGCGCGCGTGTCCGTGCGACGCGGTCGGTGTCCGTGAAACGCGGGCGGAAATGGCGCGAAACATAATTATTTGAATTTGGCTACATATCGGTATTGTTCTTTCGGCCACCTGGGATCCCATTCGAATTTTGATTTTTTGCCTTGGACTTTTATCGTGTTAACTGACAAACTGCCTTTAAAGACAGCTGTTCAGTTAATTTGACCCAACCTAATCTTAGTTTCAAAAATTAGAGCGTTCTCTCATTAGTACAATGCAATTTATGCGAAATCACACCGATAAATACACGCGTCATAGCAGCCGTCCAAAGTTGAAAAAATAAAATTTTGAATTGCCGCGTGTCCGTGCGACGCGGTCTGTGTCCGTGCAACGCGGTCGGAATTGGCGCGAAACACAATTGTTTGAATGTGGCTACATATTGGTGTTGTTCTTTGGGCCACCTGGGCTCCCATTCAAATTTTGTTTTTTCGCATTGAATTTGGATCGTGTTAACTGATCAGCTGCCTTTAAAGACAGCTGTTCAGTTAATTTGACCCTACCCGTTCTTAGTTTCAAAAATTAGAGCTTTCTCTAATTAGTACAATGCAATTTATGCGAAATCACATCGATAAATACACGCGTCATAGCAGCGCTCCAAAGTTGAAAAAATCAAAATTTGAATGCGCGCGTGTCCGTGCGACGCGGTCTGTGTCCGTGCAACGCGGTCGGAACTGGCGCGAAACACAATTATTTGAATGTGGCTACATATTGGTTTGTTCTTTGGACCACCTGCGCTCCCTTTCCAATTTTGATTTTTTGCCTTGAATTTGGATCGTGTTAACTGATAATCTGCCTTCACGGGGTTTTTTTTACTACCGCTAGAACTGAAAAAATGGACCCTGATCAATAGAGCGCGCTTACTGATTGCGGCCTAACTATTGTGCGAAACTTCTTCCATAATATTCTTCTGCCATTTTTATTTGTACTGGGACGAACATTTTGGGCATTTTCCTGTACTTTTACGAATGTTTATGTTTTTTCACCACTGTAACCTTTTTTTTGTGATGTGTGGGCATGTTCTAAAAAAAGAACTAGTGCGATCTAATATGTATGTAAGAAGTCTTAGAGGTTTGAAATTTTAACACTAAATTTGCTAATTTTTGAGAGTTTTTGAAGTTTTTTAAAATCACGGCGGAAGTTTTGAAATTTTTGAGACTGTAAAGTTGAAGGTTAGATATTTACACGCTTTTTGAAAGTAATTTCGGAAGTTTCGGTGTTCGGATAAGTATTCCTTAGAGGGATAAAAGTTAGCATTTAGCATTTTTTTGAGTTGCATCGCAATTTTTCCAATAATCCTATTCCTTTTCAGTAAATTTGCTTTTTTCACACATTTTCATACTCCACATTATCTAAGAAAAGAAAAAGCAAAACGTATATTTCAATTTATTTATTCAGTGGGAACCCATCCAGCGGCTTTCCTACCGCGAACACACAACGAGACCACTAGACTATTGCGTTTTCTTCAGAGAGAGTGTGTGTGCGCGCAAAGTGCGCTCTATCTCACTCGTGTCCACTCTCCGTAGTAAAAAATACCCCGTGCGCCTTTAAGTGTTAAAATTCTAGAATTGGAATCACTTATAACGTTACTGAAAGACGAAGACAAACGAGTTGAGAGATATCAATAAAATTCTTTAAAAATCAAGCTTTATTCAAATATGTTTTTTCATATACTTGCATTTCAGCCATTAATTTTTCTTTAGCCTTCTCCTCATCGGCTTTCGTGAATTTTCTAGGTCTTCTAAACAACAAAATGTGCTTCTCCGGATTATGAACCATATAATGTTGCCAACCAAGGGACTGTAATTGTTGTTGTTAAGAAGACTAACAATCATCGAATACCTGTTGAACTCCCAGTCTTCTCCATTCCGCTTCTGACAACAATTTATTCTCCGGAATTTTTCTAGAAATCGATTTTGGTAGAATCACATGTCTGTACTCGTAATCATCATCTTCGTATCTATTTGAGTAGTAAATTTCCTCCATTTTGGAATTAAAATTGGTTTGTGAAATGAACTTTTAAAACGATTTTTTTTATTCAAGCGTCAATAGCGTATGGAGATTTTCCATCTTTTGGTTTTGTCATCAAATAAAATACCATAAAAGTTCCAAAAACAATTAAAAATAACATAAGAGAACAGATAATAAATGAGCAGAGAATAAATGTGACCGACCATTGTTTATTGACGGCATGTGTCCTGAAATTCTCCATTATAAATTGCTTCACAAGAAATTTGAAATATAAGTACTTACCAAGATTCTTCACCATTTGGTTTATGAGTGCTTGAGGAAATTGGCAACTCTCCAATTGTGTATTTGCTCCATGGATTTTTTGTGTTCGAGGTGTTTCGTGTGTTTTGCGTGATTGTCTCCGATTCTCCGAATGATATCCTAGTTGCTGAAAATAGAAACCTCCATTCATTTTAATTTTTCACCTCATGTGAACAGAAGAACTAGCACAATGTATTTAACATAACTAAATATTTATGAAAAATTACCGCGTACTCTATTGGCTTTTGGAAAAAAAACAGAGGAGCCGAAAAACAGGTTTCAAAACAATGGCCTAGAAAAATCTTCTACTTCTCAGGGAAAGCAATGCACCGGAACATTACCATTTTGTCCTTGGACAAGTCCCGGACTGTCCCGGACCGTCCCGGACATTTACAGTTTTGCTCTAACATGTCCGATTTTCAAAAACTTTATTGCAAATGAAAGCTGGAGCATTACTGACCTCTATAGCCAACAAAAAATGTGTAACATTACTCGAAAATTAGGTGGAGCTTCAAAATTTCACTAAGGAGTTCAGTAACGCTCTAGCTCTCGTTTCCAGTGATTTTTTTGAAAATCGGACATGTTAGTGCAATGTTCGGACTTGTCCACGGACAAAATGGGAATGTTCCGGTGCATTGCTTTCCCTGAGTTGTCCGAATTTTTTAAAGCATTCGGAGAGTGACTCAGATAAATGTTTATGGAGAATATTTAAATTAGTTAACTTAACTTAAGCGCGTTTAATTTTTTTAGATCCTTAAATAGTGCCTAGTTTTCCACGACGGAAAAATTTTCGAAGTTTTAAAACCCACTTCCTCCGTACTTTTTGAAAATTCTAAATGTTGATTTTTTCAACTCAATTACATTTATTAGTGACTGCTTTTTTTGGAATTTTTGTTATTCTAGTCAAAAACCCTGTTTCGAATTGTATACAATAATTAAAAACTTCAAGGCATTACGCGGACCAAAATATATTTTAATCTGCAAAAACTTACGTAGAAACATGAGTAAGGAAGCTTTAAAAAGGAAGTTTTTTTTTTGAAAATTAGCTCGAAAACAGGGTTGTAAACTCGAACGAAAACATCTAATTGAATTAGTCTAATTGTTTTTTTTCAACTGTCTGCTGTCTAGTTTTTAGACGAAAATTTCCTGCAGGGAATAAGGATTTTTTTTCTATTTTCAAAAAAATATGATTTACGGTATATCATCCTTTTTTTTTCCAAAAATATATATTACTCAGTTTGAAGGGGTTCAGGAAATTGAATTTGCTTAGAATGGTGCTAATTTTTTTGAAATTTAGTTAATTTTTTTCGGATAAAATTTTTTTTTATTTTTAAGGTGTCAGAATATTGCCAACAAATACAATAAACCCCTCACCAGTTTCAGGATACTCCGGAACCTTAATCGGCGCCACATTCACCATCGTGTTGTTCTGCACAAAAATCCGCAATCGTGGTGAGACCCGTTGAAGTTTCGTGAACTCCCTCTCCACAACATTTTTGCCAAATCCCATTCGATCACTATTTGATAAATAAAGAGCCCGTATTAAACAACACGACACATTTTGTGGCAGTAGTACCCTCAAAACACCTGACGACGATTTTTCGAATGGTCTCCGAATTGTTTGGTCGGCGATTTGGAAGGTCACCGATTCCGACGTTGTTTTTATCTGAATTTATTTTAGTTTTAAATTGTTTTCTAATTTTCCAAACACCTTTATCTTCAACAATTTTCTCGCCGTCTCTCGACAACCTCCTATGACTTTTGGAGCATTTTGCATACGAAACTTTGTCACAGAATCAACGTCAATTTTTTTGAGCATCATGTCATCGAATTTGAAACGGAATCTTGTGTATTCGCGGTCTTCGGTCGAAAACAACAACGACAATCTGAAAAAAAGTGATTAATCATGGAGAAAAAAGGGACAGCTGTTTTGTTTCGATGTTGTTAGATGAAAAAAAACTATTTCATTTCATTGATATTGGAAGCTCTCAAATGCATTCCTTACTTCAAAATGTTCTTATTTTCTGCCTATTAATGGCTTTAATTTTCAGTGTTCAGGTTTGTTCATTTTCAAATATTTGTTTTTCAAAATGTACTTTCTTGCGTTTTTACAAACTGGAATTTTTTAAAAATATTTTGTTTGGGACTCGAGGGGACGAAATATATGGTTTAAAAATGATAAAAGTATGATTGTTTATCAATAAATGAAAAAAATCCAAAAAAAACTTGAAAATGGCAAAAAAACCATAAAATCGTAGATGTCCTTAATGACCGAATAAACGCTTTTTCGTTTTCTAGGCGTTTTGTTGTTTCTCGGCCCGTCTGATTTTTTTTGAAATTTTATTTTTTTATACTCTGCATAACTTTCTCTGAAAAAAGCTGAAAATAAAATTATGCAGAGTATGAAAAAAAAAATAAATTTTCAAAAAAAAATCAGACGGCCAAGAAAAAACAAACGGCCTAGAAAAATCGTTTCTACAGCCATTGGGGACACCTACGATTTTATCGTTTTTTTGGAATTTTTTGTTATTTTCAAGTTTTTTTGGATTTTTTTCATTTATTGATCAATAAATGAGGAACAATTTTTTTCATTTATCGATAAACAATCATAATTTTATCAGAAACCATTTATTACGCCCTCTCAGGACCCTTTAAATTTGTTAACATAAGCGGTTGTTTAAATATCTCGCGTTTTAAGTGATCCTATATGTTTCTAGAAAATGCTAAAACTAAATTTGGATTTTCACTTTCATTTCACTTATGTTTCTTAACACTTCTGTGTTCCCAAAAAAAAATTTCGGAAAAGCGATGCATAGTGCTATCCGGCAATATGAAATCGGTTATATTATGGAAAAACTGTACATTTCTGAAATTGTTCATGTGCAAACTCCAAAATATAAAATAGAATGTGCATCGCTTTTCCTAAGTAAGAAACATATTTAGGTACTTTATTTCCTGCTTTTTGAATAGGTATCTTTTCAGTTACATTTCTGGAATTCATGAAATGCATTTCATCCCATTCTATTTTATTCAATGTTCGAACATTTTTTTGCACAATTTTGTTTTGTTAATTAAAAAAAAATCTTAATTCTCGTCTACAGCCAATGGAAAACTAGATAGCTTTTCATGAAGAACCGAAAATATTAAGAATCAATCATCAGCGTTAATAAATTCAAGCATTCTTCAAAAATATTGATCGAAATAAGTTTTTAAACTTACTTAAAAGAATGACTTTACGGAGATAATAAATGCATCTTAAATGAAAATAGACTTCATTCTCATTTCAAATATGTTTTTTAAAATTTTCTAAAACCACCTAAAAAAAACCACAAAGAAAATGAGCTTCAAAGCAATGGCCTAGAAAAGGTGTTCCACCTGGCCGAACTTTTGCATATGAGATTTTTTCGTGTTTCGTTAATAAATAGTTATGCAGAATGCTTATATTAGTCCCTTTTTTATATTTTTTCATTTTAATTTAAGTTTTTATCATTTTTTGGCTTTTCCTGCTCGCGGACTAGTTTTCGGCGGTGGACACTTTTTCTAGGCCATTATTTTGAGGCGCTTTTTCTCAGCTTCTAGGCGGTTTTAAAAAATTTAAAACCAGATTTGGAATGAGTATGAAGTCTATTTTTATCCGAGATCTCCGTATTTTTTAAATTTAAAGAAGAGAATTTCTCGTTTAATGACACACATTCTAAATTTACAGGCCATCGAAAAAATGCAAACATGCCGTTTCAATTGCAACACTTATATTGACCCAAACTCTCGCAAAATTTGCTTGAATAACTGTGGTATTGTTAGTCTCTAATATTCTTATTTTTAAATATTGATAAAGTATTGATGTTGCTGTATTCACCTTTCACAAGTAGCAAAAAGATGTAAATCCAAGCTCGCACCATTCGCTGCTCCATCTGACACATCCAAATTATGCCATTCGTTTATCCGAAGAAGTTTCTGAAATTCAAGATTTTTTGGGTGGAAAATCTGCAATTTCTAAAAACAATATCTAAAATGTTTAAAGTTTACAAGCGGTTAGATAATATATTAAAAATGGCTCAAAGTGCATAAGCGTTTGGTGTGGTGCAAAAAAATGTAGCAAAAATTTAAGAGCTATTTACAAAAGAATAACAAACCTCTGGAACACTAACAATCTGAAATTTTTTTGGCTATTCAATATCCATTAAATTAATCATTAAAAAATCCTTACCGATTGTGAAAATTCCAACAGAAATACGACAAATACAAATATCATTCTCGTCCGAAATATTACCTTAAAACCCTTTGGTTTTACGCATTTTCTCGAATTTTATTTTTCCTGAAAAATAATAAATAAAAGTTTGAAATAAGGTATGCACTTTAAAGGTAAAAAACAGAAATTGTAAGTTCTATTTTTGCATGTTGGATAAATGAACAAAACATACTTAAATCCGCTAAAAAACAAAGCGGGACAACACGGAATGCAATAAAGTGACTCGTTTTAATGGGCTGGTGGTGTAAAACTGAAGAAAACAGGTGCATGATAAGATGATAATTTTTCATATATATTTTACTTTTTCAAAAAAAAGTGGGACAACCCGCAGTAGTGTCTTTATTTTTGAAGTGTGCCGAATCAGAAAATTATTTTGTTTTTTGAAAAAAAAATAAATACGAGAAGGGAATAGATTTTAAATAAAGAAACCTTATTTTATATTCATTGGAGAATAAAAGATGTATTAAAGAAGAAAAATATTAATAATTTTAGAAAATTCATAAAATTTGGCTTGAAGAAAATGTTCATATTTAATTTTAACTTTTTTTTTTGAAATATTCGTAATTTTCACAATTTTACGAAGAAATATGTCTAAAAAAACACAGCTTTTAGAAATTGCTAAATTGGTCAGGGTCCTACCAACTCAACCAGAAAAAAGTTAGTATTAGTTTTTTTCATTTTTGGTTCGAAAACGACTTCCAGAAGTTTGTGTTGACATTTACTAAAATGTAATATTTGAGAGGGTGGTAAAAAATGGAAATATGAAAAACGTTCAGATTTTTTTGTTTAGAAACTGTATTTGGGAACTAAATTGTGATATGTTTCACTTTTGATATATTGTACCCAAGAAGGCACATTGAGTAGTTATATTCAGGAGAATCACATTTTCTCGACATCTACATATTTTCCGAAAATTATAAAAATAGATTGAGTACAGGTTATTTTCATCTCATTGACATATATTTTTCGTTGATTCCTATTCTATGAACTGGCACACTGCCAGGAAAATTTTCCAAAAAAAAAAACTTGCGTTGTGTAAGTTGTTGTGGCAGTGTGCCAGGTCATAGAGCGCGTATGAAATTAGGATGAACAGTAAGAAATTCATTTATTGTCAACTTAAAAATTTCGGATCATCCATTTTCTACTAAAAGACCGCAACGCTACCGCTCGCATTTAAAAATAGCATGACTTTGTGAGAGACTTAGATTTTCTGGGTAGGTCAAAACCAACTTGAATGATCAAGAATGTTTGAGTTGACAATATATTATTCAGAATAATTAACAACTAGAAATTGATCGATGTTGCTTTTTTACAAAGGATTTCCCTCATCTTTGATTCTTCTAACTCGAATAAAAAAAAGTATTCGTATCGTAAAAGAAAGAAGTATGTTTCAGAAGTTTCGTATAGACGAACATCAAGATTAGAATACTCGAAACAATTGGGAATTCTAAAAATAGAAATCCGAATAGATTTTCTACCACAAAAAGGCGTAAACCTTCAGAAAATTCATGAAAAAAAAACAAATATTCCAAAAGCAACTTGACCTTTCCATGTATCTAAGCAAAAGCTCAAAAATCGACTAAAACATAAAACATTGTCCCTCCTCCACTTGCCTTTCATTTCTTTCAATTTGGTTAAATTGGAACCAAAAATAGAATGAAATTGGTACACTTTAAAATACCGAACGAATTTCCAGCAGAAGAGGAAATTACGAAGTTTGTACATTTCATCTATTTTGCAGATAAAAACGAAGAAAAAAAGCGATAAGCATAAAACTAATAGCCAAAAAATTTATTGGACTTCAACGAAAAACGGCAAAAAGATCATCATAAATAAGAGTATTTTTTTCTTCCGCATTACACAAAAAACGTCTTTTTTCTGTGAAATGTGATATTTACCTACATTCGTGTTTTGTATTGAAGAACAGAAGGAGCTTCGGAATTTTCAATCATAGATGCTTGAATATTCAAGCACTTCTCAATTATTTGTTTTTCAAATTGTTGTACATCTTTGATGTTTTTACATTTATTATTCTTATTATTATTCAAAACGGTCATTGTTCGAAAAAGAATTGAAAGTAGTACCTTTTATGTATGAGACAAAAATAAAAGGGTTTTTCGGAATTGGCCTATCCGGCTCGGTGGAACACGCATATTCGATTCACAATGGAGGTATTTACTCCAGGAAAATTGGAATTTGCTCAAATTTGGCACTAGTAGTTCAAAAAAGCTTTTTTTTTAACTCACAAAGCATTTTTGATGAAAATGTTAAATATTTTCTTAAAGGAGGGCTTTACGGAGATGATAAATGTCCCTTAAATGAAAGTAGACTTCATTCTCATTCCAAACCTCTTTTTAAAAGTTTCTAAAACCACCTAGAAGCCGAGAAAATGAGCTTCAAAACAATGGCCTAGAAAAAGTTACCAAATGGCCGAACTTTTTCCTTTGAGTTTTTTTCGTGTTACGTTAATAAATAACTATGAAGAATGCTTATATTAGTCCTTTTTTATGTTTTTTTTTTCATTTTTTTTTGGATTTTTCCTGCCCGCGTACTAGTTTTCGCCGGTGGCCACTTTTTCTAGGTCATTATTTTGAGACGCGTTTTCTCGGCTTCTAGCTGGTTTTAGAAAATTTTAAAAACAGATTTGGAATGAGGTCTATTTTCATCCCAGAGAAATTCATTAGCTCCGTAAAGACTTCCTTTAACTACATTCCCTATGAAATCGAAGGTTGTTACAAAATTAAGAAACAATGCACGGCAGATTCTGTGAAGGACTAACTTCCCAAAAATGAGTTTCCCGACATTACAAATTTTCCACTGAGAACCACCGGTTGAAAAAAATACATAAGAAGCAAGAAATAGAAAAAAAAGAAGAAATTTTGATCCCTACAGTAGTTTTTACATGCGAGGGACTAGTTTCCCAAAGTTAGTCCCTCCCTCAAAATGCCGCTTGCACTTTTTTTCACTTTTTCTATAAATAGCACAATTTTTTCGATTTTTTTTGTTGTAATAATGGCCAAAAATATTCGATTTAATTGGAAATCAGGGGTAGTTAAAAATCTTTAATTAGAACAATACATTTTTCAAGGAAAACTACACAATTTTAAGAATTTTTTACCTTTTGAATGACGCGGAACCCTATTTTTCACCTCTCTGTTTTTTTATAACTCAATTGTTCAATTCCTGACTTTCATTATGCTTCATCAACAGAAATTCCGTCTTCAAGCAAAAATCAGGAAGTATGTAAATGTATGTCAAAAAAAACTAAGGTCGGAAAAAGAAAGAGAATGAAGTCTTTGATGAATGCACAAGTTCCAAAAGTGCCCCTAAATTGCAAAAGTAACATTAAATGTGAAGGGTGGCGTGAAAAAAAAGACCGGCAAAAAAAGGGGAAGGTGGGTTGGTTCAAACCAGACAACAATGAATATTTGAGCATTTTTGAATAGGTAATAAAGAAAATGTACGAATTTAGTAGGTATGAAAATCAGCGAATGGAATGATGTTGAATTCTTGTTTTTCAATGACAACCAGGAACCAAAAAAAGGCTTCAAACATTTGTCACAATATGGGGCACAATGAGTCCGCAAGTTGTCGTCGTGATAAATGCGGAGAATACGTAAAGACATAATCTGTCAACAGCCATCGCGGCGAATCGCCATTCGGAACGGTGCTGAAAATTAGGGGGGTCTATTTAAGAAGCTTTAAATTAAGAAATACTCACTAATTCATGCTTCAAATCTTCTCCAATTTTATCAACCATTTTCTGAATATCCTTTTCTACAATTTTCAGCTCGTCACAGAATCTGACAATGTTTTGAATAACTGGCGGTGTTGGATAGGATACTTTTCGAAGTTTCAGATTTTTGTCCTTGTCCTGGGTACTACGTGTTGATGTGGAACCTATTGGAGTTTGGGAAGGGCGAGGAAGATTCAGCATAGGCATGAATGTTGAAAGACGATGGATTGGAATAATTGACTTATCGATAACCTGAAAGAATAATGAAGTTCGTTTTGCAAACGTTCATTTTGTGGGAGCTCCCGGAAATTAACGTTTGCAAAATGTAATGGATTTTTGAAACCATTTTTTCTCAAAAAATTCAAAATCTAGATCTCAAAGCTCAAACTACAAACTAATTTCGTAAGTTGTCAGTCTTAAAAAAGAAAAAGAGAAATTTCAATGTTTACCAAATGTTAGGCAATAAAAAACAAAGTACAAAACTTTTGGAACCGAGTTTTCGCTTGATAATTCGAACGTAATTTTACGATAGTAAATACACAAAAAAGAAAAAGGGCAACTTTGGCCAAAAATCAGTTTTCATGAATTTCTAAATCGCGTTGATGAAGCCAAAAAGCGTGTGCACTCAGTTTTTTACGTTGCAAATGAGCAAGAGATTTTTCGAAATGAATATGTTCGAAAGATCGAAATGTTCTACGCTGAAATCTTTCCAAACCTTTGGTTTCGGCGTTTTTGGATGATCCGGCTTTCTCATGCACAAAATATATGGTAACCATTCGATGAATATTTTTCTCATGTTTTCCGACATCTCGTGTGTTTCCGGTTTTCGATGATGTAGGGAAAGTGTGAGCACTGTGAAAACGCATGAGCAAGCGACCAACATCAAGCAGCATGAGAAAAATGCGGCTGAAATTTGGAATATTTTCAAGAGAAGGAAGAATAGGCATCAGAAGCCTTTCAACAGTGAGCGAAAATTGTAATAAAAAATTTTTAAACTTTTAAATTGAAATTTGGAAGGGCCAAATTAACTGATACACTGTCTTTAATAGATATTGGTCTTCGGTCGAGCGTACCATGGATGGGCGGGAAATACCGCTACGGAAATGTTTCGGGAAATTCGGGAAATTCGAAAATTCGAAAATTTAACTCCAAATACTGGTTTTATTGATTTTCCTTTGATGTCAGAGTTGATAAACATCCAACGATTAAAACTAAAGGATAAAACAGGAATCAAAGCAAGATTTTGAATAAAGCTTTTTCAGAATCGTCATAAATGAGTTAAAAAGAGAAAAATGTTAAGTTTTCTTATTTAAGACTTCTGAATACATATTAACCAATTTTAGTAATGTTTCGTTGATTTTTGTAGCTTGATCTTTTCGTTTTTTTTTTTATTTTCTTGATTTTTTTCTATTTTTTCTATTAAAACATTTCCCGAAATTTCCCCGATACTTTTTGGGAAATTTTCGGGAAGGGAAATTTCCCGTCATGGTACCGTGAAAACCGGGAAATCTCCCGCCCATCCCTGGAGCATACCAAGAATAGGGACTGATTGCGACTGCGGAGGGCTCATATTCGAAACCATTTGGAGGAAAAAAATGACGGAAAGAAGAACAGTTGTTTCTGAAAAAATTATGATTATTTTATGTTAAATTGCTGCGTTGTTGGATTACCTAGGGTTATTTTCTCACAAGCATCTGGTGGTAAAGTGAAGCCGAGAACTGTCATCATTGAAATTACGAGTGATGGAACAATGAGGTTGATGCCTGAAAAAAACCTTAAAGGAGGGCTTTACGGAGATAATAAATGTAGCTTCAGTGAAAATAGACTTCATTCTCATTCCAAATCTGTTTTTAAAATTTTCTAAAACCACCTAAAAGCCGAGAAAATGAGCTTCAAAACAATGACCTAGAAAAAGGTGCGGACTAGTTTTCGCCGGTGACCACAATTTCTAGGCCATTGTTTTGAAGCGCGTTTTCTCGGCTTCTAGGTGGTTTTAGAAAATTTTAAAAACAGATTTGGAAAAGCCTATTTTCATGCCAGGCGCATTCATTAGCTCCATTAAGGCCTCCTTTGAAATGAAGAACTATATAGCAACAAACCATAAGCCAATGTCCTTCTTCTTATATGAATATAGAAATACAATTCATGATACTCGTCAGAACCAAAAGCCTGTACAACTCTTTTACCAGGTGTTCCTAAAAATATCCAGAAATTTCAGAAAATTTCCATTCTCTTGTAAAGTACCAATCAAATCCCATTCGCCATTTTGTAAATAAACCTGCAAATCAATCGATTCATTTACAAAATAACTAGCCGCATCAGGTTTTGATTTTTGCGGTTCAACATTTATATAATGACCATCGATTCCAATAATTTCCTTGAGCAAAAAATCAAGATTTATATATTTTCCATTATACGTCCAGCTCCCGAGTTTCAGATAACACGTTTGTTTATCAAAGGGATAATATGTTACATCGATCTGAAAATTGTAAGAAACCCTTTTTAGTTGTTGCAAAGAACACAATTCACCTGACAAACGAAACGAAAAATCCCTGGGGGATTTTGTTGAACATTTCCATTGTGAGAGACAATAAATCTTGAGGAGTATGTAGAGTCGAACGACTCGGAAACGCTGGAAAAAATATAGGGGGATTTTTTTGAGAACAGAGAGTAACAATTAAAATAGGTATTTATTTTATTATCGCAGATTTAAAATTACATTTCAGAAAAAATACGAATTCTAGAAATTTCTGAAAAATAGAAAACCAAGATTTTTACCTATTGAAAAGTAAAACATCAGGACGCCATAACTTGAACGCTGCATCATCATCTCCTGAAAACCTGACATCTTTAATCCCGCCAAAATTTTTCGGATCCCAAGTCAACTTATAATCCGTCCAATGCTGAAAAATTACTCATTTTAAATACTTTTAAAAACGCTTCTCACATAGTCCATATATGCCAATATAGACATGACTTGGTTCTTCTCATCAACATCCAAGATTTGGTTGAGAAGGAATCGAACATTTACATCTAGTGGAGTTGAAGTGTTTTCTACTGGACGCTCGAAATGATCATAGTTCTGAAATTATCTGTAATATTTTCGGAAATATAACGAATGATCGGAAACCTCTTTCAGATATTGCAACAGTCTATATTCATCAACACTCGATTCAATTAAATTAAGGAAGATAATAACAAAAATGCTCAAAACAAACACTAGATTATTGGTCATTGTAAGTGGGAAGAAATAATTGAACAATGGGACGGAGTTTGAAGAGTGAAATAGGGGGCCACACTTTCCAAAAAAGGAAAGAAAGGAGGAAGAAGAGCGAAGGATTATAACTGATCCCCCCTCTAACTGGCCTCCCCCGAGGGACTTTGATGAGGTACCCATCTTTTTTCGGACCTTTTTGGGGAATGATAATCATCAGATTTTAATTGATTAAAGCGGGTAAATGTAGTTAATATTGAGTATAAACAAAACTTACGAATTTTGGAAAATTAAATAATTTCAATTCCATACAACCTGTACTTAAAGACAGTGGATCAGTTAATTTCACTCTATCAGATTTCTATATCAAAAATTAGAGCTTTCTCTCATTAGAACAATACAATTTATGCGAAAAAATATCGATAAATACACGCGCTATAGCAGCGGTCCAGAGTTGGAAAAATCAAAATTTGAATGAGCGCCGGTTCGTGCGACGCGGAGGGAATTGGCGCGAAACACAATTATTTGAATGAGGCTACATTGTTATTGTTCTTTGGACCACATGGACTCCCATTCGAATTTTGGTTTTTTTGCCTTGAATTTGAATCGTGTTAACTGACAAGATGCTTTTAAGCTTCGGCGACTTTTAAATTTTTTTAAAACTTCCTTTTTGCGGCGATTAAAGACGCAGTGTCTGTTAATTTGACCTACTAGTTTTCAATTTCAAAAAGTAGAATTTTCCCACTTTAATACATTGAAATGTGTTAAATTACATTAATGCAACACGCAGCGTTCACCTTGGCCGCGTAAAACTCAGGTGCAACTCAGGCGTCACGGCGCAACGCGAACGCGACGCGTTGCTGTCGTGTTTCGAGGCAATTCCTAGTGACACTGTCGAAAAAGAGAGGCCAGGAAAATTTATCTTGACAATATTGTTTTTTCGATTTGGACTCCCTTTCAAATTTTTATTATTCACTTCCAATTTGGATCGTAACTAACCTCCAATTCGGATCTTAGTTAACTCGTCTTTAATGAGGCCATTTTTTCACGTAAACACAAAGCATTTTGTAAAAAAAAATTTTAATTCACTAGCTTTTAAATACTCGACTCTTTTAAATATCTGTGAGCTTTTTTGCCTCATAAAACCACTTTGCAAAAAAAGTTCCAATTGTTTTAAAAATAAATATCGATAATAGTGACCTTTCCCAAACAATCATTCAGTGTTTTCCTCTCCCCGTAATGCTCGCTCAATTCTCATTCTCATTTCCGAAAATTTTTGAAATGCAAATGTTGAATGTTCTACATCGAAATCGTCAAACTAACAAGATTCATAATCACAATGAAAAGATGGCGGGCGCACACGGAGGGAAAGTGTTAGAGCATCACCAACAGCAGCGTCAAGCATCACCGCGTGGAAGAGCAGCTCCACCGTATTTAGACGGTGACACATTGTTGGGACGGAATAAGTCGTTCCAGGTGGAGAGGATGATTGCGGGTGGTGGTTTTGGACAAATTTATCGAGCTACTAATTTGGTAAGAAGTTGAAAAAATTTAACACTTTTAAAGACAGTGTCTTACTTTTTATAAGTTATAATTAATGTTAGTATACAAAAAAATCCAAAGTATTTAGGGTGACTTTTCTAAAACTATATTAATTGCTTTCAATCCATGCTAACTAGACCCCAACCCTCCCCTAAAAATGGAAAATACTTCAGATCTGAAATTATTTTATATTATTTTATAGTCTCTGTGAAATTGAGCTCCTATTCAAGGAATATTTATATTTAGTTCACGCTTTTCATGTGAAAAAAAAAACAAAATGTTTATTATTTGTTCCAGGATACAAATGATGAAGTTGCGGTAAAAGTCGAACGAGGAAACGCTAATGATTCGCCTCGAATGGTTCTAGAACTCAAAGTTCTCGAAGAAATGCTCGGCAACCCCCACTTCCCAGCAATTTTCTACGCAGGCTCTCACAAAAACCACAATTTTATTGTAATGCAAATGTTGGGCATGAATTTGTCCGACATTCGGAAATCAATGCCAACTCGAAAGTTGTCAATTCATTCAGCTGTTCGAATTGGAATCCAGATAATTGAAGCGTTGGAATGTTTGCACGATCAAGGATTTTTGCATCGAGATTTGAAACCTACTAATTGTTGTGTTGGTCGCGAGGCGAATCGGAAGCATATTTATGTAGTGGATTTTGGAATGTGTCGAAGATTTAAAAACTTGGATGGATCGTATCGTGAACCTAGATATTATTGCGGTTTTCGTGGAACAACTCGATACTGTTCCTATAGAATGCACGATCGAAGGGAACAGGGACCAGTTGATGATTTATGGGGTTTATATTATACACTTGCCGAATTGATTGAAGGATATTTACCATGGAGAGAAATGGAATCAGCTGACGAAATGGCACAAGCGAAAAAAACGATGAAACATGAGAATATTGTCCCCTCAATGCCTACTAAATTTGCCAGTTTTGATCGGAATTTAAGACGTTTGAAGCGGCAATCAACCCCTGATTATCAAAAATTCCAGAACATTTTGGCGGTTGGTTTTTTGGAACTTTTTTTTGGAACATTTGCATAAATTCCCTTTTTTTCATTTCAGTCATGCGTCCGTTTTGTCGACAACAATGCCGAATTCGAATGGGATGAAATATGAAATGAATAATTGATTCTCATTTTTCCATCAAATGAAATATTTTGTCCTTCCTTCACATATATATTTTTTAGGCATTTTTCCTCACAAAAATAGTGTGGAAATGATGTATTGTGTTCATTTTCCCTTTTTTTTTCCAGGAAGCCTGAATGTGGATGAAAAATGTTCTTTCAAGCGGAAAGGGAGGGAGTTTTCCGCTTTTTTTAGGATTCACAATTTTTCATCTTTCTTTTTTTTGAAAACGTGCAAGGTCTTCGGAATTCATAATTCAGATTTCTGCAAAAAAAAAGATGTTTTTGTTCCACCTGTTAATTGGAAAAAGAAGCAGGATATTTTCGAGAAAAAATTTTTCGCTTCTGTCCATAAAATAATAAGCTATAAAAACACTAGCCACTATCTTTAAGTCCATATTCAGGCTATAATTGAGCTATAAATTGTGAAAAAGGGGGCATATACTCAATTCTCAAAAGACCACATATTTTATTTTACCAACTATTTTTTTAGAATTGTACAATTTTAATCTAAAATTTCTAAATATTTGAAGAAACGAAGACTTATAAAAACAAAATATAGGTCAGACCGAAGGCTTATCTAGATCATGTTTGATGATTATTTTGAAATTAAAAAAAATACGTGTTGACAAAAAATTCAACGTTTTGAAATTCTTTAACTGATCACCTTAAATTTGATAAAATTGTTATATCTTGGTATGATTCCACATTTGGTGACACGATGTCTTTAAAGAGGTTGTTGACACATTTTTATTTTTTTCATGTTTTCACCTTTTTTGCTGGGAAGCCCTGTGCAAAAACGTTTTTTAAATTAATTTTTCAGCACTGAAATGAAATCCCGGATTTTTGATGGCTTAACTTAGCAGTCTTGAAAAATACAGTGTTCTTACGAATATTAACATTTATTATATTTTTCTTGAATTCCACAATTCGCCCTCTCCTTCAAATAAACAGAAAAACATAACATTTTTATTATCTATATATTTTTTAAACATTACCTAGAAATTTTGAAATGACAAAATCATTCCGAAGTATATTTGTTGTACCCAATTTTGTCAACCTTAAAGACAGTGTGCCACTTTTGGAATATCCTTGAATTTTTTCCAATCGTTTTCGAATCAATTGATAATATTTTACCATCACTACCCATCACTCCATCACTAGTTCCATCACTAGTCAAGTAGTTTAATTCCAAAGTTACCTCATTGTTAAAATATGTCAACTGGAACACTGTCTTTAAGGTTTAAGGTCATTGCATACTTTTTAAAGTATTTGTTTATGACCAAAGGTTCATTAAAGCATAAAAATTATTTTCTTGGCATTCTTAACTCAACAAAATGTATGTAGTTTGAAACGTTAAAATTTTTAGCTCCGAAAAAGAAAAAAACTCCCCTTATTTCATAATAATTTCGCAGTCGACTAAAAGCGTAACATATCACATGCTTATGGGCTTAATTAAATAGCTTAATACTGAAAATAAAAAAGAAACAAACACCACATTTACCCAATATCTCATTCTCATTCTATTCGACTTGTCTCTGGAGTAAAAAAAAAGAACCCGACAGCAAAAACTCTTCCACTACTACGACAACTACTTCTCTCTGTCTCTCTCCTGTTTGCTGCTCATTTTCCAATCTCTTTTCCATGTTTTTTCATCTCTGACCGTCCGACACCCTCCACATCTAGCATTCACTCTAATCATTTTTATATTCTCGTTTTTGCCATCAAATCAACTCTTTTTCCTTCCTTTCGTTTCATTCCCCCCTCCGAAAACTCGTGTATATTCTATGCATCTTTTCTCGTTTCTACTCCTGGTGCTCAATATAATATCATAATACTTGAGCCGGAGGGAAATAAGCAAAAATATGTATTTTGCCGAAATTTTTAAGCTTTAAAATATACTACGAGGATTCTTGGAATCCCCCCTTCCCTTATTATTTTTACAAAACGCGTTTAATCCTAGAAAAAATACATACGAGACGGATTACATATTACATCCAATGTTTTTGTTTTATCTCTTTTCTCTTATTTTCATTTATCGATCTGAATTTTCAGTTTTTTTAAACGAAATCCGGTGACAAAAGCTTTGAAAGAATTGAGAATATTGGAAATAGTTCAGATGCAACAGCATCCGCAGTCGACACCTCAGGTTTTTCAGGTTAATAATTTTTTCAGGAAAAAATAAAGCTTTTGGAAAAATGTTTATTTTTCAGGCAACATCACACCTATATTTCGAATTTATTAAAAATAAATGGAACACTAATCAGGAAATTGCGGATACGCTTTATGCAGCACAATCGGATCCAAATTCCACATGTATTTCGACAAATGTTACTCTTCGTCCATCTTCTGGGTGAGTTCTTTCATTATGACATAAATTTTTTTTAAAATCTGCATTTTCCTGATACCAGCGAAAAGCTCAAAACATAAAATTTTAAAAAATTGTCTCAATCAAAAGTTGATAAATGGAAAATAAACAACTGCGAAATTTGCTTTGAATAATATTTTTTTCCGTTCTAAAACAACTGGCAGTCTGTCTTTAACTAATTTATTTTTCGAGAATGTAATTTAATTTTCGAAAAATGCCCTAAAAACTTAAGAATTATCGGCAAATCTCACCTTTTCAGCTAGTTTTCCGCTGATTGATATTTCCAAAAATTCCGTCGGATTAATGAAAATACATCTGCATTTTGAATACATCAAAAACCACTCGAAAAATTGGTGTAGGCTATGTTTTTCAAAACATAAAGAAAATTAACCTGCAAAAAAACGTTTCAAAATTTAAATATAAATTAATATTTCTAAAATGGTGGGTGTTGAACATTTAACTGTTTTCTTAAAGGAAAGATTTAGTCTTCCCATGAGTTTAGATATGTATTTTATTGTTTTAGTTTATAAAACTAAACTTCTGATAAGATTATAGGACGGCTTTACGGAGTTAAATGCATCTGGGATGAAAATATACATTCCAAATCTGTTTTTAAAATTTTCTAAAACCACCTAGAAGCCGAGAAAACGTGCCTCAAAACAATGGCCTAGAAAAAAGAGGTCACCGCGAAAACTAGTCCGCAGGCATGAAAAATCCAAAAAAAAATGAAAAAAAAACATAAATTAAAATAAAAAACATAAAAAAGGACTAATATAAGCAGTCTGCATGTATATTTATTAACGAAACATACAAAAAGCTCATAGGAAAAAATTCGGCCAGATGGCCCCTTTTTCTAGGCCATTTTTTTGAAGCTCATTTTCTCGGCTTCTAGGTGGTTTTAGAAAATTTTAAAAACAGATTTGGAATGAGAATGAAGTCTATTTTCATCCCAACTATTTTCCCGTAAAGCCCACCTTTAAGCAATAAGTATAGAACCTGTATAGAATCATTCTTTATTAATTCCCATGATTAAGAAAACTTAGAGACAGCGAACTAGTCGAAATTATCTTAAAATTTAGACAAAAATTAAAATTTCTATAACGTTTCGTAGAGCCAAACAATTGGTACTAACCCAGTTCGAAATTTTCCTCAACAAATTTGGCCGCCTCAATAAAAACCTTAAATATTTCCAGAACCCAAGTAATCTACCCCCGACACGACGGTTCTTGGTTCAAAAACGACGACTTTCTGTGGCGGAAACGGAAAGAGGGAAAACTTGTCAGAGAGGATCACATAAAACTCAAAATCCATAAGCAACAAGTGATATCGGCGAATTATGTGCATTCAGCAGTGGTTCCGACGTTTCATCGAAGAGTTTATTGGTTAACTGATGTATGTTAAAGACAGTTTCAGGAATTTTTATAAAAATAAAATTTTCAGAACCCTTCGTATGTACTTGTTCATTATTTAAATGAAAGTAACTTGGATAAGGGAATTCAAAAGACCGCTGAAATTATCGCCGAATGTATCAAATCTAACAATACTGAATTGACAAGCAATCAATTAGGGGAACAATTGGCTTCCATTTGTATTTTTTCTTCTTTATTTGCTTTTTTTGAAGTTAATTTTCAGATGCTCATTGTCTAAAACCGGAGCAAGTTCCCAAGCTGGTTAATGCAGTTTTCGAAGTTTTACATCTGAAAAAAGCGCAGGAAACATCGGAAGAAGATAAAACAGTAAGATTCACTTTTGAATGATTTTGAGAAATACCCGGGTTTCAGACAGCACCTCGTCAATTTCAACTTGAACGGAGGAATTCCTGCAGTTCAGCTTTCAGAAGGGGATTGTCGTCATTAGCATTGAGACGTCAACCATCGACAAACAGTGAAATTGATGCGGGTCACATTGGTAATTTTATTTTTATTATTTAAAAAATTACTTGACATTGAAAAATATATTTAAAAATTAACTACATTCTGAGAAATATGCATATTTTGTTCAATCTATAATGTAATAATATTCATGGCTTCAGGAACTATGATGCGAAAGTTCGGCGGAAGCGGCAACACCAGTATAAACTCACCAATTTCGAAATCTCCAAACACTCAATGCACATGTGCTCCATCAACATCATCTCAAAATCGTGAGCATTCGATTGCAATGGATAGTCGAAGCGCGTCCGGAGAGACAGAAATCCGAAGTACAACAAATTTCGATGATGAGCCACAACCGCAACCAAGTGTTTTATCAGCATTATCCAATAGCAAACATCTCCCAAAAATTGTTGAAATTTGCCCAAATCGGGGTACAGTCGGGGAGAAGGTTCTCGTTGTCGGTGGATGGTATTTAAAGGGGCATATTTATAAAATCTCATTTGGAAATGGTCAATTCGTACCGGCGAAGCTTGTTCAAGCAGGTGTGCTCATGGTGCTAGTTCCTCCTGGTAATGGAGTGGTTCAAATGCAAGTTTTCTGTAATGGACAGGTATTTTTAAGAGTCTGAGTTTCAAATAGAAGTTTAAAGTTTACAGGCGGTCTCATCCACAATCGATTTCACATACAATAGCAGCAATAAAAATAGTAATTGTCTAGACGATGAGGATGAAGATCATAATCGAAAAGTCGAAGAGATTGGCCATCAAATATTTGAAAAATTGAGAGTTTTGGCATATTCCTTTGATGTGTATAATGTCATCGAGGTTGGTAATTTTCCATGTTTCGTAAAAATAGAAAATAAAGCACTGCAAACAAACCATGCTCCTAATTAAAAATCTTCTTCAGAACCTCGCATCGTTTGGGTTCAACGAATCTTGGCTACTAGAAATCGTGCATCAAATTGAGCTAAACGCAAGCATCAAAAACACATCTCTTCAATTTTCACACGGTTCATTGTTCTCTTCAACATCACAAATGGGAACGAAAACAATTCTCCATCTGGCAGCGACATTAGATTTCGATCGATTATTCGACGCAATTTTAAATTTCAGCAGTAAATTGGGATATTTCTACCGAGAGTTTGATCCAATGGCTCGCGATTTTGAAGGTTGTACACCGTTACATCTGGCGGCTAGGAATAAAGCAACAAGAGTTGCAAAATATATATTGAATATTAACCAAATGTCAGTTGATGTACTTGATGATAGAGGTAGAACCCCAGCTGAGATAGCAAATGATAGGCAAATGTTGATGATTTTGAATGGGGAGAAATGTAAGTTTTTAGAAATAAATGAACATTGAAAAGTCGTACTAATTTTAAGGTATCGATGATGATGATGATGAAAACCATGTAAATCCAACAGAACTTTGGGTTATGACGAATGGCGAGACGGTAACAAGAGAGCATCTTTTGTTGTGCAAAATGTCAAAAGCTGCAATTGCGGAAACGGATGAAAGAAATCAAGAGGTATTTAAATTTTTGTACAAGGTGTCAGAATCAGTACATGCATCAGACAAAGACCTAATTTTCAACAAAAGTTTTTCTAGGTTTATGCGTATTTTTAAACAAAAAAAAAAGATATGGGAGGTGTGAGGGGTTTTCATCTCAGATGGGAGGTCTTTACAAACGCCAAATTGGAATTGGCACAAGTTGAAATTTGGCCTTATTATTTTTTTTGTGGTTCTGAGTCCGTGTGCAACTTTTAAAGGAGGGCTTTACGGAGCTAATGAATGCGGCTTCTAGGTGGTTTTAGAAAATGTTAAAAACAGATTTGGAATAAGAATAAAGTCTATTTTCATTTAAGGCACATTTATTAGCTTCGTAATTGGTCTTTAGAATTTAGAAAAAAAATTTAAAATGTTTGCTCAAACTTCTCACATTTTCTTATTTGTCACAAAATGTTATGCACCCCCTGAATCCACATTCTCCCTTTTATCTGAGATTTTCTACAATTTTTCATCTGAAACCGTAAAATTCTTTAGTTATACTTCCTTTAACTGATATGCTACTCATCAGGTTTCGAGATGCTAAACACAGTTTCCAGCTTAAAATTAGAGAAAATTGTTCAAAATTCTTGTTGAAAATGCAATCACAAGCTGATATTTTTCAGAACTCTTCTTGTTCAATGATTTCCGAATCTGCCCTTTTCCACGGAACATCTTTGAAGGAATGCGACATTGAACACTGTGTCGGTTCGTGTTGCAATGGCGATGCACGACATCAACAACTCCATGTCGAAATCTCAATGGATACTGATGTCCATGTTCCCGATTCGCCGAAAATGGCAAGACTATTTCACGTGGTCACAAGTCCCGGTGTTGTGGTAACCGATAATGCGCGAGCGAAAATGGCGGATTTGGCACGTCAGATTATTGATGCGCTGCCGGAGAGGATCAAAAATTCGTCAGAGACTTTTCTGGACGAAGAAGAGGAGAATGCGTTTCTTAATCGTGAGTAAATTGTGTATTTTTTGTCCGAAGAAATAATTATTTTCTCAGATCATAACCCATTACTATCTCAAAGTATTGTTCATGATTCCATGGATTCATCATCCAATGCTATCGACGATTTTTATGACATGATGGGGCATTCGTAAGTCGCAAGAGTTTGAAATATATTTGGAAACAACATTTTTTAGAATAAGTGAACCAAGATCTACAGAAACGGTGGGAACAGGAAGATCGGCGCAATTTTTTGCATCGGTAAGATTTTAAAGAATATTAAGTAGTATTGTAAGTATTGATGTTAAATATTTTAAGGATGATCGACGATCATTTGCTTCGTCTTCGACAAGAGCAAACACATTTGAAAGTGATACATTAGATTTTGAGAAGTAAGCTTTGAATGAATTGCGAAATTGCTAATTTTGAACGAAATTGGTTTTAGAGACCTCGGCGAATTCTTCAACATCAATGTGGACGGCACGATTGATCCGATTCAGCAAAGGTTGGCAAATTTGAAATATAATGGTGAGTTATTCTGCTTGAATTGAAAAAAATATTGATTTTTATATTCCAACCACAGAATCAAAAAAAACCTCCTGAATTTGTCATATTTTCAGACGCACATCTCGTAATAATTTTTATGTGTTCAATTAAATCTGAAATTGAATTTTAAAGTCTGAAATGAAGTATTGATTGCAAAAAATCAAAATATTAAAAAAAACAGACCAAATCACAATTTTTGAAAACGTTCCAGAAAATGTATATATTTTCGTGCCTTTTTATTTTTCGGAAGCTCCCGGTTTTCATTAGATTTTATAGTGCTTTCTTTAATGCCAGAATATATTCTCATAGGTTGAAAAATAGCTTTTTTCTTTAAAGGAGGATTTTACGGAGATTATGAATGGGCCTGGGATGAAAATAGGCTTCAGACTCATTCCAAATCTCTATTTAAAATTTTCTAAAACCACCTAGAAGCCGAGAAAACACGCCTCAAAACGATGGCCTAGAAAAAAGGGCCACCGGCGAAAACTAGTCCGCAGGCATGAAAAGTCCAAAAAAATGAAAAACAAAACATAAATTAAGATGAAAAAACATTAAAAAGGACTACTATATAAGCATTCTGTATAACTATTTATCAACGAAACACGAAAAAAGTTCGGCCAGGTGGACCTTTTTTCTAGGCCATTGTTTTGCGGCGTGTTTTCTCGGCTTCTAGGTGGTTTTAGAACATTTTAAATACAGAGTTGGAATGAGAATGAAGCCTATTTTCTTTCCAGACGCATTCATAATCTCCGTAAAGCCCTCCTTTAAATTCAATTTCCAAATTGCTATATTCTTTAAAAAAAATATTTTTTTCCCAAACTCCCACTCCCGCTTCCAAAAAGGAGCATTTTTCAAAAGTTCAAAGAACCTGACCATCTAAACAAGTGTTTTTTTAATTCAAGGACACCACAATTTATAAATATAGAAAGTAACCGTGGTGGGGGATGTTTTATTTGACAGTACTCCTCTCGTGTTCGCTGCAACTCGCCCCGAATTGACGTCAATATCCCTCCGATCACCACTTGAGAAAATGTTCAAAATGTTTTTTGTCCCTTTCGCTTCTTCAAACTGTGAAAGTGAACCAAGCAAAAACATTGGGCTAGAACTATGGTTCCGTTGCAAAAAAAAGTATAGGATTTTGTCGAACCTAATAAATTTGAATGTGAACCAGGTGTGTGACCCCGTTTTCTTTCTCCTCCCGCACAATTTGAAACAAAGAACAACAATAACAATCATATGAACGGGAGACAAACGGGTCAGTTCAATTCGTTCTGCTGAAACAGCTGACATAGTCAGGAAGTGCATCTCAAAGTGATGATAACGAAAAATTGTGTTTTGATTAATAGTCGGATGGTGGGAAAAGTTGCAAAAGTTGAGAAGTTGACGAGTTCATAGTTTGTTTTGTGACACATACGAGAACGCAAAGATTGATTATTGGAGACAGAAAAGTGAACATTTTGCAAATCTCAGACTTAATTTTGGAAGAGCAATAGCTTGGCTCTAACAAAATGGAAACATTTTAATGAAACTTTGTCAAATTTTGAATTAACTAAGCAAACGAGCCAAGTTATAGCTCTTCAAATGTTTCTATTTTTGCATCTGTAATAACTGGCCCCATGTCTTTAAAGGAGGTCTTTACGGAGATAATAAATGTACCTTAAATGAAAATAGACATCATTCTCATTCTGAATCTGTTTTTAAAATTTTCTAAAACCACCTAGAAGCCAAGAAAACGCGCCTCAAAACAATGGCCTAGAAAAAGTGCCCACCTGTGAAAACTAGTCCGCAGGCATGAAAAATCCAAAAAAAATGAAGAAACATAAAAAAGGAAAAATATAAGCATTCTGAATAACTATTTATTAACGAAACACGAAAACAGCTCATAGGAAAAAGTTCGGCCAGGTGGAACATTTTTTCTAGGCCATTGTTTTGAACCGTGTTTTCTCGGCTTATAGGTGGTTGTAGAAAATTTTAAAAACAGATTTGGAATGAGTATGAAGTCTATTTTCATTTAAGCTACATTTATTATCTTCGTAAAGGTCTCCTTTAAAACAAATCAGCGACATAAAGTCAGTATACATTATTTCTTCGATTGACCACGTTATAAATAAAAACTTTAGAATTTTACAATTTCTTGTGGAATGGTATCCTGTCTTTAAGAGTTTAAGGACTGTTTTCGAAATATCAAATGTTTTGAGCTATTTCTAAATTGTTGATTTTTTGATACAGACAGTTTTGAACAGTTTGAGATTATATTCACCAGGTTTGTTTTTGTTCAAATATTTACATTTGTAAGTTTAAAAACATCATATGATTTAGAAGAGTAAAAATAAAATAACAGGCTTGAAATTATAGCAAAATTCTGACATTGATGTCTGTTCAAAAAGTAAATTTCGGACACTGATCTTTGATTTTCAACATTTTATTTTGGAATTCCCCGAAATTTACAGCTTTTTTTATACTTGTATTATGTTTCATAGAGAGGGGATCTTGTGCAATATTTGTGCACTTTTCAATCATTTTTAAAAAAAGACTTTCCTTTATCTCAATTCAATTCCCAAAGTGCTCAAAAAGCATCGAAGATCATTGACATCTCAAATTTCAATCGAAAAACTTCATCGACTGATCAAAAAAAAAACAAATGTTGTTTCTTGTTCCTCTAGTAATTCAATTCGAAAACCATTCCAATACAATGTAGCTTCCCCCTCCCCTTGCAATCCAATTTCTAAGTAACCACATCCCGCCCACATATACAAACAGTCCGAACGAAGGATATTTGAAGGATGCGGGGATCTGAGGGGTTGGCCAGACAATTTTGAAGCAACGAAATCGAGCAAACAGCAGTTTTTGCAAACATTTTCTTCACTCTCACTTTTTAGTTTCGTTCTGTTCTAGACTTGATTTTGTTTATAGCCAAATGGGTCTTAAAAATGTCAAAAATATAGATAGCAGGTCACAATGGAAATTGTCCCTTTTTTTCTTGAAGTCTTTATCAGCTTATAGAGAAATATACTGTTATTTTTTGAATTAGTGGTTGATCATGACGTGGCAATTGATAAGAACACATCGTTTTATTTTGAGTTTGTTTAAGATTTCAAAGTGTCAGTATGATTGAGGTGTTGTTTTTATTAAAGCATTTTGTTATTGTTTGCTCGATTGATACTAAATTATATTTTTTAAACAGTATTAGTATTTTATTATTCAAAAAATAGTAGTAGATCTAACTTTTTCCTTTTACTTTAACTTATAATCAGTTAACTGATTCTTATGCCAATGGAACCGAATAAGTCTGACATCGGCTAATTTTGGAAATATTGCCCCAGTGAAAATATGTTTTTACAATATTTATTGTCAACTTAAAAATTTTGGATCACCCACTTTCTACTATTGTCAACTTAAAAATTTTGGATCATCCATTTTCTACTGAAAGGCCGCAGCGCAACCGCTCGCAGGTAAAAATATCATGACTTTGTGAGAGACTTAGATTTTCTGGTAGATCAAAACTTACTTGCATGATCAAGAATATTTGAGTTGACAATAAAAGACCGCTGCGCAACCGCTCGTAGATAAAAATAGCATGACTTTGTGAGAGACTTAGATTTTCTGGGTAGGTCAAAACCAACTTGCATGATCAAGAATATTTGAGTTGACAATAAAACATAAATAATATTATTTCGAAGAAAATTCGATTTCTGAAAATGAGTCACATCTATAAGAGGACCCCCTCAATTAGCCTAACGTTTGTTGATTCGGCATTTTTATCAAATCACGTCATTTTCTAGAGTTACCAGCCTATTTTTGATAGTAAGTGCAATCACCAAATCACATGATGTTTTCAAACTTGATCACATTTGAATAAACCTAGCTGAAATTATCTCATGGCCTTAAAAATGGTAATAAATATTTTTAAGAGCAATCTAAAATTAGTTTTGTTTCATGTTGTCTTAAAGACAAGGTACCGGTTCCACCTATATGACGATCTCTCATGTTCATTTTTAATCCTAATTGTTCTAAGATATTGTCTGATTTTTAAACTTCAAATATTGTCAATTTAAAAATTGCGGATCATCCATTTTCTACTAAAAGATCGCAGCGCAACCGCTCGTATTTAAAAATAGCACGACTGCGTGAGAGACTTAGATTTTCTGAGTAGGTCAAAACAAACTTGCATGATCAACAATTTTTGAGTTGACAATAGCAATGTTGTGCTTTATTCATTAAAAACGAGGTTGTAGTTGAATTCTAGTTGAAGGGCATTAGTTCCGGAGAAGATAACGTTTCATTCTCAAAAATTCTCCAAAATATCAATGCGTCAACCGCTCTTCTCATATTTATCAAACAAATAATATCAACCTCTGACCTTTCGAAACCTAATTCCTTCTCCAAATTACGAAGAGATAGCTAGCTACCGTACCCTTTTCAAATCGCCAACTGAAAATCAACACCTTTCCAAGAACTCGGCAAAGAAAAAAAATTGAAGAGCAGATCATCATCTTTTCCGTTCAGTGCTCGCCCCGCTCCGTCCTTTGAGCAACAATGAATGCTCTGTTCAAGAAAAGATAACTTCTTGACGTCATTCGGTCAGAGAGGGTAACATATCATCAACAGATGATGCTCTGCATTCCAGTTATCTTTTTTTTTTCGAACATCTTATCATCACAATATGAAAAAAAATTGTCGCTTTTCTTGAAAAATGACTACCAGAACACTGTTTTTTTTTCGTAATTTTGTTATATTTGTTTCCGATAAAAAGTCTTTAAAATTGTTCTTTTCCCCTTTTTTCAAAAAATATTTTTGAATTTTTTGTAATTTTGAAATTAAATAAATGCATTATTTTGACGAAATTATTAGAAAATAGTTTCTATGACAACTTTCTTCTATTTCCGCATCTTTCTTAAATTGTCTCTTTGAAACCAAAATTCGCTTCAGACATCACAAACATGGTATTTTCACCATTCAATCAAAAAAGATCACCATTGGATTCGGATGATCATCTATTGTTCAGAGGGGCATTTTGTGGTTGGAATTTATTTATTTTTTAGAAAAAAACATATTTTTAAAAATTATTTTCTAAAAATCTATATCTCTCTCTCTCTCTTTCAGACGATGAACAAAGAGACGTCTACGAAGCGGCGATGGTCATCCAACGGGCTTATCGAGAATATCGCGCCAGAAACACGACGAGACGACAGGAAGATATTGAGAGAAGGGCGGCGCTGAAAATCCAGGGATGCTATCGGAGATACAAGCAGTTTTGTTATTTTAAAAAGCTGCACAACGCGGCGATTGTGGTGCAGAAGCATTTTAGAATGAGAAAGGTGAGTGTTTATAGAACTTTTCATTGCTCTGCTTAGAGTTTTTGTACCAGTTAAGGATTAATTAAAGGAGAGCTTTATGGAAATAATAAACATATCTTAAATAAAAATAGACTTCATTCTCATTCCAAATCTGTTTTTAAAATTTTCTAAAACCACGTAGAAGCCGAGAAAAAGTGCCTCAAAAAATGGCCTAGTTTTCGCCGGTGTCCACTTTTTTAGGCCATTGTTTTGAGATCTCGGCTTCTAGGTGGTTTTAGAAAATTTTAAAAACAGATTTGGAATGAGTATGAAGTCTATTTTCATCCCAGACGCTTTCATTAGCCTCCAGAAAGCCCTCGATAAATATTTCTGTCGTTTCTACAATAGACTATTAATTTTCCAGAAAATCCCCTTTTTTGTACTATAGTTCTGGATATTAGGCATTTTTATTGGATCTTTTACTAAAAACTGAAAATTAGGGTTTTTATTTCTTTAAAAATAACTTCCGCGGAACGTTTTCAATTTACTTCATTTCCAGAACAACGAGAAAGAAGAAGAATCTCACGCTGCACAAACTGTGCCAGAACACCCGACGATCGAAGGGCAATCGATTCGGATTCAAGTTCCACAAACGAATTCGTCGTTGTTGAGAGAACATCGCGCTGCAACCACAATTCAATTGGCCTATCGTGGACATCGGAAGAGACAAGCGGCGGCGAGAAAAATTCAGAATTTTATGAGACAAAGTCGGAATAAGTGAGTGGTTTTTGAAGAGTTTGAATGTATCATTTTACGGGAAAACGAAATTTTTAAATTTATTATCTCAAATTTATTAAATTCATCGTTTAATTCAGTATAACCCTATTGGAAGGTGGTCGAGAATTTTCAGTAAGTTTTGAAAAATATTGTGATAGTGTTTTGTATCGTATATCTATTTTTTTTTTGAATATAATTTTTAATTCAATATCAATCGAATCTCCAAAATTTCCAGGTTACGGAAAATGCACGCGCAAAACGAAGAAGGTGCATTATTTCAAAATGTGCCAGAAGCCAGGGAACCGGTGAACCAACATCAACAGCAGAATCAACCGCAACAGCAGAACATGCAACCTCCACGGAGTCAAACGGAAACATCGCGAGCATTGTTGAACCAGGAGGTAATTTTTTCCGAACATCCTATATTTCTAGTTTTTAAAAATCTATTTTCAGACATCCTCATTGTCTCATCAAACTGTCAACAATGCACAAACCCAGCAACAACAACCACAACAACAGCAACAACAGTCCCAACAGTATGGCATCGGTCACCGTCTTGCAAAAATTGCCGATACAAATTAACAGGAGAGGAGCAGAAAATTTACGGTTCCGGAACGACTATCGTCTGAAAATGAAAAAATATTTTTTTTTCTCGAAAATACAAATATATGCATTCAACTGTAGAAATTATGTGTTTTTTTTTCATATCGATTGTTAATATTGTAAGTGTTTATTGTATAGGTAGTTGTTCCGTTTTGTGAAAAATACGAGTTTTTAATAAAATATTTTAATGTTTTGTGGGTCATATGGGAAACTAACCACGGAATCGTCGAATTCAAGACAATCTTGAATGGTAATCTTAATATTGACGTATAAGCCTTTAAAGTAGGGCTTTACGGACCTAATGAATGCATCAGGGATGGAAATAGACTTCATTCTCATTCCAAATCTGTTTTTGAAATTTTCGAAAACCATCTAGAAGCCGAGAAAATGAGATTCAAAACAATGGCCTATAAAAAGGGACCAACGGCGAAAACTAGTCCGCAGGCATGAAAAATCCAAAAAACACATATATTAAAATGAAATATAAATAAAAAAGGGACTAATATAAGCATTCTGCATAACTTTTTATTAACGAAACACGAAAAAAGCTCCTAGGAAAAAGTTCGGCCAGGTGCACACTTTTTCTAGGCCATTGTTTTGAGGCGTGTTATCTCGGCTTCTAGGTGGTCTTATAAAATTTTAAAAGCAGATTTGGAATGAGTATGAAGTCTATTTTCATTTAAAGTAAATTTTTTGTCCCGTAAAGCCCTCCTTTAAGTGGTATCTTGTATTTAAAGGGCTTTCGTTGTAATTAATAATTTAGAAAATGCGTAGTTTCTTGAAACGGATAAATGGCCTAACAATCCAGGTTGAGGTTCTAGGCCACAGCTCAATTTACAAGTGAGTGCCAAATTTTAAAATTCTATATATCAACATGTTCTTCCAATTTTTTCAACCAAAAAAAAATAGAATAATCAATCAAAACAGTTTTTTTGGTTCATACTAACTGATCGATGAGGTAAATAACGTTTTCCGGGATGTTTCGCAGATTGCCGACAAAACCAGATTGCCGTTGTTGATTTTTATTAAAATTGATGCATTTATTTCAAAATTTTAAATTTTAATTTATCCTAAAAATTTCCGAAAATTCCTCATCCATTATTTTGGCTAATATAAACCGCTTTATCAAATTATGTTCAGATATATTGATAAGAATCCTTAAAAATTTTGTGAAGAGGAACAGATTGAAAAAAGAATAAGATGAGGGATCAGATGAGGGGAGGAAAAGAACGAAAAAAACGGGAATTTTATGATTGCATGCCCAATTTTGGTGTCATTATCATTCTATCGATGTTTGTTGCTTTATTCCATTCCATTTTCATAATTTTAATCCTTTTAGTTTAGAAAAAAAAGCATTTGAAAAAAAAACACTTTTTTTTGACATAGCGAGATAAATTTGTAGAGAACTTGTAAAAATGAGGTCAGGCTGCAGATTTATCTTGTTTTTGGTTCGAAATGGTCATGTTGGAGGCTTTTTTCTTTGAAAAACAAAAAAAAACTTTGTTATTTTGGCGGACAACTTCTCGATTCTTGTTTTTTATTATTTAAAAAAGGAAATATTTTTCTTACAGCTTCAAGAATTTCAAAATGATGCGTCGTATTGGTGAAACAATGTACCGTGCTGATAGTCCATGCTCTTATATTTCGCATCATAATTCTGAAGTTTCACTTCCATCTGTGGATTATACACAGGTAAGAGAAAACTCAGAAGTTTCAAACAAGAATATCAGTTTCTGAAAATAATATGATAGAATACTGTAACTTTTCAACAATTTGACAATTTCACGAAATACAATTGTATACGAAAATCAACACCTTAACAGAGCGAAGAAAGTGTGTTGGAGGGCTTTACGGAGATAGTAAATGTACCTTAAATGAAAATAGACTTCATTCTCATTCCAAATCTGTTTTTAAAATTTTCTAAAACCACCTAAAAGCCGAGAAAATGAGCTTCAAAATAATGGCCTAGAAAAAGGGGCAACCTGGCCGAACCTTTTCCTATGAGCTTAACTAAAAGTATTTCGTTAATAAATAGTGATGCAGAATGCTAATATAATCTTTTTTTATGTTTTTTTTTTCATTTTAATTTATGTTATTTTGGATTTTTCATGCCTGCGGACTAGTTTTCGCCGGTGGCCACTTTTTCTAGGCCATTGTTTTGAGGCGTGTTTTCTCGGCTTCTAGGTGGGTTAAGAAAACATTAAAAACAGATTTGGAATGAGAATGAAGTATATTTTAATCCCAGATGCCTTCATTAGCTCATAGAGCCCTAATTTAAAGACAGTGTGTCATCTAAAATACTAGATGCAGTTGTTCAAAATCTTGAAATTAGAATTCTCAAATAACGAGCACAGGAAACAAAACAGTTATAAATAAGCCCAAGGAAAACTTAGTCATTTCAAATTTAGTCAAACATACTCAATAATTTCAGGACGATGATCAAATCTCTTGCAACACGTTGATTGCTGACAAATGGTCTCATCACGATGATGACAACAGCGTTAATCGAAAAAGCAGCAGATCTTCGAAACACTCAAAGACTCTAGAAGTATTTGAACGAATTGTCAGTAGAGAGGAGGTCACTAAGACAGAGAAGGAATTGTGTAAAAAGGTAAATCAGTTTGTTTTGACATATTTCAATGAAACACAAAATTTCCAGCTTTCTCTAATTGTCGATCTTGTTTCCGATTTCACTAACGATGCCAGTCGGCTTTACGAGAGTGCGGATGAACTTTTGAAGGAATTAAGAGTAAGTTTCAAAAATTGTTTCAAAATTTTTCTGAATCGCCGTGTACACATTTTCAGCAAAAAATCCGAGTGTACATTTATCTGCTAGACATCGAAATGTCAGATACTGAAAAATTACTACGTTTCAATGTCGATAGATCCACAATTTGCGATGATCGAATTGATTGGCTGTTGCACTATACGAAATGCCATGTGGGGAATTTAATTTTCAAGAAAAATTTGAAACCATAATTTTCAGAAAGAAATGCGTCGAGTCCTCACCGAACTTTCAGAACAAGTTTGTGATGATTTGGAAAATTGCCTAGAGTTGAGGGCAAAAGGTACTTTTTGTTATTATTTTTTATAATGAAAAATAATGTTTTCAGGAATAATTGGCAAGAAACCATCAATCGTTACAATCAATACTCTCAGTTCGATGAGAGACGGAATGGAAACCGCCAGTCGGATTTTAGGAGTGCTCCCGCGTCAAAGGGCTTGAATAAAACATTTGACGAACTTTTTGATTTTAATAAAGTTTATTTTCAAAAATACAACTATCTTTTGAAAAATTCAAACAAAATTGACATAGCGGAATTTTTTTTTTAATTTAAGTGGGACCCTGTCTTTAGGGTCGGATTTAAAAATGATGAAATTGTGATGGAAAATGGAAAAAATTCAAAAAAAAACTAGAAAATTACGAAAAAACTTTTCTAAAAAAACCCCATAAAACCGTAGGTCGTCCTAATGGCCGAAGAATCCCTTTTTGGTTTTCTAGACCGTTTGTCTTTTCTCGGCCGTCTAATTTTTTAAAAATTAATTTTTATACTCTTTTCTGCATAATTTTCTCTGAAAACAAAACTGAAAAGAAAAGACAAAAAATAAATGTTCAAAAAAATCGGATGGCCGAGAAAAGACAAATGGCCTAGAAAACCAAAAAGCGTTTCTTAGGCCATTAGGGCGATCTACCATTTTATGTGTTTTTTCGCAATTTTCGAGTTTTTTTCCATTTATTTACAAAAAATTATACTTTCATCATTTTTAAACCATACATTTCGTCTCCTCTGGATTGCACATAATTTTGGTAAATTATTAAAACCAACACAAACATTTAAAGTGAAAAATCCTTTATTGAATTCATTCCAGACTAAATATTATAAAAAACAAAATCAGGATAGAAAACAGACAAATGAAAGAAAAATTCCTCGTAATCGAATCACTGAACATCGTAAGGTTTTGAAAAAAAAAACAGAGAAAATAAAATATACAATTTGTTGTTTCGGTTGGGACAGTTTATCACAGTTTAAAAAAATGCAGCATTTAGTCTCTTGTTATGGGTTGAAATTGAGAAAAAAAAGAGAGAAACAAGATTAAGATTATACCTGTAATACAAACTGGAACAAGACAAAAATTTGAAAAATGCACAAAATAAATATTTGGTTTGGTTTTTAAAAAGCAAAAAAAAATGTTTCTAGAAAAATACTAAATAAATCATCGGGTGGGGGAAAATGCGTTATATAATGAAAGGAATCGTGACCCGTTTAAAAAATGCACATCGGATGGTTCTACAGTAATATATCGGGCAAATAATCTTAGACGAAGAAACCTTCATCTCTTGAAGATTTTGGATTGAAGGTTTTCGTTCCACGAATCGTGTGATGTACTGTACTTTGTGCGACGCGATTGTTCAACGCATCGCGAATTGTTGAACATTCTTGGGATATTAAACCACATGCAAGTAGGTCTAAGTGAGAGGTTTGAGCAAGATCAGACACGGTGTTAATATTATTAGACATCAATTGTCCGTATACATGATTCAGGCCTATTGATCTGCAAAAAAATCGCAATTTAAATATTTTTAAACTCCAACTTACATCAAAAATTCATCTAAATTCGGCAGCGGGGGAGCTGAAGATGGTGGATTCGGGACTGTTATCGCACCATAAGTGTTCAAGTTTCCAACACTTTTCGTTCTTCTTGTCAATTCTCCACCATCGTATTGGATCAAATGTGGTTGAAGGATAAACTTGTGGAATGTTCCCAATAATTGTGAAAACGTCGGTCTCTCATGTCGTTCCATTCTCCAGCACCATTCAGCGATTCGATACAATCCCATCGGACAATCCAGCGGTGGTGGAAGCCGATATCCGATCATCACTTCGGAGATAACCTTCTGATTCGTCCAATCCCAATAAGGACGTTCTCCATATGAGCAAACTTCCCAAATAACCACTCCAAATGACCAAACATCAGATGATGGTGTGAACTTTCTATGGGTAATCGCTTCTGGAGCTGTCCATCTAACAGGAATCTTTCCACCGTTTGTTGTATATTCCGCTTCTATCGATCCACTTTCAGTTCGTATTCCTCTAGAGAGTCCAAAGTCCGCAATTTTGCATCTCAATTCAGAATCGACTAGAACATTACGTGCCGCAAGATCCTGAAATTGTTTCTTTAAAAACTAACAAACAAATTTTCATTATAACTTACCCTATGCACATATCCCATATCAGTCAGGTACTTCATTCCCGAAGCGATTCCATACAACATTTCAGTTATCTTCTCCCATTGAAACTTCTCTCCTCTTTGATCCTTATTCCTCAACAACTGATCCAATGATCCATTCGACATGTATTCCGTAACAATCATCACAGGTTCCGTCGCCGTCACAACACCAATCAATCGAATAACATTCGGATGCGAGAACTGTCCCATAATCGTGGCTTCCGTCAAAAATTCTGCTTTTGATTTCGGCGAACTTCCAGCTTTCAACGTCTTAATGGCAACCGTTTCATATTGTTCGCTTTCAAACAATCGTGACATGGTTCCGGTGCTTTTTCCGGCCGCTGGATTGTTTTTCGAAAGACCACCTAGGCAGACATCTCCAAATTCACCACCTCCGATTACTTGAGTTATAAACACGTCATGCGGATCGATATCGTATGTGAATTCAACCAAAGCCTAAAAATTAAATCAAATTGAAAATTAAAGTTAAATATGCTAAATTACCTGATATGGATCCTCATATGTTGTCGGATCAACATAAGCCTTATACTTTCCAGAATTCGTATGAACACCGCCGTAATAAGGTGGTGGCTGTGAAATCGGACTTCCGAATGATGGTATAAGTGGTGCATTTACTGAAAATAAAAAATTTAAGTACTTCCAAATAAGAAACGAAAATATAAAAAATATTGACAACTACACAAAAACCAACATTTTGTAGCCGATCTTAATTGCTCATGCAAGTTCGAAGGCAAGTTCGTCGAATTGTTATGCAAGTGATGATGATGTCGAGAAGCGGTGTGATAGTCCGGCGTCATAGAATCTGAAATTTTGATTCAAAAGGAAAATGATCTAAAAGAGAACGGACCAACCACCAGAAGCTAGGGAAAAAGCATAAATTAATTTTTTTAAAACTAACCTTGTTTATAAGTGTCCAAAACATCCAAATCACTCATCTGTTTCCTATTCTTCGTTCGCTTTTGTACAACAATCATACAAAGAGCAATTGCAATTACTACTAGTATTCCAGCAATCACTAGCAATAGTGCAGATCCAGCTTGATTCAAAAATGCAGATTCTCCAATTTCTTCATCAGCACTGTTCACCGAAATGACACCTTTTCCAAGTTGGTAGCTTATCGATTCACTCCATCTCAAATCATCTCGAACTTTTACTCTAAACGAGTATACTGTATCTTCTCGAAGTCCAATGAAAGTTGTATAGGTTGCATTAACATGCTTCGTTTCGAACGCTCGTTTCTTCGCAATCGCCGGTCGAACTTCCACTTCAAAATCATTCAAATTACTATCAATCACCGACCACGAGATCGTGAGACCATCCGACTGTGCAGCATCAACTCTCAAATTCGAGACCGGCGGTTCATCCTCCTCTTTCGATTTTGTTCGAATATCAATCACCGCGTGCTTCTCTTCAATCGCCTGTTTCGACACCTTATTTCTCGCAAATATCAAAAACGTATATTCCGTCAGGGGTCTCAAATTATTGATTTGAATATACCGAGCGGCCAACATTTCACTTTTTGGTGACATCACAACTGTTCCACAGTCTCCTCGACATTTCACTTCATACCAAATTTCCGGTCGTCCACCTAATGAGCTCGGCTCTTCCCAGGATAATCGAACGCTTGATGATGAAAGTCCTGATGCTGTTACTTTAATTGGTCTGGATGGTTGTTCTGAAATCGTATATTGATTATGAAAATATGACAAAGTTATACTTACGAGTACACGGAGCTGACACTAGTTCATCTTCTGCTCTGAAGAATCCATTATTACACCGGCAAGAGCTTGCACTTCCTGTTGCGAATGAATTCGCTGGACATGGTAGGCAACTATCTCCAACTGCTCCTAATGGTCTGTAGAGGTGTGGTGGGCAGCCTGTAAAAATCATTTTTAGATTAAATAATGTTTTTTAACTTTTTTAAAAATTTAAAGATAAATTTTCAGCCATGCCTGATAATATCGTCCATTTGAATTGCTTTTAAAACACGTTTTAAAATTTTCAATATACATTTTTCTAGAAAAAAAGTCGGCAAATGTTGATGGTTTCAAATTTTTCAATATAACTGCGGGAGCTTCCAAACTTTCAAATTTATTTGAATTCCTTGAAAACATGTGAAAACTCTTTTTTTTCCAAATTTTCAAATCTGGGGGTGTTCCCGATATCAAAAATTCAAATGTCTCTCTATTCATCTTCGGCGCACCTGCCTCTTCTTTCAAAAACCCACTTTGCCCTTTAAAAAAGGCGACAATTTACCCATCCACACCCATTCTCCCGACGACCCGGCTAATGTTGTGTATGAATATAACAAACACTTGACTCGTCGCTAGTGTTTTTTCTAACATTTCTCGCCTAAATGGGATTATCATCATCCCCAACCCTTTAAACCATCTCCTCTTCAGCCGGTTGGTTGCTAATGTGTGGCGGCGGCGGCACGCTTCTTTTTCTTCTAATGTTTCAATAAGAAAAACAATACCGCATGCATGCATTCTGTTTGATTTTGGTTCGTACGGATAAGAATACGCCGAAAGGTCCCTCAAAAACGAGAGGAGTCAAACGAACGAAATAGAGGGGGGGGACATCATCGTTATCATTTTATGAAGATCGTTATGATTGTGATGATCCAAAACTTTTTTTAGTCTATTCTTTCCGCAATGATCATCGCAATCATCATCATAAATAACCACGAAACTAATTGCGCAACTCTTTTGACCGCACCGACTATAATTAGTCGTGGTTTATTATTATCAGTTATGGGGCAGACGAAAAAGGGGATTCGTGATTTATAGCTACATTCAGAGATCATTAAATTATCAAAGTTAAGGGCATAAAGCCTTCGAAAAATGCTATGAAAAAATAGTTGGAAAAAAAATCAGAAATATGACACATTATAAAAATTAAAATCTAATGGTATCATGCCTTTAAGAAGCAATTTTAATTTTTTTTTTAATTAATATAAAATATCAGTAAAAAATTGTTTTTCATAATTTTCGATAAAATTAGGTATTTTCGCTGAAAATGCTCGTTATTTAGCTCATAATTTCAATAGAAAACAATTTATTTTAAAAAATCCAATTTTTCTCATCTATAAACCCATATTTCATTACAATCTCACTGTTCCAGGCTGCACCCAGCTTCCTTGCCATTTTCTGCAGGTGTGCAAATCATCACCCACTTCAAAAGGAAGGGATGACCCCTTTCTCCTAATGAACAAACATATTTATATATTTGGCTCTTCCTCTGTTTCCGCCTCATCAATTTTCCCATGATGATAAACAACAACGACAACCAAGTCCCTAAGAAAAAAACCTTTTTACAAAAAGTGCCGCCAAAATTCCTCCAAATTTGTCAAGATCTCTATCTTTTCATCAAGTATAGCTAGAAAACAATAGATCTACCACTGATTAGAAATTGGAAAGAAGAAAACCATATAAATGTTCGACGACATAAGGTTTCAAATTAAGATTTTAAATGAAACATAATAGACCACCACCACCTGGTTATCCTCAAAAAATCCCATAAAATCCATTCCATTATTATACCAATGAATACCATCCCGTCCCATATGGATATGCATTGTTTCAAAAAATACTAATTATAGCTTTTACGACTTTTCTTGTGCTCTCTTAAGTAACATCTCGCCGCCGCCAAAATAAATAGGCTTATTTATTACGTGATTCATCTCACTGGGAGGTCCCCCCGAAATGAAGAAAATATTGTACATTCGCGAGAACTCTAATTATTTAATCATAATAATTACAATACCATTCCGAAGAAAACCTATTGAAGCGTGTCACAATTAGCAGGGCACCTAAAGGTAGAGTACCTGGAACCATAAATTGAGAAGATAATCCAATTTAGCCGGACGGCAAATTCGGGGTGGTGGTAATCCATCAACTCAATTCCACATACTAATCCAAAATGTTTGTGTTTTGGGGGTAGTAAGTACCATAAGAGAAAAGAGGATTATGAACGAGACAAGGACAATAAACTTTGGGTGATGAACATGAAGGTTTTATAACTGGATTAAGGGTTATGGGTTATAAGGGGAGTTTTTAAAGGGAGAGTGGAGCTCAAGGGATTTCGAAGCTCATTGAATTTCTAAAGAACTACATGATTTATTGAAAATCGTTCAATTTTAGATTTAGTGTCCATGTTTAAAGTTAAAATTATTAAAACTAATAAAAATGTAAAAATACAAGGCTTGTACTACAATTTTTTAAAGTCGAAAATTCAGCTCTTAAACCCTGATTTGAAAAATTCATAGAACCAACTTTCAGGAAAAATATTGGGGAGGAATTTCTAAATTTAATTATGAACTTTTGAAAATTTGAAATTTTTATGAATTTTCAGTCCAACTTATAAGTTTTGATAATTAAGCTAGAAATGCGAGATTTTCAAAATTTCAATAGAAAATCAAAACTTTAGAGCTTTTAACGATTTCTACGGGAGCTCCCGACCCTCTTCTTCTCATATTTCAAGATCCCTACAACTTCAAATCTCCCACCTTCACATCGAATTCCCTCCGAATCAGCAACCTCCAAATAACCACCATCACACTGACACTCCCCGGAAGTCTTGATCGCATTCCCATTCGCCATACAAATTCCAGCCAGCGGAACCGCCTGAATTTTCTTCGACGCATTCTCGATACAACTTCCATTAATGTTCAAAATTTCCGCCTCTTTTCCACCGGCCACGTGTTCTTCGAATCTCACAAGACCATGGGTGAAACTCTCGCAAACTCGGTAGTATACCTGTAAAAAGAAAATAATGTGAATATGCTAATTTCCAAAAAGTTCAAAAGGAACCGTTTTAAACCCCCCGTTAGTGTTGTCAAAATGCAAATTTTTCCCTCAAGGTATTCAACATCCCTCGATTTACATTTTAGGTCAACCCCTAAAAATCATCATTAAATATTGTTTTTCCCGAAAATGTGTCCGAAATGGTCGTAAAAATGTAACCATATCTCTTGCTGCCACCCCATACACATTCATCCCCCCCACCCCATTCATTCAATTGTGTATCTTTTGATAAATTGTGACATTGGGTATGAGGGAAAACGGAATTGTTTTGCATATAAAGGTATATACTATATTCCGACACATTCATTAGGCGGTCTAATTCGTTAATGCGTGTATGTACAGTAATGCATATTGTCTCAAATTTCGAGAAGACATGACCTTTACATTATAAATATAAAACATAATGCGTGAAACATGTTCAAAAGAGCCGGTGTATCCATGTACATATCCATGTCCCAAATATTTACAAAACAATGCTCATCACCATATAACCCATAAAAAGGGTCAAACAGGTCGTAAACGGCCCATTTCTATCCCCCCTAGAAATTTCAATTGAACACCTGGGTTACATAGCTGCATCTGGTCTTCCTTTCCTTTGGTTTTTTTTTTGATTTTTGCCGCCTAACCAATTGGTACTGATTCAGTGAAGCATCATCGCTTTTTTCGGGCGGTGAATTTCACTTTCAAATTGGTGGTGGCTGGGAGGAGAAAACAGCGGTTTTTTTTAATGATTGTGGAATGTGGAAAGTTAATGTGAGAAAGTTTTCAAGGTATATCAGGTTCAGCTTCCGATGTCGGGGTTTTTAGATGAGGAGAAAAGGTCATGGGGTGTTTCGAATACTTGGAAAAGAAACGGAAGAGCGCGAGAAGTCATTCGAGAAAACTTTATGATGTTCTAGGCCTAGATTTTCAGAAAACCTGGTTGAAGTCATAAGGAACAAAGACATAAATAATATTTTGGGTTATTTATAAATAGCTAAAATTAAGTACCGAAAATGGAAGTGAGACCTTGTCTTTAAGATTATGTTTGAAAAAAATAGCGAAAACTGAATTTTCTAAAATGGAATGCCTAATAACGAAATTACGGTTTAAAAAAACCCGGAAAATTACAATTTGCGTTTTTAGACCCAAGACTCAATTCTGGGAGTTCCCGCACGTCAATTTCAACTTTTTTTTGAAAACCCTGTCAAGCCCTCACAAATATTCATGATCAAGAAAAGTCAAAACCACTATATCCCAATCAACACCTGTTATTCTTCAACATCTTCTTCTTTTTTCAACAGACCTTACAGTATTGCGCAACACTTCTTGACAGGAAAAAATAACAGTCCTTCCTAGCCGTCATTTCCTTTTCCAACAGGTTCAGTAAATATAAACTGATGAGTCTGTGTCTTCGATGGTCCCTTCTTACCCACACTTTCTTCTTCTATTTAGCACCTATTTGACAACAAAAAGGTGACAATATATATCTATTTGTATTTGTTTATCTATTTGTTTTTGGACCATTCCATTCATTCATTAGAGTGTGTGTTGGAAAAACGAAAACGTGTCCCTATTGGTTGTTGGCAACTTGATATTTGCCACTGACTGTGATTGACTTGTATACATACATCTACAATAGGCCTTGTTTACCATTAGGTTACTATTAACCCCCAAGAAATGAATGTTTCCTAATTCCCATGTGTTTTTCCACGAGTTCGAACACTTCAAAAACTATTTGAAGGATTTTTCACACCTCCTTTAAAATCTCAAAAAGGAGAAGGATGGATTCAAAATCCACTCAAAAATCGTCTGTCCAACAAACAATCGCACTTATTCACTTCGTCCCTCACTTGAAAAAGTGAGTATGGATAACAAAAAAATCTTTTCCGTTTTTTTTTCTGGGACAAGGACAGGAAATGTGTCTTGATTTCATTTCGGGAGCCACCACATAGTTAGTTAATACCTAATAATCTATGAATATGACATGTCATCAACATATATATAATAATAACATGTAACAGGGAGTGGACATACTTTTGACAAGGACATTGACAACTAACCCCCTCTCCCCCCTGTTCCCAATGGACCCCTTCATTATCTTTCCATGCATATTCCAAAATGATGTAACCATGAACGAGACTTACCCGAATATTAAGCAGCGACAAGCATATTCCTTGCTCATTGAACCCAAAACGAACAAATTTCGTGCCCGGCTCAACAACCATCGATATCGTCTCTTTTGTCACATTCTTCATGCTCCGTGCCAGCCTCGCAATATTCTTCCAGCTTTTTCGATTCGCCACAATACTCCTCGTCACGTTTTCCATCGCCGATTTTTGTGTTTTATACTCTTTCGAGTAGATTGCAAATGTTTCTTTACATGATTTCGGATCGAGCGCTTCATTGCAATCCCTAGTGTTGAACAGCACCTCGAAGAATATCCTACAAAAATTAATTGTGATTATTACTATTATTATTAATAAATTCAAAAGGTCACTTGTCGGATGTTTACCTTTTGGCATGCTTGACGGGCAACGGTGTCATAAACAACCAATTATCCGGATTGACCATTTCATAATTGCAAGTCACATAGGCACGCTGATTTGCGTGGATTTCGTCGACGGCGTTCGGATTTCGCCACGTTTCTTCGCTCCACTGAAAAACAATAGGATTAAATTTGGATAATTTTGATTTAAAAATCACTGGAAATCATATGAATATAATTTTCTGTCAGATATTCCTAGTATTCGTGAATTTCCGACCAAAGTTTATAACAACATAATTTCAAATTTAAGAAATCAACATTTTGATTAATATTTTACAAGATTTTGCAGTATTGCTCATAGATTTCAGAATTTACCGATTAAAATTTTGATACAAAACTTTTGAACTCAACAAATCAATAAATTGACTGTACAATTTCTCAGAGTACTGTAGTATAATCCCTAAGAACCTTTTACTTCAATACATTTTTTTCAAAACCGTTTGCTCAAAACACCTCTTCAGAATTTCATTAACTTTGTCCATTGCGTGCCATCCCAAAAACTTTTGTCAAATCGAGTACCCTTCTTTTTTATTGTTCCAATTCTTTCAACTTATGAAAAAGTAAAGAAAAAAGTAATATTATTGTTAGTCTCCGCTTCCCCCCAACCGTTTAACCCTCATTTTACGGCCCCGTGAGTGACTACTACCAGTCAAAACATTAAGGAAACAAAAAAAACATATTGGAGTAACAGTTGCTCGCGAATAACTAATAACAACCGTGTCTGTTCTGTCAAATTGTGCTTGCCAGACCTCCTTTTTGCTTGCACTCATAAAAAATTATCAGAAAACTGTTACGCCACCCCGGACGGGTCATCTGGCGGTTCAGCAATTTGTCACCCTCGTTCCATACACCCTCTGGACTTTCTTTCCTCCAGTTTGTACACATAGTTTTCTACATACAAAACTAACCAACACTAATAAAACAAAAACGACTCATTCATGCATAAATACAAAACATTTGCATGTTTTTAGTGGTTTGAGGAAAAGAGACCTTTTCGAGACCAGTGTGACTTATATGTCATTTTCATGTTTATGTGTATATAACAATAAAATATTTGTTATTTTTACAAATAACACATGTAAAAATGATGATAAGAATCTGAATTCTAATCCCCTCCAAAAGACCCATTCCAACGAGAAACTACTTCATCGAAAAGACTATCGTTCCCAATTTTTTTCCTGCTATTCCTGATGACCCCACTTTGAACAACTTCCTACCAGGCAACATAACGTACAACATCAAGTCCTTGAGATGTACATGCACGCGCATGTAATACAACAAGACAAAAAAAACTCTCGACGATGGATGTATTGCATTTTGAGAAACAAAACCGATGTATTGAATTCATCCAACTCGAAAAAATTATTATTATTTTTGAAATTTGATATTCATCGGCTCTCATGAAATTTTCTTTTTTGCGTCCCCCCCCCCTTGTTTGAAACGAAACCAGCCTAATCTCGTCCTCGACACCTTTTTTCCCCTCAAAGTTTGCCTACAGGATTAACAATGAGGGAAAAGAAAGACAAAAGCATGATGTGCAGGTTCGCGCATTAAAAGTTGCTTGAGCAAAGTGAGCAGAATGGAGTTGATCGAAACGTTTTTCAAAAAAAAAATTTAAAAATTTTCGAAGAGAGCAGATTGTGAGGTTTAACAATAGAAAACTGCGAATTATGATTTTTTTTAAACTAGATTCACTTCTTCACTGAGAAACTACTTAAATTAAGTGGGATATTGCCTTTAAGTCGAGTTATTCTTGAAATCATAAAATTACATTAAAGGCAATGTCCAACTTAATTTTTCTGACTAAATAAAAATCATATAAAATTCGAGGAAAATGGAAAAACTTTGCTATTTTTGAAGTCTGATGTTAATTAAATGTTTATTTTCAAAAAATCGTCTGTGTCTGTGTTATTTTTCCCCATTTCGAACTGATTTGCAGAATGCTTATCATTCTTCAAATTTCGAGCTTCAACCCCCTTCAGCTCCCCTCTAATCTCAAGTTGAGATTCTCAACTTGATCACCAAAATGATAAATTGCAAATAATTATAATTCATCTTCAAAAAAGAACACCTGTTCCCGAGAAACCAGTTTCAAGTGAGGATTTTTGCTGCCAATTCAATAGACGAAAAGGCAGATGTACGCGTAGATGTTTCAAATCTTTTCTGCCTGCTTCATAACATAATCATAATAACAATAACAATGCCATGCCAGCATGATGCTTCTTCATGTTATAAATAATAGAACCATGGAACAAGTTCTTCCAAGACAGATGTTGAATTCGTACGAATTTCAAATTTATGCATAAGGTTTGGCGTGGTTGGCTCTCCCCCCAATAGCATTTCCTTTTAGTCTGACACCTGTTGATTGTCTGACTAATTAGACAACACCGGGTAAATATAACATGCTGGTCAAACCGACACTTCGACTACTTTCCGCCTGACCGGCTCCAGAAGCGTAAATTACAGGGTTCGTGAGACGGTTTTTATGGAGCCTTCCTTTTCCATTAGGTGGGCACCCCTTTCATTCATCCTAATGGACCAAATTCCTACGGATCTTTCTTCTTCTTTTTTTCCCGTGGCTGTCCGTTATTCCTCTATTTTACCATTCGAAGGTCGAATGCAAATGATGTACAAATGTATCCCCCCCCCCCACCTTTAGTACTACTCAAATTTCTTGTACATACAAAACTTGACAATTTGACGCTTGATTGCTCTTACGGGTTGTGGTGTGAGTGTTGTCACAATCAAAAGTGGCTGAGAACTTCTTTTTGCGAAAAGAAAAGAAAAAAAACATCAACTACGACACTTTTTTCCTTCTCAATTCAAATGTGTGGAAATAAATCTACAAAATCTTAAGTATCCTAAATATGGCGCAATAAGAACCCTCGTTTGCCACTTCTTGACCGTATCATTGTCAACCATCAAACATCCGGCTGGCTGGCTCTGGTCACTAGAAATGCTCAAAAACTCACACACACACTCTATTTTTCAATAGCTGGTCATTCACACGGGGGGGAGAAAAATTGAAAAACGGAGAGGGTTGATGAGAACGAGAATGAGGATGATACACTAACTAAATAATACATATTACACAATTTTTGTGTATTATGATTATTTTTTCTTTGATTTGACACCTTTTTGATGTTGGGGCGACCGACGGCTGATTGAATTTTCCTGGCAACATTTTGGATGGAGAGAAAATTGGGAAATTGGGGATGGAACAGAAAATCTATTGAAGTGATTAAAATACTGAGAAAACCGTTAGAAATTCGAAATAATTAGGAATAAAGGAAAAAAACACTACGTTCGAATTCCTAGGCCACTAAAATTTGGTTTTCTAGGTCACGTACTTAAAACATGGCAAATAAAAACCAATAAATGTAATGAAACGTTTTTTCAAGACTCTGAAAATATTACAGGCAACTTTTACAGGGTTTTGCTCTAAAAAAACGCAATTTCTAACAAATGGCTCAGGAAAACAAAATTTTTGATGTGATCTAGAAATATTACTTGAATTTATTGAATTCTCAAGACATTTTCATTAAAAAATATACTTTTTCCAGCGATTTATCATTCAATCTATATTACGGGGGTTTTATAGCTGTCTTTTTAAAATTTTAAAATTCGTTAATGTCCAAATTTCGTATTTCAAAGCCCGATTTACCAACAAATTTCAAATTTCAAAATTTCTTGAAGATCCTAAAACTCTCAAAAAAGGAGCACATAATTCTCGTGCCCCCCTTCTTTAACTTCACCATATGGTGGTATAATTCATCTAATAGACTTCTTCTACTTCGTGAGACCACCCAAGAAGTTAAAGAGAAGATGAACATCAGATATCAAGCGCTCGCCTCATCTTTTCACCCAAACTACTAAAAGCCACCCTCCGCTCTAATTGAAAACGAAATTTTCTAATAGGATTATTCATGTTCATCACATCGAAATATGCCTGTTATAACATACATGTTTAACCCCCTTTTGAAGACGAAATTTGGTTTCAAAAAGTTGCATCTTCTTTCCCCCAAAATTTCCAAATTTTCCAACAAAACCAATTCAACTACAAACTATGTGTGTGTACCACAAATAATACATATGTCTCATCAAAAAAACTGGAAGCGAGGAGGACTCGGTCCTTTTCTTCTCTTTTTTTGTGTGTGTTGTCCAACGACCCTCAGAAATTCCCATGGGTTTTTGGGTATGTACAAACTAGGGGCATTTTACGAAATTTTTTCTTGTTGGAAGCCACTTTTCAAACGAATTAATTTTATACTACATTCAATTTTCAAAATACTTACCGCAACTTCATCATTCTCCTGGTTCAACGCGATCTGCTCCCATTTCAGCTCATTCTTCACCTTTGACATGTCGAACAGCACTTCTGAAAAAAAAATTGCAAATATTTTTAAAAATTTAAATTTTCTTCATATTTTCCCAAGGGTCTCCCTATAAATTCAACATTTCAATATTTACATTTCTTTTATTTTTTTCTTCTTCTTCTTTTTTCTTGTTCTTCGCCGATATGCGCGAAATATACATTTTTTTTGAAAGATGTGTATATATCTACATGCTTCCTCGATCCTTCGGGATATGTGTATAAAATATATATTCCACTTGACATATCCTCGTTTTTCCCGCCCCTCTACCTTTTCGGAATTGAGACGAGGCAATGATGATCAAAACGGAACACACAACATCAACAAAAACAAAATTGAATTCAAAGTAGAAGGAATTTTAAAAAAAAACGGAACATTTCTGAAGGGAGTGTCCGTCCCCTCCCGGAAAAACCTCAAACTGGTTTACTTGTATTGAGGGTTATATTGTATCATATGTTTTTTTTTCTTCTTCTCAGTTCTCGACGCCGTCTTTTTGAGTGCTTTTGGTCAGTTTTGAATAGAGGGGGGGGAGGGAATTGCGGATGATGTATTGGTTGACTAAATTGGTTGGTTCGAGAGCGTGGAATTGTTTAAAAGAAAATATTTAGCAGACTTTTCCAGGATAAATCTGCACAAAATTCGGATGACTCAAGTGGGGGAAACTCATTGAAAAATTGAAAATTCGTCTGGAAGCTAATATTGGTCTGAAAATTGTATTGTTAACTCAAATATTCTTGAAAATTGGGGTTTTGAGAGCTTCTCAACCTCACAGACGCTCCGCACGCACGCACGCGACTGCCGACACTCAACACACTGGAAAATTCGCGGGAAAATTAATTTTTCAAATTTTACAGTGTGTTAAGTGTCGGCAGCTGCGTGCGTACGAGCGGAGCGTCAGAGAGGTTGAGCCGCACTCAAAACGCAATGATCAAGAAAAGTTCAACTGTCTACTTAATTATCAACAAGTCCTTAAACCCTCTAAAATATACGTAACAATTAATTCTCTACCGAAATCTGCCGATCAAACATTGAAGAAAAAAATCTCCCTCGCTTGAAAAAAACAGTCATGTTTGTGCTTCTTCTCGTGAATTACGAATCATCGTCATTAGAACCCCCGACGCCCTAATAATTATTAATCTTTTCGTCCGCCAAACATTCACGAAACTAATGAAAAAATTGGGAAATTTTATAGAAAAAAAGAAAAAGCAGCGAGACCACCACCAAACATGTTACATCTTTTATTCATCAATTCTACTCTAAAAGCCACCCCATTTTCTGACAAATGTCCACCTGGGCCGCCATTCAAATTTTCCAAAATAGGAAAAGGACCTTTTTCATCTTCGTTTGTGTCTGACTTTGGCAGTTAGATGAAACCCCATTCACTTCATTTTCTTTTTTTTTTGAAAAGAAAACGAACTTCCTAACCTCTAAAAACATTTCCTAATAAAAAAAGTCCATTGGAAACCGGAAACCATTCATTCAAAAGAGAGTCCCACCGCCATTCTTTTTTTTTCATTTTCAAAAAGCTCGTGTTTGCGTAATTTATGTTATTAGCGGTGTCGGCGAGTGTCCAAGACAACTTTTTGTCCATTCATTCACCATGAAAAAAAAGAGATTTCGGGACCCGATAAGGGCTGACGAATTGGTAGAGAATTCGCTTTTTTTGTTCATGTTTTTCACCAAAAATCGAATCGAGGACAGATTTGTTTTTGATAGAAACAAAAGGCAAATCGGCAAAAATCGACTTTACACCAACAACTCCTTTTTTTCCTGGTATAAGTAATTCGAGAAGGGTCCTGTCACTCAATCGCTTCTTCTCTCCGACACCTTATCGAATAAACAACGGTGGCTGCATAGAAGAACGCACTGACGGAGGAAAAAGTTGAGAAAAGGTTCTTCTTCCCATTTTCGAAGAAAAAAAATTGAAGCATCTTCGTTTTTGGCAAAAATTGGTGGAAGGGAAGGGGGACTTCTAATTCATTATTCATCAAGTTGTCAAAGAAGCTAAAACTAATGTTATCGTTTGACAAATGTGAACCACAATAACAACAAGGTGCTCGGTCCTTCGAGGACTTTTGGAATCTTGTAATAATACTCTATTTCGTGGAAAAAATGAAAAAAAGTGAATTATTTTTAAAAATTTCGAAAATTCTTTGAAATTCACTTGTTTCATGAGCTTCATGGGCTCGGCGTGAAATTTAGAATAAAACCCAAATTGTTTAAAATAAATAAAAAATTAAAGAAATTTAATCGTTAAATTTGCTAAAAAAATATGGTCTAAAAATAATAATTTTAAATTTTGGACTAATTACAGATGATATACAAAACCGTTGCAAAATTCTCAAATGTGTCTTAAATGACAATATCCTTTAAAAAACTGTCATCGTGAAGACACTTTCTCCGTGTCCCTTGATTTTTAGACCTCCCCGAAAGTCAATTCAAAGAACCCTCTCAAAAATTTGAGCCAATTAACAATCATATCCCGCCTGACGACGAACACTCATCAATTCTCTCGAAACTTTCATTCCGTGCAGGAAAAGGTGTACTTCTCCATCTTCTTCTCCTTCTACTATCATTCATCAGTCCTCAAGAGAGAGAGCAACAGTTGTCAATAATAACACCTTCTCGAAAATCAGAAACCCGCGATATTTCGCACATAAAAATGAAAATAATTCGGGAACGTTTTTGAAAATTGTTATTATTATTACTCTTATGTATTGAGACTGGCGCCTTACTAATTGCCTTTAAGAAATGTGGACAACATTCACAAATATAATAATAATACAATAATGTACCCAATCAGTCAGGCGCCACCCTGGTGCGACACTCAGTTTCGCTCAGGACCTCATAATTCCCCCCCCCCCCTCCCTTCCAAAAATTTCGTTTCGTTTTCAACGTTCAATTAAATAAAGGGTGAAATAGATTGTTTGAAACAAGTTGAATTCCTTCCACCAAAAAGTGATGGTTTATTATGTACGTCTCATTGAAATAGTCATGAAATACAGTTAGTCATTGCAAAGCGCTTTTCCCCCCTTCTCTCTATTGCTCATTTGATTTGGATGGCATGTCATAATGGCATCATAATGATCCGTTTAAACTGGTTTTTGATTTAGTTTGATGTTTTATACCTTAACCAATTTCTAGTAAAGAAAATCGATACCAAACAATTGTCACATTATTAATTATCCATATTCACAACTTTGCAAATAACACCTATTTAGGTCCCATTTAGATAATATTTCAATTTTTTGAAAAATCAACTCACCATCATAACTTTCAGCTGCTATTACAAAAAATGCCAAAAGGCTAACGAGCAGTCTAAAAACTGACGAAAGCTCTGACATTTTTTGTAAACGAAATATATAGTTAAATAAAAATTGAATAATTAGCGTCGATCTTTTAACATTCGTCTCCTGAAACAATTTGATTAAAAATTCAATAAAAGATTTCATAAATTAGATGGAAAACGGTTCAGAGAGGCAAAAACATTAGACCACAAACTAAAAGGAGGCGTGGTGTGTTTGGGTGGTGGTATTGTTGGTGCATGTGGGAGATGGGGAGAGGAGAAGAAATGATGAAGAGACGAGGAAAACGACTCCGCCCCGTTTTTCAACATATGTGTTGTGCGCGAAGGGGGAAGAAAGAAGAAAACGAATATAAAGGCGAGGAGACGGTTTTTCGGGAATGATGTTAGTCTCGGTGTGCCTGTCTCGAGCGAAACCTTTTAGCAACGGAGATGAAAGAAAAGAGAAGAAGTCTCTTATTTGATAATTTGATTAATTCAGGAAAAACGGGACAAGAGGGTTGAGAATCCCACAATGAGGAAAGTTGAATCAAGAACTTGATCCCATGGGAGGAATTCTTAGATGAATCAAAAATAACTGCAGAGAAGAATTGAAAGAGCTCCAAAATAGAGTGTGTTGTAATTTAATTGGATGATAAATTGATCACAATCCGATAATAGCGGCACCAAAAACTTTTTCAGACTTCTCCAGGACAAAACAAATCGAAAAGTTAAAAATCTTCGAGCAATTCGGCAACCTCTTTGAAAATAATATTTAAATACAATTAATTAAATAAATAATCGATTTAAAAAAAATTTTAACACTGTCGGATAATCTAAAAATGAAACTGCGCTCTATCGAAATGCTACCATTTTTAAAGGGACATACCAATTTTCGTATATTATATTGTCAAGATAATAATTTCTGGCCGCTCGTTTTGCGGAGTATCGTTGGGAATTTACTCGCAGCGCGACCGCAACGCGCTCAAATTCAAATTTTACAGTTGGTCTTGCGCATTGCGGTCGCGATGCGAGTAAATTCCCAACGACACTCCGCAAAACGAACGGTCAGAAATTTTTATCTTGACAATAATTAGCAGCGAAAAATAAAAACAATTGTCAAACTTTTTTCTGTTCAATTCATGCATAAAAAACAGTAATTTCAATTTCCAAATCTTCGAAACGAAGCAATTGCAAAAATTGCTTTAAAAAAATTAAGAAAAAATAAGAAAAAAGTTTTCCTATGAATTTTAAACAACTTATTTATGTGTTAAAGTCACCCATAAATTTAGATTTTGGTTACTTATCATCAAATTTATAATTCGTTTCGCTTCCTAATGTATTCCCTGTGGTATTCTTCAAACCCGAGCCACAAAATTATAGGTTGCACAATTTATAACGATTTGAGAAACGCAATACATTTATTTTTGAATAAATCCTAAAATATAAATTTGGAGTCATATTATTTTCAGATTAAATTCGGGAACGGTTTGGATTAACTTATTATTGTCTCACAAAATCGGCTTCATAAACGTGAACTTGCCTATTTTGCGAAATAGTGTATGGTGAGGGATAATAAGACAACGTAACGCAACCCTTCCCATTGCCCTCACGCGTGGCGTGTCGATTTTTTGACACAGGTTTTTTCACGTTTATATAACAGATTTTGTAAACAACTAATACGTTTTAGAGTCTTCAAATGCTGAAACTCTAGGGAGGGCATTTTAATGAAATCTCCAATAATATTTCTATTTTTAGAGAAAAAAAAACTAAAAAAAATTGGAACATCAAAAAAAGCTTTCCAAAAAACAACACTGTTCATAAAATATAAATGTTTTCAAAAAAAAAGTTCCCAAAACGCACGAAGAACCAAGAATAATTATTCAGAAACAAAACATTCGTGTATAGTTCGAAATTTTGTTTTCGATAATGAATAATTCAGAGGAACTATTTCTAAACCTTCACAAAAGCTTGTTTTCATTCATTTGACGTTCATTGGAATAAGAACGACCGTGTTTTTGCTCAGAAAAAAAGAGCTTTGCCAAAAGAGTTCGAGAAAAACTTTTAAAATAATCCTAGACGCCATTCTGTCGGTTATTTCCTTTCCTTTAAGAAATCGCCGAAACTTCCACGAAAAAAAAACAAACTCATTGTGAAAAATGTTCTCCTAGGAGCCGCAAGACGAATTTAGTTACGCCATCAATATAAATATTGTTTTTTTAATCATCATTTCTCGTCGTTTACCTTTTTTTTGCTCTTCTCAAGACTCCACACTCCACCATCATCAAAACCCCACGTTGATGATGGGCCATAAATTACAAAGTTCAAAAGAAACGACAGAAAAAAACGACGCCCCGATAAAAGAAGAAGAAGGAAGAATGAGCAAACAAATGTGTGCAATTTGTTAACAAAATATAATATAAGATTTTATTCAAAACATTAGTTTTTATTACTTTTATGGGCGTTTTGAAAATGGGAAGCCAATTGTTTTAAAGGGAAAATGAATAGAAACTTATTGGAGAAAGAGAAAAATTGTAGGAATTTTGAACATTAGAGCTTTCACGACAGGGCTTCTGAAAAATTTCATTTCCTAAATTTCAAGATCGAAAAAGCAACAAATTAGCGGACTTAAAAGAGGACTTTACGGAGCTAATGAATGCGCCTGGGATGAAAATGGGCTTCATACTCATTCCGAATCTGGATTTTAAAATTTTCTAAAAACCACCTAGAAGCCGAGAAAACGCGCCTCAAAACAGTGGCCTAGAAAATGAGTCCACCGGCGAAAACTAGTCCGCAGGCACGAAAAATCCAAAAAAACAGACTAAAATGAAAAAACATAAAAAAGGACTATAAACATTCTGCATAGCTATTTATTAACGAAACACGAAAACAGCTCATAGGAAAACGTTCGGCCAGGTGGCCACTTTTTCTAGGCCATTGTTTTAAGGCGGGTTTTCTCGGCTTCGTGATGGTTTCAGAAAATTTTAAAAACAGATTTGGAATGAGAATGAAGTTTATTTTCATTTTAGGCACATTTATTATCTCCGTAAAGTCCTCCTTTAAGCATAAATTTGGAAAGTATATCAACATTAAATTTTTTAAATTTAAAAAATAATTTAACTGGAATTTTCGGGTTTCAATAATCAAAAAATTCGAGTGATTGTTTCACAATAATGAGCTTCTTTGTTTAAGGTCGAAAATTGAGAGAATTCGTTAAAAAATCAGGTTTCTAAATTTGCAACTTTCAGAAAAAATCAATAAATTGACAAATGGGGAAAAATTCTTAATCAGAGCATAAAGATCATCCGAAAATAGACCAATTAGAATCGAATTTCATAATCCACAAATTAGGTCACCAAATTTGTATAAACCATTCAAACCATTTTTTTCCGTATTTTGTTGAGCATTCCAAGGTCTCACCTCATTATAAGTATTGTTCTTTGAAGCAACGTCAGAACAAAAAATAATGGCTACTATTAAAAAAGCTGTCATGACGAATCGAATCAAATGAATGTTTTTTTTTCATCCATGGATGTGAAAAGGGGAACCTAGAGACGAACATACTAAAAATACCCTCAAAAATGCATGGACCTCGAAAAAAAAAACAAACGAAGAAGAAGATTATCTCCACCCAAAATCTATTTTTATTTATGCATCCTTTTGGTTGTAAATCTGTTCTGAAGGGTGGTAAATCATGAAAGTATGAAATGACAAGTGTGACTAAAATCTTCCCCCCGTTTAAATGATATAAATTAATAAAATCTGGCAAAGAAATCAAGCCAAAAGCTGTGAACTAATCAAGAAAATGAGAACGGATGAAAAAACCAAAAAGTGAACATTCCTCAATTGCCTGAACTTCATCTAAAGTTATGCAAATTTACAACCGATTACGGAAAGATTTTCCCAAGATAATCTAACATTTCCTATTTGATGGATTGAGTGGGTTTTTTTGTTGCCTCAAGTTCGTTTGAGGTAAAACATACGGGTTTCTTTCTAAGTTGTTCCTTTTTGAATAATTGTTTGGAAGAAAAATACTACTGATAATTAATGTCAATGACAGTCATAATTGTTTTTTTTTCTCGGTTCACTTCTAAGGAGTTGCATAATTTTTATGATCTCGGGTCATTCATTATCTCAGAATGATAAGCACCAAAAATCAGAAAACCACTGATAGAATTTTTTTGTTCGAAGGAAAATAATTATAAAGTAAGTTTGAATTCCTAAAATAGATCGGAACATCGATAAATCTGATCGAAAGAACGCTATTATTGTATCACAAATTCGGCTTCATACACGTGAACTTCCCTATTTTGTACGGTGAGGGATAATAAGACAACGCAACGCAACCCTTCCCGTTGCCCTCACGCGTGGCGTGTCGATTTTTTTGACAGAGGTTTTTCACTTTTATATATTAGCTGTTCGCAAAATCGGCTTTATAAACAAGCAAACGCGCTCTAAAAAACCGACACGCTCGCATACGAAACATAACGAGGGGGAGACTATACGCAGACAACTACCTCTCACCAAACAACACTCTCTCGTAGCAGAGGGAAGCCCACCGTTATGAAGCCGATTTTGTGAGAGGGCTATAACAGATTTTGCAAACAACTAATACCGTAACCCTGAGTCACAGGCTAAGGTTAAAACGGTTTTTCAAATTGAACAATTTTTTTTGAATATTGTACTTGATGACGAACTCTTCTTATTGGACCCTTAGTTTAGTACTTAGTAGCACAAATGAATAAAATCGTTATTTTCCAACGTTTCGGTTTATAAAACCATCATCAGGGAAACTGGTATAATCACCTCAAACTAGGATAATTTAGAAAAATCCACCAATATGTAAAAATCGAAAATTCAATATATTTTATAAAAACTAAAAAGAAAAAAGGAGAAAGACAACAAATCCATTAAACAAGGTGACGAAAAAAGTAAAAGGAGGTGTCAAATGCATTCTCGCCGAGCATTTTACACGAGTATCATTGTTTTCGTGTTCGCACCCAATTTATTGTAGGGATATCACTGTGTGTCTTAATTGCTCCACCAAGCCACTCTATGCTCAAAATCCCACTCTTCGGCATGTCTTTTGTATAAGGGAAAAAAGAAAGTATCATTACGTTATTTGCATTAGGAAAAAACAACAAAAATGCGGCTTGAGATTAAAAAGGAAAGGAACAGTGGTGGTACATAGCACTTCGACCCTTCGGGGGGTCCCTCTGGTTGATTGATGGTATCCGGCATGTTACATAAAATTGGAAGACTGCTTTTGGGCAATTATTTTCAGAGATTCGCAGTTTCTAAGAATAATTTCATCTGAAGTTGAAAAGTAGTGTTTAGTGTATTGTAGTCGCATTTTCAGAAAGTTATTAAAAATTTAGAATCGAATTTCAGGGAGTTTCGACTTTGAAGTTTCGTATATAGCTGCATGGGATCAATGAAAAAAAATAGTGTTAAAAGATGGTATACTGTCTTTAAAGTATGAAACATTTGCGTTTTCCGAATTAAGCTTTACGCAACTTGTTGAAGATTTCAATTTATTTTTTTGAAACTCAAATTTTGCTAAATTATCTGAAATCAGTGTCGGGATTCGGTTGATTTTCGGATCATTAGACATTATGAGGACTAGTTAAAAGATGAAGAGGGGAAAACATAGTTTAGAACTTGATTAAAAGAATAACGCTGAGAATCGTTAATACTTTGGAAATACAAAATACATAAAATCAATCAAAGAACATCTCAAAATCAAATGTTTTATTTGAAGTCACACTAAGTTTCTTTTTTTTTTCAAATCAAAAGTGTCATCCATCTAACTAGTTTGTTAAATGAGGTATAATTTTTCACCTTCTTCAACTTATGTGTTACTACTACTACAACACCAGATGTGTATACATTTCTCTTTCGAAAATAATATTTTATGGCCCGGTTTGTTCGTTCCTTCCTGTTGTCAGATTCAAGTGGGACAGGGGTCATCAATTCCCCAACCCTTTCTCACCTTTAAACACATGAGTATCAAATTACAATTTTCAAAAAATAAACCAAACAAAACGCATACATACGCACGCCTAATTGCCATAAAACAATGACAATTTTCTCAGGACGAGATTTTGCCTTCCTTCTGATTGACCCATACAAATACACAGTTATTCTACTTACACCACTAATCTTCTAATAACTACTCTCTGACGTTTGGGGGGAGGCGATTAGGAGCGATTTTTTGACTAGAACAGGCATGAATGAGCGTGGATTGAACGCATGGTTTATTTCGGATAAGCTGGTTGGATTTTGTGGGTCTGTCACCAATTTAGAATTTGCTTTGGCTGGGTTTTCTAGTCGACTTGAGAAATAATGGACTGGACTCGAAGAAACAAGAAAAATGGATAGCATGGATTATGCAATTTTGTGACCTGAGCTTAGTATTTTTACAACATTCTGGGAAAATCATAATTAATTTTCCATCGAGTCTAGAAGAAAATTTTGAAAAAAAAACAGTACTACAGTCAATTTTACACATCTGTCCAGAAACTTCAAAATTAAGGTAGGTAACTGTAAAAAATTAGAAATTTGCACAAAAGTAAGAAATATTAAATATAATTATCAATTTTCATGTTTAGAATTTTCAGTGGGTTTTTTTGAAATTTAAACTTCCTTTGCACTAATTTTTAAAATTTTCTGGGTGGACAAATTAAGAAAAAGTCGATTTTGCGACAAAAAATTAAAAATAAAAAGGAGAAAAAATCAATAAATAAGTTTCGTAAAACGCGACTCAGATGAGCGCACAGTAACCTAGTCGTTCGTGGTGAGACGCCGATAAGCGTTTACAAGTGCGCTCCTTTAAAGCATTTGTAATTTTTATTCAATTTTTAAAATTTCTGGATTAAATTCAACGAAAATAAAAAAGGCCAGAAATAAATCAATATTGAACAGCAATTCTATTAAAAATAAAAAACAAAAATTGTTCGGAATAAATTAAAATGAATTTTCCTCAATTTTTGGTGCATCTGGCTGACCTTTTCCCGAAATTGTGAAATCCCGAGAAAAAGCCATACGCTAGGACATAAAGTCGATTACAAACGAAACAAAAAACCATCAATCCATTAAAAAGAAAAGAGACAGCAAAAAAAGACAATTGAGTATCAAACATTCCTCTCCGAAACATTTCCAGTATTTAGGTCAATTGCAGCTAGTTAATACCAGTACATAATGTTAATATTGCATTGGTTTTTTTCGCTCTCTTTTCTGTTAGGTCTGGCAGCCATTTGTCAGATAATAAAAGATTTTTATAATCGTTATGCAATCATGTTAAATAAAACCGGTACCAGATATAATTTTCAAATGGTTTCTGGTAGAAAGAGCTGTAAACTGAGAATTTAATCAAGAAAATATTTTGCGAAATGTGTATTTGGAGTCTCATTGTGCACGCATCTGCCAATTTTACGGCCATTTTACTTGAGGTCACAACTTGTAACATATGCGAAAAGATGCGATGACCAACAGAAGGAGGACCCGGGGAATTTGAACATAAAATTCGTGCCAATAAATATTTATGTATCCTATTTCAAAATGGTCGTTAAAATTTTTCGATATTAAAATTGGCGCCAATTTTGAGAGCTCTGTTCAAAAAAAATTTTAAAAACTTCCATTTCAAAAATGTTAAACTTCAGAAACTCCTTTTATCTCTTTTCGTCTCGCTTTTCATGATCAAACATAGCCCGCAAGTGTCTATTATTTATTGTTTCAAGTGCGTATTACCTTTTGTAGTGCACATGTGAAGCCCCGTGTTTGTACCAAGTCAAACACTCAAATCTCTAAGTTTGCTTGAGAGGTGTACAGTTAATGTTCAAAACGAAAATATGAGTCAAAGAATCAAAATTTATGAAAATCGGATGGGGGAACATTTTTGAATAAAATAATTTCTTATGGCCTATTTCTTCTTGGTCTTTCTTCTAGCTGTTACATGTTTGTTATGATGACTGCCCTTTCCTTCGGCACTGTTACGTGGATCGTGAGCTTTTTTGCTGAAAAACCAGACAAAATTATTCCGAAAATTTTTAACTATTGGGACTTTTACTGACTTCAGAGTACTAATAAATTTCGATTCCACACGCGCAGCACTGTTTTCGCAAGTTTATATGGCCTTTACCGTATCCGTAAGTAATGAAAAATTATTTTTTTGAGTCATAAATTCATTTTTGGTATCCATTGGATCAATTATGAAAAATAATTTTTCGTGCACTAGAACACGCCAAAAAAAAACCTAGTCTGTTCGGTTGAGCGAGCTAGGAATCGGTTTGTTTCTACAGTATACAGAAGAGCGGGAAAATCCAAAAATTCAAATCTTCAAACATCGTACACAAAGTATTCAAGAATTCAGAATTAAGCCACACATGATACATTTTCTATGAAAAAAATTTTAAAAAAATGTATACAATGATTGATCAAAAAATTATTGAATAATCGGAATTTTCACGATAACGTCCTTTCATCCAAAAGTTGCGCTTTTCAGAAAAGATATGAATTTTTCATTTATTGCGTCTTTAAAGGAAAGCTGCCAGTTTTTCCGCAATCAAGTAGGACTTTAGGTTCCAAAAGAAAATATTCCAACTTTCTTTGCTAGGTATGAGGTGTATATTGATATATTGATTAGTTTAACATAAGATTAGTATGAAATTTTTCGAAAATTGGAAAACAAATGTTAAAAGAAATTAAATACGGTTATTGTCAACTCAAATATTCTTGATCATGCAAGACTGTTTTGACCTACCCCAGAAAATCTAAGTCTCTCACAACGTCATGCTATTTTTACCTGCGAGCGGTGGTGCTGCGGTCTTTTAGTAGAAAATGGATGATCCAACATTTTTAACTTGACAGTATCAGAATTTCAGAGTTTGCAAAATATGTATAAAAACTTACGTCTTTCGTCTCCCAGTCTTCCCCATTTCCTTCTCCTTCGAATTCTCCACAACTGGCTGATTCCTGACCGCAATCTGATTCAACGACGTAGTTTTCGATTGTGATTGTTTCGCCGACGGCAACCCAAGCTCCTTGTTCGGATTCGACATCTTCCCCAAAATCCCCGTCTCAATCGCCGCCACAATTTTATCCATCGCTGGTCGATTCGCGGGAAGATATTCGAAAAACACACGAACCGCTTCATTCAAATCCGGCGGCGGTTTCTCTTCCGACGAGCAGTCTTGAAGTGTCAATCGATTGGCGGCCGCTGATTTCGCGTCCATCATAAAAGCTTTCACATCCGTCGTCTTCTTCGATGGATACGGTTCAGCACCATTGTTATAAATCTCCCAAATTGTTACGGCAAATGCCCAAACGTCTGATTTTACGGAGAATTCGCCGCGGTGGATTACTTCCGGTGATAGCCATTTTGTTGGAATTTTTTGAGGGGTTTGGATCTGGAAATTGCAAATCATATCAAAATATTAATTTTTGCTAGATTAACAATATTAATCTCAAAACAACTTTTGCGCTGTTTCATTGCTTTTGCGGTAAATACAGAAAAATATGCTGAAAAAGAAAACAAAAATTAGAAAAAAATTTCACTTCGAAGTTTAAAATTTATCAATATATGTTAACTTAAAGGAGGGCTTTCGGGAGATAATAAATGTACCTTAAATGAAAATAGACTTCATTCTCATTCCAAATTTGTTTTTGAAATTTTCTAAAACCACCTAGAAGCCGAGAAAATGAGCTCCAAAACAATGGCCTAGAAAAAGGGGGACATGGCCATACTTTTTCCTATGAGCTTTTTTTCGTGTTCCGTTAATAAATAGTTATGCAGAGTGCTTATATTAGTCTTTTTTTATGGTTATTTTTTATTTTTTTTTGATTTTCATGCCTGCGGACTAGTTTTTTTTAAAGTATCCACCGTCGAAAACTAGTCTGCAGGCATGAAAAATCCAAAAAAAAAAAATGAAAAATCCAAAATTAAAATGAAAAAAAAACATAATTTATGTTTGTTCTTTGTTTTGGATTTTTCATGCCTGCGGACTAGTTTTCGCCGGTGGTCCCTTTTTCTAGGCCATTGTTTTGAAGCTCATTTTCTCGGCTTCTAGGTGGTTTTAGAAAATTTTAAAAACAGATTTGGAATGAGAATGAAGTCTATTTTCATCCCAGGCGCATTTAAAGACATATTACTACTTCGACCAAGCGTCGAAGGTGGACTAAATGAATCACAAAAATTGATTAGAAAAATAAAAATCCAAGCTAATTCTGCTTTCAAACTTACTAGGTCGAATTTTTATGTGGATTATTTTTTCGGAAAAGGTCAAACTTTCAGAGATGTGAATTCAACATACCGTATACGTGGTTCCTTTTCTCGACAACCCAAAATCAATCAATTTCACATCTCTACAATCAGCGCTCAACAACACATTTCTTGCCGCCACATCTCGATGTATAAACCCTTCATCATGCACATGTTTCAGTCCATACATCAATCCTCCAACAATCCAAATTCGTTGTCCATTCGGAATCTTATTCGCTCTCAACATATTCGCCAAAGAATTCCCATCAACATATTCGATAACTATCATAACTGGATGACTTTCCACCACCACTCCGTGAAGCTTTATGACATTTGGATGATTGAAGTGGCGCATAGTTCGAGCCTCTTGTAAGACTTCCGTGAATTTTGTTTCATTTTCACACATGATCAGTTTTTTGACCGCTACGTCGATGGGAGTGTTTTGATCTTTTCGAGAAAGCTTTCCTTTGACAACTGATCCAAATGATCCTTTTCCAAGGACTTCATCGCTTAATTGGACGTTCGCATTTGATAGCTCCCATGCTTGTCTGGCCACACTTCGTATTAGAAGAATGTTCTGCAAAGATTTGTATATGAGCAAAGCGTTCGGTTATTAGTGAAAACTAACCCCGGAAATAATTTTCTTATTAGTCTGAAACATCTCAATCAACTCTTTCAAAGATCCCGCCGACTCTTCACACCCAACAATCGAATACTTCTCATTGTCAAAATTAATTGCAAGTGCTCGAATTCGGGCATCAGTTTCATCTGGTTTCATAGCGGCTTGAACAGCAACACACAGCACATATTTAATTTTTACATTCTCGCTCTGTTTCGCTGAATTCATCGTATTTCGAACGAGAAAATCACCGTTCTCTTGAAGGAAGTTTTTGCATTCTTTCCTGAATCATCTTGTTTTTGAAGGATTTTTTATTGAACTTCTAAAAACTCACATATCAATATATCCATGATAGTAATCAATTTCATCAAATAAATTCATCGTTAGATTATACAAAAAAATGATGAGTAATAAAAGTTTTTTTGGAAGAATAGTGAGATGTTTGTTACGTTTTAAAAACGCGTTGGATTTTTGTGGGTCACAATTTTTTTTTAAATAATTTAATCATATCATTAAAAACTTACAAGGATTACAGAAAATTGCAAAAAAAAACACTTTGATATTTTTCAGTTCTCAACGAGGCGTAAATGTGAACCTTTTCCAAATTTATAGGCAGATTGCCAGTTACTACGATACGATCCTTGATTTTTGACTAATAAGAAAATCAAGACTAATAAGAAATTCAAGGCAAACAATCAAAATTTGAATGGAAGCGTGGAATAATACAAATATGTAGCCACATTCAAATAATTGTGTTTCGCGCCAATTCCAACCGCGTCGCACGATCGAGCGCGCATTCCAAATTTGATTTTTGCAACTTTGGATCGCTGCTATGAGGCTTGTATTTATCGGTGTGATTTCGCATAAATTGCATTGTACTAATGAGAGAAATCTCTAATTTTTGATATTAAGATGAGGTGGTGTTAAATTAACTGACACACTGTCTTTAAGAGAACTTTAAGAGAAATAGAGCTGAAATTGGCGCGCAATCGATGCATGTTAAAATGCAAAAACAAAAGTGTTCATACAGTGTTTTTTTCCAAAATAGAGCGGGAAAATTGAGAGGATTTACATGACATGTTAGTTTTTTTTTTGATTAATGAGACAATTTTCAGAGCTCTGAAAAATTAGCGGGTTCAACACCTCCCCCAGATTTACCAGTTGTTTTTTCGAGAAAATTATAGACCGATATGTTTTTCAAAAATTAAACTGTTTTTGGGTGATCCCTTCGCTGTAGTCAATTGAAGAAAATCGGAAATCTAGATGGTTCAAAATCCAAAATTTATATTGCGTCTATTTTGAACTCCTACGAAAATGTTGAGCAAAATCTAGCATATCGAGGGTAAACCCCCTTTCTTATGAGTAGGTCAAAAAATGATCAGTCCGCTGTTTAGACCAATTTCAAAACAAAATCAATAACAATAAGCTGATCGATATTTTATAATATTTCCATAAATTCTACATTTCATTACAGGATTACGTTTTTGTGATGAATCCTTAAAAATAGAAGGAATTTAAATATGTATAGCCAAATCATCGAATTTTCATTTTCAGTATTTGAAAAACGGTTCATTTTCTCATATTTTTTTCCTATTTTCAATTGGAACAATAGTGACTTTCTACAAACCAGAAATTTTCTGAAACTTTTTTTTATTTCATGTTTAAAACATTACAAATACACGTTTAATAATTAATAATTGTTATTATTTAAATAGCCCTTCCTCCAAATAATTTAGTGCTTCTTGAATGGTGGGTTCTTGTCCAAATGCTCATGGAAGCAATCACGAATCTCATTGAAGTTCTCAGTGCAGAAAACGTAATCCAAATAGTTGGTTGGAACTCCATCTTGAGCGGTACAGTATTCCAAACACTTTCCAGTAACTCCCTTATCCTCACAACATTTCTTGTGGTTGTGTCTCAAAGAGGCACAATCCCACATTTGTCCAACAGTCGGTCCACGATCAGAACAGGTTGAAAGGAAGTTGAGGATCTGGAAATTATTCATTTTATAGTTGGAGATATTTTTTTTGAAATTTTCTTACATTGGCTTGAGAAATAGCCTTGAAGTCACAGAATCTGCTAACACATTCTGAATCAGCTTCCGTCAATGTTGCACAGCATTCTTTCAGCTTTTCATTTGGCGTTTGACCAGCAAGAGCAATAAGAGGAAGGGCAAGAAGAAGAACGTTGAACATCCTACAGAAAACAATAATTATTAATATACTATCGAAAAATAAAAATGGAAACTACAACAGAAACTGGACACTAGACCTCCTAGGTCATCCCTTATAAATCCTTATAACTAAGCTCCACCTACCGAATCTTTATCACGGATCGAGGTCATGATACATCAAAACGAACACGGATACAATTGTTATCATAAGAGAATCCCATGTTATTACCCTAACCAAACATTTATTATCATTTTTATTGGATTGCGCGCACTTTTATCAACGGACGAGCGATTTTCTCTTTTTCACTTGGCCTCATAAAATTATCATTATCGTCATTATCGAGATCTAGACAGCGAAGTCTTTACCCATTTTTCTTGGTTAATCAAGGTTGTGCTGGTATCAAGTGGGAGAAAAACCTTTGATTTTTGCAGAGAAAGTAAAAAAAACCATGTGGTTTATGCTGAATGATTATAACTTTAAAGAAAGGGTTTCACTGAATTCTTTAGTTTTCAATTTTTAACAATTTTCAACAAAATCCAAAAACATTGACTGATTCCTATTATTGGTGCCATTATTTTTAAAACACTAAAATATTTTCCAGTTATCCCGATTTCAGTAAAGTTTATTTTTTAAAAATGCCATTCTACGAGAGAATGAAAAGCTTTCGTGGCTCATGAAGCAGCATTTAAAAGTTAATAACATATCAAAATAATTGCTTCAGAAAATTTGGGGGTATTTTTTCTGAATATCAATGTCACATAAATATCATGCAAAAACACTTTATTAGTAGTTCAATCATATCACAAAAAAAATGCAGTGCTCACCAAAAACCAATAGTTTCATCGGCGTACACACGATTGTTATCATCGTTATCTTGAAAAAATGCAACTCCAAACAAATTGGAAATCCTTCGCGAATTGAACAAAATGAACACTAGAGGTATAATAAATGCATAAAGTCTTGAAGAATGACAAAGCAACGGTTCTGTGAAGTAATCGTTCAATAACTTGAAATGATAAAAATGATGGTGTTGGAGGATGTAGTCAGCAGCTGAGACGAGACAAAGAATTCCGACGAGTAGAACAGGATAGAATTGGAGCACAATCAGTGATTCTTTCTTTCTTTGACGATCGCTCATGTTTGGATTTTTCAGAATGAAAAAGTAATAGTACATCAAATTGATCATGGAGGCGATAGGAGAGAGAATGATGCAGAGAAGCATGATTGTCTGAATTATTTCAAAAATAAAACTGACATTTTTCTGTGAAAATTTAATAAATATATTTATAAGTAACAAGGGAACATCGTGACCCTTAAACTAATACAATAAACATTTTGTATCATCAATTTTCTATTGTCAACTTAAAAATTCTTGATAATTTTGTTTTGAGGGCTGCGCAATGTCACTGACGCTCCGCACGCACGCGGCTGCCGATACTCAAAACACTGGAAAATTTGAATATTCATTTTCCCGCTAATTTTCCAGTTTGTCGAGTGTTGGCAGCCGCGTGCGTGCGTGCGCTCCGTGAGGTTGCGCAGCCTGAAAGACTGCAGTGAGACCGCTCGCTGGTGAAAATATCACATATAATATATTTTTTTTAATATGGCGCACTGTCTTTAAGACTAAAAAGCGCTAAAACAGTAATTTTGCAAAAACAGAATCGTTCTCAAATGAAAAAAAACTCACAAAATCAAAAATAAATGATTTTTTAGCCTCCTCATTCGCACAGCCGTCCGCAAATAACAGTAGCCTTTTCGTTTGACACTGAGATTTGAGAGCCGAACCACAATTTTGTTCATTATTTAGTAAGTAGATTGTGGAAACATTCAGAAAAATAAGCACACCCCAAATTGCTTTTCCAGTGACTAAATATTGAAGTTTTGTGTTTTTGTAAAAATTCAATATATATCTTTGGAAAAGGAGGTACAAAATGAGCAATGGTAGGATGATCGAGACATATTTCGAGGATTTTTCAGATATTGATTGGGCTTTTCTAGAAACTGTTTCCATTTTCGTGTTTTTGAAAGATGTATGATAACATACGTCAGAATATAAAATGCAACAGCCAACGAAAGGATGGTAAATCGTGTGTAATTATACAATAACAAGATCGCCAACCCAAATAGTTGCATCAGGAGACTGATGCTCGAAACCAATGATGTGATCCAAACTTGCAAAATAATACCTTTTAGATATTCCTAAAAACCTTTCATAATTCAGAAAATCGTAATGAAAAAATAGCTACTTTTTTCCAAAAATGCATCTTCTTGAAAACAATAATCGTTTGAAAAATGATAAAGAATATTGGCAAAAAAGTTAAAACGCCCAGTAAAATTTCAAGAATTAGGATACCTATCCCGGTTACACTGAAATATTTTTTGATACTTTCGAGAACGTCGACCATTCTGTTTCGAATCAACACGGATAAATATTGTTGAACGGTGTTGAATATTAGTCAAATTGAGGGGTAAAAGAATTTTTTAAATGGCTTCAAAAAAGTTCGATAAATTGTAGGTTTGTGTTTTCTTTTTAGTTTGAGTTTTTTTCTAGATGTATGCTCTCGAATCATTGGAATATGATACTAGAAGTTCAAAAGCACGAACTTTATACAAATAATTGTGATACGTTTCTAAGAATTTCAAATACCTACTGTGAAATTTTTAAATACAGGTTGTCAGTTAATACGACACGAATCCAAGGCAAAAAAAACGATAATGACATTTTTAGAAATCTAAAATTATATGCCAAACCGATCCATTTTTCGAAAAATTCATTTTTTGGGCCGGTGGTTTTAAAAAATGGTTTCAAAAAATAATAATTCGAATACCTTGTGAAATGTTGCGAAACGTACATCTATTCTATCTGCTTTCAAAATTCTGCGAAATTTTCATTTTTGGATGAAAATTACGAAAATCAACGTTTTTTCCCGAAATTTATGAAGGATCCCGTTTAGTTTCTGTAAGAAAAATTAATTTGACATTTATTAAAAATAATTAACGACGTTTAGCAAAAAAAACGCTGAAAATTGGACAAAAACGAAAAAAAGGTGAAAAAAACACATAAAAAATTCAAAAATTCAAATTACCGCGCACACAACCGACTACTGTTCAGTGGAGCGCACATGAAAATCCATATATCGCGGTAATTTAAAATCTTGTCAGTGCAGCGGCAACATTTTTAACTGGCACCCATGTCGTTAAAATTAGGTTTTGATTTATTTGAGCAGATAAATTTAAACATAAAAAAAACTGAATTTTACCCAAAGTCAAAACTTCAAAAAAATAATTTTTAAAAGATCTTAGATAAGAATTCAACACATCATCCTCGGGTGTAAGGGTCAACATGTTTGGTTACATATTTTCAACACGTTTGGCGATATCATTTTCAACATGTTGCAAACGTGTAACCAAACATGTTTAACGATGTTGCCAAACGTGTTGAGATATGTAACCAAACGTGTTGAACGCTTGCAATAGACATTGAAAGGAGGAGAGATGGAACGAAGCAAACAGAGAGACAAAAAGAAAAAAAATTGTTGGCATTAGAGCGCACTTTGCTCTGTAAAATGAAAATCTGCGTTACGTTAGGCTTGATTTTAGAAATGCTGCTGTTTGAGCTTGAAAGTATTGGAAAAATTTATTAAAAGAAACTATATACACGTTTTAAATTGTACATTCAACATAAAACATGACAATGAAGTGGGAAACACAATTAAAATCGCATGATGAGGATACTATATGAAAAAAAGATGTTGATAAAATATTAAAAAAAGAAGGGAATAAAACATGATGTGGATAAAAAATATGGAAAAAAAAAGAAATAATAATTATATGAAAAAGAAAGATGGGGAAAAGGAAAAAATGATAAAAATATGAAAAACTTAAATGTCCATTAAATTCGCTAGGCCCTCAAACTGGCTTGCAGAAGATGACGGGGAGGGTACAGTCGAAGGTTTATCATATTGGTACGGGTTTTCTTGCAATTTTTGTTGGTTTTCTGTAAATTGATGATATAAATTTGGATACGATAAAACTTCATTTAATACCAAATGTCTCTGAAGTATTAGAATGCACACATTGACCAAAAACTGATGTAACATCCCTTCCTACTAACGCCGATAGCTCACCAATGGAGATTGTTACTAAAAACGAGTTTTTAAATTTAGAGAAAAATTTATGTTGTAACTGGAAATACCTTGTTGAGAAGATGATGGCACGGTTTGTAAAAGTGAACGACTCTCCACAGAAATCCGTTGTTGCGGACTTTCTTGCGGCAGCCTTGGTGGAGGCGGGGTTTGAATGCAAACAGTGCACAGTCTTCAACCCCGCCCCCTGTATTATTTTTCAGTTTTTATTTATTTATTTTTGTTTTTGATAGAAAAAACACATTTTAGGTATTTTTTTCGACGGAATTTGACTAAATAAATTTTTTAGGGTGTTGAAATTTCATTTAGAACAGATTTCACGCCAATTATCGTATTTTCACTGCTGTTTTCATTGGTTTTTAATTTTCTTTTGAAAAATAATTCATTTACAGAATATACATCGAGAAGAATCATCAACATCACTGGAATTTTATCATCAAATGCTTCCACAATTGTTACGGAGATTTTATGACAAGGTAAACAAGAATAAAACACTGAATTCAATAATTATCTTCAGATATTTGGTTAAGGAAGAAATGCCGATAGTTTTTCGATTATTTCGAATGCAGTTCTTCATTTCTCGCATCCGCAACAGCCACTTCTTCTTGCATTTTACAAGATTCATAGGTAAAATTTATTAAATAGCAAATATTTCTGTATTCTAGCCAACATTTTTCAGAAATTCGATTAATGACACAATGACGACGGATTCTAGCTGGTTTCGAATTGAAGATGCGATGAAAAGCTTTTTTTTAGCTTTTAAAAGTGGAAATTTCAAGCACATATTTTTCTTTGGTGAATTTTTATCAATATTGTTCCATTCCAAAAATTATATCGTAGGTTATTTCTGTTCTTTCAGGAAAGTTCTTTCATCGTACAATAAAGAAAATTATCGACTACTGGTTTATTATATCGCCAACGTTCACGATGAAAAGAAAAACACGAAAAGGTGACATACGACGATCGGAAAAGTAAGGTTTCATATTAAATATTATTATTGTGAATAATATAAAGTTTTTTTTTAAATGCTCATACTCGATTCCAGGCAAGAGAATATAATAACATTATTATTCAGTTTAAAACAATTATTTATTGAATTATGTACAAAAAATATTACTTGTTCCTTACTTTATTGGTTGTTTGTCGTCCTCGGAAGGTTCTGCGCTACTTTCGTGTACTTATCGGAATGGGCTATCCTGGAAGAACAGAATTAACCTACGATATAATTTGTGGAATGGAACAATATTGTCAAAAATTCACCGAATAAAAAATGAACTTGCTCTTCAATTCGAAACCAGCTGGAATCCGTCGTCATTGTTTCATTAATCGATTTTCTGGAAAAATTTTGGCTAGAATACAGAAATATTTGCTATTTAATAAATTTTACCGATGAATCTTGTAAAATGCAAGAAGAAGTGGCTGTTGCGGATGCGAGAAATGATGAACTGAATTCGAAATAATCGAAAAATTATCGACGTTTCTTCCTTAACCAAATATCTGTAGATAATTATTGAATTCAGTGTTTTATTCTTGTTTACCTGGTCATAAAATCTCCGTAACAATTGTGGAAGTATTTGAAGATAAAATTCCAGTGATGTTGATGATTCTTCTCGATGTATATTCTGTAAATGAATTATTTTTCAAAAGAAAATTAAAAACCAATGAAAACAGCAGTGAAAATACGATAATTGGCGTGAAATCTGTTCTAAATGAAATTTCAACACCCTAAAAAATTTATTTAGTCAAATTCCGTCGAAAAAAATACCTAAAATGTGTTTTTTCTATCAAAAACAAAAATAAATAAATAAAAACTGAAAAATAATACAGGGGGCGGGGTTGAAGACTGTGCACTGTTTGCATTCAAACCCCGCCTCCACCAAGGCTGCCGCAAGAAAGTCCGCAACCATGGTGTACGTTCACTTTTACACACCGTGGATGGGAAATGTTTAGGCAGTGGGTCATGCTCTGGTTCCCTTTTAGGAACAAAATATTCGCTGAATTGAACCTCCTCGGAGTTACAATTGATTCTTCGCTCACACCTTCCTCTAGCAAACGAGGCGAATTCGACGGGAGATAAATCGCCTGAGTCGGCTAAACCGGTGTCCTCGTCATAATTTGTAGCATCTTCAATCACATTTCCGGCCGAACAACCAACATCTGGCAAGTTTTGTTTAGGATAGTGTAAATATGACGCTTACTTTTTCGAAGAGAAACGGAAAGGACTCCATCCTCTAATTCTTTCATAGAAGAGCTGTTTTCCATAAAATCCGTGAAAAATCTGTGATCTTCAAAAGTATTAGGTTCCCTTCCCTCTTTAACATTGCAAATTCTTATAGCCGATTGTAATAATAAGTTGAAATTTGATTCAATTACTCTCTGAAACATAAACTTGTATTTTAAGATCTATTCATAATTTTCCAAACCTTTAACACAGCAGAAAAATCAACCAATATAACTGTTGATATCGAAGAGATAATGCTTGACGTGCTGAAATAAAAACAAATTAAACGTGCCAAGTCAAACTATTGTTACATTCTAGCGCATGGACACCTGTCGGTGCTGTTTTTCAATATATTTTTGCATTTTCGGCACAGATTCTTTTCTTTTATTTGATATGGCTCAAGTAATTTTGTCTTCATTTTTTTTCCTTCTAAATAGTCAATTGCAGATTTCGGATTAGTTATTCTCTTCAGAGCAAGCCCTAAAAATGAATAATATTTTCTCTTCAACCAATAAAAGCTTACCTGTTCGACTAAGAGGATTTTTCATTGTATCAAAGCATAACATCAGATTGCGTATTTCTGAAATAAATGTTTTTTTTTTTTGAAAAATATAAGGAAAGAATTAAACTCACCATATTCATCTACATATTCATTTCCAATATCACACGACTTTTCATTTTCATCTTCTATTTCAACCATATCATCTGTCAGAACGTCATTGTCTACTGCAACTGCGTCATCTGCAGATTTAAAAATATCCGTTTCTTCTTCTTCCTGTTCTGAACTTTCATCATAACGAATTCCCACATCGTGTATAGATATAATGCTTTTAATCTTATTTGAAGAATAAGCCATTATTCTACAACATTGAATTCTGAAAAATAATGCAAATCATTGAAAGATAAATACACACGTTTTGTAAAACTAAAAACCAATGAATACACCGAATACATATGTAAATTTCATAAAAAAACGCTAAAATTTAAATTCCCACTAAATTATTTAAATGGTGCAAACACCTAAGTTGACGCGCAAATGCACAGTCAACCATCAACATGTTTGGCGACTTGATTGCCAAACGTGTTGCGCGCTGAACGTGTAACCAAACATGTTGAAACTTTTTGACACGCCCATTTATGTAACCAAACATGTTGACCCTTACACCCGAGTCCACGTACTCATGAACTTTTGTAATCCATTTATTTTCATTCGTAATTGCAAAATAAAACCTTTTCAGAGACATAACAAAGTAGAAGTGAGACAAAAATAACCACCGAAATCATCGAATTCCAAACCTTTTCAGTATCTTCAATCGAACAAAAATATGAACATTCGTTTTCTGTTCACCCTTCTAATTATTACCACAATTGTACGCTCTCAATATGATGATGATGAAGATGACGACGATATGGAACAACCAACAGATCAACCACCAGATAATCCAGAAGCTCTGAAACTTCCAGTTGACGTCGGCGAAAATCAGCTTGATAGCATTTCTCGAGGTTTTGGAAGTTTCCCACCAGTATTCAATCGATGCGGACAGTCTTCTGGAGGGTATCTTAATGAAAAATTTAAGACTGCAAATGATATACACGTAAAATGTGAGCCAAAACCAATGAGAGTGATTTTTGATGCGACTGGCACAATAGAACAACGCATCACAGTTGGGAAAAATTTTAATATTCCATGTATGAGGTGAGTTCTCTTTCAACATAAAATTCAATTGTTTCTTGTTCAGCATTCTGGGATGTGCTCACGATAAATTCGTTGCAACCAACGAAACGAACAAGGATGGTCAAATGGTTCCAGTTTCCCAACCAGCATCTGATAAGACAAATAAAATTTGTGACGATTTTAACTTTAACAAATCGAAGAGTCATGCGCATTCGGTTACAAAAAACGTAGTTTCAAAAAAATCGATAATTTTTCTCAGAAAGTCATTTTCACAAATGAAAACCATTGTCACACTGACCCTTTCGGAGTAACCATGGATGGACTACATCAAAACGCTGTCGTGTTTCCCAGATGGTTGAAGAAAACAGAGTCGGTTTATAATTTGAGAGCTACATTTTTTGAGGATATGGTTAGGATTTCAAACCTTTTGAACTATTTTCGGCCAAATCAAAATTTTTTCCAGAAATTGTCTAGCAATGACGCTCAATATGTGAACTTTATCACTACTCCTGAAATCGGCAGTCATGTATGGAAGCAGTGTGGAGCAACTTGTGATCAGGGGATTGCAGCCAAGTTCTATATGCCGATTTCGACGTGGACAATGATGTTTTTCATCAATGGAAATTGTGAATCGTGGGGTTTTTTTTAAGGAGGGCTTTACGCAGTTTCTAAATGAAAAAGTTAAAACGCAAAAACAAAGAATACTCATGTTATAAATGGGTTTAAAAAATTTTTTAATTCAGAGAAGAAAAAAAAACGGAAAAAACGAGTCACGTGGAAAAAAAGGACCAACGCGGAAGAAGTTGTGTTTCTAGTCCGCGAAAGTTTGGTTTCCTAGGCCAACTATTAAATTTTCGCGTTTTTATTCATTTTTTAAATTTTATTTGTTTTTTTTGCATTTAAAATGAAAAACAGAGCAAAAAGTAAAATTTTGCAATTATTTAGTTTCTAAACAAATACAACACTTTCAAGTTTTTCAAAATTCTGAAAAAATTGTAGAAAACAGCAAAAAGTACGGTTATAAAAACTAAAATTTAAAAAACAAACATTCATCGGCTTGTTATTCATGCAAAATTATAACGTTGTTTCATTTTAAATGCAAAAAACCAAAACAAATTTAAAAAATGAATGAAAACGCAAAAATTTAATCGCTGGATTAGGAAACCTAACTTTCGCGGACTAAAAACACAAGTTCTTCCGCGGTGGCTCGTTTTTTTCTGTTTTTTTCTTCTCTGAATTAAAATTTAAAAAAAAACACATTTATAACATGAGTATGCTTTTTTTGCGTTTTAACTTAATTTATAATCTGCCTAAAGTCCTCCTTTAAATGATTAGAATATCACCAGTTTATCAAAACTATGCCCTCATTTTTCAGAATCAAAATATGCATTGACCCCGGAAAATTCATGAACAATTCAGCCATGTTCGAATGCAAAAAGAATTTGGAGCTCACAATTCTGCCCATCAACGGGGTCATCATTTGGCCAAATTTGGGAAGAGCATCACTTATGGAAATTATTCCTCCCGATTACACGGCTTCTAAAGTTGTTGGATTTGAATTCCGGTATGGTGTTGAGTTGAATGGCAAAATGAGGCCAGAGGTATTTCTTTTTTCCCCTTTTTTCAAGGATTTAATATTTTCTTCTTTAGTTTTATGTTGGAAACATATTCAGAGAATATGTGACCAGTGACTCGGCTGGTTATACAGCAGAAATGGCGTCGAGAATTGGAGTTGTTTTTTCATCCGCTGAATGTTTGCGTTTAGGAGCTGGGGTTGCATCTAAGGTATTTATTATATCATGATTTTAAGCTGCTCTTTATCAAAACCAATTTTTCAGAATATCCAGAATTCCTATGTTCTCGTCAATCCAAATGCGAAGGTAACAAATGTGGATCCACAAAAAGCGGAAGGTGACGGCGTCACTGGTGGATTGGAACAAGAGGTTGTTGAGGAAAAAGGCGAGGGAATTCCTTTGACAACGACTCCAGCTCCGCCGATTGCAAGTCTTAATTTTGCATCGCGTGGTTTTAAGTATAATCCGGATCATACCGCATTGTATCTGGCAGGAAAATGGTGGGTATGGTCGTTGTATGTTGGATTCGTTGTTGGAACACTCGTTTCGGTTGTTGGTTTTGGTTTTGTGTTGCGTTTGTTACGCAAAACAGTTTATGGATTTTGGTAAGTATTGGAGTTGGAAAAGAATAAATTCCCATTGAATTTAACATGGAGGGAGGTTCATCAATAATTCAATCGAACTCTAAAAATCAATTATTCCCAATTGATTCTTAGAAAACTCGCGAATACTACTTTTGTCCCAAACTTATTAATATTTATGTTTAAAAGAGGGCTTTACTGAGCCACTAGTGCATCTGGGACGAAAATATACTTCATTCTCATTCTAAATCTGTTTTAAAAATTTTCTAAACCCACCTAGAAGCCGAGAAAACGCGTTTCAAAACATTGGCCTAGAAAAAGTATCCACCGTCGAAAACTAGTCCGCAGGCAGGAAAAATTCAAAAAAACATAAATTAAAATGAAAAAAAAACATAAAAAAGGAATAATATAAGCAATCTGCATAACTATTTATTAACGAAACACGAAAGACGCTCATAGGAAAAAGTTCGGCCAGGTTGACACTTTTCCTAGGCCATTGTTTTGAAGCTCATTTTCTCGGCTTCTAGGTGGTTTTAGAAAATTTTAAAAACAGATTTGGAATGAGACTGAAGTCTATTTTCATTTAACTTACATTTATTATCTCCGTATAGTCCTCATTTAAGCATAAATTTGGAAAAGTGCTAAAATAAATAAACGTTTAATTTTTAAAAATAAAAAAATAATTTACTGGAATTTTCGGTTTTCAATAATCAAAAATTTCGAGTTATTTTTTCATAACAATGCACTTCTTTGTAAAAAGTCGAAAACAGAGAGAATTCGTTAAAAAATAAGGTTTCTAAATTTTCAACTATAATTTTTGAGCTTCGTGAAAAATCAATCAATGGGAAAAATGCTCGATCATCCGAAAATAGACCAATTAGAATCGAATTTCATAATGTAAAAATCTCCCTCCATTAAGGTACCGCGGAATGTACAAACGTTATGGCTGTGATGCTTCTGGAACGACTGGTGGTATCACCGGTGTCGGATTCGGTTCCACTACAACAGGAGCCATGACCATCGGCACCACTGCCACTGGAACCACAACTGGAACTCGGACATCCTCTACATCCCCACTAAATGAAAAAAGTCCTCACTCGAACACTGCGACGAAAACAAAAACAAGCGAAGATACACTGGCATTATGATTATTAAATAAAGTTTATTTTTGAAAATAGTTCTAAAACCCGAAAATACAAAAACTTATCCGGAATTTAAAAATATGAGGACCATTACAATAAAACCCGTACCATTGTATTATTTTTTTTAAATAAAATACATTTTTTAAACATTAACAGGACTTTTGGACTTTCGTTCAAGGGTTAGTGCACATGTTGACGGTTTGAAAAATCCTGATCCAGTTCCTTCATTATCGCTAATTGGCTTGTTATTTCTGAAAAAACAACGCGGTTCTTAAAGATTAAAAAAAAAATTTAAAAACCTTATTAGCTGCCGAAAAGTGGTTCGGAACTTGCCAGAAAATGCGTAATAAATGAAAAATGTTGAAGAAGTGTGGAGGATTATGAGGAAAATAGTGAATTCGGCGAATACTTCCCAGTAGAAGCTCTGAAAAATTAAAAGTTTAATTTTTAGGAACATGTTTGGATGCACTTTCGCTCAATCCGCGCTCAAAAGTTCTTGAATTTTGAAAAGGAAAAAAAACGTACAGTCTGCGTTAAAAATCCTCCGAAAATACATTCGGCAACTTTGAGAAACATTGAGAACAAATGACAAAATGCAAAGAATATTGTGACTACTAGAAGCATGACGGTTGTGTTTTGTTCTTTTCGCTTCTGAAATTAATAAACCCCCCTATTTATATTATTGTTAACCGCTAATTATTACCTGGACAGTGAAGGCGTTGATGGTTTCATCACTATGTCTTATTTCTCGAATAACATGGAAATTTGCAACACACATAATAAGAATCGGAAGGGAGTAGTCGAAAATGACGGATAAAACTACAAAGTAGATCATAAAGTACCACCTGAAAACGTAATTTTTTTTAAAAATTGAAAACTCTTTCCGGAATTCTGTTACCAATTCTCTTTTGTGTCCAACATCCACATTTCGAACACGAAACCATCGCCGAACTTGTAGTCGAAAAATCGGGGGAAATTAAAAACAATCGAGAAGATTATTATGAATATTCCGGCTTTCAGGGTGTTTCGATTGGTGCAGAGGATCTTCGCCTGGAAATGAGTTGTTTTACGGAATGAAAAATAACCTTGAAAACAAAATATTATTCGAATTTAGAATATCTTCATTGAGATAAGTTATCAATAAAACATATAATAGTTATTTGGATATTTTTTCAAAAAACTTATTTTAAGTTTTTAAACGAGTGCTTTACGGAGCTAATGAATGCATCTGGGATGAAAATACTCATTCCAAATCAGTTTTCAAAATTTTCTAAAACCACCTAGAAGCCGAGAAAACACGCCTTAAAACGATAGCCTAGAAAAAGTGTCCACTGGCGAAAACTAGTCCGCAGACATGAAAAATGAAAAAAAAATGAAAAAAAAACATAAAAAACATAAAAAGGACTAATATAAGCATTCTGTATAACTATTGATTAACGAATCACGAAAAAAACTCATAGAAAAAAGTTCGGCCATGTAGAAACTTTTTCTAGGTCATTGTTTTGAAGCTCATTTTCTCGGCTTCTAGGTGGTTTTAGAAAATTTAAAAAAAAGATTTGTAATGAGAATGAAGTCTATTTTCATTTAAAGTATATTTATTATCTCCGTAAAGCCCTCCTTTAAACAAAATTAAGAAAAATTAGCTTGCCTAAATTAGTAAAGATTACTTTTTCTAGATTCCCAATTAACAATCTATTATATTATTCCAAAAACAAGCATGATGGTTTTGAAAGAAAAATGGTTTGCACTTTATTTTTTTCAGAAGATTCTAAAAAAGTTCAAAAAAATTTTTTTTAGTTTTTCGGATTCAGTTCACGAAGATCGTGTTGGGTCTAAATATTTTCAAACCTTATTTTCAATCTTGGAATTTGGATTAATGTACAGGTTTCAAATAAGATTTCGGGAAAATGCAATAAAATCTAAAATCAAATTTAAAGAGTATGGGACAGATTAAAAAAAATTTCATAGCTGAAAAAGTTGATTGAATTTGATTGCGACATTATTTAGTCGAAAACGGACAAAATGTGTTAAAATTGTCGAATCCATTTGGAATCAACCCGTGAATCATTCGTGAATAAGATTAACGGATTGATTCCAAATTCCATCCGAATAGACCCCTTTTTTTGGAAGCTCCCGAAAAAGATTTCATTTAAAATTCACCTGCAACGGTCTGCAAACAGCAATCCACCTCTCTATCGTAATAAGCACCATAAAGTACAAACTACACGATTTTGTCATCATACAAAGTGGATAAACATATTGTGTGCTGTATGCAAAAAATTCCATGTGGTAGGAATGTTTCTGCCATTGATTTGACCTGAAATTTATAAAGTTTTTTTATAAAAAGTGTTGAAAATTGATTTACTTACCATATTGGCAAGAAAACTAAAATAAAAATCGGTGTTATTAGAATTAGTAAAAGAATGTCGATCAATGATACAATGAGAAGTAATGTTCCAACCTGAAAGTTGACTTTGAGACGTTTTTTTTGTTTATAACAATGATTCTTACCGTAGACCTCCTCATGTGAGAAGTACGATAGACAAGAAATGAAGCGAAATTTCCAAGAAGTCCTATAATAACCACCGGAATATATAGCCATGCTTTTAATTCATAGAATCCGTACCGTGACATTTTATCCTAAAAAAATTGAATGTACAATCAATAAAATTAGAAACTCATCATAAAAATAGAAGTAAGAATCCTTGAGTAAACAGAAAAAAAGTGAAGATAAATGGACGTGTGAATCTCGAGAAAAATATGGGCGCTGGATGTGAATTCATCTAGTATTCTTCTTCTTCTTTTATAAATTGTGTCCTTTTTCAATATTTTTTATGAAAAAAAATCCAAAGTTTGTGTATACAAAACAAACCACCTTAAAAGTGGAGGCAATTTCAAGAAAAAGTGCCTAGAAATTTTAGTTCAAAAATTGAGTTGAAATTTCAGATAAAAATGGAAAAAAATGAATAGAGAAATGTTATGACATAAATGAGACTATTCTTGTTTTTAAAAATATTAATTAAACCGTAAAGAGATGAAGAAAACACTGAAAAATTTTCTAATTTTTAATTAAAGAGCTATAAATTTTCAGAGCTTTAAAGGAATTTTTAAAAATTTTCGGGAGCACCCGCAGATTTTCAGAAAATGAGTTCATTGTCTGGACTTTTTTTAAAACCCGTTTCTATGACAAATTTTGAATAAAACTCAATTACACCACTTTTTCTTGCGGCAGTTCCTGATTCTTTGCTGAGTAAGAAAGTCAAAACAATTGTAAATTCGATCAAAAAAAATTTATCAAATTTCTGGCATGACTCAAAGAAACTAAGCTGATTTTTGCTCTTTTTTTTAAATGAATTTCACCTCCAAGAACTTCAGATTCTTGCCTAATAAGCTCATGTGCCAAAAGTTCAGACAAACAAACTGTTATTGCCTTTCATCCCCCTTGTTGTAAATATTTTTCTTATCCGCGAACTTCAATAGACTAATTAGAGACTTCCGCTAACATTTTTTTATTGTAAACACGGAACTTGTCACAACTACTGAACTTTACATCTCTCTTACTCGTGAAATGATGTCTGAAAAAAAGGAATGTGTACTTTGAAGGTAGCTGAGATGTGGTTTCCGGAAATCTGAATTACGTCTAAAAACTTTAAAAAAAAAGAACTTTTGGATTGATCTATGAAATATAAACTAGAATGAAGTTGAATGGAATTAGGTTGGTGAAATTTCGAAAAGCAAAAATTATATGTTTTAGGTAAATAACGTGCAACAATTAACAGCAAAATTTAGAAACATCCTTATTAAAAAATTAAAGGAGGGCTTTACGGAGCTAATGAATGCGTCTGTGATGAAAATGGACTTCACACTCATTCCAAATCTGTTTTTAAAATTTTCTAAAACCACCTAGAAGCCGAGAAAATGAGCTTCAAAACAATGGCCTAGAAACATGTCCACCTGGCCGAACTTTTCCCTATCAGCTTTTTTCGTATTTCGTTAATGCTTATATTAGTCTTTTTAAAATTTTTTCATCTTAATTTATGTTTTTTTGGATTTTTCATGCCTACGGACTAGTTTTCGCCGGTGGACACTTTTTCCAGGCCATTGTTTTGAGGCACGTTTTCTCGGCTTCTGGGTGGTTTTAGAAAATTTTAAAAACATATTTGGAATACGTCTGAAATCTATTTTCATCCCATTCATTATCTCCGTAAATCCCTCCTTTAAAGACAGCTGTTCAGTTAATTTGACCCTACCTGTTCTTAGTTTCAAAAAATAGAGCGTGTTCTCATTAGTACAATGTAATTTATGTGAAATCACACCGATAAATACACGCGTCATAGCAGCGGTCCAAAGTTGAAAAAATCAAAATTTGAATGCGCGCGTGTCCGTGCGACGCGGTCAGTGTCCGTGCAACGCGGTCGGAATTGGCACGAAACACAATTATTTGAATTTGGCTACACGTTGGTATTGTTCTTTGGACCACCTGCGCTCCCTTTCCAATTTTGATTTTTTGCCTTGAATTTGGATCGTGTTAACTGACAAGATGCCTTTAAACATCACAAGACAAGTGAGAAACAGTGTGCCATTTATTTTTGACTTGACAAAAATAATAACACTGTTCACCAAAGCGTTTGAAAATCTGTATAATGAAGGGAGTTCTATTGAATGACGCGTTGGATACTATAAAGGTTTCCAGCGCGAATTATCTTATGGAATTTATTGATTTTATTGAAATCGAATGTTCTATTTTGTCTAAGACATAAAATATTAACATTTACTATTTCGGAAAACTTCATCTTTTCTAAATTTTTATGAATTTTTGTGAAACTTCATAAACACGAAACAAAGAGTATAAAGTCGCTTGAAAAAAACATAATTTAAAACAAATCTTAACTGTTATCTTGACCTATGATCCTAAATGAATATTTTTTAAATATCTAATTTGCACAATTTAATAATTAATATTTAAAAACTAAAAAATACTTTAAAAAATATCTAACAATCCGTTAGAATATCTAAAAATATATAATAAAAATATCTAAAGAAAATATGGGCGTTAAATAAAATTTGGGTTGCTATTTACCAGGAATCCAACTTGTGGGTTTCTAGGCATTTTGACAAATTCGTACCGGACAAAAAACGAATCTGTGACAAACATCTAAATCCCCGAAATCCAATGAACGTTTGCCGATCACATTTTCAGCACTTTCGGCATTTTTTTCATTATTATTTTAAAAAATCTTTAGTCATATTTAACTAATCAAACTAAATTGTTTCCCGATTTAAAAAGAAAATGTTCCATTGGTTTTTAGTAATTCATTTCGAACGTGACAGAAGTGCATTATTTTCAGAAATTACATAAAAATATATGTATGATACAAATCGAATTGCGTAGAGCAATTATGTATTAATGGATGTATGTATAGTTTCTAATAGACTTGTACTCTTTGAATTAAGAGTGACGACGTGATGTCTAAAAAAAAATCGGAAGTTTTTTTTACAATCAAGATCAATTATACGTTTGCCTAATTAATGATGTAAATATTTATTTTTAGAGAAAATAAAAGGAAATGAAACTTGACTAGAAACGGCCAATTACTCGAATATAGATATCTCAAATTTCGGTCTAGTGTGAAAAAGAAAGGGAATAATTTGTCAAAGAATAAAGAGCAGATATAGTCCATAGAATACTCCAACTATTTTATAAATTAATGCGGGAGTGGGGCGGAAAATATTGGTTATTTACACGTAGTTGATTCGGTTCAGTTTTAGACAAGTGTTGACGCGGATGGATTAAAACTTGTACTCGGAAAATGAGAATTTCAAATTTTAAAGATTTGAATAGACATCAATGAAAAAAGTGGGTTGGATTATTATTCGTAGACATTTTTACGTTTCTTGAAACGAGATGAAATGATGCGAGAAATAGAACAAAGAACAGAAATTCTTAAAATGGTATAAGTTCAGGGAGATCAGGGAGATCATTTCGGTACTGTAAAAAAATAAAAATACAAACATTTTCGGGAGCTCCCGATGGAGATAACAAGACTCTGGAATTGTATACATTTCAAGGGATGACGATTTTGATGAAAACATTTTGGTAAGTTATTAATAAAAACAGAAAAAAAGACGTTTTTGTCTCTTTTCGAGTTAAAATTTTCACTAGAACTCGGTAAACAATATTTTCATTCTCACAAAACAAACAAAGTTTTTAGAAGAACACAGAACACTAACCAGAGAACAACGTTAGATACTTTAAAGATTCCGTACAATTTTTAAAAATTTATATTTAATATTTTCAAAGCAAGATTTGTGACGGAAAATTTATCCTTAAAAAAACGTTGGGGGTTTTGCGACAAATCATTGAACACTCATTTGTAGTTCTAATGGTGCGTATATCTGAAAGCACAGACTTCAGATAAATCAGCATTGTACATGAAATTGTAGATTTTCTATAGAAAGGGCATTCATATAATATAGTTCGAAAAATATGCTCTCAAAACTTCGCCCAACGTTCTTTTATTAATTATCTGTTGATTTTTAGGCTCAGGTTTTTTGAGAGTGGAATTAGAAGGTCTACTAAAAGTTTCTGCTTTGAGTTGATTTTAAAAGACCTGGCGAATTTTATGAAGCTTAAACTTTTGAAGTTGGGTTCCTAGGTCACCTATTCACCTATAAAACCAATATAAACACTTTACATTTTGAATTTAAAATTTTTGTATTTTAAATGCAAAAAACAACACAAAATGAATAAAATTCACAAATTAAATAGATGACCTAGGAACCCAAGCTATCGCGAACTAGAAACCAAAATTCTTCCGCGGATAGCTCGTTTATTCCGTATTTTCTTCCATGAATTAAAAAATAAATTCTAAAACCCATTTATAACATAAGTATGTCATTTTTGGGCGATTGAACGTCATTTATATTTTCGGTAATGCCCACCTTTAAACATGGTTGAGAAGATAATTTGCAAGAAAAACTTAATTTATCTCAAATGAGTCATAATTTTTATACGATCGAAATGAATTCCATATGAACTTTGCTTCGCGATTTGGAACTGGAATTTAGATTTTTTGACAAATAGTTTAAAATAGACACCTGGAACAAGCTGGAAGCGATTCGAGTGTCTTGAAATTGGTCTAAAAGATCCATGATTTAATATCAATATGTGAATAATTTTCAAAAGTTGAGAAAAAATGTTACACAACGAGCTTCGCTGAGAAGTACAACTGAGTTTCAGAATTTGTTCATTTTGAATCATAATTATTGTACTCTGAAGCCACCGAAACCAATTTTACGGACAGCCCTCAACTCGTTTCCTCAAGGAACTAAATTTAAGAAAAAGACGTGAAATTTCAAACTAGCTTCAACTTTTTTCGTACTAAAAATACTAAAAATACGAGTAAAACACAACGTATCCACATGAGCTTCTTCTTCCTCCCCCCTACGCAATGAAAATGTTTTATTTTGTTTGATTTTAATTAGAGGCAAAATTATTTTCTTTCATTTTACTTAAATCCAGGAAACTATATTCAGAGAGATGATTTTTCAGAGTTTAATTGAATAATACAATTATGGAAAAGTATAGTTTGAATTATATCTAATTACCAGTGACTCTGAAAAACAATGAAACTACATTAGCTTATGCAGATTATACTTGATTTCATTTTGATTTATTCATATGTTACAAACGGACTAGAAAACAGCAAGAAAACATACATTCCACTATTTTGGAATCCACCTGAAAAAAAAACAGCTCTGAAATTCTAAAAAAAAATGATCCAATATTGTTCAGCACATCTTGATTTGGAAATTGCTATGGGACCGATGTTTCAAAGAAAAGGTTATGTAAACAAAGAAAAAACAACTACTGAAAAAAGAGGGTTCAGAGACCAGAAGGAAACAATAAAATACTCAGATTTCTAGAATTTATTTATTTTGAAGGTGCTCAAGCAAACAGTTGACATATAAATCACCCTAAACAAAAATTTAAAGAACCGATATCCAATAATTCTTTAAAGACAGTGTTCCACTTTACTCTTTACAGACAGTGTGCCACTTTTCTGAAACTAAATTTCAATTTCGTCAAATTCATTCTGTCATTATAAACTCAACGTAATTATTAAGAATCTAACTGAACTCGCATCTAATTTAGTAGTTCAAAAAAAAGCTTGAAACATCAAATTCAAACGATTTTACGGCCGTTCAGGACAGTCTAAACATTCAGGAAGAAGCCCAAAATCTCCAAACCGGAAAAAAATTACAGTTTCTAAATAACAAAATGCAATTAGTAAACTATTGATATACCACGAGGAAGATAGAGGTTCAAAATATAGTGATTGTGATGATAAAAGTCACAAAATTTCTATAAAGATATTCATGACGAGTTTCAGATATGAATTTCGAGTATTTATAGCGCTGAAAACCAAAAATCTAGCTGGCAAATGATTCAGCCAAGATTTATGAGAAGTAAGTGATTTTATGGGTCTAAAGATACTTTATTGTGATTAATAGTCAATGTCTGAAAATTTCCGGGAAATACGATTTTAGAAATCTCGTTTTAGAGATTAAAGATTAAATTAAGTAAACAGATGATTTCGAGTAAAAAGTTTCAGATCTTTATTTATCTAAAAATAAAAATGAATTGTGAGTCATCTTCAACGAATTTCCAACTTTACTTCCTTTATTAAATGAGATCAGAATTTCATTCAAGTTCCGGAAGAAAGAGCAAAAAAGAGTGTTGACGGCAACAAAGTAAGATGTTTTTTCTTTTCTTTTTTTTCTAATCTAACATATGAAGTCATTCAGATCAATGTGCGCCGCCATATGTAATAAGAGGGCGTATCAGCAAACAAAAATAATTTTTAGAAAAAATCAAAGATGAAGATTATACCAAGGTCGAAAACTTTCGAATTTTCATGTCTACATCATGGCCAACGAATTATAAATTGTTGACGCAAAAATTTGAGACCACATTTCTTGGAAAGAATCCGTTATTTGTATTCTTGGTTGGAAAATTATAACAGAATTGAAATTTAGCACAAGTTGTGAATTCAAAGCAGAAAATGTGACCAAAAAGTTAAATATAAATTAAAAATTAGGTTATGGATATTTGTAGTGCTATTTTTGACATTTTCACATGGAAATGTCATTTTTAGGATCAGAAAATTAGGCTGATTCTAAAAATATATATTTCAGTGCTGTAACTTTGGAAAATTCTAAAATTCAAATTTCAATATTGTCAGAACGACACTTTTTTAATATTTTTTTAGGTTGTTTGAATTTTTCAATTTTTTCAACATTTTCAATAACGTTTTATGATGTAGAAAATTATGCTGATTCTAAAAATATATCTTTCAGTGGTCTAGAACCTTCTTGACTTAATAAAATTCTCAAGAAATTATGTAAGCTCGGTCTCAAAAATTCCTGAATTGAATTGTTGGGTTGCACACTGACTAATATTTGAAAAAAGATATAAAACAAAATATCTTGGCAACCCATGCGTGTAAAAGCATAATTTCAGTGGCTTCTGCAAAATATGAGCAAGAATAGTAAAAATAAAAAATAAAAACAAAAACGTATTTCAATTAAAGAAACTTGAAAAAAAAGCTCAATCGTGATCGTGTTTTCTGTAATGACGGAAGCTTAAAGACAGCGTGTCAGTTAACACACTCTAAATTCGAGACAAAAAATCTAAATTCGAATGGAAGCCCAGAAGGTCGGTAAAACAATACCACTATGTAGTCAAATTCAAATAAATGTGTTTCGCGCCAATTCCTACCGCGTTGCACGATCCGCTGCGCATTCAAATTTCCAGCAGATCGTGCAACTGCTATGAGGCTTGTATTTATCGTAGAAATTTCATTGTTCTAATGGGAGAAAGCTCCATTTTTTTCAAATTAAAGTCAGGTAGGTCTTTAATATTTCCATAAATATAAATTTCTTGAGACTGAAAACTGAAAAACAGGGTTCTCATTTTTAAAAATATGCGTTAACTAAGCGAGCGCGCTTGGTTATTTGCCTTTTAAAGTGTTTGTTAACTGATTTTCAATTTTTGTTTTTATCTATTCAGAAACACCTATTATTAACGAATTTGTCAAAAAAAAATTCGGGCACCCGTGGGTCCAAAACAGCTCCCGCAACCACCCGTTTTTGGGCTTTTGAGGGATCGTTTTGTTCAAAATTCAGCGTTGGAGCTGAATTTTTTTGTTGATTCCGTTAATAGTAGATATTTCTGAGTCGATTAAAACAAAAATTGAAAATCAGTAAACAGACACTTTAAACGAATCGATGCCGTTAAATTTCAGTTGATGTAATAACATATAAATCATCCGAAAGAAGAATTTTAAGAACCAATATCAAATAATACACTCTTTAAAGACAGTGTGCCACTTTTCTAAAACTGAATAATTTTAATTGCGCGAAATTCATTATTTCAGGATAAATCCAACACAATTCTGAAGTGAGACTTAAATTTTCATTTAAAAACACATAAAAATTCGAAAAAAAAGCGTTGTAGTAAGTTTTTGAGATTCAGAAAATACGATTAAAAAGTGTGGTAAAAACAAATATCTATATTGAGAGAGCGTACACCATGTGTAAATATTAGGATTAATATATTAAAAAGAGTCGTCCATGAATTGAATCGGAATATTTTTAGTTTTGAAAAAATTCAAGAATCCAAAGATCACGCAATTTTTCTGCATTATTCGGACAATTGAAGTACAATGTTTTAAAAAAATAACGTTTGAAGACTTATGAGGAAGACTTAGATAGATGGATCTGGAACAAAACAACAACTTCTTTTAGGACACATCAGGGGGATCTTGTGACTTTTAAACAACGGATTAGATCTTATCCCAAGATCCAAACATATCCTAAAGTGTGTCAGAAAATAAAACTTAACACACCAAAGCTCGTAATCCACTCCCTTACAAGGAAACGCTTTTTTTTTAAAAAGCTGTTCAACAACAGCAGGAAAAAAATAGAAGTTGGTGAATAAGATTAACACATTCAGACTGACGAAAATAAGGACATGTTACTTGCTTTGAAACAACAACAATTTATCCTAATTTCCATCTTTTTTTTTCAGCTGAAAAATGTTTTAGAATGCCTATAACAAAAGGTGCCAAGCATTCGCGTTTTTAAGGAACAATAACAAGGCTTTTAGTTTTGTCATTCGGGAATATTGGTTGTTTTTGGAACTTTTTGTTTTATCTAGAAAAAACATCGCTTGAAACAAGCGTCAAAGGTCTTTTAAGAAACTGGAAAGGGACATTTTCGAATGGCGGGGATTTCCGTTCTCGGAAGGAGTTTTTAAAGAAGAAAATATGATTCCGAAACCGGAAATGTGATGGAGAAAATTATGAGATTTGTAAATGAAAGTGTTGAGTCTAATGATTCTTTAAAAGTTCAAAAGAATATCGAGAACATTTAGATTAAATATGGAAATTAGTTTAGTGAAGTTCTCAAAAAAAATTTTTGGAGATTCTGATCCTTCTAATTTTTCAGAAAATTGCATATGGCGGGTCTAGTGATGTTCTCTAAACTCGATCTCATCTCTCATAATCGGAGTTCATTCAGTTTTATGGAGAAACCCGTTGAATTTTGAAGATTAAAGGGATTATTGGCCAAACTTTGATCTTTACTTCTTTTCACCTCCTTCGCCTTATTCGAAACCCTATACAAAACGATTTTTTGGGGAATCTCTTTTTGCAGTTCTCTGCAAAAAAGGCCTAAGACGTCGAACTTTTGTTTTTCACAACGATATTAAGGTCTATGAATTTTTGTGAAATTTGACACTAATTTTCAGAAAACTTAAAAACGTATACTTTACTGCTAGTTTTGTCTGACTTTTTTTGTAGTTTAAAGGCAACTTGTCAGTTAACACGATCCTAATTCAAGAAGAAGAATTAAAATTTGAATGGGAGCCCAGAAGTTCGAATAAACAATACCCATACATGTAGACAGATTCAAATAATTGTGTTTCGCGCCGATCCCGATGGCGTTGCTGCATGGACAGGCGCCAATTCAAACAGATTTTTTAAAACTTTGGACCGCCGTTAAAAGGCGCTCATTTTTTTAATATGTTTTTCCATATATTGCATTGTACTAATGAGAGAAAGCTCTAATATTTGAAACTAAAATTTAGTTTGGTAAAATTAACTAACAAAATGTCTTTATCCGAACCTGAAAAGTCTACAGTAACACTTAAGGATGGCTTTATGGAGATAATAAATGGACTTCATTCTCATTCCAAAACTGTTTTTAAAATTTTCTAAAACCACCTAGAAGCCGAGAAAATGCGCCTCAAAACAATGGCCTAGAAAAAGTGGCCACCGGTGAAAACTAGTCTGCGGGCATGAAAAATCCAAAAAAATTAAGAAAAAAAACATAAAAAAGGACTAATAGAATTTTGCATAACTTGTTAACGAAACAAAAAAAACTAATAGGAAAAAGTTCTGCTAGATGGACACTTTTTCTAGTCCATTATTTTGAGGCGCGTTTTCTCGGCTTCTAGGTGGTCTTAGAAATTTTTAAAAACAGATTTGGAATGAGTATGAAGCCTATTTTCATCCCACACAGGCAAGTCGCCAGGCGCACACGAGGCGTCTACCAGGTGCGCCCGGGTGTTTGGTGCGCGTCACGCACACACCAGGCGCGCCTCAGCGAACCTTGTTTTGCAATTTTCAAATAGCCTTAAAAAATTAGCTGTTTTTTGCAAAATAATTAAACTAAGCAACTTGATTCGTATTTTTTCAACATGACGTGTTATTTGAATGTCGTTAAAACATTTGAAATTCAATTTGAAGTGTCGTCAATGTAAAAAAGTTTAGTCAGATTTATCTATTCAAAAAACAGATAACTGATGTGTCAAAAGTATCCTAAAATAAATAATAGTTTGTTTTCTTTACAACTGTAACTAAAAATCCAATCCTCGTTAGTTTTAGGACATTTTTTAGTAAAACTGTAACATGCATTTTTGACTGAAATTGGATTTTCCGTAATTTTTGGTTTTTGACACACATTATGCAATTTCATGGTTAAAATTGAAAAATTTCAACAAATTAAATGGAAGAAATTATTTTTTGTCCCAAAAACAGGAGACCCGCATTTGGAACCTCATCCACACGTCAGCGACATTCGCTGTGGCGCACCCCGCGGACACGTGGCGTGCGCCTGGCGACCTTTCATTTTTATTTTTTCAGGTGGCTTCTAAATTCATCTATGCTTTATGAAAATAGTTAGAACTGAATGAAAAAAGCTTGTAAATAATGATTTCTGTAAATGTTAAGGTAATTTCATCCCAATTTCAAGCCAAAATGATCTTAAATCTCATTCTGCTTTCAAAATATCTTATTTTAGCTGTTAGAACCTTTGAAGGTCAGTATTTGAGTTTTCTTTTCTTGTTATTTCTCATTTCTATAACAAATTTATCGAAATTTTGCCATAAAAATCAAATTTCAGACGGTTCTGTCTGTCATGTCGAAAAATAGTACAAATTGGATTTGCGCGCCGCAAAATTGCTGAAATGCGAGCCTTGCTCTTGCGTGGGCGGAGCTAACGAAATTTTCAGTAAAAAATTATTTGTTTTTGGGTTTTTTTGCTTTTCTTTTCTTCAAAATGAACAAAAACTGTTTTTTTCTTTTCTATTAATTAATTATATTATTTAGCGATAATTGTTTAACAAGTATAGTAACATATCGTTCACTTAAAAAATTATTTTAAATTAAATTTTAGAGAATGTTATTTTCTTTCAATTCTTGTTCAAAATCGGTAATAAACTCTGAACTGAATATAAAAACAAATTAGAAAATTATGCAACATCGAAGAATTATATTTACCGCTTTCATTTACTTAAAAAACATGTTTTTTGCATTCGTTCTTAGTTTCTCGATATGTTTACCGTTACCAATTTTCTTCGCCTATTTTATGCCGCATTCCTTCTTGAATATACACAGATATCTTTTACGTTTCAGACGTCAAATATTCGAGACATCAATTTCGATTAAAAAAGAGCATTGGAAGTGCGAAGTTTTTTTTTACAAGATCGTTCGCGTAAGTGAGAAGCCTTATATTTCGACATGATTTATCTCTAATTTCAGGTTCATCTCTAAATAATGAAGCAAAAACTGGATGAAATAATGCTATCATGGAAATAATGAATACGTCAAGACAATGTAAGCGTATTTACTTATCAACTAATGTCAATCACTGTAATTTTCAGAACCCTGTTGCTGTCTGGAATAAAAAATTAATAAGACCCGTGAAATGGACTACAGACATTATTCAAGCAACTGTTCGACAGAGCTATGAATTTCGGACCATTTTAGTTTAATTGCTGGGTAGAAATCAATGAAGTTTTCCTTGTTCGCAGAAAAGTTCTGGACGTAGACGCCGAAAATTCAACATTAAATTTTGTTTTTGTGTTTCTATCGCTCAATTTCTCGCGTCGACGACCATTACTTTTCTGTGAACTCAGAGCTGCATCGACCACAACCTGATTTTTCCCATTTTTGGTAGTTTTTATGTACTATAAAGTTTTGCACTTTTCAGAACTTTTTTTTGGTCTAAAAAATTGTAGTAGTTCCACATTTTTCATTTTTTCACACCTCTAAAAACGTTTTCTCATTTTAACATTATCATTATCTTAAAAATGGTTTTTTTCTTGCTCTTTAAATCCCAAACCGTTGTTTTAGTATGTTTCTCACTGTAAGACCCATTGTTTTTTTTCCTAATTTGGTTGTAATTGATCTGATTTTGTTCTAAACTATTTTTCATTTAAATACATAAATAAATAAAGTTTGATCAACTAAAATACGCGTTAAATGCTATCAAATTTACAAAAAAATGAAAAGAGAATAAAGGGAAACCCAAGACAAAATTTTTCAAAAAGGTCGCCAGGTGCGCGTGGCAGACGCCTCCGGCACGCCGCAGCTGGTACGTCGTGCCCGCCACAGCGAACAAAAAAGTTCGCTGAGGCGCGCCTGGCGTGCGCGTGGCGTCCCATCGCGACTTGCCTGTGCAGACACATTCATTAGCTCGGTAAAGCCCTCCTTTAAATGTGAACAAAGGTTTGTTTCATAATACTGTAAGTCTTCAGTAAATCCAAAGTGACTGCAATCATCCCCAAATCCAATTGAGAACGACAAAAATATGTATCTGAGTACTGACAGCTATGCTCAATTTTATAATTTATAATTTAAAAATCCTTTCCAAAAAAGCTGAAAAAATTCAAGCGAGACAGATTCGAGAATAAATTTTAGATTCAATTTGAATTGGTCATGACTTTGTTTTCCATTTTTTATAACCAAATGCCAGTTTTTTTATAAAATGCATCTAATAAAACGAATCAAAAAATGTATGGTGAGGCAATACATAGAAAATATATCTGAAACTTGATATTTTCTTGCAGAAAAAATGTTCGGGTGCAAAAACAAAAGAAGAATAAGAAGAAACATTGAGTTCGGGGGAGCAATTGTTAACGAATGTGTCATTGGAAAAGATCACAATTATTGAGAAGAAAGAAAAAAACGCTGCAACACAAAAAAACTCTTAAAGAGGGGATTTGGATATTTTACACAAAGGTCGAAATACTTCGGGTCTTCTCTTTTAAACGGACAGCAACGTTGAGAAGTAGAATTATTTATTTTTTATTGGAAATTTGGGATTTTTTAAACGAACTTCTAAATATTTTGTAGATGTCCTTTACCGTATATTGATGAAGCGCAGTTTATTTTGCATTCAAACAAAAGTATTTGTGAACGACGATGTTTAGAACACCCTTAACATCCTGTAAAAAATTATGGAGACAAAAATAGAGCAAATTATGGGAAGATGTGAAAAATTGTAACATCAGCATGGTTGGGAAAAATTTCTAGAAATAGGTACTCGAATGCAATTGATGTCATCCTCTTCATTAAGAAAAATATTTTATTTTTCCATTTTTAGAAAAAATGTCTATTTTCGTGTTGGTCGTAGGATGATCTTTTTTTACGCAGCGTAGAATAAGTAAACAACAACGAAAATACGAAGAAGAAGCAATATTTGGATTTTGAATTCACAATAAAAGGCGAAAAAAACATAATTTTATTTTTTTTCGAGTAAGATATGTCTGAAAATCTGAAAATTCAATTGCGACGAGATATATTCTTGTTTTGGGTGTTTCTTGACACTGGAATAATTGTTAATTAAAATTTGGGCATGGTTTTTGGGGAAAAGTTACTAAAAATTAAAAAAAAACGTTTTTTTGCAAGTGTCGTAAGTACGGTAGTTAGAGAGCGTGTTATTCGTGGAAGGGAAAAGAAAAGTGTGCAAACACGCACACTCAAAAATGCGCAGAAATTCGAAAAAAATTTCTCGTTTTAAAAATACTTTTTTCTTCTTTAATTTTTGAAATCATTTGAAATTTTAATTGAAAAATTAAAATTTTCTCAAAATTGATTATCAAACTCTATTTTTTTTCTCCAACAATATTTAACAACTTCTTTTTCCTGAAGCTGATCAACAATTAATTCTTATTCACCCCTATTTTTCTTATTTTCGATCAACATCTGGTGTATTTTGATGCTCTCGTTTTTATTTCTCTTCGCCAGGCAATTAGTGAAAATGACAATATTTTTACTGGATGCGTTTTTTTTCAGAAACTAAATAGAATATTACGAAAACATGTGTATTCAAAAATGACAATGTAAATCTGTTAGCAACATGATATAACGTTTGTTTTGCAAAAAATATGATAAAAATGAGGAAAAACAAGGTGTTGAACAAAAACAGAAGGAACGCTAATTAAATTCGGAGAAAAGACAAGAAAATTTTCAGATATTTACAAGCAAAGAGATTCTCGAAACCAATAAGATCTTTGTTTTCACCAAATTCCAAACCATCCTTTACAAATCGCTTCTGGACAGTAGGAACCCATTTGAATCAGTTGGAGTTTCGAATTGTCGTCACCGATAAACACATTACCAGCGTCGTCGGTTTTCCAGCCTAGAGATTGCCAGTATTGTTGGTAGTATTCAAGAGTCGTGGATTGTTCGTCAGTAGAAGACTGTAATATTGAATTAACTATTGATAAATTCGCACAAATAGGTAAAGAAAGGACACGCGCAAGTTTGACCTTTTATCAAAATAATTTTTGTATCGAAGATATTTTTCATTTTCATGTATAATTATATGACATGTGGTAAATTGTTGAATTTGGCTTCATAATTTACATATAATTTTTATTAGATCGAGTCAACTAATTTTATTGTCAGACTACTCAAGAAATCAAACGTATGGGGAAATCGAACAAGGAAAATTTATGAGGTTGTCTTAATTTTTTGAAACTAGTTAAAGGAAGGCTTTACGGAGCTAATGAATGCATTTGGGATGAAAATAGACTTCATACTCATTCCAAATCTGTTTTTAAAATTTTCTAAAACCATCTAGAAGCCGTGAAAACGCGCATCAAAACAATGGCCTAGAAAAAGTGTCTACCGGCGAAAACTAGTCCGCAGGCATGAAAAATGAAAAAAAAAACATAAATTAAAATGAAAAAACATTTTTAAAAAAGGACTAATATAAGCATTCTTCATAACTATTTATTAACGAAACACGAAAAAAGCTTAGGAAAAAGTTCGGCCAGGGGGAACACTTTCTAGGCCATTGTTTTGAATCCCCGTTTTCTCGGCTTCTAGGTGGTTTTAGAAAATTTTAAAAACAGATTTGGAATGAGAATGACGTCTATTTTCATTTAAGGTACATTTATTATCGCCGCAAAGTCCTCCTTTAAACAAATGGGGAAAAAATGAAAATTCAAAACCTCGGTTGTTGTTTCTTCTGTTCCTGTTCCACCACAACTATTCACATTTTGACATGCCGGACAACCTGTACATGTTGGGGTTGGCGCAAGAAAACCCGTGGCAAAATTCATCAAAATACTTAAAATTGCGAGTTTTGTAAGCATTCCTCAAAACTCTCTGAAAACAAATTCTATAATTAATTGACACTTGGTATCAAAACAAGAAATCTTTTAAAATCGTAAGATTAGTGCGACACGAAGACCAACAACGGATATGATGTTATATCAATTTCGTGTTCCTCCCCCCATTCTAACTGGATTATCTGTCTACATCGGAAACGCTCTAATAATTCTTCAAACTGTATTCAACTTTGTACTCCTTCATTAGTCAACAAAACGATATTTACAACAGAAAATTAAAAAAAAATTAAGATCTCTAGTTCGATGCGGCCCATTGCTCCAACTCCTCGATCGTATTCATTTTGCGTATTTTTGGTCTTTGTTTATTGAGTTGAGCGGTCGGAGCTTCTGGTAGCTCGGTAGTTGGGACCGCTGGGAGCTCATGAATATTCTGAAAATAATATTTTACAAATGCCGCGTAGTTTATATTCCTTACATCTTGCAACTCTTGCAACTCAGCCAACAGCTCATCTTCATCGGCCACATCACCAATTGGCGCAGAAATCGCGTTGGAAAGCTCTTCGGAGGTCGCCAAACCGTCCGAAATTTCATCCATCAGGTCGTTAACCTGGTCGAGATCCATTTTGCCGTGAGCCTTTTTCAAAGTTTCGTTTGTTTGACCCAAAACATCAAGGACTTCGTTGTGCATTCCAACGTTCTCCAAGGCGGCTCGTTGAGCTTCAAGTTTAGTGAGTACCTAAAACAAAGGTTTTTGTTTTTCTGCGTACTAGTTTTGAGTGGTCATTTTTCAGTTTGGTGAATTTCAGTAACCGCTAATTTTTCATAAATAGAACAATTTGTTTCGCGAACCAAAAAATTTCGGACTTGATTCGGATCAGCCGCCATATTAGAACAGACATTTTATAAAATCATATAAAAAATAATGATATCACTTACCCCATCAATTCTAGAAAGTTCCGTCTCATGATGCTTCTTTCGTCTCAATGCAGCAACAGCCAATTTCTTGTTAGATTTGCTGTACTTTTTGGCAGTTTCGATTTCCTAAAAAAAATTGATAATCAGTTTTCCTGGTTTATTTTTGTTATGGAAGATAAATATTATTTTTTATTCAAATTAGTATAAAATTCTTTCGAAAATAACAAATTCGAAATAATTTTTAAAATTCATATTCTCTTCGACTCTAAAGACAGTAGAGTATTTAACTAATGCAGAATATCTGGCGCCATGATGTTATTTTTCTTATTTAGCACTGTGAAGTTCTCCTTTGAAACAAAACTGACAAACCTGTTCAATTTTCAGCTCAAAATACGTCTGTTTTTTAACCAGCAACTCCTCGGCATCTCTCAAATTGTTGATCGCTTCCTCGGCCGTCGGCGCCTTTCTTTTTCTCGATTTTTCCTTAATCTTCTCCTTGATTTTGTGGGCTTCCTCGTGTAATCTTTCGAAAAACGCAGACATGGTTATTTCACCTGTAGAGAGAAAAAAACTGATTGTGTATGTGTTGGAACTAAAAAAAAACAATAAATTTCGGAAAAGTTGAAAAGAGAGGAAGAAAACACCCGGAGTGATGATTTTATCAGAGAAATAAAAGAGTGCGAAATTCGGAGAAACGGAGACGGCGATTAGGACAGATCAGTGGGAATGGTGAGAAGAGAGCTGTTTGGAAAACGGCCACAAAGGACAATTTATGACAAAGAAAGAAAATGTTTTACATTTATTCCAAGGACGATGTTTTAGTCATAATGTGTTTTAAAATATAAAGTGTTCGCGATAAACAATGCGTGTAAATAAGTAGTCTTGCACTAGTTGTATAGTTGTAAACAGTTTTCGGTTACTTGAATAATAACTATTCAAAAAAGAGGTAATAATTGTTTTCGATAAAAGACTTCCGGGTGTTGTTGAAATTTGAAAAAAAACAGGTGAAATTGAAAAATAACAGTCATCAAAAATCAGTGAAACACGTTTTTCGAGCATATTTGCGAAACCACAGCTTATGTGCCTTTAAAGAATATACAACACAAGAATCTCAATAATCAGTTGAAAATCCTTCGCGAAATCTTTTAAAGACAGAATACCATTTAGTAGTTTAAAAATCCAGTTCAAGGTGTCAAAATTAAAATAACTAATCAAAAGTCAAACACATGATGCTAATCTGTTTCGACATTCAGAATAATTATGGGTTGCGCCGATTTTTCATGGATGCACGGTTACTGGAAATTGTTGTTATTTTTCATATTTGTTTTTAAAGTCCAAATCGGTTTTCATGTAATGGACAATCTAAGACAAAAAGCTTAAATATTGAACTACTAAACTGGTATTTAGGATAAAATTAGCGTGGTATAATGTCTTTAAGTTTAAGCGCATAATGCCAGCCGTAGAATGTAAATAGAAGGCTGAATCTATTTAGTAGATTTCAAATTACTCCTAATTGTAAATTGAGTCCCTAAAGTCTTCATGAAGAATTGAGTCCCTAAAGTATTCCCGTTAAGTTCGCTTTGTTTTAAAGGAAGACTTGACGGAGATGATAAATGTAACTTAAATGAAAATAGACTTCATTCTCATTCCAAATCTGTTTTTAAAATTTTTTAAAACCACCTAGAAGCCGAGAAGATGAGCTTAAAAATGGCCTAGGAAAAGTGTCCACCTGGCCGAACTTTCCCTATGAGCTTTTTTCGTGTTTCCGTAATAAATACTTATACAGAATGCTCATATTAGCTCTTTTTTAAATGTTTTTTTTTTATTTAAATTTATGTTTTTAATTTTTTTTTGGATTTTTCATGCCTGCGGACTAGTTTTTGCCGGTGGCCCCTTTTTCTAGGCCATTGTTTTGAGGCGCGTTTTCTCGGCTTCTAGGTGGTTTTAGAAAATTTTAAATACAGATTTGGAATGAGAATGAAGCCTATTTTCATCCCAGACGCATTCATTAGTGTCATCCTTTAAATACACAATATTTTCAAGAAATAATTTTGACAATGTCAAAAAAAAATGCCGAAACCCGTAATTCTTGCGCAACAAACAAAATGAAACAAATGAAAAAAGTGCCGAATACGACAAGAGGTTGAAACATTTTCTTCTGTGTAAAGGTTAAGTTGTATTTAGAAATGAGAGAAAACCATCATTTGTTTGAACGTTCGTAAATATACGATTGCAAAGTTAAAAAGTGCGATGAAAAAAAAATGTTTTGTCGACAAAAATTAAGAATAAAAATTCGGAACAAATTGATCTTTGTAAAATAATGAAAACGGCAGGATTATCTTGAGCACCTCAATTTTTAAGAATAATCTCAGTTTTTTTTTAAAATTGTGCCTTTTATAGGAATTTTCGAAACATAAACGTACAAATCCAGCCAGAACATAATTCTAAAAGTCAAAAATTTACATTTTAAATATAAAAAACATTTAGAATTGAAAAAAAACGATGAGACACGAGGGCACAAACACAACATCGCAGGGGGTACTCTGCGCCAAGATGATTAGATTTTTGAGCGCCGTGAGAAATTCAAAGAGACGCAGACAAAGGAAGAGCGCAACAAAACTTGTGAGAGATATTACCGAAATTGAGGAGAGTGATCTTTTTCTACTAGTTTTCAAATAGTGACAGCGGAAGACTTTGAAAAAGTTATCAGTTCATTTATTTTAACTGAAAAACATATATTATTTACAAGGTGATAAATAGATAAGGACATAGAAAGTAAAGTAAAAGCACCCAAACACCCTTTTTTACAGAAAACAAAAGATATTCCGCAGATAAAAAAGCTTTAATTAAGCATAGTGTGATCTTCGAATATATTTCTTCGTTGTTCTTCAACTTTTCGCATCCAGCGGTTTTGTTCCGCTTCTACTCTTCCGAGAACGTCTGAAAGCATTAGTTTTATTTTTCATAGAATTTGTCTCGAATTTTATTTATTAAAGGAGTAGGACTGAAGAAAAATCCTTGTTTAAATATTCATTTTAAAAAGTTCACAAGAAACCCCGGCAGAGCGGATTTTGACAAAACTGGAACTATGACCTAGTTTTGACTGATTCGGATTCCTACTCCAAACGCCAGAAATGGTCAAACCAATGTTATTTCTAATTTCTAAATATTCACGTTAACTTACTTGATGAGGTTCTTGCTCTTGTCGTTCCTTCGTGATCAATAGAACTTGATGGCGAATCATCTGCGGGTGCAGCCGCAAAAATGTTGTCTTCCATTTCATCGTTATGTTGTTGATAACTGATTGAAAGTCGCTTTTTGCGGAGCATCGGGTCCAAGCACATCAGGAATACCATGTATCCCGTCAGAACCGCAATTACGCAAATGACGAATATTACAACGACCTGCAATTTCGTAACTTTTTGAAAAAAAAACCATGCTATCAATTTTGGATACCTTCAATAATACAGTATTTCTCGATTCATATTTACAATCACAATTTGCCAAAAACGCGTCCATGCGACTATCATCGATGAATTGATTCACTTGTTCCTTTACAATGTTTTGCGGTTTGCTGAAAATCAATATATATTTTTTTAAAGTTTTAAAGATCTGATATAAAAATTTTACCATGTAGTTGGCTCAACATTTGTTTTTGTATAGAACCTTCTTTTATGATTTTCTGGTCGATCTGTCGAGTTTTCAGCAACGTTCATAAATTTCCAAGTGCTCGGACAAATGCATCGACATCGTGTATCTTCGAAATTTGCCTTAAAATTTTATTTAAGAAAGAAAATTATATAAACGTATAAATACCTCAGCTCCAGCGTTGATAACTTGAAAAATGGATACGAAAAATATTAAAGCTATTAGCATCATTATTAATAGCTAAAGGCTGTAAAAAGAGCCGAAACGAGAAAATTGTAAACGTGCTCCAAAAATACGCCCCCTAGTGCACATTGGCGCAGTTTTGGTGCGCTTTGGCGTGTGTGTTGAATAATGTTTCGCATGATTCCGCAACGATTTCGTTCTAAAATTTACTCAATTATTATTTTAATTTCCAAAGTTCTTAAAGATTTAGTAAACCTGCTCTCGTTTAATCGATATTGAAGTCTCTAGTTTATGTGTACGTTTATGTTGCTTCGCATTTTTCAAGAACAGTTTGTATTTTGGACCTTTCGCATAAATTTAAGTAATTATACGTACTGGTACACTATACAATATTTGAAATCTGACGATTTTTTAAAAATTGTTTGCTTTTTGTTACAATTCTCCTTTGCTTTTGTCTATATGCTGTTTCTACAAATCTTTAAAATAAATCAATTACAGATGTCTGATTCTTTCAAAAAGTTCGCCTTCAAGAAGTCAGCGCTTGCAGATAAAGCTGACAAAATATGGTCAGAAAGTGGGTTTCCATCTTTTTCTTTTTGCATAATTTTGAATATCATAAATGCTTTTCAGGTAAAAGTGATTTTTCGGCTGCACATTCGACAAACAGTCACATCCAACTCGAGAAAAAGTCGCTGGCATCGATTTTTGGAAAAGTGAAACCTGTTGCCAATGAGCCGAAGACAGATGAAACGGAAGAAACATCAGTAGCAGCACCTCCAAGTTTTGTGTTTGGATCGAAAATTGCCGATAGAATAGTGCAGAATGAGAAAAGTGAAGAAACTAGTGGAACGAAGACAGAAAGTGAAGAGAAAACGTTAACGGCTACGGAATTGTTTAAATCTGCAATAAGGAAAGATGAAGAAGTGAGTTTGAAATATCCCATTCTTTTTAAAAGCGAAAATGGTCGATTTTCAGATTAATGGTTCTAAAGATTTCCGTAAAGAAGCTGAACAGCAGGCTGAACGAGAAAAAGAAGCAGAAAAACAACATGCGAGCACTTCTGTTATTGAAGTGACAACTGGTGAAGAACAGGACACTACCATCTTTCAGGTAAACTTATTTTTCAATTCAAATTTATTACCGATATTCAGGCATCTTGCAAATTGTGGGTATTTGATAAAGAACGCAGGCAATACTCTGAAAAAGGAATTTGCACTCTCCGAATCAACAAGAAAAATGATGTTGGACATGTTCATCATAGAATCGGTATAATTGAAATCATTAATACAAAAAAGTAAGCTCTTTTTTCCAGTTGCCCGAACTTCTGGTACTCTCCGCGTTGTGATAAACTCGAAAATCTTCTCCGATATGCTTCTCGAACGACCAGATAAACGAATTAAAATTTCGGCGACGGGTTCGGATAATCAAGGTGATCAGGGCAATGTTCAAATATTTCTTCTCAAATTTGGGTTTTCGGTGAGTTTTATTTTTATTCGGGGTTTTTGTAATAATCGATTTTCAGAAAACCGACACCGGCGCGGAGGCTGATTTGTTTTATAGCACAATGTGTGATTTATTGAAACTTGAAAAGGGTGAAAACAGTCGTAAGAGAAAGGCTGATTGTGATTTGAATGCGGAAAAAGTTAAGCTTCGTGATGGGAATGAAGAGAAGTCAGAAGCAGAGGATAAGGTAAGAGTTTGGAAAAGTGCATATTAATATCCATAATTGTAAGAAAACATGTTACAGATTGACGAAGGATTCGTGATTGTTGAAAAACCAGTAGCACCTATAGAATCGAAAGAAGAATCGAATGTTGCGGAATCAAAAGAGGAATCACCTCAAGAAGTCAAAGAAGAAGAGGCGAATGGTGTAGAATTGAAGGAAGAATCACCCCAAGTCGCAGTAGAAGCTTCAAAAAGCGAATGATCAATTTTTCCCGGTTGCAATTTGGATAGCTTTTAAAAATCAGTATACGGCAGACATCATCTTGTTTTTTTTCCACTGTATTCCAAATTTTAAAATATTTTTTTAACAGACTGTACTGAATTCTGTAACGTTTTATTGTTCGTTTCTTTGTATGAACCCCTCTAATCTTCGTTTGAGGAATATTTTCAAGCTAAAAGTCTGAAATTTTTTTCCTCGTATTTAGTTTATCATGAATGAATTGTTGGGAGGTTAAGATTTACTTCTTAACACTTAAAAAAAATATTTTTTTACAAATCATTAATTTTTTAAAGTGAAAATATTAATATTATTTTCTCACCATAGGTTCAAGAAAATGGCAGAGAAATTCCGAGAGTTGGAATGTATCGGAATTTTTTTAATAGCAATTTTCATGTGACTCGCTTCGAGATGAGCCCAAGTGGAGTCAGGTGGCTCGAAAAAGAACGAAATTGCCCAAAAAGGCTGGTTTAGGCCTAAAAAATGTTGCCAAAAGGTTAGTAGGAAGTTCAAATGACACGTAGTGGCCCATAAAGTTTATTTAAATAATAATTATTGTCAACTCAAATATTCTTGATCATGCAAGTGGGTGTTCACGGCTTGTAAAGAGAATCGAGAATAAAAGTCTATTTTTATTTCAATCCTAACCTGTCTTATTTTTTTAACAAAAAAAATTAATTAAAAATGACGAAAATAAAGATTTATTTAAAGAAAAACAAATATTAATTATTTATCACCTCGAGAAGTTCTCGACGAAATTCTCACGCAGTAATCGGTTCACGTTGTCTCACCGTGACTGCGGCCTTTAAGTAAAAAATGGATGATCCAAACACTAACTTGACAATACTACTAGTTGTCAAATATTTGACGAAAATATAGAAGTCACAAAAAACGAAAAACAAAGTAATCAGGGATGGCCGGGAAAGACCTTTCGGGAAATTTGTTTCCCGGTTTCAAATACCGGGAAATTCGAAAATTTAAGTCCAAATACCGATTTTTCTAAGTTTTCAGAGTTAATAAACATCCAACAATAAAAACTAAAGGATAAAACAGGAATCAACGCAAGATTTTGAATAAAACAAATTTTTCAGATCCCAAAAATGAGTTTAAAAAAAAGAAAAATGTTAAGTTTTCTTATGTGAGACTTCGGAAGGCATATTAATCAATTTTAGTAAAGTTTCGTTGATTTTTGTAGCTTCATCTTTTCGAATTTCTGATTTTCTTGATTTTTTTCTACTTTTTTCTATTAAAACAATTTCCCGTCATGGTTCCGGGAAAACCGGGAAATTTCCCGCCCATCCCTGAAAGTAATCTGGTTTTCAATGAAGGTAAAAAATGGGTTGATCGATTTGAGCGCGTATCAAGCGTGCTGTTCAGAGTAAGCGGCACTAAATAAGAAAATTAAGTCGTCCTTTAACAGTCAAAAATTGCTGCTAAATGATATTTCTGTATTATACTAGTACTTTAATTCATTTTGGAGATTTTGAGCCAAGTGATAACTCTTCGAAGATCAAATTCCTGAAAAACTCAAATTTTATGTCAGGTTGTCATTTACAGGGTGGCGATTAAGTATTGATCGCAACGTTTTTATGTGAATTTCCAAAACTAAACATTTTTGTGAATTTCAAAAACTAAACAAAAACCAAAAACTCAATAAAAACAATGTACAAAAGATGTTCGAAGTTAGACCATTCGGCCCGAACACAGGCCTTCAGACGTGAAGCAAAAAAAAATCAGCGATGCGTCGCAGGCATTCGTCATCGATTCCAGCCCACGCTTTTTGAAGTGCGGCCTCGAGAGGGTCCAAAGTTGGATGCGAACAAGAAGAAACCTTGCTCTCCAATATCCCCATACGGAAAAGTCCATTGGGTTGAGATTGGGCGAGGAAGCTGGCCACAAGTCACGACTCCCAAAATCCAGGAAAATCTCGCTCCAACACAGCCTTGGTCGATTTCGATCCGTGGGATGGGGCCGAATCTTGTTGAAGGATGAAAAGTCGCCCAGCAAAGTGCTGAGAAACCCTAGGTAGCAAAACATCATTCAAAACAACTTTTTGGTAACTTCTGAGTTAACTTTGACGTTTCGGACAATGAAAACGAGTGGAGCCTTACCATCGGACGTAAGCCCGGCCCAAACCATGACACTTGTTGGGAAAAGTTTCTGGTAGGCCAGGCGACGTTTAGGAGACCTACTGTCAGCTGCTGACATCAATTTCCGGGTGTTTTTTTGGCGATTGGGAAGTGGTTCAATCGTGAAAATCTTCTCAACGGTCGAAATCATCTCCAAGAGGCGGCGCACCTTGAGGGCCTCCAAGAACTTTTTGCAATTTTCGAGGCGCTATTTTTTGGGCTCTTCGAGGTATTGACCACGACACGATCAATACTTAATCGCCACCCTGTATTTTTACCTTATACGATTTCTTTTTCAAAAATTAAATATTTTTATCGTCCATCTAATACATCTCGTGCGAAATCCTGATGAAAACGAATCAATTTACAGCAAAGCGCCGAAATCGGAATATTTTAAATTTTGACTTTGTGGGAACTCAAATTTTCAAAGCACACCTCGTCATTTTTTCAGTGTTTCTGGTAAAACAGTAATCAAATCATATCGTAACTTTTAATAGGATATATACTTAAAAACAAAAAAAAAGGTGCTAGACATATATCAAATGTTCAAATGATCATCCTAATTGGAACGATCTTCAATCATCAAAAATAATTTGAATCTCACATCTCGCACAACAATTTCTTTTGTTAAGCATTAAGCGACAGAAAAAGTTGTTGCCTGACCATAATAACGGTGAAATTAATCTTTGGAAGATCACTACCGTCATCACACAATATCTCTTTTTCGCGTGGATTCTTGTTTCGCCCGCCACTCTAATAAGCTGTTTCTTAACGACCCGGTAAAAGATACATAAATTTGTAATTCTCTGATATCGGCTTATTCCCCCCAATATTCTATTGTCTTCGGACGAGAAGAACGAGATCATAGAGGAACATAAGAAGAATGACAAAAAAGAAAACGAGAATTCTCACTACTAATTCGATAGATTTTTATTTTTGGAAGAACTGTTTCCAACTGAGCTTTTCATGCCATTTTGTAGCCGATCATAATGATATTTATCTTTTTGTTGATTTTCTATGCTTTTCGTGAAATCGATGCCAGAGGTATGAACTATTGTATTTTTTAAAGGGATTACTTTACGGAGACTGTACCTATGCGTTAAATAAATGAACAAAATTGATACTCACATAGTTCAGGAATCTAGCCAGAAAAAATAAATCTCAAAAAAAGTTATGGCCTTTTGATGATACAAGTTTCGATAAAGCGAATTTTCTCTAAATTTGCTCAATGACCGTGCTTGCTGTCTTTTATTGTCAACTCAAATATTCCTGATCATTGCGTTTTAAGGGCTGCTCAACTTCGCAGACGCTCCGCGCTCACGCACTTAATTTAAAAAATTAATTTTCCCGCGAATTTTCCAGTGTGTTGAGTTTCGGCAGCCGCGTGCGTGCGTCCGGAGCGTCTATGAGGTTGAGCAGCCCTTAAAACGCAATGATCAAGAATAATTGAGTTGATTTCAACATGTTTTGGAAAATTTTCAGTGTTTAATTTAAATTATAAATTATCGGATTTAATTCACTACACATTGTCACTGTAAACATCCTCAATTCCAGCCCCGTTCATTCGTGATAGACCTCGCGGTCTTGGTCTATTGCAGCTTCCCACTGGTATGACTGATGAACGTTCTGGACCATTTTTCCCTGGATTATATATTGCTGGAGATAAAGTTTTATTAGAATCAAAAGTTATACTTGTTACATAACAAAAGTTCAGGCTGGACAAAAACCTCAAACTGTACCCGATGTTTCGCTTCCTGGACAAGTCGCTACGTTCTCTGGAAGGTAAATTTTAATGTAATTTTTGATTTTTAAAATGTGTTTTTGAATTTTTGAATTTTTCCAAGCGAATCATCGTATCTTTTTAAAAATTGTGTTTTTTTTTAATTTAAGAGATACACTGTCTTTAAATACTGGTAAAATGTCTTTCTTCTTACTAAGCGAATAGTTATGTGTGTGTGTACCAGCATTTCACATGAATAACTTTTGACCCCACCGATCTGTCCCATACTTATCGTCATGCCTCTCGGAGCGCTTCACAAAAATACTGTTTGGATCTCGGGTTACTGTAGGATTACTGTAGATACAGTACTCTTGTGCTTTTTCACATTTTTTCAGAATGATCTGATCGAGATCAGACTTTCATGGTAACATCTTTGGAGTATTGTAAGGTCACTATGAAAATTTGGTACGGATTGCTATAGTATTACGGTACTTACCTTAACCTAAAGTTAGCGCGTTTTTCTCTGTGTCTCTTAATTTTACACACTATTTCTCTGATTTTTCGTTTCCGCCGCGAAGCGGCGTTAAACGTCTGGTGTCTTTCTATTTTGCCATATTTATGAAATACTGAATCTTTAAAAAATAAATGCGAACAAAATCAGCCCAAATATTTACTATATAAACCATGTTTCACTTATTTTCAGATCAGCTTTCAATCCGTTTACAAACATGGTGTCTGCAGTCTACACAGAAGATCTTGTCGATGCCTGGGGAGCTGGATTTGCCGTTAATGTATAGCAAAACTTGTTTAGACTATATCCAGAAGATTTTTCTTTTATTTTCAGGGTGTTAACAACCACGGACTAAACGTTCGAAAAAATTTCGACGCGTACGCTGATGCTCCATTGAGTGCTAGTGATGGAATGTATCAGCCATTCATCACCGCGCTGAGTGTTGGCTCAGAATACGATTTGTCGAAAATTCGCGAAGTTTCTGGAAATTTTAACCTTCCTATCCCTGGTCTTAATGAACTTTTTGACTTTGATGGAAGGTTCATGGTGAAAGGAGGTGGTAATGGTATTTTAAACAGTGCTATGGAGTTCCCACTAACGCTTTCTGATCCGAACGAAAGAGCTCCGTATACTTTCAAGGTGAAGAAGATGTTTTAAAAATTAGTTTATTTCTCAAAATATAATTTTCAGTACCTCAATTTCATGGCAGATCGTCACATGCATTACGGACATGTTGTACCAAACGTCAATTTGTTTGTGGTTGGAAAGGATAAGATTATGGACAGGCTGGTGCAAAATAGATTGAATCCAACAATGATTGGCTAATAATACAGTGTATAATACATAATAATAATTGTAAATATCCGTCATTTTTTAATAAAGAATTATTTGCGACAATAAGTTCAAAAAGCCTATTTTCACTCGGATCTAAAATTTAACCAGTAAGTACAATTCATAATTACCCTAGAAATTATTAATTGAGATCGGAAACTAATTACAAAAAACAATCGAACTAATCAAAATCTAATTAATCTAAATCAAAGTGCCATTGGTGGAACGGTCAACGAATTTCCAAACTTTGGGGATTCCATTGAAATCGTGTGACCATTCATTGCAGGGATGTTTTGTTGTTGTTGATTGATATCATTCTGAGAATTTTAAAACAGTTTTTTTTCAATAAAAATGAGGATTTTCTTACATTCTTCATGTCTAAAAATGTGCCAGATGTCAATTTCCGATCCGGTTTGACAGGTGCAACTGCTCCTCTAACATAGATGTTGGCGAGTGCATCGCGGAGTTCTTTCAAACCGACGACGCCGACCAGTTTTCCACAATCGGTGACATAGGCGTGGGACAGTCCGAGAAGGGAGAATAAGGTGTGAACCTTGAATAAATGAATTCTGACTCGGGAGAGTTGATATATCGTGAAAATAGACACCTCACTCAATCCAAATCAATTCATGGAAGTTTTTAAAACGAACTGGAATCCCAGAAAACGAGCATCTAAATAACGGCCTAGAAAATGCGTCTTCTAAAAACTAGTCTGCGGCCGCTTAATTTAAGAAACATTAAAACAAACATTTAGATTAACACATTTCAGAATTCTTAGTATTTTAAGCTGAAAACTTCAAGAATAAGTAAAATTATGGCTTTACAGAGATATCAAATGTGCCTTAAATGAAAATAGACTTCATTCTCATTCCAAATCTGTTTTTAAAATTTTCTAAAACCACCTAGAAGCCGAGAAAATGAGCTTCAAAACAATGGCCTAGAAAAAGTGTCCACCTGGCCGAACTTTTTCCTGTGAGCTTTTTTCGTGTTTCATTAATAAAGAGTTATGCAAAATGCTTATATTAGTCCTTTTTTATGTTTTTAAAAATATTAATTTAGGTTTTTTAATTTTTTTTTTGGATTTTTCATGCCTGCGGACTAGTTTTCGCTGGTGGCCCCTTTTTTCTAGACCATTGTTTGGAGGCGTGTTTTCTCGGCTTCTAGGTGGTTTTAGATTTTTTTTGGTTTTGTTTTTTTAAAAAACATATTTGGAATGAGTATGAAGTCTATTTTCATCCCAGAAGAATTCGTTAGTTCCGTAAAGCCCTCCTTTAAAATTAAAAAAATTATTGGTGTATAAAATTATTTTTCAAATAAGCCTAGCAACATTTTTAAAAAAGTCCTCTTTTAAGATATTGCCGCAAACTAAAAACTAAAGGTTTTTTCTGAAAACTTAAGCTTTTTTGTACAAAATTTTATGAATTAGAGTCTATCGAACTTCGACTTTTGGTTAAGACAACATACTTTGTATAGCGATGAACCGAGTACTAATTGGAATGGTGCTGCATCAATCGCAATCTCGTCCAAATCAATATTTCTATTTAATAGGATATCAGCATTGGACTCCTAAAACAATTTCACTTTTTCCATCATTCCCCCCCAATTTCTCACATTTTTCGGAATATCCGTCGATTGTTGTCTCGTAAAAACCGCCTGAAGTGGGATATTATTCGGAGCATGAAGCGGTGAAATAGATAACAAAGTGTTTCCCGTGAAAGTCCTTTCAGAAACGAATTCAATTTGTGAGTCGCTGACATCCGTTCGTGACGTATCCGGAGCGGAAGACTCCTTCGATTGTGAGCCATTCGAACGTCGAGATGGTGACCTTCGCGAGAGTCTGAAAATTGAGTTTGTTGATGTTTGATTTTTAAAACAAAAAAATGGTTAGATGTACCTCATACTTGTTCTACGAATTGTATTAAATATTTCCGAAGGAGTTATTCGTCCAATATTCCTGCTATCTTGCTGATTGACAAGAACATGTCTTCTCAGTAGCATTGTTAAATATCTCTTAGCAACAGAACCCAATAATATTTTGTTCTCATGATCAGTAACAATTGGGAAGCTCCGAAGATGAGGTGCAAGTTGTAATATTTCCTTCATCTCTCTGAAATTACCAGTTTGAAGATTTTTGGGACATTTTAAATCAAAGCTACCTATATGTCATATCTTTTGTGATATAGATCACATCAGTAACCATTAGTTGTTCAACTTTCACTGTATGAACACTAACTCTCGATGGTGGAAGATCCGGCAAGTATGGATACTTTTTCACACGAATTATGGACTCATATATTGAAGGCTGAAGAAATTTGCAAACCGCGTTTCCCATTAGCATGGCGATCTGAAAAATTGGAATTATCGATTTATGAATTTTGCAAGTGCAAAGAAATTGAACAATTGAAATTATCGATTTTTTTGCAAGTGCAAAAAATTAAAAAAATTGAAATTATCGATTTTTTTTGCAAGTGCAAAGAAATTGTCACTTTTATGAAGCTTGAGGCTTTTACTAGATATCTGAGCAAGTAAAAAAACTATATTTATCAATAAATAATTCGTTGAGCAGAAGAAGAAGAAGCTCAGCGTGAACTTTGCGGGCATGCTTGAGAAATCGGTTCGTTTACGAAAGATTGATGCGAGTTCGTAAGCATCAAAGTGAATATTTCAAGTGCGAATTAAGCGGGATTTTTCCGTTGCTGAAAACTCACCAAAACTGGCAAAATCGGTGATAATTGTCCAGTGAGCTCACAAATAATAACAGCAACCGAGAGCGTATGTGTCACAGCTCCGGTGTATGATGCAGCTCCGACGACAGCATAAAGCCCTGGATGAATTGGTGGACCTCCACTACCTCTCATTCCATCAGGAAATAGTAGCAACATTGTTTCACCCACTGAAAGAATTCAATTATTTTTTTGAAAATCTCTGAATTCTGTTCATCTTACTTAATCTTCCCCCAGCTGCTCCAATGATGAAAGATGGTACAAATACTCCAGCTGGAACATTGATTGAAATGCAAATTGCAACAAGGATGAACTAAAAGTAGATTACATTATTTTTAAAATAGTGTTTTTTTCTAAGCATTACATAAACAGCATAATATAGTGAAAGACTTGTAAATATTGAAACATCCCCTGATTCACCACCAGTCCAATGTTTGAGCAATGAATCCGGACATCTTCTAGAATCATTTGTCACCCATGTGCAATTGTTAAAAAAGTCGGCCATTGTCTCCCGAAATGTCAATCTGCCGGCGATATATCTTCCCAATCCTTCTGGATAGGTCAGAACACCTACTACAAATGCCATGAAAACGGTAAAGCCGAGAAAACTGGAAATTTATGTGGGTTCTTTCCTTTTTCATTAATTTCAAAGAACGAACTTATTTCTAAATATCATCTTGTAAACTCTGTTCCTTGCACGGAAAATTGAAATTTGTCTATGAACAAAAATGAATAATGAGCCCATTAGTCCACTGATGAATCCTAATAATAGAAATATTGGAAGCTCTTCGACGAGAAAACAATCGGTTGGAAAACGGGTTTGATAAAATGCGGTGATTGTTCCAGATTGTTCGGCGGTTACGAAAAAGTTGGCAAATCTGAAGATGATTGCAGAACAAGTAGCGGCTAGAAATCCTCGCCAATAGTTTTTGACAGCAAAGTATTTGGATGTTGACTCGATTGCGTATAATACCGCTGAAAATGGTTTTATAACTGAATGGGAGTAAGATGATCTGGAATATTTCAAATGCACTAAATCGGAAGTAATCAGTAAAAAAATGAGCTGACATAAAAATCTTTTGGTTCTGTATATTTATTTTATTTATTTAAAAAAATGTGCTCACAACCAGACTTGGTCGGAATCGGACAACGGAAATTCCGGTTTTCAGATTTTTCCGATTTTCAGATTAAAAATCGGATAACCGATGTTTTCAATTTTAAAATGTATGTTTTCAAGAGAAATTACACTGTACTACTAATTCATCGTTTTATTTAAAAAACTAATCAATAAATATGCATTAGAAACCAAAATTTTCATGATAGTAGCGAATTTTTCCGAATTTTCCGAGAAATAAATCGGAAAAAAAATTTCATTTCCGATTTTCTGATCCTTTTTCTAGGCCGTTGTTTTGAAGCTCATTTTCTCGGCTTCTAGGTGGTTTTAGAAAATTTTAAAAACAGATTTGGAATGAGTTTGAAGTCTTTTTTTACCCCAGTTATTTTTAATTAGCTCCGTAACGTCCTTCTTGAAAAGGCTCCGATTTCTTACTGGAGCCTTTCTTTCAAAGTTTCAAAAAAACATTCCTAGAATTTGCGAACAAGGGATAACATTTGGTTGGTATAAATTGTGAGTTCAAAAGTAATTGTTTTTGTTCATATAAACTATTTTTAAATAAAAATAATCAGTTCCGTTTCACATTCTCTTTAAACAGTTACCTCCAATTGGCGCTGAAAATGTGCAAGCAATCCCAACAGCACACCCGCTTGACAACATTTCCATCTCCCTTCCTATAATAATTCAATTTTATTTCCTCATTCCCCCAAACTTTGTAATTTACACCTTCATTCGAAAAAAACGCCGAATACTGACACGCCGATGTAATCTTTGACAAAAGCGTCGCCACAATTGCTCCCATGTGCACAAATGGTCCCTTGAAATAAGATGTCAAAGTTACATTTTTTTTTTGGAAAGAAAAAAATAAGCTTTTGAAATTCATTTTTCTTAATACCCCCTTGGGAGCTTTGACCAAAGTTTTGAGAACATGCACACACATACCTCCTTTCCAATTGGAAGTCCACCACCCATTGCAAATGTCAACCCAACCATTTTTGCAATCAATGTTCGGAGGGTCAGATAGTTATCCATTTTGAAACCGTGCATTATTACTTTCACTTCGGGGATTCCGGAACCTATGCAATAAAATATATATATATTGAGGATAAAAATGAAGAATGAGTCTCTGGAGATTTGACAGAAAAAAAACAAAATTGGAGTTTTTTCTGTAGCTAAATACTATAGCGACCTGCTAGACATATAGTTTTGACAAACAGATTTTTTTAAATATCGAATCTCTGATCTTAATTTTTTTAAAGCAAAGATTTAGGGAGATAATGAATGAGTCTGGGATGAAAATAGACTCCATACTCATTCCAAATCTGTTTTTAAAATTTTCTAAAACCACCTAGAAGCCGAGAAAATGAGCTTCAAAACAACGGCCTAGAAAAAGGATCCACCGGCGAAAACTAGTCCGCAGGCATGAAAAATCCAAAAAAAATTAAAAAAAGGAATAATATAAGTATTCTGCATAAGTATTTATTAACGAAACAAGAAAAAAAGTCTCATAGGAAAAAGTTCGGCCAGGTGGACACTTTTTCTAGGTCATTGTTTTGAAGAGCATTTTCTCGGCTTCTAGGTGGTTTTAGAAAATTTTAAAAACAGATTTGGAATGAGAATGAAGTCTATTTTCACTTAAGGTACATTTATTGTCTCCCTATGCCCTCCTTTAAAGATTTTGGAAACAAAAATCATAAAATAAAAATATATGGGGTTCAGAATAAACGTTCCAAACTTTGAGAAAAACGCTCTCACCCACTGCCTGCTTCGATACGATCTGACAAAAAATCGCCGAAATCATCGTCAACCCCGCAATATGTGCAACCCACTGTGAAAATGCCAAATAAGAGGATATTTTCATAAATTTGTCGTAAAATGTTACATGTGCTGGAAAAAAGGTACATTCAATTGTTTTTTTCTAAACTCATGAATAAATACCATGCTGTAAAACTTCAATAGCCACATCCATTCCAACTGATAAAACTGCGGTTATAATTCCCAAAAGAGCCGATAAAAACCAGTCCTCGACAAGGAAATGCACTACATTTTGAGCTTGTCCTAAAGAGAAACGCATTTTGAATTTTTATATAATAGAAAAATAATGACTCACTTGTGCAAAACTCTGAAAATGTCTCATTACTCTCCATATGTTCCTCCGGTTCGTCATCTAAATCATCGGTTTTTGCACCAGGACTTATATCGAGCAATGATCGTTTCACATCACTCATCACACTGAAAAATAATTTAATTTATTTTGGTAAATACTGAGCGCTTAAATTTGGCGCGTCGCGTGCAACCGCGACGCAAGTGATAACATACAACACAGTTGAAGTATTAAGCTCATACACGAAAATTGAACTTTGAAAAAGTGCTGAAACATGGGAAAATTTGTCTTAAAATTGTGCAAAAATGAATAAATCGAAAATGATTAGGTCCCGTGGGACAAATATGTATTTTCCTCGATTTGATTTATTGTCACACTTTGTTGAAAGAGGTGTATTTTTAGAAATGTAAATTTGAACAAGGATTACTTTTATTTTTTCCACCTTTTTTGTGGTTAGTAACAGAAAAGGGTGGAAAACATTTCTGAGAAATGAGTATGTGAGAAAAAATAAGGAAAAGGAAAGGAAAGAAATATTGTAGGCGACAAATTTTGTGGTTTTTCACAGAAAAAAAAGGAAAATATTAGTTTAATGAGAATATGAAGAAAATCTACCACTTATACTAGATTAATGTTTCTTAAAGATAGTGTTCCACGAGCTACAATTCTTAGCAATAATACAATGAAAATTTCTTGCCGAACATATAAAGGAAAGAAATGTATTTTATTTCTGAAATATTGTCATTTTCGAGCTTTAATTTCTGAATCTTTCACTCATTTCAGTCGGTTTCCTAAGGAGACCCGGACTGAGAACATGACAAATTCTGAACATTTTAACTAGTGGGAATAACGGATCATAAATTATTTATTTAAGATTTGGACCGTATAAAAAAATTATTACTATATTTTTAATCGTTCCTATTCCATGGTAAAATTAATGATTATCAGGAGTATTGAGCACAAAAACGTTCGTTAGATAAGTAATTGAAAATAAAAATTTTGTTTTGAAGTTGTATTTTTTGTTGGATTATAGGAAGCCAAACCATCTTTAGTTTAAGGTTTCTTAACGGTTTATGTCAGTACTCATATATGAAATTCCCTAGATTTTATGAGAAAAAGGCTGGAGGGTCATTCGGAAATAATAAGAGAAGTATGCATTCAGAATGGATATAATGGAAGATGCGTTCATTCCGAACTTACTCGAACGGAGAAATTCAAATCGGTGGATATTACTCAGGTTAGTTACGGCTTGTAAACGGCTCGCGTTCCTCCAAAAAGTGAGCCGCGGTAAAAAGGCACGCATGCTTCGACGTGCCGTTGGGTGGCACGCGAGTCGTTTACGAGCCGATTTAGCAGCCGATAATTAGGTAGAGCGCGGACATCGTTAAAAAATTGCAAAAAATAATGTTCAAGTTTGAGAGGCAATGGAGTCTAGCTCTAGTATTAGGATTCTTTCAAAAAGCGCAAACACATTAAAAAAAACTCAATACCTGTTAAAATTCTGCGTCATCGTGCAGAATTCCCGCCATTTTTTAAAGACCGCGTCGCACGAGCAGATATTCACGCAACGCAGTATTTCCGTATTCAAAAATGTTGTTTTAAAGTTTGAACATTTGGATTTCAAATATATCATTTTAGAATTTAATTATTTAGAAATATAGTATCTTCGCAGTTCAATGCTTTAGTAGCACACTATCTTTAAAAAAAAAATATTTTGGAATTACGTTCAGTTTTTGAAAAACTCAAAAATTTTCCACTTCCGCCTCCTAATTTGTTTCAAAAATTGTGACCTGATTATATTTGTCCTTTACATAGTGTTCAAAGAATATTTTTTAAAAAAGTAGATATATCAGAGAATACATTAAAATACATAAATATGAGGATTTAAAAAGTCTTTTGGAATTTTTGTTATCAACTCGAAATTCCTTGTTTTTGTTTTTCCTATTAGTAAAGTACATAAAATTAGAGTTCAGCGAATTCCTCGTTTTTCAGCTCCCTAGATACATTTTTAAATTCAAATTCTGTTCTAGATATTGAAAATTAAAAAAGGAAGCGGTAAAATCATCAGAAATACATTGTCTTAAATTCTATGAAGAAATGTTTTTCGATAAAAATTAAGAAAACGAAGAGAACTCTTGAAAAAGACTGAGATTGAACACGAAAACAACTGAAAAAACGTAAAAATGTGCCAACGCTAATGGATTTTTCGATGATGTCAAAAAAAAGGTTCTTGTATGCATTGTTCACCTTGTGTGTCCTCCCCAATGTAATTTCGTTTCGATGAAATGAAAACTTTATTGAATTTTGCCTTGATTTTGCAAAAACCTCCCAGAGTTTTTTATATTTTTTTTTTGTTGAGATAAATGGCCGAGGACTAGAAACCCAACCCAGAGGGACTAGCTTCCGCAAATTGTGTTTCTAGGCCACCATCTCGGGCGTCACATTAGTTTTGTTGTGAGAAAGCAAGCAAGCTCGTTTTTAGCCAGTTTTGGGCTGTTTTTGTTGTTTCTAGTTGAGAACTAGATTCGCCTAGCTGCGGCTAGTATTTTATTTTGTTCTTTGCAAATAATTAACCTTTCTTTCGTAATTAATTCTTGTTTTATAATTAATAAATCTTCTTGAAAATAATTCGCGTTTATTTTTGTTGTTTAAAGCTGGTTTTCATCCACTCGCATCTCTGTGAACCTAGTTTATACAAGGGACACCACTTTACTTGGGGGCCGAAGCCGTTCAGAGTTGGAAAACCGCTGAAATAGCAAAATTTTCGTGTTTTTGAGAGTTTATTGATTTTTCTTGAATTTTTCGTTTTTTTGCCGTTTAATTTCGAATTTTTGTACGTTCGGATTTTGTTTGGTCTTCCCCTATTGGTTGACATTAAACAGACCGTCTGGGCAAATTATTTGAAATCTTCGTCGCCGTTTTTCGTTTTTTTCAAGTTCTGTTGTTTGTAGCCATTTACAAACACTGAGACCGAGAAATTCGTTAAAATTTTGAATCGTCGGATCGTTTCACTTTTGTTCTTCTGTGGAAAGAGTATAAATACTGAGATATTTATATATCTGGAAATAGAGATATAGAATAAATTTGAAAAATTGGAAAGATGTCAGCGTCCACGTCTTCGTCAAGGAACATGGTCGTGCCGAGAGATGGATTAGCAGTTGCATCTGGTTCGGGAGTATCAAATGTTGGTGATCAGTTGAAAAATGATTTGAAACGTAAAGAATTGGAAGATTGTTTGGAGAACATGGATCAGTTGTTGCAAAGAGTCTTCGATGAGGTTAAATCGATGGATGATGCAAAATGGTCAAAAGAGGAAATCGCCAAGAAGCAAAGCGTCTGTCAGTCAACAGAAAGGTTGCAAGAGGTTGCGGGTGATATTTTGAAATTGTTTGGAGACAAGTTTGAAGTTTGCAAATTTTTGGTTGTGGAAAAATTGTTGAAAACTTTTTGGAGAAAAGTTGTGAAAGCTGAAAAGTTTGTTGAAACTCAAACAAGGATATCAAAAACGCAAAGAGAAACTATTTTCGAAGGAATGAAAGAAGGTTTTGATGTGTTGATGGAAAAATTGGAAAACCTGAAAGAGGATCAGGAAGATGAAGCTGAAAAAGTGATCGCAAATGTTGAATACCTGGAAGAGTGTAGAAAACTTTGGATATTTTTGAAAGCTATGGAGATTGAAAGTACTGAAAAGCTTGCGGTTTGTATGGAAGCAAAGTCAGCGGAAAATTTGAAACTTTTGGAAGAGAAAAAGCAAAATGAAAGGAAAATTTTGAGCTTTTTGGAAGAAGTGGAAAATGAGAAAGCTGTTAACAGAGAGGCTTCGGATGCAAATGCAAAATTGATGTATGATATTCAACAGAAGGTTATGGAAGTACAAGAGTTGAATGATAAGCTGAAATTGATGGAACAAAACCTGAATTTGGCAAGAAATGGAATTTCTTCGGCTGAAAAAGAAAATGTTGCCAAAAATTTTTGTGAATTGAAGGAAAATGAGAGAGAAATCATTGAGATGCTGAATAGTGTGAATATTCGCAATGGAGATCAATTGGCAGATATTTTGATGAAGTTGACGAATGATTCAAATGCTAAGGAAATTCTTGAATTGGAAAATGAAAAGATTTCATTGCAGTTGGTTGAAATGGATAAGGATAGGCATGACATTAGATTGAAATTGGAAGATGTCCAGAAGGAAATGGAACAATGGAAGGAGAATTGTGAGAGGTTGAAAGGATTGATAAATGATTCTTCCAAATCGGAAAAATTGATGGGTCATGTTCGTCAAAAATTGATCAGTTTGGCAAATGGACCAGGAACACCAATACCGAAGCCTAGGAGCACGATACTCTCGAAAGTTGAACCAATTCGAGTTCCAGAAATCGCTGAAAGTGTGATAAAAGCTGAAAATTGGGCTCGTAAACATTTTGTTGAAGATGGAAATTTTGTTCAAATTTCTGAAAATTTCGAAAACATTAATGAGAATGTTAAGAAGAATGAAGATATTGTTCAAGAAACTGGAGTTTCGGACAGGAGCAAGTTATCTGATGAATTGTATTTGGTGAGAAAGCAGATGAGCTTTATGGAGACAACGTTCAGAGCTAATGCGTTGCCGGATCCAAAAGCATATACTGGAGATGATGACAGAAACTTTGGAAGTTTTCTGACTACGCTCAAATCTAAGTATGGGAAACTAATGGAGAAGGATGAAGAATTGATGACGATTTTGGAGGAAAGATTTTTGGTAGGAAAAGCACTCCAAGTGTTTAGGACCATTCCGAAAAAAGATTCATTTGATGAAACAATGTTAGAATTTCAAGAGAGATTGAAGAAGTCGAGAAGCAGTATTTCGTTCTCGTCGATGCGAAAACTTGATCAACTGCATATTCTGGAGCACCAATCGATCAGAGATTATTGTTTGTTGATTGAAAAGTTGTCAAGAGAAGCTTTTGACATGGACGATGAGAAAATCGCACCATTGAAAGTGACGAAATTGTTGAAAGCAGCTCAAAGAGATCAGACGTTGCATTGTATTTTGAATATGAAGAGAGTGGAAGTTGACTTGAAAGATCAGTATGAAACTTTGAAGAGGATAGCGTTGGAGTTTGAAGAGGAAAATTTGATGAATGGAAATCAAATAGATTATTATGAGAATTTCGAAAGGAGTCGAAAATGGGATGTTAACGGATTGAGTCATCCTGGTGGAAGAAAACGGGATGTTAACGGTTCTAGTCATCCTGGTGGAAGAAATTTGGATGTTAACGGTTATAGTCATCCTGGTGGAAGAAAATGGGATGTTAACGGTTCTAGCCATCCTGGAGGAATGAAATCATCACCTGTTTCTGGTTCAAATGCTGTTCCAGTAGGATCAAATGATGTATTGAATGGAAATGTGCCAGTTGAAAACAAATTTGGAAAGAATTGTTTCAAATGTGGAAAACCTGGGCATTATGCTGCAAGATGTCAGGAAAACAATAAAGTTGCATACGCGCACGGAGTAATTTGTGATGAGAAAGCACTGCGACAGGGAAATCATGCTGGAGCTGGAAGCCTAGTACTCGAACAAGCAAAAATTCTTGGAAAGGATGTCACAATTGTTATCGATAGTGGTGCTCAAGTGAGCTTGTTGTCAACCAAAACATGGAGCAGAGTCAAGAAAGGAAACTTGACGGATGAGAAGTTTGTGGAAAGTGCAACGGATAAAGATTTGGAAGTAATTGATGCGTCAAATACAAAGATGAATATTGTTCACCAAGTTGACGTTCCGATTGAAATCAGGCACAAGAAGAAGAGTGTTTCGTTCCAAGTGTGTGAAAGTAATGAAGAATATGCTGTTTTGGGCACGAATTCGTTTGAAAGTTTTGGAATCCGTATCGGCTGGAAAGATGTCGTTGAGGAGAAGAAGAAAGCTGTTGTGAATGCAGTAAGATTGAAGCATTTTGGTGGAGCTGGAAGTGAAGGAAAGCTGCCATTTGGGAAGAATCGTGTGAAGTTGGAGAAAAGATGTCCAGTGAATGTAGATGTGATGTATAGTAAAGGCATTGTGTCGGGAGGTTCAGTGAAGGACAAGGTCTTTGGAAAAGCTGGTGATCGGGAAAGTGAGCAGAAAATCGGAGGTCGTGAGAATGACAAGATAAGATGCAAGAGCAAACCGAGACACAGATGGTCGAAGAACGTGACAAATGTCACAAAACCTTTTGTTATTCAGGTTCCGTCAACAGTCAATCAATTGGATGCAAGTGCCAAGCCAAATCGTCAAATTTTTTCGATTGCCAAGTCACAAGATCAATTTGGGAGATGTTCGGAAGTGGAAACAAGTGTGAAAGAGAAGCATCAGGAGAAAGATGTTGAGATTGGAGTGAAACCTCAGAATATGAAGGCCAAGAGCGTTGAGATGAATGGGCAAAGCGGAAAAAGGGACAAGAACAAGCTGAAAGTCGTCAAAGAACAGCCAGTTCAATGTGATAAATGTTCGACCCCATTACCCTTCTACCCGTGTTATTTTATGATGTATCCCAACAGTCAGGAGCCTGTTCTTCTAAAGGAGGGGGATGTTGAGATAAATGGCCGAGGACTAGAAACCCAACCCAGAGGGACTAGCTTCCGCAAATTGTGTTTCTAGGCCACCATCTCGGGCGTCACATTAGTTTTGTTGTGAGAAAGCAAGCAAGCTCGTTTTTAGCCAGTTTTGGGCTGTTTTTGTTGTTTCTAGTTGAGAACTAGATTCGCCTAGCTGCGGCTAGTATTTTATTTTGTTCTTTGCAAATAATTAACCTTTCTTTCGTAATTAATTCTTGTTTTATAATTAATAAATCTTCTTGAAAATAATTCGCGTTTATTTTTGTTGTTTAAAGCTGGTTTTCATCCACTCGCATCTCTGTGAACCTAGTTTATACAAGGGACACCACTTTACTTTTTGAAAAATTCCAAATTTTTCAAAATGTATTCTATTCATGTGTGGTGAACCGACAACAGGCAATCTAATTTTTTTGCTTTCTTTCGACGAGCGTGATGTCAGATGAGATGTTGCTCTTTGTTAAAGAGCTGGGGTGACAAGACGATTTGAAAGAAAAAAAATAAACATTTAGAATTTGAAAAGAAAAGTGAATAAGGAAATGTATTTTAGGTTCCAATTGTTTTTAGAACTTTAACTAGTGTGTGTGAAAGTTAATATTAGATCTGTATGGCACTTAAAGGAGGGATTTACGGAGATAATAAATGCACCTTAAATGAAAATAGACTTCATTCTCATTCCAAACATGTTTTTAAAATTTTCTAAAACCACCTAGAAGCCGAGGAAATGAGCTTCAAAACAATGGCCTAGAAAAAGTGGCCACCGGTGAAAACTAGTCCGCAGGCATAACAAATCTTAAAAAAATGAAAAAAAAAACATAAAAAAAGGACTAATAAAAGCTTTCTGCATAGCTGTTTATTAACACGAAAAAAAGCTGATAGGAAAAAGTTCGGCCAGGTGGACACTTTTTCTAGGCCATTGTTTTGAAGCTCAGTTTTTCGGCTTCTAGGTGATTTTAGAATATTTTAAAAACAGATTTGGAATGAGAATGAAGTCTATTTTCATTTAAGATACATTTATCATCTCCGTAAAGCCCTCCTTTAAAATGTTTTCAAAATCGAATCAAGTTATATCTTTTCAGCGATCACCAATTTTGATGAAATAAAGATTGTTTGATAGAAGAATTTAGAGCTTCCACCTAATCAATCGCATTTTTTCAAAAAAAAAAAAAAGAAGACATTGACATATGATGTCCTAATTTTAGCTTTAAAATGTCGCTCATTGAACTTTTCGTATCATTACGATCAAAATGTATATCCCATTATTTGGAAAAAATTGCAAAAGCGATATTGTTTTTTGAGTGTTCGGTGCTTGGACTAAAACATAGCTTCGTTTACCCTGTTCTGACAAAAAACTCTAAAAATTATGTAAAAAGACAACACCAGGTTCAAAAGTTGAAAGTTTGGCTCCTCCATACAAGTTTACTTGCCTGAGAGTCTAGTCTCAAAAAACTCATTATGAAAATAAGTTTCTTTTTCAAAAAGAACAAGAAATATTTCAAAATGTGTCAAAAACTAATTTCATGAAGCATCTAATAAAATCACGAAATTATGTAGCTTACAACTCCCATGTCCCATGTCATGTTTCAAAAATATTACACATTATCCGTGATCTTCATTCTCATGTCGATCGCCCTGATCTTTTCTCGATCTCTCGTGTTGAGAGCAATTTGGTTCGAAAAAAATATAATCAAAGATATTTCTATCTTGTTTCTTTGTTCTGACCGACATCAACAACGACGAATGAATTTTAAAAAATTAAAGTTGTAAGAAATGAGCATAATGAAAAATACCAAACCTAAAATGCGTAACATGAAAATGATGTTTTTTGTTTCTAAAAAAACCTGTGCACAAAAATAATGAGAATGTGTTTTTAAAACTTTCCACAATTACAAAAAATATAGCCCAAGGCAATTTTTTTTCTCAAGATGAATATGAAGTTCAAACTGAGTGGAATAGTAGATTTTAAACATTTGTTGAGTTCAAGAGTTTATTGTCTAAAGTTTACTAAAAACGACTATTGAAAATTTCTGATTCGACTTAAAATAGAGTCGTAGAGTCGAATACTATCACCCCGGTGATGATGATTGATATTGAGGCGGGAATTGAGGATTAAAAATGATTTTCAAAACGAAAAAAAAAACTCTAGATAGGAATCAAATTTGTCAATCAAGCAGGATTTACTATTAGAAGTAAGTCGAGTGTAGTTTTTAAAAAAATCTTGTACTTTAGACATGAAAACGCGTTAATTATGCCCCTTTTTTAAACAATCCAAGAGATTTTGTTTCGATGTGAAGCATTTTTTTTTGAAAAAAAATTAGAATTTCATTCTAATAGACTACCAGATAAATCTCTATATTGGTCAACGTTTCTGAAAGTCGGAAAATTTAAAGGAAGCGAGTAACAAGATAATAGGTATCCAGGGAAAACAATTAACGCAAAGACGCTTAAAGGCAGACTTTCAGGTAACACTATCCTAATTCAGGCGAAGTTGATTTTTTCAGATTTGGACCACCCTTATGTATTAGGCGCTCATTTTTCGATGTGATTTCGCATAAATTGCATTATTGAGAGAAAGCTCTAATTTTTGAATTTGAAATCAGGTAGGGTCAAATTAACTGACACACTGTCTTTAAGTGGTCCTAACGTTCAAATAACTTTCTTTCCACCAAATCCTTCCGTGTCACATGCCGATTCTCATAATGGAGTACATTACAGAGTCAATGGTTGTGATAAAAATAGAACTCGTACTAAATACTAACCTGTTTTTACAAGGGAGTAACGCGAAGTTGCCGCTTAAGAACCTTCTACAAATTTGAGGGTACATAGAATGGAATATAGAGAATCAGAAACCCTCATAAAACTCTGCTAAATGTTTCTGTGAGCCGAGTTATGAGCCCGCAAACTTTTCCTATGGTTTTCCTATGGTCGAAACAATGGCCTAAAAAATTTCCACTGTCGAAAGCTAGTTCACAGCCATTATTACGCGAAAAGTTCAGAAAAACAAAAACACATGTTAAAGTGAACTAATGTATTTTCCATTAATAGTTAGAATTCAAAAAACACAGGAAAAAGTTAGGTCATGTTAAAATTGTTTCTAGGCCACTGTTTTGGCAAAACCTATTTGGAATAGGTATTTTCTCTTTTTTATCCCTGTTACATTTATAAGATTTGTAAATTCCTCCTTTAACCACATTGCACACAGCTTTGTGAACTTTCTCGGCCATTTGAAAAACAACACTGTATTGCAGCAAAGAATATAAGCTAAAATCGAAAAAAAAATTCGAGAATTTTTTGCAGAATTTCAGGCCCATTTCTAGAAAACCGGCTAAAAACATGGACTCAAAAATGCATACATTTTGAGCGTCTCTGATTTTTTATTCATTCTGGAGTTCCTTGTATACATCTGCCGTTTTTTTATAAAGATTCTCCCATCCGAGGAGTTCTAGAACGAGAAGGTGCGAGTTATTTTTATTCAATTTCCTCTTTCTCACAAAAATTGAGTATGATCTCTAGAGAGAAAAAAACGCGAGAAATATGTACATAAACTTACTTTATTTAATTTATATGTTTTCCGTGTTTTATTTTTCTGAACATCTAGACTTTAACATTTTTCGATTCGGTCCGACATTAAAAATAGGATTTTCTCTATTTATTTATTTCTTATTTTTGTTAATAGTGTATGTGAAACAAAGAATAAACATCTTTGAGTCAATGGTGCGGAATCATGAACAAGAACAAGAGGCATAGAAAAAGTTATAAAAAACTTGGTTTTAAGTGTTTTCTGCTCAGACAAAGAACCAAAATATGCTTATGTTTAGTGTTCCGAAACGAAAAATGAAGAAAAAATTATAATTCAATTAGGAACTCATTCAATTTCGTGGCTCAATTTTCTGGAAAATGAGCCCATTTTTATTTTTGAAAAAAAAGCGGAAAAAACCAAAAAAATTCTGAACAAATTGAAGCAAATCCCAAGAAAAGCTATGTGATTAGTTACCAACATTCCCACGGACACAATGGACCAGAAACGACGAAACAGAAGGTGATATTTGAGATTTCATTTTGATTTTTTTTGTTATTTTGAAGAAGAATAAGAGGCATTTTTATTTAGTGGAAAAATGAATAATAGACGGGAATTGAAGAAATGGTGATAAAAGAATGATGCTACGGAAAAAATATGTCTAATGAGATGTAATAAGAGGTTTTCTAACAAAAAATTAAACAAAAGTTTCTCTATGAAATGAGCTATATTTCGTAAAAAATGGTCCATTAGTTGAATAGTTACAAGCTGTTGAAATGTGGGCCCATGTTAAAGGCAGGGTGTCAGTAAATAAACTTCAAATTTAGTTGCGATATTTGAGTTTTTGCTTTCGCTCTATTTTGATGACTTAGAATATATAGTTGCAAATTAAATTAATTTGTTTAAAATAATATGGAGGGACACTGTCTTTAAGGAGGTACACTGTCTTATGGAGGGACACTGTCTTTAAGCACCCTTCTCCTAAAAATTGATACTGAAACATTGCAAAAGCATATATTTATAAACTGAGATTTTATTACATGGTTCAAAAATTTTTATATCGAAAAATAAGTTGTTGAAATTTCAAGTACCAGAAAAAATATATTAAGCCATCGATTAAAGTCCAGTTTGTTTAGGTCCCTTTAAAAAATCTCAAAGAATATTTGGAATAAGTACAAGATCTATTTTTATCTCATAGACTCCATAAAGCTCCATAAAGACCTCGTATATAGCAAATAATGACAATCTTTAAAAAAATGTCTGGGATATTAATAAAATCCTTATAAGATTATTATTGCCAACTCAAATATTCCTGATCATTCAAGTTGGTTTTGATCTACCCAGAAAATCTAAGTCTCTCACAAAGTCATGCTATTTTTACCTGCGAGCGGCTGCGCTGCGGTCTTTTAGTAGACAATGGATGATCCAAAATTTTTAAGTTGACAATAATAAAAACTAAGTTTCAATTTAGGAAAATATATTGTTTACAAAATCCAAAAAAACACATAAAACATATTCTTTAGCACCATTTTGCACTAAGATACATTTCGATAGGTGGGTGCTCAGGGCAACCGATTCCCCTTGTTCCGTCTTGAGTGACATCTGACAACCTAAGATCTATTTGTATGTTCTTGTGGACTTTTAGATATATTTTGAAGCAAGAAATATGGAAAAGGTAAGAAAAAAACATGTGTTTTTGGCAGATATTTTATTATTTTTTAGTCTGCCTTTTTTCGCATAAACAATTATTTTTTATTACATCGATTCTGGAAAATGATACAAACCTTCGAACCCACGATTTTTTGGGTTTATGGTGATGAAGTTGTAGCATCGCCAATGGCGATAAAATTGAGACTTTTGCCAAAGGATCCATATTTTAGTTTTTACAGAAAGTTTAGGAATATTTGTACTTCATTGAATATACAAGATTTTTCAAGAAATCGCGCGAATAGAATAAAATATTTCGGTCCCACAAATATGGGCGGTACTTTATTTACAACTCGAGAATGCGAGAATATGTGCAAGCCGAAGAATAGCAAAAAAAACCCGCCCCAGTGGGAGGAAGGCCTTTTTTGTGTGTCATCTTGATTTTTTTCTTGTTCTTTTTTTTCAGAATCGCCCGATTGACTCTCACAAAAACACCGGAAGGAAATGTATCTTTTCTATACTTGCGATAATTTTGTACTGATATTTATTTACAAACATACTTCCTTCTGGCTCTCACTCAATTCCTTGTAGAGAAAGAAAAACAGGGGGGGGGGGTATTTTTTGAGAATAAATTTGTAGACCGGAAATTAGTTCGTGTCGCGGCGAATTTGATCACAACAAGATATTCAATTGGAGGATTTTTGAGGATCGGAATGTGGAAAATGGTGACATCATTAGAAGGTTATTTAATATTTCTTACAGGAGGGATTTACGGAGCTAAAGGATGCATCTGGGATGAAAATAGACTTCAGACTTATTCCAAATATGTTTTTAAAATTTTTTAAAACCACCTAGAAGCCGAGAAAATGAGCTTCAAAACAGTGGCCTAGAAAGAGTGACCACCGGCGAAAACTAGTCCGCGGGCATAAGAAATCCAAAAAAACATAAATTTAAATCTTTAAAAAATTAAAAAGGGCTAGTATAAACATTATGTATAACTATTTATTAACGAAACACGAAAAAAGCTCATACGAAAAAGTTCGGCCAGGTGGACACTTTTTCTAGGCCATTATTTTGAAGCTAATTTTCTCGGCTTCTAGGTGGTTTTAAAAAATTTTAAAAACAGTTTTGGAATGAGCATGAAGTGTATTTTCATTTAAGGTACATTTATCATCTCCGTAAAGTCCTCCTTTAATAGAGAAACTGAGAAAAGAAAATTTGATTAAGTCCACATTTTCCGAGTAATTGAAATCTAAAGTTTAGATGTTCATGGACCTTGATGGTTCATAAAATAACCAAAACAGCTTTGAACCAATAGAAATTCCAGAACAATGATTGATAATAACAAGCGCTCGGAATTTAATGTCCTTACTAAAAAAACTTGGAATCTATGCATAATCTTTCGTTTTTTATGATAAAAGTGAGGTGCGAAATGTGGAATTTTGAACGATATTAGAAATGTGATCTAGTTTCTATAGATTCGGATTTTTAGACCTTTCGCAGTACCTCTCAATTAAGAGTCCGCAATCCAATCGCTTGAAAAAATTTGGATTTCCAAATTTGGTTTTACCATGAGACCCGGATGAGTTTCAGCTCTTGTTTTTTTATTACTTTAAAAAATGGCTTTAGAAATATAAAATTTTTTACAATAAATATCATAAAGCCATTTCTTTCACATCAATTATTTTTGCAGTTTTCATAAATAAATAAAAAATCATACCTCAATTGATTTCAAGCTAAAAAAAATGTTATGTGAGAACAAAAACTTCCATATTTCTAATCCAATTCATTTTTATGAACATTACTGACCACTTGTAAATTGCGTTGAGCGTCAAACTTTGTTCATTTAAATATTTATTAACTTCCCCCATTGCTCCAGGTGAGCACCTACATCTTTAATAGCTTTGCTTTTTTTTCTAAAAATAAATGCAAGCAACAAAATTATTTTTTTAAAGCTGCACCCAACGTCAGAAATTTGAACTTGTGAGAAATTAAAATAATCGCAAAAGAATGGTTGTCTAAAAAAGAGGAGTACTTTAAATGAACAAAAATCTTCAACCTTTAGGTGACTATGAAAAATTGGAAAGCATGCAAATAACCAAAAATGGCTTAAATATTTTAAAATCTGGATAATATTTGAGTGTTCGTTGAGAAGAAAAATCCAAAAACTCCTTGTTCATTTTCAAATGGCAAAGAAACTTGAAATGTTTGAATAGTGCTAAATTTCAAAAAATGAAATCAAAAAATGAAAAATGAATTCAAGAAAAAAAGGAGAGCAAAAAGATGTAAATTAGCACTCAAAAAATAAATTACTCCCCCCGCCCCGCCCCTTCGAATTTGTGCTTATCAATTAATCCGCGACTTTTTATTCCGTGGTTATGGCTCTGTCTTCATCTTCAACTTGGGACGCTCCAGATTTCTGTATTTTTTATAAATAACAAAGCAGGGCACATTAATATTAAAGACATGGTGCCAGTTAAAAATTTCACCGCTGTGGCGATAAGATTTTAAATTATAATATACCGCGTTTTATGAATTTTCATGTGCGGGTGTGTGAATAAAATTTTCTTCAAAACTGTTTGAAACTGGTCGCTATATTCTAACATGACTCTTTATTAATGTTCTTCTACCGAAAAGAAAAATTTTCCACTAAAAAAATTAAAAAATGATGTTTTTTTTTAAATGTGAAAAATTCAAATTTTTGTGCTTCCCGCCAAAAAGCGTAAAATTCAATTTTATATACCTGGACGATAGTGAAAAAATTTCAAAAATTTTGAAATGCGAAAATAATGGCACCCGGAACCGAACTTTGGTCTCAAAAATCATTAACTTTCTTTCACTTGCGCTCAGAAGTTCGATTCTGGATGCTCTTTTCTACTTTTTTACAAATTTTTTCACTATCGTTCAGGTATATACCATTGAATTTCAGATCGATTAAGCAACAGTTATGAGGAGATCCATCTTGAAAAATTCTACATTTTTCAAAATTTGGTATCTACTCTCAACACCGAGAAAAATAACCTAGAAATCAAAAACTAGGTCGCGTGCGGATTTCATTTTAATGAGCTCTTGTTCAAATTTTCATATACTTTTCGCATTCTTTTTCAGTTTTTATCTTTGAATTTTAATTATTTAGAACTTTTTCTGAAGGAAATTTTTATAGTGACCCACTGTCTTTAACAACAGTGTTGTTACAACACTTCTTAAACAAGTTAACAGAACAAAGGAGCAAAGCACGGTTGTTTATGTAAATTGAAACTTTTGTTTGCTGAATTCATTACTCACAAAAAACATATCAAAAAAGTGCAAAAAACATAAGATACTAGATTTCCGAGGGGAACTTTGCAAGAAAAGAAAATCGCCAAGAATGGTACTCTGTGTGACACTAAAATAAAATGGGTGGCATAAAAAATAGATTGCAAACACTACATCCAAGTTGGATTTCCCCATGAGCACCAAAAATCAAAAACTTGTTTTGTTTCCATTTGTAATGAGATACAGAATACATCTCGAACAAGAAGAAGAAGAAGAAGATTCGAATTCCTAGAAATGACGATGGCGTCTGAAGAATCAGAATCTGTTCTCTTTTGCTCATTCAGGAGGAAAATCAAAAAGAAATCGGATATTTTGTAGAAGGGAAGAAAAAGAAGAAGACGAAGTTCATCATATTCGCTCATATAATTGTTGAATTATTCAAATAAAACATATCTGAAGCGATGAAAAAATGCAGAAAAAAAATCTCCAGACGAATGAGATGAAAAAATGAATATGAAAAGAAGAACGAAATGAATTTTGCTCGCTAGATTTATAATTGGGATATGACTAACTAATGATTGAAATTAGGATCATTATTTTTCATTTTTGTAGAAAAAAGAAGGAATAAAACAAAGGGAGAAAATGGAAGAAACGAGGTTGCTTTAAACAGAAGGCGAGAATTCAATCAAATTTGGCACCTTTTTTTGAATACAATCAAATGAAGCAAATTATATAATTTGATAGTAAACATGTGAAATTTCGTGATTAACTTTCTTTCATTCTGTTGAGGAATTTGGAGCAGAAATGTTTTTTGCTTGGAATTGATCAGAGCTCACTAAAAAAAATATTTGATCTAGATGTTGAAGAATAACTTTCTAATTGAAAATCCGAAAAGTATTCATTTCAATGAAAAAGACACGAGTTCCGGATGAATTAATTAGTCTTCTTTTTTTTAACTGCAGTCGTTAGTTATGTGGGAAGATCTTATTATCAGATCAGTGGTCGGAGTTGATATTTGGAAGATTCGCGAATTTCATAGCATCATAATATTGAGATATAACATTTCAAACAGTTTCTATTACCCGTTTTGTTGAAATTATTAAAAACATCCTTAAAGACAGCGTGTCAGTTAATTTGGCCCTCCCTGATTTCAATTTCACATAATTAGATCTTTCCCTAATTAGTACAATGTAATTTATACAAAAAATAAGTCCAACGTTGCAAAAATCAAAATTTTAATGCGCGCCGGGTCGTGCGCCGCGGTCGTGGATCGTGCAACGCGGTAGGAATAGGAGCGAAACACAATTTTTGAATTAGACGACATAGCGGTATTGTTTTCTCGACCTCCTTAGCCCTCGTTCCAATTTTTGTTTTTTGCCTTGGATTTGGACCATATTAACTGACAAGCTGCCTTTAAAACTTGGAAATTATTCAACATGCCTTTCATGATAGACCGTTTTAATCTGAAACGCAATGTTAGTTTTCCTCATAACTCATACTGCCGTTTTTCAATAACTTCCTCATTGCATTCGGAAATAGCAGCATAGATTACTACTAAAAATAAGATAGCTACTTTATTTGGAAATATTTCTGAGCACGTCATTTTTAGTAAAATTCATCAAAATCCGAAATTTGACGAGCAATAACTTGGCTCCGATTCGATAGTAATGGATAACTATTCGTGGAAGTCATAATAGTGGTTTTTAAAATTTGAAATTGATTTTTAAAACCAATAAATTCAGGCATACAATAATTTTAGAAAATGCACGGCAGCTTTTCATTCACATATGTATTTTTAGATTTTTACTTGAGGGCATTTGGGTAACTCATTTAAGGAAGTCAGATTTAGAGAGCCTATCTTATGTAAAGAAGAATATAATTAACATCTGCATTCTGTTTATACATTGTCGGTGTTGTTGCACCATTTTTGGATGCGTATGATTAAAACTTAAAATTTAAAGGCAGAGTGTCAGTTAATCCAATCGTAACAAACAGTTTGGCTTTTTTTCAGAAAATTGACCACAAAATGTTAATTAAAGATCTAACATAAATATTTTTGGCATTTTCCCCCAGTAAACATTGCCCACTGATTTTTTGTCCAAAAATAGCAGAAATATTTTATAGAATTTAAAAGAGCCTAATCGATCTGAAATCAATTTAAAAAATTTGCAAAAAAGTAGATATGCGAAAATAAATGTACCCGGAATCGAACTTGGTTGTCACTGCGGTGGAAACTTTTACGTTTTTGAGGCCAGGGTTCGATTCCGGGTGGCCTTATTTTCTACTTTTTTGCAATTTTTTTCACTATAGTTTTGGTATATAAAATTGAATTTCAGATTGATTAAGCAACATTTGTAACCTGCGTATTGGAAATTTTAGAAAAAAAACCAGTGGGTAATGTATGTTTACTGGGGAAAATGTAAATACCTCGTGTTCAGTCGTTAATTAATTTTTACAAATTAACTATGATATTATCCAACTTTTTGAATTTTAAAATTTAATCTTCGCTAAATATGAAATAATTCTCATTTTTTCTTAATTTTTTTAGAACCTTTCAAAAATTCAAGGTGAAAATTAAAAATAACTAACAGTGCATATTCAGTAAAAACTTCCACAGATTTCAAAAAAAAACACAGAAGTTTTGAAAAATCGGAGGATCTATTACTCATAAAATTAAAAATTCCAAAATGAATCACTCACCGATTCTCGATATCCAATTTCCTTTCCTCATCCGAGAAAAATATAACATTTTCAGAAAACCCGACTTGTTTCATCAGTTTCTGACCTCAACAAAAGGAACTGAAAAAAAGAAGGTATTTGAAGAAGAAAATGTAGACGGAAGATTCTATTTTTTCTTCTTCAAATGAGAGTTAAAGGAAACAAAAATAGAAATGGGAAAAAGGGGAATTAACTGGTTTGTATGATGTTAAAAAAAAGTATTTGTGGAGTTTTCCCAATCCGAAACTCCTTTTTTCCTCTTATTTTGTTGCATTTTTCAATGTGTTTTCTTCTTCTTCCCAATTTAAGAAGAAATTAGCAAACAATTTGAAAAAAAAAAGAAAGAAATCCAATGAAAACGAGTTTTGTGCTCCAAAATGTGTGCATTTGTTGCAGGTTTTTTGCCTCAATTTGTCAGAAGTTCGTTAAAACAAAGAGAGAGTCCTTGTCTCAAATTCTCCATTTTTTCTTCGAAAAATGTCTTGAGAAGAAAAAAATGAAACCGAAAAAAATGGGAGAAGGTCGAAGAATACTATATCTGGAGCCCTAGAAGACACGACAATGAGATGAATAATTTTACCAGTGAAACTTCCGGGGGGGAAGCAGATTTGTCTTTTGAGCAACTTGATACTTTGGAATTTTGTGAAGCGCAAAGAATGAAAATCTGTTGAATTAAGATTTTAAATTGTGAGAAATGTGGGAGAGCAAAGAATAAGCGATGAGGAGAATGATGGCCTTCATTTTCGCGTCACTGTGTACCAGAGCTGTCGTCTTGGCCGGAAAGGCCGGGCATCCCTATTATAAGTACTTTTTCAGGTCTTCCAATTGTTTGAAACTAATTAAGATAAATTAATCAATTACTTAATTTATTTTGATTTTTAATATGCTCAATGGCGTATCCGTATGAAAAAACAAAGAAAAACAGTTAGAAAATTAAAATAATGGTTGTTTTAGTCATAGAAAGACAGTTTTCCGATTAAAATTTTTTATTTCTTAAACTGTTCCAATTTTCTAATTTTTCATGTTTTGTTGGAAGCAAAAATTTAAAATTTTGGTCAGCCACTTTTCTAAAACGAAATCTCTGCTCTGTACAAGTAAAAACCATGATGAAGTGGGCCTATCGAAATTGTTTCTTCGTAGATAGAGGTTTTTACCTTAGCAAAGCATTATATCCAGAAAAATAATGGGAAAACTTTGGAACTGAAGTCCTGGAGGTTGAAGGAAACACAATTTATCGCAAAAATTCTTGAGGTATATCAAGTCGCAGAATCCTATTTTGAATACATAGGAAGGATTGGTCGAGATTGTAATAAGAAATAAATCTGTTTATTTAACACTTTCCAAAATTATCCCGCCCACAGATCAACGACCTATTGAAAAACTGTTCCAACCCCTTCCTAATGTGTCAATTGTCACCAATTTTTTTCGTTTTAGTAATTGGATCTTCTTTGAGATTTCAAACGCAATTAAACTTTCGAATATCATTACTTTATTCTTTTTCAATTTAAAGGAGGACTGTATCGATTCCGAGTTAATAAATATAAATTAGGAATCGATATAATAAAAAAATTACAAGTTGCACATAGTCCTCCTTAAACGCAACACAATTAAGTATTAATCAAGAAAATATAATATGGAAGTTATTATGTAAATTAAGATTTTGAAAAAAGGTAGGTTAAATAGTTGAAACATTAATATTATGCAATTCTCTTATTCCGCGTTTCCTCGATTTTCGGGGCTGCAACTTCTGGATGTATAGGTTCTGAGGCTACTTAATGACACCCATTCTGGAGTTGTTGGTGCGGGATTCTCTGGATTAGTAGGTTCGGGGTTCTCGGTAAGGGATCCTCTTGAATTACAAAAAGGTCTTCCAACACAATATTCATAAACCTTTGATCCAAAGTAAGCGCAGAAATAGAGAAGACCGACGAGGGACAGTACAGATCTGTAAAATAGTAAACATTTCGACAATTTGCTGTCCGAGACAATTCTTGTTTCGTTTTTGGTAACATTATTTAATTCAAAAGGTAACATATTCATAAAATAAAATGTTTGTTTTTTCCTTTTTTTAAATACAAATACTTACATCATCACAGCCAGTATAGGGATTTCGAACGGTACTCCACTCCCTCCGCTCCACGTTACTTTCTCTTGAATGAAGATTGGATCGTCTTCGCGATAATAGATAGAGCAAAACGTGCTATCTGGGGAATAGCAGTACCCTTCAAACCAACGCTGCTAAATTGTAACGGTTGAAAAGTGTACATTTCGAAGAAAAATACTTACATAGCCATTATGTTTTCTCAATTCTCGAAATGTTGTCTCATTCCCTTTGCAAACCATATCAAATTTGAGTTTATTTTTAGAGTTGTAAAAACCACTTGCAGACAAATCAGCGCTGAAAAAAAAAGCGAAAATTATTATCCAAGCTAACGATTTTCTTCCATCCTATTTGCTAAAAAATTATTTTTCAGGTTTTCAAAGTGCCGCGGTAAAACGGTTCGTGACATGATTGCCGTGTTAGGAGGCACGCGTGCCGTTTACGAGCTTCTGTTTTTTTTTTGAGGAGCTTTGGTGCCCTTCCGGCGAGAGGTGCCAATTACGCGCCTAAGTGGAGGCACGCAAATCGTTTAACGCCGATAATTCCCTGAGAATTGGTAAACTAGGCCCGTTGATTTCTATCAAAAATTGCAAAACTGATTTTCTAGATATTACGAGGCAGAGGGGTCACAACCCCATTGTTAAAACTAATAAGCAACTAACACTTCAGCCATTATTCTCTGAACACTTTTACGCGAGTGGCACACATATAGTTGTTCCGGAAGTTCGGCAGTAGCGAACCCCGCAGCAAGAAAAGCCGAGAGCAGAGCAATTGCAGTGAACCTCATCGTAAGACAGTAATGTAGAATGAATGAAGTATCGCAATTTACAGGAAGAATATCGAAGAAGTCACGCCCCTTTTCACAAAAACACACTGTGAGTTTTTACCGGGAAAGACATATGCTTAAGTTTATACATCGAAATCCGGAGGCGATGAAAACAACAACATTTTCTTAAACAAAATATTATTAATTTCGTGAGGTAAACTACAGTCAGAGAATAATTCAACAATACTTTTTTCGACATAGAATAAGAAAAACACCGAAATGTTTTGCAAAAACACTATGTGTGCTGTTTTGTAGCTCAATCTTTGTGAGTTAATATTCAAGGTATCAAGGGCCTCACACCGTGGGGGCTTATTGACAAGTTAAAAATTGTTTGTATCGTCCATTTTCGACTGAAAAAACGCAGCGCAATCGATATCTAGTAAAAATATCATGGCCGTGTGAGAGACTTAGATGTTTTGGGTAGATCATAGCTCACTTGTAGGAACTCATCTTGAGAGTTAACAGGCAGGTCATCAAGGGCCTCACACGGGCTTATTGACAAGTTAAAAATTGTTTGTATCTTCCATTTCGACAGAAAAACGCAGCGCAATCGATAGCTGGTAAAAAATATCATGGCCGTGTGAGAGACTTAGATGTTTTGGGTAGATCATAGCTCGCTTGCGTGGCACAACCATTTTATGTTGGCATTGTGAATCCGAAAACAAGAACAAAATATCATTATTTTCATGAGGCAAACTACATTTAGAGAAAAAATTCCAGACAACTTCTTCGACGTAGAATCAAGAAAATAGGAAAAACTCACCGAAATATTTCGTAATAAAAACTGTGCGCTTTTTTGTAGGAGCTCAACCTTTGCGCGCTAAAATTTGGGAATCGGTGGAAAACGGGAAGTAGGGGTCTGAAAAAGAGCATTCTGTGCTAAATTATAAAAAAAATGTCGGGTATGAAAATAATACGCATGCGTTGTTTTATAATTGAAAAATTAGATAGAGAATGGCACCTTTTGAGATTTAGAAATTGGTATTTTATTGAGAACTGATCTGATAAAAAATTTAAAATATTGAAACTTTATTCCGATAAGGAAAAAAGAATAATAATCAAGATATAATAAAAGTCATAGGAAGCCGATTGATAAATTGGATTGAATATTTGAAAGAGTTATAAAAATGTCTCCGAAATTTCCTGAAATTTCAAAACCCAAAAATCCTCGAGAATCAGATAGCCTAGTCCATTCCGACATCAAAACCACTTTTTGATCCGATCTCTGATATCCAATTGGTTCTTCCAAAGTAAACTTTACTTGGATACCTGATCACTTCAGAATTCAAAACCTGAAGAACGATCCGATCTAGCCTAGTCACTGTTTGAACGTTTGAACAACGTTTACAAACCTCAGAACCCTACCCTTCTGAAATGTGTTCCTTTGTATTTTTTCCCTACTTGTTTTGTTGAATTTCACAAATTAAACTACTTTGGAAACAAGATATTTTGTGCCAACGATTTACTTAAATAAAGTTCTCTTTAAATACAGTGTCGCATGTTTTTTGTTCTATTTACGCCCAGACTTCAGATATTTCATAGAAATATAATACAAGAATTCAAAATTTACGTGATCTTCTTGACCTTTTTTGATCCAATCCCAATTTTTTCAAATTAATTTAATCTGAAGAATGTTCCGGAGAACTACGATACTGCTAACCAAGCAGAAACAGCCGGATAAGTTTAAACTAGTGACTGTAGAAGAATGCGAGAAAATATATGAGAAACAATTTCGGTTGGAACCTTATAGACCTGCATATTTAAGGCAATTTATGAAAGCGGTACTTACCTCTTTTCAGTTTTTAAAAGTATCATTCAAATGAATTTATAGAACGGTTGCTCCCGGACAGCTTTTAAGGCAACAGATATGCCAATGTGGATCAAAGCGTTTGGAAATCAAATAAATACCACATTTATTTTTGATCTAAAAAATAATGATCTCGTTGGATCGTCGCAATCAATACGACTCAAATCGATCAATAAAGACGAGGAATTTGTGTTTGGGGGAATGTTGTGGACAAAAAAAGAGTCTCGAGGAAAAGTTTTGAATGCTGCTCAAAGTGCGAAATTTATAAAAGATGGGATCGGTAGAGAACTTTCAGTCGGGTCTTGTGGTAAGAGAATTTATGATACATTAAAGAGACGAGTATGTATTTTTCAGTTGAGGGAAGTGTCAATTTTTGGAAAAAGCATACGGCAAATGCTGTTCAATTTTCACATCAATATTTTGTTTCTTATTATGATGTTAAGGAGTTTAAAGATCCCGATCTTAAATTCGATGACATTATTGTCAAGGCAATTTAAATTTACGAAATAGAAAAATCAATAAAAATTTTCAGAACGCTCATGATGTTCCAGATAAGGATATAACAGACTACGATGAACAAATATTTCAATTTGATCGGAAGAAGTACATGTTAGAACATCTGAGAGATCCGGATGGATTTGGAAGAGTTGCCTATAATTCGAATGGGGATGTTATTGGAATAGGATCAGTGACAATTTATCCATCTGGCGAATTAGTAATCTCACCATTATATGCGGATAATACCTCAACTGCACAAGCAATATTCCAAAGTATTTTGAAAGAAATTCCGTTCGAAGAGGATAAGAAACTTTGGCGTTTTCAAGTTAGATCCACTGAAGTTTTTAAAGACAGTTATGAGTAAGACTGACATTTGGAAATTGCAAAAAATTCTGAGAAAATGATTTCAGATGGATCAAACCTTTCCTAACCTGTGAAATTCGTAAGGAACCAATTTCTCGCTTAGCATACTATAAATACATGCCAGATGGGTTGAAATTTGAAAAGATTTTCATAAACGCTTCATCTGCTTGTGTTCCGTGTTGAATATAACAAATGAACCTACTTTGGAAATAAGATCTTTTGTTTCTACGATTTACTTGAATGAAGTTCTTTTTAAAGACACGGTCGCATGTTTTTCAGTTCTATTTAGACTTTTAAGAAATGAAGAATTTATATTTGGACCGCTGCTATGACGCATGTATTTATTGGTGTTATTTCGCATATATTGCATTGTACTAATGAGAGAACTCTCTAATTTTTGAAATTGAAATCTGGTAGGGACAAATTAACTGATCCACTGTCTTTAAATGCAATTTGTCAGTTATTTCGAAGTAAGGACGTTGAAGCTGTTTGTGCTTTGTTTTTTCAATGAAACATTAGAAAGGGAATTGCGTCGTTTGAGATTTAAAAATTGGTATGTTATTGAGAACTGAAGAATTTAAAATATTGAACATTTATTCGGATGCGGAAAAATTAATAATCAAAATACAGGAAAAATAGTTAGAAGAAGCTAATTGATAAATTGAATTGTGGGTTTGGATGATTTTCATTTCTTCATTTTTTTGTTGTCATTTCTGAGTTGAGATTCATTCTTTAAAAAATTATTCAAAGAGAATGTTCGTTCTATTGTGATGGTTACTTTTAATGGAAACGGTGAGGTGAGCTAGAGTAAAGAACTCTTTTCAGATTCATTTTTTTATTGAAGCAGCTAATTATAACCGTTCGATATATAATCAAGTGTGACCATTATGATTGGTTTAGTTGAGAATATTCCAGTGAATTTTCGGTCCCCACAATTAAATTCAGAAGGTGTGAAATCGCTAAATAATTGAAAATGACGCCGGAGGCGAGCCGTAGAAAAAGTCGTTGTTATGATTGTAGATAATAAAAGCGAAATCCAAATATATGATAAACGAACAACTAACTCCGGATTTCAAAGAAAAATTAGGTCACCATGTTTGGAATCTCATAATAAGTAATCTTTATTTGAAACGAATGTAACAAACGGGGCACGCCAGATGCGTGTTGGGAAGCGAAGCCGAAGGCGAGGCGTCGTCCAGGAGTTTTGCCGCGTAGCGGCACGCAACTCCTGGTAATCAGTATAAATGAGTATTTCTTAGATTTTCAGGTTGACAAAATCTGATTTTCTGGCTCTGATACATCTTGGTTTACGGGTTCAAGATATGTTTTTTTCTTTTGTTACGCTATGATTCTTGCGGGTCGTAGTTATTATAATTATTCACTTTTTTAAACTGTACTTTACGCATGCGTTGTTTTATAATTGAAAAATTAGATAGAGAATGGCACCTTTTGAGATTTAGAAATTGGTATTTTATTGAGAACTGATCTGATAAAGAATTTAAAATATTGAAACTTTATTCCGATAAGGAAAAAAATCAAGATATAATGAAAGTCATAAGAAGCTGATTGATAAATTGGATTGAATATTTGAAACAGTTATAAAAATGTCCCTGAAATTTCCTGAAATTTCAAAATCCACAAATTCTGGAGAATCAGATAGCTCAGTCCATTCCGGCATCTAACCCAAGAAAATAAATTTCGTTGTGATCCGGCATCTGATATCCAATTGGTTCATCCAAAGAAAACTTTACCTGGATTCCTTGAAGACCTGATCACTTCAGAATTCAAAACCTTAAAGACATCTTGCCAGTTAACATGATCCAAATTCAATTTTTTAAAAATCAAAATTCGAATGAGAACCCAGGCCAAAGAACAATACCAATATGTAGCCACATTCAAATGTGTTTCGTGCCAATTCTGACCGCGTCGCACGAGCCGGCGCGCATTAACATTTTGATTTTTTTTCAACTTTGGACGACTGCTATGTCGCGTTCATTTATCGGTGTGATTTCGCATAAATTGCATTGTACTAATGGGAGAAAGCTCTAATTTTTGACAGTGAAATCAGGTAGGGGCAAATTAACTGATCCACCGTCTTTAAGTACCATCCGATCTAGCCTAGTCACTAGTTTGGACAACGTTCACAAGCCCCAGCACCCTACCCTTCCGAAATTTGTTAATTTGTATTTTTTCCCTACTTGTTTTGTTGAATTTCACAAATGAAACTGCTTTGAAAACACGATACTTTGTGTCAACGATTTACTTAAATAAAGTTCTCTTTAAATACAGTGTCGCATGTATTTTAGTTCTATTTACACCCAGACTTCAAATATTTCATAGAAATATAATACAGGGTGTTCAATAAATACTGCAGGAAGAATAGCCTACTGTGCTACAACGAAGAATAAATTTTATTACGAGAATTTTATTGATTTCAATTCCCTGATATTATTTCTCATTAATTTCAAAGTTTCATGTGATTAGGGCGTTTTTTAGAGAAATGGTGAAGGAAAAACAACACCCAATTTCATGTTCGCATGCTCGCAGCTCGCGAGTTTATGTTCGTTCATATTGGCAGCTTCATATTTCTAAGTTGTTATCAAAAAACTAATCAGAAACTTCTTATTTATATTTTAAAAACCTTTTGGAGCTTATTAACGTGCAGTAATAACTGTTAGGGAACTTGGAACATACTTCACTACCTGATTTTGGACATCGTATGAAAAACTATAAAATTTTCACTTTTTTTTTTTGGAAAAACTGTCAAAATAGAAAATAATCAAGAATCGTTTTATTTATTTTATCGTTCTCCCTTAGATACATTCCATACTGAAAAATTAGGATTCTAGATTTAGATTAGCTCATTTTATGCCGAAACGTTCACTTTTTGATGGATCCAAAATTGACAAAAGAAAAAGTAGGGCCCCAAAACTGTGCCTGTGAAAAAATTGTTTCTCATTTTACAAACTTTTAAGTTTAATATATGTTTGAAGTGAGAATCGAACTTTCATTCGATCAATTTTCAGATTCTTATGAAAATTGGGCGGTCAGTAACGTTGAAAAATGTAAGATCAAACCCGCGAGCAAAGAGGGCTTGAACTCGGTTACAATACGTGACTCCGATTCAAACAAAAATGCAAGGATTAGAAAAATTCTCAATGAATTGCATAGAAATATATTTGTATTAAATTTATTCGGAGTTTCAAAGAGTTTCGTCTCGTATTTTTAAAAATATCTGTGTCTGAAGCGTCCTGCAGTATTTATTGAACACCCTGTACATCCTTGTGTCAAACGTTACGTGATCTTTTTCGCTACGTGACCTTTTTTGATCCAATCCCATTTTTTTTTCAAATTAGTTTACAAGTTTATCTGAAGAATGTTCCGAAGAACTACGATACTGCTAACCAAGCAGAAACAGCCGGATACGTTTAAACTAGTGACTGTAGAAGAATGCGAGAAAATATATGAGAAACAATTTCGGTTGGAACCTTATAGACCTGCATATTTAAGGCAATTTATGAAAGCGGTACTTACTCCTTCGGTTTTTAAAAGTATCATTCAAATGAATTTATAGAACGGTTGCTGCCGACCAGATTTTAAGGCAACAGATATGCCAATGTGGATCGAAGCATTTGGAAATCAAATAAATACCACATTTATTTTTGATCTAAAAAATAATGATCTCGTTGGATCGTCGCAATCAATACGACTCAAATCGATCAATAAAGACGAAGAATTTGTGTTTGGGGGAATGTTGTGGACAAAAAAAGAGTCTCGAGGAAAAGTTTTGAATACTGCTCAAAGTGCGAAATTTATAAAAGATGGGATCGGTAGAGAACTTTCAGTCGGGTCTTGTGGTAAGAGAATTTATGATACATTAAAGAGACGAGTATGTATTTTTCAGTTGAGGGAAGTGTCAATTTTTGGAAAAAGCATACGGCAAATGCTGTTCAATTTTCACATCAATATTTTATTTCTTATTATGATGTTAAAGAGTTTAAAGATCCCGATCTTAAATTCGATGACATTATTGTCAAGGTAATTTAAATTTACGAAATAGAAAAATCAATAAAAATTTTCAGAACGCTCATGATGTTCCAGATAAGGATATAACAGACTACGATGAACAAATATTTCAATTTGATAGGAAGAAGTACATGTTAGAACATCTGAGAGATCCTGATGGATTTGGAAGAGTTGCCTATAATACGAATGGGGATGTTATTGGAATTGGATCAGTGACAATTTATCCATCTGGCGAATTAGTAATCTCACCATTATATGCGGATAATACCTCAACTGCACAAGCAATATTCCAAAGTATTTTGAAAGAAATTCCGTTCAAAGAGGATAAGAAACTTTGGCGTTTTCAAGTTAGATCCACTGAAGTTTTTAAAGACAGTTACGAGTAAGACTGACATTTGGAAATGTCAAAAATTCTGAAAAAATGATTTCAGATGGATCAAACCGTTCCTAAGCTGTGAAATTCGTAAGGAACCAATTGCCCGCTTAGCATACTATAAATACATGCCAGATGGGTTGAAATTTGAAAAGATTTTCATAAACGCTTCACCTGCTTGTGTTCCGTGTTGAATATCACAAATGAACCTATTAGGTTGTCCGGAAATAAATGGGAATTTTTTCGATTTTTTTTCAAACAAAAATTAATTAACTGAAAACAATTATCAATGAGTGATATATTGGCCATGTTGTTGGATGACCTTGTGCCAACGCAGCGGAAGTTGTTCGATTCCCTTTGCGTAGAATTCCGGGGGCTGGCAGGCGAAAAAGTCATCAAAGTACGATTCCAGATGCGCTCGGTCGCCGAACTGCAAATCTTTGAGAGAGTTTTGAAGTTAGCGGAACAAATGATAATCAGTTAGGGCGAGGTCCGGACTATACTTTGGATGTGGCAGAACTTTGATATCCAGTGCCCGCAGTCTGTCCTTGGTCGCTAAAGCGACATGTGGTCTTGCATTGTCATAAAGTAAGAGAATCCGTTAGGCTCCTGGGCGAATCGTACATATTTTGTATTTGGAGAGAGTATAGATCCACATTGACATTGGCTAGATCTGGAAGAAGTTCACGGTAGATGACGCATTTCTTGTCCCACCAAATCGAACGCATCACTTTTTTTTCCTTTGATGTCTGTTTTTTGAGTTTCTCCAACTGCTACCCATTGAAGCTTTCTACTATGATTGAACAAAGCACATCACTTTTAATCTCCAATAAAAATATTTTGAATCCACTCCGTGTTCCGTTTTCGGCAGAGCAAAGACAAGGCAACGCATGCTCTTCTGATCAGTCATAACGTGAGGAACAAGTTGACCATACTTTGGCTCTTTCCACTTGCTCGGAGTTGGCGGTGTACTGTTGTTTTGTGTAGCCCAAGAGCCGAAGACACTTCACGAACACTTAATCTGGGCTCTTCCTCCAGCTCCTTATGGAAACGCTCGTCTGATGGCGGGCGTATAGTGGTTTGTTCGAGAGATCGTCGTCACCTTCTTTCAAGCGATGGAACCAGAAGTTCACCATTTCGTATTTGAGGCTGTTCGTGCCTGTCGCATCGCACAAACTTCGATGAGCAACAGCGGCTGAATGTCCCAAAAGGAACTCGTAAAGGAAACTGCCTCTGAGGGCATGTTTATCTTTCAAGAGAAATTCAGCCATAATAAGGATTATCTGAAATACGGAAACACATATTCATTGTGAAAGACTTAATGCATAAAATAAAAAAAATAAAAACGGAAAAACCCTCCTCGAGAAATGAGCGAAGTGAAACAGAAAAAAATTCCCATTTATTTCGGGACAACCTAATACTTTGGAAACAAGATCTTTTGTTTCTACGATTTACTTGAATGAAGTTCTCTTTAAAGACAGTGTCGCATGTTTTTCAGTTCTATTTACACTTTTTAAAAATCAAGAATTTATATTTGGACCGCTGCTATGACGCATGTATTTATTGGTGTTATTTCGCATATATTGCATTGTACTAATGAGAGAACGCTCTAATTTTTGAAATTGAAATCTGGTAGGGACAAATTAACTGATCCACTGTCTTTAAATGCAATTTGTCAGTTATTTCGAAGTAAGGACGTTGAAGCTGTTTGTGCGTTGTTTTTTCAATGAAACATTAGATAGGGAATTGCGTCGTTTGAGATTTAAAAATTGGTATGTTATTGAGAACTGAAGAATTTAAAATATTGAACATTTATTCGGATGCGGAAAAATTAATAATCAAAATACAGGAAAAATAGTTAGAAGAAGCTAATTGATAAATTGAATTGTGGGTTTGGATGATTAATTAAAAGATGGCAAGATATAAATGGGTACAATAAAAATTTAGAAAAATGTAATATTTAAATGAGTTACAATAATGTTAATACAGAATTTTGCTAATAATCAGTATAAATGAGTATTTCTTAGATTTTCAGGTTGACAAAATCTGATTTTCTGGCTCTGATACATCTTGGTTTACGGGTTCAAGATGTTCAGTTGGATGTCCTGGCGAGGTTGACCTCTGTTGCCCCGAGCTGCGTGCTCCGGATGGTCTGGAGCGCTTGGTCTCGGAATGTCTGAAGTTGCTTGCTCCGCGTTGTCTGCATTCCGGAAGACGTAATCGAAATCACTATCATGTTCTCTTCCTTCGTCAGTTGGACACATGAAGTTGACAAGACGTCTGTAGTAGAAACATCTGAAAATAAGTCAGAATTTTGAGATGTCTCGCACATCGAGCATGTTTTTAGGTACTAGCTGATGTTAGAATAGATTTAAACTTTATTTTTTATCAAAGGAAAATACTCACACGACTATGATCACCGCTACTGCCACTTTATACATGAAGCTCTTGTACTCGAGGCAGACACATCTGAAAAAGAGTAAACATTTCGATTTTTCTCAAACTCCGAGCATATGTTCTAGGTAATTACAGCTGGTTGTTGTTAGAAAAGTGTTTACAATTTCTGGTGTTTTTAAATTTAAATACTCACATGACCAGGATCACAATTAGTACAATTGGCCACGGGTCCAATCCAGCATCCTCTTGATCTTGTGACTTGCTGGTACAAATTGGAAACCAGCCCAATCCAGCGTCCTCTTGATTCTGTGAGTGGTTGGTAGAAGTTGCCCCCGGGTCCAATTCAACAGGCTCTTGATTTTGCGACTTGTTGGTAGGAGGGAGTTCGGGAGGATATTTCGAGCACAACTTGCCAGAAGTGGAATAGCAATAGCCATTAAACTTGCTCGGATGCTAAATTATAACCGGTGAAAAGTGTATATTACCAAGAAAAATACTTACGTAGTCTTTGACATTTTTCAATTCCTCAAATGTTGTCTCATTTCCTCTGCACGATGGGTCAATTTTGAAGGGATCTTGAGAGGTGAATACCACAATCTTCCTTTAAAAAATGTAATCAAATACATATCTTGAAAAGACACTGGTAATCAACTAACATTATACCCAACGCTTTATGAATGAAGTTCTCCGAATAGCATGCATAGCTCCCTGGATCCAAATTCGGTTGATCCGCAGATGCGAGCCGAGAAGCTAGGAAAGCCAAGAACAGCAGAATTTCGTAGTACCTCATAGTACGGTTGTCCTTTAGAATGAATGAAATATCACAACTTATAGGACAAATATCGAAGCCACGCCCCTTTTGACAGAAAATCATAACAAAATCTGAAAACAACATGATGTTGACCCATTTTTGTAGAACAACACATTCTTCAATTTATTCATCGCCCAAATGTTCGAAATCCGGAGACGTTGAAAACAACAACAGTCTCTCAAACAAAATATAATTAATTCTATGAGGTATACTACAGTCAGAGAACAATTAAAATACTATTTTTCGACGTAGAATCACCGAAATGTTTTGTAAAAACATAATGTGTGCTGTTTTGTAGCTCAAACTTTGTGAGTTAATATTCAAGGCATCAAGGGCCTCACACTGTGGGGGGCTTATTGACAAGTTAAAAATTGTTTGTTCTCCCCTTTTCGACTGAAACAACGCAGCACAATCGATAGCTGGAAAAATATCATGGCTGCGTGAGAGACTTAGATTTTTTGTGTAGATCATAGCTAACTTTCGTGATACAACCATTTTATGTTGGCTATGTGAGTCCGAAAACAAGAACAAAATATTATTAATTCCATGAGGTATAATGAAGTTAGAGAAACATTTCAGACAACTTCTTCGACGTAGAATCAGGAAGAACTCAACGAAATATTTTGTAATAAAAATTGTGTGCTTTAAAAAAAAACAATTTTGAGGGCCAAAATTCAGGGGATCAATAAAGACTGTGAAGAACGGGGGGTTTGAAAAAGAGCATTTCTAGAAATGGGAATTTCTAGAAAATGCTCTAATTTTTGAAATTGAAATCTGGTAGGGTCAAATTAACTGACCCACTGTCTTTAACTCCTACAGATTTAATTTAATTTTATTTTATTTATTTACCAGATTCACAGTTTGGGTGCAATCTTCGCAATTTTCGAATGGGCACTTATTCCCCGAGTGTACATGGACTGCATAATGAATTTATAAAGATCATATCTTTCCTAGCCACCTTTTCAGAGCATGTAGAACATGATAGGGGTAACTTTGAATGCACATAACTCGGCTAGAACTGTTGTGTCCAGGGGTTTACGGACTAACTTCTGAATTTATATTTCTAACCATGGACTGAACAAAAAATTAAATAAGACCATCCTTTTTCCTAACTGTTTCGTGAAACTCGTATTTTTCGCCCCTACACCTCTCCAGAATCGCTTAACTTTTCGAAATTCGGAGACGTTGAAAACAACAACATTTTCTTAAACAAAATATTATTAATTCCGTGAGGTAAACTACAGTTAGAGAACAATTTAAAAATACTATTTTTCGACGTAGAATCAGAAAAACACCGAAATGTTTTGCAAAAACACTATATTTTGTGTTTTGTAGGAGCTCAAGCTTTGTGAGTTAATATTCAGGGTATCAAGGACCCCACACAGTGTGGGCGTCACAAGTTAGAAGTTTTCCATCCTCTCTTTTCGACTGAAAAAACGCAGCACAATCGATATCTGGTAAAAATATCATGGCCGTGTGAGAGACTTAGATGTTTCGGGTAGATCATAGCTAACTTGCGTGATACAACCATTTTATGTGGCTATATGAGTCCGAAAACAAGAACAAAATATAATTATTTTCATGAGGCAAACTACATTTAGAGAAACAATTCCAGACAACTTCTTCGACGTAGAATCAAGAAAATAGGGAAAACTCACGGAAATATTTCGTAATAAAAACTGTGTGCTTTTTTGTAGGAGCTCAACCTTTGGGAGCTAAAATTCAGGGTAATAATATAAAGCCACAAAATGTGGGGGGTCTGAAAAAAATATCGTGTCCATAAATGTGTTAGATTACTGATCCTTTTGCAAATTCTTTGGATATGAAGTACCTCAAAATTTGTTAAAGTTTAGTTACAAAATTCCGTCATTCAAACGCAAGATAATCGGAATAAGAATACCTTGCTCAGTTGAAACTGGTCGTTGACGTTAATGAAGTTTATTCTTGTTTCAGTTTGGCCTAAATTTCAAGTTTCCGAAAATTGAACTCGAAATTTCTTTAAATCGAACTCGAAAGAGCATCAAATCCTTCATATAAATCTTCCAGCGGTCTTATAAATTTTTTTGTTTTGGTTAAGCTCATAAAATGCCAAAGTGATAAGTAAAAATGACGATTTTTCGAATTTTTTCGAATTTTGAAGGCAGAAAATCTCGAAAATTCAAAAAAATGTAATTTTGCAAACCACTTTTTCCGAAACACAATATTTTTTGATTTCAAGTTGTTAAAGACAGTGTGTCAATTAATTTGTACCCTACCTGTTTTCAATTTCAAAATTAGAGCTTTATCTCATTAATGGAATGCAGTTTATGCTATATCATATCGATAAAAGCATTCCCGGTAACAGCGGTCCAAATTTCCAAAAATCAAAATTTGAATTCGTGGCGGATCGTGCGACGCGATCGTGGTCCATGCAGCACGGTCGGAATTATAAAAAAAATTTTTAATTTACGGTTTCGAAAATTTCTCAAAAAAATTTTTTTAATGTTTTTTAATTGTTTACTGGTCTCCGCCGGATTTAGCTCTATCTTGAATTTATATATGTTTCTTTTATTTTTAAATTTCAGAAAAAAAAATCTAAAAATGTGGAATTTTTTCAGAAAGCAAAAAAAAATATTTTAAAGTTCAGCAAAGCTTCAAAAATGACGATTTTTCGGAATTTTAGAATTTTGAAAGTTGAAAATCTCGAAAATTCAAAAAAAAAGTCAGTTTGAAGACCACTTATTCCGAATCACAAATTTTTTTGAGTTCAAGTTTGTTCCAATTTAGCCGGAAGAAAACAGTCAGAGGATTTCCATCTTCCAAAAATGGAAACTTGTTTTTTTTTGAAATTTTTTTGATCACATGTTTTACCTCCAAAACAGGTCCCTCATTCCATGGTTTCACATATTATTTATTTTTTTCATACCTTGAAATGTGCATTGTTTTTGCCGACTCGACCCTTGAAAACTGAATAAAAATTCTCTTTGTCTTTTGAGGTGCTTCTTGGAGAGATAGATAGAGTCTCGATGAGAGAAGCGCAACACATTTTGCAATGGGCGCGCAAAAAAATGTGAGCGCAAATAGTCTGACCATCATCATCATCAGCAGAGAAATGCTTGCTCATCCTTTTTCTATCTGACCGGTTCAGACTGTGGCATCGCTTCTCGGAGAAAAAGCAGATGAGAAAAAAAAAGAGGAATCAATCCGAAATATGACACAGATTATCGGCCAGCGAGAAGAGCAAAAAAAAAACGAGAGAAGAGAATGATGATTATGATAAAATTGATAAGCGGAGATCATCATGATTTCCGGGAACAAAACGGACAAACAGTTGAGCCAATATTTGTTCCTGATGTGAGTACTCCTATTGTTTTATCTCTCAACCACATGTTTATGAAACACAATTGACCGATTTTTTGATTTTTTTTTAAATAAGTGAGGAAAGTGATAAGAAAAACACCATCAGAATGGTGAATCCCATAAAAAATATATTGAAACAAGCATTTAATTATTAAATTAAAAAAAACACACAAATTTAAAATTTTTATTCACAGGAATTCTGAATCTCACTCTCTTCCGGTTTAAATCGTGGCCATTCTTTCTTACGTCACGGACAGTGTTCCAGTTTTTTTTAAATCTGAAAAAAATAATCATACTGTCAATGAATTCGGACCTTGCAGCTGGTTGAACTCGATTTTCCATGAACTTGGATTTTTTAGAAAACGTGTTTTTCTTCAGTTCAATATTTACCAAGTTTATAAATAAGTAGCATATTGTCTTTAAAGGTGTTCACTGCTTCACTATCTTCGCTATATTTGTCACCATTTCATTTTCATCTTTTTCTTTATATTTGCAAAGTCTGACACAACCTTATGGCGCATGGAATGGCCTAACAATTGCAAACGCTCACATTCGTGTGCCGACAAGTTAGGCCATTTGATGCGCTTTCTGTTCATATTTAATTCTTATTCGTTTAACACGCAAAAAAATACAATTGAAATAAAATATTCGGTCTCCTTTGGTTTAAAAATGTGGGTTTTCGAGTACTACGATATTTCGAACTGTCCATAGGTTTTCAAATTCTGCGAATAAGATGAAAATGAAATTAAAACTCAAAAATAGCCGTTAAAGAAATTACTCGAGAAAAAAGCAAGTTTCATCTTCTCTGATTCGAAGTAATACGAGAAAATATGTAATTAAGTAAAGTAGTGCTCCTTGTATGAGCAACATAACTTTCGAATTTGACTGAAAAATTGCTGGACGAGACAGATCAATTGTAATGATAAGTGCAAACAAAAATTGGAATAAGCTTAAAGAGAGTGTTCCACTTCATAAAACATAAAATTTACCTGATAAACAACTTACTAATTAGAAAGAAAGTGTCACTAAAATACGAAACAGATGAGAAGACCCTTCTGGAGGCCTGTATATGCGCCAAAAAATAAAATAAAAATAAAGAAAACAAAAACAACATTTCCTGATCATTGCAAAGGTTTTTAGGACTTTTCATTATTTTTTAAACTGTTTACTGAATACCTTGAAAAATATTCAACAGTTAAAAATAAATAAAATTCAGTTTGAATGATAAAAATGATGTATAAAAATTTTCAAAAATTCAAATTTTAATTTTTCCAAACTTCAAATTTAAAATAAGTTTTTTTTTAAATAAACGCGTCTTTCGGAACTATGCTTAAATTTTCAATAAGTGGCAAATTCCCAATAAGTGCCGATCGATGAGTTTCTGGTGCTATATTCCACAACCTCAATCATTAAAAAAACTTTAAAATATATCCTATCCAGAAACTAAAGACTAATTGCACGATGACTAGACTATCAGACTCTCTTTTAGTGTTTTACACACAGTGTGAAGTGTCAGCTATCATCATGCACTACAGCTTTTTAACGCAAAGATCCAGACCATACGATCACTGAAACACTCAAAAAAACCTCGAAAAAATCACAAAAAACTCGTCAATGACTCATTTTTTGATGTTTGTTGCATTCAATTCAACCAATATTCGGCTCACCATTGTTATTAATTAAACAAGAACTGATTTTTTTTCTTCACTCTTTTTTTGCTGCACTTCCCCTTACCCCCAACCAAACACTTTATGACTTCATCTTCTTCCTTGTCCTATTGGCACATAACCGGATCGTTGACCAAAATTTGCGTAAAGCATTGACACGCGGTTGCACCCGACCGTGTGTTGATTCCTGCTTTTCCTCGTCGTCCTAAATGTTCCTCGTTTGCCCTCCCCGTTGTAATACATAATGTTTGTATAATCAGCACTTTTGAAGAAACATTCCAAACATGCAATTTTTTTGTTAAACATTTTTTATTCTTTGATTTGATAAAAGATGATTTTTTGTTTCGTGAAAAAATGGCACCGGTTGCCGGATTATTTGATGAAACTCTCTAATCTGAATCACACCTTTATATGTATACATAGGATCGGAAACTGGAATGAACTTATGTTTAACAAAAATCCGTTCAATTTTACAACAAGCAAATTGAGCAAACAACTTCAACTCTCAACAATGTACTTACTAGAACCCTTTCGTTAACTGGTTCCGTCAATTATTGACCACCAATGATGCTTTTTCAAAAAACCAACTGGTTGCCATTGAATCATTCAAAATAAACAAATACATGACTATGCATCTCGACTACCGGAGTATTGAGAACGAAGTGGCACGCTGTCTTTAACGACGTCAGAAAATCTAGTAGAAATAGCTTTTTTAAAAATTCCAATGTTTTCCACTCATTATCAGTGATAATAAGAGGTCAACAGCGGCCCCCCAAAAAAAAGGGAAGACGAAAAGTGTATTTATAAAGTTTTCGAGTTCAAAAATAGATTGTTTACAAATGGAACGTCGGAGTTCCTGAGATGCACAATGATGAAGTACATATAGCCAATTGTTTCTTGTTTTTTTTTGTCTTGTACAATGAATTGTAAACAAAACAAAGACGTTGTGAGAATTACTGAAACTTTGAGAAGTTGCATTAAAAAAAAGCTTCCTGAAGAATCGGAGCTTTTCACCTTGTTTTGTATTCGATTCTCAAATTTCACCAAAACTCAGCGGACGCTAAACTATACACAAAAATGTTGTGGAACCATGGTTCAATGAAATTTCAATTTTATGAGCAGCAAATGGAATTGAAGAGTGGATGCTCCCGATTTCAATTTTTCACAGAATTCAGGTCTGGAACTGAAAATAGGGTTATGATTCCATTAATCGATTATAAACGGATTAGCTACAGTAATAAATAATTATTAAAAATTCAATTCAATTGTAGAATATTGCAAAATTCCGTCTGTTGTTTATTAATGAAAATTGGGGATTTGACACGTAATGGATTTCAAAAAAGTTTGGAACTACGAAAAGGTCATTCGCCTAATGCGGGCGCGATCCAGGAGGAATAAGGGATTGGACAGCTTTAAAAAATACACAATATCTGGAAAAATATGATCACCGAAACCTTATGAACTAGATTTCCAATAACTGTTTCATTCCTGAAACCGTAAATATTTCTCCGCTTTATTATTCAAATATTCAATTCATCTTCAATGCCTACTTTTCTTAGGAGCCTTCATCCGTAAATTTATTTTAAAGACAGTGGATCAGTTAATTTTACTCTGCCAGATTTAAATTTCAAAAATTAGAGCTTTTTCTCATTACAATGAAAATTAGAGCTTTTTCAAGTACAATGCGATTTATGCGAAATCACACCGATAAATACACGTTTCATAATAGCCTGGAAAAATCAACATTTGAATGCGCGCCGGATCGTGCAACGCGGTCGGAATTGGCGCGAAACACAATTATCTGAATGTGGCTACATATTGGTATTGTTCTTTGGACCACCTGGACTCCCATTCGAATTTTGATTGTTTGCCTTGAATTCGGATCGTGTTAACTGAACAGCTGCCTTTAATGAAAGTGTGGCACTTCATTCGCCCTTATTCGTATCAAATTCTTAAAAGCTCCATCCTTCATCAATCCACCAATGGAAGCTTCCTCATCTTCTGACTACCATTTCCTACAAAATCGCTACAATCTAGGAACAACAGAGATTTCGAAAAAAAAAACATCTGAAGAAACATTACACAATCATCTTCTTTTCGGAGCTGAAGAATTTGCTCCCCCCTCCATCCTTCTCAAAAAAAAATTCGAAAAGCTCTCCAGGGGTTGTTCGAAACGTAAGCACCTGGGCGCCGCGCGGAGTGAGTGAGAGAGGAGAGGCGGAGCTCGCGCCGCCGCTTCGCTATAAAATCAAGGTGGAAGTGGCTGAAGAAAGGACATACTTTCTCATATATACATTTTTCTCTTATTCACCATCTTCCCAATAAGCATTCAGATGGCATCTCGCACCGCTTTCGTTTTATTCATCGCCACTTTGGCACTTTCCAGCAGCTTTGCTTATGCTGATGAAGAGACTGCAAAGGTACTTTTTTTTTACTTTGATTTTTTGATATCTGACATTTTTCAATTATTTTCTTTTGTATTATGATATTTTATTCGATTTATGTACCACTTAAAGCTGCTGAGCAGTTGATTCTGAGAGTGCTCTTTATTTTTACTTTTGTTTCTTCAGGACTCGACTCGATTCTTTTGGATTTTATGTCGAGATCCTATTCTTCCTTACTTTTACAATATAGAGCACATCCAGTAAAAACTGCTCAACGCCTTTAAAAAGTCATGTAATACACACAACTCTAAGCTAATCTTTACCCAAAAAAATCTTGCAATTTTCGACCAATTTTCATGAAAAAAGCCATCAATTGTGCTCCCCGAGTGACCGCACAAACGCACTCAAAAAGACAAACAATTGCCGATCGGCATCCATCTTAAGACCCACCCGAAACAACTCTCTTAACATGCACAAACAAACAAAAATAGAGCCTCCAAATACGGTCATCTATTATTCTCCACTTTCTTCAGAACGAGACCGGATTGGCATTGTCTCGTGCCAAGCGTCAATGCTGTTCCTCATCATCAAACTCATGCTGTGGAAGTAACAACAACAACGTTCAATGCATCCCAGTCTGCCTTCAACAATGTCAAAGCTCATGCCAAACCAGCCAATGTGTTCAACAATGTCAGCCAGCTTGTCAACAACAATGCGGTGGAAGCCAGCAAGTCATCCTTCTTCCACAAACCAACAGCTGTAATCAATGCCAACAACAATGCTACAGCTCATGCGCCACTTCAAGCTGTGCTCAATCATGCCAAAACTCATGCTCCAGCTCGTGCGGAAACTCATCTCCACAGGTAAAATTATAATGATCTTATAATTAATTATCACGATATATTATTTTATAGATCATTGTCCTCCAACCACAACAAAACCAATGCAGCTCCTGCCAACAACAATGCGGTCAAACCTGCCCAACATGCAACTGTCAATCTGCCTGTGCCCCAGCTTGTGGATCATCTAACAACAACAACCAAGTAAATTATCTAACCCCCTCGAGCTATGCTTCCAACCAAGACAATCTTTTCAGATCATCGTCGTCCAACAAGACAACTCATGCTCATCCAGCTGCAACAACCAATGCTCATCATCCTGCTCGACCCCAATCTGCGTCCAATCCTGCCAATCATCATGCCAACAAGCCTGTCAACCAACCTGTGTTCCACAATGTATGCCATCCTGCTCAAGCAGTTGCACATCCAACCAGGCTCCAATCGTGATTGTCGCTCAACAAGGAGACTCCTGCTCAAACTCATGCTCCAACCAATGTCAATCCGCATGCCCAACTCCAGTCTGCGTCCAACAATGTAACTCCCAATGCCAATCTCAATGCAACTCATGCTCTGGAAGCAGCTGCGGAAACCAACAACAAGTATACTAATTTTATCCTTAAATCAATGATTATCATATAATTTCTAGGTTATTGTCCTCCAACAACAAGACAATTGCCAAAACCAATGTCAATCCAGCTGCATGAACACTTGCCAATCATCCGCCACCGTTCTCCAATGCCAACCAATCTGCGCTCAAACTTGTCAATCCACTTGCCAACAAGCCGCTCAAATTGTTGTTCCATGCCAATCGAGCTCATCTGGCTGCGGATGCTCATCCGGATACTCGCAATGCGGTGGATCATGCTGCCGTCGTCGTTAAATTCGCTTTCGAAACACGATACCATTTTCCCCCCTGTTTTCCTCTCCTAATCCAGTTGGATTATCACCCCTTTGTCTGTAAACGCGTTTTTAATGCGATAACTTCTGTTTTCGTAGATATTCTATCATAATTTTATTATTATAACTGTTCCGCACCGATTCATCAGAGATTTGAGTTATTTAGCTTGCAATTCGCCAAATTTCCCAAACAATTTGTCTGTAAATATTGTGTGGTTTTATTATGTTTTTCGTTTGATCAAATTTCATTGTCTAACTTCAATGACAATAAATTATTTTAATTTAAATTTTCGATTATGCACAAAAAGTTTATCATTTGACATTTTGAGTATCTAATTATTTGGAAAACAAAAAAATGTTATACTTATATGATATAATTGTCACAGTTAATTGGTGTCGAGACGAGTGGATAGACGAGATGAACGGCGGCGGAACAATGCGCGAGTCTGAAGAATATTTTATGAAAAAATAGTCATGCTAAATTTTGGTGGTGCAATGTCTTTAACCAGATCAAAAAACCACTCACCATTTTATCAGATGTATCTTTTGTTATAGCCAACTTGCAGCTTCTTCTCTTTTTCGCTGGTTTTTCATCATCCTCATCCGTATCCTCATCATTTCCATTCGAAGACGAGGACGCATCAACATTCAAAAAACGTTCAACAATTTCGTTAAATGGCTGAACATTCGTCTTTTGCTCTCTAAAAATCTTGACTGCTTTTGGAGTTTTAATATTACGAGCATCTCCTTGAAGAATTGGAAGAACAGATGAACTTTCACCATCATTTATCAAGGTCTCATTGAATCCTTCGCATGCCACAGTTCTAAACAACAAATTGCAATCGTTAAAAAAATGTTGAAAAATTTCAGAACGCACCTTTCTCTGACAATATTCACATTTTCCAATACTTTATCCAAAATTCCGTGAACGTTGCTATCTATTTTACAATCGGATTTGAGAAGATCCTCTGTTAACCTGAAAAAGTATTTATCAGTAGAAAATTAGAAATTCAATTGAGAAAAAATACTTCAACAGCTTTTGGGCGATATCCTTGATACCATTCTCTTTGTCGTCACTTCTCGTTTCTTCTGTAAAAACTGATCCCAACTTGATAACTCTCTTGACTGCTCTCTTTTTTGAAGACAAAATCGAAGTGGGCATGAAGTTGTTATCGATTGTTGGACTGTGTCGTGCATGTGTTGATGTAGATGATGTAGCAATCTGAAAACAAAAACACTGCAATTTTCCATTTCCTAATCAAATATTTCTTGTTGATTTTACCTCATCACTCGGATCCGTCGATTCCCTCTGCTCCGGAATAACATTCTCCATGAATCGGATTTTTCGTTGTCTTGTCGCAGTATTGAATACATTTCCGACTGATTCGTTTCTTCCAGGTGTTGCCGTCGTGTTCGCCGATTCGTTCAGGTCACCATTTTTCGAGTTCAAAAATTGAGAGAGCTGAAAAATCCCTTTTTAATTGAAATATTCCGATGGAATTTCACCTCATTTTTTTGCTTCTCATTAGCACTGAAAATATTAATTCCAAGTGGCAGAAGACTTTGACGTGGTTCATTTGCAATTGAAGCTCTCTGAAATGTGAAAATTTCTTAAAATAAGTATATTTATTAAATAATTATTCACCGGTTGTCTGGGGATTCGAGCAGCTAAAGAAGGTCTCGCCGAAATTGATGGTCTCATAGCGATTGATGATCGCGTAGAAATTGAAGGTCTCGAGGCTGGAATGGTGACTTTTCCACTTTTAATCATTGCAAGTGACTTCGGGTCGACTTCAAAATCATTATCCCGGTTGGTTTCTCTAGAAATTTCAACAGATTATAAAACTCGAAAAGCAATATGTAATTTTTAATACCTGGGCTTGGAGACAATCGGAAAAACATTCTTTTTCCGAACAACTTCGGTTTTCCGTGCTTCAGCTTTTGGAACTGCCCTACTATATCCTAATTTCGGAGCATTAGCTGTAGTTGTTGGTCTGATAGTATTTTTCGCTTTGCTCACTTGGCTGAATTTTTTAAACATTGATGAAAATGGAATAATGTACCAAACCTATATTTTAATCGACTTTCTTTCAATCGATTAATCCTATCCTCCTTTGACAAAATAGATCGTCTCTTAGTCGGTGCCATTCTGAAAAAAAAACAATTCTATAAAACTTAAATAACCTTTTACAAACAAATCTAAAAAATGCAATGAAAAATCAAATTCTATCAACACCCGCCTTTTTTCAATAGAGCGTATTTGTTTGCATTCATTTAAGTACTACGGACCGACCAACTTAGATTTAGAACACAAGAACAAAAATATACGATACACGTTATAATTTATTGAAAAAACAATACATTTTTCTGTAGAAAGCAATTATAAACATTGTCTACTAGAATTAAAGCGAAAAAATTAAATAACCCGAAACAACTGAAACCGGAAAATTAGATACAACTATTTTTAAAAAATTTTAAAACGTCGGAATTGAGAACTCCGATAATTGCAAAAATGTATCCAAGCTCTTGATTAGCGGATAATTCGTAAAAATGATTTGCTCCAGATTCTCTGAAACAATATAAAATTAGCATACTATTTAAACCGGTTAACACTCACTCATTGGAGACATGAAATCCTTCTTATCCGATTGACCGAAGAAATCAATGCAAACATTTCTCAGCGATTTTGCTATATTCTCCGGAACATCGTCCTTCATCATAACGAGAAGCTTGACCAAATTCATCAAATAAAGATTTGCAATCGAATGAACCAAAGTGTGCTTCAATTTTGGGATAACCGCTCCTGCTTTCTCGCATTTCCATATGCTACTCAACTGAGAAACTCCTTCTGATAATATTGTCATCTAGAATATTTACTTTTGTTTATCATAAAGTATATTAAATTACCTGTTTATCAAACAAATTGAGAGCCGACGTCATTTGCATCAAAAGCATTTCCATTCGTGGTGGATTTCCTTCCCGTCGTCGTAACTGTGTTCGCAAAGGTTCACTTGCATTCAAAACTCGAGCGATGGTCGTCAAAGCACTAAAAATTTTTAAATCCCAATAAATTTTGTGGAAAAATAGCGAGAATTCGGGATAAACCTCACATATTTTGAAGTTTAATGAAAAAAATTAATTTCACAAAGTGCGGGATTTAAAAAAATCAAAACACTAATCGGTTTTACTAAATTTAACTAACTTACTCCGCTAATTGACAATAATAAACAATCAAATGTTCCTTTTCCGGTTTTTTCAAATTCGCCGATATATTTGAGTTCATTTCAACAGCAATGCTCTCCATTTGTCTGCAAATGTTCAACCCTTGCTTAAATCCACTTGGAATCTGAAAAATATATATTTGTTTCATAACAAAACACAATTTTATTTACGTTTTTCAGAACTTGTCTTATCAGAAATATGAAGCCTTGCGTCTTACTCAAAGCTGTTCCGAAAGTGATTTTCTTTCCATCGATAACAGGTGCAATGCATTTCGTCTAAAAACATTCTCAAATTACAAAACAAACTCCTGAATTCGATTAACCTCATTTTTTAATATAGTCTGCCGTTTGACATATTTTGCATATCTCCAAACATCATAAATATGCTTTCGGCATTTATCATTCGGGCAAACTAATGGTTTTCCCTCTCCTTTCAAACCTGTCACGTAAGCATCGAGAAACTGAAATATTTCATTCGAGATTCATTTTTTAAAAATCAATTTACATCAACTGGAAAAACATGCCCACAGCCCGGAATTTCAATCAATCGGTACAACTTCTTTTCAATATTATTCATGACAGAAATGGTAGAATTGTATGTATCTCGATGACATGTTCCACAAATTTCTGGAAAAAAAATCACAATCATGCCAATTTGCTAAAACATCTACTCACTTGGACACTTTTCTCCGCAAATACCTAAACAAGCATGTCCACATTTTGGAAGTGATTCTGTGCATTTTTCACTACACACTTTCACATCACACTCTTCGAAGCACAACTTTGAACAGCTTCTATGCTTGCATCGATTTCTGCATTTGTTCGTGCAAAGGACACACATTTGGTCACATGTTCTACCGTACCCCTAGAAATCATATAGTAAATGAAATTGTTCGTAAAAAACATGTAATAATTACATCATTCTCCCCTACTCCACATTTCATATGCGAACATGTCGTTGAACAAAACGATGCACACGGCGGACATTCAGTACCACATTTCGATATGCAACGGTGGCCACAATTCAAAAATTTCTCGCATTTTTGTTGGCAGCTGTGTCTCTTTGCTGAAAAAGTTGTATTGATTTAAATCTTAAACGAAAATAACTGCTATTACTTTCAAAACAAACGCCACAAGTGTTTCCGCATTGGTGGCTGCATTGAGCCAAGAATTCCCGGCACATGTTGTCACAGTACTTCGTTGATGCTTCTTGTCCACATAGAATCATTTGATTGTGTTCACAAGGTTCCAACTTTTTTTGAATATATGTTTTACATTCCAATGCGTTGATGTCATCTTCATCACCATCGAAATCACAGCATTTGACAGCAACAGAATGACTACATGGAAGTTTCACATTGACTTGCTGAAACAATTTTAAATATTACAAATTTTCAAATTGAAACCTAACCTCTTGACATTCGATTGTACATGTCAGTCCACAACGTTCTTGGCATTCATGTTCACATCCAAGCATAGGTTTAGAACACTTTTCGATACATTCAATTACTTCAGATGCTTTTGAAGCAAAGCATCCAATTATTCGTGTATGACCACATTCTAGTTTCATTTCAACAACCTGAAGAATATTTTTCATTAAAACGTTAATCATGAACAATTAAATTAAATTAAAAATTAAATGAACATAATAAATACCTCCTTGCACTCTTCACTACTGATACATTCGTCTCCACATCGACTCGCACAGTAATGTCCACAAGATAAAATATTCGAGCATCTCTGATCACATTTAGCCGATGAAATTTTGTAACATGGCGTCGAGATAGTATGTCCGCATTCCAAGTCCAATTGTACGAATTTCACGCACTCTCCGCAAACTTCATAACATCTTTTCGTACAAGCATGCTGATATACTGGATTATTACAGGTCTGCATACATGGATATGTGCACGGCTGTAAATGCTCATCTTCCCACATTGGATGGCATTTTCGTTGACATTCATGACCACACGGTTTCGCCAATCCACAAACATTTTTACATCCTCCTTCCGGCGATTCCTTTTCAAAATCGACCGGATTTTTAACAATCATTATGTTCCCATGGGCTCGGCATTTCAACGGAAGTTCATAGCTGATGAAATTCTTATTATCCAAATTCGCAACAATGTCTTGCCAAAGTCGTGAATTATTTCTTAAATAATGTCCATTACCAATAACGTACATTCCGTGTTTGGCACGTGTCAATGCTACACAGATACGATTTTTGACCTGAAAATAATTATTACAAAATAAATTTTAATGATTTCGCTTACTCCAAGAAATCCAATTCCCGTATTTTCCTGTTTTCCTTTATGCGAGCGAACCAAGCTTACAATCACGATTTTGTTCTCTTTTCCTTGATATGAATCAACCGTTTCAACAGGAACAACAGGATCATCCATCGACCCGCCGAAAACAGCTAATAGTTGTAGCGTCATCTCTGCTTTTTGTGCACTATATGTTGTGATAACAGTGATCTGGAAAAATGTCGCGTTAAGAAAGAAAACATTAAACACTTCATACGTCATTCTTCGTGTATCCTTGTCGGAAAAGGTGTGCAATCAATCCAGCCGTCATCTCAATTTCGAGCAAGTTATAATAAGACATTCCATCATGTGATTGTTCTCTATTCGTGTGTGACCAGAAAAACAACCGTGTCGCCATTCCACTAACTTCAGGGTATTCTTTCACATTATCGGCATCATAAACACTGCAACGATTATTGTTACTTTTTTGAAAATAAAAACAAAATAAATTACTGGCTATAAAACGATGGTCGGACGATAACATCAGCAATGTCACAGTTCATTCGATGTTGTTCTTTGAGTTGAGAATATGGAAAATCTCTCTCGACCAGTCTTTCAAACATTGAAATGTCTAATCCATACATTCCAAGCTCATGAACCGCCGGCTTCGGACGCAACTGCTGATGATCTCCAATCATAACAACATGTTCAACACTCGACACCATTGCCGATAGAATATGTGATTCAAAAACTTCCGCAGCTTCTTCAACAATCAAAATTCTCGGCTTCACCTTGTCTAATAGCGGTCGTATTCTCGAACATCCTGACGTTGTCGCTCCCACTACCATCGCTCTTTTTGCAATAGCCGCATCGAAGTCGATTTGTCTTTTTTGCGCTACTTCACAAGCCGTTCGATAATTTCTGATGCAAATTGGCAAGTTTTCGCAGATCAATGCTCGTAACAGTGTACACCAATATTGATAAAGAGCCCAACGTTTCGGTCTAGCAAGACTGAAGATGTATTTAATATCATCTGTTTCTTCCTTCTTCAGCGGAACTGTATTCAAAATCGCACGTTTTTCTTCGTTAATGCTGTCCACAATTTCTTTATCAAGTGGGACAAACTTTCGATTTCCAACTTCTTTCTCTCCGCTTGAAAGAAGAATCACTTTCGCAGCTTGATTTTCAACCAATTCCCATAGTGTTCGACTGTTGTATTCTTCATTACGCTCCCCGGTGAGTTCCTGAAGAATGTCGGCACCTTTGCAATCAATATTCATTTTCTCAAACACTCGATCTAGTAATGTCTCGTCATCTAATCCATTTTCTGACTCTTCATAACCATTCTCCGTATGTTCATAAACTTCGTCATCCGAATCGCATGGTGCAAATTTCGAAGATTTTGGAATTGAAGCGTTTGTCGTCCCACCATATTGTCGATCAAGCAACCAGCATGCAAATGCCTCGTCCAGCTACAGAAAAATGTTACTTGTTTTTTTTAAAAAAGAAATATCTTACCGATAACCGAATCTCTCTGGAATCCGTATGCGTGCACGCCCAATTGTGCATTTCTGCTTGGAAACTCGGATGCATGACTCTTGATATAATATCATAACAAACCAAATCGCTTAAATACAAAATGCATCATTAGAATTTGAAAAAAAAGAAAAAACTTACTTTCTCGATGCATACAACCCACAACTAGAAACGGCAAGTTCATTTTGCATTCTCATTTTATCCCCCATCGCTGCTGAACGCCTATTAGACACGTCGATCGTAGGAATATTCTTGTAATCTCTCATTACATGCTCTCGCAACACTTTCTCCCTTTCCAACAATTCCGAGTTCGCCCCAGCTCCGAAACGAATCATCCGCGGGGTTCGGTCATCTCTACTGAGTTCAAAACAATCAGCGGTCTGACAAAAAGTTTACTTCGAGAGCGTATTTCATTATGCTAAAAGGTACCATCTGCCAAATCTTTTCCAAAAATTGATCGAGTGCAGCATTTGTGTAACAAACCACCAAAATTGGTCCATTCATTCGAAAATGTGAACGATTCAACAACATGGTTTTGACGATGTGAACACCAATATGTGTTTTACCTTTTAAAAAACATTTAAAACATCTAAATGAGTTAAATTCAAATACCAGTCCCCGGTGGTCCTTGAATAATCGAAAACTCTCTATTGAACGTACTACAGAATGCAATCCGCTGACTTTCATCCATATAAGTTGGATGGTACGTTTCAATTAATTTTGAAATGTTGTACCATTGGTCGTCAATTCGAATCTTGTCACCGTCTGAAAAAAAAATCAAATAATTATTTTAAAACCGTTTTTTTCAAACGTTCGTTCAGAAAACAGCCTCCCAGAACTCAATTTCAGATATTTCCATTTTAAAGTGTTTGTTTATTGATTTTCAATTTTTGTTTTAATCTATTCAGAAACGCCTATTATTAATGAATTTCACAAAAAAAAATATTTTTTCGGGCGACCGTGGGTCCAAAACGGCTCTCGGAAAAGTGCGGAAAACAGGCGGTGGCAGTGCAAAGCGGGAGGTGCCACCACCCGTTTTTGGGTTTTTGAGGGACCGTTTTGCTCAAAATTAAGCTTTTGAACTGATTTTTTTTGTTGATTCCGTTAATAATAGGTGATTCTGAGTCGATTAAAACAAAAATTGAAAATCAGTAAACAAACACTTTAACAAAACAACTGACTTTTAGCTTAATATCTCAAATCCTACCTTCTGGAGATAAATATCCAATAGGAGTCTTGAAAATTGGTTGTTTCAGTTGTCTTAATTCCTCTTCTTCGTATTCATCTTCCTCACTCGATTCGGAATAATCTCTGAAACAAAAAAATAATTTCTAGATCTAATTCATTTAGAATACTTGAAATCGTCATCACTAAAACTGTCATCGAAGTTCGCATTTTTCGGCTTCTTCGACTTTTTCGCTTTCTTCCTACTTTTCGACACTTGACTGGACTTTCCCTTTTCAATTCTTTTAGCCACTGCCAATGATCGGATCTCGTTGTAATGAGCCTTTAAATGGCCAAGTTAGATATTTATTAAATCTAGTAGAACATACTGTAACTCTTTGCTCCTCAATAATTTGTGTTTCACTCTTCATTTGTCGATGATAAGCCGGACGATGAACGTTTTTCTTTCCATTGACTAAATACCGTTCGAACGGGATCGGTGAAAATCTGTTGAATTTCTGAAAAATAAAGGCAGATGTTTGGAAATCAACACAAATCTCTACTTACTTTTAAATTATCAAGAACGTATCTGTACGCTGGGAGGTAGCCCTGCCCTTCTGCCATTTGATAAGATCGGTCCGTTTTCAGTGGAGTAGTCTTGCTTTCGTCCACAACGATCAATGATATGCAGTTCCTTTCCTGTAAAAAACAAAGAATTAGAGATTTTGAGCTCTCAATCATTTTCTTGAAAAAAAAAACAAACCATATAAAAATCTTGGATGATCGCAACATGAAAATCATCTTTAAACCCATCTGAAGACAACAACACAATTCCACCACCTTTTGCTTCTTTTCCAATTGGAAGGTTCATGTAATCCGGCTGGAAACATTTCTATCAGTATCAACAACATATCCTAAACAAACCGTCAAATGGGCGATTCTCATTTCTTCTCCAGTCCTACTCGAAACCTGTTTTCCTTCAATTTTCGAAATATTATACAAAGTAATAGAAGAGCACTGCACATCCGCTCTCATATTATTCCTCCACGTGCCGTTCATTCGATAAAGAAAAACTCCATCTCTCAACGGGCTGACCAAATCTTCTCTCAACAATCGAAATTGAATGTCAAGAAAATGATCAGCCGATTTATAGACACCATTTTCTTGAATTCTACGCAAATAAGATCCATCAGGATTACAATAATCGCTCAATGTTGGAATCGACGAACAGTCTCGAAAGTCATTCGGCGGTTCGTTCATTTCAGATCGTTTATAAACTTCCACATAATGCTCGACTTTTTCATCATCGTTTTCTTCTAATACTTCTTCAATTATTTCAGCTTGTTCCTCTTCGCTTCGTTCACTAATTTTTGTCAATTCATCGACGCGATGATATGGTTCCTTCTGATGATAACCATTTCCGTTAAAATCTTCGACCCTTGATGGTTCAATTTGTTGATAGCCATTTCTGTTGAAATCTTCGACCCTAGACGGTTGATTTTGTTGATAACCATTTTCCTCTCGATGTGAACAATTCATTGAAATCTTCCCATTATCAACTTCATCATAATCCCGAACTTCTTCCACTTCCGTGTGCGAATTCCAGTATTTCTAAAAGTAAATAAAAATAAGTTTCAGAACAGAAAATTCTTTCTTTCTCACGTTAATAGAATAGCAAAGCGATTCAAGTGCCGAATATTCGTCTTGTGAGATTCTCAAAGCAATGAATTCGTCACAATCGATATTGAAAAACGAATCCAGATATCTTCTCCAACTGTCATCCATCTGTTTGTTGATGACTGGCTTCTGGATGCATACATAGCCGAAGAAGTGCCCAATTTCGAATATAATATCAGCAGTGCAGATATTCCATCTTGTTGGATTTGCGTATGGTTCGACGAATCTTTCAATCAATTTCATAGTGAATCTGAAAAAATGTGAATTAAACTTCTGACAGCATTTCGATTAATTCAAGTTTTTTAAACTGAAAATCGCTGAAAGTCAACGAAACTTCAAAAACTTAAACAAAGAGAGATTATAATTTTTTAAATCACCTGTTTCTAAACACATGTGTCAAAATGTTCTGAATATGTGGTCTCATTTCATTCGAATCCGAGCTGATCGAAAAATTCACGAGATAGAGAAGATCAAGATTTTCAGTGATTTCCGGGAACGGCTCATCAAATCGATTGAAGAGAAAAGGACCGGCAATAAGTGATGCCTGTAAATATTACAATTCAAAGTTTAAAACCCATTCAAAAATGGTCACCGCATCATTTTGACTAGAAATGAGCTCTCCTCTCCGCCATCTCACATTACGATCACGATTCAAAGCGGCAACAACATCGTCATGACTGACCATTCTAGGCGAAGAACCTCGTAGACATGAGGATGTTGCACTTTCAGCATCAAGTTCTTCTTCATCCTCACTGCTGCTAAAATCAAGCATTTGGTTATCGTGTCTCACTGTAATATTTTCAAGTCCCGGTGGATGTTTCAATTGCAATCCTGGAGGTTGGTCCAATTTCGGCGGTAGATTTAATCCTGGAGGTGGATTTATCACAACTTTCTCGTTCAGAACCCGTTGAGAACTTGAAGGACGCTGATATGAAAGACCAGGTGGCGGCGAAATATTTTGAACGTACGGCCTCCGATTCATATTGTACCCGCGCATTCTGTAAAATTAGATTTAGAGTGTTCAGTATAAAGCAATCGAACAAAATTACAGTGATATTTTGAAGTGATAGAAATAAAAACGAAAAAGTGAAATAATATAAAAAGGGCATCCTAAACGGAAATTATAGGGTATAAAATATCCAAAACAATCAACATTAGCAACTGCCATAGCAACTATAAAAACGAAGATTTATAACAAAAAGTTTTTAAATTTTTAGAACGTTTTTAAGGTCAATAAAAAGAAGTGCAGACCGAAAACTCAAATATAGATAAAAACACACATGACAATTGTTTACACTGAGCAATGGCCTAGTTTACATAGAGCAAGAAAGAACGCATGGTGCACGATTTACTATTTCCAAAAAAAATTTCAGGATCATACACGGAACAACCTTGATTATTTAATTATTAAATTTCCCACAAAATGAGTCCTGACAATTTAAAAAATTAAAATTGGCACATTCAGCCCTTGTTACAAAAATATGAGGGACTAGGAAACGCACGATACTAGTTTCCTAGTCCGTCGCTCAATGCAAGTGAAAAATTGAGATAACCTTCTACTTCTATTTTTTTCGCGTTGTTCGCGTTCTTCGAGTTCATCACGTTCGTGAAATGGGGTAATTACAGGACCTGCTCCGAATTCTGGTTCCCTGAAAATATATAATAAATCCTTTTTTTCATACAATTAAATGTTCACTTTTCTTTTTTGTTTCGATCTTTCACAGCAATGCTTTCTTCTAACCCTTCGAAATAAGACAAGTTTGCTGCGAATTGCTTGCACGCATTGCTGAAAAAATATTGTTGCGAAAATTGTCTTAAAAAACAATAAACTCCATATAATTTCCAGAATAGATTTCTTCAATCACTTCATTTCCTTTCACCTGAAAAATATCGGATTTTTTATAAAACTCCACTGTGAATAATACCTTGAAAAATGTAGCAGATTCGCTGAATGTTTCGCAAAAGTGTTCAAAGTTTAATATATCGCCTTCTAAAAGCAAAATTACTATCAAAATGGATGATCTTTATAAGAAATGACCTGTATCAAAGTCTTCAATCGCGATGACAATAGGCGTCGAAAGAGGGCCAACTTCATACTCCATTACGATTGTATCGTGAGCATTTTTGATTTGTGCCTCGAGCTGAAAAGCTTAGGATTATCTTCAAATCATGAAGATAAATAGAAAGTAACCTCATGCATTCCGCTGACTTTTGTCAAGAAAAACAACGGATCCTCGTCCAAAACAATTCCATTTTGGAGTAGGTTACTTTTAATTTTTCTAACAAATTTGCTGGAAAAAATCGATGTAAAAATTGTACATTAGTAAGAAAACTAACACAGCCAAGTCATCGTTTAAAGCACACAAGCTTGTTCCTATTCGAAATGCGTACCATGGCCGAGCTCTTTGGAGATAGAATCCTTGTTTCGCTAGATCCGAGTTTGCACTTATTATTATTCGACCGCCAATTACTTTATCAGATCTATTCATTACCTAAAAAGTTTGCATTTTGTGACATTAAAAATCAAACTAAAAAATAGGTACAAACTTGAAAGACAGATAAAAAATTAATTTGAAATGATACAATATGTGCCACATCTAATAAACATTGGCCACGTGTGACGGGTTTCGAAGCTTTTTCAATGATATTAAGAAAAAAACAATAAAAATATATAAAAATCTGAACATTACGCACATTTCGGTCCAAACTGAAAAATTCCCATTGTAAGCTTCTTCGTGTTGAGACCCATTCCACCTTAACAATGAGCCTTTAAGTTTTCTACAGTAAGCTGCCAAATCGCTGCGAGGCCTATCAATTTGTTGCATCATGTTCCTTGAAATTACGGTATTTTTTGATAATTTTTGAAAATAATTTTATTTTCAAAATAATAAACGGATTTCTTAGTAGCATGTCTTGAGTTCTATATAGAAAGCAATAAAAGTAAATTTTATTAATGAATAAATAATTCAAAGCACCTTGGTCGTAATTGCGCAAAACATGTCAATTTCCAAAAAACACCCGTTTCACATCGAACATCAAATTACAAGATTATTAATTATCGCAATCATCGTTATTGTTATTATTGCTGTTTTTATTCATCACAATCGACTTGAATTCTTTCGAGCTTGATTGAGAAATCGATGCAATTCTTGACGATATTGATCTTCGGAGACGTTCATAAAGTGGAGCACACATTCGAAGAGCAACCTAAAAGATATCGATTGTTTTTTCTCGTGTTGACGATTTGCAACATAATAAATACTAATCATAATTTTTGGCCTGATTGTCATAACACAATTTAATTTTTAAAAAAACCTCATAAGTTGGCGGAGGTTCATCTCGTCCTATTTCGATAAGAGCATCCAATTCATCTCCGCCAATTTCCCTATAACCGTTTGACCATGCGGACATTCCTGATATTGATAAAGATCGTGGCGGTGATATTCGAGGAAGTGAGCGTCGTGTTCCAGATGGTAGGATAACTGTCGATTCATCACTGAAATTAAATACATTTTAACCGAAGAGTGTTAGATTAGTAATATAACCTGACGAAATTCATACTCCTACTTGATCGTATGTGCCTATTGTTATTCGTTATCGTTGGTTCTATATTATTATCTGCTTCATTCTCCGTTGCTCCATAATTTCGGAACACAATATGTTCATTGGTTGTGTTAATAAACGGACGAGGATGAATCAAAGGTTCTCGAATTCGAGTCGGATAACTTGTCTGTAAATCTAGTTGTTTTTCTGTTGAGTCCTTAAAATTCATGAAGTTACATTAGAGTTTGCTATAGTATTCTGCAGTAACATCACTTCACTGTAAGATGGCACCACAAAATGTTGTTCTCGTCTCAAAAGTGCTTCTAATTCGACGGTATCCATAGTAGATGTTCGTGTAAGTGGTCCCGTATAGTTCATAGATGAAGGACTGAAAATTATGATTTTTTTGGTATGTCATAGGCTCATTAAAAATGTCAACTTCGAATAAAATTTTCAGAATTTGTAATTGGAAGCATTTCGACTTATCTGAATTTTCTCGGGAGAAAAGCGTCTGGGATGAAAGTAGACTTCATTCTCATTCCAAATCTGTTTTTAAAATGTTCTAAAACCACCTAGAAGCCGAGAAAACACGCCTCAAAACAATGGCCTAGAAAAAGCTGCCACCTGGCCGAACTTTTTCCTATGAGCTTTTTTCGTTAATAAATAGTTATGCGGAATGCTTATATTAGTCCTTTAATTTATTTTTTATAATTTATTTTTGGATTTTTCATGCCTGCGGACTAGTTTTCACCGGTGGACACTTTTTCTAGGCCATTGTTTTGAGATGCGTTTTCTCGGCTTCTAGGTGGTTTTAGAAAATTTTAAAAACAGATTTGGAATGAGAATGAAGTCTATTTTCATCCCAGATGCATTCTTTAGCTCTGTAAAGCCTTCCTTTAAATGATGTTCAAAGTATTTATAAAAAAAAAGAAAGATCACCTCAGATAGTGTGTACCAAACAATTTGACAACTTGAATATTAAGCACAGACGTTCTCCATTCCGAGAAAATTCGCAACGGCCAGGACAATATCAAAATCGAAAAGAACCAGAATACAAGAGGTTGAAGGTACCACGGTGGATTGGGACAATTGAATGCCAACATTTCGTCGATGAATGCGATATCCGAAAGATCCATTCCTTCACGAACCTGCAGCAAAAATTGGAATATTTAGTTTATAATATCCAATACCTCCATATAATCATCCTTCGTTTCATTATCATTAAAAAATCTGGATCGTTGCTCCTCAAACTCATTCGCCGCCTGCATATTTGCAAAAACAAAACTCCTCGAAAGCCTTATCCTAGTTATTCGATTTTTCTCCACATCTTTAACAGTTTTCGAAATATCCTTGAAACCACAAGTATCATAAATAAAGATACTCCCCGCTTGATGGGAGTTAACCCTCTCATAATAAACTTGAGTTGCTGGCACTGCATCGCCGTTTCTATATCTAGAACATTTCAAGATGTTTACTTTCTAGTATCCGATTCTCAAACCTTGTTACTTGCCGTGTCTTCCTCATATAATGATAACAAACACTTTTCCACCAAACAATTGGGGGTGATGATCGTAAAGCTTGAATATATTCCAACGCATCTTCAACTCTAACCTAAAATTTATTGAAATTTATTTTTATTTGTGCAAATCTAACCTTTTTCATAGTTATGATCTTTGTTCTACTATGCCAGCATTCCATTAAATATACTATATAGAGCATCAAACCGAAAACAATTGGCACGAAGTTATAACCTTGTGCACATGGCCCATGATGGTATCTGGAAAATGTTATATTTTTTTCTATATTCGAATTATTGATTTTTATTGAATATATTATAGACAAACTTAAACTTTTTCCTACAATTTTTCAATTTTTCCAATTTCTCAATACTCTGTATTATAGGTGATTATGCCAGTTTCCCTGATGATGGTTTTATAAACCGAAACGTTGGAAAATAAATATGTTATTTCAATTGTGCTTCTAAAACCAAGGGTCCATCAAGACGAGTTCGTCATTTGCCCAATTACTAAACAATGCACAAAAAACAACTCATCTACTCATTACAATATTATAGATAATTTATATTTAGATATAGATTTAACATTATCAGATCATTTTCGGAATTATTTTAACATTTTAAGTTCACGAACCATTTACGGATATTTTTAAGAATAATTGTGTGAAACTTTTGATAAAATCTAGGAAAATCTATCTCCAAATCAATAATAATCATTCATAACCACTTAAAGATAGCGTACCACTTAATTATACTGTAGAAACAAACCGACTCAGTTTCGAGAAATTTCGGGAAGTTTTTTAAATAGAAAAACATAAAGAAAATAAAAAATTCGAAAAGATCAAGCAACAAAAATCAACGAAACTTTACTAAAATTGATTAATATGTCTTCCAAAGTCTCAAATAAGAAAACTTAAAATGTTCTTTTTTTAGACTCATTTATGCGATTCTGAAAAACGTTTATTTATTCAAAATCTTGCGTTGATTCCTATTTTATCCTTTAGTTTTTATCGTTGGATGTTTTATTAACTCTGAAAACTTAGGAAAATCGATAAAATCTGGATAAAACCAGTATTTGGAGTTAAATTTTCGAATTTCCCGAATTTCCTGAAATTTCCCGGAATTTCCCGGTCTTTGGAACCGGGAAAAATATTTCCCCGAAAAGCCTTTCCGAATAGAAGGAACAGTAACGCGCTAAAAATTCAAATATTTTTCTCAGGATCTAATGCATTCTTCCAATTTATATCTGCTGCACGAAAGCACCAAAAAGCATTGATTTATTAAATCATCATTCACTCTCATATTATCGGATTGAAACAAAAAGTAAGCGGGTTGTAATCAAACGAAGAAGAATAGCCCGCCATCCTACTTGGGTTCGATTCCCCCTCGAACGTATGAACTTTTTTTATAGAATGTTTTTTGAAGCTCTTCTTTAATTTAATTTAATGAGATCTTCTTCCTCGAGAACTAGACCATTTTGTGATAACGTAAAACTCACATTAATAACGGCTGATTTCCAGAATATGCTTCATGTTTAACATGACAATACGTCGCATAACAAAAACATAAAACTAGAAGAATTGAGCAAACCAAACATTTACACGACCCGGTTCTTTTGAGCACTTGAAATATACTTGGTCGACGAGGTTTCTGCAAAAAACTCAAATGATTTGTTAAACCAGAATAAATACCGTAATCTGATGATCAATGTCCACAGTTCTTGCCATTATTCGTTGCAAGAATATATTCTCATTTCTCTAAAAAAAGGAAAATAAAATTAAGAAATATGTACCGAAAGAGCAAGGTTTCATCAAAGTTGTTGTACAGTATGATCTTTCACTTCCCTTGTAAAATAAATAAACAGAAAGGAAATTGATGGATTTTGTGCAAGAGTCTCATTGTTTTTTGTTATCTTTCAAAAAAATCCCAGCATTGAATATCCTTCTGGGACCATTCAAATAGCTCTCATGAACTTTGAAGTTTTCCGAGAAAAAAAAAGCATAAGAATGGAAGGCCCATAAAGCAAAAGTTTTTATCTTCGAGCTCGTTTTGGATGTCTATTGGAAACCAGAAATGTTCTAGTGAGACTCGGTTTGAAATTGAATCTTGTAATTTGATATTGGACATGATGGGAGGGTTTTGAACTGAAAAAGTGTAAGACATGATATAAAACAATGTTAAAGACAATGCGCCAGTTGAAAATTCAGAATCAAATTTAAAATAAGGTTAAGGTTTCTTGATTGTTTTAATTTTTTAAAAATCACTTTAATCCGAATCAGAAATCACGTTTTAAAAATGGAATCAACGAACAATGCAACCTTTAAGAAAATGATAAGTGTACCGCTATAACCATTTTCCCTCCAAATCTTCGGAAATGTTTTCTTTGAAAAATTATATTTTTTTAGAATTATATATGTATTTTTTTTTGTCCTTTAGATTGTCGCAGCAATTTTTTTTCCAATTTTGATTTTCATAAATTAAATATTGAAGCAAATTTTAAAAATGTGGCAGACGGTCTTCATTCCACATTACACATTACAGAGGTCCACATTACAGAGAATATAAGTTAAATCGCCGAAAAATGACATACTTATGTATAAATGGGTTTCAAATGTTTTTTAATTCGCGGAAGAAAAAAAAAGAAAAAACGTGCTATTGTCAAGATAAAAATTTCAGGCCGCTCGTCTTGCGGAGTGTCGTTGGGAATTTACTCGCAGCGCGACCGCAACGCGCAAGACCAGCTGTGAAATTTGAATTTGAGCGCGTTGCGGTCGCGCTGCGAGTAAATTCCCAACGACACTCCGCAAAACGAGCGGCCAGAGATTATTATCTTGACAATACCTGCAAAAAAGTTTCCACCGCGGAAGAGTTTTGATTTTTTAGTCCGCGATAGTCTGGGTTCCTAGGCCATCTGTTCAATTTGTGAACTTTTATTCATTCTTTTAAACATTCTTTGAATTTAAAATATAAAATGTAAAGTGTTTATATCGATTTTTCATTTTAAATGCAAAAAAAATGCACAAATTTAATATGTGGCCTAGGAACACAAACTATCGTGGACTAGAAACCAAAACTCTTCCCCGGTGGAAACATTTTTTCAGGTAGCTCGTTTTTTCCGTGATTTTCTATGAACTTAAAATTTTTTTGAAACCCAAGTATGCCATTTTTCGGCGATTTAACGCCATTTACATTCTCTGTAATGCCCTCCTTTAAAAACGAGTATATTCCAAATCTTATTTTATTTCTCCGAAAATTTCCCATATTCAAAATTAATAGAAATAATTCCACTTGGGGCCCTCATATATAACATTTATCCTTTGTTATTTACTGCCTGACTATATTGAAATTATTGAGTATGAAGTTGAAAAACAATATATATCTTTTATTTTTTTCATTTAGATCGATAACTATAATATTTTTCTCTGAAAACTTGGCTTTTAAAAATTTAAGACATAAATCTTTGATTCCTCAAAAAAAAAAACAAAACAAAAACGACCAAAAGAGACGCGGATAATGGCTCGACAAAAAAAATGACGCATATAAAACTGCATTCCTCTCCATTTTTAAAGGGACGGACAGACTACATATAAATCATCCGAGAATTTAATGGAAGGTGTTTTCAGACAAAAAAAAGTAACTGCGAAATTTTCAGTTTCCTCAATTTTTTTAGGCGTCTGACTGACCAATCAACAATTCTCATGTGTGTTTTCATGTGTCTCTCTCCCCGCCAGAGAGAGAATTGAATTCAATTGAAATTGGACATGCACCACACCATAATAGGGGCTTGATTTGAGTCGGATAAATGTTTTTAGGGTGTGGGGGAGAAATGTTTGTCGGAAGGAAAAGTGAGTAAGAAATTTCAGAAGAATATCCAGGTCCTGGATTCCTTAATTTCGAAGTTTACGCAGTGCATACTTATATGGAATGAGTTGGAGACTTTGGTCTTAAAGACAGCTGTTCAGTTAATTTGACCCTACCTGGTTTTAGTTTCAAAAATTAGAGCGTACTCTAATTATTGGTGTCTCACAAAATCGGCTTCATAAACGTGAAATTCCCTATTTTGCGAAATAGTGTGTGGTGAGGGATAATAATACAACGCAACGCATCCCTTCCCATTGCCCTCACGCGTGGCGTTTCGTTTTTTTGACACAGGTTTTTCACGTTTATATAACAGATTTTGTAAACAACTAATAGTACAATGCAATTTATGCGAAATCACACCGATAAATACACGCGTCATAGCAGCGGTCCAAAGTTGCAAAAATAAAATTTTGAATTGCCGCGTGTCCGTGCGACGCGGTCGGTGTCCGTGCAACGCGGTCGGCATTGGCGCGAAACACAATTATTTGAATTTGGCTACATATTGCCATTGTTCTTTTGCCCACCTGGGCTACTATTCGAATTTTGAATTTTTGCCTAGATTTTGGATCGTGTTAACTGACAAGCTGCCTTTAAAACCGGAAAGGTTTCCACCAAAATGGCAGACAAGTTCGATTCCGGGTGCCCTTACTTTCGCGTTTCTAATTTTTTGCAAATTTTTTCATTTCGTTTTATAAAATTGATTTTCAGGTCGATTAAGCAACATTTATAACCTGTGTATAGTCATCCTTTTAAAAATGCATCTACAATAAATACCAGCTTAAAGTTACAATATAGTTTTACGAAGCTAACAAATGTATCTTAAATGAAAATAGACTTGATTCTCATTCCAAATCTGTTCTTAAAATTTTCTAAAACCACCTAGAAGCCGAGAAAATGAGCTTCAAAACAATGGCCTAGAAAAAGTGTCCACCGGCGAAAACTAGTCCGCAGGCATGAAAAATCCAAAAAAATAAGTAAAAAAACATAAATTAAAATGAAAAAAACATAAAAAAGGACTAAAATAAGAAAAAGCGTCCACCTGGCCGAACTTTTTCCTATGAGCTTTTTGGTTATATTGTCAACTCAATTATTCTTGATCATTGCGTTCGGAAGGCTGCTCAACCTCACAGCCGCTCTGCACGCACGCGACGCGGCGACCTCTCAATCAACACTGAAATATTGGCGGGAAAATGAATGTTTCAAATTTTCCAGTGTGTGTGAGTATCGGCAGCCGCGTCGCGTGCGTGCGGAGCGGCTGTGAGGTTGAGCAGCCTTCCGAACGCAATGATCAAGAATAATTGAGTTGACAATAGTAAACTTTAAAAACATATTTGGAATGAGAATGAAGTATATTTTTAAGGTACATTTATTATCTCCTTAAAGACCTCCTTTAAATAACCGCAAAATCTCGAGAATAATTTACTAAAATCCGAAGCGTTGCTCCTATTTTCTTAGAATTTTATTTCTCTAAAATGAGAAATTGAGTTTTTCAAGAAAGCAAATTCAATTTGAAGTGTAATTTACTATGAATGGATTGCTAAATTATTAAATGTGAGAAAGATAGATTAATATAATTCGTCAAATCCAAATTATATTCACTTACACACTGTCTTTAAGTTTACAAGCTTCTAACTAGGAATCCTCTTTTCGCGTCAGACGTTTTTTGGAATGAACGTAACGTATATGCGTAGGTATGTGTGTGTATGATCAAATGTGAAAATATAACAACTCACAAATACCGTATACTTGAGATACCATGTGCCTTTAAATCCACGTTTTTTTGAGGTCATCAGTTTAATAGTTTGTAACTTTTGAATGACTTTATCAATTTAAATAATTTATAGCTCAAATAAAAGGAAAATTCATGAATTTTAAGAATATCTTAAAAAATTAAATAAAAATAAGTGTTTTATATATCAAAAAAGAGAAAAGAGATATACATTACTTTCATTTTCCTATTCTTAATTTTCTGAAAAACATTAAGAAAGCTTCGCTCCTAAACTTCTACAAACTACACTCTGGAATGCAATAAAAGAAAACCTAAATGACCACCGCTCGAAAAAAAAATGCAATTAAACTCCAGACTTTGCAATGAATGGTGTTTCAAGCACCATGAAAAAAGAAACAAAATACGCTAAAAATCAGTAAAACTATTCGAAGAAGGCCTCGTATATATTTTCATAGGGTGCAAAAGATGGGGTGAAGAAGAAGAAGGAGGAGAAAAAAACCGACGAGGATGAAAAAGAGGAAGAGTTGCGAGAAGTGATTTGGTCTCGAGGGATTAAGGGACCCTCGACACATACTTTTTTTTGCAATATAACTAAACTTGAAAGTTTTCAGATAGTTCTGATGTAGGTTTATGAAATAACGATTTTAATTTTTATGACAATAGTTTAAAAAATACGTTTCTTTGCAAAAACTCTACTAAACATAAGGAAATACGCACTTGAACAACACAAAGAGGCATAAATTAGGCTTAAGAAAAGAAAAAGAAAAAGGAAGAAACTGCTAATGGCTTGTTCTTGTTGTTATTTTTATTTTTCATTACAAATTCCTAGTACCTAAAAACCGAGCGAGTATTTATAAATTACTTCTCAAAGTAACTGTCGAGGTGAAAAAGGTCATGAATACATGAGCAGTTTGCTTTTTGTTTAGAAGGCGAAAGTTTTGCTTGCAGATAAATATTAATGGAACAGGAAGACAATTATAATATTCGATGCTCTAAATCACGCAAAAGTTGTTCCGAAACAAAACGCCGGAGATTGGGGGAAATTGGGAACAATGAACAATGGGAAAGGAGAAGAGAGGGGTGGGGGACTTCCGCCATTTAAATTGAATATTGTTTTGCATAAAATTGGATAAAAACTCAAAGAAAAAAAACGATATTGTCATGTTAAAATTAAAAATACGACCTTTTTTTGAAAAATGTTTTTTTTGCTCCACCCTCTCTTTCCTATATGTCATCTCTTCATGTCACCTATATGAATATATGCTTCTATTCGTCAAATTTATGGGTATTTACACTTTTTTTCTAATTTTCATTACGGAATTCGATTTTTCTATTCTTGTGACATATTATTTCCATTTAAAGAGAGGGGGGGGGGGGGGGGGTGGGCTCCGGAGATCACAGCTGAAATGGGTTTCAGATGAGTAAGAATATTATTATCTATGGTCAAGTTGAATTTATTTTGCCGCTCATTTTCGGCATATCGAACGCGAGAAGTTTGAATTTGAGCGCGCGTCGCCTTCAACGTCTAGCTGCTGAAGCCGAAAATGAGCGGCCAAGAAAATTTAGCTTGACAATACCATTTGATAGACAGCAAATTATTTAAGTCAAAAAAAAATAAAAAACGATAAACATAAAAATGATTATGGCCGAAGAAATGCAATCTGGGTTTCTAGGCCATCTTTGCGTTTTTCCTAAATAGGGCTTTCCCAATAAAATTTCCTTATAAAAATCGAATGTCGGCACATTTGCTAAGATGTACATTTTTGGTTTCTGGGCTGGGCCATCTATCGGGATGTTTCCTTATAATATTCGATTTTTTAAATGTTTTCGGTTTTTCTAAATTTTTCGACTTAAAGGATTTTTTTCTATTAATTGGATTCATCTGAAATTCAATTCTGAGCTCCCCCCCCCCCCCCCCCCCCCCCATTAAATTAGATCTTTCAGCCCATGCCCTTGAAGATTTGTTTTAAAAATAGGCAGAACGTCGGATTAAAATGAATATTCAACTTTTGCTTCTGCAATAGATGGTAAAACACGAAGTAATTTAAATCAATCGAAAAAATCTTCAAACAAATAAAGGAAAATAAAATTGTTCGTAATCAACTGAACTATTTTTGTAAAATTCTTTCACGAGAAAATTGGCTCAAATTTTTATGACGAATGGGAAAAATAATAAAAACTTAAACGTTCTATGTTCACAAAAAGTAACATCAATTTTTCTGAAAATTGTGAAATTTCTCATGAATTGTTCAATGAATCCCCGCTCAACTCCCGCTTCTGTTTCGCTTTAATACCGTACATCTTTGAAAAAAATCTCGACTTTTGACTACTATTTTGATACAACCCTCAAAATCTAAGAAAAACAAAAAAACTGCGACAATCGAACGGAAAAGATTAGACAATTGCTGAAGCACAAATAATCCAGAAGGGCTTTTGCTATGCTATGCATTTTGTAACCCCCCACTCAATCTTTAAAACGGAACCAACCAGAAAAAAATACAAACATTGAAGTTTAGTAATGTTGTATGAAATTCTTTTCAGCATCATGCTCCGATGCTCCAAAATGTAAACAAAACAAATTTTATTACAAGAACATCATACATATAAAGCGACATGTTCATCAGAGTGAGAAGAAAAAATACATACACAAAAGAAACCTCGTAGGAAATCAATGGAGACTGAAAATTTAATAAAATAACAACCAAATGCGTTCGAAGGAAAAATGCACTAATATACATAGGGGGAGCGAATTTCTATTATTATGCAATTTATGTGATTGATCTAACCTTTTGGAATAAAAATTAAAAATATGGCGAGAATGAAAAAAAAAAACAGAACAACACAGAATGAATGGCAACAAGAAATAAAATGATTAAAGACAAGTTTCTTTTTGAATTTCGGTATCCTCTTCTGGATTCGAAGAAGATTTATCCAGTTTTGTTGTATCGTTATAGTAGCCCGACGAGGAACTCGGCTCATTGTAGTATTCCCCGTTTGATGGAACGGGTTCTGAAAAAAAAAACACTTTTAAGGACAAAAACGATATAAGCTTCGAAAGCTGAAATTCGCAAATTTTATTCATAAATTGGGGGGGGGCTGAGGAGACAAAAATATTTTTTTAACGGGAACAAACGTTATTCTAGATCGATTTGACCGAAAATGACGGAAATATAGCCAAAAACTAGAGTTAGAAAAACTGGTTACCTTCGAGTAAGTCTAACGGAGGGCTGTACGGAGCTAATGGATGCAGCTGGGATGAAAATAGACTTCATACTAATTCAAAATCTGTTTTTAAAATTTTCTAAAACCACCTAGAAGCCGAGAAAACGCGTCTCAAAACAATGTCCAAGAAACAGGGGTCACCGGCGAAAACTAGTCCGCAGGTATGAAAATCCACAAAAACATAAATTAAAATGAAAAAAAAACATAAAAAGGACTAATTTAAGATTCAGCATAACAATTTATTAACGAAACACGAAAAAAGCTCATAGGAAAAAGTTCGGCCAGGTAGCCAGTTTTTCTAGGCCATTGTTTTGAAGCTCATTTTCTCGGCTTCTAGGGAGTTTTAGAAAATTTTAAATACAGTTTTGGAATGGGAATAAAGTCTATTTTCATTTAAAGTACATTTGTTATCTCCGTAAAGAACTCCTTTGATTTTTTAAAGCCGTCCTTTGATTTTAAATTTGAAACGACTAAAGGAACTGGATTTGAATAAAAAATACCTTCAGTTAATTTGCTAAATATTCAAAATATATTTCTATATTTTTTATTATTTTTTTCAAGGCGATTTAACAATGAAAAAAAATCCATTTTAGGACTTTAGAAGTACTTTTGTGATGTCTAGTTATTATTTAGTTAGACTCACTTTAAAGTGTGGGTTTACTGATTTTCAATTAGTCTTCTAATCCATTCAGAATCACCATTTATTAATGGATTTAACCAAAAAAAATTTTTTCGAGCCCCCGTGGGTTCAAAATAGTTTTTTTTGTTGATTCCATTAATAATAGGTGATTTTGAATCTAATAAAACTTAAATTGAAAATTAGTAAAAAGCCACTTTAAATGAATTTTCGAAATTTTTATATTTTTTAATTAGAACTTTCTTATTACTTAAAATATTCATAAAAATCTTACCCGCTCCTTCTTCATTCAAAACAACTGGCGTATACAATACAGCAGACTGCTGAATATCCTTTGTTTTTGGAATCAAGTACGTGTTTGTACTGTCAGTTGGAGCTGAAATAATTTCGGTTCATTCCTATTCCTATTTTTAAGCTTACTATTGAAAGGATTCGTCTGATATCTCGAAGAGTTCACAGATTGCATTCTACTGATCAAATCTCCATTTGGCATGTCAAACTGGAAAACAAATGAAACTTTTATTCAAAATTTCAAAACGAAAACCAACCGTTGCCGTAGAAGTCGGTGAAGCAGCCATTGAAGATTCAAAATAAGTTTGTAAATCAATCGAACCATCGAAGATTTCTTGCAGTCTATCTGCTTGATATCTGTCCTCTGATGTGCAATCCACATCACTAGAATTATGTGTGCTTTCAATATAAAGTTGTGGAACTTTGCAATATTCTTTAAATCTTGAATATAGTTGTTCAAAAGTTGGTCTCGATTCTGGATTCGCCATCCAACACCGCAACAGTTCCTGATAAAGATCCGGCGAACAGTTGGCTGGCTGAGAAAGACGGTTTCCATCCTTCAAAAAACCATGAATTGCATCTGTCGTCATTCCTTGATATGGGCTCTGTACATGATTATCATTATTAATTTTATAATTTTCCAAACATACCGCCCCAAATGTGATAATCTCCCAACATGTTACAGCAAAAGCCCAAACATCACTTGCATGGGTATAGCAATGTTTTGAAAATATTTCAATTGCCAACCATTTTATCGCCACTTTTCCAGTTTTTATCGTAATAGAGTCCGCGTCATATTTTAATAGTTTCGACAATCCAAAGTCAGTGATTTCAACATGGTTGAATTTTTTGACAAGAACGTTGCGAGCCGCCAAATCACGATGAACAACTCGTTGTTCGTAGAGGTATTTCATTGCCTGAAAGATTTTTTCAATAAAGTTTCACTCTGTCTTTAAGATCTCAAAAAATCATACCGATGCAATTTGATAACAATACAGCATCTGTTCCCTCGATCCAAGATTATGTTGATGTTGTTTCAAAAAATCTTGCAAATTACCCAAAGGTCTATAAATTGTCACAATTTTCAGCCCATCATCATGCATACAAAATCCGATGATTTTCAGCAAATGTTCATGTCTTAGTCTGAACATGTTCGTCGCTTCTTCTAACATTTCATCCGACTGTTGTTGATTCGTTTGAAAAACTTTGATAGCAACCGGTAGCTTGATATTTTTGGTCTTTTTTGGATAATAAATCCCAGCATAAACTGTTCCGAACGCTCCTTTTCCAAGCTTTTTATCATGAACTATTTGTAATTCGGATGACGGAATCAAACAAATTCGACTCATATTCGGTCGAACGCTCGAATCAATTGGTGCAAGTTCAGGAACATCTAGCTCAATTTCAGCAATCTTCAACTTTTTGCCAATCTTTTGACATCTGTAGTAAACCACCTGAAAAACCACCGATAATGATAATAATGATTTGAAAATAATAAATATTTACCAAAATAACAATAAGCATCACGAAAAATGCAAGAAAAACAGCTCCGATTATCAAATATCGCGTTCTTCTTCTTCTCGAATCAACATCATAATCTAAACATTGATTATTCGACGAATCGACAAATGGTTGATCATCTGGGCATATTTCTAAACATTCCTAAAAAGTCATAAAATTTATAAAACAAAAAAAATTAAATAAAATGTAAACCAACCATAGTATCATTCATGTGCTCAACATAAAACGATTTGCATCTTTCACATCCATATGGGGTCTCATCCTTGCACATGAAATTCTGATCACACTGGGAGTTGCATCTCTGACACACGCCGTATTCCGATCCATTCTTTTCACGAATCAGAAAAGTGTTCGTTGGGCAATTTTCAACACAAACTTCATCATTTTGAGATGCTATAACGTACGCGTATTCTTTACACAAACATCCACTAGATTTAACGCTTTTTCCAGCAGATGTGCAGTTGTAGCAGTTGGCGGAGCATTTTTCGCAGTGCTGGAAATATATATTATTTCTAAATTTCAATTAAAATGTTACAGTTTCTGTGACTCCTTCCAACGTTCCTGTTGAAACGTAATGATCATAAAGTGAATTTTCTTGACAAACAGAAAGCATCGATGATGACATGAGACATTCGATTCTTCCATCTCCATGAAGTACAGCAAATCGGCATTTGTTACATCCATTCGGTCCTTTAAACGGCTCAGGTCCTGTACACCCATTATCATAGCATGATGTATGACATTGATTGCATGTTTTATCCTTGGTCGCGTAATAATTCTCAGTTGGACAGTCTGCAACACATTCCATTCGATTTCCAATTTCAGGATTATACAATGTAAAGTGTCTGCATGATAAACAATCGAATTCTCCCAAACCGTTGCATGTTTTACATTCGGGCGAACATTTTTGACATTTCATTGATGTTTGATTTCGAAGGAATCTTAAAATATCAAAATGGAAGTAGAAAAAAGGTGTTAAACTTACCCAACAGAATCACAAGCGCTCACACATTGTCCCATATTGTTCCACGTTTTGCATTCGATACAATCCCCTGGTCCGCTACCCCAACAACCTCGATTATTGCAATTTGGATCACAGACCGATTGTTCGTTTGCTGAAAATTATTGATTAGAATTTTTTTGGAAATATATGTGGCTTGGGAGCAACTAAAATTGATTGAAAACTTTTTTCTATATTTATAGTTTTAATTTTTTCATAAATATTTTTCTGTTGTCCCTTTCTTTAATTTAAATGTTTCAAAACACCGAAAATAATTAATATTGGAAATTTTCGAAGCTAAATGGCCTAGAAACACAAAAAGAAACCCAAGTTCGGCAGTAAGTCACCATTTTTTAAGAAATTTTTTTTTGGTTTTATTTATTTTAAAGGAGGGCTTTAATGATGAAATAATGAATGCATCTGGGATGAAAATAGACTTCATTCTCATTCCAAATCTGTTTTTAAAATTTTCTAAAACCACCTAGAAGCCGAGAAAATGAAAAACAAGGGCCTCGAAACAATGGCCTAGAAAAAGTGGGCACTTGACCGAACTTTTTCCAATGAGCTTTTTTCGTGTTTCGTTTTTTTTGGATTTTTCATGCCTGCGGACTAGTTTTCGCCGGTTGCCACTTTTTCTAGGCCATTGTTTTGAAGCTCATTTTCTCGGCTTCTACGTGGTTTTAGAAACTTTTAAAAACAGATTTGGAATGAGAATGAAGTCTATTCTATTTTCATCTCAGATGCATTCATTAGATCCGTAAAGCCCTCCTTCAATTTTTTCTCCGAACGAATTAGATATGAAATCAGTCTTTTACCGATTTTAAACATAATTTCATGCTTCCGAAAAGACCCCCTATAACCTTAACCAGAGTCAAAATCATATAATTTTTGTGAAGGATTATTGTAAAAATCTTATTCGAGAATTATAAAATGCATAAACTAACATAAAATTCCCGAAAAATATCCCCTTTTTCGAAACTTTCCTTACCACAATGCTCACGACCCCTGTTTCGATGAATCACAGGAATCTGTCTACTTGAACCATCTTTCCGTTGTAAAATCGAATTCCAATCCACTCCATCAACATAACAAAGCCGATGATTCTTTTGGATAATTACAGCACCCGTTTTGATACGTTTCAAGCTTATGAGACTCAGCTCGTGTAAATCATCACACTCTATAATTGCCAGCGCCCATCGGAGGCTGAAATTTTTTTTTTGAATTTGAAATGTTTCATATTTTTTCCGAAGTTACTTGTGTAATTTGCGTCCTTCGATGATTTGTAAATTCCTCAAAAACTTCAAATCAAAAAACGGTTTCTTGGCAATCATCACATATTCACTAACAATCTTAACAGACTCCAATACTTTCAAATCATCGTAAGAGTAGCTGAAAACACATGAATGTTACATTGTTGGGGGAAAAAAGCAATGAGGAATTTATTTATGGTTGAGTTGTCATTTCACTAATCCTTAAGTCGGAACCTTTTCCCCTTTTTTATTCTTCGTCATAAGTATTTTCATATTCAGCCCAACTAAAAGACATCATTTCGATTCCCTTTGACTTACTTTCGACCTTCCACTAAAGTTAAATGTCCATCTATTTGTTCACATCCTGTTAATGTTTTCAAGATTTCTGGTGTGAGCGGTTCATCCACTGTGCAGACTGAAAAATCGAGATTTTTCCATTTTGGTTGTTTTTTCGGGGAAAAACTCACTTTTTGGACATGTTGATGATCCACATTTTTCACATTCTCTTACATCTTTTGTCACGTCATAATAGTGTCCATCTGAGCAGTAACGAACGCAAACATCATTTTCGATTAGAAGTTCTTCTGAAGAAAGGTAGGATCTTTTGAGATCTATCAGACGCCAGCTAAGAACCGGTTGCTCCCGCAAAGGAACCAGAAAAATTAAAAATTTTTGAAAAGATGGCAAGGCCTAGAAACATGACCTAGAAATCTACTTTTTCGAACTTCTAGGCCACTTCTCGAGTTCATCGAATTTTCGTTTTTTTTGTAAATTTTTCAAAACACGATTTTTTCGGACTCCTAAATTCTCGCAAATTTCAAGAGTCTAAAACTCGCTGAAAAATAACCAACCTTTGATTTTTTTAAAAATTCGCTTGAATGGGTTTTAATGCGTTTTTTTAGAAATAATTTTTACAAAAGAAAAACAACATTTTTTTTTCAAATATTGAATTGATTATATAAAAAATAAAGCTTTTTTAGGCAAGAAACCGCTTTATGTAATTTATATATCTGCGGAAGCTCCCGACTTTGTTCTGGCGAAATTACATAGGTCAAAACTTACGCGGGCAATCTTTCACACAATGATTTCCATGTTGATACCTTCCATCGGGATTCGAAACCAGCTTCCCTTTTTTATTATCAAATTCCTTTCGAGCCGGACAAACATCCACACATTTCCCATCCATTTCAAAGCGGTTGCAAGCTATGCAATTTTCTGGTCCATGACCTTGAAATATATTTCCATTTTTTAAAATGGCTCTTTCTTTGACAAACCTGTGCATCCACCAAGACATGAAGCATCACAACATTCAAAAGATGTTGTGGTGTTTGAGTAGAAACATTGGGAACATGGTTTTGGACAAACTGATCGATAAACTGCAAAAAAGGGATTAATGTTGAATTTTAGAATAAAGTTGCCTACTTTTCTGACATTCACTTGCTTTCCTTCCCCAACATAAATCATCACAACTTTCATGACATTGAACCACTTCTTTCCCTTCATCGTCCAAACATTTTTGATGGGAATTTGATTTTTCAACGATTTGTAAACTCTTGTCATAAATTATTTCATCCCAATCGATTCTACGCCCCAGATAGCACATTCTTGGATTCTCTTGTACTGTTACATTCCCGTTTCGAATTACTAAAAGTTTGAAAAAAGTTAATAATTGACACGGAATTTTTATATTTTTGTACTATTTATCAAATTAGCCAAAATATTTAATTTATATTTTTGTATTCTTCAAAAAAAAAAATCACCTCGAAGTTCCTTCATCACAATCTCATTAATTTCCGAATTCTTATGAATATACAACGAATTTCCATGAAAAAGTTCATCGCCGTAAATAACGCGTAATTTCGGAAAGGAGATTTTTTGGATATTTGCTCGGTAGATAATCAAGCTTCCGCGAATCTTGAAAAAGGGATATTTACTTTATTCGTTTTTCTTTTTTTCAATTACTCACTTCCTCAAGTTGGTCAAAAAAATTAATCGTTTTGAGAGATGCTGTTGAATTCGTTGTATTCAAATATGCGTTAATTGCTTCGTCTTCAATCCATGTAATTTCCAGATTACCGTATACTCGTTGGCAACCATTGTACATCTGCAAAAAAAACAAATTATGAATTGATGGTTTTTCAAAGGATAATTATAACCTTTTCAAGATCTTCCAGAAGGTTTCCTGATCCATATCTTGAGATTCCATTGGTTGTTCCGGAACAAACTGCAATATGAAGTTCAAGTTCGTTTATTTTTATTTTTTATGTCAATTGCTGTCAAATTTGACATTTTGACACATTCGAATGTTTCAAATGTTTTTTAGAAATTGAATTAATGGGATGAGTCTAATTTGTATGTACACTTTCAACTATAAACGGTTTCCGGGTAACGATACATCGATAAGACAACATTATATTGGTGAATTGTACCAGGGATTTGTTGAAGTTTGGAAAATTAAAGGAGGACCGTAGTCAGGTCGTTAAGGTTGCTTAATCGATCTGAAATTCAGTTTAATAAACCTAGTGAAAAATTAGGTAAAAAAAGTAGAAATGCGAAAATAAGGGCACCCGGAATCGAACTTTGGTCTCAAAAACGTGAAAGTTTCCATCAAAGTGGCAGTCAAGTTCGATTCCGGCTGCTTGTTTTTTTGCATCTATAGTTTTTTGCAATTTTTAAACTATGGTTTCGGTGTAAAAAATTAAATTCTGAATCGATTGAATGATATTTACAATTTGCGTACAGTCCTCCTTAAAGGCAGTTTATTTCAATATTTTCTACTCAATTATTCTTGATCATTGCGTTTTGAGGGTTGCTCAACCTGACAGACGCTCCGCACGCACGCACGCGGCTGCAGGCACTCAACAAATTGGAATATTTGAAAAATTAATTTTCCCGCCAATTTTCCAGTGCGTTTGAGTGTCGGAAGCCGCGTGCGTGCGTGCGTTCGTGCCAAGAGGAGATTAGGCAGCCCTCAAAACGCAATGATCAAGAATAATTGTTGACAATAGCATTATGTAGCCACATTCAAATAATTGTGTTTCGCGCCAAGTCCGACCGCGGCGCACGATACAGCGCTCATTCACATTTTGATTTTTTTGCAACTTTGGATCGCTGCTATTGTCTAGATAATAATTTCTGACCGCTCGTTTTGCGGAGTGTCGTTGGGAATTTCCTCGCGACGCGACCGCAACGCGCTCAAATTCAAATTTCTCAGTTGGTCTTGCGCGTTGCGGTCGCGTCGCGAGGAAATTCCCAACGACACTCCGCAAAACGAGCGGCCAGAAAGTTTTATCTTGACAATATGAGGCTTGCATTTATCGGTGTGATTTCGCATAAATTGCATTATACTAATGAGAAAAAGCTCTAATTTTTGAAATTGAAATCAGGTAGGGTCAAATTAACTGACACAGTGTCTTTAAATTATAATGGACTCTTTACAAACTTCTCATGACCACGCTGGATTTTTTCAAAAAATTGTAAATTTTGGTTTTGTAAAGGTTTTGTAACTATAATATTTCCTGGAAAGTTTTTTTAAAGTTAAAAAATGCAGTTGATGATAACATTTATCAGCATTTGAACTTTTTCCATATGACTTTTCATAGACGTAAGAAAAAATAAAATGATGACGGGTTGAATAAATTAGAGAATCATCTTAAATAAGTATCTGGATCAGAACTTATAAAATTTTCCCCAATGTTCAATCTTAAAAACTTTATTTAAAATTTCGGGAGCACCCGTCTAGAATTGGATCACATTCCAAAAAAAAGATAAAATGATTATAACTTAATTTAAAAAATTCAAAAACCTACTACACTTCTCTACATCACATCTCCTCCACAATTGTGAACAAGCATCTTTTGTCAAAAATGCCAGAATTATCAAGAAAGAAAAACTCATAGTAATAATGATTATTAAAATAGATAGGTCTCTGTCGTTCTTCCTTAGGAGACAGCCAAAAAATATTTTTCTAGATAAATATACTCTCTCCTCTTCCAAAAAAAAGTGTTTTATTAGTTTTCCTCTTTTCGACAAAAAGGAATGGAACTAGGGGTGTTTTTTTCATTCTTTTTCATTTACTAAAGTGGTTCATAATTTGATTTTAAGAATTTAACATGTTTCGATTTTAGGACAATTGGGTATATACCAAACAAATGGGCGATACATTTATGGGGGCTTTACTCACTCACCTCCTTTTCTGGTTATATTCCCTATAATTCAAATTTAACTCTGAAATTGATTTCAGAAGGGGGCGAATATCTAAGACTCACATTCTCGTATAATAGTTTTCCTTTGTTTTCGTCGAACTTGAACCAAAGATGAATTTCCAATGGAATCAGAATCCGCGAAATCGATAAATGCAAATAATAACAGAAATATAAACTTCATTTTCTGAAATCAATTCGAAAAATAGATAGACACAAAATAAAATGAGAGAGGGGGGATTTAACTGTTCATAGAGCGATGTTGAATTCAATGTTTCAAAGTGGTTAGTTAAACTGTGAGATAAATGAGACACATGCGACCGACCAAAAAAGTTTTTTTTCGTGTGTTGTGTTCGAACCGATTTTGATTTTATTTTGACCAATATTGGCGATGGTGTCTAATGTGGTGGAGATGAATTGAAGGACGTTACTTTTCAAATGTATGAACTTCCGGAAATAAATGTGTTTGATGATTTTACACATATCTTGTTTTTGTGTCATGGAGACAAAAAAAAACACCGTTTATATGGAATGACGAAAAGTTCAAAGAAAGATCGATAATGTTTCTAAATAGAGTATATTTGAAAAAAAAAGAGACATTTTTTTAATAGGGGTTCAATTGCAAAGCCTCCCCCCAGGTGTCAAATTTTAACTTGTCATAGACATAGAGAATGTGTTCTGAAAATGATGTTTTCAGAAAATGTTTAACAAATTAATTTCGTGCAATTATCGACTGTTTTGATCGTCTAAATTTTATGTGATTTTATCCAAAGGATACAAGTGAACCTTAAACATTTTAGGTTTCGTAAAATAACCTTCATGGGATTTTTTATTAATTTTGAATTTTTATTTCATTCTTATATTTTTGCGATATTTAAAAACCCATGCAAGCACTTTTAAAAAATAAAACCACTTTTTTCACCAGTGAAAAGCATTTTTCTAATTTACGGCGCCGAAATGGCCTAACTGAGTTTTTGTAATTGTTCGACCATTTCACCGTAATTAATTGGAATTTGTTGTGTACTAAAAACTATCGATTTCAAGAATTTTTTTTCCATGAATTTTCAAATATCAAATAACAAGATAAATATAAAAAAACAAACTGAAAAATAGTAAAGAGTCCCCTCAAAAAATATTTCTTCTCGAAGTAAATGTCGAGATAGAACTCACGGCACACTTAATAAATCAAAATTTACTCAAATTTCGTACACAAATTAAAAATGGGCCCACTATACATTCCTTCGTATTTCGTACGCAGGGGGTCTAAAGGAGGACCTTACAGAGATAATGAACGCACCTTAAATGAAAATAGACTTCATTCTCATTCCAAATCTGTTTTTAAAATTTTCTAAAACCATCTAGAAGCCGAGAAAATACGCCTCAAAACAATGGCCTAGAAAAAGCGGCCACAGGCGAAAACTAGTCCGCAGGCATGAAAAATCCAATAAAAAATGAAAAAAACATAAATTTAAATATAATAAACATAAAAAGGACTAATATAAGTATTCTGCATAGCTATTTATTAACGAAACACGAAAAAAAAATCATAGGAAAAAAGTTCTGACAGGTGGAAATTTTTTCTAGGCCATTGTTTTGAGGCGTGTTTTCTCGGCTTCGCGGTGGTTTTAGAAAATTTTAAAAACTGATTTGGAATGAGAATGAAGTCTATTTTCATTTAAGCTACTTTTATTATCTCCTTAAAGCCTCCTTTAAAGCATTATAACTTCCCCAAACGTCTTGAAATCCGTTTAAGTTTCAAAAATGTTAGAAGCTTTTGATCTCCTAAAATTGCGCAAACTCCCCGTTGCATCATAAAAATATTGATTTTGGAACCAGATTCGTTCGCTTAAATTAAAAAAAAATTATTTTAGTATCGGGTGCATCCGATTTTCAAATTTTGATCAATTCTTCAAATTTTGAAACGTTTTTCAAAAGTTCCAACGCTTTAAATAATTCCAGACACTTCTAAAGTTCTAAAATAACTTTAAAGTCAATAAGATAAATGAAGGGCTTGAGTATTTTTATAAAAAATAATAAATTTTTTTCGCAAACTCATTTACATCCATTTTTTTCAGAATTAAACAATATCGAAGCTTTTTCAAAAGTCAAATCAAAATCATAAAAGCTTTTCTTTCAAAAAGAAAAATAAATCTGAATCATCGATAGACACTTTAAACCGATTGGATGTTTTGTTTTCACCAACCACAAAAATCAATACGTTTTCTCTTGAAAATGCATTTTTTTTGCTTAATAAACATGTCATTTTCAGAATTTTTCCTTTCGATCAAGTAAGTTTCTAAAACTGTCGAAAAAAAACTGTGACCGGAAACTGTTTGAAAGGAAAATTTCGAAGAAAAAAAACTAGAAAAATCGGCTCAATAAATGAATGAAAAATTGCATGATAGTAGCTGATAAGAATAAAGCATGAGGTTTTTTTCACTCCATTTTTCATCAATTGTATCGTTTTTGTGTAATGGTCTGCTCTTGGCATGGTGCATCATAACATGAATCACAATAAAATGAAAAAGAAAAAGAACCATTTTTAAAAAAGAGAAAAAAATGTCAAAAAAGGGACAAAAAGTGAGAAGAGGAAGCTACAGTAGCCAGCCCGAAGCCAGTTACCATTTGTCATTCATCAATCTTGCAACATATTTCAAAAAAGCGCCATCATGGGAAACTCTTTTGATGTTTGACCGCAAATGAAATGCACGCGTCAACACACACGAGCCAAGGACCCTCAACACCGATTAATTACCATATGGAACACCTTTGGAGATGAGGAGAAAGTATTAAGAAAATGGGAGTAGGGGGGACAGAGAATCCAAATTGTTTTTCAATAGACATGTGCAAAGTTATTGCAATTTGATGTGTTATTTTGACTGCACATTTCTTTTATTTTATTGATTCATTGGAAAGTGGACAAATTGCTATTATAAGGAGTATGAACTAACCAAAAAAATTTTAAGAATTTGGTTATTCCTTTTATGGAAAGAGTATTAGTGCAGAGAATTAAAAGCAGTGCCCCAGTTAAATGAAGGCCTTTAAAGGCACTGCCCTAGTTAGAGACTCTGCACAATTAAATTTTCATAATTTTTTTTTAAATTCTGACACTGTAAAATTAGGTAGTACGCTGTCTTTAAGGAAAGTATTTTGTGCATTGAATGGAATTTCTAAAGAACATGATGCCCTTAAAAGGGGAGGGGGCTGAGGGGACGAAATAAATGGTTTAAAAATGATGAAAGTATGAATTTTTTGAAAGTATAAATAAATGAAAAACAATCCAAAGAAAAACTCGAAAATTTCTAAAAAAAAAAATAACCATAAATCATTTTTTTAACGCCCTAATGGCCGAAGTTTACGCCCTAATGGCCGAAGACACACGTTTTGTTTTTCTAGGCCATTTGTTTTTTCTCGGCCGCCTGATTTTTTTTGAAAAATTATTTTTTATCTTTTCTTTTCTATTTTTTTTCAGAGAAAATTATCCATAAAAGTATTTAAAAATAATTTTTCAAAAAAAAATCAGGCGGCCGAGAAAACCAAAAAGCGTTTCTTCGGCCATTACGGCGAATACCGGGTTTATGGTTTTTTTTTCGGAATTTTTTTAGAATTTTTCTTTGGATTTTTTTAAAAATTTATTTATAACAATCATTCATCATTTTCAAACCATTTATTTCGTCCCTTCAGCCCCCCCCCCCTTTAAGGGCATCACCTATTTTAGAAATTCCATTCAATGCATTAAATACTTTCCGTAAAGACAGCGTACTACCTAATTTTGCAGTGTTTAAAACAAAATTTTACGCTTAGTCCACGCTTAACTCCAATTCCATACTCAGGGAATTTTTCGCGGATCCGCCACTTTCCTACCCGCCAGTTTCTATTTTTTCAGCAATTTCAACTAGTTACTATTGAAATGGCGGATCCGCGCATAGAAAGTGGCGGATCCGCGCATAGAAAGTGGCGGGTCCGCGCATAGGAAAGTGGCGGGACCGCGCACAGGAAAGTGGCGGGTCCGCGCATAGGAAAGTGGCGGGTCCGCGCATAGAAAGTGGCGGGTCCGCGCATAGGAAAGTGGCGGGACCGCGCATAGGAAAGTGGCGGATCTGCCACTTGTATATGCGCGGATCCGCGCATAGAAAGTGGCGGGTCCGCGCATAGGAAAGTGGCGGATCCGCGCATAGAAAGTGGCGGGTCCGCGCATAGGAAAGTGGCGGGACCGCGCACAGGAAAGTGGCGGGTCCGCGCATAGGAAAGTGGCGGGTCCGCGCATAGGAAAGTGGCGGGACCGCGCATAGGAAAGTGGCGGATCCGCGCATAGAAAGTGGCGGGTCCGCGCATAGAAAGTGGCGGGTCCGCGCATGGGAAAGTGGCGGGACCGCGCATAGGAAAGTGGCGGGACCGCGCATAGAAAGTGGCGGATCCGCGCATAGAAAGTGGCGGGTCCGCGCATAGGAAAGTGGCGGGACCGCGCATAGGAAAGTGGCGGATCTGCCACTTGTATATGCGCGGATCCGCGAAAAATTCCCTGAGTATATAGTATCGAAGGGGATATTAAGGTAACGCAACACAATCATCACGCGAAACATGTGACTTTTTGGACAGGCTTTTATTTTACACGTGTATACCGCAGATTTTGTAAACAATTTTGTAAATAATCATGCAGATGCTCAAAAACCGATGCGTATCGAATTATAATTTCGATCGTCTACAGATATTTTTGAAAGAAAACTATTTGAAGTTAGGATACTGTAGAATTATATTCCAAATTTTGTAGAATTTGATTGTTCTGTCTTTAAAATGTATGGAGATGTCCAAATTAAAAATTCTGGATTTGTGAAGAAAATTGAACAATTATTATTATTAATTATATTACTGGTTAAATAATATACTTTTAATTTTTTAAATTTAAATTTAAAACTTATTTTAGAAACTATTGTTAATTTAAAAATTCTATCGAAAGTAGTAAACGATCGGAAGTGGAAGTGGAAGTGGATAACTGTTCAACAGTACCCGAAATTTATGATCCTATAAATTATTCAAATGCAGTCTAAGGTCAAGGTATTATAAAGATCCTATCACTTCATAAAAGTCATAATAATAATGGTCTTATTAAAATAAATCCCGATCAAAAAGGTGTAGGTGTTAAAAGTACGACCTTTCTCACTTAATACAACTTCTTTCCTGTGGAGTGAGTAATATAAGAAAAGGGAAAAAATTAGTGATTTCTTTATGTAATATATAATGCCTATATGTGGAAAATACAGTGCAAATATTAGCACAACTAATAGATCTTTTTTTTCCTTTTTTCCTTTTTCCGAGTTACGTGTTTGAGGTAGAGAGGGGGTGAATTTTGTTGTTCCATGGACTTTCGTAACCCAATTTAAGTTTACACGGGGTTTTTGGGGTGTTTCTCCATGAAATGTTCATCGATGCGTTAAAGAAAGATTGTCGCACATATAGCCGAGTTTTATGAAATAAAATTGTTTGGGCAAGAAGTGAACCAAACCAGAAACGTCGTCAAACTCTTTCATTTTCGGGAAAAGAAGTGTCGCATATATTTTTTTTTTCTGGGTTGGAACCAAGTATTTTTGTGTCATCTAGGCGACAAGCAACAAACAAAAAAGAGTTGTCACTATCATGCATCCCCCGGGACGATTTCTAGCCGTACATCTTTCGTCATTCTATTTTACTCCGGCCACCGCGTTGATTTCCAGAAATCACAACGATTGGGCACATTTACAGCTGTTGTCGACGGTGTCGGACGCGAAGGAGAACGAGATGAATCAGGTGGGGGTTTTGGAATTGTTTATATGGAAAGGGTTTTCCAAAAAAATATTTAAAAGAAAAATTAACGAGGAAGTATATTAAGTAAAGGGGATTAAAACAGAATTCAGTCACAATCCAACTCAATCCAACTCAATTTTTGAATTTTTATAAAAAAGTTAGAAATTTTTTCTGAAGTGAAGAATCGGGAAAAATTCAAAAATGTACATAGCGAATTTAATAATTATTCGAAAAATATTCATTAAATAATTTACAAAAATCTCAAAAAAATTTTTTTAGTTCAGGTATCTGTAGTTTTTACTAGCTGTTGCGAATTACGTAGAACTTCTGGAACACGCTAAATACCACCTCTACTAATAATAACCACGCTTAGAAGACGACAAAAATGAAATTTAAAAAAAAATTGGAGTTGAAAATTAGAATTTATCACTGTTTCAAAATTTTTATAATTGAAAATCGAACAATTATTGAATTGCTGATATAATGCTTGTTAAAAAATAATTTTCAGAGAATTCCGGATTTTTAGTTTCATTGAGACAAAATTTAAAATTTGTATAACAATATTTAGCTTCAAAGTTGATACTAAGTAATAAAAATTATCATATTGTCAACTCGATTACTCTACACACCTTTGTTACTTTTTCGAGCCCCCGAAGGATGTGCTTAAAGGAGGACTATACGAATCTAACTTGTGATTTAAATAGACTTCATGCTGATTCCAAATCTGTTTTTAAAATGTTCTAAAACCACCTAGAAGCTGAGAAAACGAGTTTTAAAACAATGGCCTAGAAAAAATGGCCGAACTTTTTCCAATGAGCTTTGTAAATGTTATATTGATTAATATTTATGAAAAATACTTTGATTAGTTCATTTTTACTCACGTTCCTCCGTTTTTTCAGTATTCTTCACGCAAGAATGCTCACGGACTAGTTTTCGCAACAACTTTTTCTAGGCCATTATTTTGTAGCTTGTTTTCTCGGCTTCTAGATGGTTTTGGTGAATTTCAAAAACGGATTTGAAATTAGTATGAGCTATATTTTTAGCACAAGTACATTTATTGAGTCTGTAATGTCCTCATTTAATCATAGCTTTCAAAAGTCTTGGAAGAAACAAAAAAAACATTTTTCAAATATTCAGCTCACCGAAAATCTAAAGCTTTGTTTCTGGAAATTTGAACATTCCATTCAACCTAACTTCATTCGAGTGTTCATTCAATTAATTTCGGTGTTTGATGCTCTAACGTCATTTCGGCTCTAGATAATCCAAAAAGCTTTAAAATCACCTTCTGCAATCTAAAATTGTAAGAAAAATGTCTTCCAAATAAATAACAATAGACCATTTCATTCCAACAAAATGATTCAAAAATGTCAACACATTCTATTCAAACTTTTAATAAGTCACAACCGGCTACTTTTTTTTAAAGGCAAACTCCAACTCAATAAACTTACGATTAGAAAAGATTTGTGCGCTCGAGGCGCATTTGGAGGAAGACTCCCCGTTGAGCATTATGAACTTTTACATTTCATTTGACTTTTTGTGTTGGGGTTACTTTTAAACTGATTGAAAAAAACAAGTCGAAAAACAACATATAATTTTATTCCCTTGTTTTTGTTTCAGGTTCATTTCGCTACTTCTTCTGCGCGGCGGCGGAACGCGATGATTCTTGAAGGGAATAATGGAAATGAAGATGATTTGCCAAAAGGTAAGCCTTTCAGAATTTTTAATAAAAAGGGTGGCGGTTAGGCGTTTAGTTTAAAAGATATACATTTTAAAAACTGCATTAAAAAATAAGGTGTACACTGACTTTAAACACGGACTGAGGCGGTAAAAGAGATTTCTTCAAAATACGAAAAGACTCCAACTTGATAATTGATCTTCCCTATTCAGCCTATTTGCAATATATTCTCAGTTCAAATTTAGTGTCACATTGTCTTTAAGAACCATTTTTCAGGATTTGTGGCAAATATTCGGCTTGCTCTTCCACACATCGCTCTCATATCTGCAACACTTTGTTATATTTTTCTAGGATCTTTCATTTTTATCTATATCGAGGAACCATATGAAAGTGATATTTATAAATACCACCATAATCAATACCAATATTTCATTGATGATCTTTTTTCTTCCTACAATTCGAATATGACTCAAACTGACATTGAGAAGCTTATTGATGTTTACACTTCTATCAATTTTCAGGCTTTCGAGGCAGGTTTAAGACCAAATGGTACTTGTTTTTAATATTATATTAGGTTGTCCCGAAAGTTATTCACTTTTTTTTCTGTTTCACCTCGTTCATTTCTCGAGGAGTTTTTTTCCGTTTTTATTTTTTTATTTTATGCATTAAGTCTTTCACAATGAATATGTGTTTCCGTATTTCAGTTAATCCTTATTATGGCGGAATTTATCTTGAAAGATAAACATGTCCTCAGGGGTTGTTTCCTTTACGAGTTCCTGTTGGGACATTTAGCCGCTGTTGCTCATCGAAATTTGTGCGATGCGACAGGCACGGACACCCTCAAATACAAAATTGTGAACTTCTGGTTCAATCGCTTCAAAGAAGGTGACGACGAACTCTCGAACAAGTCACTATACGGTCGCCATCAGCTTGAAATCGACGAGCGTTTCCAGAAGGAGCTGGAGGAAGAGCCCAGATGAAGTGTTCGTGAAGTGTCTTCGGCACTTGGGCTACACAAAACAACAGTACACAGCCACCTCCGAGCAAGTGGAAAGAGCCAAAGTTTGGTCAACTTGTTCCTCACGACTTGACTGATGATCAGTAGAACATGCGTTGCACCATTGCCTTGTCTTTGGTGAGCCGAAAACGGAACACGGAGTGTATTCAAAATATTTTCATTGGAGATGAAAAGTGATGTGCTTTGTTCAATCATAGTAGAAAGCTTCAATGGGTAGCAGCTGGAGAAACTCCAAAAACAGACGTCAAAGGAAAAAAAAAGTGATGCTTTCGATTTGGTGGGACAAGAAATGCGTTATCAACCGTGAACTTCTTCCAGATCGAGCCAATGTCAATGCGGACCTATACTCTCTCCAAATACAAAAAATGTACGATCAACACCAACTCGTTCGTCCAGGAGCCTCAAGGATTCTCTTGCTTCATGACAATGCAAGATCACATGTCGCTTTGACGACCAAGGACAGACTGCAGGCGCTGGATATCGAAGTTCTTCCACATCCACCGTATAGTCCGGAACTTGCCCTAACTGATTATCATTTGTTCCGCCCAATTCAAAACTCTCTCAAAGATTTGCAGTTCGACGACCGAGAGCACCTGGAATCGTACCTTGATGACTTTTTCGCCTGCCAGCCCCCGGAATTCTACGCAAAGGGAATCGAACAACTTCCGCTGCGTTGGCACGAGGCCATCCAACAACATGGCCAATATATCACTCATTGATAATTGTTTTCAATTAATAAATTTTTGTTTGAAAAAAATCTTAAAAAAGTGAATAACTTTCGGGACAACCTAATATTTGAGAAAAAAACAATTTTTTTCAGACTTACTAATCCAAAAAAATTCCACAAAATGGACAATGATCTCATCGATATTTTTTACAACTACTGTACTCACTTCAATTGGTTATGGAAACTTGATCCCGATTTCAACACATGGTCAAATATTTTGCATGTGTTATGCCATCTTTGGGTAAATTTATTATGTTTAATTTTTTAAAAAATCTTTTAAGAATTCCACTAACACTGATAACAATCGCAGATGTTGCTAAATTCGTAGCTGATATTTTGATAATCGACCCAACGGAGGAGATGAAAACGAATCGACAATTTTTGGTTCTTGTCCTATTGCTGGGCTACATGACCATTTCAGCATGTGTTTATACGCTGGTTGAACCGACTTGGTCGTTTGTTGATTCCTTTTATTTTTGCCTGGTTTCGCTGGTAATTTCTTTTTTAAAGAATAGTCCCAGAAATTTTTAGAACTACTTATGTATCCGTGGAAAGCTCAATTTCCAAATGTTTGTTACTCTCTTGCTCCTTCAGATTTTGAAAGCAGGTCTTCAAATTTCAAAAAAAAACTGAATAGATTATGAGAAGAAATAATGTTTACTCTATAATTAATTTGAAAAAGGCTTCTATTAGTTAAATATCGTTGATTTGAAGCAAATAATTGATTTTAGAAAACTTTTTTCAAAATTTGATTAAATTGAGTAAGGTTAACAATGCTTTTGACAATAAACTTCAATTTGTTTAATTAACCGGTCTAAAATATTGCAAAAAAACCCCAAATGTTAGAATCGTTTTAAAAATTCAAAAATTTAATAAATGGACCTGTATCTCAAAAAAAGTGGTACTATTTTTGAAAGTTAGATTTGTAAATTGAATTCGGCTAAGAATTCTGTTATTTATAGGAGGACTGCTCAGGTTATAAATGTTGCTTAATCGATATGAAATCCAATACCAAAATGATAGTGAAAAACTTTGCAAAACTTATTTAACTAGGAGACTGTCTTTAAAGGCACCCGGAACCGAACTTTGGTCTCAAAAACGTAAAAGGTTCCACCGATGTGTCGAGTTCCGGGTGCCCTTATTTCCAACTTTTTTTTTGAAAATTGTTTCAATATCGTTTCGGAAATTAAAATTGAATTTCAGATCGACAGTCTCGCTTTAACTTGAATTTCGAAACTTGTATATCATATTTGTTCATGAGCTAAATTTGTCACTTCTAGAAAATAAACCAAAAATTCCAGATGACAGTAGGATTTGGCGATCTGTATCCAATCGGAACAGACCAATACATGAGTCTTTCAATTGTTTTCATATTTATCGGTTTGGTTCTAACAACCCTAGGTATGTTTCCCTTCAAAAAAAATTTTCCCAAATGAACATTATTCTTTGTTCCCTTCAGCGGTCGACGTCAGCGGTTCAGTATGTATAGATAAAATCCATTCACTTGGCCGCGGATTCGACGCATTGCGAGTATTGAAAGCACTTCGAGAAAAGTAAGCCCCCCTTCTCAATTTGTGTCACTTTTCCCTTGACCTGTTAACATATAGATATAAGTGTTTTTTTTTCATTTTCTATCGCCTTTTGTCGGGTTAATCAAAAAGGAATCATACTCATGTGTGTTTTCTCATTTTGTTTCGCCTTTATAAAGTTTTTGTTGTTTTGTTTCCTCTCTATTGGCGAAACAAAACGGAAAAAATTTGGGCAAATGAGATGACAATGTCCGCATTTTCAAGATCCGATTGTTAGATTTTGGAAAATGGAAATGGTTGATGTTTTGGGGAGTAATTAGAGGAGATCACGAATTTAGATTTTCATTTCGATCATAATCAATAATATTTTTAATTATTTGAAAAAAAAGGTACAATTTTGGGAAATAATTTTCTGTTGTCTGCGGGAAAGGTCTCCGGGAAAAGCTTTCACATGTTTCGTAGATTTTGAAGAAAAAAATGCGAGATCGTATTTTTTTATAATTAAGATCAACAATTAAAAATATGAACCTATGGTTAAGCTGCCGAAATGAAATGAGACAACTGGAACAAAATCCAGATCTTATTAATTTTTTTCCCTAATTAGGATTTCGGCGAATAAACAAAAACAATCGTTAATCACAAAGTTTTCGTTCGAAGAATTGGAGGCTTCAACTACACTAATGTTCCACCCTACACGCTTAATTCAAGCTGAATCCACGCTTAGGTGTTGCCTACTTAAAGGCAGCGTGTCACTTAACAATGTCAAAATTCAAAGTGAAAAATCGAAATATATAGATATGTATTTTTTAAGTTTCATCTAAAAAAACTTTGGAGCCCAGAATTTTTTTAAAAATGTTTAAAAACAAATTTTTAAAAAAATGGCCTAGAAAAAAACTTCCCTGGATTGAAACCTAGTCCGCATTCATAACCTCCTCCACTTTGTTTTTCGACATGAATACCAACAACATCGTTTTGCATTCACCTTTCTTCTTCTTCTTTTTTTCACTTACAGTCGGATAGATTTCTTACATGAAGGTCTTTGATCCTCTCTCCCCATCTACCTTGATTCTGTTCTCTTTTTAATACATGTGTCCAAAATTTCTTCTGACGCAGAGACACAGATGAGATGCGATGCCTCCTTGCAGAAGTGGAAGGGCCACATAGACAACATGTCCTCGAAAAATGAGGTCATTCTTACACAAAATTAGCAAAACATAACCTTATTCTGCTAATTTTCTCTTTAAGAGTTTGTCGTGTAGAGGTGTTTGTGGAAGAGAAAAGGCTGGAAAAGTGGTAGAATACTCGGAAAACGCTGATTTTCTTCAAAGAAAACTATCAAAAAGACTCTTCCTTGAGTTTGTTTTCACAATTAGAACATGTCAAAAATTTTATTTAGATGAATTTAAGTTTCGGGAGCTCCCGAGAGACATTTATCTCCAATTTAAGGCTATCAAAATTAAGCGTTTTTTGATTCCCAAAATGTTGATTTCGCGAATTAGAGATTTTTTAAACTTCGAAATTAAACTTCAAAAATTTGAAACAAATTGAATGTGATCAAAAAATCTTGAGATATAGTAGTTTGAAAAATTCCCAAACACGGTTTACGATGTACTCAACTGATATTTGCTCTTAAAATTTTTCCAATTAAGGAGTTTTAAATATTTTGTTAGAAAATTTGAAACTCTATGCATTTCTCATCAAAATGTTTGAATTATAACATTGCCTAGAAAATCTTAAATTTCAATTCCATACCTTTTTCTTAATAATCAATCCTATCAAAAACAGAAGTTCATTCCTATACAGTTTTTTAAAGAGTAATATCTATTTTGTAACGAACAACTAAGGAACTTTATAAAATCTTGATGATTATCAAAATTGAACAAAAATTGGCTTTCCAAAGTCATAAAAATGTATACTTTAATTTTTTTAAAACACACAATTTGAAAAATAAATAAAACATATATATCTCCAAATATTGTATTCTTTAGAATCTGACAAAAAAACAAATTGTCTGGCACTAATTCATTAAATGGCCTAGATATCTGAAATTGGGGTTTCTAGGCCACATCTGCAGGCTTACATTTAAGTTCTTCATTTTGTTTGTCTCGCCAAAAATTGAAAAAAACCTTTCTAAAACTCATTAACCATTTAACAATATTTTAAAAACAAGGTGCCGTTTATCCGAACAAAGTTTTACAAAATAAAAATCGTATTTAGAAAACTGTTACCTTATCTTTAATGCAAGAAAAATTGAAAACGTGTCTTACGGTCAATTTTAATGATAAAAATTAAGATCAAGTGCCCGAAAAATACCGAAAATCAAAACAAGCTTCAAAAAATAAACAGTTTTCTAGGAGACCCCAACTTCCAAAGATCCAAAAAATTAATTCCGGAAACCTTTTTGAAAAATCCCTATCTATTTTGATAACAAAAAACAGTAATCTCCTCATATATATCCAATTCCCCTTCCACTTCTCAAATCTATTACTGCAAGAAAAAAAGCTTTGTTATATGTGTATGTTTTTTTTCTTTTTCACAGTGTTCGGAAAAGTGAGTTCGCAAAAGGGGCGGCGCTTTCTTCTTCATCAGGTCGCAGCCGAATCGACAACGGCCATCCCCGTTGGTTTGCGTATGTACCCAAGGACGCACGGACGATTCCCTACATTGATGAATCGGCCAACGTCTCATCCAGGCAAGTTATTTCTCAAAAAAATTGAGTTTTTCTAATCATTTTTATACATTTAATAATACTTCCGGGTTGGAATTTTAAATTGATTTTCTCTTAAAATTTGTTTATAAAACGTTTGTTTACAAAACATCGTTTTGATAACAATTTGGTGGTGAACAATTTATGTTTGATTGTCCAAGGTTTTTGAGGGGTTAAGATACATAAGGGTGACGTGTTTTTTTTTTGTTATAAAAGGAAGTAGTATGCATTCACCAACATTTTTTTGTATAAACAAAATGCGACTGTTTCAATGGTAAAAAAATGATGAATTTTTATCATTTAAAAAAAGGCCTAAAATTTTAATACAAGCTTCCTATGAAAATCAATATTTTAATGAAACAATTTAATTATTGAAAATTCCAAAAATTCCATTGTTTTTTAAACCGGAAAGGGAACACACCCAACTTTTCATTGGGCAATGAATATTTTACAAAAATTCGAAACCTATTGGAATTCTTAGCTTCAAAATGATCGTATTAAAATTTGAAAAATACGAGAAAACCTGAGAAAATGGAGTTTATTTTTAATTAATTGTTTCGTGTATCTATCTCACTTTGAAAGCTACAGTTTTTAAAATTTTGATCACTAAAAGAAACTCGAAAAAAACGAGCAAACTTTAACTTTAAAGACAGTGGGTCAGTTAATTTGACCCTACCTGATCTTAGTTTCAAAAATTAGAGCGTTCTCTCATTGGTACAATGCAATTTATGCGAAATCCCACTGATAAATACACTCGTCATAGTTAACTGCCTTTAATTACCGTTTTTTGTGTTTTAGCCAATATTCTAAGCTCGATTTCTTTTAGCTGAAAATGGGCAGTTTTTCAAAATTCAAAAAATATGTCGTTCGCTGAAAAATGAAGCGTAGAGATTTTGAAAAAAAAGGAAAATAATGAGAATTTCTGTAAAAATGGACACGTTGTTAAAAAAATTATTTCTGAAGCTATTTTTTAAATTATATCGTATCAAAATACAGTACTTCATTGATCTGAAGCCCTATAGCTTATTGTATGTAATAATTCTTATGGACCTATGCAGAAACTAAAATTGCTGCAAAAAATAGCAAACAAATGCAAAAAATTAAATGCAGAAACTTGCAAAAAATTGCAAGAAATGTCAAGAAATTGCAATTTTTTGCAGCCGATTTACGGGAAAAATACGGTAATCGTTGCGAGACCATCAATGAAAACGGCTCTTGACCGTATTTTTGGACGCACACCTGTGAAATTTGTGAGGGTCTCGCAGCGAAGAGTATGAACCTTTGATGGTCTCGCAACGATTACCGTATTTTTCCCGTAAATCGGCTGCAAAAAATGCAATTTCTTGACATTTCTTGCAATTTTTTGCAAGTTTCTGCATTGAATTTTTTGCATTTGTTTGCTATTTTTTGCAGCATTTTTAGTTTCTGCATAGGTCCATTAGAAAATTAAAATAAAAAAACATATTTTAAGGAATGTGTGGTATTATTTGAAACTTTTGAAACATTCAATTTGGAATGAAACATTCAATTTGTAAAGGAAATTAAAAATTAGAGTAAAACCATGTCTTTAAAGGGATTATTTACTGTTTTTGGGTTTTTATTCCATTTGCATCTTCTTTTTCATATTTGAAAACCTATACAAGAAAAATATTTTTGCGAAATTTCCTTTTCTAGTACACGAAATAGCACATTTGCAGGATAAGGCGGCTAATGGCCTAACAATTGCAAACACTCTCACATTCGCATGCTCTCTCGCGCGCGGCTGAGCGGTTAGGCCATTCGCCGCCTTACCCTGTAAATGTGTTTTTCGTGCACTAGAACAGGAAATTTTGAGAATTTTTTTTTGCTTGTATAGGTTTTCAAATACTGTGAAGAAGATGAAATTGGAATTGAAAGCCAAATTCAGTAAAGAGTCCCTTTAACAAACAAAATATTTTTAAAAATAATCCCCCATTTTTTGCAGAACAACGACTACTACTCGTACGAGTATCTGACAACAACAATGACGAAAACACAAAACTAATTGTAACCTCATTTTATCGAAAAAATGTAGAAGGTGATGCAAATAACAACACTTCATGTCCATCATCATCCGACGTGTCAGTCGTTGTCGACTCGTCTCAAATTCAAGCATCTATTCATATTGTAAATATTAATCTAGACGATGTCATCAAATTCTTTGATGAGCATCCGAGTTCTTTCATTTTCACGAAAGGTCCTGAACCGATCCGCCATTTTTTGATTCCTTTATTCGTGAGCAATGAGCGATTTGTTCCGCATCAATTATTGAATTATTATGATATTTGTACGATTTTTGAAGATTATAATGATGAAGATGAGCAGGCTGCCAAGTCAATTCTTGAACTTAATGAAGGTTGGTTTTTCTTTTTTTGTGAAATTTTGAAATTCAAAAGTCAAGCTCCCACAACTTTCCCAAAACTCACATTTATTTTTTCCCCTCCCCTCCCTTGTCCCGAGTAAGTAACCAGATGTTATTTAGAAGATTGTTGTAAATTTATAATTTTATTCTCAACATGTGTGAGAAATATAAGATTTTTCCACAAACGATGATCTCTAGGAAAAGAAGGAAATAAATGAATGTTGTAGTTGGATTGGATTGTTTTTCGCTTTTCTTCTGACCTTAAAAATGGACATGGTCGGGTTAGGGAGGCGATAATTGATGATATCTCATCTAATAAGAAAATACGGGTATATAAATAGTTGTTTTTCGGGGGGTAGCGAATAGAGGAATCGATTTATTTCATCGGAACTTTTTAAGATTTTCATTCGTCACAATAGATTCTGGGGGATCTCAAAAACGGGTCAATATTTAAAAAATACAGAGAAATATGAAAAAAAAGTGATAAGAACAAATATTTTTAGAATAAACAAAGCCTAGAAATTCAAAACAATTTGGTTTTCTAGGTCATTATTTGGTTTTCTAGGCCATTAAATTCCCGAAAAAAATTTTAAATTACAAATGATTCGTTTTGAGACAACTCTTCAAAAATTGTAATTATAATTTCAACAACCAAAAATTATTGATTTTCAGAAAAATAGAAAATTCAAGGTATATAAGTTTTTTGAGCAATTTTTAGGAAGTTCGCCCCTACCACGGAATGTAGATCTTAAAGATAGGGTATCACTTGAAATATACCGTCAGGCTTCTCTTTTGGCTTAAAATTTTTTATTTTTTGAATATATTGTCAACTCAAGCATTTTTTATCATTCAAGCTGGTTTTGACCTACCCAGAAAATCTAAGTCTCTCACTAAGTCACGCTATTTCTACCTGCGAGCGGTTGCGATGCGGTCTTTTATTAGAAAATGAATGATCCAAAATTTTTAAGTTGACAATAGAAAATCAAGGCCAGAAAAATTGCAAAATTAGTGATTTTTCGATGAACTAGAAATTCAAATAATGGTTTTTTAATCGCCGAAAATGTTTTGAAAAACATTGTTGTTGACATTTTCGGTTAGAATTTGACTTTTTCTAACTGTTTAAAACTCATTTACTTGCCCTTCTTTATACTTCAAAACATAAAATGCAAAATTTGGTGACACTCTGTCTTTATGACAGAAAATATTTTCAAAAACAAAAATTCCTGTCTTTACAAACCAGCTAGAACAATCAAGCCACTCTCACAAGAGAAATCAGAGACTTCCCCCTATAACTGACACCCTTTCTTTAAATCAAAAATTCCAACTGTTCACATTTCATTTGTTTTGAAAAGACACACACACACACACGCTTTCTTCCATGTATTTTCTCTCAAACATTTCATCTGACACCCAAAACAATTTGCTCTTTTTCACTCACCGCCCGCTCGCCCCAAATCTACCTTTTGTGCAACGGCTATTGTATGTGCAAACAGTACGTACCAGTCGCATGGCTCAGTGGAGCAAGGAAGGAAAAAAAATAGGGGGTTTGAGGTGTCCGGAGAAGTCGAGCAAACACCACAAAAGTTGAGAGAGAGAAAACTGTGTGAACTTTTGGCAAAATGTATTTTCAAGAGCCGAGAAGAAAAAAGTTTGGTGACCAGACCATATGTTGAAATGCTTCCTTTTTCTATTTATCTCAAAAAATTTCACAAAAAAAGATGGGGGATTTTAAAAATTCTGTTTTTTGGTTTTTACAGAACAGATCGAAGAAATACACAAAGTTGTGAATATTGAATACAAAGCTGCACCCATATTTGCTGAAAATGTGAGCCAATCTTCGGATGATGTTGTATGTCGTGCACGTGGGCTGCCATGGCAGGCGTCAGATCAGCATGTTGCGCAATTTTTTGCTGGATTAGAAATTGTGTCGTGAGTTTCTTATTTTTCGACAACTTGGAAAAAAAGATGATTGAAATATCACTTCATTGTCAAATCTGTATGATGTCTCCTAAATCCATATTAACTATTGTATTGCCATCTTTTGACGGGAGCTCCCAAATCAAATGGTTCAAATGTTTATAAATGTCAAGGTCCGTTTTAGTGAGAGTATTTAAGAGAACACTTGAATTGATCTGAAGTGCAAGATTTCATCAGATGAACACTGGGAGCTCCCGCAAAAGAGGCCATCTTAAGGCCTTCCGCGAAAGAGGTCATCTTATCCTCATTCAAGATGATTTTTAAAAAAAATCAAATTCTTACACCCACAATTTTGAAAAAGATAAATCTAAAATTATTTTTTGAAACTAATTGCTGATCTTAGAAACCAATTTTTTGGAAATTTTACTATATAATGTCCTAGAAGTGAGAAGATAATTGGGGAGCTTCCGAAATTGAACTCGTTGTCAAAATAATGCTTTGAAGGGATTTGAGTTTTGAAAAAAAAATTTTAAATCCCCTTATTTAGCAAAATCAATTAATTTTTTAGAAACAATTGTTTGAAATAGACCTTTTCCAGCGGCGGTATTGCACTTTGCCTCTCATCAGAAGGTCGACGCAACGGCGAAGTTCTCGTCCAATTCGTGAACCAAGAATCTCGAGACTTGGCACTAAAAAGACATCGAAACTTCCTACTTTCTCGATATATTGAAGTGTACAAAGCCACAATGGAAGAGTTCTTGCATGTCGCATCAGGTACGTGTTCATATTAATACAATGAAAAAATAGAATTGGGGTGGGATTTCTGGTTAATTTGTCGGTTATTAATGCATGTTCTCGTAGATTAAAGAGATTTATCGTCAACACCAAACTCACAATTTGTTACAAACATTTTAAAATGGTGTTGGTCACGTATTTTTTTTTGTTAGTTTTTAGTTATGTTCGGAAAATGTTTATTTTATGAACTTTAATTTTTCATCAGCTTGTTTATTATCATAAACAATTTTTTAACAGGATTAATTGAAGACTGAGTGTTCCATGTTAAGTATCTTTTTTCTGATTTTTGTTCTATTTAGTGTCATGAATTCCGAATAGATTAAAATCTTTATTGAAAACGAAGCCATCAAATGAAACCCAGCGATCAAAAAACATTTATTGGGGGGAAAAATAGTGAAATAAAATGATATCGGGGCTAACAATGGAGGTTTTCAACTCCACAGAAAATATTCGAAATCACTTTACTCTGAAAATTTTCTCGATTAAGAAATCGATTAATATTTCATTGAATCAACACAATTTTTAAGAAGAGATATGCATCTTAAAAGCTCGATAATTCCTTCACAAAACTCTCAAAGAAACAGTTTTATAAAAAAGGAGGCATTTGAATACAGGGTTGTCGTTTCGGCCCTCATGTTTCCGTCGGCCACAAAGTTATGGGAAAAGGGGTTATTAATGGCTTCTGGGTGGTCCCAAGGAGTCCTGCTACGGCCGAAATAAGAGGACCGAAAAAAGGCCTTAGCGACAACCCTGAATGTTCATAACTCGGCTTAATTTCTTCATTGGATCACGGTGGGATAAAGTGAACCGAAATTATCATCACGAAAAACGCTTTGTGTGTGTACACCGTTACGACAAATTGCACATACGCAAAAATTCGATGTTTTACAAATGGCATTTTAACGCCTACAACGCATGAAAAAATGAAATTTTTAGGTTAAATACATAAAGTATGGTCTAATCTAATTTTTTCACTACGAATTACGAAATTGCGTCCTTGAGTAGCTGAATATAACGCATTTTGTGTAACCGTGCCGCACAATTGCAAAAATAAAGTGAACCGATTATTGTTTTTATTAATTTTCTTTTTTACATTTAAGAACTAAGAAAATTCAGCACGACAATTGAAAATTGAACGCAGAAAATCGGGGGTGTTTGGGGCGTGTCATTTTTGCAATTGTGCGGCACGGTCTCACAAAATGAGTTATATTCAGCTATTCAGGGGTGCAATTTTGTAATTCGGAGTGAAATAAATTAGATTAAGTCATATTTCACGTTTTTAACGCTCAAACTTCATTTTTCATGAAATTGTTTCAAAAAATTTTGAATTGTGTGCAATTTGTCGTAACGGTGAACCGCACACAAAGCGTTGTTTGTGCTGAAAATTGCGATTCGCTCCAAAAACACACTTTTATGCAATATTTAATAAAATTATTCCCAAGAAAGACAATTTCAAGAAAATAATCCATAATTATACGTTTAGAAAACTATAAAAAATATTTTTCAGTCATTTTTTTTTGGAAAAAATTCGCCACGAATTTATTTTTAATTTTTCGGAAGCTCCAGATGACACATCTTCATCTTCATCCCCAATAGCACATGTAGTTTACCAAATGACATGTTTCTTGTATTAGTATACATATGTATGTCTCGTTTTCATAATTCTTCAAATTTAATGTGAAATTCGGAAGCACCAATTGTAAGGGCCACATAAAAACGACTAAAACGGTTACCATTGGTTTCCGATTTTCCACTTTTTTTCGCTTCTTGAACTCCATTTTTATATTTCATACATTTTATATTTTTCAATATTAAAAATGAAATATTCCCACACAATTCGCACTTTTATGTTCAAAAATTCAATTCAATAATAATCGATGAAATGTGTGGGCAATCCGTCCGTTTCGACCCCCCTCTCTATTAGAGTCTCGATTCGTAAATTTCGTTCAGTTCTATTGAAAAACGACTGAATATACATATTTGGGGAAAGCAAAAAAAAAATTGAACTAAATGGTGGGACAATAAAAACGAAGGGGGGCACGGTTGATATATTTATTCAGCTTTATATTTAGTAGATGGGGAAAAAAGAGATGCTAACTATTATGCATTCATTCGGTTCACGGTCTTTCTTTTAGTTTCTGTTTGGAATTGTACTTCGATCGTTTTATGATCAATATGTTGGAAATTTGGAGTTTTTTTCTTATTTAAGCTTTAATCTTAATGGGATCTTAATAGCTTAAAGGTTTTCGATGGATTTTTGTAAAACTGAGGATTGTTTGTTACTCGAGAAATCTCAAACTCTTCAAAATCTGGATCACATTTTTGTAGCAGAATATTCATGTTTTAAATTTAAATTTTTTTTTTTAAATCCCGATACAATTTTTATTCATTTTTTGTAGCTATTGTTTCTTAAATGTGTTTTACTAAATGTGCACTTATTAAAGACTTGGAAGCTCTCGACTTGAAATTAAAAAAGAACATTTATCAGAAAAATTAGGTACTTTTCATAAAAACAATATAGCAATTTCATTAGTTTATTTTTTTAAGTCTCTTGAATTTATTGATTACATTTCTTTTGGTGGTTATAAATTGGTCTTGAAGGAAAGTTCCGATATTCGCAACTCGCTTAGGTCATGGTTTTGAATTTCAGAATTTCCGCCGTCTTAAAAAAATTTCGTATAATTTCTAAAATACTGTTTTTAAAAAGAATATCCCAAATCTCTTCAAAATCTGGTGATTTACCCATTTTTGTGGCTAAAATTAACATTTCTTGTGAAATCAAACGTTGTGAGGCAAGATCTGAAGATCTACGAGTTTATTAGGAAACTAGTTTTATATTTTTCAGAATCTTAACATTTCACAACCGTTTTAAAGACAGTGGGTCAGTTAATTTGACCCTACCTCTTAGTTTCAAAAATTAGAGCTTTTTCTCATTAGTACAATGCAATTTATGCGAAATGACATCGATAAATACACGATTCATAGCAGGTGTCAAAAGTTGGAAAAAGCTAAATTTGAATGCGCGCTTGTCCGTGCGACGCGGTCGGTGTCCGTGCAACACGGTCGGAATTGGCGCGAAACACAATTAATTGAATGTGGCTACATATTGATATTGTTCTTTAGACCACCTGGGCTCCTCCCATTTGAATTTTGATTTTTTGCTTAAATTTGGTTAGTGTTAACTGACAAGCTGCCTTTAACATTTGACTACCGTTTTAATATTCATAAAAGATCCGAGTTACAGCCAAATTGTCTTTTTTTCAAGGATATATGAAACTATTTTCTAGATATTTTAAGAATGGGGAATACTTTGAAAAACATTAATTATTCTCCACAGGAGCTCCACAAATCTAGTTTCAAAAGATGTTACATTACCCCCCCCCCCCTCTCATATCCATCAGAGAATTTATTTGATCTTTCCTTTGATCATTTTCGGCTGTTGAAAAGAACAATCTAACCAATAACAATAAAATTTGTCAGCTGATTGTGCACACATCTCTCCCTCTCATTGGCACCTTATTCGGGCTTTTGGATAATGCTAATAAATATAAAGTAAACAAAGGGAAACGAGAGGAAAACGGTTACCATTATATTATATGTAACTCGTTTAGATTTTTATTGTCATTGATTGATAAATGACCAATAATTTGTGTTCGTAGCTGTCGCAACTCACGACGAGAAGAAAGTGATCGTTTGGAAGCAAATTGTGCTTCTTCTTCTTCTTCTTCTTCCTGCTGTCCAAATAGAACTCCCGCTGTCGTCCTAGAATAATATTTGAAATAGAGCAACAAATGAGTCGATTCGAGTTGTCATCATATCACCTATTATTTGTTGATTTTTGACACATGGACTAACAAGACGATTTAATGATTTGTTCTTTCTTTTCTTTAGCTTATAGTTTTTTCTTCTTTAAATTTCTCTCCGAAAATATACATATTCATAAAATTCCTTTTATTGTCTGTCATGGAACAAAAAATGGAAACACATATAGTTTTGATTTCAATGTTTCGTCGATGCTTTGTCACATTTTATAACAAACGCTTTTTATTCATCGTTTTTTGGTGGGCAATTTTTGGGTCGTTTAAAAAAAATTTTAAAGTTTTTAATTTTTTAAATTTTTGGTCTGTGTTCCTTTTAAATCAATATTACGACTCAACAGGATCGTGGATCTTGCACATTTCTTTCACGTTTCAGCTTTTCAACCAAAGTTTCATTCTTTGATGAAATCTAGTCCCCTTCTTTGATTGGAAGGAACATAAATAAGCTTATAAATTTTTTTGTTGCAATCCCAAAACTTCTGAAAGAAAATTGATGTCTCAGAGAACCTGCTCTTTTTAAAACCAAACTTAAAGGCAGCTGGTCAGTTAACACGATTCAAATTCAAGGCAAAAAATCAAATGGGAGCCCAGGTGGTCCAAAGAACAATACCAATATGTAGCCACATCCAAATAATTCTGTTTGTATAGTAAAATTAACTGATCCACTGTCTTTAAGTTTAGGTTTTGCGCTTAATACACGCTTAACTGTAAAGTCTATGCAATGACTGAGCTTTTAAGATAATTTATCGGTATGCTCAATATTCTGAATAAACAAGATTCCAAATCATGATCGTGGAGCACATTTTGGCGACCTTTGAGCAAATCAGATCTTACCAGAGCAGATCAGTTTTATATTTTTGAACTTTCTTGGGAATCTTGATAAAATAGAACCTGTTCGAAATTATGAGTTTTAGAAACTCTAATTGGGAGCACCCGACCGGGCTCCTGTTTGATGTATTCAAGTTAAATTTGTTTTATTAGTGTTCTTGAATATTGGAATCAAAATTTTAGGATTTTTCCTGTCGAAGTCTGGTTCATCTTAATTCAACGTGAAAAATAGTTCATAAAATTGGAAGAAGTTAGGGCTCAAGAAAAATTCTCAGATTTCTTATTTATGTCAAGTTTTCCAACTAATTTTCCAATTTTCAACTCCGATATAATTCTTGCTTTAAAAAGTTCAACTCGTACTTTCTATAACCGATTTGATTCGGAAACCTCCGATGTGACAAGAGTGTCCAAAAACTCAAGTTATTAGGACTTTGAATTTTAAGATTTAATTTAATTTTTATTTTAATTCAATATGAAAAATTTTTAAAATACAAAAATTGCTCATAAAAGTAATAAAAAAAGTTTCAGCCTTTCATTTATTTATTTCTCCGGATTCTTAGACCCCTTCCATTCATAGATTCATATTCTCCAAAAACCATCTCCTTTCCAATTCTAATTTTCCCATCATTCCTCCAAAAACCCCCGCGATTTCAGTCCATGTTCCCAAAATCAGCTCCCTCAGGTTCCCAACCATTTTGTCGGTCCAAACTTCCACTTCAAAAAGCCTGCGCCGTTTTGGGCGACTACGTGTCAAAACGGTTGCGAGCGCGGTGAACTTTTAAACGTGTAAAAACATAAATATATATATTTATATGGTTTTATATATATAATATTTTTGGTTCATACGTATTCGAAGCACCCCGGCCGGCAACGACGGGACGCCCTCTTCCAATTTTTTGTTGTTGTTGAAAATCAATTCCTTATTCGTCGTGCTGATCGAATCGAGGGCTATAAACTGTGTGCCTTTTTCCCCCATTTCAATATACAACGATTTTTGCATAACATTGGGCTTTTCATATGCTAATAAGAACGTATTTTTTTAAAATACATATAATATTATTCCCATTGATAAATAGTATGTATAATACTAATAATCAAAATAATATTGTAATTTAGTCTACGTATGTGCATGCATGTTCTATTTCCTATTCTTATCACCATAACATTTTATCGTCAGTGTGTTACGGACACATCATTTATTTTTTAATGAGCTCTCTCTAATTAATTAAATTTCAGGATCTTCGGAAGAAGCCATGGAATTCCTGAGCACCAATGCAGTGACCGTACGGATGAGAGGTCTGCCGTATGATTGTACAGATGCGCAGATTGTGAGTTATTAATTTTTTAAAGAAAAAAAGTTCGCGGGCACCCTTTCCACAACAAGAGCTCATTCGAAAGATCATATTTTCTAATTAGGGACCTGTATTATTTTTCTGCAGGAGTTGGATCAAAGCACGATCCTCGGAGTTAAAGGATTAAATAATAAAAGTTAATCAAATCTCCATCTTAGTAGGAAATAAGAAATAAGATACCAAATGATACAAATTTGAGATTATTGTATGAAGGATTTGGTTCTGTTAAAACCAATTTCTTATCCATCGCAGTTAAAGGCAGCTGGTCAGCAAACACGATCCAAATTCAAGGAAAAAAAACATAATTCGAATGGGAGCCCAGCTATCCAAAGAAAAATACCAATATGTGGCCAAATTGAATCCACGAACGCGTCGCACGATCCGGCGACCCACTGACCCACTGTCTTTAAGTCTCAGATAATTTGCTTCATTCAAAGTTCAAATTTTTTAAGCTTTAAGCTTTAAAAAATCAAGCTTGAAAGTGAGCTTCGTTTATAAATGTTGTTGGACCGAGCAGAAATGTTATATTACATGCCAAAAAATAGTGAAACAATTTCAAAAGAACTAGTCAATAAGGCACCTGGAATCGAATTTTTTTAAAATCAAAATTACCTCGTTCAATTCCCGGTGCTAGTTTTCTTTTGCTTTTTTTTATATTTGCCCTTATTTTTTAGTATATAAAATAGAATTTTAAATCTATCTAACGACACTAGAAACCAGTCCTTCTTTAAATAACTTTAGAGTAAGAATTGAAAATTCTTTATCATCTCATCTTAACAAAAAATTCTAAAAGCCATTCATTTCATACCAGTTCTCACAACGAATAATTTTCAGAAAAAGTTCTTCGAACCGCTTCAAATACTGGATCGGATCCTCTACATCACACGAAGTGACGGAAGACCAACCGGTGACGCATTTGTGCAATTCGAAACGGAGGAGGAAGCCCAAGATGCATTGCTCAGACATCGTAAAACCATCGGCCAGCGCTATATCGAATTGTTCAAAAGTACGGCGGCAGAGGTTCAACAGGTTGTCAAAAGATGCAATAATATCAACAATAACGTGAGCACCAATGCTCAAAGTTCAATGGTTTCTGTCGAGCAGCCAGATTTTAAACGAAAGGATTGTATCCGACTTCGCGGCTTGCCTTATGAAGCACAAGTTCAGCACATTGTCACGTTTTTGGGGGAGTATGCGAAATTGGTGATTTGTCAGGGTGTTCATATGATTTATAACAATCAGGGACATCCATCTGGCGAAGCTTTTATTCAAATGATCAATGAGCAAGCAGCTTTTGCAACAGCAACCACAATTCATAACAAGTATATGAATGTTGGAAAGAAGCAAAGATATATTGAGGTTTTTATAAATTTAAAAAAAAAATAACGTTAAGCTCCCATTTCTAGGTCTTCCAATGTTCCCCCGAAGACTTGAACCTTCAACACCTCGTCAAACAAGCTCCGATCGCCGCGCCACCACAAATGGCATTCCTTGGTCACCCACCAGCTATTATCAATCCAGCTCAACAACAACAGTTCTGGTCCAGCTACCCATCTCCACCAATTTCCCCCATTTTACCCGGCCAAATGACTCAAGTGATTGTTTGTGGAATAACGATGAATACAGGAATTCCAGAGATTGTACAAAAATTTTCGACGCATGAGATTCAAGTAGAAAATGTAGGTTTTTTGAAATGATGTTCGAGTTCTTTTTTTTTTCAAAAAAAGTGGCATACTGTCTTTATCTAATTTTAATCATGAATCGGATTGTATTGTCAACTCAGCATATTTGAGTTGGCAACATGGACGTTCATGAGTGCAATTAATGGAAGACCCGAGCTAATGAATGAAACTAGAATGAAAATAGACTTCATTCTCATTCCAAATCTGTTTTTAAAATGTTCGAAAACCACATAGAAGCCGAGAAAACGCGCTTCAAAACAATGGCCTAGAAAAGTGTCCACCTGCGACAACTAGTCCGCCGTCATTATTACGTGAGAAATATAAAAAAAAAGAGAAAAAACAGTAGTTAAAATGAATTAATTTAAGTATTCTCAAAAAATATTCGTCAATGTGACACGCAAAAAAAGCTCATAGGAAAAATTCGGCTTAGTTTCTCGGCTTCTAGGCCGTTTTAGAAAATTTTAAAAACAGATTTGGAATGAGCATGATGTCTATTTCATCCTAGTTTAATTTCTTGGCTCCGCAAACAATTAAAAGACTTTCAAAAAAGTTGCTCATGTCTCCTAAACTATAATGGACCTATGCAGAAACCAAAAATGCTGCAAAAAATTGCAAACAAATGCAAAAAATTCAATGCAGAAACGTGAAAAAAATTGCAAGAAATGACAATAAATTGCAATTTTTTGGAGCCGATTTACGGGAAATCTACCTTAATCGTTGCGTGACCATCAAAGAAAAACGGCTCTTGGCCGTGTTTTCCGCAATTATGGACGCACACCGGTGAAATGTGTGCCGGGTCCCGAAGCGAAGAGTACGAACCTTTGAACAATTACCGTAGATTTCCCGTAAATCGGCTGCAAAAAATTGCAATTTCTTGGTATATCTTGCAATTTTTTTCACGTTTCTGCATTGAATTTTTGCATTTATTTGCAATTTTTTGTAGCATTTTTAGTTTCTGCATAGGTCCATTAATATTTTTTTAATACCTCCCCCAAAAAATATTGAATTTGCAGGTCGTCTTCACCCGTTGGCCCTCCCCAATCTGCCCAGGAGAGGCCATCCTCACAATCCGGTCACGTGCGGCCCCAAACGGACACGTCCCTCCACCAACCGGTCACATTCCGCCACAAGCCCCTCTCGGCTACCCATATTCAACCCAGCAGTTTGTTCAACAACCAGCCGCTGTGATGATGGAGTAAAGTAACAATTTTCCAACAACAAAAAAATCGTCGTCGTTCATAATAAACTGACAAAGTCAGCCATTTTTTTCTTACAATAGTATTCTTCTAATTCTTGCCTCTGTGCTTCGCTTCTTCTTTTTTCTTCGCATAATTTTTGTTATCAAATTATTATTGTGATTTCCCCCCAAAACGCATCTGAGCACATTTCATATGATCCAGTCCGTACCAAAACTTGTTTTTTTTTCATTTTTGTGAATTTCTCTATTTTTCCCCTTTTTCTCCCGTCATTGTCAGCATTTCTGTGATTTTTAAATTGACTATTTATTTATTTTTTTAGCAACATTGAACCGATTAATAATAATAATTTTCCAACTTAACCGTTTCGTTTTTTCTAAAGCTCTATGCTTAAAAGTGAATTTATTTTTTGTTCATTATACAGAAAAAATTCCGGAAAAAATCGAACAATAAATTAAAGTTATATTTCTGTACAAGTTTTTTGGCACAATTGCATAAGTTAGATGGGTCGATATGTTCTAATTCACAAATTTATGAGAAGATCGAATTTCAGCTAAAGCTCTTTGTAGTTTAATGTCCTCAATAGGATAATTTGAACATGTTGTTTCAGCAAAACGGTGCTGAAATCTTCGCCTAGATTGCTCCTTCTTCCGTTGTTGCGAAATATCCATCGAATCCAATATTGGAAGTACATCTAGTTTCAGAGATCGTTTCGAGAAACGCCCGTAGAGTGACTTGTATCCAGAATCTATTGATTTTTCAATATTCTTCTGTTTTTCGAAGGTGTCCGTCTGAAAATTTAATCCCAAAGTGAAAAATAAACAATGGAAAAGCTTAAAACAAACCTTTTCCAAAATATCATACAATGAAGCGCATTTTCCTCGCGATTTCTCGATATTCTCCCATTCTTTAGCCTCAAATTCTCTTTCCAATTTCGTTTCTTCATTTTGCTCAATATTCCAAGCGTATTGAAATCCATCAGAAATTCCAGATCGGGTGGGAAGTGGCAATGGTCTCTAAAAATATTTTACGACTTTTTTTTCATTAGAATATTGAATATATTCAATCAAAAACAGTAAAAATTTCTTTTTTTTCAATATCATAAAATGTCATGTTTGACCACAGTTAATAGCCCCGATTTTGATGGTTTATGATGAATGCAAACATTACGGAAAACGGTAGAAACAATAAAAAAATACTTGCGACAAAAATTGGGGAGTCGAACATTAAAAGATCATATCATAGGGTTGAATTATATTTTTTCGAAAACATTGTTTCTTACTTTATTGAGACTACCGGCCCAAACTTTAAGGTTGACCATTTTTCTCGATTATTCATATAATTAGAGTAATACTCAATGAATTAATCAACAATTTAAAGCATAAAAACAAGTGAAACCATGTCTTTAAAACGAAATGGGTTACACAAAAATGTACCGAAATTTCATCTTACCTCAGGCTGGAGCGCGAAGAAATATGCTTGAAGAATCAGTGCACGAAGATTATGCTCCACAGCCGCAGATAATTTCTTCATTATAGATTTATCAATCCAGATGTTCGTAGCGTGATAGATCAAGTGCTGAAAATTCGAATTGTTTGAAAAATCTTTTTAAAAAATCGAATTACGATTGAAAATATACAAAAAAAAAATTATTTTTCATGGACCTATTCAGTTTGAAAAAAAATACAAAAAATGTTGAGAAATCCAATGCAGAAATTGCAGAGAAATGTCGAGAAATGCAGAGAAACTTCAATTTCTCTGCATGTCATTTTTTTCGACCCAGACTGTCTTTTTGGGTCTAAATCAGATATTTTGGGCATCTAAGGGTCATTGGGACTCGCTACTGATTTTTTGGTAAAATTTCCACAATCATAGACACAAATACAAACATTTTCCATAAAATTGTTTAAAGGGGCACAGATTAAATCGTTTGGGTCTCGAAGAAAACCAGTTCAAAAAATACAGAGAAATTGAAGTTTCTCTGCATTTATCGACATTTCTCTGCAATTTCTGCATTGAATTTCTCGACATTTTTTGTATTTTTTTTTTCAAACTGAATAGGTCCATAAAATTTTGGATCATCCATTTTCTACTAAAACACCGCAGCGCAACCGCTCGCAGGTAAAAATAGCATGACTTTGTGAGAGACTTAGATTTTCTGGGTAGGTCAAAACCAACTTGCATGATCAAGAATATTTGAGTTGACAATACTACGATTTCATTCTATCCTAGTTTTCTGTTTTTTCCGGTTGTTTATTTTTTTTCTATTTTAAATTATGGCGATTTGCAGGGCTGGGGAAACGGCGGCCAATCCGGCTGAAAGCCGCCGCAGCCGGCGGCCGCGGCAGCCGCGGCCTGCGGAGCGGTTGCGTCGCGTTCGCGGCCCAAAGCCGCGGCAGCCGCATTTTTGAAAGTGGTTATTCTTTTTTTCGATAGGAGAATGTATTTTTAAGAAAATGCGTTGTAAAACACGAAAATTTTTTAATAAATGCACCCATTGTACTGATTTAACCCTTTTTTCAGGGAGTTGGGATGAGAAATCTTCGAAAAATGATTTATTAAAAAATTTTAAATGTTGAAAATGATATTTTGCGTAATGTTGAATATTTTTCAATGTTTTTACTTTATTTTCATTACCTTATTCATTAAAAACTAGTTTCGAAAATCTCGATAATTAAAAAATTTTGCTCGTCAAATTGTGTGCATTCCGCAATTTTGTGATGGTGTGCATTGCACTGCGGCCGGCCGCGGCCGCGTAGTTGTTACTCTATTTCGCGGCCGCGGCCGCGGCTTGTCTCGATTTTCAAATGCCGCGGCGGCCGAAGCCGGCCGCCCCCCAGCCCTGGCGATTTGAATAAATAATATATTGATCGATTTTGAAATTTGAAGCACAAAAACGCTTTCCTCTCTGTTTATGAAAGCTAAAAATAATTACCTGACAATATTTCCGAATCGAATTCTTCCGTCTCCTATCAAGAAAAACTTCCAACGGTCTGGTCTCCATATCCGCCCGCGGGTATTCACCCTCACACGTCCAAACAATCGGCACTTTAGCATCATTCGCAATTTCCACAAGCGCCGTTGACGCATTTCTATCACTTCCAAACAACAAATCAACATGTTCAAAAACCACCAATGATTGTGCAAATTCTTTATCCAAAACATTTGGCTTTTTGACAGCTTCTGACGTTGATTCTTCTTTCCCTTTCTTCGGCTGATAAACCACTGGTTTATTTTGAAAGAATCGTATTAAAGCCCCCTGTGAAGCAGACCCACTGCTCGTACCAATTCGATGTGACCTAATTGCTTCAGTCATTTTCGCTTTTATCGCCAATCCTTTCCGTTCCTCATCCGGTCCCATGCCAACAATTTTCATATTTCCCTCTTTTGCCAACGAATGAATAAACGCCGATTTTCCACAACCATTCGGTCCAATTAAAACCAAAGGATTCTCCAAATCCATATCTTCATCACTCATATCAAAATCCTCGTCATCGTCATCATCACTCGAATTCGCCCTCTTTTTCTTGCCTTTTCCCTCTTTTTCCGACTCCCTTTTCGCCTCTTTTCTCACTCGTTTCTTCCATTTTTTCAGCCACGTTTTCACAGTACTAATCTCGTCTCCACCTTCAATTAGACAATTCATTCTTTTCGGCTTAAATTCAAATGGTCCAACTGATCTCAATTCCTTTGCTTCTTTCTCCAATTCATAAACATCCTCTCTGGTTTCATTCTCATCTTCCAACGGATTTGGTCCGATTGTGTCAAATTCTTCCTCAGAACCATGCAATAATGAAAATTTGTGTTCTTCCAAAGGATCGGAATTCGACGTGGATTGACGATGTTCGAAAATAAGCTGATTCTAGAAAAATTGGTTGAAAATGAAGTGGGCCTGAATTACAGTTACCTCATGAATTGAATCCGATTCTTCAAAAACTGATCGTTGAGTTTTGGTGTTCGCAAAATAGGTAACTGTTGGCGGCAAGTGATCTCCTGAGAAAAATTATTTAAAAGGTTTTACAAAAAAATTTTTGAAAGTTGCATCTTTGAATTTTTACGGTGTAAAACGTTTTGTAAATGAATTTATATATATTTTTTTTAATCGAATGCATTTTTTACCAATCTCGATAAAATACAAACTCTTATTCACGGTGGGCTAAAGTGAACCGACTATAACTAAGAAAATTCACTACGACAATTAAAAATTGAACACAGAAAAAGGGGCGTTTTTAAGGGCGTGGCATTTTGCAATCGTGCGGCACGGTTACACAAAACGGGCTATATTCAGCTATTCAGGGATGCAATTTTGTAATTCGGAGTGAAAAAAATTAGATTAAGCCGTGATTTATGTATTTAACGCAAAAACTTCATAATTTCATGCGTTGTAGGCGTTAAAATGCCATTTGTAAAAAATTCCTAATTTTGCATGTGTGCAATTTGTCGTAACTGTGTACGCACACAAACACGTTGTTCGTGATGACAATTTCGGTTCACTTTATCCCACCGTGTTATTGTCAACTCAATTATTCTTGATCATTGCGTTCGGAAGGCTGCTCAACCTTACAGCCGCTTCGCACTCACGCGACGCGGTCACTCAACACTGAAATATTGGCGGGAAAATGAATTTTTCAAATTTTCCAGTGTTTGGAGTGTCGGCAGCCGCGTCGCGTGCGTGCGGAGCGGGTGTGAGGTTGAGCAGCCTTCCGAGCGCAATGATCAAGAATAATTGAGTTGACAATACTTACCCCAGTGTTTTTCCCGCTTGATACCACATTTGACAACATCCTTCCCACTCTTCACTGGTTTTCTATTCTTCTCCTCATCCGACGAATCTCCAACCACTATTTCTTCAACTTCTGCCGCTTTTTTCTTCGGTTTGCTCATGAAAAGTGCAGCAACACATTTGGGCTTCTCACCATTTTCGGGTTTCGGAACCTTTTCAGATTTCGCAGGTTCAACTTTCTGTTTGGGAGTAGTTTTTGGGGCAAAAATCCCAAAAAGCTTGATGGGTGTTACAGCAGGTTTCTCATTTTCTGGAACACAAACCACCGCCTTTTGTTCAACCAATTTTGGTTCCATATCTATCACTTCAGTCACGAATCGCTTTGATCTTCTTCTAGAACCTTTATCCTTCACTGCTTCTGGTTTTGAAGTCGGTTTTTCTTCAATAATTTCACATTCCTTTTCTTCATCCTTCTTCTGTTCATTCATCGGTGTGACAGAGCTTCCAATTCCAGAAGGTATTCCACTTTTTCGTCGACTTCTTCGCGCTTCATCGTTCACTTCTTCTTCTTTTGTCGGTTTAGCTGTTCGTCGACATTTTCGCTTCGAGACCTGAAAGAGGTAAAAAATACAATATTGATTTTATTTTTTTTAAACACCGATTCCGTTTCTGATGAATCGAGCGACTCTGATGAAACAGGCATCATTGGTTTCATTGGTGACGCTGATCCAATTATCAATGACTTTCGCTTTCTTTTCTTCTTCAATCCACTATTTTGAAGAGTTTCTGATGAACTGGATTCTTCAGCACATGTGGATGTTGCCTCGGATTCTAAGCCACCGTCTCCAAAGACCATTTCAGCACTGAAAAAAAAATCATTTATGATAATACCGAGTTTACAGGAAAAGTGTTGAACAGGGTGATTCGTGATGTTGTCAGTGATATCAAGCTCATTCGAAAGGTCATATTTTGCTGGTAAAGGATTACATATTTGTTGAGTGGGGAGGGTTTTGGATTTTTTTTTAAACTTATTAATATCATTCCAAATTTCACCTCTTGAGCTCAAAAACAATATCGTAGCTCTCACTTGGCAAAAATTGAAAACATTTAATTCATCAGAATAACATTATTACTGAAAAAAGAAAATATTTAGAATTTCCCGTTTGAAAGCAGGCTTTTTAAGAAATAGCGAAAACACTACGACAATACGCTATAACGAGGTGTTTTTTCTTTGGAAAAAAAACCAGAAGGAGTGTTTAACTGGTTTCTCTAATTTAATTTTCATTATATTTCATTGTTTTTGAGTCAATGTAAAAAACAACTCACTGAAACTGAACTTTCTCAACATTCTTATCTTTAATAGAATTCAAATATATTTTCGATTCCGGTGTAACTATTAAATTAACAGTGCTAAGCCTTTCACGATCTGGATTTTTGTTGTTCTCGTCATCAGAAGGGAGATGAATGTCGTCGGAATCCTGAAAAATCAATATTATTTGAAAAAAAACACACACATTTTAAATTATCATACATATTCTGGTCTTGGAGTGATCACTCTTATTGTACAAATCTTATCAAACTTGATTTTCGGATTTTGTTTAGGGTTTGGTGTATTCGTCGGCGTTGAACCAGTACTCTTTCGATATTTCGCAATAACTTTCTTTGCAGCTATTTGTGAGGAAGTTTTAGATTTTTGCGATTTCATTATTGAACGAAGATTGGCTGTTTTCTCGAAGTCGAACTGAAAATATTGTTTTTTTGTGTGATTTTCTAAAAAAGCAATTGAATGAGATGACTTACCGAATAAACCACTTTCTTCTTCACAATTCGTTTCTTCGCCA